>CM028326.1:0-2957150 GCA_016647705.1 Eucommia ulmoides | reverse complement strand
TCTTTTAACGAGAATATTTTATCTAACAACGATCGTTTGAAGAAGAATAACAAAAATATCACCATTAGAAGATCACGTGTCAAGAGCAACTCATTTTCCGTTTGAAATTATTTGTGAGATCGAAACAAATATAGAACTTGAGGAATCGAATGTGCAAATTACAAATCTAAGGGTCAATATAGACACCCATCCCATATTATGGGGACCAAAGATGTAATTTCCAACATGGGCTAAAAATCCTAAAAAACACACCATGTTTTGGACATATGGGCCCTAATACAAATGGGCAGAGTCCGTAGTACTGCCTATACATTCCCATTGCTTCATTTTGGTCTAATTTGTTTTTCTTTTTCTACTTTCAATAAATCGGGATGAAATTAGATGAAAATTTTATTTTTGTTCTGGAATATTTCAAAAATAGAAACATGCTCGGTAACAACCATTGTCCTAAAATTGTTTTTTTTTTTTTTTTTTTTTAATTTATGAGAATAGGCACAAGAAATACGTTTAGTTGCAATATTTGTTTGTTTGTTTTTTAAATGTATGGTGGCCGGTAGGTGGTGGTGGTATGCGAGGGTGGTGGTTGGTGATTGGTGGTGGCCATCGAGATGGTGGTGATAGGGGGATGGTGGCGACTGGCGAGATGGCGGTGATTGGGGGTGGGTGTAGGATGGTATTGAGAATAGTTTTTGTCGGAATTAATAGGATTTAATTTTTATTTTTTTTTCCTCAAATTCTTAAGAAATTCAGGAAATAGTTTTGAATTACTCCTAAACATTTGAGAACAAACACCTATTTAACAAATACCTTTTTTACATTAATCCCAAAATTTTAAAATTGAAAACAGCAACAAGAAACATAATAGGTCTTAAAGGCCCAAAACACACAATTAAACTCCAATTGTTTTCATTGTTGTATTTCTTAAACTTTTTTTTTAATAATAAATTCCCAAAATTTCAAATTATAATACAATAAAACAAAGGAATAATTATTGAATAGTTGAGATTTTAATTCATTATATTTTAATTTAAATTGAGTATAAATTCTTTAATTATATTTTGACTAATATTTTAGTTTTATGATCAATGTTTCTTTATATCTCCAATTAAATGGTTTCAATTCAGATTTGCGTTGCGTTCTATCGGCGCCATCCACCACCGCTCACCATTGGACCTCAAGTCTCCAGTTTTTTAAGTCCATTCACCATCCACAAGCCACCAGAATTTTGTTTAGTAGTATGTAACTATTTTTTAATTACATGTAACTTCTTTTTTTAATGTATTTTTCTGTAATACCCCGAAAACTTATATTCTTGAAAATATTACTTTATATAAAAGTTTAATATTTTTGGGACTGTTTTGTAATTTATGGTATAAATAATATTTGATAATTTTTGGGAGTTAAATGTTTATTTTGAATTGATTTTAAAAAATTTGGAACTAATGTGTTATTTAAAATATATTTTTAAGAGTTTTGGGATATAATTAATATTTTATTTTATTTTTAGGAAAAAATATTATGTGAATAAATAAATTAATTAATTAATAAGTAATTGAGATTTGTTTGCTTGCTATAGAAGGAAACAAATCAACACATATATATTATATATATGAAAGTAATGGCGTGTATCTATGCAAATGACGTGTATCTATGCAAATTATATAATTAGAAAAATGAATCAAAACTAATTCATGGATATAGAAGGAAAGCTGACATATTTGAATAATTTTGAGCGAGGAAAAAAAATATCAATTTCGGTTTAGATCATGAATTTAGGTAGAATTTTTAATCCTTTTAATATATATATATATATATATATTAAATTTTTCTATTGCGAGATTTATGTTATTTTTATTATCAAATTATAGCTGTTAATTTGCAGGATATAATTATGATTATGTAAAAATTTTGTAGGAATCATGTTAATGTTTTTTATTTGTTGTATTGATTAAATGCATGTATTAGAGGGGTTGAAGTTCTACTGAGCGTTGGCTCACAACCTCACAATTTTGATTGTATGGCCGATGCTCACAAAATGGCGACAAGAATTTCATTTGAATTTCTATTTAAAATTGTAATAGTCGTATTTATTATTTACTGTTGTAAAAATCGATTCGATAAATTATAATTATCGTGGCTACATTGTAAATTAAAATATTTTTATGAAACGAATTATTGATTATTTGTCACCGCCGCATTGTAAATTTTTTTGGACTTTTATAAAATAAAATATTGGCAATTCAAATTTGGTTTTAATTCCCCGAAAGTAAAAACCGTGTGGCGACTCTGAGAAATCGGGTCGTTACAGGTGGTATCAGAGTCGAATTAATTGTAGTACAAATTTATTTATAAATAGTGAGATATTTGAGGTAGAAATCTTTATAGGAGAAACCAAGTAGCGGCCTTGGAAAACCGAGTCATCACATTTTCAGTTATATTTTTAACTATTTTTTTAGTATATTTTTTCAATTATATTTTTTCACTGTATTTTTCAATTACATTTATATAATTTTTCAGTGAACGACATTTAAAAAATTAATTGAATATAAGTAAAAAAAATGTAAATGAAAAGTATATTATAACCAACATAGTGTGGTTCAAGTGGTAAAACTCACTTCAACTAAAACAGTTGAGGAACTTCTGTAAGGTCAGGGATTTGAACTTGTAAAAAAATACTTGTTGGAAAGGACAACCACGAACCCTGAATGAGATTAGTCTCATATCTTGTGTGGGTGTGGAGACATTCGTAGATATACCAAAAAATATATTAAAAGATATTACTAAAAAAATAGTTAAATGTATCTAAAAAGAAATTGGCCACTAGCTTTTCGATGACCGGTGACAGACGATAGTCTGAATCCGACAATCGAAATCTGGTGGCAGCAGTTTGCAACGTAATCTTAATTGAAACTTAATATTTTCATGAACTATGCGAAGATTATCTCTAAAATAAATTAATAAATCAAATTCAATTGCAAAATTATTATCAAATTATCTTGAAAAAAAAAAACCGTCTTTCACGCATTAAATTCCGACAGACACATAAAGCATCAAAAATATTTTTAAATAAACGTGAGATCCACTGTCTTGTTGTGACCCATCCGAATTAAATCTTCACCCACTATATTTTCCGATTTTTTTTTTTTTAAAATATATATTTTTGCTTCACCAATTTTTCCCCATACTTAAAAATAATATATCTATTTTTAAATTTGTAATTAAAAAAAAGATAATTAATATTTAATCATGAACTATTAAAATATTAGACGAGACTATCAGAAATAATTTAATAACATTAAATTTGACGACGGAAATGATTCCTGATCGATTATTATGATGTAAATAGATTCACGTAGCGGATTCTAGGTAGGAGATAAAGAGTTAGTAGTTGTTATATTTTTATTAAAGACTTGATCGGACGGTCAGGAAGCACAAGAGATTTGGGATCAATTATTACATAATTGATGGTGTCAGCAGCAAATAAGAATCTTTTTGATCTCTGTGCACTTGAAGAATGTCTTTCAAATTTAATAATTCACACCAAAGACTTATATATATTATGTATTGTTTGTAGATATTATAGATATACATATATATATATATATATATATATATATATATATATATTGTTTCCATTATCAGAAAAAGGGGGCCTATAAGAAGAAGTCTTTGGTGTGAATTATTTTATATATATATATATATATATCATTTTTCCATTATTTTCTAGCCATGATAAAAGGTACAATCTTAATCAGACACACGCTTGAATTAAAATAATTAAAAAAATTCTGCAAAATCAAAAATTTGAGCCTACGAAAAAACACTTATTGAGAAGGACAGTCATAGAATTCTAAACGAGATTAGTCTCACATTCGGTGTGGATATAGGGACACTGTAAAAAAAAAAAAAAAAAAAAAAAGTTACAACTTATATTTATTTATTTTATTTTTTCGTACAAAAAAGTACTATTTATATGAGGTCATTGTATTTTTTTAATTAAGGTCTACTCTTCAATATTAATATTTATTTAAAAAAATTCATATGACTTCATCTCGTTATATAAAAATAAAAAGCATTTTAATAATCTAATAAGCTTAAAACGATTGGGTAAGATAATTCAAAGACAGAATTCAGTTTGAAAAACAATCTCACAATTTTGTTTTTTAAAATTCCTTGTTCGTGTACTATTAAAAGATATTTGCAAAATTCATTAAATTTGTAAAATCAAATTTAAAAGAGAAAAATAGAATTTTCAAAGCCATTTAAAAAAATGATTTTACTTCTCCGTATAATTAATAATATAATAAAATTATATAAAAATAATATAATTAAAATATTTTTATATTTTTTATTATTAAAATTTAATACAACAACAACAACTAAGTCTTTATCTCATTTATGTAGGGTCGGCTATATAAATCTATTTACGCCATAGAGATCGATCAAAAGTCATCCCTTCCGTCAGGGTTAATGTTGTCAAATAATTTCTAATAGTTTCGTCCAACGTCTTCTTAAATCTACCTCTCCCTCTAGTAGTCTCCTGAACTTGAACTAAATTACATTTTTCTCACTGTTGTTTCTATGAGTCTTCTGTGCACATGTCCAAACCATCGTAAACGATTTTATTTAATTTTCTCTTCGATTGGTGCTTTTCTTAAATTTTCTCTAATAGTTTCATCTTTAATTTTATCCATTCTCATCTTCCCACTCATCTACCGCAACATCCTACTTATTAAAATTTAATGAATTTCAAAATTATGTGTACAAATACTTGCATATTCAAACATATATATTATAAAATTACACAATCAAATTCTTCATCTAAAGTAATTATCAAAATAATGAATTTATAAATGATGGAATTTCAAAAATCCAGAATTTTGAAATCTCATCAATTATAAATTACAGAAATTTATCAAATTCCTTATCCAAACACAACTTAGTTGTTTTTAAAAAACAGATATGTCTAATTTTATTGTATCATATTTCGATAATAGATAATGTATTTTTCTAATTGTGGAATTAATCAAACATTACACAAATTAAAAGAGAAGATTTGGATTTAAAATTTTGGACATTGTTTTGATAATTTATGTTATAAATAAGAACAATATTTCACAATATTTTTTAAACAAATCTTAATTATTATATTTTTAATTTTTTTTTTGTCTACTCACGAATGTTCTTATACCTACACAGGATATAAAACTAATCTCGTTTGAAATGTGTAACTGTTGCTCTTAACAAATATCTTTTTACATACTCAACGGACGCGTCTTTGGTGAGTTTGATTAAGAAATTGGTAGATATTGAGATTAGATAAATAAGGAGTTTCTATGAGTAGGTCAACGCAATTATGGATAGACATACACTTTCCATGAAACAGAAGCATTTACTAATTAATCCACAAAATACACAATTCATGAGAGACATAATTAATTCAGAGACCGATGAATTAGGCAGAAGAGGAAAATTGAGATAGATTCAAGGGAGGTTTTGACACTTTGCACCCCCTTTGACTTAGATATTTTCAATAGTTATCCGTTCCGCACTTAGTCATCTAATATTTACCGTGGACACGATAACGGGTACATCATAGGTGCTTCCTTCCCGATCCTCTCCATTATTTCATGTTGGTCCAGGTAGTTGCAACTTCCGTGATCATCTCGCTTCAGTCTAAATTAATAGCTCTATTACAATTTTTGATGACGAATAATTAATTATCGTGTACCCAATTATTTTTAAGAGGTTTTTATGTGCCGTTTCAATTCAATCTCTTCATTTTTTCCTTATAAATCTTCTAAAAAAAACCCAACCCCACGAATATATCATGTTATATGTAAGTTTTTGAATATTTGGGCTGATGCTCCTCCACGCGCGCGCGCGTGTATGTATATATATATATATTGTTATATGTAAGCTTCTGACTATTTGGGAAGAAAGCATAAAGTTTATTAAAAACAATGAGGTATATAACAAATGACTGTTGTCTATTCAAAATTTCTAATGGGGATAACCACTTGGAATATAGTGTGATTATTAAGAAACTTTAACGCTACGTTTGGTACACTGGAATGGAATGGAATGAGTGTGATATTGAAATGAATGGGGTATTGGAATGGAATGACCATTGCTATTCCTATGTTTGGTGACAAACGGGATTAAACATGGTATTGAAATAGTCATTACCATTCCTACGTTTGGTTACAAAATACATTAAATATGGTATTAGAATTATCGATAAAAACATAAATCTGGGAACAAAAATAAAAACAGAAAACGGGGGACAAAACAAAAACAGAAATATGTGAACAAAAACAAAAATTTGGGAACAAAACAAAAACAGAAATATGGGAACAAAAACAAAAACAAAAATCTGAGAACAAAAATAGAAATCGGGAAGAAAAACAGAAATCTGAGAACAAAAACAAAAATCTGAGAACAAAAACAAAAACCAAAATCTGGGAACATATTTTTGTTTTTGTTCCCATATTTCTGTTTTTGTTTTGTTCCCAGATTTTTGTTTTTGTTCTCATATTTTTGTTTTTTTTTTCCGATTTCTGTTTTTGTTTCCAGATTTCTGTTTTTGTTTTTGTTCCCATATTTTTGTTTTTGTTTTGTTCCCATATTTCTATTTTTGTTTTGTTCCCATATTTCTGTTTTTCTTTTGTTCCCAGATTTTTGTTTTTGTTTTTGTTCCCAGATTTTGTTCCCATATTTCGATTTTTGTTTTTGTTCTCATATTTCTGTTTTTGTTCCCAATTTCTGTTTTTGTTCCCATATTTCTGTTTTTCTTCCCATATTTATGTTTTTGTTTTGTTCCCAGATTTCTACTTTTGTTCTCAGATTTCTGTTTTTGTTTATAGATTTTGTTCCCATATTTTTGTTTTCGTTCCATGTTTTCTGGGAACAGAAATATAAAAGTAACACCACTATATTTTTGTTTTTGTTCTTAGAATTTTATTTCTTATTGTGAAAAATACAGAAACACAAGTATAGATCATTCTTCTTACCTAATACTTCATTTCATTTGGAATTAGGTAATCTCAGAATTATCTAATACCTCATTTCATTTGCGATTGACTAATCCCAAGAATTGTGGGATTAGTCATTACTTGGGAATGAGAATGAAAATCAATCCCACCGACCAAACAGAGGAATAGAATGATCATTCCAATGGTCATTCCATTTCCATCTTGAATCTCGTGTACCAAACGCCACCTAAGGTGTTAAATGGTCAAATTTAAACTATAAGGACCACAATGACATTTTAATCAAACATCAGGGGTACAGAGTGTCAAAACAACGTCGGCTTTTTAATTCTCCCTTCTTTCTGTTTTTTTTCTTTTTTTAAATTTTCTTTAAAATCCACCCAAGAAACTAGAAGAGAAAGCGACTCTGTTTTACAAACCAGAGCAGTCTCTCTCCTCTTTTTCTCTCTCTAAGGACCATCACCTTCTTCTGGGCAGCAACGGGGAACCAGAAGTCATCCTTCTTCCCGCGTGAGTCTTCTCATAATACATTTCTTTGTATATGTTCTTTCTTTTGTCGTTTTGAGCTTCCGATTTCATTCTCTGTCGTTATACCGACGGTTTTTCATGCAATTATTTTCATCGGTTATTCTTTTAGAGCTTTGATTTTTATGTTTTCCGGTTTTTTTTCATTATGGGTAGATGCGCAATTGTGATAATCAGTCCATAGATTTTATATTATTGATCGTACTGTTTATCGATGAGTTTGCATTACCTGGCTCGGGATTGACGACGTAGGTAGAGTCTCTTTAATCCCATTCGTTGGCTGTTTTCGATTTTTTTATGCCGCATTCCTGGATTTTTCTCCTTGGATTTATCACTCTCTCTCTCTCTCTCTCTCTCTCTCTTCATTCTGATGCCTAAAACCCCTCTGTTTAGGGAGCTTTTGATTATGCATATTAGGTGTTTGTTTAATTGCCCAAGACTGAAATTTTGTTCTTTGTGATGCATTCAACAGCTATATTTATACAGATTCTGAATAACGATTCAACAAAAAGGCACTGAATCGGTTCTTAACAGCTATTCAAACCACTACCCACTAATCCCCACACAGAAATTTCTTGGTGGGGGAGGCAAAAAGAGTGAGATCTCTCAAAGGGCTGTTTGGTGGATTCCATGATAAACTCAATTTTTTAATCCATGGGATCCTTAAACCTGGATAGGAAATGGGTTTTCCCTCTTGTTTTAAGTTCCCTAGTGTTTGTTTTCCTTCTTGCTACCTTCCTCAACATGGGCCTAATTTCATCCATGTATACCTTCAATTCAATCTTCTCTGTAAGGACAAATCGAGTGGTTGACACCGAAAAAAACATAGACCTAACCCAGCCACTGCCATCACCACCCTCTAAACCACCGCCGCCGCCACCCTCTGAACCACCACTCCCCCGTTTCGCCTATCTAATTTCGGGGTCAAAAGGCGATTTGGATAGGCTTTGGAGGACCCTTAGATCGCTCTATCACCCGAGAAATTACTATATTGTCCATTTGGATTTGGAATCACCGGTTGAAGAAAGATTAGAGCTTGGATTGCGGGTTGAAAAAGATCCGGTTTTTGCTGAAATTGGGAATGTTTATATGATTTCCAAAGCTAACATGGTCACCTATAAAGGACCAACCATGGTCTCCAACACACTCCATGCTTGTGCCATTCTCCTCAAGAGACATAAGGATTGGGATTGGTTTATTAATCTAAGTGCCTCGGATTATCCCCTTGTGACTCAAGATGGTTAGTGAATAGTCACTTTTTTTTTCCTTTTTTTTTTTGGGTTTATAGAAAATTTCGTTGATTTAATTGTTTAAGATTGTTTCGTGCAGATCTTCTTTATACGTTTAATAATTTGAGCCGGGATTTAAATTTCATAGAGTATACAAGCCGATTAGGTTGGAAGGAGTAAGCTTTCTCTTTCTCTTTCTCTTTCTCTTTCTCAATCTCTATGTCACAAGAAAAAAGCAGATTAGTGGGAAAACAAAATGTTCTGATTTAATTGATTTATTTATTTTTTCTGTTTTTTTAGGGGTCAAAGAGCAAAGCCGATCATTGTAGACCCCGGGCTTTACCAGACGACTAAGTCGGATATATTTTGGGTGAGGGCAAAGAGACCTTTGCCGACTGCCTTCAAGCTGTTTACGGGTTAGTTTCTTTATTTATTTATTTTTTTTTTTTTTTTGGCAAATGTCAATCTTTTCAATTGTCTGGTTGAAACGAGTTGAACCCGTTTAAGAAAATCAATCCCAAATTACGAATCTTCATTGGTTCTTGCATAAGAAAATGACAAAGATAGTGTTTGGTTGTAAGGAATTGGAGCCTTGGAATTGGAATTAGAAATGAATGCGTGGAAATTTTCAAGTTTTCACAAATTCCAATCTTTTCCATCATCTTATTCAAATGAGAACCCGTTTAAGAAAATCAATCCCAAATTACAGATCTTCATTGGTTCTTGCATAAGAAAATGACCAAGGTAGTGTTTGGTTCTAGAAGGAGCCTTGGAATTGGAATTAGAAATGAATGCGTGGAAATTTTTGACTTTTCGCAAATTCCCATCTTTTTCAATCCTCTTGTTGAAACGAGTTGAACCCGTTTAAGAAAATCAATCCCAAATTTTGGATCTTCATTGGTTCTTGCATGAGAAAATGATTAAGGCAGTGTTTGGTTGGAAATTTTCAAGTTTTCTCATTTGTTCTCTTCAAATTCCGATTCTGTTCAATTCCTTGAAACCAAAGGGTACCTTAGCGAAATCAGGCTTGTTTTTCGAATTGATTTCTAGAAATTTTGTTGCAGGCTCAGCTTGGGCTGTTCTTTCGCGTTCGTTCGTTGAGTACTGCATATGGGGATGGGACAATCTCCCGAGAACCCTACTTATGTACTACACCAATTTCGTTTCCTCTCCTGAAGGCTATTTTCAGACAGTTATATGCAATGCGCCTGAGTTCATCCCAACCGTTGTTAACCATGACATGCACTATATTACTTGGGATTTTCCTCCCAAACAGCACCCTCACAATCTGAACCTCAACGATACGGGCAAAATGATTGCGAGTGGGGCTCCGTTTGCCCGTAAATTCAAGAAAAATGACTCGGTTTTGGATAAGATCGACATGGAATTGCTTCGCCGGGAAAACGGGAGCTTTACGCCGGGCAGGTGGTGCTCCGGCAACCCTCCTTGCTCGGAGGTTGGGAATCCCTCTGGAATTAAACCGGGTCCGGGAGCTCAGAGGCTTAGGGGGCTGATAGATAAGTTGATTTTTTCTGGTAGAAATAGTTCACAGCTGTGTAAGTAGATACCAAAAACATAAGATTAGTTGGAGTATTGGATCAAACGTGCATCTTCAAAATGCAATTATTTGTAGGTTTCAGTTTGGAAACTACTTTTTTTCTTTCAAAAATAAGGAAGTATTTAGTTTTTTCCTCTGTTTTCTTACTTCCATTTTATATGATTACTGATGTGGATCAATTTTGTACTTATTTTATCCCTGAAAACTATTTCTTTTTTATTTTCTCAAGTGTTCATTTGTTTATAATTAATTTAAAGTTGTGTTAAGGTAGGTGTAGAGAGTTTTACCAAAATTAGACCTACAAGTTACATTTTTAGGGCATTATAATGTAGAACATTGTGCATCCAAGAGGGTTAACCAGGTTAGTGAGGAGTGGTGTTCTTCTTTGTCAACCAGGATTCGATCTTCTTGGGAAGCACTTCAGGAGTAAAATTTTGAATGCATCAGGCCGATGTGAGAAAGTGTGACCCTAAAATCGTTTGTGAAAGTGATTAGTCGAGATGCGCGTAAACTGGCTCAGATACACATTACCATATAATAAAAATAAAATGTAGACCACTGTACACTATTTCAGTCACAATTAATATTACAGTTCGAATTCTACAATGAGACTAGTTGTATATGAGAGAGATGCACATTTGAAGTTGATGCCAAAACTTGTTCTGTCAAACTTCGAGTGTGATATGCCAAAAAAGAGAAGAAAACTCCTCGGGCAACTTCGTGGGTGTGAACCTTGGGCTCACGTGGACGAAACAGGTCAGAAAGACATGTAATCCAATTCCTTTTGGTTTTTTTTTTAGGGGAATCTTCGCCCCTAATTTTAGGGGAGGGTTGGAGGGGAGAGAAGGCATGAATATAACCAAAAGAAAAGCCTTTTTTCGGCATTTGTCATGAGCCCGGTGATTAGTCAACTCTCGAGGGACATCAGTCCATCGCGATTAGTCATCAACTTGACAATTCTCAGAACAATAACATTGATTTCTTCTTTGGGAAATCTAGATTACTCGTAGCGGAGGAGGCAAAGGGAGAGACAGAGATCGGAGGTGTCATCGTGAGGGGGGATTAACGATGGAGGAGGAGACGAAGAAGGCGGTGCTCAGCGGATGAGAAGTGGAGGGAGTCAGAGGCGGAGCAGTGTGGGGAATAGCTGAAGAGGGTGGTAGACGAGCATTGGCGACGGAAAGAAATGAAAAAAGAAAACGGTAAAATAATATTTTTATCCCTAAATTACAAGTGCCGCGATAAATTTATGTCCAACTTAACCCCAATATTTGACAGAAAGATTACACAAAAAAATCGACTGTAAAAACGAAAAACCACATTGAAAAAAATAAATTAGAGAACCACATAAAAAAAAAAACACGCTAGAGATTGTAATTTCCCAAATTATGAAGATATACCGATTCATTCTAATTCCAACCCCAATTTCAAAACCCTAATTCCATACAACCAAACCCTGACTAAGAACATACAATTTTGAAAATAGAACTGGAAATTTTTGGGCTCTATGATCTCCTTGGTCTATGCTTGTCTATGTCACAGACCAAACCAAGGACGACTCAGTAAATGCTTAGTTTGTCAAGTCAAGAATGAAAATGATTGACTTGAAATCATACTCTCCACCCCCCACCCCCAAAAACCCACCACCACACGTTCCACATTCATTGGCCCACAGCACAAAATCAATAAAGTATCAGACCTAGAACATGATGATTCATCACATATATGACAAAAAGGAGAAAAAAGTTGCTGTCATAAGTCACCATATTTGGAAGCAAGAAAAACAGAGCACCAATAAACAGAAATCACGGAAATGGAATGTTAATTAAAAAGCAGAACATGATGCTCTGTTTATAATACATTTTAAAGAAACATGATTCGGGAAATAATTCTGAACTCTAAAAAAAACAACTACAGAATATACAAGAATATCACCCATTTTTCTGTTCTGTTTTTCTCTGTTCTAAAAATCTATATCTACAATAATAATACACTTCAAAAGACCCTCTTTTTTTGTTCTCTTTTTTGATACAACAACAATATCCTTTACAATCTCTTGGCCAAAAATTGCAGTTGTTCTTCATTTACTTAACTATAAGTAAAAACTTCCCATGAAGAAAAAGAAGAAGAAGATAACCTTATGAAGCCACCCACCGCCATTGTTAATGGGAAAAGCTTCTGTTTTCATTCACGAGGATATTGACCCGAGTTAAAAAGAAGTGTTAAACCATCTCCAAAACCTTGATATTGCCGATGGAATTTGCAGCAACTAAGGTGGAGGATTGACCTCGCCAACAAACGGATGAGATGAATTGTGCAGCGGCGTCCACTTCATCCCCTGAAATTGGGTCTGTGCTGATATATTTGTATGACAATGCAGGCATCGGGAAAGCTTTGTGATAAACAAAAACCTGCATATTTAAAATTTAAACCAAAAATAAAAAATAAAAAAAATCAGCACCCGCCAATCGCCATCGATTATATAGATTAATAGATGTTGCTTGTAAAATGAGTGTCAATAATGGGTGGCCGGTCAAAACAATCTTTAATTTTAACCCAATAAACAATTAATTGATTAACATAAATTGTACACCAAAATGCATTAGTTATATAGATTCAGAAGATGAAGCAAATAAGCAAGAACAAAACGAGTGAAGAGTAGAAAAGTTTTGTAGAGATTCCTCTATTGGTGAAAAGCCCATGCTAATTAACAAGGTACCATTTGATAACCTTTTTCAACTATTTTTTTTTTCTTTTTAAAAACAAAGTAGTTTTTTTTTGGGGTGGGGGGCTTAAAAGAGGTATTTCTAAAAAGCAAAAATGTAAAAATACTTTCTTAAAAAAGCCAAAATAGTTGTTTTTCATTTATCCGTTTTTCGTATTTAAAAGATTCATGAACTAGACTTATCTATCAATTTTTTTTTTTCAACCCTCTACGAAATTCTTTTGGATCATGATATTGTTGATAGACCAATTAGCAAATAGTTAAGTGTTGAGAAGGTTCCATTCCCTCATGGTTAGTTGAATAAGTTATTTAGTTGTTAGTTGAATTATTTGTTGGAGGAGTTTGTTAGAGGAGTTGTTTGTTAGGTTGGGGTGAATATATAACAACTGAGGGCTTGGGGGTAGGGTATCGAAAATTTGGAAAGTGAATTGGGAGAAGCCAGATTCTCGAATTGCTGGAAGTTGTTTACTGTTTTCTGTATTTTCATTCATTGAATCAGTGAATTCAATTACATTTCCTTTCAATTACTCCATTCTTTTTTTCATTCTATCGGTTAATGCTTGAGAGTAATCTATTAAATTGGTAATCAGAGTAGTGACTATTTTGGGATAACATGGCTCAAAAGAAGGTTGAAGCATTGGAGGAGAAGATGGACCTTATCCAAGAGGAATGGTATAAGGAGATCGAGTCTGTTCTTACTGAAGTTCAGGGAATTGGTGGCTTGGAGAAAACAATTGCTCTTATGATGGGGAAGATAGATCAATTGGTGCGAAGAGAGCACACAAGTTCTTCATCGAAGATTGTGGAGAAGCAGAAACAACTCGAGATTATGGAGTCGTAGAACATGGGAGGAGGAATTACGACATAAGTGTTTGGGAATAGATCGTATAGGAGATTGGAACTGCCTATTTTCACTAGGATTGATCCCAATGGGTGGGTTTATAGAGCCGAACAATATTTCGCGATGAACCAGATGAACGATGGTGAGAGATTGGACTCTGAGCATGGAAGGGAAAGCCTTAGCATGGTACCAATATGTGGAAGATAAACTAAGATTTCATACCTGGAACGAATTCAAACTGGCTTTTCTGCATCGATTTTGATCGAGCATGGAAGGGTCCCTCTGGGGGAAATTTCTGGCCATACGTCAATAAACCACCGTCGAAGATTACCAGAAACGCTTTGAGATCTTGGTGTTGCCATTGAAAGGGGCTATCAGATGAAGTTTTGGAGAGTACATACCTCAATGGTTTGAAGCCTTCAATTAGAGCTGAGGTTCGATTGCTCAAACCTAGCAATTTGATGGAGATGATGGAAGCTACTCGACTGATCGAGGATAAATATAGGGTGTTACAAGCCACGCGGGTTGGGTCTGGGTCCAACGGATTGTGGAGCAAGCCTTAGGGTTCTGGGTCGGGTTCAACTTATTTGAGCCCTAGGTTCTCGACGAACTTCGCGATGACGACACCATGAGATTCGAACGATTTCGCACCACCATCGACGATGACCACCATTCACACGAAGACGTGGACACCGAACGATTTTGCACCACCATCGACGGCGACCACCATTCGCACAGAACCAGAACAAAAGTCAAACGGATCGGGGGACTTTTCAGTGGCACAGAAATCGTAAGGCGACTGACTATACAATGTAACACTGACGTTGAGTACTTTAGCCGTCGCAAGAAGGGTTTGTGCTACAAGTGTGAGTAAAAATCCTCTCTTGGCCATGTGTGTAAGAATCGACGTCTTAAGGTACTTATTTTAGATGGTTCTTGTTCAATTGAAGAAATAGGTGAATATGAAATTGAAAGGCTGAGCTTGTAGAAGGGGAGGTTGAATTATCTATGAACTCAGTGATGGGTTACACGAACTCAAGCACCATGAAACTACGTGGGGAAATAGGGCATCAAATGGTGACTATATTGGTGGATTGCGGGGCATCGCATAATTTCATCTCTAAAGATGTAGTGCAGTGGCTGAATTTACCAGTAACATTGACCACGGTGTACAAGGTAATCATGGGAACGGGAGGACGGTGAGTGCCGATGGGATTCGTAAGGGAGTGATGCTGTCTCTACCGTTGGAATCAGGGAAAGAAGACGTGATTTAGGGGATGCAATGGTTGTCCAAATTGGGAGTTATGCAAGTAAATTGGAAGGACATGGCCATGAAATTTACCTTGGGACGAACCACAGAAACATTGAAGGGAGAACAGGGACTTTGCAAAATGTAAATTTTGCTCAAAGCAATGATGCGTGCAGAACATCATGAAGGGCATGTTTTCTTGGAACTTGGGTCACTAACAGTGCAACACGAGGTTCACACTCAACTTCAAGCTAGGGACCACATCTTGAGAGAAATCAAATGCCATTTGAATCGTTCTCATAAACGAATGAAGGATTATGCGAATAGAAAGAGGCACAAAATAGAGTATGCGGAAGGGGATTGGGTTTGAACACTCAATTTCCTACTGTTCACCTTGAGGACAAGGTGAGAGTTCGAGGGGGGGGGGGGGTATTGATAGACCAATTAGCAAATATTTAAGTATTGAGAAGGTTCCATTCCCTCTTGGTTAGTTGAATAAGTTGTTTGAGTTGTTAGTTGAATTGTTTGTTAGAGGAGTTGTTTGTTAGGTTGGAGTGAATATATAGCAAGTGAGGGCTTGGGGGTAGGGTATCGAAAATTTGGAAAGTGAATTGGGAGAAGCCAGGTTCTCGAATTACTGGAAATTGTTTACTGTTTTCTGTGTTTTCATTAATTGAATTAGTGAATTTCATTACATTTCCTTTCAATTACTCTATTCTTTTTCATTCTATCTGTTAATTCTTGAGAGTGATCTATCAATTGTTTAAATGAATAAGATTACTATATCATCTCTATGTTATTAAACAAACTTTTTATTTTCATGGTACTTTTTGGGTAAGTTTCATTTATGGTCCTTGTAGTTTCAGTAACAACATGTTTGGCTGGAAGTAAAGGAATCGAATTCCGATGGAATGGAATTGAATTTTGAATAGATGTCCATTTAAATTTTGATTCCATTCCGAATTCCAACTAAACAAGCTATAAATGTTTTATTTAGTCCTCCAACTTTTTCAATGAAATGACCAAAAAAGGGGCATTGGGGTATCATGTGTAAATCATTTGACAGACTTTTGATTCATTCCAAAAGTAAGTTTTTTTTGGGAAAAAATACAGTATAGTCTACTTAAAAGGCTCAAATTACAAGATGGCTCCACTGATTTTATTTTGCACCAAATAGTCCAATGAAATAAGGTACTTGTTACCAAAAAGTCCTAATTTTTTTATTTACCTATTTTACCCTTCTTTATACACATAACTAGCAGACTACTCTCGTGGATTCTTCTCCCTCGTGGATTCTTCTCCCTCTCGATGATGAACAGAAGCAAGCTAAGAACGAGCCTTGATTTGGCCGGAATTGAACCACAAGGACAAAACCAAACGGATTCACGATGCCGACGAGTGTCCTGCCTGTGGAATTGTCAATGGACGATGAACAAATCGATTGAATGTCCAATGGTGCACTGTCGCAATCGAATCTCCGAGGTGGAAAAGGTTCGCAATCGGATCGAGAAAAGAAGCAAAACACAATCGATGATTAAAGAATCAACAAACAAGAATCAGATCGAGAAGAACAAGAATCGATCGAAAATAATCGAACCGAAATGGAAAGAACAACACAGATTGGATCGCAATGTGTTCGTCGATTGCAATTGCAAACTTGGAAGAACAACGCAGATTTGAAATTGTGTTCGTTGATACAGATCGCAAATGCCGATCTCTTTGAACTGGAAGAACAACACAAATCTAGATCTGGAATTGCAGAAGGAGGAGGACATCGACGAGGGAGCAAATCTGTGAACAGCAATGCTGAGCAATCATCAATCCAGAGAAGATGATGATGAATAGCAATCGTCAATCGACAATAAACATAAGCAAGCGGAAGAAGAATCAGATCTAGAACACGAGAATTGTGTTATATTCAACACAATTTCAGATTGTGTTAAATTTGTATTCATGTACGAATTAGTGTTGTTTTGTTTCGTGTTATTCAGTTTTCGTGCTTCTTGATACTCGAATTTGTATAGTTTTTGATGTATTTGGATTGCTGAACATTGATTTGAAGATTCGATTTTATAATCTAAGTGATGTTTTTCATCTCCTTTTTCAATTTGAACGAAAAAATTAGAATGTAACGCGACCTCGTGTTATATTCAACACGAGATCAAGTAGAATGTAATACGATATGAGATTGCGTTGAATGTAACACGATCTGAAATTGTGTTGAATATAACACGATTCTCGTGATGAATATAACACAACCCCATGTGGAATATAATACGAGGGGTAAAATCATCACAAAAAAATAAGGTTGCGTTTGGGGAAAAGATTTGATAAATTCCAGGAATTTGTGAAATGAAGGGATTTCAAAATCTAGAATTTTGAAATCCCTTCATTTCACAAATTCCTTATTTGGATAATTGTTTAAACTGAAGAATTTAGATAAGAGATTTGAAGTTTGGTCCTATTTTTTTATCCCACTTCTTAAAAAAAAATAAAAAAAAAAAGAACAGTGAACAAAGAAATCGAAATTTGCCATTGCCAAACACAAACGACGTTCAATCTAAACAAAGAAATCTGCCAAATACAAACGACGTTTAATCGCTACGAAATCGAACCCTGTTGCCATCGTCAAACACAAAAGACGTTCAATCGAAATCCAATTTTGTTCGATTTCGTTTTCGAAATCAATCGAAACCCTAATTTGAAGAAGCAAACGACGACGAAATCCGCCAACCATTCGCCGTCGTTCGATTTCGAAATCGAAATTGATTTCGTTTTTGACTTTGAGAATCACAGACGAACGGGTGTTCAGGGGCGAAAAAGCAAACGGCGACGAAGAAGGTGTTCGCCATCACTACGAAATTGGACCCTACTGCCATCACCAAACACACAGAGCTCGAACCTGTTCTTCGATTTCAATTTCGAAAACGAAATCGAAATCAATTGAAACCCTTTTGATTGATTTCGATTTTGTTTTCGAAATCAATCAAAAACCTAGTTTGAAGAAGCAGTTGACGGCCAGTTCGGAAGCACACGATGAAGATGATGAAGAAGCGTTGAATGAGAAGAAAAAAAAAAAAGAAAAAAAAAAAGGGAAAAAAAAAAAAAAAGAGAATGGGAAGGATTTATCAAATTCAACCTCTCTCAAAATCATTTCAAAATCTTTCCATTTACTCAAAAAAGAATTTAAGAAATCCTTTCTCTTATTACCCAAACAAAAAATTTGTCAAAAAAGGATTTCAAAATCCCCTAACTAAATGAAATTCCTTCTACAAATCCTCTATCGAAACACAACCTAAAAGAATCATTTTGTAACATGTATTTTAAAAAGGTGTATTTGGTAGTTTTATCCTCATATGAAGACTTATTGGTAACTGCCCCTTTTTTTTTTCTTTTTAAGGAGGACCAAATAGACTCAATTTACAAAGTTAAGGGATAATATTTTATTTTATTTTTAGTTTTAAAGTTGACGACTAAACAGAACACTTAGTGCAACTATGAGGTTTTTTACCAAATATGTAATTAATCCTTACATTTTTCTTCAATTAACCTTCGTTTATTATTGAACATGCTCTTCAGTCTTCATTATAGCTAACAGATTACAATGAGCACCGCTAATGGGGAGATCAATATGAAGTAATGTATGAAGTATACCTCATTTGTTTCTGATCCAGTGGCAATGTAACCGTCAGATACCGATAAACCAACAAAGTTCTGGAACATGGAAACATGAATGAGAATGAAATATATGTTACGCATGAGAATGTTTTAGATAGTAATCAACAAACTGCACATTGTGGATTAGGAATAACTAGGGATTCCCCGTGCGGAAAAACACTATATTGATTTTCTAATTGACCAGTTAAAAACAAATGTAAACTTCAGGAGTACAAAATATAATTTAATTTAACTGTCTTATAAATGGGGGTGTGAAATTTTTTGGTGGGAATTTTCCCTTCAAAAAACTTCTATAATTTAATCACATCCATCCATTCTCCTCAAATCACTCCCAACCCTTAACGAGAAGAGATTTTTAAAAAATCGTACTAATTTTATTCTATAGAGTTTAAACAATATAAGTAAATTCAATAGAAAATTATTACATAATTACTCACCGTTTCCTAACTTTTTTTTTTGGAAGTAATTTTTTGACTTAAAAATAAAAAAGCACTTGATGCAATTAAAAAAGTACTTCTAAAAATAAAAAGTAAAAAAATGATTTTAAGTTCTCTTTTTCTCTTTGATTTTTTTTTTTTTATTATTTCATCTTAAGATATCAAAGTACTAAGATTTCTCAGCCCAATTTTTCTCAACCATATACTATTTTTCTTTTGGATGAGGGATTTTAACACTTTGCACCCCTAAAATTCAAACATTATTTCACTTTCATCCCTCCCTGTAGTTTCAATTTGAACACATGACACTGAAGTTCCGTAATGATTCCACTTTAGTCCAAATCAATGGCTCTACTATAATTTTAGACGACAAACCATCACCAGCCATACACCCAACTATTTCACGAGCATTCCCATCATCTTCCTTGACCTTTTACAATTTTCTATAAAAAAAACATATTTGTATATATATATATATTATGAAATAGGGTATATGTTATTGACCTCCCTTATCATTTTGCACTATACCAGACACCTCCCCTGTCATTTTGCAAATACCAGAGACTTCCCATGTTTTTTTGCTCAAACACCACTTACTTCTCTTTAGACAAAATTATCCTTAGATTATTTTTTTTTTAAAAAATCATTAGCATCCTTATATTTTTAAAATTATATTTTTTACCTTTAACTTTTTAAATAATTATATTTACCTCTCACCACCACCCACCGTCACTGCCACCTCCTACCGCCTCCACCTCCCACCACCGCCACCCACAACCCGCCGTCCCCTCCCACCACCACCCACCCAACACCACCTCCCACTGCCGCCGCCACCACCCACACCGCCACTTCTTACCGCCGCCACCACCCACACCGCCTACCGCCGCCATTACCCACCCCTATTTTAAAAAATATATATATTTTTTAACCATTTCATTAGAAAAAAAAAAAATAAAAAAAAATTAATCATTTCATTAACCATTTTCTCTCTCTCCCCTATGGTGGTGGGGGTTGGTGGTGGCGGCGGTGGATAGTGGTGGTGGGGAAGTTGGGCGGTGGGAGGTGGCGACGGGACGTGGCGGAGGGTGGTGGATGGTGGAGGTGGCGGTGGCTGTGGGTGGTGGGAGTTGGGTAGTGGTGAGTAGTAAGTATAATTATTTAAAAAGTTAAAGGTAAAAAATATAATTTTAAAAATATAAAGGTGCTAATTATTTTTTTTTAAAATAACTTAAGGGCAATTTTATCCAAATAGAGGTAAGTAGCGTTTGAGCAAAAAGATATGAAAGGTCTCTGGTATAATGTAAAATGATAGGGGACGTTAATGGCATATATCCTTAAGATATATCCATATTTCTGACTTCTGAGTATTTGGACAGGATCAGTGAGAGAGGAGAAAAAAGGAGGGCGGAAATGCTAAAGCTCCTTAAAAACAGTTACATGTGCAACAAGTGACTATTTTTTGTCCAAAATCGTAATGGGGACAATGAATTAGACTGAGATAATTAGGAAACTTAAAGGTGTTCTAATTGAAACCATGACGACCAAAGTGCGATTTTGGTCAAACTTCAAGTGTACAACGTGTCAAAACCCCTAATATTGAGATATCATATCTATACTATCAAACAAAAAAGGACAGCGCAATGCACAAAAACTCCACCCATAGCGGAGTATGGCGAAGGTCAAATGCATAATTTTGATTTATTTTACTTTTAACTAAAATACTTTTGTCAAAATATTTTTTTTTTTCAAAAAAATAATTAAAAAAATAGAGTGTTACCGCACCAAACTAGAGCACTAAGAAAATTATTCTAGATTGCTTATTCAAAAAACTATACATCCCAAAATGTTAAAAAAGAAGAAACCTTTTTTATACCTTAACATTCACATGGCCGGTAAACGACTGAAGAGGACAGTCAAGAACCCGCGACGAGCACATCGACAAATCCCAAAGCTTCAGCGTATTATCGGTGGATGCAGACACAAGATTCATGGAATCTATGAACCTGATGTAGCTCACGGTTTTGTTATGTCCAATCAACGTGCACAGAGGCATCTTTGAGTTTCGCAGGTCATAGTAATATATTTTGTGATCTGCCGACCCAAATGCAAGGAACCGACCAGAATCGGATGGAAACTGGACACAGCAGACATTAGCCTCGGTTTGGATAGTACCGACGCTCACGCCCTGCAGTAACAACCCATGTAAGAGAACAACAACAACTCATTAAAATCGAGGATTAAAATTCTAGACATCAACTGTAATAACTAGACAGTACGTTTAGTTTCAAAGCTGACATTCACCAAGTGCAAAATATAGAATTGCCTGATTGATATTCCATAGCTTAACTGAACCGTCGTCACTCCCACTGGCCAGCATTGTCGGATCCGCTAATGAGAAGTCAACAGACCATACACGCCTTTCATGCTCTTTCATTTCCGTAAATACTTGACCTCTTGCAACGTCCCATACCTGAAAAAATGGTTTCAATTTTTTTTAAAAATTTTTGAAAAGTAATTTTTTTTTTGGTGTGCAAAACAAACTTTACATTTAAAATTAACTTTCTGCTTTCAATTAAAAAAAAATAAAAAATACTTAGAAAGCGTTATCAAACAGTACCTAATTTAAAAAATAAAAAATAATAACATAAAACTTTGCCTACCTGCACGACACCTTCAAAGTTGCTCGAAGCAATCTGGCTTTTAATGTACCCATTCCAACATATACTACTTAGTTTCGATCTACTAGCCATTTCGACAACGGGATAATGCATATCTTGACCTCCATTTGTTATCGATTCATATTCGAATACTTTTATCTTTTTATTAACGCCGGCCGTTGCAAAAAATTCGCCATCACGATCAAAGCCCAAAGAGCATACGAGGTTCGAAGAATTCAAAAGATCGCCTTGTTTCAAGTCTGCCTTAACCTTAAACGTACTAAAAGAATGATACTTGCACAATCCCTCGAGAAAAGAATTTATCCACCCACTCGGTCTATTCTCACTATAATGTTCTTTCGTTGAAATATTACTAACTGAACTTCTTTCAGTTAGCAGGACAGATCCTCGTCCATCGCTACTTATCGGAGATTGTCTGGTCAACGGCTTACCTATTGGTTTGAACGATCGCCGTCGGGTCATGAAATAAGCAGACTCTAATTTCTTGAAGTTCTTCATCAATCTGGAGTTTTTATGAAGAATTCCTCCTTCATTTTCAGCTAGGGTTTCTGATTTTTGATCCTGATTTTCAAAATCGTCGTAAGCCATTGAATCATGAATCTTTGGCCGTACCCGTTTTCTGGATCCTGAGCTGCCAGAATCTTCAGTGTCAGTAATGTTCATTGAAGGATGAACAAGGGCTAAATCTGGGGAAATGTCTTGATTTGAACCTCCTTTTGTCATGAATATTGTTTGTAATTTAGCAACTTCTTCTAAATCGGAAGAGATAAAGGAAATGATCTTGTGCAAGTTGTCTGCGATTTCCTGTTTCCTTTGTTGCATCAGCAAAAGGAATTCCAGCAACAATTCAACGTCTTCTATTCTTTCTTTGAGTTCTATTGCCACTTCACGGTCTTCCAAATGGTCTCTTGGATCATTGAGGAACTCGCTTTGCAACAACTCACTGTTATGCATAATAAGAAGAAGAAAGAAAGAGAGTGAAAAATGGTAACTTTCAAAAAAATCAATATTACAGGGTGGGGCTTAGAATGTCTAAGTGAATTTATAATGTGTTTCGATAAGGAATTTGATTAATTCCTGGAATTGAAAAATGAAGGGATTTTGAAATTTTCTCATAATAATAATAAAAAAAAAAATAAATAAATAAATAAAAGAACACTTACTTTTCTGAAGTAGCCAAAAGAGACATTGTAGTTCGGTTAGTGTTTCTATTTTTTTGTTTCTACTTCCGAAAAAGTGGGATGGGATGGGATGGAAATTTTGTATCCGTTTTGGAGTATTTTGGAAATAGAAACATGTTTGGTCCTAAGATTGTTTCTTTTAATTTACGAAAACAAAAACAAGAAAGACGTTTGGTTGCAACATTTGTTCTTTTTTTTTTCTTTAAATGTATGTGGCCATGGGTGGTGGTGGCCAGCAGGATGGTAGTGGAATAGTTTAGTGGGAGTGAAAATGAATCGACATTTTTTTGTTTCTAAGATTGTTAAGGAATTCAGAAGTCCCAAACTACTCCCAAAATTTTGGGAACAAAAAACGTGTTCACCAAAAGCATTTATGTACACGTTAATTCCAAAATTTTGGGAACAGGAACAGGAATTAGGGAGCAGAAACAGTAACCAAATGTGGCCTTAACTAACGAATTTTAGAAATCCATTATCAAAATCAAAATCCTCTCCCAAAATCCTTCACCCAAACACACCCTAAAAGTTCCGTTCTTTGGAGTAACGGATATAAAATTTCAGGTATAAAACCCAAGAATTGTCTTGGCATAAAACTTACTCCATTTTTGGCCGACTACTCGGCTCGGGGTGCAATAACCATAAGCAAAACGAAGCCTCCTTAGGCCATTTCAAAAGCAACTGAGGAGGAAGCAGACGATGTCTCAAACTCGACATTGTCGCACTCTTTCCTTCAGCCGAGCTAAATGTACAAAACAGCTGTACCAGGTAAAAACATCCAAATCAGCAAAAGAAATATATATACTCATACAAACATATATATAACCACAAATAATTAACACCTTTTTGATAATTCAGATTCACTGACCTCAAAAAGGAGGACGCCTAGCCGATAGATATCAGAAGCACAAGAACTAGAACCACCTGAAGACTCTTCTGGACTAGTGTACCAATTTGTTTCCATAGCCAAAATTTGTTTCATTGGAAAAACATGTTTCTTATCTTCTGCTTCATTCAAGCTAACCTCCTGTTGTCCTAAACCCTTGAATTCGGCTGTTTGGCTGTTCGATCCTTCCTCTAATGAGTCGGAACCCGAATCCGAGCAAGACGCAGATTCGATGAACGAGACGCGATTAAAAGAGGACATGACGAAGCAGGAGGGTCGAATATTATGAACAACAATCCCTTGCGAATGCGCAAGGTTAACAATTTCAACGATTTGAGTGAATATGTGTAAGCATTCAATAGAATCAACCGTTCTTCCTGGATCATCCAACCATTGTCTCAAGCTAATATCGCTGAATTCAACTTCACCTATAGAAATCTGTGACGTTTTGATGTAGTTTGATGATTGGGGCAAGACATAGCTATCACTTAGATTTTTTAACCCAGAATCATGTGAGGTGTTGTTGCCTGATAGCATGAGGGTATTGGCGCGGAGAGATCTAGGGTTTCTATCGGAGAGGGTTGAGGAATTGAAGCCCCTTGAGCTAGCAGGCCTTTGCCAGTCAGATTCAGATGAACCCTCCATTGTCATTTACCTTTAGCTGAACGGAGAAGACGACTTACACAGACAAGGTATGGAGCAACAACTCTCCTGTTTCCGGCACTCACTTCTGGTTCCAGCACCGACATTTCCGATCAAACACACATGACAAAACCCATTATCGGGAAAGAAGATCCCAAATCCCACTCTCTATCAGAACGATCCCTGGCGGCCATAAAACATTAACATGCATGAGCATCGAGCACAGTCTAGATGAACTAAAGAAGTAAACATCAAACCGCACAAACCCACCATTGAAAAATCAGCAAAAAGATCAAAAAAGCGAAAATCAAACAAAAATTTTATGAATAACCTCGTGGTTCAGATATCATAACCAATAAATAGAACTGAGAGAGAGAGAGAGAGAGAGAGAGTTATCACCATGGGAGGAGCTGCTGCTTCTGCTTCTGCTTCTGTTTGAGCCGGAACAACAAAAAACAAGAACCACATATGAAAAGCTTTAAACAAGTGGCTTTTTTCCTAAACGAAGCACCACAGCCTCATAAAATCAAGCATTTTCTTCAACAGCAACAAAGAAAGAAAAGAAACAAAAATCACCCCCACAGAATAAAGAAAAAAAAAACTGTGGATGATTTAAAATTTCAAAATACTTTATTATTATTCTGTTGGAAACCCAACGTCCCTACGCTTATCTACAAACCACTATTTTCTGCTTTTATACGTGGCTCAACCATGTCCTCAGGTCAACGCGAAGAGTCTAGTTTTTATATATCAGGAAAAAAAAGTGTGGACCTTCAGCCTTCAGGTTTGTGACAACGAAGATTCTTCAGCAAATTCGAATGAACAGTATCAGAAATCATGAAGAAAGGTAGATATTTACTCGATGATTGATTAGTTCATATTAAAATATGCTTAAACTCGACTTATTTATAGTTAATGCCGACTAATCAAGTCTGTCGGTGTGGTAAACTATAATAATAATTTAATAAGATACTTCCGATGGAGTCCGATTAAAATATTCAGGAAAAGATGGGCACTTTCATGGCTGATGTCCAGAATCCAGATCGATGTTTGGTTTGAAACCTAATTTTTACAAATTCAAAAGGAAAAAAGAAGATCATTCGTTGATTTTTATATCTTAGCAGTGGATAATTACGTCATGGACAATTGATGAAAAGATAAACCCTAGTTTCGATCGGTAAAAGGTAGAGAGAGAGAGTATTAGATTTAGACTACGTGCCTGAAATGGTGATTTGGAGTAGTCGATTAACAGTGGGAAGCAGAGATTACGGCAGAGCAAACTAACCGTCGTCCAAATCAATAATGAAATTCAGAGGCTGGGCGCTGAAAATACGAAGAAGCCGAGTTGAATTTGAATGTTGCCGTAATCCGATGGCCGCGAGAATCATTTTTCACCGGATTGAAAAAACAGAGGTTTTCTTTTTTCGTGTGAAACAAGTCTTTTTGGCAGCTTTTGCTTGTAGATGTGAAAAATCTTTGTTATAAATATTAGCCACCATCGACCTCCATCCGCCATCGCCGGCTCCCACCGGGATGCGCGGCTACTCCTCTTTTCTGTAGCAGGAAGGCGTTCCTTTTTATTAATTAGGATCCGACACTCCAGAAAAATACTCTGAAAATTAAATCTTAAATTTAATTCTGAATATATCAAGTATATGTGGATAGTGTGTCTTTAAGATCGCCCAGTTAAATGATTAGTCAAGATAAATATCGCGTAAGTTGATCTGAACACACCTTACTGTAAAATAAATTAATTAAATAATTAATAAATAAATTTTTTTTTTTAACAGATTTAAATTTAAAATTTAAAAGATGAATAGTTAAGAATAAACTTATACAACCTTTTAATCTACTAATTTTAAATTTATCTACGGCACCCAATCCACTTAATAACTTAAATAAAAAAATAAAATATTTAGAAAAAAAAAAATTGGCTTTAAAATTTTACTTAATATAATTATAGTTTATTTAAATATAATTACAGTTTATTCCTTTTAAGTTTAGTATATATAAAAAAAATAGACCAGTGCATAAATGCTCCCACTATTGCGAGATATGGAGACGTTAGACGTACGCAACCTTAAGGCATGTTTGATAAAAAAGAATAAGTGTTTAAAATTAATTATATTAAGTATTTAATTAATTAAATTTGTTTGATAAATACAATTAGTATTACTTAATTAATTAAGTAAACTTAAAAATTAAGTCAAAATGTGAATAAAAAATTAAGTGAAACCCCCTTCACTTATTTTATTTTGATTAATGCACTCCATTATTTTTTACTTTAAAAAAATTATATTTTGACGATTTTACCCTTGATCCGTGAGGATTTAATTAAGTTTATGTTTAATGATAATTAAATTAACTTTGAATTATTTTAGAATTTTAATTTTATTTTATATTTAAATTATTGTTATAATTTAATTTAAACAATCAAACCGCATAAAAAATACATAATATTATATATTTTTTGGTTAATTTTTACTTTTAATTTTAATATAATTTTTTTTTTAAATAGCACCCTGATTTTATTACTTTTGTCTCAATTATTTTTTTTTCTATATTATCTTGATTCAAAGGTAATTATGTAAATTAAATAATTTTTAGC
Organism: Eucommia ulmoides; assembly: GCA_016647705.1. Lineage (NCBI taxonomy): Eukaryota > Viridiplantae > Streptophyta > Magnoliopsida > Garryales > Eucommiaceae > Eucommia > Eucommia ulmoides. The sequence continues at coordinate 2,929,924 of CM028326.1, read as the reverse complement.
ATACAAATTTTATACTTATAAAAAAAAATAAAAAATCAACACTTAAATGTTCAGCATAATTTTATTAAACAACTTTCTGATATTTTCAGTACTTAATTTTTAAGTGATTATCAAACATATCCTTACTTTTATATACAAAGAGATTATTTCCAAAATTCGAATCCGAAATTTTCAAGTCACAATAAAACAACTTTGTCAGTATATATATTTTACTAAATATTTTTTAATATTTATACGCATGTTCACCGCAACTTATTTTTCGTCTAAAATCATTACCTTGGAATCAAATTTTTAAAAACCTCAAAGTGCAGGTGGACAAACACCATGCTTAATGGAAAAGTGTACAAAAACTTGTCTGAAAAGTTAAAGAATAAAGAAATGTTACACAGAGATTAACGTTAAACAAACAAACAAACATATTTAATCACTGGATCTAATAAAGATGATATGCTCCACAAGATTCGCCACCGAGCAGAGACAAGAGGGAGAGAATAAATATTTCCTATTTTAACCCTCTATGATTTTACTTAAAACGAAAAAAAAAAAAAAAAAAGGTCTCAAATCCCCCTCTTTGATGGAACAATCACTATACAAAATAAAAAAAAACACCCTAAAAATAACTCATTTTACAACAGAAAAATGATCAATATATTTTTTTTCCTTCAATTTTTTTTTCCCCGAAAAAACCCGATCTCAACGACCCGAAACGAATAACTGATTCCTCACTTTCGCCTTGTCAAGCCGGGAACGCCTCGCCGCTTCCTGAATATGCCGATCGTGCTCTTTCAGCATCTGGTCCACTTTGCCGGACGGCACCAGAAGCGGCCCGGAGTAATGAATCTTGCTCCCTTTCGATCCATAACCCAACTGAACAACAGAAACAAAAACAGACAATTTATTATTATTTTTTTATTTTACTGCATAAATTTCGAGATTAGAAAACAAAAATGGGTAGGTTCTTACAAGAAGAGGATCTTTGTTCCCGGTTCTTCCATCATCGTTGTTCTGAGTTGATCCGGTCACCGTTTGACTCCTTTGATCGGACGCTTCCTTGAAAGAGCCTGGATATCGTCCCATCAGTTTGTGGACATCGGGTTTTGATAAATCGGGCCCTGTTGAAATCTTGGAAGCACGGTGAACCAATGGACCGGAATGAGAAGCTCTCTTTTGAAGATGATCATTGCTCGATTCTTCCACGGAGGCTTGAGACGGTCGAGGCGGATCGATTGGAAAGCCAGAAGCGACCTCTTCTTGATGAGGATTGAACATCTCGCTCCGGCTTTTCGAATTGGATTGGACTTGTCTTTTCTGTATTCGAATTTCACGAATTATTAAATGAGAAATTTATGTTCGCTCCGATAATACTTTTTATTCCTATTTTTTTCTTTTATTTTTTTGTTAATTTTTTAATATCAACCAGATTAAATTTATCTAGTTAATATCGACTACAAGTTGAATTTGTATTTGATGTCATAGTTAAAGTCAACTAGAATGTCTATAATGACAAAAAAAATAATATAAGAATCGGGGAAAAAAAACTTTTGGAAAAATACTCAAAAAGGTAAAATCGTGTTTTTTTTATTAAGTGCAAAACAAATGCTACTTCTAAAACCTTACCGAACAATGCGTAAGAGCTAAAAAATAAGTTGCTATATAGCAAGAACTCAAAGTAAAAATGAATGCGGGCAAAATAGAGTTATGGCAAAGAAAAGGGGTGTACCTGCATCGAAGAGACTAATTCAGCATTGGCGTCGGGTGCTGGAATGGCCCGAGACTCTCTTCTTAAACCGCGTTTTTCTTGATCATATCTCTGTCCCTTGCTTCCAGCAGCCGCGAGTCTATCATTTTGACCGATTTACAAGAAGTTTTTTCAATCCATTAACAAAATCAAACATGGATACATAAATACATACATACATATACATATATGTGTGTGTGTATCAGAATTAGGGCATTTACCGTCTAGCCTCTTCATCTCTTAGTTTTGCGTCAAACTCTTTGCTGGGAGGATATTTCGGCAAACATGAAGGATCACACGGCAGTGGTTTTGTAGTAAAGAACTGCAAATAAGAATAAAACAGATGCCTTGAGAAATTTCACAAATAAAGAATCATGCTTATTTTTTATTTTACAATTTTCTACAAGGTTTTCAACGGGTTCTTATTATATAATCATCTACTTTTTATTTTTCATTTTTTTTTTTTCCGGTTAAGTGAAATTTGTATTCAACTGAAGAACAGAGGGCACAGGACGAGAAAACAGGTAAAATTTATCTTATTTGTAGAGAATTTATTTTAGTTAACGTTAATTATGATATTAAACACATACTCAACACTAGTTAACATCAACTCCATAGATTCAATCTAGTTGATGTCAATTGAGGGATTAAAGAAAGAACTGTACAAAATATGAGTGACTTATTTAAAGAAAAATCCCGATAATTTTCCCTTTTTTCGAAGGATAAGGTAAAACAAGTGATATGGGATTCAACACGTCCCCTCATGCGCAAGACGGACTTTGCCAAACTACTGTGAACGAATATCGGGGGGTCCAACATCAATGTGGGATTCAACACACACCCTCACGGTGGAGTTTGACAAACCAATGCGAACGAATATCGAGGGACTCAACATCCACGTGGAATTCAAAACACATTTTTTTAAGTGCTTTTAAAAAAAAAATGTAAATTTGAAAAAAAAAACTTTTTTTATTTGAAAACAAGAAAGTACTTAAAAAAATGTTATCAAAAGGTGTCTTAGCAAAAAACCATACCTCACTCCGAAGTGCAGATGCGGCAGATCCACGATCAGCAGGATCGATAGAAAGAAGAGTGTCCATTAGGTCTAATGCCGGTTCAGGGAAGTCTTTAAATGTGTCAACAACACATCGTTTATATGGTTGTTGGGGCTTGAAAATGGTAGCGTGTGGCAACTTCGACTTCCTCCAGTACTCCTCTGAGGGCGAACCACAAAGCTTGAAAATCTTATGTAACTGCTCCACCTACAAACGACCCAAAACCAAATAACTAGGGGTTTTCATGGATTCGGAGGCCCGGACAACCCGTCAGGCCCACCACCTCAAATTTTAGGACTCAGGTGAATGGTTTAAGCCAATATGACCGGCTCAGCCGTTCAAAATTAGTGCATGATTGGCCAGAGCCAACCTTCCTGGGTGTTGAGATCGGACTATATGTTAAGGCCTGATCTCCCAGCCTGGACCTGGAGGTCGGGCCTTAAACTATAGTGCAAGCCTGACCCCAACCCATTTGACAGAAACACTTTTTTTCTTTAATAAAATGTAGACTTGACTTTAATATTAATTGATGGGATTTTCTTGGTAAAAAGATACAAATGGTGTTAGCATAGTAAACTATTGAGCCCGACCCCAGCCTGGCCTATCGAGCCCATTATTTATTTTTTAGGGCTTGGGCTTAAAGTTCAGGCCCATGGGCTGGACTAGGGCCTTAAAATTTAGGCCCGGTCATTTTTAGGATCAAGCTAGGCCTAGCCTTTTATTTTTAGGACCAGCCCGGCCCGGCCCGATCAATTAATATAATAAAATTAATTATATATATTTAGATAAAATAGATATTTGAATATGTTTGGATTTTTTATTTTGTTTTATGAAAAGAAATTGGATTTTGGTATTTTAGTGATTGTTTTTCAATTTATACAGAAAATTTTATAGGGTCGGGCTTGGGCATGGTGCTTTTAACTATGGGAGGGCTTGGGCCAAGAAGTAGGGCTGGTGGATGGCCGGGCCAAACTCTGGCCCTGAAGAATCTTGTAATTTCTTTGGTAAACACCAGCCTAGACCATGAACATCCCTACTAAGTGAACCACCCAATAAAGCCCGAATTATTGGTTGAGGCCTGAACTCCAAGCACGGGCCAGCCTCAAATCTTACCAAAAATGTTATTGACATAATAAAGCCCAGCCCGTGAACATGCCCCACAACTAATTGAACCACTCAACAAAGGAAACAAAGAAAGGATACCTCTGTTCTACCGGGCATGATAGGCTTTCCGGCATAGAGTTCAGCAAGTATGCAACCAGTGCTCCACAAATCAACAGCAGTACCATAATAAGTGGCACCCAGCAGCAGCTCGGGGGGACGGTACCACAGAGTCACGACACGGCTTGTCAGAGGCTGATTGTGATTAGGATCAAAGAAACTTGCTAGCCCGAAGTCCGCAATCTTCAAAATTCCATTGTTGTCTATGAGAAGGTTGGAACCCTTAATATCACGGTGAAGAACACCCCGACTGTGACAATGATCGAGTCCCCGTAAAAGTTGTTGCAGGTAACATTTAACCTAAAAAAACGAAATTGATGATTAAATTAAGCTCCATCGTTTATGTGCTTTTGTATAGGGTCTGTTTGGTTGTCCTTCAATTTGCGAATTGTACTGTTTTTCAATTAGTCAATTTACAAATTGTTTTAGTTCAATGTTTAGCTGTAAGAATTAAAAACACTCAAGTTAGCTAGCTAACCATTCCAGTTCTAGTTCATATGCTATTATTCTCGTGTAATTGGAATAAAATGTTGATTAAAAATTTATTTAAACTAAAATAATAGTATGTTTTTTTGTCATAAACAATGTGTAAATTTAATTATATCATAGGTAAATAGAGATACATAAAAATCAAATCAAAAATAAAATAATTCATGAAATAGGATAATTTAGGTGGCGTTTAGTGTTTCTATTTCTACTTCCAATAAACTGAGATGGGATGAAATTTTGTTTCCGTTTTGGAGTATTCCAGAAATAGAAACATGTTTGGCGACGACTATTGTCCAGAAATCGTTTCTTTTAATTTGTGAGAACAGAAATAAGAAACATGTTTGATTGCAACATTTATTCTTTTTTTTTCTTTTAAATGTATGGTGGTCTACGGGGTGATAGCGGCCGGCAAGGTGGTGGTAGAAATAGTTTTGTGAGGGGATGAATCAACATATTTTTATTTCTTAGATTCTTAAGGAATTCAGGAAATAGACCCAAATTATTTCCAAAATTTTGGAAACAAAATATATTTACCAAACGTGTTTCTGTACATTAATCCCAAAATTTTGGAATTGGGAACAGGAATCAAGGAACCGAAACGGTAACCAAACAGGGGCCTAGGGTGTTATATGTTCAAATCGAAACTACGAGGACCAAAGTGAAATTTTGGACAAACTTCAGGGGTAAAAAGTGTCAAACCCCCTTTTTGTGGTCTCAGCCTGTTCCCAAAATTTTGAAACAGAAACACTAAACCGACTGTTCTATCCAAAAACATAAATCCTGGAAAACCGTCAATCAATGCCCTTTATTTGATAAAGGTAGGCAGACCTATGCGATCATGGTGAGGCGAAGGTTTGTTCCCAGAAATTTGTTCGAAAACCATGGGACCAGAACATAACAAAAACAGATTTTCACAAAGACATTCAACAAGTACCTGTGATTCAGTAAACTTAAGCCCAGGATGAGAGGCGAGTCCCGCCAGATCATGCTCCATGTACTCAAAAACAAGGTATAAACTGCAAGACATCCTCGACGTAACAAGACCTTCCAATTTAATTACATTTGGATGATCAAGCCTCCGTAGAATATGAATTTCTCTTGCCATGAATCGAACACTCTCTGGCTCCAAATTATCAAACCTTACTTTTTTCAACGCAACGATTTTTCCTTGATCAACATCACGTGCACGATAAACGTTACTGTAAGTACCCTGCCCAATCTGTAAAACAAGAAACCGACCACAATAAGATTAGCGAGGATCCCGGTTATTACATATAACTCTTTATTTTAAATTAGGTACCATTTGGTAGCGGTTTTTTGAAGTACTTTTACTTAAAAAGCAAAAGCAAAAATAAAAGAATGGGTTTGATGGCATAGATATCCCCATAAATAATCTTTTAATCCAGAAAAAAGTTTGAAAAAAAAAGGCATCAAAGGGTCCTACTGCATGGATCTCCATTGAACTCTTGATATAAAAAATGAAGAAATTCATGCCTTTTTTTTAAAGTACTTTTTCAAGTGCAAAACAATTAAACAAACATGCTTTTTTAAGTAAGTTTTTGCTTTTAAGTTAAAATTAGCTTTTTTACCAATTTAGTTCTAGTTTAGAAGTAGTTTTCTCGTGTGGTTGGAGCAAAATATAGTTTAAATTTCTTTATGTTCTCGAACAAATAACAGGTAAATACGATTAAATCATAGATAAACGGAGAAATATACAAATTAATTCATCAAAAAGAAGATAATTTCGACAACCAAACAGGCCCTAGGATATCGTCTCTCAGTTAATCATTGGTTCAACAATGTAGATCTTCACTTTCCCAGTAAGCAATCAACAAGAATTTACAGAGAGCTAGTACCTTATCCAACTTCTCAAAAGAATCGGCGCGCCTAGGAAGCCATCCTCTGATAGCTTCACCGGCGACGGCGGCCAGCCACGGCGGCCAACCAGCAGCAACCTGCTCACCTTGAGCAGCTTTAGGGACGATACCCGCACCTGGATGTTGCGCAGCCACAAAATACTCGGCCTTCTCTCTCTTCCTCTCTAAATTCTCGCCGTACAACCGACCAGAGCCATTCGCCTGCTTATCAATCAACACTGCCCTCCCGTCGTTACCATCCATCCGATCTTTCGCTCTGTACGCTTCCTCCCTCCTCGACGAAGTCCCCCTCGGCACCCGCAGGTCCGACGAGTTCTTACTCGACAACCTCTCCCTCGGACTCTCCCTGCTATCTTCAATGGCGGACGGCTTGCCACAAACACAACCCATTACACACAGAAGAACAAACACAAAACCCTTCAAATTACACCTCTCAAAATCAAAATCCCAGCTCAAAAAATCCCTTTATTTCAACAAATTCTTCTTCCTCTTCCATTTACATCGAATCAAGACTCGAGCTCGTAAAACGAAGCTAACGCGAGATTCAAAACAGAGCAAAGAATCATAACTAAACTACTTAATCACAAAAATACAGTGAACCCAACTGATTCACTGACCTGAAAACCTGCTGATTTACAGCGAAAGGGGGAGCAAACTACATAAATCAGAGAAATTTGCGAGAAAACTGAGATGGGTTCACTTCAAAAATGCATTAGTGCTTCGAAATGATGGCTTCAAGTGGGTAGTTGAATTAAAAAAGAAAGAAAGAGCGATCTAGGGTTGGGGAGTTTGGGAGTTCTCCCCCATGGATCTACGGAAAAACCGCTGTTGTGCAAATGAAGATGAAGAGTAAATGGGATTGATTTCTGAAGGTGCAAAAAAAATGGCTGTACATGTTCTTATCATTAATAATGTTATTTAGGGAAAAATTACATTTTTTGCCCCTAAAGTTTGTTGTGTGTCTCTATGTAAACTTTGTGGTTTACAAAATTGCACGTTTTAATCCCTTGAGTTCCACATTTGTTCCAATTCTGAAAAACTACAGAAGTATTTTATGATTTTAGATTAAAAATGAGTTATATTCAACACATGACCTTTTAATGAAACATTTTCGTCATTTCATCAATGTTGATTTTATCACGTATTAGATGTGGAATGAGTTGATGGTCAAGTTATAAAGTGTAAGAGAAACACTCACCTCATAAGCCAGTTTTTGGGGCCGAGAGGAATCCAAGACCATTGTTTATTGATATCAAAGTCCAGATTACAACAACTCTGACCCAATAGCCACAAAATAAAAGACTAATAAAGGGTTAGCCAACCAAAAACCTTATGTGTGAGGGATAAATTATTAGGTTTATCCCACATTGCATGTGAAAGGGATTGATGATCAAGTTATAAATGTGAAAAAAACACTCACTTCATGAGTTAATTTTTGGAGTTACGAGAGACCGAGACCACCTTACAATCACTTTACTAAAATCTAAGATCTTTTTTCTCTAATCTTTCTCATCGTTATAATGGAAATGTTAGTAAAAAATGTTTTAGGTTTAATCGAGTGATAAAATAATGAAACTATTCATGTTAGAATGTCGTCTGCTAAGCACAAACTATTTTCATCAGAAATCATTCACAACATTTTAAATTTTGCCGAAACAAATATAAAAATCAAGGGACCAAATATGCAATCGGAAAAATTCTAGGGACCAAAAATATAATTTCCCCTTCTATTTACCCATGTATATACTCTGACCGCTGGTGCAGCCTTTTGTTTCACGGGTTCGTGTGTCTGCATTGGCTATTTTTACAGTTTGTAAAATAGTTGCTCGTTTACTCCACGTGGCACAGAGTGGGTCCAATAGTACTGTCGTTTTATGCATAGTGAGTGGTACAGTTGAATGACACGTGGATGTAAAAGGAGTGTAGCTTTCTCGAACGGAGGTCGTTTGGTTTTCCTTCGTGTTTACAGTTCTATCTTGACTCGTATCATCTACTAATTTGTAGTTAGGTGATTTAATTACCATTTAGGCCCCCCCCCAAAAAATTATTACTATTTCTTCCTTAAAATTAATTTTTAAATAGGATAAATTATCTTTTATCCTCTCTACGTTGTCTAATTATCATTTTATTCTCCTTCGCTTTTAAAAAAAAACTACGTTTTGCTTGCCTTGATTTTCGAACAAAAAGAGAAACTAATTTTGTTCTGTTTAAATTAACAAAATGTGCTTAAAAATATATAGAGTTAATTTTTTCATCCTATTTTTTGATGAAATAGACGAAATTGTTCTTTTATTATAATTTTAGTTTAGTTTTTTATTATAAATATTTTTAAAAAAATAAATGGAAATTTCATCTATTTCGTCAAAAAAATATACGAAAATTTAATCATCCATTTTTAGGCAAAATTTGTTGATTTAAAAGAAGTAAAAATAGTCTCTTACTTTGTTCGTGAGTAGAAGTAAATAAAGTGTAATTTTCTAAATTGGATAGGATAAAATAATAATTAGGTAAAAACAAAGAGAGTAAAAGGCAATTTACCCTTTAAAATAGGGTAATTGATTTCCAAAATGAATGGAAAATTATATGTTTGGTCCCTTTGGGTATTTCGAGGATCTTGGGGTTAATTACCAAATTGCGAATTTGGTACTCGAAGAAAATAAAAAATATTATTAATAATTTTGGACGAAAAAATAGGTATACTCATTATTTGGATTTTTAATGAAGATTTTTTTTGTAATTTTATCACTCCACTAAATATAAGACGTTTTTATCTAATACTATTCATTTGAAGAACGAGAGAAAGAAGACTGAATCCTTGTTACGAAAAAATCCAGAAAAAATGTCTTATATTTAGTATAATGAAGAAATAAAAAATTATCTCTCTAAGAATATCATATGCCAAGTACAACCCATTTTATATCCGAAATCATTAACATCGCTTTTAATTTTATGAAATTAAAATCAAATAAAACTATATTGTACATGAATAAAAAGGAATTGGAGCCAATAATAATAATTATTATTATTATTAAGTCTATTTCAAAAAATTAATTAAAATTTTCTTAGTTGATGAGGAAAGAGGTCATCTGGATAGACTGCTAGATCCTTTATTAGGTTAGGTTGTAAATAAATGAAGACTATAAAGACACATTAAAGTGGCACTAAATGCTCTTATCTCATTATGGTATGAGGTTGAATGAGATAAAACACATGATAATCATCATCATTTTTATTTATTTATTTATTTTTTACATATGCATAGAGAAATATGGTTTAACTCTAGATCTTTCACAAGAGATACTAAATATATATCCACTAGACTACAAGTCTTGAGATCCATTATTATATTGTTCCCTAATACTTCAGATTTCGACAAATACCAATAATACTTTTTTATCGTTTCATAATACTTATGTTCTTTCTGTTTTCAATTTGGTTACTCATGACGTCTTTCGTCACATTTTATTGGCAAAAAATATTTTAATATTTTAATATATTTTTTATTTTTTACTCTCTCTTATTTTATATTTTAATTTTAATTTTGTTTTGTGTTTTTTATTTCATTTGTTTTTTATGGTATTTGTAGAAAATTAAAAAAGATCGAAAGTAATAATCAAGTATAAAAAAAACAACAAAAAAATTAAAAATAGGAATTGAAAAATAAAAAATAAATTTTAAAAAATAAAAATAAAACAACAACAAAAAAAATGATAAAATACTATTTCCTTTATTTATTTTAAAATTTTAAAGTTTTCTTTTTTTCTTTTTATTGATATTTGTTGTCTTCTACTTTTTTTATTTTTGTTGGTGTCTCAAAATGGCAGAAACCTTGAGTATGCTCCAATTAAGAATAGGTACGTCATCTTGCTGAGGTGAAGTTGTTGTGTCGAAATTGCAACTGGAAATTATTCGAGTGAACTGTAACTGATGACTTGGGGATTGACGAGTTGGAATCCAGAATCCTGATCTTCAAGGAGCTGTACCTGCACAAGGCCTGACCTAGATTTGTCTTAGTGAAGCTCATCCGGCGTAAGAGTAAGAGCTTTGAAAGAAAAAGTTACAGAAATACGTCAAGTATATAAATGAGTATTCAACGTTACCTCGGGTTTGTATAACCCCTGATATTTATAGGCATTGAAAATAATTAACTTTACCTAATCGGGACTGAACATGATTAATTAGGCAAAATTATGCGTTTGCCTGATAATCCAAGACGTTTATGAGATAATCACTGGGTTTAGACTTTTGGGCTCATTTGAAAAAACCCGTGGGCCTCTACCAAACCTGTGGAGATGTGCTGGTGGAGGAGCGTGGAGAGTTGTAGAGTTTTGGAGGAGAAATGGACTGAAATTGTGTGATGGTTGAGAAAAACAGTTAAGTCTCCGAAGTTAGCTATCTAGAGGCACGACACAGAGTTCTGGACGACAGCGCCCCTATGAGGCACAATGCTCCTTCCTGGGTACAAAGGAGATTTCAGGGAAAGAGCCTTAGTCGGCATATACTCCTACGCGACACTCTGAATTCTGGAATGTGTCTACGTCAATGTGATGGTGAACACGTGGTTAGGGCTCTGGTGCTAACTCAGTAATGCTAAAAAACACTCTCATCAATTTTTATTTTTATTTTCTATAAATACCATACAAAATATATATATATATAATATTGAAAAAAAAAAATGAAGAAGAGAAAAGGAAGTGAAAAATAAAAAAATAAAAAAATGTAAAAAAAGTTATGATAAAAAGTGTTTCACGTATTATAAAAAAATAATTGGGGATGATCTCGATGTTAGACAATGACATGGGTGTCTATAGCCTTGACAAATTAATGTCAAATCAAATAAACTAAGGACTCGAATTTCATATTGCCAGTCCACTCTATGACATGTTAAGATAAATTGACTAAATACACGAAAATATGAAATAAATAATCCCAAATTATACACCAGAAAAACTTTTTTTTTTTTTTTTTTTTTTTTTTTTTTTTTTGACATACCCACAAGTGTTCTTCATACACCCAGACGAAATATGAGACTAATCTCATTTGGAGTGTGTAGTTATCATTTTCAATAAATATTTTTTCGTGGGCTCGAACCATTGATCTTGTAGAGATTTTTTAACTGTTTTAACTCAAACGGATCTTATCACTTGAGCTACACGTTAGACGGAAGAAAAAAAAAAATCTAAAAATCTATTATTACTATGTTATATGATTTGTTTGATAGGAATGATGGAAAATTATAAAGAGTGAAATATGGATGAATATACTTTTCAGATTAAAAATTGTTTTTTTCTTATTTTTGTTCGGTACGATGGATGAGAGGTGAGAATAATTTATTTATTTTTTAATAATTATGGTCGTGAAAAGTAAAATAATGATTATTTCAAATATTTTAGTATTTTTCCCATAAAAAAAGTGGTTTTAATATGTACCCCAAATTTCATGCAATGATATATATATATATATATATATTTATTTATTTATTTTGTTCTAGAAAACCCATTCAATAAATACATAATATTTACTTGATAGAAATTTTTGTCAATTTGTTTGTTACATTAAACACTCACTACAACCACAAATCATTATTGACGAATATAACAAATATTTACTATTATTGTCACTGAACACTACCGTCACCATACAAAAAATCACCACTACCACGACTACTATTACCGCAACAAACATTTATGACAATAACAAACATTCACCACCAACACAATTACTGTGGCCGCAACCTACGAACACCGTTGTCACAACAAAAACATTCGTTACCATAACAAACATTCCCTCCCACCACCGTCCTCGCCGAAGCTAGCGCCACCATAGCAAAAATCACCAAAAATAGATCTAGAATTTACAGAAAGGAAAAAAATAGATTTTTCTTGATTTGAAACACAAATGGGGACAGAGACAAAACGAAATCAAAACAAAATCAACTTTACAAATCTACAGTAATTTTTTGCCAAATATATATAAATCTGCAACGAATATTTAGAAATTTCAGATTTTTTTTTTCTTGGCGAGAGAGATAGAGAGACAGAGAGACCTCTCGGTGGTGATGGTGGTTGTCTTTGGCACGATGTTGGCGGTGTGAAGAGAAACCTATGGTGATGGTCGTGGTCGTCCCGATGGGCAACAGACTGGTGGTCGATTTGGTCGTGGCATTAGAGGATGAAAACTCTTTCCTTTTTTTTTTTCAACTTTTTGGGCCCACTAAAAAAAAAAAAAAAACCAACTCCATCAACATTTTTCATCCCTCTTTTTTCCCTTTCACTTTTTTCAAGGTATCCAAACATGCCCTTAAATCTAACATGATTCTATGGGAGCTACTAAGTTGACATTACTTACCTTCTTTGCAAAACCTAAGTCAATGCTTGAATTGGATTATTGATTGGGACCCACCAAAGAAGAAGGACCATGGACCTAAAGTAGGAAAATAATTTATTATTAATAACAACAATTGTATTTTGTTTGAATTTATTAAGAGTTTTTTGCACTTTGCATCCCTAAATTTTCCCAAAAAAAACACTCATTTTAGCATGTCCTTTCAATTTGAACACTAAAACCTGAACTATCGAAATCGTATCAAATGAGTTAAAATCGTTAATACCGTCATTGTTTGTGACAAAAATCAATCACAGTGTCTAGCATGAAAATAATCATTCACGTATATGATTGTCGCAAAAAAAAAAAAAAGCGAGATAAGCGATCTGTAGGGGTGTGCATCGGATCGGTCTAACCTACCAAAACAGCCCAAACCGCACCACAAAAAATCTGTCCAATACTAACCCGCACATTGTGCAGGTCATAAATCTTGAAACCAGCACATGAATGGGCGGATCACAGTTTAGTCCATTTTTTACTGGTTTAACCCGCCTGTTAAGTAGAACACAAAATGACGTCATTTTGTGATGATATAAATAATATCTAAGTCGTTGCTTAAGATTTTTATTTGTTCCAACCACTGTTAATCATTCCTCTTGCATCTTGTTATTTTCATTTTTCTTAAATCCTAATTCATTTTCCGCTTTTGTGAAAATTCTTCCTAAACTCATTCGCCGCCTTAGGCAATCCACGGTTCTAGTTAGCCCAACTCGAAAATAGGCCCAATCCGCACACTATTGGGTAGCCTACGGTTTAAACTAGTCAACCCGTCCCAACCCGCACGTCATTGGGTTGTTCACGGTTTAAACTAGCCAAGCCGTCCAAACCGCCCGTTGCACACCCCGAGTGATCTGGACTCGTTTGAGATGATTTTGATATTTCACCGGAGACTAAAGGGTACAAAGTGTAAAAAACTCATTTAATAATTGATGATGAAGTAATTAAGGGTTTTGGGGGAACTGCTGCATAGGATACTTGTCTAGTCCACCCAACGCTGTCCAAACGCTACATTTAATTTTTGGAAATTTATGGCTGTGCCTTCTTTTTCACAGACAATGAGGAGGCTGAATGCGGGTCCACTTGATTAAAGTTCTTGTTTGGCCCCACTCCTTTTCCAATTCGTGAGCTGTCTCCGTGCACTCCAACAGGAGGTTTACAATCTCCCCGTCACCAAACGCCCCCCCTTCGGTCGGTGGATGGAAATGCTATTTCCACTCCTGAAATTTTTATGGGCTTTAAACCGGGCCTAACCCAAATGAGAATGGGCTTTTAGTAGTGTAACCCTTTCGGGCTTTAGAGGCCCGGCCCACGAGAGAAACTTCGGTCACTCCTTTTTCTACTTCGGTTTCACTATTTTATCTTTAAACATATTGAAGCAAGAGGTGATAATCTGATTAGTAAGGGAAGGTTCTAATTTTATTTTTCAACTAAGGTTCAATTCTTCTGAAAAATACTCTAAAAATTAAATCTTGAATGCACCAGGTCGATGTGAAGGAATGCGCCTTTATGATCGTCCGGGAAGGTGATTAATTAAAGTGCGCATAAATTGATCCAGATAACACCTTACCATAAAATATAAACAAAAAACTCGTAGAGGGAAGTGGATAATATTTTAACTGGTGAATTTTAACACGACTGCTTACCTGAAATACCTCATATCCTTTTGATAAATAAAATCATTCTCTATCATTTTATAATACTTGAGACATCTTTTATTATATTTTGTTGACAAAAATATCTTTGTAAAATATTTTTTTTCTACTCTCTCTCTCTATATATAGAGAGATTGCTTTTGTTTCATATTTTTCATTCTTACTTTTATTTTTTTATATGGTGTCTATAGAAAATAAAAAATTCAAATGTTAAAAATAAAAAAACAAAAAATAAAAATAAAGCAAAGAATTTTTTTGAATTAAAATCATAAAAGAAAAAAAATAAAATAAAAAAAAATATATATATATATATATATATTGTTTTTGTTTTAATTTTAATTTTTTTTTTGAGATCCTCTTTTTTCTTTTCTTTTTTTTTTATGTTTTTTGTATGTTATTTATTTTTTCTTTTAGTCTCAATAAATTCTATACTAAAAAAAAATTAAAAAATAGAAAACAATAGTGTGAACGTAGAAAATACAAAATTAATTTTAAAAACTGTGAAATAAATAATAAAAAAAATATTTTATTACAAGGGTATTTTGTCAACAATAGATGGTATCATAAGTAGCCAAAAAAAAAAAAAAAATCTAAAATATTATAAAAATGATAGACAGTGTTCTTACTATTTATCGAAATGACAGGTTATATTAATTTAAAATCATTTTTTATCTTTACTATGTTCTTCTAAAACCTACTAAATTCAATGCTAATATAATTTGTGTCAAAACAAATTTTGAATGAGTATTTTAGATATAATAAAACATGATAATTTTTTTTTCCACCTATTTGAATCACATTTTTCACATAATAACCCTTGTCGTTTTATCGGAAAAATGACTTTTTGGGCTCATCATATTTGGAGTAGGTGTTATTTACCAAAAAATATATATATATATTTGGGGTGGGTGTCCAAGTGACCCATGACCCTGATATTTCATGTTTGATATATTTGGTCCTTAATTGATAGAATTGGTTTCAATTTAGTCCAATTGGCAATTTTGTTAATCCAATGAGTTGTCGGAAGCTACTGAAGTATTGGGTTCAAACAGGCGCATGTATTCCTGGCTTCTGGTCACGTGCTTAGCGCATGATTTATTCTGTCCAATTTAGACTAACACTATTACCAATTGGATCAATTAAACTCAATTTAATTAACTAGAGATCAAATATGTCATACACGAAATATCGGAGACCAATTCAACACTCCAAAAAAAGTCATTTCCCCCATTTTATCTCCATGGAGTGGCCTTTTATGACAAAAATCTTCTTTTTAGATATGTTATAATAATTACAAGAAATTAATCTTAAATTCATTAATTAATAGATATTATATATAATTGCTATGCATCATGCTCACCATCACCATATCATATCCAAAACAGGTGATATTATTTTAAAATTAATGAAATGGGACCCACGAGTATTATCCCCCATATGGTCACATACTTTTGTGTCTCTAAAATTGGGAAAAATACATTTTTGGCCCTAAAATATGCAATGGATGTCTATATGGACTCTGAGATTTATCAAATTGCACATTTGATATTTCAAGTTCTGTATTTTAATCCCGCGAAATTGAAAATTTTGTTAATAATTTTAGATAAAAAATGGGTTATACTCCAACAGATGATTGTCTGATGGGAATATTTTCAATATTTCACCCCGCTGTTAAATTAGTTCTAAATAGCAAAAGTAATTTGTTGTTAGTCCCATTTAAAATATAAGTTTTGTTTTATTCTTTTAAATTGATTTAGCTTGCGTATTAGTCCTACATGTGTCACACAATACACGAAGAGTGTAGAGAAAACTTAGTGAATAAATTTATATTACAGTGAATATTAGTTACATATAACTAAAATTAGTTATAATTTGATAATTACAAATCATATGTAATTATATTATATATATCTGTGTAATATTAGTTACATGCTATAAATTATATGTATTTGTGATATATTCGTTACATATAACAAATATTATATACAAAAATTAATTTAATATTAATTGCATGTATTTGTGTAATATTAATTACATGTATTTGTGTAATATTTATTACATTTAACAAATTTTTACATACAAAGTAGTTACATGTTACAAATTACAATAATATTTGTTATATCTAACAAGTATTTTGCACATAAACTAGTTTCATATAACTGTACAAGTGCGGATGTGTGTATTGAGCTTTTCGTATTTTTTAATACGCGAGACTAAAACACAAATTGCAATTGAACATTAGACTTTTCTAAAAATAAGTGTAAAATAAAGGATTTGTCACCAAAACACCCTTAAATCTAAGCCATTTTTCTTAATTTTTACCTGAAAAGTATTTAGGCATACTTTTCATATTTTTCAACCGAATCATTGTTAAAGAAAAGTTAAAAAAAAAACATCTTAAATTTAGTTTACTGATAAAATAACGAAAATATTTTTATTAGAAGGTCATATGCTGAGAGCGCAACTTATTTTTTATCCAAAATCATTAATAATGTCTTTAATTTTGCGAAATCGAAACACGTGTAAAATTTGAGATCAAATGTGTAATTTGAAAACTTATTAACACCCATCCTATACTATAGGGATCAAAATTATATTTTTACCCTAAAATTCAAAGGCCATAATATGAGGCTTTATGAAAAGATGGAATTAATTACATAAATGATGGGTTTTCTTACTAATTATTACTATTATTCTTGCGTGGGTAATGCAAAGGAAGCAATCATGAATGAGGATTTTAAAAAGCATCAATAGCTATTTATAGGAAATCTATTTTTTTTTTTAAATTAAAAAATATAATTTTGTTTAATTTTTTTATTTTTTTATTTCAATTAAAAATCTAATAAATATATACTATTACTAGTTATAATATAATACTTTGTGAGTAGATGTTTGCTTATTTATTTATTTTTAATTTTTTTTGTTTGGGATTTTGATAAAATAAATGATATTTTTTGTCATAATTTTTTTTTCTAAAATCCATTATGATATTATCTTATACTTTTCATTTTTCATCAAAAAAACAAATTTTGAAGGAAAAAAAATGATGTATAGTCTTTGGAAGGAAAAAAAAAAAATGAGATTATATTAAGGGAAAATTACATTTTTGTCTTTTTGGTGGGTGTCGAGGTGGACCTTGAGGTTTGTCAAATTACACATTTTGTTCAAATTTAATGTTTGGTTAAAAATATTGTTAATAATTTTAGATGAAAAATAAGTTGTGCTCAACACGTGGTCTTCTAAAGCTAAATATTAGACCTTTTTTTTCATAATTCCATTAAACATAATACGTTATTTCCAATTTTTTCATAGTAACAATTCGTTTGAAAAATAAGAGAAAGAAGTTTGACTCGTTGTTAAGAAAATGTTAGAACAAAATAAATCTTAAATTTAGTGAATTGATGAAATAACGAAGATATACACATTAGAAGACCACATGTCAGTCACAACCCATTTTTTTTTGTCTAAAATCATAAACAACATTTCAATTATACGAATTAAAAAAATATAAAATTTGAAGGGTTAAATGTGAAATTTAACAAATGTAACGATCCACCTAGACACATATCCCATACTTTGACCTAAAATGTAATTTTGGTATATATTTCCTGTCATTTTGTAAATACCAGAGAACTTCCTTATCTTTTTGCTCAAATACCATTTAACTCCCTTATTGATTAAAAAATAACAAGTTTTTATTATAATACCAATTTTACCCTTGACTATTTAAAAAATAATTAAATAATAAAAAACTAAAATACATAAATAACTCTTTAATTTATATATATTTATCACTACCTCCTACCGCCGCCGCCACTCCCAACACCTCCCACCGCCGCCCACCACCCACTACCACCTCCCACCGCTGCTACCACCTCCTACCGCCACTTCCTACCACCGCCACCACCACCTTCTACCGCCATTACCCACCCCCATTTTTAAAAAAATATATTTTTTTAACTATTTCATTAAAAATAAATAAAAATTTAACCATTTCATTAACAATTTTTTCTCTCTCTCTCTGGTGGTGACGGCGGTGGCGGTGGGTAGTGGTGGTGACGATGGGTGGTGGCGGGGGAGTTGGGCGGTGGTGTTGGGTGGCGACGGTGGGAGGTGGCGGTGGGTGGTAGGAGTTGGGTGGTGGTGAGATGTATAAATATTATTTAAAAAATTAAGGTTAAAAAATATAGGGGTGTTAATGATTTTTTTTTTTTTTAAATAAAGACAATTTTGTCTAAAGGGAGTTAAATGGTGTTTAAGTAAAAAGATAGAAAAAATATCTGGTATATGTAAAATGGTAGGGAACTATGTGCAAAATGGTTGGGCCCAAAATATGATGTATTGTTCTTGTGGAAAAAAAACATTATATTAAGTACTTTAGCTGCAAGAAGAGCATCCCCGCCATCGACGGCAATCGCAAAACGCATTTCACCTCCATACTTTCCTTCTTTCCTCTCGAATTCGCTTAATACTCCTTCTACCTTTTTCCAATTCCCTATCGAAGATCCTTCTGTTTTCATCTTTTGGATTCTGAGAATTTCTCTTGGACTTCTCTCTGGTGATTTGAAATAGTAAAATGCGAGTCAGGGCCAGGCATCTGACGAAGGGTCTCGCCGGTGGCCTTTCAGGCGTTGAAGGGATCATTCGTGCCTCTTTAATTGTTCGATTATTTCCATGCTCGCGGTGAGAGGTAGGGTTTTATTGGGGTTTTGAAATTTAAGATTTCTATTGCTGATTTGAATCATAAATTTGGTGCGTTTGGTGAAAATTCCATCTGGGTTTTGCTCAATTGATCGATTCGATAGCTGAAACACGCATATAAAGTCATTCCGATGAGTGGGTTCATCTTAATTTCTTCGATTTTTGCAGTGAAAGTCGGAGCCATATTCATGATGAATGCCTGAAAAAAAAGGGTAATTTGATTTGTTCTTAGCTCCCTCATCTGAGTTTTCTCCAAATCACTTTAGGGTTTCAATTTTTTTTCTTATTTTGGAAGCAAATTAGCAAATGGGATCACCTGTTTTCTTCCTCATATGCATCCTCCACTCTGTAATAGCCTTGACCTGTGGAGCCCTAATGATGTTCTACACCAATGAAGCTTTTGTGTTCAGCCATGGCAGTGAAACCGCGAGCAAGCTCGTGGGATCAACCCCCCACGATCACCTCTTGATCCGAACATCGGATTCGTTTTCCGGGTTGCTCTTGTTTGCCATTGGGTTCCTGCTGTTCATGATAGCATTTGTGAAAGAGAGGGAATTTCAGGGGTTTTTCGCCAAGGGGTGTGTGATTCTCCACATTGTATCGGCGATTTGGAGGATATATTTCGAGAGGAGGCTCGAGGTTCTTGGGCGGGATTGGATGAGAAGGGTTGTCGGGGACATTGCATTGGCGCTTTCTTGGGTTTTCTTTCTTGTTTATAGTTGGAGGGAGAAGTATGATTAGAATAGAAATGAGAAGAACATTTCTATTTTTAAGCCTTGTCTTTGAATGAGGAGATGGTCTTTGAACGATCTGTATGGCGCGAAAGGACAAAGACGTTGTTGATCTCGTGTTTGAAAATTGCCTTGTTTTGAGATTGAGCTGAGGTTGTCTAAATGTAGGAATTAGGGTTTGTGTTTTTTTTCTTTTTTGGTACTGTTTTTTGAGTGCAAATAGTGGATGTCCGCAGCTTCATTAAGTTCTTCTTTGTGAATTCTTGTTGAAGTTAACACAATAAGGGTTATGTTCTCTTTGTTGAAGTTAACATAAGGTTATGTTCTCTTGTGAATTCTTGTTGAAGTTAACACAAGTTTTCTTTTTGTGTGTGTGTGTGTGTGTGTGTGAAGGATTCATCCTAATAAGACGATCAAAATTCTGAATTAAATGATTGAAAGCATGCATTCCAATTGAATTTGGCAAATTACATTTGTGTATTTCAAATAGGAGGGAAGCATGATCATTGAGATCTTTTTGGAGAGACTCCAATTTCAACCCTAAAATATAAATAAAAAAAAGTTAAGAAAAATCCATTAAGCATGATTGATGTTTCAAAACTACTTTTTTAAAAACTAACAAAACTACTTTAATAAAACAAACAAATGAAAACAATCTCCAGCATCACCGATGTCTCAAGTTTAATTTTGGGTTAAAATTTTTTGCAATTGTGATGGTCTGATTGTATACCAATCAGTCAACAGCTCAAGTATTCCCAGACAACACGATGTCTAAACAATCCAAAGTACACACGCGCCAAAAACAATATGAAAACGCAACGAATTACAGTCGAAACTAACCATATTTTATTACTCAGTCAAAATAAAGAAACGCACACTATATATTGGTTAAGGGTTGCAGGAACAACCACCACTCTCTGCTTAACCAATACAAATCCGAAATACACATATTTATAGGCACAACAAGCAGTTGACACCCCCAACTATTACAGAACATGCTCTGAAACTGCGGGATAGGTGCTTGAACATGCTTGTAGGGTAGTTAACTAGTTTTCTAGCTAATACCAATAATTGTCCCACATGCCCATCACATGTCCCATAAATTGTCCACACTTAGCCAATTTTTGCACATTGGCTAAGAATCAGCAACACCAACTAATTTTGTTTGTTCTGTTGCATCTCGTTAAGTCGATGCGCCCAACACCTCGTTATGTTGTATGCATTTTTCTAACTAAAATGAACCGCTACTCTCAATAGTATGTCATACCGCCTGCATGACTATGATCAGAACGTGGTGTTGTGCCCATGTTCGATTCACCTTGGTTCTGTAGGTCTTCCATTGGTTTCATGTTGTGCCCACAAAAAATCCAATCCCAGAGTTGCACTTGAGATTGTCCTACACCATATGCCAACGCAACCAATGTGCACCAATATTGCCCAACGTTTCATTATTTTGCCAACGCATGCCCAACATCTTGTTCCAACTCCGCCTAATGCCCCCTCGTATTGTCCAATGACACCTTGTTTCTCCAACGTGTGCCACCGCATGTTGACGTTTGTTGCCTTAACCCCGTGCCCAGGTCTAGTCCAGAGTCATGCCACGCCCATGGCATAAATTCTAACGTTATGCCTAGGATCACCTCCACAATGTCTAACACCCATTGGTGTTGCCTCACGACGCCCTTGTCTACCGATGTGCCATGCCTTAAATCGATATTGTTGGATAAATCTTATCTCAAGCTTCCCACCATGTGTAAGTCATGACTTGCACCTTGTTATGGATGACAATGGTTCGATTTTAGATCCATTTTATTATAAATCAAAATCACGACAATAATTATAAAAATTCATAAATAATTATTACAATCTATACAATTTTTCTCGATTAAATATTACAACATCGTCATAGTTGTAACACCTAAAAAACTTTTTCACAAACAGAAGTGATGACCAAGTCCTTCAATGAAAGGATAGCGTGAACCGTAGGGCGTAGACACGTAGGAGTCGCTTTGCGGTATTCCAACGCGATACGGCATAACACCCTTCATCGCGCGCGCTCTCTACGCAAACAGTAGATTTTCAAGCTCCAAACCAAATCAAGGCCGCAAGAAAAAATCCAAAAAGGTAGGTGATTCTGAACACAAAATTTGGTGATTTTGAACTTGTGGCTGCCTTTTTCCCTGTTAGGGTTCATGGGTTTTTTGAGTAATCTGCAGTTCATATCAGAGCCAGTTTCATCGGATTAATCGCTTTTTTTTTTCCCGATTTTGAGCGCAATTCAAAAAATGGGTGAACACAATTCTTCTTCGTCTTCATCTTCTTTCATAAGTTTGAGCTTGCCGTGGAAGGGGGAAGGGTCAAGCGATTCAAAGCCGACGAAGAAGAAGAAGAAGATATGTTGTGCTTGTCCTGAAACCAAGAAGCTGAGGGATGAATGCATTGTGGAGCACGGCGAAGAAGCTTGCTCCAAATGGATTCAAGCCCACCTCCAATGCCTTCGTGCCGAGGGCTTCAATGTCTGAAAATTTCACTGTTCCAACGCCTGGGGAGAAAGGTACAATATCTTCATAACAGAGTAGTGGTAAGTACTAGAACACAATGAATTTGCTTCATAATTGACACAAATATTATGAATATAGTGCCAGAGATCATGGTGGCCAGTTTTGGACATTGATCAATGAGTATATTTGTGTGTATTGGTAATTGCAAGAGATAGCCAGGTGTTAAATTGGCGTTTCTGTTTTTCTGTTTCTACTCCCGATAAACTTTATCTGGGACGAGAAGGCTGTTTTCTTTCTGGTGTATTTTGGGAACAGAAACACATTTTGTAATGTTTTCTTTAATTTATGAAAACAGAAATAAGAATGGTTGCAATATTTGTTCTTTCTTTTTTCTTCTTTAAATGTATGACAATAAAGAAACATGTGTGTGGTGGTGGCCGGCGCGGATGGAGGTGGCCGGAGTGGGTGGTGGTGGCCAACGGGGTTGATGGCCTACATGGTGGTTGTTCTCAACATTTACCCTTAAAAAATAGTTTGGGAATAATTTCATGGAAGTGAAACGAAAACATCATTTTTTTATTTATAAGGTTCTAAAAAATTCTGGAAATACTTCCAAAATTTTGAGAATATTTAGAAACAGAAACATTTTGCCAATCATCTTTCTGTATATTATTGCTTTGGAAGAAGGAAAAGAAATTAGAGAGCGGAAACACTAAACAAACGGGACCTAACTATCTCACTATCATATCAACAACCCGACTTTAGACATGTTGAACAACAGCACGGTGCCGGGGATCTTCAGGAGGACCGTAGCAGCCCTGTCTGAGAGATTAAACACTAGGCCTGCATTAGAAGCACTGCTCAACATAACTTCAGAAACCTGGTGGTGATACTAAGGCCTGGAGGTACCCTGTCTGAAACTACATTTCTAAGCCAATGTAAGACTTTAACAGATAGAACAACGGCGTAGCCACAACGATGGCAAGAAATAGATCCGATCTGGGGACGGCGAATATCCTAAGGATCAGCCGGCGAGCAAAAAGCTGAATTGGTGTATACCAGATCTCTAGCTGAAGTGTTTTTCAGGATCATCTTTGTCGCGGTGGACACTGAACTCCCCGCCATTGTGCAAAATAACTAACGGATAAGAGATCAATTTCGCGAGTTCAGATTAAACTTTGTGCAGTTTGCAAACAGGCAAGTGAAACTTCGTGCAGTATTCTCTTTTCCCCGGTTAGGATGACGATTGAACGCTAATTGAACCAAATCGAACCGAATTGCTTAAATTTGACTATGCTCAATTTGTTTGGATTTTAATTTTGAATTAATAATTTTAAATCATAACAGTTTAAGACCAATCCCAAAACATACGAATTATAGGAATTGCCCTTAATCCGATCTGATTATGGTTTAATTCGATACGCTTAGGATTTGATTCGTGAAGAAAAAATGGTGGGATTTGTGGGCCTAGGATTAGGCCGGGCCCATAAGAATCGTTGAATTCAACCTACGTGGCCCAACAACAGAGGCCCAGTAGGGCTCAATAAAATTGGACGAAATGGCCCAAAGAAACCTATAATATAACTAAGACAAGCGCGAAACGTTCCGTTCCTTGCAAACAACGATTCGTGGTCCTTAAGAAGAAGGGGTCGGCCTACTAAGGAGACAGGCAACTGCTAGCATTGCTAGAGTAGAGACGAATAGGTCAACAAGAAAGTTGGACCACTACTCAGTCTTGAAGAAAGAAAATGGCAGACTGTTGGGTTTATTCCACATCGAATGCGGAAGGGGTTAGTTGTCAGATTATAAGTGTGAGGGCAGTCTCACCTCTTAAGGTCCAATACCATCCAACACTAGTATCAAAGGCCAAATTACAACATATCTAGTCCAATAGCAACAGAGTGAGAGACTGGTCAATAGTTAATTGATCCAAAAACTCGATGTGTAAGGAAAAAAATATTGGGCTTATCCTACATCAGGTCCAAGACCATCCAACACTAGTATCAAAGGCCAAATTACAACATATCTGGTCCAATAGCAACAGAGTGAGAGACTGGTCAATAGTTAACTGATCCAAAAACTCGATGTGTAAGGAAAAAAATATTGGGCTTATCTTACATCGAATATGGAATGAGTGGGTGATCAAATTATAAATGTGAGAGAACTCTCACCTGTTGAGGCCTAAGACATGTAACTACAAAGACATCTTACCGTAATTTATTGAATTAAAATGACATCTTACCGTAATTTAATGAATTAAAATGAGAGTCTATAAACACGAGATACATGCAATTTTTTTATATTTTTTTAATATAAATTTTGATTTTTTATTCTTTATAGTACATGTATATTTAATTATTGAAAGTAAAGTTCTCTTTACTATCTATTGGAGGAGTTTCATGGGTAACTTCCGATGTTAAACTTAATTGGTAGATTTGTAATTATTATTCAACCTAATTTTAACTTTTTTCTTTTAACACTAAATGCAAGAAATCAAAAGGCTGAATTAGTAAGATGAGTTAATAGTCACTTTAATTATCGTATTTTAATTTTAATTTTAATATTAATTTTTTAATTATATTTTATCTTATATTTTAGTTTCATGATCAATATTTCTTTATATCTCAAATATTTCTAATCAAGGTATTAAAATATAGAAATATTCTATTGTTAATTTGTTATTAGTTGGTAGTAGTTAGTTGTGAGTTTGTTATTTTATCTTCTATATATTGTAGTATTTTCCTATTCAATATTAATGAGAATGAGAATTCTGTATTTTATTTCATCTCTTCTTCATTTCTAATATGGTATCAAAGCAATTACCTTCTACTTGACACTCTCTAAAAGAAATCCCATTCAAGGGGGGAGCCGATGGCTATATCTCCACGCCGCTTCCCCTGCCATTTTCGAGCTTCATTTGCAGTGGCGATTTCTCCCCTGCCATTTTCGTTTTTTATTTTCGAGCCCCATTTTAGCGGCGATTTCTCCAACTCCTCTTTCAATAATTATCATGTAAGACCCCAATTTTATCATGTACGTAATTTTAGTTGCATTTAGAAAAAAAATCGGGATAAAATTTTGTTAATTAAAAATTCAAACTAAAAGTTTAGGGGTCAACTTGCAAATATAGAAAACATTCCATTTAAAATTGATATTTAACTTTTAAATTAAAAGTTTTGGGGTGAAATTTCAACTTAAGAAAATGTTAAATGTAAAAATTGGACTAACAAAGAGGATTTTAAGAATTAGGGGGAGAAAAGAGTAAATAAAATAAAAAGATTTTTTTTATAAAATATATATATATGCTAAGGGTGTGTGTAGGTGTCTGTCGCTGTGAAAACAACCGGAGGGAGAGAGAGCACAAGGAGCTAACGTGGCATTGTTAGATCAAGCGCTACACCACTAATTACATGCATATATATAGGTTCGTGCATGTAGAAATGATCAAACCTCAAATGAAATCATCCAGAAAATCTAGAGAAAAGATAGAGGATCGGGGAAGAGGGTTGTCGGGTGGTCGTGATCGCCAGTAGGAGGGGATGTTGTTCTGATCGGCCGACGATTGTGAGTGTGAAAGGGTGTGATCATCGTTGTTGTGTTCAGGCTATGAGTGTGTGTGTGTTCTTCTTCATTTCTGTTGTATGTGTGAGTGTGCTCTGTTTTTCTGTTTTGTGCCAACAGCGTGTGTGTGTGTGTGTGTGTTCCTCTGTTTGGATCCACGGCTGTTGTGTGTGGGTGATCAGTGTATGAACCGGGGTGATTGTTGTGCATGTGTATGTGTGTGATCAATCGTTGAGTTGTTGCCGTGCATGTGGGGTATGTGTGTTGTCGGTGAAATGTGTGTGTTGGAATGGGGAGTGTGTGTATCAGAATGGGATATGTGCGTCATGCATGGGGGCGAGTTTGATAGTCGACATGGGTGGTGGTGAACGTCGGAGGTGAGGAGGTTGAGCGGTGGAACTCAAAATCGAAGTAGGAGAGAGAGAAAAAAAAAGAATTGAACTAAAAGCTGGCAGGAAAAAGACGATCGTTCGCCTCGGCGATGAAAGCTTCGTCGCGGCGGTGAAGCAGCAAAACGCAAAATCAGGAAGAAGAAGAGGCAGTTCGCTGTGGCAGTGGAATCTTCGCCTCGGTGGTGAGCCAGAAATCAGAAATCTGTAAAACATCAACAATTCGAAAAAGAGTAACGTTTTAACCAATTTCTAATTTTGTAAACACTTAATTACTAGCATTAAAAATGTCGAAATGATGATAGTAATTATTGAGACCGTTCACATGAATAAATTTTACACAATAAACTTTAACGGGGCGATACTAGTCGAATAGTAATTTGTCGTAATAAAATGTGGGGAATGGGAGATTGTGAAAATTAGGATTTGCATTGCATGACTAGGTTATTTTACATTAAATATTAATTTAGGCTCAATCACTATTAGATTCGCAGGCACTGGAGTCTCGATAGAGAGTAATCAGTGAAAGTTTTGCGGAGCAGATAGCCAGGTGAGTATACTGTCTTCTATATATAAATTACAAAATCTATTTTCGTATAAATTATGGACAATGTGTTTATTTAAAAATGGATGAATTTGTAACTTATATGGATCAAGTGGTTTTGGGTGTTTGTGGAAAAATATTTTGTGGATTACGTTAGTTGAAAATGATTTGTTGAATCTAGTTGGTTGCTAAAATGGTGAAAAATGATTGTAGATCGAGTCGTTTGTTTTTGAGGTGGAAATGGATGCTGGTCCGGCTATGTCATAGTTTTCTTTCCGAAAAGGATGTGGATTTCTTCCCGAAAAGGATGTGAATATTCTTCCCGTAAAGGGTGTGGATTTTCTTTCCGTAAGGGATGTGGTTTGACCCGTCAGGAAGGCAAATCCTGCGGGTGGTACGGTACCGTTGCAACTCCTGATTATGAGGTTAAAACGATCTTATGGCTAGTCGGAGGGTGGTGTGGTGTTTTGTCGTATACAGTGAACCGGTTGAATATATATATATATATATATATATATATATATATATATATATATATTACTTTACACTAGATTGGTGCATCCATATATATTGGTGTATCTATTAATTTTGTTGCTTTACACTATTTGATTAGATATAGTACTCTGGTGGATTTTCACTGCTTGGTTGGAATGTTATAAATTTATGAGTTTATTTCTGTGGTAACAGGAAAATGGGATTTTCCAAGTGGTATGTGATTTTTGTATTATCATTTGAAATGTGCTATTTAAAATTATAATTATACTTGATCCATATACAAAAATATTTTTATTATGAAGACAATACATCGATAAAAATTTTGGTTTCAGATACAACGGCTAGGAGTTAGTCCCCTACTAGCACTAGGTAGAGTCCTATTGTAGCGTTGTTTTGGGAATGGGCTGTTTGAGGCGAACCCGTGGGAGGTTCAACATTTTTTTATTTCGTTGTTACTATTTTTGGGGATATATATTCAGGGACGGATGTGTCCCAGTTTGAGAGGATGTATATAGTCGTGTGCCTGTATGTGTTTGTATATATATATATATATATATGTCGTGGTTTCTAGTTGGTTGGTTGTTCAAGGGAGGTCATGTCGACGTTATGCCGGCCCCAGGGTGACGGGTGTCCGGGATGGGGTATGATATATCATCATTGATATTGATTTGATCCATCGTCGATTCTTGATTCGACTGTTGAGGCTACTGTTTCGATGATCCTTAATCACTCTTGACGATTGCTGATTCATCTTTCTCGTTCGATCCGCTCCTTCAATTCTTCAGATTCGTAGATCTAGAGCCCACTGTCATTGATGAGGTGTGAACCGGAGACGTCAATAATGTAAAAAACCTGATTATACAGATTACGCCACGACGAAGCACGACGGACTACAGTTAGCGTACCTGACGATTATTTCGAGGTAGCTCTTGATCGAGATCCGGTGTTCGTATCCCCCGCGAAGATCGTAGCAGCAAGGAATTGCGTGATTTTTGAATTTATCAAAATCGATCTATTCTTCGTCGATTTGTCTTCCAGCATTGATTTACAAATTCAATGCCCTAGATTGTTGTTGCTGTTAGTCGATTCGATTTGCCGATTGTTGTTGTTCGTGGCCGCTTCATCATCGATTGATAATCGATTTGATTATCCATGCCCTAGAATCGTTCGATCGATTTGCAGGAGGCATTTGATATTATCTTTGATATTGTTGATTCGATCGGTTGTTGTTCAATCGATCGTTCTGAATCGACGATTGATTTCAGATCGTCTCAACAGTCTGTTTTATCTCTATATCCTCAATCGATCTACTGTTTTATCGTTTTGCCGTGTTTTATGATGAAGGACAACGTCGATTCATTTCCTCCGTTGTAAGACAACTTGTTCTTGCGAAATTCCATAACAACTATTTATTTACACTTTGCGCTCTGCCAACTTCCAAGTTGTTTAAAGTGCAGTCTGCCATTATTTCAGAAATTGCACTTTGCTCCCTGCTTGTTTTCTCTTGTGCCTTTGCATATTTTCCTGCCTCTATGTATTGTTTCAATTTTTTCTTCATTTCAATTTTTTCTTCTTCATTGTTTTGTTCAGCAGCTCTTTCCCCATTCTCCAACTTCCCCGAAAGTGGATGGATGGCGGTTTTTCGGCTGTGGCTTGTTCCCCACGCTGCCTTCTCTGCTCTATTTTAGAGTTTTTTTTTCCTATCTTCCCACATTTCCTGATCTCTCCACCTCTATCTTGGTGGTTAGACGGCCATAGATGGATGGCGCTTTTTCGGCTGTAGCTAGTTCCCCACGCTGTCTTTTCTTCTCCATAGATTCCCCTTGTGGATGTTTGGATTTCTCTTTTTGTTTTGTTTTTGGTTTCTGCTATTGCAGTGTACTAAATGTGTTCCTGCGTTCTATTGTTTTCATTTTCATCTTTTACCAAGATAGGAATTCACATTCTCCATCTCGAGAGGGAGTATTAGAATATAGAAATATTTCATTGTTAGTTTGTTATTAGTTGTTAGTCGTGAGTTTGTTATTTTATCTTCTATATATTGTAGTCTTTTCCTATTCAATATTAATGAGAATGAGAATTTTGTATTTCATTTCATATCTTCTTCATTTCTAATATAAGGTTTGTATCGTCGTCGGCCGTCGGCACCATCCTTCGCCACCATCTATTGTCGAACCTAGCCTTCGATCACCAAAGTTTAATTTTTTTTAGTTGCATGTAACTATTTTTTTTATGTGTAACTATTTTTAATGTATTTTTGTTGGAACATATGAATTTTTTTAAATTTTATAAAGAAAAGTGTCAAATAGGTTTCCCTCTTGTCTCTTATTCCACATTGGCTGGGAGAAAGGATGATGAGGAGTATAGCAAGGTGCATGTAGGATACTTGGAGTGTGCCCCAAGGGGTACCCACATTTTGTGGAGGGGAGAAGAGCTATATCCCTACTTGTTTACCACACATGCGCGCGCCGTCGCCGTCCGTCCGTCCGGTCGAGTCGAGTTGTGCGTGAGGTGAGGTAAGGTGACGCTTAGTTATTTTTTGGACAAAAATTATTTAATAAAATATATATATATATATATATATATATATATATATATATATATATATATATATATTAATTTTATGAATCAGATCAGTTTTTTTAAAATGAATACAACAACTATGAATCAGATCAGTTTTTTCAAAATGAATACAACAGCTATGAACTTTATGGAAATGCAACAGTTAAGAATTTTTGCAAAACGTCTTAACAGTTACTGATTTTCTTTATTATTTCCTGACGTTTTGAATTGGTTTCTAACGTTCAAATGTTATGAATCATTTTTTTTCTCTATAAATATTGAAGTGTGCATTTGTTTGTAAACACAGAGTTTATTTTCGGGAAAAAAAAAAAAAAACTGTGCTGTTTCTTGGGTTTTCAAATCAGCTTCGTTTTTCTAGTTTTTATTTTTTATTTCTAAGTTTCCGAGCAATCTGTTCTTCATTAGAACAGTGTATGTGGGTGTTCGTTTTCAGGCCTTCTGTTGTGCAAAGAAGGTCCTATACAGAGGTGATTATAGGCTGTTTTATCTTGGGGACGACGGGGCTTTTACACTACTTGCACATTCTTGGGCAGAGCCGCGAAACGTCTTAAATAGAGTGATCTAGTCTGCGACTCAACCCAAGAAATTTTGGTAAACTCGTTCATTATTGTTTTTCTGCGTCAACAATTTTAAGACAATCTATTATGTCGATTATCTACTACGATGTCTACTGATCATGAATTTAAACGAGTCACTATTGATCTCAACAAACCCTTTCGATTCGAAGGGTTTCATTTTAAAAGATGAAAATAGAAAATGTTATTTTTCTAACTATAAAAAAAGTAGCATATGACTGTACAACTAAAAAACCTCAATTACCTAAAGATCCTACTGACGCTCAGATTCAGGAAGTTAAGTCTTGGGAGGAAAATGATTTTTGTTGTAAGAATTTCATTCTTAATGATATGTCTGATGATATGTATGATTATTACTGCTCTAACAAAACTGCAAAGGAAGTTTGGGATGCTTTTTCGAAGAAATACGACACTGAGGAGGCTAGAAGTAAAAAACATGCTATTAGTCGGTATCTGAAATACCAAATGACCGACGACAAATCTGTGAAAGTTCAGTCTCATGAACTTCAGAAAATCGCTCATGAAATAATTGTTGAAGGTATGTCCCTTAATGAACAATTTCAAGTTACTGTTTTAATTAACAAATTACCCATTTCTTGGAAAGATTTTAAGAAAACTCTGAGGCACAAAACTAAAGAGTTTTCTTTAGAAAGTTTGATAACTCATCTTCGGATTGAGGAGGAAGCCCGAAAACAAGATAAAAAATATGAAGTACTCGTTGTTTCTAACAACGTTCACAAAAAAATTATCTTATGTTGTTCTGAAACCCAAAGAAAAAAATATGAAAAATCAAAATCTCAACCACAACAACCAGAATAGAAATGCGCATCAAAATCAGAATAGAAACAAATCCCCTTCAAGAAATAATTCTGAACAGTTTACTTGTCATAACTGTGGGAAGGCGGGCCATTTGGCCCAGAACTGTCGGCAAAAACGTCTTCCTGCTTCACAGGCGAATTTTATCGAGGACCAACTAATAGCTATAATTTTTTAAATCAATATAGTTGGTGGATCCAAAGGGTGGTAGATAGACACTGGTGCTTCACGCCATGTCTATTATGATAGAACCATGTTCAAGTCTTATTCTGAAAGTGAAGACAAAAAAGTGTTGTTAGGTGATTCCCACTCCACTATTGTTGCCGGTTCTGGTGAAGTGGAATTAAAGTTTACCTCTGGAAAGACAGTCATCCTTAAAGATGTTCTTCATACTCCAGAGATGAGAAAGAATTTAGTTTCGGGCTATCTTCTTAACAAGGCGGGGTTCACTCAAACTATTGGGGCTGATTTGTACACCTTAACCAAAAATAATATTTTTATTGAGAAGGGTTATGCAACTGATGGAATGTTCAAACTGAATGTTGAAATTAATAAAATTTCTTCTTCTACTTACATGTTGTGTTCTTTTAATATTTGACATGCTAGACTTTGTCATGTTAACAAACGCATTATTAAAAACTTAAACAACTTAGAAATAATTCTTAAACTGTCTTTGAATGATTTTGAAAAGTGTGAATTTTGCAGTCAAGCCAAGATTATTAAAATCCCTCATAAATCAGTAATTAGAGAATTTGAACCTCTGGATTTGATACATTCTAACATTTGTGAATTTGATGGTGTCATGATTAAGAATAGTAAACGTTATTTTATTACATTTATAGATGATTGCTCTGATTACACTTTTATTTATCTCATGAAAAATAAAAGTGAAACGTTTGATATGTTCAAAATATTTGTGACTGAGATTGAAAATCAATCCAACAAGAAAATTAAGAGGTTACGAATTGATAGAGGAACCGAATATGATTATGATATTTTCATTGATTTTTATAATTCTCATGGGATTATTCATGAAAAAATTGCACCGTATTCTCCTGAAATGAATGGTAAGGCTGAAAGGAAAAATAGAACTTTTACTGAATCTGTAGTTGCTATTTTCCTTAACTCCGGTGCTGCTTCTCATTGGTGGGGTGAAATTTTATTGACGGTTTGCTATGTACTTAATAGAGTTTCCAAATCGAAAAGTAAAATTTCACCTTATGAATTTTTCAAAAATAAGAAATCAAATTTGTCTTATTTTAAAACTTAGAGTTGTTTGGCATATGTTCGTATTCCTGATTCAAAAAGAATAAAAATTGCCAGTAGAGCTTATGATTGTGTTTTTATTGGTTATGTGATGAATAACAAAGCTTATAGATTTTATGATTTGAAAAATCGAGTTATCATTGAATCAAATAATGCTGATTTTTATGAATATAAATTTCCTTTCAAATTAAAGAATAGTGGGGGCTCGACATCTAGTAATGAATCTGTCATTAGGATTAATGAATATGATAAAGAATTAGATATTGAACTTAGAAGGAGTAAACGGCCTCGTATTGCTAAGGACTTTTAAGATTTCTATGTATATACCTTAGAGGAGGATCCGCTAACCCTCCAAGAGGCATTGTCCTTTGTAGATACCAATTTATGGCAAGAGGGTATAAATGATGAATTGGACTCTCTCGAGTCAAATAAAACTTGACATTTAGTAAATTTACCTCCTGATTGTAAAACAATAGGATATAAATGGATTCTTAAGAAGAAATTGAAACCTGATGGTACCATTGATAAATATAAGGCTCGTCTCGTAACCAAAGGATTTAGATAAAGAGAGAATATAGATTTTTTTAATACTTTTTTACCTATCTCTAGAATTACATCTATTCTTGTACTTTTATCTCTTGCTGCAATTCAGGATCTTGTTGTGCACCAAATGGATGTTAAAACTATTTTTTTGAATGGTGAATTAGAAGAAGAGATTTATATGGATCAACCTAAAGGATTTATAATTCCTGATCTAAAAAACAAAGTGTACAAATTAGATAAATCTCATGCCTAAACAATGGCATGAGAAATTTGATAATCTAGTTATTTCACATGGTTTTAAAATAAATGAAAGTGACAAATGCATCTATTATAAATTTGAAAATGATATTTGCACTATTATATGTCTTTATGTGAATGACTTGCTGATTTTTGGTTCTAATATTCATGTTGTGAATAATGTGAAATCCATGC
Organism: Eucommia ulmoides; assembly: GCA_016647705.1. Classification (NCBI taxonomy): domain Eukaryota; kingdom Viridiplantae; phylum Streptophyta; class Magnoliopsida; order Garryales; family Eucommiaceae; genus Eucommia; species Eucommia ulmoides. The sequence goes on along the minus strand of CM028326.1, from coordinate 2,896,371 downwards.
TATGTGCTAATTTTGACATGAAAAATATTGGTGAAGCAAGTTTAATCCTTGGTATTAAAATAATTAGGTCTAAATAGAAAATTTCTTTAGATCAATCTCATTATATAGAGAAAATTCTAAAGAAATATAATTATTTTGATTGTAAACTAGCATGCATTCCTTATGATCTTAGTGTGAAGTTGTTCAAGAATACCGGTGAAAGTGTTAGACAATATGAGTATGCGAGTATCATAGGCAGTCTTCGATATACCACTGATTGCACTAGACCCGACATAGCGTATGCTGTGGGATTACTATGCAGGTTTACAAGCAGACCTAGTATTGAGCATTGGTATACTATTAATAAGATCACGAGATACCTAAAAAGAATTATTAACCTCGGATTACATTATCAGAAGTTTCCCGCTATTCTAGAAGAAAATAGCAAAGCTGATTAGAACATATTTTCAGATGACTCAAAGGCAACTAGCGGTTATATATTTAGCATAACTGGTGGAGCTGTTTCTTAGAAATCTAAGAAACAAACTATTTTGGCTCAGTCTACTATGGAGTCTGAGATGATTGCACTAGCATCAGCTAGCGAGGAAGCAGGGTGGTTAAGATGTCTGCTTTCTGATACTCCTTTATGGAAAAGACCGATTCCAGCTGTCTTGATCCATTGTGATAGTACTGCGGCTATTGCAAAGATTCAGAATCGTTATTATAACGGAAAAAAACGACAAATACGTGGCAAACACAACACTATTAAAGAGTATATCTCGACAGAGACTGTGAGAGTGGATCATGTACGATCTGATGATAATCTAACCGATCCTTTGACGAAAGGATTAGCTCGAGAAAAAGTTTACAAAACCTCTAAAGGAATGAGACTCAAGCCCATAGATTGATGAGTCACTTGTGAGGGAAACCCAACCTATAGACTGGAGATCCTAATAATTAGGTTCAAAGGGTAATAACAACTCATGAAGTGATATGAGAAGAATCATGCTATAATAATAATTTTGAGTTCTATTCCATAAATGTGTTATTTGAAGCATGATATCCTGAAGTGATAGAATGTTGAGTTTTTATTAACTCTTAATGAGATCTATACTCTATTTGGAGTAGAGTACCTAGCTACATGAGTACTCTTGATAGACTCACCTATGTGAATGTGGAAGTGTGGCCGCTTCCTATGGAATTTTGGGCAAAATTCTCTAGAGCATTCACTATACTAAGATATACGTGCATGACCGTAAAGTACGGGCTTTTGGACTACACCCTAATAGGGTTGTGTGTGTGATATTGTTAGAGATAGAATTCAAAACTACGAGTTACTCTAGTATAATCTAAATCATCTTCACTATGTAAAGGTTCAAGTCGACAGACACCTTTACTTATGCACAATCTTATATTGTATTATACTGCTCGATGAAAAATTATTTTAAAAAAAAAATCAAGTGGGGCATTGTTGGAACATATGAATTTTTTAAATTTTATAAAGAAAATGTCAAATAGGTTTCCCTCTTGTCTCTTATCCCACATTGATTGGGAGAAATGATGATGAGGAGTATAACAAGGTGCATGTGGGATACTTGAGGTGTGCCCCAAGGGATACCCACATTTTGTGGAGGGGAGATGAGCTACATCTCTACTTGTTTACCACACATGTGCGCGCTGCCGCCGCCGTCCTTTGGGTCGTGTCGAGTCGAGCGTGCGTGAGGTGAGGTGACACTTATTTATTTATTTTTTGGACAAAAATTATTTAATAAAATATACATATACTAATTTATGAATCATATAAGTTTTTTCAAAATGAATACAACAGCTATGAATCAGATCAGTTTTTTCAAAATGAATACAACATCTATGAACTTTATGGAAATGCAACAGTTAAGAATTTTTGCAAAACGTCTGAACAGTTACTGATTTTCTTTATTATTTCCTGACGTTTTGAATTGGTTTCCAACGTTCAAATGTTATGAATAATTTTTTTTCTCTATAAATACTGAAGTGTGCATTTGTTTGTAAACATAGAAAAAACACAGAGTTTATTTTTGGGAAGAAAAAAAACCGTGCTGTTTCTTGGGTTTTCAAATCAGCTTCGTTTTTCCAGTTTTCATTTTTTATTTCCAAGTTTCCGAGCAGTTTGTTCTTCATTAGAACAGTGTGTGTGGGTGTTCATTTCCAAGCATTCTGTTGTGCAAAGAAGGTCCTATATAGAGGTGATTCTGAATTGTTTTATCTTGGGAACGACGGGGCTTTTACACTACTTGCACATTCTTGGGTAGAGCCGCGAAACGTCTTAAAGAGAACGATCTAATCCGTGACTCAACCCAATAAATTTTGGTAAACTCGTTTATTATTTTTTTTCTGCGTCAACAATTTTTTAATTACATATAACTATTTTTAATAAATTTTTTGTTATGTTTTTTAAGTATATTTTTTGTTATATTTTACTGTAATTTTTAGTTATATTAATGTAATTTTTATCGATAACAAAAAAATTAGTTGAATATAACTAAAAAGTATATTAAAAATAGTTATTAAAAAATAGTTGAATCTGACTTCAAAAAAACCGGTGCACAACAACTGGAGTTTCGATGATCGACGGCAGCCGGAATCTAGAGTCCGAAGTATTGTGGTGGTTGGTAGGGATGGGATAACGGATGAGCATGCAACCCTAATTGGACCATTAGTGTTTTCACAACATCTAATAAATGAGACTAAAACTAAAGTATTTAATTGGTTTGAGATTTTTTTATTAATTTGATATCATTTTTAGAACTTTCCATCAACTATTCTAATTAATGAAATAATAATAACATTTATTGAACTACAGAGAATGCGAAGATTTTTTAATATTTTTTTTTAAATATAGAATTTAATTGGCGAGTTTGAACATACATTCTGTACAAATATCAATTACTCCTTCGGTCATTTTCATAATACATAAGACATCTTGTATCTTTTTAGTTTGATTACCTATTTATTTCATTTTCTATTTTCTCTCTTGCTTTCTAATTTTTATTTTTACTTCTATTCTCTATTTTTTTATTTTTATTTTTGGTATGGTAATTGTAAGAATAAAATCGAAAGTGAAAATCTAGAAAACAAAATGAAAAAAATAAAACAAACTCAAGAAATGGGATTTGAAGAATACAAAAATAAATTAAAAATAAAAAAAGAACAAAAAATAAAAAAGAATAAAAAATAGAGAACAAAGTAAAGAAAATAGAAAACAAGAGAGTAAAAATAAAAAATATAAATAAATAAATAAAATACAAAAATAAATAAATTATAAATGTGTTTTTGTTAACAAAATGCGATAAAAGATGTTTCAGGTATTATAAAAATTAGGGAAAAATACATTTTAAATTCTCTAGGTATTGACACATTTCTAAATGGTTCCTTTCTGTTTGAGCGTTTTATTTTAAATCTTCTAAGTATAAACATATTTTTATTTGGTCATTCCGTTAGAAATTCCATCCAAACTAATTGAATTTTAAGGACAAAATTATCATTTTATATTTTTTAATTTTTTAATAATTTTTTTTCTCTCTCTCGCAATCGAAACAGGGGTGTTCACCCACTGTTTTTCACAGGAGGGTGAACACCCCCTCTTATGAGTGTGTATTCACCCCCGAAATGATTGCCATCTCTGAGCTCGGGGGATTGAGTCCAAGTGATAAAGCAGCACGTGAGTACCCTAATTTGTTCGCCAACTCATTGGATTGACCCGCTAAGGCGGTACTAATGACTTGGGTACTAGCCAAAGCGGCCGAATCGTCAACAACTGAGCTGGAGTTTGTTAAAAACGCCGCTGTTTCACCTAGTGTCTTGGGATCTTGTTGGTCACTGAGGAAATTAGATGGGCCACCTTGGTCGTAGATATAAGTTGGGAACGAATCCTGGGTCTTCGTCTGGCTCTCGGAGTACAAGACTATCACTGTCTTGTCGCCATTGAGGAAGTCTTCGAGCTTCGGAATCGGCGGTTGATGGATCTGGGAGTCCATAAAGGTGGCACGAATGGCCGATTCACTTGCAATAATGTCATGATCATCTATTTTCAGAAAAATGGTCGGAACCTTAGGTTCGCCCAACTTGAAAAGAATTGTGAAATGAGAGGGCTGAGCTCCGTTTGGTTGCCCGGGAAATGCAAGAAACTAAACCCCCCTATTACGAGGTGTTTTCATAGGGAGGGAGGGAGGGAGAGGAAGTTGAGTGGGAGAGAGAGAGATTAGGAAAAAGAAAAAAAAAATCATTAAAAAATTAAAAATTTGTAAAAATATTATTTTGCCTCTCTATTCTGTTAGATTTGATGGATTTTTGGACAGAAGAACCATTTAAAACACATGCTGATACGTAAAGGGTTTAAAATAAAACATTTAAACCGAGATACCCCATTTAAAAATATACTAATACTTAGAGGGTTTAAAATACAATTTTTTTCCTAAAAATTATAGGGGACAAGGTGAGTTAAAGGATAAGTAAGAATGTCCTAAAAAGTTTGGGGGGTGTAAGTCTTGTCATAAGAGCTCTGATAAAATTTTACATTGGCTGCCAGCTACTTAACGCAATCTTCTCTTTTATCCAAATTTAAGATCGACTGTGTAAAGAATAAAGTATAAAACACCAATAGGCAAAGAATAAAGCACAAAACACCAATAAGCGGAGTTACACCGGGTGTAAGTATAATTTATCTTAGTCTTAAATTCTTAATACTCCTTGCAGTCCACGCTATGACTCCCCACCTCCCGTTTATCGCCTCTTCGTCAATTGTCATACGTGTCCGACGTGCATGGCGGGACCCATCTCCAAAAGCTCTTCCACGAGCCGTTCAACGAGTGGACTCGGCTTACATCGACGGTTAGGATTGAGCAAGTACCCAACCGTTGATTTCATCGAACCGCATAAATTTTTCATCCAACGGTGTTGGAGATTTCCACAGTTTCGGTTCCACTCTCGCAGCTGCAGTGGCACATCCGTAATTTGGCTCTATTTAGGTGAAGCGCGAAGTCAAAAAACAAGAAAGGGAAAAGTTTCTAGAGTGTATACAACTAACACCCCCTATATTTCGATTAATTATAAAAGCACCCCTCCTATTTGAAAATTACCACTGATGACCCTAAACGAAAGAGAAAAATACTAAATGACCGATTTGCCCTTACTTTGTCCGAATTAAATAAAAAAGGTACCCTAGTACTACAAAGCTCCCGCTATGCACAGGGTCCGGAAAATATTCAAACCCGTGATTTTCAGGTCACATGGCGACAACTTATATCATTGCGCCAAAGTTACCTTTCACTTTTTCAGAATTAAATATGAATTAAAAATTAAAATTTCTTCTATTGATGTGTTTTCGGTTATACTCTCATATGTTATCTAATAAAATATTTTGTCATGGGCTTCAAATTTTGCAACCCACTATTTACCTAACTTACTTCATACAATAATTTTTTTTAAAAATTCAATAATTATATCAAAAGTCGAAAAACACTTAAGACATGAACAAAAGACTTTTATGTAATGTACTGACTTTGAATTTCTGAAAAAATTACTGTAGCTTAAATTTTTTAATTGTTGGCCAAGAAATTTTTATTTATTTTTCCTCTCCTCTTTGAAAGACTGAAACCGTTTAACCGACAACAAACACCAACCCACTAGCTATGGTCGCCAACCCCATTCACCACTATTTCCATTTGAACAAATAGTAACATTAAAAAAATATATTAAAAAACAAAGGATGAAGAACAAAAAAAGAAAAAAATAGAAAAATTGGTAATATTTTGTCTAAGTTCAACTAGAAGTGTTAAGTTTGCATTCAAAAAAATAACTATGAGAAACAAGGATAACTTTGGAATTTAATCAGTATATTATCATATTCCACCCAAATTGGGTTTGACAACTCTCATAGGAGCAATCTAAATATAGCCTCTCCGATCGATTTTGTACTATAACATTCACCGACTCCGCCATTAGAGAATCAAAATTTTGAGTACGTTTCTCTCACGACTTCTCAGCATCTGCCAATTCTTCTTGGAGTTTGGTGATCTGACTTTTCAAGGTGTTAATCTTAACTTCCATAGAGTCGATATTCTTCTCTATTTGCTCGCCTTTCTCCCCTACTTTAATATGAGCATACTTCTCAGTTCAAGTATGGATCTGGGATTGAATCGCATTCTTGCTCTCAACAGCACTGATGAAATGCCCCAATGCCATATGTACCTCTTTGTCGAAAGACTACATCCTGACTCTCTTTGACGCAGTTCACTTTGGCTCCTATCCTAGGCCCTTTATGATTCTGAATGCATCAGGCCGATATGAGGAAATCAGGAGTGCATCCTTAAGATCGCTCAAAAGGTGATTAGTCGAGTTGCGCGTAAGATGATCCAGACATAATTTACCGTAGAATAAAAAGTGATAGGGGATTTCCATGGTTTTATTAGGTAAATACAAGGGGATGTTTGTTGAATTAGTTAAAATGAAAGTGGTATGGATGGTAATAAGCCCAAACTCTTTTTCTCTCTCTATATTTTGCTCTCCCCCCTTTGTCTCTCTAGGGGAGTGTGAATTTTTCTATGCAGACTCGAACAAATGCTCTCTCTTTCGAATAGATAAATAGTTTTTCAGATGAAAACAAAGTCGTTTCAGCTCCAAAGAATCGTTTGCTGAGGGCGATCGCAGCGTCTTTTCCTCATTTTCTGTGTCTCCGATCGATGGGGTCGCCGCCGATGGCCACATACATCCTCCCGAATTCTAAGTAACTCTCTCTATTTCTCTCTCTAAGATTGTTGTTAATTGTCTAATTGATGATCAATTGGTGCAGGAAAAGGCTGTCAACTGAGGGAACCTCTCCGTTTTGGGAGCCGGATGTTGAGGAAATTGCGCCGCCAATATCATGGAATTCGATGTCGAAGTCGAAGTCGCTTAAACAAAAGAGGGTAAATAGATGATCGTTTTCGTTTGTTTGAATTATTGACAATTTTAGGCGAACTTCAAGTTATTTCCGGGTTCTGTTAGGTAGAGGGAGATGAATTTGTGTGAATTTCAGTTAGTGCGAACTATTCCTGCATTAGGGTCACTATTGAATTAACTATTCAGTTATGTTCAGAATCTATACTTTAGTACGGATTGGCATGTAGTCCTATGCCTTCCCTTCTGCGGGTGCTGTTTTCGTTTATTAGGGCAAAAATTTTGCTGGGGTTCTTGAATTGGATATCGAAATTGAATATTCAAGTAGATGCTTGAAAAATTTAACTGGTAATGTGGTGGGTCTTGTTATCTGTGTGTTCCGCTCACTACTTGACCAATCCATTATTTGCATTTTAGTTTGATTTCCAACTTATAGTGCGTCTTTTGTGATTTTTCATTTTTTTCCCCCCGGTGATTTCTACAGTTTGAGAAGATGATGCATTGTTGAACCATACCATGATTATTGTTTTTGACACAATACACTCCTCCATCTTAGGGAAAGCATGCAAGGTCTTTAGCTCCATAGTACTTGGCTTAGAAAGTTGTCGCCATGTGACCTGGAGGTCACGGGCTCGAGTCATGGAAACATGCTCTTGCAAAAAATAAGGTAAGGCTGCGTATAATAGACCTAAGTAGTCCGACTCTTTCCCGGACCCCGCGCAGTGAGAGCTTTGTAGCACTGGACTGCCCTTTTAGTAATTGGCTTAGAAACTTACGTATCGGAATTGTGTAAATGTAAATATGTGAGTATTTGGATTCTTAAGCTTTACTTTCGGCACATAATTCGGGTGAATCTTAATGAAAATTGCTCTCTCGTAGGGTTTCATGCTTATAAAGATTTACCAGGGATGGAGAAGATTTCATGGAGTAGTTAAACCTAGGACTTTGGTGGTTTCCAACAGTTTGTTTTGACATAGTCAAAAGCATCACTAATTCTAACAAAATATCGTCCTTTGGGTGGTTGAACTGAGTCTTTGATAGAACAATGGGAACAAACTTGACAAAGTTAGGCCTGGTTATGTTTTATTAGATCAGTATCGCTAATGTAATGCTCGAAGAATCCTATATGTTTATGGTGCATATTTTAAGAATAAAATTTATTGACGAGAAGTGTTGTAGTTGACAAAGAACCGAATTTCGTGCAGGAATTTTTTCACGAAGTAATTGATGTTGACATGGATGAAGATTGTTTTGATGTTATGTATACTGATGGGAAGATTGACTCAAATAATAAGGGAAAGGTAAAGATATTTCCTTCAGTATCATGACTTGTTTTTTGCACGTTGTTGTTCTTCATGGTTGTCCGATGATACAATTTGAAATTAGTAATTTCAAGTTCTCTTTCTACCTTCTAGGAAGTTTTGGTCGATTCTTTGTTCAATCCTAGCAGTACAACTACAACAAAGCAGGAATCGGTGGAGGGGTTTCCGCATTCTCTTAAGGCCTTTAATCCAGGATTACATAGTATGGTTAATCCAGATGGTACAAGTTCCAATTGTTCTTATGGTGATAGTATTGATATCAATATGAATCATGATGATTCCTCGTTGGATGATGACCCCTACCATCGTTTGCAATCTTATTTTGATAACATGGATGTTCCTCCTGGTGTAGAGGCTCCAGTGCCTTGGTTGCTAGACCCTTGTTCCAATAGTATGACTCTTTCTACCACTAGCAGTTCAACCCCTTTAAGTTTAGGGATTGAATCAGATGCTGCAGGAATCCCCCCTGTTCCAGAATTTTCTCACTCCACGTGGACGCCAAATCCTACTCAGAGAATTTTGGAGTCAACCTCAAGCACTGATTTGGGTTTTCAAACACCACCATATGGACTGGAAAATCTTGACAAGTCTGATGTCTCTTCATTTCAGTTGTTTGTGAAACCTTGTGGTCCTTCTCAAAGGAAAAAGAAATCAACTGCTTCAGGCAGTTCCAGTTTTTCGAATTTTCATAAGAGAGTTACCGGTAGTTTTCCTGTGGAGGAACCCTTCAAATCTCGACACGGTGATTCTACCTTCGTAAAAAGGAAGCATCATTTTCCAACCAGTACATCATCTTATAGCTCAAATGGCCATGCTGGTGGGTTTTCGTTTTCAAATGGCACAAACAAGCAAGTTGGTAATGGTGGTTCAAGTTTTTATATGCAAATGGATGTAAATAACGTTCTTTCTGGAGTAGAAGAAGACTCCATCCCTGATTTGGGGGGTTTCCTGGAGTTTCCCATGACTGTGATGGAGCAAGATCCTACGAAGTTCTTTGATGCATCGGGTGCTGGAAACATGTTTCCCGGGGAGATGGCTTATAGCTCCTGGGACTCTGATCCTTATGAAACTCAACAATGTGCGACTGCTTCAGCAAGTGTGACGATGACAGAGGATGAAATTTTCGAGAAGTTTGATGCATTTAAGAAGTTTGACACTGTTCAAGATCATTCAGATCATCACTATTCAAACCCTGGTTCTTCAGCCGGGCAGGTAATTGATATAAAAAAACATATATCATATACTCCCACCTTCCCCAGAAAACTATTAGGTTGGACTCATATATCTAAGTTATTTTACTATGATTTAATTGCCTTCAATTATAAGTTGTGTTTCATCGATTCAAGTAAATGGATTCACCTCCCGTTTGCTGTGCTGAAGAGAATATAAAGAATTGATTACCACAGATGTTTTACGGTGTTTGGAAATTCATTGCATTAGGCTCCTTGTTTATTTTCTGTTGGCAGCCATCAAAGAATTGGGCGAAGAAAATACAGGAGGAATGGAAGATCCTAGAGAAGGATTTGCCTGGTAAGTTGTACAAATTTCTCTTATGATATTTGTATTCTCTTTAACTATGGGTCTGTTTTGTAGGTAATTCAGCACTTAAAATTGAATATGTTAAGTACTTACCAAATTAAGTGTGTTTGATGACAAAATAAAACAACCCCTTAAAATATAAGTATTACTTAAAAAGTAATATGCAAATAATTATAGAGAGATAAAGCACTATATTGAGAAAAAAAATAGAGAGAGAATATCGTGGAGAGCGAATGCTTTAGAAACAGAATGTTAAAAAGATAATTTTAGAAACAAATTTGTATTGAGATAAATTAGTTGGGTTGTACCTTCCCCATATGTAATTTGAAGTTAAAACTATTTATAAAATAAGTGCGTACTACATTCAACACTTAACAAATTCAATTTTTATAATTTTAGCACTTGATTTTAAGGTTTATGAAACGGGCCTCAAGTTCCCATTGCCGGAACTCATGTTTGCTATTTACTGAAAATGATGGCATGAACTTACCTCTTGTTTTGCTTGTTCTGTCATCACTTCAAACAGATACGATATTTGTTAGGGTTTATGAATCCAGGATGGATCTCTTGAGGGCTGTAATTGTAGGAGCAGAGGGGACACCATACCATGATGGTCTTTTCTTCTTTGACGTTTTTTTCCCCACCACCTATCCTAATGTCCCGCCGGTATGTAACCTATCTGTATTAACATGCATTCTCTTTTTCTCTATTATATTTAGAGGTTTCAACACTTCGTATCCCTGAAGTTGTTTGACCAAGATCTCACTTTGGTCTCCATGGTTTCAATTTGAACATATAACACCTTAATGTTTCTTAATAATCCCTTTACAGTCCAAGTCACTATCCCCATTACAATTTTGGATGGAAAACAGTAACTTGTCGCGCACTTTGACTGTTTTTAGGGGGGTTTACTGATATTTTCAGCCTTTTGCTTTCCCCCCCTCCCGTTCTCCTTCCTGCCCAAGTTCTTAGAAATATACATATTTACACTTTTTATGAGAAAAATTTTAAGGGGCAAAGGAAAATAGTTGGAAATGCCCATAAGTTCCCCTTAAAAATAGTTAGGTCCGCTGCAGTTGAGTGTTTGCCGTCCAAAGTGTAACGTAGCTTTTGATTTGGACTGAAGTGGGATGATTTAAAAACCTCAAGGTGTCGTGTTCGAATTGAAACTACAGGGACCAAAGTAAAATAATGGTCAAACTGAAGGGGTTCAAAATTTCATAAACTCTTAAATTGATATGCTTAACACTTGGGAAATGCTGTTGCCAGCATGTGTGGTACCACTCTGGTGGTGTTCGAATCAACCCAAATTTGTACAACAATGGAAAAGTTTGCCTGAGTCTCCTTAACACCTGGAGTGGCAACCACCGAGAGAAGTGGATCCCTGGTGTGTCCACCATGCTCCAAGTTCTGGTCTCTATACAAGGGTTGATTTTGAATGCAAAGCCCTTTTTCAACGAACCTGGATATGCGAGTATGGCTGGGTCAGTGAGTGGAGAAAAGAGATCCCTGCAGTACAATGAGTCTACGTTTATCCTATCACTGAAAACTATGGTCTACTCTATGAGGAAACCACCAAAGGTAAGATCATGCTCCTCAATATGTTGTGGCTAGCATCTGCGCTCTTACATATTAGCTGCAAATGTGTTCATAGTTTAATTGATATTTGAGAGTAGATGATGATTATCAAGAGGCAATCGGATAGTTAATAGATGGTTATACGAGGCATGTTTAAGGTTAGCATCATATATGGTACTAAAAAAGAGCATATGAGCTCAGTGGCGGAGCTGCTTGGTGCCCAGGCCCCTCCTGAACTTTTTGAAATTTCACTATTTCCTTTATAGTACTTTTAGAATAAATCAGTTAAAATCTCTTAAAAAATTTCATAAGCTCCCCCCCCCCCCCCCCCCCCCCCCAATTATAAAAATATATAATAAACTCCCTCTGAAAAAATTAAGCCCCGGCCACCCCAAAAAAAAAAAAAAAAAAAAAACAATTTTCTTGATCCACTGCTTTCTGAGCTGGATTTGTATACCAACTCTTTGGATCCCCTATTTCAAAAGGAGAGATTATGCTTTATAGGTTATCTAGCCCATAAAGCTTTCACCACTAAGCCTATGTCATATTTGGCATATCCACCAGTTTATTGAATCCAGTAAACAAATTGACTATAGCCCATAGGTTCTAGGGCACCTTATATTGCAAATGTTCGGTAACGAGGAGGGGAAAAGTGGAAAGAAACTTCATTTTTTCAAAAGTGGGAAGAAAATCTCGAATTTTAAGTAATACCCTGAAATAATAATTTTCTTACTTTTGTTCCACACACGGTCATTAAACAATACAAAATTTGCTTCCATCCCTCATACCAAACAAGACGATGAGAGACTAATACGCATTCATTATGGTAGAAAGTGTGTAAGTTCACGTTTTTACATCCTACCGGACAAACAACCATACATATACGTATGTCTCATGTGTAAGTTCTAGCATGTAACATTGATTTTATCAAAATTAGATTGTTGCTTTCCTAATACATGTCCAAATTCCTGTTTCTCATAAATTTCAGCTGCAGTTCTAAATTTAACAAACTATTTAACATGTTTCGATGCCTTAACCTATGAACTAAACCACCTAGCTAAACCTTTATAATTTTTTCCCTGTTTTGGGGGTGGCTGCTGCAGCATTTTGAGGACCTTGTTGTCGGGCATTTCCACAAGCGAGCTCATGATATTCTAGTGGCATGTAAAGCATACATGGACGGGGCTCAAGTAGGGTGCCTTGTTAAAGGTGGTATTCAGGATGTTGACGAGGGCGATAAGAGCTGCTCACATTCTTTTAAGACATCGTTAATGGGTTTCACTAAAACTCTTGTCAAAGCGTTTGCACGAATTGGAGTGAAGGATTGTGAGAAATTCCTTGCGCCAGTACAGAAATCATGACAAGGAAAACAGGCACTATGATATAACAGGGTTGAGTCCTTTATTTTATTTTATTTTTTTGGGCAAAATTAAGGTTTATTAGACACAAGAACACAATTTCTGCAGGTAATTAGTTAAATTCAACCATTGTAGTGGACTTTGATGATTTCGGGATGCTTTTGATATATTTTTAGAATGCTAATAACTATGAGCAAGTGTAGATATTGGTATATAGTCTTGGTCTAATTTTGTTTGTCAAATAATCTATGGATTTGTAAGATTATACGGTACTGTTGTCTTGATAAATTACCTTTGATTCATTTGGTGGTTTCATTTCATGTATTACTATTATGTTGAATTCAACTTTTCTTGTTAATCGAACAAGGGTAATTCAACATTTTCAACTATTATGTTGAATTCAACAATTTCTGTAATTGTTGTTTATACATTTTCTTCCTAAATTTCTCATATGATTTGAATAATTATGTAAAATAAATAAATCATTTTGATTAAAAAAATGAACATCTTTCCAAGAGAGATGGGTAGTTAAGGGCAAACCTCTCGCGTGATAGATTTACAAAAAAACACCTGTTTGGAAATGATTTAAAAGTGTCATTTTACGCTCTTTAAATTTTATCTAGAAATCCCTTGAAATTTTTATAAATTTTTTGTAAGGATAGCCGACACGAAGAATTTAAAAAAAAAAAAAATCCCCAAACACACCATAACAATGATATTGAGGTGTATTTTTCCATTTTGGTATTCCGAAAGCGTTAAAACATGGGTTTTTTTTACCATAACCTAGTAATTTAGTATTCATCCAATACACGCAGCATAATACTTTTTTTAGAAGTTTAATAATTTTGTTAAAAATTCAAATTTACTGCACGCCATAAAAGTTCTTACAATTTTTAAATAAAAAAGATTTTTATAAAGTATAATAATTTTGAAATTTTTAAAAAAATTACTGTAAAAAATTTATGTTTTGTGGGTTGTATTCGCAATTTAGTACCCAATTTTTATTTTTTTTAAATCTGTTATTCCAAAACCATAGATTTTCATAACGAAGGGTTTGAACCCGCCGATCGGCTTTTCGCACCGCCGTCGTGGTTCCCCCAAAACGGCAAAACAAATGTACAGTCAAACCCTCGATTCTACATTCAAAAATTAACTATTTTTGGCACATCCCGAATAATCTCAATTTGCAGTGTTACCTCCAAGTTCTTCAGCTTCAATGGAAGCCGAAGGCTTCTTGTACGAAACTCTAAGTCCTCTCTACACGCCCATCTCCGCGGAGGAACCGTCGCCGCAGCCGTCTTCCGACGACTCCGAACCATACGTCGTTTTTCGCAATCAAATCTCTCTGTCCTCTGTTAAGTGCCCCTCGCCTGAAACTACAGCACCAGACTACTTCTCTCTTGACGTCGATGATGACGGCGAGGAGCTGAAAGGAGCTCCGGTTTCAACTCCTTCGCCGGCTGCGACTCCGGCTCCGATTCAAGAACGGGAGCGAACGCTAGAAGGGAGTTGGTTTCGAGCAAATTGTCGGTTCAAGAGCCCTATGCTTCAGCTACACAAAGGTATGGGAGTTCTTTTTATCAATTCCTGTTCAAAGAGAAACTCTTTTTCCTGCATAATTGTATTAAGCTCAAATTTCTTTCTCTCTTTGATGGATTTCAATTCCGAACTTCAACTGGTGCTTGCATTACAAATTAAACTAATGGTTAGCTGCGTTTGAAGATTTTGTTTTTCTTGGTTGTGCTAATTTGGGGAAATTGTTAGCTTGAATACTTCTAATCGGCTAGTGATCGGCTCTACTCTATGCTTGTATAATTTACTTTTGCGTGTTGATCTCAAGTGTTATAGTTGCCTTATCAAGGTGCCCTTTCGGTGGATCAGAATACAAGAGGATTCGGTTTCTATTTCCTATTCGGGTAAACTATCAAGTAGAGAAGAGATATATCATTTTTTGGGTGTAGATTTAGATATTTATCATCCAGTTTGATATTATTGTACCGATTATATATTAGCAACATAAAGAAGTGGGGTCTTTAGGATTCACTTACATGTGAGGGGTAAGTAGCTAATTTTAGAAAAAAAAAGCGTATATTGAAATATAACTGCTGATTTCACTCTTTATTGTCTGTTGTTGATGATACAGAGATACTAGATTTCTGTGACTTTCTCTCTCCGACTCCAGAAGAGAGAGCTTTGCGCGATGCAGCGGTTGAGAATGTGTTTGGTGTTATCACATATATCTGGCCCAACTGCAAGGTATGTTAGCCTAGGCTGTTTATATGAACGCTCATCAAAACTAAAACAAAATCAATTTATTTCGTACATGTTTTCATATGAATGCACAATGCTTAAATTTGTTGAATTTTTGAGGCATCACGGTTAAATTACAATTCCTTTGCAGCCAGACGTTTTTGGTTCGTTCAAGACAGGGCTTTATCTTCCAACTAGTGATATCGATGTAAGTTCACTGTTCCCTCTTTTTTTTCTTTTTTTTTCTTTTTTGCGTGTGTTTAATTACTAATAAATTTTATTCATTGGCATCTTTTTTTGTGAAAGATGGTGGGAAAGAGAAAGTAGATATATTTATCATGGACGTTTGTTTAGTATATTTTGTCCACTGATTTTGCTATTTCTCCTTTGGAGCTGATTTCTTAGGTGGGGTTTGGTTAGTGTTTCTACTTGCAATAAACTAGGATGGGAATTCTGTTTCCGTTCTAGAGTAATCCGGAAATAGAAACATGTTTAGTAACGACCATTGTCCTGCAATTGTTTCTTTTAATTTATGGGAACAGAAACAAGAAACACGTTTGGTTGCAACTTTTGTTTTTTACCCTTCAGTGTATGGTGGCCAGCTAGGTGGTGGTGGGAATAGTTTTTTTGGAGTGTATAGGAATCAACATTTTTTTTTGTTTCTCAAATTCTTAAGGAATTTAGGAAATACTTTTGGGAACATAACACGTTTCTATATATTAATCCCAAAATTTTGAGAGCGGGAACAAAAATCAGGGAATGGAAACAGTAACTAAACGGGGCCTTGTTGCTCCCAAATTTTTTTATTGACATGCTGAGGCATCAGATATAAATTTAACTCATCTCATGTTGTGGCTATGACCTAAAGAACGTTCAATTTCCATGATTGTCAACTTGACATGATATAAGGTCGGAAATCCCCCTCACCCACAGTTGCCAAAGTGCACTTTTTGGCTAGTTCATTATGACCTACATCAAAGATTATTAGTTGAAGTAAATTCAATAAAAACTGCATGGTGTGTTATGTTATGGCATGCTTCTGTGTTTTTTTGGGCAACGATGATTTTCTCATTTTTCTGTTAGATTGGGGAGTTAACTGTTATTAAATGTGTGAAATAATGTTTTTTTTTTCCAACACATGGTTCTCATTTGCTACTGGAATGTAGGTTGTTATTTTTGGGTCTGAAATCAAAACGCCTCAAATTGGCTTATATGCTCTTTCTAGGGCCCTGTCACAGAGAGGGATTGCAAAAAAGATACAGGTAGTTTGCGTTTATTACAACTTACCATAAAAAATGTTTCTTTACAGAGTCCAGTGTCGCCGATATTTATTATCTAACTCGTTTTTACAGGTGATTGCAAAGGCTCGTGTGCCAATCATCAAATTTGTGGAGAAGAAAAGTGGTATATCCTTCGACATAAGGTGTGTACATAGAACTATATTATGGTGTAATTGCCATTTTATTTCAACCTATGCGAACTCGTAATGCCATTTTGAGTATCTCTGCTGTTTATCTGATTATATTAATATTTGCTCGTTATTTGTATCTCATTGCGTGCTTCGACTGTGCCTTTTTGCCTGTTGGTAACAGTTTCGATTTGCAAAATGGACCAAAAGCTGCCGAGTTTATACAGGTATGCTTTGATCTCTCTTCTGCTGGCTCTTCATTTTCAATTCTTGATTTTTGATTCATAGTTATGGGTGGTTTCCTTTTTTTAGGATGCTGTACTGAAGTGGCCTCCACTTCGCCCACTTTGTTTGATCCTGAAAGTCTTTTTACAACAAAGAGAGTTGAATGAGGTGTGTTTTATCTCCACTTTGTTTTAATTAATTAGCAAACTGTTTTCATTACTAATATCTCATTTTCTTTCTCCTGGTACTGCAGGTCTATTCTGGCGGCATTGGTTCGTATGCACTCCTTTCCATGCTCATTGCAATGCTGAGGGTAATTTAACTAGAATCTTGATTTGTAGATTGTTAACTATAATTTGATTGGTACTTTATGTCCTCGAAGTCAATATACCAGAGAAGTGACTGTATGATTGGAAAAAAACAGTATCTAGAAATTATATTATTTCCACCAATTAAGGCGCCAGTAGTCTAATTGAAGGTCTAGTTGTAAAAGTTCAATGCATTAACATTGAGGTTCAGGTGCAGAGACAGAAATTTCAGCGCGGGGGGAGGAGGGGGGGCGGGGGCGCAAATACCGGTTAGCTAGGTTAAGGTCATTTTTTGTGTTACACCGATGTGTTTTTTGCTTCATTGTGTTCTGCATGCTTCAAAAAAGGGGTAGTGTGCTTCATTAAATTACTTATTGGCTATGCTGTGTGAATCTCAACATTTATCTTTCCTTCTTTCAAATTTTGCGGCTTTTTCCTAAATTTTGTATTTCTTTTACAGTGTCCACATAATAACCAAGTTTCTGCGGAACATAACCTGGGAGTTCTTTTGGTGAGTTGTCCGCCCGCAAGGGCCGCAACACAAGTTCCTTTTTTATGTTTTTGCTTTTTGCTCTTTCTTCTCTGTTGTTGCAAGCATGTATTTAGCATAGGAATGCGTCCAAGTTTCCTAACAACGATTTAGGTTTATTTCTCTTATACTTTAGACGAATCATTGTTAGAGAAATGTTAAGAGAAAATATGTTAGATTTATTGGAATGGTGAAATGATGAAAATATCCCCATTAGAAGGCCATGTCTTGAGCACAACCCATTTTCATCCAAAATCATTACCAACATTTTTATTTTATTGGGATTGAAACAAATATGACTTGAGAGACGAAATGTAGAATTTGATAAATCTTAGGGTCCACGTAGGCATACACCTCATACTTTAGGAACCAAAAATATAATTTTCTCGTGCATTTAAGATCAATTAGTGCTCTTAAACATACAGAGGGACAGATTACGAGTGTTCCATAAAAGTCTATTCCATGGCATTGATTGTGTGCAAGTAATTGACAGTTTTCCTTGCTTGCGTTGTCTGTACTGCTCTTCTTTCATCTGTGAACACACTAATGCCAGTGTTCTTACTTCAATTGAGGCCTTCATCTTTGGTTACGGCGTTTATACCTTCAGTTCTTATTTTTGTGGTACTCTTGGGAGGTAGGTGAACTTTTTTGATATTTATGGACGCAAACTGAACACATCGGATGTTGGTATATCTTGCAATGGTGGAGGCACCTTCTTCTTGAAAAGTAGTAAAGGGTAAGAAATCTGAACTGGGTAAAAATCATTCCTCCTCTCCTTTTCCTGGTTTCAGGCTGCGTGACACCATTTGATATATGTGTTTGTGCCTTTGTGGTTGAGTTTTACTCCTTTTGTTTTCTCTAGGTTTTCAGTTAAAGGACGACCATGTCTTATATCCATTGAAGATCCACAGGTAACCTTGAAAGTTTTGATTAGAATGGAATCGGGAAGAGGTGTTATCTTTGCCTTTCCTTGCTGAACCGAGTTTGTGTTTGTTTACAGGCACCAGAGAACGATGTTGGCAAGAGTTCATTTAACTATTTCCAGGTTAGTTCCGACTTCACGTTCATATGCTTGATCTTCTCTCCTTGTATTAAACTCACTAATCGTATTTCTCCATTAGATTGCTACAAGATCGTCACAATATTTAAAATGTGGCGAAATTGTTCCTGTAATAATTTTTGGGGTTTTTGACACTTTGTACCCCTGAAGTTTGACCTAAAACTCATTTTTGGTTCCTGTTGTTTCAATTTGAACATATAACTCAAAGTTTCTTAATCATCGCGCTACAGTTCAAGTCATTCTCATTACAATTTTGGATGAAAACAGTCGCTTTCCATGTGTCACGGCCCGAGCCTTGGAGGCTGGAAAACGGACCGTGCAACCTATTTGGAAAACAAAAGAAATAGATCACGTACAAGTGGCCACGTGTGAGAACAAGTATTGGGCAAGCTTAGATCGTGGCATCATGCACCTGACTGTTTTTAAGAGGCTTTATGGGCAATTTTAGCCTCCTCCTCAAACATGTGTGTGGTGTGTGAGGGGGAAAGGAAGAAGTTGAAAAATGCCTATAAAGTCCCTTTAAAAATAGTTGGTTGATGGCAGATGGCAGATGGATGTTTGTCGTCCAAAACTACGATAGAGTTAAATGATTTGGACTAAAGTGGGACCAAGGTGAAATAATGTTCGGGGTGCAAAATGTCAAAACCCGTAATTTTTTCTTTGTTCGGGGTGCAAAATGTCAAAACCCGTAATTTTTTCTTTCTGATCAATGCATTTTTTTTCCCTCATGATAGTTTTATTATCTAAAAAAATTGATTATGCAACCGAACCGATCCAAGATTTGTAAAACGCTAGAATTGGCTGATTTTGCAGGTGAGATCTGCCTTCTCAATGGCATTCTCGACGTTGACAAATGCCAAGATCATTTTGGGGCTTGGCCCAAACAGGAGCATTCTCGGCACCATAATAAGACCCGATGCAGCATTATTGGAACGAAAAGGAGGGTCTAATGGGGACGTGACATTTAGCGAGCTCCTACCAGGTGCAGGAGAGCCATTACAGCGTCACTATAGCGATCAACAGGAGATCTACTGCAATTGGCAATTAAACGATGAAGAAGAAGAACCACTTCCCAGAGGAAATGCTAGTCCGTCCTCCTCTGGAAAGAAGAGGAAAATGCCCAAGGAGAAGAAGAGTTCAAAGAAGAAGAAGCAGAAAGAAAATCAAGACGCAGAGCACGTTAGAAGAGAAGAAAATGGTGGGTCGAGAAAAGAGAGAAGTGCGAAGAAAGAGAGAGCGATAGAGAGCAGACATTATCGAAATCGTTAGCTAGGACTGTAATCAAACCGTCTAGTAACTTCGGTTTGAACGCAAAAAAAACTCTGGTAAGAAAGTTGTACCAGATTTTTCAGAACATTAATGAGCTTCAACTCCACTTTCAATTTTGAGGATGCAGTGTAAGAGTAGTTGTAACTTCAATTATAGTGTTTATTTTCTTGGTTCATCAGTTACTTTGTAAAGTAAGAGGAGTTATTTTATTGGTGATCTATTCTGTCGAATTTTCAAATACGTTTAGAGCATCTCTAACAACGGTTGGATATGGTGTCTCAAAAAAATAACTTTCATTTTGCCATTTTTCGAGTCAACAACTGTTGGATAAGTTGTGCCAAAACGGCGCACACACTGCCTTGTTGTTGTAAATCCGCATCGTCTTCTCTTTCTCTGTCTCCTATTTATCAGGTTATATTTTGCTTTGCCTTTTAATTGGATTATAAACCTAATTTGATTTAATAATTAGGGTTGGATTTGGGTTGGGTTTGGTTAGGTGTTTAATTTTAATTTATTTGGGGTTTCTTATAATTTAATTAGCTTCAATTTGTTGTTTTTAAAATTTAATTTAGGGATAATTGATCGATAGTTCTAATTAGAAAATTTAATTCATAACTTATTCTATTTTAATTTAAGATGGTACAAATCTCTTAATTATGTTTTGTCGTGTTTTAATTCCATGATCAATGTTCACTTATATCTCTAATCAAATGCTTTCAATTAAGGTTTGTATCGTCACCCTCCGCCGATCCGTCAGGCCTCCGGTTGTCAAAATTTGGCCATCGGCCACTGAATTGTTTTAGTTACGTGTATCTATTTTTTAGTATATTTTTTAGTTACACGTAACTATTTTTAATTTATTTTTTAGTTACTTTTTTAATTTTTTTTCCCGTTACATTTTAGTATATTTTTTAGTTGTAATTTTAGTATATTTTTGTCACATTAGTGTAATTTTTCAACTGTCAGCAATCGAAAAATTAGTAAAATGTAATTAAAAAAGAAATTAAAAAGTATATTAAAAAGATATTACTGAAAATTAGCTGAATGTAATTAAAAAATTTCAGGCGACTGGTGACCGACAATCAGAGAAGGCCAGAATCCGGTTGTCGTAGTCTGGTGGCCAATGGTAGCAGAGCGATAATTGGCCACGCAACCCTAATTGGAATATTAATGTTTTTATTAACTCTAATAGATGAGACTAAAACTAAAATTACTATTTGGTTTGAGAGTTTTTATTAATTTGCTGTCATATTTAGGATTTTTTACAATAAATTTGGAAAGATCGCCCACAATGATGTTTTCCACGACCACACTAAATACATCGAGACTAATTGAAACTTTATTCGTTACCATATTCTCTAGAATATTGTTCGTCTCCATTCCGTCAGTTTTGTTAATTAGACAATAGATATTTTTACCAAGACAAATCCACCTGGACGCTTTCACACTGTGGTTTCGAAATCAAATTCACGTCTGTTTTAACACCTTGAGTTTGAGGGAGATGTTAATATTAATGTATATGGGTTTTGACCCATTAGGTTTAACTTCTAATCCCACTAGTAAAATCATAGTCAGAGTCTATACAAAGATTCTTTATATATCTCTATAACGTTGTATCTTTCAGATATATCAATACAATTATCTCATATTCTCTCTTAATATTTGGCCTCTGAATTATTTTTATATGGTATCAAGAGTCAATTTTTTTTCCCTGTTCTTAGTAAAGTTTTGCATTTCTTTCTTGAATCACCACCTGCTACCTCTGATACGTTCTATTACCATTCCAACAGCTCAACACCAAATCCACCACTACCCTCCGACTTGTTTTGAAACAACGAGTCCAATACCACCAGAGAGCCGCCCAACCAAGCTTTCACGTGTCCCCATGCACCACCAGAGTACTCTATGCAAACGTCATTTTTTTTTTACCTCTTATACAACAAATGTTGCTCCTACACCACCACCACATGCACCATCATCTTCGTCTTCCCAAAACAAAGTCAACACTATCAAAATCGCTGGCAAAAGAACAACTCATGTGCCGTTATTCAACGACGAGAGATTCAAATTTTTTGGTGCGCATTGTTCACGCGCTACACAACTGTCAGCTCAGTCATAGTCACGTCAGTGCCACCTGATAGGCGTCAGCGTCGCAACGTTGCTAGCTCACCACTACATCGTAGCCATGTGTGTGCACATCATTTTCCACGTCAGCAAAACAATGCCATGCCAACACCATGTCTCCTGCTTGGTTACTGCATGTCATCATTCACATTAGCATCCACGTCTCATCTGTCACGTCAGTATATTGTTACCACGCCAGTGGCAGCTCAGCTATCCGATCGGCGCCACCTGTTGCCACATTAGTGCCTCGTCTGTCACCTCAATCCTGGTCAATTATGTTGTTGATTGGTTCACTATTGGTTCGTGTTTGTTTCTTTTGGTTGATTCTTTGTTTTTTTAACCGGTTTTTGAAGGTCTAAAATTAGTTTTTGACTAATTTCTTCGCTCTGATATTATGTTAGTATAATTCAGAGATGAAATATTGAAAGAGAATACGAGACGAGTGTATTGGTATATATAAAAAAATATATATATAAAAAAGAAAACAGTGATTGGGGTTTTCTTGTGGGAGTAAGATTTGGTTTTGATAGTGAGATTAAGCCAATGGGGTTTCCCCGTCTGTCACCCTCCCTCTGTCTCCCCGTGTCTCTCTCATTTACAATCATCAGTCAAAACCCCAAAGCGAAGATCGGTAGTTTCAGAAAGCAGAATGTCGGTCTGTACTCCATCCTCGTCGTCTTCGGGATCTTCTTCGAGCTCAACCAAAGCATGGATCGTCCACGGCCTTGCCGCTGGAGTAGCCGTCTCTGTGGCTATAGGAGCTCACGCCTACTTCTATTTTCGCCGGCCCGGAAAGTTTCGGAGCCGGGTCGTCGGGATCATACCGGCGCGCTTCGCTTCGTCTCGATTTCCGGGAAAACCTCTCGTTGAGATCCTCGGGAAGCCCATGATCCAGGTACTTATAATTCACTGCACCTCCTCTCTCCCGGTTCCCTCAGCTGTTTATGCTCTAATTATCGCGTCTTGAACTTGAATTTTCATTTGGCTTTGATTTTAATGGTGTTCTTTGCTAGATTATTGCTTTTTAGTCACTGAATTGTGTTATTCGGATGATCTAGAGTGCTCTCATGATGCAATTACCGATATTCAATCCAGATCTTATTGAGATTTGATTGCTCATAATTCTAGATCAAATTCTTCTCTGTCAAATAGAGAACAACATAGATTCAATTAAAAGTATCAATGTCTGGTAGTCTGATCTAGTGATGTCCACACTATTTTGTTTGTTAATGGTCTTTTGCTATACAGAGAACATGGGAAAGGGCCAAATTGGCTTCAACGTTGGATCATCTTGGTAAATCTCAACATTCATAGTCTGATCTAGTGATCTTCTTTTCTCTCTGTGTGTGTGTGATAGCTTACTTGGAGCTTCTTCCTGGTGTAGTTGTGGCGACTGATGATGAAAAAATTGCTGAATGCTGTCGAGTATTTGGAGCTGATGTCATAATGACGTCAGAATCTTGCCGAAATGGTATAACTGACTATATATATATATATATATATATATATATGTATGTATGTATGTATGTATGTATGTGTATTTTTATCTTTTGCAGCTTCCTATTTGAAACTTTTGGTGGCTAATGTAAATGGACATTAATCTAATTTTGCAGGGACCGAGCGTTGCAATGAAGCACTTCAAAAGCTCGAGAAGAAGTATGATATTGTTGTCAACATACAAGGGGATGAGCCTCTTATCGAACCTGAAATAATCGATGGAATTGTCAAAGCATTGCAGGTATATTTGCTTGTTAACTTGAGTTTTTCAATGGAACAACTCATCCTTGATCCGTGTGATTGTGTTAATTTGGTTGTCCTAAATCTTGGTTTATTCTCTGCGGGTGTGTTTGGGTGAAGGATTTTGGGAGAGGATTTCATTTTGATAAGGAATTTTCGAAATTCATTATTTAAACATCCTTGTTTGGCTCTATCAAAAAGAAATTTGCGAAATCCCATGGGATTTCGTAATGGGATTTAAAGGGGGTAAAATGACATCTAAATATTCCTTGTAAAGAGATGTTATTTGTAAATCCTTCTAAATGAGGTATACCTCTCTATCTCGAGATGAAATTATATCAATAAAATTTCAATTTGAAAAAATAAACCAAACAAAGAAATTCCAGATGATCGGATTTTAAAATTCAAGTTTTTGAAATCCCATCATTTTTGTTAATTTCTCAAATTCCTTATTCAAACACACTCTAATATATTGGGATAAGGAATTTGATAAATTTTGAATTTTGAAATTATGGGGTTTGAAAATTTTGAATTTCGGAATCCCGTCAATTGCAATTTAGTTTTTGGATTTACTTTTTAAAATTCATATTTATTGATGTAATTTTACCTCGAGATGGAGAGAGGCATATCTTTCCAGGACGTGTCATTTTACACCCCTCCTATATCCCATTTTGAATTCCAAGAAATTTTACAAATTCCTTTCTGAAGTAACCAAACAAGAAATTTGAACTTATGAACTTCAGAAATCCCTTATCAAAATCTTTCACCTAAATGCACCCTTAGGGATTTCGTCGTTGATGATGATGATTATTTATATCATTAACACGATTCGTGCAGGCCACCCCAGATGCAGTGTTTAGCACAGCGGTCACATCTCTGAAACCTGAAGATGCTTTTGATCCAAACCGTGTGAAGTGCGTGGTGGATAACCGTGGCTATGCCATCTATTTCTCAAGGGGGCTGATTCCATTCAACAAGTTTGTTTTTTCTCAGCCTTTTTTTTTTTTTTTCATTTGATAATTTGGTTCCAATAGCACTTTGCAAATGCTTTTTGGTATGCTCTGATGAATCATTTCTACCAACTGGATGCAGGTCGGCAAATTTCAATCCTAAATTTCCATATTTGCTTCATCTCGGTATTCAGGTACTTTAATTATCCGTTTGGGTGAGACATTTGAAGACGGTATTTGATTTCGTCATTTTCAAAAGGATTGTGTAAATTTTTCTTTAAAAAAAATAGGCACCATATGGCTTTTTTTTTTTTTTTTTTTGAAGTACGTTTTAAAATTTTTTTAAAAAAAAATGAATTTGACAAAAATAAAAATAAAAATGCTTTTGTTTAAAAGTGAAAAATCAAACAAACGAAATGATTAAATCTAAATCATAGGTAAATGGAGAAATATACAAATCAATTCATAAAAAATAGGATAATTTAGGCAACCAAACGGGCCCTTACTGAATTCTCATGTTTTGCTAGAAGTATGTTTTTGGGTGAAATGATTCTATGTTTTGTAATATGTGCGCGCAGAGTTATGATTCAAAATTCCTGAAGATATATCCAGATCTGCAGCCCACTCCTCTGCAACTAGAAGAAGATCTGGAACAACTCAAAGTTCTTGAGAATGGATACAAGATGAAGGTATCCATCTTTTATTCAATTTGCTAGGTTTTTTATGTTCGATTTCTAGTGCTTTTTAGGGGTACGGAAAAAAAAAATTCCCAATACAAATTCAGAATTTCCTTCTATAAGGTAGTGTTTGGTGGCACAATATTGAAATATCATGGAAAATCTGTCTTCCTTCGGGCTAGGCTAGGGCTTTAAGTCTTTTAGAATGGACGAGTCTGGCCCAGCCTTCCATATATTTTGTTATAAAAAATCACAAACAAACACGCACATATATATAGTGAGGAATTTCCCGTTTCTAAAGGCACTATATTGACCCTTCCCGGGACCCCGCGCAATGGCGGGAGCTTTGTACTACCGGGTTGTCATTTCAAATGTAAAAAGATAATAAATAATAAAAAATTGACTAATTAAATACAAATGTAAATATTGAAGGGTACGAAATATAAATTAATTTAACTGTCGTGGGCTAGAAGTTGCGGTGGGAAATTTTGGGCAGGAAGTTTCCTTCCAAAAATTTCTATAATCTGATGTCATCCGTTAATTTCCCTCAAATTAATTTTAACCCTACATTAACAAAAAAAAAAAAAAAATCCTAATTTATTGTATAGATATTATATATGCAAATAATTATAATTATCTAAATAGATTATATTGTTAGTGTTTATACATTTTAAAGTAACTTAAATAGCCTATTTTCTTTGAGAAAATAGTAATTTATGGGCTCACCGAGTTCGGGACGGGTGCTATAGGGGTAATTATGTTGTTTCAGTAAGGCCTGAGCCTGGCCCGTCCCAGAGATCTGGCCTTTTTTGGGGTTATGGAATTCGATTTTTTTTTAAAAAAAAATTGAAATTAAAAAAGGATCAATCCGAATTCTGCATTTCCTTCTATAAGGTAGTGTGTGGCAGCACGAAATTGAAACCTCAAAAATTGGAATTAAAAACGAACAATATGCTTATGTAATAACATAAGTTGAATCAAGAACGATTGTTCTCTTCTTGATGTGAAAATCCCCCAAATTATTAATAATTTTTTTTTTTTTTTTTTTTTTTTTTCATTTTAAACAAATGCAGGTGATAAAAGTTGAACACGAAGCTCATGGCGTTGACGCCCCGGAAGATGTTGAAAAGATCGAATCTTTTATGCGCGAGCACAACTTATCTTAGTTCTTATCCCAATTACTCTAAGGTAGCGATCGGAAGCACACAACCAAAGCGTCAGAGTTGAAATTTAAAAATTTACATGCGTTCATTTCATACAACCAAACACGACCCGGTAACAACCTTCTCTTATGGGTTATACCTTCCCTTCCTCTAGTAGTATTACTGTCAATTATTTGTTGCATATTTCCTTCATTTATTTTTGTTCTTCCTAAAATAATGATGTTTGTAACCCTACTTTACCTTAAATTTTATTATTATTTTATAGGGTATTATCATTTAGAAAATACTGCGTAATCCTTTTGACCTATTTTTTCCTTTCAAAAAGCCATAAATATCTTTATTTTATTTTACACAAAATATTATTTATTCTTTTATTTTTCAAAAATTCACTAACACCATTATTTTCAAAAAATTACTTTTTATTCTTAATTTTTTTAAAAATTGCATTCATCCCCAACCCACCGCCACGCCCCTGCCACCCCGGTTCTTTCTTCGTATTCTTCTTCCTTTTTCCTCTTCCCTTCTTTTTCTTCTTCTCTCTCCAGATCAGCAATGGATTTGTGCGAGAGAGAGAAGAAGAAGAATGTCGGCGGGGCTGGGGGGGTTCCAGGAGGGCGGGTTGAAGTTTTTATTTTTTATTTATTCTTTTAATTTGTTGAAAAAGAAATGGGTGGAAATTTTTTTATTTATTTTTTTAATAAGAATAGAATATTAAACCGATAAAAGAGAATAATATATTAATAAAAAAATTAAAGGGATATTTTTAAATTTGAATTTTTAATTATTTTTAAATTATTAAGTATAAAATTCTTATTACAATAAAATTTTGAAAAAATTATTGAGTACTCCCAAATTTTAAAAAACAACTTTACTAGTCAAAATAATTTCATACAAAAATTATATAATAATTTTATTCCAAAAATGACCCCTTATATTTGTGTACAAAAATAATTTTCGATTAAATTTTTGTCATTAAAAAATATTAGTGAGAGTTGGTGTGCATTTTTTTTTAATAAGACTTGTGAATAATATTTTATTCGAGCAAGTCTTAAAATTTTGTTTGGTTTTAAAAAGGGATTTATGAAAGAAGTTGTTTGGTTTTAAAATAGGATTAATGAAAGAAAACTCGTAGGTGCCGTTTGGTACGCGGGATTCAAGATGAGATTGAAATAGCCATGAAAATAGTCATTCAATTCTCATGTTTGGTTTATGGAATTTAATCTCATTCCCATTACCAAGAATTCTATAATCCCACAAATAATATGATTAACTAATACCAAAATAAACTTGGTATTAGTTAATTCCAATTACATAGGATTACGTTTCAATTAATAATCGGTCAAAAAACGAGACCAAATACTAACCAAATATTTAAATTTGAATGAAATTTAATTAAATTAATTATTATACCGTTTGAAAATTCAATTAAATCACTATTTAACTATTTGATGTCATTACAATACCACATGTAATCTCTTTTGTCACTAAACATAGGAATAGGAATGATAATGATTATTTTATTTTATTATTATATTAATTTTAATCATATTGTTATTCTATTATATTATATTCGAGTGTAAGAAATGCAGCAGAGTGTACGAAATGCAGCAGTAAGGTATATGAAAATTAGATATATTGGAATTTAGAACAAAAATAATAAAAAGAGGGATTGATTGATATTTTTAAATGACTCAGGAACATTTATAATTTTAAGTACAAATAAATGGTCAATACCCTTGTTTTGCAAGGTATGAGAAATGGTTTTTGATTTGAAATTGAATACCTACTACATTTACAGAGTACGGTCTGAACCAAGATGATTAGTTTTGATGTGTTTCTTTGCGTGTTTGCGTGTGTGTGTATATATATACATACATATATATATATATATATATGTATGAAGATTTAAGACTAATAACGAATAAACACCGTAAAATTCATTGATTGAGAGAATAAGGTTTGCATTCTACATACACGTTTTCTCTCTGGTTTGAAATATATGGATGTATAGAACTTTGCGCATGCTGCTCCGGCGTGAAAATTCAGTTGACGTGAGTAGTTCCGGCGACCAGCCGGACCTCCGTTTTGAAGAGAAGAAAAGAGAGGGAGTCGAGCGAGAAGTAGATGAAGCCACCGGGTGAATGAGTCACGAACGATCCGAAACTCTTCCCCACCACGCAGTGCCATGCCGGCCCGTATGCCGAGTCGAATTCCTAATCCAATCGAATAACAAGCACTGAATTCATATATTCTGCTCGTGTCGGCGAATCAGATAGATAGAGAGAGAGAGAGAGATGTACCTTTTTGATGGCGCGAGCGAGGAGTGTTGGATTGGGGCGGGGGACGGCGTTGGCCGTGGAGGCGCCGACGAGTGATCGGGCGTATCGCAGCGCACGTTCTTGCATGGTGGCCGGCATGTCGGCCGATCTCAGACGCACGTTGAGGCTGATCGCGATCGCGGCTAACTTCACGTTCTCCTGTGAATACTTACCGGATTCCGAGAATTGCGGGCCAGCCGATGGTCGCACCACCTGTTTCTCCTTCCGTTCACGTCGTTGTCGAGCCTGCTCCATTAGAGAGAAGCGGTTGAATTTGACTGTGGCGAAGAGAATATGAACACGAAATGGTACATAAATGCGTCTACTACTAGTCTCTCTCTCTCTATATATATATGCGATATATACATATATATAGAGAGAGAGTTGGAGTTGTTGGAGAGAGAGGCTTTGACTGGCCGTACTTGGGGAAGAAAGTTGCCGAGTTTGGCATTGAAAGAAAATGACCGTCACGCGCTTTGATAAAAAAATAAATTAAAAAAAATAATAAAATTTTGATTTAATATGAAAATCGTTTATGATAATTTGAACATATGTATAGAAGACTCATAAAAATACCAGTAAGATAATGCGATTTAATTCAAGTGCATGAATTACTAAAAAGCGAGATAGGCCTAAGAAGACTTAGGGCACGATTATTAGAATTGATTTGATGATATTGAACTAGACTGAGAGGATGACTCTTGATCATTAGTTATGCCATAAACGGATTCATGTAGCCGAATCTTCTTAGGAGGTGACTATTAGAATTGATTTAATGACATTGAACCTAGTTGAGGAGATGACCCTTCATTGTTAATTATGGTATAAACAGATTCATGTAGTTAATCTTATTTAATTGGACCAAGGCTTAGGTTTTATTGTTGTAATAAAATTGAGATTTCAGTAGCGGTGTTGCCCACGCGCACACAGAGAGCGTAGGATTTCTGTTTCTCTGTTCAAATGGCATACAGTGGCACGTGGATGGCGTTGGAATAACATGGCGCGCTCCTATTTGATGCTGCTAAATCTTTGTTGTACACCTAAAAATGCTATTGGCACTCCAAATCCATTGTCCTCCAGCCATACTCTTTCTCAAAAAATTCTTAAAAATAATTCTTATTTAATGATGCTCGAATTTGGATCGTCAGCTATGATACACATCTAATTTAAGTTAGAATTCTTGCAAAATAATGTACAGGTGGATGGGGCGTTTGCATTGCATTTCCATGTATGAAAATTAGTAGTTTTTAAGTTTGGTAGAAATTTGACAGCGTTTTTCCATTGAAAATGGCTTGACAATCCCCCCTTATATTTATAGTAGTGAAAAGACTTATTTGATAAATTTTTCCTGAGATCTTGAGTGATCCTTCTTAATCCTTGTGAGATTAGTGGGGATTGAGGGGTTTATGCCCAATAAATCAATCATCCAAATTTCTATTTCTTAAATAGTGAAATTCGTTAACTACCCATGAACACTGGGTCAAAGCACAAATTGGGGGTATGCATGCTCAAGCTATCTCGTGTGAACCCAGGTTGATTCTTCAGATAAGTCAACGTGATGTCCATATTCAAGGTCTCAGGGGTATTTTGGGACCTAAATCCTTTGCCTCCCTTTTCTCATTGTGCCCCAGGTAGAATCTTCGAGTCCATATGAGTTGTGCTCATATTATATTTGCACGTGATTTCATTCGAGATTTCTCAAAATTAATTGGGTAAATTATAGTTTTGATCCTCTTACTTGCAACGTTTTTTTTTATGTGGCGCTGCAACTCAATTTTTTTGCAGTAAGACCCTCTAGTTTGTAACCGTTATTCTTAGAATTGATGTTAATTATGACTAGAAAAATTGCACGCGATTTCAATCGGGATTTCTAAAAATATCCCTCGTCAAAATTAATTTCAAACAATTTTAAATAAAAAATATAATATTTTGGAGGGCTAATATTAAGCCCATAAATATAAGGAGTTGGCCCAATCCAAGACAAGCCTGATCCTTTTTCGTTGATCTTCATCCATCCATCCAATGGCAACCTTCTTAGCTACAAACCAAACTCCAGCTAGCCACAGACCTCACTTCTCTCCTCACTCGCTCTCCTCTCCTCTCCATTTCACCATTATCCGATCCGATATTATTCAGATCTGATCTTCCTCTCTTCTTTATCTCTATCTAGCTTCGTTGATTCGATCCTCTGCTTCCATGGCGGCTGTTCTCGAAACCCTCACCGTCCCTTGCGCCTCGGCTCTCCCGCCGGCGTCGTTTTCAAGGATCGGGGCTTCGAAGACGCTTTCCTGCTTCAGAAAGTCTGCTGCAGCGCCAGGAGTTGCAGGTCTTAAGATCCAGATGACTCGCTCTTTTGGATCGACGAGTTTGGGAAGGAGACC
The DNA here is from genome assembly GCA_016647705.1 of Eucommia ulmoides. NCBI lineage: Eukaryota > Viridiplantae > Streptophyta > Magnoliopsida > Garryales > Eucommiaceae > Eucommia > Eucommia ulmoides. The sequence continues at coordinate 2,865,281 of CM028326.1, read as the reverse complement.
TGTTCGCCGTGGAGGACGAATCGCGTGCGAGGCGCAGGAGACTGCCGTTGTAGGTTAGAATCGACTTTCTGTGTTTCGATTATAGGCGGAGGCGCACTTAAACTTCACAAGTTCACAGTATGATTTTATGCCTGGGATATTTGGTCAAAATACGTTAAAACTGACATATCTGATTGAGAAATCACGTTTACATGAATAAGCTACTTCGTATTGTTTCCATATGTGTGTTAAACTAGATGAAGTGGCGTTTATGTTCTTTGCGCTGTGGCTATCTTACAAATTAGCAGACACGTTTGAATTCCTTTTTTAGCTATTTTTTATATAAATCTTACTATTCAAGTTGTAAATTACTGAAAAAAATTGTAAACAGGTCACATAATCCGAGTACTGAGTTTATAGCGATTCTTGATGATTATACAGTTGTATTCTGTATAGAATGGTATAACTAGAGAGATGAAAGGCACGTCCACCAAATAGAAGAGGGAAATCAGTATCCATTCAAGAAATTGTCCTTTGCTTTTTTTGCTGGTATCACCACTGATAATTCTATGATAAAGGATGATATGAATCTGGGGTAAAATGGATTATGCTGAGCTTTTAGTTGAGCAAATTCAAAAGTTCAAGAAACCAATATGAAAAACATCTTAAAAACCAGAGTAAGAGTAACATATAGTTAACTCCCCAATACCCGCACATAGCCTTCTAGAGCAGGGTTTCATCTCTTGTTCTTCAATAATCCTTAGTATGCGAAAGACAACTGAAATCTCTTTGGCTTTCTTATAATTAAATGAAAGTATGGCTTCTGAAGGAGAAAAAAATTGCTGACTTGCTTCTAATTAATGTGCAGTTCCTCCTGTGAACGACTCAAAGTGGCAGTCACTTGTGCTTGAGTGTGATACCCCGGTATTGGTTGAATTCTGGGCTCCATGGTGTGGACCTTGCCGTATGATCCACCCCATCATTGATGAACTTGCAAAGGAATACAACGGGAAGCTAAAATGCTACAAGGTAAACACCGACGAGTGCCCTTCGATTGCAACCCAATATGGGATCAGGAGCATCCCGACTGTCATTATCTTCAAAGCCGGAGAGAAGAAAGAAGCAGTTATAGGTGCTGTCCCCAAATCAACACTAACCACCAGCATAGAGAAGTTCTTGTAGAGCTGAGGAATTTTAAGCTCTCTCTCTCTCTCTCTCTCTCTCTCTCTCTCTCTCTCTCTCTCTCTTACTTATTTTGGTTTTCTCTTTCTCCTGTTTATGATAGTTAATCTCTATGTCTTGATCATCCATTCTGCTGCTGGCGCAATAAACTGGATATGCTCCTGTATAGTTGGTTGCTGCTGTATTTGATGTTTCATTTCATGTAAGATGATATTTAGTTGTACAAATATTTCTTACATTTTAAATGGGTTTTGTGCTTTTCATTACCCGGTTCTTTAGTCTTGGTATAAATGCAGCCCAGTACACTCGGCTTCCGCCATTGCAGGGTCTGGGCATATGTACGCAACCTTATCTTTGTTTATAGAGAGTTTATTTTCAAGATTTAAACCCGGGACTTTCAGGTCATAATAGAGTAACCTTAACATTGTGTACCCAAGGTTCACCCCCATCTTTAGTCTTGGCATGATCTTGCTAAAAGATGAACCCTTATCTGGGTAAAGTGCCGCCAAAGATGGATCGATTTGAGTAAGATGATGCCCATAATTGGGGGCCTTACTGACTGGAAGTCATGTGTGCGCCAACTCGCTGTGTAGTTGCCTGCAGAAATTCTTATATTATGTGGGTTTACATGGAGAGAGATCTCGAGCGTGAGAGTATATGATCTTGAGAGAGTGATATGGAATTCTTGCCAAAGTGACTTGCCTCCCATAAATAGGCATGCATGGTGGGAAGGATAGATTCTAGGGGGAGGCTATAGCCATTGAGGCCTTACCATATGGAGTTCATTAGGCCTAGAATTCTATGACGGGTTGACCCGTGTGAAGGGAGAAGCTTCGCATGACCTTGCCGAGGCAGTATGCCTCCAGGCCCGGATGACCACGAAGTCCCTGACAACCCGAGAGGTATGCACTTTTAGCTCCGTGGAAAGCTGATATGCAGCCACGTCATCAACTCTTTACGAGTCATTCGATTGACATGTGGGGCATCAATTTTCACCCACATCACACTATGACAAATTTATTGAATCTTATTTTCGATGATCAACCAAATTTGGTGACAAGTTTTGTTTGCCAAATGGTTAATGTTGTTTGGAAGAAACCAAAATTTTGGGGCTTTTAAACTATAATTTGGAGTTTTGACCAAGTTTTGGTCAAAACTATAATTTGGAGTTTTGCTCAAATCTCTATCAAATAATGGAGTTTGATGTAAATGTTGATGGTTTCTTTTGTGGGGTTATCATATTTTATTTTATTTTTGTGGTGTTTGTTGATTTTTTAACTTTTATTGTCGTTTTCATTTGTATATTATGTAATCTATTGCTTCTTATAAAAAATTAGAATTTGAACTTTTTTGTTGATCATTTTTTCTTTTATTATGAAGATTTTCAGTGTTTTACGGGTTCTTTTATTTACATTTCTTGTAATTTACATTTCTTGTCATTTCAGTTAATATTAAAGTCAATTTCTATTATTTTTATAATATTTTAAACATTTTTTATTACATTTTATTGATAGAATTATTTTTGAAACATATTTCTTTTAGTCTTTTATTTTAAAAAAAAAATTATTTTTATTTTTTACTTTCTATTCTCTCTCTTGTTTTTTTATTTATATTTTGATTTTTTTTTGCTTTTGTTTGATATTTTATTTTATTTTTATTTCTTTATTTTTTTTTAGAGAAATTCTCCCAAAATTCTCATCCAATAAAAATACGACTTTATGGAGTCATGTAACGATGATTTTTTTACACATAAAATAGTTCTTGAAAAGTTACTTGTGAAATCTTAGGACTTTTAAAAAAATTTCCTTTTTTTTATATATGGTATTTATAGAAAAAATAAAAACTAGAAAACAAAAGGCATAAATAAAAGAAAAAGGAAACTTTAAAATAAAAAAAAAACAATTTTTTCATTTTTGTTTTACTTCCATTTTTTAACAAATTATTTGTTTTTCAAATCCTTTTTTTTTTTTTTTCACATTTTATTTTCTACACAATTAATTTCGATCTTTTTTTTATTATTATTTTGATATTTTTTTGCTTTTGTTTGGTATTTTTTATTTTATTTTATTTCTTTTTTTTTTTTTATATATATATATGGTATTTATGGGGAAAAAAAAACTAGAAAACAAAAGGCATAAATAAAACTTTAAATTTAAAAATAAAAAAAATAATATATATATATATATATATGGTATTTATAGGGAAAAAAAACTAGAAAACAAAAGGCATAAATAAAAGAAAAAGGAAACTTTAAATTTAAAAAAAAAAAAAAAAAAAATCCTTTTTTATTTTTTGGGTTTTACGTCTATTTTTTTAATAATTTTTTTATTTTTTATTTTTTTGATGTTTTTTTTATTTTTTACATTTTGTTTTCTACACTATTACTTTCAATCTTTTTATATTTTCTATAAATACCATACAAAAAAATAAAAATACAAATAGATATACAAGATAAAAGTAAAACATTAAAAAAAAAATAGAGCAAGTAGAAAATAAAAAATTAAAATAAACAATAAAAAATATATTTGGACGGTATTTTTATCAATAAAATATAATATATAATGTCTTTGGTAACGAAACTAAAAAGAGAATAAATATCTCAAGTATTTAGCATTTATCGAAATGACAAAATGTATCTCAAGTTTCACTTATTTATACATAGTATATTTGTCGAGTAAAATATGATAAAGACAAAAAAAGACTAGAAAATAATTTTTTTTATAGTTTAATTTTTAAAAACATTAAATAAAGATTATATAACAAGAACCGTAAAATTAATAAGGGGTACAAAATGTCAATAAATATATGTTCAAATTGAAACTATGAAGACTAAAGTAAAATAATGATCAAACGTTAGGGGTACAAAGTGTCAATAATTGTGAAAAATGAAGTATGCATGTGCGGCGTGGCCTTCCCCTAGTAAAGAAGATGAGTTGGGAGTCTAGGGACCATCCCATGTTCTGAATGTGAAGCCGATTACCGTCAATTTCTTCCACCTGTTCGTGCTCCTTTCCGCGTTGAATCTCTGCTGCGGAAGATTTCGAATTCGTATTACTTTCGATCCGGCATTGGTACGTTCTCCAATTCTTGATATGCTTTATTATTCTTTTCTCTTGATTCGATTCTCAAAAATGGCGGTTTTCTTTGCAGTTCTTTCCCTTTTTGTTGTTGATTTTTTCACTTTTGATCGCTGTCGCCTTCTCTTAGCGAGGGCTAAAGCATATTGAGTTTCGTCCTCTCGTTTCATTTCCCGATCGATAGATCTGATGGTCGCGTGACTGAAATTCCGAACGATCGTGTTAATTTAGGGCTTGTAATATATATTAGGAAATTTCAGCAATTAATTGATCAGGAAAATTCATCGTAGACCTGATTTTTTTTTTGACAATTTACGTTTAGTTTCGAAGAATAATTGTTCATGGTCTAATTCAAGAGCTTATTATTCAGAAGGATCAATTATTTGAATCTTGCCTACAATTTATATACATATTTAGCTTTTGATAATAGTTTTGGATACATAGAAATACTAATCATTGACGATAGTAATAGCCAAGAGGTTAGATTTTCATCAATAGAGCTAATAATACCTAAGATGTGTTAGTCCGGTTGACAAGAGCAGCTGCTCTTTTCTTGTCAACTAGGATTCGACTTGCCTGGGGAGCACTCCAAGAATTAAAACTTGAATTTAGTCTTGAATGCACCAGGTTGATGGGAGAATGCGCCCTTAAGATCGCATGATGAGGTGATTAGTCGAGGTTTGCGTAAACTGATCCGAACACATCTTACTGTAAAACCCAAAAAAAAAAAAATATCAATAGAGATAATAATAAAGCTTTTTGAAATTTTGTTAAGCCTGTGCACTTTTCTGTTTAGTCTTCCACGGGAAATTTATTCTGTGATATGGAGAACCTTTGCTTATTGTTAAGAAACTAGGAATTCTCCGGGACTAATGACACTATATCGATTTTTAAATTTTTTAGGGTAAAAAGTTTAGAGTCAAGTGCATGTTAACATTGCATCCTTTAAGTTCAAGTGTTCTATTTTCTAATTTTTCCTCCATTTCTCTATCTAAATTTGTATATATCATCCAATATAAAATTTCATTTTGGAACAGAAATCATGGATGATGAACAAAACCGCCAAGAATCCTCAACAAATTCTGACACTGACGAAGCCATCTCACTCGACCAAAGCCAGAACCAAAACCGAAAGTCAAGTTTTGATTGCAACATATGCTTAGAATCGGCTCATGACCCTGTTGTCACCCTTTGCGGTCACCTCTACTGTTGGTCATGCATATACAAATGGCTCCACATCATGACACACACTATTGATTCAGGGAATCAAGCGGTTTGTCCTGTCTGTAAATCGAACATTTCACTCTCCTCGTTAGTCCCCCTATATGGCCGTGGCTCAACCTCAACAACAACCACCCCATTTGAACCCGAATCAAATAAACCCCCACAACTCGATTTACCAATACCCCCAAGACCACAAGCCCTAACTACTTCAGCAGCAGCATCAGTAGTTCCTTCTTTGCATGAAAGTCCACCACAGTACTTGGTTCCTCCATTCGGAAATTACACTCCAGTGTTTTCTTCTTCTAGTCTTGTGGGGCCAGGATTGACTAGCTATTACAATCCGACGGTTGGGATGGTTGGGGAGATGGTCTTTGCTAGAATGTTTGGGAGTTCGGACGCAAGCTTGTTTGCTCATCCCAACCTTTTTTGGGGCGTTGGTAGCCCTAGATTGAGAAGGCAGGAAATGCAGGTGGAGAAGTCGCTTAGCAGGGTGACGATTTTTCTTCTTTGTTGCTTTGTTTTGTGCCTTGTGTTTTTCTAAGACATTGTTGCTTCTTTTGCTTGTTTACAAATTGCGCGCGTGTAAATTGATCGCAGTCGAATATATAAGACACTGTGAAAATAATTGCTAGTTTATGAAGATATGGAAACAAAACAAAAAAAAAATCTAGGGTTCTATTGTGTTGACATGAAGAACATGAAAGATTCAGTTTAAATTCTTTTGGCAGACAAGAAATGCTAATATTCAAGTATTAAACCAAACTGTGCTTGTGATTTGAACATGTCTTCTTGTACAATGCTAACTGGTTTCGCTTTGGCTCAGGCTCATTAGGAGAGCGGCTTCAATTTCCAACTAGTTTGTGCAGGGAAGGCTAAACTCATCTTCTTTTGTCTAGTCCATGACCATTAACATAGTATCCAAACTTAATCAGGTTGGTATGCATCGACTCTGAAGGGACACCTAGCGGTGTCGGCGACCGCCTGGCTGAGAGCCGCATATAAACGCTATTGGCCTAATGAGCTACCCAAGAGGGGGGTGAATTGGGTAGTTATAAAAAATTTAAATAAAATTTGTTATCTTCTCAACACTTAATTAATTAAATAATTGATTTACCCTAAATTAATTATTATCTTTATAATGCAATGGATAAGTGTATTTAATCTAGGTGCACACCCAAATAACAAAATAATAAAGTAAACACAGCAACACACAAGGATATATCGTGGTTCACCAAGTTACTCTTGGCTAATTCAGTTCTCTGAGCTCCACGGAGATTCGCACTCACTAAACCACTTGATTCCTTTAACAGGTAGGAACCAAACTCTTACAATGATTTTTTTCACAGGCTCAGAATCAACCTTTACAATTTTATTTTCATAATTTAAGGAAGAACCTTATCTTTTTGCAGGTTAAAAACTAATTTAATTCTTTTACCAGGATAAGAATAAAAAACCTTACAAAATACTCCAAGTATCCTTTTCACCGGTAAGGATGGAACCGTTACAATTCACTCAAAAGTAATACTAATCAGGAAGAATAAAGCCTAATTCTTTTCATGAAAAAAAAAAAAAAAAAAAAAAAAAAAAAAACTAACATTTTTATTCACTAGGTAAAGATCAAACCTCAATCTTTTTTTTGAAAAAGATTGAAACCCAAGTTACCCCTGATTAGATACTCCCAATAATTTTTAATCTGCACAAATTCACCAATTACAAAAATCAATGAATTTCTTCTTACTCGGAACTTCTACTATCTCAAATCAATTAAACTTAATTAATGTCTCGAAATTACTAGTGATAGAATTTACGTGAGGAATTCAATATCTGATTATATAAAGTGTGAGTAGTATTGTAAGACCCCAACTTAGCACGTACGTCATTTTAGTTACATTTTGGAGCAATTGGGAAAAATATGGGGTAGAATTAAATTAATCATTATCCGAATTAAAAGTTTAGGATGGGCAAATTGTAAATTTGTATACATTAAATCCAACCTTTAGGATTCAAATTGTCTTTCAATTGATAACATGTAAACTTTTAGGGGTGAAATTACCATTTGAAGGAAATTATAAATGGTGAATTGGGCTAAAATAAGAATTAAAGAAATTTGGGGGAGAAAAGTGTAATTAGAATAAAAGATTTATATATATATATATATATACGCATACGATATGGGTGCCGAGAGAACAACCGGAACGGAGAGGGGAAGGATCGAGATTCATTGACGTGGCAAGCTAGGAATAAACCGATCCACTTAAAACATGCAATTGTGATATTTGAAACATGGAATCGTGATCTTCAACGGAGGAAGGGAAGAAGAGCAGAAACTGGAAACAGAGGAGAGAGAGAGGGAAGGTCCGGCGGTCAGGGGGTGGTGAGATCCGACGAGCGTATGTGTGAGCGATTCGTTCGGTCGTTGATCAATCGTCGGTGGTGCCGACGGTGTGAGGTCCCATTCATTGCCGATGATGTGGAGTGCCGATGGGGTGATTGTCATGGTTTCGTCAGAGGTTGCCGTCGGTTAGTTCGGCAGTGGGCTTTTCAGCAGCCGACGGTGGTGAGCTGGGTTGACGTGTGTGTTCGTGGGTTCGCCGATCTGCCCGACGGTGACGATCGGCGGCATGTGTGACGGCGTTGGTGGCTCTGCTCCATCGGTACGTGTTGACCCTGCAGGGTGTGTGCGTGTTGTGGGCGCATGGAGGTCGCCGGAGTTTCCGCCGGAAAATTAGAGAGAGAGAGAGAGCAGTACGTGCATGGTTGGTGGGACGGTCGGCAGTGCATGGAAGGGTGTGGGTTGTTCGACTGGTGGTGCGTGTGTCCGGTTGGTGGGACAGCGAGGCTTGATCGACGGTGAGACGTCGGCAGCGGCGGCGCAACGGCAAGATGTCATCGGCGGCGGCGAGACTGCGTAACAAGAAGCATAAACACAAACCAGGAAAAGAAAAAAAAAAAAAAAAAAAGAAGAAAGAGAAAAGAAGAAAAAGGAAAAATTACGCAAATCCCCCCAATAAAAATCCAAATATCATTCTCACGACCAACGGACGATTCGGAGCGGGTAAAATCTAAATCACTTACCATTGTTGTTAAATTGAAATATTAACAAACGGGATTATAATTTAGAGTCGTTAATTTTACTAATTTTTGTCACCATCCCTATTAACAAACGCGTACAGTAATTATTAACGAAACGAAATTTACCGGATATCAATTATTCGTAATAAAAAGTAGGTACGGGGGGAATTACGGAATTTAGGGCCTGCATTGGATGATTTAGTTATTTTACATAAAATATTAATTTAGACTTTGTCGCTATTAGGTTCGCGGGCACCGGAGTACTAGTAGGGAATAAGCGGTTAAGTCTACAAAAAACAGATATTCAGGTGAGTGTACTGTCTTCTTGCCAAACTATTTTTCTATGAATATACATGATGAAACATGTGATTATTTAAACAATATGAATTTATAAATGATATGGATCAAGCAGTATTTGAGGGAGTTGGCAAATTGGATTTTTCGGAAGATTTCGATGGTTTTCAGAAAGAAGTTGAAAATAAATTTTTGATTGGTTTCGGTGAAATCAGACGATATTTTTCGAAAGGAAAATAGAAAATATTTGTTTTTCTAAAAATGCCGGGTTTTTTATAAATAAAAGGGTGGGAAAATGATTTTTGATAAAATTAGACGTTTTCTTTAAAAGAAGATATGAAATATGATTTTTGGATGTAAATGTTGGTGTTGAGAAAAAGAGATAGACATGGTAATTTGATGAAGTTGAGTAGACGATATTTATTGAGTTGTGATTCGACGATGCCATAGTTGTTCTCCCCGTAAAGGGTGTGGATTCTGTTTCTCCCCGTAAGGGGTGTGGACCATGTTTCTCCCCGTAAGGGGTGTGGATTATATTTCTCCCCAAAAAGGGGTGTGGATATTTCGTAGGAAGGCATTTCTACGGATGTTACGGTACCGTTGCAACTCCCGATCGTGAGGTTAAAACGATCACTAGGACTGGCTAGTATATGTGTGTTGGAGGTATGTGTTTGAGATTGGTGCTTGAGATGTGGTGTTTTACGTATATTGGTAGATTTGATATTATTTATTATGATGATTGGTATGATTTTATACTAAGCGAATTTAGATGAAACTTATCTATATCACTTTATTTTAATTGCTTATATACTTGTGCTTGATCCATACTAAAATGTGGAAATATTTAGAACGTATTAATATTTTAAAAATGTTTTACTAAGAAGGCAGTACACTCACAGGTACAACAGTTAGGAGTCAGTCCCCTACTGGCACTAGGTAGAGCTACGTGATGGAGTCGTATAGACGATTGAGAGAAACTGTCAAAGGGAATAAAAATAAAAGGTTCATGAATAACTATTTTTAGCCAGTATAATTTCGGGACGGGTGGGTCCCTCATAGTAGATGTTTATATTATACAGTGGGTGTATATTGTCATTCTTTTGGAAATTTGGGAATTGGTGATGTCATGTTGTAGTCATGCCAGCCTCGGGATGACGGGTGTCCTGGACGGGTTATGACAAGTATAGAATTTAAGCACGTAATCAGATAATCACAAAAAAAAATCGTTTTAAAATAATTTTTTATGCTCTTTAAAATTCAAAAACGATTTTAACAAAATCTTTATCGACTAAGCAATAATAAGAATATGATTTCACAATAAAGAATAAATAGTTGGGAAAGATCTTACTAGGATACCACCCGAATGATTGAAAATTAAATCGTTAGACTGCTCAGATTGGTGACGCCAAAATAATTAGCGTTTTAACTCAAAAACTTTTCACACAATTAATCTCATAATTGATCTCTTGAGATAATCTTAGAATAACAACTCTTAGAAAACTCATGAATTGAAAGTTCTTGATTGATGTAATGATATGTAAAAATTGTAGGTCTATTTAAGCTGATTTGAAACAGACTCTTTAACGGTTAGTTTCCTCAAAATATGACACTTAAATGCACCAATAGACCCCTTATATCATTACCATTCATTCTTGGTCTAATTCACTCAGATATGGCTTTTAAAACATTCAATTTAGTCCCCAAATTAATTCTCAATCTCAAATTGAATAGATAAGAAGTATTAAATTAATCAAATTGAGAAATACTTTAATTATGTGTACCATATCTATAGGGATATTCAAATAGGAGTATATCTTCAATATATCCAAATCTCCAAAATATCTCAATTAGGTAAGCCAAAAAGGGCTAGTTAACAGCTAGTTTTGAGAAAATCCCGAAAATTCTCCAACTTGTAACTGCACAGTCGGTTGATCGATCATAGGCCATCAGTCAACCAATCGATTTAGATTACTTTTGCAAGCCAAAGTTTGGCCCTGGTCAGTTGACCGATCACGTATGATCAGTCAACCAATCGATACAGAGAATTTCATTTCGGTTCATCGGTTAACCAATCTCTCTTGGTCAGTTGACCGATCGATTTAGAGACATCCTTTTTTCAGCCCATGCCCATCGGTTGACCGATTCTTTGATGGTCAGTTGATCGATCAATGCTGGAACACCCTACTCTCAAATTATTTCAACTCTAAATTTCAATATTTTAAACCCTTTAACCGAATTCTTTTCTCGATTAACTTAATTGACGCTAATATTAAATTTTAAACATTAATCTTGCTTAGGTCAATTTTCATTTTTCAATTTTACATTAGAACAAATATTTGAACACAAATTAGGATCTTAATTTTATCAAATTGAACACACATAAATATTAATCATTAAATTGTGTTGTGTGTGATCTTAATCGGAATACATTAAGAGTAAAATAGATTTAAGTTATTTTCACGTAGTATCTTTAGAATCTTCAATACTCTTTAATCCGTCTCTGCGTCCTTCATAATTATTTCATGATATTATCTTGAATGAAACTTTTAAACTGAAACACTCAATAAACTCGTTAGTTCCACAAAAAATATCAACCCTTAATTATCCATCAAAATCTCAGGATTAACAAACGCTACTATTTTTCAGCCAGTGACCACACATTGTAGAATCACGGGAATAAGATAGAGCATGTAAGATAGAGGAGGTTATCACATAACATCTAATTGAAAACATATTCTTTTGGTAACAAACAACAACAACTAAACATTTGTCTCACAGTTAAATAGGATCAGTTACATGAATCTGTTTACGTCATAGTGATTGATCAAGGGTAATCCCTTCAATCAAGTTTAATTTTTTTGGGAATAAATAATCTTTTTGGAACAGATTTTTCTGAACAAAACCTTTTTTTTTTTTTTTTTTTTAACAAATTATGTTCCCAAAATCTATTCCCAAAAAATGTGTTCACAAAACAATTATTTGTTCCTGTTCCCCAAAAAAATATTTGTTCTAAGAAAAATGATTTATTCCCCCCCAAAAAACAAACTTTGTTCCAAGAATTAGTACCTAAAAATTGGTTCCTAAATAATGTATTACGAAAACCTATTTCCAAAATAATTATTTGTTTCCGAAAAAAAAAGTCCCCAATTCACGAAAAGAAGATGTTCCGTAAAAACTCATTTTTATAAAACAGAATAACCCCCAATCCGGTTTAATTAATTAATCATTTATTCCCAAATTTTAAGGGCTAAATACAATAAAGTGTAAAGGATAAAGTAATGATATTTTAAAAAAAAAGAAAAAAAAAGAGAACAATCTTGGTAATCATGATAGGGTGTTTTGGTGTCATCAAATTGGAACATGAACTTGGAAGCTCCAATTTCTTTTTCCTCCAATTGTTTTTTTTTTTTTTTTTTTATATATGTTGCGGGAGAAGTTGAACTCTAGATCTTTCACAAAAGAAATTAGATAGTGAATCACTAGATTACAAGCCTTGAAAGCTTCAATTCTAATGCTTTTGTTTGAATCACTAATTGGGTTCTGAATTTAATTTTCGTTTATAATTTCCTAAAATTCAATTTTTTAATTTGAATTTCATAACCCAATTAAGAATTACAAATTCACTTATTTAAATTTGAGCCCGAAATATTTTTATGAGGTGAATAATTTTGTTCAATGAAAATATCCGATACTTATATGCATAAAAAAAACTTGATGCTTATATGCATAAAATATTTGATTTTTTATATACATGAAAAAAAATGTCATTATTTTAAATGTAGAAAGTTAATAAAAAAAATGTGTAAAATACATTTTTTTTCTTACATTTCATAATTAAAATAATTATGTTAATTATAGTAGAATAAAAAATAAATAATTTGATAATCAAAATGATAGAATTAAAATTAGGGACATTCTGTGCAAGTCCCTCAATTTGCCCTTAATTTTAAAAAAATCTCAGAGGCAAAAGTAACTTGTATTTTAGTTTCACCTATTAAAAAAAGACATAAGTCCAATACATGTGTCTGCACTCGCACAGTTACATATAACTAATTTAAGTGCACAGTTACATATAACTAATTTGTGTGTAAAAATTTGTTAGATGTAACAAATATTACACAAAATACATATAATTTGTAATATGTAACTAAATTTATACAAAAATACATGTAACTAATATTAAACTAATTTATGTCTGTAACATTTATTAAATATCACAAATATTACACAAATACATGTACTTTATAACGTGTAACAAATATTATACAAGTACATACAATTTGTAATATTACACAAATACATGTAACTAAAATTACACTTAAATACATCACTTTAAAAGAATATTATTTAAAAAAAAAAAAAGGAAAAATAAAATCTTTCCAATTACATTGGGCTCACAATCACAAAAATAGAGCAACCAAAAATCCTCAACAAAGAGTTTATTCTCAATCACCCTTCTGCTATAAATTTGTTTTATCACCCTTTTTTTTTCTTCCCTCCTCTCTATCTGCCCTTGATGAGACCAGGAGCTGCACTTCTGGTGCCATTCAACTATACCAATTACCAAACATTATTCTTCTTACACAAACAAATCGTCGTCAACACGAAGGTTTTAGTCCTCATCAAGTCAACCGTCCAATCTCTTAACACCCAAAATACATGATACTGTAAGGTTTGTTTCGGTCAAAGAAAACTATTACCTGATGTAACTAAGCGTTTTGTTGGACTTGGCGGTGTATCTGAGAGATCCAATCAATGTAGCCGTTTGAACCAACAACCCGGTCCTCAACAAGGTTTGAAAGTAGAAAGAAACCTTCTCGTGGTTGTTCACCTTGTCTGACGAGGTGGCATGGTTGGTAATATGAAGGGTCTGTCTCCCTAAACTTCTCAATCGTCGACATTAGCTTTCTTGACTTCTCATTGTTGCGCACGCCAAGGCTGACCTATTTTTCAGAACACGAGAATATATTTACATCTGAAAATAACGCACTAGAAAAGCACACAAAGCATTTGATTTTGAGAAGTTTTAGAGCGTGATCAAGGGCAGCCGCAAGATTTGGAGGTTAGGAGGGGCGAATATGAAATCTATATAATAAAACAATTCAGTTTTTATCCCTGAGACATTTTACACCGTTTGATCAAATTTAAGATCCAATAGTTGAGATCAAATAACATTTTAACACGAGAGTTAGTTGTCAATCACTCAATCTCAATATGTGTCTCTCTCTCACACACACAAATGTACTCCACGCCATCATTACTGCACGTGATTGTTCCCGCCTCTCTCTGCACACATTCACCTCTCTTTGCCCCCAGCCCCTCTTTCTCCCTGAAGAGCCACTGTCATCACCACTCTCTCATCTCATGGATGTTAATTTAAAGAAAACCCACAGGGTATGCACTAGGGAGCGAATAAAATATAGGGATATTTAAAAAATATAAGTTCACAATGCTGGGGGAGGGACATGTACATACTTATATAAAAATGGGGTGGCATTAGATTTTCTTTTGTGTGTGTTGGGGCCGGGGTGGGGGGGAGTGGGCGCCCCCACCCAATATAGACAAAAATAATAAATCTCACCTTTGAAAAGTCGGTGGCGAAGTCTTCCCCAAGAAGATCCTTTGCTATATCAGGTGAAACTGCTCCACCAAACCATATTACAAACCTAAACCCATCATCAAAAATATAAAGGGCTCTGGAATCTAAGCTTTCCGCCGTAAGCGGCAGCCTTTTCAGACTCTCGCTGGACTTATCAGACTGAGAAGATGGCTGCATATTAGAGATGTAATGTGTCAATGGTTCCTCACAAGATTTATGGCCATTAACAGGCGAGTTTTTAACTTTTAATGCAAGAAAGTTACTTACATTTACAAGGTATGCATCAATCCGGATCAGGCTAGGGTAAAGAAGCTTCAATAGCTTCTTAACGGGTAATGCCATCATGGTGTAACCAGCTGCACATCGTTCGTCGAGCTGAACATCCCCATACCCACCATGAAGAGGTATTGATCTAAATAACCCTAAACCATACAATGGCAAGAATTTCAGTGATTCTGGATATATCATCCGTCCTCCCAACCGGTGCTGCACAGAATAAAGATTTCTATATTCTCTCAGGGCCTTCACAATCTTTAGTTGAATGAAGTTTCGAGCTTCCTCCAATTTAGAAGACACAGTTTTCTCAATTGCTGCAGTTTATTTAAAAAATAAGAATTTGCCAGAGCACGAGTTCACATTCAAATAGCAGAAACTAGTTATTGATGAATAGGGCTTATATGTCTTATATATAGATATAGATACAAAAATAGATATACCTAGTCGTGAAAGCAATGAAACAATGGCACCGGTATCAGCCTGGCGATACATCTCTCCTAGATCTGCAACCACAGGTGCAGCCGCTGTATGTACTCTTATACGCCTTTCTCCAGAGGATGAAGTGTACCTTTCGATGGTCAAGGAACTTTAGCAACTTGTACATATTAGGGGTTTTGGTAAATAGTCCACAAACTTAAAATTTATGCCCATGTAGTCTACTCGCTCGCACTAATTTTTGTGAGAAGTCTAATAATTTTGTTAGAAGCACAAACGCTATACGGAAATCACTGCATAATTTTGCAGTGACTTTGTACTTCTGACAGAATTACCGACCTCTCAAAAAGTTTTAGTTGTTAGTGGGTTGGGTGAATAGGGGGCAGCAAAAATTGAGACCCATGGCAAAAAAATATTATTGCTTTAAGGGTTTGTTTCTGGGATGATCAAAATGTGAAATGCATATGGCTAGGATAGAAAGGAAGAGGATATTTTTGTTTCATGAAGATGTGAATAACTCGGGCAAATTTAGAGGTTTTTTGTTGTCAGAATCCCACATCGAACCTATGATGCTTCCCAAAGTAGTCCACATATGAAAGGAGTTACCCGATACCATATGATTTTAGGCTGGAACATTCTAACATGGTTTGGTAAGTCTCGCTTGTTTGTCTCTGCTTGTTTGAATATTTTTCTTTTCTCTTCTAATTGTTTCATTGCAGCACGTGCAAGGCAGGGTTGCACGTAAGGATGGGTGTTAGAATCCCACATCAAATCTGTGAGGCTTCCCAAAGTAGTCTATATATGTATGAAAGGAGTTACTCCACTTGGTACCATATGGTATTTAGGTTGGAACCTCCTAACATTTTCCATAATCTGCTACCCCCAACTAGGTAGCTAAAAAACTAAAGCAAATATAAGTAAAGAGGTTTATTTCCGACGTAGAAATAAATGGTGATATGCTTGAGCGGATACAATAGCGCAACTTGGAAATATACAGTCTGAGTAGTGAGCAATGTTTCTTCAAGGGATAACTGAGCTCCATAAGCTTTATCACAGTCAACAGCTGGGAGTGCTAATAAATCAGAGGATCTAAGCATCAAATTACCATGATAACTTGTGAACCGCACACCTAGGCAGTACAAGAAAAAGTGAAATTAATTAGGTGGTGTCAAAATAGTGACTGGAAAATGACAAGTGGTTAAAAAACGAAAATAGGACCAATTCATTGTTCATGGACCGACCACTTCCACATCTTATACGCATGACGGACTCCCAGGCGGTTTCTCTCGTGAGGTCTCTGCTAAGCTCATGTCTCAGCTTCTCTTTGTGAACGGTGGATTGGAAGCTTGGATAGTAATAGACCTGACCGCCAGTGTATTTTGCGAAAGTTCCTGTTAAATATATACAAGTTGAAAAATGGATCATGGCACTAACTTTAGGTCTTATTTTAGGTCTCAACAGTCTTGGGCAAGAAGCCAACCTAGAAATAAACAACAAGAGCACATACCTATAGAGGCTATATCAGTATACTTGTCACTGAACGCATATAGATTCACTGCAATCTGGACTTTAGTAAAATCAGCAGCCATCTGTTTATAAAATGGATCCTCAGGTATTCTTAATGCTTGCTCTTTATCCGTTCCATAGGCCCTAAGATCGTCTCCACGTAATCTTAAGTGGCCAACACCGAGGGATGGCAATGTATTCTGGAAGATCAATAATTTCCCACCAAGTTTGCTCTGTACATGGGACAAGATAAGATCTGAGACGTCTAAGTGGATTTTAACACATGAATTCAGAAAGTAATTGGTAAGTAAGGGCTCGTTTGGTTGTCTAAATTATCCTATTTTTGATGAATTGATTTGCGAATTGAAGCACAACTAAACGGGCCCTAATTCAGCGACTCAATTCAAATGGTTCTCAACGGAGAGAAGATGACTCACCATAACCATGAATGCAGCTTTAACAGCCGGGCCAAAGGCAGACTCCACATTCATATTGTCATGAAACATGAACGGCAAACTGTCAAGGAATGCATTCACCACGCTTCTTGATTCTAACAAGTTAACAAGGAGATCATCTGGTAGGGGAACAAATATATCGTCCAAATCCGAGACCACCATCATCTGAGGCTGAGATAAAGACGTCTGCCACACAAACAAACCCAAATTTATGCTTTTGCACACGAATTAATATTGTAGCGAGGAAAATAAAACGATGTAATAATTAAATTTAACATAAATTACTTGCCTTCATACTGTAAAAATGTATTGTGCTGTCAAAAGTTATGAACCCAATCTGAGTTCTCGGGAAGCCAGGCAAAGTATCCAAACAAGACTTGATAGTTTGTGCCACAACCTGCCAAAAGAACACTTCTTTTAATATAAATTTTGGTCAACCCAAACATCCCCACCCCAACTTCCCACACATATACGGGGACTTCTATGTTTAAAATTCATATAGATGCAGGCATAGGCATCGTACAATGCAAGGTGAAATGCTTACCTCCAACATTCCACTTCGAACGGCAGATACTGACACGTCAATCAAGAAAAAATACAACGGCGGCATTGGTGGCCTCACCATGTAGTCAGATGGAGCAATAAGTTCTACACTACCCTTTGTAAGCTCAGGACGTTGATCCAAATCAATTCTTCTTCCACTGGCATCCAAGTGGGCGAAATAGTCACCCGGCACTGGACATGAGAGTTATAAATCATGACATGTCCCTCGCTAAAATGGAAAAAAAAAATTCTAAATGTCCAAGTAAATTAACTAGCTTATAACAGTAGTAGGGTTGCAACAGCAAGCATAAACTGTTTTGAGATACAAGCAAGCAAACTCTCGCCGTATTGAATTTCACATAGTTTGCTTCCACCAATCCCTAACAAGTTCAAAAATATGAAATAGACACTCACACACACACACACACATATAAATGTATGCACAGGTTAACAGCTTGGATAATTACCTTCGTTAAGCAAAGAACACATGTTGCACCGCCACTTCCTTCCACTGTCTGTGAATGTCGCATATGGATTTACATAAGACCGACATCTCCTACAACGAATGATACCCGTCATTGCAAAATTAACAACTGGTATTTCCTCCTGCATGATAAACAGTTATTAAAAAACACTTCTTAAGTATAACTACATAAGTCATCTAAAAATTACAGTTGCTCACCCCATCAGGAGCTTCTGCTAGAGGACAAACAACTGCTCCAAGAGGCAAATGCCACCTCGAAACCAAAGACTGAGAATTTGGTATGGCATTAGTAGTAAGCCGCAGATATCTTGAATGACAATTCATGGGGTACATCCCCGCATAAGAGTTTGGCTCCACGTCGCCTTCTAATGCCCTAGGCAAAGCTTTAAGGTCCACCCCTGAATCAAATGACCCTGGAACAGACCCTAGTGAGAGAGAATTGAAGTCTTCCGCCAAAGCCTGAATGCCTCCCATAGGCGGTCCAGAGCCTGGATATTGCATTTGTGGATTCACACCTGGTGGAGGAGGAAAATAACCTCCTTGATGAGCAACAAAAGGAGCTGATGATGGTGGTGGTTGAGGTGGAACATAACCTCCAGACTGTTGTACAGGAGGAGTGCGTGTAATCACGTTAGGTTGTTTACTGGGATAATCCGGAAAGCCTGACTGCACATTTGGCGGCAGTGGCACTGATGGGGATGAGAAAGGACCGATGGATGGTTTTATCGGTTGTTGATATGAAGCCGACTGCCCTGTCGGTGGAGGAGGAACTTGATCAATCACCGGATATTGTGGTGTTGGGAACTGCTGGAAAACTCCTGGAGGTGGTGGGGCGTATGATGGTGGTGGTGGATAAGACATGGATGGACCGTTAATGGAACCGGGTGGTGGTGGTGGTGTCAATTTAAAACCAGAGGGGCCTAATCCAGCTATCGGTCCAGGAGTTGAGGGAGGCATTGGAGTCTGGATAGTTGTGGGTGGGGTGGGTCTGAAAAACGGCATTGCGTTTGGAGGAGCAGCAAATGGTGTGGCGGGAGGTCTTAAAGGGACATTGGCACGGTTCGGATCTTCAGTCCCCATGGATTTCATTTCTTGAAATTGGGAGACACTGCTATTTTTCTATGCTTCCATGAACTTCATCTGCCGGAAAATGCAACTAGAAACATGTTATTGGAAATAATTTGAAACCATGAAATATCCAAAAAGTTAAATTTCAGCCAAATGTGATGCATGAATGCATGATTGAAAATGGTCAGAAGAAGGTGCAAATATGCAACATTATGATCCATGATCATAGTTTAAGACTCCAACAGCTCACAGCAAAAGTTCCCCATTGAAATTGACTCTTAATCACAGAGGCTCAACGAGAAAAACAGTGTTTGAATCAATCAAATGAGTATTCCTATTGGTCTTCTAAAAACAATGGAGATGAAATTGCTTATGCATATACCAAGCGGAAAACTAATCAACATCCAGAATCAGCTAGGGATGAATCTACTCTCACACACAAACACGAAACAATTACACCCTGTTTGGGATCAATTCTGGGAAGAATTGTAGAACGGGTGGAAGTTCCGTGCTCAACTATCGCCGAATTCTTAGTTCACTGGTTCCAAACCTAGAATACGCACAAATTAATTAAAAGAAAAATAGTTTCCTAAATTCAATTCGAGAATTTGGGAATTTCTATGGCGGAGAACCACAATCAAATGAGAAACCAAGGGTCCAAAACCCAACAGTATTCCCATATGCCCATATTCAAAACCATGCAGCAGGAACAGAACAAGAGAGAAAAATCAAATGCATGAAGTCAGAACTAAGACCATGTCTGTGGGCGTCTGCCGGTGATTGTGTGACATGCTCTTGAGATCAGAGATATGCACCTGAGTAACGGGATCGGCTGCCTGAAAACAGAATGCTGACCAGGAAATAGTGGGTTGAATCAGATTGTCCCCAACAGAAATTACGATTCGCAATTGACAGGCCTAGCTGAATTGGGTTTGTCCCGATGGAGATCTCGTCTTTACGAATTGAGAGTTGAAGAGGGAGAAAGGAAGACTTGAAACGCAGCGGCAGACGGAGAGAGACAGAGTCTCGTCGCCCGTCGGAGGGGTGCGCTAGTTTTACATTATGTTTGGGTAAATGACATTTATACTCTGTAGGTTTAAGAAGTTAGTTGACGAAATAAATGTTTTTTAAATAAATAATTTTTAAAAATTAATATATTCAAACTTATTTACCAATCTCATATAAAATATAATTTTAAAATACATTTTTATTAAAACGCATATTCAATATGCATTTTTAAAATTTAAAATGAAATTTTTTTTTGAAAACTCATAAAGGAAAACCGTTTCAACGGTTTTTTCAGACTTTTTTTTTTAATTAAAATGCAAATGCGTTTTGCGTTTTTTGAAGAAACGCAAAACGCAATTGCGTTTTCTCAAACAACACAAATGTTATTTGCGTTTTTATAAAAAAAAAAAAAAAAAAATACACCATTGCACTATTATTATCCTTTTAAGTTTAGAATAGTGTTAATGTAAATCATATTAAAATATTTAAGGATATAAATGTCTTTCAACTCAAATTGGCCATAGCTTTTTCAATTTTTTTTCTCTTGCTGATCTAGCTAATCTTCATTTCAATTTATAAATAAAAATAATTATTTTTCTTAAATTTGTGTTTATTATTTGATTATAAAATAATTATGTATTGTTATTTTATAATCAAATAAAATTTTCAAATACTAATTGGATTGAAAATTTCCCGCAGTCTACATTAGCGAACATCGATAACTTAGGCCCCATTTGGTTAGAGTTTCCATTCCAACCTAAAAAATGAGAATTTATTTTTAAAATTTTAAGGAAATGAGAAACTAAAAAAACTTAATTTTTTTTTTGTGCCCAAAAACCTCAACCTAAGTTTAGGGACACGCTGGGAATTAAACAAAATGTTAGTTGGTCTAATGATCCACTTTGGTTGAGCTCATTTCCATTTTTTTTCTCTTTCACATCTCTTCTTCTTCCATGTCTTCCTTCGCCACAGTCGACGACGAAATCGGCCTCCCATCGCCGCCACAACCATCGTCGTTGTCTTTGTCTTCAACCGATCTCCTGCCCTCCGACTAACTCTCCCTCCGATTTCGTAGCCTCCGACGCCATCACCCCCACAATCATCGCCTTCGTCTTTGTCGAAATTGTTCATCTTTTTTGCCTTCGTCTTCGTCGAAATCGTTCACGTTCCTCCTCCTCGCCTTCAAAATCAATTTCGATTTTCATTTTAAATTTCGATTTCGATTTCATTACTCAAATCGATTTAGGATTCTATTTTGATTTCGTCTTCGCCGAAGCTCCACTGGTTCTTGAATTGATTTCGTTACTTGATTTAGGGTTTTATTTTGATTTTATCTTCGTCGAAGCTCCACTGGTTCTTGAATCGATTTCGATTTTCGATTTCTATTTCGATTTTGGATTTCAATTTCATCACGAAATCGATTTTCGATTTCGATTGCATTACTCAAATCAATTTAGAGTTTGGTTCTTGATTTTGGTTTAGGGTTCGTTTTTAATTTTGGTTTAGTGTTGGTTCTTGATTTGGGGTGTTGGTTGAATTTGGGGATTTGGTTGAATTTCATGAAATCAATTATAGGGTTAGTTATTGATTTGGGAATTTTGATTGAATTTTGGGGGTTTGGTTGAATCAATTCTAAGGTTGGTTTATGAAATCAATTCTAGGATAATATCGTTACCAAATGTGATTTTGTTCCTAGTACAAAAAAAAAAATTGTCGTTACCAAACACTATTTTATTCCCAGTAGGAAACAAAATTCTCAACCCAACCCATCCCAGTTGGATTAAGAAAAGTGGGAACACTAACCAAACGCCACCTTAGATTTCGACTCACATTTGATGGCACTTTTTGGACTGTCAAAAAGTGACCTAAAAATGATGTTGGATTTGGATGGAGAAAAAAAAAACAGACAACGGACTTAAAAAATTTGTTGTTCTAATTGAGATAGATATCAATTTAAAATCAAAAGCAATAAGAAGTACAAGTAGTAATCATAAAATGACAAAAAAATTAAACATTACATAAATTAAAAAATACTACTTATATTGAACTTTTGTAGCATCGATAACTACTTAGTTTTATCAAACCATTTATAGTGAATTTCTCCATTTTCGTAATCGAATAATTCTGGGTCATCGGTGTATTTGGGATCGATAAAGTACTTCAATGTCTGTTCGTTTGCAATTGGGGCTCATTTGCAAAAAAACCCATATATACACACATATATACGGAAAAACCCAAAAACAAACAAAAAAATGAAACACTTACCTAATCAAAAGAAGACGACGACAGGAGGAGTGAGTTACGGCGACGACGACAGATAAGCAAGCCGACGGCGACGGAGAAGTAGCGAATAGCGAAGGGAACGACTGTGCAAATTGAAACGCAAATGAAGAAGGAGAAGAACGGTGGGGTCTGTTTTCTCACTTTAAAAACACAGATGTCTTTAGCGTTTTTAAAGCAACGCAAACCTCTTCTGCGTTTTAGGGCGGGATGTTTTTGAATCGTAGAAACGCATTACACAATTGCGTTTTCAGTTTCTTTTATTCGTTTTAAAAATGCTCAATATGCGTTTTTAGTAAAAACGTATTTTGGGATTGCGTTTTACTTGGGTTTGGTAAATAAGTATGACCATATTAGTTTTCAGAAATTATTTATTTAAAAAACATTTATTTTGTCAAGAACTCTAGTTTTAAGTTGACAGATTAATTAGTTCGTGTAGTTTCAATTGTGATCATGAGGCTCCAAAATCATTTTTTCGCCCTCTCTTTAACAGAAAAGGATAATTGGTGGGAGGTCCTAAAAATAATATTAAACTAGTTTTAGACCCGCATAATATGCGGGTCTAGAAAAAAATATTATTTGAGTATTGTACGTAGATATAATTAATCGTTTAATTTTATATCTAATATATTTTATGAGAGTATAAAAAAAATAAACTTATTGAGAAATGTGGAAAAAAATATAACCTAGAAAACTATTAGTGTCAACCTTTAAAATTATTAACGTTGACTAATATTTATTTTTTCAAAATAGTAAATATTAAGTAAACAATTCCTAAAGGGTTTTTTCAATTGTTTAACTTTATGTTTTTTAGATAATGGTTTTAAAATAATATATGAGATCTTTTTTATATTATTTAATAGTTTCTATTATTTTGTTAAAAATTATTGAAATATTCTTTTGAGCAAATGAAATTCAATAAATTTTATATGTACTTAATAGATGAAAAGAGAGAATTTTATTAAATGGTACGACAGAGAGAATGCGAGAAAAAGATAAGTTACATATAATTAATTATAGTAAGTTGTAGTGATGTCCCTAATTATTTGGAAAACTGATAAAATTCATTCAATTTACTATATTAATAATAAATAATAATTAAATGCATTGATTATAAATAATATTTAAGATTATTTAAATAAATAAGTTTTAAATATTAAATATTATTATTTATTTTTAATTTTTTAATTGTGTTTTGAATGTTTATTTTTTAACCAATATAATAACTCACATTTTTTGTTGTTTAGTACTCGTTTAAAAGACAGTCTAGTGCACAAAGATTCGCGCCATTACATGGTCCGTTTATATTTGGAATACTCTAACAATTTCTACCATGGACAATTTTGGTCCCTAAGAGTATCTTTGGTTAGAAGGATGGAAAAGAAAAACGAAAAGGGAAATGAAAAAAAAAATAAAATTATTTATCATTTGTAGAGAAAAAATCATTTTTCTTACTATGTTTAGTTTGAGGGATATAAAAGGAGAAAAAATAATATTTTATGTGTATTAAAGAAAAAAAATAAAAGAAAAAAATTAATATGCACTATTTTAATGTACTATTTTACCTTTACTACATATTAATGGTAAAAGAAAAAAATAATATACATTTAAAACAAATAGGTATAATGGTAATTTTAGATCATTTTCTCCACCATTCCTTCGTTTTCACCCCAAATTTAGGGGGAAAGAAAAGTGACGGGAATAAGTTTTTTTCACTATATTTTATTTTTATTTTTTATTTTTTATTTTTTATTTTCACCTCTAATGAAAGACAACAAATTCAGAATAAATTTTCTAAATGGTACTAGAAAACAAAGACATGCATGTGATGTGCTTTTATTTTATCAAATATAAAAAGAATAACATTTTGAAAAATTGACACAAAGGACCCTTTAAAGTTTTAAACAAATGTTTTCACAAAAAAAAAAAAAAAAAAAATCCCATGCAGGAAATGTTGACATTTGAAACAAATTGAAAAATAAAAAATAAAATAAAATAATGAATGACAAGTTATTTCATGATATTTTCATGAGGAGATAATACCACTTAGACCCCTTAATTTTTGATCAAAATCATGAGAATTTTCTCAACTTTTAAAACTACATGAAACACACCATTAAATTATTTGGTCAAAAGACACCTAAACCCCCAAATCATTTTTGATTCCGAAAATACCCTTTGAAAGTTAAAATTTTAATTGTTGAACATCTTGACCATTTTTCATGACCAAATTGTCCTTCTTTACCCTTGTATTAAATATAAGTTCAAAATAAAACTTAATTAGACTTTTAGGATACATAGTGTGATTATAACCCCAAATTTTATTTTCCTTTTGAATCGAGTGAGAGAGCAAGAGAGCGTTGGAGATGGTGATGGGGATGGGGATGGAGCACAGAGCAGAGAGCGCATTGGAGATGGTGGGGATGAACAGAGGCGTAGAAGACAATGAAGAAAGAGAAAAAAGACAAAGAAAAAGTAAAGGAAAAGGCTAAGGGCAATTTGGACATTTAAGACCTGATATTATTTTATTAATTTTCTGGTCTGAATTAGTAAGGGCAAAATGGTCTATTCATTAAAAATTGCTCTGGTAGGAGGTCGCCGTGGTAATTTTAAAAATTAAGAGGATGTATGTGAAATTTCACTATAATTAAAGGGGTGTAAGTGGTACCCCTTTCATGAGGAAAAAGCCAACAAAATTGTCAAACTTTACTTTTTGAATTCTCTCTCTCTCTCTCTCTCTCTCTCTTCTTTTAAAAAATTACTTTATCTAAAAAAACCAAATTAATTACCTAAATGTGAGTTAATATTGTTAATTAAAATTTAACAAGTTTTCATATTTCACCAAAATTCTCTTTTATATATTGAATACCTAAGAATTGATCGTGATGCAATATATTAATTTTTAATTTTATATAAAAAAATCAACTAATAAAATATATATAAGTTAAAGATATAAAATATAATTAAAAAAATCGTGTTGATTTATTAAAAAAATTAGCGTATGACTGTGCTTGAAGGTATGCCGAAAAAAATAAATATATAATTTTTTAATTTTATTAATTTAATATTCATATATTATGTTTATTTTATTTTTATAAATTTAATATCCATAATTTTTATATATTATATTTCTTCTGTATATTATTTTTTAAATTTAATTTTAATAAATGTATTTTCCTTTTGTAAGATATATAACATTAGTTATAAATATATTATAAATATTTATATTAATTTTTTTGATTTAATTTGGACTGTTCTTTATGTAGGATATAAAAAACGACTGTGATTTATTTAGAGAATTTATGTTCGTTCTGTAATAATATTTATATCCCTTTTTATATGATTGTGGAGATGAAATAGCTGAGTCGACTCAGGCTTAAACTAATGCTGCATCTGGACATGGATTCTATTATCAAGTAGTTACCTTATAAGAAACGCATTATATAATTACACCCATTATCTGAGATGTAATAATTCATCAAATCTTTGTCTGAATACAGAAACAACCATAATGGCATGTTCAAAAATTAAAAATTACCACCAGTTCTTAAACAAAGCTTGTAGCAGAAATGTTCCCTTAAACCCTTTTGGACTTTGGTCCTTTTCTTACACACACCACTGCCCTTCCACTCTCACTTTCCCCCCCTCTCTCTTCTCTCCACTTCTCTCTCTCTCTAAAACCCTATTTTTTTCTATACCTCGAGAGTTGCAGAAGACAGTGATAGAGAGAGAGAAGTGATGAGAGGAGTGATTGGAAGATACCCATCATCAAGTGCTGGTAATGGCGAAATGGGTGGAGGAATCATAAAGCACAATAGGAAATGCAGAGACATTGTCTTTCTCGTCATCTTCATTGCCTTTTGGGTTGCCATGATTGTTAACTCCAGCTTCGGATTCAACCAGGGGAACCCACTTAGGTAAACCAAGAACAATTTACTCTTTTTGTTTTTCTGTTTTCCTTTTTATCGTTATCTGATCGGATCTACTAGTTTAATCTTCACTGGTTAAAGATAAATCTTTTTTAAGTCAAATTTTACCTTTTTCTGAACTGGGTTCATCTGCCTTTAAGCATTCCGATTGATTTTAGCTAAGATTTGAGCACTTCTTCCGAGATTTAAGCAGCTGTGTATATGCTTGTTCTTGTATCTGAAATGCTTCCAAAATTCAGCTAAAAATCAGTAGTTTTAGCGCTGAATTGTGTAGTTTTAGCAGTTGGGTATTGTGTTCTGCTTCTCAATGATTTTTTCTTTTCTTTCTTAAGGCTAAATTATGGTCTAGACTACGAAGGAAATGTGTGCGGCGATAGTCATGGAAGTCGGGACCTTCGCGAATTGGAACTTAGATATTGGTTGAACCCTAATCAGGTTTACCAAAGTGGTTTAAAGGGCCAGTTCAAGCTCTCTAATGCAAGAACTATTTGCTTAATGGATTGCCCTATCCCATCTGAAGATTCATTGAATTGGGTTTGTGATTATCCTGATGGAGAAATTCGTCTTTCTACCGACAACTGGATAGACCGAAACTACGATTATTTTGCGGATTTAACCCCCAATTTACGGAACACTTCCCTTCAACTTCAAGGCCCTTGCTACCCTGTTGTGTTCCCTAGTGTAAATGGTGGGTTAAGGTTGTTTTTCTTTATTTTTCCCCCCAGTTGTGGTTGATATAAATTATAAAGTAATTTTTTTTATTTTTTTTTTAATTTAGTTTATTGGAGCTGCCAATTGATTGCCCGTGCATCGAATGTGTCTTTGAGGCATTGGCAGCAAATGGGTGGAGTTAACATTGTTGAGGATATTGTAATAGACAAGGCAATCCACAAATCAGTGAATTCTCGATCATCTGTCCTAAAGGTTGGGTGCGATTTTTCGAGATTAATATGTACATCTATACATATATGTGTATATATATTGAGATTATTGTTGTTTGTCCATTACAGAGATATGTTGCCGATGTTGGAAAATCGTGGCCGGTGTTGATTGTCTGTGGAGGGATAGTGCCATTATTTCTGTCTGTGATATGGCTTTTGATGATTCGTCATTTTGTTGCTGGAATGCCGTGGATAACCGTTGTTCTCTTTAATGTTCTCATAATCTCGGTCACAATGTTATACTACTTGAAAGGTTAGTGTTGTCTTGATCCAAGGTTTTATGTGTGAAAATTCAATAATTGTACCGTGTTTCATTCTTCATCTTATGTTTATACGAATTCAAATATGATTAAAGAAGAAATAAGGGGCGTTTGTTTAGCGTTCTTGTTTATCTATTTCTAGGAATTAGCGGCCCATCCTGAAAATTGATTGGGGGGCTAAATAGGAGTTTATTAGATATTTTTATAATTTAGGGGGCTTTTGTTAACTATTAAGGGATTTTAATTGATTTTTTTTTTCTTCCTAGAAGTATAGGGGTAATAGTGAAAAATTTAGAAAGTTGACGGGGGCTGAGGCCCCCTTGGACCCTTGATAACTCCGCCCCTAATAGGAACGGAAACATATATTTGAGAATAACACAAATAAGTTTTTGTTTGATTTTCAGATTTTTAGAACAAATATATGTGAACGTAACATAATTGTTCCCATGTAGCTATTTTTGTTCCAAGTTTTTTGGGAACAACAACATTATGCAAACGCCACCTTAGATTCAACGTATCTGATACTAATTGAAGAACTGAAAACTCATTTGAAGGACTAAAAAACAGAAAGGAAAAATGCGAGGATTAAAAATTATAAGCGACTTGTTTCAAGGTTAATATACTATTTTTTCTTTAATTTAACCACATGGGAAGTGGGGGTGAGAATTTTTTCGGCGGGAATTTGTTGGGTTTATCCCACAACGGGTGGAAGGGGCTGGTGTCTGGTGATCAGGTTATAAGTGTGAGGGAAAGTCTCAGCTCATGAGCTAGCTTTTGAGATTGAGAGAGGCCCAAGACAACTCTACACTGGGCGAGAATTTTCCCGCCAAAAACTTCAATAATATAATCTCGTCCATCAATTCCTCTCAAATCAATCACAAGGCATTTTAAAAATCATTTGAATTCATAGTAAGGATTTTATTTATTTTTATTTTGTTCTTGTTTTCAGCTGGATGGATAGGAAACAGTGCCATCTCCCCAATCATCGGTGAGCATGATCCCTATTATCACGTATCGGCAAGGGTGGGTTCTTAGGATTAACCTATCTCATATATATTTTTTTTAATTTTTTTTTGAAAGAAATCTCAGCCGTTAACATTTCTCTATTCTCTAATACTTTGAATAATTCAGGAACTAAATCATCTTCGAGCCGCTGCTGTTCTCATGACCGCTGTAATGATTATTTCCATTCTTACGTCTATTGCCATCATCAGACGCATCATCATGGCGACCTCTGTCCTAAAGGCAAGTTCAGTTCTCTAGACATAATGGTCAGTGGCGGAGCCAGGGTATTCTGGTAGCACGGGCACAAAGAGACATAAACCTATGCATAATGCAATGAAATCTAACGAAGTAACGATTTTTTGTTCAATTCACAGGTTGCTGCTAAAGTCATCGGAGAAGTTCACGCGCTCATAATTTTTCCCGTTATACCGTATGTTGTTCTCGCCATTTTTTACTTGATTTGGTTTTCCGCCGCCTTTTATCTATTCAGCTCCGGCGAGGTTCGCCGGAATGACTGCAGCGCCAATTGCTGTGCATACGATCTTAAATCAAAAAGGATGAGCTGTGATCAATGCTGCGGATACAGCATCCGTTATACTCCTCATATTGCCGCCGCCATTCTTTTTCACCTGTTCGGCTGCTATTGGGTTACTCAGTTTTTCATTGCAGCAAGTGCTACCATTGTTGCCGGTTCCGTTGCTTCCTACTACTGGGCTCGAGGCGAAACATCGGTGAGTATTAACTATTGAGCCATACACATATATAAATGACATATTTTACATTTGATACATTTTTTACCATTGGATGGTTGAAGACATTTCCAATCATTGATTTAGAATTTGTTGAGAAACTAAGGTGGCGTTTGGTTTAGTATTTCTGCTTTTCTGTTTCTACTTCCAATAAACTGGGATGAGAATTATGTTTCCATTCTGGAGTATCATGGGAATAGAAACGTGTTAGGTAACGACCAATGTCCTGAAATTGTTTCTTTTAATTATGAGAACAGAAACAGGAAACACATATGGTTGCAACATTTTTTATTTATTTTTTAAATGTATGGTTGCCGGTGGGGATAACAACAAGGTATGGATTGTTTGTTTCTTCTATTTTTAAGTAAAAGCACTTTTCAACCAATAATCTTGGTTATTGTAAGAAGCATTTATATAAAGCCTTACCAACCGGTACCTTACATTTTTTTATTTTTTTTCATTTTTTCGCTAAAAACTAAAAAATAGTTAAAAAAATGCAGGCACAAATTCCGTTTCTTCCGGTTTTCTCCTCGATGAAGAGGCTCATACGCTACAGCCTAGGATCCGTGGCTCTTGGCTCCTTGGTCGTGTCGTTTTTCAGGTCAATCCGTTTTGTACTTGATGCAATTCGTAGGAGAGTGAAACTCGGCAATACAGTGCCTGAGAGTTGGTTTGGAAGAGCAGTGTTCTATTCTTCCAGGTGTTGCATGAGGTGCATTGAATGGACTATCAAATCTATAAATGGCAATGCCTATATAATGGTAAAATTTAAAGAGCAGATATCCCTCTCTCTCTCTCTCTATATATATATATATATATATATAGTTATACATATATATACACCACTTAAGTAGGAAGTGTTAGGTACATGAATCCTTTTGTGCCGTACAGATGGTATTGATTTTATTTTTTGACAGATCGCTATAACGGGAAAGGGGTTCTTTAGAGCTTCAGAAATGGCGACGGATTTGATAATAAGTAACATTCTTAGGATAGGGAAAGTGAATGTGATCGGGGACGTTATTCTCTATCTGGGGAAGCTGTGTGTCAGTCTTTCGAGTGCGGTTTTTGCTTTTCTCATGCTGGACGCTCACAAGTACTACTCTTCTCATAACAAGATCTCGTCGCCGCTCTTTCCTGTCCTGGTAAAACCAAAACTCTTTTTTAGGGCAACATTTTTTTAGGCCGTATTTTCCGAGTAATTTATTTATTTATTTTAAATGTAGGTGTGTTGGGGGCTGGGTTATGTGGTGGCTACGCTGTTCTTTGCGGTGGTGGAGATGTCGATCGATACAATTATTCTATCGTTCTGCCAAGACTCGGAAGAGCACCAAGGGACGGCTCAATACGCTCCGCCCTTACTCATGGAGACCTTTAGTGACCAAACCGATATGCAAAGACTAACGCAATAGCCGCCCTCGATTTTAACCGTCTTTTTTACATTCGTTAAACTCAAAATATGGCGCTATTTTTCGATGGTACGTTTTTTTCGCATGTTCGGTTATATGCCATTTTTGAATCCCTACTCTCCCCCTATTGTACATATTTTTTTTCATCATCTGAGGTTGTCTGGTGCTGGTGAAACTTTATACCTAGAAGAAACATTTGTAAGAAGGCGAAGTATATTTTTGGTCCTCTTACTATTAGTAAGTCTTCTGTGTAGTCATACGAGTTTATTTAGTTCTTAAAAAATGTTAAAATGAATTAAAAAAGTTACCAGATAAAAACATTATACACGGGTTTTTTAAGGTTTAGTCGGAGGTAGTGAGTTCGTGACATAAAAAATATATTTTAAAAATTTATTTATTGAAAATTAATTAATTAAAACTTATTTACTAAAATGGGATAAAACGCAATTTGGAAATGTGTTTTTAAAAAACAAAAAAAAAATTGAAAAACGCATTCATAAAATGCCTTTCTCAAATAAAAAAAGAAAAAAAATAAAAAATAAAAATTAGAAATGCATTTTTAAAATGTGTTTCTCAAAAAAAAAAAAAATAAAATTAGAAACGTATTTTTAAAATGCATTTCTTACAGTTGTTTGAATTTTTTTTATTAAACACACACAAGCGTTTTGCGTTTTTCACCACCTAGGCGGTGAGATGACAGTGCCAACGTGAGGAAAAAAGGGGGAAAAAAATTTAGAGTGTCAATGACATATGCGGTTTTTTTTTTTAAAAAAATTGCACTAATTGAAATAAAAATAAAATTACACCTTTACACTAATTGGAATGGAAGAAAAAAAATGTGCGTGAATATATAATATATTTCTACAAATTATAATACATTATACATGTCGTCATTGGGTTCCTATGTACCACACTCCCCACGTTTGATGTTTCTCCATTGCCGCTGTAAAGGAAGTAGAGGTTCCTCCGTGTCATCTGCCTGAAGATGATCGACTTGAGTAATGTGTCCCAAGTCCATAGTAGATAGATATGACGGTTCCTCCATGATGGGCAACAAATGTTCATCGTTTGGCTCTCATGGGACCGGCGACACGTGTCTTTGAATTCCTCTGGGTATACTATGTGTCACATTAGGAATAGATGCTGAGCTCGATGATGGATGCTCCATCATCGGGGTGACAAATGTGTTACCCATTGATAGTCTGCAACTGACACCCAATTCGGTGCCATAATCTGAAAAGAAATCATCCATCCCGTAGGTAGATAGTCCGGCACTGGCGTCGTCCATTACTGCCTCGTCTCGTCGGTACACGTCATCATCCTGGTTTACGACAAACCTGAAAGACGACTCCAACGGCGGATCTGGTATGCGCTCCTGTCCCGGACTAAGTGTGTAACCCGTTCAAAATCTCCTGCTTGTCTTGTTCAAATTGCAAGCTCACTCATACGCATCAAATCTGAAATATCTGGTTCCTGCAACATAAAGTTGATTGCACCTAAGTAAACGAATATTACACAAAATAATAAATATATGTTCTAATTAAATTATACCTCTATCGTCAGACGACTTCCTACTGCATGATAGTCGAAGTTCGGTCGGTAAGATGGGTTCATTATGAACCGTCTGGTGACTCCCCAGTACCAGGGCATGCAATTATCAAGGACGCTTGTACCAACCTGAAGGTTACTCAAATCAGGTGGTCGCCGGTTATCCCATGCCCGTATATGTGCCTCGTGCACTATCGACCAGTTTGTTCCAAATTTTTCCCTCCGGCTATTCAAATGTAAATCCTTATATGTGTCGCTCAGCCGTGGAATTCTTTGGCAAAATTCAAACTGTCGTAGCGTACGATGAGGGTAATAGTACTCTATGATTTCGTAGCATATTAGGGGCACAGACGTCATCCAAATTGTTTGGCCATCCCGACAATATTCTAGTAATTTCTCCAAGAGGTCAGTTGGATATGGCATCCAAATCACCTTACAAACAACATACAAATAAATTAATTAAATAATAAATATAATCATAAATAAACATCAATAACATCTTACGTAAATCTATAACTGACCTCGTAATCCTATAGACGATCTAATTGATCATGATACACAATCAATACGTGCATCAGCTCGTTATCCAAATTAAAAGATACTTTCCAACTTTATGTAGCCATAAAAATTAATTATTACTATATGAAATGAAATATTTGAAATACGTAAACATTTATTATATAATAACGTACCGAGACCCCCAAGGGGCACTTGGGAACCTCAAGTCCCCTATCTGTAGGTCACTCATCCAATTGCCAGTAGTAGAGAGAGACACGTGTCGTAGTCTCGGGAGTCGTTCCCATGCCCAACACTGTAATAAAAATAGGGGTCCCGACATTTTTTTAGTCTCCTTACGACATCCCTTGCATAACTCTCGATTCAGTACTGCTAAAGTAGCACTGCCCCGACTATACTGATGCGACTCAAACATATCGCGCAACAATGGTAAGTACGCTAACTTAATCAAATTATTAGATTTATCAGACATCAATATTGTCCCGATCAATATCAGGTATAACACTGTATGATGCCTTCGTCGGTATCAGTGCGTACACGATCGAAAGTGGACTGTAACCATTTCAGGTTCAGACAACCGCCCTTGATTTTCTCCTCCGGAGGTGTGTGACCAAGGAGGTCTTGGCAAAGTTCCTGCCAACGTGGGATCAATAATGTGTCCTCAGGCCCGGTAACTGGTTGTCCGTTCACGGGCAGCCCAAATAACAATGCTAGGTCTTACAGTGTCACTGTCATCTCACCAGTCGGTAGATGAAACGTATGCGTCTCTTGACGCTATCTCTCGACCACCGTAGTAATCAATGCGTGGTCTAACTGTTTTTTCCTTAACCGAAAAGCTCCATAAAGTCCGACAGTTTGTATTAACTGTACCACGCGACCAGATACATGTTCCGTCCATTCCCTTGGAAACCGTCCTGCTCTGAAGCAGTCAAGCCGAAAAGAATGTTGAAATATAAATTAAAAGACAATTAATTTAAAAATTACTAAATAAAAAAAATAAAATCAATAGACTGGGTAAATATTTTTTTAATATGACCTGCGCTCCGCGTTCTTCCCAGACAGACACGGATCTGTGGTATCTCTGCAAATAAAGCAACGACTGATCGACGGGACCAAGCTTAGCTATAACAGAAATAATCTGAAACTAAAATTTTATGCAGTAGTAATATACGAAATAAATATTATATTTATCAACTAAATGACAATATAATACAGTACAATACGAATGTTATTTCAACCATAAAGTAAATTAAAAAAAATAAAATTACTGTCTCCATTACAATTGTTATCTCATTGGGGTCGGGATGGACATGTCCGTCTATCATAACCAGTTTGAGAATACAACCCACACCGATTTGTCATCGTCCACTGCGACACATCTATCTCGTTTCGAATGCGAGTGGATTTAGGTCATCCGCGCTTCACAACTCTTAGTCTATTCTTGTTAGGAAGAAGGATCGGAAAGTTAACCATCGGCCAATAGTCTTCGTGAATGATTAGTTCAAATGATGACTCCCAAACTTTCAGCAAGTTGCTATTGTGTACTTGTCAGCGATGTAGCGAAACGCATCTGTGCCACAATACTCCGTCACCGCAAGTATGTGTGAGCATAGATATTTAAAAACCTTATATTTCCCACAAGTACAATCAGGGTTATCACTTAAAGTAACTTTGTGTGTAACAATATCACCGGACAAAGTCTTTCTCGTTTTCACGTAGTAACGTGCATTCTCTCTATTATTGAATACATTTGTAAATCAAATTAGATGATCAGTTAAATCATTTGTATTATGGTCTATTAAAAAAATATATTACCAATTAATAAACTGCAAGTTAAAAAACCTTACCGATTGAATATTTGGATGTCATGTGTTTTGGATTTCGCTTGGGATTTCTGAATTTTCTCAACGACATGTTTTACGTATCCCAAACCCATGGCCATGTCCTTTAGAGCTTCCTGTCGACCGAGATCAAAGTATTTGACCAACCTATAGAAAGTTATCGAAACGAAAGCTGTAATTGGGACATGCCTTGCACCTTTCAAACAGTTGTTAAATACTTCAGCATAGTTGGTCGTCAACACGCCCCAACGTTTACCATCATCGTGTGACCTGGTCCATTTATCTTTGGTTACGTTATCCAACCACGTATACACCCCCACTTTTATTTTTGCAATCTTTTCCATGATGGCGTTGTACTTTCGAACTTGTATTGCAGCACCCGTGTTCCAAGTAAGATCTTTTAGTTGTTGATTTTTAAAGATGTTAAAATTACTACAAAGATGCCGCAAACAAAATCGATGATATTGAGCGGACTCGTTCGGTTGATTAAGCCATAATGTTCTGACCACACTAATAATGTCAGTATGTCTGTCAGATATCAACGTGACCTCCGGACGATCTTTAACAATATGACGTTTCAGCATCAAAATAAATCAGGACCAACAATGGTGGTCCTCCATCGGTACCACCGCGAACGCTAAAGGATATCACTTATTGGCCAGTGTCATCCCAATAGCGATCAAGATCTTTCCCTCATACTTACCGTACAGATGGGTCCCGTTAATCGTGAGGACAGGTTGACAATATCTCCATCTGATCACAGAAGGTTGGAATGCCCAAAATACCATGTCGAATGTCGAATAACCAGCTGCAGCAGTCGGAACGATACTCCATTCGATAATTGTCCCAGGATTAAAGTGCTGCAACGCCGACATGAATTTCGACAACTTTCGATACGATTCATCCCAATCGCCGAACAAGGTCTCGAGGGCTTTAGATCTAGCCAACCAAGCCTTTCGATAGGAGATAGTGAATCCCCAAGACTCTTTCACGGACGCAACGATAACACCCATCTTCACTTCTGGATCCTCTTCGACCTGTCCAAGTATCATGTCAGAAATGACACCCGAATCCAAGTTTTCATGGAATCCTATGATCACAAATCACTCCAACTACACTCATCTACTTTAACCAACCTACCTTGACTCTATGCATAATATCATCATCGATTTCATCATTACTTTGAATCATTGAACCTAAATATCTAAAATGATTAACCTTTGACATCTCCCCATCTCCAATTTTGACCGCACCAACATCTCTCCGGGTATTACTAAAATTGTAATGCATGTATAGTAGTTGTGACGGTAGTGATAACGAAAATTTGTTGTGATGGTGGTAATAGAGAAAATGTGTTACGCAGGTGGTAATAGTGATGATACCTAATATTTGTTGTTGTGGTCGCGGTAATATGACTTTTTGTTGAGGTGGTGACAATGGTAATAGTGAATTTTTGCGGATAGAGGTAAATGTTTGTTGTGATGTGGTAGTGGCAGAGATGGTAATGAATATTTGTTGTGGTGGTAGAGGCAATAATAGTAAATATTTCCTACAATGGCGGCGGCGGCGGCGATAACAAATATTTGTTGTAGTGATAGTGGCGATGATAGCGAATATTTGTTGTGTTGGTGATGGTGATAGAAATATTTGTTGTTATGACTAGATAGTGAATATTTTCATGTGGTAGTTAATTTTTATTATTAAAAAAATTAATTAAAGGATATTTTTGTAAAAAAAAAAATATTTTTAAAATTGGAATTTTCATAAAATAAAATGTAAAGGTGGTGATAATCTTAAAAAGTAGGATTTTGGGGAGAAAAATCACCCATAAAATTAATTGATGAATATTTTTGTCATCAACTAAGCCTAAATTAAGTTTCAAATTACCAATTGATGCCAACTAGTATAAAACGAGCCAAACAGTCCATTTTACAGATTTTATGAACCGTTTTGTCTCAATTTCAAAAAATGCAAAAATTAGTATGACTAATTTATCCCTCCATGATTCGCGGGATTGAAATCTTCCATATTTTGAGGTTTCAAACAAAATCATTTCATTAAAATCAAAATAATTTTTTTTTACACATTTTTTACGATATAATTATATATTTAGATTTGTCTTAATAAAATATTCAAAATGATATCAAATTCAATATTTTTTTCATTAATTTCAGATTCATATTACATTCAACATGATACTTATAGAATTTTCAGTATTTATATTTATGTTACATTCAATATGGTTCTTTCAGAATTTTTAATTTTCACATTCATGTCATAATTAATATGGTCTTATACATTATCAAACACAAATAAGTGTTACATTCAACATCCAAATCACATTTATCAGTGAGTCATGTTACATTCAACATGCATATAATTTGTGCTATTATCACCATTAATTAATGTTATTTTTATTATATTGGATGTTATATTTAACACTCACTGGAACATACGGATTATAGTAATGTTATATATTACATTAATATTATAGTTAATGTTATATATGACATTCACATGCATCTTAATTCAAAACTCAAAAAAAATATTAATATCTTATTTTAAAAATCATGATTTATAAATCATTGTGGTGTAAAAATATCATTGAACAACAATCATAATTAGAAAAAAAAATTAGGTTTGGTGTTCAATTTAATTGGTAGTTTATTATCATATTTTGTTCTACAATTTTAAGAATGCAACAGATATAAGGAAACTATGAACTCTTCATTTAAGAAGAGTAAATTAGTCCGCAAAATTAAAAGAGTGATCAGTGTATAAAAAACTAATTGGGTTCAATTGACAGTTTCCATATCAAAATAGGAGTCCACGGTCAATCCCCTAAAAATAATGGGGTTTTGGACCAAAGAAATCACCCTTTTGTTTAATAAGTTTTCTTAACATAAGCACCGAATAGACTTTATTTGATAAATTCAGGAGTAATATTATTGTGTTCTAAAATTGAAGGCCTAAATAGAACATTTAATAAAACTAGGGGTTGAAAATGTAATTCACACTCCAAGGAAGAAATTGCCGAAAATTTCTGGTAAATTTTCAAATTGAGCCGTTTGAATGCTCCAAAATCAATTGACTACGAATTTTTCACATGCAATTCAGGGAAAAAAAATTCCATTACACTCAATTGCCAAAAACAACCAAAGTAGGATACCCCAGCTTGATCAATTTTTGCTTCCAAAACGTAGAAATAAAAAATTAGCACTCCGAGGATGTTTTTTTAGCAAAACGAAGGCCTTTCCGATCGATCTTGTCCACACGTATTGCTATGATCCGACCATCTTCTTCCTCTGTATATTCTATGGATTCCCTCTCCAATAGCTTCTTTATCTGCATTTCACAAACATCATCGGGTTTGCATCGATAATACCATATAGTTTCCAAAGTCGAAAACACTATTGTCGCGTTTGGTAACACAAAATTACAAGAGAACGAATGTATCATTATTGGGTTTTTATTGCACATTTGTAAAATACAATTCCGAGTCTCAAATTTCGTGAAACCAAACACTAACTATGATTATAAAAAAAAAAAATTGAATTTAGGCCCAATTTGATGACACTGAAAATTAAGCGCGGCAAACTTAAGTCTTAAACTATAATTGCAGAATTTATGAAGTGCCGAATATATTAAGTGTGATTTTGATCCCCAACATCAATGTTAAACGAAACCACGAGCAAGGCATTTTTTATTTACTTTTTCTAATACTTTTAACTTCAAAAAATTTATTCTTTTACAAATTTTTCCCTGAAATAATTTTTACAATTTTCTTTTTTCTAAAATATTCTCTCTATACAATTTTCTTTCTCTATTTTTTCTCATTTTAGCAGTTTCTCTATCTATAATTATCTCTATATGACTTTTTATCAAAATTAAACACTCTTAATTTAATACGTACTTAATGCATTCAGTTTGAAGTGTTGAATTGTGTTATCAAACGAGACGTTAGTTGAAAGGAACCAATCGTACCAGCCGTTTCCGAGACCCTTTCTTTGAATCTGTTTGTTGGGTCTCAACTGTGAGCTTAAGAAACTGAATAGCTGGAGATAAGAAGTTAAAAAGAAAGGCATGTCAAGGATTTCCACCATTTTTAGGGTTTCAGTCACAGAAAAGATGAAAGAGGAGAAAGAATGACCTACATGGGATGCCAGAGAGAGAAGTTAAATGAACCTTCAGAAGGTCTACTGCTTCCCTTGGCTCGTGGTGAAGAAAGTCGAGACACACTTCTTCGTTTGGATTGCTACAATCAAATTCAATGTTGTTAACAAACAATGCCCTGAGGCAGCAACACATGGAAATGTATTGCTTCTTTGGCCTAACCTGGGTTCAAGAACCTTTTGAACAGATTTTTCATTTGCTTCTCCGGCCTTCCTCCTAAAAAAAAGTCCCTGGAAGAATATAAAATGTATAAATTCGAGTGGGCAATCAAATATAGAGTATACGCAAGTTTGCAGGTTGCCTGATACTTTTAGGCGTTTGATCCAAGTTCTGTAGAAACACAGTGGGTCTAATTCGCCCTCAAAGAACGCCTTGAAAGAGGAGGATTATCCCTAAACCTTTATATAGCTCAAGATCAGGTAACAAGCAATGTGGGATTCAACATGTTGGAATTCTTACACAGAGAAATCAAAACTCTCAAGTCGAAAAAGAAACCCAAAACGAGAAGGCAGCTGGAAACATGGTAAACACCCTCAAAAGGATGAAAGGCCTAAAGAATAACATAAGAAACAATACCTCTTCCATAAGTTTCTCTGCTCGAGCATGATCTTCCTTGACAAAAGCATCAACAGACTGGGAAGCAACAGAGATGATCGAAATTGCAATCAATAATCGAGGGTCATAAAGCTAATCAATTCACAGAAGAGTTTAAAAAAAAGGAAAACCTATAAAAACAGACATATGAATAAACGTGCAAATAAGTAGTAGCAAGAATTGAAGGCTTACAGCTCTGTAATACTCTTTCATGGTAATCCAATACTCTTTCGCAGCTTTGCTTAGGTCATCAAAGCTCTCCTCGTCCTTTTCAGTTTCTGGCCATTGAAAGTATACACATTAGACAGAAAGCTCATAGATATAACTGCTGAAGATACAAACAAATAAGAACAAATCCATTTGTAGAGCCATATAAGAATGCAATTCAATGTCATAGACTAAATTTAGCTTCGTATTTTATTTTATTTTTTTCTAATGCTTCACCGCTAAAGTTGTGATGCAGCCTTTCAGCATTTTAGATATTTTCAAGAGACTGTTTCCACAACTCGAACCCGTGACCTCCAGATCACATGGTGACAACTCCTCCCGTTCTTCTAATCACATACTAAGGATCCAAATTTAACAAACTTCAGCAGATCAAAATGTTCAAACAGTTCTATAAGCAAGATATATGTCAGGGTATTTACCATTTGCAGTGACTCGTGGTCTTACAGTGACGGTAGTAGGTGCAGCAGATATTTCGTTAAGAGGTCCTTCTACAATTTTACCAATTGCACGTGATCTTCTAGCTTCTTTCCTTAACTGAATTCCTTTTTTTTCTTCTTCAAATCGATCAGGAGCTTTAAACAAGGCTTCTAATACATCCCTTTGGAGATTGTATCTGCTATTATCTCCTTTGGGTGCTTTTACTCCATTTTTGGCAGTCCCTTTACCACTACACACAGTACCAAAAAGAAAAACATGTAATCCTCGGTCAAATGTTAAAAGATGTCCAAAAATGAGTTCTTTTCTCAGCAAAACCAAACTTTCGAGAAGATAACAAAATGCTACGGATCGGAAGAAGATACCTTCGGGAATTATCTACAACGCGTGAAGTTTCTCGGTGTAAAAGATAATCCGTGCACTGTTACAAGATATTGTGCGAGGAGAGGACAAGATTAAATAAGCACAGAGAAAAATTGGGCGGGGAAGGGGGGAGGGGAGGGCAAGAAAGTCTCTTGTATGAATGGTTTGCTAGTTTGAAGGTGTATCTTAAGAAAGAAACAGAAAAATACAAATGCTTATTGACATACCGAATCAAGCATGTCAATTAAATTCATATTTTTTTCTCCTGTATACGTACTGAAGAACGGTAAGATTCTTTGAACTTGTACCAGAACAAAAAAAAAAATGACATTGGAACTTGTTATATCTACAAAAGAGTGCACAAGGGCTCCCTTATAAGTTCACAATCATGGACAAGAACAATTCTTGCAACTAATGCTCACTTTCTCATCACTATTCTCCAATGTAGACTCTGAGAGATCCAAAAGTTTCTCCATGCTCTGCACAACCAGCAAAATCCCCAAAGAAGCATCAATCAACTTGACCGTAGTGGATCAAATATTCGACATTTAGAAAGTAAAGTATATCGTTTGTCAGAGAATATTCAACCAATACGATTTAACAAGAGGATCAAAAGTCTCGAATGCCACAAATCAAAACCATTAGGATCCAATTTTTCATGTGAGAATCATAGTACTAACTCGGTTTTGCATAGTACTAAGCCATGACAATGTGACATAGATTCAGGGTTTTATTTTACTCTATGGGCCATTGCTTGGTGCAACCCTAAAATGTTCACCAGGGTCGTGGTTTAAATTACAACAGTAACCCCCTGGAAGCAACCTTGGTCAGCAAAGGACCTGCCTAGGTAATAACTTTTTTCTGTTTGTACTTGCATTTGCCTTTCACGGTGGGTGGAGGGAAGGCTTACAAACATGTTCACCAATAAATGTGTCCCGGCACTTGAAATACCCCAAATACTTTGAAATGCCATCTCTATATGCAGAGGTAAGACTGCGGACCTTCCCTAGACCCAATAATAGCAGGAGCCTCCGTGCACTGAACGCAATTATCATTATCCCAACTACCCACAGGATATACCAGCGCTGGATGAGGGAATGGAGACATATAATTCGTTATAGTTTTTGTCTTAATTTTGCCATTTTATTTCCTAAAAGCAATAAAGGTAGAAGCTATTAATCAAATACATGAAACCGCAAAGTTCCTCACAGTTACCTTCTCAACCTCATATCCACAATCACCTGCAAATTAAACATAATGCCTCGTTAGAATTTGAAAATGCAAAGGCTAAACGAGCAGATCATATACCAAACAAGTGATGAGGCCAAATCAAGCAGTAAGCACTTAGGTTGGCATTGCTAAGTTCAAAAAGGACTTGCACTAAAGAAAAATCAATCAAACATCTCAGGTTACACCCTCGGCCATTGCTGCCAAACCCCCACCACCTCCACACCCCTTCCCCAAAACAAATAAATAAACTAAAAAAAAAAACACAAATTCATGAACCTCAAAAATAAAGCAGTATCCTTTCTGAAAAAATAGATGTATGAAGCAGTAAATGCAAAGGCTTTCTACAGTGTAATGAAGTGAAGGAATTTACCGAGAACTTCTCGGATTTTATTCCTGTCAAGTCGGAAGCCATCTCCAAGCATTGCATAAAGAAACTCCTCGACTTCCTTGTGCACTCTTCCATTGTTAGCTGTAACATCAGGCGAAGCTTCCTCACCCCATATTTCCGATACTCCCACTTGATCTGAATTTAATTTCAGTGGTTTTTTCACTTCACAAGATTCAGTATTTAAAGGCCTGTGCGAAGCATATTCTCGTCCAATTACACCTGATACCGTGCCCATTGACACCGAACCCTTCTTTGAATTCGATATTGTGGAAATTCTTTCTTCACTTGCCTTCTCCGAAATATAATCACTGGACCGTTCTGAAGATGCAGTTGCAGCTTCCACTCCATCATTGGATTCAGAACTTAGGATGGGGGTCTTCCCCTGCATATTACACAGTATTTCACCAGCAGCATAAACATTGCAACCTGATTGACAGTAAGCAGATGCTATATCCTCGAGGGAAACCGTGGAACCAAACACATCGAGCAGCTGTTCCAAATCCCTTTTATCATCACTACTATATGAAGAGCTTGAAGGAAGTGTATTACTATCAACTTTCATCCTTCTGCAACATAAGAGAAAATGATTGGATAACCAACAGAGGATAAACATGTAAATGTTAGAAGTAAAAATTACATATTCAATGGTGGTCCTGCCATATGCAGAAGGTCGAGATGAATGCTAAGCTGCAATGGAAGATTCAGCACATAAAGTGATACTCAGAGAGGTTCTTACAAGTTACCTAAATTCGTTCTCAACGAGTAATTGAAATACAGACCCAGAAAACATCTCAAAAAGTATAAGGGATCATCAATTAAGAAGTTTACTTCAGACCGAAGCAACTCAAAGTGAAAAAAAAAGACGGAAAATGCAAGAAAAGAATAATTATGAGACATGCTTATAGAACAATTAATTGTCCTTAGGCTAAGTTCAAGGAAGAATTCAGATATTTTAAAGATGAGGAAAATTCAGAAAAAGAGTCGATTCAATAAAATTGAAAAAAAAAATGGCAAAAAATTAAAAATTGGCATAAAGCATGGGATTGGAGAGGAGATATGAACGGAGAGAAATTAACCGAAAATGCAGAAACA
The DNA here is from genome assembly GCA_016647705.1 of Eucommia ulmoides. Lineage (NCBI taxonomy): Eukaryota > Viridiplantae > Streptophyta > Magnoliopsida > Garryales > Eucommiaceae > Eucommia > Eucommia ulmoides. The sequence continues at coordinate 2,822,098 of CM028326.1, read as the reverse complement.
TACATGTATAGTTACGATCAAGATTCAAGAAGGAGAAGAGATTTGTGGGAGAACGGGCCAAGTGCGAACCAGCCACGGGTCCACGGTGAGTCGGCGACGAAATATGGACGGTAGACTGCCGTGAATGAACCACGCCGAAATGCGAAAAAGCCACGCAAGTCGACGACAATATCTGTACGGTCGACGAGCGTGAACAGCGTTGAGGCTGCGGTTGTCCGACTGAAGTCGGGGGTAGTGCCTGAAGACCATGAGTTGAAGGGAAGGGAAAAGAAAAAGTTTTTAGTATTTACATTTTCTACCCTTTATTTTATTTAATATTCTATTATTGTACGGTTATATTTATAAAATGACAAAAGATATATCTGGTTAATAACAAAATAACAAGATATGTAAGTTATATAAACTCTATTAATATATATAGATATATATGAATGGGTTTATCTCTGACCTCTGGACATTATCGGGACAATATGAGTTTATCGAAGAGAGAAAAAGATATTGATGTTTGACATCAAAACAGCATGTTGGACGAAATAAAAAATGATATGACATTTTAAAAATGAAATTAAAAATTATAAGTCTCTTCGGGCATGCAATAAGTGTGCTCACTGCTTAATTTTATGTTTTATATTTATTTTTAAAATAAATTAAAATCTAAATGATTTTTGTGATACGTTTAATATTAAAAAAAATATTAAAGATATTTGGCTAATGACTAGGAACACTAAAATGTAATTAGCAAACTAATGACTTGTAATTTTGAATTTAATTTTAACGAAACAAAAACTAAAATTTATCAGAGCCTTAAAATTGACTATATAATCTGTGCACTTCACGCGTTACTGTAATTTTTTTAAAAAAATAAATTTTTTTGTTAAACATTTAAAAATCACACTACGCTATGCTATGCCATAAAAGTTACATAAACTTTTATATAAAAAATTATAGTAACTTTTATGTATTATAAGAATTTGAATTTTTGAAAAAATTATTATGCCATAAAAGTTACATAAACTTTTATATAAAAAATTATAGTAACTTTTATGTATTATAAGAATTTGAATTTTTGAAAAAATTATTATAATACGTGAGTTGCATAGATTAAAATTTTAATTTTGTGTATTGTCTACAAAACCCCAAATAATAATCATTTCTCAATAGATCAACAAATTTATCTAAAAAATCGAATAATATTTGAAAGAGTGTTATTTTTAGTGATTGAGATTTTTTTCATAAAATAAACAGATAAAATTTTTAGGAAGATTTTTTTTTTTTGCCTCATTATTACATCGTTTCTAGATATGATTATATATTTTACAATAATATTTCAATTTCATCGTATTATTCAGTTAAATTTGATATTAATTTGTATAATTGGTTTTTCAGACCAACATTGGCCAAATTCAAATAAAAGAAGAAATGAAAAAAAAAAAATATATATTTTAAAAAATCCCACCATTACCCAATACCCATGAGGTTTCATTATTTTTTTTTTAACAGTAAGGTATTGTTCGAACCAGTATACTATATACCTCGACTAATCATCTATCTGGATAATCTTAAGGGTACAATTTATCGTATCGACCTGGTGAATTCAGAATTAAATTGAAGATTTAATTTTCGGAATATTTTTCAGGAGAGTTGAACCGAGATGAGCACCGGTTTCTTTTTTATCTTCTGATATCTCTTCACAGTTTCTTGGTGCCAGCAGACAATCTCCAGAACATGCAGCAAATGTTGTTTCTGTGTTCCATGCTTACTACACACATACATACCCACACAAGACTCATGACTCCCGGAATTTCAGACCAAATTAACCAACTCATCAACCCATCACATTCACCACCATCTTCTCTCTCTCTTTCTCTCTCTCTCTAAACGTAACGCCATGTTCAGACCCTTACATAAATACCAGAAGCTTTACGATGATTCATAACCATTAGAAGCTCGCAAACATGGCTTCACCCAAGAGTTTCTTCTTCGTGTTTCTGGCTTCGGTTTGTTTAACTCTTTGCTCCGCTCACAGGGTCATCTTGCATTCATGGGCCGCACAAATCTCCGAGGATGCCAGCCAAAATAAGCAGCAACATCTTACAACACAGTTGTCCGATAACGGTGTATCTCAAGCCGGTCATGGAGCCGGCTTTGGTAACTCCGGTAGCGGTGGGAACAGAGTCGGTGGTTATGGAAGTTGCGCAGATCGTAACTGTCAATCGCCTGCTGGCTGGAACGTAGGTCCGTCGATTCCGATGGTTCCGGTGATAGTCGACGGCTGCGTGACTGGGTATATTCCGGCAAGCAGCTGCACGGGTAGAAATGATGATGGCCCACGCGGTGGATGCCTCGGCACAGATTGCGGCGGTGTTCTTCAAGGAGGCTACGGTGGTAGTCCAGGGTCCGGTTCTGGGAGTCAAACCGGAGGTCAGGCAATCCATACGACGGAGAAGGAGAAGCAAGACGGCGAAATAAGGAGCACCAATCTGTCGTCCAAATCAAACGCTGCCGGGAATCAAAATAATGAAAGCAACAGAAAGATGTCAGGACAGGAAACCGGAGATCGGACAATCCGTCCGACGGAGAAAGAAAAGCAAGACGGCGAAATGAGGAGCACCAATCCGTCGGCCAAATCAAACGCCGCCGGGAATCAAAATGATGAAAGCAACAGAAAGATGTCAGGACAGGAAACCGGAGATCGGACAATCCGTCCGACGGAGAAAGAAAAGCAAGACGGCGAAATGAGGAGCACCAATCCGTCGGCCAAATCAACCGCCGGCGAGATTCAAAATAATGAAAGCACCAGAAAGATGCCAGGACAGGAAACCGGAGATCGGACAGTCAGTCCGAAGGAGAAAGAGAGGCAAGACATCGAACCCAAGAGCACCAGCCCGTTGTCCAAATCATCCGCCGGCCAGATTCAGTATGGTGAAGGCAAATCTTCGAACACTAAAGCTGCACAGGACGACAAGAAGCCACGCTCCTCCGAGAAATACGCCGCCGGCGACAAGCAAAGCGAGGAATCAGCAAAAAAGAGAGCAGGTCACTCACAGCCTATGTATGATTCGAAGGTCAATGAACCCATGCCGCCGGACATGTCAAATGATCAGACCGTGAACTAAGAAATGTATTTTTATGACAAATAAAAATCATGACAAATTATATCGCTTATGTTTATGTATTAAATTTAATAAAATAATTAATCTTTTTTTTTTTTCAAATAAACTAATATAATATTTTTGTGTTAATAATTATAATTAAAAGTTACTTAATCAATTAAATATTTATTTAAAATTTTCAGTTAAATGTAAGTTATTAATAAACACCCTCAATTGAAAATTCAGTATTTAAAATTTTAATTTTATTAAATAAATTTAAGATGTTTTCAACAATTAAAACTTTTAACACAAAATTAATGATTTTCATTGTAAAACCGTTAGATGCACATTTTCTGTTAAAGTTAACATAAAATATTAATTTTCCACTTCGGCCAAAAATATTAAGTTTGAACATAAACTTTAATTTTATGTTTTAGTCTTCTGCATGAGTCACATTTTTTGTTAAAGTTAATAGATAATATTAATTTTTCACTTCGGTAAAAAATAATAGATGTGGATGGAAACTTGAATTTTATGTTGTGGTGTTCTAGATGCACATTTTCAGTTAAAGTTAACAAAGAGTGTTAATTTTCCATCTTGATAAAAAATAAAGGGAGTAAAGTGTAAGTTGATAAATTAAAAAGGGGATAATTTGACATTGTAGAAAAAGTAAAAAGGCAATTACCCCCTAATTATATTTTAAAGGTCAAAATATATTTTAAACCCTATAATTATTGACATATTTTTAAATAGTCCTCCTAAATTTATACGTCTCATTTTAAACTATCTACATATAAATACAGTTTTTAAGACCATTCTATTAGAAATTATATCCAAACTAACAGAATTAAAGAATAAAATAATATTTTTTTTTAATCATTTTTTTTTCTTTTCCTTTCTCCTTTGTGTCAGCAATCTCTCTCTCTTCACCGAATCATTTTCTCTCTCCATCACCTTCTTTTGTCGTTACCACCATCGATGTCGCAGCTACTGACTCAGGCCACTATCCCACCGCCAACAATGCCGTCAATGGGATGGTTCACCCTTTGTTATGGGGGTAGTTCACTCATCGGTAGGGATGGTCATGGGCTTGGGGGCCCGCCCGGCCCGCCAAGCCCGCCCACTATTTTTTAGGGCTTGGGTATGTGTTTTGAGCCCGTGGGCTGGGCTTGGACTATAAAAGTTAGGCCCGAGTAAAATTAGGGCCGGGCTTGGGTAAGGTCAATATTTTATAGGCCCGGCCCGGCCCGGCCCGATGATTTAAATTAATATATATATATATATGAAATTAAATATAGACAAATTTAATTTGTGATTGTGTTTGATTTGATTTGAATGCTGTATTTTTCTCTTTCCAGTTTTTTTTTCGGTTGGAATGTGAATGTGGTCTTTTTTGGTTGTAGAAATGCATGGTAATGAATATGTTTGTGTAGATGAATTTTGTAGTAAATGTACCAACTACAGTTTTTTTTTTGGTTTGAATGTAATTGTGTTTGATTTGGGTTGATTTGGTTTGAAAAAAATAAATAAATTATAGGGCCGGGCCGGCCCGAGGGTTGGGTTAGGGCCCTAATTATTTTGATAGGGCCGGGCTTGGGAATAAAAACAAGGCCCGAACTTAGGGCCGGGTCGGGCTAGGGCCGGGCACTTTTTTGTAATATCCTACCTAAAGCCCGGCCCGGCCCGGCCCATGACCAACCCTACTCATCGGCAACAGGGTGGTGGCTGCATTGATGGTGGCGGCAACGGAAAGAGAGAGAAAGAGGGGGGAAAAGGGCAAAAAAAAAGGAAAAAAGAAAAATAGAAAATTGATTAAAAAATTACTTTTTTTCCCTCTAATTCTATTGGTTTGGATGAAATTTCTAATAAAAGGGTTTTTTAAAATTGTGTTTATACGTAGAGGGTTTAAAATTTTTAAATTTATGAGGACTATTTAAAAATATGTCAATAGTTAAAGGGTCTAAAATGTATTTTGTCCTATTTTCAAACATAAACTGTCTGCAATTAATCGTGTAGGTTTCACGGATCTAACAGGAGGTGACAGTTGAGCTGAAGAATTGAATCCGTCACCTTCCAATTTGCAGCCACTGTTTACCCCAATTCCTGAGCTGACATTGAGTAATCGTCTATCCCGATCTCTCGACCGGAGGGAAAAAAGAAATCAAGGAAGAACAGAAAGCGTTGGATCGATGGATCGAGTTTTGAAAGCTGCGAGAGCATCTGGGTCTCTTAATCTTTCAAATCGTTCTCTCGGGTCAGTCCCTAATTTCGTGTATTCTTATGCCAGAACATTTTTTAGCTACAATGTTGATCCATTTCGTTGATGTATAATCTGCTTGCACAGAGAAATGCTGTCAAATTTATGGCTCGATTTTTCGCCAATTTGAACTGCAATACTATATATATATATATATGTGTGTGTGTGTGTGTGTGTGTGATTCACAACGAGATCCCCCTTAAGATTTGGGGGTATATTGGTGCTTTTCTATGTCAATTTTGTTTTTAATAAATAGCATTCGTGTGTTACTTTTCACAACAAAAGGAGAAGAAGGGATACTAGAATGGGCTTAAAAAAAATTGCGCAAGAGTTGTTGAAATTTGGAGCTTCCCATGTATAAACATTCGATGATCCAGATGTACAAATTATGTTTGATAGAATCCCACCTCGAATCTGTGCGGAGGTGCTCAACTTGATATCATATGGTTTTAAGTTGAAAACTCCTCACATAGTATCAAAGTTAGGTTTGGGAAGTTTTATTTGTTTGTCTCCGATTGTTTGAATGTTTGTTTTCTCTCTTATGTTTGTTTGATTGCATCACATACAAGGCGGGCTTGCACGTGAGGCGGTGAGGGTGGGCGATGGAATCACACATCGAATTTGTGTGACTTCTCGAAGTAGTCTAGAGTTACTCTACTTGATACCATATGGTTTTAAGTTGGAACCTCCTCACAATGTTTGTATGTCTAAAAAAGAGGAAGAACGTAATGACAATACCATTTAAGCAAATTACGAGAAATTTTAACCTTGATCGGTGCAATTGAGCTATAATAATCCATCAGGGAGACAGTGAACTTATCACTTTGAGTTTATATCTCATAATATATTGTTTTCAAAAACAAATTTATATCTAATATGAAGAACTATGTTTCAGGGAAGTGCCCAATGAGGTGTACAAAAGTTTGGATGCAATTGGTGAGGGGGAAAATTGGTGGGAGGTATTCTTCTCACCGATTTCTTATTTTTGTTTTTACCCGTTATGAATAAGATCAAGCTCACACTTGATACGGGTTTTCTGTTTTCAATCTTGGGAACTGAAGGCAAATGCATTTCATTGGATATTTGTAGGCGGTGGAGCTACAAAAGCTGATTTTGGCTCATAATAATATCGAATCACTAAGAGAAGACCTTAGAAATTTGCCTTTATTGTCTGTGCTCAATGTTAGCCACAACAAGCTTTCCGTCCTTCCAGCTGCTATTGGAGAGTATGTCTTTAAACCTCTTTACATGTGATGCATTTTCATGCTTATCCGCTCTCTATCTTGCCTGTTTACCAAGACTCGTTTCTTTTCTTTTTGTTTTGCAGGCTTCACGTGCTGAAATCATTAGACGTCTCATTTAACTCAATACTCAATATACCAGAAGAAGTTGGGTCAGCGGTTTCCCTTGTCAAGTAGGCTCCTCTCCCAACCCCTATGTTTTGTGATACCAAGCATATCTAAATTGAAGTTAGGAAAATAGGTTAGTGATTGTGGCGGGATATTACTAAACTGTGCTGCCAATAAACATATTAATTCAATTTTCAGCAATTGTTTGAATCGTCCTGTTAGAATATGGGAGAACATGGAGTGATTATATTGATATATGAGAAAAGTACATTTACGGAGATACACAGGGAGTCTATATATAGGGAGTGACTAGGGTTATTTTGGTAGGGTTAGGGTTTGGTTTTCCTGGTGAGACTAAGGTTTAACATAGTGGGCCAAGGCCCATATACATGTATTAACACGTCCTATGCCTGATTGTCCAGGTTTGATTGTTCGAATAATAGATTAAAGGATCTTCCAAACTCCTTAGGGAGATGTTCAGTACTATCAGATCTCAAGGTAATCCTCATGATGATATATTATATGTGGAGCAATTTCAGACTGATCAATTCGTTCTATTTTTTATGCCAAAATAAAGTTAGTTGCACAGGCGTGGACGAGGGATTTTAAGGTTTTGATGAGTGATGGCACTTATTTATATCATTGTAATTTCTTTAGGAAAAAGTTGGAGAAAACATTTCAATTCGTTGCTTTTAATTTGAGATGTTCAATCGCTAAAAGTTACGATTTCTTTTGTCAGGCATCGAATAATAGCATTTCTGTCTTGCCAGAAGACCTAGCAAATTGTTCAAAAATGACAAAGTTAGATGTGGAGGTATTAACAGCTCTTATTATTGATCTTTTTCCTCACCTAGAAGTGATGAATATGGATTTTTGTTTAAACAAAAGAACGTATTGCATCTTTTTCATCCATACCAGGGAAATAGGTTAACAATGCTGTCAGAGAATATGATTGCATCATGGAGTATTCTTACGGAACTCAATGCATGTATGTTTATGTTCTTTATGTCTATCCCTTCCTACCTCTCCTTTCGTGCCTCATTTCTTGTAATTTCATGTCAATGTCAGCAAAGAACTCTCTAAATAGTATCCCCGACACTATAGGAAACCTTTCACGCTTGATTCGCCTTGACCTTCATCAAAACAGTAAGTGAAAAACGTTTAAGATTTGGTGATACGTGTTGGCCCATTATTTTGGTATTATTTGGTTTCAATTTTCTTTCATCTCCTGAAATATGTTTCCCGTGAATGTGATTCCCAGGAATTTCCTTGATACCATCATCAATAAAGGGTTGCTCTTCCCTTGCTGAGTTTTATATGGGGTATCCCTTTTTCAATTTACATGGCATTTTTGCTGAATTTTGAACAATACAGGCTTTAATGCTTTTAAGTTTTGCTTTTGATGATTCGGGTGGCATTGTTTCTCTCTTTTCTCGGCAGGAACAATTTGTTATCTTTATTACCTGGAGAGATGGGAGCACTTACCCTGTTGGGGACATTAGATCTTCAATCAAACCAGGTGATTGATAGAACTCTTTATTCAATTTCCATTATATAATGCATCATTCTATTTTGAAGACAAAAAGTAAATAATTTCTCTAATGATTTATTGCATAGCTGGGATTATTTGTGCATGATTTGGCTTGTTTAGATTATTTGATCTGTCTACTCTCAAGCACATAATACAGTTTTTTTTTACTGCATTGGGATGTCCCTGCTGATTAACTTTTTATTTATGCAGTTGAAGGAGTATCCAGCAGAGGCATGCAAATTGCGTCTTTCTGTTCTAAATTTGTCTAATAATTCGTTGTCAGGCTTGCCTCCGGAGATAGGTAATGTTAGGATTTCACTAGAAAGTAGAAACTGGTCCTAGATTATGTGGAGTTCCTGCATTAGAATGTTTAGAATTCTAATAAGGCTGCACATAGACCTAGCCAACTGGGAGGCGGCTTTTCGATTGCTCTCTTTGCTTCCAATGTGCAATCTTTGAATTGAGCTTGTCACAACCCTAACCTATGCTATCTTGACTTGGCTCCATGAGCAGCTCACAATCAAAATGTGTTGAATCCCACGTTGATGTTGGCCCTTGATATCTGTTCGTAGTGGTTTGTCAAAGTCTAGCCAGTGCGTATGCGGGTGTGTTGAATCCCACATCGCCTGTGTTACTTGATCTTGAGCTATATATAAGTTTAAGAGTAATCCTCCTCTTCCAATGAATCTTTTGAGAGTGAGTTAGACCCATCGGGTTCCTACATGGTATAAGAGTCAGTCTTTCTGTCTGATGTTGGGCTTGTTGAATCCCACATCAATGTTGGGATCTCCGATATCCGTTCGCAGTGGTTTGTCAAAGTCCACCCTGCGTGTAAGAGGGCGTATTGAATCCCACATCAACATTGGGCCTCCCCCCTGATATCCGTCCGCAGTAGTTTGTCAAAGTCCAGTCTGCCCGTGAGGGGTCGTGTTGAATCCCACATTGCTTGTGTTACCTGATCTTGAGCTATATAAAAGTCTAGGGTAATCCTCTTCTTCCAAGGCGTCTTTTGAGAGTGAGTTAGGTCCATTAAGTTCCTACAAAAATGAGCTACGCGTGTGTCACCTAACTCAAATTTGGACACATAGTTGTGCAGGGAGACAAAGCATTAAGTGTTAATCTCTCCCCCCATGAACCCTTTTTTGCTTTTTTCCCTTTTTTATCAACATTTAGAAACTCTTACATGTTAAATTCGTTGCCTTATGTGAATGATTATGATCTTCACAAAATTTAAACATTGAAATCTAAGTCGGGGATTGTCAAACTGCACCTGTTCCCACCCAGAATGTCTTGTTTGGCAAATCATTTGTTGAATGGAGCATGAACCAGAAAGAGCGTATTAACAAGTGAACCAGAACTTTGAACAGTTCCATTCATTTGCATCCCTTATTTTGAAATTATATTTCGGGTTTTTTAACACTTTATTCCTTGAAGTTTGATTATCTCACTTTCATCCCCATAGTTTCAATTTGAACACATGATACCTTGAAGTTTCCGAATCTTTCTAATTCAATCCAACTCAATAATCTCGTTACAATTATGGACGTCATGTGTCGTGCACCTTACTATTTTTAAAGGGGAATTATAGGCAATTCCGGCCTCTACCTTCCCCCTTGCCTCCCCTGAATATTTTACAAAAACTCACACACACATACACTCATACATATATTCTTACTCCATAGTGTTTGCGCGATAAGGAGAATTGGGGGGATGGAATGAGGAGACTAGATATGACCATGAACCGCCGTAAAAATATTCACATGTACAACAAGAGACTGTTTGTGAGCCGAAATTGCAATGAAAATATGGACTATTGTGGGATGATTGGGAAACTTCAGGGTATCACGTGTTAAAATTAAAACTATAGGTAACTAGAAAAAGTAATGGAAAATGACTCTTTTGCTTCAATTGTTCCATTGAAGATATGCAACCATCTACTTCATATGCCGGTTTAGTTTGCTTCTTATGTTTAATGTCTTTTATGCTCTCATACATGCTACACAAATATCTTACCTAGGCTTGATGACAACTTTGCGAAAGCTTTTGCTCGTTGGCAATCCATTGCGGTCTCTTCGAAGGTTTATATTGGTCCCTCTGCTGTTTTCTTTAGTCTAATGCTTACATCTTATTTTTTTTAACATCATATTTATTCTGCTTAGCTCGTTGGTGTCTGGACCTACGCCTGCTTTATTGAAGTTTCTTCGAAGCCGACTTCCAGCAGATGAAGGTATAACCCATTCTTGGTACTCGGTTAGTCGATGCTTATAACCCATGGTACATCTATATATATGTCGTTCTGAAGAAGTATTTTTCTTTTTTCCTTTTTTTGTGTGTGTGTGTGTGTGTGTGTGTTTGTGTGATGTAAGCTTTTGATTTTTCATTTTGGGCTTCACCAATGTTTAGTAATTCAAACCTATCCTTCTCAAATATACTTCGATTTGGAGCTTCGACTAATGCAAATCTAGTTTTTCATGTAGAATCTGGATCTTCTACTCCAAAAAAAGAAGAAGTAGTTGCAATGGCAAGGCGAATGTCGCTTGGTTCAAAGGTATATATATATATATATATTACATCTGAGATATTTACAACTGTTGATTTAGATTTTATTGAGAAACTAAAGCCCCGTTTGGTAACCGTTCTCATCCCAAAAAATCCCAACCCATTCCCAGATTTTTGGGGTTTATGATAACAACATCTCAAGTAAGTGTATTTGAACTAGTTGTAGGAGATTATTAATATATTGAATTAAAATTAGTACCTTTAGACACGGGTATATACTAGTACATTGAAAATTAAAATGCTTTTTTTTACAATGTCTTTTTGCTAAGGGTTGGAATTGATTCGATTATAGAAGTTTTTTGGGGGGGGAAATTCCAACTCAAAAAGTTCACACCCCTACGTCTATGACGGTTAAGTTAAACTATATTTTGTACCCTTTATTTTTACATTTGTATTTAATTAGACATTTTTTTTTACTATCTTTTTTTGCATGTACAAGTTAGAAAATCAATATACTATCTTTAGGCACGGAGAATCCCGATGTGGGATAAACCCAACAATATATATTGTTGGGTTTATCCCACATTGGATGTGGAAGGGGTGGGTGGTCAGGTTACAAGTGTGAGAGAAAATCTCACCTATGAGCTAGCTTTTAGGGTTGGGAGAGGCCCAAGACCACCCGACACTGATATCGGAGTCCAGATTACAACAATTCTGGCTGAATAGCCACAAAAGGAGAGACTAGTTGAGGGTTAGCCGACCAAAGGCCCGATGTGTGAGGAGGAGATTATTGGGTTTATCTCACATCGGATGTAAGTGTGAGGGAAAACCTCAACTCATGAGCTAACTTTTAGGGTTGAGAGAGACCCAAGACCATATATATATCACCAATCAGGAGTGTCTCATTCTTATTCTAGGCTATAACTCATTAGCTTTTTGTCCTCTTTTCACTGAGATAACATATATGCGCATACCGTGGCCACATTCAAGCCTTGTGGCCATCCATATGCTTGAAATTAAAATAGTGTATTCATCAAAAAATACCTACTCATGTACAATGTCTTCTGGCTGTTGTTACTTGTGTTGACTTCTATGTCTACCGCCTCATAATATTCATCTCAAGTTCGCCTGGATCAGGAACTTTCTTTAGGAGGGGTGGGCTTGAATGCTGTCCCGTCAGAAGTATGGGAATCAAGTGAAATTACAAAAGTGGATCTTTCCAGAAACTCCATTGAAGAGCTACCACTTGAACTTTCCTCCTGCGTTTCCCTTGAGGTAAGAATTATTTATGCAAACGGCTAAAACGTGTGTACTTTTTTCTGTAAACGTGTTTGATGGATACCTCAACTGTCTGTAACTGACCCCGGTGCTCAATGTACTGTGCAGGCTTTGATTTTATCCAGGAACAAAATTAAAGAATGGCCAGGTGCCGTTTTAAAGTCACTACCTAAACTTTCGTGCTTAAAGATGGACAATAATCCATTAAGACAGGTAGAACAGATTAATTTTCTGTTTCTATTTTTGTGTCATGCAAGGCGAATATTAGAAACAATTTATGTAACTCTTCTCTCAACCGACAAGAAAAGCTAGATTAAAAATTGGACCTCGTTTATTCCCTCTTCTGAATTTTTACATGTCTTGCACCTCTTAATTATATTTTGTTTGAACAAAATATGTGCTTTAGATACCTTCGGATGGTTTTCAAGATGTTGGCAAGCTCCAGATTTTAGATCTCAGTGGCAATTCCAATATCTTATCGGGATATCCTGCATTTTCAAGCTTACCGAATTTGCAGGAGCTTTACCTAAGGTCTCTTAAGGGGAAATTGATAATTCTCTCTCTCTCTCTCTCTCTCTCTCTATATATATATATATATATATTGCTTCTTGAATTCCTGTAATTTTCTTTGTCTTATAGTTTCCAATTGTTGTTGGCAGACGGGTGCAATTGTCAGAAGTGCCTTCAGATTTGTTGTCATTACATCAATTAAAAATTCTTGATTTAAGTCAAAATTCTCTTCAATTTGTTCCAGAGGTAACCTTTTTCTTGGTTAATGTCTTCCATTTTTTTTAAATTAAAAGTTTTGAACTAATTGTAAACCTCGGATCTTACTATTGGTGCGCAGGGTTTCAAAAATCTTACTTCTCTTACACAACTAGATATTTCAGACAACAACATTATTACACTTCCTCCTGAGCTGGTGAGCATACACTTCTATTTCTATACACTGCACTATTGACTAATAGCATGTAATGCCGCCATAGTTTTAGGGCCTGTTTGGTTGTCCTTCAAATTATACTATTTTTTAATTAGTCAATTTATGAATTGTTATAATTTGGTGTTTGGTTGTAATAATTTAAAACAATTAAAAATTAGCTAGCTAACCGTTTTAGTTCTAGTTTATATGTTATTTTCCCATGTAATTGGAGTAAAATATAACTTAAAATTTTAACTAAAGTAAAACAATTTGTATGTTCTTTTGTTCAAACAAATAACATGTTAATTTTATTAAATCACAGGTTAAATTAATTCATCAGCAGTAAAATAATTTATAAATAGGATAATTTACCCAACCAAACGGCCCCTTAAGTCTCGATTGGTTACTATTTCTGTTCCTTGATTCCTGTTTCCGCTCCCAAAATTTTGAGATTATTGTACAAAAACGCATTTGGTAAATATGTTTCTGTTCCAAAAATTTTGGGAGTAATTTGGGATTATTTTCTAAATTCCTTAAGAATCTGCGAAACAAAAAAATGTTAATTCTTATTCACTCCCACAAAACTATTCTCACTGTTATCCCGCCAACCACACCACCCCCTCGGCCACCAACACCACACCTGCCAAAAAGAACAAATGTTGTAAGCAAACATGTTTCTTGTTTCTGTTCTCATAAATTAAAAGAAACAATTTGAGGAACCAAACATGTTTTTATTTCTGGAATACTCCAGAACAGAAACATAATTCTCATCCCATTCCATTCCATTCCAATTTGTTGGAAGTAGAGACAGAAAAACAAAAACACTAACCAAACGCCACCTAAATGTTCTTCTCTGGCCTGATAAGTTTGGAAAATGAAGTGAATTCATTTGATCCTAGAATCCTCAAAAGAAAAATGCTTTTGATGTTATAAAGTGAGAATGTTTTTTGTTTCTGTTCTCATAAAATTGCTCCACCACAATATTCTGAGACGGGGAAGTCGGTTTTGCTTTTGCAGGGTCTGCTCGAATCCAGCCTGCAGGTTCTGAAAGTTGAAGGCAACCCTTTGAGAAGGTATACTCCCTTTGCCTTTTTTTTTTTTTTTTGACTTTATATAAAAAAAAAAGTAGAAATTAATTGCTAAGTGAATCAGAAGGAATCGATTCCATTTCCACGCGCCCATGTTATTAAGCAAATGGTAATCGGATTTGGGTAAAGGTTCTTGATTTCTCGTGGGTATGAGTATTTACTACGTAAACGTTCTTCATTGTTCTTAATCTGTTACTCATATTTCCAGCATCCGGAGGGCGATTCTGGATCGAGGAACTAAAACCATTTTGAATTACTTGAAGGACAAAATCATCGAGAACTAATTTTCGTGAATCATCAACCCGTGTGTTCGTTACTTGAAATTGTTCCTCGTTATGACAGGTACATTTTTACTGCAACAAGTTTGTATCTATTATATGACCTTTTCTTCTCTTCTTTTCTCGTTATGACAGGTACTTTTTTACTGCAACAAGTTTGTATCTATTATATGACCTTTTCTTCTTCTTCTTTGGAGGGGTGTGTGTGGATTGAGTGATTTTAAAGTAATCATGTTTCTTTTTGAAGCTTGTAACCTCTTAAATACTCTTTTTGACCATTTTTTTAGGGGGTGGGGTGGGGGATGGTTTAATGCTTTGTACCCCTGAAGTTTGATGAAAATCGCCCTTTGGTCATCATGGTTTCAATTTGAACGTATAACACCATAAAGTTTCTTAAGCATCCTAGTTTAGTCCTAGTCATTATCTCCATTACAATTTTGGGCAAAAATCAGTAGCCTTTCATGCACATATATATATATATATATATATATATATATATATAGAGAGAGAGAGAGAGAGAGAGAGATTTTTATACAATATATGCAGTTTTCTTTGTATAAAAATTGTAAGGGGGAAAGGAAAAAGTTAAAAATGTCCATAAAATTCTCTTAAAATGCCCATAAAAATAGTTAGGTGTGTGGCAATTGACAGTTTTTCGTCCAAATTTGTAATAGAGTTATTGATTTGGACTGAAGTGGGATGATTATGGAACTTTAAGGTGTCATGCGTTTGAATTGCAACTATGGGGACCAAAGTGAAATCTTGGCCAAACATTAGGGGTATAAAGTATCAAATCCCCCTTTTTGGCCTTTTCTTTTTTTATTAATTGCATATTTGGTCCCAGTGTTCTTAATTATTTCTTGGTATTTGCTGAGTTCAGGATTTTGTAGTTTAAACAACTGATTAAAAAAATATTAAATTTGCAATTTAATAATTACCAATTTAATGATTTCTGATGAAAAGAAATTTGTACTTATTTCGCCTGAATATTTTTATTATTTCGTCACTTCGTTAAACCAGAAACATTTTCTCTGACACCTCTCTTATTTTTCGTAGAATTCATAAAAACAATTTACACTTTGTAGAGTGATAGAATGATAAAAATATCTCTGATGAGAGAAAATTCGATCAGACACAGCATGAACACCATATGTCCATATGCATGAGAAGCTACAACTTGTCTCTAACTGATCGACATGATCGTCCCAACATGAGCACCGCCCTGGAAAGCACCCACCCCGAATAAGTTCACGACAACATTAGCTTGGCCATGAAAGAAAGGCTCATCAACCTCGACTTTACACTCTGGTCAAGGCTATAACCTCGGATAGGGGAGCCGGGGCTATTTTTACTCGAGAGCGGTTGAAATGCTCTCGTTACTTTTCCTAAGTAACATATCCTTGATTCACGTCCCCATGATCGTCGCCACCTTAATGGTAACCTTTTGAGATTCGAAGAAGACTTGTCAAACAAGCGTTTTTCCCCGCTTATAAGTATAATAAGGGTGGTCTGGACAGATATATACACTTTTCCAAATTAATATTTTGCCAAATTCTATTCAGAACTTTCAATTGATTCTCACACCGGATATGCAACGCCGGTAAATCCATTCGCATGTATTATTTTGTGCGGAACGAGTGAAGCAAGTTTGGAAATATTTAACATTTCAGATTTCGAAGTGGCCTGTCGAAACTCTCCACGTGTCATCGCGTAGGCGACAACGGAGAAGGGACAACAGCTAGAATCCACGAATCACGTAGAGAGAGAGAGAGAGAGGCATTTTGCTTGGAAGCTCACAAAATCAACGAGATTCCTTCTCCTCCTTCCTTAATTCCCTCGTCGTTCAAGAGAGTACAGAGAGAGAGAGAGTGGAGAGAGAAGAAAATGTCGCCATAAAGGAAGCCACGAGCTCCGGCTTTTGCTTTTTATTCTCTCCTAGTTGGAAAATCTGTCACCAAGCCCTCCTTTTTCTCGTCGTTTTCCGGCCAATCAAATCGGCACCGAAAAGCTTCCTCTTTCTCTCTCTCTCTAGAATTGAATGATTCCACTATTAAAATGCTTTCCCATACCCACTTGATTGAATCTTCCCCCCATTTGCGACCCCGCTTTCGCCATCGATCGCATTCGGTTTCCGTCTAATTCTCTTTCAATTGAGTTTCGTAGCTCTAATTTGCTCCCATCTCATGTTTTATTTTGAATTGCTGTACCAACTACCTCTGAATTTCTCATCCGTACCTCGGTTTCCGTATCCAATTTCTTCCAATTTCCTTCACTCCGTTGTTTGCTTCGTATGCTGCTTCAATTGTCTCCGATTTCGCCTGAAAATTTGAATTTTCGATTTCAAGTTCTAGGCTAAATCACCCAATTTGTGAAATGGCTGATCGATTTAGGTCAAGTTCGATCGACGATTTACCGTCGCATTTGATTCTCGAAATCTTGACGTCGGGTCGATTGAGCGCCGTTGATTTAGTGTCTCTGGAACTCGCCTCGAGGATTTTCAGCGGGAGCCATGGATTGTTTCCTCATAAGTTCAGGTCCTTGGCAGATTTCGCTGCCTATCAGCTATGTGGATCGCATCGCATATACGCCCCCATGCGTTTCAGTGATCAGAGCGATATTTTCAATCGCTGCGGTCGGAATTGGAAGCGACTTTTGAGGTTTTTGCACTCGGTGGAGCAATCTTCTGACATGGTCGAAACCCCAGCAGGCAATGTACTATTTCTTTAACTCCATTGCAGTTCTAATCATTGAATACTCTATGCATTCGGAACACCTGTTTGCAGTATTTCTTGGTTCAGTAGAATTTGTTTGATTATGTTGATTTCACTATGTTTTTGCTTTAGGGTTTGAAGCTCTTACATATATATTGGAAATCTCAAAGTACTCATAGAACAGTAAAACATTAGCAGTAGAGTAATATACCTTAGCTTTAGTTTTGTCTTGTGTCGATTCCCAATAATTTGTTCTAAAATCTGGAAACAGAACATCCCTTTTTTTTTTTTTCTTTTTTTTTTTTTTTTTTTCTGTTCCCATATTTCTGTGTCTGTTCTCAATTTTCTGAAAACAGACACACTAAAGGCCACTTTGGTTGTCCTTCAATTCAAAAATTGTACTACTTTTAAATTATTTGGTTTATGAATGTTATAGTTTAGTGTTTGGTTCAGTTATAAAACAATTGTTTGTTTCTTTGTTCAAACGAACAATATGTTAATTTGATCAAATCTTAGGTAAATGAAGAAATATACAAGTCAATTCATCAGGAATAAGACAATTCATAAAATATGATAATTTGGACAACCAAATGGTCCTTAAATAAAGGCAACTTATATTTTAGATGTATTGATTTGACTAGTGTAAGTTAACATGTGAATGAGTAGATGCAGATTAATGACCAAGCACTTAGCTATAACAATTCATAATTTCACTAATTTAGTACAATTTGCAAATTGAAGGACAACCAATACGTTAATTTGATCAAATCTTAGGTAAATGAAGAGATCTACAAAGCAATTCATCAAGAATAAGATACTTCATAAAATAGGATAATTTAGACAACCAAACGGGCCTTAAACAAATGCAACTTATATTTTTGGTGTTGATTTGACTAGTGTAAGTTAAATATTAATGAGCAGATACAGATTAATGACCAAACATTGAACTATAACAATTCATAAATTTACTAATTTAAAAATAGTACAATTTGAAAAATTGCAGGTCATCCAATATGTTAATTTGGTCAAATCTTAGGTAAATGAAGAAATATACAAATCAATTCGTCACGAATAAGATAATTCATAAAATATGAAAATCTATACAACCAAACGCCCCCTAAACAAACACAACATATATTTTAGACGTATTGATTTGACTAGTGTAAGTTAACATGTGAATGAGCAAATGCAGATTATGACCAAGCACTAAACTATAACAATTTATAATTTTGCTAATTAAAAATAGTACAATTTGCAAACTGAAGGACAACCAATACCTTAATTTGATCAAATCTTAGGTAAATGAAGAGATATACAAATCAATTCATTAAAAATAAATTAATTCATAAAATGTGATAATATAGACAACCAAACAGACCCTAAACAAATGCTACATATATTTTTAGCGTGTTGATTTGACTAGTGTAAGTTAACATGTTAATGAGGAGATGCAAATTAATGACCAAACACTGAACTATAACAATTCATAAATTCACTAATTTAAAAATTGTACAATTTACAAAATTGAAGGTCATCCAACATGTTAATTTGGTCAAATCTTAGGTAAATGAAGAAATATACAAAGCAATTCATAAAGAATAAGATACCTCCTAAAATAGGATAATATAGACAACCAAACAGGCCTTAAACAAATGCAACTTATATTTTTGGCGTGTTGATTTGACTAGTGTATAAGTTAACATGATGAGCAGATGTCGATTAATGACCAAACACTAAACTATAACAATTCATAAATTCACTAATTTAAAAATAATACAAGTTGCAGATTGAAGGACAACTAGTATCTTAGGTAAATGAAGAAATATAGAAATTAATTATCAAGAAAAAGATACTTCATAAAATAGGATGATTTAGACAACAAACGGGCCTCAAACATATATAACTTATATTTTTGGTGTTTTGATTTGACTAGTGTAAGTTATCATGTGAATGAGCAGATGCAGATTAAGACGGGGAAGTATCACACGCTGCTAATCAAGGATTCGATTGCATACTCGTGCGGTTCCAGTTTGTGTGGAGTTCTTGGTCATGGTCCTGAAACAACACAGTGTGTAGCATTTACACGAATCAATTTCCCATTTCCAGCACAAAAAGTGATTCAAGTCTCAGGCTCCCACAATCATGCTGCTTTTGTCATGCACTCTGGAGAGGTCTGTATATTTTCATGCTTCTTGATTCTCTTCCTATTTCAAGGATGTATATTATTTGGCCATTTCACTTTTATCTGGAGTTGGTAGTTGGTAAATAAAAACGGGTCAGAAAGTAATATCATTGTCGGATTTTAATCATTTTGGGGTTTAATAAACAACTTTTGCAGAGTTTTAATAATAAAATTTCAGCCTTTCTAGACAAATACAGTCGTGTTTAATTAATGAGAAGGGATTTAGGTTGAATATTGTAGGGGTCTCTTTCAACCCAAAAAACTAGTTCAGGAGGTGAGGTTTTCCCTCAAATTTTATGACTTGACCATCAACCCCTTCCACATCTGATGTGGGATAAACTCAACAATCTCTTCCTCGTACATCGGGTATTTGGTCGGATAATCCTCAATCAAATCAATCTCTCATTTTATGGCTATTGGGCTAGAGATGTTGGAACCTGGGCTCTGATACCAGTGTGGAGTGATCTTGTGCCTTTCTCAACCCCCAAAAGTAGCTCAGGTGACTTTCCTCGCATTTATAACCTGATCATAAATCTCTTTCACATCTGATGTGGGACAAACCTAACAAATATAAGATATTTTACTAGGAGATTATATATACAAAAATATGTTTGTTTGTTTTTTGTAAAATCTTAATTTTGAAATTCATGTATTTTTTTATACAAAAATATGTTTTTTCTAATTAATTGTAAATTTTGAGATTTAGTTAGGGGGCTATTGTTCTAGTGGTAAGGTGTTCAGCCCATTAACCTTAGATTGTGGGTTCGAACCTTGAGAGCAGCCAGTTTGTGCAATGCAAAGGTTGGGGATGTTTCCAATCTATCCCCTCCCATACTCTTACCTGGTGGGGACAAAATGGGTGCTGCATTTGCATTTAATTTTGAGATTTAGGAACACTAGCAAGGTTCTTACATTACTGGACGAGGTTCCTACATGCTTCTAAATGTGAGTGGGATTTGTGTGTCTGAAGTGTTTATGTTGTTGCTGATTCGTGCAGGTTTTCACATGTGGAGATAATTCATCCTTCTGTTGTGGGCACAGAGATACTGGCCGCCCCATTTTTAGACCTAGGCTTGTCGAAGCACTCAAGGGAATTCCATGCAAGCAGGTTGGATTATGCTTTTTCATAACATAATCGTATCGCTGGAAGTCTTGATTTCTATCGTAAAATTCTATGCTAGGATATCAGAGCACCATCAAACTCCCTCCGAGCTTAAATTTATTGTCACATTTGACTTTGGACAATGTTCTAGGTGGTGTTTGAATTCTTTTTTACTTTACTTCCTAGGTGGTGTTTGAATTCTTTTTTACTTTACTGTATTACCCTTATCGGGAATGGTGTTAAACCAATAATTTTTATTTGAAGTTTGAATGTGTGGGTTAAAAGAGGATTGTTTTTGAAAAAGTGTAAAAGTATGATTGTTAAAAAAAGAAGGTGATAGTTAATTTGGGACATCCTAAGAGGGAAAGTACGGCAATAAATTTGGAACGGAGGGAGTATCTATTAGGCACACTTTGATAACTCTTTTTCAAGTACTTTTTTACTTTTTAAAATAAAAGTTGCGTTTGTTTTGCGTTTTCAAAGTTTAATTTTAAAAATCAAGATTTTTTTTTTTGTTTTTTTTGGAAAAAATAAAAAATAGTTGATTTTTGTTTCTTCAATATTTTAAGAGATTGATGGACTACAACTTCTCCACCTATTTTTTTTTTGAGCCATCTACAACAAAAAAAAAAAATCTCGGATAAAGAGATCGTTAGTATGTATAACACTAAGACATAACGTTTGCGTATCAAACACATATTTACTTTTGCTTTAGTGAAAAGTAGTATTTTGTTCAATTAATTTTTTTTTCATTATAAAAAGTACTTAAGAAAGGAGCCACCAAACAATCCCTTATTTATGGGATCAATTTTCTTTCAGGTTGCTGCAGGGTTGAGTTTCACTATGTTTCTTACCAGACAAGGTCATGTCTACACTTGTGGGACCAACTCACACGGTCAGCTTGGCCATGGTGACACACTCGATCGACCAACTCCAAAACTAATGGAATCGCTCGAGTCTGTTGGATCTGTAGCATATAGCTGCAGGTCCTAGTTATGCATTGGCTGTTACTGCTGACGGGACACTTTATTCTTTCGGGTCGGGCAAAAATTTCTGTCTTGGCCATGGAGAGCAGCACAACGAGCTTTGGCCACGGGCAATTCAGTCATTTAGGAGGAATGGTATTCACGTAATTCGGGTCTCTGCTGGTGATGAACATGTGGTTGGACTCGATTCTAGTGGATATGTAAGTTCTTGACAGCTCAAAACAACGATGTTTTCAAAAAAAAAAAACAGAAAATCTGTTTTGACTCTGTTTGATTTACTAAATATGTAGTTGTGATTAAACTCTTGTAGGTTTATACATGGGGAAAGGGATACTGTGGTGCGTTGGGCCATGGAGATGAGATTGATAAGACTACTCCTGAACTCTTGAGCAGCTTAAGGAGCCAGCTTGCAGTGCAGGTCTCATTTTGAAGGCCACGTTAGTTTATTGTTTATGTTTCCTGAAAACTGGAGACAGAAACATAAATTTTGGAACAAAAATTCTTTCTTGGGTTCTGCTCTTCAGATTTTTCAAAAAAAAAAAAATCTGAAAACAAAACGGAATTGTTCTTAGGAACCCGTTTGATTAGTGTTTCGGTTATTGATTTTTGTTGCTCATCCTGGAAAACTTGGACCAAAAACTGAAATACCATATTTCTGTATTTGTTCTAATTTCTCTGGGAACAGAATCACTAAACAAAAGGCATCCTAGGTTGGGTTTGGCTAGCATTTCTGTTCCTTTTTTTATTTCTCTTCTAATAAAACTTGGGGATAGAAACAGAGCTCAGTGAAAAAGAATATATCTGATTTGTTCCCCCAAAATTTTTCGTTAGAGAAGCAATTCTCTACCCCCCAATATTTCTGTTTCTGTTCCAATTCTTTTGAGAATAGAAGCAAAAAACAGAAAAAACTTTGGTGACATTTGTTTATTTTTTCCTATCCCATATTTCTGTGTTCAGTGTTTTCTTCCAAAGAATTTGTTCTAAAAATGTTGGGACAGACTAGAACAAGGTTGTTTTAGTTCCATTTTTTCTGCCATCATCCTTTTGGGAACGGAAAGAAAAAGATAGGAACACTAAACAAACGCCATCGTAGCAACCATGTTTTTTATCCTACTTACACGAGACTCATTACATTTCTTGCTGATCTAATTTGTGTCTCCTAGGTTTGTGCTAGTAAGAGGAAAACCTTTGTTCTGGTCAATGATGGCTCTCTCTACGGCTTTGGGTGGATGGGTTTTGGCAGCCTTGGGTTTCCAGACAGGAGAATCTATGATAAAGTGATGAAACCTCGACGCCTCTACATCCTAAGAACTCATCACATTTCTCAAGTAAGCACTGGCCTGTACCACACTGTCGTCGTCTCTAACAAGGGAAAAATCTTGGGTTATGGAGACAACGAAAGAGGCCAACTCGGCTACGACACCTTGAGAGGATGTCTCGAACGAGTCGAACCAACTGAAATTTTTATCGAACAAAGATTGTCTGAAATCGACTGACGTTGGAGCGAGGTTAGCCTCATCGTCTCTTATTTTGAAAATTTATATATTATTATTGTTGGGTTATTTTTTTATTTATTTTTGCAATAATCATGAAAAAAAAATAGTTTCATTAGGCTCTAGTATTTATGCTAAAATTTAAGGTTCAAATTCTTGTATAAGATTGTTGTTTTTGGTGTCGCACTTCTGTTCCGAAGAATGGAATCTTTGCCCATGTCTCATGTTGTTGTAATCACTGCCCATGTCCCATTTTGTAAGTTATAATTTGATTTCATTTGTAATAATCCCTTGGAAGTTTTAAGCTTTCATACCGAGCTTCTTCCTCCTACTCTTTCTTCTTCTTCCTTCTCTCTTTATCTCTCTCTAGAATAGATCTGTCGCTTGCAGCGACGGGTCTTGGATCTGGTTCAGATCAAATATGGAATTGAAACAAATGTGAAATTGAGGCCCCTACTCCAACTCCTAAAATTTTGAGATTAATGTACAGAACCGCTTTTGTTAAACATATTTTTATTCCCAAAATTTTGAGAGTAATTTGAAATTATTTCCTGAATTTTTTAAGAATCTGATAAACAAAAAAATGTTAATCCCTATCTCCTACAAAACTATTCTCACTACCATCATGTCGACCATCACCACCTGTCGGCCATCATGCATTTAAAGAAAAAGAAGAACAAATATTGAAGCCAAATGTGCCTCTTGTTTTTGTTCTCATAATTTTTAAAAATAAAATTTAAGGACAATGGTGGTTCTTAAACATATTTCTATTTTCGAAATGTTCCAATTTATTGGAAGTAAAAATAGAAAAATAGAAACACCAACCAAATACCACATATTTCTATTTTTGGAAGTAGAAACATAAAAGCAGAAACACTAATCGAATGCCACTTGAGGGACTAAATGTACAATTTGGTAAACTTCATATCCACATATTAAATTAAAGATTTTTCTCGAATACAACAACAATAACAAATAAGTCTTTGTCCACAAATATTCTCCGCAAATAATTCTTGAAAAATATTTATATTATAATAAAAGTTTGTTTTCATAAGGAACAATTAATTACACATCGACTGCCTCAGATAAAGCCTTTTAGGATGGATACATCATCTTCTATTACACGTAATAATGTAATGTGACTCATTTCTTTATTAATTGGAACACTTGGGTTCAAATTTTAGGCACATCAATCGGATGTCATATATTGTTAATTAAAAAACATTATTTTGTGCAAAATTTCTTGGAGTCCTAAGGAAATTGACGATAAATGACAATTAACCTTGGAAAAAAACTTTCTTTAGTCATATCAAGTGATTAGAAAACGTAGAACCATATCTGATAGAAAGAAATGTGATAAAAATTGAAACAATATATTTCTTTAAAAATTTACTGTTTTTTTACTTGGGTTTTAAAATTTTCGACTCACAGTTAATCAATTCACTCGATACAGTAATTTCGTTTAGAATTTTAATAATTTTGTTAAAAGTCTAAAATCGGTGTGATTAGGAAACGTAGAGTCATATCTGATAGAAAGAGACGTGACAAAAATTGAAACAATATTTTTGTTTAAATATTTACTCTTTTCTTTACTTTGGTTTTAAAATTTTCGATTCACAGTTAATCTACTCACAATTTTGTTTAGAATTTTAATAATTCTGTTAAAAGTCTAAAATCAGTGCAAGACAAAAAAAAGGTATTGTAATTTTTTAGTTAAAAAATTATAGTGACTTTCAAATAGTGTAGTAATTTTGAACTTTTGAAAAAAAAAATTATAGCGTGTGGATTACATGGACAAAAAAATTAAATTTATTGTATGTTAAGTGAAAACCCCGAAATTTAAATAAGAATAATTATATACTCATAAAAAAATCCTCAAAACATTACAAATTGTGCATGGAAGGCATAGTTTGGCTCTCTTGTGGCTTAAAAAAAAAAAAAAAAAAGGTTGTTAATGAGGAGGTGCTGAAAAAGAGTTGTAAAATGTTTGATAAATTTTTCAAAAATTAGTTGTTGAAAAAAAGAAGCACGCAATGAGTATTTGGTAAATATTTGAACAAAATATCAAAAGACTATTAAATTACTAAAACAAATATATACTGTATTTATATAAAATAAATGTTTGTTTGTATTAACCTATAATTAATATAAAATTTTAATTTTAATATATATTTGCTAAATTTAATATATATTTAATTTTGGAAATTTAAATTTAAATATTATAAAAAAAAATTGTAAATAAAAAATTAAAATATCAATAAATAAGAAAACTTAAATATTATTTCATAATAATAAAATAATAATAAAATAAAAATAAGGGTAATCATGTCATAAAAAAATTCATTAATTAAAAAAAGTTCATTTCGACTTTTAAAAGCATAACTCTCCTGATTTATCAAAGCAACTCAGAAAATAAAAAAATTGCATACGGTTTTTTTTTTTTTTTTTTTAAAACTAATTACCAAACAGACCTAAGCTTAATTTGGCCTCCCCATTTGCGGCGGTGCTTCTCCTTTTGAGAAGGAGAAACATGCCTCTGTGTTTGATAACTAGATTGTTCAAAAAAGCCACAGAGGAGTTTTGCATTTTTCGGTTGCTTTAAAAGTTAGGAAAATAGTGTTTTTAAAAGTCAAAAATAACTTTTTTAATTGATGAAATTTGGTATGACAATATTGTCCTTATTTTTATTTTATTTTTACACAATGAAATTTAAGTTTTCTTATTTAACGATATTTTACTTTTTTTAATTGCAAGATATAAGACATTTAAATTTATTTATTTCATAATATTTAATTTTTATTTCCAACATGTAGGTATATTCATTTATAATTTTTTTTTATATTAAGTATAGGTTAACACGAGTAAATATTTTTTTATATGTATTTTTTTTTTATATTTAATTAATATTAGGAATAAATAAATATAATGTATGCCTGTTTTAATCATTTAATAGTCTTTTAATATTTTTATACAAATATTTGCTAAACACTTGTTTCACCTTTTCAACAACACTATTTGGCAAATTTACCAAATAATTTATAGCTCCTTTTGAACACTTTTTTTTTTTTTTAACAACTCATTTACAAGAAGGCAATAAGCCTTAGGCAGTAAATTCCACTAAAAATTGTACTAAATTAATAAAAATTCATAAACTAAATAAGTATTTTACAGAGTTTATGCAAACTAATATTCAAATTAGGGTTGTGTTGGCAACTGCCGCTCCACTATTGTTACCCACCAGATTTCGGCCGTCTGATGCAGGCCATCGTCAGTCACAAATCGCCAAATTTTTTTTAGTTATATTACTAATTTTTAGTAATATTTTTTTATTATATTTTTCAGTTACATTCAACTAATTTTTCAGTTACTAGTCACTAAAAAATCACATAAATGGAACTAAAAAATATACTAAAAATATAAATAAAAATATACTTAAAAAATATAGCTAAAAAATATACTGAAAATGTAATTAAAAATAAACTTAGAAAATGTAACTAAATAATAAACTAAAAAATTTCGGCGGCTGATGGATGAACTTCAACGACCAGATGCCTGAGGTTCAACGGCGAGCAACGATAGAGGGTGGCACCAGTAGCTGGCGATGCAACTTAAATCTAAATTAAAAATATTTGATTAGAACTATAAAAAAGTATTAACCATGAAATTAAAACACAATGTAAAATATAATATAGAGACATCAACATAAGATTATAATAAAATATATTATGGATTAGATGGTTTAATCAAAATTAAAATTCAAAAATTAAGAAGTTTAGAAGTTACACTAACAATTTAATAGTAAAAAAAAAGGTGTAAAAGGAAAATGTTAAAACAGATGCACGTCAATCCCATCCGTGTGAATGCGTGTGTTTGCCCTGTTGGGTGCGTGAGTACAAAGACATTACGAAAAACAACAACAACAAACAAACAGATGCATGACAATTTATTACTGTATTTTGAATAAGATAGATGCAAATAAATATGATTTATTAATTGAGTTTGAATATTTATTTATTTTTTGGTTGAAATTAAGTTAAAGTGGGATTTAATATTTTGTGGTGGGGGTGGGGGGGTATCCCACTTGAAAACGTAATCAAGATTATTTAGTAATATGTCTTCAAGACATTGCTGTCAAACTCTGTAATAACAATAATCATAACGTATTATAATCTTCTTTTATTACAAGGGTTATCCATATTTAATGTTGTCTTGGCATAAGGTCATATCACAATAATATATCTATATGAAGGAACTAGAAAAGGTCCTTCTAGGACAATGCATCTAGTGTAACTAGTTTAACGGTTATTTAGTTTATTTTTTTAATGTGAGATCTAGCGTTGATGATCTTTTTTTTCTCAACTATTTGTACTTAAAAAAAGAAAAAGGGTCCTTATCTTTTTAAAAACAAGTACTAATATTTAAGAAATCATACAATACCAAATTATTTCAAGTGTTTGTTCCATAGAATTCTATAAAAAAAAATAAAATCACAACATAATTTTTAGCCCACAAAAAATCGTTCACTATAGTTCTCACTAATGACTACATTGTTATTTCCAATATAAACTTTGATGATGTCAAAAACAAGATTGTCAAGAATGGCCTCTAATGATTCGGAATATAATATTTCTTAAAATTGGTTTTTGCAAAATAATATATTACGGATGGACCTGTCGACATTACATTTCAAGTGTAACAATCAGTTGGGATTTTCTCCCAAAATATCTTGGCAGAGTGACAGCTAGGAAAAAAATTAACTTTGCTTGATTAGGCTCCTCTCTCTTAGTATTTATAGAAGTGGAAAGACTCGTTGAGTAAATTTTCCTCATATCATGGTCAATTTCTAGTTATTGTACGGAGGTCCATGAAAATGACCCCCAACAAGGCAAGTTTGAACCTAAATGGGAAGGACAATTTCTCGGTGCAACCCCAAGGGGTTCGCCTTTTTTTAGAAATGCAATCTAAGTTGCTCTACATTCAGAGAGATCAGCCTACCTCTTTTCTTGGACATTTCACTCTACCGAACGAGTGTGGGGAAGAATCTTGCCAAAGTTTCCATTTCTGGTTCCTCTCCAATAGTTCACTAAAGGGATTAGATTCTCCAGATGCTTTTCACTTTACTGTACTTCCTAACCTTCTTTAGATGCTTCCTACCGTTCCTAGAACATAACTTGCATTGTTTCTGTTGTTTGCAGGACGATTTTTACTAGACGAAGTAAGGAATGGCCTCACTGGAATTTGGTGGGATTTACGAGTAATAGACCATCAATTTGAATTCTAAGTGCCCATTCTATAAATAGTGGGTAGTTGTTACGGCTCCCAATCATGAGTTACGGCTCAAGATGGAATAATGTTGAATCATCCTAGATAACTCGAGGATGTGTTTATTGGATACCAGAGCCCCTGACCTCAGTTAGGTCTATTTGCTCCGTTACCAAGTGGGTTCGGGCTCACGTATTTAGCACGTGGGCACCAAATTTTGTGCTTTGGGTCATGATTACACTTATCATGTTATTATCCTTTTTCAGTTTTAATTTTATCACTTCTAATCATAATGTTAGTATGGACCTCAGCAATTATCTAGATTGTTATACGCGTTGATATCTAGACATTTTTGCTCATTACAATTTGGGGCAAGACCCCTCATTACAATTTCGGGCATTCACATATGGCTCCTCAAAAGAGGATAAAACTACCAAACAATTTTTTATTTTTTTAGTGGATTACCAAATAGTTCTTTTTAATTATTTGGTCATATTTGCCCTTCTAACTACTTACTTGATATATAACTTTCTATAAAATAGAGATTAAAAATTAGTTTCTTGAAATCAAAATAACTATTATGTGACACATTTTTTCACAATCTAATTATATATTCAGATTCGTCTGAATAAAATTTTCAAAATGATATCACATTCGCTATTTTTTTCATTAGTTTCAGATTTGTGTTAAATTCAACATGAAATTTTCAGAATTTTCAATTTTTAAATTCGTGTTATATTCAATATGTTATTTCAGAATGATGCATCCCATTTTTCCAAGAGGAAAAAAATATTAAATGATAAATAGTTTAAGGAGAGAAGGGTTTCTTAAGTCCCGGTTTTCTAAAAAAAATACTTAGGCCGTTTTAAAAAATTGAAAAGTCGCCACCTAATATTAGATTTAAATGGTGTGCTAGGTCACTAAATTTTAGAACGTAAATTTTAAAGGTCTAAGTAAAAGTTGACTCCAAAAAAAATATGGTCAAACCAAAGATTCATTTAAAGGTTTAGGAGTCGGTTACACTCAGGAAAGGTGTTATGTACCCCAAGACGTCCGTCTGAAAACGACACCTTATGTCCAATTAAATCCAATTAATTTAAATTCGAATGTTTTATTTTATTTTAAAATTATTTCTTTCTTATAAAATCTTTTTGGTATTTTTCACAAATAAGGTGAGACAAGTTTTTAAATTTTTAGAAATGTTCCCCCGGTATAACCTCTTATCGAATATTAAGGATTCAACAAGGATGGTCCCCAGAAGGTTTTATATATGTTTTCGAGAGATTTCTTTAATTTAAATAGACAATCTAAAAATAGATGAATAAGAATGAAAACATGAATGCAAAACTAACATCTATATAAATTTTATTTTTTATGTAAAAGCAACCTAAAAAAAACTATAAAAGGTTTGGTTTAAATATGTCGATTCAAACTTGATATCAATATGAGAATCGAATAGTGAAATACTACGTGAACTAACGTGATTATGCGTGACAATGGTCTAGTTATTTAATAAAAAAAATATATAAGTGGTGCACGTGTCGTGACTAAATATGAAAAGTAGTATGGATTCATGACATAAATGAAAAAACTATATGTATAAGTGGTGAAAGTGTTCTAAATATGCCGTCTAAATGATACAAGAAATAAACATGCTAAGCAGATGCAAAAAAATCTACTTTGATTTTGCCCGATTAGTTTAAAAATATCCCGTTTTGAAATTTTCTCGAATTCTATGGATATGAGAATCAATGGAAGATTCGCGGAAATAATTTTGTCGGAATTAATCTTCCTGAAACTTAAACGAAATCCCACGAAAAAATTACCGAGAGAAGAGATTTCCTAAAATCATTTGTTTTTAAATTCCACTCGAGTCAGGAATGGAAACGAAGCCACAGAAAACTCTCCCACGATTTATCAAGTCGTCGGATTCACCTTAAGGTTCATAAGGATTAATTCCTTAAAACAAAGATTTTATTATTTTTGGATTTTATTATTATTATTTTTTTAATTTTAGGGTTTTGATAATAAGAATAAAAATAAAATAAAATAAAAAAATACAGAAAATAAACAATGAAACATCCTTCACCTAATGCTCGGCGTTAAGCTCAACGCGACAAACCCACCCCGGCTTTTCATCGGATTATCGGACGACTTTTTTTTATACGAATTACAAACACAAAGAAATGCAGAAATATAATAAATAAATAAAAAACAGCGGGTGTCCTCGTCTAAATGTTCAAAGATTCAAATTGAGAATAGGGAATCTCATCCCAGCGTTTTTCATCAAGTCATTGGACAATTAAAAAAAAATTAAAGTTTACAGGAATTTAAATTACGAAGAGAATAAAATAAAATTGAAAAAAGAATTAA
Source organism: Eucommia ulmoides (assembly GCA_016647705.1). Lineage (NCBI taxonomy): Eukaryota > Viridiplantae > Streptophyta > Magnoliopsida > Garryales > Eucommiaceae > Eucommia > Eucommia ulmoides. Next base: position 2,791,698 of record CM028326.1, on the reverse strand, counting down.
AAATCAAAAAACATATATATTCTAGGTCAAGAATCACGATGCTCGGGTATTTTCTCTCGCGCAGACAACTTTCTAAAAGGGTTAACGATGAGAATCACTTTCTAAGGTTTTTTTTTTCTTAATTTCTGAATGTCTTCGAAGTTTTTTTTTTTTTCTTAATTTTTGTGTGTCTAAACTATAAAAATGAGGGTCTTATTTATAGGAAGGATGTAGTGTGAGAAATCCTAGAAACCCTAGGAAATCCTAGTCCCAATTCATTGAGGAAAATGAAACAAAACCTAAAAAGAAAAGGAAAAGGAAACTTAATCCCATTTTAACAAGGAAATATTTTCTTTTCCATTTTTTTTTTCAATTTTCTTTTTTTCTTTTATCTTTCTTTTCTTTTTTCATTTTTCATTTTCTTTTTTCTCTTTTTTATTTATTTTTTTATTTTTTTAAAAATAAAAATAAAATAAATTTTAAAATAAAGTATAAAATTTTTACGGGACGGTCAAAATGTTGTGTCTACAGGAATCTTCATAATTTTTCATATCATGTTGAACTTAATATTTTTTGTGATTTAATTATATATTCAAATTTGTTTAAATAAGATCTTCAAAATGGTATCATGTACATAATTTTTTCATCAAAATTTCACATTCTTGTTACATTCAACGTGATATTTTCAGAATTTTCAGTTTTCACATTTGTATTACATTTAACATCCTACTTTGGAACCTTCATATTTTTTCACATCATGATGAATTTAACATAGTATTTTTTTATGATTTAATTATATATTCAGATTCGTTTGAATAAGATCTTCAAGATGATATCACGTTCATTATTTTTTCACAAAAAATTCACATTCGTGTTACATTCAAAACAAATTCCATGTTTGTGTTACAAAATTTATCATTGTATTGAATTCAATGTGATGATAAGTCACAAAAATATATACACAAATGGATATTATTTTGAAGTCAATGACTACTTTATCATAAATCTGTAATCAAATCAAGTAAACGATATATCAAAAAACATTATCGTTATTTTAAGAATATAACTGTGGCTTAATTTTAGAAAAAATTACCGAGTGGACCCAAATTGATCATGATATTATACCAATTAATCTCAACTATTTTAAAATGAATCAAATAATCCCGACGAATAGTTTTTTTTTTTTTAACCGTTGAGTCCCAAATTAAAAAACGCCAAATTTGTCCTTCCAAGATATGCGAAATTGAGATTTTTTATATTTAATCGTTGTTCTCATATGTAATGGTTTCCACAAAATAATTTTATTAAAATCAAAATAATTTTTTATGTATACAGTTTTGTGACGATCTAATTATATATTCAGATGTCTGAATAAGATTTTCAAAATGATATCACATTTACTATTTTTCATTAGTTTTCATATTCATGTTACATTTAATATAGTACTTTCAGAATTTCAATTTTTATATTCGTGTTACATTCAATACAGTCCTATACATTACCAAAACAGATGTGAGTGTTATATGCAATATCCAAATCACATTTATTAGTACGTCATGTTACATTCAATATGTTTATATAATTTGTGTTATTATCAACATTGTTATTAGTTTCTATTACATTGGATGTTATATTTAACACACGAGAGCACACATATTGTAATAACGTTATATATAACATTAACATTACACTTAATGTTATATATAATATTCACATGCATTCTAATCCAGATTTCCCAAAAAAAATTTAATATATCATTTTGAAAATCATGATTTATAGATCATTTTGGTGTAAAAAAAAATTATTGAATTACAACCACAATCTGAAGAATTCATAGGTTTCATTTTCAGTTTTATTAGTAATTTATTACTATATTTGTTCCACGTTTTTAAGGTAACAACGCATATATGAAAGGTAACGATTCAATAATAGGGGTAATAGTCCGCGAAATAGCAGTAAGATTGATCGGTTAAAAATAGTTGGGTTTGATTGGTAGTTTCAACACCCATTTAGGATTGGGTGGTGACCGTCCCTTAATTTTAATTTGGTAATTATTCCTAATCTTATGAGTGAATTGCGGAAGAGTAATATTGTCCATAATTAATTTCGGATTTGAATTTGGGACTACCGATAACATAATTTCGAAAATTGAAATTTATTTAGTTTAATTAAAAAATTATGAAAATTTGATAGACATCAATTTTACAAAATACTTTCACTTCCCTCTACTCAATCCATCACATCCACGCTTTCAATATTATACTTTTTTTTTCTCTATTTTATTTTTTAATTCTCTATTCTTTTTATCTACACATTTTTTTTTCCTTATCTATTATTAATAAATATTTTATTTTTCATAATTTAAAAAAAGTTAAATCAAATAATTTTTCATTGTTTTTCAAAAATTATTTTAAAATTTTTTATTTGAAAACAAAATATGACAATCCAACTAATTTATTAATAATAATAATAGATGGCAAATTATTTTAAGGGTGTTTTTGTGAGAAGTCTTTTATTTTATCCTTAATTTTAAAAAAATCTCATACGCAATTGCAAATTTGTAACTTAATTTTTAGTCCAGTGCATTAAAAAAATATGGAAAGCCCTACATGCATTGCATTATTGCAGTTACATATATTTAATTTGTGTGTAAAATATTTATTAGATGTAAAAAATATACAAGTATATGTAATATAGTTAAATGTAATTTGTAACTTGTAACTAATATTATATATGTATATGTAACTAATATTGCACAAGCGTGAACACATGCGGGACTAATACGTAAGCAAAAACCAATTTAAAGAATTAAATCAAAATTTATGTTTTAAATGAGACTAATAATAGATTACAATTAATATTACACATGTACATGCAGCTAATATTACACAGACGTAAACACATGCATAATTAATACACAAGTAAAAACCAATTTAAGGGATTAAATCAAAATTTATATTTTAAATGAGACTAATAACAAATTATAACTAATATTACACATATACATGCAATTAATATTACATAGACGTGAATACATGTGTGATTAATACGCAAGTACAAACCAATTTAATGGGTTAAATCAAAATTTATGTTCTAAATGAAACTAATAACATATTACAACTTGTTGGCGTCGGAAATTGGCCGACCAGCAGTATGGTTCAAACACCCTCGGATCGGAGAGAAGGGGTATGGTGCTTAACTGATCGTCATTCTTGTATATCGCAGCCGGGCTAGACAAGTTTTATCCGACCTGCGTCCGAGCCCGGATCTTGTGTTCCTGGCTTGATGCTCCTAGCCGTTGTCCGGGCCGAGCTCCAATCTGTCACCTGCACATAGAACGGGCTGGGTTTTTCCCGGTGTGTCGCCACCGGCATGAGAATAAGAGCTGGGGGTAGAAATATAGATCGGAAAGTTATTGTTACCTCGACTTGTCTGAACGACCTATGGTTGAGTTTCTCTCTCTAGAATTGCTCTTTGATCCCCCAAATGTGTTGGAGAAGTCTTTTATTTATAGGTGGAAATGTGATTATCTTCAGCAAGATTAGGGCCTTAAGCTCGGATTAGTGTTAAGCCATCAGGAGCGTGGGCGGCACGGCTGATTAGAGCCGTGGGCCCTTTACTGTGGATGGCGAATATACGGGCCAGCCTGGAATAGCGGCAGATTGGCTCGGGTAACTGGGCATATGTCGATCTGGGCACACCGACCTGTGACCACGCGACAGTCCTTCGGAGGGGTTGCTGGCTGAAGATCCTGGAATGCTTCCCATCCACCGACTTGAGAAATCCGCCCGAACTGTCTATACACAGAGCTAATCTAGGTCGTCGTGACGTGGAACTGGTGACATAATAAGTCTGGTTCAAGTGACTGACACGTAGAGAGGACCCCATTTTACCCTCATCACAACTAATATTACACAGACGTGAATACATGCAGAATTAATTTGCAAATAAAAATTAATTTATTAAATAAAAATTTATGTATTTATATTTTAAATGAGACTAATAACAGATTATACATGTTATTTACGACTAATTATTAATTATTTTCAATTTTAAAAAATAATAAGAAGAAGAAGAATAAGAAAGAAAAAAAGCAAAAAGATAATCAATATAATTAAATATGAAAAAGTATTGTGAGAGATTAGAGAGAGAAGGGGAACACCAAATCTGTCTGGCATGAATTTTTTATACAAAAAAACGTTCAAAAGCTAGACTTTTTACCCAAAAAGTTAAAAAAGGAAAGGAAAAATTCCAAACAGCTTCTTCAACCAAGATCACGAAATTATCAATATTCCACTAATTTTTACTTTTTATTTTATTTTTTAAAAAAAAAAAAAAATCAAAATTTCACTGTGATCGTCTTCTTCTCAAGACATGGACTCTAGATGCTCCCGGAAAACATCCAACATATCGGAAAAAGTTACAATTCCGGCTAATGTACAGTCCTCTTCGATGACCCAGACGTAATTCACGCGGTGGGCGATCGCCTGAATCATCACCGCCACCAGCGAACTCCCCGGATGGCAAACTATCGCCTCCGCCCTCCTCACCATCCTCGCCGAGTAGCTGCTCGATCTACTACACCGGCCGGACCTCGACAACGACTCCTCGTCGTCCGACGAAGAAATCGCGAAATCCTCTAGCATTGCTTCTAAATTCCTAGCCTTTAGTCTCTCTTTCACGACCCTGGCCAAATCCTCCGGAGGCCCCCCGCAATCGATGTAGGCCATGAGGTCCCCGGCGGAGAGGGTTGCGATGGCGGCGGCGGCGGTCTCGTCGCAGCCGGCGAGGGTGAAAGGAGAGATCTCTCCAATCAGAACGCCTTCGTCGTCGATAACCGCGACGGAGGTCTGGTCGGCGAGTGAACGGGAAATGGCAGGAAGCGCTGACAATGCCGGTGAGTGGTACAGGACGGCAGAGAATTCGGCGGTGATGATGCCGAGGGTATCGATGGAGAGCGCCGGAAGCGGCGAAAAAAGTCCGATCGAGCTGAGGAGAAATCTAATCACGTCTTCCTGGGTTAACCAGCAGAATTCACGGCCGCCGTGAAAAGTGGGAGTTGTCGATGATTTCTGGAGTAATTTTCTCTTCGGATTGCCGGCGATCTTGCTCTTTATTGGGACCACAAGATTCTGAGCGCCGTGAAGGATGAAATCAATGGCTTCCAACAAGCTGAAAAAAAAATCAGAGCTTCTTAGCAACCCAATTAATAGAATTCACCCATTTCAGCAAAAAATTAATAAAAAATTCTGGGATTTTTTCATGAATTTGAGAAAATGAACGAATTTTTAAAACCAAAAAGCATATAATTTTAGATCAATCCAAACATAGAAAATTGTGCAGGGGCAGAGATGGATAGACTTCACAGGGGAGAGAGAGAGAGAGAGAGAGAGAGTTATCAAATACCTCGAAGAGGGTTCCACGTGCCTGACCAGACCAGGGACTTTCGGCAGCAGAACCGACACCGGCGACCTCAGAGCAGAGGACGGAGACGACAGATTCTCCTCTCTGCACAGATAACAAATCACATCCACCATGCAAACTTTTCCTATGCATCGACAGTCATCATCGCCGTCGTCAAAACCTTTCTCCGTCGGAGACGAGTGATCGCAGCTCCAGACACTGATGCAGCTATCGTCGGAGACCCTGAGAGCAGCCAAGGCGTCACCGACGGTGGCGGAAACAGACAGAGATCTCAGCGGCGGCTTGCCGAGACAGAGATCAGCAATCTGATACGCCAACAAACGAACTGCCATGCAAATCAGAAACTTTTTCCCGGATGGGAAATCGAAAATTGAAGAGGAAATTCAGACGGAAAAAGCTCTGTAAAAAAATGGCGGAAAACAGAGCAGTGAAGTGGGTATTGACGATGTGTGGGTACTTATAAGCGGTTGTGGAGGGTACGGTACCCAAGTACCAAAAGGAGGGCAGGTCCCACTTTTTTAGGGTTTATTACAGAAATATCAGAAAGAGACGTGACCGATCTGATCGTTAAGGATGCCACCGGTTCGATTTTAATTCGGTTTTATATAAAACCAAAATCACTAAAAATATATATAAAAAAAAATTACAACCAAAATTATCGGTTCGGTTTTAAAATCAAACTATTTAAATTTACACAAAATAAAAATCAAAATTGCAAATCGCAAAACCGATTTTTCAATTTTATAAAAATAAAAAATAAAACCAAAATTGCAAATCGTTGTTTTTTATATATAAACAAAAACATAACTAAAAATATAACCAAAATCGCGATTTGTGAAGAGAGGAACTGAGGGAGGAAAATAGAACAGAGCCGAACAGGAAGTCGGGAATGGCTGCGCAATTTGTGAAATGAAAAAGGATGAAACTTATATATATATATATATAAGAGGGGCTAAAAGTGTAAATAAATATATACACACATATATTAAGGTTAAAATATAAATATATATAAAAATAAGGATATATATATGTGATAAAAATATTTTTAAAATATTGGTTTCAGGGTTTGGTTCGTGGTTCGGTTTCGCGGTTCAGTTTCACAGTTTCTATTCTAAAACCAAAACCAAAACCGCTTCAGTTGCTAATTTCAAAATCAAAACCACAACCAAATCATTTAGTAGGTTTTAAAAATCGGACCATTCGATTTGGTTTATCTCAGTTATCCATTAGTTCGGTTTTTTGTGGCATTCTACTGGTTGGCAAAAAGAGGTGTATATTTCCTTCAGCACTTCAAGTATTAAATATTAAATTTAATCTTGAATGTATCAGGTTGATGTGGAAAAGTGCGTCTTTAAGATCATCCGTAAGATGATTAGTGGAGTTGCATGTAAGTTGGTCCGGACAACATCATACTATTAACAAACAAAAAAGGATTGGACCCACCACTTGTGTAAGAAGAGCTGGCGCATGGGTGGATCCACATACCGGGTCGGTTTAAATATAATTTTGTCACTTTCACCCCCCTAAAAAATAAAAAATTATAAATGAATACTTTTGTATTTTATTAATAAATGAAATTGGACCACATGTGATCAACAAACTATGTGGAAATGCCATGTCATACATCAAGGTTAATGAGGATGGAAATTGTCATCCTATTTTACGCATATATAATCTAATTATTTTGTTAGACGATCTTAAAAATATATTTTCTCATATCGATTTAGTGCATTTAAAATTAAATTCAAGATCTAAATTTCAGAGTATTTTGTAGAAGAATTGGACACTGGTTGACATGTCATCTTAACACGTTTCTTTGAATTTTTTTGTTAATTTTTATTTGACCATTGAACCCAACTATTTGGCCTACAAAATAAAGTCTAAAAGTTGGGGTAATTTTAGTATTAGTTGTAAAATTTGTACTTTACTCAACTTTGGACTTTTCCAAGCAAGAGTTTAGGTGAAGGTTATTGTATTTTTCCGAAAATTAAAAGGTGTTAATAATTTTTTTTTAATTTATTATCATATTTAACTCTATATAAAATTTTAGGTAATATTTTTAAAAAAATTATTATATTGTATATTTTTTATTGTTAATAATGTTAAAATGATTATTTTTTAAAATTTAAATATATGGTGGAGAATTTTTTTTAGGAAAAATAATAAAATATATTTGTTAAAAAATAAAAAATTAATTTATAAAAAAATAGAACAATTAATTTTTGGATGAAAGAATAAATGATTATTTGATTTGTGATTTTTAGTGTTCCTACAATATTTTAAACAAAGAGTAATTTGTGACAATTTTTTTCAATTATATGGTAAGATATGTCTAGATTAGTTTACGTGTATCTCGACTTATCACATTTTCAGACATTCTTAAGGTGCATTTCCTCACATTAGTCTGATGAATTTAAGGTTAAATTCAAGATTTAATTCGTAGAGTGTTACCCAAGAGAATTAAATTATGGTTGATAAGGAAATGAGTCACCTCCTATTATCAACCAATTTATTACCGATTATATATTTTTATTTTTGTTGTACATATAATTTCTTACAACATAAATTGGTCAAATAAGATGTTTGAATTTATTTAATGAAAAACATGATATTTAAGTGTGTATTTAATTATATTTGACTAGATTAATCTAAGGACTTTATTTGGCCCAATGAGCGAATCTTAGATTTAAAATAAGATTTGACACATTGAATTAACAAGAAAAATCTGAAGACTAAGAGGCTCCAAATTGTCTGTACTTGAGGCCGCCATAGATATTTTTATTTTTTTACAATAAAAAAAAAAATAAAACAAAAACTGCGGGCGCCTATCAAAAGTGCTTACATCCATTTTCGCTAATACTAAATTTGTCATATCTTCCGGTGAGGATTCCTTAATCTTTAGGTTGCAGCCTCGAATCACACATTTCTTGGTAAGAAAATAAGCACATTTATTGTCTTCTCTAGTGATATACTGGAGGATGTATTTATTACTTTTCAGGAGTTTCTTCCAATACTCCATCCAAACTTTGAATTTATGAGTATCTCGACATTTCCTTTGAATTAGGGATATAGCTTCCTTGGAGTCTATTTCCATAATCACTCTAGGAGGATCCGTTTCTAATGTAATGTGGATATCTGTTAGCAAACTCTGAGAATGTCATATTTTAAAGAGGAAAAAGGGTAATTAAAAACATAAATAAATTAGTGGTTAAAGTTGTATGGAGCTCAAATTTGATGGGAAAAAGAAGACACCAAGTGGCATAAACTTCGTGTGTAAGTAAGGGGAAAAAATTGAATTGTGGATCATTGGATTAATGTCTTGTTAGAAAGTAATTTTGATTGTACAATTTGGATAAACTCGTCCGCTAATTTATGCTTAGTGGCCAACATGGTGACCCACCCATCTCTAGAATTACCTTTGACAATGACATTAGATTTTTCAAGTTGTATACATGCGTGTGTCATTTATCTTTTTTAGATGTAAATTTTGAGGGAAAATATTTGAAATATCGGTGTGATTTTTGTCAAATATTTAATCAAAACATAGTCCATCCCTTGATATCCAGGAGATTCGATCTTACGCATATAAAACAAAATCTAAATTGGACACTAAGGGCTTGTTTGATAACAACTTAATTTTTAAGTGCTGAAAATTTAAGAAAATTGTTTGATAAAATTGTGCTAAAAATTTAAATGCTGATTTTTTTTTATTTGTTTGATAAGTACAAAATTTGTATGCTGAAAATTGTTTAATTTATATAACTACATTTGAATTAAGATAATGTGAAAAAAAAAAAAAAATTGAGAACAAAATAATAAAATCAGGGTGCCATTTTTTTTTTAAAAAAAATTATATTAAAATTAAAAGTAAAAATTAACCCAAAAATATGAAAATATTATGTATTTTTTTTTTTATGTAGTTTGATTGCTTAAATTAAATTATAACAATAATTTAAATATAAAATTAAAATCATAAAATAATTCAAAATTAATTCAATTCTCATTAATCCTAACTCTAATTAAATCCTCATAGGGGATTAAGGGCAAAATGGTCAAAAGATAATTTTTTTTAAGTGAAAAATAATAGAGTGCATTAAGCAAAATGAAATAAGTAAAGAGATCTTGACTTAATTTTTTACTCACATTTTGACTTAATTTTTAAGTTAACTTAATTAATTAAATGATATTAATTACACTTATCAAACAAATTTAATTAATTAAGTACTTAATATAATCAGTTTTAAGCACTTAATTTTTTTTATCAAACATGTCCTAACTTCTTTTAGCTCCATTGATTGGTTATTTTCAACTGGCTCATCTCTCATGGCTCGTTTGGTTGAATGAAATCGAGGTGAAATTGAATTGTTATTTTACCCTTGATTCTAATTCTAATGTTTCTTCTCTCACTTCATATCGCCTTAATTCTATTTTATCCAACCAAACGAGTTGTAATAGTTGATCCACCGATTAAACATTGTGCTTAATATAGTTTTGATTGGGCTCCTTTCCTATGTGGGCCCACTATTAACCCCCGACCATTACTCTGTAATTTGTGGTGAAATTTACCCTAATCATTTGTCCTCTTAGCTTATTCTGAAAAAATGTGGGAAGTTAATACTAGAGGGTTGATTCTTCTTCTTTACTTTAAACGTTTGATTGGATGGAATGAAATGAAAGAAATAATGGAATGAAAGAAAAAATAAAATAAAATTGTCAATAGAATCAATATTTCATTCACTTGTTTGGTTGTATGGAACAAGAGAAATAATGGAATAGTGAAATATAATAAAATTTTCATTATGCCCTAATAAAATTTTCATTATGCCCTTATAATAGAAATTTTATTATATTTTACTATTTCATTAATTTCTTTATTTTATTATATTTCACTATTCCATTCAATTTTCAGTTTCTGTTTTTTAATTTATGTTTTTGTTCTCAATTTTCAGTTTTTGTTCTCTAATTTCTGTTTCTGTTCTTAATTTTTAGTTTTCGTTCTCAATTTTCTGTTTATATTCTCAATTTTCAATTTCTGTTATCTAATTTTATATTTTTGTTTTCAATTTTCAGTTTTCGTTCTCAATTTTCTGTTTCTATTCTCTAATTTCTGAATTAGGCTGGATCATGCTATGGATTTTTTTGTAATTTTAATTTTGATTCCATTGCGCTGGACTTAATTTCAGTCCATTTCAAATGGAATCTCATTCCTTTGGTTTTTATTCCAATGGAATTCCAAAAGTAATTCTCTTGGAGAACCAAACAACGTAATGAGAATCGAGGACGGAATGACGATTCTATTCCGCCCCGATTCCGTCCAACCAAATATGCCGTAAGTGTTTCTCATCTTTTATAAAAAATTTTGTCTTTACACATATGTCTGCTGATTCAGATTTTACTTCTTATGTAATTTGCATCAATAAAATTGAAGGTATCTCTCTTAATCTTATCATTCAATTTGTTATGATTGACGTCGTTGATCATAATTATTTAAATAAAAATAAATAAAAAATTGGTGTCTTGATGAATGTTTTGGGCCAAGGAGTTGATTAATTGAACAACCGAATAATTTTTTTTTGCAAATTTTGATTAGATGGCCCATTCACTTTTATTTGTGTTTTAAAATTATTGCATCTTTTGAGTTTGGGATAGCAAAAAAAAAACCGAATCGACGACTAATCAAGAGAAACCGAGCTGAATGATCCGAGTTGAAATCGATTAAATAGTTTTGGTTTTAGATTTAGAATCCGAAGCGATTTTGCTGGTTTTGATTTTGAGATAGTAACCGCAGAACCGAATTAAGTAATCAATCCGTGTAACCGATATATATATATATATTATTTTTAATTTATTTAGTATTTATAGTTTCATCCTTATTTTTATTTATTTACACTTTTAACTTTTTTAGTTTACACTTTAGTTGGTTTTTAGTTTATGTTGAAAACTGTTTTTATTTTTATGTAGTTGGTTTCGCAGATTGTGTGATTTTTAAGAATATTTTTATGTAGTTGGTTTTGCTATTGATTTTTAGTTATTTTAAAAAATGTATGATTTGAAGAATGTTTAAAATTAATAGTGAATTGTAATTCGTGGTTGCGGTTTTTTTATAAAATTTAAAAATCTTAAACGGTTTCGCGGTTTTGGTTTTAGTTTTGGCTAAAATTAAACGATCCTGTTTTAAAACTATTTTTAAAAAAAAGGACGATTTTGATTTTAATCTTGCATGAAATTCACCCGAACTCGGATCATTGACATCCCTATTCATGATTGTGGGCATAAAATCAGAAATCTTCCGACATATTTATTACCACATGGCTCATGTCATTGTTGTTTGTCCTATGGTACTTTCCAACATTTTTCACGCCATTTTCTTCAATAGTAAGTAGTAGCCAGCGTAGGGCCACAGGCGGGCATATAGCAAATTAATACTTTGGTGTCACAAATTATTAAGACATGCCAGTTGGTCCGGTCAAAGGATTAAGGAGTGATTTTATTATGGAGTTTTGATTGTCCTGCCGACTGGGCTATTTTGCCGATACATCTGAAGTTCGAAATTGTAACCTACGTAAAGACTTGTTTGAATGTATTTAATGAAATTCTTTTGGTGTGAAAAGTAAAGTAAAAATTTAGGGAAAAATGGGAGAGTTCAAGTATTAGTCAAAAAATTCTATGACCTATTGCATTAAATACTGTGCTACTTATATGAGAGGGGACCGGATTGGTTCCAAAAAAATTAGGGTGTTGCTCGAGGCAGTGCGGTGATGATTGTAAGACTGGCAAGGAGTGCTCAACTTCGTCATCTTGGAGGCTGGTCCTTGGTTCGTGAGAGGCGTGAAACCAGAAAGTTCACCATGTCCTTCTCGGTTTTGGTTTTGATTTTAGTATATATCTAACGGTTTTGGTTTCTGGTAAAAACAAACCAAAACTAAACAGTTGTCATCCCTACCCAGGTGATAATTTCTGGTGCATATATGTGGTTTACATAGCCTCCCTCCTTTGCTGACAAAAGTAAAATGAAAACAAAACAAAAGGAGAAATTAAAAAGAAAGAGAAGTAGTTAACAACTGCATGTCCACTTCAGTACTTGGTCTCAGTACTGTAGGGTTTAATTACATCTATTTGCTGACATGAAAATGAGACTACATATTGCAGACCACAACTGCATGTCTCTATATTTTCACCAAAAATATATCCATGCATGCATCTTTTTCTTAAAACTATATTTTTTTTTGCCGCTTTTAATTAATTGTCACACACACCTAGGACTGTAAATGAGTTCATGAACCGTTCGAGTCCAGTTCAAAAAAAAAATTCGTTTGAACTCGTTTAATAAAATAAACGAGCTGAGTTCGAACTCCTAAAAATATTTGTTTAATTAACGAGCCTATAAGAAAAGGAATCGTTATATTGAACTATCCCAAACATTATTTTCCAGAAATTGTTCTAACTGCCCACGTTTGTTGAATATATATAAATATATGTGTGTGTATAATATTTGATAAGTTAGTAGAGGGCTGTATTAAATTGCAAGTGGATGATAGGCTATCGGTGATCACCTCTTCTTCTTGTTGTTACATGAAATGAGAGCATATATATCACAATTAATCTTGATTATATATATACATATACATATATAAGCAACTTGCTTCCTGCCTGTACGAATATTCCTGAATCCATCTGAAGACAAAACATTCATGCATAATAGAACATGCGACTTTGTCCCAACAATTTAATCATTACACCTTATTAAATTCTAAGTTTACGGCAAAGTTTGTTCCAGTTCTCCAAATTCTACGGACGGTAGATTTTGTATGATTCAAAATGTTGGACAGTAAACACGAAACATGTTCAAAAAATTAACGTGACTGACAGAAATAAGAATAATACGGTGAATGGCTGAGAAGACGAGAGAGAATTTAGGAATTATACTCATAAAAGAGAAGATAGAGAGAGAATCGTTTACGAAGAAGATTTGTGACGAAATTATTAAAACTAATTTAATGACATTATACACAACTGAGGAAACGATCCTTGATTGCTCACTATGGCATAGAAACGGATTTATATAATCGACTCTATTTAAGTAGGACAAAAGTTCAGTTATTATTGTTGTTTAAACGAGAGCGAGGAGGTTTTGATTCACAAAATAGATTCCACGTCAGGCACACATGACTAACTATGATTACAAATAAAATTAATCAAATTATATTATGTATGTATATATATGAAAGATAAATATTCAATTTAAATCAACTTTAGAAAATGGAAAAAGGGAAAGAAAGTGCATGTGAAAACAAGAATCCATTTGAGGAGGAGATGAAATGGTAAAGTAAGCAGATGCAATACGTCTCTTATTTTTTATTTTTTATTTTGTTTGAATATCTAATATATTGTGGAGACAGATCATCTAACATGGAATTTGGTTAATATTTAATGTTGTCGCTATCCAAACCTAATGCCCGGCCCCAGCTTGATATTTTCTTTTAATTGAATATTTCAGTATTTGCATTTTCTTTTTTGTTTATATATATATATATATATATATATATATATATATATGTATGTATGTATGTATAGTAATTCCACCAATCACAAATTTCTTCCACCTAATAATATCACCCTCATTTGTATGATAAATATCGATCTCTCCATATATATATATATATGTATGTATGTATAGTAATTCCACCAATCACAAATTTCTTCCACCTAATAATATCACCCTCATTTGTATGATAAATATCGATCTCTCCATCCAATAGGTATTAGTCATGTTAGCAAGAGAAAATGTCATTTTTCTTTGTCCACTAGAGTTCGATCGGCTCTTCTGAAAATCAATACTCCAAGAATTAAATTTTGAATTTGAGTGCGCCTTTAAGATTACTCAGGGAGGTAATTTGTAGCCAGACAACATTTCCGTTTAAAAAAAAAATTTGATCTGGCTACAAATTATTTTTTGGGATAATTGACCATTAATTCCAAATAACATATGTAATTTAAAAAAAAAAAATTCACTTAAGACATAGGTTTTAATTTAATCCCTTAAGTTGGTGAGCCTTAGTCCTGCATGTGCAGGCATTGCAAGGATTGTAGCGAGAACTTTGGTGAGTAAATTCGTATTATAGTGAATATTAGTTATAACTTAATAATTAACTATAGTTACATATATCTGTGTAATATTAGTTACAAGTTACGAATTACATGTATTTGTGTAATATTTATGATATTTAACAAATATTATACACAAAAATTGTTTAATATTAGTTACATGTATTTGTATAAATTTAGTTACATGTTACAAATTACATGTATTTGTATAATATTTGTTACATCTAATAAATTTTTACACACAAATTAATTATATGTTACAAAATACAATAATATTTGTTACATTTAACAACAATTTTACACACAAAATAGTTATATATATGCAGGCACGTGTAGTGGGTCTTCCGTCTTTTTTTTAATAGACGGGACTAAAACACAAATTGATTCCGTCATGGAACTTTTTAAAATTTTAGAGTAAACTAAAAGGTCCCTTTTTTTTATTAATAAAACGACTTAAATCTAAAAATGTATAAAGCAAAATCTCATTGGTTTACTAAAGAGAAATTTTCAACATTTTAATAATATATTTTGAGATTTTAGATTGTTTTATTTAAATTTTTAATTATTTTTTTAAACCCTTGTCGTTTTATAATATTGATTAAATAATTTAATTTTATATTTTAAATTATAAAATAATAATTTTTAATTAAAATAATATCAAAATGTACTTTTAACCCAAAGAAATTGTTAGTAATTTTATATGTTCTCCCACTTATGTAGACCGTGACACGTGTACCTAACATTAACTTAAGACATAGACTATACATACATATGTAGTAAAGTGGCTTACAACTCTTAATTTAATGAGACATGATTACGCATCATTGATGTTAACGTGTAGGAGAATATTAATTGTTGTAATTTATAGTCGTTGTTTTTTTTCTAATTAATTACCCTTTTTTCTTCACTTTCAAGTCAGGTGGTCCTCATTTGTAATAGAAAATCTTATTGAGAGGTCTCAAAAAATTACTTTCTAAAGATTATGTTATGTATTAAAAAATCATTGTTACATGACCTCGTAGAGTGATAATTTTATAAAATTGGATCTTTCACCAAATTTCCATTTTTAATATTGATATTAGCATTTTTTATATATTTCGTAAATGTAACTATATGGCAGATACCTTAACTAATATTCTTACTCTTAGCAGTATTAGTTTTCATGACGAGTATGAATTCCCGTCTTCCGTTAGTTCGTGGTTTCATGATGATCGTAGGGGATTCTCCCATATGAGGATGTAATTATTTTTCTGTCTAATAAATTGCCTTCGGGGCTTAAAAAAAAAAAGTTAATCTTGCCTAACAATCAATTTTCTTCATCGAGTTGTTTTTTTTTTTTTTTTTTGCTAATTTTAATTGGTTATGCCCCCCCCCCCCCCTTTTTTTTTTAACATCTTTGAGCATATGCTCTTTCAATTATGTTGTCTACATTTTGGAAGTAAATTAATGCGCCAATGCATAATTTGGTCATGTAATCAAATCTATAAAAATTAAGATGACCTTTTGTTAGTGTTTCTGTTTTTCTATTTCTATTAAAATGAGATGGGATGAAAATTTTGTTTTCCTTCTGAAATATTTTGAAAATAGAAAATATTTGGTAACGACTATTGTTCTGAAATTGTTTCTTTTAATTTATGAGAACAGAAACAAGAAACACGTTTAGTTGCAATATTTTATTTTTAATTTTTTTTTTCTTTAAATGTATTATGGTCGGTGGGTATGATGGCCGGTGGGGTGGTGGTAGGAATAAATTTGTAGGAGTAAATAATAATCAACATTTTTTTTCTCAAATTCTTAAAGAATTTAAAAAATAGTCCAAAATTACTTTCAAAATTTTGAAAAATGAAACATAATTACTAAACGCATTTCTGTACATTAATCTTAAAATTTTGAGAACAAAAACATGAATCAAGGAACAAAATAAAAACATTAACCAAACAAAACATGAGTGACCCCTTTTAAGTAAAGATTGAAGCGTGCCTCCTAATTTATTGTTAGCATTATGTAGTACAATTGATTCTAACACTAAAAACATCCAAATGTGACATTTTACTTTATTGAACTCATGAAATTTTTTAGATCCCATACTATGTACTATTTATAAAAGATGAGATATCATAATATCCTTGTGTCTAAAGACATAAATTTTAATTTAAATAATTAAATAAAAAATAGAATAAGCATGATTGTGATTGTCACAACCCACCCCGATTTCCCAATATTCGTGGGGCGGTGTGACAACAATACTAATTTTTTTTTCCAGCGATGACTAACTCAAATTAAAATACCTTACACAAAAAGAGAATAGTATTTACTATATTCAACAAAAATACATATATCCCCTTCTCTTGGGATTCTTTCGCTCTTACAACAACAACGCTAGTTCACTTTTTTTTCTAACCAACATATACAACCAGAAGCAAAAAGAATCACTATCGAGATACCCTCCCGCTACAGCCCTTCAGGAATCGACCTACTGCCAGTAGGGGACAAACATTTCTCTACAGCACCTGTGAGTGTACTGTCTTCTTAGTAATTTTTAAAACATAACATCAAAATAATTATACATTCTCAACACCTTTCTAAAACAAAGATTGAGCGTATTTATACGAAAACCATCATACAAACATCTCTTCTTAAAGTAAACAGTGGAAAAAAATAAACAATTGTATAATTATATATCTCACAAATCCATTCAGTGTAAAACCATATCAATCAATATATGCAATAAATCACCAATCTTAGTAAAAACATCCCATTTAATTATTTACCTATCACTCGCATACACACCGACTAAACCATAGTGATCGTTTTAACCCCACGATCGGGAGTTGCAACGGTACTGTAACCATCTGTAGGATATGCTTTGCTAGCGGACCTAACTGCGCAGATCACCGCCTACCGGACGTCTCCGGAGGCCAATAATATAAGTCACCAATTATATCAATCACCATAACAAATATCCATCAGCCGAACCACCCTCCGGACAGATCATAATATGAATCACCACTTGCCGGACCACCCTCCGGACAGGACATAAACTATGGCATAGTCTAACCAACAACACAATTTCAAGCAACAACACCATCGTCAATTTGGTTACCGTCAATTTCCAACAAAATTATTTATAATACCCTTCTTTTTGAAACCCTAACAATTTCACGAAAATTCATTTTTTCCAACTCACACAAAACTGGCTTGATCCACCACTTTTATAAAATCATGTAGTTTAATAAACATTTAGGTCGACATATAGTAAAATAATTTTATAAGAAGACAGTATACTCACCTCAAAATTTGTACTTGCAAGCCCCCTTAGAATATGCTTCTGCTCTCTACCGCCTAAGCGAAAATACACCGCCTAGGCGAACAGACGATTCTTGCTCTCTGTTGTTTTACTGCCTAAGCGATATTCCTCTGCCTAAGCGATCACGAAATTTCCGGCTCTCTGTTGTTTTACCGCCTAAGCGATATTCCACCGCTTAAGCGGTCACGGCTTCGTCCCTGACAGAACAGAACAGAACAGAACAGACCAGTCTTTTTTACCTCCTTCTCGTCTCCAACTTCGGCCCTTAAATCCTTCACTCCACCTTCACGATCAACCATCCCAAGTTTACGCTGATATTACCAACCTCATTCCCTTCACTCCAACTAAAACACCTACTAAAACAACACCCCAAACCATTGATTTGCAACTCCAAACAGCAAAAACAGAGCACAGACCTTCACACCCACATACTTGCTTCCATATAACCCCAGAACATGTCACACTTACATACTGCTACAGCCCAAGCGACCCTCAACCTTGGAAAGCACCCTGAACCCGCACTAGTGATCTCCGGCAGCTGCTCCGGTAGCTTCCTTCTACTTCTACGCTTCTCTCTCTCTCTCTCTCTTTGCTGTTTCTTCCAGAATGATCGTAGCCCCCTTACCATGTTTATACATATATAAATCTATGGATTTCGTGGAGCAAAGTCATGCCACGTTGCCCCCTTCCCTTCTCTTTCTCCCGGCATGGCTCACGGTACACACACACACACACACACACACACACACACACACACATATATATATATATATATATATATATATATATTATAATTGAATGTTTAAAATATCTAAAACAAAATACTCTTTCTCCCCCCCCCCTCAAACTTCTCATATTTCTCATTTCATCATTTTTTTTTTTTTTTTCTAAACTGGGTCTTATAGTGATGGCGAGTTGTTCAGTGTGGAAATGGAGAGAAACAAGTGATTGGTGAGGAGATAGGGACAGGTAAAGGTGTGCCTAAATCGAGTGGGAGGCGAGACTGAGTATGGATTTTTCGTATTGTTTGGTGCTTTTTGTTGTATATTTTTTAATTATTTGTTATAGTGATGTTCGTTGGTGGTAGTAGTGATATATATATATATATATATATATATCGTGGTTGACGGCGACGAAGAATGTTTGATGTCGTGTGTGGCGAGGTAATAAAATTTATGATAGTGATAAATATTTATCGTAATGTGAAAGGTTGTCGTGGATACAGTGATGATAGGCGGTGGCCTTGGAGGTGGGTGTGGATCTATATGAGCTGTTATGATCCGTACTTTTCAGTCATTCACAAGTGACAGATAAGTCCAAACTACAAAGTACTGTCCGAACCATTACATACGTTGTTTGTATTCCTCTGATAAATACACGACAAACACCACCACCACAGATATGCCGACTCCCTTATCCTATCTTATCTACTACCCCCACTTTCTCTTTACTTTTAATAAAGTTAAGTGGGCCAATTTTTCCCTATCTGGAGGCCCAAAAATTTTCCAATTTAGAGGCCCAAAACATTTTGGACCAAAATGTGAGAATAATAATATATAACTCTATATGTTTGGATTTTTGGCCCATATTTGTAATAATAATCTATGAACTCAACAAATTTTCACTTACACATCGGGCCTTTGAATCGCCTAACCAGAAACCCTCGACTAGATTGGGTCAGAGGTGTTGTGATTTGGGTTTTGATACTAGTGTCGGATAGTTTTGGACATCTATTAACTCTAAAAGTTGGCTTATGAGGTAAGACTACACGTTTATAATTGGATCACCAGCTCCTTCCTCAACTGAGTTGGGACAAACCCAACAATAAAAAGAATTCAAGTTTGGCTAAGGAAGACTTATCTAATTTACTATTTTATCATCATATTTATAAATTTCAATAAAGAATTATATCATTAGAATAGCTATAATTTGGCTATTTTTTTTTAAGAATTCTTTATTTTTCTTCCAATTTGATGGTAGATAAAAAATTAGCAAAAAAATTACATATTTTCTTCTTATTTTCCTTTACCTTCAATCTTTCTTCATGCCAAACAAGATTTTTGTTATTACTATCAATGTGGGGTATTTCTACCGCCCCCGATCTCCAACCACAGCCCAGCATGTGGCACGGAAGTAGACGGTGGACTGGTCAACGTCCATCACACCTGCTGACTGGATCTCTTGAGGGTCACCATGGATGGTCCACTTCATTCGCCGAAGACCGATTGGTCTCTAGGCTCATTGTTGTCTATGGTCACCGTTCACCAAGCAAAGTCAGGGGTTTGCCAACCACATCTTGACGAATACCGCCCAGCGACTAACATTGAGGGGTTTTTCTCCATGACAAGCTTGTTGGACTACGACCAATGATCTCGGGACAGCGATCCCCCTGTTGCTAAGAAAGGCTTCGTTTTTCCTGTGGGTTGTGCTCTGTCTCTTGTTCATTTGGGCCAGCCCGAGGGCTCCTTTAGATGGGCCGAAGGACAAAACTTAGTGGCCAATGACACGCCATGTGCTTCCTTATTGCACACGTGTTGGATTACCGTAATTCCTCGCGCTCAGATCTCTAATTTTTCAGAGATAATTAGCCTCATCTTCTATAAATATTAGTGCATTCAATGTCCAAGTAATGCTCAACTACCCCACTTAAAAAAAAAAAAAACATGTATTTTTCTCTTAAGTTTTTACTTTCACGCTGGAGGGATATTATTAAGTATTACCACAGTGGACTTTTGTGCATGTATAGGCATGGACTAAAAAGAGTGTTAACGGTTGAGTTTTGATTGCGGATTGAACAACAAGCACAACGCACCAAAAATTTGAACTTCACCTCGGCAAAAAATCTCTACTTGAATATTGACAAGATCAACTCGGGTGGTTAACCAATTTCAGACAATTATTTTTCATGATTTTAATTTTTTTATTTTTTGGTAACTATCATAAATGATGCAATCGGATAACTGTTGTACAAGGATTGTGTCAGAGATATGACGTGGCAATTACCCACAGGTTTTACTTTTTGTTGAAAGAAAAAAGAAAACAGAGGGCTTTACTTATGATAATGAGGGTGAAATGAGTGACTGTGTTCTCCCTCAGCGGCTTGGAATTTTATTTGGATAAGCCCCATTGCCCACGTCATCACTCATCATACAGAAGAAAAAAAATCCCAAATTTCTATTTACACTCCTTCCTTACTAACTACACTTCCTCCTTATTTTAATTTGTCCTTAATTTTAAAAAAGTCTCAGAAAGCAGCCACTTGTATTTTAATTTTAGCTATTAAAAAAAGTAAAACTATTATATACGTTTGTACTTGCGCAGTTATATATAACTATTTTGTGTATAAATTTTTGTTAGATGTAATAAATATTACTGTATTTTGTAACATATAACTAATTTGTATGTAAAAATTTGTTAAATGTAATAAAAATTACACAAAATATTACATGTAATTAAATTTACACAAATACATTTAATTGATATTAAACTAATTTCTGTGTGTAATATTTGTTAAACGTCACAAATATTATACAAATACATATAATTTGTAACGTGTAACTAATATTATACAAATACATATAATCAAAATTACACAAATATATATAATATGATGTGGGAGAATTTCATCACATATTCCACGTGAACAATATCGTCCCAAGTGTGGAAAAATGACTGTGTTGGGAGCTGGAGTTCCCTCCGAGTCAAGTTGAGAATCGTCTTGCCGAGCTGAAGAAGTCTGAACTAAGCTGACGAGACCAAGTACCCTTCACTCGTCGTCTCCGTGCTTCGGGCCACCCCGGGCCGTCTTGAGGCTCCGGCCCATGGGCCTCTACAGGTGGGCTCGAAAGCTCAACCCAGATGACCAGAGCACTAATCTACTTGCTCATTGGCTACTAAGATGATTAGGGTAATTGATCCGAACATAGCTCCCTAATTTCGCGGCGCTAATCAAGTCCAGCGCCTATAAATATATTATGGGATCCAATGCCCAACGGTACGCCTTCTCTACTGACATTAGAGCATTTCTTAGCATTTCTCCCCCGGTTACTTACTCTTACGCCGAATGGACTTTACCAGGCACAACCCCGGTGAGTCTGTGTGCATGTGCTCGAAGATCAGGACAAAGTCTAGAGAAATATTCATCTTGGAGTCTGAACAGGATCTCAGGTTGGGATGAGGATTTCTAATTGGATTGCGATCATCTCGAGGTCGTCAGCACCCCTAAACTCACCAGTTAATCATGTCATCAACAATCTTGTAAGTGTATTGCCTTTTCGGACCATACTATTGGTCGCTTACCACTTTTGGACATCCACAGTTTGACGCCGTTTGTGGGAACGCACTGAAAGCCTCCCCTGATCGTCAGCTCTCCACGAGGTTAAGACTTGATGATCACAAGGTTTGGAAAAAAAATTCGCCAAGCCGACCAAGCGTTTGCCACGAACAATAATCCACCCCTGTCCATACAAGACATGTCAAAGGCTCCTAGGCCGGACCCCCCAACCCTACCTGTGGAGCATCTCCACCAACTCCTCATCCCGCCGTTGTAGCCCACCGACTAGCCGGGTCTTGTTTTACCCACTAGGCCATTTGTTGGGTAGACTTCCGGGGCCCCTGAGGCGACCTGTGTCGATATCTTAGAATGTCAGCTAGGCGAGTTCCAAACCTTCTTTCAAATTGTCCTAGCCCGCTTGCTGCTGGCCTCTCCAATGGGTCTCCTGACAATCCAAGTCGCAGGTTAGGAGGGGCAAACAATCAAAATTTAAGAGCGCATCATCCATTCCAGCAGGCGCACCCCGAGGCCCCGAACGCATAACGGTAGTTAGAGGGAATGGTCTCTTATCCCCGGGCAGTGGGCCCAATCTCTCTTCCGCTTGCCGTCTCTTGGATCCATGACTCCTGCTCGGCCCTTCATCAGCCTTACCCTTTTTTCTTCTAACCTCTCTCGTGATCTTTTCAGGTGGCTTTCCTTACATCGGCATTATGGAATCTCGTGCCCTTCTCCAGAGCAGCGTCCAAACTCGGATCTGGGTTAGAGTAGATGGCACGTTTTCCCATATACCAATCGGTAAGTGACATACCGATAGGGGTTTTGTAAGCTGTGCGATAGGCCCACAATACATCAACCAAACGTTCTGACCAATCCTTCCGATTGGGACGCACTATTTTTTCTAAGATTTGTTTCACCTCTCGATTGGACACCTCGACTTGACCATTAGTTTGAAGGTGATAAGGTGTGTCTACCTTATGAGTCATGGAGTACTTTTGCATCAGTGTCTTAAAAGGATGATTACAAAAATGTGACCTTTCATCACTAATGATTGCTCTCGGCGTCCCAAAATGACTGAAAATACCTTATGGTCATTTGTCCGAGTAGCTATGGCCTCAACCCACTTAGACACATAATTTACGGCCAACAAGATATACTCATGACCAAAGGATGTTGGGAAAAGTCTCATGAAGTCAATACCCCACACATAAAAAATCTCGACAATTAGGATCGATTGTAGGGGCATCATATCTTGATGGGATATTGATCCTATGCGCTGACAATGTTCACACTTCTGACAGAAGCGATGCGCATCTTTAAATAAGGTTGGCCAATAAAAATCACATTGAAGCACTTTTGTTGCCGTCTTTTCCCCCCCCCCCAAAGTGTCCCTGCATGCCTGCGAGTGGCAAAAGTCAAGAATACTGTCAAATTTGTATTCGGGCACATATCGTCTTATTATCCGATCTGCGCAATTCTTAAATAGGTTAGGATCCTCTCAGTAAAAGTGTTTGACATGTGAGAAGAATCGGTCTTTATCTTGTTTCGTCCACTGGGCAGGGATTTCACCTATAGCGAGATAATTTGCGATGTGCGCAAACCAAGGCGGGGACATTTGGAGAACAGAAAAAAGTTGTTCATCGGGGAATGAATCCCCCTATAGCCTCATTTTATTTACTTTCCTCGAGAAAAACCCAAGATAGGTGGTCGGCTACGACATTCTCTACTTCCTTCTTACCTCTAATCTCAATGTCAAATTCTTGGAGTAAGAGAATTCACCTAATCAATTGATGTTTTGTCTCTTTCTTAGACAATAGGTACCTCAAAGATATATGATCTGAAAAGATGATAACTTTCGACCTCAGGATATAAGATCAAAATTTATTGTCATGACCCGTCCCGGACACCCGTTATCTCGGGGCCGGCGTGACGACAACATGACATCACCTGAATATAATCTGATACCAAAATTGTCACGACCCGTTCCGGACACCCGTCATCCCGAGACCGGCGTGACGACAACACGACATCACCTGAACATTCAATCAACTAATATATTACAATATGACTACATTACTATACAATCGTCTATACAGGATATATATAATCTCTCATATGGGGACACACCTGTCCCTAATTTTTTTTTTTTTTAATTTAATGGAATATAAATTACCTATGAACCTCTCACTGGTTCACTTCTGACAACTTATCTCAAAACTCCCATATGAATCCATCGCATGACTCTACCTAGTGCCAGTAGGGGATCGACTCCTAATTGCTCAACCAGCGAATGTACTGCTTTCTTAGTAAAAATATTTTAGATGGATCAAGTATAAAATATATAAATATCATATAGCACAAAGAAAAACCCTTTTTTTCTTATCACCACGGAAAACCACGTATATATGTTTATAACATTTCAACTAAGCAGTAAAAATCAACCAAAACGTTACAACAACCATATAGTATAACGGAACTGAAATAATAGATATATCATCGTAAATGGATACACCAAATCAGTATAAAATAAAGTATATATAAATGTCATATACGACAAAACACCATATACGACAAAACACCACATACGACACCACATCACACCATACCTCACCACACCACACCTCGGTTAGCCATGTGATCGTTTTAATTTCACGATTGGGAGTTGCAACGGTACCGTACCACCCGTAGGATATGCCTTCCTAGCAGGACATAACAACGCTCTGCCAGACTATGCCAAGCAGGTGAACAACGCTCTGCTGGATTATGCTAAGCGGGTGAACAATGCTCCGCTAGACTATGCCAAGCGGGTGAAATATCGCTTTGCTAGACTATGCCAAGCAAGTGAATATCCAACACCAATCTCCACCTCACCTCAACAACAACAACAACTCATCTTCACCTCAACCACAACAACAACAACAACAACTCAATAGATAATCAACGCTCTGCCGAAGCAGATAAAATCAATAGCATCGTAAAATCAATGACAATATCGTCAAACTACAAATCAATAATATCAATCTCTATTTCCAAAATCGATTTTAATCCAAATATCATTTTTCCACCCTATTTTAAAACCAACTAGATTTAACAAATCATTTCTTTCCACTTTTCTTTAAAAACCAACGAACACCATATTTTCAAATCACCCAAATCTGCTTGATCCATATAAGTTATAAATTCATCCAATTTTTAAGTAAACACATTTTTCCATCAGATATATAAAAATAGATTTTTGACAAGAAGACAATACACTCACCTGGTAATCCGCTTCGAAAACATTTATACGCTACCCATCCTCCGGTGCCTGCGAACCTAATAGTGACAAGGCTTAAATTAATATGTTATGTAAAAAGAACCTAATCATACAATGCAGGCCCTAATTTTCGTAATTTCCTATTCCCTGCATTCTATATTACAATTCAACGAGTATTGCTCCGTTACAGTTTACGATATCGAATTTATTCATGTGAACAGTCTCAATATTTATTATTGCCATTTCGACATTTCCGATGCTAGTAATTAGTTTCATAATCACCCACGAGACAGTTAAATAGAATTAAATGCATATATTAAAAGGGATAGGAATTCTACCTTTTCCAGATTTTTCGTCGGTCCGCGAGATGAGTTTTAGGTTTTATTGGGGTGGTTTGTGTATTTTTCCTTTCTTCTTTCTTTTTCTTTTTCTGTTTTGCGTTTTCTTTCCCTGTTTCCGTTTCTCGTTTGCGTTTAACCGCCGACGACCCAACAACACCCCTACGCCAGACCACCGAACCTACTCTCTCTTTTTCGTTTTCTGCACCGCCGGCGACGACCAATGACCTACCTACACATACCTACACCACCGGAGGAGCACACACACACACACACACACATACACACATCAGTGGAATTCACACACACACCCCAACGGCTTTTACCTCTCTTTCTTCCTTTTTCGTTTTCTATTTGCTGCTGGGTTTTGCCGCCGTCACAACACACACACATACACACTCACACACCAACTACAAAACAGGGACAACCACACACATACACACACACACACACACGCATTGCTTTCTCTCTCTAACTTCCACTCACTGCTAACTAACTAACCGATGGCGGTACCCCCACAATCGATGACAACTGAACGATGACATACAAACACACCCACACCACGACGACAGAACACCACATGCCGTAAAAAAAACAACCAAAAATACACACATACACGCTTCCGATCACAGACCAAAACGTACACAACACACCCTGATGATCAACACACCCACACCGCAAGCGTTGAACAAACACACACGACAGACGCAACGAAAATAGAAAACATACACATACATGCACAACACCGCCGGCACACACGGACATACTCAGTCCATGATCACCCCCCCACACACAAACGATCAAAACAGAAATAGAGCATACACACACTCACCGGATGAATTGCCTTATCTCTCTCTTCGATTTTCTCACTGCCGAACTGCAACCCATTGCCGGCCTCCCTCTTTCTCTCTCTTTTTCTGATCGCTTCTCCCCGTCTCTCCATATATATATATATATGTGTATGTGTGTGTGTGTGTGTGTGTGTATGTATGTGTGTGTGTGTGATCAAGCAGCCGGCCAAGTGGCCATTTTTCCTACGTTTATTTCTTCACCAACTCTCTCTCTATATACTATATATATAATTTGCACTAACCTCCCATTTATTTTAGTTAAGTTATAAATTTAAACCAAATTCTAATTTTAATATTTTGAAAATTACAAATTAACCCCTTAAGTTTTAAATTAAAGAATAAATTACAGCATTTACCCCGTTATTTTCGAAATATTTTAAAACGTGACTTAAATTATACGTGTAACGAAGATCGGGGTCTTACAACTCTTTTCCCCTAAAAGAAATTTCATCCCGAAATTTTCCTCGAAAACAATAGTAATTAAAATCTCAATAAAAACAATAACATTTCAAATTCGCACCGCATGGTCATATTAGTTACACTTAATTAGTAACCGTCAATTTACTTTTACACATCGCAATATTTTCTATTCGCAGTAGCTCACATTATATCTAACAACTATCAAATAGGCTGCACCTAGCACAACCAATCAACTATCGGATTTTTTTTTTTTATATTTCTCAATGCTTCTGCTGCGCTACTCTGATAAAATTATGATAAATAACAATATAGTTTGAACATATCACGGTAATCTTAGTGGGTTGGGTCTATCTTATTTCAACAATAATTTTTCCCTAACCAACATGTATATATTCCATCCAGTCAACCGGTTCGCAATAATATATTCGTCCAACATTTCCAACTAACAAGTTCGCAACCATTATCATACGCAACAAACAATCCAAACTCCACGTGAACTGGCTCGTGAGGCCAAGAATCATTAATCTCAATATTTATGTAAGAATTTCATAAGCTTATAATTGTTCTATAACTATTACCACAATCTAATGTATAACACATAGATATCTCCAAACCACATCATTATGTATCAAAATACGTCGAACGGGTCATCTATAAGAATTCCCTTCATGTCTTCACATTTAATTAAGTCCCTGGCAAGGCCACACGTGTCAATTATGTTTCTATCTACCTAACAATACTTCAAACATCTAACCACATATACATATAGATCGAAGTACATAGATACATCCCAATTACAAAAATTCGATACATCGCAAAAATCAGTAATCCCTTAATGTAAAATATTGTAGGTAACATATTATATCAATAATACTCATCAACTTAAAGATAATTCAAATAATCATTTTCCCCTGAAATCTTAATGACCCCATATTTCGACTCCGTCTAATATTAGAAGTGGTCCAATGCATCTAATTGAATTATCTTTTTATCAAAATCCATTGCTAAATAAAAATGTAGCCACACCAGGCTGCATTCAAAACTCAAAAATTTTCGTTCTCCTATCTTAGTTCAGTCTATTTGACTGGAATCCTGCATCCTTTTCATACAACACTTTACGGTGCCACCTTGTTCACCGAAAAAGTATCGGTATTATAAATAAATTCCACTAGCGCCATATAATCATCCCATCTACCAGTACATTCCAAAACACGACTCTTCAACATATCCCCCAACATTTGAATCGCACTTCCCAATTGACCGTCTCTATCCGACACTATGGAAATCGATGCACCATGTAACCTACCCAACTCATCAATAACCAGTTGGGCATACATATCCAGAGAACACGTCACCTTATGCCCTTTTTAAATGTGAGGTAATCCCGAAACACAATTCATCGTGCTACGCTTCTATTTCCATTCTGGAATAGGTAAAGGTTGCAATAACCCACCTGGATGTTGATGCTTGACCTTAATTTGCTAACAAACAAGACACCTAACAACAAATTCTGTAATTCCCCATTCCATTCCAATCTACCAATAACGCTTACTCAATCTCGATACATTATGATATTACCGGGTACATTGCGTATATTGAACTATGCACTTCTTTTAATGGTACATTTCGTCAAATGAGCATCATTAGGAACACAAAATCTATTGTTAATCGTCAAAACTTCATCATTATTTCTAACACGATACTCAGCTCTTGTGATCATTTTTCACTTTATCCCTAATCTTTCCCAACTGAAAATCCAACTTCTGCACTTCTCCAACACGGTCGATCAGTATTGGTTTCAAAATTAAAATCTCAAACAGCGTTTCCATCTGACCAACTGCCTACTAAACTCACAAGGGTCTCAACTCAACCCATAAATTAATATGAACAACCCGGATGTGCGCAACCAAACTTACCGATTTCCGACTCGAAGCATTCGTTACAGCATTGACCTTTCTTGAATAATAATAGATAGTACAACTATAGTCTTTAATCAGTTTTATTCAACGCCTCTACCTCAAATTTAGCCCCTTTTTGAATAAGCAATCAATTCGGACTCTGGTGGTCGGTATATATCCCATAAATCTTGTCATACAAGTAATGTCTCCACAACTTCAAGGCAACCACAATCGTCGCCAACCCCCAATTCGGGCATCGGGTAATAACGCTTACATTTATCAGTCTTCTCGAATTTAACTTTCGTGCGGGTCAATCAGATCAACGGGACGGCTATCATAAAGAATCCCTGCACCAATCGATAATAATGATTCAACAATCCTCAAAAAGTTTCGAAGTTCTGTTACACTTTTCAGCCTTTCCCATCAAATCACAGCTTCGACTTTCTTTAGATTCACTTGAATATTTTTTCCCAAGATCCCATGTTCCAAAATTACCACTCGATCCAACCCAAACTCACATTTATTGAATTTGACATACAATTGTTTCTCTCACAACGTCAACAACATAATCCAGAGATACACTGCATGCTCTTTTCTACTCTCGACCGGATCGCCGTTTTCGCCATGCCACTGTCTCTGATCTTTAATTGGAGATATCCAAATCGAAAATCTATTTGGGAGTACACCCTGATCTTACGCAGTTGATTGGACAAATTGCCAATTCTACACGATGGGTATAAGAACCGCTCTTTATTCTATTGTCGGTCGGTTACCAACACTCATTCTCGGCGTACCTCTCTTTTTCTTTACGAATAACACCGGTTCTTCATGGAGAGAATCGCCAGGTTTACTATAATCGTGGGTTAACAGATCTTCCAATTTCGTCAACTCGGTATGCGGCCTATAATAGGGTGGAATTTATATAAGAATAGGTCCTAGGGGTAACTTGATAGTATTTTCTGGAAACCCTGACAATTCTACTGGGACATATATCGGGACAATCCCTCACTACTGAAGTATCCGTCATCTGAACATTGTTTTTGACTAGTGCCCATCACTTGCGTGAAGTATCCCTGATATATATATTTTAAACAATCCACCGACAACTCATACGACACGGACTATAGTTGTACACACTTACTATCATCACAGACTCATCATTCTCGGCTACTTTCTACACGTCATTCTCTATTGCGTTTGTTGTATTTACTAGTTCCACAAACTTTTGCTCAGCCTGCCCGTCGGCCTAGAACTTACTACCAAATTAAATCCTTTCTAGCATCGCCACAGTTTTCTCACATCCCTAATTCCAACTAATACAATTCCTTCAATATCACTACTAGATTCCCTTAATTTAGATATCGTTTAAGAATTCAACTTAAGATGTGTTCTGCTACACTATCTATTATTTTAACAACTAATTATTAGGTGCTACTAATAGGGGATCCCAACGTCAAATAATACGCATATGATTGTTTATCGGTTATAATCTAACTTTCCCAACTACGAGTACCCCACAATCGCGATCCACCCAAAACCACTACCAATAACACAACGTCACCCGAACCACCAACTAGCAATGTCACAACTTTGTCATATCCACTAGTTGCCAACAAGACAACCAACCATACAGGATGCCAATGCACTAAGTAATGTAATAACATAACTATCCCTCACGTGCCGAACTCACTTATCGACACCCTATCTAATGTCCCCTACTGACTAGACGACTGACACGTCTTCCTATTTCATGGTCCTCTACTGGCACAACAACTAACAAGTCTACAGAACCTATAACCTAGGCTCTGATACCAAAATATAACATCGTAAAATCAATGACAATATTGTCAAACTACAAATCAATAACGTCAATCTCTATCTCTAAAACCGATTTTAATCTAAATATCATTTTTCCATCCTCTTTTAAAACCAACTAGATTTAACAAATCATTTCTTTCCACTTTTCTTTAAAAACCAGCGAAAACTATATTTCCAAATCACCCAAATCCGCTTGATCCATATAAGTTATAAATTCATCCAGTTTTTAAGTAAACACATTTTTCCATCAAATATATAAAAAACAAATTTTTGGCAAGAAGATAGTACACTCACCTGGTAATCTACTCCGAAAATATCTATATGCTACCCATCCTCCGGTGTCTGCGAACCTAATAATGACAAGGCTTAAATTAATATGTTATGTAAAAAGAATCTAACCATGTAATGCAGACCCTAATTTCTGTAATTTCCTATTCCCTACATTCTATATTACTATTCAATGAGTATTGCTCCGTTACAGTTTACGATATCGAATTTATTCATGTGAACACTCTCAATATTTATTATTGCTATTTCGACATTTCCGATGCTAGTAATTAGTTTTATAATCACCCACGAGACAGTTAAATAGAATTAAATGCATATATTAAAAGTGACAGGAATTCTAGATTTTTTGAATTTTTCGCCGGTCCACGAGATGAGTTTTAGGTTTTATTGGGGTGGTTTGTGTATTTTTTTCTCTTTTTTTCTTTTTTCCTTTCTTCTTCCTTTTTCTTTTTCTATTTTGTGTTTTCTTTCCCTGTTTCCGTTTCTCATTTGCGTTCAACCGCCGACGACCCAACAACACCCCTACGCCGGACCATCGAACCCATTCTCTCTCTCTTTCGTTTTCTGCACCGCCGGCGATGACCAACGAACACACACCCACACCACCGGAGGAGCACACACACACATACACAGCAGTGGAATTCACACACACACCCCAACTTCTCTCTCTCTCTCTCTCTCTTTCTTTTCCGTTTTCTGTTTGTTACTAGGTTTTGAGGCCGTCACAACACACACACACACACTCACACACCAGCGACAAAACAGGGACAACCATACACACACACACACATGCACTGCTCTCTCTCTCTCTAACTTCCACTCATCGCCGGCTAACTAACCGACGACGGCACCCCCATAACTGATGACAACTGAATGACGACACACAAACACACCCACACCACGACGATAGAACACTACACACTATCGAACGAACAACCGAAAATACACACATACAAGCTTCCGATCTCAAACCAAAACACACACAACACACCTACACCACAACCATTGAACACACACACACGGCAGACGCAACGGAAATAGAAAACACACACATACATGCACAACACCACCGGCACACACGCACACACTCAGTCCATGATCACCCCCACATACACGAACGATCAAAACAGAAATAGGGCATACACACACTCACCGGATGAATTGCCTTCTCTCTCTCTTCGGTTTTTTCACTGCCGAACGGCAACCCACCATCGGCCTCATTTTTTCTCTCTCTTTCTGATCGCTTCTCGATCCTTCTCCCCATATCTCCATCTGTATGTGTATATATATATATATGCGTGTGTGATCAAGCAGCAGGCCAAGTGGCTATTTTTTCTCTGCTCTTTTCTTCACCGACTCTCTCTCTCTATATATATAATTTACACTAACTTTCCCTCTATTTTAGTTAAGTTATAAATTTAAACCAAATTCTAATTTTAATGTTTTGAAAATTACAAATTAACCCCTTAAGTTTTAAATTAAATAATAAATTACACCATTCACCCCGTTATTTTTGAAATATTTTAAAACTCGACTGAAATTATACGTATAACGAAAATCGGGGTCTTACATTTATCCAATGCAAAAACCACAATTAATAGTTCTTTCTCAGTTGTAGTGTAATTCACATGTGCATCCATTAATGTTTTGCTTGCATAATATACCATGTGAGGTACCTTATCTACTCTTTGCTGTAAAACAACACCGACAGTATAATCGAATGCATTGCACATAATCTCAAAGGGTCGAGAGTAATCTGGGGGGTTGAATGATAGGGGCAGAGATTAGCTTTGCCTTAAGTGTCTCAAATTCTTCTCGATAAGACTCATCGAAAACGAAAGGCGCATCTAGAGCCAACAAATTGTAGAGGGGGTGCCCAATTTTGTTGGACTCCTTGATGAAGCGTCGGTAGAATCCTGCATGACCTAAGAAGGATCGAATTTGCTTTATTGTGGTGGGCGGTGGCAAATTCGCGATAACATCGACCTTAGCGAGATCGACCTCAATCCTTTTTTTAGAAATGACATGCCCTAACACAATATCTTGTTGAACCATGAAGTGACTTTTCTCTCAGCTCAACACCAAATTTGTTTCCTCACATCTCGCTAGAACCTTTTTTAGGTTGTTAAGACATTTTTTAAATGATGTCCCAAAAACTGAGAAGTTGTCCATAAAGATTTCCAGGAAGTTATTGACCATGTTAGAAAAAATTGCAATCATACCCCTTTGAAAAGTTGCTGGTGCATTGCACAACCCAAACGACATTCTTTTGTATGCAAAGGTTCCAAATGGGAATGTGAAAGTTGTAACGGTCTGGTTTTCTAGGGTCGTCACGCAATTTTTTCCTTTGGAGAATTAAACTAAAACCGAATTATTAATATTTTATTCTATACAATTGGATAAATTTTATAACCGCGGTAATAATTTTAGTTGTCGATTTTACAACGGTAACTAATAAATATAATAATTATAATTTAAATACTACCGAATAACCAATAATTTATTTTGAGTAAATTCGAGAAACTTTACAAATAATGGTAACAGTTATAATTATCGAGGACGATAATTTATCAGATTTTATTAATTAAATTATTGATTATTTAGTAAAATTATCGTCCTCGATAATTATAACTGTTACCATTATTTGTAAAGTTTCTCGGATTTACTCAAAATAAATTATTGGTTATTCGGTAGTATTTAAATTGTAATTATTATATTTATTAGCTACCGTTGTAAAATCGACAACTAAAATTATCACCGTAGTTTTAAAATTTATCCAAATGTATAGAATAAAATATTGGTGATTCGGTTTTAGTTTAATTCTCCGAAGGGAGAAACCGCGTGACGGCCCTGAGAAATCGGATCGTTACAAAAGTAGTTTTTTCCTGATCTTCTGGAAACACCGGAACTTGGTTATATCCCGAGTATCCATCGAGGAAACAATAGTAAGGAAAACCCGCCAACTTTTCAATAATATGATCAATGTATGGTAGCTGAAAATGATCCTTTCTCGTTATGGCATTGAGCTTCCGATAGTTAATACAAACTCGCCACCCGATGGTTTCTCTAGTAGGGACTAATTTTCTCCCCGAATCTTTCACCACTGTGATCCCTAACGTTTTTGGGACCACTTGAATTGGGCTTACGAATCTGCTATCGGAGATGGGGTAAATAATGCCTGCATATAATAGTTTCACATTTTCCTTTTTTACCACCTCTTTCATATTGGGATTCAGTTTCCTTTGAAATTCTCTTGTCGGTTTCGCATCATCCTCGAGGTGGATTTTATGCATACATACCAAAGGGTTAATTCCCTTCAAATCTGCCACACCCTGTCCTATGGTTTTCTTATATCATTGAAGCACATCAATCAACTTCTTATCCTGCTCATTTGTGAGTTTGGCCGAGATAATCACAGGGAGATTATCGTTGTGGCTAAGGAATACATACTTAAGTGAATTCGGAAGAGGTTTCAACTCAAGTAATGGTGGGGACTCGATGGATGGCTTTAAAGGGACACCTACCAACGGTGGTAATGGTTCAATCCTTTTAAACTAAGAGGTTTCATTGCTGGATAT
The DNA here is from genome assembly GCA_016647705.1 of Eucommia ulmoides. NCBI lineage: Eukaryota > Viridiplantae > Streptophyta > Magnoliopsida > Garryales > Eucommiaceae > Eucommia > Eucommia ulmoides. The sequence goes on along the minus strand of CM028326.1, from coordinate 2,757,166 downwards.
TTCAAGTAATTCCTGGATTTCTTCTTTCATCTCATCTGCACCCAACCTTTCACCTTTTACAGGTATGATTGTCGTCTCAATAGATTCCTGGGACAATATAGAAGGTAAAAACTCTTCCACTAACTCATCGATTTGACCAATCCCAAAACACTCAGATGTGTTTTCTTCTGGGGGTTGATTAATCGCCTTGAAAACATTGAGTCGTACTTTCATATTGCCAAATGAGACATCCATAATTCTCGACCGATAGTCAATGCAGGCATCGGTAGTGGCGAGAAAAGGTCGTCCTAAAATCACAAGAATTTGACGACTCGGGTTCGGAACTGGTTCCATGTCAAGGACTACGAAATCCACCAGATAGAAGAATTTTTCTACCCCTATTAACACATCTTCAATGACCCCTCTTGGTTTTCTGATGACCTATCGGCTAACTGGAGTGTTAGCGATATGGATTTCAGATCCCCCAAACTTAGACATTCGTATACGAAAAATAGTAACAAGTTTACACTTGCGCCTAAGTCTAGAAGAGCCTTTGCAATAGGTTGTCCTCCTATTACACAAGTAATGTACGGGACTCTCGGGTCATTAAACTTTGGTGGAGTTTCACGTCCTAAGATGGAACTCACTTGTTGTGTTAACAAGACCTTTTTCGACATGTGTTCTAGACTTTCTTTTCCGTGTACAAAGGTCTTTCAGAAATTTTGCATACACAGGGATCTGTTTGATAGCGTCCAAGAATGGAAGATTAATCTTTATCTGCTTAAACGTCTCCAGGATATCTTCCATTTTGGCGCTATCACGGTTGAACGGTGAAGGTTGGTTCAGGTATTGAGGAAATGGTGCACGATGTGCTAAATGATTCTCTTTAGGTTTATCGAGCTCAGGGTTCAATAGTTTGGGTTCCTCCACTTTCTCACTTGATAGCGGCCCTTCTGCCGCTTCTTCATTTTCACTTTCATCTTCCAGACTCTTCTCTTCAATACCCACCCGATTGTCTACTTTTCTCCCACTCCTAAGGGTCGTAATTGATTGAACGTGCCCGTGAGGCTCACTCATTTCTTAAATGAAGTGTTGACCCCTAGGATTATTTAGTGGTTGGCTAGGAAGCTTCCATTTGTCCCTTTTACTCAAGGCTTCAACAAGTTGCCCGATTTGTGCCTCTAGCTTAGCTATGGGTTGGGCTTGTGAATTTACCAGTTTAAGGACGTCTTTTTATCTCAGTGGACTGAGCGTTCCTAGCCCATTGGGAGGATGGATTCTGACCTTGGGATTGGTTAAATCCTGGGGGTGGGTTTTGGTATTGAGGTCTAGATGATGAGATTAAAGGTTGTCCCTGAGTCGGGTTTCTCCATGAAAAAATTAGGGTGATTTTGCCACCCTGGATTATAAGTGTTGGAAAATGGGTTATTGTCTTGTCGGGAAAATGTTTGAGTAACATTGATATGTTCTGGAGCATATTTAGGATATTGCATTCCCACAGGACACTCAAAGACAGAATGAGATGGGTTTAGGCAAATCGAACATGCTGCAGCCGAAGGAGGAGATGAGGATGGTTGGTTTTGCAACTAAACCAGTCCAAATCTTTGGGATATCAGATCAACCACTTGTGTAGCAAGATCTACTTGCTTGACCTCGTTCATTCCTTCTCGAGAATGTTTGATGCTATCTCGCCTAACCGTGGATGTATGTTACAAAGAATTTTCGCTCAGATTTTTAAACATGCTTCATGCTTCGTCTTTGTTTTTTGCAAGGAATGTTCATTGATAGATGTAATTTACCTACATATTTCCAAATCGAATTAAGTTAGTTTTCGAGCGTTTATATAGTATTTTATTACGTTTTAGTTAGTTTTATTATTTTTTGTATAAATTAGGTGTGTGGGACAAAAAGATAGGAAACTGGAGTGAAAACGAGAAAATTGAACAAAAAACGATCGAAGAACGGTGAAAAAACAAGCTCGAAGGCAAAACTGTGAAACAAAGCCCACCGCCGCGGCGTTCAGACCATTATCGTGGCGGTGAAAATGCTGAAAAGACAAAATGCTACTAAAGGACCACCACCTAGGTGGTGAACCAGCAGAATGTTTTCCTAATCCACCGTTGTCCTCACCACTATGGCGATCAACAAACCAACCTACCCACCGCCATGGCGGTGACCTCTGCACAGACTGAAGATATTTTTAGGATATTTGCCTATATATATCCCCTCTCCTCCCCCTTCTCTGGCCTCTCTTGGCATTTTTGAGCCCCTTAGAATATATCTAAGGGTAGATAGAGTAGTTTTAGAGGGAGAGCTCACATCCCGAGGTGGAAGAAGACGGCGAAGCGACCGTTGAACGTTCTTAGCGACAAATCTTCGGACGAGGCTAAGTTCTTCGATTTCTTCTCTTATTTCTTTAACTTGGTAATTGTGAGCATGTTTATCTCGTTCTTTCATGTAAATATGGCTATGACCATAGGCTAAATATGGATTGTATAGGGATTAACACAATATTTATAAATATATTGTTTGGATGATTTCGGTGTTGCGTTTATGTTTATTCTTTGTAGTTTGATTGTGTTTATCGTATTATTTGTTTATTATGCTTAGATAGATAAATGGAGAATACGGGGTTTGACAAACCCCAGATTCGGATTAGGGTAAACAAATTCCACGATTCTATAACCCCGTCGGGGTTTAGATTGTAGACAAATGATGACGTTGGGACAAGACTCACGTGACCTAGGGTTGTTAAGATGTTGAGGGAGACTTCTTTGTTGACACGAAGTCGCGTTATATCTCTCGTCTTATACTCGGGAGAGGTGACGAGGGAGTTTTAGAATGGAGATTGTCGATAGGGTAAATACAATGCACGATCCAATGACCTGGTCGGGAGTTGAATTGTGTGCAATCAATGACGCTGGGCGAGACTCACGTGACCTAGGGTCGTTAAGACATTGAGGAAGATTTCTTCGTTGACTCGAAATCATGTATTCCACCGTCTTACACTCGGGATAGGTGGCGATGGAGTTTACGTACTGAGATTATCAAATAGGTCGAACACCGTAAACGTGAGTAAATCAAGATCGAACACGTATTTGTAAATATGTTAATCCCTAGACAATTTTTTCCCCTAAAACATATTAGTATATTAGTATAGTTAATTTAGGTTATATTAGTATTAGTTTAATTAATTAAATACATTTGTTTTTAGCCTAAATAAAGTTAGGTCATGATAAACGCGGTACTCGATAGTAACGATACCAATTCCTGTGGATACGATAACCCGATCTTTTACGATCACACTATACTAAAACTTTGACCTCGTACACTTGCGAGTAGTCATATACGAGGAGGATGCGAATTCTCCGCCGTACATTCATCCACACGACACATCCACCATGTGGCGATTGCGTTCGACTAGCCCTTCGTAGAAGCTTTGCACTATCTGCGATTTCGGCACTCTATAATGTGGGCATTGCCTCAAAAGATCATTCATTCGATCCCAACTTTCATGGAAATCTTCAGTGAGATGTTGGGAGAATGAAGTAATGGCCTTCCGAATCTGATTGGTTTTGCCAATAAGAAAGAATTTTTGCAAGAAAGCCTTTTGGAGTCCTTCCTAGGTGGTGATCAATCCTGGAGGCAGAGAATGAAACCACTCTTTTGCCCGATCCTTTAGGGAGAATATGAAAAGTCTGAGGTAAACAACATTCTCAGATAGATGTGACAATTCGAATGTAATGCAAATTTCTAGAAAATCGTTGAGGTGTCTATAAGGGTGGTCAACACTAAGCCCATGAAAAGATGGGAGCATTTGGATAGTGGATGACTTAATTTCGAATGAAGTTGCATCCTCTAACTCGGGTAACCTAATGCATGAGGGTGAGGTGTAGACTGAGGGAATATAATATTCCCAGAGTGGTCTAGGTGGTTCAGCTATTTTGACGGGTTCAGGTTTTGGGGTTTTTTCAGTTCTGGGTCTCCTAGGCACACACCCCAAGATTCTGTCAAGATTAACGTGTAAATCAGATTTTTCCCTGAGCATAAAAACAAGAACACCCTCCAACCTTTCAAAAATTTATTTATTAGTAATTTTTTTTTTTTGCAAGTTAAAATGTGAAAATAAATCAACAGGAGGATGGCAGCTTCGCCGACCTGTCTCAACAGCAGTAAAGAAAAAGAAAAAGAGAGTAGCAGCTTAGCTTGATCGGCCTCAAAATAAAATAATAAAAAGAGAGATGATGGCGGCTTAGCCGACTGGTCTCAATAGCAATAAAGAAAAAGAAAAAGAAAGTGGCGGCTTAACCTGACTGATCTCAAAATAAAATAAGAAAAAGAGAGATGATGGCGGCTTAACCAACCGGTCTGAATAATAATAAGAAAATAAAAAGAAAAATATGGAATTAATTAATAATATTATTAAATTTTTTTCCCTTTTTTTTCGATTTTTTTTATTAATTAATTTTGTCCGATTTTTACTTCTTTTTTTTTCGATTTTTTTTCTAAATTTTTTTCCCGATTTTTTTTAGGGGCAGATTAACTGGATCCTTGCTTGCAGATCTGGAATGAAAGATTGGATCTCGGTTAACCTGTGAAAAAGAAAATGAATAAATATATACAAGTGGAGAAAAATAATAACAAAAATTGACAATTAGCAATGCCCGTCCCCAGCAATGGCGCCAAAATTTGATCACTCAAAAATAATTCACTTATTAAGCACAAAATATTGTAGTATAGTGTGCTTGAGTACGGGTGTCGAACTACAAGAATCGGTCTTGTAACTATCGATTTTTGATTATTTTTCTTCCCGAAATGAAAACGAAATTTGATTTTTGATTTGTTTTGATTTTAGGAACGAAATTAAATATTAGGATTAACAATAAAAATAATGATCGGGTTAGGATTTATGAATCCATATTTTGGATATTATGTTTTTTTTTTGTATTTTCTATTTAATTCGGATTTGTGTAAACGAGTGTTTCAAGCTACAAGCCGAAACTACTCAAAAAAATATGGATTGTTATTTTCTGGTATGATTTATCTTCGATATTTAATTCCTGCACTACACTAATCTATGGTGAATTAAGATCTAGGCATAAACCATCCAGATAAATAATCAATCCCAAAGAATATGATTGTATAACTATTAGATCGAGACCACATGTACACGATCTTATGTTCTAGTTGTAATTGAACTCAACCCAAAATCTCTACAAGAATATTTTGAAATTAAATCCAATCACAATAATAACATTTCAAGAGCAAAATTCATGTTATACAATTGTTACACAAAATCCAAAATTAAATAAGAAAATACAATATTACATAAATCCAAAATACCTCACCATAATCCTAACCTGATAAAAGGGATTTAGTCGCTCATTATTTTGTGGATTGATATTTTCGTAGATGAAATCCTCAAAAACACCAATATCACTTCTGCAATTTTGAACCCATGCTTTCTCATTTTACAAAATGGTGAGAAGATGATCTGAAAATTAAGACTTTATGCTCAAGGTCCTGTCTCCTCTTCTCATCCCAAAAATCCCCCATCTTCTTGCCAAACACCTTCCTCCTCTATTTATAGGAGTCTCCAATTAATTACTACCACATGCTTATGTGTGAAAATGGGCAAAAATAATATTAAGAAAAAATGGGGTCCAAATGATGGTGCACCAAATGTCGGTGCACCAACGCAGAGAGCAAAAGCTCTCTGTCAAGGTGCGAAAATGGGTCAAAAGGTGAATAATGATGGGGACAAGTGGGAGTGCACTGAGGGATTGGGTTTTGGAAGATTTAGTTCAGGAACAAATCGGCGAATTGACAAGGTGGGGCGGTATTGTTCACCAATCACGAAATTACTATTCATCCATGCAGACACTATTCATCCATGCGGGCTACTGTTCATACGTGTATTCGATACTATGTAGTTTGTTCGTTTTTCATCCGTTTTGCTTCACTTTAACACCGTTTTATTCCATTTTCAAAATCCTACAAAAACAAATAAAATTAATTAATTTTTAATATTTTAATTTATTTAATTGATTAACAAAATTAAGTTTAGTAGTATTAGATCGCACAAAATGTGGTGTAATCACCCTTGCCCAGAATCGACATCGTCATCAACGCCACGACAGGGTATGAGCGCTTGAGTTTCCTTGACGTTTATGTCAGGTACAACCAAATCCCTATGTTCCCCCCCCCCCCCCCCCGTCTCCCGACAAGAGCAAGACATCCTTCATCACAGACAAAGGGACACACTGTTATAAGGTCATGCCATTCGGCTTGCGCAATGCCGGAGCGATGTACCAACGGTTGGTGAACAAAATATTCAAGGAGGAGATCGGGCAGACAATGGAGGTGTACATCGACGACATGTTGGTCAAGAGCTCAAGGGCCCCTGACCACACTCGACATCTCCAAAATTGCTTCGGTAAGTTCAGGGCTTATCGCATGAAACTCAACCCCAACAAATGCATTTTTGGAGTTTCTGTAAGAAAGTTCCTCGGATACATGGTCTCCCAGCAAGGCATCGATGCTAATCCTGATCAGATAAATGCGGTACTCGAAATAACCTCTCATCGGAGTAAGAAAGAAGTACAGATACTGATAGGGAGGCTCGTTGCCCTCAATTAGTTCATCTCGCGAGCGTAAGAGAAATGTCTGCTAAGGGGCAACAACAACTTTGGATGGACAAATGAATGCGAAATAGCTTTCTAGGAGCTCAAAAATTACCTCTCATCTACCCCCTACTCAGTACCCCGAAGGTAGAAGAAACTCTATACTTGTATATTTTTGCCTCTCCAATGGCGGTTATCGCGGCTCTTGTAAGGGAGGACACCGGTGTTCAACACCCCATCTATTACTCCAGTAGAGTCCTCTTGAATGCCGAGACTCGGTACACCATATTTGAAAAGCTTGTTTACGCCTTGCTGGTAGCCTCCCGAAAGCTAAAACAATACTTCCAAGCCCACACGATCATCGTCTTAATTGACCAGCCGATAAGGCAAATTCTGCATTTACCGGACGTCTCGGGATGATTAATGAAATATAGCCTCGATCTAGGTCAGTTCCACATTGAATACCGCCCTAGGACCGCCATTAAAGGCTAGGTCCTGGCAAATTTCATTGCCGAGCTTACATTTCTTGATGATCCAGAGCCACCTGATGGAGACGTGGGAATGAAACCCATGAAAGCGGAGGGAATACTAAGGAGCTCAAATCTAGATTTCGATCCAAAAAAATGGAAGCTTTTCACTGACGGATCGTCCAACACCAATGGTTGTGAGGCGGGAATGGTGCTCGTTGCCCCCGACAACAAAGAGATTGAATACGCCCTAAGGCTAAGGTTTAGAGCAACTAACAACGAGGCTAAATACGAGGCTCTACTCGCTGGCCTCCGCTTAGCCTGGGAATTTAATGTGAACACGCTGGCTGTTTTCTGCAATTCTTAGCTAGTTGTCAACCAAGTCAATGGGAATTATTTAGCGAAGGATCCTAGTATGATTGCATATTTAGAGAGAGTCAAGGCCCTGATGGAGAAATTTGAGACAATCCATGTAACCCAAATACCTCGAGAGGAGAACCGGCACGCTGATGCCTTAGTAAATCTAGCCTCGGTGGTAGAATGGAACCTGAAGAGAAACGTGCCCGTAAAGTACCTGGATGCTCTGAGCACGGCGATATCTGACCAGGAGGCATCCATCTGTGAGCTCAACGACCATCCCACCTAGATGGATCCAATATGACAATACTTGAAGGATGGAACGATGCCCGATAATCGCAATGAGGCAAGGAGAATGCGATATAGATCTGCCAGATACTGCATCATGGACGGGATCCTTTATCGATGCTCCTTCTCTGGCCCATATTCTTGATGCCTCTGACCAGAAGAGGTCGACTACGTAATGAGGGAAGTCTATGAGGGGATATGTGGCAATCACTCCCGGGGAGGGGGGGCAGAGCTCTGGCTGACAAACTGCTCTGCCAAGAGTACTTCTGGCCCAAAATACTTGAGGATGCGGCCAAATTCGTGAAAAAATACGACAAGTATCAACACTTCGGTCTACACCCTCATTTGCCTCCAACAACCATGGTCCCGATGACGAGCCCATAACTATTCGCCCAGTGGGGAATAGATTTTCTAGGCCCTTTTCCTCAGGGCACCAGCCAGAGAAAGTTCCTGGTAGTCTCTATTGATTACTTCACCAAATGGGTTGAGGCCAAACCCCTAACGCGCATCACCAAAGAAAAAATCCGAGACTTCGTCCGAAAATCGATAGTGTGCTGGTTCGGAATCCCAAAGGCAATCGTATTCGACAACGGTACTCAGTTCGACAACGATTTGTTTACTGCCTTTTGTTCTGGCCTCGGTATCCGAACTCATGTTGCATCACCAGGTCACCAACAGGCTAATGGCCCGGTCGAGGTCACGAACCGAACAATCCTGCACGATTTGAAGACTAGGCTCGACAAGGCCAAGGAGAGGTGGTTAGAGGACCTTTACCCCATTCTTTAGGAGTATCACACTACTTTCCAAACCCCGATGGGAGAGACACCATTCGCAATGACATTCGAATCTAAGTCCGTGATCCCTACAGAGATCGAAATGCCAACCCTTCGAACGTCGGTCAAGGGTCAGGACCAAGAAGTAAATGACGCCATGCTGGACCTCAACCTATATCTTCTAGAAGAACGATGAGAGAACGCTTGAATATGCCAAGCAGCTTACCAACAACTGGCAGCTCGATACTACGATTGAAGTTGGAGACCTTGTCCTCAGAAAGGTAACCATAGCAACTAAAGAACAAAACACGGGGAAGTTAGCCCCCAACTGGGAGAGACCTTACCGCGTCATCAGAGTTACAAGGCCGGGCACATACAAGCTTGAGACTGAGAAGGGCGTCCCACTACGACACTCATGGAATGTCGACCATCTCAAGCAGTACCACTGTAGGGCTGATGTCATTTTGTAATCATTCCATTTTCATGCCAAGTGTAATGTGTTTTCATATCAATGCAATGACTTTTCAAGAAACAATATGCTACTAAAGCAATAGTCCGGAACACCTAGATACATCGAGGATTGACCCGAAGAGCCACGTTATAGCCAATAGCACGAGTAGTAAAACTATTCCCATTACAGGCTGGGGGGCAGGGTGAATACAGCCTTGATAAAAACAAGTATGAAATCTTGACCAAAAGTATTCCAAAACCAAATGGCGTCAAAATACGCAAGTGTAAATTTCTGGCTGAGCTATGCTCTCTGGGAAATACCAGCCCAGATCCATAAATTTGGATAACCACTAAAAGAATTATGAGCTGAGATCTATGAGGGCTCAGAACGGGTGTTAAATTTTGAAAGTTAAACAAATCAACCAAAGCAGTCGACCACATCATCCCGAGCACATCAGTGGAGTTTATGCAAATTTACATAGTCTTGGGTTGAATGTAGAAACGAATCACTTCCTATATCTTAAAGAGAAGGAATGAGTGAGAAGAGAGTTGAGACAAGTATTTGCAAAAAAAATCTCATGTGTATTATATTAAAAAAATGAGGGCTTACATCAGTGGGGTTCATGCCCATTTACACGTTCATGCAGAAAAAAAAAATAAAAAAAATATCCAGGCTAAGGATCTACACCACGCCCATTACCGCCAAGGGTCCTATTCTTCTTCGAAGACACCTTTGATGTCCACAACGTCGGTAATAGTATCTTCATCCCCATCCTCCTCTGCCTGCTCATCATCTCCTTTGGCCTTCGCTTCTTGAGCTTGCTCCTGTGGGACCACCTCGAAATCGAGATAGTGGCTTTGAAGAAAGCGAATCATGGCCTTATGACCATCGTCCATATACTCCGTAGCCAGTTCGTATTTTAGGTTCTCGAATTCTATGCTCGACTTGTAGTCTTGGATGATTTTTTTTCTCGGCTTTACGAATCGCCTTCGCTTTGAGTATCTCTTCTTTCTTCAGCCTCTTCTCTAGTTTGTCCACCTTCTTTTCCAGGTCGGTCTTTAGTCTTTCAAAGTCGTCTCGCTCCTGGGTGACGAGGACGTGCCTGGCTTGGAGGCTGTGGTGAGCTTGGTTGGCAAGCTAGAGGTCGCCATTTAGTCTACTCATATTCATCTCCGCTGAATCTTTTCCGACCAAAGCATGGACTCCTCCATGGCTCTCTCGGAGATCCGGTCATACACAACCGATATTCGTAGCATGCACTACATCAGGGCGGCGAATTTAGAACACTTGGAAAATTTTGATTAATTAATAAAAGCAAAATGGAAACATGAATTGATAGGGGTTCTTACCGAGATCTGGTTACAGACAGCTTGGCGCATGAGGTTATCAGTGCTTTCCTCCTCTATCAAGGTTTTGTCATTAGGAGGGGTGATACTGCGGAGGTAAGCAGACATCACCTCTTAACTCCTCAGCAGGGCCCGGTTGGCCGGGAACCCTGTGTTCTGGATCCCCAAAAAGGAATTGTCAATTGTCATCTCGGAAGAAGCCCCAGCCATGATCTTGGTCCTCTTGGATGATTTATTCTTCTTTTCTTTGCCCTCGTGGGCCTTTCTATTCCCCTTGTTGGAAGCTTGGGATGAGGTGTCTCAATTAACAGTGCGGGTGGAGTGACGGGAACCCGACTTTGACTGCGAGGTGTCCTTTATCACAACCCCAGGAAGAGCGAGAGAATGACTTCGGGCTGGCATTGTTGGGTGTCATTGTAGTTGTTGTTGTTACCATGACGGCGTTGTAGAAAGTTGGGATCCCCCAGTGCACTCTGAGCCGCTAGCCTTTGCCACATTGGTGACCTCTCTGGCCTTCTTCTCCAGCAACTTCTGAACATCTATCGCTTTGTCCATGGCTACAATATTCAACAAGATATTTAGAAATTCCTTTGTCTAGGCCAACATGATCCAATTCTACACAAGAGTTGATCATGGAACGATATGAAAATTCAACAAGTATAAAGAATTGACAGGGCCGAGATCACTTACTATTGCCTGAATCTTCAGGGATGTCGAGTACGAGCGGAGTGCCTGGTGGTAGGTACCAATAGACGGCGAAAATGTGAGAATCGAGCAGGGTGTTCACGTCCCTGAAGACCGTTCTCAGAACCTTGTCCCTTTGCTCGATAATGTCTTTGCTCAGCTCAGGCCTCTTCTTCTTGGGTACTTCTTTCGCTGCGCAAAATTACAACGGGAGATTAAATTATAAGTGCAAGTGTAAAGATAAGTCCGAGAACAAAAATCCCCCCCAAGGGGCCATAGTCTTACCGACTTTTTCTCATTCCATCTGGAGGGGATACCTTCCTTCGTCTTCCGGGTCGAATTGCCAACCGTGCCCTCCGAGATAGAAGAACTGGGATTTCCAATTGTGAATGAAAGAGTCCGGGTCCTTCACGAAAGTTGACATGGACGAGATGTAGCATCACCTAGCACCTCAGGGAACTGGCTTGGGGTAGAATAGAGCTTTGAACAACTCAACGCTCGGCTCGAGTCCCTTGGCCCGGAAGATGATGTACGACGCCACCAGGGCCCACATACCATTCAAAGATTTTCTAATGGACATAAACGATACTCCGCGCAAAGGGCCTAAATCCACCAGTGGAGCGAGAATCTGAGACTCGCCTCCAGCTGTTGTTTATAAACGGTCATAAAGCCCATCGGTGGTATGCAGGCCCCATCGTTGGGCCCGGGAACAATTGTCTCAACCCCCTCCTAGAAGAAGTATTCATTTCAGCAGTGGAGAACAAACTCTTCTATCATATTCATTTTTGTGTTCCACACCGGGCTCGAGATTAGGACCTTTAAGAAAAGTTTTTCTGGCCCAGCATTGTGCACCTCGTTTTCACAATGTAGCTTGGGCAAGGAGACGTCGATGGGAATCTCTACCACAGTGACGGTGTCAAGAGGGACCCCGATATCAAGGTCATGTTATGTAGATGCATCCTTGCTCTCGTCGGCATGACTCACCGCGACCGCGCACTCGACTAAGAATGACTGGATCATATTGCTCGTTTCATGGATCTTGGCCATGGCAATCGACGAGGCGTCTCTTGGAGCAAGATGACACTCGAACCTAAAGGACAGGGAGCTAGCAGACGTCCGTCATAAAGAATCGGACCCCGTACTAGTGGTCAAACCCGAAGAGAAAAAAGAAGAAGAAGAGAATGCCGACATTTTTTCCGAACAAATGAGAAAAAAGGTACCAACGCCAAGGAGAAGGAAGAGCTCTAGAAATTTTGCAAGTGCTGAATGAATGCAGGGACCCCAATTTATAAAAAGAGATGTGCCCATACGAAGAGTATCCCAGACCAACGGTTGTAGATGCGTCGATTAACGCGCCTACTGCCACGTGGCATCCATCCAACTATTATGACATTGGCTTCCCCTGCAAGCCACAATGGGGGGGCATGTGTCAGCCATGCGCTACGTGTGGACCAAGGAGCGCAAACTTTCCACCATTCCAAGAAGTTCCAAGTTGGAAGGAATGTCCAAGCTGACGAGTCTACGTACTCCCAGCTCGAACATGATTAAAAAAGGGGGAGCCTCAAACCTACTACCTTCCAAGAAGTTCCAAGTTAGAAGAAATGTCCGAGCTGACGAGCCTACGTACTCCCAGCTCGGACATGATCAAAAAGGGAGGGCCTCAAACCTTCCATCCTTCCAAGAAGTTAAAGTTAGATGAAATGTCCAAGCTGATGAGCCTACGTACTCCTAACTCGGACATGATCAAAAAGGGGGAGCCTTAAACCTTCCACCTTCCACCTTCCAAGAAGTTCAAGTAAGAAGAAATGTCCAATCCGATGAGCCTACGTACTCCCAGCTCGGACATGATTAAAAAGGAGGGAGCCTCAAACCTTCCACCTTTCCAAGAAGACCAAAGTAAAAGAAATGTCCGAGCTGACAAGCCTACGTACTCCCAGCTTAGACGTGATCAAAAAGGGAGGAGCCTCAAACCTTCCACCCTTCCAAGAAGTTCCAAGTTAGAAGAAATGTCCGAGCTGACAAGCCTGCGTACTCCCAGCTCGGACGTGATCAAAAAGGGAGGAGCCTCAAACCTTCCACCCTTCCAAGAAGTTCCAAGTTAGAAAAAATGTCCGAGCTGACGAGCCTACGTACTCCCAGCTCGGACATGATAAAAAAAGAGGGGAGCCTCAAACCTTCCACCCTTCCAAGAAGACCAAGGTAGAAAAAATGTCCAAGCTGACGAGCCTACGTACTCCCAGCTCGAATATGATCAAAAAGAGGGGAGCCTCTAACCTTCCACCTTCCAAAAAGTTCCAAATTGAAATAAATGTCCAAGCTGACGAGCCTACGTACTCCCAGCTCAGACATGATCAAAAAAGGAGGAGGCTCAAACCTTCCACCTTCCTAGAAGACCAAGTTAGAAGAAATGTCTGAGCTGACGAGCCTACGTACTCCCAGCTCGGACATGATCAAAAATGGGGAAGCTTTAAACCTTCCACCCTTCCAAGAAGTTAAAGTTAGATGAAATGTCCGAGCTGACGAGCATACGTACTCCCAGCTCGGACATGATCAAAAGGGGGGAGCCTCAAACCTTCCATCTTCCAAGAAGTATCAAAGTTAGAAGAAATGTCTGAGCTGACGAGCCTACGTACTCCCAGCTCGAACATGCCCATAATGTGAAGCCTGCTTGAAAATTGAAAGGTTGTCCGAGCTAACGAGTTCTCGTACTCTCAGCTCAGACATCCTCCTAATATGAAGCATCGTTGAAGATTCTGACATAGTCTGCACTGACGTACTCTCAGCTCGGACATGCCCAAAACATGAAGCCTCTTTGAATATTGAAAGATTATCCGATCTAACGAGCTACCGTACTTCCATGTCGGACATGCCCATGATGTGAAGCCTGCTTGAAGATTGAAAAGTTGTCCGAACTGACGAGTTGCCATACTCTCAGCTCGGACATGCCCAAAACATGAAGCCTCTTTGAAGATTGAAAGATTGTTCGAGCTGAGAGTTGTCGTACTCCCAGCTCAGACATGCCCATGATGTGAAGCCTACTTGAAGATTGAAAGCTTGTCCGAGCTGACAAGCTACCGTACTCTCAGCTCAGACATGCCCAAAACATAAAACCTCTTTAAAGATTGAAAGATTGTCCGAGTTGACGAGCTGTCGTACTCTTAGCTCGGACATCCTTCCAATATGGAGTATCATTGAAAATTTTGGCATGGTCCGAGCTGATGATATGTCGTACTCTGAGCTCAGACATGCCCAAAATATGAAGCTTCCTTGAAGATTGAAAGGTTGTTTGAGCTGACGAGCTATCGTACTCTCAGCTCGGACATTCTCCTAGTATGAAGTCTGAAAATTAAAATGTTGTCCAACCTGACGAGCTGAATCCGTTTAAGAGTTCTTCAATCCATTTTTTCATTTCTGAAGTCATTTTTAGCGCCCTCTCTGCCTTCTAATCATCCCAAAACTGCTAAAAGAGGGCCGCCACCCTCTATTTCTATGGGGCTGTTATATAAATCGAGCTTAGGCCCATTGGAAGATGTAGCTTTGGCTTACGGATTCAGTTGTTTAGCCACCGGCTTCGATTTGGCATCAATGGGGACGACCTCATCATATTCTAAATGCACTAGGACCCGAACATTTATGGCTAAATGGGCCATTGATCAACGACCACAACAGCGAAGTCTGATAAAGCGAACAACAAGCAAAAGCCAAGTCTATACGGAATTACTTCATGAAAATCCCAAGCCCATCACGTTTCGCTCTCGCCCTCAGGACTTGGGGGGCAACTGATGTGGGAGAATTTCGTCACATATTCCAGGTGGACAATATCGTCCCAAATGTGGAAAAATGGCCAGGCTGGGAGCTAGAATTCCCTCCGAGCCGAGTTGAGAGTCGTCTTGCCGAGTTGAAGAAGTTTGAACCGAGCCGATGGACTCTAGGCTGGGTTGACAAGCCCAAGCACCTTCCACTCGTGGTCTTCGTGCTCGGGGCCTCCCTGAGCCGTCTTGATGCTCCGATCTATGGGCCTCTATAGGTGGGCCCGAAAGCCCAACCCAGATGACCAGAGCACTAATCTATTTGCTCATTGGCTGCTTAGATGATTAGGATAATTGATCCGAACTTAGCTCCCTAATTTGGCGACACTAATCGAGTCCAGCGCCTATAAATACATTGTGACATCCAATGTCCAACGGTACATCTTCTCTACTAACATTAAAGCATTTCTTACTTCTCCCCCGGTTACTTACTCTCACGTTGAAGGGATTTACAGGACACAACCCCGGTGAGTCTGTGTGCAAGTGCTCGGAGATCGGAACAGAGTTTAGAGAAACATTCATGTTGGAGTTTGAACAGGATCTCAAGTTGGAACGAGGATTTCTGATCGGATTGCGATCACCTCGAGATCGTCAGCATCCTTGAACTCACCAGTTAATCACGTCATTAACAATCTTGTAAGTGTATTGCCTTTTCGAACCATACTGTTGATCGTTCACCACTTTTGGACATCAATATAATATATGTTAATTATTAAATTGTAACTAATATTCACTATAATACGAATTTACTCACTAAAATTCTCTTTATAATTCTTGCAATGTTTGCAAATGCTGAACTAAAACTCAAGCAAAATCTAATTTAAGAGACTAAATCAAAATACTTTAAGAGTGAATTTTTTTAAAATTAGATCTGTCTTGTCACTTATCCCTATTTTATACTACATTCCAAATTAATTATTTTGCTTGTATTATTTTAGATTAATTCTCGCCCTTTTTTTTTTTAACTAATATACTTTATCATTATTAATGACACGTTCAAAATACAAAAAAGGTTAATCACTTTAATTATTTAATTATTAGTGATAGAATTTGAAGTATTTTTGAGCGTGTGGTGATTTTTTTTTAAGTGGTGCCTTGAGTAAAAAATATAAAAAAATTTATTTTTTTTTTATTTTTTTTTAAGAGAATAACCCATTTTTTTAATGATAATTTAAAATGAATCCCATAAATTATGGCTCAACTTGACAAAACACCTAAATATTATTTTTTTTTATTTAAGAGAAACCCAAACAAATATACACGCGCAGTACACTTCCAATTTCTTTCCTCTTTTTTTTCTTCTCTTATTTTTTTTTAAAAAAAAAAAAAAAAATTAGCAATATAAAATTAAAATTTTGTGAGGAAGATAGTCAAATAGCATGTCAACAGATCGTATTGATAAGACTGATTTTTGCAGAAATTTGGATTTGAATTTTACTTAATTAATAGTAATTAGCAGATATGTACCTTTACTATTTATATAATAAATGTTACTGCATAACAATTATTATCACTTTCAATATTTAATACTTATTATACAATAATAATCGTATTAGAGGGATTAATTATTGTATAACAATAACAGTATTAATGGGATTGATTTTGATTTTACTTCAAAAAAGGATTTTGATTTTACTTCGTTGATAATCAAAATGTGTTTTTACTACCTATAGAACAAATGATATTAATCACTTCACAAAAGTTATTGGACGGTAACTATTAACATTTTTTGTATTCAATTTTTGTGTGAAGTTTACAATTATTTACGATTGATTACTATACGGCAACAATCGTAATGAGGAATTGATATTTTGCAGAAAAAATGAACTCGAATTTTATTTCATCGATAGCGAAAATGTACTTTTACTACCCATAGAACAAATATTATTGCATAACAAGTATCATCAAATTTACTATCATCTCACAAAAGTTACTGTATAATAACTATTTAACATTTGCGTTCAATTTTTTGAGTAAATCATACAATTATTTGTTATTAATTACTGGAAAGTTACTATACAGTAACTATTAACAATTTGCATTCAATTTTTATGTGAATCTTGCAATCATTTATGATTGATTACTGTACGACAACAATCGTAAAGAGGGATTCATTTTGTAGAAAAATTGGATTTGACTTTTGCTTCGTTAATAGCAAAAACGTTTTTTTATTATCTACAGAACAAATGTTATTGCATAGTAACTATCGTCAAATATTACTTTTTAAAAAATATCCAAACACTATTTTCTAAAAAATATCCAAACACTGTTAAACAAAAAATATCTAAACACTATTTTCTAAAAAAATATCTAAACACTATTTAAAAAAAAATATCTGTACACTATTTTAAAAAAAAAATATCCAAACACTATTTTCTTTTTTTTTTTTGCAAAATCAAAATGTAACAGAGGGGATACCATTACAAAGAACAATATTTTTGGGACTAATAGAGTATATTAATACGGTAATGAAATGAAATGATTATTATCATATTTAATGACAAAAATAATTACATATGATATTAGAAGAATATCAAAGGATAAAATAATAATTTAATTGAATTTTCAAATAATATAATTGTTAATTTAATTAAATTTCATTCTAATTAAAATATTTAGTTAGTATTTGGCCTATTTTTTTTATTATTATTATTGATTAAAACTTAATTCTATGTAATAGGGATTAACTAATATCAAATTTATCTTGGTATTGATTAATCCTATATTTGGTGGGAATAGAGAATTTTTGGTAATGAGAATGAGATTAAATCTCATGTACCAAATTCTCATGGTCATTCTAATTTTATCTCGAATCCCGCGTACCAAACGCCATTGTAACATCTTAATATATTTTATTTATAAACTAAAAATGATTAAATACTATTTCAACCAATAAACGAATTTTTCTTAACTAATTTTGACAAATATAGCGGAATTAATGAAGCGTGTTGATTAACACAAATGATGAGATGACACACATCTCTAAAAATTATAGAAAGAGGACCGAAATAGTTACTTATAAAATGTCTAGGGGGATATTTTTGGTGGGAACGATGGTAACAAAAAATCAAAACATAGTGTTTTTTTTTTTTTTTTTTTTTTTTTTTTTTTTTAGGGATTTTAATTCTTTAGACTAAATTTCATACTCTCTCTCTTCAATAAACCATTATAGAAAAAATGTTATTTTTTGGGTCATTCCTAAAACATTCTTAGTAAAAGATTCCCAGCGTTTGGAATATAGCACTGCATAGACCTTCATACCCCTCAACAGACACAGGATAATTATGATAAGTTTTCCGCAGCTTAATTTTGGTAATTTCGTACAATTCAAAATTTTATTTATGGGATTTTTTATTTAATTGACCCAATTTTTTTGGAAACTGAGGAGACGCCCCATTTGATTTATGAATCAAGAAGTAAGGGCGTAGGTGATTGATTGAACTGCAGTCATGGACCCTTACAATTTCCTACTGGTGGCCGTTTTTAGATTTGAACGCCGGCGCTGAACAGAGAAGTGGTTTTGATGGCCATTTCCAATGTTTAGACCCTTATATTTTTCAGATCGGTGGCCATGAACGACAAACGGAGGAGGAAACGGTGAGACGGCGGTAGCGAACAACTTGGGTGACCGGCTCGTTTGAATTTGAACGCCGGTGAACGAACCTCTGTTCATTTGTGTTTTCCAAACCCATCTGAACAGAGAGGTGGTTTTGATAGCCATTTCCAATGTTCAGACCCTTACATTTTTTAGATCAATGGCCATGAACAACAAACGGAGACGGCAATGGTGAGACGGCGGTAACGAACAACTTGGGTGACCGGCTCACTTGGATTTGAACACCGGCGAACGAACTCTGTTCATTTGTGTTTCCAAACCCATCTGTTTGGTTAGATGGGGTTTTTTTATTTAAATTTGCATTTTTACCCCTTAAATCCCTGAATGTTCATATTTTCAACCCTAATTCTTTTAATTTTTACATTTTCTCCCCAAAAGTTATCTCTTGTTATTTTTATTTTGAAATATTAATTGGACATTCACATCTATTCAGGTGTATTCAGTAAAAATTTCACACTTGTTTATTTTTTATTGATCTTTGTTTTTTGTCAATGTTTTTTATTCGGATTGGGTTTCTGGTTAGTGAACGTTTATATTAGTTCAGATTTGTTTTGATTTGTTAGGTTTTTTATAATTTTGGTGGAATTGTTTTTTTTTTGTTGTTGATTTTTTCTTGTTCTCTGCGAATGTTCATATCAGCTTTCCTCTTTTGGTGAAAAATATTGTGAAAAACATAGACAAACATAACATTTTTGAATATTCACACATTCATTGAATATTCACACAAAGGGAACATTTGTGAAATAGAACAAACAAGACATCATCATATGCACTTTTTCATATTATATTTCAAAGGGCAAACATTCAATAAATCAATACCAAGCAGAAAACGGAGCACATGCATTTGACATTTCACACATGAACATTGAATAACAGAACATCCACTAAGTCGACATCCAGAACATTCAAAAATCAAATAACAGTTTTTTTTACATAAATTCACACATCATTGAATATTCACAAAACAAATATTGTCAAACAGAACATCCACGTATATACATTCATCAACAAGCAAAACATTCAGGAAAATAGAACAGCCTCATACACGCTTTTCATATTATCTATATTTATATCACTATTTGAACATTCAATAAATCAACATCCAATTTTATAGGAACGGGTTTTTTCCATGTCCCTTGATTTATTGAATGTTTGCCCCTTGAAATATAATATGGAAAAGTGCGTATGATAATGTCTTTGTTTGTTCTGAATGTTCTATTAGTTGATGTTCTATATACGTGGATGTCCTGTTTTACAATGTTCCCTTTGTGTGAATATATCAATGCATATGTGAATATTCAAAATGTTCTGTTTTGTCGATATTTTTCACCATGTTTTTTTACCAAAAAGAAAACTTATATAAACATTCGCAGAGAATAAGAAAAATCAACAAAAAAATATTCACAGATAAATAAACAACTCCACCAAAATCATAAAAACCAGACAAATCAAAACAGATCTAAACCAATATGAACGTTCACTAACCAAAAAACAATCCGAATAAAAAACATTGACAAAAAACCGAGATCAATGAAAAACAAACAAGTGTGAAATTTTTACCAAATACACATGAATAGATGTGAATGTACAATCAATATTTTCAAAATATAATAATATGAACATTCAGGGATTCAAGGGATAAAAATGCAAATTTAAATAAAGAAACCCCAAATTAACGCAGAGCCCTATATGGTAGGGAGAGAGTGATTAGCGAGTTTGTGTGTGCGCTATTTTAGGTAAACCGCCGTTGATCATTAAAACTGTGATTGAAAGTTCTACAATGAATGTTTTCAAATGCTCATTTTCTCACCCAAAAAATTTGAAAACTACATCATTAGAAAGAGAATTTTTTTTGATTAAATTGATTTTTTTGTAATTAATTTTGGAACAATAAAAGACTGTGAATCGTTTGGTTCTTGAGCTATGGAGTCATTTTTGGAAAACTATCACTTTCCATATATTATTCCTGCTTTTTGTAGAGCATTCAATGACATGGAATGTAAATAGAGAGAAAATGAAATGGCATAAGTCAGGGACCATTTGCTAAGAATTCGTGTGGTTTAAAAAATTTATTCAAAGTGGTTAAAAACTCATTTTGTAAGATGTCAATCTCTTAGGGACTATAAAATTAAAATCCCTTTTTTTTATCTATTGGGAAGGAAAATTATTTTTCACAGTATTATTTGTTAGCAAAGAAAAATACAAAGAAAGAAAATAACTTATTTTAATATATTATTATTTTATCCTATATTACAAAAATAAATTAATTATTCTAAGAGTATAATTGTAATTTTACTCTGTTCTTGAAAAATTCTTTCTATCTTCTTTTATTTTCTTCCAATTTGGTGTATAAATAAAATGTTAAAAAATTATGCATTTTTTTATCTTATTTTTCTTTCATACTACATGATTTTATTTATTTATTTATTTTATAAATATTGAGAAGTGACACTGCATAACTAACATAGTGTGACTCAAGTAACAAGATAAGTTTGAGTTAAAACAATTGATAGTCTCTGCAAAATTGAGAGATTTGAACTGCAAAAAAACACTTGTTAGAAGGGACAACTACGAAATTCCGAATGAGATTAGTCTCACATTCTGTATGAATATGAAAACATTAATGGATATAAAAAAAAAAAATAGAGACACTACATAACCTAGGGTATAGGGTTTTATTCATCATTTTCTTCACCCAAAAAAACACACGCACCGTGGAGAGTTGCAACAAAATGGAGGGAAATTTTGCTAGGAGCTCACTGAAGGGACCAAACAATGTCTCACGAAAGATTCCAAAAAGTAATACATTTTTTCTCATATTGGACAAAGACATTGGACCAACATAAGTTGGTCTAAACAGAAAGGACTTTGACTCTTTAAACAATCATCCTCGATTCGATACACAATGATTTTATATGGGAAATACTCTATTGAGAGAGGTCTTCGTTTTTAGTGTCTGACAGTATTTTGAAAGATTAATCTCCGTCGATTGTGGTGTAGGGTATCCGGGAAACCAAAAAAAAGGCATTGGGATACGAGAATCCTTATCCATCATTAGTCGTCAGTCATCATCACCTGTTCAGAGATAAAATTGCCACCCCCTCCCCACTCTCTATTCGGAAGCAGCATAACCTTTATCCCTATAAATACACTGTAAATCCATCATATTCCGGCACAACCCATTTCTAATTTCACCGACCGGCTGTTCTGTTTGTGTTGTTTACTTGTTTTTGAGAGAGATGTTGGCTATATTTCACGAGGCGTTTGCTCATCCGCCGGAAGAGCTCAACAGCCCCGCCTCTTCCGGCGGTTCAAAAAAACCCAAGCTCCCGGAGGAGACACTCCGAGAGTTCATCTCCGCCCACCCTGCAAACACTTTCTCCATGAGCTTCGGCAGCGCCGCCGTCTTGGCTTACGTAAAACCCGACAGCCCTAACTTTCTTCATCAAAGGTACACAGCTAATACTACCCCTTTTCTTCATCAATTTTTTGCTAATATTATATGGGATTAATAGGCAATATTGAGGAGATTAAATCAAAATTTATATTTTAGATGGGATTAATAAGTTATTACACCTGTTATTAAGAACTAATCAATAATTATCCCTTTTGTTTTTCAGGTTGTTTTGTGGGCACGATGATATATACTGTATCTTCCTGGGTAGCCTGGACAACCTCTGTTCTCAGATCAAACAATACGGACTGTCCAAAAGCACCAACGAAGCCACGTTCGTCATCGAAGCTTACCGGACCCTCCGCGACCGCGGGCCGTACCCGGCGGATCAGGTCATCAAGGATTTAGACGGCAGCTTTGCCTTCGTCGTTTACGACAGCAAAACCGGCTCTGTATTCGCGGCACTGGTAGAGTAACAGTTGCATAACCTTATTACGATTTCGGAGAAATTAAGGTTTAAAAAAAGTTTGTGTTTTTTTTTCAGGGTTCGGATGGGGGAGTGAAGCTATATTGGGGTATCGCCGGCGATGGATCGGTGGTGATTTCCGATGATTTGCAGGTCATAAAAGCAGGCTGTGCTAAGTCTTTTGCTCCCTTCCCAAAAGGTATATTTAGGTTGTATTTGGTTTGGGATTTGACCAATAGAAGGGATTTGTAAATGAAATGGATTTCAAAATTCTAGATCCCATCATTTACAAATTACTTGTTTGAATAATTATTTTAAACAAAAAATTTGATCATATAATTTTATAATTTTTTTGTTTGGATAATCACTATCACCACTGTAAGTCGGCAGCGGAGGCCGGTGGATGGAGGTGGTCGGCGGTCAGCCGTGATGGTCAGATTTGATAAATGACACCTAGTTTGAAAATATTTTCAAATTCTTCGTTCACCACTATTTTTTTATTAAAAAAAATTTACAAATTCTTTCTCATAAATATCCAAACAAAATATTTGTCAAAAAATGATTTTGAAATCTCTTATTTAAATCAAATTCTTCTTCCAAATTTCTTATCCAAAGGAAATCTTATTTTTCAGTAATTTTATAAATAAAAATACCTGTTTTGGGGGTTAAAAAAAATGTTTTAAATTGATTGCAGGATGTTTGTTTCATAGTGAGGGAGGATTGATGAGTTTTGAGCATCCTATGAACAAGATGAGGGCAATGCCGAGGATAGACAGTGAAGGGGTAATGTGTGGGGCCAATTTTAAGGTTGATGACTACTCCAGAGTCAACAGTATCCCGCGTGTCGGTAGCGAGGTTAATTGGTCCAATTGGGAAAATAATACCCAAACCTAGTTTTTGTTTTTCTCTTCTTTTTTGTGTTCTTTCCCATTTCTGGTTTTGCAGCTCTTTAAATGACAAAGCGTGTTTCATATTTAGGTGGCTTTTGGTTAGTGTTTCGGTTTTTCTGTTTCCACCTCCAGGAAGTTCATTTCCGTTTCGAAAATAGAAACACGTTGGTAACAACATTTTGTTGCAATATTTGTTCAATTTATTTTTTGCTTTAAATGTACGGTGATCGTCAGAGTGGTGGTGATCGACGAGATGATAATGAGAGT
Source organism: Eucommia ulmoides (assembly GCA_016647705.1). Taxonomy (NCBI): domain Eukaryota; kingdom Viridiplantae; phylum Streptophyta; class Magnoliopsida; order Garryales; family Eucommiaceae; genus Eucommia; species Eucommia ulmoides. Next base: position 2,733,756 of record CM028326.1, on the reverse strand, counting down.
AGTTGTGTGAGTGAAATATTTTTTTTGTTTCTCAAATTCTTTTGGGAATATTTTGGGAGCAAAAACAGGAATTAGGAAACAAAAACTATATCAAAGGGGGTCTTAATATTCCAATTTCAGACAACTATTAATAGAAGGCAAGGTGTACAACGTTTTCTTAACCAAAAAAATAGGGAGATAAATGCCAAAAAAAAAAAAAAAAAGATGTTTTCAAAATTGGATACATTGTCGCGAAAGAAATAAAACACATATTTAAAAGGGATATCAATCCAGAAGAAAGATCATACTGTTTTCATTCCTTCAACATGTCTGCAAGTGTTGAGAAATAAAGAGCAATTTTTCTATAATCAGATTAACGAAAATAAGAACCGAAAAATTAACACAAAACGTTGATGATGGAGTTCGGCCAATTATGCCTACGTCTCCAGAGGTGGTGCAGATCTTTCACTAAAAGACGGGAAATTACAAAGTGTTTATAAGCACTTACAACCCACAACCCAATTATACCCGAGAATTTTCAGAAAAACACTCTACTTGTTTTTCCCTCAATTGGGTTTTTTGGATTGATTCCAAAAGCAATGGAGGTTAAGGGGTTTATATAGGTTTCAAAGGAAACATGTAGGTTGCTGTAATTAGGCACCTCTATTTGACAATTGGAATTAGACACTTTCATTTGACAATTGTCGGAGTTAGGCACCCACCTCAATTATCCAACAATCTCTCACTTGAAGACTGATTTCAATCGGTCTTCACACCTTGATCAATGCAACAGTTCTTCCTAGTCTTGTCATTATTGTAGGTCAACTGAAGCTACGCACAACTTCAGTTTTTCAATAGTCAACGTCTTTGTCAACATGTTTACCGGATTTTGAGCTTCACTAATTTTCTCAAGTTTCAAAATCCCATCTTCCAGAAGTGACCAAATAAAATGATACCGCAATTCTGGGATGAAAAGACAGATTCGTTGCTAGATGAATAGCACTTTGACTGTCGCAATACAGGATATAGTTTTCTTGTTTATTACCCAATTCCTCCAAGAAACTCTGAAGCCAAATCATTTCCTTGTTGGCTTCCGTAACAACAACATATTCTGCTTTAGTTGTGGAGATAACAACTATCTTCTGTAGCTGAGAAACCCAACTCACTGTTGTACCTCCTAGAGTATAAACATACCTAGTAGTGCTCCTTCTGACATCGACATTTCTGGCTAAATCAGCATCCACATAGCCTGTTAGTGTTGTATCTCTATATTTGAAACAATGTGACTTGTCTGTGGTACCCTGCAGATATCTGAGAATCCATTTGACTGCTTCCCAGTGTACTTTGCCTGGATTATTCATGTACTTGCTGTGTCACACCCCACCCCGGACACCCATCACCGTGGGGCCCAGAGTAACATCGACAAGTCATCACCTGAACGTCAAACCAACTAGGAAACGACAACGAGCATATACCATATATATATATACAATCACAAAATATCACTAGATACAACCTCTCTAGTTGGGGACAAACCCGTCCTTGGAAATAATATCAACACAAAATATAACAACCAAGAACCTTTCACAGGTTCGCCTCAGACGCTACACCAACCCCGAACTCTACCTAGTGTCAGTAGGGGACCGACTCTTAGCTGTTGTACCTGCGAGTGTACTGCCTTCTTAATAAAAGTATTTTAGATGGATCAAGTATAAAACATATTAATATTACATATCACAAAGAAAATCCCTTTTTCCTATCACCACAAAAAATCACGTATATATGTTTATAACATTTCAATTAAGCAGTAAAAATCAACCAGAACGTCACAACAACCATATAGTATAACGCAACTGAAATAATAGATATATCATCGTAAATAGATATACCAAGCCAGTATAAAATAAAGTATATATAAATGCCATATACGACAAAACGCCATATACGACACCTCATCACACCACACCTCACCACACCACACCTCGGCTAGTCATGTGATCGTTTTAATCTCACGATCGGGAGTTGCAATGGTACCATACCACCCGTAGGATATGCCTTCCTAGCGGGACATAACAATGCTCTGTTGGACTATGCCAAGCAGGTGAACAACGCTCCGCTGGATTATGTCAAGCGGGTGAAACACCACTCTACTGGACTATGCCAAGCAAGTGAATATCCAACACTAATATCCACCTCACCTCAACAAAAACAACTCATCTCCACCTCAATTACAACAACTCTGCCCATAATCAACATCCACCCCTTTAGAAAAACAATGAAATTTATAATTTCAGAAACACCCAAAATACCACTTGATCCATGTAAGTTAGAAAAATCATCAATTTTCAAGTAAACACCTTTTTCCATCATATATATATATATATATGAAAATAGATTTTTGCAAGAAGACAGTACACTCACCTGATTATTCGCTCTAAAGACTTTTTCTGACTATCCTCTACCGGTACTCCGGTGACTGCGAAGCTAATAGTGACAGGGCCTAAATTAATATTTTATGTAAAAAAAAAAAGAGCCTAACCATACAATACATGCCCTAATTTACTATTCAACGACTATTATTCCGTTAAAGTTTACGATATCGAATTTATTCATATGAACGGTCTCAATATTTATTATCGCCATTTCGATATTTTCTATACTAGTAATTAGTTTCATAATCACCCACGAGACAATTAAATATCATTTAATACATATATTAGTTGAGTTCAGAATTCTACCTTTCTCGGATTTTCCACCGGCCTCAAGATTGGATTTATGTTTTTAGTGAGGTGGTTTGTGCAATTTCTTTTTTTCTTTTCCTTTTTCCTTTCTTATTCCTTTTTCTGTTTTGTGTTTTCTTTCCCTGTTTCCGTTCCTCGTTTGCGTTCAGACCGACGACACCGCCGATCACGCCACTAACCGTCGGCCTTCTTCTATTCCCTCTTTCTTCTGCTTGGGATTTGGACTCAGCCGGCACAATACACACTCATCCTCACAGCAGACGCAAACGCGCACACCCCCACTTCTCTCTCTCTCTCTCTCTAACTTCCACCACCGACGATGATCACATACACGCTAAGACCCCAATTTTTGATACATGCATAGTTTAAGTCGCGTTTTAAAATATTTCAGAAATAACGGGGTTGTTGATGTTACTTATTGTTTAATCAAAAAAATTGAGGGGTTAATTCGTAATATAATTTTACATTAAAAGTCGAGATGGGTTTAATTAATATCCTAACTAAAAAGAAGAGAGGCTTAGTCTAATTATATATATTATATATATGTTTATAAGCGGTAGAAGAAATCAGAGGGAGGCAAAAGGGGCTGCTTGGCTGGCCCCTGTTTGACACACACATATGCATATATATATTATATACATATACAGATAGATATATACGAAGGGGAATAGAGAGAAATGAGAAGAATCGGGAATGGATAGAGGAACAGTAGGTCGGTGAGTTTGGGCTTCTTTTTCCAACTTATACACACACACACACACACACACACAAACAACAGAAAAAGAAAGAGAAAACAGAGAGAGAAGAGGGTCCGTTCGGTGAATGGGTGGATGTCGTTTGTCATTGTCAAGTCTGTGTGGGTTGTTTAGGCATCCGCAAGTGTGTATGCATGTGTTTCGTTGTGTGTGTGTTCAACAGTATGTATGCGTGTATGTGTTAGTCTGTTTCAGAGAGTGTGTGTGTGTGGCTGTTGGCTGCTGAAAGGAAACGGAACAGGAAGAGATAGAGAGATGAAGAAATGGGTATGAGTGTGTTGTCTGATTTTATGGCGGTGTTCTGTTCATGGTAAGGGAGTCGTGGTTGTGGGTGTATTGTCGTCGGTTAGTTTGGCCGGCGGTGAGTGAAAGTTAGAGAGAGAGAGATCGAATTTTTGGTTGGTAAGCGGTAGAGGGTCTGGTTCGATGATGTTGTTGCCGTCTGTGTGTCCTGTACATGGTTGTGTGTGTGTATTTGGGTCATCGGTGGTGTGGGTTTTTGTTGGTGATGTGTGTGTATGTGATCATCGCCGGTGGTCGAAGTTAGAGAGCGGTGGGGGTGTGAGCGTTTGCGTCTGCTGTGAGGATAAGTGTGTGTTGTGCCGGTTGAGTCCAAAACGCAAGTTGAAGAGAGAGGGAATGGAAGAAAGCCGACGATCGGCGGTGTCGTCAATGGCTAAACGAAAACGGGGAACGGAAACAAGGAAAGAAAACACAAAATAGAAAAAGGAAGAAGAAAGGGAAAAGGAAAAGAAAAGGAGAAATTTCACAAACCACCCCACTAAAAACATAAATTCAATCTTGAGGCCGGTGGAAAATCCGAGAAAGGTAGAATTCTTAACTCTACTAATATATGTATTAAATCATATTTAATTGTCTCGTGGGTGATTATGAAACTAATTACTAGCATCAAAAATGTCGAAATGGCGATAATAAATATTGAGACCGTTCATATGAATAAATTCGATATCGTAAATTGTAACGGAGTAATACTTATTGAATAGTAATATAGAATGCGGGGAATAGAAAATTACGAAAATTAGGACCTGCTTTGCATGGTTAGGTTCTTTTTTTTTTTTTACATAAAATATTAATTTAGGCCATGTCCCTATTAGGTTCGCAGTCATCGGAGTACCAGTAGAAGATAGTCGGAAAAAGTCTTTAGAGCAGATAACCAAGTGAGTGTACTGTCTTCTTGCAAAAATCTATTTTCATATATATATATGATGGAAAAAGGTGTTTACTTAAAAATTGATGAATTTTCTAACTTATATGGATCAAGCGGTATTTTGGGTGTTTCTGAAATTATAAATTTCATTATTTTTCTAAAAGGGTAGATGTTGATTGTGGGAAGAGTTGTTGTAATTGAGGTGAAGATGAGTTGTTGTTGTTGAGGTGAGGTGGAGATTGGTGTTGGATATTCACTTGCTTGGCATAATCCAGCGGAGCATTGTTCACCTGCTTGGCGTAGTCCAGCAGAGCATTGTTATGTCCCGCTAGGAAGGCATATCCTACGGGTGGTACGGTACCGTTGTAACTCCCGATCGTGAGGTTAAAACGATCACATGGCTAGTCAAGGTGTGGTGTGGAATAATGTGGTGTGGTGAGATATGGTGTTTTTTCGTATATAGCATTTATATATACTTTATTTTATACTGACTTGATGTATCCATTTACGATGATATATCTATTATTTCAATTGCGTTATACTATATGGTTGTTGTGACGTTCTAGTTGATTTTTACTGCTTAATTAAAATGTTATAAACATATATACATGATTTTTTGTGGTGACAGGAAAAAGAGTTTTTCTTTGTGATATGTGATATTTATATGTTTTATACTTGATCCATTTATAATGTTTTTATTAAGAAGGCAGGACACTCGCAAGTACAACAGTTAAGAGTCGATCCCCTACTAACATTAGGTAGAGTTCGGGGTTGGTGTAGCATGGGAGTACTTTGGGAGGAGTTGTCTGAGGCGAACCTGTGAGATGTTCTTGGTTGTTATATTTTGTGTTGATATTATTTCCAGGGATGGGTGTGTCCCCAACTAGAGAGGTTGTATCTGGTGACATTTTGTGATTGTATATTTATATATGGTATATGCTCGTTGTTGTTTCCTAGTTGGTTTGACGTTCGGGTGATGACTTATTGACGTCACTCCGGGCCCCACGGTGATAGGTGTTCGGGGTGGGGTGTGACAATTTGGTATCAGAGCCTAGGTTATAGGTTCTGTAGACTTGTCAGTTGTTGTGTCAGTAGAGGACCATGAGATAAGAAGACGTGTCAGTCGTTTAGTCAGTAGGGGACATGAGATAGGGTGTCGATAGGTGAGTTCGGCACATGAGGGATAGTTATTTCATTACATTAGGTAGTGCATTGGCATCAAACATGGTTGGTTGTTTTGTTGGCAATTAGTGGGTGCGACGAAATTGTGATATTGTCAATTGGTAGATTCAGGTGGTGTTGTGTTGTTGGTAGTGAAAATGGGTGGATCGCAATTGTGGGGGTACAAATAATTGAGAAGGTTAGATTATAATTGATAAGATAATTATATGGGTATTATTTGACGATTGGGATCCCCCATTAGTAGCATCTAATAATTAGTTGTTAAAATAATAGATAGTGTAGCAGAACACATCTTAAGTTGAATTCTTAAACGATATCTAAACTAAGGGAATCTTGTAGTGATATTGAAAGGAAAGTTGTATTAGTTGGAATTAGGGATGTGAGAAAACTGTGGCGATGCCAGAAAGGATTTAATTTGGTAATACGTTCTAGGCTGACGGGCAGGCAGAGCAAAAGTTTGTGGAACTAGTAAATACAACAAACGCAATAGAGAATGACGTGTAGAAGGTAGCTGAGAATGGTAAGTCTATGATGATAGTAAGTGTATATAACTATAGTCTGCGTCGTATGAGTTGGTGGTGGATTGTTTCAAAAAAAAAATTACCTTCCGAATTTTAGAAGAGGTAAAGTTTGTATTTTGGAAGATGTAATCATTACCCCAGTCAATTTGATTTTTGGTCCAGGAGGTTAGAAGTTGTTAAAGAAATGATATCAGAGATACTTCACGCAAGTGATGGGCACCAGTCAAAAACAATGTTCAGATGACGGATATTTCAGTAGTGAGGGATTGTCCCGATGTATGTCCCAACAGAATTGTCAGAGTTGTTAGTAAATACTACCGAGTTACTCCTAGGACCCGTTCTTATATAAATTCCACCCTATCATAAGCCGCATACCGAGTTGACGAAATTGGAAGATCTGTTAACCCGCAATTATTGTAGACCTGGTGATTCTCCCCATGAAGAACCGGTGTTATTCGTAAAGAAAAAAGGAGGTACGTCGATGATGAGTGTTGGTAACCAACCGACAATGGAATAAGGAGCGGTTCTTATACCCATCATATAGAATTGATGATTTGTTCAATCAACTGCGAAAGACCAGGGTGTTCTCCCAAATAGATTTCGATTAGGATATCACCAATTGAAGGTCAGAGACAGTGGCGAAAACGGCGATTCGGTTGAGAGTAGAAAAGAGCATGCAGAGCATCTCTGTATTGTGTTGTTGACGTTGTGAGAGAAACAATTGTATGTCAAATTCAATAAATGTGAGTTTTGGTTGGATCAAGTAGTAGGTTTGAGACGTGTGATCTTGGGAGATAGCATTTAAGTGAATCCAAAGGAAGTCGAAACTGTGATTTATTCAAGAAAGGCCAATGTGGTAAGGGATGCTTGAATAAAAAAAAAACAAAATCGGTAAGTTTGGTTGCGCACATTCAGGTTGTTCATACTAATTTATGTGATGAGTTGAGACCTTTGTGAGTTTTAGTGGGTGGTTAATCAGATGACAACGTTATTTGAGATTTTGATTTTGAAACCGACATTGATCGACCATGCTGTAGGAAGTGCAGAAGTCGGATGTACAGTTGGGGAAAATTAGAGATGTAGTGGAAAATGATCGCAAAGCTGACTTTTGTGTTAGAAATAATAATGAAGTCTTGTTGATTGGAAATAGGTTGTGTATTTGCTGAAAGATACCTTAAAGGAAGTGCATAGCTTGAAATGCATAGTTCAATATACGCAATGCACCTCGATGATAACAAAATGTATCAAGATTGCGTGAGTATTATTGGTAGATTGGAATGGAATGGGAAATCGCATAATTTGTGGTCAGGTGTCTTGATTGTTAGCAAGATACGGTCGAGCATTAACATCCAGGTGGGTTATAGCAGTCTTTACATATTCTAGAATGGAAATGGGAGCGTCAGTTACGTTTCAGTTTAGCTAAGAAAATGCTTCGAACATATAACCACATACAAATATGGATCAACGTTGGTGTTGTCGTCTGTGTGTCCTGTACATGGTTGTGTGTGTGTATTTGGGTCGTCGGTGGTGTGGGTTTTTGTTGGTGGTGTGCGTGTATATGATCATCGCCGGTGGTGGAAGTTAGAGAGAGAGAGCAATGGGGGTGTGTGTGTTTGCGTCTGCTATGAGGATGAATGTGTGTTGTGCCGGCTAAGTCCAAAACGCAAGCTGAAGAGAGAGGGAATGGAAGAAGGCTGGAGGTCAGTGGCGTGATCGGCGGTGTCGTCGGTCGTCGGTGGCTAAACGCAAACGGGGAACAGAAACAGGGAAAGAAAACACAAAACGGAAAAAAAAAAAAAAAAAAAAAAAAAAAAAAAAAAAAAAAAAAGAAGGAGAAAGGAAAAGAAAAGGAGAAATTGCACAACCCACCCCACTAAAAACATAAATCCAATCTTGAGGTCGGTGGAAAATCCAAAAAAGGTAGAATTTCGAACTCCACTAATATATATATTAAATGATATTTAATTGTCTCGTGGGTGATTATGAAACTAATTACTAGCATCAAAAATGTCGAAATGGCGATAATAAATATTGAGACCGTTCATATGAATAAATTCGATATCGTAAATTGTAATGGAGTAATACTCATTGAATAGTAATCTAGAATGCGGGGAATAGGAAATTACGAAAATTAGGGCCTGCATTGTATGGTTAGGTTTTTTTTTTTTTTACATAAAATATTAATTTAGGTCATGTCACTATTAGGTTCGCAGGAACCAGAGTACCGGTAGAGGATAGTCGGAAAAAATCTTTGGGGGCGGATAACTAAGTGAGTGTACTGTCTTCTTGCAAAAATCTATTTTCATATATATATATATATATATATATATATATATATATATATATGATGAAAAAAGGTGTTTACTGAAAAATTAATGAATTTTCTAACTTACATGGATCAAGCGGTATTTTGGGTGTTTATGAAATTATAAATTTTATTATTTTTCTAAAGGGGTGGATGTTGATTGTGGACAGAGTTGTTGTAATTGAGGTGGAGATGAGTTGTTGTTATTGAGGTGAGGTGGAGATTGGTGTTGGATATTCACCTGTTTAGCATAGTCCAGTAGAGCGGTGTTTCACCCGCTTGGCATAGTCCAACGGAGCGTTGTTCACCTGTTTGGTATAGTCCAGCAGAGTGTTGTTATGTCCCGCTAGGAAGGTATATCCTAGGGGTGGTACGGTATCATTGTAACTCCCGATCGTGAAGTTAAAATGGTCACATGGCTAACGGAGGTGTGGTGTGGGGTAATGTGGTATGGTGTGGTGAGGTGTGGTGTGATGAGGTGTCGTGTGTTGTGTTTTGTCGTATATGGCATTTATATATACTTTATTTTATATTGGCTTGGTGTATCCATTTATGATGATATATCTATTATTTCAGTTGCGTTATACTATATGGTTGCTGTAACGTTCTGGTTGATTTTTATTGCTTAATTGAAATGTTATAAACATATATACGTGGTTTTCTGTGGTAACAGGAAAAATGTTTTTTTTTTTTTTTTTGTGATATGTGATATTTATATGTTTTATGCTTGATCCATTTAAAATATTTTTATTAAGAAGGCAGTACACTCACAAGTACAGCAACTAGGAGTTAGTCCCCTATTGGCACTAGGTAGAGTTCGAGGTTGGTGTAGCGTGGGAGTACTTTGGGAGGAGCTGTCTGAGGCGAACCTGTGAGAGATTCTTGGTTGTTATATTTTGTGTTGATATTATTTTCAGGAACGGGTGTGTCCCAAATTAGAGAGGTTGTATCTGGTGACATTTTGTGATTGTATATATATATATATATATATATATATATATATATATATATAGTATATGCTCGTTGTCGTTTCCTAATTGGTTTGACGTTCGGGTGATGACTTGTCGACGTCACTCCATACCCCACGGTGATAGGTGTCTGGGGTAGGGTGTGACATGCTGACAACTCCCACTGCTTGAGCAATAACTGGTTTGGTACAAACCATAGCATACATTAGACTTCCGATTGTTGAGGCGTACAAAACCTTCGCCATGTGTGCACATTCTTCCTCCGTTTGAGGTAACTGCTCTTTAGAGAGTTTGAAATTAACACCCAAAAGTGTACCCACTGGTTTAGCATCTTGCATGTTAAACCTGTAGAGTACTTTGTTAATGTACTCAGCCTGTGATAACAGCAAAATCCCCGACTGTAACCATCGCTCCCACTCAAATTTGGCTTCTTTTGGATCGTTTCTGACTATTCCAATGAATCATTGTGTGTTAGAATACTGTTGTCGACGAACTTGGCTGACAATTTTTCACTATTCACAAAATTCACTATTCATGTGAATAGTAACCTCGAGAAAATACTGTCAGAAATCACAACCAGAGATCTGATACCAATTGTTGGGAAATAAAGAGCAATTTTCCTATAACCAGATTACCGAAAATAAGAGCCAAAAAATTAACACACAAGGTTGATAACGGAGTTTGGCAAATTATGCCTACGTCTCCGAATCTACTGTGGATCTTTCACTAAAATAAGGGAAATTACAAAGTGTTTACAATCACTCACAAACTCACAACTCACAATCCAATTATACCCAAGAATTTTCCTCACAAAATTCTCTCAAAAAAACACTCTACTTGTTTCTCCCTCAATTGGATTTTTTGGATTGATTCCAAAAGCAATGGAGGTTAAGGGGTTTATATAGACTTCAAAGGAAACATGTGGGTTGGTGGAATTAGGCACCTCTATTTGACAATTGGAGTTATACACATCCATTTGACAATTGCCTAAGTTAGGCACCCATCTCAATTAACCAACAACAAGCTCATCTTGCTCTAATGGGTTCAATAGCTCGTGCATCTTTCTCGTTGTCTTTGCTTTCACTTTCTTTGCATATTTCCTGGCTCTCTGCTTCTTCTCCAATGCACGAATCTGGATTCACAGTGATGAGAAGTCAATAATTCCAAATATGCTAATGAGGGGATAGAAAAGACTATGGTGGTGTGTGTTTAGTGTTTCTGTTCCCAGAAAACAAACTTGGAATAGAAACAGATGAACCATTTTGTTCTTTTTCCTAGAAAATTTGTTTCAAAATTTGTTCTAGGAATAGAAACGCTAAGGCTCCATTTTCTTAGTGTTTTTTCTCCGAAATTCTTGTTCTTGTTCCCATAATTTTGAAATTTAAACACATTCTCAAAATTTTGAGATCATCCAAAGAAAAATTGGAATTTTGAAGGAAAAAATAGAAGTTTAAAATGATTAATGAGATCCACTTTTTAAACCTTGTTAGCCTCAAATATACAAAAATTATATTTTTTTCCATTTATTCAAACAGAATAAAATACTTTACTATAATTATTTTATTTAGTTATGATTGATCTTAAAATTGTGTTTTTATTTTGCTAAATTAGCAAAAATTGATTGCTTAACAGAAGTATTTACGTCTATCCTTTACACTTAAAGTAAATTTAAAAAAATATAAATATTTATAATACAAATTAGAACCTAATTTGAAAATGTCTAAAGACATTTTTTGGAGGGAAAAGTTTCAAGCCTTTGGAACTCACATCTAAGGGCTGAGATTGAATTTCAGCAAGAGACATTTTAAGCCTTAGGATTGATGTTATCCAACGGTCCAGACCAAACCATCTTTTAAAAAAAATAGGACGACTCTCTCACCACAACCTCATTTCAGCTCTCTCTCTCACTTCATCTTGCTCAATCAATCTATCTCTCTCACTTCCTCTCACTCGATCGTTCCTCTCTCTCTTTCCCACCTCTCACGTTGCCGCTAAAAATCTCTCAATCGACACCATGGCCATCGTTGCGATCCATCTATCACCATCATTCTCGCAATCGACACCATGGCTATCGCTGCGGGTCTATCTATCGTCGTCATTCTCGCCATCGTCCAGATCTGACCGGCCTCAAATAGCGTCGCGCCTCACACATCGTTAATGCCATGCCACCATCCATCGTGCCTCACCATTGCTCGGCCATCGCCATCGCCGTGAGTCCATCCATCGCCGTCATTCTTGCCGTCGTCCAGATCTAACCTGTCTCACACATCGTCGACGCCGTGCCACCATCCGTCGCGCCTCACCATCGATCGGCTGCAATTGGAGGTGAGTTGATTTGATTTTGAAACAATTCAAACTAACAATCTCTGTTTTGAAATTTTATTATGTTTGAATTCAATTTTAGTTTTTTAGGGTTTCTGTAATTATTGTTTTGAAGGATGGAGAAGAAGAGAGTGGCGGTGCCATTGGTTTGCCACGGCTAATCGATTCTCGAGTCGCTCAATCGAAACGATAAACTTCCTCCTAGAGTTTTTGTTTGGAAAATCGTCCAGATTTGCTGCTTTTATTTTTATTGTCCTTATCGTGTTCATGGATTAATCTGTTTCTTTTCGTAATTTCGTTTGATGCTATGGAGGCTGTTGCTTGAGCTTATGTTCTCATAATTTGTTGTTGTTTACAGTGTGGAAAATAATGTTTCATATGCCTACTATGCCATATGTTCCTACTACTTGATAGGGACAACGTCTCTCTCAAGGGTTTTGCCAAGTAATCCACTAAAACCTCTCAGATTTCATTCGTGTTATATGCCAAGTAATCCACTAAAACAACGTCTCTAAATTGATTTTTTATTTTTATTTTCTCTGTTATATGCAGGTTCTTCAAGGAATCGAATGAATGGGAAAGAGACCATGCTGAAAATTAATGGAGTATGAGATATTTCTAAATTTTGAATACTTAAAGAAGATTCTTCTATCGATTTCCAATATTGATTAGTACCTTTAGTTTGCATGAAGCGGTGGCGAAGGTTGTTCCCGTGTATATTTAGCCGCAATTTTTGTTCTAATTTTCTCAAAAAAATGGGAATTAGTTGTTCCAATTTTCTTGAACACAGAAGGTTTTTATGTTTTTAATTGCCAAAAAAGATGGTGTTTGTTTAGCGTTTTTGTTCCAAGTTATTGTCGTTAAAAAAACGCTTTTAATAGGGAACCATGTTTTTAAATTTCAAGGTAATGTCTTTAAATTTACTGGGGGTGGAACCATGTTTCCTCAAGGGTCAGATGCTTATATTGATGAGCTCACCTTGGTAATTCTAATTTTGGATGGCTCCATGAGAACTGCGCTGGATACCGGTTGTAGAGCATGTTTAGTTTGTCTCTAATTTTGGAGTATGTTTTGTCTTAAATTCCATTCCTTTTTTTTCCTTTTTTTATTCCCATTTTTTATAAGAAATTTATCGGATCAGAACAAAGATTTTTCAACCATTCAACCACTTTTACTAATCATGGATTATGAAATAATTACACCACTGATCGCGATTTCAGGTTGCAAGCTGGGGTGCTTGCTTGCCAAAGAGAAATGTATTGGCTATGTGTACCCGTTGTTATTGTTGTTTTGCGAATAATTCAACTTCCCTACCTGTCAAAAGCCATTTGATATGGCCCAATGTTCCTTTGATTCCATGGACAACAAATGGTAAGTTATATAAGGTCAAAAACATTAAAGTCAACTGTTTATTTATGAAGTTTGATATATAATGTTGGGGTGCTTGTTTACTGAAGAAAAATGTATTGGTTGTGTCTTTTGCCCCGAAGGACAATCATGAAACACAAGCACAGTTCGTATTAGACGGAGGTGTGTGCGCCGTTATTGGTGTTTTAACAGTTGTGCTTTCAGGCACGGGTTAAAAAAAATTGTGTTTCCTATTATTTTTGTTCAGCCTATTTGTTTCCTTATTTAAAAAAAAATAATAAAAAAATAAAAAATGAAAATAAAAATCATCGGTTTCAGGAGTGAGGCATATAGATATTCGACAAAGTTGAAGGTTAGTGCACATTATCGACAATGTAGTTGATAATTCTAGGTGGGTGATGAATAGTTTGTTTGTGTATCTATATCCGTTCCAAAGTTTACACTTCTTATTTCGAAGTTATGTTTCTATTTTCTAACAAAAAATTCATCAGGATCAAGACTCTAATCAAATTGACGAAGCATAGGAGTTGATTAGACTGTAACGAGTAGAAGGTTAGTGCACATTATTGATAGTGTAGTTGATGATTCTAGGTGAGGTGGTGAGTAGTTTGTTTGTGCATATATTTCTGTTCCAACGTTTACACTTCTCATTTCTAAGTTTTGTTTCTATTTTCTAACTTAATGTCTAATTAGCATTAAATGCCTTTTAATCCTCAAACCAAAATACGGTTGTTCTGAGAAATTTATTTATGTTCTCATAATTTTTGAAGCATTTTTGTTTTCGTTTTCAATTTTTTAGGAACATATTTAATTTTCTTTAAAAAATATTGTGTTTCCAGTCTTCAATTCACTATTTGTGAATACTGGTTATTTTTATTTTTTGGAATGACTGTTTCGTTCCTATTATTTCTCTTCGGCCTTTGTGTTTCCTTATTTTAGTTTATTTAGTATTTTCGTTTTCATAATTATGTCTAGGTTTTTTGTTTCCATATCTAATTATTGTTGATTTGAATCAAACAGGTGTAAATGTTGCATAAACAGAGTGAGTTATATCATATTTTTTTTGTGCAATTTTTTTTTCGCCCGTGCCTTCAATTTCTGTGACTGGAGTTGATGTTGCAATAGATCGGTTAACAGCTTACAGAACTATGTTATAGAAGTATGCTCTTAGTGATTAAGGTAAGTTCCAGTAGTCCTGGGTGATCGACTTATTATTACTAAGTTTATAATGTATATGATTAATTGTCATTATTTTTCGTTCGTTTACTATGTTAGTTATTGTTGAGTGTGATTGTTAGTGATTGTGTTTACTATTGTTGTATTGTTTAAAAATATGAGTTGATAATTTGGAATGTCAAAGGGGATTATGCCCAATTTTCAAATATTGGGGTGTATCTTATAAACAAAGGGGACTATGTCTATATTTTAAATTTCCTATTAATAATGTTTGTTTATGTTGTGATCATTATAAAACATGAGATGATTGTTTGGTCATGTTATAAAATTAAAACCCGTGCCTTCAGGCACGAGTTATACATTAAAATGTGAATGAATACAGATGTTTTATAGGTATGGATTTTTATTTTTTTATTTTTTTTGTGTGTGTATTTCTTTTAAGTTCAAATTTTTTTTACGCCCATGCCTTCAGGCATGGGTCATACTCTAGTGTGTGTGTGTGTGTGTGTGTGTGTGTGTGTGTGTGTGTGTGTGTGTGTGTATATAACTAAAGTTATAGTTGTTGGTGCGTAAAACTGATACACGCCTCGAGTACGGTCCAGTCAGATGACAGGTGGATCCTCCTACTGAGGTGAAGTTGTTTGTTGAAAAGTCCTTGAGTGTGTTGACCTGGGTCCTAGGAGGACTGAACTGTTGTGTCCAGGGTTCTGCTCCTTAGGGGGTGTACCTCCAGAAGACTCAGACCGAGATTTGTCCCAATGAAACCTCTCCGGCGTAATAATCAGTGCCTAGAGAAAAAAAGTACAGTAATGCGGTAAATAAATAAATGAACTCGTGCGTAATGTAAGTGTATTGCACCGTACCTCGGGCTTACATAGCCCCCGATATATATAGGCGTTGGAGATGATTAGTCAGGCCTAAATAAAATTAATTAGTTGAAACCCTGTGTTTAGCTGATAATTCAGGGCGTTTAGGAGATAATCGTTGGGCTTGGGCTTTTGGGCCCATTTGGCAAAGCCCGCGGGCCTTTATCAGGCCTGCGGCGGTGAGCTGGTGGAAGAGAGTAGAGATTCGTGGAGTCCTAGAGAAGAAACAAGGTGAAAAGAAGAGTCGATTGAGGTGAATGGCTGAGTCCCTGAAACTGATTGCCTAGGGCACAGCACATAGCTCAGAGCGGCACGTCCCTACGGGGCTCCTCACTCCTCCCTGGGTACAAATGAGATTCTAGGGAGTATGCTCCAACGTGACGTTGTAGATTATGGAATGCATCATTGTCATTGCGAGGGTTGACACGTGGCTGGATCCCAAGTGTTGACTCAGAGGTGCCCAAAAATACTTTAATCAGTTGCCCCCTAGCCCTGTACGGCGAGGGAAGCGAGGCGGTCAGGGATATCAATTCCTAGCTGAAACGGGCATTCTGGAGACTTCGAAGCGCCAGAAACACCTCTGATCGATATTTTTTCAAGAGTTAGTTTTTTCTTGAGAAGTTTATTCGAAATAGGCCTCTATACGGTTGAGGTCCGGGGTCAAGTAGCACGACAGGGCTGTCCCGAATTTCTTTGATTTTTAGGACAACAATTTTTCAAAAGTTGAACTTTTTTAGAGGAGCTAATTTGAGATACGCTCCCATATTGTTGGGGTCCGGGGTCAGGTAGCACGGCAGAGCGACCCCGAATTTCTTTGATTTTCAGGACGACAATTTTTCAAGAGTTGATTTTTTTTTTTTTTTTTTCCTGGGAGAGAATTTGAAATAAGCTCCCATATGGCCAGAGTCCGGGGTCAGGTAGCACGGTAGGGCGGCCCCAAAATTTTTCGATTTTCAGGGTGACACACGTTCACTGTGAACAAGCCCCAAATATGAACTGACTTTTACCGCGGAGAAAATTGAGGTGAGCCCCAGGGGAGTGCGCGCCGCAGATGGGCAGGAAGACGAGGGGTTGCGCCCCCCATTTAAAATTTAAGGGGGGCAAAGTTCCCCCCCTTCCCAAATGAAAGTAAACAAAAAAGGGAGGGGAGAAAGGCTGACACTGGCCCCTGGGCAAGCTCCATTGTTGGCCTTGCGGCTAGCATATGGAGGAGGGCAGCCCCCCCCCCCCCAAAAAAAAAAAATTATATTTATTTATTTATTTATTTTTATTTTATATATATTGTTATTATTATTATTTTCATACTTATGAATTTTTTAAGTGGAGAATTTGCTAAACACCCCCATCTGAGCCCAATCGGCCTGAGGCAGCACGGCAGGACGGGAGATCAGGATAAGACAACGCCGCCCGATGAGATATAGTGCAATTTCTAGATGACACTCCTGGACGACGTTCTTGGAGAAGATTGTCACTGGACCCTACCAGCTAGGAGTAGCACAGCAGGGCGATGACCGTCGCTACCCAGACCCTACCGACTAGCAGTAGCGCGACAAGGTGGTGCCCGTCAAAATTGATAGTTTCGGTTACGGGGCACCGAGGCTGAACCCCTAGACGGTACCACACACGAGGGTGCCGAGGTAGATAATGCTGACAAGAGGGCCCCCGAGGAGGGTGAGATTGACTTCACTTCTCCTCGCACGAACGCCCCTTGCAACGAGGGCGGAGAGGACTGAGCTCAAACCATCACTTTTTTCAGGACTTGGGATTTTGTCGACTCTTTTTCACTTATTCTTATTTTTCTGCGCACGAGCGTGTAAGATTTTGAGCGGCATAGACAGGGTACTTCAGAGTCTACTTTTTTTTCTCGACATTTTTGCCAAGACGTTTTTATGCTCGATCTTATTTTCAGAGTTGTAAAATTTTGAAAATTTCTTGTAAAATTTTTAAAATTTCTCGTCTCTGCCCAGGACCATAGACCACTAGCCCCCCAGTCCGGGACACAAGTTAATTGTAAGAAAATCGTGTCGTGGACTTAAGAGGAGGGTTTCCCAGGATACTTGGTCCTCTCAGGTCCGCAAGGGCGCAACGTGGCGGTTAGACTCCCGTGGCCGGTCATTGGGGAGTTCTCCGTAGTCAGGCTCATTCAAGAACTCTTTCAAGTTATCTCCATTTAGTATGTGCAGAAGCACCTTCTCTTTTAGAACGTCGGACTTATAGTCGACTGGTGGAGAAAGGTACTTAGTTGCAGGCCCTCAGACCCGATCAATGCCCTTACCTCGGTGGATGACCTCAGTCTTTTCTCAGGTACAGACTATTAACTTTCGGAGAGGGTCTGGTTGTCACCCTCGATGCTGAGTACCGGAATAAAGATTATGGAGAATTATTCGCGACTCAGGGGGTTAGAATGCAACCGTGGAGAATCATTCGCAACGCCGAGAGTCAAGATATAGCTTAGGGGGTCGGAATGCAACCGTGGAGAATCACTCGCAACGTCGAGAGCCGGGATGCGACGCAGGAGGTCGGAATATAACCATGGAGAATCACTCGCGACGCTGAGAGCCAAGATACGACTCAGGGGGTTGGAATGCAATCGTAGATAATCACTCGAGACGTCGAGAGTTGGGATGCGACTCAGGGGGTCAGAATGCCATTGACCGGAGAAAACACAAGGCATATTGCATAAAATCCATTCTTTATTTTGATAAGTAAAATTACAACACTTTGTATAAACTGAAAGTTGTTCACAAAAGTGGATCATCCCTACAGAAGTTGCACTTCAGCTAGTCAGCATTCCACGGGTGCCTGATCGGCACATTCTCTTTTGTTTCAAGATCGTATGTGCCTGGACGTGTGACCCTAATGACTCTATATGTCTCTGGAGTTGAATCTGTTGTGGATGTGGTTGATTTCACCATCCACGCGTTGGTGATCCTCTCCGGCCTCAGCCCCCCGAGGCGATGGACAGTTGCGGTTTCCCCTTCTTCTCTGGGCCTAGGGCTCTCCCTGTGGTTCATTCCCATCAGGCTGCTCCTGATTTTCTCTTCAGACATAGTTCCAGAGATAGCCTCTTTGAACAAGAGTTTCAATCTCATGCCGGAGCTGAAAATAGTTCTTTGTGGAGTGATCTCGGTCTTGGTGGAACTCACAGTATTGGGTCATAGATCTCCCGACCGACCTTTCTCTCAGGGGCGGCGAAGGAGGAAAAAAGTCTTGCCCTGAGTTTTCTGCGAAGACAGTGGCCACTAAGGCCGTGATCAGGGTGAACTCTGGTTGGTAACGCCCTAGAGGAGGAAGTGACCTCCTGTCTCCGGGCAAGGGTCTAAACCTCCCTTCAGCTCGTAATCTTTTCGAGTCTTGGGCTTGATTCAAACCTCCATTCCCTGGTTCTCTCAAATTTTTTTCTCCTTCCTACCTTCTCTTGGTTGCAGCACGGAGGTCAGCACCATGGAATCTAGTCCCATGGTCTAGAGCTTGATCAAGTGTGAGAGCAGGGTTGGAGCAGAGATCGTAGGATAATTTTTTATGCCGGAGCCCATCAAAAAAGGCATTTAGTGCAACAGCATCAGGAAGGTCATCACATAAATTTGCTTCTCGGTTAAAACACTCAATGTAATCACCCAAAGATTTAGTGGGCTTTTGCCGAAGAGTGAGGATATGAGCCACAGTCCTTGGCTTCTGCCGGGAACGACTGAAATGAGCTAGGAACAACTGATCGAGTTCCCTGAAGGTGGAGATGGACGTTGGCCTCCAACTTTGGAACCACAATCTTGCAGCGCCTATAAGGGTGATAGGAAAGGCTCTACACCGCAAAGCTACAGAGGCCACCTGCATGTCCATATGAGACTTGAACATAGACAGATGGTCAACGGAATCTGAAGTCCTATTATACGGACTCATCTGGGGTTGGATAAAGTGTCTCGATGCTACTTCTTCCAGAACCTTATCCACAAAAGTAGAATTCACCTCTGGAATAACACCCAGTCCTACCCAGCCTCCTTTCACCTCCTAGAGACGGGCTTCCATGTTGGCCAAGCGGCACTCCACAGCCTCTCCTGCTCGAGGCTATTCCTAGATTTGACTATCAATAGCTCGGGTCACAGAGTGATAGGAGGAAGGTGAGTAGGAGTCAACCTCATGCTCACGCCGACCTTTGTGATTGGACCTAGCAGACTGATGAAGATCTCGACCATTAGGGGACATCGACATATCCCTTGGCACAAATTCGTGTGGTGGTGGAGGTAGAGATCTCGACGTTGCTGGGGGGGACCTCTCTTGGCCTACAACCTCAGGATTGCGAGGCGGAGGGTGGCCTTCGGGCTCCTACCCATTCGGAGTGTCCACAAAAACATCGCGGTCTTGAGGTAGCCCCTCGGGCGTTATGGGCTGGAGGGCTGGTCCACCATGAGCAGGGGGCGATGGCAAGCGCATGATGATGAATTGTAGATTTGACTTGAACTCTTACATTTGGCATTCAAGGAGATCAACCCGAGATGCCTCCATAGCTCTTGAGGTATGTCCTAGAGCCCCAGGTGGTAGAGTGGATGGTCCTGCCTGACCATGGGGGGGAAGTTATCCTCGTTAGTGGAAGTTGGAGGGTATGCGCTTAGATTTTTCAACATGTCTTCTCGTTCTTCTATTTTGTGTCTATCTAACTGAACCTTGTGATTACTCAAGCTCAGTTGAGTAGAGAGCAGTGATCAAGGGAAGACTTTTTGCTCGATTCCCACAAATAGCGCCAAACTGTTAGTGCATAAAACTAGTACACACCTAGAA
Source organism: Eucommia ulmoides (assembly GCA_016647705.1). Lineage (NCBI taxonomy): Eukaryota > Viridiplantae > Streptophyta > Magnoliopsida > Garryales > Eucommiaceae > Eucommia > Eucommia ulmoides. The sequence continues at coordinate 2,713,632 of CM028326.1, read as the reverse complement.
TACGGTCCAATCGGATGACAGGTGGGTCCTCCTGCTGAGGTAGAGTCGTGTGTTGAAAAGTCCTCGAGTAAGTTGTCCTGGGTCCTGGGAGGACTAAGTTGTTATGTCCAGGGTCCTACTCCTCAGGGGGTGTACTTGCAGAAGGTTTAGACCGGAATTTATCCCGATGAAGCCTCTCCGGTGTGGTAATCAGTGCCCAGAGAAAAAAGATACAATAATGCGATAAATAAATAAATGAACTCGCGCGTAATGTAAGTGTATTCCAGGGTACCTCGGGCTTACATAGTCCCCGATATATATAGGTGTTGGAGATGATTAGTCGGGCCTAAACACGATTAATTAGTCGAAACCCTGTGTTTAGCCAATAATCCGAGGCGTTCAGGAAATAATCGTTGGGCTTGGGCTTTTGAGCCCATTTGGCGAAGCCCGCGGGCCTTTATCAGGCCTGCGGCGATGAGCAGGTGGAATAGAACGAAGATCCGTGGAGTCCTGGAGAAGAAACAAGGTGAAAATGAGAGCCAGTTGAGGTGAACGGCTGAGTCCCTGAAACTGATCGCCGAGGGCACGCCGCAGAGCTCAGAGCAGCACGTCCCTACGGGGCTCCTCATTCCTCCCTAGGTGCAAATGAGATTCTAGGGAGGAGCCGTAGTCGGCGTATGCTCCAGCATGGCGTTGTGGATTCCAGAATACGTCCCTGTCATGGCGAGGGTTAACACGTGACTAGGTCCCAAGTGCTAACTCAGAGGTGCCCAAAAATACCCTCATCAATAACTAAACATGATTCTTAGGTTTGGTTCTCATAAATTATCAAACAATATAAAAACAATTATTGTTACGAAACATATTTTTATTCCCAAAGTTATTGAAAATTGAAAGCGCAAATATAATATTCATCTTATTTTTTCGAAAGTACAAACAAAACATAAACATTAACCAAACACCACCTAAGAGTATCCCTTACCTGGTTTGGCACTACAGAACAAATGCTCTTATAGTATTTCATCTTCATATATTACAAAAAAAATAAATTAAAAATTCTATTATTAATAATATAACTATGATTTTTCTTTTTCTTTTTTTTTTCTTTTTTTGGTAAAAGCACTCTCATCTTCCTTTATTTTCCTTTGTGAAAAACAAAATTAAAAAATTAGGGTATATGCCAATGACCTCTCCTGTTATTTTGCACTATACCAGATTCCTCCCCTCTTATTTTACAAATACCAAAGACCTCTCATGTCTTTTTGTTCAAATACCACTTACCTCCCTTTGGACAAAATTGCCCTTAGGTTATTTTAAAAATAAATAAATTAACACCCCTATATTTTTAAAATTATACTTTTTATCCTTAAATTTTTAAATAATTATATTTACCCCTCGCCACCGCCACTGCCCAACTCCCACCACCCACAGCCATTGCCACCACCCATCACTCTCTCCCACCTTCCACCGACGCCACCCACCGCCCACCACCCAACTCCTCCACCACCACCCATACTGAAGAAGGAAAAAAATAGGGAGTTAAATGGGAATAAGAGATAGAGAGAAGTAAAAAAGGTAGGCCCACCCTTTTACTCAAACCGAAAGAGGAGAGAGATAAGGAAATAGAAAGAATAAGAGGGAGGGGGGGAGGAGAGAGTTAAATGTGAGCATGTGAGAGAGAGAATCATGTGTGGATGTGTAGGTGAGACGTACCCTTTTTATGTTTGCACATGTTTATGGGCAAAAATGAAAAAGATGGGGCCCCACTTACATATTCTCTTTCTCTCACATACTCACATACAAGGTTCTCTCTTCTCCCCCCTTTCTTTCTCTTATTCTCTCTCTTTCCTTCTCTCTCTCTCCTTTTTCGATTTGAGTAAAAGGGTGGGCCTACCCTTTTTACTTCTTTTTTTCTCTCTCTCTCTTATTCCCATTTAACTCCCAATTTTTCTCCTCCTTCAGTATGCATGGTGGAGAGAGAGTTGGGTGGTGGGTAGTAGGAGTTGGTGGTGGCTTTAGGTGGTGGAAATTGGGCGGTGGCGATGGTGGTGGGAGTTAGGTGGTGGTGATAGGTAAATATAATTATTTAAAAAGTTAAGGGTAAAAAATGTGATTTTAAAAATATAGGGGTGTTAATGAATTTTTTAAAAAATAATCTAAGAAAAATTTTGTCCAAAGGGAAATAAGTGGTATTTGAGCAAAAAAACATGAGAGGTCTTTGATATTTGCAAAATGACAGAGAATATATCTGGTATAGTACAAAATGACATGGGAGATTATTGGCATATACCCTAAAAAATTATGTAATTTTTATTTTTATTTTTTCCCTTATTTTTTTTTGGAATTCTTTTTTTGAGGTCACAAAAGTGAGGACCACCACTTTTTAAGGACCATCTAAAGGCAAAAAAATCACTTGGATGGTCCCCTACAAAGTGGTATTTTTTTACTTTTGGGACCTTTGAAGGAATTTGCCTTTTTTTTATACTAAATGTATTTATTTTTTTAGGGGCATTCGGTATCAAGTCCCTTTGTTTACCCTTAATTTTAAAAAAGTCCTATGGGCATAATCAACTTGTGTTTTAGTCCCGCCTATTAAAAAAAGACGGAATACCCAATACACGCATCTGCACTCATGCAGTTATATGTAACTAATTTGTGTGTAAAATTATTGTTAGATGTAATAAATATTATTGTATTTTGTAACATATAGCTAATTTATGTGTAAAAATTTATTAGATGTAACAAATATTACATAAATACATGTAATTTGTAACATGTAACTAAATTTACACATATACATGTAACTAATATTAAACTAATTTGTGTATATAATATTTATTAAATGCCAAATTTGTAACGTGTAACCAATATTATATAAGTACATGTAACTAATATTACACAGATATATATAAATATAGTTAATTATTAAGTTATAACTAATATTCACTATAATACGAATTTACCCACCAAAATTCTCTCTATAATCCCTTCAATGTTTGCATATGCGAAACTAAAATTCAAGCGAAAATTAACTTAAGAGACTGAATCAAAACTTATATTTTAAACGAAACTTTTTAAAATTACATCGATTATTTAGGATTAATGGTCAATTATAATTATTTGTTATCGTTATTTTTTTTTTGGGGGAAAATTACCGATTACTCAAAAAAAAAAATTATTTACCACCTACTCTCATCCGGTTTTTTTTTGCACCGACAACTCTCACCAACGGTCTTTTCTTGCACCGAAAACTCCCATCGCGGACCTTTCTTGCAACGAAAACTCCCGTTTCCAAAAATGGTGAGGGACGAGATTATCAAAATGCCCTCCCGTGATTCCCGCTTAGTTAACCTCGAAGAACAACGTCGACGGGCTCTGTTTTCCTATGGCAGAGGAACTTCGTCTTCCCACATGTTCATCATCGATTTCTACTCGTTCACCAAATCTAAGAGAGAGAGAAAAAAATGGTGAAGTGTCAAATCTGTGCGAGAATGGCGTCGAATCCCACTGTCACCGACGCCTTTCCCACCATTGCCGTCTAGATCCGACTTCTCCACCACTGTTGTCATCCAGATCTGGACGACGCCTTCCTCTTTTGCAAGTTCAAAATGCAAGCGATACTTCCATAACTGCCTGAAGCCATCCAATCTTACCTGGACAGCAATATACAGAAAGCAACACAAGAAGAATATTGTTGTTGAAACTATGAAGAAGAGACGTAGAACCACCAAGAAGCCTTATTCAAGGTCTATTGTTGGTGAGAAGCTAGAGGTTAGGTTTTTTGTTTTTTTTTTAACTCACATACCCACTCACGCACCCAGTGAGTTTCGATCCCCAAACTTCTGGCCTGGGAATGGTAGGCCTTACCACTAGCCCACCATCGAATCTCAAGCCAAAGGTTAGTTGCCAAATCACAAAAGGCAAACAAATGTAATCTATCAAAGCCGGTCCAAGAGGTCTGCACGAATCTAGACAGATCCAGATTGTGCGTGATAGCTGCAAGATATTTTTCTATATTTTGACTATTTACACATTGCACCCTGCAATTTGCATTTTGTTGCAGAGAGAAGAGAAAAATTGTAATGAGAGAAACGTAATTGATGTTACATTCAACATTTACACAGTGTTGAATATAAGAGAACAATTGATGTTATATTCAACATTCACAGGTGTTGAATGTAATATTCACGTATAATACGATCCATAAAAATATGAGAACAATTGATGTTACATTCAACATTCACAGGGGTTGAATGTAACATCCTAAAAAAAATGATATTATATTCAACATCTACATGAGTGGTATTTTGGTCAGAAAAAAATAACATCATAAAAATAAATTGATGTTAAATTTAACACCCACATGAGGGGTATTTTGGTCAGAAAAAAAAAGTAAAATAAATTATTGGTGCAAAAAAATGACGATAGACTTAATTGGTAATTTCTTCCGCATTTTGGAAGTTAATGGTGCATGCCCCTTTTTTTCTATCGAAACAAACGCACACGGCGCACACCGTTGTTGACTTGCAACAAAATAGGGGGAAAAAATAGCAGTAGCAAAATTTGCTAAGGGCACACCGATGAAATAAAACAACGTCTCACAAAAGATTCTAAAAGTAATATATTTTATAAAGAAAAGTATATTTTAAACCTCTTAACTATTGATATATTTCTAAGTAGTTCTCCTAAATTTAGACATTTCATTTTAAACCCTCCATGTATAAGCACAATTTTAAAAAATTCTTTTGTTAACTTTCCTAAATTTAGACATTTCATTTTAAACCCTCCATGTATAAGCACAATTTTAAAAAATTCTTTTGTTAACTTTCCATCAAATCTAATAGACTTGAGGAGCAAAATAGTCTTTTACTTTTTCTATTTCCCTTCTTTTCTTTTACTTTTTTTATTTCCCTTCTTTTCTTTCTCTTTTTTTTTTTTTTTCTTTTCCACACCTCTCTCTCTCTCTCTTCCTCCCTCCCTCCCTCCCTCTCCCCCAAACATCAACACCCCCGTATGTCCCGGGGGGAAGGGAGCTAGGGTGAGAGAGAGAGAGGGGTGTGGAGAAGGGAAAAAAAAAGAGAAAAGAAGGGAAATAAAAATAAAAATAAAAAGTAAAATACTATTTTGTCCTTCAAGTCCGTCAGATTTGATGAAAAATTAACGAAAGAATCTTTTAAAACTGTGTTCATACGTGAAAGATTCAAAATGAAATATCTAAATATAGGGGGATTGTTTAAAATGTGTCAATACTTACATATATATAAAATGTATTTTTGTTTATTTTATAATATTGGGATAAAGACATTGGAATACGAGAATCCTTATCCATCATCAGTCACCAGTCATCATCACTTGTTGTCCTCTGCTCAAAGATAAAATTGCCCACTCATCTCTCGCTCTCCTCTCTCTATTCTGAAGCACCACAACCCTTAAAACCCTATAAATACACCGTAAAACTCTCACATTCCGGCACTACCCATTTCTAATTTCACCTTCAGACAAACGATCGGCTATTCTGTTTGTGTTGTTTACTTGTTTTAGAGACATGTTGGCTATATTTCACAAGGCGTTTGCCCATCCGCCAGAAGAGCTCAACAGCCCCGCCTCTTACGGCGGTTCAACAAAACCCAAGCTCCCGGAGGAGACTCTCCGAGAGTTCATCTCCGCCCACCCTGCAAACACTTTCTCCATGAGCTTCGGCAGCGCGGCCGTCTTGGCTTACATTAAACCCGACCGCCCTAATTTTCTTCATCAAAGGTACACAGCTAATACAACCCTTTTCTTTATCAATTTTTTGCTAAAATTCTGGGATCTAAAGTTTCGATTTTATGACTTGTTATCCCCAATTTATAAGAATTATAACTTATATTTTAGTCCGATGCATTATAAAAAGACGGAGGACTTAATATTGGACTCTTTTGCCCTTACATATATTTAATTTGTGTCTAAAATATGTGTGTCACATATATTATACATGTATGTATAATTAATATTATAATTAATACTATGTAGGACTAATAGGCAATATGTGGAGGATTAAATTAAAATTTATATGTTAGATGGGACTAATAATTTATTACATCCGCTACTTAGAAGTAATCAATAATTATCCCTTTTTTTCAGGATGTTTTGTGGGCACGATGATATATACTGTATCTTCCTCGGTAGCCTGAACAACCTCTGTTCTCAGATCAAACAGTACGGACTGTCCAAAAGCACCAACGAAGCCATGTTCGTCATCGAAGCTTACCGGACCCTCCGCGACCGCGGGCCGTACCCGGCGGATCAGGTCGTCAAGGATTTGGACGGCAGCTTTGCCTTCGTCGTTTACGACAGCAAAATCGGCTCTGTTTTCGCGGCACTGGTACAGTTTTGGAGAGGATGATTTTTTATGGGCCCAAAAGTCCACTAATTCTTAACTTTTATCTCCACTCTTTTCTTTTATTTTGTGAAAACTACAGTCAAAAAATTATATTAATTTTATAACATGAATATCCTTAATTATTATTTTTAATTATAATAACCTATCACATAAATACAAATATTTATCATCACCACCATCACTATAAAAAATATTTACTTTCACCACCACAATAGGAAATATTTACTGTCACTACCACCACCACCAAAATAAATAATTACAACTATCATCGCCACTATCACAACAGTAAACATTCACTATTATCACCTTACAAGCAACATTCACTATCACCACCTTCACCATCAGAGTAAACATTTCTACCATTACTATCACCACAATAAATATTCACTATCGAACTATAGTCGTAACCATCACCACAACATATTAACTTGAGTTATTATCACTCCAATCACCACCACAACTAATCAATAATAAATATCAAATTATATAATTAAAAAAAAAAAGGAAAAAAACTGCAAATCAACGGAGACCAGAATCCGAAACACAACTCGCCGCCGACGTTCCGTAAAGCCGATGCTGGCCAGACGGCGGCAAGATTCTTGTCGTCGCATGCCAATAGGGTCTGAGACGGCGACGAGAGAGAGAGAGACGGTGGCGTGGTTATTTCAACCAGATCTGGGCCGTTACCAGCCAAATGGAGAAAGAAAATCGGTGGCGGTACTGTAGGTGGCTCGACGGTGGTTCGATGGTGGTGATGGCATAGGGATGAAGCCATGGAGTGGAGGCGGCGATGACCGAAGTTGTTGGTGGCGTGACGGTGGTTTGATGGCGGCAGCGCCATAGGGATGAAGCCATGGAATGGAGGTTATGATGGCCGAAGTTGTTGGTGGCGCGACGGTGGTTTGATGGCGGCGGCGGTATAGGGATGAAGCCATGGAGAGAGAGAGAGAGAGAGAGAGACTTTTAGGCTCAACTATGGTTGCGGTCCTGCAGGTGGTTTGTAGGGTTGAAACATTAAACGAATGATAGTTTTGGAATTTCATTTTTAAGTTATGATTTTTCATTTTTTTTGGGTTTTTTTCTACAAATGGTGTTTTATTAAAAAAAAAATAATGGGCCATGGCCCATTCTAATTATTTACTTAAATGTGGAGTTATCTTTAAATATACCTAAAAAAAATAGCTTTTTTTTTCAGGGTTCGGATGGGGGAGTGAAGCTATATTGGGGTATCGCCGGCGATGGATCGGTGGTGATTTCCGATGATTTGCAGGTCATAAAAGCAGGTTGTGCCAAGTCTTATGCTCCCTTCCCAAAAGGTATATTTAGTTTTCAGTATTTTTACATTTGCCTCTGTTATTCTATGAGTCTCTTCCTTTTTGCGCATGGTGGCATCCAATAATTCAGAATTTAATTTGAAAGTCATATTTGGACCCGGGCGTTTTCGTGATGCTACTAATAACCAATGAATGACAAGTGTGTTTCCTTGTGTGGCCAGATCATGAATTAGTAACTGCATCCAATTTCCAAAAAAAAATCTCAATTGTTTTGAACTTTCCATTTTTGGAATGGAAATGGAATATTTACAGAATCACCATGAATAAGATCAAACCTTATTCCATGGTATTGATATTTCCTTGAGGTTCCTCTTTCGTTGATCCATGATTTATGTTTTATCTTTTGTTTTCTTTTCGTTTCGTTTGTTTTGAGGAATATATCGATCAATTCCGATTCTTTTTTTTTTCGTTTGATTTTTTTCCGATCAAGATGTAGAGATCTATGTGTCTATCTAGATCTTGTTTATGGATTAACGAATATGTCCAAATTTTTTTGGGTTAAAAAAAAATAAATAAATAAAATGTTTACAATTGATTGCAGGATGTATGTTTCATAGTGAGGGGGGATTGATGAGTTTTGAGCATCCAATGAACAAGATGAGGGCAATGCCGAGGGTAGACAGTGAAGGGGTAATGTGTGGGGCCAATTTTAAGGTTGATGTTTACTCCAGAGTCAACAGTATCCCGCGTGTCGGCAGCGAGGTTAATTGGTCCAATTGGGAAAATAATAATACCCAAACCTAGTTTTTGTTTTTCTCTTCTTTTTTGTGTTCTTTCCCATTTCTGGTTTTGCAGCTCTTTAAATGACAAAGCGTGTTTCATATTTAGGTGGCTTTTGGTTAGTGTTTCGGTTTTTCTGTTTCTACCTCCAGGAAGTTCATTTCTGATGTTTGGTATTGACCATTTTTCTGAAATTGTTTCTTCCAATTTATGATAACAGAAACATGTTACAACATATGTTAAATTTTTTTTTTTTTTTAAATGTACGGTGATTGGCATGGTGGTAGTGACCGGTAAAATGATAGTGAGAATAGTTGTGTGAGTGAAATATTTTTTTTGTTTCTCAGATTCTTTTGGGAATATTTTGGGAGCAAAAACAAGAATTAGATAACAAAAAGCAATACCAAAGGGGGTCGGTCTTAATATTCCAGTTTCAGAATACTATTTAGGCAAAAATACCAAAGAGTCCACTTAAAAGGTTAAATCTACAAGATGATCTCATAACTTGTTTTTTGCACATAATAATTCTTTAAAAGGCGCTAGTTTGCACCAGTTAGTCCTTAATTTTTTGAAATGACAATTTTACCCTTGCTATCCTACTTCTTCTCTCCATTGTGTATCGTCTTCGTTGCCGCCTTGTCAATCGATTTTCAGATCTGGCCGTAGAGACGAGGCGGAATTGAGGCGATCGTACTCATTGATCATGTTCTCGACGTCTTCATTTGTGATAACGGAGATCAGAGAGTTGAGATATTTGTTGACATATTGATCGAAGAGAGCTCCAGTTGCTTTCGATTCGTCGCGGAGGTTTGAGAAGACAAAGGGTCTTAGTGATGGTTCAAGGTGGTCCTCGGTGATGGTTATCAGCGACACCAGATTTGAAGTGAAACGTGAAGAGCCTAAGAGAGAGATCTGGCTAAGAATCAATCGTCTCGATGTCTCAGCGTTGAATCCATTGTCGTTGAGATTCGCGTGCTTCGATTGACGATTTCAAGAGAAGAGAGAGAACAATCCCTCTCAGTGGAAGCAAACAGCTCAAAGATGGAAGGGGACTGGGAATGTCAATCATCGTTTTCATTTCTTCTCCTCCACTAACTAATTGTGGCCGGATGCGGTGGTTAGACAATTCTGATTATCTCTACATAGAGTTTGGCATAATTTGAGGAAATTTCACCAAATTGACCATGATCCATTGCAAACCAATCAACATCGTGTTTGTACTGGTGTTGAGAAACTCCATTTAGAGATAATAAGAATTGTCTCAAGTTCTCTTGCTCCTTTAATTGAATCAATGTATTGATTTGTATTGATCTAAGATTTGTATTGATATAATTGATTTGAATAAAATTTAAGGTTCATTTGATTGGATTGATTTAGTAAAAATCAAGCATATGAATGTAGAAGAAAAAATTCAATTTGAATAAAAAATTTAGAATGTCACACGATCTCGTGTTGAATACGGCGGTGAAAGTGGAATATAACACGATCTCGTGTTATATTCAACATGAGATCGTGTTTAGTATAACACGAGATTATCAATTTGAATGAAAAAATTAGAATGTAATACGACCTCGTGTTTTATTCAACACGAAATTGTGTTGAATATAATACGATCTGAGATTGTATTGAATATAAAACGACCCTCGTGTTGAATATAACAAGAAGAGTAAAATCGTGACAAAAAGACAAAATGATTATTTTGTAACATGTTTTTTAAAAAGATGTATTTGTTCGTTTTGTCCCTTACTATTAATAGAAGGCAAGGTGTACAACGTTTTCTGAACCAAAAAAATAGGAGATAAATGCAAAAAATAAAAAAGTTTTCAAAATTGGATACATTGTCGCAAAAGAAACAAAACACATTTGGAAGGAATATCAATCCAGAAGAAAGATGATACTGTTTTCATTCCTTCCACATGTCTGCAAGCTCATCTTGCTCTAACGGGTTCGATAGCTCGTGCATCTTTCTCCTTGTCTTTGCTTTCACTTTCTTCGCATATTTCCCGGCTCTCTGTTTCTTCTCCAATGCACGAATCTGGATTCACAAAGATGAGAACTCAATAATTGCAAATATGCCAATGAGGAGATAGAAAGGCTATGATGGTGTGTTTAGTGTTTCTGTTCCCAGAAAACAAACTTGGAATAGAAACAGAGGAACCATTCTGTTCCTTTTCCCAGAAAATTTGTTTCAAAATTTGTTCTAGGAACAGAAACGCTAAGGCTCCATTTGCTAGTGTTTTTCTCCGAAATTCTTGTTCTCGTTCCCAAAATTTTGAAATTTAAGCACATTCTCAAAATTCTGAGATCATCCAAAGAAAAATTGGAATTTTGAGAAAAAATAAATAAAAGTTTGAAATGATTAATGAGATCCACTTTTTAAACCTTGTTAGCCTCAAATATACAAAATTTATATTTTTTCCATTTTATTCAAACAAAATAAAGTACTTTACTATAATTATTTTATTTAGTCGTGATTGATCTTAAAAGTGTTCTTTATTTTGCTAAATTAGCAAAAATTGATTGCTTAACAGAAATATTTACGTCTATCATTTACATTTAAAGTAAAATTTAAAAAATATATATAAAAACTAAGGTTATAATTAAACGTGATTCTTAGGTTTGGTTCTCATAAATTATCAAACTTCTTAAAAACAATCATTGTTACCAAACATATTTTTATTCCCACAATCATTGAAAATTGAAAGCGCAAATATAATATTCATCCTATTTTTTCGTGAGTACAAACAAAACATAAATGTTAACCAAACGACAACTAAGAGTACCCCTTACCCGGTTTGGCGCTACGTAGAACGGATTCTCATATAGTGTAGGACCACCAAAACTGCCTCCAAATATCTTGATGGGATTCAAGCAGAATCTTGGACCAACCTATTCAACAAAATGGTATCACTTTCACTGTACAATTACTAAGTATCCATTTGGGCGCATGGTTAGGATGCATCAAACATTGGGTTTCTCAAACGGCAGTTTTAGTCCTACAAACAATCAGCCAAACGGGTGCTTATGAATATGTTCTGATGTGTAAAGAGTTGGTTTACAAACCTCAACAAGGACCATTTTATCCAGGTCCCCTCTGTCTAATTTGTTTGCTCCACTATGAGGACAGGATATCTGTGTGAAGAATTGAAAAGGCAGCACACACATTAAGAAATATATTCCTCTTTCAGAACACAAACATGGTTCTAAACATCAAATGAATCTCTAATATCACCAACCTGATAATTCCTGAACCATATGTGGTCATCAGCAATTGAGAAAACAAAGACATGATCATGATAGGGCTTAGATTTCCTGTGATCCTTTGGAGTTCCAAATATCTGACAAGAAAAGAAAGAACGGTGATTGCTAAAAAAGGGAGACAACATAGCATTCCAGGCACCTACCCAAAATTCATTTCCGAGATAACAAATACATAAGATACATTTTTCAAAAGATGCAATACAGAAATATATATTCTAGCATATACCTCATGCCTAAAGGCACTATTCTAATTAAATGCATTAATCATAAGTATTCTATATTTAATTCAAATATGTTAATCATGGAAATACATTTTGTTGAGAGTTTGTTCTTTAGTATCTCAATAAAATCTAAATGAACCATTGGAAATGTCTTCAGCTATCCAATAGTCAAAAATATCTATATATATATATATAATGTACCCATACCAATTTACCATGCATCCTAAAGGGTTGACATTTAACAACTCCATTACAGCAGCTACAAACAATGGCTACTAAACTCTAAAATAGGGCCATTATTATGTGAAATATCAATACGAGCCACTCCAAGAACATTATTTTGAATAAACAAACTTTTCATGCATTAATGCAAGCATTAGGACAAATTCATTCACGCATCATTACTTCACCAACACACGAATACTTATTTTCTCTCTTTTTTTTTTCTTTTCTTTTTTTTTCCCGAGAACTCTGTTGTATCTTAAATACCAGATAATTCATTTAAAACTACAAATGGAGATCAATATGTTGAGAGCAGAGTTTGTATAATAAGAGATTAGTTTGATTAGTGTCCTTGCTCAATTTTGAGAAAAATTCAAAGCATTGATTATCAATACATCGTGGTTTAGCAAGAAAGTCTCAACATACCTGCAATATCATCTCTTTCAACAGCTTCCAATGAGGATCCTTATCAAAATTACTTGAAAAGGTCAAAAGGGGACGTGATCCCTTCAGATGATTTCCGGTAAGCTTCAATTCTTCCATAGTATGGACTAAAGAGAGATTTACAAAAATAAAAAAATCGGTAATAAGACCATGTTTTCTCATGCATTAAGACACAAGATTTATTACAAAGAAACGAAATGATCTTAGGTTTAAGAAAGTAATGAATAGATTATGCAGTCACTATCCAGCTAACAAATGTAGATTACCAACAAAGTAATTGTGTAGTAGAAGCAATTTGATTATTGTTGAAACAATGATCATTACCTGCATTAACTAAAAATTTGACAGATGGGCCATTGGGGCACTTGGCCATCCATAGGTAAAGGTCTTTGCCTTTCCTGCACTGGAAAAAGATAATGCAAAACAATGAATCCTACCCATGTTTGAGAAAAGGAAAATCAAAATGGCCTAGAAAGTTTGTGAATTGTTGTGGTTTGAATCAATTATTTGCATAAGTCATCTAAATTTACCTCGAAAAATAAACAAGATGAACAGCTTTTCAGCTCAACCAACTCATTAAGAGTAGCGCCTTTGCTCTCTTTGGACTCAACCTTGTTATCTTTCTTGGAGTGAGGCAAAAGAGATACCAAGTTTAACATCAGATGCCGATACCTAAACATCACGAAAATTTACAAAAAAAAAAAAAAAAGGCTGTAAGAAAATCAGCAATAGATCAAAATTTAATCCTAGGATGAACAGAAGTGTAACCTGAAATTGATGCGGCGAGAACAAGTGATCAAGACCTTCTCTTTGTTTCGGAATCCCGTATTAGTATCACTCTCGTTTTTCTGTTCAGTCTTGTCTTTCCACCCCAAAAGAGTCCGCGCTGGCCTCTCCGGAGCACTTTCATCCTTCTTCACAGGAAGCACTTCAACGGTTTCAGTGTGTTTCCGCTTTTTCCCCATTAGAGTTTCGAAATCTAGATACAAATCCAGCAAATTATTATCTAATTAGAACATCTGAACCATAATTTTTCTAGTAATGAGTTTGTAAATAAGCAAAGTTACGCTTAAACTGATGAATAGAGTTTCTAAATAGCATCACCAACGGAGGCTCCAAACGAGTCTCAAAAACCTGTAACTGCCGTTTTGATGGCTGAATCTCAAAAAGTTCAAAAACAAAGGCTAATCGTTTTTCGCTTGATACCGTAAACATCATCCAAACAATCTACAACTTAATTAAACCATAAAACAAAGATTTCACTTTCGATTTGAACATACCTAACTTCTTCTGTTTGTTCTTCGTCCCAATTTGTCCAGACGAGTAGACTGTTTCGTCGTCGTCTTCGGCTAAACTTCTTCTTCTTCTTCGTTCAGTTTCTCCAGGCGGCTAGGGCAAGATCTCCCTTCACTCTCAAACGATTCGGGCTCCGTTTTCCCTATCAGAGGATTTAGGGGTTAGGGCTTTAATGAATATGTTGAATAGAGAATTTCACTATTGGCCCCTACATTTTGTCCTCAGTCTCGTTTTTGTCCTTTATTTATTGAGAAAATACCCATTGAATTTTAGGAAAATTTGGTAAAAAGTCTCATTTCATAAAACTTTTGGTATACAGTTAAATTCAAATCAATAATTATTTTTTTAAATAAACACTAAACTAATTCACGAATTAGTAACTGTAAAACCAAACTACATAACCGAACAGTATAACCAGTATTTAAAATATATTTTTATTATATATATTATCCTTATTTTTTATTTATTTAATATTGACCTCTAATATATATATATATGTGTGTGTGTGTTTTACATAGGGTTAATTGGATTAATTTGTTTAGTTATAAAAAATAATAATTCGCGGTTTCGGTTTTGATTCTACATAAAATTAAAAAACTTTAACGGTTTTGCGATTTTAGTTTTAGTTTTGCATAAAATTAAATGGTTCAGTTTTGAAATAATTTTCTAAAAATTGACAGCCTTGGTTTTGGTTGTGCTATACGCTTAATAGTTTTGATTTCTAGTGAACCCGACTTAAAATCGAACCGTTGTCATTCCTAAACTTACAACAACAGCTAAGTCTTTATCTCACCTATGTAGGATCGACTATATAAATCCACTTACACCATTGAGATCGATTAAGAGTCATCCCTTTCGTCAGATTTAATGTCGTCAAGTCATTTCTAATAATTTCGTCCAACGTTTTCTTAGGTCTATCTCTCCCTCTCGTAGTTCCCTGAATCACATTTTCTTCCTAAACTTACAACTCCCACCTAATATAGAAGAATAATTTTAGCACCAGAAAAGAAGAAAAGTAAAATGGAGGGGCGAATCTCTAATAATATTACGATTTACGAATCTCGCCAAATATAACACTATACAAATTTCGCCGTTTCCATTTTTTTTTATTTTTTTTTTCTTTTTGGAGTGCTTCTAATGCTCTATGCATTTAGTAGTAGCATTTGCCTAAAATGCTTTGACGCCACCCCAGTATTTTTATTTTTTTAACTCCTTTTTTTGGCCCCCCAAAAAAACTAAATTCGAACCGGCAACCCAAAATTTTGAAAAGTTCTAATTTCGCCCCTAAGACCCGCCGTTACAATCACCATCCCCCAC
Source organism: Eucommia ulmoides (assembly GCA_016647705.1). Classification (NCBI taxonomy): domain Eukaryota; kingdom Viridiplantae; phylum Streptophyta; class Magnoliopsida; order Garryales; family Eucommiaceae; genus Eucommia; species Eucommia ulmoides. The sequence continues at coordinate 2,698,456 of CM028326.1, read as the reverse complement.
GCCGAGCTACCACCATCACCGCTACTACTAGTAGTCGAAAAATCAAGACTCAAAGGCTGCCGCCGACGCCGCCGACGGTGATCCTTGGCTGCAACCGCTGCCGAAACGAGCTTTTCCTCAGGCCATGTTGCCGACAGTCGATCGAAGAAGTAACCATTTGTTGCGCCGTGAAGAGATGCCAATGGCGAAGAGGAAGACCTCCTCTCATCTCTGTTCGATCCGCCTTCTTCTTCTTCTTCGACTGGAGTCGGAGGATGATTTCCCTCTTCGAGCTGGCGGTCGGAAATGGGGGAAGAAGTGAGATCAAAACCGGGCCAAGGAACAGCGGTTGACACGTCTTGGCAGTGGAAATGCTCGTAAGAACGGGTGATTGTGGTAACGGCTTTGTTCGGTCTCGCTTCGGCCTCATTTTTCCAAACATAGACGTGGGAGTCCTCGCTGGCACAGATCACGTATTTTCCGCTTGCTGTCAAGGACGCCGATATTTGACTGTTGGCGTTGCGGAACCCTGTAAAACAAGAACAAAATTCCTGTAAATGTGTTTCTATTCCAGGAAACCCAAAAAATTCACCCTTTGGCTTGTGTTTTTTTTTCCCTTTGGTTCGGAACTCCTATATCTTAGAACACGCACATAATTAATAAAAACTTCTACAATCAATAAAAATAAATTAATAAATACTCCAAAAAGTACTTTAACTTTGGCCCTATGTATTAAAGCTCATGCAAACTAGGGTTTGGTCCAACCGCCAGCCCATCGCAGCCGGTCACCATATTCCAGCCACCGCCAGTCGCTCAACCTTTGGTTGCCGGAAATCTTCTTAGTTACATTACTAGAAAAAAAAAAAAAAATTATGATATTTCTTAGTCATATTCAACTAATTTTCCAGTTACCAATCGCCAGAAAAAAACATAAATGTAACTAAAAAGTACACTAAAAAAATAGTTATATGTAACAATACACTAGAAAAATCAATGAACGGTGGCCTGATTTTGGTGACCGAAAGCCTGAGGTCCAATGGTGGGGGAGCGGCGGAGGGCGGCACTGATTGCCGCCGGTGATGCCAACTTTAATAGAAAGTATTTGACTAAAGATATAAGGGAACATTGATAATTGTGGGTCTAAAATACAGAGTAGAACACTTAAATTTAAAATAGGATAAATTATGAATTAAACCGTCTAATTTAGTTGCATTTAGCAGCATCTTCAACCACCTTGTCGATAAATTAAAGAAAGCAGTAAAGCAGAGTAGCATGTCACCTTTAAACTTGTGAACCAGATCAACACCATCAATAACCCTTATCCTTGAATCTGCAGACGTCACAATCACTTCCGATCTACTTCCCGGTGCGAACTGTGAAAACAAATTAACAACTCAGATCTCAAGCTCCAAGGCCCCGTCTCTTTAGTGCTTCTGCTCCCAAATTACGAGGGGAAAAAAAACTAATGTTGTAACTAGACGTGCTTTTTTGGGTTTGTTCCCATAAATTATGGAACAATTTAAGAACCATTATTATTACCAAACGCACTTCTGTTTCCAGAATTATTGAGGATGGAAACATAATGCTCAGCCCATTTTTTGGGAGCAGAAACAGAAAAACAAAAAGTTAACGCCACCTAAGGTACTGTTTGGCTGCACTGAATTCAAAATAAACACATACAAATACAACTTACCTGAAACCCTGTAATTTTCTTCTGATGAGCCTTCTTTTTCTTGTTCTGCAGATTAATCTGGCTCTTCTGTTGCAGCTTATTATCTGGGAAAAAAAATTAAAAAATCAGTTCATATCTGCCCAAGAAACCAAAAAAAGAACATCATTATCTATAAATTAGTATGATTCGTACCAGCCGCATTGTACAAACGGCAACTCCCCTTGTACGACCCAACCAACGCACCCTTCACAAATCAAACAAATTTTATTTCATTCAGACACATTTTTGTCAATTTTCGCAAACAAAGACAGTTCCAATGATTGGTTTTTTAAGGTTTTATATCCCGTTATGGGTCGAATAATGATCGAACCTGACCGTCTGGCGTATAGCAAGCAGCAGTGACCATCTCATGCAAATCGTTCCAATCAACAACTTGGCGATCGGGAATGCTCCATATGCGAACTTTGGCATCTAGGGACCCGCTGATGAAATATCTATCGTCAACCGGATTGAACTGGATGCAAGTCACTATACCAAGACAAAACTCATGAACAATTTAGTTTTTTTCTTCTTTTTTTTTTGGAAAAATGTTAGCATTTATACAAAAAAGAACTTTGGGTCATTGATGTTTTTTTCCTTTCTTTTTTTTTAAAAAAATCGGTAGCTTTAAGTAACTAGTGCCCCGTTTGTTTTTAACGTTTCTCCTCCCAAATTCTTGTTCCCATTCCCAGAGTTTTGAAATTTAAAAACAGAAACATGTTTAGGGCTAAATTGTTTCTGTTTCCAGAATTTTGGTTAACATGTTTCTGTTCCCAAATATTCCATTTTTTTGAGATAATCCCAACACTCTTGCGATTTTGTGAAATGAAAAAAAAATGTTTCTATTCCTTTCCCACTTATTCTTAGTGATATCTTTTTTCCTTTTATTCATCAATCTAAGCCAAGAAAACCACAATAAAGTATTTTTCTATAATTCTTTTATTTATTTGTAATTAATTATTCTTATAAATGTGTTTTTATTTTGCTATAATTTGAGAAAATTAATTGTTTAAAAGAAATATGTAAGTCTATCCTCTACATTTAAGTAAAATTAAAAAAAATATATATGAGAACGAATGTTGTAACCCAACATGTTTCTTTGATTTCGTTCTTATAAATTATGGAACAATTTAAGAATTTTTTTTGTTACCAAGCACATTTCTGTTCCCAGAATTATTTGATAACGGAAACATAATTCTCATCCCATGTTTTGGGAGTTAAAAAAAACAGGAACATAAACCAAACACCGCCTAGGCTGATAAATGTTAGGTAACAAGGTGAAACATAAGTTATTGATGAATGCACATACCATAATCACTGTGAGAGAATATCTTCAAACAAGCCTTGCTAGACAAGTGCCAAAGCCGAACTGTTTTGTCCATCGAAGATGAGAGCAAATGCTGAGAGAAAGAGAGAGAAGTAAGAATATACGACAATGAGAAATAAAAATAGCCAAATGGCTGTTTTGGTGATAATAAGGGTGGTTTGGTTGAGTTTTCGAGCACAATTTTGTGTTCTTGAAAACAAAAAAATAAAAACAAAATCAACGGTTTCTCTTTTGGCATCATAACTCAAAAACAATTTCAATAATACTCCGTCTATCACATTGTTAATTTTTAATATTATGGTTTTATTATTTGCAATTCTTATTATATAGTCCTGTATTTTTAGTTTTTTTAATTTTTTATCTTATTTTTAGAGAAAATATTTTTCGATAATATAAACTTATTTTTTAGTGTTTACCGATGTTTTAGTCAATGTTAACTAATTGATGTTAACTAAAAAATATATAGTAAAGAAAACAGTGACAAAAATTTCGGGGTTCTTGGTAAAGAGTCAACAAACTTTAAAAAATTTGCCCATGTAGTCTAAGCGTTGCAGTAATTTTTCCAGAAATCCGAAATTATTTTTACCCCATCAAAGTCACAATAACTTTTGTGCAAACTTTTGACAAAATTATTGGACTTCTAAAAAAATTATTGTAACGGGTGGATTGAATTGCATGAATAGTGGGTTCCAAAATTTGGGGCCAAACCACTTTTGAAAATGATACCAAACAAGCCCTATACATCTCATTCAGCCATTCATCTAAGGCTTAAGGCAAAAGAATATCTCATTAAACTAAAACCTTAGCTACATATAAGCCTATCATCAACCAAATGTTGAATTTGCAAGTAAACTACAACTCATGATCACATAATCAAATGTTTGTCTATCCCGATATTCGAAAAAACAATCAATTCAAAAGAAATACTAACCTGAGATTTCGACCATGACAAATCGAGCACATCATCAATATGTCCTTGAAACGAACAAATGGGTTTTTCCGACAGTGCAAATACAGTTTCTGGCACCACCAAATGGTCAAAACTCAACGATTTCCGGCTTATCGACGGTCTTCCCCTTCTCTTCTTCTCCGGGAGTCCATGAATGTCTGGCGACATTGAACTTGGCTCTGGCCACCCATTACCAAGAAACACTAAACCCAAATTTCCGTCTTCTGGTTTATCCATCATTACATCAATTTTCCTGTCTGATTCCATAACCTGCCACACATGAATGACACAGTCCTCACCGGCACTTGCCAGATACTTCCCGTCCAAGCTAAACTTGATTGTCCAAATTGAACCATTGTGAGCCTGTATCTCCTGGCACTTATAGAGCGCAGAGAGCTCCTTCCATGACTTTCCGTACTGACGAACCCTAATTTTCTCAGGACCGTGAATCAAAACATCCTGGCTATCATCTGTTGCAGAGCTTGACCTCTGTCCCTTCTCCGATGAGGTGTCTCTTTCATCACTGCTTCGTCTTTCCTTACTGTAACCAGTCATGGAGATGGAGCCAGCCACATTCCTTATGCTCTTCTTCAACCAATTCCCTTTCTTCTTCCCTTTACACCCATTTCCTCCACTCCCAGTTGAATTCAAATCCAGATTATCGTCATTACAGTCCTCCACATTCTGTCTCCTCATCAGTTCTTGAACAATCGGAGACTGGCCAACGCACATCTCGAACTCCTCCAATGTCAATTGTCTGTCGGTACCCACTTCTTTGAGCTTGTTCCACATCCCATCTTCCCTCACCTCGTTCACCACGAACTCCTTTCCGTTATCGAGATTCTTTATCGTACAGACGGCATCACTGTCCAAATTCGACTCTGTTTCCCCATTTACAGAAAGGGAATCAATTCTTGTCTCCTCAATCCGCCTACAGTTCTTCCCTGTGGGCGGCTTATTGGGTGAAGCGGCATTAACAGGCGAAGAATTGCCGCTTCTTGATTTAACAACAACAGTATTACGACTATGATTGTGGTTATCTACAATTGCTCCACCTCCTCTGATCTCATTGACCATGGGAGACGTTGAAACGGAATCGAATGAAAGAATTTTGGAGGAAAATTTTGAGGAGGGGATGGAGTCATACTTGTCATTAGAACAGGAGGGATGAGCATTGTTATGATGATGATGATCCCTGGAACTGTCGGATTTCGATCTGATGATTCCGGGGTTAGAATTATTATGACAGAAATGAGCCTCGTTACCGTGACGTTGTTGACCGGAACCGCTTAAGCGATCCGACGAAACCGATCTGCGAAACTCTCGACCGCCGGCCGCAGCGTCGGGAGAGGGTTTTCCACGTGATAGAGTGGGGTCGCGACTGAGACCCATCTGGCGGAGAAGCCGCGTGCGGCGTTCTTCGATGGAGGAGGGTTGTGATATCCAGACATCGTAGTTGTGGGAGGCGCCCATTGGGAACTTGGGGATCGGAGACGGGCGATTCGGAGCATAATTGGACCAACCCGTGTTGAAATTCGGATCCCCGCCGTCGTCTTCGGTGTCAGAAGAAGTCAAGGAAGAGCAAGAAGTTGTCGATGAAGAAAGTACGCGATCCAGAGACTCGTAGAAACACTCGTCTTCGTCTTCCTCGTCGCCGGGTCTGCTCATCGTTTGGGCATTCCCATCTGAACAATGAAAATGCCCTAACTACGAGTAGTCAGTCCGATCAACTGGGTCGAAGTCGAACCCTCTCTCTCTCTCTCTCTCTCTCTCTATATATATATATATATATGTACGTATAGAGAGAGAGTGTATGTGTGTGGGAATTCGGGGAGATCGGACAACAGCGATCGTCAAACAAGGTGGGGTTTTAACTTTGGGAACTCAGATCCGATGATGGGTGGGTTAGAGAGAGAAAGTGATGAAAGAGAGAGAGAAAGAGACGAAGCCCTATGCAGGGGAAGGGACACGCCGAAGAGATCAAACGGTGTCGTGTGGTGTTTCGTGGTGTCGGGGATTGGAGTCTGGTTATGTTTTTGTATATAGAAAAGGAATCCTGAAGAATAAAGTATTTTTCACAAAAATAAAATAAAATATGAAATTTATATTTTTGGTCCCTGAAGTTTATTAAATTACACATTTAGTCCCTTAATTTTACATTTATTTTAATTTCAACAAAATTAAAAATATTATTAATATTTTTTTTATGAAAAATGAGTATATCAAGGAGAGAAGGTTGAATCATTATTACAAAAAATTTGATTTACACATTTTTCAGCGAAAAAATGTGATTTAGTTCAAATACGGGGAACTATTAGAGGAAGAAGTAGACCTAAGAAGACTTGAGACAAGATTATTAGAATTGACTTGATGACATTAAATCTGACCAAGATGATGACCATTGATCGATCATTATAGTATAAACGAATTCATGTAACTGACTCTACATAAGTGAGACAAAGATTCAGTTGTTGTTGTTGTTTATCTTACACAACCTATTTTTCGTTTTAAATCATTAAAAATGTTTTTAGTAGAGTATTAGGGAACTTAGAATATGAGAGAGGAGAGAATTTCAAATATTTGTTTAATCCTCCTGAGATCATGATTGATGTTGTTTTAGCAGAGATGAGACTGGAAGGCTTTAATAGGTCTGTAGTCTCGGAACTTTCTTTCGCGCCAAAAAAAATTAAGAAAAAATTTAATTTTATCCGACTAAAACAAATAAAACTTGAGAGATCAAATGTGTCATCTAGTAAAACTCAAAATACACATAGACCCAAAACAAAAAATATATTTTTTCCAAATAAAATTAGTTAAATATAGAAAAAAATATATATATAAATAAAATCATAAAGTAATAAAAATGTTAGTTTGTGTGGTGGTTGAGAGGTTGGAATTAGAATATATTCATAAACAATAATGGAGTAAATTAATGTGAATGCAGGCAGCAATTGATATTCCTTTTTTATTGAATGCTATAGATCATATTATTGATTTTTTATTTTATTTTTTCTATAAGTTATTATTTTATTTTATTTTCTCTCAAATATGAACTTCAAGCCGTCACATATTTATTATAAGTTTGATAAGAGGAGAATAAAAACATATAGCTCAATTAAATGTTGAAAAATGAATAAAAATAAGTATTTTTTTCTAAAGTTAATCGGTCGGAAATCCCAAATAATGGACGGAATTTTAAAAAAGTTATAAATTTTGACTTAGTTCGTTAAGTTGGATTTCGTTTAAGTTTTAGTCCCGTATTGTAGAGAGAACTTGATGAGTAAATTCGTATTATAGTGAACATTAATTACATGTAACGAATATTAGTTATAATTTAATAATTGTTATATTTTTACATATAATTGCGTATTTTTTGTTACATATACTTATGTAATGCTAGTTACATATTACAATTATACATATTTGTGTAATATTCGTGACATTTAATAAATATTACACACAGAAATTAGTTTAATATTAATCACATGTATTTGTGTACATTTAGTTACATGTAACTAATTACATGTATTTTGCGTTATTTTTGTTATATTTAATAAATTTTTACACACAAATTAGTTACATGTTATAAAATATAGTAATATTTGTTACATCTAAAAAATTTACACACAAAATTATTACATATAACTGCGTATGTGCAGACGCGTGTAGTGAGTTTCCACATTTTTTAAATAGGCAGGACTAAAGCACAAGTTTTTTCCGCCTCTAAGACTTTTTTAAAATTAAGGGTGAAATAAGGGACCTCCCACCAAATGACCGTTTTTTTATATTGAATTTATTTGCTAACTACAATACGACCATTTAATCAATTAAGTCCTTAAAATTTGTTTAAAAATTTAAGTCAAATGTGGGGTACTTAATTGTCTTACCCAAAAAGCACAGCTAAACAATATATTTTATGCTTTTTAAGTTTTATATATGTATTTTATTTTCTAAATTATTTACTATATTTTTATACTTATAAATTTAAAAATCGATATAATATATTTAGAGAGAGCAAATCCCTAGTAAATAAAAAAAAAAATTGTCTTAATTTTATTTTTTTTTCAATATATATATATATAACTTTTGTTTTGTTAGTTATACATTCTAAAAAAATATTATTCAATTAATATTTTATCCTTTAAATTACTAATACAAATATTTATTTGATTTTTTATAATTTACATTTTTCTCTCCTTGCCTTCTTCCTCATCTCCCTCCTCCTTCGATAAGTTCGATTGCCTCCAGCGACTAGTGGTTGCGTCAGACTTTTGTTCTCTCTTTATTTACAAATAAAACAAGAGAAAAGAAGAAGAAGAGGAGGAGGAGATGTTAGACGGGGTTGACCACATGGTGTTAGCAGGGAATCAAGCGAGAGAAAGAAGGTTAAATGGGGGTGTTAATGAATTTTTTATAAAATAAATAGGTAAAAACAAATTCTAAAGCTATTTTTAAATAAATATAAATAATAATTTCAAAATAATTTTTTTTTTAAAATAAGATTTTATGTTGAGAAAAATGAGTGTACAAATAGAATTATTCTTTTTAAATTATAAAATTGCAAACTATAGACTTCATTTGCAATAAATACAAGTACAAGTGGTGATTAAAGAACAGTCAGACCCCTTTTTTTTTTTTAAATAAAAAATAATAAAATTTCATAAAATAAACCCCTCTAATTTATAAAAAAATATTGAATAAAATCGTCTAATGATTTTTTTTTCTCTAGCAATTTTTTAAATATATAAATTAGAAGAGAAAAAATATGAACATTAGTTTCTTTGTCAATCAGAGTTCGACTCTCTTGAAGAGTACTCCGAGAATTAAATCTTAGATTTGATTTTGAATGCACCAGGCTGATGTGGAAGAGTACACTCTTAAGATCGTTCGGAGAAGTAATTAGTCGGGATGCATAAGTTGGCCCGGACAACACCAGTATTGGGCTAATAATAAATAGTAATAGAAGAAGCCAAAGAGGAGAGGTGTCCAATTAACTACTCATTCAGTCCAGCCCATAACTCTTCTTTGAAGTTTGAAGTTGACACCCCAAATCTTTCCCTTCTCTCTCCCTCTCCTCTCCTCTCCTCTTTCACACAGACACACACAAAAACAGAGTGTTTTGGACATATTTGTATGTATTTTGGACATAGTTGATGAGGATGAAGAAGCTATGGGGGAATAGGTGGGGTAGGTTGGGCTTATTACAGTTTATGGGTGAACTGGTCCACATATTTTAAGAGGAATACAGACCACTCCCTTTCATTCATTACCCTTCTTTGTTTCTTTCCTAAATCGAACCGCAAAATAGTTAATACCCACTTTTCCTAGCTTTGCAACACTATAAACCTACCAAGTACCTACCTAGTTATCAATAAATTTATTTGTATCTTAAATTTTTATTTTATATGATTTTCATGTAAAGTTTTGATAAAACTATCAATAAAGTAAGACTGTGTACAATATATCCACGAACCACGTAGAAAATGACAATTTGTCTCAATGTGTTTGTGTTAGTCTCTAACTGCTTGTGCATCTCCTGTGGAAATTCTCGCCCATCAATTTTTTGGCTATAAAGAGATGCGATGGTTGGGCCCAATAGTGGGTTGACTAGCAAGCGAGCGGAGTAACCCATTAGATCTTGACCGATTGGCCCAATAAACCTTTTGAACAATCGTCTGGCCTAGAAGAACCACGCTAGCGAGAAATTAGAATTGGTCCAAAAAAAGGGTCCCATGCTTAACCCACAATAGCCACTCCAAACCGGTTAGAACAGTTTAATTACGTGAACAAAGTGGGACGATCATCATGCAATCAATTTCAACTATGTTATGTGAAAAATAAGGAATGATAAGGTAATGTGCAAGTATGGGTATAAATACAAAAACAAAATTTGATTAGTACATCGATTTAAAATTATACATTCTCAGAACATTTTAATTTATTCTCGTATTAGAGGATTTTTCTACTGATAACGCACCGGTATCATATGAAAACCATGAAAAAATGTGGCAAACTAGACAAGATTAGAATACCAACATAGTATAACTCAAACAGTAAGACACGTTTGAATTAAAACAGTTGAAATATCTCTATAAAATCAGGAGTTCGAATCTATAGAAAATTATTTGTTAGGAGGAACATTTACGTACCCTGAAGAACATTAGTTTCATACCTTAACATGATGTGAAAACACTTATGGTGTATATATATATATAAAATAAAAAGTTAGAGTACGCATTTGACAGCGTAAGCTTTAGGTTTTTGTCTTTAGAGTGATATTAGAGTCCAGCCATTTGGGCTACTAATGGACATAGTAATAGGGTACACCCACCTATAAGGGTCATGAAGAAGTCAAATGGCATCAGACTTCCTCACGCGCCCCTCCCCTATACTGTCTCAATTTTGTAGGAACCAGTATCTCTGTTGTATCGTATCCACCTATATTTTAACTTATATGGTCCAAAATCACTTATTTTATTTTTTTCGGTTTTCAGGTATTCCTGCATTATGGTCGGTAAAAATTAATCCCTCGAGGTACTGTCAGACACTAGAAGCGAAGACCTCTCTCAACAGAACACTTTCCATACACAATCTCCCATGATTCGATCCCGAGATGATTGTTTAAGGAGCTCAAACCCTTTTCGCTTGAATTAATTCATGTTGGTATTTGCAAAATATAAGTGAATTCATTGGAAAATATGAAAAACTAAATCCCCAACATGTTGCCCTAGTCCCAAGGCCATCTTCTTAATCTTCTTCCTTTTTCAGCTCTTTTTTTTTTTTTTTTTTTCGTTTTCTTTCATTTCTCCGGCATCACGAGGTCAGATCTCTACAGATCTTGGGCTTTGTAGCCATATTTGTACATATTCGGCCACCTAGCATCACCAAAAAAAGTAAAAATAAAAGAAAAAGAAAGAAAATGAAGAAGAAAAAAAAATAATGAGGAGGAGGAAGAAGAAGAAGGGGAGAGAGAGAGTCTAGCCCCTAGGAGTGTAATATATATATATATATATATGTAAGTATTAGAGTCATATTTGGATATTTTAATTTCTAATGATTTAAAATTATGACTAGAATTAAATTTTCAATAATTTTTTAGCTAGAGGGAAGTAAATGGTGTTTGATCAAAATAATTTTAATTTTTTTTTTTATTCCTAAACTTTTGAAAAATTACTTTTACCCCCAACCCAACCCCCAACCACACACACACGCCACCGTCTCCCCCCCTTGTTGGTTGATTCTTTCCCGTCCTCTTTCCTATCTCTCTCTATTTTCAAATCCGTGCCGAATTTGGAGAAAAAGAGAGAGGGAAGGACATAAGGAGAAAGAAAAAGAAAGAAGGAAGAAAAAGAATCAATCGACGCGGTAGGGTGGGATGCCAATTGTTTTTTTTGTTTTTTTTTTTTTTTTATATGGAAAAAATACCAAATAGCCTTTTTAAATCACAAAATCTACAAAATAGTCTCACACATTTTATTTTGCACTAAATAATACTGAAAAAAAAAAAAAAAAAAAAAAAAACCATGACTTTGCACAAGATAGTCCTTATTTTTTTGAAATAACGATTTTACCATTTCCTTATTCTTGTTATGTTTGCACAATTTCTTAATCTGACGAATAATTCACCGATTCACGGACTGTATCTTCTTCAATCCCACCCTTTTTCATCAACGTCTTCACCAGCGGCGGCGGCGGAGGTTGAAATTGAATCCATTACAGAACACTCCTTCACAGTTGATTACCTCATAAACTCCTGCGAATTCTCGCCGGAAAAAGATCTATGGGCCTCGAAATACGTCAATCTCCAAACCGCCGACAGACCCGACTCCGTAATCTCCTTCCTCTACATCCACGACTTCACCAAACCCCAAATCTCCAAAATCATTGGGCGTGTTCCGACGCTTCTCCTCTCTCTCTCTCCATTTGCACAGACGATAAGCGCAACAAGTCTCGCCGCTGCCCCCATCCTTTCCGCCTCTATCTCTCCGCGAATCGAGATCTGAAAAATCAGATCTAAAATTTTCAAATCTAATTTTTCAGATCTAGATTTCAGCGATCGAAGGAGATCTACCCTAGGGTTCCCCTCTTTCTATGATTCGCAGTCAAAGAAGATGAAAATGAGGATAGCGACCTTGAGTTGAGCAAGGAGATCGAGCGATTAATTGTGGATGTAGGTAGATGGGCCGTCGTCGTCTTCTCCTTTGCAGGTAATGATTTCATCATCCAAACCCCAAATTCAAAAACGAATAGATCGGCCAAGGTAAAATTATCGATTGTTCAACGGGTTTTGGTTTTTGATTCATCCTCTAGAAGTATTCTAGTGATTCTGTTCTTCAGCCTCCGATGATATCACTCGATTCTGATGATCGTGTTCGTGGCCTTGATGGCCGTGTGACTGTTCTTCGATTTCCTCCACAACAAGCATTTGGTGGTGTTCAATTGTACGATTGTAGATAGATTTCGAATTTTATGTTCTAGAGTTTTTTTTTTTTTGTACCAATTTGATTTCAATCTTCAACGATTGTTCGGTGTAAGTATGGATGGATCGATGTGTGTCTCTATTTTCTTGTTTTCTTTTTCCGAAGGGGAGTCGCTTTTTCTCCGCCTCCTTTCTTTTTCCTTTTGATGTAATCGTTGTTCACGACGTAGAAGAAACCCTTCTGTCAACGCATTACTTCGCTGGCGACGTTCTCCAATCGTTTCTGCATTCACACATCGTTGAATTGTACTATTACCGTTTCTCGTGATGCCTCGGCGAGGAATTTCCATGTCTAGAGTCGATTTCGTATTGCTTGCATTGGGATAAGTCAGGAAATCGTTGGTGAAGATTTCAAATCCGTGGATGGAGATGGGGAGGAATTTGCTTCGGTTTCGTCGATTGAAGACAAAGAGGAGAAGGCAATAGAGGTAGTGGAAGAGCTCACCGGAAACGAGAGCTCATGGAGTCAAATGGTGGAGATTGTGAAGTTTTCAGGGCTTGCGATTGGTTTGTGATATGGTTTGGATTGAATGGTATATATGTGTGTGTACGGTATTTAGGGTTTATTTGATTGGATTGATTTGGTTTGTATTAGGAAAAAATTAAACATGTGTGTGTGGATTGATTTTGTTAATTTGAATGGAATTTAGGATTAATTTGGTTAGATTGATTTAGTTTGTATTGGTAAAATCAAGCATATGAATATAGGAAAGAAGAATTATCAATTTGAATGAAAAAATTGGAATGTAATACGATTTTGTGTTGAATACGGCGATGAAAGTAAAATATAACACGATTTCGTGTTATATTTCAACATAAGATCGTGTTGAATATAACACGAGGTTGTGTTGAATATCAATATGAATGTAGGGTAGAAAAATTATCAATTTGAATGAAAAAATTGGAATGTAACATGATCTCGCGTTATATTCAACATGAGATCGTATTGAATATAACACGATTTGAGATTGTGTTGAATGATGAAAAAATTGAAATGTAACACGACCTCGTGTTATATTCAACACAAAATCGTGTTGAATATAATACGATTTGAGATTGTGTTAAATGTAACACGATCTGGGATTATATTGAATATAACACGATTCTCATGTTGAATATGACACGGGGGATAAAATCGTCATAAAAAAATAAAATGATTATTTTATAATATATTTTTAAAAAATGTGTTTTTAGTAGTTTTGTCCTCATACGAGAACTTCTTAGTAACTGTCTTTTTTTTTATTTGCCAAAAAAGAAAGGTGTGATTTTTTTTTTTAATAAAAAAAATAGTGATCCTAGTATAAAATGGTAAAAGAGAAAATATAAAAAAATAAATATTAAAAGGATATATTTATGCATTTTCATTTTTATTATTTAATTATTTTTAAATCATGAAAGATAAAATTATCATTACAATAAAAAAATTTAGTATTTTTTGACCAACATAAAAATTAAATAGTCTTGAATAATTATAATAAACTATTAACTGTGATTTTAAGTAAAATGACAGGGGTAAGTGATAATTTTTTTTTTTTTAATAAAAATAGGTAAGGAAGAGCATGTGTGAACTCTCCACGCGCTCGAGGTCGAGAGTGGGATAGTATCCTTGATGTTCCTAATAAATTGCCGGAGATGTTGGGGAAAGGAAAACCGCGGGGCCCGACGCATTGTGTCCAACAAAAAAAAAGGGATTAGTTGGTTGTGTTGGGATAAAGCATTACCAACTCAATTAAATTTCAACCCCCCACCCCCACCTTGTGGATTTTTTTATTTTTTTTTTATTATTATTTTTCCATCAAATATAATAAAATATTCGCCCCTTTTTACGAAACCCAATAAACAAGATGGACGGTGGCGGCGGTGCCGTGGCGGTGGCGGTGCCCACCTCCACCTGAAGCTGTGCAACTTGTACTACAAGACATATAAAAAAGGAGAGATTTTTAAGAGGTCTCAAAATTATAATTTTTTTTTTTTTATTATTAAAAAAATTACTGTTATAAGATTTTTTTATATTTTTATGAGATGAGACTTTTGAGAGAATTTTCTTGAAAAAATATGTTATGTTTTTTCAATGTAATGAATGAATATTTTTTCATATAAAATTATATTTAAAAATTGGAAAAAACTACGATATGGCAGTGGTACTAATACAACCGCCAAAGTTACAAATGTGTGGTGAAGAAGTTACAAGTTTTTAGATGAACTTGTAATTTCTTCACTATGAACTTGTAACTTTGATGACTATATCGATACAAACGCTGTATTGTAGCCAAACCCTTAAAAATTATATTGATATTTTCTCTATTTTTCACCGTAAAGAATTGATAGGGGCAGTCGAATTTTGCCCGGACATGGATTTCAAAAAGAAGTCAACCATGTCATATGGCTGTGATCCTCGGTGTATATCACACTGCTTATAAGAAAATTACAATTTCTACCCGTTTTTTATTTTTATTTTACAGTATCCAGGTCAGTTTATGTGTGCATCTCGACTAATAATCTTCTCGGGTGTACTCCCTAACATCTACCTGGTACATTCAAGATTTAATTTCTAAAATACTCGTAAGGAGAGTCGAACCTTGGTCGATAAGAAATCAGGACACCTCTTGGATTCTACCTCATTTTTTAAAGTTAAATTAATGACCGATTCATAAAACTAATAAATCATGATTTTTTAAACTTTTATCATAAATAGTTTGGATTAATTTGAGGAGAATACATAATTTAGATAAATTAATGAAATATTTAGAAAAAAAAAATTGGTATAAAAATAAAGCGGTAGTTAATATTTATACCCTTTGACTTTATATATATTTTATTAGTCAATTTTTTTTTTTTTTTTTATTTCCTATAAATTTAAAAGGTGATATAGTGACGGGAAATTCATAGTTTATATAAATAAAGAGGCTTAAATATTTTTTTTTTAAAAATAATTAATTATTTAAAAAAATATATAAATAAAAATATGAATTTTTTAAAGTTAAAACAAATTGATCCCCACTTAAATTCTTAATTATGTTAATTAGGCCAAAAGTAAGAAATATAAAATAATTTTTATTTTTTATTTTTTTGGTTTTCCAAGGTATCCCTAACACTACAGTTGGCAGAGACTAATCTCTCAAGGTATTGTCAGGTGTCAGAAGCAGAAACCTTTCCCAACAAAGTAATTTCCATACACAACCCCCACATATCAAACTCGAGATGGTTGCTTAAGGAACCCAAACCCTTTCCGCTTGAACCAACTTATATTGGTAAATATAAAGTAACTTCAAATATATAATAAATATTTTTTTGTTTATTTAAAAATTAAATCTTCAAACATTACAAAAATAGTTTATCATTTAAAAGGCCAAAAAAAAATTGTATATACAAGATTGGTTGCCCTAATTGGCATGTTAATGCATGGTCCATATATATTTAAATCAATTGATTATTATTTTTCTTAGATAGGCAAGCTTAACCTAATCAACAAAGCACAAAAATGGTCCATCAACAATCAAGAGACAGCCCAACCACCCCTTCAATTTTCTTAAACGTTTACTTTCCAATTTCAAGTTTATAAAAGTGATGATGTTAAATGAATACTAGAAGGAGAGGTAGACCTAAGAAAACGTTAGACGAGTAAAAATAATTTGACGACATTAAACTTGACGGAGAGAATGACCCTTTATCGATCTCTATAGCATAAATAGATCCATGTACCCGATCTTACATAAGTGGGACAAATGTTTAATTATTGTTGTTTATGATGTTAATGACTATGTTCATAGGTTGCCTATATATATATATTAATTTAATTTTAAATATAGGCTGCCTATATTTATTTATTTAAATATAGGTTGCATAGATTTGAATAATAGTCATGTGGTACATTGAGATTTTTATGAAAAGACAAATCTCCTTTAGCTATATTTAGGAATATTTTCTCTACGGTTTTTTTTTGGCCTATTTCATGTACAATTAAAAAAACTTGAACTTAGTATTTACAATTTTTACCCAAAAAAAAATTAAAAAAAATAATTTATATTAATTTTGTAAAAAACTGGGTCATTAAACTCGTTTGATAAGTGTTACATAAATCCTAGTGAATTCTCTTAAATGTCTCAGATTTCCAAAGATATGAGATATATTCGAATCGTAAACTGCTCTTTTCTTATTTGGTGGGGTCTTGTAACGGATCCCAAGCACCTAGTCCAGGGCACATTGGATTCCTTGGTTTTATCTATGGAACCCATGCAAGATTCTTGAGTTTAATCGTTGTGCTCGGTGTGATACCCCAGGCACACGAGTTTTATCTAATTTATCTTGAGGATATGGGTTTGCCGCATAAATATGATTCTTATACACATAAAAAATAATAGTAGTGGTCGGAAATCCTCTCATCATCATATATATAAATAAAATTGGATTACCAAAACTACAATTTTTATTATTTTAAATTGTCCATCAAACGAATCCTTAATTATAAATGATTAAGGAGGACTACTTCGTGACCATCAAAGCTTTTGGCTAATTGGGTACTACAAACAATTGCCACCATTCATTGGTCTTGAAACAGAACTCATGAATATACGTACTGGGATCCTAATAGTGGCAACTAGAGATTACCCAAGGGTCATGGTGGAAACGGACTTGGCAGAAGTAGTAGCACTTATCCTTGAAGATTGCCTAGAAACCCATAGCTATAAACCATGAGTGAAAGATTGTAAGAGATTTCTTCAAAAGAACAACTACAAGTTTCAGTTCACTCTAAGAGATATAAAACAGGCGTGTAGATTTCCTAGCGAATAAATAAATGGAAGGTGGAGTGACTCTCAACCTAGACTCCCCTAACTGAGATGACAGGCCTAATCTTTGAAAAGATGAAGAGGGCGTTTTATCACTTTAATTTTTGTTTTTTTCTTATCATACCCAAAATAAAAAAATAAAAAAATTACCAAAATAATAATTGGAAAAATTACCGTCCAAACCCATATTTAGCACTAATCTACCGTTTAAACCTGCTAGTTATTTTTATGAACAAAGCGATCCTCCTTTACGGTTTCTATACCCAGCGAAGTCCCAAAACGGTCATCCGTGTACTTCTTGTTGACAAATTTGCCCCTCCCGTGATTTTCACGCGAGCATCACCTTGCCGTTGCCACTGTCGAAATTCGATGCACTCTTGCCGTTGCCGTTCAGATCTGGTGCCTTTCCCATCGTCGCCGACGCCTTCTCCAACGTCGCCATCCAGATCTAGCTTCTCCACCACTTTTGCAACTCAGATCCGAGCATTTCAATGGATGTTGTCACTTTATTTATACTCTGTTTTCATTCTAGTGAGATTTTCTTTATTTAGAGAGAGAGAAATGGTGAATTGGGTATTAAAGTCTTTAGAGTTCCTTTTTAACTATTTACACATTGCACTCTGCAATGTTACATATAACAACCCTTTGAAATATAGTGGTATGTGTTAGCTACATGTATCATTCTCTAACCCTAAATGTTACATGTAACATTCTCTGACCCATGAAATATAGTAGTATGTGTTAGTGATAGAAATTGAAAATCAGATTAATTTTACATGTAACATTATCTGAAATATAGATGTTACATTGTGTGTTAGTGAGATAAATTGAAAATCGGATTAATATTACATGTAACATCCTCTAAATTATAGATGTTACATGTAATATTCTCTAACCCTTGAAATATAGTGGTATGTGTTAGTGATAGAAATTGGAAATTAGATTAATTTTACATGTAACATCCTCTGAAATATAGATGTTACATTGTGTGTTAGTGAGAGAAATTGAAATTCGGGTTAATGTTACATGTAACATCCTCTAAATTATAGATGTTACATGTAACATTCTCTGACCTTTGAAATATAGTGGTATGTGTTAGTGATAGAAATTGAAAATCAGATTAATTTTACATGTAACATCCTCTGAAATATAGATGTTACATTGTGTGTTAGTGAGAGAAATTGGAAATCGGGTTAATGTTACATGTAACATCCTCTAAATTATAAATGTTACATGTGTGTTAGTGAGAGAAATTTGAAATAATATTAATGTTACATGTAACATTCTCTGACCCTTGAAATATAGTGGTATGTGTTAGTGATAGAAATTGGAAATCAGATTAATTTTACATGTAACATCCTCTGAAATATAGATGTTACATTGTGTGTTAGTGAGAGAAATTGAAAATCGGGTTAATGTTATATGTAACATCCTCTAAATTATAAATGTTACATGTAACATTCTTTGACCCTTGAAATATAGTGGTATGTGTTAGTGAGAAAAATTGAAAATCAGATTAATGTTACATGTAACATCCTCTGAAATATAGATGTTACATTGTGTGTTAATGAGAGAAATTGAAAATCGGGTTAATGTTACATGTAATATCCTCTAAATTATAGATGTTATATGTTTGTTAGTTAGATAAATTTGAAATAACATTAATGTTACATGTAACATTCTATGACCCTTGAAATATAGTGGTATGTGTTAGTGATAAAAATTGGAAATCAGATTAATTTTACATATAACATCATCTGAAATATAGATGTTACATTGTGTGTTAGTGAGAGAAATTGGAAATCGGGTTAATGTTACATGTAATATCCTCTAAATTATAGATGTCACATATGTGTTAGTGAGAGAAATTGGAATTAACATTAATGTTACATGTAACATCATCTGAAATATAGATGTTACATGTGTGTTAATGAGAGAAATTGGAAAATATATTTTGATATAGATGTTACATATAATATCTATTGAAAAAATATTATTTTGTATGTAACATCAATTGGAAAATATGTTTTGATATAGATATAACTCTGAAATATATTTTGATATAAATGTTACATGTAACATCCATTGAAAATATGTTTTAAAATAATTATTTGATTATAGATGTTACATGTAACATCTATTGAAAATAATTTTTTTTAATTTTGTCAATATTAGACATTTATTACATTGTTATATTTGATGTTACATATAATATCCACGCATAATACGATTTTTTCACGTCCAAAAAATATGATTAGCATATCATAAAAAAAGGACATTTTATTAATTAATACAGTGTAAAAATATTAATTTTACGATATTAATTCATGTATTTTGATCTTAACATTAAAAGTTACACATAAAAAGTATTTTTGTCATAGAAATGTCAAAAGGACAATTTGGTGCATGAAAAGAAAAGTGGGTTCAATCTGTAATTTTGGCCGCTTTTTAGGATCTTTTGGCCACTGTCCCATAATAATTTCAAGTTTTCAACTTAATGGAAATTTACATATATACCCCCCCAAATAGTGACAGACATACCACGTGGCAGGATTCCCAACAGCCTGTTTGAGCATTGCAAGATAGAATCCCTAATTACTAATATTATTATTATTATTAAAAAAATAAAAATAAAAAGGACATTGTAAGTTGTATGCTTATTTGTATAGATCATGCTTTCACTATTAAAGTACTAATTTAATTAGCACTATATCTCAGATTATCATAATTAATTTTCTCCAATAACAATTAAGGGTTTTTACATTTTGTACTCTTGAAGTTTGATCAAAATTTCACTTTGGGCCCCTAGTTTCAATTTGAACGTATAACACCTCAAACTTTCCTAATTATCATCACAAGACAGTCCAACTCATTATCCTCATTACAATTTTTGACAGAAAACGGTCACTTGTGGTGCATTGAATTGTTTTCAAGGGAATTTATAGACATTTCAAGCCTCCTCCTTTTACCCTCCCATTCTCCTTCTTTTCCAAATACTCATAAATGAGAAATATAAATACATGTATACAATCCTACTTTTTATAGAAAAATTGTAAAGGGCAAAGAACGATATTAAAAATTCCCTTAAGATCCTCTTGAAAAGAGTTGGGTGCATTGTATGTGACGGTTTACCATCTAAAAGACTAAAACTATAAAGGAGCTATTGATTCGGACTGAAGTACTGGGATCGTTATGAAACTTCCGGATGTCATCTGGTAAATTACATGGAGCAAAGTGGAATAATAGTCAAACTTAGGGATGCAAAGTGTCAAAACCATGAAAATTCCCATTGATGTATTGGAGAACACACAGGTAACCCACATGAAACAAGCATGATCAAATAGTTCGGTGGATTATCTGTTAAAAAAAAGTAATTAATTAAAAATAATTAATGATGTAGTCAATGACGTCATCAGATGATCAATGTTTTTGTCCTTTGGGGATTCTCTTAAGCCACTTAAATTAAGGGAAAATTGCATTTTTGGTCCTTTAACACATTTGGTCCCTCAACTTACAATTTGGTTTTAATCTGTTCCAATTGGAAAATTCGTTTGGGAAATTGGACTGTCATTTGTGCAGGGGCCCTGTTCGTCTTCTGAGAATCAAAACTTATTCCCCCGTTTTCTATTTTTTATGTTTCTCGCCATTCTTCCATTTTATCCATTATGAGGTTATATTTGTTCATTAAATCTCCAATTTTTGTGGGAGTAAAAATGCAAATAATGGACATGGAACATATTGGTAACTATGTGAGGATATTGATGGATGCATGTGTCCCCAGCTAAAATAGAACGTGACCAATTCCATCCAATTTCCATAACACCGCTTATGGTTGGACCAGATTGAAACTAAATTATACGTTGAGGGACCGAATGTGTTAACTATAAAACCTCATAGACCACTTAAACATCTACCGCGAACTTAAAGGATGAAAAGTGCAATTTTCCCTTAAATTAAATCTTTAGTTTTACTTCATATTTTCATATTTTTCAATTAATTATTTGTTTGGATTAGAAACCGCCCCCCCCCCCCCCCCCAAAAAAAATAAAAAATGGGAAAATTATATTGTACATTTGATTCCTCAAGTTTCATAGTTGTTTCAATCTTTTAAAATTAAAACGTTATTAATGACTTTATATGGAAAATACACTCTTCTCAGCACACGGTATTTTAACAAGGATATTTTTCATCATTTGATCATTCCACTAACCCATAGACATTTTTTTTAGTTTTTTCCTAGTAACGATTCGTCCGAAAAATGAGAGAAAAAAAAATATTAATCATTTTTAAGGAAAAAAGTCTTAAATTTAGTAGAGTAATAAAAAAAAAAAAAATCAATCAGAAAGCCACGTGCTGATCGTAATCAATTTTTCGTCCAAAATCATCAACAACGTTTTCAATTTTATATGATTTAAACAAATGTAAAATATTAAGAATCAAATGCGCAATTTAACAAGCCTCAAAATCTACATAGACACCCACCCCGGACCAAAAATATAATTTCTACGTGTGTAATGAAGCATATTTGTAGATTGATCAAAACTTCCATGTGATTATGTACTATTTTAAAATTATTTAAATAAATTAAAATTAAAACAAATAAATAAAAAAATAAAAAGATTAAAAAAATAAATAAATTTGGTCATGGAGAATCAAAATGGAAGTTTCCTGAATGACTTTGTTTGCTGTGAGCACAGTATCAAGGTCATAGATATTAGGGATAATACATGAGGTCCTACATTTAGACTCTAATTGATTAAAACTCTTAAAGACGTTAAAATTTTTTGATTTAGTCTCATGTATTTTAAAAAGGTAAAATTTTTGCACATATAATAGTCACGCTCCAATTACATGTAACTATTTTGTGTGTAATATTACTGTATTAGTTGTAAGTAATTTATTTATTTATTTTTATTTTTTACATGTAACAATTTTGTGTGTAAAAAATTTGTTTGATGTCACAAAATATATATAAATAGTTAAAGGTAACTAATTATATATAACTTTTTAGTTACATGTCTCTGATATGTAATTAAAAAATTTAATATTTTTCAGTTACATATGCCAATAATGTGTAATTTTTAGTTACATGTCTTTAATATGTAATTAAAAAATTTAATTTTTTCAGTTACATATTCCAATAATATATAATTTTTTTAATTACATGTCTCTGATATGTAATTAAAAAATTTGATATTTTTTCAATTACATTACAAAATATTACACACACATATATATATATATGTAATTGTAACATGTAACTAAAGTACATGTAACAAAAAATACCTAAATATGTGTGAAAAATAACAATTATGAAATTGTAACTAATATTAATTACATGTAACAGAATTCATTATAAAAATCCAATGTACTCACTAAGGGTTCCCTATAATTCTTACAATTTTCCTACAATTCCTGAATGCGGGACTAAAACACAATTGAAATCTAACTTAAAGGATTAAATCAAAATCTAATAATACAAAATGACTTTTCACCAATTAGATTTTAAAAATTGTACTTTTCACCAATTCTCTCTAGATATTATAGGACAAAATGCTGGAAAATAAATCTAAATAATAATAATAAAAAAATAGAAAAATAAATTTGGAATTTTTTATTTAAGGATTAAACACGAGGAATTAATTTTTTTAAAGAAAAATATTAAATATTAAATATTAAATTCTGGAAAATAGAAATTTATTTTAAATTAAATTGGGCCCATGAAATGATGGGCCCAAAAAAGCTGGCCCATATTTAGCTGAGTAGGCTATCCATTTCCCAAATCGGGCTATCCGGGTTGAAACTAAACCGGGTCGGATCGAACCAATCCTCCTCCTCCTCCATACCCCATGTCGCCACACAATTCTGCAAACCCGAATCGGAGGGACAATTTTCGCCGGCGGCTTCTTTCCGGTGGTGTTGAGGCGAAGGAAAATTAGAATCAGAAGAAGATTTCGGTTCCGGCGACGGTTTATTTCCGGCGTTGAGGAAGAGATGAGGGAAGTTGAGGCGGGCGTTTTCTCCTCTCAGCTTGAAGGCCTCGCGATCGTAGGCCATGGCGGCCGCCTCCGGGCTGGAGAAAGTGCCCAGCCACAGCCGACTCCTGCTCTGAGGGCGGCGAATCTCCGCCACCCATTTTCCCCAGTGCCGCTGCCTCACCCCTCTGTACAGCTTACTGCTTGAACGACCCCCAATTTGATTCATCACCCTATTCGTGACAAATTCTTCACCTGGGTTCAGTCCATTTTTGTTGCTCTGAGAATCAAAAGATATCATCTTTTGATCCTGAAATGGCGGCGACGAACAAGAATGGAGAAATTCCGGCAAATGGGTTTGCCCCGGATGGAGCAAATTCATACCATTTTCAGAGTTTTCAAGAGCCATAGGAGGAGGACGAAATTGATGGATTTGAGCGTAATATTGAAATGGGTGCCTCTGTTCTTGTTTCCTTGTCTTCTTCAGACACCTCTCTGATTTAGTACTAAAACAAGCATTTTTCCCCATGCAGTCTTCTCCAGGACTCGGATTAGACATGGGTTTGGAAGCCGAGGCTGTCTGAAGATAGTTCTTGACCTCCATAAACTCCAATTCAAGCTATATATATATATATACATGTGTGTGTCTGTATATACTATCTATATATATATTGATTACAGTTTGAGGCCAGGCATGAAATGCAAATTATTAGGACAAAATACATAAAAAAATGGCATACGCGTGCCAAAAGTGATGATTCAGTGAGGAGGTCTCTCTCAAAGCCAAAAGCCTGCTTAAGTACCTCACCATGATCAACAAATATCAAAGTCAAAAGCCATTAAAGAATAGGCACACTTGGAACTCTCATTTCTCGGCAGCCAACAAATAGTTGTTCTAATAACATCATATCCTATTTATTTCATTACAAACAAAACAATATATTTTTTTTGTACCAATCACAAGAAATAGTTTTTGAAAGTTGCAGTGCAGAGAAGAACCCAAAACTATGCAAAAAACACAAAGAATTAAGAACAAAACATACGTATTTTCTCTGAAGTTGTCCTAAATTCTTGCCATACCAACACCAGAGTCTCCGCCGTACCTAGGGAAGCTGTCGCCGCTGGCCTTGGAATAGCTGGTGTAGTAGATTTCTGAGATGATGGCGGTAAAGAAAACAAAAGCTGCTCCGGCTGCAAACACGCCCTTTCTCACCGTCTCACAAGAGGGTGGCGCTTCGCTGAAAATGGTTCTGTATTTTGTGTGGTATGCGTTTCTTACCGAACCGGCCAGTAGGCAGACCTCAGCAATGAAGAAAAACACCCTGATTTCAAAAAAAAAAAAGGGAAAAAAAGTAAAAATATTTGAGAAAGAAAGGCTAAATCACACTTTGCGTGCCTGATGATTGATGTTCGAGTGCGATCGCAGTGTGCACCCTGACGTTTTGACTTTCGCAATGTACCATTGCAAAGTATGATTTTTGTCTGTAATAGGTCCAAGCGACACATCTTCATCAACTTAATTGCCAAAGCAACAACACGTGAATCAAGTGTGATGCACGTGTCGTTGCTCTAGCAATTAAGGCCCCGTACCGTTTGTTTAGTATTTCTACTTTCAAATTTTTGTTCTCGTTCCCAATATTTTAAAATTTGAGAACAAAAACATGTTTGATCAACATGTTTCTATTCCCAAATATTTCAAAAATTCTTGGGATTTTGAGAAAAACACACAAAAAAAAAAAACTAGTTCTCTCTTTTGAACCTTGTTAGTATATATATATATATATTTTTTATTTTTTATTTTTATTCATCAATTTAGGCATTTTAGGCCATGAGAAATACAATAAAGAACTTTTCTGTAGCTAAATACACTTACCAAACACATTTACGTTTCTAGAATTATTAAGAATGAAAACATAATTCTCATCCAATATTTTTGGGAGTAAAAATAGAAACATTAAGGAAATGCCACCTAAGATGACCGAACTGTGTTGATTGGATCAATTGGAGGCAAAACTCGAGTTTCCAAGGAGTACGTTGTGAAATTTGAAATATCAAGGGATGAATTGATATTGCACTCGAACTTCGGGGTGGGGGGTGAAAAGTACGATTTAACCGAAAAAAAGGTAATTTGAAAAATTGAGAAAGTATGTACCAGCAAATTATGAACAGGAGAATGGCACAGGCTCTTGAGCCGCCGGGGTTCAAAGGCTTGCCGCAGCAGAAGCACCGGCTTGCAACCATAATGATAATTTGGCCAACCATGAGGAGGAGAAATGCGCCAACCCCATAGCCGGTGGAGATGTCCGAATCATACACACAATAGTTGTACTCCTTCTCATTGTCCTGTCTAGTTGTCGCCTGTCATAGTACAAACTTACATTAGCGCTTTTGTTGAAGCGGCAGATCTAAAAAATTGAACGGGGGATAATTTTTTTTAGATGTTTATTAGATCAGGGAAACTTACGTAACATTTTAAGGATTTTAATTGAATTTTTATAAAGATATATAAGATAAAAAATAATTTTTTTCAAAAGTTGAAGGCACCCGGGTGATAAAAAATAATTTTTAGGAATTTAATAACTATGATTAAATCTATTAATTGAATACACATTACCCGTTTGATAACAAAATTTAAGGAATCACTTAAAAATTATTCAAATTTTAAGTGATGCATAACTCACTTATTTTTGTAACATTTTTCACTTAAAACCATGAAATAGTTGTCTATCACAACCATCATTCAACATCAATACAATAAAAATCTTACAAAAAAAAGTTAATACAAACAATTATAAATAATGAAAGTACTAAATTGAAAAAAAATAGAGAGAGAATATTTAAAAAAAAAAAAAAAAGATGTAAAAATTATTTTAGGGACAAAAAATTATACACAGATGAATTTTTTGAAGTTAAAAGTATTATAAAAGTAAACACTTAATATATTCAACACTTATAATTGTAACACTTAATATGTTCTGTTATCAAACATGCCAGTATTTGGTTTGGTTGAACAAATAAATATAAATACTGAAATTATAAATACTAAATTTAGTTAAGTCCAATTTGATAATGCAATTAAATACTTAAAACTGAATGCATTAATTACTTATCAAATTAAGTGTGTTTTGATAAAAAAATTAAGCAATCACTTAAAAAATTGCTTAATTTTTTTTAAAGATGTGAGATTCACTTAATATTTTTAACACTTATTACTTAATACCATAGAATATTTAATTATCACAACTAACATTTTGCACCAATATTGTAAAATCTCACAAAAAAAAATTATATACAAAAAATTATACATGATTAAAATATTAAATTGAGAAAAAAATTGAGAGAGAGAATAATTTAGAAAAATAAAGTTGTAAAAATGATTTGAGGCATAATAAATTCAGCGCTTATAATTTCAGCACTAAAAATTCAGTACTTAAAATTTTCAGCACTTAAAATTTAAGTGGTTATCAAACATGGCCTAAGTGTTGAACACATTAAGTACTTGCTCAAAAATAATTTTTACAACTTTGGCTTTCTAAAACTTTACAACTCTCTCTCTGTATATAAATTCTCAATTTAGTACTTTACTCGCTACAATGGTTTGTATAATTGTTTACCCTTAGATTTTTATAGTAATGATATTTAGCAGTGATCGTGGTAGATAGTTATTTTAAGTGATAAACGCTACAAAAATAAGCAAGTCCCACGTCACTTAAAATTTTAAATTCTTGGTTGAGCTTGTTTGGTAAAAAAATAATTAAACAACAGACGAGGGCTATGTTTGTATGCCTCGTGGAAAACATATTTCTTTTTATTACGAACACATCATGATATATGTAATAACAACATACAAATGTAACGATATATATTTTTTTATCTTTGTAACCCATACCATGTTAAATATAACATGAATTTATATCCAATGCTAAAAAATCGATTGACATCTCATTTTAAAAATAGTGCAACAGAGATTATTCCTGAATAAATGAATGATGGATCAACGAAAACGGTGAGAAAAAAATCTATGCTTTTTTGAAATGTTTTTCCGCTTAAATTGTTGCATAAGTGTTCCACAAATTTAGAGAGTGTATATTTGACTAGCTTGGAATGGAAGGTAACACACATTAATTGAGGCAAATCAGTCCATATTTATCAATAGAATCCCTCGATTCATTGAAATACAATTGAGTTCATTCGATAATTTAAATACCCAATTGGGATCAAGTGTAAGCGCACCAAAAATAAAGTAAAAAATCACCAGAAAATTGGAGACAAATTCTTGAAAAAAAAAATACCAGGAATTATTAAAATATAAAACCCATTAAATCATAGATCTGGGTAAAAACTGAGATTTTTTTTCTGAGTATTCGATTTGCCCTAAATTATCTCCAACCTTCAATCATGGAGTACTAGGTTTTCGGCGATGTTCATGTTTTTTCTTTTTCAGTCTTAACGAACCAAATTTTAGAACAGAAAAACACTATTTCTTGGTGGGTCGATGAGAGGGAGAGAGAGAGAGAGAGAGAGTACTCACAGTGCTTCTCCTCTGTTCAGCAGCGACGGCCAAACCAAAAGCAATCAGATCCAAGACGAACACGACTATCATTACCAGTTTCGACGCCATTGTTGTTGAGCTTCAGCTTCAATCCGCACCCACAAAATGAAAACAGATCTAGATGTCTCTCTCTCTCTCTGGGTGTGGAGTTTCTCTCTCTACTCTCTAGATATACAGAAACAATGGAGTATTGATGAAGCAGAGTAAATCGGAATTAAATGGTTTATAACTTCAAACAGAGAAGTCCAAAAAGATTACGACATTTTAGAGTGAGATGAAATGGCCGTTTCACCGGTTCACATTTCCCACTCAACAACAACAATGAACAACCGACACCCATCATATATATTTTTTTTCTAATTATTTAATGTTTTATTTTTATTTTCGGGTTTTTGACATTTTTTCCCCTCTAAATTTTGACTAAAATTTCACTTTGATTCTCAATTTTTTGATTTAAACATATAATAAGATGGTTTCTTAATCATCTCACTAGAGTCCAAGTCAATATTTCCATTATAATTCGGAAATAAAAATATCCCATCAAACACTTGACTGCTTTTAAAAAAATTATGGATAATTTCAGTGTTTTCATTTTCTTCCATTCTTTTTTCCTCCCCGATACTCATATATATTATTGACGAACCTGAAAACTGATTCGTCAAATATGGGATTTTGGAGAATAAAAAACGAGGTATTTCTCATAATTTAGATTATTCTCCCATCACAGGTTCCTGCAAAACAATGTACTGTGAGTAGGAATGTCAGCATCGCACCTCCGATGTGAGAATTAGTTGATTGTTCTGAGATTTTTTTTGACAAAGTATTAGCTATGAAAATGTGTGTTTAATTAGCTAAACCCCATTTCTGGTATTTATCGATGAGGGAAGACTTGTTTGACAAGTCTCCCTCGAATCCCGACCTATTATCATTAACGTGGCTAAAATGGCAGGATATGGAGTTAATGAGCCAATATTTAGCGAGTGATAGCGACTCTTTCTTTAATAAGAGGGAGACATTACAACTATTCCCAAGCAGGAATAGCGGTAACGATGTGTCTCGGGCTTTCTAACCCTGACCGAGAAAGGGGGGAGTGTTGAGGCTTCGGAGTCTCCGCGCATTCCCTAATCGGCTTAATGTCGAGAGTTGGCTCGAGCGGGGAATGATGCCACTTGGGATAGTGATTCATCCGGTCGAGATCGGTACCTTAGTGGGTGTGAAACATTTTGTAACTCCTCGTGCATGACACGCGCTGTGTAGACACTTGACAACAATTTGGGTCCCATTTGTTGAAAATGCACATAAAATCTCCCAAAAATTAGTTGAGTGCATGGGGGTTTACTGTTTGTCATCCAAAGTTGTATTGAAATTATTGATTTGGACTAAAGTGAGATGATCATGGACCTTCAGTGTAATGTGTTCAAGTTGTAATTATAGGGATCAAAGTGAAATAATAGTCAAACTTTAAGGGAGCAAAGTGTCAAAACTCCTTTTATCCCTGGCACGCCACAAGAAGCGCAAAGTACAACATGTTTAAGCATCGTCCGCAAGGGCACTGGGCACCGCTGAGGGACATTCACGGATTGTTATAAGGGTATTTTGGGGATACTAAAATATAGAGGCGACGATAGATTGCTTCACCGGGACGTAACGGTAATTTGGCGGTAAGTAACTGAAGTTTTTATGATTTTTTTTTAAATAAAAAAATAATTAATGTTTTTAATTTTTATTGTTCTTGACAGTAGGTAACAGCTGTATATATATATTTTTTTTTTTTAGTTTCCCAGAGTATTCTGTACCACGGTTGGTGAATACTAATCTCTTGAGGTACTGTCAGGCGGCGGGGTGGTCATGAGCCGGGGGCCCGCCCGACCTGAACGACCCAATCCGATTTTTTAGGGTTTGGGCTTAAAGTTTGAGCCCACGGGCAAGGCCTGGGCCTAGATTTTAGGGCCCAGTCAAATTTAGGACTGAACTTGGGCAAGGTCCAAAAATTTTAGGCCAGGCCCGAAGAGATAAATAAAATAAAATAAATAAATATATATATATATATATATATATATATACACACAATAATAATTAATTGGCTTGTTCAATGTTTATTAAACTTTTAATATTTTTGGTTTGTTTGGTTTACCTTTAGAAATTATAATTTTAATGTCTCTTATTAGTTTGACTTGTTTGGAATATTGATTTACCTTTATAAATTGTAATTTTAATATTTTTTATTGGTTTGGTGTTGAATTTTTTATATTTATTTTTAAAATAAATAAAAAAAAAAAAAAAATAGGGCCAAGGGCCCGTGGGCTGGACTCTGGACTTAAAATTTTTTTATAGGGTTGAGCTTGGACATAAGAATAGGGCCCGACGATCGGGCTGGGCCGGGCTCGGCCTAAGAGATTTTTTTAATATTCTAGTCTAAGCCCGGACATGACCACCCCTGTGAGGCTCTAAAAACGGAGACCTCTCCCAAGGGCCGAACTAGCCTTGATTCCTCTCTCTCCTCTCTCTATCTCTATTCATTTTCACATATGGAGAATTTTCAGATCAGAGACAAACGGTGATGGGTGTAGATGATCGTTCTCTCCTCCGCCTGTTCGCCATCGCTGCCGTCGCGTGTGGTCGCCATCGCCACGAAGATTTCGTCGTCCGCCTGTTCGACTCGCCACGAAAGTCGTCGCCGCTGTGGTTTCCGTTGTCTCCGCGCTCCTGTGGCCGTGCTCCTCCTCCTTCTCTCTCTCTCTCTTCAGATCTGGATCTGGTACGCGATATGGAAATCGAAATCGGCGAAATTGAAATCGGTGACCGGAGCTTCATCCGTTCACCACCGTCGTCGCCACTGCCCACACGATACGGCCGCCCTTCGTCGTTGAAACTCCTCCGATCACCGCCAACGTCACCGTTCGCCATCGCTGTCAGGAGCGCTGTAGTCGTTCGCCATTCACATGTAGGCATTAGGTTTGTTGTAAATAGCATTAACTACACTTTCGACCTCATAGTTTTATTTTTGATTTTTAATTTTTTTTACACTTTCCTCATAAATTTCCAGATCTCAGATTAAATGTTATTTTTTTCGGTGTGGGTGGATGTTCATTTCATATCCTTGTTTTTAGTGAATGTTTTTTTGTTTTTTGGTGAATTTTCAAATCTCTTTTTTTTTTTTTTTTTGAATGTTTACTGGTTTTTGTTGATTTTGAATATTCAAGAAAAAAAAACACAGATCTGGTTGTTTATTCATCAATGATATGAATCTTCACTGATTTTTGTGGTTGTTTTTTGGTCAATGTTTTAGATTTTGTTCTGGTGTTTGATGAATATTCGTATAAGTTGTTTTGTTTATCTTAGAGGATTTTATAATATCTTAATTTCTTGTTTTTGGTTATATTGGTGAATGTTTTGTTGATTTCACAATGGTTTATTTTCGTGATCCTAGTTTTTCGGCCATGAATATTCACAAATAGTAGCATGAATGATTATTACAAAAAGAAGAAGAAAAGTTGAAAAATGAGTGAACAAAATTAAAACGTAATTTTATTTTAAACATTTAACACAGGACGCGAAAATATATTAAAATGTTTAAAACTAGCAAAACAAAATCATAAATGTAAGACCCGACTTTTGTTTGTGCATAATTTTTAGTAACATTTTGAAATATTTAAAAAATAATATGGTGCATTGTATCATTTAATATTTATTTTAAAAAATTTAAGGATCAATTATCATTTTTAAAATAATAATTTTAAATTTTGGACTTAAATGATATCTTAAAGAGATTCGGGGAAAATTAATGTAATTTGAAAAAAATTCTAATTTATTAGGATAAATATAAAATAAAATTGGACATGCATTTGCCAAAAAATAAAAAAATAAAAATGAACATGTGGATTGTGGACTTGAAGCTGCCGGTAAAAACAAAAGAAAAAGGTGAGGCGGTGGGATACACACACACACACACATTAAAGTTATATATATGCATACCTGTCTTCGGCTAAAAAACAAAAAAAAAAAAAAAAAAAGGAAAAAAGAAAAGAAGTCAGTTTGGCGGAAACAGACAGGTACTCTTCATTTATACACACACACACACACACATATGTATATGTATAGGCACGACATATGTATATGTATAGGCACGTATGTGTATATATATAATATTACAATAAAACATATATATCAAGTTTAATTCATGTAATATGTAACGATTCATATAGACATGTATATATGTATATTTATATAAAATATATATATATATATATATTGGGTTCGAAAAATATAACCGGTATAAATCTTATTATAATATTAAAAGTGGAAGACAAACATTTAGAATGAGATATGGTTAATCTCTTCAATCTCTCCACTTTTATTAAATCAATGGCTAAGATCTTCTCTTCCATTAGCAATAATATTAAACGAATAGAAAATTATTTTTAATTCAAATTAATAACATTGAAAATGAATAGAAAATTGCTTTCAATTCCAACTTTTTTATATATTTGTATAATAAAATAAATTATTTTTTATTAATAATTTTTTTTTGTTTTTATTATCAATTCAAAATTTCAATCTTTTTAAAAAAAATTATATTCATAATATTGGATTTTTTTTTTAAAAACTCAAATTAATTTTCATTCAAATAAAAATATTTTTTAATCAACAATTCTATTTATTTATTTATTTTTATTTCGTTATTATTATCAATTCGAACTTTCATTCATTTTTTACAAAAAAATATATTCATAATATTGAATTTTTTTAAAATAATTAAATTATTTTTTAGTCAAACAAAGGGATTAATTATATGGTCTGAAAATGATGGTCCCTAAAAAATATTCATTTCTCCATTAGTCCATTTTAGCATTAATCTTATTTTAAATGAATGTATTTTTTCTCATAATTTAAAAAAAAATGGATTCCTGATGAGCATTTCATAAATTAAAAATATTTTTTTTAATCTGAATGTTACGATTTACTATTTATCTAATTCACTTTTTGCAATGATTTTTAAAAAAAAAACAATAATTCCCTCAAAAATTAAAAGTTATCGTACGCCACAAAAGTTATTATAACTTTTTATATGAAAGTTGCAATTATTTGAAAGTAGTATAATAATTTTGAATTCATAAAAAAATTTATTGTATCGACGTAGAATACAGTGACTAAAATTTTAAGTTTGTATATTAAAAAAAAAAAAAACTTTAAAATATATGTCCATACACTCTATTAGCTTATAGTAATTTTATAAAACTTGAAAAACATGCATTATGTTGATATTTTGGCTCCAAGGTAATAAACTAATTTTTCCATTCCATAATTTTTTGATTTTTATTTTGTTCATTTATATTTTATGGCTTCTAATTTATGTTATATTTTTTCGAAATGGGTCTTGCTACAAAAAACTTAGGTATTCAATCAATTTTACTAAGAGTATTAAATACAAACGTCATGAGGAATAAAATATAATTCTTATTGATTTAGCATCCAAATAGTAATCAATTATGTCGTATTATTATAAACAAACTTAATATGATTTTATTTCTATTTTTTTTCTAAACCCGTGCATTGCGTGGGCTACAACTAGTATATCTAATTTGCAAAGAATACAGTTTAAAATAAAAATTGAAAATTTTACTAAAACGATAATTTTTAGTATTTTGTTGATTAATAAAAAAATTTAACAGTCGATCGATATTTTTTTCTATGAATTAAATTACTAACACGATTTTTTTTTTGTAATTGTTACTGTAATAATTTTTGTACAGTTAATATTAACTTAAGAAATTAGACGTATAATAATTTCGTATAATAAAAAATTTGGGGAATGAGAATGTTTGCATTTTAAGGTCACGTATTGCATATTAGGGTTATTTAAATAAATTCTTAGTTTAGGCCCTTTCGTTGGTTGTTAGGTTCGCAAGCGACGCTGACCGAGTAGTATTCGGGCGATAATACTTTTAGTGGTGCAAAAATTGAGGTAAGTGTACTGTCTTCTATGTAAATTGTCAAATTATATTTTCGTACTAAAATGTGGAAAAAAAATGTTTATTAAAAGGGATTATTTTTATGATGTTATGCAGATCAAGTAAATTTTTAAATGTGGAAAATGGTTTATTATCCGACTATGCCATAGTTGTCTTCTCGTCCGGAGGGTATGTCCGGCGAGATGTAGATATATTGTTACCTGTCAGGCAAGTCCTACAAGGTGGATATTTGTTGTTACTTGTTAGACAAGTCTTATATGGTGGATATTTGTTATTACCTGTCAAACAAGTCATGTAGGGTGAATATTTGTTATTACCTATCAGGCAAGTCCTGCAGGGTGGATATATGTTGATCTGTCATGAGTACAAATCCTGCAGGTGACTGCTCCTACCATTAGGGATATTAAATGACTCTAGCACTGATAGTCACCTTAGATGACATAGTCGTACAGGTTACGGTACCGTCGTAACTCCCGATCGTGAGGTAAAACGATCCTATGGCTAGTAGAAAATATGAGTGCAGTATTTTACTATATGTCGAAATGTTTGGATTGGTTGATATAAATACATTATCTTATTGTAATGATGACAGTGAAATTTTATTCCGGCATGGTATGCGGTTATATTATATTATATTTTAAAAAGTGGTATTTGATAATTATACTTGAACCATAAATCATTTTTATTATGAAGACAGTACACTGATAAAATATTTGATTTCAGGTGCCGCAGCTAGAGATAGGTCCACTATTGGCACTAGGTAGAGTCAGGAGGCGGTGTCGTTTTGGAGGGTTAGCTGGACAGATGTGAACCGTGGAAGGCTCAGTTTTTGTGGTTTTGTTGTGAATATTTAGGACACATGTATTCCCGAATTTTGAAGTGGATAAATATATTTTGGAAAAAAAAAAAAATGTATAGTAGTGCATGTATATAGATATATAGATATATATATTTGATGATCGGTCAGGTAACGTTAAGTCGACGTAACGCTGGGCCTCAGGCGATGGGGGGCCCGGGGAGGGGTGTGACAGTAAATGTTCATGTCTTGCTATATTTTACAGAATGACATTGTATGTAAACATTGGAAAAAATATGGTCAAAGAACAGAAGACTATTTTCTAAAAATTTTCAGGAACTAAAATAGTTATTATGGGAGTTGAGGATTCATCTTTTCAATTCTATATATCTTAGGGTTTATATATTAAATTTTCCTATTTTTTAATATTAGTTTTGATTAAAAAAATTTCGAGAAGGGCCAAGTACTGATCACATGTCCCTTATCGTTACGCGCTTAACACGTGACATTTGACAGGCTACACTGTCAACGACAATCTATGAAAGTGGACCTGAGAGAAGAAACCAATGCCCAGAATACTCTACCTGAGACTCGCTCGATCAAGCAACATACCGAGCACTCCTACTGTCCTATATCCTAGTCGAAGACCAAATGCCCACCATCCTGGCTCGGGACAACAAGTTGAGGATCTCCACTTCTTCATCCCGAGCATGGTCACCAATCCCAAGGCATGCTCGATCTTCACCATCCTTGCTCAAGAGATGTTATAACAATCCTCTAATTATGAAAAGAGTTGTTATGATTTTAATTTGTGTTGGCCCAGTGAGCTACCCAAGAGGGAGAGTGAATTGGGTAGCAATAAAAATTAATCAAATAATAGCACTTCAAAGATTTAAATAATTAATTTTATCCTAAATTAATTATTATCTTTATAACACCAGATATAAAATATCAACTAGGTGCACATCAAACAACAAAATATAAATAAAGTAAATAATGCAGCACACTAGAAATTTATACTGGTTCACCTAGTTATTCTTGGCTAATCCAGTCTCCCGAGCTCCATGGAGATTCACACCCACTAAACCACTATGATCCCTTTAACCAGGTAGGAACCAAACCTTTACAAAATGATTCTTTTCCCTAACTCAGAATCAACCTTTACAACTTTCTTTTCTCAGGTTTAGGAATAACCTTTTCTTTTTTCCCAGGCTCAAGAATAACCTTATATTTTTCAGGTTAAAGATTAATCTAATTCTTTTATATTTAGGTTAAGAATTAAAACTCACAAAACAAAAAAAAAAAAAAAAAAAAAAAAAAACACTCAAAGTACCATTTTACCCGGTAAGGATTGAACCGTTGCAAATTCACTCAAAATTAATTTTATTCAGGACGAATTAACACCTAATCTTTTTATACTTTAAGCAAAGATTAAAATCTCAACCTCTTTACAAGAAGAGATTGAAACCAGCTATTCCCTTTGATTAAACACTCCCAATAATATCTAATCTGACACAAAACTCACCAATTACAAAATTGATAAGTCTTTTTTTTTTCTTCACTTGGAACTTCTACCAACTTAGATAAAGTTGAACTTAATTAATGTTCCGATACTAATGATAGAAATACAATGAGAATTTCAAAATCTGATTTTAATAAAAACACAAGAGGGAGGTGTACACGTTTCTGGGACTCAAGTGTTGATGAAATGACGCCCAGAAATACCATCATTAATGTCCAATGACAAGCATCGGCGGTCATCAGTGCAAACCTTAATTAGAAACAATTGAGTGAGAATATACGAAAAAAAAAACAAAAAAAAACACACATTAACCATATAACTTAAAACACATGATAAAATATAATAAAAATTTATACTCAATTTTAAATTAAACCTTAATTGGAAACAATTGAGTGAGAGTATACGGAAAAAACATTAACCATATGACTTAAAACACATGCTAAAATATGAATTAAAGCATCTAATTAAAATTATTGACCAATTCCCCTACATTAACTGTGGAAAGTCCGAGGATATTCCACTGACTGAAGGAATATTTCAACATATCAATTTTTAGACGGGAAATGACAACGACAAGATATTTTTGCATTTATTCAACATTTTTACTTTCATATTATGTTTACCCTTGTATCCCATGGTTTTGTTGACTTAATTTACAGTTTTTCTGAGTATTATAATTGATTATAATTATCCAAAAGATATTAGTCCGGTTAACAATGGAGGTGTCTTATTTATTTGTAAATCAAAGTTCGATTATCTTGCAAAGCACTTAAAAAATTAAATCTTGAATGCATTAAACCGACATGGTGGAGTTTGTCCTTAAGATCGACTGAGTAAGTGATTAATCAAAATGCGTGTAAACTAACTCAGACATACTTATTGTAAAACCAAAAATTAAATAATTTTTTTTTGATTATAATACTTTTGAGTGACATTGTTGGTGAGTGGTGATGGTTGGCGGTATGCATGAAATATCTAGTTAATTATAAATAATTAAAATCATTAAAAAACTTGAATTATGTACAAAAATGAATGAGAAAAAAATCCAAAGTGTAGTATAAAATATGAGATAAAATACATTTATCTTATTTTTTTTTAATGTATATATATATACAAAAACAAAATATTTTTTTTTTTTATAAATTTTAAAAACTATTTTCAAAAAACTGTTTTCGAATTATAAATTAAATGGACCATAAACATGTTTTTGGTTTGAAATCGAAGTAAATATATACAATTTTTAACTTTTTAAAAATAGTTTTTGTTAGTGTCTAAAATTCGTTAACATCCCCAATTGGTCCAGTTAGTACATAGGTGAAGTTTCCTTGTTGAGGTGGAGTTGAAGTCCTTTGTGATTGGTGTTCGGATAGGCGGAGACCGCTAAGGTAGTTGAACAACTTCTGCCCACTGAGTGGTGCTCCGTGCAAGGTGCAGAGCCCTCCAATTGGCCTTCAGGGGTCCAATCACCAGTCCACCATCTTCTTTCGCATCACGTGCTGGGATGTGGTTGGAGAACCGTGGGCGGTAAAAATACTCCACATCAGTTTTGAATACACAATTTTTTTTTTCAAAAAAGAGAAAGAAAAAGAAAATAAAAATAAAAAATGATGTGAATTAATATTATATTCATTTGAAAATCATATTTTAAGTACAGTTGAAACATTCTCTCCAAGTAAGAATTGTCAAACGGAAGTCTCCAAGTAATACTGCATTTGGTTTGAATCGATCATCCCAATTTTTTCCAGAAAAGTCAGGATTGCTCTCACATTTCTCAGCATTAAGTTGGAAAAAGGGCAAGATTTGTCTCCCATTATACTAGGTTTTGCGAAAATCACACTTTTAGCTCCCAAAGTATAGGGTGAGTGTCTATTTAGACCCTGAGATTTGCCAGTGTACACGTTTAGTCCCGCAAAATTAAAATTGTTGATGATGGAGAGGAAGTTGGGTATGGCTTAATCTTTAGCCACATGTCCTAAACACATACTAGGCATGAGGTACTCTTCGTCCTGAACAAGCTAGCTAAAACATCAATCAACCCGACTAGGGGAAGGTTGACTCCTCGGCATTGACTCTGCGCCCCGATCGGGGCCGCGACCCCAATCCGTTGTGTTGGGTCTGCCAGTTAGGAGTGGCCGAGACGTCCTTCATCCGCGAAAGAAAGTACCGTTACCCTCCCCAAGTAATGGCGCCTCACTTCTCGACTCCGTGATCGTTGCCACATTATATGGGCATTGGCTCCATGACCTCAGGGCACGACACGACTACAACCATCACTTGAATGACGGTTACAATGAATGCCGCTCATTTAAGAAAGGGCCATTACTGCTTAATAACGGCTATTTTCTCCCAAATCTCGCCATTTACACCGTGATACTGTTGACATGCTGAGATTATGGGAAGACTAGTTGAACAAGTCTTCCCACGTCTTTAAATACCTATGTCTAACTAGGTACTTACTCTTTATCCTAACTAACACTCTACCAAATTCTGTTGAGAAACCCTCGACTGATTTCACATCGAAAGTGCAATGCCGACAGACCTATCCGTGGTGCATTGTTTTGTAAGAACATGAGCTGAGGGAGAGAGTCAAGCGGGGAAACCTCCTGCATTCCAAATCATAGAGTGAGATGTCCGGTGAATCATTTTTGGGTTTCATCAGTAAATGAATGAAGCGAATATAAAACTCGAGGAACCAAATCTATAGTTTGATAAACCTCAAGGTTCACATAGACACCAACCCATACTTTAGGGACCAAAAATATAATTTTCCCGTAGGTTTAGTTTGATAATCGTCAAAAAAACGTGGTTGAAGGGTCATAATTATTTCCACATATACGTCAAAATATTGATTTTTTTCTCCAAAATAATCAACG
Source organism: Eucommia ulmoides (assembly GCA_016647705.1). Lineage (NCBI taxonomy): Eukaryota > Viridiplantae > Streptophyta > Magnoliopsida > Garryales > Eucommiaceae > Eucommia > Eucommia ulmoides. The sequence continues at coordinate 2,659,534 of CM028326.1, read as the reverse complement.
ATTTATTTGGTTCTTCGTGTTGTCTCCTGTCAAAATCACATGGTTACCGTTGATATTCAACATCAACATCAATGGTAAATTCAAACATTCTAAACTCAAACCAAAAAATAAGAAAAAATTATATTTTTGTCCCTTAAATTATCAGGTGAGTGTCGATATGGACTTGAGTTTTTCGAAACTGTGTATTTAATCGCCTAAGATTCAAATTTGTTTTAATCCTATAAAATTAAAAACGTTGTTAATGATGATTGACGGAAATAAATTTTGTTCAGTACATTGCCTTTTAATGGGTATATATATATATATATATATATATATATATATATTTTTAATTTATCACTCCATCAAATCCAAGACGGTTTATCTTAATAACGATTCTAACTTATCTCTTTTATTTTTAAAACGAATCGTTGTTGGGTAAAGATTAGGACAAAACGTCTTAGATTTAATGAACTGATGAAATATCTTCATTAGAAAAACGCGTACTAAGTATAATCTATTTTTCATCCAAAATTATTAATAACATTTTTAATTTTGCATGATTGAAATAAATATGAAACTTGAAGGGCCAAAAATGTATTTTTCCCAAAAGGTAGAAGAAGAAATACAGAGACTAAACTCCTATATATATAGGGACACACACATATATAACCCACAACCATACCCAACCCAACTTATTACTTCCAAATCTTCATTTCGTATCTTCCAATTTAGAGATTATTTTAAGAAAGAAAAAAAAAAAAACTAGGGTTTTCTGTTTTTTTGTTCCATAGCAATGAGCATTTTAAGAAACCAGGTTATTATCCATGGCAGACGACACACCCAGATGCTTAACAAAGCCATCGCACCATGCGATGTCTTTATTAACCACAGGGGTACCGACACGAAGCGGTCAGTGGCCTCGTTGCTGTACGATCATCTGATCCGGCTCAGGCTCCGGCCGTTCTTGGACTGCAAGAACATGAAACCGGGGGACAAACTCTTCGAGAAGATCGATGAGGCGATCATCGGATCAAAGGTCGGGGTGGCGGTCTTCTCTCCGAGGTACTGCGAGTCATACTTTTGTCTCCATGAGTTGGCTCTCATTACGGAGGCCAAGAAGAAGGTGATCCCCATTTTTTGCGACGTCAAGCCGTCGGAGCTTCGGGTGGTTGACAACGGGACGTGTCCGCCGCGGGATCTCCGGAGGTTCCGCTCGGCACTTGAGGAGGCTAAATACACTGTTGGGCTAACGTTTGACTCCCTCAAAGGGTAAGATATATACATAAACTATATATATGTATGTATGTATATATTTCACTATTCACCACATTCTTCTTTCTGATCTTCTTCTCTTCGTTGCCAAAATAAGAAATTGTTTTAAAAAATATTGCACATTTCTTAAGGGTGCAACTCCTTCATCACCAACTTCTTCAACATCCGATGTGAGATAATGTCTCTTACAAATCGACTCTTTCGTCAGTTAACCCTCTACCAGTCTCTCTCGTTGTGCCTATTGAATTAGAGTAGTTATAACCTCTGCTCTAATACTAGCGTAGGGTGGTCTTGACCATCTCTCAACTCTGAAAAGTTAACTTAATAGGTGAGAATTTTTCTCACACTTATAACTTAACCACCAACCCCTTCCATTTCACATCTAATGTAGAATAAACCCAAATATATCTAATCTATTTATCTATATATATATATATGCATGAATATATCTGGTTTAATTAATTATTATGGTGAATTAATTACAGGAACTGGGCAGACGTGGTGACGAGTGCAACAGATATAGTGGTAGACAGCCTGATGGAGATCGAGGATGAAGAAGGTCAAGCAATGGGAAGCCGTGGGATCCCTTACTCATACACTTGCTAATTAATTATTTAATTAATCAATTATGGAAAAATTTAATTTAATTTAATTTAATTTAATTTATTTTTATACCATTAAATTTGTTAATTAGCATAGTCATTTGAGGGTTTCTCTGTCAATACCTCACTAATAAAAGCCATGCATGCATGGTTTTATGGCTGTCAAATTATTTTTACTTAATTATCCAAGTTGAATAATTATTCATTCGTTCTTTTGTATTAAAAAAAGTATTAATTGTGTAATTAAATAAAACACATTTTTTACTTTGTTCAGATGTTGTACAATATAATGTAGTTGAAAGATTATTTTTGGGTTAATTGTGTTTTACCCGTCTTTTTTTTTTTTTTATTTATTATTTTTTTTTATAACCCCTATTTTAAAAACCGACACATCACACCGTTCTACTCTTAACTAAAGAGACAAGTCCGCATTTTATGCAAAAATAAAAATAAAAATAAACAATGAATCATTTGTCCTTTATTTTTTTAATTTTAATTTAATATTTAAAAGCAATAAATGTAAAAACTCACATTCTCTCTCCTAGCTATCTTTCTCGTTAATAAATGAAAAACTCACATTCTCTGCTCGCTCTCTTAATTCTCGCTCTATTTTTTTTTAATAGAAACAAAGTAAAATAAAATATTAAATAAATGATAATTTTTTCCATCTCACGTAAAATTTCAATGACAAAAATAATTTTATCTATTTTTAGCATAATTGGTTAAATTAAAAAAAAATAATTTTTCAATTTATTATAAATAGAAGAGGGTAATTAAAGTGTAGGTTGGTGTAACGCCTATGCAACCTACTGGCTTAGTACTTTTTGCACCACAGTCCATATGACCCAATCTTTTCTAGTGGTCCACATGTCAGATAATCTTTTCTAATATTTCCGAGTGGGATCTCACACTGTCCTCCACTAAAAAACACGATGTCCTCGTCGTGTTGGTCCACTTCGTCCTCTTTGGTGGTGGGATAGATAGCAATGTTTTTAAAACCGAACCAGACATCAAACCGGTAAAATCACTGGGTCACGGGTCACCGGTTCAACCGGTAGGTGAACCACGGTTGAACCGGTGACGTCATCATTATTTTTATATATATTTATTTTTTTAAAAAAAACTACACACACACACACACATTTGAAGAAAAAATAAACATAAAAAATAATATTTGCCAAATTCTATTAACTTTAAAGACTCAAACTCAAATTACCATTTATCAATATATAATTCATAAACAAAGACAATCATTTTTCAATAAAACAACACCACATAAAACAAGTCATGAGTTCAAACTTCAAAATAAAGAGTCCAACAATGAACTACCACAAGAACAACAAAAGAGTCCAAATCATCCCTGACTATCCCGTCCCTCATTGACATGATTCCACGCAATATCATATTTTTCTCGTGTAGATTGGGTAGTAGAAGATGGAGTTTGAGTAGTTGAATTTTGCCCAGACAAAGACATTGCTTAAATTGATCTTAATTTGAATCATGTTAACAAAAATTATCAATTTTACATTTTATAAGTTATAACAATTATATAAATGAAAAGTGAAAACTAAAGAGCCTAAAGAATTCAAGAACACTCAACTGAAACACTGTAAATGATGAAGAACTCAAGAACACTCAACTAAAATGAACGATCAACAAATCAATAACAATCAACAACTCAAGAGTCAAGAACAAAACTCCAAACATTTATAAATTTTAAACAAAGTAACAAAAAAAATATAAATTTCCGGGAAAAAAAAAAAAAACACTTACAATGCTGACTCGCTGGTCCACCGTGTGTCATCCGCCGTCTGCCGTCCTCTGTTTGCTGTCGTCGAAGGTCGCAGTGTTGCACAAGAAAGGGAGGCCTTCGATCGTCTGTTCGTCGTCACTCGTCATTGTTGTCAGTTCGTTGTCACTCGTTTGCCTTCGTCGAAGGCTGCACAAACAAGATTTGGCTCTTGGGAATGGCTGAAATCGGACAAAAAATGGGATTTTGGGGGTGAAATCGGTGATGGAATTGAGACTTGAGAGAGAGAAATTAAGAAAAGGGAGGCGCCGATTGCAATGGGGGAAGGATCGTAGGTTTTTTTGGGGGAAATCATTATAGGGATGGGGAATGGTAAAAACCGCCCCGGTTCGATGGAAACCGGACCGGTTCGAACCGGGCGGTTGAGCAAGCTAAACATATAAACGGTTTTTGATGTATTTTCGGGTCGAACACCTGATCGGTCGACGGTTCAACTGGTCGGTTCGGTCTTGTTTTTAAATCATTGATAGATAGCAACCCAAAAGCGGACCCGGAGCCTTTACTTCTCTATCAACACCGCCACAGTGATGTTTCCGAATCAGATTTGACTCTGATATCATTTATAACGCATGCAGGTCCATTCGCCCAATAGCTTTTTCCAATTGACACTGACATCCCAACAACTCATATTATACTATTATAATATCACTTAATTATATTTTTAACTCCAAAAGTTAATAAAATTTAAAATATTCTTTTAATTACACTTTAACTTATAAATTAATATAAACTCTATTGGCCCAGTGGAATGCCCAAGAGGGGGGGGGGGGTGAATTGGGCAATTAAAAAATATCAGAGAAAAATAACACTTCAAAAATTAAACAATTAATTTTATCCTAAAATTAATTATTATCTTTATAACAGCGGATAAGTGTAATAAGTTCTAGGTGCACACCCAAACAACACAAGATAAAATAAAGGAAATAAACAATGCAGTACACACCGATATATCTTGGCTCTCCAAGTTACTCTTGGCTAATTCAGTCCTCCGAGCTCACGAAGATTCGCACCCACTAAATTCAAGATTTCTTTACAGGTAGGAACAAAACTCTCACAATAATTCTTTTACAAGCTTAGAATTAACTTTTATAAAATTCTTTTCACAGACTAAGGAAGAACCTCTACTTTTTACAGGCTTAAGAATAACCTAGTTCTTTTTAACATAAAGGTAAAAGAATCAAAACCTCACCAACACTCCAAATATCCTTTTACTTGGTAAGGATCGAATCGTTATAAAATTCACATAAATCAATTCTATTCAAGAAGAATTACTACCTCAATCTCTTTACAGGAAGAGATTGAAACTAAGCTACTCCTGATTAGATACTTCCAATAGTACCTAATCTGCACACAACTCACCAATTACAAAAATTGATAAGTTCTTCCCACTCGGAGCTTCTACCACCTCAGATTAATTAATACTCAATTAATGTCCCGATACTAATGATATAATTAATGTGAGGAAACAAAATCCTGATTATAAAAATAATGCAGGTAGCACAAAATTGAGCACGTAATCAGATTATCACACAAATCGTTTTAAAAAGAATTTTTATACTTTTAAAGTTAAAAAACGATTTCTCATACAATCAATTTACCAAGCAAACAATGATAGCAATAAACTTAATTAAGAATATGCTTGGAACACTTTCATCAAGAAAATATATAAATCTGATTATGATAAATATGAATAACACATAAATAAATATGTAATCAGATTTTCACCAAAAATCGTTTTAAAATATTTTTATGTGATTTAAAGTTCAGAAAACGATTTTATCAAGATCTTATCAACCAAACAAATATATAGAAATAAATATGTGATAAAGATTAATAGCTTGAAAAGAACTCACCTGGATAACACCGAAGAATAATAGATTGAAACGTTAGACAACTTAAATCGGTGACGCTTACACAATCAAAGCTTTAACTCAAGAACACCGATCAATAATTGATATCACAATTTGATCTCTCAAAATAAATATCAGAATGATGACTCTTATAAAAACTTATAAACTGAATAATTTTTAATATGATGTCACTTAATTCTGTGAAATCTGCAGGTCTTTTTATAGGCATTTGAAATAAGTCCTATAACAGTTAGTTTCCACAAGATATGTCTTTTAAAATCACCTATAGACCCTATATATTAATACCTTTCATTTAAGGTTTATTTCACTTAATAATAGCTTTCAAAATATTCAATTTAGTTCCTCAAAAGAATTTTCAAACCTAATTCCATAAGATAAGAAGTATTAAAAGGATCAATTTGGAAAACACTTTAATTCCAAGTACCAAATCTATAGGAATATTAAAATAAGAGTATTATATCTTAAAGATATCTATATTCCTAAAAACACTCAATCAGGTAACCAAATAACGGCTAGTTAACGGTTAGTTTTGGATCAAATCCCGAAATTCCATAAAACTTGAAAACAGACCATAAGTCGACCGACCAACACCAATTTGTCGACTGCTCGATTCAGGATACTAGCCAAGCCAAAATTCCTTCGCCCATCGATCGACCACCCATCCATCATCTGTCAACTGGACGATACAGAGAGTTCCATATCTTTTCATCAGTCGACTTACCTGTCGACTTAGAGATTTAGAGACTTTTCTTCTATGCTCTGGTCGACTTACCTGTCGACTTACCAATGCTAGAATCTCTACTAAATTCATTTTTAATTCATTTAACTTGACATTTTTGCCCCTTTAACCAATTTCTCTTATCTGTTAGCTCCACTAATTTTCTCATATTCCATTTTAACCATTTACAAATATTATGTTTCAATAAAACAAATGAGGAGCAAGTAATTTTACTAATTTAGGATCCTATTAAACACATATAATCAGAAAATTATTTTTGTGTCGTGTGTGATCCTAATCGAGATATTAAGAGTTGAAATTAACCTGAGTTGTTTTCCCTAATTTCTTCAAACTCTTAAACCTTCATCATCTTTGTCATCATCATTTAACATCCATTCATAACTTGTCATCGTATCAACACGTTTTTATTCGGTCCTTTCGTCAAAAATTCTGTCAACACCAACCGAATTATGAGGGCAAAATCGTCATTTTACATTTTTTCATTTTTTTTTTTTTATCAATTTTTAATATTTTTTTTTTGGTTGACTTCTTTCTCTTTCTCTTCTCCCTCCTTCCCCCCTCTCTCTCCTTCCCCCCGCCGGCCCCTGTTACGGGGGTGATTCCACCCCTCCTAACAGGGGGTGAACCACCCTCGTAACAGGGAGTGAACCACCTTTGTAACAGGGGGTGGCACCCCTGTTACGGGGGTGTTTTCACCCCCTGTTACGGGGGTGTTTTCACTTCATAACAAACTGTTTTGTCCCTATATTCTGTTAATTTGGATGAAATTTTTGACGGAAGGATCGAATAAAAACGTGTTGATAAAACGCTCAAACGGAGAGGGACCAACTAGAAAAGTGTCAAAACTGGAGGGTTTAAAATGTAATTTCCCCTATATATATATATATTAGGGTATAACCCGTGCCTAAAGACACGAGCGTAGATAAAATGAACCTAAAAAAATTGATATAATCTCCTCTGTTTGTACAACATTCTATAACTACTTTATTAAATATCAACAATAATTAACATTTAAATATCATCACCAACAAATAATGTATATTATAAGTACAACACAACCAGTATCCAATAATATAAATATTTTGCTTTTAAAATAATACCACAATTAAGCATGAGTTAAACCGAATCAAAATCAAAACAAAAAATGTGTACTGTCTATCCAAATCTGCTACTTCAATGCTCCATTTTGCATATGCAACTAAATAATTAATAATTCGAAAATCAAAACATAGTCCATAGGAAAGGATTAAAATTAAAAAAATAAATAGAAATAGAATTAGAACTCCACAATTCAAAATGAGGAAAAAATTCACATTACTTTATCTATCTAATACTACTATTTTGTTTTTCACCACCAAAAGTCAATTTTAACTTCTTTTTTTTATTTAACTACATTGTCATCAACCTAGTTTCTTGAAGTACAGTGAAGATCAAACAATACTACATAAACCTATAAAAACAAAACATATAAAAATTTATTTGGGTATATGGATAAATAAAATCAAAAAATAATTTTGCATAGAAAATAAGCAATCAAAAATGAAAGAATTATAAAACAAAACTAATTAAATCTATATCAAACAATAAAAAAAAATCATGAAATATAAAATGAGAGTTAAATAGATATTAATCACCATTTCGTGTCCCAAAAAAAATGGTTGAGATATATACTTATTGCTCCCACTACACATTACACCGCCAACACATCAGAAATCAGGGAACAAAAATACAGAAACATGGGACAGACACGGAACTCAGGGAACAGAATCTAGGAACAAACAAAAATCTAGAAACAAACAAAAAACTATAACGAATAACTACATGCTACTTAAACCCAACATACATATAAGGTAATAGAATGCAAAAATGCCATAAAAATTAAATACAAACTTCCTAATGAAAAAAGCAATTCAAGAGGATTCATTATGAAATACGATATCATACTGAAGGCATGGATGTTAAAAAACTCGAACAAAAAATTCAACGTAATATCTTCTATTTATATAATATTCTACACCTGTTTTTATTAAGAAAATCAACAATAATTAACATTTAAATGTTATTACCAACAAACCATTTACATTACATAATACAACACAGTCGTATTCAATAACGTAGATATTCAGCTATTAAAATAATACTATAATTAAACAGGAGCTAAACCGAAACAAAATGAACAAATAGAAAATGAAAAAGAACTTTATAATGTAAAATGGGAAAGAAACTCTCTATGACTCCAATTTTGTTCTTCACCAAACAAAAAAATATTTTTGAGAACGGAAACAAATTTCTGAAAATACACCGCCTTGTTTCCAGTAGTGTGGACAAAAAAAGATCCTATCCCATAAATATGTTAAAAGAAAAGTTAAAATGTGTCTGCATATGATTAAAAAAAAATCGAGGCAAGGCGAAACACAATTTTTAAATTAATGTTGCCAACCGATCAAACTATATGGTGCCAATCAATCATTTTGGACGTCGATAATGAATCTATGCATTCGACACATATACACTTTACTCTAAGCCATCTTTAATGGCTTTCCTTTTGCCACCATATATGTCTATTTTTTATCATTTAGGAAATGCAGTCTACAATAAATTATAGACGGTAAAAAAACTTACCAATTGTTTCGATCTCTCAATTTGTTCAAGAATTTTTCGCTCATTCGCAACCTATCTCAGTGTCACTTCATCGATCGATCCCCTAGAACTCCTGAATCCATATCCTCTGTCACAATTATGCTCGAAAGAAGATTTGAAACTCCCGATTCTATCCTCTGGCTCACACACACACACACACACACACACACACACAGATAAAACTATTATGAAGCTTTTTAACAAACAAATCCCTATAACCCAAAAAAAGTTCGAAACATAAAATTTTGCAGCCTGATTGAAGCAATAAATAAATAAAACAAAAACATATATATTAGAGAGACTTGGATGAAAATCAGTTTCATATAGAATTGTAACATTAAATTAAATTCAAGAAATTTAGAATATTAACAAAAAATTGAGAACAGAAACCTACCTAATCAAATAATTTTTGAAGGCTCTTTAAGAAGTTGGCCAGATGCATTTACTTGGCCCATGCCTCTATCTCTATGGGTAGAAACCAAAGCTCGTTCTCCCCTTTTGAAAAATGTTGTCCTATAGAGGGCGGTCGCGAAAAGAGCAAACCTGGGGAAAAAAATTGTATTAAAAAACTTGTTTAAACCTAAACATTTTAATCTAAATCCAATAGAAAGCATGAGCATACCTCATACACATTCCAAACCATAGTAACCAACATCGCCATTACCACAATTGAAACAACTAATACAAAAAGGTTTTAAATCTCCAACATTTAGTAAAAAAATTGAATATGACATTACGCGATGCAACTTTAAACCTCTTGTTCTCGAACTTTAGATTAGATTGAGCAAGACCAATTTTGATTAACCAAATATACAACTATCAAAGTAAAACTAAAAGACAATAATTTCACAAAGATATAAACATGAATAGAAATATGAATCAAAATGGAAGCAAATCAACTTATTTATCTTCATATATTTCAAAATAATCCAAAAACATGAATAGAACCCCTATGGAAATTAAAAAAAAAAAAGAATTCAAAAAAATTAGAAAATAAAATTGTCTACAAATAGAAGTGAAATATACCTGAATAAAAATTACAAAACCACAACACTTTTGAGTTAATATGGCATATTGTACCAATAATTGAAGGTGGTTTTTATTGAAGCCAAGCTCTGGAACAAATTTACCCTATTTCATTTCATAACACAAAATATTGTTAAAATTTTTACCTTATTTCATTTCATAACACAAAGGAAAATATTGTTTACATTTTTCTCGGAACCCTCATGTGTATAGAGAAACTGTGATTGAAATAATTTATATTAAACAATCATTGTAACTCCATACTTCTTTAAACTTAGTAATTAGAGAAATAACCAATTAAACATAGCCAAATATGATGTAAAAAAAAAAAAATATTTTCATCACGATAAAAATCGAGAGCTGGATTACATACTTCTTCGGTGCGGTTCGTCTCTGGAAGAGCGCCCACGTTTCACCATGAGTTGTTGTCGTTAATCGAATCTTTAGGGTAAACCTGTTTGCTTAAAAAAAAAATACCATTTGGGTAAACAGATGAACATAGCTTCAAAAAGTTAAAATTAAAAAAAATGAAAAACTTCATATGAAGTTAAAAATACAGACAAAAAAATTGCGTCATATAATTCTGGAAAAGAGACAAAGAAAATACATTTGTAGGTGGTGATGGTGTGTGATTCTGGCCGAAAATGTCCATTTAAGGAGAAAATGGCAGAAAATACATGTTTTATGGCAAGAAATCCAACCAGAAATTGTTGGGAAAAGATATTGAACATGTTTCAGTTTTGTTCCAAAATTTCTGGGATCTGGACAAAAATTGATTTCTTTACAGGTTCAGTCGAACAATAACAAATTTGAAACACTAACCAAATGGCAATCAAGGAACTTCCAAACTATCATTTTGAGTTCCTTTTCCAGTTCAAAGTCACAAACTACACTATATGAACCCAATTGGTACAATTTCATGTGAAGATTCATAGGTAAAACACAATTAGTTAATACTAACAAAAAACACATAAATAGAGTTGAAATCGTAAATGGAAATGCCCAAACAAAATCACCAGACCTACCCATCAAAGAAAACAGTAATAAAAAACAATCCAAATGCAAGCTACTTCAGGAAGTGGACTCTCTTCGATTGATCGTGCAAGAGCTGAAAAGTAAATGTGATGTTGATTAAATAATTTCAGAAAGTAAACATTGATAAATTAAGTGTATTGTTAGATTAGGCAAAAATCCCTTTCGGAGTTGGAATTAAAACATTAAAAAAACATATGTATTGACTAGTTTGAGAATACTAATCAATACAATTTTTTTTAAAAACAAAAATGTATATTTTATTGTTGGCGATCGTGCACAGTCTCAAAAATAAGTTCGATGGTGGTCAGTCAAAGAATTCTAGAAACTAAACAATAATAAAATCACTGAATCTGATCTTAACAACAAAGAAGAGGAGAAGAGGAAGGGAGTTATGGCTTTTAATTTTTGGAATTCCAGAAATTAAATAATAACATAAATCAATCTCTAAAAATTGTAAAATCAATTTGACAATGAAGAGAAAACGTTTAAAAAAAAAAAAAGAAGCAAATCCTTTGAGGTCCACCAAAAAACATATTCAAATCTAGGATCCAAATTTAAACTTCAAATCGTCTGTGTAAAAACTGAATATATCCAATTTTGAGTAAAACAAAAATATTCAATGCAACACATACAACATAAAGCTCTACACATTTAAGAAATAAAAATACCCAAAACAAAGAAATAAAGTCAAAATATCGAAAAATAAGAAATAAAATCAAAATGCCTAAAACAAATCAAATCAAGAATGGGACAATCTTGTTGCACCTATTAGATGAAAAAAAAAAGTGTGAAATCAAGGGATTTAAACCACCAATATCAAAGAAATTTATTCAAATATTAGACAAATCTCAAGCCACTGAAATCCATTGTTCTTCAAATATTAGAAAAAATTATTCAAATCTGGGATCCAAATTTATGCTTCAAGTGGTCTGTGTAAAAACTGAATATAACCAATTTCAGAGAAAAAAATCTATTCCATGCAACACATATAACATAAATCTCTACTTGTTTAAGAAATTAAAATACCCAAGATGAAGATATTCAAAATACCTAAAACGAAGAAATCAAATCAAAACATCAGACAAATCTTAAGCCATTGCAATCTGTTCTTAAAATCTAGGATCCAAATTTAAGCTTCAAATAGTCTGTGTAAAAACTGAATATAAAAACCCTTGTTGATACATTCTAATACACAAAAACATAAAAAAATAGAAACGGATGCCTTGTTCTCGGAGAAATGAAGTCGCGGATATATATTTTTCGGTCTTGCTTTCCAATTTTTCAGCTTAATTTCTAGAAACACAATAAAATTATTCCCAACGTTTGTACTTTTCTATCAAGTTTTTAGAGTACATAAAAATAAATATGGGAATAGAAGCACTAAACAAACTCCATCTAAAGAACTGATGAACTAAAAAATAGTACCAGAAGCTGAATAAGTATAACAAATGAACTGAAAAACAGGAAACGGGGATAAAAGATTATCAAATTTATTCCATACCTTATATATTTCGTGCTTCTCATCATCTCTACTCAAACTCAAATCTGTAAATAACAGATTTTTCAAGTAAATTTTCTGGAAACACTAAATGTATTTTCACATTTCAAATTATATTCTCAGATTTCTGTTACAATTCCATATTTTAATTGAATTTTTTTATGGGAAAAAAACACAGAAAAATTGCAAATAGAAAAGACAGGTCCCCCATTTGTTTAGGTGACGTTTGGTAACCGTTTCTGTTTCCATTCCAGTAGTGGGATGAGAATGGGATGGGATGGGATGAAAATTTTATTTCCTTCTTCGGAGTAGAATTGCATTTGGTAACGATAATTTTTTTTTTGTTTTGGGAAGAGAATCGCGTTTGGTAACGATTTTATCCTAAATTTTTTTTTTTTTTTAGCCAGACGGCATGCGGCGGCGGGTGGTGATGGTGGCCGACAGACGGAAGATGGCCGGAAAGTTGCCGGCGACGGAGGTGGCCGGACAGTGGGCGGCCAGCGTTGCCAGAGGTGACTGGTGACGGTCACCGGAGATGGCCGACGGATGAAAAGTAACAAATGGTTATGGAAATTATGGGAAGTAATTTTTTTTTGTTTCTCATTTTTTAAGAAAAAAAATGGGCACAATTCTCAAATGGAAATGGAATGGAAACGAAAATAAAAATTACCAAACGCTATTCCCAATTAGAATTTCCAAAAATCTGGGAATGGAATGAGAAATTTCGAAATGGAAACGGTTACCAAACGGGGTCTTAGTTTATGTTCAACCTTGTTCCCAGACAACAATTTCTTTTCCTGAAAGAAAGATTTTGGAACGAAACGAAAAAAAAAGTAGACTCATGCCAATCAAATTTTGCACTTGATTCTGAATATGTGGCAGCTTAAATATCGCAAAAATCATATAAATCGCAATACAAAAATATACGTCTTCCCACCGAAGTTACATTTAACAAATACAACTAATGAAGTATTGCAAACATATAAACACAACTAACGAAATAATAGCACACCAAAAAAAATGGAAAAAGGGAAAAAGAAAAACAAAAAACAGGGGACAAAAACTCAAAATTAAACATAGAATTCTCAAAACCCAAATTACAATAAACCCCCCCTCCCCCCCCCCCCAACAAAAAAAAAGTATTTTGACAACTTTCAGTGATTACATTGTGTGGGGACAGTCTTCATGACCGCCCGACAATCCGTTTTTAAAACCCAGTATCCAAAATAAATCACTGCTATTAAAAAAAAAGTTGAAACAAAAATACAAAAATAAAAAACAAAAATTATGAAAAATTAGTTATTGAGGTGTTTGATCAGACATGAGGAGGGGACACCGCCAGGGCTGCAAAACCAGTTGCGCGTAAGAGAATAGCGACACGATTAATGCATTTGACGTACCTTTCGGATTGCCCAGCCAAGATATGGGTCGAATGCCTCCATGCGCGATTCATATTGCTTATAGATATAAGATTGTCACCGTCTACAAATCCTAGCTCGATGTGATTATATTCATGAGTGATTTAACTTTATGTTCCAAAAAAGGAATAAAAAAACCATTCAAACTGTACCTAGATTATCACTACTATGATAATCTAAAACCCATAAAGTAACTTAAATCAAAACATAAAAACTGACAATGCTAAGAAATGTATAACGTACCTTGTTCTTCTTGAAACTAAATGAATATAGAAATGAAATCAGGTCCATTACTTAATATTCTCCTGTAAAAGCTCCATTTTGGCCTTCATTTTAGTACATTCCATGGTCAAGCCTCCTTGAATTAATGAAAAATTACAGGATTCAAGAAATTAAAGCAGTTTGAATAAAATAAAATAAATCTACAGATTATTTTGCAGAGTTAAGAACATATCGATGATTCAGTTTTGTTAACGACATACTCTCTACCAGCAAATGAATCTCTTTCATATCGAACGGGATTTTTTTCCATGCTGTCAAAATTATGAATATAATTAACATCAAACTTTATATAATTAACATAAAAATAGACTACAAATTCATCCTATATATTATTTTTGTCATCAGAACATCCATGTAACGTGATACATTTTAATTCCCAATTAGCACAACCAATAGCGAAGATAACCATTTTTGCCACCTCAAACTAATAGAGAATTAGAAACAATTAATAGAGAACACAAAAATTAACCATTTGATATGAAAATGGTAGATCAAATCAGATTTCAATACCTGTTTTGGGTTGGATTTGAGTAGTTTGCTGCCAAAAAACAATGAAACAAATAATGAGATCTAAAACCCAAGAGCTAAATGGTGTTTGTTTTAAGGGTTTGAAGATTCAGCATTATTATAAGAAATGTTCACGATTTTTCGAACATCCTGATCGGTTGGTAATTAGTCGAAGAACTTACCGTGTTCAAATCTAAGTAGAGAAACAACAGATTTTAGTGAATTTATACTGAAACCTGAAACAGAGTGGGTATAAGAAGACCATAGGAAGATATAATCTAGCAATTAAAGCTTAAATTCTTGATCTCCAGATCTCAACTGTATAAAATTTCAAAATTGAAGAAAACACATAGGGAATTTTGTGAAGAAAAACAAAATTACACAAAGCAAACACACAAAAATGAAGAACATGCTAGAAAAAGAGTGTGTGACTTGCAGATCCACGAACCAAAAAAGCGGTGGAGATTAAGAAGAAATTGAAGAATAGTAGCAGACCCATCTCCATCTGGAGTTATTCTAAGGCATTTTGTTCGAATAACGGGTCTGGAACAAAAATAAAAATAAAAAATAGAAATCAGGGAACAAAAATACAAAAATATGGGAATAGACATAACGATGGCGCTAGATCAATGGCTATTGTTATTGTGGCGAGAAGGATTATGCCCCAATTATTCATGCCATGGCTAGAATCCTTCAATCACCAGGAGTCGGAGCTACCTGTTCGAGTCTTCGTTGAATTCGAACAAATCAGAAATTGAATCGAGACTCACCTTTTGGTCGCAAATGGTGGAAACGATAAAACTCGAATTGAAGCTCTCCTGTGTTGAGAAATTTTGTCTGACAGCGATAAGTGGCCATATTTTGACGACGATGTCAGTAGCGAAGCGAGACGACGCGACGCATGACGGAGAGCGACGACGGTTTGGATGTTGATGTTGGCATCATCGTCTTCGTTCTCGACGATAGAGAGAGTTTGAAGCGAGTGAGTAGTGACGACATGAAATCGATCGTGAATAGAGTAGAAAATGATCGTTTGAGACCTACCTAAGGTGTGGTGGCGTGACGGCTATTGATGATAGACCAAGAACGACGATGATGGTGGCGATGAATGGGGAGACGCTGAGAGCGAGATGGGGTGGAATGGAGAGAGAGAGAGAGATGAGTTGTAGGAGTGAAGCGAGCGAGAGGTTGAAGATGTCTGAGTGAGAGAGCATAGAAAGTGGTGAGAAGGGTTTTCAAACCCAATTTGATCTAAGCCCTTGGATCAAAAGTGATCTAAGGGTAAAAAATGTCTCTCACATGGTGCAATGTAGACCCTTGGATATGAGATCCAAAGGCATAAAATGTTTCCCTCCCAAAAATAACTTTAGATAGGGCGATGGATATGGAAAATGATTAGGTCAGGAGAGAATATTCAAGATTTGTTAGGGATATTGAGAAATTTGGGGGTAATGTTTAGGTATTTGGGGATAATTTTTAGGTATTTTTCAAAATGGATTTGATCTTGACCGTCCAATGAAAACTGATCAAACGGTCAACAATATCTCTTAATATTATTCAATCTCGACCGTTGGATATTCGATCCAATGGTCTAAAATGTTTCAAATATATAATTTGTCCATATTCAATCTCAACCGTCAGATATTCGATCCGACGGCTCAAAATATCTCAAAATATAAATATATTGTGATTTATAAATAGACTAGGGTATAACCCGTGCCTAAAGGCATGGGTGTAAAAAAAAAAAAAATGTTTTTTGATATAATCTCCTCTGTTTATATAACATTCTACACATATTTTATTAAACATCAACAATAACTAATATTTAAATATTATCATAAACAAATAATGTATACAAATAGAACATAATCAGTATCTAATAACACAAATATTCAGCTATTAAAATAATACCATAATTAAGCATGTGTTAAACCAAAACAAAATCAAACAGAAAAATGTGTACTGCCTATCCAAATCTATTACTTCAATGCTCCATTATGCAACAAAATAATTAACAATTCAAAAATCAAAACATAGTTCCATCGGAAAGGATGAAAATTAGCAAAAAAAAAAATAAAAAAAATAAAAAAATAAAAATAGAAATAGTAAAACTTTGCAATTTAAAATGGGAAATAAATTCACATTACTTTATTTAATACTACTGTTTTGTTCTTCAACGCTAAAAGTGAGCTTTAACTTCTTTAGTTTAACTACATTGTCATCGATCTCATTTCTTAAAGTACAATGAAGATAAAATAAAACTACGTAAGCCTGTAAAAATAAAATATAAAAGCTTATTCGGGTATATGGATTAATAAAAATAAAAAAATAATATAGAAGATAAACAAACGAAAATAAAAGAATTATAAAACAAAAAACTAATTAAATCTCTATCAAACATTCCAAATAAAAAATAAAAAATAATCAAATAGAAAATAAGGGTTAAATATGTAATAATTACCATTTCGTGTCCTAAAACAAAAATAGTTGAGATATACACTTATTGCACCTGCTACACATTATACCGTCGACACATCAAAAACCTGGGAACAAAAATACTGAAATATGGGAACAGGCACAAAACTCAGGGAAAGAATCTGTGAACAGACAAAAATATGTGAACAACCATAAAATTGAAACGGATAATCACTTGTTGCTTGAAGTAGGCATATATCTAAGGTAATAGAATGCAAAGATGCCATAAAAATTAAAGACAAGTTTCCTAATGAAAAATGCAATTCAACAGGTTTCATTATGGAATGTGATATCAGCTTAAAGGCATGTATGTTAAAAAAAATTGAACAGAAAAATCGACATAATTCTTTTATTTATATAATATTCTACACATGTTTTATTAAAAAAATAACAACAATAATTAACATTTAAATGTTATAACCAACAAACAATTTACATTCAAATACAAACATAGTCGTATCCGATAACGTAGATATTTAGATGTTAAAATAATACTAAAATTAAACATGATTTAAACACAAAAACAAAAACAAAAAAAAAAAAAAAAACGAAAAAAACAAAAAAATAACAACTTTGCAATGTAAAATGGGAAAGAAACTCACTCTACAACTCCAATTTTATTTTTCACCGGACAACTTTAACTTTTTTCATTTAACTAAATTAGCACAACGAAAATGATGCAAAACTATGTAAACCTGTAAGAAACAAATTTATAAAAACTTCATGGGTAAATAAAACTCAACAAATACTACCAAAAATAGAGCAATGAACATGAAAAAAAATATGAACAAAAAAAAAAATAACAAATCATTTGTAAAAATTTGGATGCAACATGGAAACAATTTTTTTAGTGTTTCTGATTCCAAAAAAGAATTCTGGGAACAACAAAACTCATGAACTTAAATGGTGGAAGAGGTAGCTGTGGTCGATCGAAGCTTGGATTAGTGGTCTTGGAGCCTGAAGGGTGGTACGTAGTTACGGTGCCGGTGTGGTGATCAAATCTCTAATTAGAAGAACCACAAACAAAAAAATTCAAAAGGTCAAATTTGAAATCAAAATCTAGAGAGGTTGATTGTGATTAAAAAATAAGAAAATAGTAAATTAGGTTCAATTTATCTTCTAGTTCTTCACTACTCGTACGAAGAAATTTGAGGTGGCAGTTTCATTGTTTGTTTCGTTTCCAGATTTTTTGAACATATCTACTTTTGTTCTTATCCCAAATGTTTAGAACAATATTTAGTACCTCGTCAAAAAAAAAGTGATTCTAAAATATTCACTGAGAAAAGTAATGGACGTCAAGAATTCACGGGTACACACATTGACAATATATATAAACATAAAGAAAGAGAGAGAGTTGTACCCCATTTGTTCACAAATTTCAATTTTTGTTCCCAATTTTTTGGTAATAGGGACTTTTTCTTGGGACCCTTGTGTGTATAGAAAAAATGTGATCGAAATCATATATATTAAACAATCATTATAATTGCAAATTTCTTTAAACTCATTAATTAGAGAAAAAATCAATTAACTAGGCTACATACCTATTTGGTGCGGTTAGTCTCTAGAAGAGCAACCATGATCGAAATCATATATATTAAACAATCATTATAACTGCAAATTTCTTTAAACGCATTAATTAGAGAAAAAATCAATTAGCCCCATACCTGTTTGGTGCAGTTAGTCTCTAGAAGAGCAACCATGTTTTACCTTGAGCAGCTGGGGAAAAAAGCACCATTTAGGTAAACAGATGAACACAACTTAATATGAAGTTAAAATTAAAAAATGAAAAACTTAATCTGAAGTTAAAAGTACAAACAAAAAATATCAACACTTGCATGATTGTCGTGGTGGTGAGTGATTGTGGCTAAAAAAATTAAATCTAAATAAAATTGATATAATCTCTTCTGTTTATACAATATTGCACACCGGTTTTATTAAAATCAACAATAATTAACATTTAAGTATCATCACCAACAAACAACATATATTACAAATGCAACACCATCAATATCCAATAACAAAAATATTCGGCTATTAACATTTAAATCTCATTGCCACTTCATTGATTGATCCCCCGAAACTCCCGAATCCATATTCCCTGACACGATTGTGCTATATCAGATTTGGAAGAAGATTTGGAACTCCCGAATCTATTCTCTAGCTCTCTCTCTCACACACACACAAATAAAACCGTGATGATGCTATTTAACAAACAAATCCATATAATAAAATTTTGCAACTTGATTGAAAACAATAAACAAATAAATAAAAGAAATATACATATATTACAGAGATTTGGACGACAATCAGATATCCGATAGAATTGTGATTCAATAAACTCATAATAGAAACAAAAATTTATCTTATTTTTTTTAATGTATATATATATACAAAAACAAAATATTTTTTTTTTTTTTTTTTATAAATTTTAAAAGCTATTTTCAAAAAATTGTTTTTGAATTATAAATTAAATGGACCATAAACATGTTTTTGGTTTGAAATCTAAGTAAATATATACAATTTTTAACTTTTTAAAAATAGTTTTTGTTGGTGTCTAAAATTGGTTAACATCCCTAATTGGTCCAGTTAGTACATAGGTGAAGTTTCCTTGTTGAGGTGGAGTTGAAGTCCTCTGTGATTGGTGTTCGGATAGGCGCAGACCGCTAAGGTAGTTGAACAACTTCTGCCCACTGAGTGGTGCTCCGTGCAAGGTGCAGAGCCCTCCAATTGGCCTTCAGGGGTCCAATCGCCAGTCCACCATCTTCTTTCGCATCACGTGCTGGGATGTGGTTGGAGAACCGTGGGCGGTAAAAATACTCCACATCAGTTTTGAATACACAATTTTTTTTTTTCAAAAAAGAAAAAGAAAAGGAAAATAAAAAAAAAAAAATGATGTGAATTAATATTATATTCATTTGAAAATCATATTTTAAGTACAGTTGAAACATTCTCTCCGAGTAAGAATTGTCAAACGGAAGTCTCCAAGTAATACTGCATTTGGTTTGAATCGATCATCCCAATTTTTTCCAGAAAAGTCAGGATTGCTCTCACATTTATCAGCATTAAGTTGGAAAAAGGGCAAGATTTGTCTCCCATTATACTAGGTTTTGCAAAAATCACACTTTTAGCTCCCAAAGTATAGGGTGGGTATCTATTTAGACCCTGAGATTTGCCAGTGTACACGTTTAGTCCCGCGAAATTAAAATTGTTGATGATGGAGAGGAAATTGGGTATGGCTTAATCTTTAGCCACATGTCCTAAACACGTACTAGGCATGAGGTACTCTTCGTCTTGAACAAGCTAGCTAAAACATCAATCACCCCGACTAGGGGAAGGTCGACTCCTCGGCGTTGACTCTGCGCCCCAATCGGGGCCGTGACCCCAATCCGCTGTGTTGGGTCTGCCAGTCAGGAGTGGCCGAGACGTCCTTCATCCGCAAAAGAAAGTACCGTTACCCTCCCTAAGTAATGGCGCCTCACTTCTCGACTCCGTGATCATTGCCACATTATATGGGCATTGGCTCCATGATCTTAGGGCACGAGCACGACACGGCTACAACCATCACTTGAATGACGGTTACAATGAATGCCGCTCATTTAAGAAAGGGCCATTACTGCTTAATAACGGCTATTTTCTCCCAAATCTCGCCATTTACACCGTGATACTGTTGACATGATGAGATTATGGGAAGACTAGTTGAACAAGTCTTCCCACGTCTATAAATACCTATGTCTAACTAGGTATTCACACTTTATCCTAACTAACACTCTACCAAATTCTGTTGAGAAACCCTCGACTGATCTCACACTAGAGGTGCAATGCCGACAGACCTATTCGTGGTGCATTATTTTTTAACAACATGAGCTGAGGGAGAGAGTCAAGCGGGGAAACCTCCTGCATTCCAAATCATAGAGTGAGATGTCCGGTGAACCATTTTTGGGTTTCATCAGTAAATGAATGAAGCAAATATAAAACTCGAGGAACCAAATCTATAATTTGATAAACCTCAAGGTTCACATAGACACCAACCCATACTTTAGGGACCAAAAATATAATTTTTCCATAGGTTTAGTTTGATAATCGTCAAAAAAACGTGGTTGAAGGGGCATAATTACTTCCACATATACGTCAAAATATTGATTTTTTTATCCAAAATAATCAACGATTTATTTGGTTCTTCGTGTTGTCTCCTGTCAAAATCACATGGTTACCGTTGATATTCAACGTCAACATCAATGGTAAATTCAAAAATTCTAAACTCAAACCAAAAAATAAGAAAAAATTATATTTTTGTCCCTTAAATTATCAGGTGAGTGTCAATATGGACTTGAGTTTTTCGAAACTGAGTATTTAATCGCCTAAGTTTTAAATTTGTTTCAATCCTATAAAATTAAAAACGTTGTTAATGATGGTTGACGGAAATAAATTTTGTTCAGTACGTTGCCTTTTAATGGGTATATATATATATATATATATATATTTTTTTTTTAATTTATCACTATACTAAATTTAAGACGGTTTATCTTAATAACGATTCTAACTTATCTCTTTTATTTTTAAAACAAATCATTGTTGGGTAAAGATTAGGACAAAATGTCTTAGATTTAATGAACTGATGAAATATCTTCATTAGAAAAACACGTACCAAGTATAATCCATTTTTCATCCAAAATTATTAATAACATTTTTAATTTTGCATGATTGAAATAAATATGAAACTTGAAGGGCCAAAAATGTATTTTTCCCAAAAGGTAGAAGAAGAAATACAGAGACTAAACTCCTATATATATAGGGACACACACATATATAACCCACAACCATACCCAACCTAACTTATTACTTCCAAATCTTCATTTCATATCTTCCAATTTAGAGATCATTTTAAGAAAGAAAAAAAAAAAAAACTAGGGTTTTCTGTTTTTTTGTTCCATAGCAATGAGCATTTTAAGAAACCAGGTTATTATCCATGGCAGACGACACACCCAGATGCTTAACAAAGCCGTCGCACCATGCGATGTCTTTATTAACCACAGGGGTACCGACACGAAGCGGTCAGTGGCCTCGTTGCTGTACGATCATCTGATCCGGCTCAGGCTCCGGCCGTTCTTGGACTGCAAGAACATGAAACCTGGGGACAAACTCTTCGAGAAGATCGATGAGGCGATCATCGGATCAAAGGTCGGGGTGGCGGTCTTCTCTCCAAGGTACTGCGAGTCCTACTTCTGTCTCCACGAGTTGGCTCTCATTACGGAGGCCAAGAAGAAGGTGATCCCCATTTTTTGCGACGTCAAGCCGTCGGAGCTTCGGGTGGCAGACAACGGGACGTGTCCGCCGCGGGATCTCCGGAGGTTCCGCTCGGCACTTGAGGAGGCTAAATACACTGTAGGGCTGACGTTTGACTCCCTAAAAGGGTAAGATATATACACAAATTATATATATGTTTGTATGTATAGATTTCACCATTCACCACATTCTTCTTTCTGATCTTCTTCTCTTCGTTGCCAAAATAAGAAATTGTTAAAAAAATATTGCACATTTCTAAAGGGTGCTCCCGGCTTCTTAACCCAAAAGTTATATTGATTTTTTCTCACACTTATAACTTGATCACCAAATTCTTCCACATTCAATGTGAAGTAATCTCTCTCTCACAAATCAAAATTTTCGTCAGTTATTCCTCGACCAATCTCTCTTTTTGTGTCTATCGAGTTAGAGTAGTTATAACCTCTACTTTGATACTAGCGTAGGGTAGTCTTGACCCTCTCTCAACTTCAAAAGTTAGCTTAATAGATAGGGTTTTTCCTTATGCTTAACTTGACCACTAATCCCTTCCACGTGGGATAAACCCGAATATATCTAATCTATCTATATATGTGTGTGTGTGTATATATATATATATATATATATATATATATATATATGCATGAATATATCTGGTTTAATTAATTATTATGGTGAATTAATTACAGGAACTGGGCAGATGTGGTGACGAGTGCAGCAGATATAGTGGTAGACAGCTTGATGGAGATCGAGGATGAAGAAGGTCAAGCAATGGGAAGCCGTGGGATCTCTTACTCATACACTTGCTAATTAATTAATTAATTAATTAATTAATTAATCAATCATGGAAAAAATTAATTTAATTTAATTTATTTTTATACCATTAAATTTGTTAATTAGCATAGTCATTTGAGGGTTTCTCTGTCAATACTGCACTAATTAAAGCCATGCATGCATGGTTTTATGGCTGTTAAATTATTTTTACTTAATTATCCAAGTTGAATAATTATTCATTCGTTCTTTTGTATTAAAAAAAGTATTAATTGTGTAATTAAATAAAACACATTTTTTACTCTGTTCAGATGTTGTACAATATAATGTAGTTGAAAGATTATTTTTGGGTAAATTGTTTTTTACCCGTCTTGTTTTTTTTTATAACCCCCTACTTTAAAAATGAACACATCACACCGTTCTACTCTTGACTAAAGAGACAAGTCCGCATTTTATGCAAAACAATAAATAAATAAAAAAATAATGAATCATTTGTCCTTTATTTTTCTAGTTTTAATTTAATATTTGAAAGTAATAAATGGAAAAATTCACATTCTCTCTCCTAGCTCTCTTTCTCGTTAATAAATGAAAAACTGACATTCTCTCTCCTAGCTCTCTTTCTCCTTAATAAACGAAAAACTCACATTCTCTGCTAGCTCTCTTAATTCTCTCTCTATTTTTTTTTAAGAACAATTACCATCGAATACTGTTTTTACTTTCCATATACTATTTAATACCAATTAATTAAAACTGAACCCAAAACTCCCATCCTAATCAAATTTTGAACTGATTAATCCCAAATTTAAAAAATCGCACATGTCAGATTACGAAAATACCCCCGAGGTGTTTAACCCCACATTTTTTGCGTGTTCTCCGTCGATACTCCACCGCCTTCCTCGTCGCTCCTCTCCATAGACACTCTTCTCCATCGTCGCTCCCCTCCACCGCCATTCTCGTGCGTATTATCCATCTGTCGCTCTTCTCCATCGTCGATCTTCTCCACCGCCGTTCTCGTGCGTCTTCTCCTCGTCGTCTGCAACAATCGCCAATACCGTACCCACCACTATCAGCCATCGTTGCCATCGCCGTTTCCACCGCCATCGTCATCGTCGCCGACTGCCATATGTGTAAACTATCTCCCTCTGTATATATATATATATCGATTTTCAATTTTCAAATTCGGTTTCTTTGTTTTCGACTTTGATTTTATTGTTGCAGAAATCGATTTTAGGGTTTTAGGGATGAAATCATTGACGAAATTGCAACAATTAATTTTAGGGTTTTAGGGATGAAATCATTGACGAAATTAATTATTTCACAATGAAGTTGCTCGATCACCGAATATTGTACATATTTTGTTTAAATCGTGCGATTTCTTTTTCTTATTTTTCGAATTTTCTGTTTTAGATTTGAACATTTAGGGTTCCAAATCTGAAAATTTAGGGTTCTAGCCTTACAGCTTCGATCCCCTTTGGTGTTTTCGCAGATTGCTCTGGTGGATTGCTAGATTCATTGGGAGCTTGCTACATTAAACTGGTTTGGCAGTGAATCGAAGGGAAAATGGTGAAGGTATGCGATTAGATTCATTCAATTCGATCGATCGATTCTAGATTTTTTTGATTTGTGTGTCGTCGATCGTTGATTTCGTAGAACGTCGATTCATTTTTTGTATATTGAGGTTTTCGATGTCTTTCGTTGATTTCGCTTTGATTGTCTGTTCACCGTCGACTCAGGTTTGATCGTTGATTTTTGTATGTGTCGCGGATTTGAAGTTCTGGTAATCATTTTTATCGATCATTTTTTACTAGTTTTAATTTATGTTTGATTGTTTTCATGTTTGATGCAGTCTTTCAGTTGCGTCTTCTTGTTTGATGTGGTATTAAACAAATATTCTAAAAATGATTTTTGAAAATAGCAGACAATATTACATTTAACATGCACATTGTTTTTGAATACTGACAAGATTAGACAGTGTTACATTTAACACGTATTTGTTTGTGAGACAATTGTTGAATTCTAAAAACTGATTTTTTAGAATATTAGGCAATATTACATTCAACACTACTAGACAGTGTTACATTCAACACGCATTTTGAAATTTGATTTTTGACAATATTTATATAATGTTATATTCAACACGCATTCTGAATTTGTTGATTTCTTACATGAAATTGGGTTCAAATTTAATTTTGTATGTAGGTTTCCATAGCGTACGACGATGGTGCAAAGGTGATTTGATTGATGTTTTTTTATGTGATGTGGACTTGAAGTTCCGGTAATCATATTTTATCGATCTTTTTTTACTGCTTTGGGGTATAATGTTTGATTGTTTCTTGTTTGATGCGGTCTTCAGTTGTGGTTTCGTGTTTTTGATCGTTTATCGTTGTTCAATTTTTCATGTTCGATTTGCGTCCGTGTGATTTTTTAGTGGTCGATTCAAACAATTTTTCTTGAAATGTTTTTGCTTAGATTTGATGTCAAATAGAATAGTTTTAGCTTAGATCTGATAGGTTTTTGTCGATTTTCAACGAATTTCAGTGGATTATGAGACAATGTTACATTCAACACGCGTTTTTCTTGATCCCATTCATCGGTCGATATTCAATGATTCCTTGATTGTGTTTGAGTTTGAATGTTACATTCAACATACACAATTGATAAATGTTATATCCAACATACACAATAGAAAGTGTTACATTCAACACACATATCACAAAAACCATGAGGTTCATTTTGTTGAATGCTAAGATTTGATAAATTCAGCAACATTCCAAAAATTGATTTTGATAATAGTAAACAATTTTTTACATTAAAAAATGCATAATGTTTTGAATATTTGGCAAATTGATTCAATCAGATAGCGTTAGATTTAGAAGTGTAACATTCAACATTTTAGAAGTACAACAATGTTCAATCATACATTTTGTAATTTGATTTTTTGGTAATTTTAGAAGTGTAACATTCAACACACACATTGAAACAATTGGGTTCAATTGTTAAATTTTCTAAAAAATTGATTTTTGAGATTATTTAGATAGTGTTATATTCAACACACTGACAATATTACATTCAACATGTACATTTGTTTTTTGAATATGGACAAGATCAAACATTGTTACATTCAACATGCATTTGAATTTTAAATTTTGAATTTTTGGAATAATTAGATAGTGTTACATTCAACACATAGACACTGTTACATTCAACACGCATATTTGTTTTTGAATGTGACAAGATCAGACAGTGTAACATTCAACACGCATTTGAATTTTGAATTTTTGGCTATTTTGGAATGGTTACATTCAACACAAACTAAACCAGTGGGGATGAGGTTTAATTGTTGGAATTACAAAAAAAAAATGATTTTCGAAAAACCCTAAAACATGCATAAACAAAGATTTAGGGATGAAAGTGAAAAAAAATAAAATAAATTTTGAATCTAAAATAAAATAAGGGGATAAAAAATGTAAATAATGTTACTGAGTTGAAACCCTAATCTCATTTAATCGGGACCTTCATCTTTCCTGTGGCTGTGCGGTTGTGGAGCTTCGACGGTCTATCAACTATGAACGACGAAGGACAAACGGCGAATTGGGTTCAATTGTTAAATTTTCTAAAAATTTGATTTTTGAGATTATTTAGACAGTGTTACATTCAACACACTAACAACGTTACATTCAACACCTATATTTGTTTTTTTGAATATGCGACAAGATCAAACATTGTTACATTCAACACGTATTTGAATTTTAAATTTTGAATTTTTAGAATTATTAGAGAGTGTTACATTCAACACACAAACACTGTTACATTTAACACGCATATTTGTTTTTGAATGTGACAGATCAGACAGTGTAACATTCAACACGCATTTGAATTTTGGATTTTTGGCTATTTTGGAATAGTTACATTCAACACAAACTAAACCAGTGGGGATGGGGTTCAATTGTTGGAATTACAAAAAAAAAAAAGATTTTCGGACAACCCTAAAACATGCATAAACAAAGATTTAGGGATGAAAGTGAAAAAAAATAAAATAAATTTTGAATCTAAAATAAAATAAGGGGATAAAAAATGTAAATAACGTTACTGAGTTGAAACCCTAACCTCATGTAATCGGGTCCTTCATCTTTCCTGCGGCTGTGGAGTTTCGACGGTCTATCAACTATGAACGGCGAAGGACAAATGGCGAATTGGGTTCAATTGTTAAATTTTCTAAAAAATTGATTTTTGAGATTATTTAGACAGTGTTACATTCAACACACGGACAATGTTACATTCAACACGCATATTTATTTTTTTGAATATGCGACAAGATCAAACATTATTACATTTAACACGCATTTGAATTTTAAATTTTGAATTTTTGGAATTATTAGACAATGTTACATTCAACACACAGACATTGTTACATTCAACACACATATTTGTTTTTGAATGTGACAAGATCAGACAGTGTAACATTCAACACGCATTTGAATTTTGAATTTTTGGCTATTTTGGAATAGTTACATTCAACACAAACTAAACCAGTGGGGATAAGGTTCAATTGTTGGAATTACAAAAAAAAAAAAATGATTTTCGGAAAACCCTAAAACATGCATAAACAAAGATTTAGGGATGAAAGTGTAAAAAAAAAAAGAGAGTAAATTTTGAATCTAAAATAAAATAAGGGTGTAAAAAAGGTAAATAACGTTATTGAATTGAAACCCTAGCCTCACGAAATAGGGACCTTCTGCGGCTGTGTGACGGTACAACTTCGACGGTCTATTAACTATGAACGGCGAAGGACGATCGGCAACGGCGGACGGCGAAGACGAAGGGTGACGGTGAAGACGGCCGGGGACGGAGACAGTGACGACAACGGTGAAGAGGAAGGGTAATGGTGAAGACGGTCGGGGACGGAGACGGTACAACGACGGTGAAGACGAGCGTCGACGGCGAAGACAAACGGGGCGGCAATTCGACCGGTGAGGGCAAGGGAATAGCGGCGGTGGGTTGGGGATGTTTTTGCAGTTGCGAAAATTAGGGGTTGAAAATTGGATGAGGGTATTTTGGTCAGGAAAATGGCAAAAGGAGTTCTTGGTAAAAAAAAAACACATGGGTTGGATCGGTACGAGGAATTGCGAAATAGGATCTACCGATATGATCCCTTTTTTTTTAATAGAAACAAAGTAAAATAAAATATTAAATAAAAGATAATTTTTTCTATCTCACGTAAAATTTCAATGAAAAAAATAATTTTATCCATTTTCAGCATAATTGGTTAAATTAAAAAAAAATAAATTATTTTCAATTTATTATAAATAGAAGAGGGTAATTGAAGTGTAGGTTGGTGTAACGCCTATGCAACCTACTGGCTCAGTACTTTTTGCACCACAGTCCATATGACCCAAAATGCTTAAGGTAAGGTATAGTAGTGATCCAAATGTCAGACAATCTTTTCTAATATTTCCGAGCGGGATCTCACAGTGTCCTCCACTAAAAAACATAATGTCCTTGTTGTGTTGGCCCACTTCGTCCTCTTTGGTGGTGGGATAGACAGCTACCCAAAAGCGGTCCCGGAGCCTTTACTTCTCTATCAACACCACCACAATGATGTTTCTGAATCAGATTTGACTCTGATATCATTTATAACGCATGCAGGTCCACTCGCCATTGACACTGACATCCCAACAACTCATATTATACTATTATTAAGTCACCTAATTATATTTTTAACTCCAAAAGCCAATAAAATTTAAAATATTCCTTCAATTACATTTTAACTTATAAATTAATATAAAATCATAAAATACTAAAGATATAGAATTATAAAACATCCAAATAAAATTATTTTTATTAAATAAAAAATCCGAGTATTACAGGAGACAAAAGTACATGGATAAAAGACAATTAACCCATTATTTTTTCCAAAATAAAATATGGAAAAAAAAAAGTCGTCATAAAAAAACATGCCTCTGATCAATAATTAATGGAGACACACACACACACACATAAATATAATATATATATATATATATATATATTATATTTATTTATTTATTTTTTAATTTTTTTTTAATTTTTTTAATTTTTTTTATGACGTTGCTTTCTTCTCATATTGTAATTGGGATATCATGATGAGAGTATGATTGTTGTTTAGGAAACCTCTGTACCATTTAGTAGATAGCTTAGGTTTTCTGTCCAACGTTAGTGGATCAACATAGTACAGACCGAACCTTGTTCCGTACCCAAAAACCCACTCAAAATCATCCATCAACGTCCACACAAAGTAACCTCGTACATCGGCACCGCCATTTATTGCCCTGGCGAGTGACAAGAGATATGACTTGTGAAACTCGATTCGCTTGCCGTCATTCAGTACCTCCTCAACCAGTTCATCTTTTTTTGAGTAACCTGCCAAATTTAATTAAGGATTTAATCCAAATAATTATCTTTTTATCATAAAAGATTAACATTTAAAAAAAAAATCACCATTTTCAGTGACGAACATAGGCATGTTGTGGTATCTGTTCTTGACATAGTTGATGATCTCCTCCATGCCTCTTGGAACAACATAAAAATTCTTCATAGCCGTCTGGTAATAATCGAAACAAGAAACATTTTAAATCACCCAAAAAAAAAAAAAAAAAGCCGATAAAAAAATCATATAAAAAAGAAAATCTTTTTACTGGTTCTCCGATTGGCACTCCATTTCTTAGCTCAGTTCGAGAAGCCAAGCCTTCAATTACATGGTTTCCGATTCCGACACAACTAGAATGAATGCAATCCTTGGCATAAAGAGTACCGTAATGGTTAACTCCGATAAAGTCAATACTGCCCTTCAAATTTTCTTCTCCTCTGGGGAGAAATTTGGTAATTCGGTTCTATGATAACCGCGCATTTTTGGAGGATAATCTCCGAATACCAATGGATCCAAAGCCCTGTTTGTTTTAAGAATTAGTAAAATTTAATCACACCCTTCTATTTTTTAATCATATTTTTTTTGGGCCACGTGTCATAATTTTCGCAGTCTAGCATTCATCCAAAGTCACTGCACAATATTACAATGATTTTAACGTGATTTAAGACTTCTGACGGAATTAGTGAATTTCTCGTAAAATTACTGTGAGCTAAAGAACTGCACAAGCATAAAATTTAAGTTTGTGAACTGTTCATCAAAAACTCATTTTTTTTTTCTCAATATCTTACCAAGCAACTTTAAAAGCCAAAACCCTATTTGCAGCACCTCGATCGTGCTCATCGTCTGTCAGTGCTTCATACATGAACATGTGCACAACAATTCCTATGAATCCATCTTGTTTAGCCGCCACAAAACAGTAACAATTTCTCTTTTCCTTGTTTAATTTCTTTTTAACGAAAAACGGAAAAACGGAGGTTCAATTTAAGGTCAAGTTATTGCCTGAAATCTATCGCGAGAGAGCTTGGCGGCTTTGGCGTGTCCTAACATGTTGTGAATGGCGAGAAGAGGCTCCACATCGGAATTTCTGAAAGGCTGTGAGCAATGAGCCGGAGGATAAATGCCTTTCTCGTGAGCCATTTCAGCAAACAAGTTTGGCTCGTTGATTGTCGCCAAATATTTCACTCGATCCCCAAATTATTCAAAGCATATTTTTAAAAAATACAAAAAATCTTCCCTAAAAGAACATGAAAAATAGTTAGTTATCAACTCATAACATTAATTTATATAATAAAATAACTCAATATAAATTTTTTAAACATATTTTTCACACATACTTTGCTTACATATTTTATGATAACATTAAAAAAAGACATAAAAATGTACTACTCCATGTGCATCTCTCTAAATTCTTTCTGTTAATGTAATAATAGGTTTGGCCCATGTGGTCTATTAGGATAAAACCTTAACTCCTACTTCTCCTATAAATACCTGTGTATAGCACCGTAGCCTATATATGTTTCTCATAATATCAATATATGATTCATCCTCCCATGTTTTAATCATCTTAAGTTGATATCAAGAGCAAGTTTTTTCTGAATCTGTTCTCAATAAAATTTTCATCACCCTAACGCTTCCGCCGCCCATATTCTCTCGAGACTTTCATCGTCACTGCAGGTTTCATCATTTCTCCGGTATCAACAAATATCATACCACCGACTTTGTCTTCCATAGACGAATATAACGCCACAAAAATCACCGCCAACGGAGTCCAGACGCTTTCTCACGTGCCTCCAACAGCCAGCAGTACCACCACTCTTTGCCGTCTCGGATTTTGGGCTTTATCGCCTCAACCAGGGCGTCAAATTCATCTTATAATAAACCATCGGAACCGTCTCGACGAGACGATTCCAAAAACGTAAGGCTCATCACCAAGTTACTGTTCATGCCCCCTCACGCGCGGGAAATAGGTGGCGCGTCAGATCCATGCGTGGCTTTCCTTTGCCTTCTGCACACCAGCTGCCACATCCGCCCTAAAAGCACAGTCATCAATCCAAGTCAGCGCCAACTCAGCACCTAGTCAACGCCACGTCATCGTTGACCAGTGCCATCTCAGCGATACGTCATTGCCACCTCATCGCCACGTTAGCCCCTAGTCAGCGCTACGTCAGTGTTGACCTGTGCCACATCAGTATTGGCTCGTGCCACATCAGCGTTGACTGCTTGCCCCGTCAGCATTGATAGTCCCATCAGCGTCATGCTGTCTCCTCAACCCCTGCCACGTCATCAATACCTTCTTTGTCCCGGTTCAGGACTTTGTTGACCGATTTTCTGCAAATTTGGACTGGTTCCTAAGGGTTTTTGGCGTTCTGAATCTGTTTTTGACCTTCGTTTTTTGATTTGGTAATCATAGAATACATTTCCTTATTTATTTAAGTATTTTGTACACCGGTTCACCTCATCTTTTGCTCATCTGGCTGAATCAGATGCACCTCGGGTTATCACTAATGTTCTGAATGAAACTAATTATGTCGTATGGGCTCAAAAAATGCCTAGTTTCTCTATGGATGATGATTTTGGCGTCTCGTGACTGAAAATATCACTGAACCCGATCAAACGGACAACGAAGATAAGGCCAAATACATTTACCATCTAGAGGAATGTGATAGCAAAAATTACCAGATTCTCACATGGCTCCGTTACTATCATTCTAGAGATCAAACTTCAATTTGGTACAATCCAGACAGCTAGAGAAGCTTGAGATCTTCTCCAGAACCGCTATACCAAGGCAGACATCTCAAATCGGTATCGCCTTCTCTCTACCATCCATAGTATGCGCTAGGAACCTGGGCAAACTGACAATAGTTTCCTATGCATGATGACTGCCGTGTGGGATTAATTAGCTATTACTAAGCCAACCTGAGAATGCACAAAAGACGTCACCATTCATGCCAAACACTGAACAGAGACGCACATTATGCAATTCCTGATGGGCTTGAGGGAAGAATTTGAGCGTGTACGAGCTTCAATTCTCTATTGGAGCACGCTAGTTTCTCTAAACAATGTCCTTTCTAACCTACTCAGTGAGGAAACATGTCTTGCGACACTACAAAGCTCACATACAGATGTTGCCCTAGTAGAACCAATTATTCTTGCAACACCAGGAGGGAAGTCAAACCCATCCCAGAAGCCCTTACACTTTAGGCATTATTATTCACAAGGGCATGAATTGCTCAAATGTCTTTCTCGCCTGTGTAAGTCTCTAGAGAACCGGGCCACTATCTTGCAAACTGCTCTAAACTTCCATTTGAAAATCAGTCAAATGGGAACCAATATTACTCTTGAGGCTCTTGCAATCGGTCCTATTTCAAGCCAAAGAATGTTGCTGTTGTAGCCACTGATGTTACACCAACTTCATCCAGCTCTTCACCTGATTGGAATGGTTTCTGCACCGCGCTCACTGAGGCTCTAAATAAAATTGGTAAAAATGTAGCCATGTCAACTACACCAGGTACATCTCGATAGTATTTTTATTCTGCCTGTTGTAATCACATGACATCTGATTTCTCTATCTTTTCTTCTAAAACCCGTGATGAGTATGCATCTACTATTCACAATGCTAATGGATCAAATATGTTGATCAGCCATACTGGACATGTTGACAGTTCTCATTTATCTTTTCCTGATACATATTTGGTCCCTAAGCTTACACTCAACCTTATATCTGTTGGACAATTACGTGATCTTGGACTTGATTTGTATTTTTCTTTTACTGGTTATCGTGTGCAGAACCCTTAGACAGGAAAATGCTTTGGGACTGACTGTAAAGTTGGACGCCTCTTTGAGCTCACTCACCTCCAAGTCCCATCTTCATCATCACCAAACCAATCAGCCGCATCCATCCCAAGACTCTCACCCGTAGAATTGTGGCACTCTCAGTTAGGTTACACTTCATCTAGTCGCCTTCGTTCTCTTATTTCTTGTGGTCAGTTAGGTTCATTTCAGCATGAGTCTTTCCATTATATTCATTGTCAACTTTTAAAACAATCAGTTTTACTTTTTAATGAAAGTCAGTCTGCTTCTCTTGCACCGTTTGATTTAGTTCTGATGTTTGGGGACCTTCTTCTCATGCAACAATGGGTGCTGCTCGCTATTTTGTTATATTTGTGGATGACTATTCTTGATATACATGATTGTTTCTTATGAAAAATATATCTGAATTATTTAAAATAAATTCTAATTTTTCTTTTAGGTTCAAACTCAATTCTCTCGGAATATCAAAATTTTTCGCCCAGACAATGCAATGGAATAAAAAAACCGTGCTTTTCTAAACCTACTTTACAAAAATGACACTCTTCTCCACCGCTCGTGTCCTGGAGCCTCCTAACAAAATGAACGAGCTGAACGCAAACATAGACACATTCTTGATATCGTTCGTGCTCTACTCATTTCTTCTTCATGTCTTGAGCGCTTCTGAGGTGAGGCTGCCTTAACCGCAGTGTACACAATCAACCGTGTTCCTTCTGCCACAATCCAAAATCAGAGCGTCTTTTCAATAAGCCTCTTGATTACTCTGAACTCAAAGTTTTTGGTTGCGTTTGTTTCGTTCTTCTTAAACCACATGAATATAGCAAATTGAAACCAAGGGCTCACCTATGTTGTTTCATTGGATATGGTATTGAATATAAGAGGTATCGGTGTTGGGATCCCATTTCTAAAACTCTTCGTATTTCTTGTCATGTCGTTTTTTGGGAACATCAAATGTTTTCTTCCTTATGGTCATTTGACATGTCTACCATCCCTAACTCCAATTTTTTTACTAATCCATCTATTGAGTTATTTCCTGAGAACCCAGTTTCAGGTACTATCGAATCCACATTTGACCCACCAGCTGATTTCACCCTTCCAACTCCAGCTCCAACTCCAGAATCGCCAGTTGACCTCACCCCTCCGACTCAATCGGTCGTCCCTCAGGATATTCCTATGTCTGATGAGTCTGCATCGCCTTCTTTTGAGGGCCATCCTCCATATCACCATCGCAGATCTACTAGGGTAACTCATCGCCCCTCTCATCTCCATGATTTTCATTGTTTTTCTACTATACTTCATCTACATGAGCTTCAATCCTACTATTTGGCAGAAAGCAATGGACGAAGAACTTTAGGCCCTAGCCAAAACTCATACTTGGGATATCGTGGATCTGCCTCCTAGGAAAATTCCTATTGGGTGCAAATGGGTGTTTAAGATCAAGACGCTTTCTGATGGCTCTATTGACTGATATAAAGCCTGACTGCCAAGGGCTTCGCTCAGGAATATGGCATTGATTATGAAGAGACATTTGCTCCAGTGGCGAGGCTCACATCTATTTGTACACTTCTTGCCGTTGCCGCCATTCGGAAGTGGACTATTTTTCAAATGGATGTCAAAAATACATTTCTCAATGGCGACCTACTTGAGAAAGTCAATATGCATCCACCTCATGGTCTAGCTATCCTTCGAAATAAAGTTTTCCATTTTCGTCATGCTCTGTATGGATTGAAACAAGCTCCATGTGCATGGTTTGCCAAATTTAGCACTACTATTCATCAGTTTGGGTTCACATCTAGTGATCATGATTCGGCTCTGTTTATTCGCCACACTGCCAGCGGTATTATCCTTCTTTTACTGTACGTGGATTATATGGTTATTACTGGAGATGATCTTCGTGACATTTCTGAACTCAAACAGTTTCTCAGTGGCCAATTCGAAATGAAAGATCTTGGCGTATTCACCTATTTTCTTGGTTTCGAAGTCTTATCTGGTTCAGATGGACATTTTCTCTCTTAGGCTAAATATGCCTTTGATCTTCTTTCGAAGACTAGGATCACTAACTCCACCACTGCCACTACTCATCTCGAGCCAAACATCAGACTTACTCAACTCGATGGTTCATTTCTTTAGGAGGTCACTCTATATCGCCAATTGGTTGGAAGTCTTGTATACCTCACTATCACTCACCCCGACATTGCCTATGTTGTTCACCAGATCAACCAATTCTTGTCCGCTCCTCGGACTACTAATTACTCGGCTGTTCTTCGAATCTTTCAATATGATAAGGGTACTATGTTTTATGGATTTCATTTCTCAGCTCAGTCTGCTACCATTTTACAAGCTTATTCTGATACCGATTGGGCTAGTGACCCCACTGACAGACGTTCAACCACTAGTTACTGTTTTTTCTTGGGTAACTCTCTCATTTCCTAGCATAGTAAGAAACAAATTGTGACTGTTCGCTCTAGTATTGAAGCTGAATATTGTGCTATGGCTGATGCAACTCAAGAACTTATTTGGCTTCGATGATTACTGGCCAATATAGGTATCTCTTCTCCTAGTGCCACTATCCTACACTGTGATAATAGGAGTGCTATTCAGACCGGTCACAATGACGTCTTCCACGAGTATACAAAATACATTGAGACTAATTGTCACTTCATCCGCCATCACATTTACCAGAATACAGTTTGCCTAAAATCCGTCAGTTCAACCAATCAAACTGCAGACATTTTCTCTAAGACTCATCCACTTGGACGTTTTCACTCTTTGGTTTCCAAACTCAAGTTTACCTCCTACTTACTGTCTTGAGTTTGAAGGGGGATGTTAATGTAATAATGGGCTTGGCCCATGTGGCCGATTTAAGCAAAACCCTAACCCTTACTTCCCCTATAAATACCTGTGTATAACATTGTAGTCTATGTATGTTTCTCATAATATCAATACATGATTCATTCTCCCACGTTTCAAACATCTTAACTCTTTCTATTTCTTCAAAAAATTCCTCTCTCTCTTCATCTCTAACTGTGGATCGAGTCACCCCTTCTCAAACCCGACGACAACTGCACTATGTGTCACACCCCACCCCGGACACCCATCATGTGGGGCTGGCGTGACGTAGACATGTCACCATCCAACTAACTACCCAACCTCAATACGTCAATAACAAAATTGTAAATCTATACAACACATATAATAGTCCCATCCTGTAGGGATACACCGTCCCGAATATAAATACAATCAAAACAAATCCCCTGAACCTCACTTAGATTTCATTTCTGATATCTCGTCTCCAAAATTTTCCTCAAATGACTCATTTGCGTGACCCGCATAATCTCTATCTAGCGCCAGTAGGGTATCGACCAACTCCTAGCTATTTTACCTGCGAGTGTACTGCCTTCTTAGTAAAAATATTTTTAAATTAATAATTCATTCTACAACATCTAATGGATCAAGCGTAAGTTTATAAATACCACATAGCTCGTAAAATCCCCAGTATATGAGCAAGAAAAATAAAGCGACATAATTAAGTTCCATTCAAATTCAACTAATATAAAAATCATACTAATCACCATGATAATAAATATCAAATCAACCAATATACGTAAAATACCACATCTCAAGCACCCATCTCAAACACACACCTCAAATACACACACTGGCCAGCCCTAATGATCGTTTTAACCTCACGATCGGGAGTTTGCAACGGTACCGTACCATCCGTAGGATATGCCTTCCTACGAACACCCATCACTCCACCGAAGCGGATAATCACTGCGCAGTGTAAACGTCTAACATCACTCTGCCGAAGCAGATAAATATCACTCCACCGTAGCGGATAACATCTCTCCACCGAAGCGGATAACCTCACTCTACCGAAACAGATAAATACTATGGCATCGTCAAAACAAATACAACATCATCGAATCACAACTCAATAAATAACGTTTACTCAACATCGTCAAATCACCACGTCTATCTCTTTTCCTCAAAAGCAACTTTTAAATCCAAAAATCATATTTCACACTTTCTTTTAAAGAAAACGTCTAATTTTATCAAAACTACTTTTTCACCCTTTTTTTTTTTTTTTGAAAACCAGGCATTTATAGAAAAACAGATGTTTTCTACCCTCTTTTAAAAACACCGTCTGATTTCACCAAATCCAACAAAAATTCATTTTCAGCTTTATTTCGAAAACCATCGAGATCTTCCGAAAATTCAATTTACCAACTCACCAAAATCCTGCTTGATCCATATCGTTTATAAATTCATACAGTTTAAGTAATCACATACTTCATTATATATACATAGAAAAATAGGTTGGCAAAAAGACAGTACACTCACCTGAATATCCGTTTCCAAAAGTTCCACCGACTCTCTGGAAATCGGGAACCTATTCGTGACAAGCCCTAAATTAATATTTTATGTAAAAATAACCTAATCAGTAAATACAGGCCCTAATTTTCGTAATTTTCTATTCACCGAATTCTAT
Source organism: Eucommia ulmoides (assembly GCA_016647705.1). Taxonomy (NCBI): domain Eukaryota; kingdom Viridiplantae; phylum Streptophyta; class Magnoliopsida; order Garryales; family Eucommiaceae; genus Eucommia; species Eucommia ulmoides. The sequence goes on along the minus strand of CM028326.1, from coordinate 2,621,624 downwards.
ATTACTATTTAACGAGTATGGTTCCGTTACCGTTTACGATATCAAATTCATTCATGCGAATGGTCTCAATATTTATTATTGTCACTTCAATATTTCGGTGCTAGAGATTAGTTTTATAATCACTCACGAGACAATTTAAACACAATTAAATGCATATATTAAAAGTGATAGGAATTTTACCTCTTTCGACTTTTCCATCGGTCGCAAAATTGGATTTTTAATTTTTGTTGGGGTGGTTTGTGGAATTTCCCCATTTTTTTTTCCCCTTTTTCTTCTTTTCTTCCTGTTCCTTTTTCGTTTCTGGTCTACGCCAGCTTCACCGAACCTCCATCTCTCTTCCGCCGGCCTGCACCGCCGGCGACGGCCCCCCATTTTCTCTTTCTTTCCCTTTTTCTTCTTCTGTTTTTCGTCTGTGTTTCTGGTTCAGCAGCCGGCACCTCCACCGGCCCTTACTACCGGCGACCCACCACTCTCCCTTTTCTCTGTTTCTGCCTCTGTTTCAACTCAGTCGAGCAGCGCCATCACGCCACACACACGATCGCCTACTTAACCCGAACAGAACACACACCCACAACCCATCAATGATAACGGAGAACGGCACTCCCCAAACCACAGCGATCAACCACTCATCTGACCAATCTCCCTCTTTCTCTCTCTAACCCTCCGCCGGCGACGAACACATACACTCACATACTCCGGCACCAGACGACGGGAAACAACACACACGGCTCATACAACACTCACTCACACAATCACCGGGCGAACAACACCTCCACGCCACCGAACCGAACGGCGACACACACCAACCAATGCTAAAGAACACACCACCGACGAACGGCAACACCTCACCCTTATATGCGATCGCCGGCCACCTACACATACTCACGACCACCGCTACGAACAAACGACGCACACACATGCTGCGTGTAAGTTTCCAATTTTGAATTTCTCGCCGCCGGCGAGTTTTCTCGCTCTTCGGTTTTCTGTTTTGCTCCCCCCTTCCTCTCGCGTGTGTACATGAGTGTATATATATATATATAAAGAATTTGCCAAGTGTCTTCCGTCGCTCTATTTGATTACACGCGTATATATATATATATATATATATATAATAAATTAGGACTGGGATATTCACAGTCGTCGAATGAGAGACAAATCTCTAGACATTTTCTGACCATCGGATTAATTTTAACCCAATTATAAAAGCAAAATAAAGTTTAGGGTTTTAATGTTCAGCCTTTCGCTTCTGTCTCCCTTCGCACTCACTGTCAAACGATCTCTCCTTTCACTCTCACTCTGGAAGCAAATACGCTCCCTCACACTCACATTTCCATCGCCGTCGCTCAAGCATTTCCATTGCAGCCGGCTAGTGTGTATATATATATATATATTAATTATATCCAAATTACATTAACCTCCCTTCAATTAAAAGTTTGAAGTTATTTAAGTCCTATTTCAAATTTTAATGTTTTAAAATTGCGAATTGACCCCTAAAATTTTAAATCAAATAATAAATAACACTTGTAATTTCGAATTATTCTAATATACGATAAAAAAATCAGGATCTTACACTACACACTTCTATCAACACCACGACGGGCCATTACAGAACTATAATCCTTCGAGCAACTATTTGATTTGTTAAAACTTAAAATTATTTCCCCCAAATTTGTGGATTTTATAGTCCAACATTAATTTTTAAAATATATACATATTTATTTATGCAGTACCGCCTTATTGGTGGTGTGACTTTTTTTTTTATTGAATGTTTGTACTAAGATTATTTCAAAAATGAAATTTTGAATGATGTCAAAAGAAATTTTTAAAAGATATTTTTAAGTTAATTTTTTCAAATCCGTGCATTCAAACACAGGGTACATACACTAGTTGAAAGAAATAATTAAATATTCAGAAAAAAAAGGAAAAAATTAGAAGAATGGTCATACTGCATAAGAGGACTGAGCCAACCCTTATAATGTTCCTTGAGTTCTTGAGGGTAGTCGTGGTGGTGAATTGTCACAAACGGCTCAATCCCTGCATTTCGGTTTTATTTTTAATTTTATACTTGAGAACTAAAATCAAATGATTTTTAATTTTTTTTTTAGTCGTGTTTTAAGTGATGAATTGTATTATCAAACGGTGCCTAAATTTCTGCTTAGTACCTTTGTCCAAGAGATTATTGATGATTTTGTTGTAAAAGGCGATCCCGGCTCGATTAACTTCTCCGAATCTACCATCTGGTGAAGTGAAAAGAACAAAATAAAAGTAGATAAAAGGTAGAAGGAAAAAAAGAAAAAAAATACAGAGAAAATTAAGAAGCATATATACTAGGTAGAATCCTGGTCCATGCTATGGAGAACCGGTAAGCATTCACCCCAAGATTATGCATTATGTCTATGTCTTCCTGCATTATTCACCAGGGGAAGAAGAAGGTGTTTCTCGTAATTTTTCTTCTCTGTTCTTAAATTATAAGGAACAATAAGAAATTGTTTTTTACACGGAAAATACTTACCAAGTACCGGTGGTAATGATCATCGGCTACATCTCCATTTGCTCCATCTTTTATGCTATCTGGAAGAATTTAAACAAGAAAACGTTGAAGATAAAAAAGGGCAGCCCACCACATTGCTATAAAGCTCCCGCTATGCGCGGGGTCCGAGGAAGAGTCGGACCACTTAGCTCTATTGTCCACGGCCTTACCTTGTTTTTTTTGCAAGGAAAAAAAAGTAAGGTAAGGTTGGGTACAAACCCGAAATCAAGAGTGATTGTTTTAGATTTATCCAGTACTTTTAATACGACAGAAGGCGTCCCAATTGCTGAGGCTTCTTCCATCCTCAAGATATGCTCCTTCAATCTACATTCATGTTCATTCAAAAAAAAAAAAAAAATATAAAAAAAAAAAAGAAAACAAGAAAGAGAGAGAGAAAGAGACTTGATATGCAGAAGTTGCAGCTCCATAGTGAAACCCATGTGGAAAATTTGATCTTTTGATTTCTTTATCTTCTTCTTCTTATTGTTTTTGATTGAATCCCGCAGCAAAAGAAGGAAGAACAAGGAGGAGGAGAGGGAGAGAGAAGATGCAGGTATGAATCATGGAAGCTCTCATTTCGTCTACTTTCAGTGGAGAGATACAGAAAAGTCACTACTTTAGAAAATGGCTTTGTGTAATTTAACATACCACTCAATTGGGGGCTAGGTAGAGGCAATAATCAAATGTGATGTGACATTTAAATAGTCACGGTTGCTCATTAACTGAGTTTTTTACATATTAAATGTTTTTTTAAAAAAAAAAAAATCTAACAGCACGCGAGATCAATGATATTTACCAAGGTCGAGTATCCCAATGTACGCAACACCGAGGTCATTTTGGTCCCGATGTTCACAACATCGGGACCGTTTGAAACTTTTTTATTTTTTATTTTTTTGGTCTCGGCGTTTTGAATGTTGGGACCAAAAAAATATATTTTCTTGACTTGGTCCCGGCGTTCTCTTATTTTTTTTTTTTTACCAATAGCGAGAGCAAAGAGAGGAGAGAGAGAGATGAAATGAGTTTTGAAAACCTAAATATTTTTTTACACTATATACCCCTAAAGTTTGACTATTATTTTATTTTAAACAATTTTTTTTTAATTACCTTTTTACCCTTTTTTTTTTTTTTTTTTTTAATTTCGTTTTTTTTAAAAAAAAAATTGTTTATTAATTTTAATTTCTTTGATTGTTGTAATTTAAATTTAAAAATGAGGTCAAATGACCGATCGAATAAGCCAAGCCAAACGTTTAACTGGTTATAGTAGTGAGGTAAAAAATTCTGAAAATTAATCCAGTCGGTCAACCGACTTGACAAATCAGTCGACTGTTGAAAATAGTGGATTCAAATTGCATGTCTTGATCTAACCTGTCAACTGAATGGAACATTCTGTCGACCAATTGATTTTTCACTTGAATTCAATTGAAAAATAAAATAAAATATTTTTACTTCAATTGAAAAAAGATAAATATTTTTTTTTTACTTTAAAAAATCTAGTATGATTTTTTTTTATACTTTGGAATTTAAATATAACGTCAGTCAGTCAACTACGAGTTAAGAGGTTGACTGCTCCGATTAAAAAAAGTAAAAGATGTTTTTGGTATTTGATAAAACACGGAGAATTTCAGTGGTATCTATTAAAAGGCAAGGGGTCTTTAAGTGGCCCTTGATATTTAACACTCGACACATTTGGTCCCTAAATTATTATTTGGTTTGGATGTGGTCTAAATTTCCTATTTTATCCTTAAAATTAATTATACATAATTCTCTATGAACTTTTTATTTTACACTTTTCGCGTCCTTCTTTCCTGGTGAAACTCATTGCCGGCGTGTCCGACTGTGACTGTTCCGGCTATTCTCTCTCTCTGGGGCAAAAAAAAAAGCATAATACATTCAAAAAAAATTAAAATTACATTAACAACCACCCACCCTCTCCCCATTGGCTTGCATTTACATTGAGAAGAAGAAGACGAAAAAGAAAAGGAGTATAGCCGCACCGGCAATGGCCGATAAATCGCAGAACATGATCAAGCTCATATAATGAGTTGTTTACCTACTAAATATTAAAAAAAAAAAAATTACTGAATGAAAATAGTTTTTAACTTATTTACCGTAGTAATGCATTTCGCCCTTGTGAAGGGCGAAATCGAATTTTTTTTTTTTTTTTTTTTTTTTTTTTTTTTTTTTTTATCCCGCGCTTGTGAACAGCGGGATCAAAAAAAATTAATTTAATTTGATCCCGCCCTTACGAAGGGCGGAATCAATAAATTTTTTTTTTTTTTTTATTTGATCCCGCCCTTCACAAGGGCGGGATCAAATGAATTTTTTTTTTTTATTAAAAATATGATCCCGCCCTTGTGAAGGGCGGGATCAACAGACGGCGACCAGCCGTTACCACGGCTGGTCGCCGTTTGCTTTGGCCGGTCGTTTGACCGGCCAAAGCTGCAAAGAAGGCAGCCTTTAGGCTGCCTTCTTTCCCCCCTCCCTTTCCCCTCTCCCTTTTGAATTTGAATTTGAATTTTTGAATTTTTGAAATCTCGGTATATGTGCACAACTTCGCCTATAAATATCACTTGCCGGATTTCATTAAAATTCACATTTCTTCATTTCCTCCTTCTCTCATTTGTTCTTCATTTTGATATTTTTTGTTCTAGTTATACTTCTTCTATTCAGACTTCTACTCCTCTATTCACAGGTTAGTATATTTTTAACGTTTTTTTAATTTATTTGTTAATTTAATTAGTATATTTTTTACCTTTATTTGTTAGTTAGTTGGTTAATTTAATTGTTGAAGTAAAAATTATACTTTGACCATTTTCACATGTTTAAGAAAATATAAAATAATATATTATTTTAAAAAAAATGTTAGTTAGTTAGTTTAATTTTTTACTCTAGCTATTTAATTAAAAAAAATATGCACTTTGACCCCTAAAAGTTTAACAACTAGAAAAATATAAATTTTTAATATATTATTTTAAAATAAATTATTAGTTAGTTTGTTTGTTTTGTTAATTTAATTTGTTGGTTTAGTTGTTTAATTAGTTGGTTAGTTTAATTTGTTAATTTAGTTGTTAAATTAAAAATTACACTTTGTCTCCTTTCACATATGTAGAAAAATATACACTTTGACCCCTGAAATTTTTTCAATTACAAAAATATAAAATTTTCAACCTAACGTTTTAAAATAAATTGTTAGTTAGTTTCATTTTTGAATTTTGTTATTTAATTTAAAATGTATTTATTTAATTTATTAATTTAGTTGTTAAATTAAAAATTACACTTTCGCCCCATGTGTACGAAAATATAAATCAACATATTACATTTTTAGTCAGTTTAATTTTCTAATTTAGCTATTTTATTAAAAATACACTTTGGCCCCTGAAATTTTGATAATTAGAAAAATATAAAATTAAAATACCTATTATTTTGTTTAATTTGTTAATTTAGTTGTTAAATTAAAAATTACACTTTCGCCCCATTCACATGTGTAGGAAAATATAAATCAACATATTACATTTTTAGTTAGTTTAATTTTTTAATTTAGCTATTTAATTAAAAATATACACTTTGGCCCCTTAAATTTTGATAATTAGAAAAATATAAAATTAAAATACCTATTATTTGTTTAATTTAGTTGTTAAATTAAAAATTACACTTTCGCCCCTTTCACATGTGTACGAAAATATATACTTTGGCCCTTCAAATTTTTTCAATTAGAAAAATATTAAATATTCAACCTATTGTTTTAAAATAAATTGTTAGTTAGTTTCATTTTTTAATTTTGTTATTTAATTTAAAATGTATTTATTTAATTTGTTAATTTAGTTGTTAAATTAAAAATTACACTTTCGCCCCTTTCACATGTGTACGAAAATATAAATCAACATATTACATTTTTAGTTAGTTTAATTTTTTAATTTAGCTATTTAATTAAAAATATACACTTTGGCCCCTTAAATTTTGATAATTAAAAAAATATAAAATTAAAATACCTATTATTTGTTTAATTTAGTTGTTAAATTAAAAATTATACTTTCGTCCCGTTCACATGTGTAGGAAAATATACACTTTGGCCCTTGAAATTTTTTCAATTAGAAAAATATTAAATATTCAACCTATTGTTTTAAAATAAATTATTAGTTAATTTCATTTTTTAATTTCGTTATTTAATTTAAAATGTATTTATTTAATTTGTTAATTTAGTTGTTAAATTAAAAATTACACTTTCACCCCGTTCACATGTGTACGAAAATATAAATCAACATATTACATTTTTAGTTAGTTTAATTTTTTAATTTAGCTATTTAATTAAAAATATACACTTTGGCCCCTTAAATTTTGATAATTAGAAAAATATAAAATTAAAATACCTATTATTTGTTTAATTTAGTTGTTAAATTAAAAATTACACTTTCGCCCCTTTCACATGTGTACGAAAATATATACTTTGGCCCTTGAAATTTTTTCAATTAGAAAAATATTAAATATTCAACCTATTGTTTTAAAATAAATTGTTAGTTAGTTTCATTTTTTAATTTTGTTATTTAATTTAAAATGTATTTATTTAATTTGTTAATTTAGTTGTTAAATTAAAAATTACACTTTCGCCCCTTTCACATGTGTACGAAAATATACACTTTGGCCCTTGAAATTTTTTCAATTAGAAAAATATTAAATATCAACCTATTGTTTTAAAATAAATTATTAGTTAGTTTCATTTTTTAATTTCGTTATTTAATTTAAAATGTATTTATTTAATTTGTTAATTTAGTTGTTAAATTAAAAATTACACTTTCGCCCCTTTCACATGTGTACGAAAATATACACTTTGGCCCTTGAAATTTTTTCAATTAGAAAAATATTAAATATCAACCTATTGTTTTAAAATAAATTATTAGTTAGTTTCATTTTTTAATTTCGTTATTTAATTTAAAATGTATTTATTTAATTTGTTAATTTAGTTGTTAAATTAAAAATTACACTTTCGCCCTTTTCACATGTGTAGAAAAATATACACTTTGGCCCCTGAAATTTTTTCAATTACAAAAATATAAAATTTCAACCTATTATGTTAAAATAAATTGTTAGTTAGTTTCATTTTTGAATTTTGTTATTTAATTTAAAATGTATTTATTTAATTTGTTAATTTAGTTGTTAAATTAAAAATTACACTTTTAGTTAGTTTTATTTTTTAATTTAGCTATTTAATTAAAAATATACACTTTGGCCCCTTAAATTTTGATAATTAGAAAAATATAAAATTAAAATACCTATTATTTGTTTAATTTAGTTGTTAAATTAAAAATTACACTTTCGCCCCTTTCACATGTGTAGGAAAATATAAATCAACATATTACATTTTTAGTTAGTTTAATTTTCTAATTTAGCTATTTAATTAAAAATATACACTTTGGCCCCTGAAAATTTGACAATTAGAAAAATATAAAATTTAAATACCTATTATTTGTTTAATTTGTTAATTTAGTTATTAAATTTTGATAGGCGAAAATGTCCATCCCGACCCTGCCTTGCACCCAATTGATCTTGTCGGTTTATTGTAATGAATGTTTATGCTACTTTATTTTTTTGTTATGTCAACTTTTATGTATTATAAATTTTATGCACTTGTCGCGCATATTTCTTTATAATGAATCTTATATTTTGTTTATAAATATGATTAAATTTTAATTTCGTACTAACAAATTTACCACGAGTGTTGTGGGAAAAAATTTCAGCTATGCATCCTGGGCCTGAAGATACTTCAGTTCTACACCAACAGGGACAGCACAGGTCCGAACTAGTTTGGTTAGCGCAGGTAAACATTTAGGTTATTGCATTTGTTTTTTTTTTATTTAAGTTTTTTAATTTTTTAATGTTATTTATTATGTCTTATTAAATGTTTCAGGATATCAATACTTTTGACTGTGTTGGACACGATGTAGGGGAATGGAGAGAAAATGTCCCCCCTAGAGTTATACAGTTAATAGAATCAGTTGGTTTGTACGGCCCATTTAGGTTGTGGCCGAAGCGGTTAGATAGGGCCCTCATAACCGCGTTGGTAGAGAGATGGCGTCCGGAGACGCACACTTTCCATCTACCCGTCGGGGAGATGACTGTCACATTGCAGGACGTGACCGTCTTATTGGGGTTACCCGTGCATGGGTTGCCAGTTATCCAGAATGATGACTCGCATGAGGATACCGTCTGGCAGAGACTCTGCGGTGAGCTACTCGGAGTGCAACCACCAGTGGATAAGATTAGGAATGGGTCTTTGACGCTGAAGTGGTTACGGGATACCTTTGCTATAGTTCCTGACGAGGCCAACGAGGAGGTTATGCATTGCTACGCACGTGCATATTGCTTGCTTATGCTTGGTGAGATGTTGTTTTCTGATAAATCACACAACAGAGTTAAGTTAGCCTACCTCCTACTGCTGCGTGACTTGACACCTTTCGTCAAGTATAGCTGGGGCAGTGCGACCCTAGCGATCCTCTACCGCGAGCTCTGTAAGGCGACGAAGCCCAACAAGAAACACATTGCCGGGTGCCTATTTTTGTTGGAGTGTTGGGCTTGGGAGCGATTTCCAAGGCTTCGGCCTGAAGTAGTCCCTCTCCCCGACTATAATATATCATTCGGAGAGCTCGACTACGGCGGCGACTTGAAGTTCCCAGCTGCTCCGAGGGGTTATTGGTAAGTAATTAGTATTTTATTTTTAATTTCATTTATCATGTAATAGATATTTATTTATGGATATTAAACTTATGATTTATATTTTTGGTGTACAGGTGGACTCTTCAATTTAATTTGGATAATTTGCCGATGCATATTTTGGTGGTGTATCGCGATCAGTTAGATCGCTTGAAGAATGACGAGGTTATTTATTTACTTATATCGAAATTTTAATTTTTTTATTTGTTTGTTTATATTTTATTTTACAGATCATTTGGATGCCCTATACCTTGCCGACTTTGCCTCCATATACTAAAGATGGAGAAGATATTTGGATGGCAAAGTTGCCCCTAATATGCTATGAGATTGTCGAGTACACGTATCCCCTCCGCGTGCTACGACAGTTTGGTTATCGCCAAGGGGTTCCTGAACCGATAATGTGGGACAGGAACTTGCACAAAATTACTCGGCGAGGATACTTCCGTGCAAACTGGGCTGACCATCACCATGCACATATAGTTGCGTGGAATAATCGGCAAGCACCAGATGTCGCCAATTTTGAGCAAGGGATAGGGGTTGACCAAGAATACATAGATTGGTATTGGCGAATCACACGAAGATTTTTGGTCAACCCGGCGTACCAACCTCAATTTGGGTATCTACCAATAGGAGGACGACTGGGATTAGATGTATGATCACATTGACTGTACCATCTGTTTAGTTATATGAGTTAGATTATGTTGTTATTATTCATGTATTAATTAAACCAATTTATGTGTTTCGTAGGATACGGAGGTATCAAACTTGATACGCTTGAGTGATCTAACCCTACGGTCCGGTACTGCAGAATCGGGTATCGAGCTGGCTCATGCCATCAATGATGGCACCATTGGGAGGATGTATCGAGGAGTACCACGCCATGTGGCAGCTGACGTTCCTTCATCTCCTCAGGCTGCTCCTCAGCCTTCTCCTCAGCCATGGACTTCTGATGCCTATCGTCCAGGTAGTGTGGGCGATGCCGAACCTTCTACATCGTACGGCATGGGCGCTTATGCCGGATCATCTAGTACGTACGGCATGGGCGCTCATGCCGTATCATCTAGTTCGTACGGCATGGGTGACGATGCTGGGCCATCCAACGTGTACCAGATGCATGACCCTTATTCGCATTACGCATCGCAGCTAGGTACACACCCGTCATCGTCATTCGTCACTCCGGAGATGGATGAATTTATTTCAACTTCAGGCGTCATTCCTCCGGTGGCATTTGCCGAACCCACAAGATTGCAAAGACAAGTGTCGCCGGTGCCGTGGTTCGAGGACGACGTCGATGCTATCCCGGGGAGTATGCATCAGGCGTTCACGAACTTCGGACAAGTTACACAAGTTCATGAGGAGGCTGAGGAACCTCCTGTTGCACAACGACGAGGGCGGAGGAACGTCCGTCGGAGGCCTTGCGGTACATAATTAGTTATGTAGTTGATAGTTTAGTTATAGAAATGTAAATACATTTTTTTTGTAAATATATAGTTATATAGTAATTTATGTAGTTAGTAAATACATTTTTTTGTAACGTCTGGAGATTTAGAAAGTTGTTGATGTACCGTATATATTGCTTCGCAAATAGATACAGAATTTGAATGAGAGATCGAGCAATGTGTCTAACATTCCGGAAAGATTCTTAAAAAGGCAAAACAACTCGTAACGGTATAATATTAAAGGCGATTAAAGTTAAAATAATCATAAATATTATATTAAAAAAAATATTTAGTTGTTAAATTATGTCGTAACAATTATATGTAACGTGAAAAAATAATAATGAATACTAAATTACCGATTGAATATTTGAATCTCGTATGTTTTAGACTTGGCTTGAGATTTCTGTATTTTATCAACGACGTGTTTAGCATATACGTAACCGTCAGCTGAGTCCTTTAAAGCTTGTTGTCGACCAATATCAAAGTATTTAACCATCCTGTAGAACGTAATCTTGACGGCTGCAGTTATTGGAACATTTCTTGCACCCTTTAAACAATTGTTAAATACCTCTGCATAATTGGTCGTCATGACTCCCCAACGCTTACCATTGTCGTGTGCCCTGGTCCATTTGTAAGGTGCATGATTGCTCAACCATGCATGCGCCTGAACATCAATCTTTTTGATCTCTTCCATGATAGCATCGTATTTTCGAATTTGTGTTGCAGCACCTGCATTCCAAGCAAGATCTTTGAGATGCTGATTTTTAGCAATCTTATTGAAATTGCTACAAAGGTGCCGCAAACAAAATCGATGATATCGGAGGGGCTCGTTATGTTGATTAAGCCAAATATTGTCAACTGCACTAATAATGCCGGCGTGTCTATCAGATATCAATGTAACCTCAGGACGATCACCGACAATATGACGCTTAAGCATGTAGATGAACCAGCGCCAACATCGGTAATCCTCCGTCGGTACGACTGCAAAAGCCAATGGGTAGCACTTGTTGGACGACGTCATTCCTATGGCGATTAAAATCTTTCCATCATATTTACCATACAAATGGGTCCCGTCAATGGTGATTACAGGGCGACAATAACGCCATCCGTCGACTGAAGCTTTGAATGCCCAAAATACCATGTCGAACATCCTATAGTCAGGCATATCAGTCGACACAGTGCGCCACTCGACAATCGTACCTGCATTGTAGTGCTGCAACGCGACCATAAATTTCGGTAACTTCCGGTATGATTCATCCCAATCTCCGAACAAGGTCTCAATGGCTTTAGATCTAGCCAACCAAGCTTTTCTATAGGAGATAGTGTATCCATGAGCCTCCTTCACGTAAGCCACAATGACGCCAATCTTCAATTCTGGATCCTGTTCTACTTGTCCAAGTATTAGGTTCGAAATGAGTGCAGAATCCAAATTTTTATGATCTACAGCAGTATGATTATAGAAACATGTGTGTTGCCCCTCATACTGTGTAATCTCAAACATACCGTGACTTTTTTTCCTCCCCGCCCGCAACCTCCAATCGCATCCATGCGAACAATTAATCGACCAGAGCTTCTTGTTCGTTTGCGAGACATAAAACTCTTTGTTCTTTTTCAAGTGGTAAAATTTGACGGCCTGCTGGAGATGTTCCTTGTCCTTAAAGACCATACCAGTACGGAATTCGTCCATCTCCGGTGTCCAAAAATTCTTCCGCAACTTCGGCTCGTATTTCGCCAAGTCATCGTCGTCACCCCATTCCAAGTTATTGAAAAATGAAATTACATTGTCTAACTCCAATTGCTGATTTTCACCCCCTTGCCCGCTAGGCCCAGTATCTACATCTTCGTCTGGCTGAAACGCTAAATCCGCATCGAACTCTTCTTCTGACACATCGTCGCGACTATCAATTGTATCAAAATCACCACCATAATTACTTATGTTATCTTGCGGCGGACTACTCGGTGAATAATGGGGATGTGGAAGAGCAGAGCTGGTGCCATGACCACGGTCAATCATACTATGAGAATGATCTTGCTCTGGAATATAGGGGAGTGGGACGGTGTAATTAGACTCAAGTAATTGGGGGTGCAGCATAGGAGTATTGTGGGAATGATATTGTTCTAGACTGTAAGGGGGTGGGATGGTGTAATTAGATTGGACTGCTTGGGGAACGGTGCCGAAAAATTGTCCGTCAGATTGGGTACTGTACGGATTTAAACTCTGGGTCATTAAGTTGGTAAAATGACCACTTGGGGGAAAAAAATTTGGACCATCATCAAATGCCCGTTCAATCTCTACATATACTTCAACAGCAAGAAGGGAGGGTATATAAAGAGGTAACTCAAGCACTTGGTTTAATGCTGAGTCATCCTCGATAGAAAACAAGGTATATTTATAGTTCGACCCGAAAAGAGCCATCGGCATCCTACACTTTAGTTTCAAAATTCCAGTAACCCCATCTTCAAGAACACATGGTTTTAGCGTCTCAATTAATTCATTTAAGCTTGTTCCCCTACGGACAACCAAAGATTTTACAACTGATGTACTATAACAAACCCCGAACTCCGTACCTTCCAATATTCTACCACCCCAATACAATAACAATCGAACGTGATCCATTTCAAGCGGCTATCATTTGACAAGGCAAAACAAAACAAGAAAAAAATATCGTTAACTAAAACTCAATCACAAAAGTATGTTGGTTTATAGTGTTCATTTTTTATGGGTTAGAGTAATTTATTTTCAATCCTTAATATTTTACTTATTTTGAATTTATTCAATAATTATTTTAACTTTAACTCTAAATCGAATATAAATTCCACGTCAAGCTAATATCAACTAAATAGATTCAATTAATTTGAGGAATGAAAGTGCACAATTTGTACATCATATTCCAATGTGAAAGAGGCGAAAGTGTAATTTTTAATTTAATAACTAAATTAACAAATTAAATAAATACATTTTAAATTAAATAACGAAATTAAAAAATGAAACTAACTAACAATTTATTTTAAAACAATAGGTTGAATATTTAATATTTTTCTAATTGAAAAAATTTCAAGAGCCAAAGTGTATATTTTCGTACACATGTGAAAGGGGCGAAAGTGTAATTTTTAATTTAACAACTAAATTAACAAATTAAATAAATACATTTTAAATTAAATAACGAAATTAAAAAATGAAACTAACTAACAATTTATTTTAAAACAATAGGTTGAATATTTAATATTTTTCTAATTGAAAAAATTTCAAGAGCCAAAGTGTATATTTTCGTACACATGTGAAAGGGGCGAAAGTGTAATTTTTAATTTAACAACTAAATTAACAAATTAAATAAATACATTTTAAATTAAATAACGAAATTAAAAAATGAAACTAACTAACAATTTATTTTAAAACAATAGGTTGAATATTTAATATTTTTCTAATTGAAAAAATTTCAAGAGCCAAAGTGTATATTTTCGTACACATGTGAAAGGGGCGAAAGTGTAATTTTTAATTTAACAACTAAATTAACAAATTAAATAAATACATTTTAAATTAAATAACGAAATTAAAAAATGAAACTAACTAACAATTTATTTTAAAACAATAGGTTGAATATTTAATATTTTTCTAATTGAAAAAATTTCAAGAGCCAAAGTGTATATTTTCGTACACATGTGAAAGGGGCGAAAGTGTAATTTTTAATTTAACAACTAAATTAACAAATTAAATAAATACATTTTAAATTAAATAACGAAATTAAAAAATGAAACTAACTAACAATTTATTTTAAAACAATAGGTTGATATTTAATATTTTTGTAATTGAAAAAATTTCAAGGGCCAAAGTGTATATTTTCGTACACATGTGAAAGGGGCGAAAGTGTAATTTTTAATTTAACAACTAAATTAAACAAATAATAGGTATTTTAATTTTATATTTTTCTAATTATCAAAATTTAAGGGGCCAAAGTGTATATTTTTAATTAAATAGCTAAATTAGAAAATTAAACTAACTAAAAATGTAATATGTTGATTTATATTTTCCTATACATGTGAACGGGGCGAAAGTGTAATTTTTAATTTAACAACTAAATTAACAAATTAAACAAAATAATAGGTATTTTAATTTTATATTTTTCTAATTATCAAAATTTCAGGGGCCAAAGTGTATTTTTAATTAAATAGCTAAATTAGAAAATTAAACTAACTAAAAATGTAATATGTTGATTTATATTTTCGTACACATGGGGCGAAAGTGTAATTTTTAATTTAACAACTAAATTAACAAATTAAATAAATACATTTTAAATTAAATAACAAAATTCAAAAATGAAACTAACTAACAATTTATTTTAAAACGTTAGGTTGAAAATTTTATATTTTTGTAATTGAAAAAATTTCAGGGGCCAAAGTGTATATTTTTCTACACATGTGAAAGGAGACAAAGTGTAATTTTTAATTTAACAACTAAATTAAACAAATAATAGGTATTTTAATTTTATATTTTTCTAATTATCAAAATTTAAGGGGCCAAAGTGTATATTTTTAATTAAATAGCTAAATTACAAAATTAAACTAACTAAAAATGTAATATGTTGATTTATATTTTCCTACACATGTGAACGGGGCGAAAGTGTAATTTTTAATTTAACAACTAAATTAACAAATTAAACAAAATAATAGGTATTTTAATTTTATATTTTTCTAATTATCAAAATTTCAGTGGCCAAAGTGTATTTTTAATTAAATAGCTAAATTAGAAAATTAAACTAACTAAAAATGTAATATGTTGATTTATATTTTCGTACACATGGGGCGAAAGTGTAATTTTTAATTTAACAACTAAATTAACAAATTAAACAAAATAATAGGTATTTTAATTTTATATTTTTCTAATTATCAAAATTTCAGTGGCCAAAGTGTATTTTTAATTAAATAGCTAAATTAGAAAATTAAACTAACTAAAAATGTAATATGTTGATTTATATTTTCGTACACATGGGGCGAAAGTGTAATTTTTAATTTAACAACTAAATTAACAAATTAAATAAATACATTTTAAATTAAATAACAAAATTCAAAAATGAAACTAACTAACAATTTATTTTAAAACGTTAGGTTGAAAATTTTATATTTTTGTAATTGAAAAAATTTTAGGGGCCAAAGTGTATATTTTTCTACACATGTGAAAGGAGACAAAGTGTAATTTTTAATTTAACAACTAAATTAACAAATTAAACTAACCAACTAATTAAACAAATTAAATTAACAAAACAAACAAACTAACTAATAATTTATTTTAAAATAATATATTAAAAATTTATATTTTTCTAGTTGTTATACTTTTAGGGGTCAAAGTGTATATTTTTTTAATTAAATAGCTAGAGTAAAAAATTAAACTAACTAACTAACATTTTTTTTGAAATAATATATTATTTTATATTTTCTTAAACATGTAAAAATGACCAAAGTATAATTTTTAATTCAATAATTAAATTAACAAATTAAACTAACCAACTAACTAACAAATAAAGATAAAAAATATACTAATTAAATTAACAAATAAATTAAAAAAACGTTAAAAATATACTAACCTGTGAATAGAGGAGTAGAAGTCTGAATAGAAGAAGTGTAACTAGAACAAAAAAATATCAAAATGAAGAACAAATGAGAGAAGGAGTAAATGAAGAAATGTGAATTTTAATGAAATCCGGTAAGTGATATTTATAGGCGAAATTGTGCACATATATCGAGATTTTAAAATTTCAAATTAAAGCTAAACCTATACCTATACCTATAAAAAAACAAAAAATAGCCTGCGAAAAAAAAAAGGGGAGAAGGCAGCCTTTTTAGGCTGCCTTCTCTGCAGCTTTGGCCGGTCGTTTGACCGGCCAAAGCAAACGGCGACCAGCCGTGTAAACGGCTGGTCGCCGTTTGGTGATCCCGCCCTTCATAAGGGCGGGATCACATTTAAAAAAAAAAAAAAAAAAATCCATTTGATCCCGCCCTTGTGAAGGGCGGGATCAAATAAAAAAAAAAAAAAAAATTATTGATCCCGCCCTTCGCAAGGGCGGGATCAAATTAAATTAATTTTTTTTGATCCCGCTGTTCACAAGCGCGGGATCAAAAAAAATAAAAATAAAAATAAAATTTCGATTTCGCCCTTCACAAGGGCGAAATGCATTACTACGGTAAATAAGTTAAAAACTAATTTCATTCAGTAATTTTTTTTTTTTTTAATATTTAATAGGTAAACAACTCCTCATATAATTTCCTCCCCCAAATCATTTTCCCTAATCATTTTCCTACCAAATCTATATATAAATAATTTATTATTATTATTATTATTTTCTCTCTCTTCAAATCATAAGATATTATATTTACATTTTACACCTAAAACAATGACAGCCATTTTTTATAATCTAATCTTTTTAATTTCATTATATTATTCACAAAAGTTACATGGTTTGAATTATATGAGCACGTGATCATTTAATTCAAATTAATTAATAGTTATATTTATTTTATCTTTTAATACTTGTTTAAAAAATCAGCAATTAAAAAGATAGGATTTTTTACACTTTGCATCCCTGAAGTTTGAATACTATTTCACTTTGCTCCTCATAGTTTTAATTTGCACACATAACACCCTAAAGTTTCTAATCGTCCTACTTTAGTCTGAATCATTATCTGCTTTAAAATTTTGGATAGTAAAGTTATGTCCATTATACTTTACTGTTTTAAGGGGGTTTATGAATATATCTAACATTTTGTTTTTCCTCATTCTGCTCCTTGCTCAAACATTCAAGAATAGACATATAGATATACAGGTGTGTAAGGGATGCAGGGGTGGGGGAATATTTGTGGATAGGGGTGGGAAAGGGGGAAGGCTAAAAGTGTCTATTAAACCCATAAAAACAATTAGATGAATAGTGTCACGATTGAAGGGCTGACCCCATGCTTGTTCTCGTATATGGTTGCTTGCCATTTCTTGACTAATTTAACTTAGTTTAATTTTTTTTTCTTATTTCTTGTAAAGGAATCTCGTTACTCCTCGAGTATAATGATGTCTATTCATGTAATGTTTTTTGTGCTTTTGATACTCATCACTTATATATCTTTGATCTCACCTCTGGTTCTCTTCTTTATTAGGGCCTATGTAAGGATGGTCTCTACAAGTTACATGTCATCTCTCACCGCCTACACACTTTATTAGCCTCGGTCACCCCGTCTACACTTTGGCACAATCGGCTAGGTCATTCATTATTTAAAGTCATGTCTTATTTGGGTTCAAATAAATTGTTATCTTCTCCCTTTAAATTTAAATCTTCTTTTTGCTACGGGTGTCTTTGGGTAAATCCACACATCTCCCGTTCTTGAGCTCACTTGAAATAAAAACTTCATTTCTTTTTACTTTAATTCACTCTGATGCATGTCAATCTCTTGTGTTTTCTGTCTCTGGTTATAAATATTATGTGTTATTCACTAACGACTACACTCGTTTCATTTGGTTATACTTCATGAAACAAAAAATTGAAGTTCTCCAACATTTCAAAAACCTTTTAACCTATGTCCGAACTCAATTTGCTACACAAGTCCAACAATTTCAGAGTGATTGGGGGGGGGGGGGGGGGGGGAGAATATGATAGTGTTCCCTTTAAATCTCTTTGTTCCTCCCTAGGTACTCACACTTTATCCTAATTAACACTCTACCAAATTCTACTGAGAAACCCTCGACTGATCTCACACTGGAGGTGCAATGCTGACAGACCTATCTGCGGTGCATTGTTTTGTAGGAACATGAGCTAAGGGAGAGAGTCAAGCGGGGAACCTTCCTGCATTCTAAATCATAGAGTGACATGTTCGGTGAACCATTTTTGGGTTTCATCAGTAAATGAATAAAGCAAATATAAAACTCGAGGAATCAAATCTATAGTTTGATAAATCTCAAAGTTCACATAGACACCAACCCATACTTAGGGACCAAAAATATAATTTTCCCCGTAGATTTTGTTTGACAATCGTCAAAAAAACGTGGTTGAAGGGTCATAATTATTTCCACATATAAGTCAAAATATTGACTTTTTACTCCAAAATAATCAACATTTATTTGGTTCTTCTTGATGTCTCCTGTCAAAATCACATGGTTACCGTTGATATTCAACATCAACATCAATGGTAAATTCAAACATTCTAAACTCAAACCAAAAAAAAAAAAAAAAAAATATTTGTGTCAAATATAAGTCAAAATATTGATTTTTTACTCCAAAATAATCAACATTTATTTGGTTCTTCTTGATGTCTCCTGTCAAAATCACATGGTTACCGTTGATATTCAACATCAACATCAATGGTAAATTCAAACATTCTAAACTCAAACCAAAAAATAAAAAAAAAAAATATTTGTGTCCCTTAAATTATATATATACACGTTGCCTTTTAATGGGTATATATATATATATATATATATATATATATATATATATATTTTTTTTTTTTTAATTTATCACTCCACTAAATCTAAGACGGTTTATCTTAATAACGATTCTAACTTATCTCTTTTATTTTTCAAACGAATCGTTGTTGGGTAAAGATTAGGACAAAACGTCTTAGATCTAATGAACTGATGAAATGATGAAATATCTTCATTAGAAAAACACGTACTAAGTATAATCCATTTTTCATTCAAAATTATTAATAACATTTTTAATTTTGCATGATTGAAATAAATATGAAACTTGAAGGGCCAAAAATGTATTTTTTCCAAAAGGTAGAAGAAGAAATACAGAGACTAAACTCCTATATATATAGGGACACACACATATATAACCCACAACCATACCCAACCTAACTTATTACTTCCAAATCTTCATTTCATATCTTCCAATTTGGAGATCATTTTAAGAAAGAAAAAAAAACTAGGGTTTTCTGTTTTTTTGTTCCATAGCAATGAGCATTTTAAGAAACCAGGTTATTATCCATGGCAGACGACACACCCAGATGCTTAACAAAGCCGTCGCACCATGCGATGTCTTTATTAACCACAGGGGTACCGACACGAAGCGGTCAGTGGCCTCGTTGCTGTACGATCATCTGATCCGGCTCAGGCTCCGGCCGTTCTTGGACTGCAAGAACATGAAACCGGGGGACAAACTCTTCGAGAAGATCGATGAGGCGATCATCGGATCAAAGGTCGGGGTGGCGGTCTTCTCTCCGAGGTACTGCGAGTCCTACTGCTGTCTCTACGAATTGGCTCTCATTACGGAGGCCAAGAAGAAGGTGATCCCCATTTTTTGCGACGTCGAGCCAAGGGAGCTTCGGGTGGTGGACAACGGGACGTATCCGCCGCGGGATCTCCGGAGGTTCCGCTCGGCACTTGAGGAGGCTAAATGCACTGTAGGGCTGACGTTTGACTCCCTAAAAGGGTAAGATATATACATAAACTACATATATGTTTGTATGTATAAATTTCACCATTCACCACATTCTTCTTTCTGATCTTGTTCTCTTCGTTGCCAAAATAAGAAATTGTTAAAAAAATATTGCTCATTTCTAAAGGATGCTCTCCGCTTCTCAATCCAAAAGTTATCTTTCAGATTTTTCCTCACATTTATAATTTGATCACCAACCCCTTCCACATTCAATGTGAGATAATCTCTATCTCACAAATCAGATTTTTCGTCAGTTAACTCTCGACTAGTCTCTCTTTTTGTGTCTATCGAGTTAGAGTAGTTATAACCTCTGCTTTGATACCAGCGTAGGGTAGTCTTGACCATCTCTCAACCCCAAAAGCTAGTTTAATAGGTAGGGTTTTTCCTCATACTTATAACTTGACCACCAACCCCTTCTACATCTGATGTAGGATAAACCCGAATATATCTAATCTATCTATATGTGTGTGTATATATATATATATATATATATATATATGGATGAATATATCTGGTTTAATTAATTATTATGATGAATTAATTACAGGAACTGGGCAGATGTGGTGACGAGTGCAGCAGATATAGTGGTAGACAGCCTGATGGAGATCGAGAATGAAGAAGGTCAAGCAATGGGAAGCCGTCGGATCCCTTACTCATACACTTGCTAATTAATTAATCAATTATTGAAAAAATTAATTTAATTTTATTTATTTTTATACCAATAAATTTGTTAATTAGCATAGTCATTTGAGGGTTTCTTTGTCAATGCCTCACTAATAAAAGCCATGCATGCATGGTTTTATGGCTGTTAAATTATTTTTACTTAATTATCCAAGTTGAATAATTATTCATTCTTCTTTTGCATTAAAAAAAGTATTACTTGTGTAATTAAATAAAACACATTTTTTACTTTGTTCGGATGTTGTACAATATAATGTAGTTGAAAGATTATTTTTGGGTTAATTGTTTTTTACCCGTCTTGTTTTTTTTATAACCCTCTACTTTAAAAACCGACACATCACACTGTTCTACCCTTGACTAAAGAGGCAAGTCCGCATTTTATGCAAAAAAATAAACAATGGGTCATTTGTCCTTTTTTTTTTTTTTTAAATTTTAATTTAATATTTAAAAGTAGTAAATGGAAAAGCTCACATTCTCTCTGCTAGCTCTCTTTCTCGTTAATAAATGAAAAACTGACATTCTTTGCTAGCTCTCTTAATTCGAGTTGTTTACATTTTTATTATATTTAAAAAAAAAATACAAAGAAAATGTAGTTTTGAACATAATTACGGGAATAGAGTTACTCGGGGATTAGATCCCCAGGATCGGAACCCCGGGTACAAAAATTATGGGAGCCGTATACCCGGTGTTTCAAACACGGGGTATACAATTTTTTTTTCCTTCTAATTGTATACCAAGGGATCACATCCCCAGGTATACATATGGACCCGGGGATGTGATCCCCGGGTCCAAACTAATAAAAAAAAAAAAAAAATCCTTCCCGAGACTGCCTGCGGCTACTGCTTGTGTTCGGTCAAACGATTAGACCGTTCAACATAGTGAACGGTCTAATTGTTTGACCGTTCGAATTTTTGGACCCAAGTCCAAATATATAATCCTCTTCCTCCAATTTTTTTTTTTTACCGGTTGAAAGCTACCCTCTTCCTCCTTCATTTCTTTACTGATTAAAAGCAACAACTCTCTTCCTCCTCCATTTTTTTTACCGATCGAAAGCAACAACCCTCTTCTTTCTTCAATTTTTTTACCGATCGAAAGCAACAACCCTCTTCTTTCTTCCTTCCTTTCTTCTCCTACTAAAGGTATGTTTATTTTTGTTTGTTTTGTTTAATTTATTTATTAATTTAATTTGATTAGTATGTTTTGTAGTTGTTTAATTATTTAATTTATTAGTTAGTTACTTTAATTACGTAGTTAGTTTAGATGTTAATTTAATTATTTTTTAAAAAAACATCATAAAAAATATTAGAATATAAATCATAATCCCACAATTAGTTTGTTTTTTACTTATTTAATTTGTTAATCAGTTTGTTTACTTTGTTAGTTAGTTTACTTGTTTAATTTATTGGTTACTTTGTTAATTTAATTTGTTGGTTTAGTTGTTTAATTTGTTAATTAGTTGGTTAGTTTAGTTGTTAAATTAAAAATTACACTTTGGCCCCTTTTACATGTTTAGGATATAATATATTATTTAAAAAAAATTGTAAGTTAGTTAATTTAATTTTTGAATTTAGTTATTAATTAAAAAATTTGTACTTTGATCTCTCAAAGTTTGACAATTACAAAAATATATATTTTAATATATTGTTTTAAAATAAATATTTAGCTAGTTTAATTTATGAATTTAGTTAAAAAATTTAATTAGTTACTTTAATTTTTGAATTTAGTTGTTTAATAAAAATAATATTTAATTAAAAACTGTGTACTTTGACCCTTAAAGTTTGACAAATTGAAAAAATATAAATTTTAATATATTATTTTTTTTAACAAAAAATTATTAGTTAGTTAGTTTAATTTTTTAATTTAATTGTTTAATTTAAAAAAATACACTTTAGTCCCTCAAAGTTTGACAAATTAGAAAAATAGTTAGTTTACTTATTTAATTTATTGGTTAGTTAATTTAATTTGTTGGTTTAGTTGTTTAATTTGTTAATTAGTTGATTAGTTTAGTTGTTAAATTAAAAATTTCACTTTGGCTCCTTTTACATGTGTAGGATATAATATATTATTTTAAAAAAATTGTAAATTAGTTAGTTTAATTTTTTAATTTAGCTATTTAAATAAAAAATTTGTACTTTGACCCCTCAAAGTTTGACAATTACAAATATATAAATTTTAACATATTGTTTTAAAATAAATATTTAGCTAGTTTAATTTATGAATTTAATTAAAAAAATTAATTAGTTACTTTAATTTTTGAATTTAGTTGTTTAATAAAAAAAATATTTAATTAAAAACTGTGTACTTTGACTCCTTAAAATTTGACAAATTGAAAAAATATAAATTTTAATATATTACTTTTTTTTTTTAACAAAAAAATATTAGTTAGTTAGTTTAATTTTTTAATTTAATTGTTTAATTAAAAAAATGCACTTTGGTCCCACAAAGTTTGACAAATTAGAAAAATAGTTAGTTTACTGGTTTAATCTATTGGTTACTTAGTTAATTTAATATGTTGGTTTAGTTGTTTAATTTGTTAATTAGTTGATTAGTTTAGTTGTTAAATTAAAAATTACACTTTTACCCCTTTTACATGTGTAGGATATAATATATTATTTAAAAATTTTTGTAAATTAGTTAGTTTAATTTTTAATTTAGTTATTTAATTAAAAAATTTGTACTTTGACCCCTCAAAGTTTGAAAATTACAAAAATATAAATTTTAATATATTGTTTTAAAATAAATATTTAGCTAGTTTAATTTATGAATTTAGTTAAAAAATTTAATTAGTTACTTTAATTTTTGAATTTAGTTGTTTAATAAAGAAAATATTTAATTAAAAACTGTGTACTTTGACCCCTTAAAGTTTGACAAATTGAAAAAATATAAATCAAAATATAAATTTTAATATATTATTTTTTTTAACAAAAAATTATTAGTTAGTTAGTTTAATTTTTTAATTTAAATGTTTAATTAAAAAAAATACACTTTGGTCCCTCAAAGTTTGACAAATTAGAAAAATATAAAATATTAAACTTATATAAAATAATAATTTTAAAATATAAATAATTTGTTAAGTATATATAACGAGTTTAATTTGTTACAAATACCTAGCCGATACAAATTTTCAACTTCATCAAATAAATTAAAAATCAATAAAATGTTAAGGGTTGAAAATAAATTATAAAACTTTAGACCTTGACATGGAATATAAAAAAAGAAAATTTGGTGAAAGGTCTCATTCGATAAAACCATCACTCTGCAAGGTCTTGTAACAGTGATTTTTTTTAACACATGATATAGTTCTTAGAAAAGTAATTTTTTGAGTCTTGGGATCTCTCAATAAGATTCCCTTTCTTGTTTTATTTTGGTTTGTGAAATGATAGCCGCTTGAAACGGATCACGTTTGGTTGTTATTGTATTGAGGTGGTAGAATATTGGAAGGTATCGAGTTCGGGGTTTCTTACAGTACATCATCTGTAAAATTTTTGGTTGTCCGTAGGGGAACAACCTTGAATGAATTAATTGAGATGTTAAAACCGTGTGTTCTTGAGAATGGGGCTATTGAAAATTTGAAATTAAAGTGTAGGATGTCGATGACTCTTTTAGAGGGGAATTTTAAATATACCTTGTTTTCTATCGGGGACGACTTAGCATTAAACCAAGTGCTTGAATTACCTCTTTACATACCCTCGCTTCTTGCTGTTAAGGTATATGTAGAAGTAGAATAAGCATTTGATCATAGTCCAAATGTTTTCCCCCAAACTGGTCATTTTTCCCAATTAATGACTCAGAGTTTTAATCCGTACAGTACCCAATTGGACCCTACATTTTTTGGCTATAATATTCCAATGTCGTACCCCCAAGCGGTCCAGTCTAATTATACCGTTCAACTCCCATACATTCCAGAATAATATCATTCCCACAGTATTCCCATGTTGTACCCCCCAATTAGTTGAGTCTAATTACACCGTCTCACCCCTTACATTCCAGAACAAGAGCATTCACATAGTATAATTGACGGTGATCATGGCATCAGTTTCGTTCTTCCACATCACCATTTTTCGCCAAGTAGTCCACCGCAATACAACACAAGTAATTATGGTGGTGAGTTTGATACAGTTGATAGTCACGGTGTATTAGAAGAAGAGTTAGATGCGAATGTTGCGTTGGAGTCAGAAGAGAAAGATGGGAATGGGGACGAAAATCTAGATGTTGGGCATAGCGGGCGAGGGAGTCAGAGTCAGCAATTTGAGTTAGACAAGGTTATTCCATTTTTCAATAACTTGGAGTGGGGTGATAAAGATGACATGGCGAAATACGAGCCGAAGTTGCGAAAAAAATTCTGAACACTAGAGATGGACGAATTTCGTATCGATATGGTCTTTAAGGACAAAAAACATGTCAAGCATGCCGTGAAATATTACCACATCCTGAAGAACAAAGAGTTTGGTGTGGTGGAATCGACGAAGAAGATTCGGGTGGTTAAATGCCTGCATGGATGCGGTTGGAGGTTGCGGGTAATTATCAAAGAAAGACACAGTATGTTTTAGATTACGCAATACGATGGCTAGCACATTTGTTTTTATAATCATATGGCCTTAGATCATAAAAATTTGGATGCTAGTTTGATTTCAAACTTAATAATTTCACAAGTCGAACAAGATCCAGAATTAAATATGAGTGTTATCGTGGTGTACATGAAAGATACTCAGGGATTCACCATCTTCTATCGAAAAGCTTGGTTAGCCAGATCTAAAGCCATCGAGACCGTGTTTGTAGATTAGGACGAATCATATTGAAATTTGCCAAAATTTATGGTCACATTGCAGCATTACAATCTGTGTACGGTTATCGAGTGGAGCACTGTTCTG
The DNA here is from genome assembly GCA_016647705.1 of Eucommia ulmoides. Taxonomy (NCBI): domain Eukaryota; kingdom Viridiplantae; phylum Streptophyta; class Magnoliopsida; order Garryales; family Eucommiaceae; genus Eucommia; species Eucommia ulmoides. The sequence continues at coordinate 2,595,982 of CM028326.1, read as the reverse complement.
ACTGATATGCCTAGCTACATGACGTTTGACATGTTGTTTTTGGCATTCAAACCTTCAGTTGACGGATGGCGTCATTGTCGACCTTTTGTCACGATTGATAACACCCACTTGTACGGTAAGTACGAGGGGAAGATCTTAATCACCATTGTAATGACGCCGTCCAACAGGTGCTATCCTTTGGCTTTTGCCGTCGTACTAAAGGAGGACTACCACTGTTGATGATGGTTCATCTACATGCTTAAGCGCCATATTGTCAGAGATCGTCCTGAAGTAATATTGATATCTGACAGACACGCGGCCATTCATAGTGCGATTGACAACATGTGGCTTAATCAACCGAACGAGCTCGTTCGATATCACCGATTTTGTTTGCAACACCTTTACAGCAATTTTTACACGTTCACTAAAAATCAACATTTGAAAGATCTTACTTGGAATGCAGGTGCTGCGAACCAAATTCGAAAATACAATGCAATCATGCAAGAGATAAAACTAATTGATGTTGAGGCACATAGGTGGTTGAATAGTATTATGGTCTACAAATGGACCAGGGCACACGACGATGGCAAGCATTGGGGAGTGATGACCACCAATTACACTGAGGTATTTAACAACTGCTTGAAGGGTGCAAGAAACGTTCCAATTACTGCATCCGTGAAAATTACTTTCTACATGATGGTTAAATACTTCGATGTTGGTCGACAAGAAGCTATAAATGACTCAGCTAAAGGTCACATATACGTTAAACACGTCATTGAAAAAATACAGAAATCTCAAGCCAAGTCCAAGACTTACGAGATTCAGATATTTGATCTGTAAATTATTAGTTATTATTTACCTTTTTTCAGGTTACATATAATTGTTGACACACATAATTTAATTAAATATTTTTTTTAGAGTGAATGCAATCTATCATGTGAAAACTAAAAAGACTCTTACTGGGGGCTTGATCATTCACCAAGTCACATTAGGGGATAACGCTGATTGCACATGTGGGAAGTATAAAATATGACAATATACGTGCTCCCATATGCTTGCGGCCACTGAGTATAGTAGCAGTGATGCGTTTCGATATATTACCGTTGAGTACACAGTGGTAAATCAATTGATGGCGTGGGAGTCATCTTTTTGACTGATTATTCACGAGAACTACTGTCCACAGACAAATTTACCGAACCTAATTCCGAATCATAATAGACTTCGAGTGGTGCAGCGTGGTCGATATATATCCTGTCACATCCTACCCCGGGCACCCGTCAATCGAGGTCGAGCGTGATGTTGACTTGACACTACGAACTCCATCAACGAATATCCATCCATACATATATACATACATACATGCGATACTACAGTTTTTTTTTCCCAAAAAAAAAAAACATATATCATTTTCAACATTTGGGAATATACCAGTCTCAAATATTCACTAAAAAAATAAAAAATAAAAAACATTTGAACCTTTCACGATTCATATTCGACCAGTCCACCTCCAAAATGACACTACTGCTGAACTCTACCTAGTGCCAGTAGTGGACCCACTCCTAACTGCAATACCTGAAAATAAATATTTTATCCGTATACTATCTTCATAATATAAAAATATTTTATGGATCAAGCACAATTATTAAATACCACGTTTCAAAATATATAGCATATAACCGTATACCAGGCTGGAAATCAATTTCCACTGTCACCAATGCCATAAAATAATATATTTACGTCAACTCATTTAAAATAATATATTTAAGTTAATCAATCCAGACAGTTCATCGTGTAATAAAATATCCCACACATAGTTTTTTCTACTAGCCATATGATCGTTTTTACCTCATGGTCGGGAGTTACGACGGTACCATAATCTGTTCAATTGTGTCATCTAACGTGACTATCAGTGCACTCTTGACGGGTCAATCAACCACCTGCAAGACTAATCCTCCTGACAGGTCATAATATAATCAACCATCTGCAGGATTAATCCTCCTGACAGGTTATAATAATCAACCATTTGCAAGACTAATCCTCCTGACAGGTCATAATATTAACAACTGCCTGCAGGACTAATCCTCCTGACAGGTCATAATAATCAACCACCTGCAGAAATGACACTTCTGACAGGTCAATAACATAATCAACCACTTGCAGGACGTGCCTTCCTAACAGGTTAATACCATTTCGCAGGACATGCCCTCCTGACAGAATCAAACTATGGCATAGTCGGACAAAAATCACTTTCTACATTTAAAATCTACTTGATCCACATAAGTCATAAAATCGTCTAATTTTTAATAAACACCTTTTGTTTTTCCAAAATTTATACAAAAAATATAATTTGTAAATTTATATAGAAGACAGTACACTCACCTCGATTTTCATACTGCAAAAATATCGTCGTAAAAAACTATCGGGACGCTAGTGCCTGTGAACCTAATAGTGATAGGACCTAAATTAATATTTTATTTAAAATAAACCTAATATGCAATGCGTGGCCCTAAAATGCACAATTTCCTATTCCCCAAAATTAATTATGCAAAATTATTATTTTCTCAATTCCCTGCGTTAATATTTACTGTACAAAATTATCGTAATTAACAGTTGCAAAAATTATCGTCACGATTACGAAAATTTAATATTAATAAATTAATTTGACGAAAATAATAATCGACGAAATCGTTACCTGTTCTGAATTTTTCGCCTGCCGAGAGGTTGATTTTTTTTTTTTTTTTTTAATTTTGGTTTTTTATTTGATTTGTGTTGTTTTTTTTTTTTTCCTGGGTTCTGCTCGCCGGATTTCATCGCCGCGGCGACATGTCCTCTCTCTTCACCCAACGTTGGCAACGCGCTCTCTCTCACTAACTCTTACTCACCGCTGGCCTACATCGATCACGACCCAACCGCAACCTTCTGAACACACCCGAACGACACACACACACACATACACACACACACACACACGACGAACACACAGAACTTACACCACCATCGCCACCGCCATTAATCAACAACGACGATCACACGCATGTCGGTTACTGACGACGACTGAGCAACTCATACACACGCACAAACGCAGTTGACGGCAAGCATAACACACACACGACGGACATAATCTACACACACGCAACCGTCGCAAATCACACACACACACTCACAGGCCGACGACACCCACTCTACCGATGACTCCACACACACATGCAATTCTCCGAATGAACACACCCACACATACAGAGCAGATCGAACAGAGGAGCACACACACACATACACGCCGAACAGAACACGGCAACCCATCGGCGACACACCTCACGCCGACTGCACACCGCCGACCGAGCACACCCACAACACCGACCGAGCGGTGACGCTACGCACACACCCACACGCAGACCGGACTGAACACATCGCCAACCTACTTCTCTCATTCTATGTTGTTTCTTCTTTTTAGGTGGCCATGAAATGTGTGTGTAGGGATGTATATATATATACACACAGAGATGGAATGTGCGTGTATGGATGTATATAGTGGATCATTAGGTCACTCATTTATGTATTTATTATTATTATTATTTTATTTTTCTTAAATTACATAAATCCCCCTTTAATTATATTTAGGTTATTAGTTAAATCCAAATAAAAAATTACTATTCTTAAAATTATTAATTGACTCCTAAAATTTTAAATTAAATATTATGTGACACAATTTACCTCGTTATTTTTTAAATATTCTAAAATACAGCTAATGATTACACGTATTCGGAAGTTAGGGTCTTACACATCCACTCGCATTCAAAACGAGATGGATCAATCGTGAAGAACAATGACAAATCGGTATGGTTTGTGTTCCCAGACTGGACATGATAGGCAGAGGTGTCCATCCCGACCCCGCCATAGACCCAATTGATCTTGTCGAATCATTGTAATGGATGTTTATGGTTTTTTTTTTGCTTCAAATGTCAACTTTTATGTACCATAAATTTCATGCACTTGTCACACATATTTATTTGTAATGGATGTTAAATTTTATTTGTAAATGTGATTAAATTTTCATTAGGTACTAATAAATTTGACGCAAGTGTTGGCCATATCAATTTCAGTTATGTCTTAGCCTGACCCGGAAGATACTTCAGTTTTCTACTTGCAGATCCAGCACAGGTCTGCATTAGTATAGGCAAGACAGGTAAATATTTAAGTTATTACATTAATTTTATCATTTTAGTTTTTTAAATTGCTATGTTATTGATTCTGTCTTAATTAATGTTTTAGAATACTGGTGCACTAGACTGTGTGGGATTTGATGTAGGGCAATGAAGAGAAGACACCCCCGCTCGAGTCGTAGATCTAATAGAATCAGTCAGATTGTACGGTCCTTACAGATTGTGGCCAAAGCGATTTGATAGGTGCCTAATAACCGCGTTAGTAGAGAGATGGCGTCTGGAGACGCACACTTTCTATCTACCCATTGGGGAGATGACAATCACGCTACAAGACGTGGCTGTCTTGTTGGGGTTGCCCGTGCACGGGTAACCCGTTATCAGCTCTAATGACTCGCGGCCACCAAAGAGTTGGCGGGGACTCTGCTATGATCTTCTCGGCATGGCACCGCCGGAGGGCACGATAAGGAACGATTGTTTGAAGATTGGCTAAAGACAACCTTCAACCAAGTTTCTGAAGATACCGAAGAATAGGCCATGCACTGCTACGCATGGGCATATTGTTTGATTCTGCTTGGCACGATGTTGTTTCCCGATAAATCGCAGAACATGGTCAAGCTCGCCTACCTCCCACTGCTCCGCGACTTGACACCTCTCGTTAAGTATAGCTGGAGTAGTGCAACACTAGCAGTCCTGTACCTCGAGCTATGCAAGGCGACGAAGGGCACAACGAGAGATATAGTTGGGTGCCTATTTTTGTTAGAGTGTTGGGCCTGGGAGCAGTTGTTGAGACTTTAACCAGATGTTGTCCCTATTCCCGATTATGATCAAACATACGGAGAGTTGGCTCTGGACAACTTTTTGTTCCCAGAGGCTCCGAAGGGTGCCTGGTAAGTAATTAGTAATTTATTTATTTTTATTTCATTATCATGTAATGGAAATTATCATCCATATTTAGTTAAATTTATGGTTATTTTATTGATGTACAAGTGGACCCTTGAGTTCCATTTGGAATACCAGCCGATGCATATTCTGATCGTCTATCGCGATCAGTTAGATCGGTTGCAGAATGATGAGGTTAGAATTCTAGTAACTCGATTTTTTATTTTATTTTTTTATTTACATATTTTTTGGACAGGTCATTTGGATGCCTTGTGACTTGTCAGGTTTGCCTCCATATACTAGAGATGGAGAAGAAATATGGATGGTAAAGCTGCCCCTCATCTGCTATGATATTGTCGAGTAGATGTATCCCCTGCATGTACTACGACAATTCGATTATCAGCAACATGTTCCTGAGTCGTGTAATTGGGATCAAATATTGCACAACACTAGTCGGCGAGGACACTAGGGTACTGACTGGACTCAAATAGACCACTAGTATATAATTGCGTGGAACAGTCGACAAGCACCAGATATGGGTAACTGGTATTGGAGAATCACAAGAATGTTCTTGGTCAACCCGGAGTACCGACTCAAGTTCGCTTATGTAGCTACAGAAGGACGAGCAAGGTTATAGGTATGATCACATCAACTATACCATCTACTTACTTATATATGAGTTTGATTATCTGATTATTATTCATGTTTTAACTTAACGATCATATGTATTTCTTAGGATATAGAATTATCGCAGCTGATGCGTATGAGTCATCTTTCTCTGCGGACGGATGCTCGGGATGATTACAATGAGCTGGCGAAGGTAGTCTACACTGCTACCACGGGGATGGTGTACCATCGAGTACCACGCCATATGCTAGCTGGCGTTCCTTCATCTCCTTAGCCTGCTCCCCAGCTATGGACAACTAACGCCTATCGTCCAGATATTAGGGGTGATGTTGAACCTTCTACAACATACAACATGGGTTCTAATGCCGGACCATCTAGTATGTACGGCATGGGTGCTGATGTCGGATAATCCGACATGTACCAGATGCATGACCCTTATTCACATTACGCATCGCAACTAGGTACACGATGTCGTCCTCATTCGTCACTCCAGCGATGGATGAAATTATTTCAACTTCAGACATCATTCCTTTGGTGGCATTTGTCGAACCCACAAGATTGCAAAGACAAGTGTCACCTATGCCACGGTTCAGGAACGACGTCGATGCCATCCCGGGGAATATGTAACAGTCGTTCATGGACTTTGGATAAGTTACACAAGTTCATGAGGAGGTTAAGGAACCTCCTATTACTCAACGACAAGGGCGGAGGAACGTCCGACATAGGGGTTGCGGTACATAGTTAGTTATGTAGTTGATAGTTTAGTTATAGGAATGTAAATACATTTTTTTTGTAAATATATCGTTATATAGGAATTTATGTAGTTAGTAAATCCATTTTTTTTTTTTTTGTAACGTTTGGAGATTTAGAAAGTTGTTGATCTACCGTACATATTGCTTCACAAATAGTTACAGAATTTGAATGGGAGATCGAGTAATGTGTAAGACCTAATTCGTAGGACATACATCATTAATAGTAGCATTTTAGAGTATTGGGAAATTTAAGGGGAAAATTTTATTGATTAAAAATCCAAATCAAAAGTTGGGGGTCAAATTGAAAATTTAGAAACGTTAAATTTAAACTTGAGATTCAAATTGACAATTAAAATAAAAAATTAAAAATATTAAGGGTGAAATTATAATTTTAGAAACTTTCAAAAGTGGAAATTGATTAAAATTAAGATCTTAAAGGAAACTGGGGGAGAAAAGTGCAATTTAACTAAAAAAATTATAAACATATGTATATATACATATATAAGTTGTGTGTGTGTAACGAGAGATCACCGGCCGATAGAGAGAGAGAGAACAGGCGACATGGCATGGGGAGATCAAATCTACCCACTAATTTCGTGCAATATATATTCTCTCTTGCAGTAGAAATTATCAAAATCCCAAATCAAATTTGAAAATTAGAGAAATTCTAGAGAGAGAGAGAGGACCGGAGTGGGGGTCATCGGATTTTCTTGAACTGGCATTTTTCCAGCAGTGTGGTCGTGGTTGTTATGTGTGTGCGTGATCGTGTGGATATCATCGTCAGTTTCAGGGGAGAGTGAAAGTGGTTTGGCCGGTGGGGTAGTTCGTCGACGGCGTGGCAGTGTGCGTTCTTAGCATCGCCGGTGAGCGAGAGTTGTTGATCGTTGTCCAGTCATCGACGATCGTCGAGCTGGTGAGTATTTATGTGTATTTTTCTCTAATTGTTTTTTGTGGGTGTGTGCATGCATGTGTGTTGTGTCGTTGAGAACCCAGTAAAACAGAGACGGAGAGAGAGAGAAGTCAGTCGATCAACAGCGGTGGCGGTGGTACAAGTTAGGTGTGACTACGGTGTGCCGCTATGTGTGTGTATGTCACCATCGGCAGGGGTTGTCGGTCCCGTAGTGTGTCGTCAGCATTATGGGCATGCATGTGTAATTGTGTGCATGAGAGTGTGTGTGTCGCAGTGTGTGTGTGTGTGTGTGTGTGTGTGTGTGTGTGTGTATGTGTGAGCGATGATCTTGTGGGTGATGATTGGCAGCGTGCTTTGTGCATGTCGCTGTTCGTCCGGTGGCGTGGGGGTGTCGCCGGCGTAGGGGATGTGTTATCATCAGTGTGTGTGTGTGTTGCAGAGTGTGCATGTGTGTGTGTATGATCGGTGGTCTCGTGGGTAGGCGTGTTCGGTTGTGGGGTGGCCGGTAGTGGTTGTTGATTGATGGTGTGGGTGGTGTAGGACCGGCAATGAGAATTGGCGCGGTGTGGGAGGCCACCGGTGGTCGGCAACAGTAGAGAGAGAGAGAGGGCCACCGGCGGGTCTGGAGCAGAACCAAGAAACCAGAACCGAAAAAGAAAGAGAAAAAAAAGAGGAAGAAAAGGAAAAATTGCACAAATAACCCCAACAAAATTCAAATCCATCTCGCAACCCGTGAACGATTCGGAATGGATATTGTTTTTCGTTAAGTTTATTTTAACTTTGTTAAATTCAATTCTAGCATAAAATTTTTGTATCCGGAATAATAAATTTGGGACCGTTCATATTACAAAATTTTTTATGCAATAATTAACGGAATGAAATTAACCGAATAATAACAATTTTCATAGATAAAATATGAAAAATGGGAAATGCGGAACTTAGGGCCTGCATTGCATGATTAAGTGATTTTACATAAAATATTAATATAGGCTCTGTTACTATTAGGTTCGCAAGCACCTGAGGTATCGGTAAAGGATAATCTGTAAAAGCTGTTCGGAGCGGATAACCAGGTGAGTGTACTGTCTTCTAGTAAATTTATTTTTGTATATATATATATGATGAAAAAATGTGTTTATTTAAAATTGGACGATTTTATAACTTATATGAATCAAGTGGTTTTAGTTGATTGTGGAATTGTGAAAATGTGGATTTCGTTGGTTTTAAAAGAAAATGGAAAAATCATATTTAAATTAATTAGTTTTGGGAGATAGAGGTTGATGTTTTTGATTTGACGATGTTGTTGATTAGAAGATATTTGCTATTGATTCGTAATTTGACGATGATGTTATTGATTTGACGATATTATTGACTTTACGATACTATAGTATTTATCTGTTTTGACAGAGTGATGAATTATTTGCTTCGACAGAGTGATGGATTATCTACTTCGGCAGAGTGATGATTATTTGTTTCGGCAAAGTGATGGATTATCTGCTTCGGTAGAGTGATGATTATCAGTTTCGGTAAAGTGATGGGTGTTCGTCAGGAAGGCAAATCCTACGGATGGTACGGTAACGTTGCAACTCCCGATCTGAGGTTAAAACGATCACATGGCTAGCCCGGGGTGTGGAGTGGTGTGATGTGATGAGGTGTAAAGTGATGTGGTGCGAAGTGGTGTGGTGTTTTGTCGTATGTGGTGTTTTCTTGTATATAGTGATTGAGATGAGTACTTATATATATATATATATATATATATATATTTTATTGTATATTGGATGGGTATGTTTTGATTTCGTTATTCTATATGGTTAGCTGAATTATTTTGGTTGATTTTTACTGCCTAGTTGAGGTAATATATATATATATATATATATATATATATATATATAGACGTTGATTCTGTAATGACAGGAAAACGATGCTTTCCTTATGGTATGAGTTATTTATATTATAAGATTTTTATTTGATATGTTATGTATGTATATTTAGATGTTTTATACTTGAGCCATCTAAAATGTTTTTATTAAGAAGGCAGTACACTCGCAGGTACAGCAGCTAGGAGTCTGTCCCCTACTGGTACTAGGTAGAGTCCGGTGATGGTGTAGTATGACAGTGTTTTAGGAGGAGCTATCTGAGGCGAACTTGTGAGAGCTTTATTGTTATTATATTTTTGTTGTTATTATAATTCAGGAACGAGAATGTCCCCAGTAAGAGAAGATGTGTATGGTCATAATTTGTGGTTGTATATTTATGTATGCACTTTGTCGTTTGCTAGTTGGTTTGACGTTCAGATGATATCATGTCGACGTCACGCCGGCCCCAGAGTGATGGGTGTCCAGGATGGGGTGTGACACAATTTGTCTAATATTCCGGAAAGATTCTTAAAAAGGCAAACGAAGTAAAAATGGTTGAGTATATATATAATAAATCAGCACGGAGATAAAAACAGTCGTCAGATGAGTGACAAATCTATAGATATTTTTGGGCCGTTAGATAAAAAATAACTATACAATTAGGGTTACTCAAAAACTAAGATTCATCGGCCGTTAATCCTAAATTCACGCTATTTACTCCCCAAAACGGCAAAATCTCTCTCTCACTCACCCTGTAACCCTAACCTCAATCAACTCTCTCCCTCCCTCCATATACAATTACTTTCTCTCTCTCAATAACCACAAATTCTCTTCAACCTCAATCATCACCGGGACCTCCACTATCACCACCGAGGTAAGGAGCTCGATTTAGGGTCGGCGTTTCATCACCCTCAACAGCTCCCCTTGGCAGATAATCTCTCTCACCAGAGATCTCCCTCTCTCTCGCGAACACAAACGCCTCCCAATCTTCCGACGAACGTGATCTCCACTGTCGTCACTCTCTTCCATGGTCTCTCGCATTCCCACATCGTTGACATCATTGCTGCTCACGCAAAAGGTGAACCCTTTGATCCCCACCCTTCTCTTTCTCACTGCACATCAATACTCCACCACCACAACCCTACTCACACCACCATCCACCGATAGATTTGTGTCACACCCTTTCTCACAACCACAAGTTCTAAGATTTAGATTGTAGCCTTGCCGAAAACCTCAAGATTTGTTCTCCACCGAGATCCTTGCAGCTGAACACTAAACCATTGACTGGAGTTGTGCAGATCTGGATTGAGAACCTGGTACCGAAACCACCGGTTCGTTGATCTGGATTGAGAACCCAAATTTGAATGGAACATAACAGAACAGGGGAAACACGAAGAAGCTACAATGATTTTGATCTGCAAAGAAAAAACGCAACAAGAACGAACTTATGAAAGCTACTGAGATTTAGATCTGCATTTGAAATTGATAGCACCATTGCCCTTCTCCTCAAGTTTTGTAATAATTTTTCATATGTTCCACATGAATTTGTCTATATTATGCAGTTAATATTATATTTGGATAGATTTGTACTTAATTTAACATCTAACTTACAGTGTGATGTATTTGTATAGATATGTTCTAATCAAAAACCTGAAAATATGTAGATATGTATTTGTTAATGTATTTGTATAGATCTATTTTGTTTCTCCCTTTGGTGTTTTATATTTGCTGCAACGTAATCAGTAATTTTGATCATTTGTGGTACATAGATAATTTGTGGTATGTAGATCATTTGTGATTATTGTTTTGAATTTATAATCAAATTTCTTCAAGGCCCCTAGATTGATATGGATACTGATAGGAAGATAAGGAACGCAATCCAAAGATGTTATAGTACAACGCAATCCAAAGATGTTATAGTACAACTCATCAACTACACTAAAAGTGTGGTACATGTTCTTATTGTATTTTTTGAAAATTGGTACTTGCATTCATTACGAAATGAAGTCAGTTTTTGTTCTTTTTAATCCAGAATGATGCTTATGAATCTTATCTCATGGTGATTCTTCTATGAATTTGATCAACTTTTTAATCAAATTATTCCCCCTGAAAAAAATCTAGGTAAAAGTTTTGGAATTTGTTTCATCTCCTGCCTATGTGTGATTAGAAGGAACAATTTTCAAATGAATCTAGAATTCTTCACATGGATGTGTTTTTGGATTGCAATGTTTTGCTACATTTCCACTTTGATTAGTTGGCATTTTCTATTTATTTATTTATTTTGTTTGTTTATTTATTTTCTTCTTTTTCTGTTTTATTTTTTTCATTTTCTTGTTTTTTCAGTTTTTTTCCTTTCTTTTTTTACCTTTATGAGATTAATTAGATTTTTTGTTGATTAGCTATTTTAACTTTAATTTTTTTTCGACCTAAAAAGGATTATTACTCTCTTATGTAATAAGAGAAATTATTTTATTTAACCTATTTTGATCCAATCATGTATTTGTTGCTGTATTAGATTAGTTGTGTATTGTGATAAGACCAAAATTATATTCATGTCATAACTCAAGTGGTGTGGTGGTGGTATTTGTTTGTGTTGAGTAACATATGGAAAGATAAACCTATTTTTATTTTATTTATTTTTTCTGCTTTTTCTGTTTTTATTTTTTTATATGTTTTTTTTCCCTGTTTTCTGTTCTTTATTTAAATGTTCCATGTTGGCTTCTTGGATGAGGATATATTGGTGGTTCTGAGTTTTTGTAGAATCTCAAATGCTTTAACTTTAAGTAACTTCATGACCTCGAGATGCCATTGATTATTATAAACATCTATCCATTTGATAAGGTAAAATTAATGCATTAATAGTTTTTTCTTCTTTTTTTTTTTTGAATTTTTAAATATTTCTCCAAGTAAAGTCTTTCTTTTTTTATTGGGAATAAATAATGTGTGAAATGGCGTTTTATCTTGATTGTTAATAATTATTGATGTTCAATCGTTATTATTAATAATATTCAAATGAAATATGTGTATTTATGTTTAATTGTTGATTATCATTCATGTTCAAATGAAATAGGTCCAAAGTTATTGAATGTTGCCCTCAAACTTTGATTGTCGTGTCCGTCTATGATCTCCACACAAGTTATTTTAATATTATTCCGAAAGTTTATATTGATCTCTATAGTTAAAATGATATATTTATTATAAATTAATTTTGTTAATTTTTCTAATGATGATTGTTAGGCTTCCTTTGTATATAAGGTGGATCATTAAGTTTTCTATTCTTTATTTTCAGGTATTGAAATTGATTTTTATTGGGAATTTTTTACATGAAGAAAAGTTCTCAATTTACTGATTCTTAATAAATTCTTAATTTTTCGATTCAATTTTGATTTATTGTTATCGTGTGATTTTAACTATTCGTAACGTTTTTAATCAATTTTTTATTTTGTTTTCGCCTGTAGGAATTAGAATTAAATCCCAAAAGATCTTATTAAGTTAATGTTTGAGAGTATTATATTTATATTCATTTTTTTATAGATGGTTATGGTTAGATTTATGGTATTACCTTTAATAAGTGTTCTCATGTTTAGTATTATTGGAGGCAACAATCGTTACTTATTATCTAAAAAATATTTTTTTGGCATAATTGTATAAAATAAGAGTGTTTTTTTTTTCTTTTTTTTTTTTTTTTTTTTTTTCGACTTTGCAGTGGTACACGATTATTCAAAGAGAAAACAAGATTGATCAGCAAAAAATCGAGTAAGAATATTGGCTGAGTACGATGAACAGTCTTCCTGGAATGAAGATTTGTAGACGAGTCTCGGTGGAATGATATATTTATTATAAATTAATTTTGTCAATTTTTCTAATAGTAATTGTTAGGCTTCCTTTGCATATAAGGTGGATCATTAAGTTTTATATTCTTTCTTTTTATGCATTGAAATTGATTTTTATTTGGAATTTTACATATGAAGAAAAGTTCTCTATTTACTGATTTTATATGTTAGAAGTTCAAGTTCGGTTCGAATAATATTTTAACAAATTCTTAATTTTTCGATTCATTTTTGATTTATTGTTGTCATGTGTTTTTAACTATTCATAAAGTTTTTAATCAATTTTTTTTTTTTTTTTTTTTTTTTTTTTTGGCATGTGGGGATTAGAATTAAATCCCAAATGATCTTATTAAGTTAATGTTTGAGATCATTATGTTTATATTCATTTTTTTTAGATGGTTATGGTTAGATATATGATAATACCTTTACGAAATGTTCTCATGTTTATTATTGGAGGCAACAATTGTTACTCATCAGTCTTAGCCAATATTCTTATTCGATTTTTTGCTGATCGATCTTATTTTCTCTTTGAATAATCGTGTACCACCACAAAGCCAAAAAAAAAAAAAAAAAAAACTCTTATTGTATACAATTATGCCAAAACGTTATGGGGACAAATGTTCTGGGGGCAGAAGAACTTGCAGATGCTTTCGGGCAAAGAGATGAGATGTCCATGCATGAAGAAATGTAAGTTTAAAATATATATATATATATGAACTTTGTAATGGCATATGATTATGTTATTCTTTTCAATTACATTATTGAGAAATATCACACCAAATAATGGACTTATAATAGTGCATGATTAATGGTTGTCAGGTGCTATTCACATGTAATCGAAACTCGAATATTAATAGGGGATAAAGCGAAAAATTTGGCATTCATTATGAGAATATCTTTGAAGCCATTTATTCATATTCGAATTAAATAGACGCATAATATTAGTCTTGATTGTTAATTATTATAGATGTTATGATGAAATAGATGTTGAATGTTGTATATACAAAAAATTATGTCAAATTTTTATTTTTGTTACTTTACACTTGTGCCTTCAAGCACGGGTTATACACTAATATGTATATATATATATATATAATCACTTTATATTCTATATGCTTTTTAAGAATTTTTTCGGAATGTTTGACACATTACTTCATCTCCCATTCAAATTTTGTATATATTTCTGAAGCAATATACACGGTAGACCAACAGTTTTCTATGAAAATACCTGTCGATATACATTATTATATACGCTTGTTGTATTTTTTATTCCATTTTTGAGAGTTGTATATATATATATATATTCATCGTGATTTTGAAAGATTATTTTCCGAAGGCAGATATGATATAGAAATTAAAGGCGAAACAACTTAATGGTATTTGTTACAAAACTCATAATAAATATAATATATAAGAAATACAGTACATAACATCACGAAAATAGTGTAAAAAAAACACTTAAAAATATAATTGAACTACAAAAAAAATATTTATTATTCATTGGACATGTACCTCTTAGATAAATATTCATTGTTATTTATGACGTTATGGTATTTGCTTGGAGATAGTGTTCTGTTGCTTGTGAGAGCCATTTTATTGGCCAGTTGTAGTAGATAATATCGATTCCGGTGTAACAACATTCGATTATTCTCCAAGCGAATTCGTGTAAATGCATCTTCGATCTCGGTTGTGTCATCAATTATACATCGTCTAGACATCTGAAGACTCTACGATAAAGAACTGGTGCATTCAGATCTCTCACACGAGATACAAGGTTATTAGACTCATTCACCCTGTATTCCCATTCTTGGTGTAGATCGACACGATACTCTATCAGGTTGGTGTCTTGATCACTCCATTAGTCATTATAATATGGTTGTAGAACCCAACATCTTTGGTGATCCAGGCCAACCCCAAACACCATATGAGTTCTCCTCACTTGAAAAATCAAATGAGTTTTCTTCACTTAAATTAATATTTGAAAACATCACGAATATAATAGGCTGAATAGTTTCTTTACAAATATTATACTGCACAAAAAATTATATTTTTTAAAAACATAATTATCGAAAAATGATGTTTTAGAACTTATGTACACAAGACTTAACTAAAAAAAAGTTAACCCAATACTACCTATCAATTGAAAGAGAGAAAATCAGTTGTTTAGTAGAAGTATCGTTATTATAATTTAACGTAGAAACGATACATTAGACTTCAAAGGAAATACATAGTTAAACTGCAATCCATCAACACGAAAGTATTAAACATTACTCTCATCATTAGACATTTCAATATCTAACTGATATTGAGGTTTCCTTGTGCATATCATGTAAGTACGCGCTTCGGCAACTAAACCTTGTTAGAGATGCTCACGTGCCATCGTTTCAAGCTCGTGTCTAAAAATTTGAATTTGCATTCGATTATTTTCTTTGCGGTAGCGATGCAACGCCATCTGAAGGTTATGCGGCGTGTCTATTGGCGTTGTTCTAGCTAATTGATGCACTATTGGAATATTATATTGTCTACATCCATCCACCATAATCTCTAATTGGTTAACACGATAAATGTATTCCTCCCGCATCCTTGCAACCCATCGTGAAGAGTAACGAACTTTTGGATCTAAAGAGTATGAAAATTCATCTTCCAAAATTCACTCATTGAACGATACAGATCTCTCACCGTGTACATTTTTCAATCCTTATAATTTTAATTTAATTAACTTTAACGGAATATAAATTCGATATCAAGTTAATATCAATTACATAAATTAAATTAATATGATTTTAATTGAAATACTAAAATTAATTTTAAATTATTGAAAGACTAATTTTTTTTTTTAAATAATAAAATAATTTTTTCAAATACATTTAAAAAATAAAACTTAACTAACTACTAAATTAAAAAATTAAACTAATTAACTAACCAAATATCGAACAAATTAAACTAATTATCTAACAAATTGAACAACTAAACTAACAAATTAAATTAAATGAACTAGTTAACTAACAAATTAAATAACTAAACTAACTAACTAATAAATTAAATAATTAAACTACAAAACATACTAATGAAACCAAACTAATAAATAAATTAAACAAAATTTTAAAAAAAATTACATTTACCAGGTGGAAGAAATTCTGAAGTGAACTTCTAAAAAATCTTTGATGAAGAACTCCCGTAAAAACTAAATACACAACTAAGTTAAGGAAAAAAATTAAGAAAACTAATTCCAAGAATGAAAATAATTCGGAGGAAAGAAATTTTAAAAAATGCGAGTAGGAAGATGTAGTTCACAGGAGGAAGATGCAATTGAGAATCAAAATTACAAATGTGGTATATATAGGGTTTGGACCCTATATATGATTCCCGGGTCCAAAAAATCAACCAAGTCAAGCAAGATGACCATTCACTGCTGAATGGTCATCTCGTTTGACCGGCAACAGGCAACAGTCGCTGCATTTGAAACGGCTGTCCTCGGGAACAGGCCAAAATGTTTGGCTTGTTCCCAATTTCAATTTTTTTTTTTTTTTTTTTTTTTTTATTAGTGTGGACCAGGGGATCACATCCCCGAGTCCATATGTATACACGGGGATGTGATCCCCGGGTATACAATTAGAATTTTTTTTTTTTTGTATACCTAGTGTTCGAAGTATCGAGGTATACGGCTCCCATAATTTTTTAACCCGGGGTTCCGATCCCGAGGATCTAATCCCCGGGTAACTTTATTCCCGTAATTAAGTTCAAAATTACATTTTTTGAGTATTTTTTTTTTTAAATATAATAAAAGTGTAAACAATTCATCTTAATTCTCTCTCTATTTTTTTTAATAGAAACAAAGTAAACTAAATATTAAATAAAAGATAATTTTTTCCATCTCATGTAAAATTTTAATGACAAAAATAATTTTATCCATTTTCAACATAATTGGTTAAATTATAAAAAAATAAAATAAAAATTCAATTTATTATAAATAGAAGAGGGTAATTAAAGTGTAGGTTGATATAACGCATATGCAACTTATTGGCTCAGTACTTTTTTGCACCACAGTTCATATGACCCAAAATGCTTAAACCAAGGTATAGTAGTGGTCAACATGTCAGACAATCTTTTCTAATATTTCCGAGTGGGATCTCTCAGTGTCCTCCACTAAAAAATACGATGTCCTCATTCTGTCGGCCCACTTCGTCCTCTTTGGTGGTGGGATAGACAGTTACTCAAAAGCGAACCTAGAGCCTCTACTTTTCTATCAACACCACCACACAGTGATGTTTCCGAATCAGATTTGATTCTGATATCATTTATAACGCATGCGGATCTATTCACCCAATAACTTTTTCCAATTGACACTGACATCCCAACAGCTCATATTATACTATTATAATATCACTTAATTATATATTTAACTCCAAAAGTTAATAAAATTTAAAAAATTCCTTCAATTACACTTTAACTTATAAATTAATATAAAATCATAAAATACTAAAGATATATTATAAAACATCCAAATAAAATTATTTTTATTAAATAAAAAATCCGAGTATTACAGGAGGAGACAAAAGTACATGGATAAAAGACAATTAACCCATTATTTTTTCCAAAATAAAATATGAAAAAAAAAAAAAGTTGTCATAAAAAAACAAGCCCCTGATCAATAATTAATGGAGAGACACAGAAACAAACAAACATATATATATATATTATTTTATTTTATTTTTTTTTTATTTATTTTTATTTTTTTATGATGTTGCTTTCTTCTTGTATTGTGATTGGGACATCATGATGAGATTACGATTGTTGTTTAGGAAACCTTTGTACCATTTAGCAGATAGCTTAGGTTTTCTGTCCAACGTTAGTGGATCAACATAGTACAGACCAAACCTTGTTCCGTATCCAAAAACCCACTCGAAATCATCCATCAACGTCCAGACAAAGTAACCTCGTACATCGGCGCCGCCATTTATTGCCCTGGCGAGTGACGAGAGATATGACTTGTGAAACTCGATTCGCTTGCCGTCATTCAGCACCTCCTCAACCAGTTCATCTTTTTTTGAGTAACCTGCCAAATTTAATTAAGGATTTAATCCAAATAATTATCTTTTTATCATAAAAGATTAACATTAAAAAAAAAAAAAATCACCATTTTCAGTGACGAACATAGGCATGTTGTGGTATCTGTTCTTGACATAGTTGATGATCTCCTCCATGCCTCTTGGAACAACATAAAAATTCGGCATACCCGTCTGGTAATAATGGAAACAAGAAACATTTTAAATCACCCAAAAAAAAATAAAAAAAGCCGATAAAAAAATCATATAAAAAAGAAAATATTTTTACTGGTTCTCCGATTGGCACTCCGTTTCTCAGCTCAGTTTGAGAAGCCAAGCCTTCAATTACACGGTTTCCAATTCCGATGCAACTAGAATGAATGCAATCCTTGGTATAAAGAGTACCGTAATGGTTAACTCCGATAAAGTCGATACTGCCCTTCAAAAAATTCTTCTCTTCTGGGGAGAAATTTGGTAATTCGGTTCCATGATAACGGCGCATTTCTGGAGGGTAATCTCCGAATACCAATGGATCCAAAGCCCTGTTTGTTTTAAGAATTAGTAAAATTTAATCACACCCTTCTATTTTTTTTATATCATATTTGCCATAATTTTCGAAGTCCGGCATTCACCCAAAGTCACTGCACAATATTACAATGATTTTAACGTGATTTGAGACTTCTGACCGAATTGGTGAACTTCTCGTAAAATTATTGTGAGCTAAAGAACTGCACAGGCATAAAATTTAATTTCGTCAACTTTTCATCAAAAACTCTTTTTTTTTTCTCAATATCTTACCAAGCAACTTTAAAAGCCAAAACCCTATTTGCAGCATCTCGATCGAGCTCATCGTCTGTCAGTGCTTCATACATGAACATCTGCACAACAATTCCTATGAATCCACCTTGTTTAGCCTGCAAAAAACAGTAACAATTTCTCTTTTCCTTGTTTTCTTTTTAACGAAAAACGGAAAAAAGGGGGTTCAATTTAAGGTCAAGTTATTGCCTGAAATCTATCACGATAGAGCTTGGCGGCTTTGGCGTGTCCTAACAACATGTTGTGAACAGCAAGAAGAGGCTCCACATCGGAATTTCCAAAAGAGCAGTTTCCGAAAGGCTGTGAGCAATGACCCGGAGGATAAGTGCCTTTCTCGTAAGCCATTTCAGCAAACAAGTTTGGCTCGTTGATTGTCGCCCAATATTTCACTCGATCCCCAAAATATTCAAAGCATATTTTTGAAAAATACAAAAATTCTTCCCTAAAAGAACATGAAAAATAGTTAGTTATCAACTCATAACATTAATCTATATAATAAAATAACTCAGTATAAAATTTTCAAACATATTTTTCACAAGTACTTTGCTTACAGATTTTATGATAACATTAAAAAAAACAAAAAAATGTACCACTCCACGTGCATCTCTCTAAATTCTTTCTATTTCTTCAAAAATTTCCCCTCTCCATCTCTAACTGTGGATCGAGTCACCCTCTATCAAACCCGACGACAACTGCACTATGCACCTCTACCAACACCACCATGAGCCATTACAGAACTATAATCATTCGACCAACTATTTGATTTGTTAAAACTTAAAATTATTTTTCCCAAATTTGTGGATTTTATAGTCCAACATTAATTTTTAAAATATATACATATTTATTTATGTAGTACTGCCTTATTGGTGGTGTGACTTTTTTTTTTTTATTGAATGTTTGTACTAAGATTATTTCAAAAATGAAATTTTGAATGATGTTAAAAGAAATTTAAAGGATATTTTTAAGTTCATTTTTTCAAATCCGTGCATTCAAGCATAGGGTATATACACTAGCTGAAAGAAATAAATAAATATTCAGGAAAAAAAAAAAAAAAGAAAAAAGTAGAAGAATGGTCATACTGCATAATAGGACTGAGCCAACCCTTATATCGTTCCTCGAGTTCTTGAGGGTAGTCGTGGTGGTGAATTGTCACAAACGGCTCAATCCCTGCATTTCGGTTTTATTTTTAATTTTATACTTGAGAACTAAATCAAATGATTTTCAATTTTTCTTTTTTAATTGTGTTTTAAGTGATGAATTGTATGTTGGGTTGGTGGCTCTCTTTTCAAATGGTGAGTCTTATTCCTATTGATGCAGCCTTATTTGAATTGAACAAAATTTCAGCAGCTTCAATTCCAATTGGCAACACTTTTTGGGTTTGCAAAATGAAAACTTTTGTTTTTGACAATATGAAAGCAGTAGCAGATTTGTTTTGAAGAGAAAATCAGCATGTGAAAGTGGCCATTTTTGTTGAAAGAAGGAGCTGCAATTTTGGACTGCAGAAATTGTTAAAGGTTTATGTTTTTTGGTTCAGATTGAAAACAAAGCTCAAACCTCTACTATAAATAGAGGCTATGAGCTTTGAAGAAAAAACATCTCACAATTGAAGAAAACAATATCTCTCAATTGAAGAAGTACATTAAGAGAGAGAGTTCAATTCCTCAATAGCCACAATTGAGTGAATTTTTGCACAAGTGTCTTAAGTTATTTTAAGACCTTGTTTTGTATTCTTTATTTGTATTTTATTGTCAAATAAAGAAGTTCCATAGTTGCTCCCGAGGAGTAGGCGAAATTGCCGAACCTCGTTAAAACTTGTGTTCTTGTTTGTGAGTGTGTGTGTTTTCTTTTCATCTCCCATAATATTTGTTCTGTGTTGGGTCCACCCGACATGCTTCCGCACAACAAGTGGTATCAGAGCCACGGTTGAGAACTTGGGATTATGGCGGAGATCGAATCGAAAACGGAGGAGATTGAATCGCTATCAACCTCTTTCAGTTCACAAACAAAACTGTCAATATCAAATGGCAAATTTGATATTGAAAAATTTGATGGAACAAACAGTTTTGGCATGTGGCAATGTGAGATGATGGATATGCTGGTTCAACAGGGTTTGAAAATAACCCTGGAGGAAAAACCAGATTTTATGGAGAAAGCAGAGTGGTTGAAGATCAATAAAATGGCGTGCGGTTCTATTCATCTCTGCCTTGCAAAGAACGTCAAATACTTTGTAATGAGAGAGACGATGGCGAAGGACTTATGGAGGGTACTTGAAGAAAAGTACATGACAAAGAGTATTGAGAATCAGTTGTATCTGAAGCGAAAGCTTTTCCGATTTCAATACCAAGAAGGTACATCTATGATGGATCATTTGAATGACTTCAACAAGTTGATTGCCGATCTATTGAACCTGGATGAAGAGATCAAGGATGAGGACAAAGCCCTTGTGTTGTTGAATTCCTTACCGGATTCATACGAACACTTGGCAACCACTTTGATCTACGGAAAAGACTCGGTGAAATTCAAGGATGTATTAGACGCGTTGATGAATAACGAAGTTCGTAGACGTGACAAGGTGTCTCAAACTGATACATCTACTGCTTTGATGATGAGGGGTAGATCGGAGACCAAAAAGCACAACAAATATAGAAACAACTCTCGTTCCAAGTCGAGAGGAGTTTCATCAAATGGCAGGAAGATTCCGGCAAAGGATGAATGTGCTTTTTGCCGTGAAAAGGGTCATTGGAAGAAGGATTGCCCCAAGCTGAAAAACAGGGGTAATACAAATGCAAACGTGGCCCAAATTGAAGATGATGATTCAAATTTTGCTCTGGCTACTACAGATGGAGTTTGCTCAGACGAGTGGATTCTTGACTCCACGTGCTCCTATCATATGTGTCCTGATATGGATTGTTTCACCAGTTTGGATCTCGGTAGTGGTGGATCAGTTCTTATGGGAAATGATCATACGTGTGAAAGGAAAGGGGTTGGCGTGATCCGATTGAAGCTGCACGACGGAACCACGAGGGATCTGACCAATGTCTGGTATGTACCAGATTTGAAGAGGAATCTAATTTCTTTGGGTGCTTTGGAATCAAATGGTTTCAAAGTCATCATGGAAGTTGGATCGTTGAAAGTCACACAAGGTGCTATGGTTGTCTTGAAAGGCCTAAGGAGAAATAATTTGTATTTCTTACAAGGAAAGACTGTTATCGGTGGAGCTGCCACCGTAGAAACTGCTATTGATACAACCAAGCTTTGGCACATGAGGCTTGGGCATGCTGGAGAGAAGGCCATGCAAGGCCTAGTAAAGCAGGGTCTTTTGAAGGGTGCCAAGACTTGTAAGATGGACTTCTGTGAGCACTGTGTGCTGGGCAAGCAAACCAGAGTTAAATTTGGTACGGCCATCCACAAAACAAAAGGGATCTTAGACTATGTGCATACTGATGTTTGGGGTCCAACGAAGACTGCATCTTTGAGTGGAAGGCACTGGTTTGTTACATTTGTAGATGACTTCTCAAGAAAACTCTGGGTGTATACTATGAAACACAAGTATCAAGTCCTAGAGATCTTCTTGGCTTGGAAGAAGAGGGTGGAGAATCAAACCGGAAGGAAAATCAAGGTGTTGAGATCGGACAACGGCGGTGAATACACGTCCGATCCATTTTAGTCCTTGTGCAAACAAGAAGGAATAGTGAGGCATTTTTCTGTGAAAAAGACTCCACAACAGAATGGTGTAGCGGAACGTATGAATCGGACTTTACTTGAAAAAGTAAGGTGCATGCTATCCAATTCCGGTTTGACGAAGAGTTTTTGGACAGAAGCGATTACTTATGTATGTCATCTAATTAACCGTTTGTCTTCTACTGCAATTGATGGAAAAACTCTTATTGAAGTGTGGTCAGGATCACCTGCATCAGATTATGATTTTTTGCGTATCTTCGATTGCTCGGCGTTCTTTCACGTGACCGAAGATAGCAAACTTGATCCAAGGGCAAAGGAGGCCATATTTCTGGGCTTCAGCAGTGGAGTGAAAGGGTTCAGATTATGGTGCCCTGCATTGAAGAAAATGATCTTGAGCCGGAATGTTACTTTCGATGAAAGTAAATTTATGAAGAAGAAAGTGTCCAATGAAGAGAATAAAAAAGGCAGTCTAGTGCAGTAGGTGGAGATTCAAAGTCCAGTAGATTCTCCTTCAGAAGACACTTCTTCAGATGATGAAAATGACGGGGATACGGAAGATAGAATTGAGGTGGAGCCTTCTCCTCAAAGGCCTCCACAAATTGAAGAATCGATAGCAGCTAGCAAACCAAAAAGAACAATTCGAAAACCAGCCAAGTTTGCGGATATGGTTGCTTATGCCCTACCAATTGTCAATGAAGATATTCCAACCACATATAAAGAAGCTGTGCAAAGTTCTGAAAGTGTGGAATGGAATAAGGCCATGAATGAAGAATTGGATTCTCTCCATAAGAATATGACTTGGGAACTCGTAGAGTTACCAAAAAGAAAAAAAGCAATTGAGTGTAAATGGGTATATGCAAAGAAGGAGGACTCTCATGGGAAAAACAGTGTGAGATTCAAGGCAAGACTGGTTGCAAAGGGGTATGCTCAAAAGGAAGGGATTGACTACAATGAAGTATTTTCACCAGTAGTAAAGCATTCCTCCATTCGAATTTTACTTGCCATGGTCGCACAATTTGGCTTGGAGTTGGCGCAGCTTGATGTGAAAACTGCTTTTCTACATGGAGATTTGGATGAGGAAATTTATATGTCGCAACCTGATAGTTTCAAAGCTGCTGGCAAAGAACAAATGGTGTGCAAGTTGCAGAGGTCCCTGTATGGTTTGAAGCAATCTCCACGATAGTGGTATTTGAGATTTGACAAATTTATGAAGGTACATAACTTTACGCGAAGTCAATACGATCATTGTGTGTACTTCCGTAAATTGAAAAATGGTACCTTCATTTATTTGCTCTTATATGTTGATGATATGTTAATCGCATCTAAGAGTTTGGTGGAGATTGAGAAGTTGAAAGCCCAACTTCGGAAGGAATTCGAAATGAAGGATCTTGGCGAAGCCAAGAAAATTTTGGGCATGGAAATTACTCGTGACAGAACGGCTGGGACTGTGTGGCTGACACAGAAACAGTATTTGAAAAATGTACTAAATCGATTTGGTATAGATGAAAATACCAAACCGGTTAGTACACCTTTGGCTCCTCACTTTAAATTAAGTGCGGAACTGTTACCGAGTACAAATGAAGAAAGAATGTATATGGCTCAAGTACCGTATGCAAGTTTGATTGGAAGCCTTATGTACGCAATGGTATGCACAAGACCTGATATTTCTCAAGCTGTTAGTATGGTTAGCAGATACATGCATGATCCAGGAAAGAAGCATTGGAAAACTGCAAAATGGATTTTGAAGTATATCAAAGGTACTGAGGATGTGGGTTTGAAATTTGTGAGAAATCAAATGGAAGTCAAAAGATTTCTCATTGGATATGTGGATTCGGACTATGCTGGTGATTTGGATAAGTGACGGTCTACTACCGGGTATTTATTTACTATGGCTAGTGGTCCAGTCAATTGGAGGTCTACTTTGCAGTCCACTGTAGCATTGTCTACCACGGAGGCTGAATACATGGCTGCTGGAGAAGCCATGAAGGAAGCCATTTGGTTACATGGACTGATTTCAGACTTGGGTCTTCATCAGAAACAGGTGGAGATATATTGCGACAGTCAAAGCGCAATACATCTAGCGAAGAACCAAGTTCATCATGCTCGGACCAAACATATTGATGTTCGATTCCATTTTGTTCGAGAAATTGTTGATGCAGGTGTTATTCTTCTTATGAAGATTGGGACAGTCGATAACCCTGCAGATATGTTGACGAAAGTCGTTGGAAGCGCCAAGTTTCAGCACTGCCTAAACTTGGCCAATATTGTTCATACATAAGTATGATTTTTGGAGGAACAACTATTGGTTCTATTGGATGTGTAATATGAGAATTCATATTAACATTGTAGTGATGGTGGCATTTGAAAATCTCGTCAAGGTGGAGATTATTGGGTTGGTGGCTCTCTTTTCAAATGGTGAGCCTTATTCTTATTGATGCAGCCTTATTTGAATTGAACAAAATTTCAGCAGCTTCAATTCCAATTGGCAACACTTTTTGGGTTTGAAAAATAAAAACTTTTGTTTTTGACAATATGAAAGCAGTAGCAGATTTTTTTTGAAGAGAAAATCAGCATGTGAAAGTGGCCATTTTTGTTGAAAGAATGAGCTGCAATTTTGGACTGCAGAAATTGTTGAAGGTTTATGTTTTTTGGTTCAGATTGAAAACAAAGCTCAAACCTCTACTATAAATAGAGGCTATGAGCTTTGAAGAAAAAATATCTCACAATTGAAGAAAACAATATCTCTCAATTGAAGAAGTACATTAAGAGAGAGAGTTCAATTCCTCAATAGCCACAATTGAGTGAATTTTTGCACAAGTGTCTTAAGTTATTTTAAGACCTTGTTTTGTATTCTTTATTTGTATTTTATTGTCAAATAAAGAAGTTCCATAGTTGCTCCCGAGGAGTAGGCGAAATTGCCGAACCTCGTTAAAACTTGTGTTCTTGTTTGTGAGTGTGTGTGTTTGTTTTTCATCTCCCATAATATTTGTTCTGTGTTGGGTCCACCCGACACGCTTCCGCACAACATTGTATTATCAAACGGTGCCTAAGTTTCTGCTTAGAACCTTTGTCCAAGAGATTATTGATGATTTTGTTGTAAAAGGCGATCCCGGCTCGATTAACTTCTCCGAATCTACCATCTGGTGAAGTGAAAAGAACAAAATAAAAGTAGATAAAACGTAGAAGGAAAAAAATAAAAAAAATACAGAGAAAATTAAGAAGCATATATACTAGGTAGAATCCTGGTCCATGCTATGGAGAACCGGTAAGCATTCACCCCAAGATTATGCATTATGTCTATGTCTTCCTGCATTATTCACCAGGGGAAGAAGAAGGTGTTTCTCGTAATTTTTCTTCTCTGTTCTTAAATTATAAGGAACAATAAGAAATTGTTTCTTACACGGAAAATACTTACCAAGTACCGGTGGTAATGATCATCGGCTACATCTCCATTTGCTCCATCTTTTATGCTAGCTGGAAGAATTTAAACAACAAAAGGTTGAAGATCAAAAAGGGCAGCCCACCCTAGAGCTATAATGCTTCCGCTATGCGCGGGGTCTGAGGAAGGGTAGGACCACTTAGGTCTATTGTCCGCAGCCCTATCTTATTTTTTTTGCAAGGAAAAAAAAAATAAGGTAAGGTTGCGCACAAACCCGAAATCAAAATCAAGAGTGCTTGTTTTAGATTTATCAAGTACTTTTAATACGACAGAAGGCGTCCCAATTGCTGAGGCTTCTTCCATCCTCAAGATATGCTCCTTCAATCTACATTTATGCTCATTCAAAAAAATAAATATAAAAAATAAAAAACAAAAAATAAAAAAACAGGAGAGAGAGAGAGAGAGAGTGAGAGAGAAGAGAGAGACTTGATATGCAGAAGTAGCAGCTCCAAAGAGAAACCCATGTGGAAAATTTGATCTTTTGATTTCTTTATCTTCTTTTTCTTGTTGTTTTTGATTAAAGCCTGCAGCAAAAGAAGGAAGAACAAGGAGGAGGAGAGGGAGAGAGAATATGCAGGTATGAATCATGGAAGCTCTCATTTTCGTCTACTTGGAGTGGAGAAATACAGAAAAGTCACTACTTTTGAAAATGGCTTCGTGGAATTTAACATACCATTCCGTTGGTGGTTGGGTAGAGGCAATAATCAAATGTGAGCCGCAGGGACCCATGAACAGATGATCAACAACAAAATTAAATTGTCTGATAATGTTGGTGACCACCCCCCCCCCCCCCCCCCCCATTTTAGTCCTCCGTTCCTAGGATGCTTGCACAAATTCTTAACACCCAAAATGTATCTCGATCAAGAACCTCCAACGTGAATTGTTTGTACCTTGCCTCACGCTAACCTGAATTTATATAGTCTTTCATACGGCGGGAACGAGGAGAGAGAGAAAGAGAGGTTGCGATCACGATTCCATTACCAGCTTAATCATGATTCTGTTATTCCCGCGTCCCTCTGTCACACGAATATTCTCCAACAATATCAGTGACACTCTTCTTAACGAACTTCTCGTCCAACTCCTCTCTTAGACCCGACCCACGAGCAGATTCTGGGTTTTGGGTACTATGCGGGCTTCCTCTAGGCATTCTGCTCTCTCTAGGGGCTCAGGCCCACAAGTGATGGCGGATTTGGGCCTATCTGGCCTACGGAAGTCCCTGGTCTATTCGGGGACCTTCAGGTTCTCCCGTTGCATGGCCCACGGCTAAATCCACCACTATCACCTACCATACGAAGAACATAATTCTTGCTCTCTTCGATTGATCGGCCATCAAACAAGCATTCTTTTTGCAATTTATTCAGGAAACATCGAACAAACAAAATACAGAAACATCAAATAAACAAAATACAATTTATTTATTCGGAAAAAAAAGCCATTGGGAGGCCGATGTTTTGGGTGAAATTCAATACATTTCATCATACCCATAAGTTATTTGAGGTAATAAGACATTATTGTTCTTGTATGAATCTTTTCCATTTGCGGTTTCTTCTTTGTTGCTGTGGAGGCTGCTGTTTGTTAGGAAATCTTGGTACCATTTAGCAGAAAGCTTTGGTACACGATTCAGGGTTTGAAGATCGATGTAATAAAGTCCAAATCTCACGCTATAACCTTGTACCCATTCGAAGTTGTCCATCAACGACCATATGAAATATCCACGCACATCCGCTCCATTCCTATCATTACCACAAACTAATAAAACGTTACTCGCTTGGAAAATGAAAATAAGGTCCAATAATCGTTCAAACAGTATCCATCTAATCGTGTCGTTCTATAACATTTTCTTGGCCGAGGGAGTGAAGCCGTCCTTCGACCTGTTCTCTACTCTATTTCTGACGAAGGCCATGCCCGACGAAAAGGGCTGATTTTACATACCAGCCCAGCGGAAGTTCCTCAAGGGCTACCCCAAATCCATCAAGGAATGGAAGACGGGGTTCTTCTTCTTGGGAGGTACCGGTTGGGAGTCCGATAAGAAGCCTTAGTTTGATTTTTCGGTCC
Source organism: Eucommia ulmoides (assembly GCA_016647705.1). Taxonomy (NCBI): domain Eukaryota; kingdom Viridiplantae; phylum Streptophyta; class Magnoliopsida; order Garryales; family Eucommiaceae; genus Eucommia; species Eucommia ulmoides. The sequence continues at coordinate 2,567,956 of CM028326.1, read as the reverse complement.
AGAGGTATTGGGGAGATATGGGTAAGTCTTTTCCTGCTCCGTCCTAGCTAATCGTACCCCGGTTCTTGTTCTGACAAGCTTCTTGTTTGCTCTTTTTCAGTGACCAGGAAGCGGAAGCCCAGCGCAGACATTTTACAGGAGAAGGAGGTGATCCTCAGGACGCCATTCACTAACGTCATTCCTCTGCTATCGTCGTGTCTATACGACATATACTTTTGGAGCAATCCAACCCTGCCAGCACCGTTCCTAAACCCGAAATCGAAAAACGATGAGTGCTTTGAGCCCGTCCCGTTGTTCTTTTTCACTTTTTATTCTTCCAATTGATTAGTTTATCTGTTTTGTTTTTTAGTGATGGACCTGGCTACGCTAGCCCGGATGGCAAAGAAAAATGTGGAATCCCGACAGGCTAGTTTATCTCTTTCTCACTCTCTTCTTTCCCTTTTTGCTCTCTTCTTGTAGGCAGCCACCACCACTTCCATCACCATCGAGGTTCATCGCATATCGGCCCCGTCTCCATCGGCCTCACCAACGCCGTTACCGTCACTCCGTCGTACATCACCCCTAGATCTGGCCACCTCACTACAACAAAAACCACTTGTAGCGGCAATTATTTAGCGACAGTTAAAAAATAACCGTTAATAATATGTTTTTAGTAGCAAATTATTTAATTGTCACTAATTTATTATGATTGCCGCTAAATATTATAATTTTGGTTGCAAAATTTGGTGTTGAAATTTGATATTGATGTCTTTAATTAAAAAAAATTAATTAAAATAAAAATTAAAAAAATTATTCAGTTATTAAAAAAAAACTAAAATTGCAAAAGCAAATTTTTTATTAAGACACAAAATTTTAAAGGGAAAATTAATGTCTTAAATATTTAATAGAGAAACCAAATAAATAATTGATTGAATCCCAAATTTTAGAAGCGCCAAATGAAATTTTATAGCCCGCTCATTTATCTTGCCTGTGTATACTGAATCCCTAATTGTCAAAACGCCTCTTTCTCAGGTCTCAAATCGCATTTCGGTGAAATTGTTCAGCCATTTACCCACCGCTTTCGGTGACCATCTCAATCGTCCGTCGTCGCAGCCAGCCGTTTTGTGGTCACAACAATTGGAGCCAGCCGTTATCGTCGAAGCAATCGCATCCAGCAGTCATCGTCGAAGCTTTCACGGTCGTCATCGTCACAAGCCTCGCCGCCAATCTTCATCGTTGCAAACTCGCAACCCTCTCAGCCAGTCTTCGCCGTCGCATCCATCTCAACCAGGTTCAATCTCTCAATTCCCATCCATTGTTGTTCCCTGTTTCAATCTCTCCTAAAATTATGCAATTTTTTTATTTATTTTTTTTGAAATTGGAAATAATCATCTTGTGTTCATTTGCAATTTAGAACAAAATTCTTGAAATAGAAGAGGATTCTTGGTGATTTTGAGGTATTGAGACATCGTGTGGTATTTAGACACCTTGGTTCCATGTCTTCTGAGTGTTCTAACATTAACACCCTAATTCCATGTCTTCTGCTTCTAGATTGTTCAAAAATGGGTGCGATGGGTATAAGTTTTAATAGTTCTGTTTTGTTCAGTTTATTAGTTCATTCTTTTACAAATAATTACAAAAATGAGTAGAATACTGATATTCTCTTATTTCTTTTCTTTTTTTTTTTTTTTGTGTGTGTGAGTGTGTGTGTGTGTGTTTAGCTACAGGTCAGAAGGAGCAACAACCTTGGAAACTCTTAGACTACGAAGAAGATATATCAATATAACTCCAGAGATCAGTGATGACATTATAAGGTAGGCATTTTCTTCCTTTTATGTTTCTTATATACTCATAATTGTTATTATTTGATCTTGCTCATATTCGAGGATAATAGGCCAATTCCCTATTTTTCAAATTATGGAAATCATGTGGCATGTCTTAAAAAAATGTATGTTTTACTTGATCCATGCAACTTTGGCCTTTTCTAATCTGACTTTTTTCAATTCCAGATTGTTAGAGTAAATTTCTAGAAACAAATCAGAATTGTTCTCGTCCAATTTTTTTTTACAAATAGAATCAAGAAATTGAGGAAGATAACACTAAGTCATTTTTGTTTCTCAAAATCTCTAGAATTTTGGGATTAATTTCAATATATGGGTATATGAGGAACATAAATATTTTCAACAAATATATTATTATACACGTTTGTTGTATTTTTTATTCCATCTTTGAGAGTTGTATATACATATTTATTTATCGTGATTTTGAAAGATTATTTTCCGAAGACAGACATGATATAGAAATTAAAAGCGAAACAACTTAACGGTCTTTGTTACAAAACTCATAACAAAGATAATACATAAGAAATACAGTACATAACATCATGAAAATAGTGTAAAAAAAACACTTAAAAAGATAATTGAACTACAAAAAATATTTATTATTCATTGGACATGTACTCCTTAGATAAATATTCATTGTTATTTATGATGTTAAGGTATTTGCTTGGAGATAGTGCTCTGTTGCTTGCGAGAGCCATTTCATTGGCCAATTGTAATAGATAATATCGATTCCTGTGTAACAACATTTGATTATTCTCCAAGCGAATTCGTGTAATTACATCTTCGATCTCAGTTGTGTCATCAATTATACATCGTCTAGACATCTGAAGACTCTACGATAAGGAACTGGTGCATTCAGATCTCTCAAACGAGATACAAGGTTATTAGACTCATTCACCTTGTATTCCCATTCTTGGCGTAGACCGACACGATACTCTATTGAGTTGGTGTCTTGATTACTCCAGTAGTCATTATAATATGGTTGTAGAACCCAACATCTTTGGTGATCCAGGCCAACCCCAAACACCGTATGAATTCTCCTCACTTGAAAAACCAAATGAGCTTTTTTCACTTGAATTAATATTTGAAGACATCACGAATATAATAGGCTGAATAGTTTCTTTACAAATATTATACTGTACAAAAAATTATATTTTTTAAAAACATAATTATTGAAAAATGATGTTTTAGAACTTATGTACACGAGACTTAACTAAAAAAAGCTAACCCAACACTACCTATCAATTGAAATAGAGAAAATCAGTTGTTTGCTAGAAGTATCGTTATTATAATTTAACGTAGAAACGATACATTAAACTTCAAAGGATATACATAGTTAAACTACAATCCATCAATGCGAAAGTATTAAATATTACTCTCATCATCAGACATTTCAATATCTAACTGATATTGAGGTTTTCTTGTGTATCTCATGTAAGTACGCGCTTCGGCAACCAAACCTTGTTAGAGATGCTCACATGCCGTCGTTTCAAGCTCGTGTCAAAAAATTTGAATTTGCATTCGATTATTTTCTTCGCGGTAGCGATACAACGTCATCTGAAGGTTATGCAGCGTGTCTATTGGCGTTGTTCTAGCCAATTGATGCACTATTGGAATATTATATTGTCTGCATCCATCCACCATAATCTTTGATTGGTTAACACAATAAATGTATTCCTCCTGTATCCTTGCAACTCATCGTGAAGAGTAACGAACTTTTGGATCTAAAGAGTATGAGAATTCGTCTTCCAAAAGTCAATAACATCCCATTGAACGATACAAATCTCTCACTGTGTACATTTTTCAATCTCTATATTTTAATTTAATTAACTTTAATGGAATATAAATTCGATATCAAGTTAATATCAATTACATAAATTAAATTAATTTGATTTTAATTGAAATACTAAAATTAATTTTAAATTATTGAAAGACTAATTTTTTTTTTTAAAATAATAAAATAATTTTTTCAAATACATTTAAAAAATAAAAATTAACTAACTACTAAATTAAAAAATTAAACTAATTAACTAACCAAATATCTAACAAATTAAATTAAATGAACTAGTTAACTAACAAATTAAATAACTAAACTAACTAACTAATAAATTAAATAATTAAACTACAAAACATACTAATCAAACCAAACTAATAAATAAATTAAACAAAATTAAAAAAAAAAAAAAAAATTACATTTATCAGGTGGAAGAAATTCTGAAGTAAACTTCTAAAAAATCTTTGATGAACAACTCCCGTAAAAACTAAATACACAACTAAGTTAAGGAAAAAAAATTAAGAAAACTAATTCCAAGAATGAAAATAATTCGAAGGAGGAAAAAAATTTTAAAAAACGCAAGGAGGAAGATGCAGTTGAGAATCAAAATTACAAATGAGATATATATAGGGTTTGGACCCCAGGATATGATTCCCAGGTCCAAAAAATCAACCAAGTCAAGCGAGATGACCATTCACTATTGAATGGTCATCTCGTTTGACCGGCAGCAAGCAACAGTCGCTGCAGTTGCAGCGGCTGTCCTCGGGAACAGGCCAAAATGTTTGCCCCGTTCCCAGTTTCAATTTTATTTTTTATTTATTTTTATTAGTTTGGACCAGGGGGATCACATCCCCGAGTCCATATGTATACCCGGGGATGTGATCCCCGGGTATACAATTAGAATTTTTTTTTTCGTATACCCAGTGTTCGAAACACCGGGTATACGGCTCCCATAATTTTTTAACCCGGGGTTCGGAACCCCAGGTTCCGATCCCGAGGATCTAATCACCGGGTAACTTTATTGCCGTAATTAAGTTCAAAACTACATTTTCTCAGTATTTTTTTTTTTAAAATATAATAAAAGTGTAAACAACTCCTCTTAATTCTCTCTCTATTTTTTTTTTTAATAGAAACAAAGTAAACTAAAACATTAAATAAAAGATAATTTTTTCCATCTCATGTAAAATTTCAATGACAAAAATAATTGTATCCATTTTCAGCATAATTGGTTAAATTAAAAAAAAAAAATTATTTTTAATTTATTATAAATAGAAGAGGGTAATTAAAGTGTAGGTTGATGCAACGCCTATGCAACCTATTGGCTTAGTACTTTTTTGCACCACAGTTCATATGACCCAAAATGCTTAAACCAAGGTATAGTAATGGTCCACATGTCAGACAATCTTTTCTAATATTTCCGAGTGGGATCTCACAATGTCCTCCACTAAAAAACACGATGTCCTCGTTCTGTCGGCCCACTTCGTCCTCTTTGGTGGTGGGATAGACAGTTACTCAAAAGCGAACCCAGAGCCTCTACTTTTCTATCAACACCACCACACAGTGATGTTTCCGAATCAGATTTGATTCTTATATCATTTATAACGCATGCTGATCCATTCACCCAATAACTTTTTCCAATTGACACTGACATCCCAACAGCTCATATTATACTATTATAATATCACTTAATTATATATTTAACTCCAAAAGTTAATAAAATTTAAAATATTCCTTCAATTACACTTTAACTTATAAATTAATATAAAATCATAAAATACTAAAGATATATTATAAAACATCCAAATAAAATTATTTTTATTAAACAAAAAATCCGAGTATTACAGGAGGAGACAAAAGTACATGGATAAAAGACAATTAACCCATTATTTTAAAAAAAAAAAAAATATATGAAAAAAAAAAGTTGTCATAAAAAAACAAGCCCCTGATCAATAATTAATGGAGAGACACAGAAACAAACAAACAAACATATATATATATATATATATATATATATATATATATATATATATATATATTTTTTTTTATTTTTTTATTTTTTTTATTTATTTGTTTATTTTTTTTATTTTTTTTATGATGTTGCTTTTTTCTTGTATTGTGATTGGGACATCATGATGAGAGTACGATTGTTGTTTAGGAAACCTTCGTACCATTTAGCAGATAGCTTAGGTTTTCTGTCCAACGTTAGTGGATCAACATAGTACAGACCGAACCTTGTTCCGTACCCAAAAACCCACTTGAAATCATCCATCAACGTCCACACAAAGTAACCTCGTACATCGGCACCGCCATTTATTGCCCTGGCGAGTGACAAGAGATATGACTTGTGAAACTCGATTCGCTTGCCGTCATTCAGTACCTCCTCAACCAGTTCATCTTTTTTTGAGTAACCTGCCAAATTTAATTAAGGATTTAATCCAAATAATTATCTTTTTATCATAAAAGATTAACATTTAAAAAAAAAATCACCATTTTCAGTGACGAACATAGGCATGTTGTGGTATCTGTTCTTGACATAGTTGATGATCTCCTCCATGCCTCTTGGAACAACATAAAAATTCTGCATACCCGTCTGGTAATAATGGAAACAAGAAACATTTTAAATCACGCAAAAAAAAAAAAAAAAAAAGCCGATAAAAAAATCATATAAAAAAGAAATATTTTTACTGGTTCTCCGATTGGCACTCCGTTTCTCAGCTCAGTTCGAGAAGCCAAGCCTTCAATTACACGGTTTCCGATTCCGATGCAACTAGAATGAATGCAATCCTTGGTATAAAGAGTACCGTAATGGTTAACTCCGACAAAGTCGATACTGCCCTTCAAAATTTTCTTCTCTTCTGGGGAGAAATTTGGTAATTCGGTTCCATGATAACGGCGCATTTCTGGAGGGTAATCTCCGAATACCAATGGATCCAAAGCCCTGTTTGTTTTAAGAATTAGTAAAATTTAATCACACCCTTCTATTTTTTTTATATCATATTTGCCATAATTTTCGCAGTCCAGCATTCACCCAAAGTCACTGCACAATATTACCATGATTTTAACGTGATTTGAGACTTCCAACGGAATTAGTGAACTTCTCGTAAAATTATTGTGAGCTAAAGAACTGCACAGGCATAAAATTTAAGTTCGTCAACTGTTCATCAAAAACTCATTTTTTTTTCTCAATATCTTACCAAGCAACTTTAAAAGCCAAAACCCTATTTGCAGCATCTCGATCGAGCTCATCGTCTGTCAGTGCTTCATACATGAACATGTGCACAACAATTCCTATGAATCCACCTTGTTTAGCCTGCAAAAAACAGTAACAATTTCTCTTTTCCTTGTTTTCTTTTTAACGAAAAACGGAAAAAAGGGGGTTCAATTTAAGGTCAAGTTATTGCCTGAAATCTATCCCGATAGAGCTTGGCGGCTTTGGCGTGTCCTAACAACATGTTGTGAACAGCAAGAAGAGGCTCCACATCGGAATTTCCAAAAGAGCAGTTTCCGAAAGGCTGTGAGCAATGACCCGGAGGATAAGTGCCTTTCTCGTAAGCCATTTCAGCAAACAAGTTTGGCTCGTTGATTGTCGCCCAATATTTCACTCGATCCCCAAAATATTCAAAGCATATTTTTGAAAAATACAAAAATTCTTCCCTAAAAGAACATGAAAAATAGTTAGTTATCAACTCATAACATTAATCTATATAATAAAATAACTCAGTATAAAATTTTCAAACATATTTTTCACAAGTACTTTGCTTACAGATTTTATGATAACATTAAAAAAAACAAAAAAATGTACCACTCCACGTGCATCTCTCTAAATTCTTTCTATTTCTTCAAAAATTTCCCCTCTCCATCTCTAACTGTGGATCGAGTCACCCCCTATCAAACCCGACGACAACTGCACTATGCACCTCTATCAACACCACCATGAGCCATTACAGAACTATAATCATTCGACCAACTATTTGATTTGTTAAAACTTAAAATTATTTTTCCCAAATTTGTGGATTTTATAGTCCAACATTAATTTTTAAAATATATACATATTTATTTATGTAGTACTGCCTTATTGGTGGTGTGACTTTTTTTTTTTATTGAATGTTTGTACTAAGATTATTTCAAAAATGAAATTTTGAATGATGTTAAAAGAAATTTAAAGGATATTTTTAAGTTCATTTTTTCAAATCCGTGCATTCAAGCATAGGGTATATACACTAGTTGAAAGAAATAAATAAATATTCAGGAAAAAAAAAGAAGAAAAAAGTAGAAGAATGGTCATACTGCATAATAGGACTGAGCCAACCCTTATATCGTTCCTCGAGTTCTTGAGGGTAGTCGTGGTGGTGAATTGTCACAAACGGCTCAATCCCTGCATTTCGGTTTTATTTTTAATTTTATACTTGAGAACTAAATCAAATGATTTTTAATTTTTTTTTTTTTTAATCGTGTTTTAAGTGATGAATTGTATTATCAAACGGTGCCTAAGTTTCTGCTTAGTACCTTTGTCCAAGAGATTATTGATGATTTTGTTGTAAAAGGTGATCCCGGCTCGATTAACTTCTCCGAATCTACCATCTGGTGAAGTGAAAAGAACAAAATAAAAGTAGATAAAACGTAGAAGGAAAAAAATAAAAAATACAGAGAAAATTAAGAAGTATATATACTAGGTAGAATCCTGGTCCATGCTATGGAGAACCGGTAAGCATTCACCCCAAGATTATGCATTATGTCTATGTCTTCCTGCATTATTCACCAGGGGAAGAAGAAGGTGTTCCTCGTAATTTTTCTTCTCTGTTCTTAAATTATAAGGAACAATAAGAAATTGTTTCTTACACGGAAAATACTTACCAAGTACCGGTGGTAATGATCATCGGCTACATCTCCATTTGCTCCATCTTTTATGCTATCTGGAAGAATTTAAACAACAAAACGTTGAAGATCAAAAAGGGCAGCCCACCCTAGAGCTATAAAGCTTCCGCTATGCGCGGGGTCCGAGAAAGGGTAGGACCACTTAGGTCTATTGTCCGCAGCCTTATCTTATTTTTTTTGCAAGGAAAAAAAAATAAGGTAAGGTTGCGCACAAATCCGAAATCAAGAGTGCTTGTTTTAGATTTATCAAGTACTTTTAATACGACAGAAGGCGTCCCAATTGCTGAGGCTTCTTCCATCCTCAAGATATGCTCCTTCAATCTACATTTATGCTCATTCAAAAAAATAAATATAAAAAATAAAAAACAAAAAATAAAAAAACAGGAGAGAGAGAGTGAGAGAGAAGAGAGAGACTTGATATGCAGAAGTTGCAGCTCCAAAGAGAAACCCATGTGGAAAATTTGATCTTTTGATTTCTTTATCTTCGTCTTCTTCTTGTTTTTGATTGAAGCCTGCAGCAAAAGAAGGAAGAACAAGGAGGAGGAGAGGGAGAGAGAATATGCAGGTATGAATCATGGAAGCTCTCATTTTCGTCTACTTGGCGTGGAGAAATACAGAAAAGTCACTACTTTTGAAAATGGCTTCGTGGAATTTAACATACCACTCAATTGGTGGTTGGGTAGAGGCAATAATCAAATGTGAGACGCAGGGACCCATGAACAGATGATCAACAAAAAAATTAAATTGTCTGATAAGGTTGGTGACCCCCTCCCATGTTAGTCCTTCGTTCCTAGGATGCTTGCACAAATTCTTAACACCCAGAATGTATCTCGGTCAAGAACCTCCGACGTGAATTGTCCGTACCTTGCCTCACGCTAACCTGAGTTTATATAGTCCTTCATACGGTGGGAACGAGGAGAGAGAGAAAGAGAGGTTGCGATCACGATTCCATTACCAGCTTAATCATGATTCTGTTATTCCCGCGTCCCTCTGTCACACGAATATTCTCCAGCGATATCAGTGACACTCTTCTTAATGAACTTCTCGTCCGACTCCTCTCTTAGACCCGACCCACGAGTAGATTCTGGGTTTTGGGTACCATGTGGGCTTCCTCTGGGCGTTCTGCTCTCTCTAGGGGCTCAGGCCCACAAGTGATGGCGGATTTGGGCCTATCTGGCCTACGGAAGTCCCTGGTCTATTCGGGGACCTTCAGGTTCTCCCGTTGCATGGCCCACGGCTAAATCCACCACTATCACCTACCATACGAAGAACATAATTCTTGCTCTCTTCGATTGATCGGCCATCAAACAAGCATTCTTTTCACAATTTATTCAGGAAACATCGAACAAACAAAATACAGAAACATCAAATAAACAAAATACAATTTATTTATTCGGAAAAAAAAGCCATTGGGAGGCCAATGTTTTGGGTGAAATTCAATACATTTCATCATACCCAAAAGTTATTTGAGGTAATAAGACATTATTGTTCTTGTATGAACCTTTTATTTTTGCGGTTTCTTCTTTGTTGCTGTGGAGGCTGCTGTTTGTTAGGAAATCTTGGTACCATTTAGCAGAAAGCTTTGGTACACGATTCAGGGTTTGAAGATTGATGTAAAAAAGTCCGAATCTCACGCTATAACCTTGTACCCATTCAAAGTTGTCCATCAACGACCATATGAAATATCCACGCACATCCGCTCCATTCCTATCGTTACCACAAACTAATAAAACGTTACTCGCTTGGAAAATGAAAATAAGGTCCAATAATCGTTCAAAACAGTGTGTATAAATGTGTGTGTATATATATATATATATATATAGAGAGAGAGAGAGAGAGAGAGAGAGAGAGAGACCTCATTGCTCGGGTCAAGGAAGCAAGATATGCTTTGTGAAATTCAATTCGCTTGGTGTCATTCAGTAAGGCCTGCACGTTTAGATCATCTTCCATCGGTAGAGTATAGCCTGAAAATGAAGACATAATTTAAAAAAAAAAAAAAAAATCATGAAAATTATAATATCGATTTTATCAAAATCGTGATTATTACTCACCATTTTCGCTTAAAAACATCGGCTTGTTGTGGTATCGTTTCTGAAGATAGCCAATGGCTTCCTCCAGGCCTCTTGGAACTATATAAAATGTTGGCATCCCAGTCTGTCAAATTCAACTTTTTTTTTTATTCAATTTGTTGAAATTTCAAGAGTAAGATATGGTTAAAAAAAATTACGCTTTCATACCCTCTCTCCAATAGGAACACCATTCCGCTCGCCAGTAGTATAGGTGAAGCCTTGAATAGGATGATCACCACTGTTTCCGCAGCTAGAATGAAGGCAGTCCTTTATATACTGAGTTGTATAATGATTAGCTCCTATGAAATCGATACTATTTTTCAAGTACTTCTTCTCCTCTTCAGTGAAAACGGGCAAATCACTTCCTAAATATTCACGCATTTCGGAAGGGTAATCTCCGAATACTAGAGGATCCAAATTCCTATTTAAGGCAGAACGCAAAAAAAAATATTTGAGAGAGCTTCGCCGTATCCCAGTATGATAACATCTTTATCATCTAGCTAAGCTATTCTTTTAATGCTGAGAAGAATGAGAAAAGCACTAAGGTAGCGTTTGGTTTCATAAAATTAGACCTTCAGTATGGAAAATTAGAAATGAACGCACGTAAAAATCAAGTCATATGCATTGATTTTAAATTTGAATTCCAAAACCTTGAATTTTGTGCTACCAAACGCCGCCTAATACATACCACGCCAAGTAAAAAATGATGGCTCTATCTGTAGCTTCACGATCAAGCTCATCATCAGTCAACGGTTCATACATGTTTGCGCATACAGTAACCCCTATAGATCCACCCTGTTTTTTCTGCATCAACCGAAAAAACCCGCTAATGCCAAAAAAAAAATTAATTAAAAAAAAACAAGAAAAAATGTTTTTTTAACCTGATAGTGATCACGGTAGAGCTTGACAGCTCTCGCATGAGCCAATAACATGTTATGCATCGCAATAAGAGGCTCAATATCAGAATTTCCGGCAGTGCAATTTCCAAAAGGCGGTGAACAACGAGCAGGTGGATAGAGTCCGTCCCTGTAAGAAGTCCATGCAGACAGGTTTGGCTCATTGATTGTTGCCCAATACTTAACTCGATCACCAAAGTACTTAAAACATGTTTCTGCAAAATGTACAAAATCTTCCCTGCAAAAAACAGATAAAACTAAATATATTTCACAATTTTTATTTTTTTTTTATTTTTTGTTATGAAAAAATGGGTATTACTGCATCTGAGGACTGAGCCAAGACGCATATCGGTCCTCGAGTTCTTGAGGCAAGTCAGTGTGATGAATTGTCACAAATGGTTGAATTCCTGCATAATATGTTGTATGTTCTGAGACTCAAACTATACCATATTAAATTGTAGGGTGGTCTTGGGTCTCCCTCAACCCCAAAAACTAGCTTTTGAAATGAGACTTTTTCTCACACTTATAACCTGACCACCAACCTATTTCACATCCGATGTGGGATTAAACCCATCAATATCCCCCACACATCTTGCCTTTGGTCGGCTAACCATCGACCAGTTTTTTCTTTGCAGCTATTGGCCAAAAATTGTTGTAACCTAGGCTCTAATATTGGTGTATGGTGGTCTGGGCCTCTCTCAACCCCAAAAGATAGCTTATGATGTGAGACTTTCGCTCACACTTAAAACATGACCAACAACCCCTTCCACATCGGATGTGGGATAAACCCAACATAAAGTTCAGTTTTCAGAGATCAATGAAATTAATATTTTGGTTAATTAGTACCTCTTGCTAAGAGATTATCGATAATATCGTTGTAAAACCTGATCCCACTTGGATTAACCTCACCAAATCTCCCTCCTGATACAAACCCACATCATGATTAAGTTAATTCACTGCAACTAATACAGAAAAATGGCGGAAATTTCCAAGCAATAAAAAAGGGGAAAAAAAGACCTAACGTAAGTGTAATTTTCCCAAATTGGAAAGGAAAGACGAGAAGACATACTAGGTAGAACTCTGGCCCATGAAATGGAGAATCGATAAGCATTCAAACCCAGAGAATCCATAATCTCAATGTCTTCCTGCAATGATTCATGAAACATATGAAACCTCATTTATTTATTTTTTGCATTTTTTGGGTTTGAAGAAAGCGACAACGGAAGAAATTTGAAGCTGCATACCTTGTAGCGATGGTAATGATCATCGGATACATCTCCGTTCCTTCCGTCTTTAATGTTACCTGGATCAGGAACAAAATTCATGGCGTTTTCTTATATCTAGCAGAACAAATGGGGATGATTTATAGTACCTTTGGTATGAGAGAAGACATCCCAGTTGCTCAGACTCTTTCCATCTTCAAGATGCGCTCCTTCAATCTGCAACAAGGGTTCAAATTAGATTACCGAGAAATTGGGGGGTGGGGGGTAAAGAAGGAAGAAAATGAAGAAGCTGAACTTGATATGAAGAAGTGGCGGCTCCAAAGAGGAAACCATCTGGGAAATCTGATCTATGGATTTCTTGTGCTGTTTCCTCTGCTGCGTCTCCGCCATGGAAGACTCGAAGACAAAGAGAGTGAGCAGAGAAAAGGGAAAAGAGAAGAAAGAAGAGATAAAACCGGGTGCTATTGATTTCCATGTACAGTTCTTAATTTTGACAATTTGGCAGCTGATCAGGGGATTGGATGATTCCAAGTACCGCAGTTGTAGTTGGGGCCAAAACAGCATTTATGTTATGCATGTGAATAGGAAAATTATGAGAACCAATTTGAGACACAATTTTTTTTACCTCCTAACCAATATTACATAGATCTCTCCCAAAAAATAAAAAAATATTAATTATCTATTTATTCTTAGTTTTTATAAAAATATAAAATAAATTCAGTACGATTACAATTTTACCATTTTAACTTTATATATGTTTTTTTCTTTTCTCACTTTTTTTTTTTTTTTTTTTTTTTTTTTTTTTTTTTTTTTCAAATCTCTCTCTCCATTCTCCAACCCTCCTACAATCTACCACCATCACCATCAGCCCCTAACCTTCTTCTTCATCTTCGTCTTCTCCTTTTCTCTCTCTCACCTCTAAGCCTCCGCACATATCCGCTAGACTTGCACAACGCAGATACGACAAGGGATCAATGCGTTCTGACGGCCCTTGTGGATCTACGTAGAGGGCCATTGAGTCTGTGCAGATCCGACGGATCTATGCAGATTTGGAAATTGGAGGGCTTAGGGTGGGAGGAGAAGGGGGTTGCAGGAGGGGAGAAAATGGATTGAGAAAGAGAGAGATATATAAAAATAAAAATAAAAAACGTCGCTGGCGCCGGCGGAATGACTGTTGGCCAACGGAGGTTGTCGGTGAAGATCCCTAGAGAAGATGGAGGTGGGAGGATGACGAAAAAAAAAATTAGAAAAGAAAAGAGAAGAAAACATAATAATTTTTCCATTTTACACATAAGATAAAGGGCAATCTAGTAATTTTAGAAATGAATTTCATATTGTAAGGTAATATTGGAATTCAAATATAGCGCTAGTCAGTCAACTCCGAGTTAAAAGGTTGACTGCTTTGATTAAAAAAAAAAAAAAAAGATATTCTTGGTATTTGATAAAACACAGAGAATTTCGGTGGTATCTATTAAAAGACAAGAGTGTTTAAGTGGCTCCTGGTATTTAGCAGTCGACACATTTGGTTCCTAAACTATTATTTGGTTTCGATGTGGTTTAAATTTTCTATTTTATCCTTATAATTAAGGATTTTTTAATTAGACACTCATTTTTACACTTGATATTTGTATGGGTCCCAATAGACAAGCTCAAACAATTAAAAATCCAAACAATTATTTTTATTTTGAGAAAATCCAAACTTTACATACACAATAGCTCACGTGCGGCTTAGATTGATCTTGCTCTTTAGGTATTTTTGGAAACTACCACCACATGTTCAAATCTGATTTTTGTTGTACAGTTATAAATTTGTTTATTTTGTTTTGATGGTGATCTGATGATCTTTTTGTTTCTTTTCTGACCTATCATTCGCTATTATCAGCTGGGTATTTTTCGAATTCAAATGTTTGTTTTTTGATTTATTCTCTTTTGGAAATTATGTTTTTTGTTGAACCCATTATTCTCTTGCCTGGAAACTATTTGTAAAACTGCCAAATCCCTTAGTTTTTTCGCCTTTTGTTATACTTTGATTTGATAAGCACTAGCGTATGCATGAAATCTGAAATTGAGGTGGATTTTTTGTTAGTTACATGCAGTATTGTTTTGCGATCTCCTTTTTCAGTGGTTTTCTAGTGTAGATTCAAACTAATGTAGTTCAAATAGTTATTGAATTTATCAATGTGGATATGCGTCCATCAAAGAATCTATATGTAGTTTATGTTGTTGATTTTTGTTGTACAGTTATTGTTGGTGTCTGAAATTGGTCCAACTAGCAATATGGTCCGAACACTCTTGGGTCAGGAATGAAAGGGTTATTGATCTCGCGTCTTTCCGTGTTGCAGCCGGGTCGATTGGCTGAACTGGCCTGAATACGAACCCGGGTCTTCATTTCCTTCCTTGCTCCTGACCGCTGTTCGGGCTGAGCTCCTGGTTGCCACCTACACAAGGGACGACCGGGTTGTTCTCAGCGTGTCCCCTCCGGCGTGAGAGTAAGGATCCGAGGAGAAAGATAGGTTGGAGAGTTACTGTTATCTTGACCTGTCTGACCGATATGAGAATAAGTTTCTCTCTCTAGAATAATTTTCTCATGTGTGTAAAGTGTGGAGGAAGCCTCCTATTTATAGGCGAAAGAGTGATTAGCATAAACAAGATTATGACTTTAACCTCGGGTTACCGGTAAGCAGTCAGGCGCGCGGATGACATGGAGGATTAGAGCCATGGGCCTGGACCTTGGGCCCATCACTGTTGAGGATGAGGTTGGCACCCGACCTCCCAGGGTGGTAAACGAGGTTGGTCGCACCAGTGGAGATCGGTCTGGGCACTCCAACCTCCCGCGGGCTGATGAGCGAAGATCAGGCAGGCCACTCGCGAGGAGGTCGGTTTGGGTACACTGACTTCACGTGGGTTATCGAAAGAAACCAGTCTGGGCTACCTATTTGCCGGGCTAGAACGCAAGTAGGTCAATGGCGGACACGACCTTAATCGGTGGGCACGTAGAGGGGCCCAACTTTACCCATATCAGTTGCCCCCTAAGCTTCTGCGTGGAAGTGGGACACGAGGCGCTGAGGTTTTAGCGGGCTGGTCTCATGAAGCAGGCACCTTGCTGAAAGATAGAGCGGTTTGTTGGGACCAGGGTAGTACAGTCTGGCTGGGGATGTCCTTTAGTGTCTCCTGGAAGTTAAACCGACATGTCTGACGCACCTTTTGGCTTCTCGAAGAAGCCAGACTGTAGGTCCGTTTGGATGCTTCACACGTGGTTGTGGCACGAGAATCGGTGTTCTGCGAGCCGCATAATGAGACGCAACGTTTGGACTTCCCGGTACACTATAAATAGGCGATCCATTCTTCGAATTTCTCACCAGGTTTTTGTGACAGCTTTCACCGACCTCCGGAGCACGGTACTCTTCTTGTTCTTGTCTCCCATTCTCCTCTTTTCATTTTCTCCTTCATGTCTTTCGAGTCTGAGGTCGGCTGGTCGGGGAGCAGTGCGTCCCTAATAGACGTGATAGCTGTGTACTCCCCTAGCGTCCAGATGGAGCTCAGCTCCTCTGCGACAGAGTCAGACCTTCCCGTTCTACCGGCCTCCCGGTCGGAGGGCGAGGAGGAGCCCACTGTTGAGTGGACGACCTCGTCCGAGGAGTCTCAGGGAGAGACCGGTGCAGGGGCACTCCCTGCGGTTGGTCTTTCCCGTGGCTCCCGTAGGACGGGTCAGGATCCAGGCCGTCAACATCGGGGCTCCCTCTACAGGCGAGCTCGACTTCGCGGCAGTCAGACTGCACAGTTTCCCGGGGCGCTCCGGTCTAGGAGCTAGAATCTGAGCTCTCAAAGAAAGCGGTTCGCAGACTCCATAACATGTACGTGATGCCGCGCTCGGTAGTGCTCCGAGCAGTAGGGCCAAAAGACCGAGCATGCGACCCACCCAAAGGGTTTATCGCAGTTTAAGACCAGCAGCTGCAGGCCGGGCTGCGATTTTCCATCCACCCCTGGGTGAGGGGGGTTTGTTGGGATTTGGGCATGTGTCCATCATAGCTCTCTCCCAACAGTATCCGCCTTATCGTGTTGTTCTATATCATTTTCTTGGCCGAGAGAGTGAAGCCGTCCTTCAACCTGTTCTCTACTTTGTTTCTGGCGAAGGCCATGCCCGACAGAAAGGGCTGGTTTTACATACCAGCCCGGCGAAAGTTTCTCAAGGGCTACCCCGAATCCATCAAGGAATGGAAGACGGGGTTCTTCTTCTTGGGAGGTACCGGTTGGGAGTCCGACGAGAAGCCTTAGTTTGATTTTTCGGTCCAGAGGTATTGGGGAGATATGGGTAAGTCTTTTCCTGCTCCGTCCTCGCTAATCATACCCTGGTTCTCGTTCTGACAAGCTTCTTGTTTATTCTTTTTCAGTGACCAGGAAGCGAAAGCCCAGCGCAAACATTTTACAGGAGAAGGAGGTGATCCTCAGGACGCCGTTCACTAACGCCATTCCTCTGCTATCGTCGTGTCTGTACGATATATACTTTTGGAGCAATCCAACCCTGCCAGCACCATTCCTAAACCCGGAATCGAAAAACGGTGAGTGCTTTGAGCCCGTCCCGTTGTTCTTCTTCACTTATTATTCTTCCAGTTGATTGGTTTATCTATTTTGTTTTTAGTTATGGACCTGGCTGCGCTAGCCCGGATGGGGAAGAAAAATATGGAATCCCGACAGGCTGCCTGAGGCACACTGGCCGGGACAGGAACGAAGGAGATGAGGCCGGCAAGCCAAGCCCGATCTATCCCCACGCCCAGTAGGGCTGACACCCCGGTGGCTACGAATGCCACACAGATAGAGATCATCGAGGATGACCTTGCCGCGCTCGTAAGGAAAGACAAGGGGAAGAGGAAGGTAGGGACATTCGACGCACCGTCCGGTCGTCACAAAAAGAGTCAAGCCGCTACTCCGATTCGGGATGAGGAATAGACGCGCAAGGGTGCCGGGGAACCAGAGATGATCATCCATACTGGGCTCAGACCCGACCAACCGGCAACTCAAAACGGTAGCGTGTTGACGCAATACGCTATGCGGATAGTGCCTCTGGCAAATAGGAGGAGGCTCGCCGATAAGACAGACACCAAGCTCTGTGCCAACCTGAATTGGCACACGTTCTCGATAAGTAACCCTCACATGTCGGTTTTTAGAACTTTGAGAATACTTCACATTTTTAACGCCATTGTCGCCGACTGTGCAGTCCATGTTTACCGCTCTCGAGGTCGATGCTTGCCTACACGAGGCCAACCAGGTGGTCGAGGGTCTTACACAGGCCAGAGAGAAGGACATCGAGATCATGGAGGACCTCAAGAAGAAGCTGGATCGGGTGACCGGCGAAAACTAGAGGCTTCAATCAGAGAAGGCGGCGGTAGAGAAAAAGGTCGAGGAGTCCAGGTGATCCGAGCACGTGGTCAAAGCAAAGCTGAAAGAACTCCGTAGGGACAATGCGGTCGAGCTTGAGAAGGCCCGCGCTGATGCGGTTGCCCAGTACAAGAAAAGTGAAGAATTCACCGGGCTTAGGGACCGTATTGCCGTCAGCGTGATCGGGCTAGGCTTCAAAGGAGCGATCAATTTCCTGCGCCAATAGTTTCCTGAGGTTGACTCTTCAAGGTTGACAATCGAGCTGACAAGCGAGGACATTACCAAGGCCGAGGCATTGCAAGGTGCTGGGCTGGGCGATACACCAACGCTATTGACGCGCCAAAACGACCATCTGAAAGCCGCGATGAGGGTACGGCAGATGAGCCCACAGCCGACCAGTCCGCCAGCCCAGCCTGACGAGCTCTTTTTTAGCTATTTTTCTTTCTTTTTTCTTTTTGCACGGCCCAGCAAATAGCGGGCTTGAATCTTGCGTGCAGCAGTCATGCTCTTTTTGTAGTTTTAACAAACGGTCTGAATATAATATACTATTGCTCTTCTTTTTCTGTGTCCATTTTACTTGTTGAATGTTTATGTTTTCGTAAAAGAAATTTCAATTTTCATAAGTGACCAATGTTTGCTGAGCTGAGGAACGATTCCTATGCCCGGCATTCCTCGCTGAGGAACGATTCTTGTGCCCGGCATTCCTCATGGCCCTTGCCCCCCCAGTCTATCAGTAGATCTCGTGCTCAGCGAGCTGTAGTGGTGGATTAGGTAAAACCCTTCAGTTGTTTTGGCCCAAGTGACCCACGCGAGACGACCTGAATGAATTGTTCTGTGCTCGGTCAACTTTTGTCACTTAGACCATCGATCGTTCCATAGTCGGATACCTTGCCCCCCAGGAAATTGAAGGAGCCCGTCCCAGCCGGGCGGCAATGCTGTCTTACCGGGCGAGAAATTTAAGATACGCTATGTCCGTTTGTACTTGCCCCCCAGACGATCAAGGGAGCTCGCTTAGAGCGAGCTATCGAAGACGTCTTTTCTGGAGTGATTAGCACAACTTCGTCATGCTACTTCGATTTTGTCCCCAGACGATCAAGGAAACTTGTAGTCAGCAATCTTCTGTAGTCGTCTTTTTTGGGTGGCCGTTGAAATTGCCTTTAGATTATATGGCGAGCCCAATTTCTGGGCTCGTCGGTCTTCACCTGGCCGTTGCTTTGGACTTTGCACCCTAGACGATCGGACCAGTCCGATTTTTGGGCTCGCTGATCTTCTCCTGGTTGTGGACTTTGACTTTGCCCCCCAGACGATTGGACCGGCCCGGTTTGTGGGCTTGCCGATCTTCTCCTGGTTGCGGGTTGATGGTTGGGATCTTTTGCCCCCCCAGGCGATCTGTCGAGCTCGGTCTTTTCGAGATCGCCGATCTTCTTTAGAGTTCGATTCGCTAGTGGACTATTTCATGAAAAATAGAAATTCATTGAACCGAAAACGCTTTCTTTTCATTTACCATAATCTTTTACAATACAAGTTGCGCAAAATCAAAATACAAAGTGTTGGGAAAGTTGTGTAGTTATCAAGAGATGGTTTGGTAGTAGCGTCTGAGGTGTTCAGCATTCCAGGGGTGCCTAAGTGGTACCCCTTCCTCCGTTTCCAATGACACGGTACGGACCCTCCCAAGTGGGTGCTAGCTTTCCGGCGTTTTGTTCCTTCATCGCTAGAGTGACCTTCCGTAGGACAAGGTCCCCTAAGTCAAAAAAGCTAGGACGGACGCAGTGATTGTAGTACCGGGTCGTCCTCTGTTTGTAGGCAGCTTGATGGACTCAGGCTCGTTCTCTCCTTTCTTCGAGGAGGTCGAGGCTTAGAGTCAAGCCGGCTTCGTTCTCAACTGGGTTAAACGGGTGGGCGGTGCAAGAAGACGACATTCCAACCTCTACGGGAATCACGGCCTCAGAACCAAATGTCATCGTGAATGGGGTCTCGCCGGTCGGTGTCCAGGCTATTGTGTGATAAGCCCACAGCACAGGATACAAGTCTTTCACCCATAACCCCTTTGTTTTGTCCAGTCTGGTCTTTAGATTTTGCAAGATAGTCCGGTTAGTGACTTCAACCTGTCCGTTTGCCTAAAGGTGGCCGGGGGAGAAGAATTTTGTTTTGATCCTGAGTCCGGCGCATAGCTCAGCGAACAGGTCGTTATCGAACTGTTTTTCATTGTCGGAGATGATGGCCCTTGGTATTCTAAACCTGCAAGTTATGCGTTTCCACACAAAGTCTCGAATATGTTGCTTGGTTATTGTCACCAGTGGTTCGGCCTCAACCCACTTGGTGAAGTAGTCAATAGCGACGACCAGAAATTTCCTCCGGCCGGACCCCAGGGGAAAGGGGCCGAGGAGGTCGATACCCCACTGGGCGAACGGCCACGGGCCAGACATTGGCACGAGCTCGTTCGGAGGGGTGTGAGCGTGCGCGAAAAATCATTGGCACTTGTCACACCTTTTTCACGAACTCCCCTACGTCCTACAACATTTTAGGCCAATAATACCCATTCAAGAGCAACTTTCTGACCAAGGATCTGCCCCCCCCCCAAGTGATTTTTGCATATTCTCTCGTGGACCTTCCTCATAACATACTCAGCTTCTTCAAGTAGGAAGCATCGGGAATACGGACCGGAGAAGGATTTACGGTAAAAGACAACATCGATGAGCGTGTACCACGCTGCCTGGTATCGTATCCTTTGAGAGTGGGCATAATTACTGGGTAATATCCCGTAGGCAAGATAGCTCATTATGCGATCCATCCAGGTTGGTTCCGAATTCAAGGCGCATATGATTGCAGGCTCGTCCGAGGAAGCTATACTCAGCTCGGCGAGAAATTCAACAGGGACCATCCTCCTGAGTGTGTACTCAATGGTCGACACCAGGTTAACCAGGGCGTCAGCGTGCCTATTCTCTTCTCAAGGTATTTGCGTGACTCTAACCCTCTCAAAGAGCTTCGACAGGTCTTTAACCCTCTCCAGGTAGGCTACCATGCTCGGGTCCTTCATGAGGTAATAACCGTTAACTTAGTTGACCATGAGCTGGGAATTACACATTACTAAGAGGGATCTTACATTAAAATCCCGGGCTAAACGAAACCCGACTAGCAATACCTCGTACTTGGCCTCGTTGTTGGTAGCTCAGAATCTGAGCCTGAGGGCGTACTCGATCTCTTCTTTATCTGGGGCCATTAGGACTATGCCGGCCCCTGAGCCGCTCTAATTGGAAGATTCGTCGGTGAACAGTTGCTATGAGTCGGGCCCGAGGTCATCCTGGTGCCTCACTAGCTCGCCCATGATGCCGGCCGTTCTCGGCCTTTTAGGGGTTTGTGTGGGATAACCTAGGTTGGTAATAGTTTCTTCCTCGGGGAAGGTCAGCTCGGCTATGAAGTCAGCGAAGACCTATCCCTTGATTGCTGTCCTGGGGCAATATTAGATGTGGAATTGACCTAACTCCATGCTATACTTCATCAATCTCTCGAATATGTCAGGTGAATGGAGGATCTGCCTTAATGGCTGGTCCGTCAAAACCACGATCGTGTGGGCTTGGAAATATTAGCGTAGTTTTCTGGAGGCAATCAACAGGGCATAGGCTAGCTTTTCGAACTTCGTGTATCTTGTCTCTACATCAGTTAGAACGCAACTGGAGTAGTAGACCGGGCTTTGGACACCGACGTCCTGTTGGACCAGGGCGGCACTAATGGTCGTGGGGGAGGCCGCCACATAGAGGAGCAGGTCATAACTCTTTTGGGATGTAGTGAGCAGAGGAGCCGACGAGAGATATCTTTTTAGCTCCACGAAGTCGTGGTCATACTCGTCATTCCATTCGAATGCCCTGTTCTCCCGGAGAATTTTGAAAAAGGGAGGCATTTTTCGGACGATCTGGAGATGAACCGATTCAAGGCGGCTAGTCGACCTGTTAGCATTTGGACCTCTTTTTTATTCTGAGGAGGTGCCATACCGAGCACTGCGCTGATCTGATCGAGGTTAGCGTCGATGCCGTGTTGGGATACCATAAACCCTAGGAATTTACCCGCAGACACGCCGAAAATACATTTGTTTGGATTCAGCCTCATGCGATAAGCTCGGAGTTTGTCGAAACAGGCCTGGAGGTGGGCGAGATGGTCCTCAGCCTGGACACTCTTCACGAGCATGTCGTCGATGTATACCTCCATTGAGCTCCTTATTTTCTCCTTGAACATTTTATTGACAAGCCTCTAATAAGTGGCTTAGGCATTGCGGAGGCCAAAGGGCATGACTTTGTAGCAGTACATACCCCGGTCAGTGATGAAAGAGGTCTTGCTCTTTTTGGGAGGGTACATGGGGATCTGGTTGTAGCTGGCGTAAGCATCAAGGAAGCTAAGTCGCTCATGCCCCACCGTAGCGTAGATCACAATGTCGATCCTCAGGGGTAGAAAAAAGTCTTTCGGGCAGATCTTGCTTAAACCCTTAAAATCGACGCAAAGTGGCCATTTATTGCTGGCCTTGGGGGCCAGCACGATGTTTGCGAGCCAGTCCAGGAACTTTACCTTCTCGACAACGTCTGACCTTACGAGTTTGTCCATCTCCTCTTTAATTATCTTCTGTCGTTCTGGTTGGAACTTCCTCCTCTTCTACCAGACAGGTGAGTAGTGGACGTCGGCGTGCAGTTGGTGCATGGAAACACTTGGATCAATACCAGGAAGCTCGTTGTGCGCCTAGGCAAACAAGTCGTAATTTTTTGCCAGTGGCTCAGTAAGGTGGGACCGTTCTTTTGGCCTTAACCGAGCTCTGATCCTAACCGTTCTCTCCAAGATAATGGGATGAATAGGGACGTCAATCAGATCTTTGTGGGGCCGCGAGATGGGCTCATCATCACGTGGATCGTCGATCAGAACAGGCTCCGCCCCGTGAGTCAGGATCACGAGCCCTTCATCCAGGCGAGGGGTACACAACTCGGCCCCCGACTGTAATTGCTATTTTTTCTCCAAGGCTCTTCTTGCACAGGACCGTGCGGCTTCCTGGTTTCCCTGAACCTCTCCCATTCTGGAATCCGTGGAGAACTTATTTTTTCTGGTGATAGAGGGAGCATACGGCTTTAAGGGCAGCCACAGTGGGTCGTCCCATAATTGCATTATATAGCTACGGTCTGTCCACGAAAAGAAATTTAGACCAGACAGTGGTGACATCAGGGCTACAACCAACGGTGACGGGCAAGGACACCCAGCCAATCGAATTAACTACGTCGCCACCAAACCCGACGAGCGGGGACCAGACGGGCTGTACGGAGCTTGCTTCTATGCCTATTTTGTCGAAGGCTCCCTTGAATAGAATATCTATCGAGCTTTCTCCGTCGACGAGTATCCTCACCATCTTGAAATGGTTGATTAAGGCTGCGATGACCAGGGCATCGTCGTGCGAAATGTGCACCCCCACTAGATCGACCTTGCTAAATGAAATCACGTTGTGGGAGGCCGCATCTATTGTGCTAACCTCATAGACGCGCTGCTCTATTTTCCTCTTACTTTTACATTCGTACCGCTTCCGAGAAGAAAATATTCCCCCTGCGAAACCCAGGCCACCATGGATGACGTTTATTTCGCCATCGACTCTCAACTCAGAATCGTCCTTAGCTCAGTCACCGAGGGGTCAGTTCCGATTATCATTTCGCTTTCGGCCATGTCATCGGCGGCCGTTGCGACGATCATTCGAGCTAGCCATTTCCTCATCGGGTCGGCGGATGTAGTTCCCGTGGTAGCCCCTGCGGATAAGGGCTTCAATCTTCTCTTTTAACTGGAAGAATTCGTCACTGGAATGACCATTACTCCTGTGGAAGTCACAGTGTTTATCAGTTGACTTCCCGAAGGGCTTTCCTCTAAGGGGGTGCGGGCGAGAACAGGCCTTTCCCGGCATTCTCGGTAAAGATAGTCACAACGGAAGCCATCAGGGGAGTGTAGACCACCTGACAAGTGCCCGACGGTGGTATCCGGTCTCCTGGCAACAGGCCTAACCTCCCATCTGCCTGGAGTCTCCTAAACGCTTGGGACCGGCTCGTTCCCTCGTCGGCTCGAGACTTCTTACTGATAAGGTCTTCTTTCTCTTTTGTTATTTTATCGACAAGGTCAACCTTGTAGAAATTGGCACCGAGGTCCAGTGCTTCGCGAAGGCTAGCCGCCGGCCTGGAGTTTAGGTTATATAAAAGTCTTCGGTGCCTCAGCCCACTGGTAAAAGCATTTAGCGCTACTTCATCAGAAACTCATTCACACACGATAGTCTCCATCCAGAATTGATCCACGTAATTGGCGAGATTCTCGTTTTTCTCCTGCCTGACGCCAAAGAGGTGAGACGCAATTTTCGGCCTGCGACAAGACTGACTAAATCTCTCCATGAACTGTTGTTCAAGCTGGAGAAATATGGAGATTGAGGTCGGCGGGAGATTATTAAACCACGACCTGGTCGGGCCAGTCAATCCGAGCGAAAAAAAATTGCACCTGATGGCATTTGTCGCAGCATGTACATCCATGTGGGAAACGTATATAGAGAGGTGATCCAACGGGTCAGTCATCCCATCATACTGGGTGGCTGGTGAGTTGGGAAACCAGTACAGAACTGCCTCTTCGGTGATTTTCGCAGAGAAAAAAGACCTGACCCTGGCATGAAGCTCGGGAGCTAAACCGGTATTGCGCATGAGACTAAGGGCGGCCTCCATCTCTGCCAGGCATCGCTCCATTATGGTTGTCACCCTCTCAGGGGCGACAATCTAGCTAGCAGCAGGTCTGGGCTCCCTCATACGAGCTTGTAGGAGGGGAGAATGAGAGTTTACCTCCCTGATTTGAGAAGATCAGTGCTTAGAACGCTCACGGAAGCTATACTCTCGAGCCGGCAGTAATCCCGGCCAGTCTTGGGATCGTCAACCACGAGTTGACTTGAAAATATTTGTCGAGGCAACTGGAGGGTCAAGGTCCCTATCCCTCAGTGCTCAGTTAACGGCTTGAGGCCAAGCTTGTGCCATCTGCCCGTAAGAGCCCAACGCTCGATCATCGAACTCCTATGGGCGAGCCTTCTCCTCAGCAAGATGAAGGTCCGGTCACCCTTCGACCGGGGGTGAGGGTATGTAGGAGAGGAGGATGTCGAAGTATTCTTGGAACTTGTCGAGTTGGCGTTCCACATTGTCGAGCCTGGCGGCATCGACAGCCCCGGACGTCTACCCTAGGCAGAGGTCCTCGATATCGACGTTCCAGTTTCGATGTTTGTGCCTTCTTCGTTTGTCGTTCGGCGGGCAGTAGCTCGAGTTTTCGGCCTTGGAGCCCGCGACATATCCTCCTTAGACTATCTATTCACCGGGTGGATTATGTTATCTAATCGATGAGAGTAACCAAACCTTGTGTTCATCAAACCCTAGCCAAGCGGGTGGCTGATGATTCAAATGAGGCTTTTTGTAGTTCTTCCCACAGACGGCGCCAAACTGTTGGTGTCTGGAATTGATCCAGCCAGCAGTATGGTTCGAACACTCTCGGGTCAGGGATGAAGAGGTTACTGATCTCGCGTCTTTCCGTGTTGCAGCCGGGTCGGTTGGCCGAACTAGCCTGAATACGAACCCAGGTCTTGATTTCTTTTCTTGCTCCTAGCCGTTGTCCGGGCTGAGCTCCTGGTCGCCACTTGCACAAGGGACGGCCGGGTTGTTCCCGGCGTGTCCCCTCCGGCTTGAGAGTAAAGATCCGGGGAGAAAGATAGGTTGGAGAGTTACTGTTACCTCGACCTGTTTAACCGATCTGAGGACAAGTTTATCTCTTTAGAATGATTTTCTCGTGTGTGTAAAGTGTGGAGAAAGCCTCATATTTATAAGCGAAAGAGTGATTACCATAAACAAGATTAAGACATTAACCTCGGGTTATTGGTAAGTAGTTAGGCGTGCGGATGACACGGAGGATTAGAGCCATGGGCTTGGGCCTTGGGCCCATCACTGTTGAGGATGAGGTCGGTACCCGACCTCCCGAGGTGGTAAACGAGGTAGGTCGCACCAGTGGAGATCGGTTTGGGCACTCCAACCTCCCGCGGGCTGATGAGCGCAGATTAGGTAGGCCACTCGCGAGGAGGTCAGTTTGGGTACACTGACTTCATGCGAGTTGCCGAAAGAAACCAGTCTGGGCTGTCTATTCGCCGGGCTGGAACGCAGGTAGGTCGACGGTAGACACGACCTTAATCGGCGGACACGCGGAAGGGCCCAACTTTACCCATATCAGTTATAATTCGATGAATATTACTGTACAGCTTTCCATGTGTTGAGCAACCATGAATTGATTAAATATTGTTGTATAGACTTCCATGGTTGAACATTGTTGTACAATTATAATTTGTAACGTTTGCTACATTTTTCGCTTTTGAATATTGATGCACAACAATGGTTGATTTTTTACCGTACAGTTATAATTGGTTGAATATTGTTATACAGTCTTCCATGTTTGAACAACCTTAAAATTACAACCTTTGTAATCCCAAATTATTGAAATAGTGTTGTACAACAATATATCTTTCATATTACTGTACAACGACAAACTCACCAGTTGTAGGAGAATTTTTTAGAGATACATGATGTAAATATCTGTTGTACAATAATATTGTCTAATTGTGACGCATGTTAATGCACAGTAATAATTGATAAAATATCACAATATATTTTGCATTTTTATCCTCGTTTAAATACGTTACTGCTAATCAAATGCGTTATATTTTTAATTAAACATCGATTTTTGCTATACAATAATTATTTTCTCGAACAATCCCACATCAAAAAATGAAAAATAACAAGATGTTAATTCAAAATAAGACTAAATTGTTGATTTTTGCTACACAATAAAAATCTTAATAAAACAAAACATCAACAAGAAAAATGAAGCAAGATGAAAATTTGGATCAAGAATTCAACATCAATTTTTGCAGCACATTAATTAAACGTCAATTTTTGCTAAACAGTAATTAAGTTCTTAACAACCCTACATAAAAAATGAAAGAAACAAGATGTTAATTCAAAATAAGACTCAATTGTTAATTTTTACTACACAGTAAAAATTTCAGTAAAATAAATATCAACAAGAAAAAGGAAGCAAGATGGAAATTTTTCTCAAACATGGAAATTTTGATTTCCCCCCTCAAAACCACTTACCTTGTATACGATATACTCACGCGCCTTGAGAAGGGTGATAAACACACAGTCACTTTTTGGGGTTTTAATTAAATAAGAATTATCAATGTGTATATGTTCAATATAATAGTGGGCCTTGGGGCCCATATTAAACTAGCCTACAATTAATTATACATATTTTTCTATGAACTTTTTATTTTACACTTTCCTCATCTTTCTTCCCTGGTGAAAACCATTGCCAGTGCGGCCGTCAGTGACTACTCCGACGATTCTCTCTCTCTCTCTTTATGGGGCAAAAAAAAACATAATACATTCAAAAATATTAAAATTACATTAACAACCACCCACCCTCAACCCCCTCAGCTTGCAATTTTCGGCCACCACCCCACCTCCGCCTCATCTTCTCATTTTCCTCTTCCTTCTCATTTTTCTTCTCACACCCATTTCTCTCTCTCTCTCTCTCTCTCTCTCTCTCTCTCTCTCTCTCTCTCTATATATATATATATATATATGATGATGATGATGAGAAATGGGTGTGAGAAGAAGAAGAGGAGAAAGAGGGGGGAGGATGGCGCGACAAGGATGGACGACAAGGGATGACCAATGGTTGTAGTGAGGGAGGAGGAGGACAAGTGGTGCCGGAAGTTGCAGGGTAAGGGGGTTGAGGGTGGGGGATTGTTAGTCTAATCTCATTTTTTAATGTATTTTTTCCCCTGGGGAGAGAGAGAGAGTCGTCAGAGCAATCACCGATGACTGCACCAATGGTGGTTTTCGCCGGAGAAGAAGGGGAGGAAGAAAATGGAGGAAAATATAAAATAAAAAATTCATAGAGAAATGTGTAATTAATTTTAAGTGTAAAATAGAGAATTTGAACCACATTGAAATCAATTTAATAATTTGGGAACCAAATGTGTCGAGCGTTAAATATTATGGACCACTTAAACACCCACCTCAAACTTGAAGAACCGAAAAAATCATTTTCCCTAATAATTTCCTACCAAATCTATATATAAATATTATTATTATTATTATTATTATATTTTTCTCTCTCTTCAATCATAAGATATTATATTTACATTTTACACCTAAAACAATGACAGCCATTTTTTATAATCTAATCTTTTTAATTTCATTATATTATTCACAAAAGTTACATGGTTTAAATTATATGAGCATGTGATCATTTAATTCAAATTAATTAATAGTTATATTTATTTTATCTTTTAATACTTGTTTAAAAAAATCGGCAATTAAAAACATAGGATTTTTTACACTTTGCATCCTTGAAGTTTGAATACTATTTCACTTTGCTCATCATAGTTTTAATTTACACACATAACACTCTAAAGTTTCTAATCGTCCTACTTTAGTCTAAATCATTATCTGCTTTAAAATTTTGGACGGTAAAGTTGTGTCTATTATACTTTACTATTTTTAAGGAGGTTTATGGATATATCTAACATTTTGTTTTTCCTCATTCTCTTCCCCGCTCAAACATTCAAGAATAGATATATAGATATATGGGTGTGTAAGGGATGCAGGGGTGGGGAAATATTTGTGGATAGGGGTAGGAAAGGGGGAAGGCTAAAAGTGTCTATTAAACCCGATAAAACAATTAGGTGAATAGTGTCACGGTTTAAGCACTAGTCCAGTGCTTGTTCTCGTATATGGCTACTTGCCTTTTCTCGACTAATTTAACTTAATTTAGTTTCTTTTTCTTATTTCTTGTAAAGGAACCTCATTACTCCTCGAGCATAATGATGTTTATTCATGTCATGTTCTTTGTATTTTTAATACTCATCACTTCTATATCTTTGATCTCACACCTGATTCTCTCCTCTATAAGGACCTATGTAAGGATGGTCATTACAAGTTACCTGTCATCTCTCCCCGCCTACACACTTTATTAGCCTCGGTCACCTCGTCTACACTTTGGCACAATCAACTAGGTCATTCATCTGCTAAAGTCATGTCTTATTTGGGTTCAAATAAATTGTTATCTTCTCCCTTTAAATTTAAATCCTCTTTTTGCTCTAGGTGTCTTTGGGTAAATCCACACATCTCTCGTTTCGAACTCACTTGAAATAAAAACTTCATTTCCTTTTACTTTATTTCACTCTAATGCATGGCAATCTCCTGTGTTTTCTATCTTTATTTATAAATATTATGTGTTATTTACTGACGACTACACTCGTTTCACTTGGTTATACTTCATGAAATATAAATATGAAGTTCTCCAACATTTCAAAAACCTTTTAACCTATGTTCGAACTCAATTTGTCACACAAGTCCAACAATTTCAGAGTGATGGTGGTAGGGAATATGATAGTGTTCCCTTTAAATCTCTTTGTTCCTCCCTAGGTATTCATCATAGATTCTCTTGTCCTTACACTCCCGAACAAAATGGCCTTGCCGAACGAAAACACTACCATATTGCTGACATGGCTCGTACCCTCCTTCTCACGAGTCATGTTCCTCTCCATCACTAGCTCGAAGCAGTCTCCACCGCTATTCATCTAATCAATCGTCTCCCCTTCTCTAAACTTTAGTGGTTCTCACCATTCTCCCGTCTTTATGATCATACTCCTTCCTACTTTGAGTTATGTGTGTTTGGTTGTATATGTTATTCACATTTAGGTGCTTAACTAATAAATTTTTACCAATAACTGTTGAATGTGTGTTTTTAGGCTACAGTTTGCAGCACAAGGGTTATCGTTGTTTGGACTGCACAACTGGCAGAGTGTACATTTCCCGACATATTCGTTTTAATGAACAACATTTCCCGTTTACATCTAACACTAGAAGCACTCCGCCAGATCCATTATCATGGGCCTTTGTTCCTTTACTACCACCAGGTCCTGCTCAACCTCTGCAATTGACTATACAAAATAGTGCTCTGTCGTCTCTTCATCAAACATTTTCGTTTCATTATCAGCGCCGACAAAATCAACCCTTACAACCTCATCCTTCTACTGCTGCCACCCCTAAGGCTCCTCTAGTTCCTCCGCCTAATCCCTCTGTTGCTGCCTCCCCTAAGGCTACTCCAGTTCATCTGCTTAATCCTTCTATTGTTACCTCTCCTGAGGCTCCTCTAATTCCTCTGCAACATTCCATGAACGGGATGGAACACACCGTCCTATTATTTGGACAGATGGTACAATTCGATATCCTCTCCTACAGACTCCACTTGCTTAGCTTCCAACTCCTACTAACGATCCTATCTGTTACACTTAAGCTGTTCGTATCCCTGAATGGCGTCAAGCCATTACAAGTGAATTTGATGCCTTACTAAAGAACAAAACTTGGGTCCTTGTCCCTCATTCTCCACATTAACATGTTGTGGGTTGTAAGTGAGTCTTCAAACTCAATCACAAAGCAGATGGTTCCATTGAGTGATACAAAGCCCGCTTAGTTGCCAAGGGCTTCTATCAATAAGAAGGTGTGGACTTTGATAAGACATTTAGTTCTGTAATCAAACCTACCACTGTTCGTACTGTGCTTAGCCTTGCCTTATCTTTTGGTTGGACATTGCGCTATCTTGACGTGAAAAATGTCTTTTTTCATGGTGTTTTGGATGAAACTGTTTGTATGTCACAACCATTTGGTCTTGTGGATCTGGCTCGTCATCATCTTGTCTGTCATCTACAAAAGGCTATCTATGGCCTCAACCAAACTCCTCGAGCTTGGTTCCAACGTCTCAACACATTCCTCTTACAATATGGTTTTACACATAGTCAAGTTGATCATTCATTGTTTATCTATCGCTCTAACTCTGCTATCATGCTTCTTATTTTATATGTCAATTACATTATACTCACTGGCAATTAACCGTCTCTAGTTTCATTGTTCATCACCAATCTTGACAAGGAGTTTGAGATTAGTGACCTTGGTTCCCTATCCTACTTTCTGGGAATTGAAGCTATTTCCTCCCCTGGTGGCTTACGTCTTTCTCAGCTCAAATATACTATCGATCTTCTTGCACGTTTCTCGATGACAGATTGCAAATGTTGAAACACCAATGTATCTACTAAAACTTTGTTATCATCTCAAAGTAGAGATCTCTTGTCAAATGCCACTGAGTTTCGCCAATTGGTTGGCTCTTTGAAGTATCTCACTTTCATCAGACAAGACATTGTCTATGTTGTTCATCATGTTACTCAGTTCATGAGCCAACCTCAGACACACCACCTTCTAGTCGCCAAACAAATCCTTCAGTATCTCAAAGGGACTTTGAACTTTGGCCTCCTTTTTCAGCATAGTGTTAACCCCCTGACCCTCAAGGCCTATTCTGATGCTGATTGGGCAAGTTGTCCTGACTCTCGTCGCTCTACCACTGATTTCTGTGTTTTTTTTTTGCTCCAATTTGATCTCTTGGACTGCCAAGAAACAATCTACTGTCTCTTGAGCAAGCGTCGAAGCTGAGTATCGATCCCTTGCCCATGTTTGTGCTGAATCCACATAGATCCTTCATCTACTCTAGGAGTTGTAAATTCTCATATCCACGCCTATCATCTTACTTTATGATAATCTTAGCACTACATATATGGCCCCAAATCTTGTGCTTCGCGCACGTACTAAGCATATTGAACTGGATTATCACTTCATACGGGAACACATTCTTACTGGCACACAGGCTATAATATTATTTACCAAGAAACTCCATAAGACAAGCTTTCATCTTCTACAGACTAGCTGAGTTTACTGGGAAATATTAAACCTCTATTAGTTACAAATCTTCATCAGTTACAAATCTATATATTCATTTTATATCAGATACAAATATAAATTTTAGATATTTAGGATTAATTATTTAGGAACAATTATAATATTAATATTATATAAATATGACCATTGTTTAGAATGAAAAACATGTTGAATTTGATATATTACAAATATTATACAAATGTAATGTGACAATACAATATTCAACAACCTTGTGCATGATTAAATTAAACAATGACAAATAATGCCCTATTTCCCTAATCTTCTAGTTTCCAACACTGCAATTACTTGTGCCTTCATACATCTAACTACTACAATTTGGACATCACATTAACTACTGTTCTTGCAATAATAAGGTCGTCTCCTCTTCTTTGCCTCCTCGGCTGAGATTCTCTTTTAAGAAATTAGAATACCATTTAGCAGAAAGCTTGGGTATCCGTCGGAGTGTCAGGGGTTCAACGTAGTGAAGTCCAAATCTCAGGCTAAAACCTTGTACCCATTCAAATGCATCCATCACTGTCCATATGAAATATCCTCTTACATCCGCCCCATTCCTGTTATTTCATCAATTTTCGCCAAAATATTAAATATACATCAAATTTTTAAAAAATTAAAAAATTAATTTTTAAATCTTTTTTTTAACGTTCACCTGATTGCTCGAGCCAAGTAAGAGAGGTACGATTTGTGAAAATCGATTCGCTTGACGTCGTTCACCATGTCTCGTGCTCGTAGATCTTGTTCTTGTGGTTCAGCATAACCTGGATTGTATTAAAAAATATTATTATTTTTGGGGATTAATGGATTATATTTAAAGCTTGTAAAAGAAAAAAATTAAAAATTATCACCGTTTTCTGTAATAAACATCGGCTTGTTATCGTATCTGTCCTTGACATAGTCGACAATCTTCTCCATGCCTCTTGGAACTACATAAAAATAGTCCAACCCTGTCTGATATTTCATATCAGAACCAAAGAGGGTGTTAGAAAAAAAATTATTCTATTTTATTTTTTTAAATTGAAAAAAAAAAAAAAAAAGATACATAGACAAGATCATGCGATTGTTTATATATATATATACCGATTCGCCAATTGGAATGCCGTTTCGTTCGCCGGTAGCAAAAGTGAATCCTCTGATCGGACGATCACCACCATAGGTGCAATTAGAATAAATGCAATCCTTGGAATAAAGAGTACCGTAATGGTTAATTCCGATAAAGTCAATACTGCCCTTCAGTATTTCCTTCTCTTCTGCGGAGAAATTCGGTAATTCAGATCCATGGTAACGGCGCATTTCTGGAGGGTAATCTCCGAATACTAATGGATCCAAAGGCCTGTTATTCAAGAGAAATTTCAGAAATTTGGATTATAAAAAATGAAAAAATTATAAATATTTTGATAATTAATTAGATATATTGACTTTTTATTTGTGTATGTGGATAGATAAGGATGGAAAATTTTATTAGAAGAGGACAATCGATTTGACATAAATAATCAGCCGAATATGTTTTTAATTTCTTAAGGAAATGGATTTCAAAATATATTATTACCACTATGAAGACTAAGAAGATCCACTGATTGATTTAAAACTTAAAAATGATATTATAAGATGAAGGCATCAACCACCAAGGTTCCAAATCCAGCCTGGGTTAACTTATTAAATTGGACAGCTTTAAAAAAAAGTAACTTAAGATCTTAAACAAATCATACCGGTCCTACAAGTATTTCAAGTGCAAAACATTGTTTTCTCGTGATTAGGTTTCCTTTTTTTTTTTTTTTATTAGGCCGGTTGACGAGATGTCCTTTTCTTGTCAATCAGGTTGGCTCTCAGAGTTAATAACTTGGATTTCCTAATCACACGTAGACAAACACCTCATACGGCAAATTTCCTAATCATGCCACTTTAGTCCAAATTATTAAACCCCTTTTCAATTTTTTATTGCAAATGGTTACGCGATTTGAACCTAACTATTTTTAAGAGATTTAATCGGCACTTTCAACTTCTCCCTCACACACGCATACAAACATATATATATGTTTGGGCAAGAAGGAGAATGGGGAAAGGATTAGAAAACTTCAAGATATTATGTCGTAAATTTAAAACCACAAGGACGAAAGTGAGATCGTAGTCAAATTTCAAGGGTGCAGTGTAAAAAATCCCAGGTAAAATTAGAAAATATTTACTGATGTTTGGAAAAGTAATAAACAACCCCACTTTTATGTTCTTAATTAATGACGATTTCTTTAATTAATTTTAGTTAATTATGATTGTTAATGAATGATTAGTAAATCTAATAAGTAATTACTTACCAGCCCATTTCAAAAGCCATGGCTCTCTTGGTGGCTTCTCTATCAACCTCTTCATCCCTCAATGGTTCAAACATGGTTGAACAAATAGATACCCCTAGCGATCCACCTTCCTTTGGCTGCATCATTATTCAAATTACTAAGAAAAATATTTTTCCCACCAAAAATAATTGAATAAATTACAGTTTTTCCCTAAAACTACACAGAAATTTTCACTTTAGTTCCTCAAAATAAGTATATTATGATCTTTCTAATAAAAGTTTAGACTAAAGTGTGAATTAGGTAAAAATGAAGGGTGAGAAACGTAATTTATTGGAAATTATAAGATGAAACATACCCTATATAGCTCGCGGTACAGTTTAGCAGCTTTGGCGTGACCCAAAAGTATATTGTGCATGGCGACAAGAGGCTCGACGTCAGAATTCCCGACGGAGCAATTGCCGAAGGGCGGCGAACAATGTGCCGGCGGGTATTGACCCTGCATGTATGCCAATTCCACAAACAAATTTGGCTCGTTGATGGTGATCCAGTGCTTGACCCGATCCCCAAAGCTCCTGAAGCAGGTTTCTGCGAAAAGGACGAAATCATCCCTGCAGAATTTCATAAATTCCCAATAATACTGATTAATTATTTGCGATAATCATGATTTTAATATAAAAAGGAAAAAACTTCAAATATTCCTTAAAGAATTATAAGTTCTTAAATGAACTTGCAACTTTTTGGAATGAAATTGCATCGATATATAGATCTATGGTAGTTTATCCCATATAAAAAATGGTGTTTTTTTTTTTTTTTTAAGAAAAAAAACCGAGAGAAAGGGAAATTAAACATACTGCATTAGAGGATTGAGCCAAGACCCATATCGATCTTCAAGTTCTTGAGGGAAGTCGTAGTGGTAAATCGTCACAAATGGCTCGATTCCTAGAATATATTTAAAATATTTTTATTTTTGAAAAGTGACATTTTAATATAAAAAAAGCACACCTGCTACATTAAATAAAGCATATTAATTAGTACCTCTAAGTAACAGATTATTAATGATCATGTTATAGAACTCGATTCCTCTTGGATTAACTTCACCAAATCTCCCTCCTGAAACAATTGAATGAGTTCGTTGATGATCATCCAAAATGGGGAGAGAGAGAGAGAGAGAGAGAGAGAGAGAGAGACGTACGAGGTAGAATTCTTGACCATGAAATGGAGAATCGATAAGCTTTCACCCCAAGAGAGTGAATTATCTCAATGTCTTCCTGCAGACGATTGTTGAAAATTAATGATGTTTACTGATATTGTAGAAATTTAACCGGCCTCACTCACTTTCAAAAGACACATTGTAAGAGGAGGATTGCCCTCAACTTCATATATAACGTAACACAGGCGATGAGGTGCAACAGATATATAAACCCACTTGATTTTCACATATATAATGGAAGATTTAATTACCATGTAGCGATGGTAATGATCATCACATATATCTCCATTTTCTCCATTCTTTATAGCACCTCTGGTGTGAGTAAAAACATCCCAGTTGCTTAAACTCTTACCATCTTCAAGAAATGCTCCTTCTATCTGCAGAAAAAAAAAAATCGAGTTCAGACAACACACAGAGAGAGAGAGAGAGAGAGAGAGAGAGAGAGAGAGGGGGGGGGCGGGGGGGGGGGCGGGAGAATGAAGACCTGATATGAAGAAGAGGAGGTCCCGAAGAGGAACCCATCTGGGAAATCTGATCTCTGTATGTCTTCTTCATCCTGTTGTCCTCCATTGAAGCCTTCAACCAGAACAGAAGCAGAGTACAACAGGAAGAAGATAAAGAAACGATTAAATTCCTTGAAAATCAGCTTCATTTTTTAAATATTTGTTTTTTTTTTTAAATTGGGAGATGAAGATAATACCACGTAAGAACAATTTCGGGGCACCCCATATTTATACTTTTTTCATTGAACTCTCTTTGAATCCTATTATTCAGTATTTCAACTTGAGGTTTGGTGAGGTCAAATCAAGACTACCAAATCGAGGGCCCCAATCTAATCCAGACCTAACACACGAGGACCCACGAGTGTTAGATGCCATTTGACATTTCTTATGAGTTTATCTGTTTAAACGTTGAAAAGTTCATACATCCAAATTCGTTTTTTTTTTTTTTGAAAACTGGAAAGAGATTAGAGATGAGAGTTGGTCGGCTAGTTACACTAAGCTGGGCAAGAGTCCAGCCCACTTGGCGTATGGAGCTTGCAAACCCTACTGGATTGGCCCAGACCTCTTATCTTATTTAGGTGACTTGTGTTTACCAAACAAAAAATGACAACGATGAACCATCAAAATCTGATTCTAGTCTTACTCGGGCTTCAAAAATGGATATTGTCACATAAACACAACATTAAACCGACACAAAGTAAAACTAGTAGTCTAATGAATATTTAACTTATCTCTTTTGTGAAAAATTTAGAATTTAACTCCTTCCCCTAACATATACACTAAAAAAAAAGGACACAAAATTATCATGTAGTAGTTAAGTAGTACCAAATTTTAGATTGTTATCGTATTAGACGCAAATGATCATGAAAAGAAACAAACTGTGTTCTTGTATTTACCTGCTAAGTCGATAATTGACACAATATTTAAAATCGTGTTTTAAATTATCTAATGTAGAAATCTAACAGGTCCATCTCGCTTCAAAAGACGTCTTATAAGATAAGAATTGTCTTAGAATTTATATATAGTTCATAACCAGAGAACACTAGCGATGTGGGATTCAACACCTATCAACAAGCAACACAATAAAATTTGTTAGATGATAAAAAATTAAAATTAAAAAGAAATATGACTTAATTGAGTTAAACAAGTTCGGTATAACACAATTACTAATCAAGTCATATTGTGATAATGTGTGACACGTCGATACTCGCTAGTCATATACCTTATCCACCTACGTATGTTTGCAAAAATTGAAATTTGTTCCATGACTTTAGGAACAAAACAAAAACAATTTTTAGTGCCGATATACCTAATAATTTGGGTTAAAACAATCATACACCACATTGAAACCATGTTACAAGGCTATAAAGTAAACAAAAATACGCCGATAAACAGCTTCCTTTGACTAATAAAAATAACGTGTGAATTATGTGAGATATTCAACGTAAGAGATAAGACTAGAGAGAGAAGCGAAGTAGGGGGTTGGGAAACAGAAAGGTAACGACCGCCCCATAAAAAGGAGGCAATGAACTGCTCAAAACCCGTGACAACTGAATAGTATTATTGATCGTCATCACGACGTCCTCCTCCTCCTTAATTATCAAATTACCATTAACCAACCACCTGTCTCATTTTTTTACCATAATTAATTACACGCTTAACCCCCAAATTTTGTTATTTACCCTTCTAAGAGGACAATGAATTTGGGCCATTAATATTTAAACAGGATAACTAATCCGTTGATTACTTCTTCAACTCTCAGATCTGATCACACGTAGCACTATTCACTATACTACTGCCTACCATATATACATATACATACGTTCATGCAAACAAACGAGGGATCAAACACTGATGTTGGAGAATCAGCGGATGAGTTGTGGTTGGGGGTGAAATGTCACTCGAACCCAGAGCTATCAGTGAGAATATAAAGATCAAAGAATTAACGAAATATTAGATCGACTGATTGGAAGTGAAGAGTTAAGTGGCAATGGAAGCAGAGATGGCAGACTTAGAGTCACAAGCTCAGACAAATTATGAAGAACCCGCTGCCATCTTCATGAAAGCCGATCGTTGTGTTACGTTGAAGGTATACATTTGTATTTTTTTTCCAGGTGTACTTTTCATCAAATTTTTATATTCTTGAACAATAAGATGATCTTTAATTTTTCAGTTTGAGGACGTTGTTTACACTATTACAGTCCAGAAAGGAGGATTCCTCAAGAAAGCATCGAAAACCGAAGAAAAAACAATCTTGAAGGGTGTAACTGGAATGGTCCTCCCCAGCGAAATGCTGGCCATGCTGGGTCCTTCCGGCAGCGGCAAAACCACTCTCTTGACCGCACTCGGTGGCAGAATTGGTGGCCGACTTGGCGGCACCATCACCTACAACGGAAAGCCCTTCTCCAACAAAATGAAGAGAAACACTGGATTTGTCACTCAAGACGACGTGCTCTACTCTCACCTGACTGTCACCGAAACCCTGGTCTTCACTGCCCTACTCCGATTGCCAAACAGTCTGACCAAAGAAGAAAAGATAAGGCACGCTGAGGATGTCATAAGCCAACTCGGGTTAACTAAATGCAAGAACAGCATTATCGGAGGGCCACAACTTAGGGGTGTTTCCGGTGGAGAGAGAAAAAGGGTCAGCATTGGACAAGAAATGCTGATAAATCCAAGTCTATTGTTCCTCGACGAACCCACATCGGGGCTCGATTCAACGACGGCGCAGAGGATTGTTAGGACATTGTGGGAGCTATCCAAGGGAGGTAGAACAGTAGTGATGACAATACACCAACCCTCAAGTCGGCTTTTTTACATGTTCCATAAGGTTTTGCTTTTGTCCGAAGGAAATTCGTTGTATTTTGGGAAGGGATCAGAAGTTATGGATTACTATTCCAGGATTGGATATGCCCCGGGGGTCCCCATGAATCCGTCGGATTTCTTGTTGGACCTTGCGAACGGTATGTGACAGTTTTTTTTCTTTCTTTTTTATGGGTCAAAATGTAGGATAATCATCAATTTCTGGACAATGTATGCAGGTATTCCGCAGGACGAGTCTTTGGAAGATCCAAGTATCCTTAAGCAGGCCTTAGTAACGGCTTATAAGTCGAACCTGGAGAAGAATTTGAGAGCAGAAGTGAAAACATTCAATGTTTACCCCGTCGATTCATCACCAGAAAACAGGAACTTTGAGCGGTGGGCGACTACTTGGTGGGAACAATTTTCAGTGTTACTGAGAAGAGGGATGAAAGAACGAAGGCACGAATCTTTCTCCGGACTCAAGATCGGTCAAGTTCTAGCCGTAGCCATCATTTGCGGACTCTTATGGTGGCAATCGAGCATCAACCATTTGCAAGATCAGGTAACAAATGTTGAATCAAAGAGTTTAACATATGAGACATTCCTTGTAATAGAGACCCCCTTTATTATTTCAATCGAGTAATGTATGACATCCCTATCATATTTTATTGACAAAAATACTCTCATAATGTAATATTTTCAGTTTTTCTTTTTATTTTCTAATTTTTGTTCTTGTTTTTCTTTCCATTTTCTAATCTCTATCTCTTCTTTATTATTATTATTATATTCAATATTATTTAGTTTGTTCTTTCCTGTGTGTGGCTTTTATAGAAAATAATGAAAAGTAAGAATTAAAAAAATAAAGTAAAAAAATAAAATAAAAAAAAGTACATTTTTTTTCGTTTTTTCGTTTTTGAATTTAAAGTTTTCTTTTTTGTTTTGTTTCGTTTTTATTTTACGTTTTTTGTTTTCTATTTTTTTACTTTTGATTTATATTTTAGTTTCTATAAACACTATACATAAAAAAATAAAAATAAAATAAAAAACACGAAACAAAAGCAAAAACTAAAAAATTAAGAGAGAAGAATTAAAAAAGAAAAAAAAATTAGAAATTATTATTGCTGTAAGGATATTATTGTCAACAAAATATGATAATGGCTGCCTTAGGATAAAGGTCAAATGACAAGAAGTACCTCAAGCGCTAACTCTAGAATCAAATGTCCAAAACTGTCTAATTACAGACCATAACTAACATTCTTAGTGAATCCAGATTGGTCTTCTGTACTTCTACACCGCATTCTTGTCGTTCCTCCCACTATTCCAAGCCATTTTCACCTTCCCGCAAGAGGAAATGATGCTGAGAAAGGAGAGATCTTCAGGCATGTACAGACTATCCTCCTATTTCATGGCTAGGACAGTCGGCGACCTACCCATGGAGCTAGTCCTACCCACGGTGTTCGTTTTCATAACCTATTGGATGGCCGGACTGAAACCGACCGCCGGAAGCTTCTTCTCTGCCTTACTGACACTGCTATTCAGTGTACTGGTTTCTCAGGGCTTCGGCCTTGCCATCGGAGCTGTGATCATGAACCAAAAATCAGCCACTATTCTCGGATCCGTCATTATGCTTGTGTTTCTCCTAGCAGGTGGATATTATGTCCAGAATGTACCGTCATTCATTGCTTGGATTAAGTATGTGTCTATTAGCCAGTATACGTACAAGCTCTTGTTGGGGTCACAGTATAAGCTGGGAGAAATGTACAAGTGCTCGGGCGGTTCTACATGTTTGGTTGAAGATTTTCCGCCGGTGAAGGTAGTGGGGCTTCGCGGACATGCGGTGTCAGTGGTGGCTTTGGCTATAATGCTTGTGGGGTACAGGTTAATTGCCTACGTTGCCCTAATGAGGATCGGAGTGACCGGCAAACAGAGAAGTTGTTTATAGTCATTAGCAATTGTTAATCAATAACTGTGAAGCGGTTAACATTTAATTGGATTTGATTAGATAGGAATAAGTTTAGAGTTATTTTATTCGTATGCTTTTCTTTAAGATTTTTAACTTTCCATAAGCCTTATTTTCAAGTGTTCAATGTATCGGTTTTCAACAATTTTTACGTGTAGTGTGTCACGGTCTTAGCTTGTCCATGACTCTTTTCATTTGTTTTCTAAACTAGTTTAGCTTATATCAGCTTAATTTAGTTTATTTCTTTCATTTCTTGTAAAAAGATACTATTATGACTCATCAAGTATAATGATCTCTATTGTAGTCATTTGTATTTTTTTTGCTTAAAGTATTATGTAAGAGGACATACTCTTGAAATCATTCAAACCTTTCACACCGTGTATCCTTTGATATTAATACAATTGTTATTATTATTGTAATTGTATTCTTCTTTACATTGCCGACATGTGTTGTTGTAGGAAAACTCGTTACTATTGAAACCGCTTCAGCTATTAAAGATTCTCTGATCTTCAGGCTTGCTAATAGGTGATCCTCTAGTTAGCGCCGCACGGCCCACTTTCCAGCCTCGAAAGGCTCGGACCGTGACAGTTGGTATTAGAGCAACGGACCGATTCGTTGCCTGACCACATTGGTGAAATACCATGTCGACGAAAAATCGTCTCAACGTGCTTGAACAAAGCGTTTCCTGCATTGACGCTGCTCTAGCTCTTTTGCGAAGCTCCGATGCTAATGAGGAGGGGACATCTCAAAACCCCCAAATTGATCACTTGATTGAACGGATGGGTATAGTTGCTGCAATATCCGTTGGCCATCATGCTCAGATGCAACAGTCAGTCCTTGACCTCCAAAGCGAGTTGATCGGCTTGAAGAACATTATGTACCGAGCTCTTGCTAGAGACTCCAGGCAACCTACTTCGAGAGTTCGCATTCCCGAACCTCAATCCTATGGCTGTTTAAGAGACACCAAGGAGCTTGAAAACTTCCTCTTTGATGTGGAGCAATACTTTCGGGCCACCGGAGTAACCTCCAAAGAAGAAAATGTGACAACAACTTCCATGTATCTTAGTGGTGATGTTAAATTATGGTGGCGAACCAAATATACAAACATCCTGGCGGGAAGCTGCACTATCAATACCTAGGAAGACCTTAAAGGTGAACTCAAGGTACAATTCCTTTTGGAAAATGTCGAGTACACGGCTCGACGACGACTGAGAGAGTTGAAACAAACTGGATACGTCCGAGACTATGTCAAAAAGTTAATGACTCTCATGCTGGACATTCGTACAATATCCCAAGAAGATAAGTTGTTTTGGTTCCTAAATGGCTTGAAGGATTAGGTACGTCAGGAAATACAAAGACAACGTCCTATTGATTTATCTGCTGTCATTGCTGCCGCAGAGAGAGTAACTAATTACTCACCTAAACCTACCACTAACCATGAAAAGAGGAAAGATAAGAATGTCTCTCATTATGATGGAAGTGAAGGTCAATCATCTCGAGGAAACCCACCAAGACGTTGGAGCAACCCCAACTCCAATTCTAATTCGAGGAGTCCACGTCAAGGCCAACCCTCAAAATCTGGCCAATCGTTCGGCAACTCAGGAGCATCATTTGGTTCCACAAACCAAAAACCTCACCAGGGCAAACAGGCCCACAAAAATCCAACTCCTTGCTTTTTGTGCACAAAGAATCATGATATATTCGATTGTCCACATAAACATGTTTTGTCCGCTCTACAAGCATCGATTCAGGAAGAAAATGAACGTCGGGGAAAGTATATCGTAGAGCAAGAGGAGGAAACTTCAGATGAGTTTGATGCCCATCAAATGGACACAATTCGTTTGTTGAATGCTATGAAGCGACAACCGGTGGCGAAGAAGAAGGTCTCGAAGAGGAACCTCATGTTCGTAGATCTTCAGATCAATGAGCAGAATTCTCATGCTTTAGTTGACACTGGTGATACACACAATTTTATGTCCGATAAGGAAACTAATCGGTAGGGCTTCCGTGTCGAGAAGTACGCAGGTAAATTGAAGGCCGTGAATTCGGAAGCGCATCCCATGGTTGGAGTTGCCAACACGATACATACAAAGATCGCTATGTGGGATGGGTTCCTCAACTTCACCATTGTTCCCATGGATGATTTTCAAGTGATATTGAGGATGAAATGTTTTATGGACACTAAGGCGGTCCCAATGCCTTTTGCAGATTCGCTTTGTATGATAGGAGATCTATCGTGTGTCATTCCTACAACGCATTATTCGATTGAAGACAGATCCGTTTCGACTATGCAGTATGAGATGGAGGAATATCAAGACGACCTTCTAGTGCTTAGTGGGGGAGAAACTAACCCACAAGTGTCACCTTTGATTTCAGCAAAATGGTTATTTGACTATACTCGAATTGCTTCTCCAAGAGAACTCCCAGAGGAGTTTCCCCCTCATCCGGACGAAGAAAAATCTACATATATCAAATTCCCATTGAGTCAATCCGCTTTCATGTTAGGCAATAGTGTAAAGACCCACTTGCTTTCGGTAGGACTACATCCAGAAAAACGAAAGTACTGACTTTGTGTGCCGATGGTCGGAAATTCGAGGAACAAAGGTACAACAGTTATAGTAGTGGATAAAGCATTGAGTTCTACAACCTCATA
Source organism: Eucommia ulmoides (assembly GCA_016647705.1). NCBI lineage: Eukaryota > Viridiplantae > Streptophyta > Magnoliopsida > Garryales > Eucommiaceae > Eucommia > Eucommia ulmoides. The sequence continues at coordinate 2,524,639 of CM028326.1, read as the reverse complement.
TCCAGCACTTCAATTCTAATATTCCAGGAACACTACTGCATAGGTTCTCAAGCATAATACCCAGTTGTGGAATGTTCTGAATGGTATTGATTCGTGCTTCAATCTTGCTTTGATGTCAACTTGAGATCTAGTAAGATTGTCGCAAACCAGCCACTGTATCCTCATTCAGTGGATAAGCTCTACAAAGCCAACATACCTGGAAGACAGCAGAAGACGCAACAACTACAGACCAAAGCAAAAGCATCAGAAGAAGAAGTCTACGAGGACGTCGACAGTTCAAGTGGGGGAGAATGTCACGGTCTTAACTTGTCCAGTGTTTGTTCTTGCACATAGCCGCTTGTTCGTGACCCTTTTCATTTGTTTTCTAAACTAGTTTAGCTTAGATTAACTTAGTTTAGTTTATTTCTTCCATTTCTTGTAGAAAGACACCATTATGACTTCTCGAGCATAATAATGTCTATTGTGATCACTCGTAATTTTTAGCTTAAAGTATTATGTAGGAGAACATGCTCTTGAAGTAATTTAAGTCTTTCACACCTTGTAACCTTTGATATTAATACAATTGTTGTTATTATTGTAATTGTATTCTTCTTTACATTACCGGCATGTGTTGTTGAGGGAAACTCATTGCTATTGAAACTGTTTCCGCTATTAAAGATTCTCTGATCTTCGGGCTTACTACTAGGTGATCTCCTAGTTAACGCCGCACGACCCGCTTTCTAGCCTCGAAAGACTCGGACCGTGACACAATGCATGAATTCTATAATACATAAGTACTTTTCAACCACCTTGCCATGCCCACCGATAAAACTAAAATTTAAGGTTTAAAACAATACAAACTTTACTAAAGTTTAGAATCCTGTACAGCACTCTGAAAATTAAATCTTGAATGTAGCAAACCGACGTAGGGAAATGCACCCTTAAGATGGTCCGGTGAAATGATTAATCAAGATACGAGTAAACTGGTCAATATCTTATTGTAAAACAAAAGCCAAAAATTAAAAAAGTAATAAATTCATGTGGTTTTCACACTTTATAACCATGAAGTTTTCATCTATTTCACTTTTGTCCCCATAGTTTCAATATGAAAACACCTTGAAGCCCTGTAATAATTCTACTTTAGTCCAAATTACCAACTCCATTACAATTTTGGACAACCAAGAGTTAATTATCTTGCACTCAACTATTTCTAAGGGGACCATGAGCATTTCCAACCTTTCCCTTTTCTTCTCCTAATTTTTCTACGAAATAACACACACGCATATATATTATGTTATATCTATATTTCTAAGTATTTAGGCGGGAAGGAGAATGGGAGGGAATGAGGAGACTAAAATTATCCATAAAACTTCTAAAAAATAGTCAAGAGCATTGCAAGTGGCCATTTTTCTGTTCAAAATTGTAATGGCTATAAGGACTTCGACGGTAGTGGAATGATTAAGAAACTTTAAGCTATTATATGTTCAAGTTAATATCAGAGGGACCAAAGTGAGATTTTGGTCATTTTGGTCGAACTTTAGGAGTAAAAGTGACAAAACCCTAAATACATGTATTAATTTACCTTCCATTAATTGACATTCTAAATGAAGCAAGTGTGTCATACACCTCTGTTCCTTCTCCAACAACAACATACTCATGCCTACTAATATCTACAATCAAGATACAGAAATGAGAGAACATTAAAGACGCATTTTGGCTTCTCTATCTTCCCTACCATTAGCATCTTCAGCGTTAAAGAGAAACACACACACGGAGAGAGAGAGAGAGAGAGAGGTGGCAAGGTGTGGTGAAAGGTTAAGCATGGAACAAGAGATGGAGGACTTGGATTCAAATACTGAGACAAAATATCAAGAAGCCACTGCCATCTTCGAGAAGGCCAATCATCCTATTACATTGAAGGTACCTAACAATCATTATAATAAATTAGAATGATTTTTTTTAATGTCTAAGGATTAGGATTTATCGGAGAGAATGGATGAACGGGACTAGACTATGAGAGTTTTTCTGAAGGAAAAATTCTCGCCTAAAAATTTCACACCCCCACTTCCAAAAACAGTGCAATTAAATTTTTTCATATAATCTACTTATATTAGTTATTTTTATTATTATTTTTTTATATTTATAAATTTGAAAATCGATATAGTACTCTTACACACGGTGAATCCCTTGTCAGTGTATATTTCATAATTAATATTTTTTGTTTTTTTTATCTTTATATATTTGTTTATTTTTATTATGTTCTCAGTTTGAAGATGTGGTATATACAATCAGAACGACAAAAGGAGAAGAGCTCCAAGAAGGGGAAGATAAGTCCGAAGAAAAAACAGTCTTGAAGGGTATGACCGGAATGGTCCTCCCCGGTGAAATACTGGCCATGCTTGGTCCCTCCGGCAGCGGCAAAACCACTCTCTTATCCGCACTCAGCCGCAGACTTAGCGGCCAAGTCTCCGGAACCATCACCTACAACGGCAAGCCCTTCTCCAACATAATGAAGAGAAAAACCGGATTCGTCACCCAAGACGACGTACTCTACCTTCACTTGACTGTCACCGAAACCCTAGTCTTCACAGGCTTACTCTGATTACCAAACAGCATGAGCAGAAAAGATAAGATAATCCACGCCAAGGTTTTAATATCCCAACTCGGATTATCAAACTGCAAGAATGGCATAATTGGAGGGGCATTCGTTAGGGGTGTTTCAGGGGGGGGGGGAGAGAAAAAGGGTTAGTATTGGACACGAAATGCTGATAAATCCAAGTCTTCTCTTACTGGACGAACCCACGGCGGGACTTGATTCCACGACGGCTCAACGGATTGTTCAGACATTATGGGAATTAGCTAATGGGGGAAGAACAATACTGATGACAATACACCAACCTTCAAGTAGCTTGTTTTACATGTTCCATAAAGTTATGCTTTTGTCCGAAGGAAATCCTTTGTATTTTGGAAAAGGGTCAGAAGTTATGGATTATTTTTCTGGCATCCGATATGCCCCGGTACTTGCCATGAATCCATCCAATTTTTTGTTGGATCAGCAAACGGTGTGTGCACTGTTTTCCGCATTCTTACTGTGCTAATTTTGGCAGTATAGATTATCCTCAGCCAAAGAAGGCACAAAAATGTAACATCAATAAAATCAGACAGTATTATTCGATACACCGATGAAGGCTGTATTGAAAGATTGTAGTAAATTTTAGGTAATACGACACATGCATTGAATATAACATAAAAAGTAAGTAATGTTTATGACATTGTCAACGATTAGTTATTTGTATTCTCTTTACGTTTTCATTCGTTTCGATGAAAAACTAAGAACAGAACATATTGCAGGAGTTTCGCCAGATGATTCAACAGAGGATCCGAATATGGTAAAACAGGCTTTGGTAAGGGCTTTCAACACAAATCTTGCCGAAAATTTAAAATCACAAGTTCGGGATTTCAAAAATTACTCTGAGGAAGTGAGGATTCATCACCAGAAAGCAAACAAAATTCACGGTGGTCAACTTCTTGGTGGGAACAATTTTCGGTGTTACTAAAACGGGGGATGAAAGAACGAAAACATGAATCTTTCTCAGGCCTAAAGATTAGTCAAGTTGTAATCGTAGCCATCATTTCAGGACTACTGTGGTGGCAATCAAATATGACTCACTTGCAAGACCAGTAAGGGTTTTTATACTGTATCACTGGATTTTGGGGCTTCTTCCCTGTATACCAAGCGATTTTCACCTTCCCCCAAGAACAAAAAATGCTCAAAAAGGAACGATCTTCCGGTATGTACCCACTCTCGTCCTATTTCATGGCTAGAACAGTCGGCGACCTACCCATGTAGCTTGTCCTTCCCACCATTTTCATCACCATAGCGTACTGGATGGCCGGTCTGAAACCCTCATCCATAAACTTCCTATGTGTCCTATAAACACTGCTTTTGTGTGTATTGGTTTCACAGAGCTTTGGCCTTGCTCTTGGTGCATTGGTGATGAATCAAAAATCAGCGACCATACTAGGTTCAGTCATCATGCTCATATTCAATCTAGCCGGTGGGTTCTACGTCCGAAACATGCCTCCGTTCATTGGGTGGGTTAAGTATTTGTCAATGAGTCAGTATATGTACAAGTTGTTGTTGGGGTCACAGTACAAGCCAGGAGAAACGTATAAATGTGGGCCCAACAGGACTTGTTTGGTTGAGAATTTTCCGGGGGTGAAGGCAATGGTTCTCGGCGGACATGCAGTGTCAGTGGCGGATTTGGCTATAATGCTCGTGGGGTACAGGGTTATTGCTTATGCTGCCCTAATGAGGATGGGAGTTACTAGTAGAAAGAGAAGAACATGATTACATTTTATCAAGAGGAGTTCGAAAATTTGTAAACAGGAATAGCGTAAGGGAAAATGTAGTAGATTTTGTGTCTGAAAATTAAGTGGACTTTTATCAGGGTTGTTCTAAATGGAGCTTTTCCCCAACTTTTATGAATATCTAAGTCTAGATTCGAGATGATTAACCATAATGTAGCCGCAATGAAAATAGTTACCATAATTTGAAAATATTGAATCCATTTCGAGTTTCAAACCAATTTGAAAATTTTGAATTACTTTCTTCTGTGTTGATTACTGCCTAATTGAAATCGAAATTTATCGATGTTAATTGAAAAATAATGAACGAACATTCCAGCCACACTGTAATCATAAGAAAATCAAAGCCATGAGGAAGTACGGAACAAACCGAGCTAGCATTCTTCAGCAAGTAGCTTAGCAGATGCTCATTGTTGCCATTGAATTCCCTTTTTCTGCAGGTAATCAATCAAACTTTTCAGCGGAAGAACTACAACACGAAAATCAGCCTGAAAATGCCTCGATTAACACGGAGAAACTGGTAACAGTACGCATTTCATGAATGAATTGAGAAATGTAGAGTAGATTATGAAGATACGCGTAAACTAGAACGTATTATGAAGATAGGGTTTCATAAATCACCTTTTATGAATCAATCTCAGTAAGAAACCGAAGAAAAAACTGGATGATCAATCAAGAAATTGATACCGGATAATGAAGACTCAGATATATTATCACTTGATTACATGAAATTCGATCGACTTCAGCCAATTTCGTCACTGCATCCTTTGGCGGTAAAACTTGAAGTTCTCCCCGCGTGAGCCGTGGACGATATTTTTTATTGGAAACCGACCCGGGTAATGCGGATGAATTTCAAACGGGTTTGGGCGGGGCGGGTAATTAACTTCAAGAGTAATTATTGTTTTAAAGTAATTGGGGAAGAATAGGACAAATTTGATTTGGAAGGGATTAGAGAGGTGAAATGAGATATAGAAGTGATTCTCAGTCGAGTTAAATGCAGATTGCAATTGAATCGACGGTAATAATTTTTTGGGCTTCTTTTTTAGAAGTCTCAAAAATAAGGACCACCACTTTTTAAGGACTATCCAATTGCAAAAAAAAAAAAAAAAAACACTTGGATAGTCCTTTACAAAGTGGTGTTTTTTATTTTTGGGACCTTTGAGCGAATTTGTCTAATTTTTTCTCTCAAGCAATTCGGAATGGAACAAATGAAGAACATAAGGACAAACTGTTCATTTAAAAACACTTGTTACCTAAACGGAGGATTAAAATATAAACAACGTTTAAAAAAGCTTATAAAATTAAACTCTACCTTTTTTGGGGAGATAAAACTTTAAATTTTTTAAAGAAAAAAAAATCAATGGGATCATTCGTTAAAAATAATCTTTTAAATTCATTAAATATTAAAAAAAATTGATAAGTCATTCCTGATTTTATATATTCATATATTTATAATAGATTTATTTTCGTGTTCACGTAGATTTAGAATATTGGATAAAAATTAGAATTAAAAATCGGGTTCTGCAAGCATTATAGTGTAAATCATTGTGTATTGTTTTAACTATAACTAATGTTACAGTTGAAATTTTATTATAAAACCGATTTCATATGAAAGTAGGCTTCATCAAATTTCAAACGAATGGTCATATGGGTAAGCTGGAGTTCAAACGTGAGAGAGATGCGCATTTGAAATAGTTGACATGTTTTGTCCAAGATTGCATGTGCGAACTTCAAACTTGCGAGCTTGGCCAGTGGAACAACCTTGTTTTTAGAGAAAAGTTTGCGGGTGCAAAACGGCCAGATTGACTTACTAATATGCTCTTACTTTTGTAAAGTTTAAATTGGTTTTCAATCCCTATAATTGGGAGGACGTTTTGAGACTAGAGAGGGAAAAATTAAATCTTTTGGGAGGTCATTAACTATACAATTCATCATTTTATCATCCATCTCTCAAAAAAAGACAGACTAGGGTTCAAGCAAAGAAAGTAAAGATTGTCATTTTGAGAATTCTGTCCAAAAAAATGTCGTTCTGTACTACATTAAGTGGCTAATCTTCTTTGATTGGGTTAGAATTATGGTGATGTATTTAGGATTTATGTGAGTTTATGTTTTCAATTTCATTTTGGACCTATGGAGACAGATATATGACAATGAATCTTGATCTTAATTTGGTTTCGAGGTGAATAAATTTATTTGTTTCTAGAACAAATCTAACAGTTATTTTATCATATTCTTAGTGATTGATTATTGGGTTGGATATCCCAAAACTTGTAACCTAGTGGATATGTCCTAATCTCCATTGTGGAATATCTAGAGTTCTATCCCCTCTCCCAACATATGTACCAAAAAAAGATTATTTGGATTAGATGATTTATGACTATATATTAATTCACCATAGCCAAAAATAGTGTAGGAACTAAAAATCGGTGATAATTCATGCTCGTTGAATAATCAATCTAATTCTCCCCAGTAATTCTAACTTGTAGTTAAAAACGTTTGTTTACACAAATCTAAGTTAAAGATAAAATGTAAAGGCAACTTAATCCCCAAAATATATGATCCATAATTCCAAACCAATTTTTCATAATCACAAATTAAATTTAATATTTTATTTTCTTGTAATTTAGATTCAAATTCCATCCTTACTATAAAAGAAAAAATAATTAAAAATTAATGATTACAATCTGATCTATGTGGTTCGACACCTTTTTCTAACATTCTACTACATTAAAATCACAATACCAACTATTGTGATTGTATGACTACATCACGGTAAGTTTACAATTATTGCATCTAAAATTCTACTAATAAAGTTAATTTCATGTTAAAACATATAGAACCCTAAGCCATTATATTTATATAAATGCTCTATATAGCTGGCTTTAACTTTTTGCTTATTCATTTACTAGTACTTTGAATTTGTTTAAGAACATGCTAAATTGATAAAAAGAATAATAAGAATAAAACCTTAATTAATGAAAACTTAGAATGTTTGAATATGAATATGGCCACTTAGAAGGTTCAATGTACCTTAATATGAGACTAATTGGTCAACTTCTATTACATAACCTCATTAATAATGTACCTTAATATGACAATAATTGGTCAACTTCTATTACATAACCTCATTAATTACAATTAAGATATTAATAATACTAACTAATACTCTAGAAAAAGGTAATAGTATTTTTGCAGACAATAAATAAATCTATAACAATCTTATTTCTTCCCAAAATAATGGATTAAATAGGGAAAAACAGGGGCCTTGACAAGAATAGGCGAAACAAAAAATTTACAGTAATTTTCATGTGGTGCAGTAACTTTACACTTCTAAAAAAATTATTGTAGTGCGTAAACTGGATTGATAAAAAAATTAAGGCCCTGTTTGGTTAGTGTTTCCAACCCAACCCAACCTAACCTAACCTAAAAACTTTGGGATTGATTTTTGGGAACGCGTTTGGCAAATACAAAACTCAACTCAACCCAACCCAACCCAAAAAATAAAAATTGATTCTCAAAATCTTAAGGAAATGAGAAACAAAAAAAAACTTTTTCTTTTATGCCCAAAAAACTAAACCTAGAACTGAGGACACACTAGGAATTACATGAGTTATTAGTGAGTACCGTGTTCTACTTTTGTTAGCTTTATTTTCTTTTTCTTTTCTTTATCATTTTCGTTTTCGTTGTTGTGAGTCCTCGCCATCGTTCTTCCCAAGCCATCCCATCTTCTTCGTTCGATGGATCTTCTCTTCTTCTTCGTTCGTTCTCACTTCTTGATTCGCCATCTTCGTCTTCGTCTTCGTCTCCTCCTCATCTCCAGGCTTCGTTGTCTTCGTCTTCACTTCACTTTCCCGACGTTCGCTTCGGTCGCCGATATCGATTGTTGAACAGATCCAGTACTGTCTCTGCCTAACACTAACGCTACGTCAGGTACTCTCTCTCTCAAACTCTTCCAAAATTTTATTGCGATTTCGATTTTAGATTTCGGATTGAAATTTCGATTTTGATTTCAACTTGCATCATTGTCTTCTTCATCATCTTCTCTCTGCTCGAAGCTCTCCATTGTCGCTGAAGCTCCTATGGTTGAAGCTCGCCGTCGCCGAAGTTCCTATGATCAAAGCTCACCGTCACCGTCGTCGAAGTTATTATGGTCGAAGAAATGACCATTGTCGACCGATCGAAGCTCTCTCTCTCTCTCTCTCTCATCTTCTCGCGGTTCGTTGGTCGTTGCTAAATCTTCACGAAATTGATTTAGGGTTTAGGGTTCAACGAAATCGATTTGCTAAACGAAATTGATTTCGATTTTCGTTGCTGAGCCTTGCTAGATTTAGGGTTTGCTGAATGAAATCGATTTGCTAAATAAAAATTGCAAAGCTCATCAACAAAATCTGGGTTCATTGAGATTTTCGTTGCGATTTAGTGTTTAGGACTCAACGAAATTGATTGCGATTTGCTGAGCACATATTTGAAATCAAAATTGATAATCGCGATTTTCGATTTCAATTTCAATTTCGATTTTTTATTTCGATTTCGATTTCATTGCGATTTTTTATTTCGATTTTCGATTTCAATTTCAGAGGTGGGTTTCGATTTCAATTCAATTACGGGTTTTGATTTCATTGATTGATTTGTTTGTTGATTTCGATCGATTGATTGTTTGTTGGTTTCAATTTTATTACACTATGTACCCTAAGGAAACAATTCTAGTATAATGTCGTTACTAAACGTGATCCTGTTTCTAGCATAAAAAAAAAATTGTTGTTACCAAATGCAATTCTATTCTCAGAAGGAAACAAAATTTTCTATTCAATTCAATCCAACCCATCCTAGTTGGGTTGAGAAAAGTGGGAACACTAATCAAACGCCACCTAAGTATGTAAATTGTTCACCAAGAACCCAAAAATATTAAAAAATTGATAAGCGGTTAGGTACTAGATATTGCTCCAATGGATCATGATTTTTGTCATAGGGTTAACTTTTTAATTTCGAATTTTGACTTGGTAATGGCCTGGTTGTCACCACAATTAGTCAGTCAAGAAATATTTCCGCAACACAGCATAATACACCAAAATCAAATAACACAAGCGCACACGCTTAGGCACATAAAAATTACAGGCAAAGTCCAACCTTATATTAACTCATGAACAAGGAACTAACTAATGTCTACAGTTTTGGTCTGGCTCACAGGAACAAACTCTCTGTTGAACTAGACATGCAAAATAGGTATCAATAGGAATAATCAGTGGTTGACAGCCCCAACTTCCTAGGCAGTAAAAACAAATGCATGATTGGACATTTGTCCAGACCACAAAACAACAGTTATTCTGCCTTATCTGCAAGAATCTTCAATAACTACCCATCATATGATTTGCACATGCTATGTTCCTGGACACTTGGGCGACGTTTGGTTAGTGTTTCTGCTTTTTCTATTTCTACTTCCAATAAACTAAGATAGAAATTTTGTTTTCGTTCTGAAGAATTCACGGAATTGAAACATGTTTGGTAATGACCATTGTCCAGAAATTGTTTCTTTTAATTTATGAGAATAGAAATAAAGAAACATGTTTTATTGCAACATTTATTCTTTCATTTCTTTTAAATGTATGACAATAAATATACATATTTCTTAGCCAACATGGTAGTGGTGGCGGTGGCAGGCGAGGTAGTGGTGGGAATAGTTTTATGGGAGTAAACATGAATCAACATTTTTTTGTTTCTCAAATTTTTAGGAATATAGGAAATACTCCCAAATTTTTGGAACTGAAACATGTTTACCAAATGCGTTTTTGTACATTAATCCCAAAATTTTGAGATTGCGAACAAAAATTAGAGAATAGAATTCGAAGTGGCCGGAATGGGTTGGATACATCTTGCCTTGGTACTTGGATACATCTTGCCTTGGTGTTTCGACGCCCCTTAAGACGCCTAGGGTCAATGCCACGCCGAGCATCTAGAGGGAGGGGTATGCCTCTTTAATAACAAAGGAATAGGCGACTTCCTATATCGTATAAAATCAGTCGATATACCGTGTATCGCACACTCGTTCTATTTATTTTATTTAGTGGTGACGGAACACTAATGGAAAAGGAGTTGTTGATGTAGGTTTAGTTTCTTTATTTGTGTTCAGTCTATCAAACAAAATTGGTTCGATCCAGAGTCAAAAAACTCAATCAACAATATTAGACATCAAAATATTTGAGGAACCATAATGGAGTCAACAGTGGGGTTCAGCCCACGGTTGACTCTGTTAGTGTAGACCAATGCTAAGTCCCAATTGTTAGCATACCACATCAAAATATGGAACCATCATCATTTAACCAAAGTTAACCGAGTTTGACTAACATAACAAAGACGTTGGCTTGGATATGGCACCAAAATCCCGTCATCCGTCTAATCTCACCATCAAATGCCAAGCAGCAACACTACAAAAAATGTGAACCACTCTCTACAAAAAGCTCAACACAGGAGCCCCTACTGTTAGACCCTAACAATGCTGGAGGACCAAACAGCACTGACTTGGTGCGATTTGCTACCGGACATGGTGCATGCGGCATGGATGGGTTCATTGGCAGAAAGGGCACCAACTTGGTGCCTATCGGTGGGCAACAGTGTTGTGGCACAACACTGGCGGGTGTTCGGCAATGTGGAAGACCTCGGTTCAGGACCGAGGCAAAATGGTGCAACGTAGGTGCAACACTACATTGTAAATGGTGCTTTGGACGCAGCAACATACGTTGGAGGAGCGGGGAGGCGCTGGACCAAGCTGTTGGGCAGGCGTTGGCAAAACGGTGCACCGTTGGGCAACGTGGACGCACGTTGACGGCGTTGGCAGAGTTTGCTGGTAATGGGGTTCTCGTTGGGGAGTGACGGGACCAAAGGAAGATCTCGGTGTAGGACCGAGGCAAAATAGTGCAATAGAGGCGCAACGATACGTGGTAAACAGTGTCATGTGTGCGGCATGACGCACTGTTGGGAACGACGGTGCATTTTGGTACGAAAAATGCAAACGGCGTTGGGACGGCATTGGGCAGAACGATGCAACAAAATAGAACGTAGGTGCAACGCTACGTTTTGGGCTGAGTCATGTAGAGGCATGACGCACCGTTGGGCGGCGGTGCATTCTGGTGCAGAAATAGCACACGAAACGTTGGCAGTCGTTGGGCGCAACGAAACGTTTCGGCCATGCAGCGGCATGAAAAAACATTGGTGAACGTTGGCAGATTATGGGACGAGATGGCAATGGGCAGAAGTTGGGACGGTGCAAAAACGCTGGAAGAATGCTACCTGGTGAGCTGATGGACTGGTGGTTTCCAGACATGTGCAGTGCATGTGTGAGCAGTTCTGGGCAGTTCTTGGGCGGTTTTGGTTGGTTTTCAAACAGGAAAACTAACTCCTGTGGTGCTGACATGTGTCGGACAGGTGTCGGTAGTCTGCCTATGCAGTTGGGACTGTCAACTGCTGTCTTCTCCTATAAATACTGTTGTTTTGATCTGTTTTTAGAGGTTGGAATGTACTCCTGCGGATTTTACAAACAAAGTGTTGTATTTGGTACCTTGTAACCGGAGTTTATTAATACAAGGTTGGATTTTCCCGTAATACGTGTGCATACTGTTGCGTGGGTGCGTTTCGGTAGTGTTTCGATGTATTCCTGTTGTATTTCGTTACATGAACGTGTGTGTTTACAATCTATCGGTGTAATTCCGTTGTGAGGCAGTGCATTCGCCGTGGCTGACTGATTGTGCAACGATCAGGCCATCACTTGGTTTAAAATTGGTGTTGAAAATTTTAGACCCTGTGACACCTACCCTTATTAGACATCGCTGACTAAAGACCAAAACAAACACTAAGGGTATGTTTGGTTGGAATGATGGAAATGAAAAAGAAAAAAGAAAATGAAAAGATAATATTTTTATCCATTGTGAAAGGAAAATTATTTTTCTTAATGTTGTTTGGTTGGGAAAGAAAATGAAAAGAGGGAAAATAATTCATTTTAATGTAATTTACTATTTTACCTTCATATATTACAAAAATAAATAAATAAATCTATTATTAAGGGTATAATTGTAATTTTGATACTTTTAACCATCTTCTTTCCATTTTCCTCCCAAAATTGTAAGGAACAAAAATTGTCTCGAAAATTATGTTTTATCTATCCTATTTTCTTTTCCCTTCCATTTTCCATCCAACCAAACATGATTTTTTTTTTTTTTTTTTTCATTTTCCATTTCATTTTTTTTTTCCATTCATTTTCCATCCAACCAATTGGTAGAGTAGAAAATGAAATGAATTGGGAAATGAAATGGATAATGGGGTGGTAAAGCACAAAAGAAACTAAGGCCCCGCTTGGTTAGTGTTTTCAACCCAACCCAACCCAAAAATTTTGGGAATGATTTTCGGGAACGCGTTTGGTAACACAAAACTCAACTCAACCCAACCCAAAAAATGAGAATTGATTCTCAAAATACTAAGAAAATGAGAAATAAAAAAAAACTTGTTTTTTTTTTTTTTTTTTTTTGTGCCCAAAAAATTCAACGAAACTTAAGGGACATGCGGGGTATTTTTTTTTGAAATGTTAATGAGATCCACGATCGACTTCTACTGAGCTTACTCTTTTTTTTTCCTTCATTCGTCTCTCTGTTCTTCCGTTCGTCTTCTCTCTGCTCATCTTCATCGTAGATCGTCTTCGTTGCTCGAAGCTCTCCATCCTCGTTGCCGAAGTTCCTCCTCCTCGCCATGCCTTACCGAGCTCACCGTCGTTAGGGTTTTGATTTCATTCGTTACTGAAATCGAATAGGTTTGATTGCTCATTCATTCTCAAAATTGATTTTGGTGCTTGTTGATGTAATCGATTTCGATTTCGTTTTTCGTTCTTTATTCATGAAATCGAAATCGATTTTGTTGCTCCTTTTGTTCATGATTAGGGTTTTAATTTGGTTGCTCCTCTTCATTCTCAAAATCGATTTTGATTACTGATTAGGGTTTCAATTTGATTACTGATTTTGGTTCTTGATTTTGGTTTGGTTACCGATTTCGTTCATGAAATCGATTGTTCATTCATGATTCTGAGCTAGTGATTTTGGTTACTGATTTTGGTTCGATTTGGTTATTGATTTTGGTTCGTTCATTCATGAAATCAATTTTTTGTTTATGAAATTGAAATCGAAAAAAAAAAAAAAAAAAAACTATTGTGAGAAAATAATTCTAGGATGATATCGTTATCAAATGCGATTCTATTCCCAGTACAAAAAAAAAAAAAAAAATTATCGTTAGCAAACGTAATTCTGTTCCAATAGGAAACAAAATTTCAACCCAACTTATCCCAATTGGGTTGAGAAAAATGGGAACACTGACCAAACACCACCTAAGTAAAAAGGTTTTTAACACTTTCTACCCCTAAATTTTGACCACCATTTCACTTAGGTTCTTGTAGTTTTAGTTTAAACACAAAATACCCTGAAGTTTCTTAAATTTTCTCAGGATGGTCCAAATTATTGTTCTCATTGCAGTTTCATTGGTAAATAGTCACTTGTTGCATGTGTGAATATTTTTAAGGGGATTTATTTGTATTATATTATATGCTACCACTATCGTTTTGCAAGATCGGTAAAAAAAAAAAAAAAAAAAAATCATAAAATCTCTTGTTACCAACTATTAGAAAAAATGATTCATAAGTTAATTATATAAAAAAATTAGAAAAGTAAAATAGATCAGTGGTTTAGAGAAATAATCCAAATTAACATATTAGAGTAAAAAATTGCAGAATCGAAATTGAAATTATGGTAAAATTATGAAATACCAAACGTAGTACAAAATAAACAAGAAAAATTATTGGAGACAATTACTGTATTACGAACAAACAATAAAACAGAATACAAGAAAAAAGGAGATCGAGACAATTGCTTAATGGCTTTTCCTTAAAGTTTATTTTGCCCCCGTAACGATGCTTTTATTCTCATTGAGCATCTTCCTCATAAGATACAACGATCAATAGCTACACTACAAGAAAATTGATTTTCGGCTACGAATTAATTCGTAGGTAAAACTTAAAATTTCATAGCGAAATAGATTTAGCAACGAATATTTATCGTAGCTATGTTCGTAGCGGTAGCTCCATGGCAGAAAGTATTTGGCAACCAAGCGCACATTTTTGTAGCTAAAAATAGTAATCTTTCGCTGCGAATATTGAGACATTTGTTTTCGAGACGAACGTCAATTTCCTAGCTAAAGAGACATCCTTCGCAACAAAAATGGACACCATTAATCCGTAGCAAAATGACCTATTTCTCTACGAAAATATTTTTCGTAGGGAAAAAAATATTATCACACAACAAATATCTGCTTTGTAGCTAAATTTGATTTGCTTTTGGCAGCAATAAAAACATCGTAGAAAATAAAACTATTAGCAACGAAAATTCTCATTATGAGCTGTAGCAAATTAACAAATTAATTTTACTACGAACATGATTGTTTGTCGTTAAAGCTAACAATGACAAAATTAATTTGTTGCCAAAAAATTAAATGTTTATTAAATCAAATTCTCAATACAATTTTAACAATTGAACAATTCAACAAAAATAATGCATCAAAGAGTGAACTTGTCTAAACACGATTCAAATATTCATAGTATATAGAAAAAAAAAAATCAAGCTAAAATTTATGATCGCGTGCTAAACTTGTGTAAAACGATCTTAAGCACTTCCCTTTGCCTTATCATAAGCTTTCCATTCTTTGGCAAGCTCGAGAGGTTTGAAGAGCCTTAGTAGCTACTTTCTTTATCACAATATCACCATGTGACATCTAATGAAGAAGTGGATCCCGAACACCATCTTCAAATAGAGATGATTTGTTATCATCAGTAAACTCTATCTCTGGCAAGCTTCTTGCCATGCTCATCTTGACTACTTCAGGTCCTATAGACATGGGTGAAAAGGTGAGAGATATTCTCCGCGACAATCATCACATGTCAAGTGGTCTCTCAATTTAAATGGAATCACCACAAAGTACAGGAATATCATAAGGGCAATTAGAAATTCAAAGGGAATACAACATTGAGGAAAGCACCTGAAGAAGACGCTAGAGAATATACTTAAACTAATTAGCATTTGCCATTTGGATAACATTTTGTTCAGACAATGACAAGTTCTCCAATAGTTGTTGATGCTGCTGCGGTACGGGTAGTTGGAAAACTATAACACAATAGAACTAATTAGCTAAAGAGCACATAGGGTTCAAAATTGATTCACCACATATGGTTCAAAATTGATTCACCCAACTGAAAATTTAAGGGGTGAATCAATTACTTGCAATAACAATTTATGAATCTTCACAAGCTCCAAAAAAAGAAACAAAAGACAAACCTCAGCCATTGATCCATTCAGTTCAGCAATTTTACACTTTACAGAACATTCTTAAATTCGACAATTGAGGGTACAAGTGAAGAGCAATTCAGTTGTTCTAATAGCAAGGCTAACTTAAACATCTGAATGCCACTTATTAGTGTTTTGATGGTACAAGCGAAGACCAATTCACTGCAGAAACATATATCACACTAAGAAATAGTAATTACACACAAACTGTGATTCAAAAGATCATGGTTTCGTAAGCTTGAAGGGATCAAGAAACTTACTCTGAATCAGGGCTCATTTTCCAAACATCAAAGGAAAATATGGGCCCATAACAGCTAGATCAAATACATAATAATGTGGAATTTCTGCAACATATTCAACCTTTCCAATGGAATAAAATCTCTCTGCAGAAGTAGAAAAGAATCAATATATAATAATGTGGAATTTCTCGCTTCAAATGACTACAAATGTGGTAGAGTTTAAAACAATAACACAGAGGCAGATATACAAATACTAAAATACACAAACTTATGCAGGGAAAGAGATCTATATTTAATACCCTCCAAAGCTGCTGATGAAGGCGAAATGAAAAACTGTACTGTTAACTATCTATACTCAACAGAAAATTGAAAACAATAGAAAAGAGGAAGAGAAAATTTTGTACAATAACAGTCAACTATAACATTTTGAACAGTCTGATTAGGGCTTCCAATATTGAACAGAACCAGAAATTTATAGAGACGATGAAGAAATTGGTGGAAGGAATAGCAATCGAAGTTACCTCGTAAGCTTACAGACAACATAATCTTTTGGCCTCCAATGGCTACGACAGCGAAGGTCGACCGCCACTATGGTAAACCTGTCTATAATTCCAAGTTGCAGTTAGATAAAATAAAGCATGATTTCTGCAATAACGAACGCCTAGATATAATATTTTAAAGAATTAAAAAATAATAATAATTAAAAAAAAAATTAATTAAAAAAAAAAAAAGGAAAGCTAAAATGGCTACATACCTCCCCAGGATGTAAATGGTCTTCCACTTCTTTAAAAAATGAGAACATGCTTCCTCATTGAATTGGAAAATTGGAAACAAGTTTCTAGTCACCTCAATCTCGAACAATTAAGTGGACATAACTTGACCAAAGAAGGGAGGTAGAAGGAAAAAGAAATAAAGAAAAAATAAAATGAAATTATGGCTACATGTGTTCAAAGTGATCATAACCTGAGATGTGTCTACAGTGATCACAACCTAAGATATGCTCAGCATCCAGATGCAGCTGATGGCTTCTGTGACAGTGACGCTCGACGATAGCAGTGTCAGCAAGAATCAGCCCTGACATTTTCTTGCGCAAACACAGATTCCTACGAATTTTGCATTTTGAAAAGAAAAAAAAAAAAAAGAAAAAAGAAAAAAAAAAAAGGTAACCAAAAACAAGGCAACTTCTTAGAAATAGTATCCAATTATTTCAATCTCAAATCCCATAATTGGAGACCAAGCACAACATAATTGCATAGAAACACAAGATGTCCATATGGACAAAATCGGCAAAGGATGTTCCAAATGTAAGTGGTTCAGGTTCTAAACACAATTAAAAAAAATTATAGTATATAAAGAAAAACGATCAAGCTACAATTTCCAGCCATGTGCTAAACTTGCCGTCACCAATCCGTCAACATCTACAAGAAAAACAATGACACCAAATTAAAAAAGTAAATATGTTAAGAAGACCAAATTAAAAAAATAAATATGTTAAGAACACTTCAAAATGCTATAATATAATACTAACACGTAAAATAATTAATACTACCAAGAAGTGGAAGGAATTGAACCCTCAATGAACCTCTTAAAAGTTTCTTCCAACGCTACTAGTCTAGCCCGATTCGTCTGTCGACCCTCCTCCAACTCAGCTATCTTTGTGTGACAAGTTTCAAGTTGTGATTGTTGAGTACTTGCTAAACTTTTGTACGTCTCCAATTCAGCCTTAGGCTGAGTTTCCGTTGCTGACAAGTAACTTTGAGATCGTTTACTTTTGGGTTTTGGTCCACGCCCAAGTCTTTTTACATACCCCGGTTTCGTCCCAAGAATAGCATCACATATTTCATCCTCCATATAACTAACACCAACATCAGCATCAATTATTGTATTTTTTGCTTCCACCATCTCATCCTTGAAATTAAAGTTAAAAAATAAGATGATTATTTATCATTTAATACAAATTTCATCGCACACTCAATGATAACAAATAAAAAACAATGGGAATTCTTCAAAAGGTCAAATTCTACAAAATAATGCTAGTACCCCAACCTTAAGAGTGTGAATACATTAGGTGAGCACGGCACTTTATGCATAGAACACATTGTGATAGAGGTGGCTACCATGGATCCATATTTTGATGGTGTTACTATTAGGACAAACTACAAATTTAAAATTATAAAAACTAAATTAAAAAAAATAAAAAATAAAAAAAGCACTTACAAAATGTTCTTCTGCCTTAGGCGCTACCCACTTTTCAGATTTTGAATTATAGTGTGTCAACTTGTGAATTCAATCCGATTAGGTAGCTCACCAGTGTCCTTGTTCTTCTGCAAATAAATAAGAAAGTGTAACTTTTATTATTTGAATTGTCTAACTAAAAATAGAATTCAAATTAGTAATTTTATGAAGTACCAATGCATGTCACGTTTCCATGAAGGATCTAGACCCCGTGGTATGATTATAAAGCATTTTACTACGATTTTTAGTATTAACTTTGGATTTAGCCTGTATAGAACAATAATTTACTAGATATAAATTTGTAACATTAAAATTGCAAACATCTAGATACATTCAACATATTGTTTACCAAAAACTTCGAGCTCTCAAACCAACCACACAGCCACTGCCAATCAGTATCTTTGACTACTCCGGGTGGTTTTGCAGTTTTAGGGTCTTTACCTTCTTTTTTTGCTAACTTATAAGCATTGTAGAGTTTGCTCCTCCAAGATCGATAACACCCTGAAAGTACTTCGTCAATATACTTCTTCACATAAGGCATGTGAAAATCAACAATATCAAACCTTTGTTGCAAATAGTTAATTATAAACAATTAAAATCTAATTTTGTGAATAATTACCATAGAAAACATAAAAAAACAATTACCATAGATTTATGATACAACTTCTCTTTATCTTCGTCCGGTACCTTAGCCCATCCTCCCTTAACGTTTTCTAATGGTGCCATCGACCGAGTTAGCACACCCAATTCACTAGCACACTTTCTTCCAGAAGATGGTTCTATGGGGGCTCCACATTCCATTGGTATCACAATTTTAATCTTATTAGACATTTCTACAATTTTTGCGGTACCATGGCCTTTTGTTGGTCCACGTACTTTCCTCTTAATCCCTACATCTATTAGAAAAAGGAAACAATAACAAAATTAACATGATTGGTTAAAAACAAATACGATATAAGCTACAACTATAAATTCTTACCAGTACATCAAAATCGTTATTTGGACCAACTGATAAAGCAAAATGTGAAGATGCAGCAGATTGTGAATTTGGTGGCACAAGTTGTGGTAAAAGTGGTTCATCCCTCAGTAAAAATGGACCCTTCAATGTTGAGGGGGGGAGAGGGTGGTTAGAACAATCACTTACAACTATTGTAGGCTTAACTATCTTGGCTTTCCTTTTTCCCAGTGGCATTGTTTTTCTATAATGAAACAATCAAAAAAGTTTTCCAAAAAAAAAAATTAAAAAAGTTGTAGCCTGTTAAATATCACAACTGAGAAAATGAGGAACATCAAAAATACACTGTTCTGTACTGTTTCTGCAGGAAAAAAAATGAAACAAAAAAAAAAGTAAAAAAGTTGCAGCTGTTAAATATCACGTCTAAGAAAATGAGGAACGACAAAAATGCACTGTTCTGTACTGTTTCTGCACTGTTTGAAGCACTGTTTCAGCACTTTTTACAACATAAACATGCCTTTTTTTGTTCTGCACTGTTTGAACAGTGTAATTAATCAAATTTGAAATTTATTATATTTATCTATAGTTTTAGATGCATAAAACGCATGAGAAATGCACCAGAATAGTGGGAGGATCAGACCTAAAAAGGATTCTCACCTTCGAAAAATGGCAGTGGATTGTCTTGCAGCTATTGTTGCATCTTGGTTATCATAAATGCAGTGATAAGCTAAAACCTCATATCCGAAACTGCAGAAATAAAACGAATTATATTAATAGTTTTATAAGTAATTTGATACCAACGGATAAACAAATGTAGTGATAAGAGAACACCATAGATTACAAAAGCGAACTATCACAATACATATCAAACTTACAAAGTAATCACCAAACAAAAGGAGTACACATAATAAACGAAAAATATGTATAAAGTACAATAAGAAGCAAGAAGAGGATGTGAAATCATGTGAAACACATGATTAGTATATCATTTTATAGGTAAAAAAGAGACAATTATTTCAGTATAATTTGTTAATGAAAATGATTAAACTATATAATTTAGAGCATGAGAAGTAATTAATCCTCGTATTAATGATTATACCAAATGAATTACTTCTCTGGCGTCGGTTACTCACCGGCAGTTGCCATGAACCCATCTGATTTTCTATTGGATCTCGCAAACGGTACCTAAAAAAAAACTCGAAAATGTCTTGCATTAAATTAATGAATTTTTAGAAAAATGCGTCTGACAAAATTATAAATTGCAATACAGGTGTTTCGCCCGATGACTCGAGGGAGGATCCGAATGCTGTTAAACAGGCTTTGGTAACCGCTTTCAGGACAAACATCATCCAGAATTTGAGGGAAGAAGTGAAACAATTTAAGGATAATTCGAGCGAATCATTAGATAACAAGAAATCATCCCGGTGGGCAACTACTTGGTTGCAACAATTTTCGTTCTTACTACGAAGAGGGATGAAGGAAAGAAAGCACGATGCATTCTCCGGCGTGAAGATGGCTGAAGCTTTGGTAGTAGCTCTGCTGTGTGGACTGGCTTGGTGGCAATCGCCCGTAAGCGACTTCTAAGATCAGGTACATAAAATTATGGACATGCACCATTTAATACCAAAATACAAAAGAAATTACCAATTACTCTCATCAATTTTTTTTTGCATTAATAAGTCATTTTGTCTTTTTCTGACCAAAATACCTCTCATATAGATGTTTAATATAACATCAAAATTATTAAAAAAAAAATTATACTATTTTTTTCTGACCAAAATACCCCTCATGTAGATGTTGAATGTAACATCAACTGTTTTGTTTTTTTTATTTTTTTATACTATTTTTTTTTTACCAAAATACCCTTCATGTGGAGGTTGAATGCAACATTCAACACCTGTGGGTGTCGAATGTAACATCAATTGTTTGTTTGTTTTTTATTTATTTTTTTTTTTTTATGATACTATTTTTTTCTGACTAAAATACTCCTCATGTGGATGTTGAATGTAACATCAACTGTTTTGTTTGTTTGTTTGTTTTTTTTTTTTTTTTTTTTTTTTATGATGTTATTTTTTTCTGACCAAAATACCCCTCATGTGGATGTTGAATGTAACATCCATTATCCTCTTATTTTTGTATGCAGAATAAAATACATATGATATTACATTAAACGCATGTGGATGTTACATTCAACACCTGTAAATGTTGAATATAATATCAATTGTTCTCTTATTTTACGTTACGTTTAATAACGATTTTATCCTAAAATCAAGATTTTTTTTTTTTTTTTTTGGAACATATAAAAAGTGACAAAAAGTCATAAAGTTTGGGGTGAAAGCGGTAATTTATGGCGGCGGCGACCGGCAACCGAGGCGGCGGCGACGGCGGCTGCTGACAGCGGTGGTGCACCAGTTTGACGACCTTCCTTCTCGATGTGAAACTCACAGGAGGACATTTTGGTAAACTTAATCCTCACTATTTTTGAAAACGGGACTAATTGGTGCAAGAAAATATATTAATGGGACTAATTGGTGCAAGAAAAAGGTGTTGATGGGACTAATCGGTGCAAAGAAAAGTCAATGGGAGTAGGTGGTAAATATTTTTGGGAAGTAAAATGACTATTTTGCCCTTGTAGGTTGGGCTTCTGTTCTATTACATCGGATTTTGGAGCTATTTACCTATGAACACAACGATTTTCACCTTCCCCCAAGAGCGGATGATGCTCGCCAAGGAGAGATCTTCTGAGATGTACCGACTCTCATCCCATTTCATAGCCCGAACCGTCGGCAACCTACCCATGGAGCTAGTCCTACCCACTGGTTTCCTCACCATAACCTATTGGATGGGTGGGCTTAGGCGCACCCCTGGGAGCTACTTTGCAATGCTAGGGGCCATTCTTCTGAACGTCTTGGTCTCCTAAGGATTAGGGTTAGCACTGGGCGCACTTGTCATGGACCAGAAATCTGCAACCATGCTCGCGTCTGTCATCATGATGTCGTTCATATTGGTGGGCGGATTTTTCGTAGTGAATGTTCCTGCTTTCATCTCGTGGATCAAGTATCTTTCGGTCAGTCAGTTTAGTTTCAAACTGTTGTTGGGTGCACAGTACTGGACTGGCCAAGTGTACCAGTGTGGCCCCAATAAGACTTGTTTGGTCGAGGATTTCCCGTTGGTGAAGACCATGGGGATCAGCGGGCATGGAATCTCAGTGATGGCTCTGTTAATAATGCTGGTGGGGTATCGAGTTATCGCTTATATTGCCCTAATGAGGGTTGGTGCTACAAAAAAATAGAAACAGTATATATATATGTGTGTGTGTGTGAGAATAATGTAAAACTGATATACATTGTTTTATCCATAACCAATGTTACAATTGAAATTTTGTAAGGAAACAAATTTTATATGATATTTCAAAAGGAGTAGGACCACAGGTTTAATTCTTGATGTCAAGCATTTGTTTTGACAAAAGAGAAAAGTGAGGTCCATGGACAAAAGAGAAGGCATTTTTTTCTTGCTTCTCTCTGGTCGGCAGCAGCTTAAGGAGAAAAAAAAATTGGTTGCAACAAATGTTGAAGAAGAATTAGTGGACAACTGTTGCGGCTGATTTCTTAGGATTGTATTCAAATTGAATTTGAGTCTCATGGTTTCTCTATAAATAGAGACCATGAGCTTTGACAATGGGTATTTCACAATTGGAGAAATCAATATCTCTCAATTGAAGAAGTAGAATGAGAGTGAGAGATCAATTCTTCAATAGTCACAATTAAGTGAATTTTGCACAAGTGTCTTAAGTTGTTTTTTAAGATATTGTTTTGTATTCTTTATTTCTATTTCATCATCAAATAAAGAAATTTCATAGTTGCTCCCGAGGAGTAGGCGAAATTGTCAAACCTCGTTAAATCTTGTGTTATTGTTTGTGAGTATGTGTGTGTGTTTTCATTTCATCTCCATAATATTTGTTTAGTGTTGGGTCCACCTAACATGCTTCCGCACAACAAGTGGTATCGAAGCTCCGGTTGAGAGCTTGGGATTATGGCAGAGATCGAATCGAAAACGGAGGAGATTGAATCACCATCAACCTCTTCCAGTTCACAAACAAAATTGTCAATATCAAATGGCAAAATTGATATTGAAAAATTTGATGGAACAAACAGTTTTGGCATGTGACAATGTGAGATGATGGATATGCTGGTCCAATAAGATTTGGATATAACCTTGGAGTAAAAACCAGATTTTATGGAGAAAGTAAAGTGGTTGAAGATCAACAAAATTATGTGCGGTTATATTCGTCTGTCTTGTAAAGAATGTCAAATACTTTGTAATGAGAGAGACGATGACAAAGGACTTATAGAATGTACTTGAAGACAAGTACATGACGAAGAGTATTGAGAATCAGTTGTATCTTAAGCAAAAAAAAAAATCGATTTCAATACCAAGAAGGTACATCTATGATGGACCATTTGAATGACTTCAATAAATTGATTGTCGATCTGTTGAACCTGGATGAAGAGATCAAAGATGAGGACAAAGCTCTTGTATTGTTGAATTCATTGTCGGATTCATACGAACACTTGGCAACCACTTTGATCTACGGAAAAGACTCGGTGAAATTCAACGATGTATCAGACGCGTTGATGAATAACGAAGTTCGTAGACGTGACAAGGTGTCCCAAACTGATACAGCTACTACTTTTATGACGAATGGCAGATTGAAGACCAAAAAGCACAACAAAGGTAGAAACAACTCTCGTTCCAAGTCGAGAGGAGTTTCATCAAATGGCAGGAAAATTCCGGCGAAGGATGAATGTGTTTTTTGCCGCGAGAAGGGCCATTGGAAGAAAGATTGGCCCAAGCTGAAAAACAGGGGTAATACAAAGGCAAATGTGGCCCAAATTGAAGATAATGATTCAAATTTTGCTCTGGCTACTACAGTTGGAGTTGGCTCAGACGAGTGGATTCTTGACTCCGCATACTCCTATCATATGTGTCCTGAAAGGGATTGTTTCACCAGTTTGGACCTCGGTAGTGGTGGAGCAGTTCTTATGGGAAATGATCATGCGTGTGAAAGGAAAGGGGTTGGCGTGATCCGATTGAAGCTGCACGACGGAACCACGAGGGATTTGATCAATGTCTTGTATGTACCAAATTTGAAGAGGAATCTAATTTCTTTGGGTGCTTTGAAATCACATGGTTTCAAAGTCACCATGGAAGCCTGATCGTTGAAAGTCATACGAGATGCTATGGTTGTCTTGAGAGGCTTAAGAAGAAATAATTTATATTTCTTATAAGGAAAGATCGTTGTCAGAGACGCTGCCAACGTAGAAATTGCTATTGATACAACCAAACTTTGGCACATGAGGCTTGGGCATGCTGAAGAGAAGACCATGAAAGGTCTAGTGAAGTAGGGTCTTTTGAAGGGTGCCAAGATTTATAAGATGGACTTTTGTGAGCACTGTGTGCTTGGCAAGCAAACAAAAATTAAATTTGGCACAACCATCCACAAAATAAAAGGGATCCTAAACTATATACATAATGATGTTTGGGGTCTAACGAAGACTGCATCTTTGAGTGGAAGGCACTGGTTTGTTATATTTGTTGATGACTTCTCAAGAAGACTCTGAGTGTATACTATGAAACACAAGTATCAAGTCTTAGAGATTTTCTTGGCTTAGAAAAAGATGGTGGAGAATCAAATCGGAATGAAGATTAAGGTGTTGAGATCAGACAATGGTGGCGAATACACGTCCGATCCATTTTATTCCTTGTGTAAACAAGAAGGAATAGTGAGGCATTTTTCTATGAAAAAGACTCCATAGCAGAATGGTGTAGCGGAATGTATGAATCAGACTTTACTTGAAAAAGTAAGGTGCATGTTATGCAATTCCGGTTTGACGAAGAGTTTTTGGGACAAAAGCAGTTACTTATGCATGTCATCTAATTAATCGTCTGCCTTCTACTGCAATTGATGGAAAAACTTCTATTGAAGTGTGGTCAGGATCACCTGCATCAGATTATGATTCTTTGCATATCTTCGGTTGCTCGGCGTTCTTTCACGTGACCGAAGATAGCAAACTTGATCCAAGGGCAAAGGAGGCCATATTTCTGGGTTTCAGCAGTGGAGTGAAAGGGTTCAGATTATGGTGCCCTACTTTGAAGAAAATGATCTTGAGTAGGGATGTTACTTTCTACGAAAGTAAATTTGTGGAAAAAAAAAGTGTCCAATGAAGAGAATAAAAAATAAAAAAGGCAGTTTGGTGCAGCAGATGGAGATTTAAAGTCCAGTAGATTCTTCTTCAAAAGACACTTCTTCAGATGATGAAAATGACGGGGATATAGAAGATAAAATTGAGGTGAAGTCTTTAAAGGCCTCCACAAATCGAAGAATCAATAGCAGCTAGCAAACCAAAAATGACAATTCGGAGACCAACCAAATTTGCGAATATGGTTATTTATGCCCTACCAATTGTTAGTGAAGATATTCCAACCACCTACAAAGAAGTTGTGCAAAGTTCTGAAAGTGTGGAATAGAATAAGGTCATGAATGAAGAATTAGATTCTCTCCATAAGAATATGACTTGGGAACTCGTAGAGTTACCAGAAAGGAAAAAGACAATTGGATGTAAATGGGTGTATGCAAAGAAGGAAGATTCTCATGAGAAAAACAGTGTGAGATTCAAAGCAAGACTAGTTGCAAAGGGGTATGCTCAAAAGGAAGGGATTGACTACAATGAAGTTTTCTCGCTAGTAGTGAAGCATTCTTTCGTTCGAATTTTACTTGTCGTGGTCGCACAATTTGACTTGGAGTTGACACAATTAGATGTGAAAACTATTTTTCTACATGGGGATTTGGATGAGAAAATTTATATGTCGCAACCAGATGGTTACAAAGCTGCTGGCAAAGAACAAATGGTGTGCAAGCTGCAGAGGTCCCTGTTTGGTTCGAAGCAATCTCCATGATAGTGGTATTTGAGATTCGACAAATTTATGAAGTACATAACTTTACGCGAAATCAATACGATCATTGTGTGTACTTTCGAAAATAAAAAAATGGTATCTTCATTTATTTGTTCTTATATGTTAATGATATATTAATCGCATTTAAGAGTTTGATGGAGATTGAGAAGTTGAAAACTCAAATTCGGAAGGAATTTGAAATGAAGGATCTTGGCGAAGCCAAGAAAATTTTGGGCATAGAAATTACTCATGATAGAACAGTTGGGACTGTGTGGCTAACACAAAAATAGTATTTGAAAAATGTACTTAATCGATTTGGTATTGATGAAAATACCAAATCGGTTAGTATATATTTGGCTCCTCACTTTAAATTAAGTGCGAAACTGTCACCGAGTACAAATAAAGAAAGGATGTATATGACTCAAGTACCGTATGCAAGTTTAAATGGAAGCCTCATGTACGCAATGGTATGCATGAGACCTGGTATTTCTCAATATGTTAGTATGGTTAGCAGATATATGCATGATCCAGGAAAGAAGTATTGAGAAGCTACAAAATGAGTTTTGAAGTATATCAAAGGTACTGAGGACGTGGGTTTGAAATTTGTGAGAAATCAAATGGAAAACGAAAGATTTCTCATTGGATATGTGGATTCAGACTACGCTGGTTATTTGGATAAGCGACGGTTTACTACTGGGTATTTATTTACCATGGCTAGTGGTCCAATTAGTTGGAGATCTACTTTGCAGTCCACTGTAGCATTGTCTGCCATGGAGGCTGAATACATAGCTGCTGGAAAAGCCATAAAGGAAGCCATTTGGATAAATGGACTGATTTCAAACTTGGGTCTTCATCAGAAACAGGTGGAGATATATTACGACAGTCAAAGCGCAATACATCTAGCGAAGAACTAAGTCCATCATGCTCAGACCAATCATATTGATGTTCGATTCTATTTTGTTCGAGAAATTGTGGATGCAGATGTTATTCTTTTTACGAAGATTGGGACAGCCAATAACCCTGCAGATATGTTGACGAAAGTCATTGGAAGCGCCAAGTTTCAGTACTGCCTAAACTTGGCCAATATTTTTCATACATAGTATGATTTTGGAGGAACAACTATTGGTTCTACTAGGTGTGTAGTATGAGAATTCATACTAACTTTAAGATAATAGTGGCATTTGAAATTTCGCCAAGGTGGAGATTGTTGAATTATTGAGTGTGGCTCTATTTTAAAAGGAATGGGGCCACAGGTTTAATTCTTGATGTCAAGCATTTGCTTTGACAAAAGAGAAAAGTGAGGTCCATGGACAAATGAGAAGACATGTTTTTCTTGCTTCTCTTTGGTCAGTAGCAGCTTAAGAAGAAAAAAAAATTGGTTGCAGCAAATGTTGAAGAATGATTAGTGGACAGCTGTTGCGGCTGATTTCTTAGGATTGTGTTCGGATTGAATTTGAGTCTCATGGTTTCTCTATAAATAGAGACCATGAGCTTTGAAGATGTATATCTCACAATTGGAGAAATCAATATCTCTTAATTGAAGAAGTAGAATGAGAGTGAGAGATAAATTCTTCAATAGCCACAATTGAGTAAATTTTGCACAAGTGTCTTAAGTTGTTTTTAAGGTCTTGTTTTGTATTCTTTATTTGTATTTCATCATCAAATAAAGGAGTTTCATAGTTACTCTCGAGGAGTAGGTGAAATTGTCGAATCTCTTTAAATCTTGTGTTATTATTTATGAGTGTGTGTGTGTGTGTGTGTGTTTTCATTTCATTCCCATAATATTTATTTAGTGTTGGGTCCACTTAACACGCTTCCGCACAACAAGTAAACTTCATAATCTTTTCAACAAGTGGTTATATCAAATGAGAGAGATATGTGTATTTAAAGTCGTTGTTAACCTGTTCTTTCGAAGATAGCGTGCGTGAACTTCAAGCTCGCACACGAGAACTTGACTAATGGAACAACACTGCTTCAAGATGTAAGTTTGCGGAAGCAAACCTTACCTTCGTGGGAACGAACGAACAAATTTGATTTACTAATCTACCCTTTGAACTGTTTGAATTGGTTTTGAATCCTTATAATTGTGTGGGCATCGACTAAAAGGGAAAATTAGATTTTTTGGAAGGCCATTGACTATTTTATTCATCATTCTATCATCCACCTCCCAAATGAAAATTAGATTTCAAGTGAAGAAGATGAAGACGATAATTTTGAAGATTCCATCAAAAAAGATGTCGTTATGCACGACAATGATTGGCCAATCTCATTTCATCGGATTAGGATTATGGTGATATGCTTAGCATTTATGTGATTTTATGTTTTAAATTAAATTTTGAATATGCCGGAACAATTGTATGACAGTGAATCTTGATCTTAATTTAATTTTCATATGATTTAATTAACTTACTTTCAGAAGTTTTAGTAAAATATTTTTTATTGCTTCTAGATCATTAGATCTAATATCTGTAATCTAGATCTAACGGTTATATAATGACATTCTTGGTGATTGATTATTATACTGGATAGTTTTTTTTTTTTTTGATAAGCAGATGAATATATATTAATAAGGGGAAGAGTCTCCCTTACTGCATGATAAAATTACCATGTAGCCTTCGACACCTCGCAAATACCACCACAAAATAGTTTCAGTCAAGGATCACAAACTTTTAACAAGGGACCCTCCAAACACAAATAAGGTGTCGCGAGCTCAGACCCAAAATATAAAAGATTCTGGAAAACACCAGGATAAATATATACCATAATTACACTTACAAAAACCATAAAAACTAATACTTCAGTCCTTAAGCGACGGTGCCGAGAGAGAACTCGATTGACCAAGATCAATCAGACAATTTTCAGGCAAAGCAAATTTAAACACTGGAGCACAAAGTATTAGATTGGATAGTTTATACCTAGATTTTAATTTACCATAATTTTTTTTTTTTGTAACAACTTAAATATATTAAAAAGGGGAAGGGTATCTCTTACTATGCAACGAGAATTACTATGTGACCTGCAATAAAAAATGTGCCCTGGAAGCTGCCAAAAAATAAACGAAGGCAGCTTGGACCAAGGTCAACAACCAAAAAACAACATACAGTACTCGCCACAAAACTATACATACCCTACAACACAATGTACACTCTTTACCCTACACTAAAACGTCATTTACACCCACAATAAGGATGGTGCTAAGGACAAGGACAACTACAGAAATCAATTTTTTTTTTGGCACATATGTTGGGAGAAAGGGTTGAACGTTAAATCCTCCACAAAAGAGACTAAGACATATCCAATAGGTTACAAGTCTTGGGATTAAAAAAGCAATTCACATCTTCTAATGAACTGCATATTCCTTGAACAAATTAACACCAAGGAAAAGAGTGACAAAAAGTGGTCAAGATTATGTCGAAAGTCTTGGTACTGGCAATAATCAGACTGCACGAACAAGTCATCTGGCCACTTCTCCTCACTTTGTGAATAAGAAAAAAAAATCTCCGGACTGTTTGGTTAGAGGTGAAAAGGGAAAGGAAAATGAAAATAAGAGGTGAAATACCTATTTTTCTCCTGCATCGAACGGTCGAAATAGCTCCAATGATCAAGTGCTCCACTATATACTTTGGCCGAATATTCTCCTAAATATCACCCAAATCAAACCAAAATAAAGCCACTTAAAAGCACCCACACTCCAAATATGCCGAAAAACAAAGTACAACATTAGATCAACTTGTAATAAAACATCCAATTAAACATCACTCAAAATAACTGCAATGCAATATCAATACGACAAAATTGAAAAAGTACAAAATTAAAGTCGAACCCTTTATTTATTTGATTTCCAAAAAAAGGTTAGCTTTAATTTTTGCAACAAAATGCTTTTTACAATAATTGAAACACTTATCCAAAACGCTAATACATGATGTGCTCCATATACATTTTTTCGGCTCCCAATTTCAATTTTTCAAATCAAAATTTGCAAATTTTACCCTATTTCTACTTCCTCTAATTTCTACACGTTCAAAAATTTAATTGTGAACCTAGCTTGACTGCTTAAACGAAATCTAACAAAGGCAAAGGCAAAATTCACAACCACTCTATTTTTTTGGACGAGAAAGTCTAGATTGTAAGACTAAATTTCATTATGTGAAAACCATCATACAAACATGAACATTCATATTAAATCATCAAGAATAAAAATACTGAATTTGTAGAAGCGTACTTGAGTCCATAATAAGAAAGTTAAAATATCCGAGTTTGAGTCTTTATGATATTCCAAATCTACATTTGTTTTCTGTCTAAATTTCTCTCTGACAATAAGAATCAGAATAATAGAAAAATATTGTGTGATCCGGGGACCATAACTCCTATTTATAAACAATTACGTCTGTTCGTAAATAATCACGTTTGTTCGTATTTTCAATTTTAACCCATCATAAAAATAAAAATTACGATTGTCTTTATACATTAATGATCACACTTAAGACCCCAAAATTTAAATTGATCATTTTAATTGGCCTAATTTTATTTTATAACATATAATTCACATTTATTTAATATATAAGCCCATATATTTGTTTTTACTCCAACAATCTCCCACTTGAGCTATATATGTAACTTTATAAATGTGAATTATATTTTATGAGCTCATGAGTTTTGCTATCAAAATTTTATGTATTGTAACAATCTTATCTATTAACTGCACCAATATAGAACCAAAGCGATTGTCGTTACATCTTTTTAGTAACTAGACCCATCAATGATTATATATATCAATGCAACTAATGACAAAGATCAAGTGTAAATGCGTAGTATGGAAATTTCATGCAATACGGTCTTAATATACCTATTTTCAACTGGTCATCCTTAAACCTTAGTGAGATCAAACCATACAAAATCAGAGTGAATAAAAACTAAATATTTTACTGTAGTAAAAAATCATAAAATCCATAACAAAAATATCTATAGATAAAACCATCTAAAATACAAACTCCCACTAAAACGACATATCCTGAAGAGAAACCACACCCATATGAGTAGTGTGCTCATAAAAGATCTTGAGTGGTAATCCTTTAGTCAGCGGATCCGCAA
Source organism: Eucommia ulmoides (assembly GCA_016647705.1). Lineage (NCBI taxonomy): Eukaryota > Viridiplantae > Streptophyta > Magnoliopsida > Garryales > Eucommiaceae > Eucommia > Eucommia ulmoides. The sequence continues at coordinate 2,493,452 of CM028326.1, read as the reverse complement.
TCATGGAGTTTGTCCCAATGTGCTCTATAGATATAAGTCCACTATGAACTCTTTCTTTTACAATTAGGAATTTGATGTCTATAAACTTTAACTTTGTAGAACTCCTGTTGTTGGAATACAGTACAACTGATTTATTGTCCCAAAATAACTTAAGTAGTCTTTTAATGTCATTCTCGTAACAAAATTTCGTAACCATATTCCATGATTGGACGTCTCATAACAAGTTACAAACTCAGTTGCCATGGTGGAAGAGGCTATAATAGACTGTTTAACACTCTTCCAAGATATAGAACCTCCAGCAAGTAAGTAGATATAGCCGGAAGTAAATTGCATACTATCTCGATATCTAGCAAAATCGGAGTCGAAATATCCGATGATCTCTAACTGATTTGACTTCCGATAAGTGAGTATGTAGTCTTTTGTTCTCTGTAAGTACCTTATAACTCACTTGACTGCTATCTAGTGATCTTTTCCATGATTGCTTAAGTAATTGCCCAACATGCCAATAATGTACGCAGTATCCGGATGCGTACATACTTGAGCATACATCAGACTTCCTACTTCTGACGCATAAAAAATCCTTTGCATCTCTTGAATCTCAAAATCATTCTTGGAGCATTGGCTGAGACTAAATTTGTCTCCCTTAGCCATAGGGGTGTCACTTGGTTTGCAATCATGCATGCCAAATCTTTTAAGAATTTTCTCGATATAACTCTTTTGTGATAAATCAAGCATATCCCGGGAGCGATCCCAGTGTATATGTATACCCAACACAAAAGAAACGTCACCAAAATCTTTCATCTCAAGATCTTTCATCTCAAATTTCTTTGATAGAAATCTCTTGATTTCGTGTAGTATGCCTATATTGTTGGTGGCTAGCAATATGTTATCAACATATAATACCAAGTAAATATGTTTACTCCCACTAAACTTGTGGTATATACAATCATTAACTAAATTCATCTCAAAACGAAACGAGATAATAATTTGATGAAACTTGTAATACCATTGACGAGAAGCTTGCTTAAGCCCATTAATGGATTTTTTTAACTTGTAAACTATCTTATTTGCATCTCCCGACACAAAGTTTTCTAGTTGCACCATATAGATTGGTTCATCAATGTCACCATTGAGAAACGCAGTCTTAACATCCATCTGATTAAGCTCAAGGTTAAAGTGCATCACAAGTGTCATTATTGTCCTAAAAAAGTCTTTCGACGAAACTGGAGAGAAAGTCTATTTATAATCGATGCATTTTTTCTATGTAAAACTTTTAGCGACAAGACAAGCTTAGTATCTCTCCACATCACCTTTTGAATCCCTCTTGATTTTAAATATCCATTTACAACCAATAGGTTTCGCACTTTCAGGCAATGGGACAATATCTCAAACGTCATTGTCTTTCATGGACTTTATCTCCTCATTCAAGGCATCAATTCACTTTTGAGATGTAGAACTTTTCATAGCTTGGCGAAAGTTGATTGGATAATCTTCCACCGCACCAATGTCAAACTCATGCTCTTGGAGAAATACAATGTAATCATCTGGCACTGCACTTCTCCTTTATCTAGTGGATCTCCTTAATGGCGTAGGTTCTGGAGGTGGTAGAGTTTATTCTTCTGGAATGGGAGATTCTTGGATATTGTTGTGATTTGAATCTGTTTCTTGAACAATGTCAGGAATAGAAGCCTGATCAATATCAATAACAGCTGTGAGAATATCAACATATTCCTCTTCAAAAACAAAATCTCTAATCTTATCTCCCCCATCAAACTCAATATCCTCAAAGAACCAGGTGTTTCCCGTCTAAAAAATTGATCTAGTAGTAAGATCATAGAATTTGTAACCCCCGAATATTTTAGAGTATCCAATAAAATAGTAACTAACCGTTCTTGAATCTAGTTTATTTTTCATGTGGCCTGTAAGGCCTTACTTCAGTTAGACATCCCCAAATGTATAGGTGTTTCAAACTAGGCTTTTTGCTTGTCCAAAGTTCATAATAGTTTTCGCAGTTGCTTTAGTTTGTACTCTATTAAGGGTATACGCTGCAGTCTTTAATACTTCACCCCATAGTGAATCTGATAAGTTAGAATGACTAATCATACTTCTTATCATGTCTTTCAATGTTCTGTTTCGCCTTTCAAGAACACCATTCGTGCTTGGAGAACCTGGCATGATGTACTGTGGGACGATACCGCACTCCTCTAGGAATTTAGCAAATGGGCCCGGACGTTGTTCACCTGAACCGTCATACCTACCATAGTATTCACCACCACGGTCAGATCTGACGCTTTTAATCCTTTTACTGAGTTGATTTTTAACTTCAACTTTGAACGATTTGAACACATCTAGTGATTGGGACTTTTCATGAATGAGATAAAAGTAGCCATAATGTAAAAAATCATCTATGAACGTGATAAAATATTATTGACCATTCCATGAAACCATAAGAAATAACCCACAAATATCTGTATGTATCAGTTCTAAGACATCTGTATTCTTGTTGGCACCAAATCTCCTTATATTTGTTTGTTTTCCCTTTATGCAATTTGTGCAAATTTCAAAATCTGCAAAATCAATGAAATCTAAAATCACATCTGACACAAGTCTTTCAATTCTCCTTTTGGATATATGACATAGTCTCTTATGCCATAATGATACGGAATTCTCATTGGTTAATTTCCTTTTAACACCCCGAGTACTTAATTGTAAGGTTTCATGATATGAAGCAACCGCATTAAACATATAAAGGTTATATATATAAGATAAAGAACTGGTATTAACCAAATTTGAGAAAAGACTAAATTTGTTATGTCCAAAAAAACAAGAATAACCAAATTTGTCCAATACAGAAATAAAAATCAAATTTCGTCTAAAGGACGGTACAACAAATGTCTCATTCAAATCCAAATAAGTATCAGACTTTAATAATAACCTAAATATCCCAATTGCCTCAACTTTGACTTTATTGCCATCGCCTACAAAGATGTATCTTTCACCATTATTTGGCTTTTGGCAACTCAAGCAGCCCTTTCTTTGCACGCCAAGCATGATAGTTGGTACATTGCTTTTTTTTTTTATTCTACAGCTCCACAGAAGAAACAACTATCAATATTTTTTTCTTTATGTTATTTTTTTTTTATATGGAGCCTCTGCAACTTCTTTATCCTTCTTTATTTTCTTTTATTTTTCCTTAGAAGTACCAGCTAAATAAGTACTTTCTATCTTTTCTTGCTTCAATATTTTCTCTTCTTGCACACAATGTGAGATAAGCTCATTAAGAGACCAAATCTCTTTTTGGTAGTTGTAGCTCACCTTCAATTGACTTAATTGCGTGGGAAAAGATATCAGAACCAAATACACCAGCAAATCTTCAAAAAGATCAAGCTTATGTTCTCTTAACTTTGAAGCAATATGAGACATTTTCATAATATACTCCCTAATGTTCCAATTACCTTTATATCTCATTGAGATGAGATTTGCCAAAAGTGTACTTGTTTCAGCCTTTTCATTCTTGACAATTTTGTTCTTAATTTCTTCTAGGAACTTTTTGGTTGTCTCTATCGTTTCCGATATTATGCCCCTGAATGCTTCTGGAATGGCCTTCTTAATGATCATCAAACACATGTGATTTGACTTCTCCCACATTTCAATATCTCTCTTTTCATTAGATGAACTTTTATCAGTAAGAGGTACAGGAAAAGGAACCTTTAACGCAAAGTCTAGATCCATAACACCGAGAACTATTTGGAGATTCTCATGCCATGATTTGAAGTTCGTGTCATTTAGCATAAGAATAGAATTAATGCTGACAGTAATATTAGAAGTAGAACTAATAGCTGAATTAGAGAATAATAAACAAACAAAACAAGTTTACATAAACCTCAAAACAAAAATAAATTCAAATAAAGATAAACCCCATTTCAAGATACCAAACACTCTATTAATATTTTATTTTTGGATAAAATATTAACTTGTAAGTGATATCTTGGTGTAGTAATCAAACACTGATAATAAGAACATATCGAATAATAAATCTCCATTTGGGTCAATTTATTATTCATATGTAAAACCAAATAATCATCACGTATTTATTACCACATGCGTGCATGCAATTCTGTTAAATATTAATTTTCTTTTGGGCCAATTAATATTCACATAAGGTACATGCACATAATCCTTTTATATTTTAAAAATAAATTAATTTTCACAAGAGATGTCACTTTGGTGACATGTTGTTTCAATTAGTTTATCTCAATATATATATATATATATATATATATATATATATATTTAAACACCAATATCTGAATTTAAAATTGCATGAATACACTGATATAAATGATAACAATATAATTAGAATGTTGACATTGCCTTAGCGGTGGTTGAGCGTTTTTTCTTCATCGAAGGTCCAGTGGTCGAATCACAAGCAAGTTTTTTTTTTTTTTTAGATATACTTAAAACACAAGGAAAATAAAATAAAAATAAAGTTCGGAGCCAAGATTCGACCCACAAACATTCTGCACCAAGCAACGCAAACCTTAGCAAAAGCCACCACCGAACCAATACACCGTTTGTGAATAGACGCATCTGAATAAATATAAAACTATATGCATTGTATGGATCAGTGAAAAAAAAAATGACATTGTTTAGGTCGTCTTCTTCACTGATTCAGAACCAAAATCAGAACAGAACAGTGACGAGTTCTACATTTCCTTCTAAACTTTTAAAAAAAATGTATAAAATCAAACACAAATTCAAATTTCATGAACTTTATATCGTTGGACTCGTAATGAAATGTAAAAAAAAATCTTATAATTTTTTTAAGAAATATTAATTTTTTTCAAAAAAATATATTTAACCCTAATATGAAAAAATTTCTTCCGAACTTATTCTCAATAATTTAACATGAAATAGCTCTGATACCACATGTGAGACTAAATTTCATTATGTGAAAACCATCATACAAACAGGAACATTTATATTGAATCATTAAGAATAAAAATACTGAATTTACGAAAACGTACCTAAATCCATAATAAGAAAGTTAAAATATTCGAGTCTGAGTCTTTATGATCTTCCAGATCTACACTTATTTTCTGTCTAAATTTCTCTCTGACAATAGGGATCAGAAGAATAGAAAAATATTGTATGATCCGGGGATCATGACCCTTATTTATAAACAATCGCGTCTGTTCGTATTTTCATATTTTCTATTTTAACCCATTATAAAAATAAAAATTACGTTTATCTCTACACATTAATACTTACACTTTATAATACATTAATTAAGGCTCCAAAACTTAAATTGATCACTTTAATTGGCCTAATTTTATTTGATAACCTATAATTCACATTTATTTAATATATAAGCCCATATATTTGTTTTTACTCCAACATAGATTTATCCAAAACCTCTAAAAATTGACGAAGCCCATGATTATTCATAGAAAAAGGAAGATAGTCGACGAGAAGAGTGTAGATTTTATCTCGATTTGAGTGAGAGTACTTGTGAGTTTCGTCCACGTTGCTCTATTCAGAATTAGTGTCGAATCGTCCATGAGTAGGTTAACCATGCATATCGTATTTGTGCTTCCCCAACAACAACAAAACCATTGCCAAGATCACCAGAAGTTCGAAACAGGACATCCTCCACTTATCTGCCACTAGAAATCTTATGATTGAAGCACCTTCAACAGCCCCAAACATTCCTCAGGTTCGATCTAGGCGATCTAGGATCAAATTCTCCTTTTCTTGGGTGGTGAAAGTGCTCTAAAGATTCTCAATCAGCTTCTTCCCTAGGTTGTATATATGTAAATATGGAGATAAACGATGGCTCGAGACATATGGATTTGCTTGTGGTGGCCAATGGTGAAAAGAAATATTGTAGGTTTGGAAGCTTGTTACCCACTGTTGAATCTCCGGTGCAGTTCAGGTTCTCCGCATTAAATGCTTCAAGAATCCAAGACTTCATTCTCCAGACTGCCTGAATCTTATGGCTGTTAAAAAGTAAAAGAGAGTTGGAAATTTTGGAAGCTCAACATGTCATATACTTCATAATAATAATAACCTATAAATAGGCAAGTACATTGAATTAAAAACTACCCACTAAGACACTAACATCAACTCTTATCTACCCCCACTAACATCAACCTACTCCACTAACATCAACTCCTAGAAATTAGGTAAAGAAAAGCCACGTTCTTTATCCACTAAAAAAATAACAACAAACTAAATAATGAGCTTCTAAATAATTAAAAAACTCTAACACCCTCCCTTAAACTGATATCTGTAGAAATTAGTTTAGAAACAAAGACTTCAACAATTAAACAACCAAAAATCCCGAAGTGACTATAGCTGGTCTGCGCCTACTCCAAGCCTCCTCAGGTGTCATGTTTTGAACAGAAAAAATAGGACTTCTATTTAACACATGAATGGTCCAGTTTACTGCTTCAGGCCAAAAAAAAATTGGAACTCTTCCTCTTGCCATGAGGCTTCTCATCATATTGAAAATAGTCTTATTTTTCCTCTCTGATATACCATTTTGTTGTGGTGTGTATGCAACTGTAAGTTCCCTTCAAATACCCTGCTCATCACAAAAAATATTGAATTCCTTTGAGCAATATTCTCCCCCATGATCAGTGCGAAAAGTTTTAATAACTCTTTCTTCTTCATTCTCCACACGTGCCTTAAAGCTTTTAAATGCGCTAAAATCTTTTGATTTCTCCTATAAAAAATAAACCCAAGTTTTTCTAGTATAATCATCAATAAAAGTAATTAAATATCTTTTACCCCCGTTTGAAGATGGATTTATTGGCCCACAAATATCTGAATGAACCAGCTCCGGGACATTTTTTGTTCTCCATGACTTTCCTTGAGGGAATTGAGAACGATGTTGCTTGCTAACAACACACTATTTACAAACTTGGGAAGGAATGGTAATTTGAGGGAGGCCAGTCACCATATCTTTTTGTTGAAGAGCCTTTAATCCACCAAAATTCAAGCGACCATAATGAAAATGCCAAAGCCATAAAGGATCTTTTACTTCAGCCATCAAGCAGGATTGAGATGTTATTATCTTCAAAGGAAACAACCTGTTTGAACTCATCTGAACAACAACAATTGCTCCTCTTGAAGGATCATAAATCTCATAAACACCTTTTTGAATAGTTATCACATAACACTTTTCTTGCAATTGACCAGCACTTAATAAACTACTTTTCAAGTCAAGAACATAAAAAACATTGGAAATTGTTTCTACAAAACCGTTCTTGATTTTAATATTAATATCACGTTTTCCCATCACTTTGAATGTAGAACAATCACCAAAACTCACAGTAGAATGAAAGCCTTCATTTAAAGAAGAAAACGAAGACTTACTTCCACACATGTGGTTGATATATCCTGTATCCACATACCAAACATCTTATGATAGTTCCTCGTTGACATGAAAACCCATCAATAAAGTCTCTAATTCATTTTTTTTTGCTGCAAAATTTGATTTCTCCATCTTCTCTCTGTCATTTGGCAGTTTGGTATAACATTCCGATCGGTAATGACCAAACTTATGGCACCTGTAGCACTCTATCTTGGATTTGTCAAGTTGTTTATTGTGACTTCTGTAATTTGAGTGACCTTCATCAGCTTTGAAATTCTGATACCGCCTGCTTTTATCTCTATTGTCTCTATCTCCTCTTCCTCTACCTCTGCCTTTACCCTTTCCTCTTGAATTTGAAAATTGAGCAAAAGTAATGCCTTTAAAGCTTGAACATCAGAAGTTGAATTTCGATTCATCTTCTATTCATGAACCAGTAAGGAGCTTTGGAGTTCATCAAATGAAAGGCCATCTATATTATTGGATTCTTCGATTGAGCAGACAACATAATCATATTTTGGGACCAACGAACATAAAATCTTCTCAACAATAGCCACATCTTTCATCTTTTCACCATGGAATCTCATCTTGTTGACTATCCCCATTGTTCTCGCACAATAATCAGTAATAGTCTCACCATCTTTCATCTGCAGAGTTTCAAAATCTCTTATCAAGGTTTGAAGTTGTACACACTTCACTCTAGAAGAACCTTGGTATTTCTTTTTCATTGAATCCCAAATTTGTTTGCAGCTATTCTTTTGGAGAATAGTCTCCAAAATAGAACGATCGATTGTTTGAAACAGATGATTTTTTGCTTTGAGATCTTTTAGCCTTTGTTCTTCCAATTTCTTTTGTTGAGCTTATGTCAACACTTCTCCACTGGCTGGTTCAATTACACCAGTTTCCATGATGGTCCAATACTCCTTGGATTGCAGAAAATTTTCCATCAACATGCTCCAATAATCATAGTGACCATCAAAGCGTGGAATTGCCGGTTGAACATAGTTGTCACTGGACATTTTCTTGGCTGCTACCTCAAATTACTGTTTTTTTCTCTCTAGCTCTTGATACCACTGTTAAAAACTAAAAGAGAGTTGGAAATTTTGGAAGCTCAACATGTCATATATTTCATAATAATAATAGCCTATAAATAGGCAAGTACATTGAATTAACAATTACCCACTAAGACACTAACACCAACTCTTATCTACCCCACTAACATCAACCTACTCCACTAACATCAACTCCTAGAAACTAAGTAAATAAAACTCATGTTCTTTACCCACTAAAAAAATAACTACAAACTAAATAATGAGCTTCTAAATAATTAAAAAACTCTAACAATGGCTAGAGTAAACGATGACGATCTTTACAAATGAGAAATGAGCAACAATCGCGAGCTGGTTGTGATTGTGATTCAGAGGATATGGCTCGTCGATTATCAGAGTTGGAGATTGTAATTCAAAGAATATGGCTAATTGTGAAAGAGCATATATGATTCCCAAGAGTAATGTAGAAATTAAATACCGAATATAAATCTAACCAAACTAATATTCTTGACTAGTTGAAGCTCGTAGTTGCCGATACTCGTGTACACGGATGAGATCATGAGAGTTAAAAAGAAAATTTGAACACAACATAATGCCAAAATATATAAGTCATAATTCCTAACCTGATTTTCATCATCATCAATTAAATTTAGTATTTTATTTTTCTATAATTTAGATTTAAAACTACAAATTCAAATTTCATCTTTCCTACGAAAATAAAAATAAAAATTAATGATTAAATTTGGTATGCATTTAAATTAATGATTAAATTAATTTTTTATGACATAAATTTAGTATGAATTTAATCCTTAAATTATTTTTATTTTTTGAATCTTTTATTGTTAAAAATCTACACCGTTTATTTTACCTATTGGTAGTAAAAAATTGACTTTGCATAATTAGTGTAATATTCTACTAGTAAGGTTAATTTCATGTTCAAACCTCTAGAACCCTAAACCATTAAATTTATAGTTCTTTTATTATATAAATGCAATTTTTTGGTTCATTAATTTATTATCACTTTGAATTTGTTTAAGAGCATGCTAAATTGGTAAAAAGAATAAGAAGAATAAAACCTTAATTAGTGAAAACTTAGAATGTTTGAATATTAACCTGGCCACTAACACTTGGAAGGTTGGGTGTATCTTTCTTTACTTTTCTTGTTTTACAAAGTATTTACAAGATTTATCTACAAAATTAATATAAATTCTATCGACAAATCTCAGACGTTCTTTGTCCCTAGAGAAAAAGAACGATTTAGATGGATCTACAAAATTAATATAAATATAAAAAATATATTTATATCAAACCTTATATACCTTACATAAAAGACGAAAGATAATCCATTATATATATATATATATATATATATATATATATATATATATATATATATATATATATATATATATATATATATATATATATATATATATTAATAATAATATTAAAACATTAAATTTATAAAAATTAAATTAAGGAAATAATAATAAAAAACAATATACGAAAATTATTGACATTCAATTTATAAAAAATTTAGAAATAATATATCAACATTAAATTTAGTAATGATACTAAAATTATTAAATTTATTGAAATTAAATTAAAGAAATAATATCAAAGAAGAAATATAACCTACAAAAATTATAAATATTAAATTTACGAAAATTATTAAAATAATATATGGATATTTAATTTAGCAATAATATTGAAATTTTAAATTTATAGAAATTCAATTATAAAAAAAATGTAAAATAGAAAATATAATATATTGGACATTAAATTTATAGAAATTAGAAAAATAATATATAAAAATTAAACTTGGTAATAATCAGAAACATTAAATTTACATAAATTTAAATTATAAAAGAGTTTTTTAATCTTTAAATTTTTTATTTCATAGAGTGGAATTTCAATGTAATTTCATTTGTTCATGGGGGGCAAACAAGGAGGACCAATTTCTACAAAAATCTTAGTGGATGAAAAACTTATGTAGTCAGGTTAATGGTGTACTTTATAGATTGTATAATTATAGAAGGCCAAAAATATTACTCATTATGAAAATATTGTAAAAGAGAAAATATATACACTGGACATTAGATTTAAAAAAAAATTATAAAAATAATAGGTAGACTTTAAATTTAGTAATAATATTGAAATATTAAATTAACAAAAATAAAATTAAAAAAAATAATAGGAAAATAGAAATATAATATACGAAAATTATGGATATTTAATTTACAGAATTTATAGAAATAATATATGAATATTAAATTTAATAATAATAATAATAATATTGAAGCATTAAATTCATGAAAAGAAATAATACAAAAGAAAAAAATACGAAAATTATGGACATTATATTTATGAAAATTATAGAAATAATATATAGATATTAAATTTAATAATAAAAAAAATTATGAAAATTAAATTAAAAATTAATATTAAATTAAGTTCAATTTTTTTTAACACCCGTGACTGAAAGCATAGATCATATGCTAGGCTATGTAGTCTATAAGACCCTCAACACCAGACAAAATACATAATTTATACACACCCACAGATGCAAAGAAAAGACTACCCGTCCCAAACAAAGGAACCCATCTAGTGGCAACATCCTAGCACCAAAGACTAGGATTCTTACTTTGATTCTTCAAATATGATTTTAACTTTTCTCTCATTATTCAGATAAGATTACTTTAACTTTTGCAAAAAAAATGTTTCCTATAATGATTGAAATACTTATCCAGGACACTAATACAAGATGGGCTCCATATATATTTTTTTAGGCTCCCAAATTCTATTGTCCAAACCAAAATATGCAAATTTTACCTTAATTCTACTTTTCCTGGTTTAAGTCACGTTCAGACAGTTAATTGTGAACCTAACCTGACATATTAAACCGAATCTAATAAAGCCAAATGCAAAATTCACACCACCCTTCATCTTTTAGGGATGAAAACATCTGAAATTTCTCCAACATCTCTAAAAATTAAGCTAAGGGAGTGATTATTCAATGAAAATGGGAGATGATCGACAAAAAGGGTGTACACTCTACCTTGATCCGAGTGAGCATGTCTGCACCACTAGGAAATTCGTCCAACTAGCACCATTCCAAATTAGAAAATAAGCCGACAGGAAGTAGATTTGGGACAAAGTTGTCATCTATGATTTTAAGCACTCCTCAGTTCTGGTGACGAGAGAGAACTGGAGAATTTTAATTTGGAAGTTGTCGTGCACAGCTTCCAAGAGAGAGTTGGGCTTGCGCCGATTTTTCTAAAATCAACTCAAAAAAGAAAAAAGGAAAAATGTAGAAAAAGGAAAGAAATTCTCTCATAGTCTGCCGGAGGAAAATCACCTCCTTTCCTTTCTTAAAATCCTACTTTCCTATATATGGTCCAATGGCCATTAAGTGGACATTAGTAGGCCAATGTAAAGGCAGCTACAGGCCATAAAAAATGGTGAGCTGATAAAGCGCGCGCATCGATAAACCATTGTGACTTGGAAAATGTTCCAAAATTGAAAATCCATCCGTTGTTCTCCCAGTTCATGTGCCGGCGAGGATACCCCGTCGTCCTACTACTCACCGTCGTCGGTCTGGTCGCCGTAATTTCGTTTTAAACGGCTTGATCAATCTCGATGGTAAGGTCCACTTCCATAGTTTTGCCGTAGTTTCGCGTCCGATCTCTGGATAAAGGTCAGAGTGTTAGCACTGGTTAGGGGAAAAAACAGAGTAGCAGAGTTGTTCTGCGTATTCGGCGGCTGATCTCAGGCAAAAAAAGGATTCGTTCGTCCTGCTTCCCTTCTGGCCACCTCTCTAAGTAAGGGTGAAAATCAGTTCCAATCCTAATCCAAATTTGGTGAGCTCAACCTAACTCTTTGATTTGGTGAAGTTGTTTGTTGATATCTGGCTTTTTACACATCAATTTATTTGTTCCAGAGAGTTTGTGGGTTTGTTGTATTTCTAGATTTAATTTCCTGTCTCTACAACTCATTATGGGTTGTGAAAATGAAATTTGGGGGAGGAATTATGGGGAGACAATGGGTTAGTTAATGTCTATATTTGTGAATTCAATTGCAGAGAAGATGGGTAGGAAGGGCTTAAAATTCATGTTTTAGTGGCATGAGGTGGTGCGGGATGTCTATATTCCAAAGCAGAGAAGAGTTAGAACAAACTCAAATTATGGATTTGTTCGGTTTTCCACTTGGGTTGAAGCCTTGAATGCTATTAAAATTCTCAATGGAATTAGGGTGAAAAATAAAGTGATACAAGTTTGTTTGGCTACATGTAGTAAGCAATCGTGTAATTGGTGTGAAAAGAAAATAAATATGAAAAGAAAGAAACAATTTAGGATCTCCAATTTGTGAATCCGATGTTGTTTCTATCCCTAAATTCAAGCCTAATCTTGTTGGTTGAGGTTCTAGTTCTCTTATTACTGCATCCTCTAATCCTAGGAGTTTATCAATAATTCGGTTGCCAAATATTCTTGATAATAGTGAGAACTCCACCATTAATGAGGATTTGATGAAGAGAATCAAATTAGTACTGCTTAGAGTAGAAAAGGTGATGGACTATGATTTTGAATAGACTAGAGTTTAGAGATTCGATTATTAATATTATTCTAAGGGAATGGGACAATGTGCAATGTGGGGTCAAATTGTATTGAAGGTGTATTGCCAGTGGATTCAGCTAAGGGAGTGGAACAAGTGAGCACATTAAATCCTACAATAGATGGAGGTGGATTTTACTCTATTGTTGATCTAGGAAAGAATCTCTCAATCCCTGAAGATGTTTACCTCGGCTTAGATGAGGGTGAGATCATTGCGGAGTCCTTTGTCAATCCAATAATCATGATAAATCAATTGGTAAAAGTGACATTAAGTTTTTGAGTCAAGAATGGTCATTCACAAATGATTTGGATAGTAATTGTGACTCAAAATCCAAGGATGAAATCGATGAGATTTTCTCCAAAATCGGCAATAAACGACGTTTGCGATTTAAAAAGAAGTTATTCCCAATTCCTAAAATGATAGGGAAAAAGAACAATTTGGCAGTTTGGGTGTATTAAGGAAATATTTTAAGTATGACTGGTGGTAGGGCGTAAAATACACCGCTACTTATACTCGCAAGTATACGAGGTCTAAGTTTAAGTATAGCGTGATCGTTAAGATTGGGTTATCATATCCACAGGAATTGGTGTCGTTACTATCGAATACCGCGTTTGTCGTAACCTAACTTTATCTAGACGAAAATAAATGTATTTAATTAATTAAACTAATACTAATATAACCTAAATTAACTACACTATTATGTTAATATGTTTTAGGGTGAAGAATTGTATAGGGATTAACGTGTTTACAAATACGTGTTCGATTCTGATTTATTTACGTTTACGTTGTTTGACCTATTTGACAACCTCGGTACGTAAACTCCACCGCCACCTCTTCCGAATGTAAGACGGGGGAATACATGACTTCGAGCGAACGAAAAAGTCTCCCTCAACGTCTTAACAACCCTAGTACACGTGAGTCTAGCCCAGCGTCATTGATTGCACACAATCCAACTCCCTCCCGGGTTATTGGATCGTCGCGTTGTATTTACCCTATCGACAATCTCCGTTCTAAAACTCCCTCGCCACCTCTTCCGAGTGTAAGACGAGGGATATAACTCAACTTCAAGTCAACGAAGTTGTGGCCAGAGTGTCACCGGCCAAGGGGGAGGAGATGGGGTATTTATAACAAAAATATCCTAAAAATATCTAAAAATATCTCAAGACTGTGCAGGGCAAATCCGCCTAGGCGGTGGAAATTGCGCCTAGGCGGAGTTAGGTCGGTTTGGTCTGATCGCCTAGGCGGTGAAGTAGGCGATGGATTGGGAGAACATTCTGTTGAATTTTTGCCTAGGCGAATAAAACTTCGCCTAGGCGAGTGGCTGTCAGTAGCCCTTCTTCGTCTTTTGCTGGATTTCCACCTAGGCGATAGAATCTTTGCCTAGGCGGTCGTCCGTCAGTAATATTTTGCTCTTCTCTGCATCTTCACTGCTTAGACGGTGATCTGAACGCCTAAGCGATGGGCCTGTTTCATCTTTTAGCCTCCGAGTTTGTTTATCCACCGTAACTTCGAACCGCTTTGGTTCGATCTCATCGTTTTAGCTCCAGTTTCCTATCTTTTTGCCCTACACACCTGATTTATACAAAAAATATGAAAACTAATTAAAACATAATAAAATACTATATAAACATATTCAAAAACTAACAAATTCGGATTGGAAATAGATAGATTTTTTACACCTATCAACTGGTAAAGAGAGTCTTTCTTCTCCTAAGAAAGTTAAAGAAAAAGTATTGGAAATGATCATTAGGGGTTGGGATGTTTTTGAGAAACAGTCCTAAAACTTTAAGAAGTCGGCATTTTCATGTTCAGAAGGAGGTCAGGGGCTCATCAATTTGGAAGACCATGGTGTTTTGTTGTTTTTCGTATGAAGAATCAAGGGACAATTATGTATTCCTTTGTGTAGTCGGGGTTATTTTCTTTTAGACTGCATGGGGTCAACTGTGAAATTGATGTCCTCGCAATCCTACTGAGTTGATTGTGTTTGCCGCTATGATAGTTGGTTTCGGATTTAGGTGTTGTCCTTCTCTTGTTGCACCTGCTCTCATGGGAGTATGTTCATTGTTCTTTTTGTATTGATGCTCTACAGTATTAGATGTGTAGTATAGCTATTATGTATAGCTTTGGTGTGTACCCGTTGGGGGAGTGCTTGTCTTGATCCTAGGCCTTGAATTTTGACAAACGGTGTATTTTGTCAGCTTTGGGTCTTACAGGCTACTTGACAACACTTTGTATCAAGGGAGATCCTTCCCTTTATCTTATATATAATATTTGCCTATTTTGCGAACGAAAAAAAAAAAAACTAGGTACGGTCAACTTCGAACGTCCGCATCTTTCTCATACAAATTCTAATTTTGCTATATGACCAGACGTTGGAAAGCTTATAGAGTCTAGTTTCATATGGAACTTGTTTCATTCCAAAATTCCAACTGTATAATCAGTTATGGCCATAAAAGTAAATAGTAATTTTCATTTTAGTGCCGTCAACCGCGACTTTTATTTGGTGGATCATTTTCTTGCGCATATTGCTTCCAAATAGTGTCTTTTTTATCAAATTCTTAAAATCTACAAAAACAAATGAAATAAATCAACCAAACTAATTTATTTAATTTAAAATATCAACAAAACTTAAATTGACAGTATTAGATCGCGTAAAATATGACGCAATCAGTAGGCCAGGAGCCGATGCTCCCCTGGAAATTAATCACACAAATTCCTTAAAGGTGTTTGTGTAATTATTATTATTTTTATACATTTTTCAAGTTAAATAAAAGAAAAATTAAATAATAGAGAAAATTAAAGTTTAATAACAAAAATCATATTTCAAATTATTTAAAACATAAGTGAGAAATTTAAAATAAGGTTCAATGTACCTTAATATGACACTAAATATTGATCAACTTCCATAGCATAATCTCATTGATTACAATTACGAAATTAATAGTATTAACTAAAATAAAATTGTCATATATATATATATATATATATATATATATATATATATATATATATATATATATATATATATATATATTCTAATTATTTTATTTATTTATTTTTATAAACAAGAATTTTATTTAAACAAGGTGCCAAGCAACAACACTACAAAAATGATAGCCAATCTCCACAAAAAGCTTAACGCAGGAACCCCTGCCCTTAATGGTAAAATAGATGAAAATAGAAATAATTCATTTTTAAGATAAAACAATCACTGAAGTACAAAAGAAAGTAAGTAAAAGGGTTTTTAACACTTTGCTCCCCTAAAATTTGACCATAAAATCTCTTTGTTACCAATAAGCAAACATATAATACATATTCATTTTTCTATAAAATATTAGCAGGGGAGGGGTGGAAGAGGTTGAAAATGCATATACTTAAATAAAATAATCGAAAAACTTTATCCAAGAGATGTTAGTCCTGTTGGCAAGACGTAGTGTTCCTTTTTTTTGCCAATCAAAGTTCGACTATTTTAGGAAACACTCTAAAAATTTAATTTTGAATTTAATCTTAAATGCACCAGGCCTATGTGAGAGAGTGTGTCTTTAAGATCGTCAGATGAGGTCATTAATCAAGTTACGCGTAACCCACGTCAAACCAAAATAAATAAATAAATCATGAAGATGAAAGTGAGATAATAGTTAAAGTTAAGAGTATAAAGAGTCAACATAATCAACATGAGTTGATCCAAGCGGAAGGGACTTGAACTCCTTAAGCAACATCTCCAGGGATCAAACCTTGGGGGGCTGTGTATGGAAAGTGCTCTATTAGAAGAGGTGTCTGCTTCTACGCCCGACAGTGCTTCGAGGGATTAGCCTCCGCCAACCATGGTACAGGGATACCCTAAGAAACCGAAAAATGTCAACAGAGAATCCATAAAGCATACTTGTCAACCAAGTAGTCTTGGTGTCCAAGTTTTACTTCTTTTTTTTCTCGATAAGCGGTGGAATATGTGTCCAAGTTTTACTTAGTGCATGCCCAAACTCATGTACTTAATTTTAATTTTAAAAAATATTAATCTTAATTCAATCGTTATGGCAACATTAACATTTTAAAAAACGGGGCGTGTAGACAAGCGTTAAAATGATTAAACTAATTTAGAACATGAGAAGTAATTAAACCTCCAATTAATGATTATACCAAATGAACAAGCGTGTAGACTTCAACCCCCCACGATCATTAATTGCATACATTGATCCAAAACATGAATCACTCAGTACTCCTTACTATATAAACCTTATTCCTCTCAAATCAGAAATACCATCCATCTCTTCCTCTTCCTCTTCCTCTCTTCCCTCTCCAAACTGTAATTTACAGAGAGAGAGAGTTAGAGAGAGAAATTTGGATATTCAAAGCATGGCCATGGGGATGGTGGACTTAGAGTCAAACACTCAGACTCAAACTCAGTCACAAGAACCCAATGCCATCTTCAGCCAGGCCACTCGTCCTGTTATTTTGAAGGTAACTATTTTTTAAAGAAAATATTTATACTGTTTTATTTTATAATTTATAGACCCAGAAAATATTATTTAAAAATTTGTTAAATGTTAATTAACCATGACATTTTCAGTTTGAAGATGTGGTATACACAATCAAAATCGAGAAAGGAGGAGGTCTCTTCAAAAAGAAGAAAAAAACCGAAGAAAAAACAATCTTGAAGGGGGTCACCGGATTGGTTCTCCCCGGCGAAATGCTGGCCATGTTGGGTCCCTCCGGCAGCGGCAAAACCACCCTCTTAACTGCACTTGGTGGCAGACTCAGCGGCGGACTGAGCGGATCCATCACCTACAATGGCGAGCCCTTCTCAAACAGAATGAAGAGAAACACCGGATTCGTCACCCAAGACGACATCCTTTACCCTCACCTGACTGTCACCGAAACCCTAGTTTTCACGGCCCTACTCCGATTGAAAAACAATATGACCAAAGAAGAAAAGATAAGCCACGCTGAGGCTGTAATAACCCAACTCGGGTTAACCAGATGCAAGAATAGCATCATCGGAGGGCCATTAGTCAGGGGTGTCTCCGGTGGAGAGAGAAAAAGGGTCAGCATTGGACAAGAAATGCTGATAAATCCGAGTCTGTTGTTCCTCGACGAACCCACGTCGGGACTCGATTCGACGACCGCTCAGAGGATCGTCTCGACATTATGGGAGTTATCGAATGGTGGAAGAACAATCGTCATGACCATTCACCAACCCTCCAGCAGGCTATTTTATATGTTCCATAAAGTGTTGCTTTTGTCCGAAGGAAACCCTTTGTACTTCGGGAAGGGATCGGAAGCCATGGATTACTTCTCCGGTGTTGGTTACGCGCCGGCGGTAGCCATGAACCCATCTGATTTTCTATTGGATCTAGCAAACGGTACGTAAAAAAAAACTAATTGTCCAAAAATGTAAAAAAATTAAATAAATGAATTTTTAGAAAATACAATGTCTGAAAAAATTATAAATTTCGATGCAGGTGTTTCGCCCAATGACTCGAGGGAGGATCCAAATGCTGTTAAACAGGCTTTGCTAACCGCTTTCAGGACAAACATCATCCAGAATTTGAGGGAAGAAGTGAAAAAATTTAAGGATAATTCGAGCGAATCATTGGAACACAAGAAATCAGCCCGGTGGGCGACTACTTGGTTGCAACAATTTTCGGTCTTACTACGAAGAGGGATGAAGGAAAGAAAGCACGATGCATTCTCCGGCATGAAGATGGCTGAAGTTTTGGTAGTAGCTCTGATATGTGGACTGGTTTGGTGGCAATCGCCCGTAAGCGACTTGCAAGATCAGGTACAAGAAATTATTATTTTTTGAAAAAAAATATACTTTTTCTTTTCCGTCATGATTCGAAGAAATTGAAGTAAAATGATGGTTTTGCCCTTATAGGTTGGGCTTCTGTTCTATCACATCGGATTTTGGAGCTATTTACCTATGAACACAGCGATTTTCACCTTCCCCCAAGAGCGGATGATGCTCGCCAAGGAGAGATCTTCCGGGATGTACCGACTCTCATCTTATTTCATAGCCCGAACCGTCGGCGACCTACCCATGGAGCTAGTCCTACCCACCGGTTTCCTCACCATAACCTATTGGATGGGCGGGCTTAGGCGCACCGCTGGGAGCTACTTTGCAACGCTTGGTGCCATTCTTCTGAACGTCTTGGTCTCCCAGGGATTAGGGTTAGCACTGGGCGCACTTGTGATGGACCAGAAATCTGCAACCATGCTCGCGTCTGTCATCATGATGTTGTTCATTTTGGTGGGCGGATTTTTTGTAGTGAATGTTCCTGCTTTCATCTCGTGGATCAAGTATCTTTCGGTCAGTCAGTTCAGTTTCAAACTGTTGTTGAGCTCTCAGTACTGGGCTGGCCAAGTGTACCAGTGTGGCCACAATAAGACTTGTTTGGTCGAGGATTTTCCATTGGTGAAGACCATTGGGATCGGCGGACATGGAATCTCAGTGATGGCTCTGTTAATAATGTTGGTGGGGTATCGACTTATCGCCTATGTTGCCCTAATGAGAGTCGGAGCTACAAAAAATTAGAAACATATATGTATTCGGAACCAAAAAAAAAAAAAATTGACAATTACTTGATATCAAATAGAAGAGGGAAAAAAAATCTGGAAAAAAATGAATTTTAGGACAGAGACAATATACATATTCGGAATGTGTTCTTTCTCGGAACGCTTAGTAGTGATTTACATATTCTTTTGTATTCTTCATTGTTTTGTCTCAATATATTAAACTTATAAAATTAAAATAGTGATTCGTGAAATTCAAATTTTATTTGTTGCAGTGGTCCAACTGAATCCAATATCAGATTTCAACAATTTTAACATTTTTGAGGATTTTTATTTTTTTATTTTATTTTCAACTAAAAATAATATTTAAAAAAAATAAAAGTAAAATCACTTTAAAATTTTTAAGCTTGGATCGGAGAATATAAAAAGGAAGATATTCCTCCAGAATACTCAAAAGCCAACTCCATTAATAAAGTAAGAAAATGAAATTCCAAAATAATATTTTAGTTTAAATTAAGTAATTGATGAATATTTGAGGCCCCAACAGACGTGTTAGTCATATGCCATAATAAACTCAAGTTGTCTGTATAACATTTGAGTGAAAAATAAAATAAGGTTGCCTCAATAATACTAGACATTCAATAATTTAATGGTATAATTTAATTATTCATTGCTTATGTCACAATGCAATAATTTAAACTAATAATTAATTATGTTTCTGCTTTGTTTAGTTTGTGAAAAGTCTTAATAATAAAACCAAGGTCCTTTGGTTAGTGTTTTCATCCCACTCCATTCTCAGATTTTCGGGATTGATGTTTGGAAACGCGTTTGATGAACCCATTTCCGTTCCCATCTCATCCCAAAATTTTGGGATTGATTCTTGAGAAATGGAGAAATAAAAAAAAAATTAATTTTTTTCATTCCGAAAAAACTCATCCCAACTTTTGTTAGGCTCGTAAGAAGATTTTTTTTCTTTTTCTTTTTTATTTATTTATTGTATATTGATTCTTTATGTTTTTAGTTTTGAACACATGCACAAATATAAATCAAGTATTGATTCTTTATGCTTTTAGTTTTGAACACATGCACAAATATAAATCAAATAATAATTTTTAGTATATAGAGAAAATATGTATTATTCTCCAAAAATATTTTTAGTATATAGAGCGAATAATTTTCGTATTTAATATGTCAATATTTTTATATATCTATTTTTAATTAATATTTATTTTTTGAATTTGATGTTATTTGATATTTATTATCATATGTTAAAAGAAAGAAAAAGAAAAAAGAATAATTGTTGAGGAAACAATTCTAAAATAATGTTGTTACCAAACATGATTCTATTTCTAAAAGAAATTCGAATTCTGACGTTACCAAATGCAATTATATTCCGAGATGGAAATATAATTCTCATCTCATCCCATCCCAAGTGGGATGAAAAAAGTGGAAACATTAACCAAACGCCAGATAAATTAATAAAAGATTCTCAAACCAAATAAATACTTTAATTTTAGTCTCATCTATTAAACTTCATAAAAACACTAAGTTCCAATTAGGGTTGTTGCCACCTAACGCCCACTAAATTCCGGCCTCTAGATTTCGGCCATCGTCAGCAACCAGTCACTAAAACTCTAGTCACCGGTCGTTAGAATTTTTTTAATTGCATTCAACTAATTTTTTAGTAATATATTTCAATATACGTTTTATTTTCAATTTTTTTTTTTTTTTGTTATATTCAACTAATTATTCAAATGTCAGTCATTGAAAAATTGGTAACTAAAAAATATATTAAAATATAACTAAAAAAATGCATTAGAAAATAGTTATATGAAAATAAAAAATACACTACATAAATAGTTGGGAAAAGTATATTTTAAATCCTCTAGTTATTAACGAATTTCTAAATGGTCTCTCTCCATTTGAGCGTTTCATTTTAAACCCTCTATGTATCAACACGTTTTTATTTAGTCCTTGTGTAAAAAAAAACCGTCCAAACTAATAGAATTTTGAGAGGAAAATCGTCATTTTACATTTTTTTATTTTTTAATCATTTTTTAATATTTTCTTTTCTTTTTTCTTTCTTTGTCCCCTCTCTCTCCCTCGCTCAACACACTCTCTCTCTCTCTTCTTCTCTCTCTCTCTTCCTCTTCCTCCCTCCCTCTCCCTGTTATGGGGGTGGTTCCACCCCCGATTGGTGGAACCACCCTTGTAACAGGGGGTGGTTCCACCCCCTATTCCGGGTGGTGGGGAGAGGGAGCGAGAGAGAGGAGAAGGGAAGGAGGAATAGAGAGAGAGAGAGAGGGAGGGAGGAAGAAGGAAGGAAGGAGGAAGAGAGAGACAGATGAGCTGGAGATCACAAAAAGGAAAAAAAAAATCATAAAAAAATTTAAAATATGTAAAAAGACAGATTTGCCCCTCTATTCTGTTATGTTTGACAGATTTTTTTACAGAATGACCAAATAAAAACGGGCTGATACGTAGAGGATTTAAAATGAAACGCTCAAACGGAAAGGGACCATTTAGAAATGTGTCAATACCTAAAGGGTTTAAAATGTATTTTTTCCTAAATCACATGTAATTAGAAAAAAAAAAAACTGGCGGCCAGTGGTCGAACTCCGACAATTAGAGGTCTGAGGTCCAATGGCAAACTGAGGCGGGTGGCCACGGAGGATGCTGTGGCGGTCGACGATGTATACCTTAATAGGAAGCATTTAATTGAAGATATAGGAGAGTATTGATCATGGGACTAAAACATAAATCAAAACATGATTAAGGAATTTATACTCAATTTAAAATTAAAATAGGTTAAATTGTGAATTTGATGCTCTAATCAGGAATATTCACCATTTATCCCTAAAAAAATTACAAAATAAAAAAAAAAATCACAAATTAACGAAAAAAAATATAATATTTTTGGTCCCTAAAATATAGGGTGGGTTTCTCGGTGTAGTCTGAGGTATTTCTAGTTTTTACATTTTATCTCTCAAGTTCTAAAGTTGTTTTAATCCTTCAAAATTGAAAACGCTGTTAACGATTTTGGACAAAAAATGAGTCATGATCAATACGTGACCTTCTAATAAAAAAAAATTGTCATTTCATTACTCTTTTAAGTCTTATATATTTTCCTTTAATTTTTTCCTAACAACGATTTAAGTTTTTGTCTATCATTCTTCTGACAAATAAGTTTTAAATATAGGTTAAAAACATCTTAGATTTAATTGAGCGACAAAATAACAAAAACATCCTCATTACAGGTCACATGTTAAGTACCATCTATTTTTTAATCTAAAATTATTAATTTTTTTAATTTTGTGAGATTGAAATAAATATAAACTTGAAGAACCAAATGTGGAATTTGACAAACTTCATAATTTGGACAGACACTTACCACATATCAAAAATATAATTTTCTGAAAATGGAAAAATATTTTTTTTAGTCCTTCAAATGTGGGGTAGTTGTTTAAGTGTTCACATTTAGCCCCTAAACTATTGAATTGATTTCAATGTGGTCCAAATTCCTTATCTTATCATTAAAATAAATTACAAATATTTTCCTATGATTTTTTTATTTTACATTTTTCTCCCTCTTCTTCAGCTAAAACCACCATCGGCGTGACCGTCGGTGACATCTCTCTCAGTAAAAAATAAAAAAAAATAAAAAAATTACACTAACAACCTCCACCCTCAACCCCCTCACCCTGCAACTTCTGACACCACCCCACCTCCGCCGCCCCCTACTGCAACCACCGGCCATCCATGTCCCATTGTCATCTCTCCTCCGGGGACACCGAGACAAGGATCAACGGCAGTTGTAGCTCGGGCAAGGGAAGTGGGGTTGTGGATAAAAGTTGCAATGTGAGGGGGGTTGAGGGTGGGAGGTTGTTACTGTAATTTTATTTATTTCTAATATATTATATTTATTTGTCGAAGAGAGAGACACCACCGACGGCCGTACCAACAGTGTAGGGAGAAAAAAATGGATGAAAATATAAAAAAAAAAAATTCATAAAAAAATTCATAAAAAAAATATATATATATATATATATAATTTTAAAGGTACAAGATTAAATTTAAACTACATTAAAATCAATTTAATACTTTAAGAAGCAAACCTACTAAATGCTAAACATTAGCTGCCTCCAAATTTAAAAGAACAAAAAAGTCATTTTCCATCTCGAAATTTATATGCTACCCAATCTAAACTTTAGATGACCCATCAACCCTTAAATCTTGATAAATTAATAAATGTAAAAAAAAATAAAAATAAAAAAAATATAAAATATATATATATATATATATATATATATATATATATATATATATATTATAATATTTATTAATTAATGAAACTAATTACCATATAGATGATAAGTCAAATCAATTACACGTGTTCAAAAAAAAAAAATTGTTTTCTTCCTCTAATTATGGTAAAATCTTATTTTAATCATGCATTAATTTTCTTTCGTTACTCAATCCCCAAAGTGGAAATTTGTGCATACTCGTTTGTTATTTTCTCTATATTTAGAAATTAAAAAAATAAATAATAATTAAAAAATAAATATCAGTAGCTCACGTAAGCAGTGAGATATGTGCCACGTAAGCAGTCGATAACGCAGCACCTACTTTAGTTGGTACCTATCTTCATTAGTTCAACTTCCTGCAATTCCTACAATATATTCTTTTTATTATTATTATTTTATTTATTTTTTGCTTTTGAACTATATTTTTTTTAATATCTCAGTCAACAAAATTAAATCAGTCAAAAAAGAATTTGTGTAGAGAATCAACTGTAAATAACGATAATTATTGAAAAAATTTAATAACTTGCTATAATAATAAAAAAAAATCAAGAATAAGTTACTTAAAAAAAAAAAAAAATCTCATTAGTATTAATTTGTAATCCTCCCTGACGTTGTTCATTGTTGTCTGTCACTGGTTGTAATCGGTCACTACGGATCACTGGCGGGACCATTAGCACCACTAATTCTGTAACTAAAATATTTATATAATAAATCTGAATGGCATTTTTAAAATAACTTTTTATATTTGTATTTAATCAACCATTTTTTTAGGAAATGTTTTTACTTCAACTTTAAACTGATGAGGGATAATTATTTACGGCCATGTGTGCGTATAAGAAGTTGTCACCTATCATCATTATACTGTGGACTGACTTAAGTATATCAAGCACTCAAGGAGCATTGTCCTGTATTTTTTCAAGGACCGACCAATGGGTGATAAGGCCGAGGAATCAAGGTCGTCCTATCTGTAACGAACTCCATAGACCACGCTCTTTATTTTCTGAGGTCCGACCACAAGGTGGATGATCAACAAGAACTGACTAGGTCATCGTGAGTTCTCTAGAGAGCCAGATCATCCTGTCCGGGGATCAACAACCGATACTCCTATGGGATTTGTCCTATCTCCTACCTCATTTGGTAGGCCCATGACCCTCCTAAACCGATAAGGGGCATTTCCCATAAAGCCATCCGCACCACTTAGAAATCACAACGTGTCAGCATTTAACACCAACCACATTTGTTGAAAGATCGTCTAACTCTCGTCGATCATCGACCAAGACTTTCCGATGATTGACCATGCTCATCCAAGCCACACTCTCCCTATCGATCACCCAAAAACACCTCCTTGTCCTGGTCCGATTATTGAACAGAAAGGACCAGACAAGTTCTCCGTACTTCCAGAAGGGTCTCTACATCTCTATGAGTTGGGTCATGTCTGTTATTCCCGCTTGTAAGCCCATGGGTTCTATTTGATAGACTAAAAGTCAAAGTCCGAAAAGTTAATCATTCATCACGAATCCAAATTTATGACCCTAATTTTCTAGGGCTAAATCGACCCCTTTTCCTACAAATAGCGGGACAATAAATACACCAGGCAATAAATATGTCTTTTACTTAAGACTTCAACTCCCATTTTTTCCCGAGTTCATTTTCGTAGACTTTATTAGAATATTTGTCTAATAATCACAACCAACAACAAAAATAAACCTACCCAGGTTGAGAATTTCCTGCCAACACAACTATTTTTCTGCCTTTCAATGCAAGCAACCACCACCATTAGCTTCTTAGTTTTGACCTACAAAAACTGTTAAATAAACAAATTTTAAATTTATATGAATCACACACACAAACGCACACAGAGAGAGCTTGTCACCGTTTAAAAAAAGCATTCGACGTGCCCCTTTGACCTACCAAACAATTCAAAGCCTTATCCTCTAATAATATCTATTCAGACATACATAGTTTCTCTCTCTAGGTCTTCCGACTTCCACGTGCACAAACTTTTAGAACAACTCTAATCAAAGAACAATCAAAGAACAATCACACATTTGACCTACCCCTTCCCTTCAATTAATGCAATACCTTTTTAAAAATATAAAATAAAAAAAAATTAGCCACTTGTAAAAGAAATCATATATATATATATATATATATATATATATATATATATATATATATATTGGTACCGAGAGGGATTGAAACCTTCCATTTTGGAAACTAATTATATATATATTAGAAATCTTAAGATATATATTTTTAGCTTTTCATGGATTTCGAGATTTATCATATTACATATTTAATTTTTTTAATTTTTATAAAATTATTAAGTAAAATACAGATAATGATTTTAACCAAAAAAATATTGTATTCATCTTGCAATCTTCTAATAAAAATATTTTTGTCATTTTTACTTTAACTCAAGATGTTTTTCTCTAATTTATTTAACGATTTGTCTAAAAAATGAGATAGAAGATTGCATCACTATTAGAAAAAAAATATCTACATTATAAACCCATGTCCTGGCCCAAGTAATGTTAGTCCAGTTTGCAAGGAGATATGTCATTTTTTTATCAATCATAGTTCGACTCTCCTAGGGAGTACTCTGGGAATCTAATCTTGAATATGTAAAGGCAATGTGGAAGAATGTACCCCTAAGATGACCATGTAAGATTATTAGTCACGGTACGCGTAAATTGACCCAAACATACATTATCGTAAAATAAAAAAAATATATGAATAAATAAAGCTACGTCCTGATCATAATATATTATACGTCCAAAATTATTAACAACAATTTTAATTTGTACTTGCACAAGGTTGAAATAAAAGTGAAACCCATGGAATCAAATGTATAGTTTGGCAAAACTTATGGTCCATATAGGCAACAAATTTATATTTTGAAAAAATATTTTTTTTCAAAAAAAATAAAATATTTAATTTAAGATAAGACCAAAAAATATATGAGGTATATAGAAAGAT
Source organism: Eucommia ulmoides (assembly GCA_016647705.1). NCBI lineage: Eukaryota > Viridiplantae > Streptophyta > Magnoliopsida > Garryales > Eucommiaceae > Eucommia > Eucommia ulmoides. The sequence continues at coordinate 2,466,624 of CM028326.1, read as the reverse complement.
AGATGTCACATAGGTAGCCCCACGGAAGTCTAGAGGTTGAAGAGTGAAAGAAACTCCAATAAAATAATATTAAAAAGAAAAAAATGGAAAAAAACAAAATAGGAAAAAAAACAAAAAAAAAAAAGGAATTATTTATTTTTAAATTTTTGAAACGTGTCCAAAAATTGTGGCACCGTTACAAAACCCTTTTATTGGCTTTCCCTTTCTCCGACTCATCTTTTGAAAAAAGCCGCCTAACTTCATGCAATCACTCCATCTCTTTACACGTGTCCCTCCTTTGCCGACGCCCCTTTACCCCACGCGTGAAAAATGCCTCCACCCTATAGGTCCCCTCCCTATAATTTCTTTTTTTTTTTAAATTTATATTTTTCCAAAAATTATAATTTATATATACTATTTGTCACTCTACTGAAATTAATAAGTAATAACTTTATCCTTCAATTATTATTTATTTTTATGTTTGCCTTTTAAATTATGTAAAATTTATTTTTTGTCCATTAAATCTACTAGTTACCAATATAGTGTAACTTGAGTGGTAAGGCCCGCTTGAGTTAAAATAATTAGGAGACCTCTGTAAGATCAGAAGTTCGAATTTGAAAAAAAATACTTGTTAGAAGGGATAATCACACATCCCAAACGAGATTAGTCTTACACCTTGTGTAGGTGTAGAGACACTTGTGGGTATAAAAAAAATAAACTATACAAGAATATATAAGTGAACATATAATCAAACCCTATCATTTGTGAGTTTTTAGTTTATTTTGGTTGTTGGTGAATAGTTCATTAACTTTAAAAAATTTTCACGTAATTTATTAAAATAGAGAAGATAAAAATAGATAAAATTTGATATTCCATTCATTTCATTTATTAATTTTTCTTCAGAATACAAAACAAAGAAAACCAAATATTAATATAGTTTATTTAGATATGACAGAATAGTATTATGTTAAATGAAATAGATTTCTAGAAGGATCTTGAGTCGATTGTAAATTTGTTGGTGAGTTTGTTATCATCCTTCCGCAATCTAACCATGAGAGACTAAATGGTGAACTCGGACTCTAGAGATTACAAATGAGTCGTAGAAAGACCCTTGGTGAGAATATTAGTCAACCGATCATAGGAAGAAATATGAGCAAGCTTAATTGTCTGGTTTAGAACTTTTTTTCTGATCAATTGGTAGTCAATCTCGATATGCTTTGTTTGGGCATGAAATAAAAGATTTAGTAGACAAAGCTAAAGCTGATTGATTGTCACACCATACAGTAGGAATGAAAGAGTTTTGGACTTGTAGATCTTTACGGAGATAAGTCAGCTAAATAAATTCAGATGTAACTTGTGCTATCGCCTTATACTTAGCTTATGTGGAAGATCTCAAAACATCATGCTGTTTTATCTTTCTTCACAATACAATACAATACAATACAATAGTGTGATCAATTTTTCTTCACAATACATAGTTTATGCACTAAAGTAATTTTTTTCAGAAAACTAAAATTATAGTATTACATAAAAATTATTATAATTTTTTCATGTAAAAATTTACAATAATTGTCACACCCCTTCTCGGGCCCCCATCACCCAAGGTCGGGCGTGACGTCGACTTGACGTTACCTAACCAATCAACAAATATACATACATGCATTGCTAAAAAAAATTCTAAAAAAATATATTTACTCACTTCAAAATTTGGGAATACACATGTCTCAAATATTCACAAAAAAATTGAACCTTCCACGGTTCATATCTGTCCAACCGACCCTCCAAAACGACACCACCTCCTGACTCTACCTAGTGTCAGTAGTGAACCTGTCTCTAGTTGCGCTACTTGAAACCAAATATTTTATCAGTGTACTGTCTTCATAATAAAAAATAATTTATGTATCAAGCATAATTATCATATACCACTTTTCAAAATATAATATAATATAATATAACTGCATACCAAACTGATATAAAATTACATTGTCATCATTGCAATAAGATAATGCATTTAAATCAACCAATCTAAATATTTCAATATATAATAAAATACCGTACTCATATTTTTCTACTAACCATAAGATTGTTTCACCTCACGATCGGGAGTTACGATGGTACCGTAGCCTGTACGACTGTGCCATCTAAGGTAGCTATCAATGTCAGGGCCATTCAATATCTCCAATGGTAGAGGCAACTATCTGCAGGATTTGCACTCCCAACAGGTCTCAATATATCAACAACACAATCAATCACCTACAACACTAGCTCTCCTGACAGCTCTCAACATATCAACAACATAATCAATCACCTGCAGGATTTGCCCTCTTGACAGGTCATAATATATCGTCTTACAGGATATACCCTCCTATTAGGACCAACAACATCCCACGGGACATGCCCTCCTGACGGGATCACACTATGGCATAGTCGGATAATAAAACTATTGTTTACATTTAAAAATTTATTTGATCCACAAACGTTATAAAATGATCCATTTTAATAAACTATTTTTTTAAAAAAATTTAGTATGAAAATATAATTTAACAATTTACATAGAAGACAGTACACTCACCTCGATTTTTGCCCTTCCAAAACACTGTTGCTAAAATATTACGTGAGCGGCGTCGCCTGTGAACCTAACAGCGATACGACCTAAATTAACAATCTATTTAAAAGAAATCTAATATGAAATACGTGGCCTTAAAATACAATTTTTCTTATTCTCAAATTTTCTTAACTATACGAAATTATTAAACACCTAGTTTTTTTAAGTTAATATTAAATGTACAAAAATTATTATAACAACGATTATAATATTTATTTCTATTAATAATTACGGCTACAGAAAAATATTAATTGACTGTTAAAAAATATTATTTGTTAAGGGAATACTAAAAATTGTCATTTTGATAAAATTTACAATTTTTATCTTAAACTGTATTTCTTCACAAATTAAATATATCTATATATATGAAGCTACATTTTCCGACCCTACCATATCAATCGACCCTTCGTATATATATATTTTTGACATATAAGTATACACGCATACGTGTCCACATGAATAGTCTCATAAATTAAATGTAATATTATACTTATATACGTATAATATACTCATATGTATACGTATATGTGTATATATATATATGACAAATACATACCTGCTAACCGAACTTCCAGTTTCTTTACTTTTTTTTGTTTTCTCTTTTTTTTTTTTCGCTGGTTGTTGTTGTGTTATATATATATATATATATATATATATATATATATATATATATATATATATACACACACACACACACACAACACATATATATAGAGACCCCAAACCGTCTTTTTTTTTAGGGCTTGACACATGTCATCTTCATATTTTTTTTTTTTTATATATGCATATTTGTGTATCTTTGAGATTTGTTTTCTTCAAACAAATCTCAACCATAATTATTATATATATATTTTTTAATTTATTTATATTAATTATCCTCTTGAAATAAAAAAAAATATTAATAATGTTCCAAAATTTCTTAAAGTCATATTTTTAAATAACTTGATAATACCCTAAACTTTAAAAGTCAATATTAAAATTAATATATTAATCCCTAAATTTTTTAAAATAAATATTAAATAGTACAATGCACCCCATTATTTTTTTTAAATGTTTTAAAATGCAACTTAAAAATTATATACATGCAAAATTCAGGTCTTACAATAATTCTTATAACGTATAATAACTTTGAACTTTTACCAAAATAATTTTTTTTTTTAAAAAAACTATTATATTTAGTGGATTGAATAAATATTAAATTATAAAATATGGGAGGAAAAAAAATTACTCTATACAAGTGAACTTATTGTTAGGGCACGTGCCATAATTTTTTTAAATCTTAATGCTAGAGGATTTTGCACTTTGCACAGTCTAAAAAAGAATCATTTTAATCTATATACTTTAAATTTCACCGCATTATATTTTGAAATATTCGAATAACTTATTATTTTTTATATGATGAAAATTAATTACGTGTCAGATACGAAATTACCTACATGAATCAGTTTTGTCATAAAAAATGAAAGGAAGACTAACTTGACCCAACTAAGTACTTTAAAATGGATTTTTAATTAAATATATATATATATTGAAGTTTCTCTAAAACTTTCAAAATGAAAAAACCTCTTAATTCTACATATATTTGAATTTATTTATTTTTTTTGCACATAGATCAGAAGAAGAAGTTGAACTCTAGATTTTTTCGAAAGAGGACTAGGATATATCCATTAGATTACAAATCTTGAAATATCTGATGACATTAAATAATAATGCTAAGTACAATTTATGATATTTTTTTAGAATAAGAGTGCGAATTGCAATTTCCTTATGATATTTTATGATATTTTTTGTTTGATGCTCTCTCTTATTCTCTACTTCTTTTAGTGTTCTAGAAGTTACACGTGTAAATGGCACGTGTCGAAGGACATGGTGAGTCATTCGTGTTTTGTTTGAAAATCGTGTCTTTAAACAAAAATAAATTTGTTATTTAGTTTGGCGGTTCATGCACCTGGAAGTCCGCTTTACCATCGGATAAGGTCGGCCGCTCGATGAACTCCAAGACTTTTAACACGTGGCGCGTTTTAACGTTTTCGATCAAAACCTCCGACTGGGTCCCACTTCAAAGATGACCGTACTTATACCCGCCGGGAGGTCTATATATACAACCGCCATACCGCCTGACACAAAAAGAATAAGAAAATAAAATAGGAAATTTTCAATCTCTCTCTCTCCTGTCTTCTCAAATCATCTGTCTCTCTCTCTAGAATTGTCAGAAATGGGTGTGCAGGAAATGGATCCTCTCTCACAGCTAAACCTACCTCCCGGGTTCCGGTTTTATCCGACGGACGAGGAGCTTCTGGTGCAGTATCTCTGCCGGAAAGTCGCCGGACATCACTTCTCTCTCCAAATCATTGGAGATATTGATTTGTACAAATTTGATCCATGGGTTCTTCCAAGTAAGATTTCAAGCTTCTTTTCTTTCTGGGTTCAATTTTATAAATTCATGCATGAAATCGAAGTTTTCTAATTTGTGTTCTCTGTTGTGCTCTGTTTTTTGTTTTTTGAAGGTAAGGCGACATTTGGGGAGAAAGAATGGTATTTCTTTAGCCCGAGAGATCGGAAGTACCCGAACGGGTCACGACCCAACAGAGTGGCTGGGTCTGGATACTGGAAGGCCACCGGAACCGATAAGATTATAACGACGGAGGGTCGGAAAGTGGGTATCAAGAAGGCTCTGGTTTTCTACGTGGGTAAAGCTCCGAAAGGAACTAAGACGAATTGGATCATGCATGAATACAGACTTTCTGAATCGCCAAGGAAAAATGGAAGCTCAAGGGTGAGTTTAAATAATTATGATTAAAATTTTAATAAATTTGTGATTTTTTTGTTAAAAATTTGCTGAATTGTTGATTTTTTTTTTCAGTTGGATGATTGGGTTCTCTGTCGGATTTACAAGAAGAATTCCGGCGGCCAAAAAACCATGACCGGAGCTCCGAGCAACGAGTACAGCAATGGTTCTTCAACTTCTACCATGTCTCAATACGACGACGTTCTGGAATCTTTACCGGAGATAGATGACCGTATCTTTAACTTACCGCGGGTGAACTCGCTGAAAACTTTCCAAAACGACGAGAAGTTCAATCTTCAGAAACTGGGTTCCGGGAACTTCGACTGGGCTACCTTAGCCGGAATTGGATCGTTGCCGGAACTCATCCCCGGCGTCAATATTCCGGCGGATCAGAATCGGGCACAAATGAATCCCGGCAATAACCCGAACGACATTTACGTCCCGCAGTACTTCCCGGCGGACTCGAGATACGGCGGCTCCGTAGATGAAGAAGTCCAGAGTGGAATCAGAACTCAGCGAGTGGAGAACTCGGGATTCTTCCAGCAAAACTCGAACCCGAACCCGAACCCGAACCCGTTTGCCCATAGTTTTTCAAACCCGAATGACCCGTTTGGGATCCGGTACCCGACACAAACAAACGGGCGGGTTGGGTTTTAGGCAGTGATGAGTGAAAAAAAAAAATTGGCGGGGTGCTTTCTGTTAGGTATGAAAGCTTGGTAGGCGTGAATGTGTAAATACTTGGAATTCTTTGGGCTAATATGAGGTTAGATTCCAAAAATTGGAAAGTATTTAGGGGGCCAATTTGTAATTTATCGAGATCCAAATTTCACCATTTTGAATGTCGTTAGGGTAGGATTAGCATTTCAAAACGCAATGTAATTTCTGCTCGGAATTGAGCTATTAATATTGAATATTTTACGAAATTCGTTGGATTTTTGTTCGAACATTGGAATTTTATTTTTTGCACTCGGAGCATATTAAAAAGAAGCATTTTCTTTCCTTGTCAGTCTCAGTCAAAGTTTGATTTTTCAGGAGCATTTTAAAAATTAATTTTTGAATTTGAATGTATCATGTCGATGTGGAGAGTGTGTCAGTAAAAATCATCCGCCGATGTGGACCGTGCTCTTAAAATCATTTAATAAAAATTAAATTTTGCATTCCGATGTGTTGTTAAAATCATCATCCGCCGATATAAAGAGTGTTCTTGAAATCGTTCAGGAAAGTGATTAATCCAGGTGTGCGTAATTTTGTTCGGACATAGTTCACCGTATAGTAAACAAAAAAAAAAAAAGGACAATGGATAGGAGGTCATATATTTAAGCTCTAATTGGTCAAAAGTCCTACATGTGGTAAAAACTTTTGATTTAATCCCATCTCTTTTAAAAACACGGAAGCCTTACTCATGTGATAATCACGCGTTAGTTACATGTAACTATTTTCTGTATAATATCACTGTATTAGTTACATGTAACTATTTTATTTTTTATTTTTTTTTTGTTCAGTTACATATTCCAATAATATGTAACTAAAAATTTTAATATTTTTAAGTTACATGTTTTAATAATATGTAACTTTTTAGTTACATATATATTTGATATGTAACTAAAAAGTTTAATATTTTTTCAGTAACGTCACAAAATATTATACATATATATATATATATATATATATATATATATATATATATATTGTAACATGTAACTAATATTATATAACTCATGTAACTAAAAATACTCAAATATGTGTAAAAAGTAACAATTATGAAATTATAACTAACATTAGTTACATGTAACAGAATTCACTATAAAAATCGAATGTACTCACTAAAAGACTCGCTACAATCCCTGCAATATCCCTACAATTCCTGCAATGCGGAGTTAAAACACAAGTGAAATCTAACTTAAAGGATTAAATTAAAACCTAATAACACAAAATGATTTTTTACCAATTAGACTTAAAAAAAATGGACTTTTCACCCAAAAAAAAAATTGTAATTCTACTTTTTTGTTTGTTTGTTAGTATAAATTCAATTACTATTCAATTTTTTAATGGAGGATTTTTCTTAGGTAGGTAGGAATATCCTTTTTTGGGTCATTAATTTTTTATCACAAAATTGGAATTCAATTTCAAAAGTTTGTGCCGGCCAATTTTATGTTGACAAATCAAATAAACACGTGATGTAAATTAGCTGTCTTTGATTCAATTCCAGCTGTTCATTGTCCCAGGCCTTGCGGCGCCTCTAATCATTACTCGATTACCTACATTAAAATTCACATGCTTTGTCAACCATAAAAAATGTGTGAAGAGAGAGATTTCCACCGAACGACGGCTCGCCGGCAAGGTTTTGGGCAGCCGCCAACTATTCGGGACAATTATCGACCAACGATCATTGGGTAGACTTACCATCATTCCACCACGTAGTCTCCTGTATCTCAGTGGACTGAGTTTCGTCACCTGTTTATTTGGGTAACCTCATGGACTCTATGTGGTGGTTTTAAACCATGGCACATGGTTTTTCATTGACCATTAGTTGAATTATTGTAACCAACCGCGCTGAGAGCCCTAATTTTTTAAGACTAATCCAACTTTTCTAAGTAAATACGCTTTGTAGGACAAAAAGTTCAATATAAGCAATACGAAATTCTTTTTTTCCTCCGAGCTTTTACTCTCAATTCAGAGGGACTTTCTTAGGTATCTTAGCGGGTTTTTGTGCAGTTACCAACTCGAATTTCATTTGAATATATTTTTAGCATTGAAACAAATATGAACATAGAAAGAGCTTAGAAATACAAATGTGCTCCAATTGGCTTTTTTTCGTGTTTGGTTGGTAATTCAATAATTTTTAATGACTTTTGAATGAAATCCAAATCTTAGTCAAACGATTCCTTTCTCATTCTCACTAAAATATTAGAATTTTTGTGATGATGATGAACCGCGATTGTGACGGTGGTAAATAGATGATAAATATTTGTTGTGCTGAGAGCGGTGATTAAAATATATTTACTGTGATGATGATGATTTTAATGTAATGATAGGTGTGTTAGGTGGTAGTGACGGTGATAATTGATGTTTGTTGTAATAATGAATGTTTCCTGGGAAAAAATGATTTTTTTTTTATTTTTTTTTGTGGAATATTATTAATTTTTTGAATTGAGGTTTTTGTTTTCAAAAAAATAAAAAGTCAATTAGGCTTTGTACTCTATAATTTGACCGAATTGTATTTGATATTTTTATCAACACTTAACCTCAAATGATTCAAACTTAAGTGCAACAGTTAAATAATTAACAAAATTTCGCAAAATAATAAATTTACCCTCATGACCAGCCCGGCTCAACTCGATTGATTAAAGGAGAAAAAATAAATAAAAGGCAAACAAATTTTATCCAACTCAACCTGACTCAACCTGGGATAAAAATATCAATTAATAGTAAATAATTTATTAATTTGGACTTTTTGATGCTTGACTGATAACTTTAACAAAAAAAAAATATCCGTTATGGTTTACTTTGAACAACTGAGGATAAGTGCTTACAAAAATATTACAGTAGTGCAAACCGTAATTCGATCGGGAACAAAGTGTCATATCAAAATAAACAATTTACAAATGAATGATTAAAGAAATGAAAAGATAAAATAAGCCCAATAATTGAACAAATTTCTAAGGCCCAATTCCTTGTCCTAAAGGAAAGACGGCAAGGGGCCCACTTAGTTTTGGTTCAAATTTATGGGCTTTTAAAGAATGCCTACCAAACATGATTATAGATATAATTATCCCAATTTTATTTTATTTTTATTTTTGTAAATAAAACATGGTTAATCAATTAAATCTCCTATTCTACTCTTACTTTAACCTAGGTTAAGAGAAAGAGAAATACGGGTTTGATCCAGATTTTTTCATTTATAGATCATAGACTATCTTCCGGCCATGAGAGTTTCATTATCTAGACCGTTGTTAATCACTATCTTCGAAGCCAAACTCCGTCGCTTGCCCCCAATATTGGTCATTATGTAATTATAAAATCCGTAATTGATTTTTTAAAAAAAAAAAATTAGAGAGAACCCCACTTTTACCGTTAAAATTAAAATAGACTACTACTTACAAGTCTATATTGAGAAAATACCATCTATATATTTATTATTTAAGATAAACTCAAATACACATTCTTTCACTACATCAATTGCGATATAATAAATAAGGGGATGCAAATGTTACTGTTCAATAACAATGTTAATAGCAACATAATGAATGGGGTGATGTAAATGTTACTACCCAAAAATAATGTTAATAGCAACATAATAAATAAGGAGATGTAAATGTTGCTACACAGCAACAATATCAATATCAGCATAATGAATGAGAGATATAAATGTTACTGTACAACAAATAATTATCATATGTCAATTGAATTTTTCTCTAAACTTAAATGACTATATGTGTATAAGAATGAATTAGGAATGAGCCTTGAAACCCATGATAAAATACCTTTTTTTAATAATTTTAGTTATAATTGACCATAATAATACAAATTAAGCCAAAAATAAAAGAGATAATTATAAAGTAAATGTAAAAACAAGAGGTTGAATAAAGGGATTCTTGGTAAGTAATTAATCCATAAATTTAAAATATTTATTTGCATAGTTTATGCACTACAATAATTTTTTCAAAAGTTTAAAATAATTACGCTGAAAGTCACTGCACTTAAAAAATTACAGTAATTTTCATACTATGCATCTTCTTCCATTAAACCCTAAAGAAAATATATTTATCAACAAATAACTCCATTTTTTATTTGATATATTGATATATTTGAAATATATGGCTGCTAACCTTCTTCTTCACTCTCCAACCCTAGTCATGACCTAATGAACTAAAAAAAGGGAAAAAAAAAAAAAAAAAAAAAAAAAAAAAGGAAAAAAAAAAAGGAAAAAGAAAGAAAAGGTAAAGAATCATATGATATTTTCTCCATAGCTTTTCCTCAACCGATATGAGTCTTCAGAATAAAGCTTTGTTTCCACGTTGAATCCCTTTTAATTAATTATTTAATGGTTCTATTTATTTATTTTTTCACTTCCTTTACGATTTAAATAGTTGGAAAAATCGGTGAAAGAATCCAATTTTTTAAGTATAATTAGTGAAAAGTTGTTTTGTGTTATTAGGTTTTGATTTAGTCTTTTAAATTATATTTTACTTGTATTTTAATCTCACATTGCAAAAATTATAGGGATATTGCAGGGATTATAGGGAGTCTCTTAGTGAGTATATTAAATTTATATAGTGAATTCGGTTACATGTAACAGTTATAATTTCATAATTGTTACTTTTCACACATATTTGAGTATTTTTAGTTATATGTACTTATATAATATTATTTACATGTTACAATTACATATATATGTATAATATTTTATGACGTAATTAAAAAAATAAAAATAAAAATTAGTTACATATCAAAGACGTGTAACTAAAAAATTAGTTATTATTGAACAACTGAAAAATATCAAATTTTTTAGTTATATATCATAAACATGTAACTAAAAAATTAAATATTATTAGAAGATGTAATTGAAAATAAAAACAAAAATTTAGTTACCTATAACTAATACATTAATATTACACATAAAGTAATTACATGTAATTGGCGCGTGGCTATCACGTGAGCAAGGTTTCCGCCTTTTTAAAACAAATGGGACTAAATCAAAAACATTTACCGCATGTAAGACTTTTAACCAAGACTATGGAGAAACCTCCAATCGATTGCCCCTAAATACTTTTCCAATATTTTTGTTTTTTGGATTGATAGTCCACAGATGTCAGCTTCAAACTTTTTGACAAAGAAAATAGATGATCTGATCTTTTCTTGATTCCAAAATTCATGGCCGGACGGACACCACGGTTGACGACTGTAAGAGCATATTTCCATATTTAATCTGCTTTTATAATGAATGGATAATAATAAAAAACTATTTGACTATTTTTATACAAGTTTTTTTAATCAAACATAAACTTGACAGAGACCACCATCAACAACACATCCAACTGTGTGTTAACGTGTGTGTGTGTGTGAGAGAGAGAGAGAGAGAGAGAGACCATAGCTAGGGTAAGCTGATTGTTGATGGTTTGAGTTTTAGAGAGAGAGAGTTAATAGGTAGGGTAAGCTGATTATTGATGGTGGTTCAAAAAATTATTTTTGTCTAAAAATAGTAGGTGGATAATAAATTGACTAAATCTAAATTTTTCATAATATCTCCCACTTAGTTATTAAATTTTTGGAGCCACACCCGTCCATAATTTTTCTATTTCTCTTTTAAAAATGATTCAAATTAATATCCTCCTCTTTTTTTATCTATTATATTTTTTTATTTTTTCTAAAATAATTTTTTTCTCAATCACAAATTAAAAAAAATTATATTACTTTAATATCTTTTAGAATAACTATCTAAAACATTGTACAAAATGAAAAGAGAAAATATTTTTTGAACGGAGATTATTATAGACTATTTTTCATTAATATTTTAAAATGCTCACATATTTTAATTAGCCATATAAAGAGTATTTATGACATGGGATTATGATATAATTTTTCTATTGTTGCTAAAATAATTAAAAAAAAAATATGCCAAGTTTTTTTTTTCTAATTAAGCACTATTAAACTTTTTTTTTTTTTTTTTTTTTTTTTTTTTTTTTTCTGATCTCTTATTTTCATGTCGGAGGGATTTTGTTGGGCATATCCTAGCGGAAATCTTTGTATCTACTCGGACATCAGACATTTGATTTCAAACCATTCCTAGACCACCAAATACCGTACACCAACTCGATAAGAATCTTCATGGGGACGTTGATCGGACTAACTGGTGTTGTTTGTCAATTTTCAAAAATAATATAGCGGTGATTAAATGGATTAATTATGATATGATTTTTCTATTGTTGCTATAATAAAAATAAGGACGAAAATAATAAATAAATAAAAATGACAAGTTTTTTTGTCGTCTTCTCCGAAAAAGGCAAATTTTGGGATGAAATTCAGATGCATTGACACAAAGCTAGACGATGAACATCAATATCGTCTGAAAGCAACCACTCACAGAATAGCAATAACAATAACAATAGCAATATTATTTTGTTTATCTTAAAACAGGAACCAATTTTAAAGCAGTGGTCATTAATCATAATTTTCATGGTTGAATTATGGAAAATTGGTGATCAGTTTTATTTTTAAGATGTAATCTACGAATAGTCATTTATTAGTATTAAATTTTGATTTAATTCTTTAAGTTGAATTTCATTTGAGTTTTAGTCCTGCATTGCAAGAATTGTAGGGATATTATAAGAGTTTTACAGTGAATATTAGTTCTAATTTTATAATTGTTATTTTTTTACATATATCTGTATTTTTTGTTACATGTACTTATATAATATTACTTACATATTACAATTATATATATTTGTGTAATATTTTGGAACATTTAATAAATATTGGACACAGAAATTAGTTTAACATTTAATTATATATATTTGTGTACATTTAGTTACTTGTAACTAATTACATGTATTTTGTGTGGTTTTTGTTATATTTAACAAATTTTTATACACAAAATTGTTACATGTAAAAAATAAAAATAAAAAAATAATAATTGTTACATGTTACAAAATATAATAATTTTGCACACAAAGTTATTATATGTAACCGCGCGTGTGCAGGCACGTGTGCAAGATTTTCGTTTTTTTAAAATAAACGGGGACTAAAACTAAACTTTCTTCACACTTTTCTCCGATTGTCCCTTGAACCAATCATCAATATCGAATCATATGTAAGGTTCCTTAACCAACACGAAACCTTTGATTCCTGTGAATTGAATCTAGGAATTAAGTCGGTGGATGTCGTGGTGTCCATACCAATGGATCAAAAGCCAAACCCACACCCTGTAATAATAGGGTAATTTGTAAAGAAATACCACTTTTAATTTTTATTAGGGTTTTTTTTAATGAAGTTTTAGTCCTTGCAATCCACCCATCCCACGTACTATAATAATTTTTTCAAAAGTCCAAAATTATTGTCTAAAGTTCAAAATTATTGTATCCCATAAAAGTTATTGTAATTTTTTATATGAAAAAATTACAATATTATTATGTATTACAATAATTTTGGACTTCTGAAATTATTATTGTAGTTGGTGGACTGCATGAGCTAAAATTTTAATTTTATAGGTTTTTCGAAAAAAAAAAAAGATCTATTTTATTCATTATAAAAATGAATTTATAGACTGAATAATATATTATATTATTAAAATGGACTGCAAAATTTAATTCACACTTTGTTTTAGGTAAATTAATTATTTGTTTATAATATTCTATATAAATATAATTAGCTCACATGTGATTAGTTAACAATTGATTTTTGTCTTGTAATATAAGAAAACACCTGGGATCAAGCTCCATTATTTAAGTATTGTGTATACAGTTAGATCACCATTAATTGTCCTCGCTATCTAAAAAATAATAATAAATAATAAATTAAAAAAATACCTTTGATGCACAAAAGAAAAGTAAAAACATTCAAAAGCAATATTTAACTAGCATTGGTTTGACCCCAAAAAAAATCCAAGGCGAAAGAAAAGGAAAAAATATAAAAATTTTAAAAAATCCATGCTATTCTTGGGATTGTGTATGGAAAGTGCTCTGTTGGGAGAGATCTCCGCTTCTAACGCCTGACAGTACCTCGAAAGATTAATCTTCGCCGACCGTGGTGCGGAGATACCCTAGAAAACCCAAAAAAGTATCAATCATGCAACAAAATATTAATAATAAGGGTAAATTGTCTTTCGCCCTCTACTTTGTCTAATTATCATTTTGACCGTATCCACTTTAAAAAAATACACTTTACTCCCTTCTATTTTAAACAAAGTAAGAACTTAACTTTTTTGTGGAGTTGACCATCGGAGGTGAGATTGGAGCATTTGAGAAAGGATGGAAAGATTATAGGGAATGGTTACACAGATAGGGAAGATGAAGGAAAACAAAAAATTAGAAGAACGATTTTTTTTTAATACTTATGAAAAAAAAAAATCAAAATAAATGAACAATTTTGTCTGTTTTATTTAAAATTTAGATTAAAATTTTAATTTCATTAGTTTTTAATCTTGTTAATTTAAATAAATAAAAAATAATTTATCATTTTATTGAAGTAGATAAAGTATAACTTTTTAAAGTCGAAAGGTAAAGTAAAATACTCATACAAAGTAAAGGGGAGTAAGATAAAATTTAACCTAATAATAAAAATAAAAGTATTCTTAAATAAAATTATTATGTGCTTATTTAAGTACACTCAAGATCATGAAAAATTTCTTCAAGAAAAAAAAATATTATGCAATTCAAATAATAAAATTTAACATAATAACAATAAAAGTATTCTTAAATAAAATTATTATGTGCTTATTTAAGTACACTCAAGATCATTAAAAATTTCTTCAAGAAAAAAAAAATATTATGCAATTCAAATACAAAAACTAAGATTGCGATTGGGTAAAGGATTTGACAAATCTAAGGTTGTGTTGGGATGAAGGATTTGTAGAAGGGATTTCAATTGATTAGGGAATTTTGAAATCCACTTTTAGCAAATCCTTTATTTGGGGAGTAAAAGGATTTTAAGAAAAGGGATTTTTGAAATCCTTTTTGGGGTGAAAGTAACGATTTCAAAATAATTTTGGGAAAGGCTGAATTTGTGAAATCCTTCCGTCGTGTCTTTTGCTTCGTCTTCGTTCATGTCTTCTGCTTCGTTCATCGTCTTCTTCTGCTTCGATCTTTTGCTTCTTCTTCGTTCTTTGTCTTCGTTGGTGGCGGCGGCGGCTTCTTCGTCGATTTCATTGCCGTCGTCTGCTACTTCATCGCCGTTGTCTACTATTTCATCGTAGTCGTCTGGTTCCGATTGATTTCGATTTCATTTTCGAAATCAAAATCGAACAACAGGTTCGATTTCAAAAACCAAATCAATTTAGGGTTTTGATTTCTACTTCGATTTCGTTGCTTCGATTCAATCATCATCTCGATTTCGTATGGCAGCGGCGAAAGTGCAGATTAGGGTTTTGATTTCGTTTCGATTTCAATTCGATCATCATCTCGATTTCGTCTTCGAAATTGAAATTAAATGACGATTTTGTCTTCGAAATCAAAATATGTTCATCGTGTTCATGGATTTGGGTTTGTTCATCGATTTGGGTTTCGATTTGTTCATCATGTTTTTGTTCCCAAATTTTGTTATGTTCTGTTTTCATAATTTGTTGAAATTACATATTCAAATATTTCAACTCAAACAATTATCCAAATAAGGAATTTGTGAAATGGAGGGATTTCAAAATCCAGGATTTTGAAATCCCTTCATTTCACAAATCTCTTGGATTTATTAAATCCTTTACTCAAACGCAACCTAAAGGATTTGTAAATGAAGGGATTTCAAAATCTTGAATTTTGAAATTTCATTATTTACAAATATCTTATTTGGATAACTATTTTAGGCAAAAATTTGATCGTGTGATTTCATAATTTCCTTGTTTGGATAAACACCATCACCACTATGGAGGTTGACGACTACGGTGGTCGGCGATGGTGGCCAGCGGCCGGCGGTGGTGGTTGTCGTTGGCGGTCGGATCTAAAATTCTTTCTTGGAGGGATTTGTAAATGACATTTAGGGTTTGTTTGATAACAACTTAATTTTTAAGTGCTGAAAATTTAAGTGCTGAAAATTAAGTGCTGAAATTTTAAGTGCTGAAAATTTAAGAAGGTTGTTTGATAAAATTGTGCTGAAAATAAAGTGCTGATTTTTTTTTTATTTGTTTGATAAGTATAAAATTTGTATGCTAAAAATTGTTTAATTTGCATAACTACCTTTGAATTAAGATAATGTGAAAAAAAAAATAAAAAATAATTGAGAACAAAGCAATAAAATCAGGGTGTCATTTTAAAAAAAAAATTATATTAAAATTAAAAGTAGAAATTAACCTAAAAATATGTAAATATTATGTGTTTTTTATGTAGTTTGATTACTTAAATTAAATTATAACAATAATTTAAATATAAAATAAAATTAAAGCCATAAAATAATCTAAAATTAATTCAATTCTCGTTAATCATAATTTTAATTAAACCCTCGTAGAGGATCAAGGGTAAAATGGTCAAAATATAAATTTTTTTAAAGTGGGAAATAATGGAATGCATTAAGCAAAATAAAATAAGTGAAGGGATTTTGACTTAATTTTTTATTCATATTTTGACTTAATTTTTAAGTTAACTTAATTAATTAAGTGATATTAATTATATTTATCAAACAAACTTAATTAATTAAGTACTTAATATAATCAGTTTTAAATACTTAGTTTTTTTATCAAACATGCCCTTAGTTTGAAAAGATTTCCAAATTCCTCATTCACCACTATTTTTTAATTGAAATGATTTTACAAATAATTTCTCTTAAATACCCAAATAAGATATTTGTTAAAAGGAGATTTTGAAATTTCTTATCTAAATCAAATTACTCCCCCATATGGTTAGATTCATGCATCGGAATCTTGTCCAAAAAAGGCTACTTTCATTTGATTATTTTGACTTTTTTGGGGAAATTATTACATAAAAAAGGAACCTTTGCAGCTACATTTTTTTTTTTCGTCATCTCTTATCATCGATAGATACAAAGTCGATACTTGAACCCATTTATGAAATTAAAAAAAAAAAAAAAAAGGTTAAGTTTGAGATAATTAGGTTTATGACAATGATGCTGATGCATGCATATGCATGGTGTTTGGCCGCACGTGAGAAAATAAACCTCTTAAGACATATAAAACCCATGAATTAAGGTTTCGGGTGAATCGGTTGTAACATGCCGAACTAATGATTACGTGGATGATTAGACAAGAATGTGAAACGGATTTCGGGTCACATATTATGACCCAAAAGGAGTGTTCATGCAATTGTGACTTTGCCGGAATTAGCTGTTAGAGAGAGAAACTGGGTGGCTGTTAGAGAGAGAGAGAGAAAGAGAACAGACCTTTGTTAATGGCGTAATATGGGGAGGCTATACCAAGTGGAGATGTTTGGCTACAGGATTAGGAACAGACAAAAATGAGGGGACAGGAAAGGAAAGAAAATTGAAAGACAATCAGACAGTCAATGGAAAATGATTCAGAATTAGAAAGATAATGTGTTAAATTCCGAGATTAATATGTTCATCATAATCTGGACAAGCACATGATATGTACTATTCAAAATCCGATGATTTCAAAAGAAAAATGAACAAGCACAAGAAAAGGCATAATATATATGATGTCTTTCCTTAAATTCCACAAATGTTTTGAAATTCCTGCATTTTTTAGTTTGTCAATTATTCCAAGAAACTACGCAGCAGCTTCGTCTTGGGTCTCTCTTAATGGTTGTTTATGAGAGGAGTTTTTATTTATTTTTATTTTTATAGTCTGATCACTAGTTGCTTTTACGTGGAATAAACTAATAATTTTACTTTTACACATCGAGCCTTTGATCGGCTAAACTTTGATCAGTTTTTCCTTTTGCGGTTATTGTTCCAGAGTTGATTTAACTTTTACTCTGATACCAATCTAGGGTGGTCTTGAATCTCTTTAAATTCTAAAAGATAACTCATGAGGTGAGATTACTTGAACAATGCTTAATTTCTTTGAAAATCTTCATCAACCCTAGATTTGTGGGAGTTTTACTCTTCTCTCTCTCACCTTTATATACTTCTCTCTCTAGTTTAGGATGATATTAATAATAGTACTTATCAATTATTTAAAAAAAAATACATTCATTGATATTTAATATTTTTCTGAGATTTTAAGTTTACATTATATTTTGAACTCGAAACCAAATCTATGAAAAAAACCTAATTAATTATCGTTTAGTTTCATAAAATTGGAGTTCTGAAATTGAATATATGAACACATTCAAAACATTAAAGAATAATAAAAAAAACTGCATGTGTTAAATTTGACAAAAGGATGTTTATAATTTATTGAAAATATAAAAATATAAAAGTGAGATGCCCTAATTATATAGACTGGACTTTTGAAATTAAAAAAAAAAGAAAAAAGAAAAAAAAAAAAGGAGAGAGTTAGGTTTACCATAAATAATAATTTACACAAATTGACAGATACCATCCTTTCTTAAGTCATTAATTTGGTCACATCATCCAAAATTGTAACTACCCAAGTTGTAATTAAACTCATCCCCTACAGTAATTAATTAATTATTATTTATTTATTTATTTTTTGTAAACAGTTCATGAAATTAAAATTTTAGTCCATTACATTACACATGCAACACACGAAAAAATTACAGCAGTTTTTATTTTTATGACATACAGTATCTGAAGAAAAAAAAAAGATTAAAATTTTAATTCCGTAGATTGTAACAAAAAAAAAATCCTTATTATTATTATTCCTAACTTACCATCCAAACAGTGACTTTCATGCAAATTTTGATTTTAAATATTTCCAAGAATAACACTATTCTGCTGCAACGTTTGAAAGTGTATTTTTTGTTTTAGCTAAGAATAGATGATACAAAGGATTTAGATTTTTTAATTTTTTTTTTTAAATTTTTTGAAACATTGAACTTAAACCCTAAGAACAAACAGTGCAAGCATGCAGTAATTTGGACCATGATATAATCATATTTTATATGGCACATAATGTTGGACCATGTTGAATAATTATGAAGAATAAATAAAAATGACATAATGCATGGACCATAATATTGAACCAT
The DNA here is from genome assembly GCA_016647705.1 of Eucommia ulmoides. Classification (NCBI taxonomy): domain Eukaryota; kingdom Viridiplantae; phylum Streptophyta; class Magnoliopsida; order Garryales; family Eucommiaceae; genus Eucommia; species Eucommia ulmoides. The sequence continues at coordinate 2,447,486 of CM028326.1, read as the reverse complement.
TCTCTATAGACAAAAAAAGTGTATGGATGGATATTTATCTCTATCTTGAAATTTGTTAAATTGTATATTTAATCTTTTAATTTTTATATTTATTTAATTTTGTAAATTTAAAAAAATTATTAATATTTTTTAATGAAAAATAAGTTGTGTTCAGCACGTGCCTTCTTAATGAAAATATTTTATCATTTTATCACTATATTAAATCTAAAAAAACAAATCTTGACATTTCATAACAACAATTCGTCTGAAAAATGACAAGAAAATGTCCAAATCGTTGTTGAGGAAAAATGGTAATTTAGGTTTAACGGAGTAATATGACAAAAATATATCTATTAGAAGAATATATGTTGAGTAAAATTCATTTTTGGTCAAATATATAGTTCCACATTCTTTAGGGACTAAAAATATAATTTTCTCCCCTATAAATCAAATCTAAAACTGATTAGTGGGCCATCTTAGGTTTCATCATGCTTTAACTGATCCTAGTTACTTAAGATTAGTGGTGGGATCCATATAATTAGTGGAATCTAAATATCTAATACTTGTTGGTTGGCTGGTGAAGAAAGATAAAAAAAATGAGAAAAGCATGCAACAAAAACTTGTTTAATTAGCCAAAACTAATTGTAAGATTAACATATGACTAATCAGCATTGGAAAAGCAGGAGTGGTAATTAGTCAACTAATTATTAGAGTTAGTTGACTTAAATTTAGAACCTCCCACACCTCCGACCCATTGTCCCTTAATTAAAAGAGTATTATCGATCGGAACTTGACTCTTCTAGAGAGCATTTCAAAAGTTGAATTTTGAATTTAATCTTATGCACTAGGTCGATGTGAGGGAGTACGCCCTTAAGATCGCCCAAATAAATGATTAATTGAGATGCGCATAAATTGAGCCGGACACACTTTATTTAAAAAAAAAAAAAAAAATAAAACACTTCAGACGAGACCTTTCTATATAACATAATATTCTTTTTAGCTTTGCTCAAGTTGATAAAGGGTCGATTTTCTTATATGTTTTTTCAGTTACAGCAAAGTTGATTATGATTAAAAAGCATGTGGTAGAAAATATAATAAAGCAGATACATGTAGTTGGGCATCTAATCATAGTGATAGATTAAGCCTTTTTTTTTTTTTTCTTTATGTATGTTGAAATAAATAAAAAAAATTACATATTCAACCCTTAGGTTTAGGCTAAGGGATCGTAATTGAACTCGAATTGTCGAGTAATCAAATCAAATTGAACTGAATGTTCTGTTTTAAAACCAAATCGCGCAACCATTATTTTAGTTTTAATTTTTTTAAATATATTTTCTATTTTTTTTTTAATTTATTTACACTTTTATCTCTAGTGTGTATATATATCTTTATACTTTTACTTCTACTTTTTTTTTTTTTAATTATATCTGAACTTTAAGTATTGTACTTTAATAATGTTTGGAATGTTTATTGTAACGATTACAATTTTGCGGTTTGATTTTATTTTCTTATGGAATTTATATTTTATATTGCAGTTATACTTTTATTTATAATTTTACGAACTTCCATTAGAGAAATTTAAGAAAAAAAACTTTAACAATTTTACAATTTTGGTTTTTATTTTATATAAAATTAAATGATTCGATTTAAAAATCGACTTTTAAAAAATCAGTTGTTTATGGTTTGGTTTCTAGTGAAACCAACGTAAAACCGAACCGTTTACATCCCTATAGTTAGGCTCAACATTACCCACTTGATTTTTCCAAGTTTTATATTTATTTCAATCTTTCAAAATTTAAAAATATTAATAATTTCAGACAAAAAATAAGTTATTAATGAGAATGTTTTCGTTGTTTTATCACTCTCTTAATTTTTCTTTAATAACTATTGAGATTTCTTTTTTTCATTCTTTGAACAAATTTTTACAAACGAAAGATTATTGAAAAAAAAAAACATCATACATTTGGTAAAATATTCTTATTAAACATCGAATTGCTGAGTGGGTCCCAGGGTGTTTATCTCCACGTGTCGACTTCACAGAGCATCAGAATCCCGCGTGTCGGTTAATTAAGGGCCCAAAATTAAATTCCGAAAATCGCTTAATACGACATAATAAAGGTACTAATCACCTGTTCCGCCATTTTCCTTTCATTCATTAACCATGACAACTCCACCTGAACCCCATGCATTTACTCCTCGGATCCTCTCCTCTACACACCATTATCCTACAATTCCTACAGTAATCCCTAAAATTTATTGTACATTCGTTATTTTAGAATTTATTTTAATTAAATGGAACCAAACGTCCAATGGCTTTTAAGACAACTGTAAAAGTCGGTAATTGCACCTGATACGAACCTTCTAACGAAATGACTAATCAGCCCTTGTTTCCGTGAGTTGCCAGGTCTAAACCATTGTTCATAGTTACAAGAAATTACACTTTCAACCCCAATTCTATCTCAAATTTTGGATTCAGTCCTTTTAGTTATCAATTTTGAAATTTTCAACGATGATTACTCCAGAATATTTAATTAACATTGTCTAGACCGGTAAATATTAGGATTAAATAAGTTTATTTATCTTAAATTGACAAGAAATAATGATGGATTATAAAGTTGGTTATACTCCACATCAATTAATCACATGTACTCAACAGGAAATGTGTTATATTTTGAATCAGGATTCGAATATTTTTTTAAACATGCTGTAATATTTCGAAAATTTATATTTTGAAAAATATTATTTTATATTAAAATTTAATATTTTTTGGACGGTTTTGCGAATTTATGGTATAGATAATATTTGATAATTTTAGGAGTTAAATATTTATTTTAAATTGATTTTAAAAGTTTTAGAACTAATGTGTTATTTAGAATAAGTTTTTAAGAATTTTGAGATATAATTAATATTTTTTTTATTTGAAAAGAGACGTTTAAGTAAATAATAAAACTATTAATATGTGTTGTCTTTGTATAATGAAGACAACACATAAATCAAATATATGTATATATATGTTAAGTTAACACGTGTTACACCTAAATAATAATAATAATAATATAAACCATCAGTTTGAAACCTTTAGGGATGAACACATTAAACCTATATGAACGGGATAAAACAAATTACAGGTTTATATATGTTTATGTTGAATGATTTTGAGTGAAAAAATATTCCGGTTTAGATTTCGATTTTAGATTTCAGGTAGAATTTATAACTCTTCTAGTATTTGTATTTAATATATCTATTGTCGGTGAATTTATCGTTGTTAGTACACATGGAATAATTATGATTATATGAAAATCATGCCAAGGTGTTTTATTTGTCGTATTAATTAAATGCACGTATTAGAGATGTTGAAATTCTACTGAGCGTTAGTTTACAACTCCATAGTCTTAATTGCAAGGCCAATGAGAGTGAGGCGGCGCCAGGAATTTGTAGTGGAATTTCTATTTAAAATTGTAATAGTTATATTAATTATTCATCGTTATAAAATCGATTCGGTAAATTAATAAATTATAAAATTGATAATTACACTTATCGCCGTCGTATTGTAAAATTTATTGGATTTTATAGAATGAAAATTTGGTCAATCGATTTTAATGTTAATTCTCCAAGGGGAGAAACAGTGTGGCGACCCTGGAAAACCGGATCGTTACACATTCTGGGAATTACACCTTTAATTTAATATTCCTGAATGTATCAGGACAATGTGGAAGAGTTCGTCTTTAAGAACATCCGAAAAAGTGATTAGTTGAGGTACTCGTAAGCTGGTCCGGACACACTAACCTTACCGTAAAGAAGTGATCATCACATGTTCTTATATTTTTTTTACTACAATTTAGGATACAAAGTAACGATTGGGGTATAAAATGTAATTATTATATTTTCGAAAATGATAATTTAAAAAAATAGATATAAATTATGAGAGTAATAGAGGGATGAAAGTGTAATTTTGATATCCTTTAAGCATAATTCAGCCTATACCATGGTCCGTATGGCCATATAAAAGATATGCTCGCCCACTTTCACCAACATTTCAGTTCCTCTCTCTCTCTCTCTCTCTCTCTCTCTCTCCTCTTTCTCTCTCTAAATACTGTAACGTCTTCTTCTTCTTCTTCCTCTCTAAACCCAGAAGTTCAATTCTCTTCCAAGTTCTGTTTTAACTAAGTTGGTTCATAAAACAGGTAAGAAATTAATAAAGAAATGGATAGCTCTGATTCATCGGCGGCGGCGGCGTCGCAGCAACCGCATCTTCCGCCGGGGTTCCGCTTCCATCCCACCGACGAAGAGCTGGTGGTTCACTACCTCAAGAAGAAGGCCGCCTCCGCTCCTATTCCAGTCTCCATCATCGCCGATATCGATCTCTACAAGTTTGATCCATGGGAGCTTCCTGGTAAGGATTTTTTTTCCCCACAATAATTTCTGGTGAGATTAAATACACTTTATACCCTCATAGTTTGCTTCACTTGTGTTAAAGTATTAATTATTAACATTCAACTTCAAAATTTCGAATTAAAATTCTATAAAACTCTAATTCCTGCTACAAACTGGATTACAATACGTAATATTTGATGAATTTATTGTTATTTCTCATTAAATCTATTAAATTGGGCAAATTATACATATTTTCAAGAGTTTGAGGTGTAAAACGTAAAAACCTAAATGATTCGGGGGGGTTTGTTTGTTTTGGATGTCAGATAAGGCCACGTTTGGAGAGCACGAGTGGTACTTCTTTAGCCCGAGGGATCGGAAGTACCCAAACGGAGCAAGGCCAAACAGGGCGGCGACGTCGGGGTATTGGAAGGCTACCGGAACCGATAAGCCGGTGATGACTGGCGGAGGAACTCAGAAGGTGGGTGTGAAAAAGGCACTGGTTTTCTATGGAGGAAAGCCCCCAAAAGGGATTAAAACCAACTGGATCATGCATGAATATCGCCTTGCCGATAACAAAACAAATTCTAGGCCTCCTGGCTGCGGTTTGCCCAACAAAAAGGCGTCTTTAAGGGTATCTCTCTCTCCTCTTTCTCTCTCTAAAATATTTAAACCCTGTAAGGAAAAATTGTTTATTTCTTGAATGGTTGTTATTTATAGCTTGATGATTGGGTGTTGTGTCGAATCTACAAGAAGAACAACGCGCAGAGACCCATGGATCACGACAAGGATGACTCAATGGACATGATCGGATCCATACCCCCTCAATTCCAAATGGGTCATCAGAACCTGAAACTGTCGCCGTTGAAGGCCTCAAATTACGCCGCCATGCTGGAGAGCGAACAGCACCTCTTCGACGGAATGCTTAACGGGGACGCCATCAATGGAGGCGGCTCTCTCAACCACTTGAACCCTTCCCATTCGAAACCACAGCTTCCCATGGCGGCCACCGCCGGCGGAAGCCTCAATGGAAAGCGATCATTCCCGAATCTCTTCTGGAACGAAGACGGTCCCGCCACATCTTCCTCCACAAAGAGATTCCTTGGAGACGGAAGCAATGAGGAAACTAATGATCAGAATGGTTCTTTCGCCACCCTCCTCAGCCAGCAATCGGTGTTAGGGTCCCTCGGCGATGGGGTGATCCGGCAATCGTATCAGCTACCGGGATTGAATTGGTATGCATGAACCAAAAAAAAACCCGATTAATTTAGAATATATAGAAATTAAATATTGGTGCTCAAGAAAAACATATCTCAGTAGTTTATAATCGGGGAGAACTTCTGGTATATATTATATAATTTAAATTAAATGTGATATATTTTGTTGATAGAGACAATTAATTAGCAGTAGATTAATTGGTCAATTGGGTACTGAGATTTTCTTGGGTAGAGAGAGAAAATTTGTTGCAAGTTCGGATTGAGAGAAATACATATTTTTTGTAACTAATTTTCTGTATTTTATTTATGATATACGTACGCTGGTTTTTCTACGCTGTTGAATTTAATTAAAATAGAACAATTAATTACTTTTTTTTCAATTTTTTTTTTTTTACATACGTTGAGGGAGGGGTTGAACTCGAGACTCTCCAAGAGAGAGGTAAACTAAATATCCACTAAAATACAAGTCTTAGTACGGCATATTTGCAGTTCAAGGATTAAAATTTAGATTTTTTTATTTTTTCAACAAAATCATAATTAAATGGATTTAATTAGCCTCAAAAAATCATAATTAAGTGGAAGACAGCAAAAGAAAACCTGGTTTTTGGCTTTTAATTTGTATTTAATTAGTAATAACCCTTTTGCAGTGGCGGCTATAATCCTACAAAGTACACATCTTTTTTATTTTTTATTATTAATTTTATTTTTTTTTATTTTTTTATTTTCTATATCCTATCTGAAATCCAGATGTTAAACATGTGATTATTGAAATCAAGCTTATGATTGTGAAAAAATTTCTTCTCTGATTTTTTTTCCCCCTTTTTTTAAAAGAGAGAATAAAGGAACTTTGTCGGCCAAGTGTAAAGTAAAGACTATGTAAAGTAAGTTTTATCCAAAATACATACACTTATACAAGACGGGATGGGGACTAATTTTTTTTTTTAGAAGATTACTAGATATTTATATTAGCAAGGAGAGATTTTTTTATGTTATTGTCAATCAAGATTTGACTCTTCTAAAACATATTACAGGAATTAAATTTTGAATTTAATTTTAAATGCACCAGACCGACGTGGGAAAAAGCGCTCTTAAGATCGTCCGGTTAGATGATTAGTCAAGGTACGCGTAAACTGATTTAGACACATCTTACCCTCAAACCAAAAAAAAAAAAAATAGAATGGGTTTTCTTCTTCTTATATATATGTCTTTTCGTTTTGAGATTGATTTGAGGGTAATAGATGAATAAGGTTGGATTATACAAATTTTTGGAGCGAAAATTCTAGTCCAAAAATTTTATAATCTTTACTTCCAAGGCGGTTGAATTAAATTATATTTTGTAGCCTTTAAGTTTTGTATTTATATTTGATTAGTAATTTTTTTTTAATTATTTCTTATCTTTTTACATTTAAAAATTACAAAAAAAAAATATACTGCTTTTAGACACGTGAAATACTAGTTTATATATATAAGGGCGAAATTTATATAATTTGTTAGAGTTTAAATTGTTATTTTCTTAAATTAGGGTTATAAAAGTGCAAGTTTTAAAAAGTTGATTAAAAAAAAACGTTATTATATTTTTATCAGCTGAGTTGGATTTAATTTCCTATATTTTTCTTTATATTTTGTAAATAAAGTTTTGACCACGGAATTACTTCTTATTGGATACTAATTTTCAATTATAAAAGAATTTATCATCTATTTACATAATGCAAAAACTACATGCAATCCTTTAGGTTTTCTCTTCTTTTTCTTTATTTTTATTTTTTTCATTTCATCAGATTAATTTTTCAAAACTCTAATTTTTGCAAGTCGCTATTCATCCAATCTACTGGTGTTTGAAGATCTTGCAAGCTACATGATAACTTTGCGCCATGTAGTAAAGGAGACCCTTCTCTTTATATTATATAACAATGTTTATCAAGAAAAAAAAAATCAAAAATCATTATACGCTATAAAAATTGCTGCATGCAGATTTTTACATGAAAAAAAAAATACAATTTTCATGTAATATGGTAATCTTAGATTTTTTAAAAATACTATAAAGCGTGCACAGCATAAACAAAAAATTTAATGAAGTGTATTGACTAAATATCTTATTTTAATCAATACAAACAAACAAAAAATCATCTATGATTATGGGACGTTTGTTGGCATGCATCTCATAATAAATTCTTACCCTAATATGAGGAATAGAAGCAACAGTACTACTCATGCATGCCAACCTTGAATTTGTCCCACACAAACATACATATACATATACATACATACATATATATATTAAACTCTTGATATTTTCTGAGGAAAAGTAATTTAAGCAGATATTTTGAGAGTGGTGTCATTTTCTCTCATGGCTTGATAAGCCATGTCTAAGTATATTCTATGCGATCGACCTAAGCAGAGCTCTCTCTCCCTCTCTCTCTCTCTCTACTCTCTCTCCTTTCTCTCTCCTTTCTCTCTCTTGACGTTGAGGGACCATTTCGCTGTCATCAAAGGGAATCAATATCTTAAACACCAGATATTAAACGCCTCTAATCCAATTCCTTTACGAGGAAAGTGTCCAAAACAGCTTTAAAAACATTGCATAATCGTTGCTGCTTGATTTGGAAACAGATAACGCGACTATGAACTGCACTAAACATTAATATATTATAACAGACAGATATGAATTATATATATATTCTTATATAGCAAGAAAGGTTTTTGCGTAGCCTTTAATCCTCTACCTAATTTGTTTTAATGTATTTCACATCAACTGTTTAAAGGTAGTTATAAAATATAATATTAGTCTTTGATGTATATAATATATGGGTATTTTTAAGAGGTTAGTATATTGAAAACAGGGGTTTTGACACTTTGTACCCCTAATGTTTGACCAAAATGTCACTTTAGTCCATAGTTTTAATTTTGAACATATAACACCTTAAAGTTTCTTAAACATCCCACCACTGTCCAAGTCGTTATCCCCATTAAAATTTTGGACTGAAAAAACAATCATCTGCGATACACTTGACTAATTTTAAGAGGATTTAATTATGTACGGGAAATTAGATTTGTGGGTAGGGATCAATTTAAATGACTTCTTTTCTGTCAAATTCGATTTTTTTAATTATCATATTTTAAAGAGGCTTCAACTCAATGCTCAATCATTATTCAGGTTTACTAATTTCTTTTTGCATTTTGTTGTGTATGAAACATTATTAATTACTTGTCGAATAATGACATTGTAAATTATTATCTTTTTAAAATAAAATATCTTTATTGTACAAGAGTAAAGTGCTTGGAACGTCATTTACTAGTTTACAATATGGATTATGGAATTGTTGGCAGTTATCTTAAGACCTTTCATATTTGGTAGTTGTTCTTGTGAATGTAGTTTGGAAAGGTGATTTTTTTATTTTATTTTTTGGTTTTATTGTATTGGTGGATTTTTTAATTTTATTTGTTTGGTTCGGTTTGGTTTATTTTTTTTAAAGTTGTATAATTTTATTATGTTTTGATCTTTTATAAGTTGTATTAACATGTCTTCGATGTGTAATAGTTTAAACAGGTTTTTATTGTGACACTATATCGCCGTGTCAATATTTCGTATTATTGTGTAACATCATAAATTTTCGTGCCGTGTCAGGTCAATCCGATAAATTTCGTGTTATTGTGTAACGTACAATAAATTATCGTGTTGCGTTAACTCGATAGGTTTCGTCTCGTGTTCGTGTCTAGGTTTTATGACATAATAATTTATCGTGTCGTGTTCGTATTACATGTTATTGCGTTCGTATCAAACCATGACACAACATGAAACACGGCTTGATAGCACGATTTGTCAGCCCTATTATTATATGTGTTGAAATGATAAATGTGGAGATCAAAGTGAAATGATGGTAAAACTTTAGGGATGCATAGTGACAAAACCACTATGAAGAACACAAGAAGACATGCAGACGTAAAACATACAACTTGCAAAAATAAGACATTATTATTTATAAAATCAAACTTTTATATAAATAATTTATAGAACATTGTATTTTAATGGTGTTTGTTAGTGTTAAAGACATGTAAGTAGGCCTACATGTTGAACCATGCGTCATGCTTATTATCATTAAACTCTTGTCTACGTATATAAAGTGACAAGCAATCAAATCATTTAAATTTCGAAAAAAAAAAATTCATTTCTTTTTTGGAAGGTACAAAATTTTATTTGATATTTTTATCTCAAATGATCAGAAAAATCTTTTAAAAAAAATGATTTTGGAACATTTTTTTCTATTAAACACTAATAGAAAAAAACTAATTCCCGGACCCCGCGCATGACGGAAGTTTTGTAGTACCGGATTGTCCTTTTTTACTAACCAAACATGCACTTTCTTTCCCTTTTAAAAAAAAATAATAATAAATAACTTGTGTAATAAACAATTAAGGTGGCGTCTGGTTAGTGTTTCTGTTTTTTTGTTTCTACTACCAAAGTACCAATAAATTGGGATTGAAATTCTATTTCCGTTCTGGAGTATTCCGAGAATATAAATATGTTTAGTAAGAACCATTGTCCTAAAATTATTTCTTTTAATTTATGAGAACAAAAATAAGAAACGCATTTGGTTGCAATATTTGTTCTTTTTTTTCCCCTTAAAATATATGGTGGCCGGAGGATGGTGGTGACTGGCGTGGTAGTGGTGGGTAGAGAGGTGGTGGTGGCCAACAGTGGGTGGTGACAACTAGTAGAATAGTAGTGAAAATAGTTTTGTGAAAGTAAATAAGAATCAACATTTTTTGTTTTTCAGATTCTAAAAGAATTCAAGAATTACTCCTAAAATTTTTTTAAGAACAGAAACATGTTTACCAAACATGTTTCTGTATATTAATCCCAAAATTTTGAGAGCAGAAATAAAAATCAGAGAACAAATAAAAAGTGTAACCCAATGGGGCCTAATCCCCCAATTTGCTTCCCTAGGGGATGCCCTTTCTTGGGGTCACTCGGAAAGCAGTAAATTTTCCATCTCGTTGACCTATAAACTCTTAATCAATTTTGATATAAAAACGCTACCTCTTGGTGTTGGATTTGGAAACTTCGAGTGCCGGAAAAAAATATTTTTTTTCTATGGCGATTCTTTAGTAGAAGACTTCTTACTTGCCTTCGGGCCAAGTGGTCATCCACGGCTACAACGGAGTGTGTCCAATGCTTCTCTCCTTTTGAGGACATCGATCATGCCTTGAGAAAGTGCCCCAAAGCAAGGGAGGGTTGGATTTCTATTTTGCAGGCCTCTAAGATCATTTCTTTACATGCAGGAACGCTTGAAGATTGGGTGTTCATTAAGCTCAAAAGGAGTTGTTGTTTTAACTTTTATTTTATCATTTCAACCCTTTGGAATATTTGGAAAGAACATAACAATGATTATATTAAAGCTAAAAGAAGCACTCTAAATACTATCTTGAACAATATTCACTCATTTGCTCAAGATATGTTTAAGTGATTTCCCAAAAAAGAGGTTTCTAATATTGTTAATCAAGTTAGACCAATTTCTTGGTCCTTTCCCCCGCAAGTAAATGGAAACTTAATGTTGATGATAATGAGATAGGAAACCCTGGAAAAGGTAAATTTGGGGGGCTTGCTGCAGAACGAAACAGGTGATTGGATTTGGGGCTTCCAAGGATATCTGCTGGATTGTATCTGTCTTGAAGCAGAACTCGCAGGCATCTTCAATGGGCTAAAACTTCTTAGGGATAGAGATGTCAAAGGCGCGATGATCGAAACGGACTTGGCCCTGGCGCTTAGGCTTATCAACAACACCTGCCCTTTTGAGCTCCCTTACAAAGCTCTAGTGGAAGATTGCAAGATACTCCTAAGAGAGGTGGAAGGAACGATCCAACATGCTCTTCGAGAAAGTAATCAGTGTGCAAATTTTCTTGCCAAAAAAGGTACGGATGAGGAATATATTTTTGTGTTTCTCGACTTTCCTCCCAACAAAATACAAGCGACTATCGATGCAGATATAGTGGGGCTGGCCTATGTGAGGCCCTAGTTTGTGTTTGTTTGTTGTTTTGTCTGAACCTTTTATTCACCAAAAAAGAATTAAACTCAAACCTCTTTTTAATTTGAAAGTGAAAATTTTAAACGAATTGTTTTTTCCTAAATACTTTTTCAACTCAGTCTAACTATCTATTTCTCTCAAATTTTAATGAAAAACACTTGAAAAAAACATCCTGATTTATTAATAGATAAATAAACCGGGCATAACCGTGCTTCCAATTTTTAAGCCAGATCAACCCATCCCGGTCAATGTAAAAAAGCAATATCGGCTTTTTTTAGTACAACTTCAAAATTTGTCTTACAGGTCCGTTTTCATTTTAATGTCTGCAATGTATTTCACAATAACACATGACAATAATCAAAGAATCCCATACAACCTTATTACCAGACATTTTGTACTATAATTGCTTCAATATTGAGGTATAAAAAGCAGCAGGAAGTCTGCTTAAAGTAAACACAGATTTTGAAGAGATACAAAGGGGGGAAATTTACAAAAAAATACATTTTCAAGGTAAGTAATCTATATATAATATTCTATCTCCAAAATCTCCATCTACATTTACCTCAATCGATTACCACCCACATCAACATTTACCTTTCTTTCTTCCAATGCCATTTACTCCTAATTAATATGACAAAAACAAAAAAAAAACATTAGAAATGAATTTCAACAGGTTTTTTTGGATCCTACAGTACGGGGTGGGTGTCTACGTGGATCAGGAGGTTTACCAAATTACATTTAATCTCTAAAGTTCACATTTGTTTCAATCCTGCAAAATTAAAAATGTTAATGATTTTGGATGGAAAATAGGTCTTACTTAGCACAGGGGTCTTTTAATAGAGGATATTTTCGTCATTTCATCACTATATAAAACTTGAAGACGGTTTTCTCTTAACTTTTTTTTGAAAAACGATTTGTTTGAATAATAAGATAGGGAAATCTAAATGATTGTTGGGGAAAAACATCTCAAGTCTAGTGGAGCAGGAATATATCCTCACTAGAAGGCCACGTGTTGAGCATAATTCATTTTCCATCCAAACTCATTAACATCGTTTTCAATTTTGCGGGATTGAAAAAAAATAATGGAGATATTTTCGTCATTTCATCACTCCATTAAACTTAAATACGTTTTAAACTAACCTTTTTCCGAAAAACGGTTTGTCTTAATAATGAGAGAGAAAAGTCTGAACGGTTGTTAGGGAAAATCATCTTAGGTCTAGTGGAGTGATAAAATGACAAAAATATCTTTACTAGAAGCCCATGAGTTGAGCACAATCCACTATCCGTCCAAAACAACAACAACGTTTTCGATTTTGATTTTCGCAGGATTGAAACAAATGTGGAACTTGAGGGATCAATTTGACAAACCTCAGATTCCACATAGACACCCACCTCATACTTTAAGCACCAAAATGTAATTTTCCCTACGAATAAATAAAATTATAACATACCTCCTCGGAGGGACCTCCTATATATGGTGTAACACCATCTGCTTCGGCTATCACCTCGGACGTTCTCGCTTCTGACTTCTCGTTCGAATAACTACCAAAGATAATGCCAACCCGTCAATCGTTGACACACACACACACAAATCCAAATCCTTAGGGTGTGTTTGGGAAGAATGTATCAGCTTTCGAGAGGGAATTTGTAAAACTTTTAAAATTTTACAAATCTCTTTTATGAAATCAAATACCTCATCCAAACGCACCCTTATTGATTTCATAAGAAAACGCGTGTTTTTTTTCCCAAGGAAACAATTGGTATCAAGATTCAATACTCACGTCGAGAGAATAGTCACCCAAATGAGCTCTACACAGTCAACCCACAGAAGCCGTTGTTCAACAGGGACGACGCCATAGGTAATCAGATGAGCAAATGGCCAAAGCTTCCACCCTGCCTGAAATATATATATATACACACACACACAAGGCCATAAGAAACAGCCATTAGAATGGGATTCATCAGCTTAATTCAGGGTTAGGGTTAGTTTCGAAAAGTTCAAGAAAAAAAGCAGAGGAAGATCTTCTTACAGTCAACATGGGGAAGAACGTCGCCTTCAATTCGCTGAAGATGTTAGTTGGAGATTCAAGCCGGAGAAGGCCCAGCACTACATAATAAATGCTGTTCCAAGCAGCAGCCCATGCAGTTTGATCGAATATCACTTTAGCAGGAACAACCCACCAATCATCGAATGGAAAAAGAGCCTAAAAAGATTAGCCAAATTTAGTAGATCGTCCATGAAACCAGTCAATTTTCCTTTTTATCCTTGTTTCTCTTTATTTTTCGATCCTTTGAATAGTTTCTAGCCCTTCAACTAACATTATTAGGATTAAATTTGTTGAGTTAATGTTAACTAAATAAGAAATTTGCATGTGATGAAGTAGTCGGTGGTGGTGGTCTGGCGTGGTCAGCGGCAGTTCAGCAACCGGAGGCTGCAGGTCTTGCAAACGGCTGGATCCCGGTAACCGTCAGTCAGAATCCAGCAAGCAGAATTCGGCGACCAGCTGCTGGAGTCTGATGACAGATGGCAGCGAGTGTCAAGTTTTAAAAATTACACTATAACCATTTTTTTATATCAATTATATATAGTTGTTTATCATTTTCCCATTTTTTTATTGTATCCACTCTCATTAAGAATCCTGGCTCCGCCCCTGTTTGCACTATAAATAGAATAAAAAATTTAGAACCCCAAAAAAGTTGAGGATTGTATACTAAGAGCCCCCAAAAAATTACACAATTTTAATTACAGTAGTACGGGTAGAACAAAAATTAATGTCTGATCATTCACTAAAAAAAAAATACCAGCAACAGTCAAGTACCTCACAGAACTGGTAATAATAATGAGAGAGAGATCCATGTAGCGTAAAGCCCACGATTCCCGATCTGAACATGCGTGATCGATCAAACTCGAAGAGTGGTTTTCCTTCATAACACTGAAAATTCAAGAGGATTAAATATTGAATTATTGTTTTAATTAATGGATCAGCTAAAAGAACGAAAAGATAGTGTATTGCAAACAGGAAGCAATTATTAACCTGTGCAATCCAATCTCCAAGGGAGTAAACCACTCCACTTATTGCCATTTTTGCTAAAACTGGGTTCGTTCTAAGGGCTTCCTCGTAGGCACTCCAGTTGTGTTGAGGTGCGTATTTCAATATCTCGAACAGGGTCCATCCCTGAATCAAGAGAAACTGAATTACACTACTGATCATGAAGTCGTGGAACAAATATACATTATAAACACGAATTCTTCTAAAAAAAAAAAACTTTTTAAGTGCTGAACATGCACTGAAACAGAGCTAATCTTAAGGCGTTTTGCACGTTCATGCGATAGAACTGCTGAAAGGTCTCCTCAAATCAAAACGTGCTAGCTACATGTGGTTTTTTACTTAAAGGGAAACTAATGAAAAATAAATAAAATTGGAATCCTCTTCACTTCCTCACCTACTAAAATGTAGCTCGAGATTCGAATGAACAGTGTGAGTTGATGTTGCCCTTGGCACAATATGTGTTGCCGACGGTCCACATGATTTTGTTAAAACTACTGGATCTTCGCAAATAGAACCATGAGATAATGACGAGGGTCACTACCTAGATGTGGCCCATATGTAGGAAAAACTGGCAATTTAGTGCGTGAAGGCTCCTGCCCTTCTGACATTGCAAGATCTAAGAATGATTAGAGGAGCTAAGAATGATCAGACATATACAGTCTTACCTCTGTGTACAAACTACAAAGAGTCTGTTTACAAGATTTGAACTTGTGACTTTCAGGTTAAAATGGAGCAACTTTACCAATATACAGCTTAACTGTGATGTTCTGATGGGATCCGGTGCAATAGCGTGGGAAAGGAGATTGCTACTAAACAACATGGGTTGACCCTATCACAACAATCGAAGGTCCAAATCATTTAAGTAAAACTATTTGATCTTCGCAAATAGAACCACGAGATGGTGACAAAGGTCCCTACCTAGAAAATGGTGGCCCATATGTAGGAGAAAAAAAAATTAACAATCCAGTGCGCGAAGATTTCCGCCATTGCGGGATCTGAGAATAGTCAAATTTATGCAGTTTTACACTAGATACAGATAGGTTGTTTTAAAGATTTGAATCAAGGGATCTTTAAATAAAGGTGAAGCAACCTTAACCTTATATCCAAGCCTCACCCTCTAAAATAAAGAAAATATGGGTGCAACTTCCAAGGAGGTCATCCATCGTAGTAATAGCAAGCGTAACTGCAGTGTTGTGATGGGATCCGATGCATTAGTACTAGTATGATCGAGATTTGATTGGAATTTGTTTAGCAAAAATTAGATGATCTCTTCGCCGTATATAGGCTTGGCCTTAGCACTGGACTGTCAAGATCAATTAAGAGATGCTAGGCCTAAAATATTCCTCTAAATACAATCACACTCAAGCAAGCAATAATGAATTAATCATGATAAGTGATGAACAGCTACAAGTATTAGCAACTTACATGCCAGTAGTCGTGGTCGATGGTGAGCAGCTTAGTGATAGCAAAGCTGCCAGCAGCCAGCACAATCGTGGCATTAATCGTTCTATCAATCAACCTTTCCATACTTTCCTCCTCCCCAATCTTCCCATCAGAACCAGCCGAAGAAGACGAAGTTGGCGATGAAGTGAACCCAGAAGCACCCTCAAACGACAGCATCCCTTCGTTGCTACTCCCAAACCCACCAATCACCTGATTCACCAACTCTTCTCCTTCCACCTCTCTCTCCATCCCGCCCACCACTCCATCCTGCTGGTCCGTCCGATCGCCGCTCTGTACCGGGATCACGTCGAACTCTTCGGCCACCGATCCGACAACGACCCGGTCCTTCTTTCGGGTCCTGGAGAGGAATTGGGTCTGCGAATTGAGCTTGAAGGGCTTGAGAATCGGTCTAGGTTTGGGGTCTTTGATGGGTTTAGAGAGAGAGAGGAACGTTTGGGGAGCAATGGAGGCCATTTCCGGCGGCGGGAGGAAACGGAGACGAGCGAGCGATTGGCGATTCAATCGACGGCAGTTTCTCCGAATCAAACCGGTGGCTGGAGAGAGAGCGGGGTTTTATATGAGAGAGGATTGGATGATCATCTGCCACGCGAAGCGATGGAGTTTGGCTACGTGTCAGGATTAGATAGGGACTTTTTAATTTTGACTTTTGACTTTTGAAAGTTGACTTGTATGTGAAGCGATGATATTATTGATCATTGATTATGTACGGTGGGGAGCTATTCTTATTTGTGGGGTGCGATGTAGCATAGCTTTACTGATGAACTTAATAGTGGGCGGTGAATGCAAGCCACAGATAAAGAAGGTGGACTTGGTTCTCTGGATATGGAATCTGAACGAATTACACTTTGCACCCCCTAATATTAAGAATATTTCTTTATCCAATAAATTAAAATCTTTAATTTTTCATACCACGTATGGATAGATAGAAATTGGGTGTGAAATTTTTAGGTTGAAGTGTTTTTTTAGAAACTTTCATTTTCCAATCGCATTTTTCCATTTCTCACAAATAATCTCAATCCTTTACCAACAGATATTTTAAAAAACCGTCCTAATTTATTATACAATGTTTTTGAATTTTTAGGGCAACCGCAAATGACCCTCCATCATTGCCCTCAGGCACACCTCAAGCCTCCAGTAGGCAATATTTTTTTAGTTACATTTAATTATTTTTTCAGTGTATTTTTCACATAAATGTAATTATTTTTTAGTATATTTTTAAGTGTATTTTTATTTTATTTTAATATATTTTCTAATTTTATTTTTTAATACATTTTTTAGTTATGTCTACCAACAACCAAAACATTAGTTGAATATAATTTAAAAATATACTAAAAAATTATTTAATATAACTAAAAAAAATTAACAAGAAACAACAAAGTCTGGTGGCTAACAGTGATGCGACAATTGACAATACACCCTAATTAGAATGTTAACATTTCTATAAATTCTAATAGATGGTAATTTTAAATTTTTTTTAAAAATAGTAAAATTTTTAAAACCTCACTCCAACTTTCTCTATTAAATATCATCAATATTGATGAAATCTGACACAAATGCGAAAGTGAAAGGGCACAAAGTGTTAATTAAAGATATACATAGCCACACTTGTGGATACTTAAAAAAAGGGGGATATTATATATTTTGTCCCTAAATTATAGAGTGGGTGTTTATGTAAGCTGTCAAATTACATTTATTTTAATCACACAAAATTAAAAATATTTTTTTGTGATTTTGGCGTACCCTTCTAACGAATTTAAAAAAAAAAAAAAAAAAATCACCACTCCATTAAATCTAAAATATTTTTCCCTAACTTTTTTTTGAACAATGATTCTTCAAAATCACGGGAGAAAAACTAAAATCAATGTTAGGAGAAAAAATATTAAGTTTAATAAAGTGATAAAATAACAAAAATATTCTCATTAAAAAGTCAGTTTTTAAAAACAACTCATTTTTTTTGTCTAAAACCATTAACAACATTTTCGTTTAGAATTGAAATAAACATAAAACGTGAGCGATCAAATGTGCAATTTAACAAACCTAGGGGTCCCCGTAGACACCCACCCAATACTTCTAGACACCAAAAATATAATTTCCAAAAAAAAAAAAGCCAAACATACACGCTAGTGTGGGGTCCACATGATCTGAAGTCGGAAAGTACGTGATCCACACGTTATGGGCCTCCGGGCCCATATTTTTATATTCTCAAATATGTCTTTCCCTCTGTAACTATCAGATAATGTTGAATTTATGAACAGTTGGCTGTTTAGCTACTGGAAAACTAGTAAGGCCAAGAATTTTCCACATTTATTTTCAATAAATAATATATTATGGTCCACAAAATTTTCCAGATTTAAGTAGAAAAAAATAAAATAAAATAAAATATGTGGCAAAAACATTTTAAGAAAAATATCAGATCTCTTTACATATGTTTTGATTAGATTCCAATGAATTTTTAATTTTTATAATTACAAAACAAATAAATCGGATTTGTTTTTTAATCCTATTTTTTTTGTTCTCTAAACCGGAATGCAATTTTTGTAATTAACACAAACCTGTGTATGCAAATAATATCTGATTATTCGGCGAGAACGGCAGGTTTTATCTCATCTGGCAATATGAGACGATCCTGACCGTCCACGAGCTTTGCAGATCGAATTATATCCCCAGTTTTAATCTGAGAAAGAATGCCTCTCCCCGCGGTCGTATACCTGTTAAAAAATGCAATTTAAAAAAAAAAAAAAAAATTAATTTCGTGAAAATTAATTCTAAATTTTTTCGGACATACCCAAAAACAGAA
Source organism: Eucommia ulmoides (assembly GCA_016647705.1). NCBI lineage: Eukaryota > Viridiplantae > Streptophyta > Magnoliopsida > Garryales > Eucommiaceae > Eucommia > Eucommia ulmoides. The sequence goes on along the minus strand of CM028326.1, from coordinate 2,428,585 downwards.
AATTGGCCCTCATCAAAAGACAGCCCTCCTAAGCCGGCCTGTAAAAAATACAATAACGGGTTTCAAAGAATTCAGACACTTGTCCAAAATCATTAATAACAGTTTTTGGTTTGCGACATTGAAACAAATATAGACATTCACCCCATACTTTAGCGACCAAAAGTGTAATTTTTTGTCGTTTTCTAGTTATCAATTAAAAAAGAAAGGTGTTAAGATTCTACTTACGTTTCGCTTATCGTAAAGGTAAAAGAAGAACTGATAGGGAGATGAATAATCCTCGGAGACATCGCTGTGAGCCATGGCAATCGCTCCGTAAACAGAGAGTGGAAGAACGGGCAGCTCTCCATCCTATAATTTGAGAAGTATGAATTATTAGGGTTTGTTTAGTTTATTTCTAGTCCTCAATTTTTAATCAATCACATAACATCACTTTTTTTTAAAACACATTTTTTAAATAAAAAAATTATTTATCCATTTATCCAAACGGCACAAGTTTCCAAAATTTTCAAAAACTATCTTCTAAACCTGTTTTAAAAAATTCTGGAATCTCATTTTGAGTTATAAACCAAACGGCCCCTTAACCACTTGTGAAAAGGTAGCCGATCAAAAGCAATATGTTAATTTTGGGCTAACCTGGACGCTCAAAGTTGTTCTATATAGTGGTTCAAACTGTCCAGAAGGCATTATTTCCAAAGGAACACTGTAGCCACCCTTATCTCCACTGTTTTCTGAAATAACTGCTTGGTTGATACAGCTGAGTTTAACGCCGTTGTAGGCGCCATCAACTACCTGCGCCATTGTTGAATATAATCAATTTTTGTAAAGGATTATGAAACCAAGTGGATAATAAATAGAACATGTCCAATTGATGAAATCTTCAATAGATTGAAGTCAGAATCCACTACCTTACCAGCTTTGCAAAGTTACCCGCCGTCAGTGGTGCTGAATATCCATCTACAACCACCTGTTTTTCATGTTCAGATTGTCATTAACACAAAGCCATGGGATGAGGACATCATAAATCATTCATGGAGCCTTTTTTTGTGGTCTGTTCATAGGTTTAGTGCAGCTGCATTAGGCATTCGCTTAACCACATATTAAATTATTCCAACCCCCGTGCAATGAAGGTGTTTCACAATTATCAAAAGGTTAAATCGAAAAAATGGCGACACTTTGTTTGGAAGGACATAAAACTGCATAAGGTGACAATTAGTAGTTTGCTTCGAGTCACGTGCATAAATAAAAATATAAGGCGCAGCCCAGTGCTACAAAGCTCCCGCTGTGCGCGAGGTCCGGAGAAGGGTCGGACCACTTAGGTCTATTACACGCAGTCTTGCCTTACTTTTTGCAAAAGACTGTTTCCACGACTCGAACCTGTGACCTCCAGGTCACGTGGCGACAACTTTTACCGTTGCGCCAAGACTACAAAAAGAAATAGTAGTGTAATTCCCCACATTCATCGCCTTTAAGATGCTGATAGGTATAAAGCATATTAACAAATGGAGGCACAGGATACCTGAATTGTGGCGGAGCTTCTGGGTTCACCACCAGCTTCTGGAGAAAATGTTGCACCGTCTCCCTTTTCAATGGTAAATTCAACAATTCCACGCCCTGCAAGCCTAAATGATTCACTAACAATTCAGATTTTTCTTACATGTAAAATTTATTACCTACTTTATATTATTGCCTATCAAGAATATGCCGGCCCAGTCAACGCCTTCCACTCTTTTCCTTGTGTTTCTTTTAATGCCATGTATATCAATCACAGTATATAATTGTATTTCATCCGGCCATCAAGAATGTTGCACTAGGAGGTACATATGGCCTCTGTTTGAAAGTAAAGCCTCATGGATTATCATATTAAGTACCCAGAGACACAAATTCGGGAGTGCAAGCAACTCTTTCATACATATCCTCCAGTTTACTCACTATGAATGATGTGAAATGAAATCCAAGGAGAAGTTTTACCTTGGGTATTTCAAGTACTGCTCGGGCAGCAAAAATGACAACCCTGGTGCCTGTTGGGAAAATAAAAGCCAGGCATTCACTTTTTGATCATCTGCCTACCTTTATGTGCATTTAAAAAGATATATGAACAAATACACACAACATATATATCCATATGTTTCCAATGAGTACAAAATATCGAGAATATAAGTTTTACAATATGCATGAAACTTTCCGTAACATGTCTAGCAGTGTCTCCATCTCCAGTCAAGAGAAACCATAGCTCAAACAATGGATTTCTTCTATAACAAATTTTTTATTCACATATATTTTTTTTTTATCTTGTCTCATTTAGATATGTTTACAAATTACTCATTACAGTGACAGACATTTGGTGGGCAATCGCTATTACCTGCAACAGCTCAAGTTGTGCTACCATATCCAGTGAAGAAGCAAGACCTACGGATACCTTGTCAGGGTCCTTATCTTTTATAGATTCAAGCAGATTTTGTAATCCACCCTGGCCAACCAAAATAGATTTTAATCAGTTTGCCGCAGTATACTGAAGACAGGATGACTTCGTTTATTTAATAGTCCTTTGAAACTGCTACTATGCTCTTTACACACATGAATACATGATACACCGTCAAGCAGGAAGCACCTACACTTCCACATAATGCCCATCTATATGCTGTGTCTATTTCCATGTCTGACAACATTTTGACGGCCGATATAAGTACTAGTAGTAGTCACCCGTTACTTGTTCTTAGTTGTGTCACCGTGAAATAAGTACTAAAATATATTTTAATGAGCGACTAGTACTTTAAATCATTACTCCACACCTCGCACCCTTTAACATGCCTAACAAGATGACACAGTACTTAGACTCATCGTTTCTACTATACATACCCGGACATGAGGAACCTGTAATTGAAGTGATTTTATATGAAGGTAGAAAGTCAAAAGGATACGAAATACGACTAGCCTTTTTTCTACTGAAGTAGCCAAATCTATTTCTTGCAAAAGTACCTTTCCATCCATGAGAGATGCATACAGCACCGAACCCTTTTCCCTCAAATCAACTGGTATGCTAGACAAGATGGACTCCTTTTCATCTATTGCAATCTGAAATTGAACAATAAAAGAAAATAAAAGGTTAGAAAAGGAACAGAAGAGAAACGAAGGTCGAGATGAGATATTTGAACGGCTAAGTCTATGTTAATGGAAGAACAAAGCAAACAATTATTGTGCATGCAAGTCAAGCCACTTCTTCTATCACAATTTCAAGAAAATTTGCAAAATGGAAGAAACAGATAACACAACCTAATAAGATTGACATGGGTCGGGTCCTTTTGTTCGGAATACCCTTTCAGGCATTCCCACCTCTTCCAATATTTGTGTCAACGATCCACCCATCCTAATATCACTACTGTGCTCTATATTTTGCGTGGTTGTGCCACTATTTTAGTCAGATTACGATAAGGGCACAATTCAAATATTATACATTTAAACTCGAGTTTGAGAATTTTGTGGTCATACATCATTAGTAATGATGAGGTAATATACATTTAAACATCAGTAAATTTCATAGTGCACTCAGAGTTCTAGCTCTGTTAGACAGACATTTCTTATATGTCGTGATTTGGTTCCCTAATCCGCTTTAAACATCATAAGTTGTAAAGTGATACCTTCAAAGCTCTCTTCACATTACCCTCCATGGTTCCAAATGGCTTTCGCTGGGGAATTCTCAGCAAGTAAGAGATGTCTTCCAAAGAATCCTATGAATTAACAAAAGAAAATTATTATCTTAAAACCAGAAGAATCTGATGAGAATAAAAAGCCCTGTTAAGCCCCTGTTAAGCACCTGTATTGTTTTCATATTAGGGTTTGCTGGGATAGCCCTCCGCAGGGCTAATTCTCCTGTTCTAGGAATTTTGGTCTCTGGGGAATAAAGAACAGCCTCGGCAGAAGATATAGGCCCGACATCCCAATCAGCCAAAGGTACCGGTGATGTGAGTTGAACCAAAAGAAGGGCTAAAGCTATTGCACTCTCATATCTCTTCATTCCACTCTTCAAAGCTGACATGCATGAAGTGGAAATAATATCTTCTGCATTTGGGCATTCCTGCATGCTAAATAACTGTTTCAGAGTTGAACACCTTCAGAAAAGGCAACACAATGTCACCTATCCTTTTGCTTAAACATCTACGAGAGAGAGAGAGAGAGAGAGAGAGAGATCATTTTTAGGTGAATCAGTGTCTTGGTATCAATGTGCATTATACGCATGCAAATTCTCCCCAAAAGGAAATCATAATATCGTCAGCGTAAATGCATAGCAAATGACTGAAGTCGCTAGAATTGGCGATCAAGATGGAAGAAGAGTAAAAACAAAAGGGAACGAAATGCATATTACTCCAGATAAAACAGGTAGAAATATTACTCTAGTTCTGAACTTCACATTAACACATACTACCTTTGTGCTTAAACACAATGATCATCTTGACATACATGCATATCACATACAGAAACTTACGTTGTGTGAGTACTGAGTAGCTAGAAATGGAAATAGCAAAATGGAATTACCATTAATTAAACAAAATATGGTAGTTCAAATGTGTTCATTTACAATTGCAATGCTAGGGTTTCAGTCCCTTTCTCCAATACACCCATCAAACAAAACGAGCATTCAACATTTGAACAGAAATTTAAAAATTTAGCCCTCTATGGGAACCCCATTTTCTCCATGAAAATGTCTATTCTATTGTGCACTTCTTCTTAATGGTGGACCAGGTGGCAAAATTTAAAAAAAATATCCAAATCCATTGATCGAATCGATAGAATTAAGCTCTAACGCTTTCACTAAGAGAAAAATAAATCAAAGAGAAAATAATCGTAAGCAAGGTGCAAAATGTGACTCACAAACAGCATACTCCATCATAATTTACATGATTTCATCAATTGAATCGAGTAGTTATACACAAAGCATATGAGGTAGGAAACATACTTGCGTAAAATTGAACTAACCTTTGAATTATGATTTCCCGCAAAAATGCGACCGAGCTTGGGATGAGCTGATCTTCCCGTGTATTTTCTACGAACTCGATTAAACTTGAGCAGAAACTGAGTTGGAATATAAGTTTGCTTAGCGAGAGAGATAACCGACTGAGGGACAGTCACATTGCGCGAGAAACCGGCGGAGGATAGAGAGAACGCCATGGACGGCCGTCGATAGTACAGCTTCTACAGACTTCGGTGATTATCCGCTGCATATCTGCTCGCATGGCAACTCTAAATACGCTCCAAAAATTACTCGGTACCCACCACTACACTTTTTTTTTTCCCGGTTAGATAAATAATAAATAAGGTAATTACTATTTTATCCTTTAAATTATTAGTACATATATTCTTTTAATATTATTCTTTTACACTTTCACCCCTAATCCTTCTTCCACTTCTCCGGATTCCATTTCTTCTTCTTCTCCGATAGGACCGTTGCTAGTCACCGTCTCTAGCAGCTCTACTTTTTTTCTCTCCCTCTCAATAAGACCCCCTTCCTCTCTTCCCCAGACCCTCCTCCTCTTCTTCAACTTCTTCTCCCTCTCCCTCTCCCCCATCTCCCTTTCTCTCTCTATACACACACATACACACATGTGAGTGTGTGTTTATAGAGAGAGATGACAATGAGAGAGAGAAGAAGAGGAGGTACTGGGATGTCTGTGGACAAGGGTAAAAGGTAATCGGCGACAGTAAGGAGTGTTAGGGTGACCGATAGTGGCAGAAAGGGCGAGTTTGGGCCTTGAGAGTAACCGGCATAGGGTTAGGAGACGGGGGGTAGTGTAAATTTTTTGGGAAAAATGATAAAAGAGAGAGTTAAAAGTTATTTTAAGAATGATAGAATTGTAATTTTAAAATTATTTAGATTTATTTTTTAAATAGGAGTGGGGGAAATGTGTACATATAGAACTATCCACCACTTTGTTCTTCAAAAAAAAATTATGACCTGTTTACCCTTGCATGAAATTACAAATGATAGGAATACTAATTTGATAAGTCTAGTGATTAACAAGCTTAATGGTATCAAATTAGAACCTTATTACTAGCACGAAGTTGTGATGAAGTGTTGGTATTAGAATTTTATACTTTTTATTTAATTGGTGCCTCTAGAGGACAACAAGTATGCCAATTACTTTGTCACAAAAGTGTTGGTTTTTGGATCAAATTTCAACAGGTGAGTCAGGTTGTTTTGACAAAAAGAAAAAATATTTGTCATGATCCACCATCTACCACATGTGCAGAATTTTGGATTTCTTCTTAAATCTGTAGGGGCCATTTTTCTTTTATAAAAAGAATTGTTGTTTCTTTTGATAATATGGAGGGTGTCATTTGTCTTCAACTGACAACCATTTTTGTTAAAGAAAAGAAGAAGAAGAAGGTAGAAGCTTTCGAAGAATGGAAAAGGCAATAAAAGGCTACGGCCGAATTCTTGAAAGTTCTGAGAGTTTTGTTCAGACTGAATTTGAGCCTCATGCCTCTTCTATAAATAGAGGCCATGAGCAGAAGAGTTGTAGATCTCTCAAAATGTAGTGGGTATCTCTCATGAGGTATATTGGAAATTCCAAATAAGAATTTTGTATGCCCATACTCAAAGAGAGTGTATTTGTTAAGAGAAATTTTTGGAGAGTTTTTTGTTGTTAGTTCTTGAGTTCAATAACTTATCTCTTTTTCTGTATTTTTTCGTATTAGTGAAATCATTCGTCATTCGTTGTTCTTCGCTCGTAGAAGTAGACAAGTTATGCCGAACCATATTATATCTTATGTCACTTTTGTATTTATCATTTTCTCCGCTTCCACTTATTCTCTATTTTCATATTTTTATCGCCTCCGAACCCAACAAGTAGTACCAGAGCCCAATGTTCAATAACTTTCACAAAGTATGAAATAAAGAAGTTTGATGAAGAGAATGACTTTAGTTTGTGGCGTATGAAAATACGCGCATTTTTGCAACAACGATTGGTATTTGAAGAAACAACTAAGGGGCTATGAGACAAGCAAGAAAGCTTGTAAATAATGAAATCTCTCATGAACCGATTGTATTTGAAACAACGGTTGTATACTCTCAAGATGGAGTATACAATGGGCTCTCAGAAGCAGGTGGGGCTTTATATGAAATAATTTGATGGAGTACGAGTTAATACTCCATTTTAGTTCGTGGAAGAGAGTTTTCGTATAAGACAAGTTGGTCGTTCTCAGATGAAAAGCACATATTTGGAAGTACTTATTTTGGCAAAGAATATGGGGGTTCCATGTTCCAGATTTGTCAAAATAAGTGAGTCTGTCCAACGGACTTTTTGTACATCGAGTTGATATTTGGGAACTGACGGACAAGTTCAAAGAACTCTTGAACTTGGTCGGAGTTAATCTCTAAAATTGAGATTTTGCTGGAAAAAACAATATGAGGAAAAATGTCCTCGAGTATGAAGAAAAAAATTGTTTGGTTGAAAATCTCGGCAAGGTGGAGATTGTTGATTTTTTTACTCAAATTTCAACAAGTGAGTCAGGTTGTTTTGACAAAAGGAAAAGACATTTATCATGATCCACCATCTACCACGTGTGCAGGATTTTGGATTTTTTCTCAAACCTGTTGGGGCCATTTTTCTTTTATAAAAAGAATTGTTGTTTCTTTTGTTAATATGGAGAGTGTCATTTGTCTTCAACTGGCGGCCATTTTCTTAAAAGAAAGGAAGAAAAAGGCAACAACTTTTAAAGAATGGAGAAGGCAGTAAAAGGCTGCAGCCGAATTCTTGAAGGTTCTGAGAGTTTTGTTCAAACTGAATTTGAGCCTCATGTTGCCTCTATAAATAGAGGCCATGGGCAGAAGAGTTGTAATAAATCTCTCAAAATGTAGAGAGTATCTCTCGTGAGGTGTATTGAGAATTCCAAATAGGAATTTTATGTGCTCATACTTAAAAATAGTGTATTTGTTGAGAAATATTTTTGGGAAGATTTTGTTATTAGTTCTTGAGTTCAAGAACTTATATTCTTTTGTGTATTTTTTTCATATTAGTGAAACCATTCGTTGTTCTTCGTTCGTGGAGGTAGGAAAGTTGTGCCGAACTACGTTATATCTTGTGTTACTTTTGTATTTGTCATTTTCTCCGCTTTCACATATTCTCTATTTCCATATTCTTGTCGCCTCCAAACCTAACAAAAAGATTGAAATGCAAAAAAAGACTTTAGTTTTTTGTGTTACTGCAAACAGTATGACTAATGTCTTGTTTTCCGAAATAAAACGGAAGCCTTTGATAGGTGTGCGTAATTTTAATTTTCATCTTATGTACCAAAAAATGTTAAATTCGCAGAGATTGAATTGCAATTATAATATTTAATCCTTATTTTGCTAATGATAGTGATTAAATTGGGAAAGTTTTGAAAATAAACAAAATTGAATTCGAATGAAGATGTGAATCGAGTTAAGCTAATGTGTTTGTGTAATTTGATAATTCCATAATTCCTAATTCTATTTCCATCCAAATTGTGTGCAATCAGCTAATCATGGCTAGAATCTAAATTTACTATAAAAAATTAAATGACCATTCAATCGGCATGGTGTATCTTTTAGATGAGGTTCCTATGTTAACTAATGTAGGATGAATTCATCTTTTAGCATAATTCATCCTATTGAATCACAAATAAGAAGGCAATTGCATAACCATCAAATCTACATGATATGTATCGGATTTGATATCTGCAAACAAGTGTTATAGACCTTAATTTCTACAACATAATTTGAATAAACATTGACTTCTATAAATCAAATAAAACGATATTTGATGTAATGCAATTATTGAAATAAAGAAGATGAAGAAGATAAAAGAAATCTAAGAATTTGCAGAGCATAAGGTATGTAAACATCTTTTTATTTATCTACTTTTTCAGTACAAGAGGCATAGCCTTTGCTATTTATATAGATTACATGCACAAATTCTTATTAGATTTAAAATGCCAATTACATTTTATATCTAACAAATTAGTTTTTTGTTATGTTGAGATTAGGTATAGATTTTGCTTGTAAATTTGTTAGGCTTATGTCCACGCTGTCTGGACAGTAGCTGAGCTAGTATGTTTGTTATGAGCAAAAGTTACCCACAAATTTAGAAGAAAATAAAATGAAATATGGTAGAGAATAATTTGAAATTCTCCACATCTTAACTCGAAGAAGGAGCTTAACTGCTTATGCTAGCATATATCTTGATTCATCTTAAAAATGTTGTTCTTAAATCTTCGCGAGTTGTCATAGCTCTCTTACTATCATTAGATAAAAGTTTAAACACTTGCAAGACATCTTAAAAGAGTATAAATACCATTACGGCTATTTTTAAAATAAGTTCTAGAGTATGTTGCACCAAGGCCATCATATGCCAACAAATGTATTTTTATCTCAAACGTCTCTTTGAACTAAGTTTTTATATGTTTTGCTTACCAAATTTGTTGAGGGTACCATTAACTTTATATTATTTGTTTAAGAATCATGTGTAAAGAATAAAATCTAGCAAAAAAATTGCATGGTCTATTTTGGTGACACATTTTAAACAAACCCAAATTACACACGGCTTGTACAAAAAAAAAAAAAAAAAATTAAAGTGAAAAATATTATTCATTTTGTCCAAAATTTATTGTCACATTTGACTTTACCCAAAATTTCCAGGTAGTGCTTGAATATTTTTAATTTTACCATATTGCCCTTATTATCAATAATGAAAAGAGATTTTTTTATTTTTTTAAAAAATTTGAATTTGTGGTAGAGAAGAGGGTTATTCTAAGAAAAATAAAAAAATATATTCATTAAAAAAAAGGTAACAATTAATTTGAGATATGTAAACACGACATTTTGACCGTCCCGCAAAAATATTATACTTTATTTTATAATTACTTTTATTTTATTTCCCTGTTTATTTTTGTTTTTGATTGTACTGCATTTATGTGATTTAATACTGCTAAATTAAATTTCGTTAATCTCTTAAGTAAATTAGATATTCGTAATTGATTTATTTTTCTTTATTTTTGTAGATTTTTCGAAATGAAATAAAAACGCGTTAATTCGGAACAAAATGGACAAGAAACAGACGAGAACAAGAGAAGTCTGGACAGATCACGTCCAACCGAGATGGGGGCGTGCACACTGATCGCACGTGCGACCAAAACTGGTCGCATATGCAGCCAAGGAGGCAGAGAGCTTGCTCTCTGCCCAGTGCACCCAAAAAGGGGTTGGGTGCACCGATTTTTGATGCACCCACCCCCTTTTGCTTTTCTTTTCTCCTGACTAGGGGACAAACGAGTTTTTCGCACTTAACTCCTATAAATAGATGAAAGCTCAGACAGGAAGAAGGAGGAGAAAAATTTTGGGGAAGGGAGAGGAGAAATTTTGAGAGAAGTTTTGAAGAAAATAATATTATTTTTATTTTATTGTAATTTTTTAAGAAGAAAAATAAAAAGGAAAAAAAATTTCTCTAAATTAAGATTGTAAACTTTAATCTTTTGTAAATCTTACTCTTATTTTTAAAATAAGTTGTTATTATACTAAAGTTTGTTTTTTTTTTTTTTTTGTAAATTAGATTTTTTTTATTTTTTTATATTTTTTTTTTAGTAAATAACACGAGGTGGAAATATCTCTACCTTCTATTGGAACGGTTTAGGTTTAAAAAGGAGATCACTCCCCTCGATATATAAATTGACCTAATTTAAGTGCGTATATATATATATATGTGTGTGCGTCTGCGTCTGCGTGTGTGCGTGTGTGTGTGTTTCTTTAACTTGTGTTAAATATAATGTGCTAACAATATGAGGTGGAAAACTTCTGACATTCCATTGGAGCGGTTTAAGTTTAGAAGAAAATTAATCTCCTCGATGCGTGTGAGTGTGCGCGTGTTTCTTTAACTTGTGTTAAATATAATATGCTAACAATACGAGGTGAAAAGTTTTCGACCTTCCATTGGAACGGTTTAAGTTTAGAAGGAATTTACTGTCACAACCCGTCCCGGACACCTGTCATCCCGAGGCTAGCGTGACTACAACATGACATCACCAAAAACCCAAATAAACTAATGAATGACAATATACACACACTTAATAATACAAACATTTATTATGGGGGACATACCCGTCCCGAACTTTTCCCTAACTAAAAGTATTTATCTATGAACCTTTTATAGGTTCACCTTTGACAGCTTCTCTCAATCGCCCATATGACTCCATCACATAGTTCAACCTAGTGCCAGTAGGGGACCAACTCCTAGCTGTTTCTATAAGACCCTAACTTTTCATATACGAATAATTCAAGTCGCGTTTTAAAATATTTTGAAAATGTCGGGGTGGATTAAGATATTAAGTATGTGAATTAAAATTTTAGGGGGTGGCATTGAAATTTTTATAAACATTAAAACATAGTTTTGGGTTTAATTTATACCCCAACAAAATATAAATGGAGAATTGTGTAATTTTACAAATAAATATCTTCTTACATATATATATATATATAGATATATATATGAATGTATGTATGTATGTATAGATATATACACATACAGATAGAGATGCGGGAAGAAGGATCCAGAGAAAACGAGAGAGAGAGAAAAGCTTCTGGCCGAAGGTGGTTCGCTCCGATAAGGGGTGGTTCGTTTCGGCGTATAGGTGTTCCTCCGGCGGTAAAGGTGGTTGGTGGCGTGGCTGGTTAACAGCCAACGGTGTAGGGGAGTTTGGTGTCGCTTAGTTGTCCGGTGGTATGTATGTGTGTGTATGACCGTTGGTTGGCTGAAAGAATACAGAAACAGAAAACGAAAGAGAGAGAGGAAGCAGTTCGGCGGTGTTGTTCTTCCGGTGAGCGTCGTCGGCAGTGAAGGAAGTGTGTGTTCCGCAGTATGTATGCGGGTATGCTGTTCGTCGGTTGGGTCGCCGGTGATCGTGTGGGTATGCGTATGGTTTGCCGACGTGGGTTTTATCATGCATTTGTGTGTGTGTTTTGCTGTGTGTATGCGTGTATTTGGTTTGGTAGTGTGAAGTTGTTGGTGTTTGGCAGCCGTTGTGAGTGTTTGGGGATGATCGAAGTTGGCGAGGTGAGGAGAGAGAAAGTAGCGGCTGAGTTCAAAAACAGAGCAAAAAGGAGGAGGAGAGCCCGCTTAGGCCGTGGAAAGTTCGCCTAGACGGTGGATGATCAGTGTGCAAAATGAGAGAAAGTTCGCCTAGACGGAAGTTTCTCGCCTAGGCGGTAGGTCGTCAGTGTGTAACTTAGAACGGTAAAGGAGCTCGGTCCCCTAAGCGATGGATTTGCGCTTAGGCGGTAAAACTGCAGTGTGCAGTTGAGAGTAAGGAAGAAGCAGTCATTCGTTCGCCTAGGTGGTGGGACGTTGCTCAGGCGGTGGGGAGCAGAATCAAAAATACATGGAATTTTAGGGAAATCCACGATCAGTTCGAAATGGGTAACTTTTCTAATTTATTTTGTGAATTCTAAATTTAGTTTTCTAACCTTGGAGTAATAAGAATGAAAATAATAAATCCTGAGATTTGTTTATAAGAACAGAGTTTATAAATAGTAAATCGTAACGAAACGATACTAATTGAATAGTTATATTTCGTAATAAAATATGAGAAATAGGAAATTAAGGAAATTAGGATTTCATGGCGTGATTAGTTTGTTTTATACAAAAGTATTAATTTAGGCCCTGTTACCGTTAGGTTCGCAGGCACCGGAGTTCGGATAGGGGATAGTCGGTTAAAGGTTACGAAAGCGGATATCAGGTGAGTGTACTGCCCTTCTTGCCAAACTATTTTCATATAAATATGATGAGATATGTGTTTATTTAACTGTACGAATTTTATAAATTATATGGATCAAGCCAGTTGTTGGTGAGTTGGTAAAATGGATTTCCATTGAAATGTTTGGGTTTTAAAAATAAAGACTTTATAAATGATCTGTTGGATTTGGTAGCTTTAATAAAAAGGTGGGAAAAACATGAATTTTAAATTAAAAGTGGGTTTTGTTAAAAAGAGATGGACAAGGGTGATTTTGACGGTATTGATGAAATGATATTTTTGTCGCTATTATTAAAGTGGTGATTATTATTATGGTCTGTCCGAAGGGTGGTCCAGCATAGGGATAATTATTTGTGATTTGGTGATGATAGTATTGAATTGACTATGCCATAGTTTATGATGTCCTGTCCGAAGGGTGGTCCGGCAGGTGGTGATTTATATCATGGTCTGTCCGGAGGGTGATCTGACAGATGGATACTTATTATGTGGTGATTTATATTATTGGCCTCCGGAGACGTCCGATTGGCGGTGATCTGCGCAGTTAGGTCCGCTAGGAAGGTATATCCTACGGATGGTTACGGTATCGTTGTAACTCCCGATCGTGAGGTTAAAACAATCACTATGGCTTAGCCAGTGGGTATGAGATTGAAATGTGTGTTTTGAGTTGGGGTGTTATATATATATTGGATGATTTATTATTGATTATGGTGTTTGCAAACTTATTTACACTGTTCTTTTGATATTGGAGGTTTTACCAACTGTGTGGTGGATATACATATATTTACGCTTGATCCATATGAATGTTGTATTATTCAGAATGTGTTATTATTATGTTAAATAATGGTTTTTACTAAGAAGACAGTACACTCGCAGGTGAATATTTTAAGAGACGGTTCCCTACTAGTATTAGGTGGAGTCATCTGAGAATATATTTGAGTTGAGTTGTCAGAGAGGAACAATAAAAAGTGAAAGATTATGTATATGTTGTATGATGAATTGTATAGTAATTTATGAAATTTTGTAATGTATTGGAAAAATGAAAATGAAATAGGTGATATCATGTTGTCGTCATGCCGGTCCTGGGATGACGGGTCTCCGAGACGGGTCGTGACAGTTTCACCTGCGAGTGTACTACCTTCTTAGTAAACACATTTTTTACAATAATAGAAATTTATTTTACAACATCTAAATGGATCAAACGTAAGTATATAAACACCACGTAAGTCGTAAAATCTCCAGTATATAAACAGTGAAAATAAAGTGATATAGATAAATTCCATTCAAATCCATCTAGTATAAAATAATACCAATCACCATAATAATAAATCACCCAATATAAGTAAAACACCACATCTCAAACACACATCACAACCCCATACCCACCGGTTAAGCCATAGTGATCGTTTTAACCTCACGATCGGGAGTTGCAACGGTACCGTAACCATCTGTAGGATATGCCTTCCTAGCGGACCTAACTGCCCAGATCACTGCCTACGGGAAGTCTCCGGAGGCCACAATATAAATCACCACATAATGTCGATCACCAAATATAAATCACCACTTGCCGAACCACCCTTCGGACATGACATAATATAAATCACCACCTGCCGGACCACCCTCCGGATATGACATAAACTATGACATAGTCAACTCAAATCACAATCAATATTCATCTGCCGGGCCACCCTCCGGACAGACCATAATATAAATCACCACCTCATCAATATCGTCAAACAATAACGTCATCGTAAAACTACAAACAAAATCACCATTCTGTTGAAACAGATAATCACCACCGTCAAATCACCAACATCCACCTCATTTCCAAAATCGATTTAATTCAAAAATCATGTTTGTCCCACCTTTTATTAAAACCACCAAATCCAACTAATTTATTTATAAAGTCTTTTTTTTTAAAACTCAAACAATTCAATGGAAATCCATTTTACCAACTCATCTATAATTAGCTTGATCCATATCATTTATAAAATCATACAGTTCAAGTAAAACTATTTTACACACACATTTATATATATAAAAATAGTTTGGCAAGAAGACAGTACACTCACCTGATATTCTGCTCTCAAAAGCTCCACCAAATATCTGCTACTGAACTTTCGACAATTTTGAATCTATTGTAACAAGGCCTAAATTAATGTTATAGAGAAAATAACTTAATCGTACAATGCAAGCTCTACGTTCATAAATTTTTCATTCCCCACGTTTTGATATATGAAGATGCTATTCAACTAGTTTAGCGTCGTTAAAATTTACGATTTACACCTAATTCATATAAACGATCTTATTGTTTATTATTCTCATTTTGATATTCTAAGGTTAGAAACTAAATTTAGAATTTATAAAATAAATTAGAAAATATTACTCGTTCCGAACCGATCGTGGATTTCCCTAAAATTTCATATATTCTTGATTCTGCTCCCCATCGCCTAGGCGAACGAGTGACTGTTTCTCCCTTTCTCTAAACTGCACTCTGCAGTTTCACCGCCTGGGAGAAAATCTACCGCTTAGGCGGACAATTCCATGCTCAACACACTGATCTTCCACCATCGCGGCGAACATGCGATAGAACCAAGTCTTTCTTCATTGAAATTCCCACTGCTGCGGTGAACCCCCACTGTTGCGGTGGTGATCGTCTTCCTCCTCCTGTTCTATTTTGGAAACTCAACCACCTTTTTTGCTCTCCACTTACCAATTCCAACAACCACCACCACCAACAACTCTCTTACACACACACACAACACACATACATCACGAGTCACGCAGAGGAGCACTCACACATACACCGACAGTTTCACACACACCCCGCCAAACAAAACTCACACCACCAGTGAGTTCTCTCTCTCTAACCCACCGCCG
Organism: Eucommia ulmoides; assembly: GCA_016647705.1. Classification (NCBI taxonomy): domain Eukaryota; kingdom Viridiplantae; phylum Streptophyta; class Magnoliopsida; order Garryales; family Eucommiaceae; genus Eucommia; species Eucommia ulmoides. The sequence continues at coordinate 2,412,955 of CM028326.1, read as the reverse complement.
GCAACTCCCCACCGGAAGAACACACCCACACTCATACAAACAAGGCACCTCCATCACCGTCGGAACACGTACACGCAACCACACCCTGCTATAACAGAAAACAGAGAACACATACGATTGTCACCCCACCTTCAACAGAATCCACTAACTCACCACCAGCCAACTAACCGACGACGACACTCACACACACACACACACCGGAACAGTTGAGTAGAACACTAACCACACCCATACAATCGCCGACTACCAAACACTCACCAACGAACCCACCTTCATCTCTTTCTCTCCTCTGTTTTTCGACGACACACACACACACATAGCATACCCACATACACCCATACTGCTCACACAAATACATACACAACACACGCGATGATGGACGAAAATAGAACACATACACACCCACTTACCGGAGACGAGGCATCCACACCGCAAGCCCACCGCCAGCGACTTTCCTCTCTCTTCTTTCTCTTCTTTTCTCTCTCTTCTTTCTCTTTGGTTCTGGATTTTTCTTCCCGATTTTCTTTGTATGTGTATATATATATATATGTGTGTGTGCGTGTGCTCAATCGGCCGGACAGTGCCCATGCCTCCCTTACCACTTTACTAATCCCCCATTCTCTCTCTCTATATATAAAATGAAGAATTTTTTGTAATATTACACAAACCTCCCCTTATATTATGTTGGGATAGCAATTAAACCCAATATATGTTTTAATGTTTATACAAAATTTCAATACAACCCCCTAAAATTTTAATTCATAAAATAAATATCGAAATCTACCCTGATATTTTTTTTTGAAATATTAAAACGCAGCTTGAATTTTATGTAGGTCAAAAGTCGAGGTCTTACATTTACTCCCCCCAAGGCGTGTTTTTTTTTTAACTTGTGTTAAATATAATGTGCTAATAATACGAGGTGGAAAGCTTCCGACTTTCCATTGGAGCGGTTTAAGTTTATAAGAAAATTAATCCCCTCGATGCGTGTGAGTGTGCGTATGCGTGGGTTTCTTTAACTCGTGTTAAATATAATGTGCTGACAAGATGAGGTGAAAAATTATCAACCTTTCACTGGAACGGTTTAGGTTTAGAAGGGAGATTACTTCCCTCAATGTGTGTGTATATGTATGTGTGTGTATATGAGGAGGATTTCAAAATAAAATAAAAACATTCGAATTTAAATTTTGATTGGACTTAATTGGATAAGGTACCGTCTTTGGACGGATGTCTTGGGGTGTTTGACACCTTCTCCGAGCGTAACTGACCCCCGAACTCTTTAAATGAATCTCTGGTCGGATCATGTTATTTTTGGAGTCAAAATTTTACTTAAGTCATTTTTTTAAAATTGTTTTCAAAAAGAAAAATCTGGTGACTTAGCACATCATTTAAACTCAATACTAGGTGGCGACTCTTTTTTCTAAAACAAGCTTAAGTATTTTAATGAGAAAATCGACGTTTTTTAAAAACCCCTTCTCATTTTTTCAGTGTATATTTATTTTGATTTATTTGAAAAATCGGGGCGCGTTTATTGATAAAATGAACGTAGGAAAATTAATAGGAGACCTAGAGATTAAATAATTTAGAAGGAAAAAAAAGAGTGATTCTAAGTGTACCCCTTTTGATAAATGTAAATCTCTATTTTAAAAAAATATAAATAAATTAAAATTTACTAAATTACTCTTATTAAAAAAAAAAGTCTAGAAACAATTTTTAACTCTTTTATTTATTAAAATTTCACTAACACTCCTACCCTCACCCTATGCAAAACAGTTGTTCGTCCCCCACCCTCGCCATCCTCCTTCCTCATCTTCTTCTCAGAGAGAGAGAAAGAGAAGATGAGAGTGAGAAGGAAAAGAAAAGGAGGGAGGGCAGTAAAAAGGGACGACAACAGTGGAGGGTGAGGGTAGGTGGCAGGAGGTGGAGGGAGAGGGGCCAACGGGTTAGTTTAGAAGATGAGATAAAGAAAAAACTAAAAGACGAGAGAAATATGAGAATCTATCGTTGACGCCGGTAGTGGTAGTTATTGGAGAAGTGAAAAATCACGTCTTACTGTCAAATCAGAGTTCGAGTATTTTAGGAATTAAATTTTAAATTTAATCCTGAATGCATCAGGCCGATGTGAATAGTACGTCCTTAAGATTGTACGGTGAGGTGCTTAGTCGAGGTGCGTGTAAATTAGTCCAAATACATCTTATTGTTAAAAAAAGAAAAAAGGAAAAAAGATCTTTACCAAGTGTTTTCTTTAAAAAATCTGAGGTGGTCAAGAGAAGTTCAACTATACCATGGGGGAAAAAGTGCAATTTACCCTATATCCTACGCCATCGACGGGGGCGAATCTCCGTTCTCCCCGAATCCCAACCCCGACGAACAAGCACAGTTAAAATACACCTCCCCCCATTCACTCTTCCTCTAAATCAAAGCCCTCTATGAGGGATTTGATTAGTCTAACATACGATTTGTTTGGTTCCATCGCGTAGCCCGCAATCCACCGATCTTTACTTCGTTCATGGTCGCAACGGCTCGATCATGGCGAATTTCTTAGCTCAGTTTCAGTCTATCAAAAGCTCCTGTGATCAAATCGTTATTGCTGGTATTCTGTTTTCTCAATTATTGCCTAGTTTCAGTTCATTACTTGATTTCGTTGTTGAATTTTGATAATGCCTGTACTTTGTGGATCCAAATCATAGTGGAATGGCTCTTCACTTGGCTTTGCACAAGATCATATCGTTATATATTCTATATTTATTTATGACTCCATTTCCAGATTTAAAATGAGGGTTAGAGTACTCGACTGTTTAATGTGTACATAATTGTTTAAACTTCTGAAACTGATAAGAACTGTAGACCTGATTGGCTTAGATTAGTTACTGATCTCACTTCTGCTGCTCAAGTCTAGAATGAACTACAGCTAAAAATGTCTATTTGATCTCTCCAGTGTATCCCATGTATACTTGCCGCTCCCCCCACCACCACCCTGGGATGGAGTCCTGTGTATAAGTGAGACAAAAGGGTCAAATGATATGGTTTTGTTTGAGCATTAGTTTTTTCCCATCACATATCAACTAATTATTTCGTGCTAAATGATGTGTATTTTTTTTGACTGGTTATTTCGCGAAGTTGTGTGCGTGATCTTACTTACTATTAAACTAGATCTCATTCTTGCACCACGAATTACTTTTCAGTTGAAGATGTGAGTGATTTGTGGCCTCATGTCAAGAAGGGGTTTGAAGAACGGTTGCCACTCAAAAGGGCTTGTTTGAATAATAAAACCCGTAATCCTGTGTTTGTGGAAAATCTTCCTGCTCAGTTTATATTGACAACAGATTCTAGGCTCCGCAGTCGGTTTCCACAGGAGCAATTATTATTTTGGTTCCGAGAACCATATGCAACTGTTGTTCTTGTTACGTGTGAGGTAACTGATTGTCTCCCTGCTCTATTTAACGTAATTGTTTTAACCATGAAATTCTGAATATACGAACTTTAGTCCTTCATGAGTTTCATATGTCATAGATAAATGTCAAATTTAGTTGTTTTGCCATATTGTTTTAAATTTAGTTGTTTTGCCATATTGTTTTTACCTACCCAAAGCTGATCAAATCAATAGCTTTATAAATGAACTTCTTGACTAGTTTAATTGAACCTTTTCTTTATGCTCTTCATACATAATATGATATAGCTTAAAACTCTAAAATGGACTGGACCTGCAAGCTTTCAGCCAGTCCAAGACCACTGTGTTATTCAGAGTGGCTTTAACTCTTCTTGAACCATATATTTGAAGTTGTCTGGCTGAGGTGAAGCTTTTTGTTCAGCGTTGATGTGGAGCTAAGTTCGTCATCTTCAATCCCTTGTTGCAGATCTACGCTACTTTGTGGTGGATTTTATACCATGTTCCTTCTCGTACAATATTGTAAACATGAAAGTAGTTTGCTTCTTGGGTTAGAGGTAAAGGTTTCCCATTCCGATCATGCATGGGGAATCATTCCTTGCGACCATATAACTATAATAACCCTTGCTCCATCCGTTTGCACTATTATCTTGGGGTGGAAGGTAATTAATTAATTAATCTTGCTTTTGGAATAATAGTCGCACAATTTTTTTCCCGTGGAATTCACATCAAGGACGGGAAAACCTCTCTTGTTTGAAGGAAGGGACCACATCTACCTGGAGCTAATTCGGTGTGATAAAATCACCATCTTAAATTGAAGAAAAAAATATAAAAAAATCAGATGTTGGCATTGTATTGGGTTGAATCCGATTGCACTAATTTTTAGACTGAAACCCAATCTTGCAGTGTGATTAACAAAAAATCTGACCAAAAGGTTGCCCCCTTGAATTTTTCTTCTTTCCTTTTCGAACCGGAACATTAACTAAGTTCTTATCTAGCCATAAGCCTAAAAATATGTGAATAGGAATAGCCTACAGAGATAAAAGAAGGAAAGGCATGCACTTAATTTTGTACCTGAGTGCTGCATAGCCTAATTTCAATGGTACCAACTTCCAACACCGATTTCCAGGCAATTATCACAAACCATGTCCATCTTGTAAGTCCCAGAAGATTGTATGTTTGTTCTTCTAAGTGTGTGCACCTCCCTTGACCTAGCTTAATCAATTTTAATTGGGCAGTAATCTTCAGGTAAATGATTTGGCACACTTAAATCTCTTTCTTTTTGCTTTCTTGGATGCCCTCTCGTGTCGTATTTTTGTTATCATATACTTATATGATATGCTGCAAACATTTATTTTTCCTCTTGCATAGGATCTTGATGAGTTCAAGACTATTCTTAAGCCAAGGCTGAAATTGATAGTTCAAAATGATGAACGGGAGTGGTTTATCGTATTTGTCTCCAAAGCTTTACCTCACAATGATCAGGCCACCAAGATGGCCAAAAAAGTATATGCCAAGCTTGAAGTTGATTTCAGCTCGAAGAAGAGGGAAAGGTGAGCTTCTATCTTGACTGGAGATTTTCCAACTTATACAGTGAGTGCCATGGACACGATTATCAACATAATTAATTAGTTAGCTACATGCCATGCCTGCAAGTTGAAACAAAGCTCATTGAGGACCATCCTAAAAGAAAAAAGCCCAAACAATCTCTGATAAACAATCTTTTAAAAACCAGTGGCCTAAGTTGAGTAAGATGACTGTTTTATGACTGTTTTATGTATATCTGACTTCTGAATTATTTTGTTTTTCGTTTTCCATAAATTGGGCTTTGTAGTGAACATTTCTATTTTGACTAATGTATATGGGAATGTTTTGTGAACATGAAAAATCGAAAGGACTTGAGAGAAGACCAGAAATACCAAATGCATGAGCTATCCTTTCGTTAAATAAAATACAATGATGCAAGGTCTCTCATGAAAAATCCTGGTTTCCTTCTCTATTTATATGAACTTACGTGTCATCCAGGTGTTGCAAATTAGATATACATGGACCTGAAGCAAATTTCTGGGAAGATTTGGAATCCAAAATCATAGAGTGCATCAGGAACACACTTGATAGGCGCATTCAGTTTTATGAGGATGAGATTCGCAAGCTCAGTGAACAACGATTCAATCCAATTTGGAACTTCTGTAACTTTTTCATTTTGAAGGTTATTATCTTGACAAACTTATTTCCTTGTAATGACATGAGAATGCTGTAATGGACTGTGCCATTTGTTTGATTTCAGTTTTTATATGATAATTTTGCAACTTATTGCTCGGAAGTGGTTCTTAATCTGAATCTTTTGGGGTTTTCTAATTTCTTGCCCTCCTTTTATAGGAGAGCCTGGCTTTCATGTTTGAGATGGCTTATCTCCATGAAGATTCCTTACGTGAATACGACGAACTAGAGCTCTGCTACTTGGAAACAGGTACTAAATGCATACTTCACCTTGGTCATTATTTTTGTTTTTCGAGACTGGATGCAAATCGTTATTTAGATACTGTATTTTATTGAATCGAGACTAATGAAACTTATCCTTTTATACCGTGTCTTATTTTGACTTGGCTACTTGTCCTTATATTTACCAATTAATTATCTTGCACTATTCGATTGTCTTTGAAGCCTATCGCACATGGTACATGTTCAGGTGATGTAGTGTGTTTGTTTGTGATTTTGTGATGGTGTATGAAAATCTGCAAAAGCGTTATGTGTGTATCAGGGTTTACCAGTGCGGTCAGAAGTGAAAATTTATAGGATGTGGTTGTAATAGTTGGCTACTTTCAGGGTTTAGAAACTGTATATTTGTTAGCCTAGTTTTATGAGAAAGTTTTTGAACTTTGTGCAACTTATTTTCATAGATTGTGCAAGTTTCGTTTTTGTAAGCTTATAGCATCCTTTGCTCTTCAATCACTTTTATGTATTTTAGAAGTTGGACGATGATAATTCCAGGGATCAGTCCTACCAGTTTTCCAAATTTTCGCAATTAATGTTTGAAAATATGCAGTCTCACTGATATTTGTTTAAGTTACTGGAAAAAGATGTTTGTGTCGCAGTAAGGCCGCAAAGCCAATCTTTCTGGAAGAATAATGCTATAGAAATGCATATTTGGAACTTTGACGTAAACACACTCCTTTCTTATTTTGCCTGAAAATGAGAATATAAACTCCTTTTGCTCTCTATCTATTCATCTTTTGCAGTTAATATGTCTGGGAAACCAAAGGACTTTGGAGGATTGGATAGTGGTGATGATCAGGCTGCTCTGCTGAATCTGGGAGCCAAACCATTGACACAGATTGTTCAAGACGATTCATTCAGGGAGTTTGAATTCAGACAGTATTTGTTTGCCTGTCAAGCTAAGGTATGCAAAAACTGAGGAATTGTGATTCATTTAGCTTCTTTGGTTCTAAGATTTTTTTTGGGGTACAAAGTGTCTGCAGACAAGCAGCTCTACATCGAAATTTTATCTGATCCTATCCTTTTCTAAGGTTTCTTAATTTGCCAGACATGTTTTTACTGCTTTGTAATAATATATCTTTGACTTTGCAGCTATTATTCATGTTAAATCGTCCTTTTGAGGTTGCGTCAAGGGGTTATTCATTCATAATTAGTTTCTCAAAGGAATTGGCATTGCATGAGGTACTTGACTCCAGTTTCATATTCGCCTGCTGACTCTATATGCTTCACTTAAAACCAGCAGTGTTAATTTTTCATATCCTACTACCTTGATATTATTCCAGAGCTTGTTACCCTTCTGTATGCGTGAAGTTTGGATAGTTACTGCTTGCCTGAGTTTAATCGACGCCACTGCTTCTCATTATAGAGCTGGAGTAGTGGCACTTGATGTGGAGAAAGAGTTTTATCGTGTTCAGGGGGATCTTTATTCCCTATGCCGCATAAAGGTAAATTTGTGTTTATTATTAACTTTGGAACTCCATCCTTTATCCATTGTGTTTCATCAGTACAAAGGCATGTTAGTCCCTTGATATGGAAATGGAGTATGAATCTTGCCCAAGATGCAGTTTGGCAGTAGACAGATGTATGATGTAAAAATTGATGGCATCTTTCATTTCTCCATGGTCACCTCTAGCAATTATAATGCCATTTTCTTGTACAGAAAATTATCTCAATAAATAAAGGTAGAAATGTCAGTTATACTTTACTTGGATCTGTTAGCATGCATTTTTTCTTTTTAAATTAATTTAGTTACCAAATGTGAAATAAATTTTGTGGATGTGGCAGTTCATGAGGCTTGCATACTTAGTTGGTTACGGATCAGATATCGAAAGAAGTCCTGTTAACAGGTACATATATGATTTCTCTGTATAACAATTCTTTTCGAGTAATCCTCTCAGTTTTGCCTTTGCGATGTATTTGATGATATGAGGTGCATAATTGAAAGTAGTCACATCAGAATGGATATGTATTCCTTCTGGTTTTCGATTGTTTCACTTTCACGCTCCACTCTAAATATGTCTTTTCCTTGTTCTGAACAGTGCTTCACTAAGCATGTTACCTTGGCCTAAGCCTGCGGTTTGGCCTTCAGTTCCACCTGATGCTTCGTCTGAGGTGCTTGAGAAAGAAAAAGTAAGTTTGCCTACATGATATTAAGCAAAAAGATCTATCGACCTACTCCAAGATACAAAAAGCTCATTCTGTATTGGGTGTCACCTTTGTTGGTGGATGTGTTATTATAGCCGAATTGTGTATTGTACATGGAGGGAGGCAGTGTTCATTTTTACTCCGAGTGGGGAGGCTATGCTCATAATTTTCTCACTGAGAACACCGGTCTTGCACTGGAATTAGAACTTCCTTAGTTCACCCTTTCCCCATGAGCAGGGTGGCTATACTTAGTGTTTGAACCCAAGACGCCCAAGTCATATTGTAGACCTCATTATTTTGCGATTAATAAATCTAACATATTTTTAAATTGCATCAATGTCAATGTTTGTTATCTAAATATTAATTTTTATATGTCTCGTTCTTATATTTCAATTTCTACGTCAGCGATTATTGAGCTGTGGAGAGGCTACTCACGTGTTGCTATAATTTCCTAAAAAACTTCCATTTTTAGTCGTTTCCAACATCCTTTTCTAGGTTTTTCTTAAACCTCTGATATAATGTGCAGATAATTCTTCAAGCAACTCCAAGGGTTAAGCATTTTGGTATTCAGAGGAAACCACTACCTCTTGAACCATCTGTACTTTTGAGAGAGGCTAATCGTCGAAGGGCTTCTCTTTCTGCTGGAAATGTGTATGAGATTTTTGATGGTCGCCCTGGTTTTCTTGACGGGTAAGGGAAAATTAGAATTGAATTGAATGATAGGAACTGGCTTTTCAATAACATGTGTTAATATCTTCGAGGATTTTTGATGGTGCACGAGTTGAATTGCGTGTAAGGGATACTTAATGACTGAATGAGTTAAATGCCACTGTATTCTTTGTAAAATGTGTTATATCTTCAAGATGAAATGGGTTTGGAGTCAAGGTGCTTTGCCGATCTATTAGAAGCAATTTGAGTTGCTGTGTTAGGAGCGGAAGAGATGTTCAATCCTATTGCTCTTAATATGTGAAGAGATGCTCTATTTGCATGCTACTATTTCTATTTGATTTTAATTGTTTTTTTTTTTTGTGTGTGCACTTGTGTGCGTGTGTGTATGTGTGTATTTCTATTGCTTTTTGTTTTTGCTTAATATTCTATGAATCATTTTTAGATTGCTCATTCATTCTATGCTGACAGCTCAGGTTTGGAAGCAAGAATGGACCCTTCATCTAAAGTTCCTTCAATTTCCATGTCACGAACTAATTCTTCGCCTTTAAACTTTGAGAGCTCAATTGGTCGTCCTATGAGACTTTCAGAAATTCATGTTGCTGCTGAACATTCACTACGGAAAACCATTTCTGATCCTGATCTATGGAAATCGTTGGCATCTTTAGAAGAGTTTGAGGTATTCAACGCCATAGTAAATATTTATGAAGTTTGGTTCGTAAATCCATAATAAAATATGGCATTTTATTTATCTTGCTCTTGCAAACACATTACTTGTTAATCATACAGTCGCACTTCGCCAAACATAAATGGTTTTCAGATTTTTCTTTGCAGCCTTAGAGAAGCTATAAATTAACTGTGGTTCAATATCCACGTGCACTCCAAAGAGTTCCATTGCATGAACATCCATTTATATGAATTCCACCACTGCCACAAAAAGCCAAATTTAACTTTTGTGACTGCCAAAAAATGGGGTTGGAAAACCTTTTGCCTTCCAGGAGCTCAATGCACCAAGAACATTTACCGAGTTAATGAAATTCATGGTGTATTATTTGGTACTATCTATATCTAAGTAATATACAAATCCTATTGTATTCAAAGAACAATTTGAAATATTTGGACGGCTGCTGAAGTTATATGATTAGAGTTGGTGCATTGTAACTGTATTTGTATGGCTTACCTTCTATTTGCTGCAGCTTCTAGTTTATTAGCTATTTTATTTTTGGGGTGTCTTGATATTAGAATGTGATTATATTGACTTTGACTTTTGGCGGTGGAATCTTGTTTCCTTTTTACTGTTCTCTTAGTTATGATCTTGCATGTGCCAGAAAAAATATCTTGAGCTATCAAAGGGTGCTGCTGACAATTACCATCATTCATGGTGGAAAAGGCACGGAGTTATCCTTGATGGTGAAATTGCAGCTATCTTCCACAAGCATAAGAATTTTGATTTAGCTGCGAAATCATATGAGAAGGTTTGTGCTCTTTATGCTGGTGAAGGATGGCAGGATTTGTTGGCTGATGTCCTCCCCAATTTAGCAGAATGTCAGAAGATACTTAATGATCAAGCTGGCTATCTGGCTTCTTGTGTGAAATTGCTCTCTCTGGATAAAGGTTTATTCTCGACCAAGGAACGCCAAGCGTTTCAGTCAGAAGTTGTTCATCTTGCTCATAGTGAAATGAAGCACCCAGTGCCTCTGGACGTGTCTTCATTGATAACATTTTCCGGAAATCCTGGGCCACCATTGGAGTTATGTGATGGGGATCCCGGTACCCTCTCTGTCACTCTTTGGAGTGGCTTCCCTGATGATATAACTCTTGAATCTCTTAGCCTTTCTCTCACAGCTACCCATAATGCCGATGAAGGAGTTAAGGTATTCTTTCGTACAGCCTTAGCGCTACTCAACTTGATGAGTTCAGTAGTTCATAGCATGCTTATATAGCCCCCAGTGACTTGAATACTATTTGGAATTTTAGGTGATCAGGAGCTCTAATTCTACGATACTGAAGCCTGGAAAGAATATGATCACCCTTTCCCTGCCACCTCAGAAGCCAGGTTCCTATGTCTTGGGGGTTCTTACAGGGCAGATTGGTCAATTGAGATTTAGATCTCACAGTTTTTCCAAAGGTGGACCTGCTGACAGTGATGATTTTATGAGTTATGAAAAGCCAACTAGACCTATTTTAAAGGTAGTACCACTTTAATTTAAAAGAAAATTGGAAAAGAATATGGTTGTGATATTGATTGTGAAAATATGTGCCCTAGATGTTGATACTAACACTAACAAAAATTTGCATTAATCTTGATATTTCAGCTTGATACTTCTCTTCTAGTCTCCCATTCAATATGTTGTCAAGTTGTATGTCCCTCGAATGAACTAACACGGTACTTACAGGTGTTCAAACCAAGGTCTCTGGTTGATCTTGCTGCAGCCGTTCCATCGGCTTTGCTGATAAATGAAATTCAGTGGGTTGGGATTCTTGTTAAGCCAATTAATTACTCCCTCAAGGGTGCTATCTTACACATTGATACTGGTCCTGGTTTGAGGATTGAAGAATCACTTGGCATTGAAATGGAGAGGTATGCCAATATATCAGATAATGCAGCTCCCTTGGGTTACTCAAACGATACTGGAGATAATGGTTCTGCTGATGCCAAAGAACTTAAACAGTTGACCCTTCAGGATGGTAGCATAGAGTTGCCGGACTGGGCAAGTGACATAACTTCTGTTTTGTGGATTCCAGTTCGTGCCATCAGTGATGGACTACCTAGAGGAACATCTGCAGGTAAGTAAAACGATGTACATTTTAATGCTTATATGTGTATATGTATTACATGATGCTTTTGCCAGGAACATATAAAAACATTTCCTACCATATCTTCTAGGGGCGGTAATTCCACAGAGGCTGAGTGTGGTAGATGGGTTGAGGACAGTAGCTCTGAAACTTGAATTTGGAGTATCACACACCCAAACATTTGAAAGGCACTAGTATTTCCTTTCCTGTTTCTTGAGATTACTGTACAGTTTTGTAATGATAGTTTTTTTATTTTTTTCTCATTATCTGAATTGCTTAACACTGACACACAGGACCCTAGCTGTGCATTTCACGGACCCTTTCCATGTGAGCACACGTGTCACAGACAAATGCAACGATGGTACTTTGCTTTTGCAGGTATTGTCTCCTCTTGTTGTTTTGCAATGATTTGCCCAGAATAAAAACGTTTTTGCCTCTACATGCTAAATTATGACAATGTGGTTCATTACATTTTTTTCTTTATTTTATGTTGGTTGCATTTGAAGCTTAAGTTTCATTAGCTCAAATGTTTTCCGTATGACTTAAACTGGGTGTGAACTGTATACTTAGACTGAGTATGCTTGCCCCTAGCTTATGCGTAGGTTGACCTTTTGTTGGCGCCATGGTGGATTCTGATCATATTGCTTTCTTCAAGGTTGCTTAGTTGAAACTTGATAGAGATTGCCCCACTGTAACTGTTATTTTTTAATCCTTCTGGGTTTCTTCCAGGTGATACTGCACTCTCAAGTGAAAGCTTTATTGACTATCAATGATGCTTGGCTTGATCTTCAAGATGGATTTGCTCATAATGGTCAAGGTGATGGGCGACCGACATGTGCCTTCTTTCCTCTTGTTGTTTCTCCAACATCCAAGGCAGGAATCTTGTTCAGTATATGCCTGGAGACAACCCGAACAGAAGGTATACCATTCTTCTTTTTCTTTTTCCTTGCTTTGTGGTATTAATCATCTGTTAGCATTGTAGTTTGATATGTACCTTGGGTGTTAGGCTGCTTTTCTTTGTTTTTTTAAACTAGACATGCGGATGCATTAAAATGTTTTATAATAAGCAATTGAAGTATTTCTCTACACTTGTTTCGATACATTTGTCATATGACTCTGGAAGGAAGTGTCAGCTCAACTATGTTCCCCCAACAGATTACGTAGTGCATATAGTTCTCTTGATGAGGGACTGATGACCATTATTTAGACCATTTCCTTTGTTTCACTGATTAAGCTTTCGGCATAATTGGTGGTCTGACATAATTGCAACGTAAATCATTGTCTAGCCAATTGGTCTGCACTTGGATAAATTGCTTCTGGGGTTTCAACTTCTGGCCATTGACCACGTTGACCCATGTAACGGAGCTTGATTTTTCCTGAAATTGATTTTTACATGAGAAGAAACTTGCATTTTTTAACTTTTACAAGCTTGTGTTAACTGCATTATTTGGGCATTAAATGCTGTTTCGGCTCTGTCCCTCTCAAGAGTCAATACTAAGCTGGCAATACTTTCTCTTGCTTTTACAGATGCAATCAAGGGGCTGCAGTCAGAGAGTATATTGAATATAAGATATACAATTGCTGGTGATAGATCACTTGGAGCCCACAGGCCCCTTGATTTGGAACCCGCTGGAGCTGAGGACACCACACAGAATCTGGCTTTCAGGAGTGCGATTGCTTTACAACGACCTGTGCTAGACCCTTGTGTTGCAGTCGGTTTTCTTCCTCTTCCATCAAGTGGTCTCAGGGTTGGGCAACTTGTTACAATGAAGTGGAGAGTAGAACGGTTAAAGGATTTTGAGGAGAAATCAGTAGCCGGAAGCAATGTGAGTCATGAAAGCTCTCAAGTCTTCTGTTAATTCCTCCAACTAGAGGAACGAGAGTTGTGCTCTTTTTTAGCTAGCTTAAGAATATGATTTTACTTATAAGAGAAAATAGGGCCTTATTATTCTATCTTAGTTTGCCTGTGATAAAAGTGAACTGATTGCCGCTCACAGTAATTTGATATTTTCAGTAAAAAATGATTATATTTCTTGGTGACTGGCTGTTGGTACGAAGGGCAGCTCAATGCATGAAGGCTGCCGCTATTGCAGGGTTTGGGGAGGGTCAGATGTACGCAGCCTACCCGGCTGCCCTTTTACTCATCACATAGATTCTGCCATATTCGAGCAATCTTCGGTTCCTATATCTCTGTAGAAATTGATTTTTTTTTTTTTTAAATGTGCAGGAGGACGAGGTATTATATGAAGTTACTGCAAATCCTGAAAACTGGATGATTGCTGGGAGGAAAAGAGGGCATGTTCCGCTCTCCCCAAAGCAAGGTAATCTCTTGACATAACACTTCTCTTCAAGTTACCCCCTGTTATTTTCTTCGTTTATATAAAAGCTTATGTGGGCGTTTGTTTAGTGCTTCTGTCCTCGCGTTTCTATTTCTGTTCCTCAAAAAAATGGAATAGAAACCAATATTTGAGAACCGAAAAATCTTCCTCTGTTCCATTTCCAGAGTTTTAGAGCAAATTTTTTGAGAACAGAACATATACAGATCTTTTTTCTCTCCCAGATTTCAGTTACTTTTTCAAATTTTCTAGGAACAGAAACAAAAATATGGAATAAAAAAACTTACGGTGTGTTTGGATTAAGGGATTTGAAGGAGGGATTTCACATAGGGGAAGGATTTCTGAATTTTTTCCACTAAAATCCTTTGTTTGGCTATTCTTAAAAGGGATTTGTAAAATTCCAAAGGATTTAAAAATTGAATTTTAATGGTCTATAATGACACTTCCAAATCCTTCCAAAACAAGTATTTTTTACAAATCCACCGAAGGAATAATTTCCATTAGTTTCTCCCTTAATTTAAATAATTTATTTAAAAAAAAGTTTAAATAAGGGTTAAATTTATCATCCAAACAAAGAATTTTGAAATACGGATTTTAAATTTCCATCATTCATCAAATCCCTTATCCAAACGCTCCTTTAACAAATGTGGTCACCACCCTAAGTTGTGGACTTGTTTCGCAGTTTCGTGATTGTCCTTATCAAATCTGGAGAAAAAAAAAATGACTTTGTATTGCAAACAGGTTCGAGGATAATAATATCGATATTGTGTGTGCCGCTGGTTGCTGGATACATTCGTCCTCCTCAACTAGGGTTGCCAAAGATAGATGAGGCGAGTATAAGTTGCAATCCTCCAGGGCCTCATCTCATCTGTGTCCTCCCTCCACCTCTCAGTTCCTCTTTCTGCATACCAGCCTGAACCTCTCTACCTCGGTTTTGTTTTCCATTTTTACCCTTCTTGGTGATTGGTTAGGCATTTTTCTGGCTCTAATTTGTAAATTGTATTTTATTTTATTTTTATATTATTATTATTTTTTTGAAGTTTTGAAATGTTGGGTTATGTATGATTGGGACATTGATTTTTTTTTTTTTTGTAGAATAGTGTGAAAAAAATAAAAAAAAAATACTGGATGTATACAAAAAGAAGTCTTGCTTTCAAATCATTTCTCTTGCTTTAGTTTTTGGTGGTTATTGAAGGAGGTTTGTGTTAAGATTTCAATTGGAATACAGAATACTCCCAAAGAGATATCTCATGAACCATCTTTAATCAAGATCTTTTGTCTCAATATTATCTCCGTTTTTCTGTTGGAGGAAACCGTTTTCACCTTAAATTGTTCAAAATATGTAGAATTTTTTACTTTTCGTGGAGGATTAGATCCATAAATAAAGGTCTATGGCTAACCGATATTGCACAACATCCTTTAGCTAATGCTATTTTTTTTTCCGATGGCAGATCACATGTATAAGACCAACTGAAGCATCGGTCATGGCTTCTAAAGTGTTTATAGAGTAAGAGGAAGAAAATTTGATTCTTTTTAAAATAAACCATTTTTTTCCCAAAAAAAAAAATGTATTTTCAAAATTTAATTTAAGAAAATATTTTTAAATTCGACCAATATTTATGTAATAAAAAAAACATACCAAAAATACAGGCGAAGAAAGGTCCCACCGAGATTTGAACTCGGGTTACTGGATTCAGAGTCCAATGTCCTAACCGCTAGACCATGGGACCTCGGCCGATCGCTAATTGAATACTTTAATATATAATAAAATCATGGCTTTGTTTTCCAAAAAGGGGTGAAAAATAGTGTTTGGTCTCAATCCAGAGACCCATAAGTCATATGGGGTGGGCCTTAATTAGAGGGCAAATCACCATTGACAATCACCAGTCACCAATGGCAATCCCACTCCCTTCTTTCACTTCACCAATCCCTTTTGATGTCCACTACTTTCCTTCTCATTCGAACATGTTTACATCACTATTAAGTGGCCGGTTGAAGTTATCGTCATGTGACTTGAATATCGTCTAAATGGACCGATATTTTTCCGAACTCTGTGCATAGCTGGAATTTTTGAAATACCATACTGCCCTTTTATATTTACGTCACAATAAATTAGAAGAACACTAGAAGTCAATCACCTTATTGAGGTTTAGCCGTAGGCCAGGTTTGATAAATCAGATAATTGTTTTTTTTATAATAAATTTGTTTGAAAATTATAATTAAGGCTACTTAATCAATCAAGTTCTCCTTAAAATTTGTTTAAAATTTTCAGCCAAACATGAGTTACTTAATTATTCTGTTGAATATGTTTTGTCTAAAATTCAACATTTAAAATTTTAATTTTATCAAACAAATTTAAGATATTTTTAATATTTCAAATTTAGTATTTTAAATTTAAACGTTATTAAAAAACATGTCATTAGTATATAAAAAATCAACATAATGTAGTTTAAGTGGTTGAGAGACCTTTCTAAGGTTAGGGATTTGAACCTGTGGAAAAGCACTTACTGGAAAGAATAGTCATGCACTCCAAACAAAATTAATCTTACACCATGTGTAAATGTGAAGATACTCGTGGGTATTAAAAAAAAAAGTTATATAATAAAAAGTTATCCAAAAAAGAAGCTTGTGTTAGTTAAAAAAAGCACAGTTAAAAAGTTTATTCTTGTAGGTTCTTAGAATTATTACCCCCAAGCAAAATAATTATGGTCTCAACTCTCAATCCCTTTGAGATTATATTGTAATTGTGATGGGACCCATGTTTGATATTATGTTCCCCTTCTTACATTAACATTTGATAGATAAAAGGAAAAGTTGAAGACCACATGACCAGACAAAAAGGAAGTGAAAGATTTTTCCTTTTTTTTCTTTTTACTTTTTTTTTTTTTTAAACCTATAACGGAGTCATAAATTTAAATGATAATTGGCCATTAGTCGTAAATAACAAACTTAATTTAAAAAAAATTCTACTTAAGACATAAATTTTAATTTAGTTCTTTAATTGAGGTTTGCTTGAATTTTAATTCCGCATGTACAAGTATTGCAAGGATTGTAGAGATAATTTTGGTGAGTAAATTCATATTATAGTGAATATTAGTTACAATTTAATAATTATTATATATTACATATATGTGCATATTTTTTTTTATATATACTCGTGTAATAATAATTACACGTTATAAATTACATATATTTGTGTAATTTTGTGACATTTAACAAATATTACACACAGAAATTCGTTTAATATTTGTTGTATGTATTTGTGTGCATTTAATTACATGTAACTAATTATATGTATTTTGTATAATTTTTGTTACATTTAACAAATTTTTACACACAAATTAATTACATGTTATAAAATATAGTAACATTTGTTACATCTAACAAAAATTTACACACAAAATAGTTATATTAACTGTACTTGTACAGATGCGTGTATTGGACTTTCACCTTTTTTAAATAGACGGGACTAAAATATAAGTTACTTCTGCCTCTGAAACTTTTTTAAAATTAAAGGTGAAATAAAGGACTTACCACCGAGTGCCCCTAAATTTAAGAGTGTTTATGTGGTAAGTCCTTTATTTAGCCTTAATTTTAAAAAAGTCCCATAAGCAATTGCAACTTGTGTTTTAGTCCGCACATTAAAAAAAAAACTTAAGGCCTAATACACTGTTGCACTTGCATATATCTAATTTGTGTATAAAATATTTGTTGGATGTAACAAATATTACACAAGTACATATAATATTGTTACATGTAATTAATAACATGTAACTAATATTACACATATACATGTAACTAATATTACATAGGCATGAGCACATGTGGAACTAATACACAAACAAAAAATAATTTAAGGGACTAAATCAAAATTTATAATTTAAGTGAGACTGATAACAAATTATACCTACTATTTGGGACTAATCACCAATTACCCTTAAATTTAAATTAAAAAAATAGTTAAAATTCGAAACTTAACTCATTAAAATATCTCATACTACAATTTAAAAATTATTTAGTAATTGAAAGACTAGTGGATAAGAACACATGAAGAATGATATTATTAGAATTTATTATAATATATTAGTAGTCAAAAACCTAATTTTCTACAAAGTGGTATCACACCAAGAACACTATTAAGTTTCAAACACATTAAAGTGTTCTCATTCAAAAAAACAAAAAGCAAACTATATATATATATATTATGTATGTATTTGTCAAGGAAGTGGTTGGTGTGGAACTGTGGATCCACCACATATGAAAAAGTACAATCAGGCAATTTGTCAAATATCAAATACCAACTTTGATTATAAACCCACAGCTAATTCTCACTACAATATATATATATATATATAATGTCATTACCACTCAAATTTTTTGTAATTTAATGGGATTGGGTTCTATAGAGGCATCAACGCCTATTTATATAGAGAAGTTTGAAGGATGTGTTATTTCCAATGGATGTACTGAATCGACAATGATTCGTGAGATCAAGAGTTATACCTATTCACATGGTGGTTGTTCATGAAACTTGGGCTCACGTGGATGCTCCAAGGGTCGAACTAACCTACTCCAAAATCCAACAATATGTTTAGAAATTGTAGTCTAGACCAAATCAATAATAATGGTTTAATTTGCAGTTTACTAACATATTTTTTCGGAAATATAGTGAAATTTTATTTTTTCGTACAAGACGATAAAAAAGAAAAAGAAATAAAATCAGTGATCGAACGTTTTTTTATTTCATTTTCGCGAGAATCATATCTTCTGAGGGTTCTCCAGTGTGTTTATATCTCTTCCACTCTTAGTTCCTTTCTTAGGTAGGTAATTGGCACATCTTTTCTTTGGGAATGAGCTGGAGGACATAGTTGTTCATTTCAAGGAATCTCTTGAAGTCATCGATCCAACACTCAAAAGAGTCAAAACGATACGTTTCTGGGTACATTTGAGGATTAAAGCCACAACTTCGGTGCAATCAGTTTTTACAACTAGTCTCGAAAAAATTCTACTTAACACGATGCGGATGGCGACATAGATGCTTATCGGTTCAGTTTCAAGACTCATCTATGAGGAGGTGTGCCCATAGTATCTCACCTTCCAAGCTCCCAGATGGTCTGTGACCAATCATCCTATTCCGCCTACACCTTGGTTTCCTCGAGTGTTTCCATTCGTATTTGTATTTAGCTTATAGAAACTTGTCGCCGGAGGAGACTAGTAAATAGTGAAAATAGAGGATGCACCATCAAAATAAGGCTATGGGTATTAAATTTTAAGAAAAATTACAGCATTAACCCAATTTAAGATATAAAATACCGTTTGATATAAATAATTTTACATTAAATAAATAATCTCGTTGACTTGACTTTTTGAACAGTTTTAAGTGTCATTTTGAAACTCTAAAGTAGTCGATTTACAAGAATTTTTACTTTAATTAAATGTGGTAATTATTTTTTAATTTTCAAAATAGATAGTTTGAAAAAAATTTAGAGGGTTAATATGAAATGTAACGACAAATAACGAAGAAAAATTTAACTATATCTTTCAAAATGTTCACGGCATGTTTGGTTAGACGGAATCAAGGGCGGAATGGAATCGCATTCCGCTCTCGATTCCTATTTACATTTCGCCCTCGATTCCTATTTATTTGTTTGGTTCTCCAATAGAATCATTTTTGTGATTCTATTGGAATGAAGTAGGGTGAAATGAAACTCCATTTGAGATGGAGTAGAATAAGATTTCAATCGAATAGAA
Organism: Eucommia ulmoides; assembly: GCA_016647705.1. NCBI lineage: Eukaryota > Viridiplantae > Streptophyta > Magnoliopsida > Garryales > Eucommiaceae > Eucommia > Eucommia ulmoides. The sequence continues at coordinate 2,393,380 of CM028326.1, read as the reverse complement.
TCAACATCCTAAATTACATAATAACCCTTATATTTAAGCGCTTGAAAATTGAGAACAAAAATTAAAAATTAAGAACAGAAACAAAAATTAGAAAACATAAATAGAAATTAAATAACAAAAAATTGGGAATAGAAACAGAAAATTGAGAACAAAAAATTAAGAATAGAAACAGAAAATTGAGAACATAAACTGAAACTTGAAAACAAAAACATAAAATTGAGAACGGAAACTGAAAATTGAGAACAAAAAATAAAAATTAAGAACAAAAATAGAAAATTGATAACAGAAAATTGAAAATATAAACTAAAAATTGAGAACAGAAACAAAAAATTGAGACCTTAACTAAAAATTGAGAACAAAAAAAGAAAATTAGAGAACGAAAATTGAAAATTGCGAACATAAACAAAAATTAGAGAATAGAAATTGAAAATTGAGAATAGAAACAGAAATTAGAGAACAAAAACTTAAAATTGAATGGAATAGTGAAATATAATAAAATGAGGGAATGAATGGAATAGTGAAATATAATAAAATTTTATAATAAGGGTATAATGAGAATTTTATTATATTTCATTCTATTCATTTCATACCAATCAAACAGGAGAATAGAATAATAATTTCATAAGGATATAATGAGAATTTTATTATATTTCATTATTTTATTCATTCTCCCATTCCATACCAACTAAATAAGATAATAGAATAGTGATTTTATTAACAGTTCTATTTTTTTTTTTTTTTCATTCTATTATTTCTTCCATTCAATTTCATTCTCATTTCATTCTACCTAATCAAACAAGGGGTCAGAGTATTTATTAAAAAAATATTGAATACGGTTCACGTGTATAAAGTATAAATAATTGTACTATACAAATACAACCATTTAATGCAAGAAATTAATTGATAAAACCAACTCAATTTTTCTCCACTCCACATGCGGAGTAAAAGCCGCATGATTGAGACTTCACACCCCACGCCAACCCTACCCACATTTAATCCATCCACTAATTCTTTCAAAAAAAACAAAAAATCTTTTTTCTTTTTTAAAACACCAGAATATTAAAAAGATTAATTAATTACCGACATAATTTTTCTCAAGCGATAAGACCCGTTTGAATTAAAGCAGTTGAAAAGTTAAAAATTTGAGCATGCAGAAAAATACTTGTTGAGAGAGTGCGAGTGTGGGAACACTCATGAGTATACAAAAAAAATAAAATAATTTATTCATGATTTATTATAATTAATTTGTAGAAATGTAAGTAATTTTTTTAGTGATTTTAGTTATAATCATTTACAATTAATTATAGAATAATAATTTTTAGGGATTCTTGGTGAAGAGTTCATAAACTTTTAAAAAATACTGCACTACATCAACATAATTTTTTCGGGTAAAAATTTGTAATGATTTTCATGTTGTATAGTTGAAATGAATTACCATAAAATAATATGATAGTCAATTTTAAATCCACAATTAATAAAAAAACTATTTTACACAAAACCAAGAAATTTACACACGGTGTAAGTATAATATTTTTGGGGTTTTTTTTAAAAATGGTTCATGAAATTAAAATTATAACATGTACAATCCACGCGTTAAAAATTAGAGTAATTTTTATATGTTACAGCAACTTTAAATTTTTGAAAAATTACTATACCGCATGATCTGTATAAACTAAAATTTTAAGTTCATGTTGACATGAAACCCTTTTTTTTTTTTTTTTTTTTCTTTTTTTTTTTTTGTGGGATTATATTCAAACAAAAGTATCTGGTTCCACTTTGTTTCCCCAGTTCTTTTTACATTTTAGAAAGAAAAAAAAAAGTAATAATATTTTTTTTGGGTATTTTTTTTTTTTTTTTGATGGATGGGGTAGGATTCCATGAGATCAACACATATTGTTGAATCTCCAATCGAGTCTAACTTCACCGGGACCCACGTAATGCTGACTTGGCTTCTTGAATGATACTATGTGGCTGCTGACCATGAAGGCCGTTACACGCTCCGACACCCTGATCTCCTCCATCTTCAGCTCATGGAGTCTCTGCACATACTCCGGCACGTGAACCAGGTCCCACAACACCCCCACCCCTCCCGGTTTCAGCACCCTCACCACCTCCCCCAACACTCTCATCCTCTCCGCTGCCGCCGCCGCTGATTTCTGCCCGAACTCCTTCCCCATCGTGTGCAAAAACGCTGCCGACACCACCACGTCGAAGTAACTGTCGGCGAACGGCAGTCTCCTGGCGTCGCCCGCCCGGCAGGTGACGTACTCCTGAACCCCCTCGATCCCCGCTGTCCGTAGCGTCGAGAGCGTGGCGGGTTTTCTTTTGGTCGGGTCCAGACCCACCACCCTGCCGGAACTCCCGGCCTTCTTCAGCTGAAGAGCCACGGCATTGAGGAGGATGCCGCGGCCGCAGCCGACGTCGAGGGCGTGCTTCACGGTCGACCAGTCGCTGACGGCGCCAACCATCCGCTGGGCCATTTCCCAGTGGAGGCAGACTGAGGAGTAAAAGATGTTGCCGGCCGCGAAGAAGAGACAGACGGCGGAGAGAGCCGTGACCGAGCCGGTGAATCCGGCTGCGAAACGGGACGCGCCGCCGGGAAGGGGGAGGAAAGATTCAAACGTGGAGCAGATTGGATCGAAGTACATGAGAAAGAACAGAGAAAGCACGGAGAATACGACGGCGTGGATTAAGAGGAAGATCGGAGTATGCCAGTCGTCCATCCCGTAGATGGCGTAGATCTGCGTCCAGTCTCTCCCTGTTTTCCCCATTCTGTGCTCGCAGATTCTCAAACAGTTCCAATCGGAAAAATCACAACTGGGTCTCCTTTTCTTGTCGATTTCGTTCAAAATCTATGATTTTAAAACAAACAAATCACAAAAAATCAGTCTCAAAAGTATAAGATCAACTGAAATTGTTCTAATAAAAGTATGAATTGAAGATCGCCGGAGTAAAAACAGAGGATTCGTTGAAGTTAGAGGAGAGAGAAGTTGGACTTACAGTGAAACAAGTAGCATAACCCTCTGTTTCTTCGCCATTTTCAGAAAGAAAGAATCAATTCAAAGCTTTTTTTTTGAGATTTGATCCAAAATCCCTGAAACATATGAACACATTTAACAGAGTTCAGACAAGCAAATTAGGCTTTCCGAATTTATTGCCGAGGAAATGACATTTTCACATCTTAACAAGTGAACTTCTCTTCTAAGCTAATCTGAGCTAATACTTGAAGCTTTTCCTTCTCTCCAGATTCAGATTTTACGGCATCAAAAACAGATAGTGATAAATGAATGATCCACAAGCTAAAGGAACCAAAATTACTGATAATTTAAACGGAGTTGTGAAGTTTGAATTTCCACTTACAAGTGAAAAAAAGAGCTCAGGGAGGACTGTATTCAAATCTCAGATCCGTAAAAATGCAGAGAATCTTTTGGCGATCCCAACAAGGAGAAAATCAGAACGGAAAAAGCAAATGCAACCGGCGGAAAAAGTAAATCTCAGCTGCACAAAGGAAGTAACACGTATCTGTACATCACCGGTACACGCAGACGGCCAGCTTTTCAGAAAGAAACCGTAGAGAGAGGAGAGAGAATGATCAGAGAAATCTGGATAAATAGCAGTTTGTTGTGTTGACGAAGGAAGATTGCTGACGATCTGTATAGTTGTTTTTGATTGCGTTCTACGCGTTTTGGTTCGTCGGTTTCCCTCTTCTGCTCTGAAATTGAAGAAGCTGCACAGAGAGAGAGAGAGAGAGAGATTGAGATTGGATATTTGGATTTCCAGGACACCACAATTTCTGGGTTTTGCTCTGTGTTTCTGTGAAAGAATGATTAAATTGAGAGAGAGAGAGGAGAGAGGAGAGATGAGTTCTTGGCGTTTTGCGATTCTTCTGCCATGAATGTATAGGGCGGCAAGATGGTCCTTTTAGAGAGAGGAGAGGGGAGAGAGAGGGGGAAAAAATCCAAGAGGGGAGGAGGAGCGAGTTGGCGTAACCCGGTGACTCGCTCAACTATTGGGCTTTTATTTTGTTTTTTTAATGGGTTGAGAGTTAAACAATAAAACAATGGTCCAAAACATTTAATAAAAGGTGTTTGACACTTTGCACCCCCTAAAGTTTGAATGCGTCACCCCCTAAAATTTTCTAATCATCCCGCTTCAGTCCAAATCATTAAACCCGTTATTTTTTAACCTCAAACGGTCATGTACCATACACCTAATTGTTTGTAAGAGGATTAATGGACACTTATAACCTCTTCCCCTCCTGTCTACCAGGGTTCTAAGTATCGGCCGTTACGTACCGTAACGGCCGAGACGTAAAAGAAAATCGGTCCGCCATTACAGTTGCGGGCCGATATTTCGTGCTTGGGTTGATTCACACTGAATCAATCCGTTACGGATTGATACGAGCCCATATCGAAGTCTTTTCCCGTTACAGTGAGGCGTAACAACCGTTACGGCCAATACACGTTGTATTTATCCTTGTGCAAGCCCTCTCCCATCAAAACACCCCTCCCATTAGTGGATTGTAATTTCAGCCTTGTGCAAAGGCCATGTGATGGTTGGAAATTTATTATTTCTTCAGATTTCAGCCTTTCTTCTACCTTAATAAATAATTTATTTATTTATTTTATATATATATCTATATTTTTATTGGGTTGTATATGTAGTTAATTGTCATAATATTTATTAAAATGTGTTTATTAGTGATTAAATGAGTAAAATAATTACTATTATTGAGTTTTTGAGGATATTCTGGTGATTTAAAAAATTCACGGTCATTACGGCTGATTCATGTTACGGACATGCCAATACTCTCGATACTGTTACACCACGACCGTTACCATTACGTAATCCGATACCGCGATTTATAACCTTGCCCTCTACACACATATCTATTTTTTAGTGTTTGCACATGGAGGAAAACGGAAAAGAGAAAAATACTAGTGATACTCAAAAAGTCATTAAAAAACAATCAAGTGTAATGGATAATAATTTGAACTAAAGTGGGATGATTAAAAAACTTTAGGGTATTGTGTGTTCAAATTAAAACTACAAGGACCAAAATGAGATATAGTCAAACTTCAAGGGCTCAAAGTGTAAAACCGCCTTTAATAAATTATTTTAAAAATGTCAATTGCCAACCCCGGGTAAATGAAATCTAGTGACAATAATTGGTAAAAAATTAGTAGATTATCATTAAAATAATTTCTTTTTGTGAATTTTTATCCGTATATTTTTATTTAGTTTTAAATATTTTTAATTTTTCAGATAATATTGCAATTAATATTAATTAAAATATTAATAAGAATTAAAAAATTAAAAGCAATTTTTTTTTCAATAAATAGGATAAAAAAAATTTAAAACAAAAATAGAAGATTATATAATAAGAACCCAAATTTTAATCTTGTATTGTGAGTTTAATAATCGGAATCGGCAAACTAGCAAAGGTGAAAGGATTAGAGGTCATCATCAACCAGATTTCATAAAATCATTTTATTTATTTATTAGGGATATATTATAAAGTCTCAAATAAATATACGTGTAACTCCTAGATACTCATAAATAACATACATGAACTAGAGCATGACTTCTCAAGGATTCTGCTAGACCCCAAGTTGAATATCGAGATCATCTTCAGTACCGACTATAACCTTGCGTCATTCAAACCGTGATTTCAAACTTACAACAGATGGGTTGATTCTTAGGGTAACCAGAGATGTCCCAAGCTCGAACTATGGTTAGCAAATCACACTACACAAGAAATGGAAGATTGTGAATCTGATTCAAAATGTATAATCTCCCCATTCCACGAATCTCGTGGGCATTAATGGTTGAAAAATCAGGGGTTGTCAAGTCAATATATGCATATTTTTCTAAATCAATACTCTGTAACTCTACTATTCTTACAGAGGAACGGAGGTACAACGGTTCATTGTTTTGTAGGAATTAGATTCTTTTGGTGGGTTGTGAGGCATTGGAAAAGAAAAGAATGATTTTTTTTTTTTCTAGACCCATTATTACTCTCTTCTCAAGTTGGTGTCCACTTTTTTAGGTGTAGACTGAAGTTTAAAAAGTGCCCAAAGAATTGTATAGCATACACTTAAAAAGTTAAAAGGAGGGGACCTCAAATTTGTAGTATCCACTTCCCACTTGATGTGATTCTATCACCAATTTTGCTCTATCACTCCTTGAGAATCCATTTTTTTATACAAAGAAAAATGGAAGCCCATGGTTTTCCATGAATTGGATTTTCCAAAGTTTTGCTTCAAAAACAATTTTTTTTTTGTTGAAAAATTAAGAGGCTTTTTGCTTTGTTTCAAATTCAAATTTCATGATCTATCATTAGATAGTGACTAGTGGGACAAAGGAAAATAAAATAGAGTAAAAAAATAAAGACAAAAATCGGCGAAAATATTCACAAGCCAAACTTACCGCACTAATTATCGATAAAAAATTATTATTATAATTTTTTTAGAATAATTTTTTTTTTATATGGATGGACATTTTCGTTGAATTTAACAATGATATCTATTGGTATCGGGAATTGGTCTGACCATCAGTATAGTCCGATCACCCTTCTCGTGGAGAGTTGCATTTGATCTGGGGGATGATCCTCGTCTTTGCTGGAGTCCTCGATCCGAGCTGGGCGGGCGTTAACCGGCCTGCCGCCCGAGCCGAAGAGTCTGGTCACGCCGGTCTCTCGTCCGGGCCGCTGTTTGGACCGAGCTCTGATTTGTCACCTACACACAGGACGAGTTGTGGTCTTCCCGGCGTGTCCTCTCCGGTATGAGAGTAAGAGCTTGGGGGGAAAAATCAGATCGTTCGGAGTAGAGCTATTACCTTGACCTGTTCGGCGATCTGTAGCGTATCCTCCAAATGTGTTGATGAAGCCTCCTATTTATAGACAAATGAATAATTAGCGATCCGCAAGATTATGACCTTAAGCTTGGTTTAGCGCTAAGCAGTCAGGCGCGTGCGGAACACGGCGGATTAGAGTTATGGGCCTAGGGCTTGGGGCTTTTGATTGCTGGTGGAGAAACCCATGGGCCAAACCTGTCAAGGGTAAGAGGTCGGCCCGGGGCACCGGGGTGAAAGGTCGGGCTAACGCACCGACCCGATCTGCTGCAGCGACAACTGAGAAGATTCTTGCTTGGTGATTCGAGTGCTTCATGCTGACCGATCTGAGTAGGCTCTCGGGCTGTCTTTTCACCGGGCTAATAAGGCCGTCTGAGGTGGCGCTGGAGATGTGAAAAACGGTATAATAGTTAATTTAATTAAATTTCATTCTAATTCAAATATTTGTTTAGTATTTGTTTTTGTTTTTTGGCCAATTATTAATTAAAATATAATCCCACAAAAAATGAGATTAATCAATACTAAGTTATCTTTGTGGGATTGGGAATTATTGGTAATGAGAATGAGATTAAATCCCATGTACCAAACATAGGAATGAAATGACCATTCTCATGGCCATGCCAATCTCATCTCTAATCCTGTGTACCAAACGCCACCTAAGAATTTTCTTTGTAGTGGTAAAGAAATTTAGGCCCCGTTTGGTTACCGTTTCCATTCCAGAAATTCCCATCCCATTCTCAGATTTTTGAGAATTCTATTTGAGAATAGCGTTTAGTAATTTTTGTTTCCGTTCCAATTCCATTCCCATTTGAGAATTGTGTCCACTTTTTTCTTAAGAAATGAGAAACAAAAAAAAATTATTTCTCATTATTCTCATTCTATTCCCAAAACTATTTGTCACTGTTCATCCGCCGACCGACCACCGCCCGTCGCCGCCGTCCGCCAGCCATCTCCAACGATCGTTGCCGGTCACCTCCGGCATCGCCGACCGCCGCTAGCAACTTTTCTGCCACCTTTTGGCCGCCGGCCACCGTCACCCACCCACCGCCACCTGTATGCCGTCCAGCCAAAACAAAAAAAAAAAAAAAAATCTCAAAAATAAAAATAAAAATGGTTTTAGGATAAAATCGTTACCAAACGTGATTCTGTTCCCAAAACAAACAAACAAAAAATTATCGTTACCAAACGCGATTCTACTCCCAAAAAGGAGACAAAATTCTCGTCCCACTGTTGGGATAAGAACATAAACGGTTACCAAACGCCACCTAATCTCAAGTTTTAAACATAGAAATGAAATAATAATTCCCATGACCATTTCAATTTCTTGCCAAATCTTGTTTACCAAACATGCCGTAAATATTTCTCTATAAGTACACTAATTTAGGGAAATTTATGAAAACTTGTAGATTGGAAATTTGAAATTCATAAAAAAAAAAAAAAAAAAAAAAAAAAAAAAAAGGCACCTTGCCGACAATGATATTAATATATATATATGGGTTCGGCAAATGAAGGGGCTTTGTTTGAATTAGTCAATTGCATACAAAAGTCTATATATATTCTTGACTGACGACTGCATATTAAACCCTCAAAATACTCCCTATGCCCTATGTAATAACATTGCGAATCCGTACCACTTTTTGTCAACGCGTTTTGAGTTCTCATATATATATATACACACACACACTACCCTATGAGAATTATAGGGTGGGTTTGATAAACTTTGAAAATTAAGTGGTGATAGGCGTTGAATTGATTAAGTAATTTTTTCGAAACTAATATTTATTTGAATAATTTTTTTTTAAAAGAAATCTCATTTTTATTATTAAAATTAAAATGAGTCACTATTTTTAAGTCTATACTGATAAATTACCACATATATATTTATTATTTAAAATAAACTCAAATACGTATTTTCTCACTACATCAATAACAACATAACGAATGAGGGATACAAATATTATTGTACAACAACAACATAATGAATGGGGGATATAAATGTTATTGTATAACAAACAATTACGGTATGCAAATTAAATTTTTCTCTAAACTTATATGGTTATATGGGTATAAGAATAAATTAATAATGGGTTTTGGAGCCCATTATGAAATACACTTGAATAAATTTGTATTTTTAAATTTTTTTACTTTTTTTTTTTTTTTAATAATTTGATCTCTAAAAAAATTATGTCTTTAATTTTCTTCATAGAATTTTATTTTATATTCTTTCTCTATAATTTTTAATGATTATAGGTTATGATATTCATATTAATAAAAATTGAATAATTTTAAGTGATGAATAATAAATCATTTTAAATGTTAAACAATTACGGAAAGAGAAAGTTGTATAGAGAGAATATTTAAAAATATATATATATATATATATATATATATATATATATATATAATATTTTACGAACAAAAATTTGTACAAAATATTTTTTTTAAGTTAAAAATGTTAAAGAATAATTTTTATTAAATTAGTAATGCATTGAGTTTTACACGCTTAATTTATTATCAAATAATACTTAGTGAAGAATAATTTATAATTATGCCACGTGAAAGAATACATTCTTTTTCATAAAAAAAATAGAATGGAAAATTTAGTTAGAATGAGTAATAATTAAACAATTTTGTGATAAAAATATTTAAAAATGGAAAAGTTAATGGGTTGAAAAGGAAAATAACGCGGAAACGGCAATGATAAATAAATAAAAAAAGATCTGAATGAGGGAGACACGACTTTGTCGGTGAATATATTGGTCATAAAGTCTTAATCTATTACAACCGATTATTTAGTTAAAATGTCATTACTATTTGGGATTTTAATACTACTGAGCGTGTAGATCAGTTAATGAAAAATTGTTCTAACTTAATCGAGATCATTGGTTCAAGATTTGAGAATAGAATTGCGTTTAAATTTGATAGGGAGAATTTTGTCGCCCTTGTGGTCCGACCCGACTCGATCTGAATTAGTCAAAACCTAATGTAGTTATCGGATACTGGATGACTTATACCCAAAAAAATTTGGGATTTTTATCCTGTTTTAATGACTTTTTTTTTATTTATTTAAAAAACATAATTTTTTAAATAATATAAAAGTTCGAGACTTCGGAATTCAACTGCGTTAAAACTCGGTAGGGAGAGATTTGTCGCCCTTGTGGTCCGACCCGGCTCGATTTGGATTAGTCAAAACCCAATTTGGTTATCGAATACCGAATGACTTATACCCAAAAAATTTGGGATGTTTATCCTGTTTTAATGACTTTTTTTTATTTTATTTAAAAAACATAAATTTTTTAAATAATATAAAAGTTCGAGACTTCGGAATTCAACTGCATTAAAATTCAGTAGGGAGAGATTTGCCGCCCTTGTGGTCCGACCTGGCTCGATTTGGATTAGTCAAAACCCAATTTGGTTATCGGATACCGGATGGCTTATACCCAAAAACAACAGGTATTTTTATCCTGTTTTAATGACTTTTTTTATTTATTTAAAAAACATAATTTTTTTAAATAATATAAAAGTTCAAAACTTCGAAATTCAATTGCGTAAAAACTTGGTAGGGAGAGAGTTGTCGCCCTTGTGGTCCGACCCGGCTCGATCTGAATTAGTCAAAATTTAATGTGGTTATCGAATACCGGATGGTTTATACCCAAAAAAAATTGGGATTTTTATCCTGTTTTAATGACTTTTTTTTTTTTTAATTTAAAAAACATAATTTTTTAAATAATATAAAAGTTTGAGACTTCGGAATTCAGCTGCGTTAAAACTCGGTAGGAAGAGCTTTACCGCCCTTGTGATCCGAACTACCTTGATATGGATTAGTCGAAATTTAATGTGGTTATCGAATACCGATTGGTTTATACCCAAAAAAATTGGGATTTTTATCTTGTTTTAATGACTTTTTTAATTTAAAAAACATAGGTTTTTAAATAATATAAAAGTTCGAAACTTCGGAATTCAGCTGCGTTAAAATTCGGTAGGAAGAGCTTTGTCGCCCTTGTGGTCCGACCCAGCTCGATTTGGATTAGTTGAAATTTAATGTGGTTATCAGATATCGGATGGTTTCTATCAAAAAAAAATTGGGATTTTTATCATGTTTTAATGACTTTTCTTTAATTTTTAAATAATATAAAAGTTTATTTTATGATTCTTGACTATGTATATTTTTCGATTAAAAAAAATCAGGTCCGGTGTATTTGAATGAAGAAAGTAAAATATTAAATTGATGTTCTTTAAATGCCAGATAAATTAAACGTATCATGTGTTTTTTATAACACAAACTATATAGTTATTATCTCAGATTTAAAAAATAAAAAATAAAACATAGAGATTTTTTACCTAAAATTTTGATGTCATTATCGAATTAGAGCTCAAATCAATTGTTTTTTTGGTTGTGTTAGAGCCGGCCGAGATGAAAATATTAAGGTGGTAATCAATAAATTTATCACCAGCCGTTCAATTTTTTAAAATTTTGGATTTGTTTGATAACATTTGAAATTTAAGCGCTGAAAATATCTGAAAGTTGTTTGATAAAATTAAAATATTACGTATTGATTTTTTGAATGAGTATGTTCACAAATACAATTAAATAATGCACATTCGACTGAAAATTTTAAATAAATTTTAACCAGAACCTAATTGATTTAGTCTTCTTAATTGTAATTATCAAATAACATGACATTATACTTTCATCTCTTTTTTAAAAAAAAAAAAAAAATTAAAAAAATAAAATAAAAAACTTTTCAATTTTATATAAAATCCTTATAATTTATCTAAATTTCTAGTAAATTATTATTAAAAAAAAGTAGAGAGAACCTCACTTTTATCATTAAAATTAAAATGGGCTACTACTTGTAAGTCCATATTGAGAAAACATCACCTATATATTTATTATTTAAGATAAACTAAAATAAATATTCTCTCATTATATCAATTGCAGCATAATAAATGAGAGATATAAATGTTACTGTCCAGCAATAATGTTAATAATAACATAATAAATGAGGGATGTAAATGTTGTTGTACAACAATAGTGTTAACATCAACATAATGAATGAGGATGTAAATGTTACTGTACAACAAATAATTACCATATACCAATTGAGTTTTTTTCTAAATTTAAATAATTACATGGGTATAAGAATGAATTAGTAATGGGTCTTGGAACCATGATGAAATACCCTAAAAAAAATAGTCTCCTTGATTAATTTTCTAGATCCCATTCGAGATTAGAGTAAATTTTGTGCCTTTAATTAAAGTGATTCGGGCTTACGTCCACTGCAAGTAAATAAAAAACCTTAAACACAACTCTTTTTCCGACCAGATCCGAAGATTTAAATCATAATTACATTAAACTCCAGGCATCTCTCTGTCTAAAGTATTATTATTTGGCGTTAAGAACTAGATGAATCCAGTATTCATTACCATCTAATGCCCTTCCCTTTAAAAATAAGCAAAAATAAATAAATAAAAAGACTTATCAAAGTTTGCAACATGTCATAATATAATATTATTAATTTTTTTTATAAATCTCTTCTATTCGGTAATCATATTGAATTTCGACTAATTCGGATCGAGTCAGATCGGACCACAGGAGCGGCAAAGCTCTTTCTACCGAGTTTTAACGCAGTTGCATTCTCAAGTCTCGAATCAAGGACCTTGGTTAAGTTAAAACAATCACTCACCAGCTGATCTAAGCACTCTTTGGTATAATACAAGATTATTACTACTGACAAAGAATCCTCTACAAAACCCAACTCTTTCTTAAAAAAAAAAGTTTTCGACTCTTATCTCTCACTAGAAAGCCATTACAGTTCCGAGATTTTTAACACATGGGCGGATTTGTCGACGTGGGCAGATAGGTCGTCGTTGAATCTTTTGTTTGAGAATTAATTGAATTTCTTATGAAAATTGGATAGATTTTTGTTTAGAAAATAATGCATACCTTTGTTTGATATCCCTCAATATTGAGAAAAAAAAATTCAGGTAAACCTATATTGAGAACCAAATTATCGACTAATATCACTTATTTTAGATTAAACAACTAATCTCATTGATTCGACTTTTTGAACTGTTAAATTCTAATTTTAATAAGGTTGAAAATTCCACGACCAAAATACCACTGAAATATTTGTGGAATTTAATAATTTTCCTTATTAAATTATGTTTAAAAAAAAATTCCACAAATAACAACATTAGAGATTTTCCATTTTCCGTTGCATTCAAATTTCAATATCTGAACCGAATACTCACAGTCAACAAATATTATATCTAACATCCAAACAAAAGACGAATATTATGATTGTGTACTTCACAGAAGACATATATTCTATTTTTATAAGTAATTCATGCTATATGTAATACAAATACACAAATGTAATAATGTATTTTTCGTCTTTGTAACGCATAACATGTTGAATGTAATATGAATTTATATCTAGTGCTAAAAAAATCGATTGACATCTCATTTTAAAGACAATAAAACAAAGATCATTCTTGTATAAATGAATTATGGATCAATGAAGACGATAGGGAGAAAAATAGGTGATTTTTTAGAAATGTTTTTTTCGGCGCAAATTACTTCGTAACTTTTTTGCACTGACTAGTCTGAAACGGAAGGTAATAGCACATTAATAGGGGTAAATCAGGCCATATTTGTTTCTAAGATCTCTCGGTTCATTAAAATAAAATTGGGTTCATTCGGTAATTTAGATACTCAATTAGGATCGGGTGGTGAATGCCCCTAGTATTTATAAGCGTGGGTCTTCCCTGAATCACAACCAATCTCCATTAATGTCCACGAAATTCGTGGCGTTAAGAAATTATGCACCGCTACATTAAGTATATGATTTTCTTTTCGTATATTGTGGGATTCAATAATCGTTCCCGAGCCAATTAGTAACTGCTCCCGATCTTGGGGTGTGGCTTGACTCATCCATGGCTATCTTGAGGATGGCCTCTCTGGGACATAATCGAACCTCAAGTTTGATAGGTTCACTGGACCGCTCCCGAGCTTTGAGTGTGGCCTGACTTATCCTTGGTTATCCTGAGGATGGCTTGTTTGAGGCATATTCGAAACTTAGGTTTGAGAAGTTCACTAGTGTCGTCAGTACTGACATCGTCCTCGATTTTTACCTTGGGAACCCGTGCATAATGTTCAGGACCTAGTGTTGAGCTCATTTCCACATACATGCTACGTGAATCTCATGGAGCTATGCTTGGGACTCAAATAAAACTCAAGGTAACATGATCAAACCTGCAAAACTATGGATTATATACTTAGAATATACTATAATACTGGTATATTATCTGTTAAATATTTTCTGGTGCGAGAATAAATTAATTAGCAATTTTAACATGAAAAATAACTATTCCTCCATACCCCAAAAAAAAAAAAAAAAAAAAAAAACCCTCATGTTGCGTTTACTGGTCTTCTTTTTATTGAGATTGGGCCAAGTCCAAAAGCATTGGCCCCTCCTCAATGCTTGGCATGCCAATATTTGGGCTTCAAAATAAATAACTATTGCCCATAAATTGGGCCTTCTTGTCCTCATGGGTTGGGCCATATTTATTAATAAATAAGATTTTTTTAATCCCAAACCACCGCAGTATGCCGGAGCGAACCGCCGCTGCTAACATACGACCCGCTCGGGCCTATTCACTAGGGATGGTCATGGGCCCGGAGGCCCGATCGGCCCACCCAACCCGGCCCTATTTTTTTAGGGCTTGGACTTAGTGTTTGAGCCCATGGGCCGGGCTAGGGCCTAAAGACTGAGGCCCATTCATTTTTAGGGCTGAGTTAGGGCTTGATCATTTTTGTTTAGGGTCAGCCCAACCCGGCCCGAACTTTTTTAAAATATAAAAAATATATATTTTTTATATATATATATCTCCATAGAGAAAGAGTTGAGGGGCCATTTTGTAATTTTCGATTTTAGTTAGGTAATTTAGGCCCCATTTGGTAACCCATTCATTCTCATAATTTCCCATTTCATTCCCAGATTTTTGGGAATTCTGTTTGAGAATAGCGTTTGGTAATTTTTGTTTTCGTTTCCATTCCATTTCTATTTGAGAATTGTGCCCATATTTTTTTTAAGAAGTGAAAAACAAAAAAAAGTTGTTTCTCATAATTCCCATTCCATTCCCAAAATCACTAGACACTGTTCATACGCCGGTCGACCACCACCCACCGCCGTCTGGCAGCCGGCCACCGTCCACCACCGCCGTCGCCGGCCACCGTCTGCCGCCGTCTTCAGCTACCGTCACCGGCCACCTCTAGGAACCTCCGACGGCAGTCGCCGGTCACCTCCGACAACCGTCGCCGCCGCCAAAACAAGAAAAAAAAAAAACTCATAAAAAAAAAAAAATTGGTTTTATGATAAAATCGTTACCAAACGCAATTCTATTCAAAAAAAAAAAAAAAAAAAAAAAAAAAATTATCGTTACCAAACGCGATTCTACTCCCAAGAAAGAAACAAAATTTCCATCTCATTTCCATCCCACTATTGGAATGGAAACAGAAACGGTTACCAAACGTTACCTTAGCAAATCCTAATTTCATTCCAATTCATAGAGAGAGTTGAGGGGCCATTTTGTAATTTTAGTATTTAGTTTTTAAATTTTAAAAAAAAAAAATTATAGGGCCGGACCTGGGCTTAATTTTTTTTGTAAGGCCGGGCTTGGGCATGAAATTAGGGTCCAATCATAGGGTCGGGCCGGGATAGGTCCTAATATTTTTGTGTAATACCCTAGTTAAAACCTGGCCCGAGCCCGGCCCGGCCCATGACCATCCCTACTATTCACAACAATGGTTGTCGTCATTCCCTCCCCTCGCCACCATGATAATCATCATGGTCGTCGCAACGTCATTGTGTGATGTATCGTCGCGTCATTTTAAATTTCTCTTTGTTATTAAAGCGGGTAGGATTTGGAGCGGTACAGCAGATAATCATGGAGGGTTCGATTGTACGAACTTGGACATTCAACAACGGGTCAAAAGGCACTTAAAAGGGAGATCCTCTAATCCTTCTAAGAATATTTTTTTTTATAGCTATTATTTGGGAATTTAATATTACTGTGACTTTAAATTGTGTCATAAGATTTAAAGATGATTTAATGGAATCCTACTCTTCCTCTTATCCCACGAATGATAGAGCAGTTTCTAAATTCTCTCATTGGATGTTTCCAAACGCAAGGTTTTATAAGTTGAACACGGATAGAAGCGTCATTGGAAATCCTAGGTAAGGTGGTATTGGAGGTTTGGTTAGAGATAGATATGGTGTTTGAATGTTTGGCTATTATGGACAAATTCAGGACTACAAGAGCATTAGAGCGAAAATTAGAAGCATTCATATGGGGATTACGTTTGCTCTGGATAGAGAAATTCCGCGTCTGGTTGTGAAAACAGACTCTCTGGAAGCAGTTCAACTCATCTTGGGAGAGTGTTCAGATACTTATAGATATATTTCTTGGATTGAAGACTGCAAGAGGTTCCTGAAGGACTATAACTACGTTCTTCAGTTTGTTCCAAGAGAAGCAAATAAATGTGTTGACTTCTTAGCTAATAAGGGTGTCAATAGAGGAGTGGATTTGAAGATAATGGAATCTCCTCTAGAAGATATGACAAACTTGGTGTTAGTCGAGATGGATGCGAGCGCTTTTGATAGGTGTGCTTGTTTGTTTGCTTCGTTTATTTACCAAAAATAATAATTTAAATTTACTACTCTATTCATCTCAATTTTTTTTTATATATAAATAACTATAAAAAGAAAGAAT
This sequence comes from Eucommia ulmoides, assembly GCA_016647705.1. NCBI lineage: Eukaryota > Viridiplantae > Streptophyta > Magnoliopsida > Garryales > Eucommiaceae > Eucommia > Eucommia ulmoides. The sequence goes on along the minus strand of CM028326.1, from coordinate 2,376,751 downwards.
TTGAACACTAGACCTTCTACTAGCGGGACACCTGTATGTAGCCCAAGTGCACATGCATTGAACATTATTAACAAAAATGAAAAGACAAAAGGCTTTGGACATTCAAGTTGAATTATAATTGTGTTGGGGAAAATAATACGATGATGGCATCAGCCACGTGGAAGCTTGCACGTACACTTGTGGTAAGCATGCAACCATTCATGTTTCACGTTTCCTCTTTTAACGCGGTCACTAAAAATATCTCTTTTTATTTTAAATATATTTAAAATAATGATTATACAAGACACACTCGATTATATTTTATTAATAAAAATATAATTTAAAAAATAATATTTTTTATTTTTATTCTCTCTCGTTTTTTATTTTATTTTATTTCATATTTTATTTTATTTTTTATTTTTATGGTATTTATAAAAAAAAATGAAAAGTAGCGTCCTAGAAATTAAAAAAAAAAAAGTAGAAACGAAAAATTTCAAACATAAAAACAAAAAAAAAAAAACAAAAAAAAAAAAAGAAAAATTTTAAACAAAAAAAAAAACTGAAAAAAATTGTATTTAAATTTTATTTTTTTTTTACCTTTTATTTTTCATTTTGTCACTTCAATTTTTTTTCTTCAAAAACCATAAAAATAAAATAAAAAAATAAAATAAATAATACCGAAAAAAATACAAACAAACAAAAAAAAAAGGATAGAGAGGAGTAGAATCTAGCATTGTGGCGTTCTTCACCTTGAAATTAATCCAGAGCAGTGTCTAACTAGTGACCATCGGACAGACCATTCGTGCCACATTGCATGCTCCTGTGCCTCCGTGGGTTGGGCTCCATCATCTGTCTACTTAGGTCAGCCCATGGGCTCTTTCTAGTGGGTTGAAAGACAAAGGCCATTGGCTTAATCCGCACCACACATCTCCTCATCGACCATGTGCCGAATTATCGTAATTAACCGCACTTAGGGCCCAAATTTTGCGGAGCTAATCAATTTTCCCTCTTGTAAATACGAAGACATTTAATGTCCAAGGCAACGCTTGACTTCCATACTCAGAGCAAATACTTGTCCTTTTTTTCCGAAGAGACATTGCTTGACACATCCTAACAGGTTTTCGTGCAGGTATAAGTTCGGACTAAAAGAACTTTAATCGTTGACTGTTAACTGATGACATGTTCAGTGAACACCAATTACGGAAGACTTGAACTTCAGCTCAGCAAGAGATCTTTACTTGGGACGCTGCTAATCAAACTAATTGGGGATGTTGACTAATTTTAGACACCAACCCTCTTAAATATGAATTGACAAATTTACCCCTTTGAAAGTCTCCTATAAAGATTGCATGGTCTTCTCTTGCTCATATTAGTAGTAGTCAAGGAGTGGGGGAAGAAATCAGGGGGCTTGCCTTCCCCTTTATTCACGCTCTCAACGTGAATGACGGTGTACCCTCTCTCTCTCCCCCTCTCTCTCTCTACATACGTGTCATTCCCTCAATGGGCGAGATTAGCTAGAAGACTTCTAGGAAAAATCATCTCAAAAACATATTAATGTGACATTTTATTTTTTATTTTTTTGGTTTTCCAGTATATCCTCACACCACAGTCGACGGAGATTAATTTCTTGAAGTACTGTCAGATACCAAAAACTGAGACCTCTCCCAATAAAGTATTTTCCATACATAATCCTCACGGATTGAACCCGGGATGATTGCTTAAGAAATCCAAGTCTTTTTCGCTTGTACCAACTCATGTTGGTTTTTATTTATTTTTTTCATTATAAAACGCTTTTAATTGATTTTTTTAGATTTAAATTGCGTAAAATAATTAATAAAAAAAAGAGTTAATAATAAAATAAAAATAAGAAAGAGTTGATAAAAATAAAGAAAGGAGAAGGGGGACGTTTGTGAAGGTGGCCATGTGCGGAAGTGCGGCGGTTATTTAGTAAAAACAAAACGGAGAAACGGACGTCATCTATAACGGTTGTCGGGTTAAGATTCTGTCACCGAGCTACTACCCAAAGAACCGAATTAACGACTGTCATCTCTCTCTCGTCTCCCGACATACTTATGCCGTTAACTTTTACATTACCATAGTCCGATCCACACGTTACTCTTGTAATTATATGTTACTAATTTATAATTTATGTGTAAAATATTTATTAGATATAATAAATATTATACAAATATATATAATAAATATTGATATAGGAAAATCTGGTAAGGGACATCACGGGATCAAAAATTCACTCAGTTATAGAAGAGCGGCCGGAGCAAGGGCTAAAAAACCCCTCAGTACCGAGCTGGGGTGTCCCCCAGCCGAACTGAGGACCGTCGCAGTGAAGAAATTAGGACTGACGAGCTGAGGTCCGACCTCCCAAACTGACGGTCGGTGGCACCCTTTGTTCGCCACCACAGCATTCAGGAGTTCGCCAGGCCGGTGTGAGGCCATGGCCCATGGGCCTCCAGTTGTGGGCTCAAAAGTCAACCCAGAGGATTAGAAGGCTGACTTGTCTGCTCATTGGTTGTCCAGCAAATTAGATTAGTTAACCTGAGCTGTCCCCCCTAATTTCGCGACACTAATCAAGTGCTGGCGCCTATAAATACACCGGGGCATCCACTACCCGACGGTACGTGACTACTACTGAATTCAATCTATATTTTCAGCCCTCTACTTCGGAATACTTATCCTCACGCCGGAGGGACTTACTGGGAATCTCCCCAGTGGGTCTTTGTGCAGGTACTGTGTGCAGAAGAGTGGAGCCCAGCTCGGAGTCCGTCCGTCACCGTCCCTGAACTCAACTTGCTACTGCCTTACTGGTCGCCCCCCGCCTTAGGTATCCCCCCGGACCATACTGTTGACCAGCAACCACTTTTTGGCATCAACAAATATTATATATAAGTACATATAATTAATATTACACAGGCGTGAGCACGTGCATAACTAATACGGAAGCAAAAATCAATTTAAAGAACTAAATAAAAACTTATGTTTTAGATGAAACTAATAACAAATTACACGTGTTATTTGGAATTAATTACCGTTATTCCAATAAAATGAAATAAATTAGTTTAAAAATCAATTTTGAAAATTGTGGAAATATTTTCGTATATAAAAAAATATTTTTTTGAAACAAAATAATTGTTATGTTAAAAAATAAAATTAGAAGTAAGTTAATGTGATTAATTAAAAATATTTGTAATTTGATCGACAGAGCTATCTGAGTGGAGACGGGCAATATTTTGAAAATTGTGATGACGAATGAAGTGACAATCAATCTCGATGTCTTTAGTACGCTTGTGGCAAATATCATTATGAACAATTTGGTTGACAATCTGATTGTTACAATAAGTAACGATTTCAGTGGAGAATTTTGATAGGTATCAAATTAGAACCCTATATTAGGATGAAGTCGTCGTAATACAATGTTAATATTAGAGTGTCGAATCACAAAAATTAGATTGCAATTACTAGATTCCTATTGTTCTAATGGAAATAATTCAATTATTTTTCTTCTTTTAATTCTAAAATAAATTATAGAAAAATAAGCGAGGTTAATACAATATGAAAAAACTCAGGTTAGAGTTTGTGCTCATACACTTTGATTATCTCGTAAATATTTACTTATTTTCGATATAATTTTGTTGTTAATGCAGTAATCTTGCCTACAAACTAGATTTATTATGAAATATTAATTGACCATTTAATCGGCATGGATAATTTTCGAGATTGAGTTCTTAATTCCCAAAATCCATATTATGCAATCGTTAAATATAAGCATAGGTGGTGCTAGATCTAACATCTAATTATTATAATCAATCTGAAAATTAATTTATGTAAGACAGTTTGGGAGAGGTTCATTACATATAAGCGGTTAAATCAAGATTTCATCTCATATAATAATTATATACGAACTTAGAAAAAATTACAAAAAAAAAAAAAAAAAAACCACCTAGACATTGCATCACCATAACCCGAGGAAGACAATTAGTCACTCGTGCCAATGTGGAGCAACATCTCTTGTTCAATCTCTAGAATCGCAGGGATAGCTCCGCCTTGAACCCTAGCCATCATCAATAAAGAATGGTGAAAGAATGAATAAATGAATGATGATTCGCAAGTCTTTCTCGTCTAAACTATATTATCACTCATTGAAAAGTTTAGAAAGTCTATTTTCATATTCAATTAGTTTAATCACAAAACTCCGATCGTATAATTAATGATGAAGGATTTTCCCGGTTTGCTCCAGAAACTGCCATAAGGAGATTCAACCCTACGTGATCAACACACAGGTTGAAGCCACGTGCCAAAGTGTGATTCAGGCTATTAGATAATCTAGGATATTGTTCGGTATTGAGGAGACCGATGAAGACTTGATGGGCTGAATTCGACATATTCCAAGTAATTAGATATGTCTACCATCTCGTCGCTAAGGATGACCTAAGGTGCACTGGCTCAGGCCATGACCCAAATTATCGCTTACGGTAAGATTTTCATCCAATTATTTAAATTAATATTAAAATCTCTTCTTTGTTTTTTTTTACTTATTATTATTATTTTTGTAAAACAAAAAAATACTTATTTGAAAACACCTTAACACCAATAAGATGTAACTTAAGTGGCAAAACATACTTGACCTAAAATAGTTGAGGGATTTTACAAGGTCACAAATTTGAGTTTACGAAAAAACACTTGTTGAAAGAGACAACCACACATCCTATACGAGCTAGTCTTTGACCCTAGAGAATCGTGGGTTAAAAAGAAAAAAAGAAAAACGCCTAACAACGTCAAGGTCGTCGCTGACAAGGACGGCTGAAGGCCCACAAGATCCTCTCTGTCATCCGTCAACTAACGCCGCTAACTTTTGCTCCTCTGTCCTCTCAAAGCCGCGTTAAAGCGGGCCCCACTCATCGTTGGTCCCAGCCGAGCAAAATCTGAAATTGATATTTTTTTTTTTTTTAATAACCACACTTATATACAATATTACCCAGCAGAGCAGATAAACACGAGAGCTTAATTTGCAGAACTTTCATGGCGTTTTCCCTCTATTAAATTCCCACTCTTCTTCAAGATACTCATTGTCGAAATCAACCCCCAATATCTCTTGATAACAGCTGTTGCCATTTGAAGGATGTGGGGGTTGATTTGAGGTTTTGGGGTTCCCTGTGGGTCCATCCCTCGTTCTCTCTCTCCTTTCTTCTCTGTAAAATGACAGCCTAATCAAACAGCCTGGAAAGAGCTGTTGGTGTTGCACTAAAAAAAGCTTCACTGAAATGGGTTCTCTTGGTTGCATTGAATTGATGTAATCTCTTAATCTTCTCCGGCGCAACACCCATTTCACTCGCTGCAAATCCCCTCTCCGGTAAGCCCACTGAAAGAACTTCAGTTCAAGTAATTCACACAATTTTGAGTTCAATTTCTGTTTCTTACTTCCTGTTTGAGATTATTTGGTCTGCTTTAGTCGATCTGGGGATTGAACTAGTCAATGGTTCAGTGTGTATAGTGTTTGAATTAGGGTTCTACGCAGATTTTATTAGGTTTTTCCAAAAGGGGTAAGAAGATGAGACCGGCATTGTTGATTTGGGTTCTAGCTTTTCTTCTGTTAGGGTTCATAACTCATCGATCGTTCGCCACATTCACTCCCGTCGATAACTACTTGATTGCCTGTGGATCGCCGGAAAATGTCACCTTCCTCGGCCAAACCTATGTTCCCGATTCACCACATTCGTCAATTTCACTGAAAAGTCAGATAAAATCCGTTGTTGCCACCTCCAATTCAACTCCCCCATCCCCAATCTACCAATCTGCTCGAGTTTTCCCCACCACAGCTGCTTACAATTTCGATATCCGGCATGAGGGTCGTCACTGGGTACGCCTCTACTTCTACCCTATTCCGACCGCCGCCCATAACCTGACATCCGCGACAATCACTGTAGTCACTGAAAATTTTGTTCTCTTGAACAACTTCACCTTCAAGAACTACAACGGCTCTTACCTCTTTAAGGAATTTGCCGTCAATGTCACCTCCGATTCGTTGACCATTTCTTTCATCCCTGCCAACAATTCAGTAGCGTTTGTCAATGCGATTGAGGTTGTCTCGATCCCGGATCAATTGCTGCCGGATCAAGCTACCGGTTTGACCCCAGCCACCTCCATCAACGGCCTTTCTAACCTTGCCCTGGAAACTGTTTATCGGCTGAACATGGGTGGCCCTCTAATCGACGCCCAGAACGATACGCTGGGAAGAACATGGGAAAATGACAGGAAATACCTCCATGTGAATAGCTCCGCCGTGAATGTTTCGGTTAGCCCTTCAACAATAAGGTATCGTACGGCTGTCACGCCGGAAACCGCCCCGAATTGGGTCTACGCCACAGCAGAAACCATGGAAGATGCAAATGTTTCAAATTTGAACTTCAACATCACATGGGTTTTCCAGGTAGACCCGAATTTCACATATTTCGTCCGCCTCCATTTTTGCGACATCTTCAGTAGAGTCCTCAACTCTTTAGTCTTCAACGTCTACATAAACTCCGACATTGCCCTTCCGATGCTGGACTTATCGAACGCCGTTGGCAACTTGGACGTGCCTTATTACAGAGATTTTGTCTCGAATTCTTCGACGGATTCCAACATTTTGACAGTCAGCGTGGGTCCTGACACGAACTCCGACTCCGACAACGCGATTATGAACGGTTTGGAAATCATGAAGGTTAGCAACGGTGCCAGAAGCCTAGACGGTCTCGATCCAGTAGAGTCGATCCTCATATCGTCTCCGTCAAAAAAGAACAATGTGTTTATCATCGGCGGGTCAATTGGCGGAGCCTTGGTGGTTGTTTTGTTAGTAGGGTTGTGTTACTGTTGCTTTATATCCCGGAGATCGAAGAGCACCACCCCACAGCAAGGTCATTCATGGCTACCATTGCCGTTATACGGCAACTCCCTGACGGTTTCGAAAATGTCCGCTGCCTCCAACAAGAGCGGCACCGCCAGCTGTATATCATTGGCCTCCTCCAACCTCGGCCGTTTCTTCACCTTCCAAGAAATCATGGATGCCACCAACAAATTCGATGAGAGTCTCCTCCTCGGAGTCGGCGGTTTCGGCCGGGTCTACAAGGGTACGGTTGAGGACGGGACCAAAGTTGCCGTCAAAAGAGGAAACCCTAGATCTGAACAGGGTCTTGCCGAGTTCCGAACGGAGATTGAGATGCTGTCGAAGCTCAGGCACCGCCACCTCGTCTCGCTCATTGGCTACTGCGACGAGCGGTCAGAGATGATACTCGTGTACGAGTACATGGCAAACGGGCCCCTCCGGAGCCACCTATACGGCACCGAACTGCCGCCGTTGTCGTGGAAACAACGGCTCGAGATCTGTATTGGCTCTGCCAGGGGACTACATTATCTCCACACCGGCGCTGCCCAGAGCATAATCCACCGCGACGTGAAAACAACCAACATTCTACTGGACGAAAATTTCGTCGCCAAAGTTGCCGATTTTGGGCTGTCGAAAACAGGCCCGGCAATCGATCAGACGCACGTGAGCACCGCCGTGAAGGGTAGTTTCGGGTATCTTGATCCGGAATACTTCAGGAGACAACAGCTGACAGAGAAATCCGACGTCTATTCGTTTGGGGTTGTCCTGATGGAGGTTCTCTGCACGAGGCCAGCCTTAAACCCGGTTCTTCCGAGGGACCAGGTGAATATCGCCGAGTGGGCAATGACATGGCAGAAGAAGGGGATGTTGGATCAAATCATGGACTCGAATCTGGTGGGGAAGGTGAATCAAGCTTCTCTCAAGAAATTCGGAGAGACGGCGGAGAAGTGTTTAGCAGAGCACGGCGTCGATCGGCCTTCAATGGGGGATGTTCTGTGGAACTTGGAGTATGCTCTTCAGCTTGATGAGACCTCGTCGGCTCTTGACGAACCAGAAGACAACAGCACAAACCACATCCCAGGGATTCCGCTGACGCCGTTCGATAACAGCGTCAGTATGATTGAAGGGGCGAATTCTGGGACCGACGAAGATGCAGAGGATGCCGCCACGAGCGCCGTTTTCTCTCAGCTGGTAAATCCTCGCGGAAGATGAAGAACAGAGTACATGAACTTGATTGATCTCTATATTTTCTCTTAGAGTTACATTTTTTTTTGTTTTTTTTTTAATAATGATATGATTTATGCTGTGTAATATAGTTGGTTGACGGGGGCTATAATAATGTTTGCTCCCTTGTGTCATTGTTTTGATTTTCAATTGATGATATTGTTCATGTATTGGATTAAAAATTGTAAAATCGTATACATAGTTAATCATATATTTATATTTTTTTTGTTTAACCTTTTTAAGTTTCGAAACTATCAAATGAACCCAAAGATTTTTAACTGTACTTGGTCATTCTTTTCAAATTTATGACCTGATTTGTCTCTATTAAGGTGTCGTTTCTTTCAATTTCTCAATCAATATTTATATTTATGCACATATCTTAATTTGAGAAGCAGTAATTATATGTGTTTAGAAAGAATTTTTTTTTTTTCTAATTTATTAGATGTTTATCTCAAATATTTTTATTGTTTTCACCGTCAAATTATACAGGAATAATCTTTGTTTTATTGTCTTTAAAATAAGATGTCAATCGTTTTTTTAGTATTAGATGAAAATTCATATTATATTCAACATAATATGCGTTATAAGTCGAAAAATATATGTTGTTGCATTTTTCTGTTGGTGTTAGCTATAAGATAAAGTGCTTGTGATGTAGGGTATGTCTTCCGCGAACCATACAATCATAATCATCATATTTTGTTTGGATGTTGAATATAACATTTTTTTTTAGGATTGGATAGAAATTCACATTTTATTCAACATGATGTGCTTTAAAAGACAAAAAAACACATTGTTACATTGTGTGTTGGTGTTACATATAAAAGTTATTAAATTCCGCAGATATTTGAGAAGTATTTTGATCATTAATTTTTGACTCTTTTAAAATTTGGGTTAAACAATTTAAAATTAGAATTAAACAACTCAAAATGTCAAATAAATGAGATTAGTTGGTTTAAGTGTAAACAATCGGTATTAATTAATAACTAGTTTTAGACCCGTGCTAAGCGCGGGTTTTGGAATAATTTGTATCGTATATTTTAGTTGATTGTGTAAATTTAATTTAATATTTATTTTATTTGACAAAATATTTTATATTAGTTAGTGATTTTTTGTATGTTATTTTTATGGGTTAACTATATATTATTGAGACTGTTGGAAATATTTCAAAAAAAAATCAATATTTATTTTCAATTAATATTTGAACATTTTATGTATTTAAATTGAGGGTATTGTTTAATATTTGAAGGAACGATGAAATTTTAGTTGGACATAAAGAGATGTATGATTGTGAATTTATTTTTGTTTTTGTTGGAGGTAAGAAAAATATCAAATTTTATTAAAAACATGCAATTAATTTGAACTAAAATAATGTTTCCTTTTTTTCTATCATTTTAAAGAAATTTGGATTGGGTTTCATGATCTCTACATATAACTAACCTATCTTTACACACTCCCAACCAAAAATAAAAAGAGTTTTCCTCCACAACTCCACTTTTAAAATCAATTTTTTTTTAAGAACCGACTAAATAAAACATTGTTCATGGGTATTATTATTATTTTTTTTTTTAAAAAAAAGCTCTAACTCCTCTTAAAAAAAGTAGCACCAACTAAATAAAACATTGTTCATACGCTCGTCACCCTCTTCACCTTTTCCTCGTCGCGGTCCCCTTGTCCTCTTTCTTCGCGGACACCATCTTCATTTTCACCGCCACCGCTATCTTCGTTTCTCGCTATTTTAGTGGAATTTGTCATTAAGATTATACCTATAAATTAAGGACAATTTTGGAATGATAATTTTTTTGTACTTTTGACATGAGTTTTATTTAAGTAATCCTTAAAAATATGTTTCTTCTAATTTTGGGAGCCTTAAAAAAACCCAAAATATAATTATATACACCTTTCCAAACTCACAAGTGAAAATATAATTATATTAACCTTTATATACCCCTAAAAAATAATAATTACCACTTCATACACCCACAAACGAAAATTACAATTATTTAAACCTTTGTACAACAACAAACAAAAATGTAATTATATAAGAAAAAATATATTTTTCTTTCTTTTGAAATAAACAAATATTCAATTGTACCCTTAAATTTTCACAATATACAAAATAATCCCTCAAACAAATATAACTTATTTTAAGTCACACAGTAAATCCTATTTTTATGATATCCTTTCCCATGCAAAACGGAACAGAATATTGGCAAATCAAAATTATACACATATAACGCCAAGACGGAACACATAATAACCTATTAAGAGAAGTAATGCATACTAATCATAGAAACACATACATTTTTTTAGGAAAGAGAAAATAAAAATGACAAAATAATAAATAGAGAAATTAAGGAGAATCAAGAAAAATAGTTTTATGGGCACTCATTCATTCTCAAGTTTAGGCTTCCAATTTTAGGTTTTACATATATATGTCATTTTTAACTCATTTATATGAAATATTGCATAATAAAAAGAAAATCTATTTTTTTATTATTTTTATAAACACTTATATGAAAAATAAAAAATAAAAAAAAGTTTAAGATAGAAAAATATTTTTTTTACATTAAAAAATCTAGTATGATTTTTTATTATTTATTTTAAAAATTGTCTTTTATTTAAAAGAGAAATCTCATTATTTCAAATATAAAAAAAAATAAAATTTTAAGTTCATTAAACCCACTATATTAATTATAAATAACAATGAAATTCACTCAAATCCCTATATTTAAAAATAAGTATAATATTAAAATTCATTTAAATAAAATAATAAAAAGAGAAATTAAGGAGAATAAAAAAAATGGTTTTAATCCCACTCATTCTCAAGTTTAGGTTTCCAATTTTAAGTTTTACATATAGATTTGGTTCTTAATATAGGTATGCCCGGTATTTTCCCTTTTTTTTCATGTCTTGACTTTAGATTAGTAAAACATTAATCCAAGAAATGATAGTTCGGTTAGCAAGAGTAGGTGTCCCCCATTTATTTTTCAACCAAGGTTCGACTATTTTAAGGAACATTTTAGGAATTAAATCTTGAATTTAATTCTGAATATATCAAGCCGATGTGGGGAATGCACCTTTAAGATCGTTCGGAGAGGTGATTAGTTAATGTGCATGTAAGTTAATTTGGACATATCTAACCGTAAATTAAAAAAAAAAAAAAAAAAAAAAAAAAAAAAAACAAAACAAAAAAACATAGATTTACAGAATAAAAATAGATATGAAACCTTGAACGATCGGTTATATATATAGTTTTATTTCAAATATAATTGGTCATCTTCCCACATTAGTAATATTGAATTTCATGTAAGCAAAATGATGAATCTTTTATTTTCCGAAAACTATTCCATCGCCATTAATGGAGGGAAGATACAAGACCCACAATCTGCTGTCAGAAGGGATGTGGTTCTATACTTGTCTTCTCCTCCCACCACCGGCATTGCGACCCCTGGTTTCGCCGGATTCTCAAATTCCGGCTGGTATGTCCGGCCAAGAACCCCTTCCACTTCCGGCGACAGACCGTCGAATCTGAACTGCACCTCCAAGTGGACAAAACAGTCGTCTGCCGGCAGTTTATAGTTGTGAATCCTGTCGTCTTCCTTTGTCACAGGCACCGCCATGACCGAGACCTCCGCGAGTTCCGGCAGGGTGACCATAGCACCATTTTTGCTCGACGTTCTCTCGATTTTCAGGTCGTTTTCCGGCGATATCCACACCGACGGGTACCCTTCGGGTAAGATTATCTCTTTGCCGTTGTAGGTGAATTTCAGATGCTCGATTTGTTCGTCCCACGTTGTTGCCTTGGTTGTCTCCACGGATAAAGCGTTGGATTTGAAAAGAAGGCCGAGTGCTTGGATCCATGTGTAGTCCCGGCGCCGGCCGGCGGGTCTCAGGCCGATGAAACGGGCGTTGATATGGAGATTGTGATCGGAAACCAGGGTGAAATGCTCGTTTTTCTTCCCGTGGAAGTAGAAAACAACCCCGTCTCCGCCTATGAAGCGGGGATCCAAACATGCCGCTCCACGGCCGTTGCAATTCGGTTTCCTATCTGCAAAAAAGACCAAATTTTTCCATTGAAAGTTAGTAAATTGTCCTCGAAACGTGTAATCATGTTATTTTAACCTATTTTTTTTAATTATTTGAACAATTTTTTTTAGTGTTTTAGTTACTGTTAACTAGATTGAATTCATTGAATTAATGTCAACTAGATACGAAATTTGTATTTGAGGAGATGGTGAGTGTTGGTGGTCGGTAGTAATCTGGTGACCAGGCGAAGGTTTGGCGGAGACTCTTTATCGATGACTGGTTGAACATCGACAGTCAACGATTCAACGACCGGTGGACAAAATCTAACAATCGATGATGGAGGTCCAACAAGTGGCAATGAATTTCGATATCAGGGGGCAACAACGAGTGTCATGGTTAAGGTTAATTTAGTGAGTATAAATTGATGAGGATTAAAAATAAATAACAAAAATACTAAAAACTCAAAAAGAGGGGGGGGGATTTTCAATTTTGAATGATAAACAGTTAACTACAGTGCACCAATTTTTTTTAAGAGGAGTTTCTGTGCATTTCCAATCTATTCTTTCCCCCTTTATAAATTTTCTAAAAAAAAAGACTGTGTGTATATATATACTAGAGTATTTGGACTGGAAGGAGAATCGAAGGGATGGAGGAGACTGAAATTGTCCATAAATACCTTAAAAATAGGGAAGTGTATGACAAATGACTGTTTTTCTATCCAAAATTGTAACGAGGATAATGACGTGGACTGTAATGGGATAATGATATGTTTAAATTGAAACCATGGGGATAGAAGTGAGAGTTTGGGCAAACCTTAGGGTGGCGTTTGGTATGCGGAATTCGAGATGGGTTTGGAATGGCCATGTGAATGGTCATTCATTTCCTATGTTTGGTACATGAGATTAAATCTCATTCCCATTACTAAGAATTTTCTAATCATACAAAACATGAGATTAACCAATGCCTAGATAAACTTGGTATTAGTTAATCTCAATTATATGAGATTAAATTTTAATCATTTATCAGCCAAAAAATTAGATCAAATACTAACAAAATATTTGAATTGGAATGAAATTTTATTAGTTTAACTAATATACCATTTGAAATTTAGTTAAATTACAATTTTACCTTTTGATTTCATTCTAATACCACATATAATCTCTTTTGTTACCAAACATAGGAATGGTAATGACAATTCCATTCCATTACTATACTAATTCCAATCTTATTATCCTTGTAGTGTCAAAACCCCTCGAACTATATACAAAGAAAACTTTTTCTTGTTTTAAAATTAAAAGAAAGGATGAAAGCTTGAAGAAGGAAAAAGGGAGTTTTACTTACTCCGGCAGACGGGTCTGCAAATGGGTGAATTGCAGTTCATATAGCAAACTTTGGATTTAGGGTTCGTGGGAGATGTGGTGGGGCATTGACTCGGGCATGGCTGCGGCTTGAAAAAGCATTTGCTCCTGCGGTTCACGCAGGCTATGGTTTCTCCATTGATGATCACCACTAGCGCTGCATTAATGCATACAAAAAGGAGCAGCAAATTGCTCCAAATGGAGAATTTCATGGCTCTCTCTCTTCTTCTTCTTTTTTCTCTCTCTAGCAATGATGAAGACGAAGATGGAAATGGCAGAAATCTTGTTTCTTGATCTTATAGAGTTCTACATTTACCAAGTGGGAATTTATCAAGTTTCTTGGTCAGTTTTAGAGCAAAAGAACATGGGACGGGAGTAATTTTAATATTGAGTCAATGCTTTATTGAACAAGTGGAATTACAGAAATGTCTTCAGCGACAGCCATTGATGAGTACTTCACAAGCACGTGATGTTTTGTCAACCAGAATTTGTCATATAATAATTTGACTTTCTACTTGATTTGTATAATAATTTTTTATTTCTAGAGATTAATTTTTGGGAGAAATTATATTTTGGTCCTCGTACTTGCATTCTTTTGTATTGGTGTCCCTCCTACTCGTATTTTCAGCAATTTGACACTCCATTTTGTTGCCTCCTTTTATCTTTTCTTTCTAAACTCTATGTTTATTCATTGATCTTCACGTGGTATAAGATTTAGGTTTGGGTAATCTCGTTTGTTTGTCATTGGTTGTTTGAATATGTCTTGTTTTTTCTATTGTTTGATTACATTACATGCAAAGTAAGGTATTAGAGTATTTCATATATACAAAATGAATGTTTCCTTTTATATATTTAGAATTATGTCATTACCTAATTTAATTTAGTATTTATGTTATTTCCATATTTAATATTATGTTTCATTTTGTAATTCTTCTTTCCATTTGTATAAATAGTGGAGATTGTTATCAATAAAAATACACAAGCCATTTCTATTTCTCTATATGGTATCAGAGTATTCGATCCAAAAACTCTAGCCGCCTATAGAGAGATAAAGTTTACAGCCGCCACTGACTTTCATGGCCTCGGCTACGAATTCCGACGACGGCTGCTATAAAACAAGTTCTCCTACACAATTTTCAATTTTTTTTATTCTTTTTTTCTCAATGCCATCTGTCTACCATAAACATTCATCTTCTGTGCTACAGCTGCCGCAACTTCTCTCCCCCCACTTCTTTGCTACAACAACCGTTCCTCCCTTCTTGGAGCAGAGAATAAAATAAATAAATAAATAATTTGTTCTTCGCTTTCAAGCTTCTTCTCTCCTCTCTCATTCTTCCTCACGTTCCTAACGGCAGCAGCACCAAAAAAAAAAAATCCATCGGAAGCTTTTTCTACTATTTTTTTCTTTCTTTCTAGTATTTGTTCTTTTAAATCTTCTTCCTCCCAATAGTGTAACTCTCTCCTTGTTCTTGTTCTTCCAGTTTCTATTTTCTTTTGTTGATTTTGGTCTCTTTGGGTTATGATTCCCTCCCTACATATATAACACCCCCAACCGCGACTCCCTTAAGACCCCTCTCTCTCTCTCTCCCATCGTCTGCAATTTTCTTTTAGAAACAACCCCCTCCCCTCTCTTTATCCTGTAATTGCAGAAACTACCCCATTAGTTTTCAAAATACATCTTTTTGCCCAAGTTTCTTTATTAATAATAATAATAAAAAAAAAAAAAAAAAGGCTCCCCTCCCTCCCTTGATCTCCTAATTTGTCCCGTTACGAAATTCGTGCAGAAAAGCTCGTGCTCCACTTTCCTAACTCAAGAGTCCGATAGAGATTCAATATCTCTCTTTCTCTCTCTTTTTCACACACGCACACGATATATCTATCAGTATTTCTCAAATCTCTGGACTATTTGTAGTTCACTGTATTTGTGATCCATCTAAACTCTGTCAACTACAACGAGCCTCCAACTTACAAGATGTAGCACTTGAGGGGCCTCTGCAAGTCAGGGGTTTGTGTCTATGGCAAAATACTTGTTTGGAGAGACAACGCTTGTTACGCGCTACAATGCACCACCGCTCGCTACATTGAGCCCCCAAATGTTTCAAAAAAGTGCTCCAACGAACCTCCCAGAAACCAGATGCTGACAACACCAAGCCACTAGTATAGGCTCATCTTCTTCTACTCAAGATCCAAGATTGGATTCTCCTCATGGAACTCCATTTTGCGGGGGCATATTAGAGTATTCCATATATACAAAAGGAATGTTTCCTTTTGTATATTTGGAATTATGTCATTACATAATTTGATTTAGTATTTATGTTGTTTCCATATTTAATATTATGTTTTCTTTTGTAATTCCTCTCTCTACTTGTATAAATAGTGGAGATTGTTATCAATAAAAATACACAAACCATTTCTATTTCTCTTCCTTTTGTATATATGGAATACTCTAATATAGGGTTGCATGTGAGAGTGGGTGATAGAATCTCACATCGAATATGTGAGACTTCCTAAAGTAGTCTATATATGAAAGAAGTTACTCTACTTGACATTATATGATTTTAAGTTGGAACCTCCTAACAGTGGTGTGGTGTGGACTCTATTCGTCGTTTCATTTGCGAAGTCAATGACTAGGACTGTTAAGGTGTCTGATCTGAAGATATCCTGGGTGCTGCTCGCCGATTCCACAAATCCTCTCGACGGTGATTGTGTCACTAATTTTGGATGACGCAAGGTGGATGATTTTCATGGTGGCGTAGGTATTGATATCACTCAAATGAAGGTAAAGTTTGCACCCTATTTGTCTATTATCTTCCTTTTTCTACGAATATTCATGGGCTTCACTTAATGTTTAGAGGGTTTGGAGAAATTATAAATGTTTTCATTCCTAAAAAATGGAGAATGAGAGTAAATTTTGCCATTGATTTTGTTAGATTCGACTTAATGAGTTAGGCTAGGGTTGCAATTAATTGTTGGAACGGGGTAGAAATCAGGAGAAGTAGAATTGGGGTAAAATTTACAGATTTCGATGTGGATACTGGAAATTGGGAGCTTAAACAGAGTATCTGGAGCTCATCATCTATTAGTGCTCTAGATAAGCATTCTAACCCTTGAAGAAAGCCCGTTGTTGCTAAAGATAAAGTTAAGTTAGTTTGGAGAATCAAAGAGCAAAAGAGTTCAACCTTAACTCGTTAAGAGGAGTGTAAAGTTGAGGGGATTGTTTATGACCTTCCAAGTGTTGAGTCCATTAACAAGGGTGAGTTAACTCTTCCGAAGAAGATTGGAGATGAGGGAATTGATCATGTATCTATGGTAAATAACAGAAAGAATTCCAAGTTTGAAGGATTAAAACTAAAGAATATATCTGGCGGTTATCCTATGATAAAATTTAAAGGGAAGCAGAAAAATAATTTAGGCGATTCTGTAAGTTATAATGATCTCATTTGGATAATTTTATTTTCAGATGAAAATTTTAGTATTTATTCTAGAATTGTTTTTCAAAGAATAGTTAAGGTGATAGAGATCGGTAGAAGGCTAGGCCTTTTTGTAAAGCTTAAAGATTTCGAGTTCAAAGAGAAAGTTTTTAAATTGATCTATAGGGAATGGAAAGTCATGAAGTTTCGCATTGTGGTTATTTTGATTGGTGTTTAATTGTTTGTTTCATTTTAAGTTGGGCCTAATGGTATAATTAGTTTTCCGACGTATTTTGATTGTGGTTGTTTTTAGGTGGTCTATTTTTGGTTTCATTCAAGTGATGTTTTTTAGAATATTCACACCTATTATTTTGGGTCGGAAGTGAGATGTGCTAATCGTGTGGTTAATTTTGACAGCGATAACACTCATTATTTTCGAGAAAAGAAGTTTATGTCAGATAAGGAAGAAGGATGTAATCCATGCCTTTCTTTAGAGAGAAAATAAAAGCATATCAGGCAAAAGGAAGGTCAAAAGAACTTCCCAGTATGCCAAAGACAGTGAGAGAGAAGAACTGAAAAAAGACAACAATAATAAGGTTTGCGCTGAGATTTTTACATCTGAATCAACAGCTATTATGACAATTGGTTTCTTATTTTGTTTAGTGTCATGTAAATGATAGGTGTGGTGTTTGGTGTATTAGATGTGTATTTTGTTTCTTAAAGTGTTCAATTCAGGTCTCCGGAGATACTTGGTGCTAGGATATTGGCACTAGCTGGGTTCCCATGTTTGGGCAATTACTCTAATTCATGAGTCTAAAGATGTGTATAAACTATGTATTTTTACTGGTGTCGGGAGTTTCGTGGCTACATGTAGACTTGTGTCGTATAGTAAAGAAGACACTAACCCTTATTTATATAAACAATGCTTACCGAAAAACACACACACAAGGGACTAATAGAATTTCACAATGAAATGGAGGGCTACATGAAATCCGTGTTACAAACACAACCTTAAACACCATAATTTCAAAACAATATTTATTTGGTATATGGTACTTAGAAACAATTATAATTAAGACATTGAATTTGAACCATAATCATAGATTTTCAGACCATTATTAGTTCGTTAAAAAGGTCTTTATTCTTATGAGCAACATAGGACTTGATCACGTGGGATCAATTTATTTCTTGCAAACGATTCCAGTTCCGCCGGCCGGTCCGCCGGAGCAATCAAGGGTGGCGTATTCCACGGCCAATTCTATTTTTTCTGTGATTTGTTTGCCCGGAGAGAACACGCAGGCATCACAGTGAGTGGAGGTAAGCGACGCCGTCTTGTACTTGTCTTCTCCACCCACAGTCGGCATCGCCACTCCGGGCTTTGCCGGGTTCTCGAAATCCGGCCGGTAAGTTCGGCCGAGGACTCCCTCGACATCCGAAGAGAGGCCAAAGAACCTGAATTGGACCTCGAGGTGAGCGAAGCAGTCGTCGGAAGGTACCCGGTAGTTGTGAATCCGGTCGTCTTCCTCCGTTACCGGCACTACATTGACGGCGACCTCCGCCACGTCCTTTACAGACACCACGACGCTGTTTTTGCTCGAAATTCGTTCCACTTTAATGTCCCTATCTGGGGAATTCCACACCGCGAGTGGACCCGCCGGGAGGACCACCTCTTCGCCGTCGTAGTGGAATTTGAGATGGTCGTTGTCAGCATCCCATGTCGCCGTTTTTGTGGCCTCCAGAGAGAAGGAGTGGGCGTTGAATAGGAAACCCAGGGCCTGAATCCAGGTGAAATCACGGGTCCTGCCGGCGGGGCGGTGGCCGATGAAGCGGGAGTTGATTTGGAGGCGGCGGTCGGAGACCAAGGTGAAATGCTGGTTGCTCTTCCCGTGGAAGTAGAAGACTCTGCCGTCTCCGCCGATGAAACGAGGGTCGTAGCATGCTGATCCGAAGCCGTTGCAATTCGGCCGGCGATCTATAGAAACATGATCAAAAAAAGAAGTTATAAGCCCAAAATGTAGCATGCGATTGAGAAGTCATTCCATCACTCTATTAAGTTTGATTTTTTTTTTTTTTTTAAATTTATTTTCTTAAAACAATTCCTAGAAAAACATGAATAGTCATTTAAAAAAAAATTAAGAAAAAAAACATCTTAAATTTAGTGAAGTAATAAAATGATGAAAATATCTCAATTAGAAGATCGCTTACTAAGCACAATCTATTTTTTGTCCAAAATCATTTACAACGTTTCAATTTTGCGGAATTGAAACAAAAGTGGAAGTTGAGGGATAAAATATACAATTCAACAAATTTCAAGGTCCACACAAAAACACCCCCATATTTTAGGGACCAAAATGTAATTTTTACAATTTTTTTAAGCAGAAATAAATTGCATGTGTAATTTTTTTTTTTTTTTTTTTTTTTTTTTTTAATACTCGCGAGTGTTCCTATACCCATATAGGGTGTGAGACCAATCTTATTCGGAGTGCGTGACTATCCCTCTCAATAAATGTTTTTTAACAAGTTCGAACTTCTGACCTTGCAGAGTGTTTTCAACTATTTTAACTCAATCCAGCGTACGTGTCATGATGTAAAAGTCAATAAAATAAAAAATCTTACGCCTGCATTCAGTCCTGCAAATGGGTGAGTTGCAGTTGAGGTAGCAAACCCTAGCTCTGGGATCGTCGGAATAACCGGTCGGACATTCCTCCGGGCAAGTAAGGGTCCTGCCGTAGCACCGAGTTCCGTTGATGCTGCAGGTGTAAGAATACCGGCTCTGACCTTTCACTTCCACCGCCACTGAAACAATGAAGACCAGAACAGCGATGAAGAATATGATCTTCTTCATGGTTTATAAATCTATCTGATGTAAGAAGAGAATGATTTATTTGGTTATTTTTGTGCTCCATTTATAGACTTCTTTGAGGTGTTTAATTAATTGTGTTCCAAAAAGTGAAACTTAGATTTATGGGTAGAGAACATGGGATTACTTCACTTGGATAATAGATCAAACCCTTTGCGCACCTTCACAGAATGAGTTCTTAGAAGCTTAGTATGAAGAAAAAAAAAAACAGGGAAAGATAGCTTAGCTGGAGATTACCTTTTGCGGGATTCTTAATCTTGGTCAACCCATTATTGCTTGTTGGTCGAGAAATCTTGTCAACATCCGTAATTGATCCGATTAGAGTCTAGGTGAATTTTTTTTTTATTTAGGTGATGCTCCCCTGTATGGTGGGTGCTGCCTGGTAAACGGTCCATGGTCAACGGTCAAAAGTCCTTAAATTCCAAGTTTGTACATGTACAAAAACCCGTTGGGGTGTGCCCAACGAAAATTTTCTGGTGTTAGAATAAGAGTTTGGGGGAAAAGAGTATGACATTGACTTAAGGGGAAATTCTTAACATTCTTCGTATATCTGGAGCATTTGTTACCAAGAGAAATTGGATTAGTCTTGCCAAATTAAGGTCTTGAGCACGATCAATTAGCATAATCCAACTGGGGGCCAATGAAGAGGCGCGTGGCATGATTTAGATTAATGGGCCTTGTGTTTTGGCCCACCAAGAGAAGCCCACGAGCTGGTCTAGAGGATCATAAGGCGAGGCTTCGTCCACTGACGTGTAAGATCTTAGTTGGTGACCTAGAGATTCCATCGGTTGCTGGGTAGAGGCCGGACCGGGCCACACAGTGGTAAACACCCTACTTTTGGGCCGTGGGTGTAAACGAGCACGAGCTCGACAGACTGCTAGGCGGTGTCAGTCTAGGAAGGAGCCCTAGGTGGTCCAATCAACTTAGTCGGTGAACGTTGACCGGTCAAGTGGTCTCCTCAGGACCCTACCTGACCACATTTAGGGCTGTGACTGATCATCGGTGGCCGGTGGAAACATCCCTCATCAATTACTATAATATTTTTTTAAAAAAAAAAAATTATATACAAATAATTGTAGAGAAAGGTAGTACTAAATTGACAAGAAAAAAAATATAGAAAGTGTTTTAGATAGAGATAGTTGTAAACATTATTTTTATACAAAAATTTATACATGGATAATTGTTTAAGTTACTTACATTTAGTTCTTAATAAATTCAATAATTAATTTTAAGTTTTATCAAACCGGCAGTCATAAATCTCAATAATTGTCATCATTTAGGAAAACATGATATTCCTTTAATCTCCATTTATGACATGCAATTACATTTATGTTAAATTTATAGTATTTACTTTATTGATTAATTTATTTCTATTGAGCCATATATTAGTAAAATGTAACTAGACTAGTCTCTCTCAAGTAGAAAAGTTAGTTCACGAGATTGATTTTTCGGCACAGGTATAATTTAATCACCAGTCCATTCCATTTCTGATGACCCGACTTGAAATAAGCCATCAAGCCATAAGTTCAGCTTTAGAATTAGCGGATCAGTAGTAAGGCCTACTACTAACTATATGGTTAGTCACGCGGTCTAACATGGACTAAATCAATTCGGTGAATCAGATATTGTCATAAGAATCTGGACCAAATCAGTCCTAAATCAAGAGAATAATTAAATATGAAATTTAGTATAAATATGTCTCGTTAATGCTTAGAAGATATAATAACTTTCACGTTGGAGGGTCTTTGGCTCAGATCACTGAGAAGCAAAAGATAAAAGTTAATGAGGACCTATTTAAGAAGTTTTCAAATTTTAGTTCCTTTATTTTAAACAAGAAATTAAGGTGATTAATTAATTAACGGTGGTCCTGAGAAGAATCCAGGTTCTGGTTAAAGTCGATGCAGGGGCGGCAGCCGCAATCCTCGAACCGGCACATGCCGCAGCCGAAGCAGACGCATCGGGTGCACCCCCTGCAGTTCGCCACCGCCGGACATCCCCTCACCGCCTTCCTGCTTTTCCTCTCCTCTTCGTCGCCGCAATTCATCCTGAAAAACAAAAAATACACGATGAAGTATGAATCGATTAATTCGAAACCGTATCGATGGATCGAGTGGTGGTCTGATTCACGTACTGGCCGGACGGCATATCGGAGCATTTCCAGTCGCCGTTAGCCAAGGCGCAGTGGTAGATCCGGCATTCTTTCTCGCTCCGGAGCAAGAATCGACGATCTTTGCCGCAGCGGGAGCACCGGACGAACTCGTCGCGGTGAACCGTCAGGCCGCGGAGGGGCCGGTGGAAATCCTCCTTGTGGTACTTCAGCAACGCCGTCCTCCAAAGAGCTATCCGTTTCCCGTCGGTGTCGGTGACGAAGATTTGGCTCTTCCACTTCCTCACGGACCAGGGTTTTCCGGCATGTTTAGCGAATTCGGCCGGAGAAAATATCGTCTCCGCGGCTAATTTAATTGAAATGGACATATTTATCATAATAACCCCAAAAGGTTTATTTGGTTTACATTCTCATCCCCACAAAATAAACTTTTTAGAAAATATATCTAATTACATAATTTTAAAAAATAGAAAATAAAAAAATCATTACTTATATATAAAAACGTATTTTTGGTTCCCTTTTTCATTTTTACACTTTCTTCTGTCTTTTTTTCGATTGTTGGATATGTGCAAATTCCCTTTATCTGCACATATCATGTGGGATCTGCACGGATCTAGAGAAGAAGAAGAATAAATGAAGAACAAAGAAGAGAAAAAACAAGAAGAAAAGAGGTGGAACAACCGAGCAGCGATGGGGTGTTAGTGTATTTTTAAGAAAACTAATGGATAAAATAGGGGGGAAAGTGAAGTTATTTTTAAAGGGTAAAATGATAATTTCAAAATAATTTTATTTTTTCAAATGGGGTGTATATTTATAAAAAAAAATGTACATATAGAATTACCCTATTGTATTTACTATTTTTTTTTTTTTTTTTCTCATTTATCCCTATTCTAGCACGGAAAATATGCAATGAAAATATAGACTGAGACGAAAATATGGTATTTGTTAATTTCTTGTTTTTTTCCATTTTACCCCTATATCAACAAATATTGTTTTATAATCTTCGAAGATTTCAAGTTAAAATCATACGAATATATATAAAATAATTCATTTGATCAATCCGATAAAACGATATCCCTATCTATCAGAAGTGATTGGAAAAATAAAACAATAACCGGAGAGAGATCGAGAGAGAGGAGGAGATAGAGAGAGAGAGACCTCCAAGAGAGTGATGTTGGGGGCATTTGCAGGTGATTTGAAGGTTTCCATCAGCAAAAACCCTAAGCTCCCCAGCAGAGTCACCAAATTTAGGATGAGGGCACAAGCATGTCACCTCTATGTAACCCTCTTTCCTCTTCACTCCAAGTATACCACTTAACTC
The DNA here is from genome assembly GCA_016647705.1 of Eucommia ulmoides. Lineage (NCBI taxonomy): Eukaryota > Viridiplantae > Streptophyta > Magnoliopsida > Garryales > Eucommiaceae > Eucommia > Eucommia ulmoides. The sequence continues at coordinate 2,353,589 of CM028326.1, read as the reverse complement.
ATCTTCCCTAAACATCATGCTTGATCTCTCCATTCCTCCCTTTTTTTCTCACCTGAAAATAAAAAATCATGAAAAACGAACTCTTAACGTTGTATTGATGTTGAGATCTTGATCGTTTGTGCATAAATAGAACAAAAATTGATTTAAATACATCTTTTCGTTTCGTTTTTAAGTTCTGTTGACCTAAAAAAACTGATCGAATTACAACAACCCATCATTTAGATAAACTTACCTTGAAAGCTTGTTCTTGGAATTTTAACTTCCGTTCTGCTTTGAGAAAAGACGACGATGGCACTACCTTCGTTGTTTCCTGTCTCGTACAGTAACATCTTAAAACTGACCTTTATAATTAGCAGGAGCAATCTAAGAAAAATTACAAACATTTATTACTTGGTTATATAGAGTAGTCTACACGCTGTCAAGTAGATGCGATAATTAAAACGAAAGAAAATTTTAATAATCAAATTCGAGAAATATAAAAATTCTATTATATAAATCTGATTTCTCCATCACACTGGTATTATGCTCTATGGTTCTATAATAAATATGAATTTCCCCTTTTCTTAGATTGCAAATCTAAGAAATGTGGAAGTAATAATTTCATGGACATCCACATTAACCTTCTGTTTGCTTTCCTGATAATGGTTATTTATTTTAGGAGCTTTATATTGAAAAACTATAAGTTTCAATTTATTATTATAATTTTTTTTAATGATTAAAATTTTAATCCATTTAACCCACACGTTACAATATTTTTTTCGGAAGTCCAAAATTATTATAAAACATAAAATTGATATTAATTTTTTCATGTAAAAAATTACAGTAATTTTTATGATGTATAGTGACTTTTGGTCTTGTAGCGTACAAACTACATGTATTAAATTTTTAATTTTGTATATTGTTCATAAAAAAAATCTTTTCTTTTTGACAAATGACCTAATAATTGCATATTTTCACAAATTCTATTTTTCCAACCATGGAATTAAACTATCACTAAGAAAAGGTGAAATTAAAAATGATAGTTCTTTTATTTATTTTTTAAAAATAAAAGAAATAACAAAATCGTGTGGTGCTGCATTTTTATCCTCAATTTACTAATATTTTTTTATTTAAATTGTTAATTTCAATTGTCTAAATGTATGTAAATAACTTCTTTAAGTTTATAATTATATCGGTTAATAGGAGAAAGTATATTTTTTTTTTTATCAATATTCGATTTTTCTAGAGGGTATTTTAGTAATAAAATTTTTAAAAAATATTTGAATGTACAGATTGAATTTTTAAGATTGTCCCATTTGGGGGCACCTTTAAAAAAGATACTTGACCTTTTTTTTTTTTTTTATTTTGTTATACAGTAAGGTGTGTCCAGGTCAGTTTACGCGTACATCGACTAATTACCTTACTGGACAATCTTAATGGATTGTTGAAAATTTGACTAAATAAAATAATAGATATATGAGAGAAGTTTCTCTGACAAGTGGGAGTTTGAGATGATAGATTTGCGGAAAATCATGTTTTAACCTCCAAAGTGGGAGATTGTTAAGAATTGGAGATTAAAACAATGATATTACCGGACCATCATCATTAATGGGTGGTTAGCTAGAATCATTAATGAGAATAATTAATGAGGTGGAAGAATTATCTCCCTCATTAATGAGATAATTGACTAATCTTATTAATAAGGAGGTTGGCTGATGAACCATTTCCCTACAAATAGAGAAATAGAGAGTTGAGTAGTGGTGGTGACATATGTAAGTGAATCCCAAAGAAGCAATGTAATGGCTATTTTAAGTATATAAATATATTAGGTAGAGCGTTTGGCTCCTCTAATATGGGTATATGTATACTTGAGCATAAGAGTGTTTTTTCTTAGGGTATGTTTGGTTGGAAGGGTGGGAAAAGAAAATGAAAGGTAAATGAAAAAGATATTTTTTATCCTCTGTAGACGGAAAATCATTTTCCTTAGTATGTTTGGTTGGAGAGATATAGAAAGATGGGAAATAATATTGTGTGTATATTAAAAAGAGAAAAAAGTAATATATTTTTTTATTTAATTTATTATTTTACCCTTACTATAAATAAAATGAGTATTTGTTATATAAAATAAAAGGACAAAACTGTAATTTTGACTTTTTTTTCCACCTTCTTTTCCCCATATTTGGGAGAGAAAAAAAATGAATCATTTCACCCTCTAATTTAATTTCTCTTTTCCTTTTTACCTCCAACCAAACACACTGAGGGGGGGGGATGGATCATTTCACCTTCTATTTTTATTTTCGGGGAAATCCATGTAAATAATTGGGAAGCATTTAACTCTCTGATATGGGTTATGGGTATGCTTTGTAAAAACTGTATTCTTGGAAATTTTGTATTCTATAGGTTTTGGTTGTAAGGAAAAATTAGTGAGAGTGCGGTTGTAATAATTTTTCACATAATGAATTTTCTGTGGTTATCGTTGACAACGACAGTGATTTTTTCCCAGTTTTGGAGTTTCCGCTATAATTATTATGTTGTATTTTTTAATTTCTCAGTTATTTTTTATATTCTGTTAATTGGATCATGAGAGAGAATTTAGATATTAGTATGAAATTCTCAATAGGCACCCTCCCAACATTGGCCAGTGCATTCAGGATTAAATTAAGGGAAAATTACCTATTAATCCCAAAAAAAGAAATTATTTACCACTTATTCCCATCGATTTTTCTTTGCACCGATTAGTCCCGTCAACACGTTCTTCTTGCACTAATTAGTACCATCAACATTTTTTCTTGCACCAATTAGTCTCATTTTAAAAAATGGGGAGAATTGAGTTTACCGAAATGCCCTCCCATGAGTTTCACATTGAGAAGGAAGATCGTCAAATTGGTGTACCACCGCTGTCATCCGCCTGCCGGTCGCCATCGCCGATTGCCGGTCGCCGGTCGCCGCCGCCATAAATTACAACTTTACCCTAAACTTTATCACTTTTTGTCACTTTTATATGTTCCAAAAAAAAAAATCGTAATTTTAGGATAAAATCGTTACTAAACGTAATGTAAAATAAGAGAACAATTGATGTTATATTCAACATTTACAGGTGTTCAATGTAAAATCATATGTATTTTACTCTGCATACAAAAATAAGAGAATAATAGATGTTACATTCAACATCCACATGAGGGGTATTTTGGTTAAAAAAAATAACATTAAAAAAAAAAAACAGTTGATGTTACATTCAACATCCACATGAGGGGCATTCAACATCCACATGAACGGTATTTTGGTTAGAAAAAAATAACATTAAAAAAAAAAAAAACACAGTTGATTTTACATTCAACATCCACATGTGTTGAATGTTACATTCAACATCCATATGAGGAATATTTTGGTTAGAAAAAAATAACATTAAAAAAAAAAAAAAAAACATTTAATGTTACATTCAACATCCACAGGTGTTGAATGTTACATTCAACATCCACATGAGGGGCATTTTGGTCAGAAAAAAATAATATTAAAAAAAAAAAAAAAACAGAGTTGATGTTATATTTAACATGCACAGGTGTTGAATGTTATATTCAACATCCACATGAGGGGCATTTTGGTCAAAAAAAAATAACGTTAAAAAAAAAAAAAAAAAAAAAAAATGACACAGTTGATGTTATATTCAACACTCACATGTGTTAAATGTTACATTCAACATCCACATGAGAGGCATTTTGGTCAGAAAAAAATAGCATTAAAAAAAAAAAAAAAAAAAAAAAAAAAAAATACCAAACAAACAAACAATTGATGTTACATTCAACACCGAATGTTACATTTAACATCCACATGAAGGGTATTTTGGTCAAAAAAAAAAATAGCATAAAAAAAAAAAAAATTAATAATTTTGATGTTACATTCAACCTCCATGTAAGGGGTATTTTGGTCATAAAAAGACAAAATGACTTATTGGTGCACAAAAAAAGTAATGGGAGTATTTGGTAATTTCTTTTGTATTTTAGGACTAAATGGTGCATGCCCCTTAAATTAAAATATATATATATATATATATATATATATATATATATATATATATATATATATATATATATATTTATTTATTTATTTATTTTCCGTGCAAAAAAATATACTATTGATAGAAGGCTGATTTATTTTTGTCTCGATCTCTAGGATAGCAACCTAGGTAATGCTAGAAAATTCTGTTTTTTCTCTTATCTCTATCTTGAAATCGACTAAAAACCAATAATCTTCCATGACGAACCCAGTTCCCTTGTTCTAAAATCTGTATTTTGATGACAACATTTCTGCAAATTTCCATCAATTTCTCACCGTTTGGCACCCCACATGATGATTCAATCAATAAACACAGCTGTTCTTCGCTTAAATTTTCCGAACCCATCAGGTTTCACCCTCTATCGAGATGGAAAACTGGTTCTTTCTACCGGAAGAATAGCTTCCAATTAGGAGCTTATAGGGGGAAATTCCCGTTTAACAGAGACAGAGAAAGGATTTTCCTAGATGGGTGGAAGAGGAAGAAGCGAGTGGTTGTGGTGAGATTCAATCAAGGGTTTGGGTTTAACGGCGGCGGCGGCGGCGGAAACAATGCAAGGGTTTTGGGTAATCTTGCTTTGGCTATTGGATTGATTTATCTTTCCGTCACCGGCCAGCTCGGTTGGGTTCTGGATGCAATCGTTTCAATTTGGGTCTCTCTCTCTCTCTCTCTCTCTCTCTCTCTCTCTCTCTCTCTCTATATATATATATATATATATATAGTAGTTGAAGATGTCTGTATAAACAGCAACCTTTTTGTGTGTTTCAGCTATTTGCAGTGCTTCTACCAATACTAGGGTTCGGAGCTTTCCTCTTGTGGGCAGGACGAGATGTGGTTCAAGGCACTGTAAGCCTTCTTCTTCACCTGAAAACCCTTTCTTTTTTCTCAACTTTCCTCTTTCATGGCGGGCATGAAAGAACAACAAGCTTAAGTTTTCAAATTTTAAGCAGCTTATCTTCACAGTTTATGCATATTCTACAAGCATGATGAGTTTGTTTGATCCAGTAAATATTGAAAGTTGTTAGAATAATTGAGAATCAAATATTAGGAAAGAATAGAAGACAATTGTAGGGGTGGTCTTGGGTCTCTTTCAACTCTAAACGCTAGCTCATGAGGTATGGTTTTCCTTCACACTTATAACTTGACCACAGTATGGAGATGTGGGATAAACCCAACAATTTCTCTCACACATTAGGCCTTTGGTTGACTGGCCTCGACTAGTTTCTTCCTTTGTGTCTATTAGATCAGAGTTGTGTAAACTGGATTCTGATACCAGTGTAGGGGTGGTCTTAGACCTCTCTTAAACCTAAAAATTAGCTCGTGAAGTGAGATTTTTCCTCACATTTATAACTTGACCACAAACCCAAAACCCAACAACAATTGTATTGATACGCATGAAACCTACAAAATACAAACAAAATTTACATAGGTGTCTATATATAGACAGTGATTAGGGTTTGGTGTATTGGGCTCTAGGTAAGCTAATGGGCTAAGACCCATATATACATATACATATATTAACAGACAGATTTCTTGGTTATATGCAGTGCCCCAACTGTGGAAATGATTTTCAAGTTTTGAAGTAAGATCATCTTGATCCAATTTCCATTACAAAGAGAATTTATAGTTTATATACATGTGTATACACACACACACACACATATATATATATATTGAATAATGCTATAAAATTTATTGCAGATCAACTCTGAATGAAGAGTTGCAGTTGTGTCCCTTTTGTACTCAACCATTCTCAGGTAAAACAACGTTAGAGCCTCTCCTCTGGCTCTGTATTTCTTCAATATTCTATCTTTGTGAATTTGATTTTTTTTTAAATAATTTTTAATTTTTTTGTTCTTGTAGTGGTTGAAAATGAGTTTGTAAGTGATCCTGTGAAATTCACAAACGAATCGAAGACATTCGGACAAGTTTTCAACGACTTCTATTCTGGTTCCAAGAAAGGTAGTTCTTCTTTTGGTTTAGTTTTTGAAAACTGTTGAAAAAAATTTGAATACAGGTTCTGAAAATTGTGAGAAATTGTTAAATATTTTGAAGGTAAAAGTGATGTGTGGTGGAAATTTTTTTAGAGTAATAAAAAATAAAGACAAAGAAAAAAGGGTTAATATTAGATTTATGGTGTCCTTGGTGAACAATCCATGAAATTAATTTTTTTGCTCGTGGATTATAGTAATTTTTGTAGAAATCCACAATTATTATACCACATAAAAGTCACTATAATTTTTCCGTGTAAACAATTACAGTAATTTTTATGATGTACAGTGATTTTGGACTTTTGATAGAATTATTGGACCTCTCAAAAAATTATTGTATTGAGTGGTTGATGAATAGTAAATTGCAAATTATGCAGTCATGGCAAAAAAAAAAAACAAATAATAAAAATAGAATATTAAAAGTAGGTGATTTGATAGATTGAGTATTTTGAAAATCGATTTGTAAGTTCTGTTGTTAAAAGATGAATGCTAGTATTTTTGAGTTTTTGAAAATAAAAACTCCTTAGGTTTTGTTATCTTTCATACTCGTTTTCAATAATATTCAGATAAAATCGAGTACATGAACGAAATGTGTGAGTATCATCTCGGAATTATACATGTTTTTTTCCCTACAGGAAAAGAGCCATCTACTGCAGTTGTTGATGTTGAAGCGAAAGTTATCGATGCCGACTAACGCAACTTATGGTAAAAAAGCCCTTACCGGTTTAATCTTCCATTTTTCAAGTTTCAATTTGAAAAAAAAAAAAAAAAAAAAAAGAATAGCGAAATGTTTGACCCCTATAGTTGCAATTTGAATATATAGCACCCTGAAGTTTCGTGATCGTCCCGCTTTAGACGAAATCAATACCCCCATTACATGTTTGGACAATAAAAAGTTAGTTGTCGTGCATCCAACTATTTCTAAGTAGATTTTATTGGCATTTCTAATCTGCCCTGGGGGGTCAGAAGGAAGAGGTTGGAATATCTATAAAAACTTTTAAAATCAATCAGGTGCATGACAGATAATTGTTTTTTGTCAAATTGTAATGGGGATATTGACTTAGATTTTAATAGGATGATTAAGAAACTATAAGATGTTATATGTTCAAATTGAAATCATGCGGACCAAAGTGAGATTTTAGTTGATCTTCAGGGATACAAATTTGTAGGGTGGCCTTGGGCCTCTCTAACTCCAAAAGGAGTTAGCTAATGAGGTGAGTTTTACTCTCACATTTATAACATGACCATCAGTCTCTTCCACATTCGATTTGGGATAAAACCCAACAATCTTTCCCTTACACATTAGGTCTTTGGTCGGTGACCTCTCGACCAATCTCTCTTGTTGTGGCTAGTGGGCTAAAATTGTTGTAACCTGGACACTGGTATCAGTAGATGGTGGTCTCGGCCCTCTCTTGACCCAAAGGGTAACTCGTGATATGAGCTTTTTTTCCACACTTATAATTTAATTACCAGTCCCTTCTAGATATAATGTGGGATAAAAACCCAACAAAATTGTCGATATCCCAAAAAAAAAAGGGTCTCTAATTTGTTCATGGTATTCATGGTTGTAATATTGCAGGCACATATTTGGCTATTACAGAGTTGATAATTGTATTGATTCATACTACTGTTGAAACAGAAGACGTGGAGAGGGAAACCAACTGATAATCATGCCAGAACAAGAAGCAGATTCAAAATGCAGATACTGCTTTCTTCTCAATTTTTGCCTGTGGCACCATGCGTGTATAATGTTTTCGACCGCAATATTTACACTTTGAACCCCTGTAGTTGTATGATATTTTCTTGTTATCAGATTGTAAAGCACGGATCGATATTTCTTGTTATCAGATTGTAAAGCGCGGATCGAGACTACTTGTAACGAGTTTGTTTGAGCTATGTACGACTCCAATGCTATAAAATCGGAGTTGTGAAAAGAGTGTTTTTGTGTGGTAACCTACTAATTACTGCACAACGATAAGGAACTGTCTGTGGATCTATCGCAGTTGTTGATATTATATCCACTAATGATGATTCTACTGCAAATGTGAGACCTATCACCACGTCCGCGTTTGGACCTGAAACCATACGAAGGGAGGGGAGTTTTCTTTTTCGTTTTTTCGTTTTTGTGGGTAAATTGCAGTATGAACTAAACAAACGATATTCATTCAACCACAAGTAAGCACATATGGTACATATATACACATTCGACCTCGTTCCTCAAACTACAGATGCTTGCCCCAAAAAAAAAGACATCCCAGTATCACAATCTTTGAACAAAGAAGGAAAGCTTGCATTTATAGGACATGTCTGCACGCCGAAGACTGTTCATTTTCTCACAAAAGCATGAAATTCCTGATTCAACTTTTCTGCAACGAACACAAGAATTAAATTAGACTATCAACTAATACAAACAGAACCACTAAAAAACATTTTAACATATATTGTCGGAAGACTGGGCATCCGAAGGTTCGGAACCTCAATTTTCGGACAAAAAAACAGCAGTTTTACCTCAGTCAAAGCTTTCCCACTTGATTTATTCATATGATTCAGCAGTTATAATAACAACTCCAATTAGTGGTCTTCTCCAAACCGTTTATTAGCTAAAGGGAAAGGGAAAGTTTTGGAAAAGGCCCTTTACCGGCAGCCCTGTCCACTTTCAATATTTACTTATTTGGAAATAAAAAACCAAACATTAATCATAGCAGACACATGCTAGTTACAGACATCCATGAATCCATGAAGTGCAAGGCTGCAACTATAATGTAAGAATACCAAAAGGTGATGAACACAATTGCATAAACGAATTGTAACATGTTGTCCACTGGCTTAGTAATTTTTTGACCGAGTTACTAGTAGTAGCTCACATTGTACTTCATATATTAGACAGTTTTTTCAAATGGTTTTCCTGTATCCGTTCATGGGCACCATTAATCAAGGAGACAAACTAGGTCAATGTGACAAGAACGTAGTCTTTTTGAGTGGAGGATATTGTGAAATCACACATTTGTAAAAAATTGTCTGATATATACAACACATTTTGGGCCACGTGAATTCGGTCCAAAAGTTAATAAGCTAGTGGATCGCATGGGGCCTGTAAGGTGATCTTGGGTCTCTCTCAACCCCAAAAGCTAGCTCCTGACCACTAGTCCCTTCCACATCCGATGTAGGATAAACCTAACAATCTCTCCCTCACATATTGAGTCACTAATACTAGACTAATCTCGCTCTTTGTGGCTATTGGGACAGAATAAATGTAAGCTTTGATACCAGTGTAGAGTGGTCTTGAATCTCTCTCAACCCAAAAGCTTGGTGAGAGTTTCCCTCACACTTGACCACCAACCCCTGCCACCTACGATGTGGGATTAAACCCAACAATATGATATGATTCTCGTAGTTATTCACTCATGGAAATATCATATGAACATGGACACATAACAAATGAACTAACCACAGCCGGACAAGTCTGGCTTTTTCCTCAGAGAGAAAGCCCGGCAAAAAGCAAGACCAACTCTTCATCCTGCAATGTTGTTTGCTGACACAAAACAAAGTAACAAACACTGAAACATCACCTTCTTCTATATCCTCCATAGCAAGTTTTTAAGAGGGCTTAATCTTCTTACACTAGACAGGGACAGCACCAATACAAACATGTAAGAAGTAATAATCTCATCACGGCTACCTGAACAGGCAAAGCCAGTAGGATTTTGTTCAGTACCCGAGTTGCAAAACTGTTTCTTGCAGGAACTCGGTTCGATCTTCTTGTTTCTTCATGAGAAACTGTTTTTACATCTTCAGGACAAATGTTTTTGACCTCAGTGCTCCACATACTACTATTTTCTAGCTGATTAAGGGCGATGTTGCCCTTGAAATGAATAAACGAAGCCAGTTTTTTAACAGTTTTACCTGTCAAAAGTTCATGAAACCTTATGTAACATGAGTTATTACTAATAATACGATGATCTGACATTAAGAACTTGTTATTACAGCGAAAAAGGACAGATTTTATCACAAATCAACGAACTTAACTGAAAAATTGAAAGATGAGAAAGGGCGTAATGACCTAAAGTTTTATCTCTGAAGGCTAAAAAGGACGTGTCTATATCTGTTTGTTCGCAGTCAGAAGGTTTATCCGCTTTTATCTTCTTCCCCGCCGCTTCCGCGTTTCCAGCGCCTCAATCTGGTTTCCAGAACGTTTCCGAACCCGACCCAATCTTTCCTGATAAACAGATAAGTGCAAGGGTAAATTACACTTTATACCTTAAACCCTAAAGTGAAATTTCCTTTATACAACTTGAACTTGTAGGATATTATTGCAAGTTAATAGTTGGGAAGGTCTAATTAAATTTAACCTCTTACCTCCTTTAGCGATTTTCAAGTCTGCGAGAGTTTACTCGTATTAGGTTTGTCCCACAGGATACCAGTGATCAAGTTATAAGTATAAGAAATTAACTTTTAAAATTGAGAAAAATCGAAAATTACCCTATACTGGTATTTGATGGGGTTAAAATTTACATCAATCCTCTCATTTATTTAAACATACATCTCACGTGACTTGACTGAGACAATGGGCCTGGTGAGGACATTGGTGTTACTAGGCCGAAGGAAAATAAGGAGGTGGTCTTACATCGGCCCATGGCGAATAGAACTTCAACCCAACATGATAATTTGAATATAAGCTGCCAATGGTCCATCCAATAGCCTAATATGATGGTAAGCCAACGAACAACCACGCAATGCCCACCATCCCACTTGTCTAAGTTGTATCGTGAAAAGTGGTCCATTATCGAATGAGGTGAGAGTGGAGCAATCACGTTCTGGAGTGCAATCACCCATTATCATGAACAAAAAAAAAGCCAGGTATACAAGTAAGAAATGGTGAATTGTTCGTATATACAATTTTATCTAATCTCGAACTAGATTATCTTAAGCTCACGTTGGAGGTTCTTTAACTGACACCACACCAGTGTCACCCTTAGCATTTTTGATTTTGTAGGTTGATAGATTCTGGAGTGAGATTTGATGCAACCAGAAATTCCCAACACGTGTAACAATTCCACATATGTCGAAAACCTCTTCACCTTTCTCCTTGAACCTGTAAAACCGTTTAGTTCTTTGAGAGGAATACCGATGTAGTGTCGGTCAAAGAACCTCCAGCGTGAAAATAAGTTAATCTGCTTTATATAAGCTTAGTGATACTCCACCGTCTCATTGGAGAGGTCGCCCGTTACGTGATACGCTTCTAACAGCCTGGAAGATAACTATGATATTCTCCTCATATCGTGGGAAAGATATTCTGTAACGTACCCCATTAATCATGGGCCGTTACAGTCTACCGGTTATAACGTTCTTTAGGTGTAGGGGAAATGGTCACAATGGATTGACCTGTTTAATCCTTGGACCTAAACGCCATGGACTTTTGAGCTACCTGTTAATGGGCCTCTTCATGAGGTTGTTTAGTTGGTTTAATGGACTGCTGAAGTCCTTATCCAGATGGACTCATTATTCTCGGCCCTAACTGCACAATCGGTCTGTTTGTTTTGAGTCGGGTTAGTGATCCGACCCGTTTCGTTAAGACTCTATGTCTATGTCAGTTGTGAACGAGAGTTTTCCCATATCAAGATTCTTGGCAACATTAATAATGGAGCCTAACTTACAACAACTCTGGCCCAGTAACTGATCGCATCACAATTTACACGATTTAATACCGTTAATTTAAATCTTGTTATTCTTTTAAATAAATTAAATTAATATAATTTATTTATTTTATTTATTTTTGAAGATTTAAAGAATTAGATCGAAAACACACTTTTTGGAAGCAAAATGTGCAAGAAAATGATTAACCGGATAAAACTCGTGGTTCCCTACATTGGAATGAAAATACATGTCTACTTTTTTTGTCATAACTAATTGCACAGATTGATTTTTGGGATGAAACAAGTTTCATATGAAACTAAACTCTCTGATTTCCGACTATTGGTCATATGGAAAAATCAAAGTTCTGAGAAAAATACAGATATCTTAAATTGGTCGTGTTTATTTGCCAAAAGTGGTGCGCAGCTGCGAACAAAACATGCGTTGGGCCATGGCCCAGTGCCTTTTCTATCCGCAAGGCCCAAGCTTACTCTCTACTTTGCTATTATGTAGGCCCACGAAAATGCTAGCCATGCCCATTTGTCACCAACAAAGGCCCAACAAATTGATTGGCATTAAAGCCCATTGGATGGTGTCTCTAAAAAGAAAAAAAAAAGAAAAGAGGAATTGGGTCAAAAGAAAAGAAATGAGACTAGAGGGGTGATATATTAGGCCCCGTTTGGTAACTGTTTCCATTCCAGAATTTTTCATTCCATTCCTAGTTTGGAAATTCTGTTTGGGAATAGCGTTTGGTAATTTTTATTTTCGTTTCCATTCCATTCCCATTTGAAAATTGTGCCCATTTTTTTTTTTTTAAGAAATGAGAAACAAAAAAAAGTTGTTTCTCATAATTTCCATTCCATTTCCAAAACTAATTTCACTGTTCATCCGCCGGGCTTCCTCTGCCGCCGCCGCCGTCCTGCCAAAACAAAAAAAAAAATCTCTCTCTCAAAAAAAATTTATTTTAGAATAAAATCGTTACCAAACGCGATTCTCTTCCCAAATTAAAAAAAAAAAAAAAAAAAAATTATCGTTACCAAAAGCGATTCTACTCCCAAGAAGGAAACAAAATTTTCTTCCCATCCCATCCCATTCTCATCCCACTGCTGAAATAGAAACAGAAACGGTTACCAAAAACCACCTTATTTTTCCTTCTTTTCTTTTAAGGTATATTTGGTTGGAAGGGTGGGAAAGGAAAAAGAAAAGGGAAATGGAATTTTTTTTTTTTTTTTTATCCTTTATAGAGGGAAAATTATTTTTCTTAATATGTTTAATTGAAGGAATATAAAAGGAGGGGAAATAATATTTTGTGTGTATTAAAAAAAGAAAAAAAAAATGATATGCATTTCTTAATTTACTATTGGGATTTTTCAAGAGCGCTTTGCTGAATATTTTGCGGACATCGTCATGAACAGTTAATCTCCTTTTAACCGGGTTAGGATTAGGGTAAGTATTTGTGGTTTCATGCAATATTGTAATTTTAATTTAATTTTAAATTGTGTGCAAACAATTGTGTAATGAGGAATATTGTTCTTGACATAGTTTCATTATAATTGAATTTATTTTCAAAGTGTTTTTGTAGAGATTTTGGTTTAAAATTCAATTGCTTCTAGAACGTTAGATCTAGTACTTGTGGTCTAGATCTAATGATCATACAATAGTATTATTGGGATTTGATTATTGGTTTGGATGGTTTATACCTAAATTTTAATTCACCTTAAATTAGAGTAATATAGGAATTAAATACCAAAAATAAATCATGTCAAGAATAATTAGTCTAATCTTTCTGAGTAGTTCCGGCTTGTAGTTAAGAACACTCATTTGCACAAATTCGAATTAAAAGAAAATACAAAAATAACATTACTCCAAAATACGTAACCCATAATTCCTAACTCGGATATCTATTTTCATTTGTTTTATATTAGTATTTTATTTTTCTTATATTAAAACTCAAAACTCAAATCAAAATTTGTTTTCTTTTCGAAAAGAAGAAGAATTAAAAATCAATTATTACAAGATTAATCTTTATGGTTCGACACCCTACTTGAACACCGTACTACATCAGTATCGCATTACCATTAAAATGATATTATTTTTTAACGATCAAATTTTGGATCCGTTGCCGGGAGATCGGCATCGCCAATTGTTGATTTCTATTTTTTTTTTCCTCCATCTGCATATATCCCTATCTTTTGTTTCTTGAGTTTTAGTTTATAGGTTCACTGAGATCCAATTTTTAAGTCCAAATCTTTAAGTAAGGATTCTAGTTTATTCTGTTCATTTAAAAAAAAAAAGTTATTTCGAAATATATATATATATCCGCCATAATCCATATTCATGTAATGTATGTCCTAATCATTCTTATCTTATTAATCAATGTCCTTACAATTACCAAAATCCTACATATCCCTTCAATAATGCTTATTTCGATCTATATTATTTGCCACTCGATTATAATCAATACTTGAATAATTATGGATTGGATTAACAATATTATAATGAGCCTTCGGGGTCGTCCTTTTACGATCAATCCTACTATCAACCCCAATGTCAACCATTGTTTCTCCAAGAGGGTACAAATGCTCAATTTACTGAGCTGCAACAGATCCTTACTCTCTTAAAAGAACAATGAGTCCTTACAATCTTGGAAGAGCAAACTGAAAGGATAGATCAACTAGAAGCCCAAGTCAGGGGAATTATTGAAATATTTAATAAGGAAAATGCAAAGAATGATCTAGAGGTTAACAATTGTGTAGGTGTTAAGGAGAGTGGTTTCGAGCATGAGAGTGAAAATGGAGAGTCGTCGAGAAGACCATAGCCGAGCAAGACTGGTGAAGAATCCCAACGTTATGATCTTAAATTTGAGTCATGTTTGGCTTAACCATCACTGTTTAGTGATGTAGAGAAAAAAGTAGGATATAATAGTGAAAATGAGTGGATGAGCTTAGAAGATGAGAATACGTACATGGAAAATGATAAGAGTAGAAAATCATAAGGAAAATGAGATCGAACCATTGGTGACACATTTAGATAATTTCCCTATGATTAAAACATCCATCATACCTGTGACACCGCCTTCCAAAATTAAGGGATATCTTTTTTATGCAGTGGACCAGCCTATCAATCCTAACCAAAGATAATTCAATTCATTTTCATTAGGTTGACGTAATTCAACCTCTCTTTGGGGGCTTTACAAAAAGACCACTAAGTTCATCCCATCGGAAAGAAATTGGATTTGATCCCGGAAAAAAGTTGAGAAATAAGAGTGACATATGCTACTCAACACTCACCGATTGAAGAATAACTCAACAGAATGTTAGAAACGGGTTTCTCCACCACGGATAGGGGGGTTCAAGATACTTATTGTCTGACTTGTAGTTAGGAATACTCATTTGCATAAATTCGAATTAAAAGAAAACACAAAAACAACATAACTCCAAAATACGTAACCTATAATTCCTAACTCGATTATCTATTTTCATTTGTTTTAAATTAGTATTTTATTTTTCTTATATTAAAACCCAAAACTCAAATCAAATTTTGTTTTCATTTCGAAAAAGAAGAATAATTAGAAATCGATAATTACAAGACCGATCCCTATGGTTCAACATCTTACTAAAACACCGTATTACATCAGTATCGCGGTACCATTAAAATGATATCATTTTTGAGCGATTAGTAACCACAAAGGGAGAGATTGATTGAGGGTTAGCCAACTAAAGACCCGATGTGTGAAGGAAAATTGTTAGGTTTATCCTATATCAGATGTGGAAAGGGCTAGTGGTCAGATTATAAGTGTGAGGAAAAATCTCACCTCATGAGCTAGTTTTTAGGATTAAGAAAAGCCCAAGACCAACCTACAACTAGGAACTATCCTGAGGTTTTAACATACAGGTAAACCTCTAGCCCCCAGCTTCCTAAAGTTCTAGACTATTGATCTTCCACCATACTTCTCCAAGCTCCGGCCATCCATTAGGGTGACTAGCTTTGGATACCAACAATAATTGCAACTTAATTGTATTAAATAACATGTAACAATAATGATATTAGGAATTTTAAAAATTAGGTTTTTCTTTTACAACACCCAAAATTCCAAAAAAGCCATTTTTAAGGATCAATCAAATTAGACTTATGTCAAAAATAAAAAATTATAATCATCCAAAATTGTCCCTGTTTCATTTACATAAATTCCACTTAATTTTTAAAATTTCATTGAAATTTAATTTTTTTTAGTAAAAATTCTACTTAATTTTTTTATTTAAAAATATACAATTTTTTAAATGTCATAAGCACTCTTATCAATGTTCCATTTAATTTTATTTTACTTTTTATAATATCCATGAAAAATTTTAAAATGTCATTCAACTAAAGTTTTATAATTCCACTTAATTAATATTAACAATTTAACTCAAATTACACAATTCCACTCAAATTAAAATAATTCCACTAAAAATTTCAAAACTAATGAAAGCTTACCAATAATCAACAAGAGGATTTTGAGTGTATATTCATAAAGATCTGAATCATAAACAAATTAATTTACAAAAAGCCAACAAACGTCACTTCACTAATTTTTATAATTCCACCTCATATTAACAATTCCACTAAAATAAAATAACTCCACTAAAATTAAACAATTCCATTTAAAATTTCAAAACAAATGGAAATTTACCAACAATTAACGATATATATAATAAAAATCTTTTTAAAAAAAATCCAATTAAATTGAACAAGAAATCACAAAATAAATCAAATTTGCAATTGATTTGCAGAATTGGATATTTGCATTTGATTTGCAGATTTGCAAACAAATGAGAAGAAATTAGACAGAAACGCAAAAGAAATAAAATTAGAAATCACAATCCAAATCAAATAAAAATTGTTGAAGAAGAAGAAAAAGACAAAATCGCAATTGATTTACAAAAAAACGAGATGAAGAACTCACGCAAATCTGATCAACTCTACTTAGATCTAAATAGATCTTGTCTAATCCAAATCTGACCAGATTTAAGTAGGAAGAAGTGGTGGTTGCAAAGAAAGAGGAATAAATTGAAGAAGGTGGTGGTGGCAAAGGTGATGGGGATCACAACAATCAAAGATAGTGGAAACAAAGGCGACAAAATGCAATCAAAGAAGGTAGCGGTAGGGATGGCAGCAATCGAATATCAAAGAAGGTAGCGATGACAAAGGCGACAGGGATGGCAGCAATCGAAAACGGCGACGAGCGACACGGGCAACGACGACGACGATCGACAAGGGAGGTTGTTCATTGTCGCCGAGAGAGATATTTTGAAATTGGAAATATCAAATTGGGTTTTAGGGTTTTGTGTATTAGGGAATATTTGGTCTTTAATTTTTTTTTTTTTTTTTTAAAGAGTTGTTGGCAAAAAAAAAATCCAAAATAGTACTTATAAATATTTTTTTTTTTTTTTTTGTACATAACGAAAACATAAAAACTAAGGCAAGCGATTAAACGCTTCCAAGTTCATCTCTTCCAGAACAATATTAGTCATGTATTCCGAGGGTGAATCAAGGATCTTCAAGTACACTCCTCCCTCTGTTACCTTCCTAGAGAGAAAATTAGCACATTTGTTTTTTTTTCCCTTTGGGTAATTTTGTAGTCATTATTCCTTATGAACTGTTTGCAGTCATCCACTCAAGGTTTGTATCAGTGAGTGTTTGGGAAAATTCCCAGTATAAGAGCTAAAGCCTCCATAGAGTCAGTTTCGATAATGATTTTGGGGTAGTCCCTAGCAGCAATGATCATTATTCCTGAGTGAATGCTTAGCAACTCTGCTTCCATTGCCGTGCAGGACGGAAGCTGTCCTCAGTAGCCTATCAGCTAGACACCTTAGTGATCTCATAGGAGTCCTCCTATTCCTCCTTTTTCTGGGTTTCCATAAGTGAAGTCATCCGTGTTAAGCTTGTAATAACCTGTTTCAGGGGGCATCCACTTAGTTGATATAAAACAGTTATTTTGATCTAGAGAGTGTGGAGGGAGGTATGCTTCTAAAAGATCTCTGTAGATCAGAGATATTTTGGAAACTCTCTCACAAAGTTCTCAATCAACTCCTAATTACGGTCTTCTGAAACCTCACATATGATAGATTTGAAAAATAGATATTTTCGAAATTTATAAGAGTTCCTTTTTATGTTTTTAGCAATCCAGTCCAAGATATCCAAGTGGAGATCACGCTCCAGAGAGTCAGTATCAAAGATATCCAAGTGGAGATCACGCTCCAGAGAGTCAGTATCAAGATAAAGGGACCACCAGATTACAAATGTCTTAGGACATTTTCTTAAGGCACGGTCCATCGTTTTCGGAGAACTTGTGCATGTAGCCAATTCCTAAAAATTATTATTGAATTGATGGAAGTACATTGTAGAATGTAGCCAAAAGTTAAAATTAGAAAAGATATAAGAATCAATTGATGGGAAACCAATAGAACACAATATAGTTGTTTTTCCTGCCGTCCCCCACCAAACCATTGTTAAAGTCCACTACCAAACAAGGCAAAATATACAACTTTGTTACGTCCTGCATTAACCAAATTTGAGGCACATACTTCTCAGCAGCCAAATTTGAGACAGTTTTTTTAAGGTTGCTGAAAAAAGATATATATAACACTTGTAGTTCATATGTATTTTTTTTTTTAGTTCATTTCATATTAATTTGGTTGAGGTAACTCAACTTCTCTTTAGGGGCTTTATAAAAAGACCACCAAATAAGTTCCATCGGAAAGAAATGAGATTTGATCCGGAAAAAAAGTTGAGAAATGTAAGTGTCACTTGCTACTCAACACTCACCGACTAGAAAGTAACTCAACAGAAGGTGAAAAGCGGGTTTCTCCACTACGGATAGGGGGTTCAAGACACTTATCGTCTGGCTTATAGTTATTAACACTCGTTTGCACAAGTTCGAATAAAAGAAAATACGAAAGCAACATAACTCCAAACTACATAACCCATAATTCCTAACCCGATTATCTATTTTCATTTGTTTTAGATAATATTTTATTTTTCTTATATTAAAACTCAAAACTCAAATCAAAATTTGTATTCATTTCTAAAAGAAGAATAATTAGAAATCGATAATTACAAGATCACTCTATGTGGTTCGACACTTTACTTGAAACTGTATTACATCAGTATCGCGGTATTATTAAAATGATATCATTTTTGAGCGATTAGTAACCACAAAGGGAGAGAGTAATCGAGGGTTAGCCGACCAAAGACCCGATATGTAAAGGAAGATTGTTAGATTTATCTTATATCAGATATAGAATGGGCTGATGGTCAGGTTATAAGTGTGAGGAATAATCTCACCTTATGAGCTAATTTTTTAGATTGAGAAAGGTCCAAGACCAGCCTACTACTAGGGACTATCTCGAGATTTTAACGTACTGGTAAACCTCTAGCCCCCAGCTTCCCAAAGTTCTAGACTATTGATCTTCCACCATACTTCTCCAAGCTCCAGCCATCCATTAGGGTGACAAGTTTTGGATACCAGCAATAATTGCAACTTAATTGTATTAAATAACATGTAACAATAATGATATTAGGAATTTTAAAAATTAGGTTTTTCTTTTACAACTCCCAAAATTCCAAAAAACCCATTTTTAACGATCAATCAAATTAGACTTAAGTCAGAAGTAAAAAAATTATTATCATCCAAAATTGTCCCTATTTCATTTACACAAATTTCACTTAATTTTTAAAATTTCATTGAAATTTAATTTTCTGTAGTAAAAATTCTACTTAATTTTTTATTTAAAAATTTACAATTTTTTAAATGTCATAAGCACTCTTATCTATGTTCCACTTAATTTTATTTTACTTTTTATAAAAAGCCAACAAACGTCACTTCACTAATTTTTATAATTCCACCTCATATTAACAATTCCACGAAATCAAATAACTCCACTAAAATTAAACAATTCCATTTAAAATTTTAAAACAAATGAAAATTTACCAATAATTAACGATATATAATAAAAATCTTTTAAAAAAATCCAATTAAATTGAACAAGAAATCACAAAATAAATCAAATTTGCAATTGATTCGCAGAATTGGAGATTTGCATTTGATTTGCAGATTCGCAAATCAAATGAGAAGAAATTAGACAGAAATGCAAAAGAAATCAAATTAGAAATCACAACTCAAATCAAATAAAAATTGTTGAAGAAGAAGAAATTGCAATTGATTCACAAAAAACGAGACGAAGAACTCACGCAGATCTGGTCAACTCTACTTCGATCTAAATAGATCTTGTCTAATCCAGATCTGACCAGATTTAAATAGGAAGAAATGGTGGTCGCAAAGGAAGAGGAAGAAATTGAAGAAGGTGGCGGTGGCAAAGGCGATGGGGATGGCAACAATCGAATATCAAAGAAGGTAGTGATGACAAAGGTGACGCAGATGGCAACAATCGAAAAGGGTGACGAGCGACATGGGCGGCGATGACGACGATCAGCAAGGGAGGTTGTTCATTGTCACCAAGAGAGAGATTTTGAAATTGGAAATAGCAAATTTGGTTTTAGGGTTTTGTGTATTAGGGACGATTTGGTCTTTAACTTTTTATTTTTTTTAAAGAGTTGTTGCCTCTTTTTTTTTCTCAAAATAGTACTTATAAATATTTATTTATTTTTGTACACAACGAAAACATAAAAACTAAGGCAAACGATTAAACGCTTCCAAGTTCATCTCTTCCAGAACAATATTAGTCATGTCTTCCGGGGGTAAATCAAGGATCTTTAAGTCCACTCCTCCCTCTATTCCCCTCCTAGTGAGAAAATTAGCACATTTGTTTCTTTTCCCTTTGGGTGATCTTAATTTTGTAGTCATTGTTCCTTATGAACTGTTTGCAGTCATCCACTCAAGGTTTTTATCATTGAGTCTCTAGGCAAATTCCCAGTATAAGAGCTAAAGCCTCCATAGAGTCAGTTTCGATAATGATTCTGCAGTAGTGCCTAGCATCGATGATCATTATTCCTGAGTGAATGCTTAGCAATTCTGCTTCTATTGCCGTGCAAGATGAAAGTTGTCTTCAGTAGCCTATCACCCAGACGCCTTAATGATCTCATAGGAGTCCTCCTATTCCTCATTTCCTTGGGTTTCCAAAAGCGAAGCCATCCGTGTTAAGCTTGTAATTACATGTTTCAAGGGGCACACACTTAATAGATATAAAACAATTATTTTCATCTAGGGAGTGTGGAGGAATATATGCTTCCAAAATATCTTCGTAGACCAGGGATATTTTGGAAGCTCTCGCAGAGTTCTCAATTAACTCCTAATTACGGTCTTTTCCAAACCTCGCAGATGATAGATATAAAAAATAGATATTTTTGAAAGGGACCATCAGACTACAAATGTCTTAGGACATTTTCTTAAGGCACGGTCCATCGTTTTCGGAGAACTTGTGCATGTAGCCAATTCCTAAAAATTATTATTGAATTGATGGAAGTACATAGTAGAATGTAGCCAAAAGTTAAAATTAGAAAAGATGTAAGAATCAATTGATGGGAAACCAATAGAACACAATATAGTCATCTAGATACTTCGAATAGTTGTTTTTCCTGCCGTCCCCCACCAAACCATTGTTAAAGTCCACTACCAAACAAGGCAAAATATACACCTTTGTTACGTCCTGCATTAACCAAATTTGAGGCACACACTTTCAGCCGCCAAATTTGAGACAGTTTTCTTAAGGTTGCTGAAAAAAGATATATATAACACTTGTCGTTCATATGTATATTGGACGGCGCTGTAAGAAGATGCAGATTGCAGACAGCCTAGCTGATAGCTATCTTCTTTGACTCCATTTTTTGGCACACTTGTATTATTATCTGCTTCTTCTCTTTTTTCTACATACCTACCTACTGGCTACTGAGTAGACTCAATCATTATGATGATTATTAGGTAAAGTTTTGGACCAACTAAAAGTAGCCACGTGTTAGGACCATTCTAATCTCCGTCGATGGGATGATAATTCAATTCTAACCGACGGATGACCGAAACAAACGATTTGGTTTTGAAACTCTTCTAATCTATCTACGCATTGGCCATAGGATAAGAATTCAACTCGAACTGATGGGTAACCGAACCAAACGATTTGGTTTTGAAACTGATTAAATAATTTCGGTTACGATTTTGGTTTCGAGATTGAAAACCGAAGCGGTTTTGGTTTTAGAATAATAACCGTGAAATCGAACCGCATAACCAAACCGCGTAACCGGTATTTTAGATATATTTTTATTATATATATTAGCCTCACTTTTTTTATTTATTTATATTTTGACCCCTATTATATATAAATATTATAGAATTCATTGGGTTAATTTTAGTGTTTTCATATTTTTCCCGGTATTTTAGTTATGTTTTGTTTATATATGTAAAAAAAAAGGTTCACGGTTTCGGTTTTGATTTTGATTTTGATTTTGATTTTATATAAAATTTAAAAACCTTAACGATTTGACGGTTTTGATTTTGCATAAAATTAAACGGTTCAGATTTACAATTGTTTGTTAAAAAGGCAACGATTTTGGGTTTGGATTTGGGTTTAATTGGTATCCGTTTAACGATTTTGATTTTGATTTATAGTGAAACCAGTCAATTGTCATCCCTAATTTAGCCATGAGATAATTAGGTTAAATTGCATTTTGCACCCTTTAAATTTGAGGGTTGGTCTTGAAAATTTAAGGAGATTTATGCAAAATTCTAAAATGGGACCCTATAATATGGCTATATGTAATAACAACTCCAACTCACTAGCTATCTCAAGCGCCAAACGATATAACTATCATTTTGGCTAACCAAACTGAAAAAAATTAAACTCCAACCCAAGATTCATCTCCATATCCATTATACCTAATAGCTATTTCAAGAGCAATTTGTACTTAAAGTGGAGAAGTCAGCTAAAAATTAGTGGAAACTTTCAACCGCCAATTCGTCTATTTAATATCAATATTGTTTACTCCAACTCATTAGGTAAATGTCTGTTTAACTAAAATTAAAATATTACTAATTTATTTATTTGGCTAGCATGGTTAGAGTATAATTCTAAATTTTTATTGGGTAAAATGCTATTCATTAGCCAAATGGTGTTTGAGTTAATGCAAATAGTTATTTGGGTTGGAGTTGCTCTAAATAGAAAGGGCCAACCCTGAGAAATCGGAGACCCTAACCAAAATTTGAAAATGAGGTCCCTCGATGTTTAAATATTTTTTTTAATAAATTAAAATATCAAAAGAAAAGATAGTCAACATAGTGATTGAACTAAAATTAAGATTTTTTATTTATTTGACGCAATATTAATAAAAATATTTTTAAATAAAAATATATAGGCATAAATTTGAATGGGCTTCCAAAATTTGGGCCCTAAGCAGTCGCTTTGGTTCCAGTGCCAAAGGTCGGCTTTGTCAGGAACGACTTTGCTGAATAACAACACTTGCATCATACTTGACAAAAAATAATTAAAAAAGAAAGTCAACATGTGTGATGTGTGTTCTTGCTCTTGTATAGAATGGTTGAAACGTGTCAATTGGACTAATTAGAGGCAAATCTAAAATTTCAAAAGATACATTGCGAAAATTAAAAACAGGGAAAATATTGAGATTACACTTAAACTTTAAGGCTAAAAAGTGTAGTTTACATAGAAATCTTTGAACTGATCCGATGCAATTTCTGGCTATTTGTTTTGATATCTGCAAATTTTATCACGCAATTTTGTATGAAGTGGGCTACGTGTGCGTGTGTATATCTTTATATATATATATATATATATATATATATATATATATATATATATATATATATATATATATATTGAAATTCCACATGTTTTATTATGATATTTTGACTAATTAATTCCACATGTTTAAGCTCTTAAATAATTATTCCTATATCTCATCTCATCTCATCTATAAATTACGTCACTTTGTGTAAAAAAAAAAAATTAATGATTCACGAAAATAAACACCGATGAAAAAATTCATTCCCCTCGTTTCGCCAAGGTTTTTCAAAAAAAAAATGAAAAAAAAATCATTTATGGAATATTTAGAAATTCATAAAAATTATGTTCAATTTTTCATTTTGATGTTTATATTGATTTTTTTAGCAAAAAATAAAAAATTAACGTACGTCACTTTTAATAAATTACTAATTATGAAAATAAGCAATAAATAAATTCATTTTGTAAACGTTTACAATTGATTAAATTCATAAAAAAATATATCATTTCACACGTTGTCCATTTTGATATTCATATTGATTATTTTTACTAAATTCAAAATTATAATTAATATTTCTTAAATAAACAAGTGATTGATAATAAAATTGTTTAAGTGAACATTCATTAAGTGAGTGATATTTTGTTGAGTGGATGGATTGATTTAGTGAATCTTCACTAAAATAAGTTATATTTGTTGGGTAATTATTTACTAAATAATTTATTTAACTAAGAAATAATAATGGATATCAAAATGAAGAGTTTTCATATAGTTTTTTAATCCATTATGAGCATTCGCAAATTTAACTAGTTAATTAGTGTTTATTTCCATAAATTTTGGTTACGAGCACTGAACTCTAAACAAAAATTAAAAAAAATAATAATAACAAAAGGATTTTTTCTCTTTTTTAATTAGGAAAAAAATTTAATTTAAATGTTAACTCTTGTTTTGAAATTGAAAATACCAATGCATTGTGTGGTAATATTTTTTAAAAATATATATTTATTTTTTTTAAGTAAAAAAAATATTTAAAAATAAAAGTCACGTTTGTTTTATGTTTGAAAAATTATTTTTAAAAATTAAGAGAATAAAAGTATTTTTTAAAATAAAATACAAAAATTAATTATTTTTATTTTTTCGATATTTATATTTTAAGAGACTAATAAACATGCTGGATTAAGAGACCATTTTTTTTAATCCTAAATACATCAGACCAATGTGGGAAAGTGCGTCCTTAAAATCACCCGAAGAGATAATTAGTCGAGATGCGAGTAAGTTGGTCCTGACAACAACTTACCGTAAAAAAAAAAAAAAACTTATCTATGTTACCAAATACATTTTTTTTTCTTTTAAGTACAGTTTTTTTTTCAATTAACTTTTTTTATTATTAAAAATACTTTGAAAAAAAAAAAGTGTTATCGTCATAATTTTAGGACAATTTTCAATGGATGTTTAAGATTGTCTAATAACACTTTAACTCGCCTTTAAGAATCCAAGGATTGTGTAAAAGGTAGTTATATTATTGCGAGTTTAAGGGAAAGGGGAAATTGCATTTTTGGCCCTGAAAATTGGGTAAGTCTCACCTTGAGATTTATTGTATTGTATATTTGCTTTTATCCTACAAAATTGAAAATATTATTAATAATTTTGGATTAAAAAAAAATGTCTTTTGCTTAACACGTGGTCTTCTAATAAGAATATTTTGCTATTTAATTACTGCATTAAATCTAAAAATATTTTTTATTTTTTTTATGTATACACCCATTTTAAAAAATAATTTAAAATGGGCCACATATCCCAAAGTCCAAAACAAGAAATATGGGTTTTATATTAATTTTCTATTGTTACAAGAGGATAAGTCTAATATATGGGTGGGCTTTGGGGTCCATGTTAAAAAACCCAAATATTTTATCCTAACATTTTCCTAACAACAAATCATTTGAAATATGAGAGATCGAATTTTGGATCACTATTAGGGAAGCACGTCTTAAATTTAGCAAGACCCTAAATGACAAAAATATTTCCATTAAAAAGGCACACACTGAGAATAATCTCTTCTTTTTTTTTCCAAAATCGTTAAGAACGTTTTTAATTTTGCGAGATTGAAACACATATGAAACATGTTTGACAAATCTCAGGATCCACATAAACACTAACCTTATATTTAGGGAAAAAAATATAATCTTCCTTAAAAGGTAAAAAATAAGTAAATGATTAGGTAAATTGTGAAGGAAAAAAAAGAAGTTTAGCTCATTAACATGTTGAAAAAAATGGGAAATTGCATTGACTTGAAGAGAATATGAATTGTTCTTAAAATAAGATGCCAACAAATAATTTATAAAAATAAAAATTGGATGTCCGTGGTTGACTTATCATAGTGATAAGAATATATATTAGGTGTCTTAGGTTATGTTATCGCAAGATCTAGATCTTCAACATTATAATTGAAATCTAGTGTACCTTTTCTGGGTAAATTATATGAGAAGCTCACCATCTTACATTATAAATTAATGGACTAACTTTTGGTACAATCTTTTCTTTTTTACTTCGCATATTAGATAACTTATCATTTCAAGACATAACTTAGCATTAATTATGATATGTGATGAGGGTATTTTCGAGTATCACTGAATCAGTACAAGACTCCGGCCATGTGTTCATTCTCACCGTGATGTGGCAACATTCAAGAATCCAAAGTGTCACGCAAGAGCATGCGTCAACCACGGCTCCTTCCCTGAGATCTCCTTTACACCTAAGAATGAGCAATATGCTCCGCAAGGACGATATGCCGCCCAGAATTCTGTGTCGTGTCTTTGGACGGCCAACTTTAGGAACTTAACTGTTTGTCTCGATCGGCGTACTATTTCAGTCCGTTCTCTTTTCAGAACTCCACTAATCTCCGATCTCCTCTGTTAGGATTCCTCTAAAAGCTTGACAGAGGCCCGTGGGCTTTTCCAAACGGGCCCGAAAGTCCAAACTCAACTATTATCTCCTAAACACCTAGATTATTGACTAAACACATGGTTTCACCTAATTAACAATGTTTAGGCCTGATTAGATAAAATTGATCGTCTCCAACGCCTATATATACCAGGGCTATGCAAGCCCGATGGAGGCTTGAATCACTAACACTTTAAATTCATTTGCATACTTGACGCGTTTCTGTACCTTTTCTTTTTTATCTCTCACTCTCACACCAGAGGGGTTTCGTAGGGACAAATCCTGGCTGAGTCCTGTGCAGGTACAACTCCTAGGATTCTGAACTTCAGCAAGTCAGCCCTCCAAGATGACCGTTACAACTCACTTGAAGAATCAACAACTCCAACTCTAGCAGAAGGACCAAACTATCATCTGATTGGACCATACTCGAGATGTGTATCAATTTTATACACCAACAATATCAAATACAAATTTTATATTATAAATTTAATTTAGTTGATGCTAAATAAAAAATATATATTAAAAAACTAATATATATATATATATATATATATATACAAAAAAAAATAAAAAAATATAGGGTATTTATTACTTATCTCTCTTGTTGTTTTACCAAAACTCATAAACCTCCTCTATAATTCTCAAAATACTGGTCAATCTCTTATCAGTTTTTGTCAAATACTATTTATTTCTCTTATAAGTAAAAAATTACTGAAATTTTTATTATAATGACAATTTCACTCTTAACAATTTAAAAATAATTAAAAATTAAAATATATAAATCTCTCTTTTTAACTTCTTCTTTTTTTTTTAAAGTATTTTTATCATTTACCTTTTTACACTAATATCCCTATTTAAAAAAAATATTTTTCACCCCTTTCCCTTTTAATTTTTTTTAAAAAAAAAAAAGCTTAACCCCCTGCTGACAACCCCCACCCCCTCCTACCCCTTCGGCTGTTGTTGCTTCTTCTTCCTTCTTCTTCTTCCTCCCCCCTATCTCTCTCTCCAGATCCGTTTCGGATTTGTGCCGGCACACAGATCCATCGCCAGACTATTGTTAAAGTCCACAGCCAAACAAGGTAACATATACAACTTCGTTACGTCCTGCATTAACCAAATTTGAGGCACACACTTCTCCGCAGCCAAATTTGAGACACTGTTTTTAAGGTTGCTGAAAAAAGAGATATATAACACTTGTCGTTCATATGTATATTGGACGGCACTGTAAGAAGATGCGGCATGTAGACAGCCTAGCTGATAGCTATCTTCTTTGACTCCATTTTCAGTTTCACTTGTATTATTCTCTGCTGCTTCTCTTTTTTCTACATACCTACCTACTGTCTAATAAGTAGATTCAATTATTGTGATGATTATTAGGTAAGGTTTTTGACGAATTAAAAGCAGCCACGTGTCGGGACTATTCTAATCTTTTAGCTAGGCATTGGCCAAGAGATAATTAGGTTAAATTACATTTTTGTATGATGTTAATTTGTCTTTTGGATGCTTTTGTTTTCGTAATGTGCCATCTTAATTGCCTGAACGACAGGGTTTGGTCCAGAAAGTGGACTTTAGTACTATAGCTGGACCTTTCATGACAGCTTTATTATTTTTTTTTTGTTGGGGGAAAGGGGGGCTATTTGGACTACATGTATTTATTAAATTATTAGTTTAGTTAACATAAATGCACCAAGCCTACATTGTTTGAGAGCACTACAGGAATTAAATTTTGAATTTAATCATAAATGTATCAGACTAATATGAAAAAATATGTTCAAAGATCATCTGGAAAGATAATTAGTCAAGATATGTATAAACTGATCAGAACACACCTTACCGTATAAAAAAAAAAAAGAAAAAGGTTGAGTCTTAGTAAAAATTAAATAAAACATGATTGAGCTTAAATATTATATAATAGGGGGCCCTTTTCAAAATCCAAAAATAAGGGGCTCTAGGCAATTACCCTAAGCCAAGGGCAAGGGCAACCTTGAGAAATCAAAGACCCTAAGCGATATTTGAAAATGAGGTCCGTCAATATTTAATATTTTTTTGAAATATTCATAGTTTTTTTATAAAATTAAAAAATCAAAAGAAAAAATAATTAATATGGTAATTGAACCAAAATTGAGAATTTTTTATGACGCAACATTAATAAAAATATTTTTAAATAAAAACATATCCAAAATTTGGGCCTCTAAACAACCGCTTTGGCCCCATTGCCCAAGAGTCAGCCATGCCAAGGCCGACTCTACATAATAACAACACGTTTTATGCGTTCTTAGTCTTGTAATTAAGATGGTTGAAACGAGTCAATTGGACTAATTAGAGGCAAAACTAAAATTTCAAAAGATCCATTCCAAAAATTAAAATTTAGGAAAATATATTAAGATTGCATTCAAATTTTAAGGGGTCAAAAGTGTAATTTACATAGAAATCTTTGAACTGATACGATACAATTTTTGGCCATTTGTTTTTATAGATATTTTGAAATATGACATGTTTTATTGTGAAATTTGACTAATTAATCCCACATGTTTTTGCTCTTAAACTATTTACTTCTTGTTATATCTCATCTACTCTACATCAATTGATGTCACTCACATAAAAAAAACAAAAAAAATATCAAACGTGATTAATGACCCACAAAAAATAAACACAAATGAAAAAACGTATTTGTTGAATATTTACAATAGATTAAATTCATGAAAATTATATCATTTTAATCTATATTTTAATATTCATATTGATTTTTTTATCAACAAAAAAAAAATGAACGTTCACTAAAAATGGTCAACGTTATTTTCTTAATAACTCACAAAATAAACAACAAATTAACTCATTCTGTAAATGTTCCCAATGGATTAAATTTATGAAAAACATATCACTTTAGTTTACATTATATGCTCTTCATTTTTATATCCATATTGATTATTTTTTAGTGGGAAAAAAAAAAAAAAAAAAAAAAAAAAGAAGGTAAAAGTTTACTAAAAATACTTTACAACTAGTTGAAAGATTTTTGTAAAATTCAAAATTATAATTAATACTTCCTAAATAAACGAATGCTTGCTAATAAAATTGTTTAAGTAAATATTCACTAAAATAAGTCACATTGTTGAGGGGTAATTGATTCAGGGAACATTCACTAAATAATTTTTTTTAACTAAAAAATAATCAATATGCATATCAAAATAATGATGATGAAATATAGATTAAAATGTTATAATTTTTATAAATTTAATCCATTATGAACGCTCGCAAAATTAATTTTTATTAGTGTTTATTTTCATAATTGGTGGGTTATTAAAGACTCACAAACAGTGAGAGTGCGGATAATATAGTTCACCCGTTCACAAATATGCATTTATGAGCACTGAACTCCCAAAAAAAAAAAGTAATGACAAAGGCTTTTTTTTTTCTCTCTTTTTTAATTAGAAAAAAATCTAATTTAGATATTAACTCTTGTTTTGAAATAAAATATACCAATGCATTGTATGGTAATATTTTTTAAAAAAATATTTAGTTATTTTTTTAAGTAAAAAAATACTTAAAAATAAAAGTAGCATTTGTTTTACACTTGAAAATTTATTTTTAAAAATTAAGAGAATAAAAGTATTTTTCTTAAAAAAATAATAATAATTTTTTTTTTCGATATTTATATTTGAAAAGGTTGATGGACATTTTGAATTAAGAGAACGTTTAATGAATAGCACTAATGTACCATTATCCATATATATGTTACTAAGTATTTTTTTTTTTCCTTATGGGTAAAGTTTTTTTTTTAATTAACTTTTTTTTATTATTAAAAATACTTAAATAAAAAAAAGTATTATCATCTTTTATTTTAGGACAATTTTCCATGGATGTTTAAGATTGTCTAATGACACTTTAACTTGACTTTAAGAATCCAAGGATTGTGTAAAAGATGGTTAAATTATTGCTGAGTTTAAGGAAAATGAGAAATTACATTTTTGGCCCTAAAAATTGGATAATTGTGACCTTGAAATTTGTAAAATTGCATGTTTGGTCCCTAAAGGTTTACATAAAATTGAAAATATAGTTAACAATTTTAGGTGAAAAATATGTTGTGCTCAACACATGGTCTTCTAATGGGGATATTTTGTTATTTACTCACACCACTAAACCTAAAAATATTTTACCTTAACAATTTCCAAACAACAATTCATTTAAAAATGAAAGAGATAAATCTGGATCGTTGTTAGAAAAAAAATCTTAAAATTTAGCAGAGTAATAAAATGACAAAAATATCACTATTAGAAGGGCACACGCAATACAAAAACGCTATACAAAACTCATTTTTTGTCTAAAATCGTCAACAACGTTTTCAATTTTACAAGATTGAAATACGTAAAACTTGATGTATTAAATTTATAATTTGACAAATCTCATATGATCCGCATATACTCACCTGAACAGAAAAATATAATTTTCCCTGAAAAGTAAAAAACAAGTAAATGATGAGGTGAATTGTGAAGGAAAAAGGAAGTTTAGCTCATGGTTAAGCTTCTAATTAACAAGTTAAATGATAAAAAAATAAAATAAAATAAAATGAAAAATTGCAATGACTTGAAGAGGGTATGAATTGTTCTTAAAATAAGATGACAATAAAAAATAATTTAAAAAAATGGATGTCCAAGGTTGACTAATCATACATGGTAATAAGAATATATATTAGGTGTCTTAGGTTACATGTTACCACAAGATCTAGATCTTCAACATTTTAATTGAAATCTTGTGGACCTTTTGTGGTTAAATTATAAATTAATGGACTAAATTTTGGTACCATCTTTTTTTTTTTTACATGACATATTAGATTCATACGATCAATTTTTTAATTAAGTTTGTTTCATATAGTCTTTTATTGTTTATTTTAAAAAAAAAAAAAATTATTGTTGTTATTTTATTAATATTTTAATTAACATTAGTTATGATATCAAATAGATAAGAAGATATATATATATATAGGGTATTTATCACTCACCTCTTGTCTCATTTTGCTTAAAACTATAATCCTTCTATATAATTAATAAAATACCGGTCAATCTCTTATAATTTTCAATTGAACATCATTTAGTTAAAATAATTAAAAATTAAAATACATAAATATCATAAATATCATGTAAGTTTTTTTAAAATATTTTCCTCTTTTACCTTTTTACATTAACATCCCTATTTAAAAAAAAAAAAATCACGTTTTCTTTTTGTTGGCAACCCCCCACCCCTGCCGGTTGTTGCTTCTTCTTCCTTCTTTCTTTCTCTCTCTCTCCCCCTCTAGATCCATGTCGGATCTGTGCTTGCACACAAATCCATCACCGGATCTGTGTGCCGACACAGATCTGGTGCGAAGAGAGAGAGGCAAATCAGCAAGGGTGGGGCAATGGCGGAGGGGTGGTGGGTTGGGAGATAATTAAAAGAATTTTTCAAAAAAAAAAATTAAGAATAAAAAATATTTTTTTAAAAAAATAGGAGTGTTAGTGAATTTTTGAAAAAAAACATACATATTTTTTTTAAAGTAACAAAAGAGATTTTTTTTTTTAATTGAAAAATCAAAAGTATTAACTGATATTTAGTAAATAGTAAAAGAAATCTGGATAAAAAAATAAATACAATATATTTTTTCTTTTTTGTTTTCTAGGGTATCCTTGTACTACGGTCGGCGGAAACTAATCCTTCGAGGTACTATCAGGTGTCAGAAGCTGGGACCTCTTCCAACATAGTACTTTCCATACCCAAATCCCACGGTTCGAACCTGGAATAGTTGCTTAAGGAGCCCAAACTCCTTCCGCTTGAACCAACTCATGTTAATAAATAAATACAATATATACGTACCTTGTTTCTTACACAATCTGATAATTTTATTTTAACACAGTTATGAAGTCATTTAATTGTAAGAGTGGTCGGTTTAGGGATACACAATAGTGAGCTGTTGGGCACGTGCAGGAGCCGGAAGTTTGCCGCCGCCGCCGCCCCCATTTGGATCCACCGGCATTGGCCGGAGTTAACGGTCATCTATATGGCCGTTGAAAACTTTCCATTATTAAACAAAATATTCATGTTCTGACAACACCTCATGCACGCTCATAAATCATATGTTAATAATTCGGTTACAAACATTAATGCTGTATTTGCCTTTATATTCTCGAGATAGATTATGAGCTATTAATTCTCAAACCCGACGCGTCAGTAGTTCTATCTGCGTGTGTATTTTTATAGAAATTTTAATTCAAAATTGAATGTGTGTCATATCTGACGATCTAGTTTTGAACGTCATTGATAATCAAATAAAAAAATTGGTATCACAAAATGGTTAACACCCGCAGTTAGTTCTGTCAGATTTCATCCACACGGCGATTCTTTGTTGAGTTGGCGGTTTTTAGAATGGTGTTCTTTGTCTAGTGAGAGGTCCGCGGTCCGCAGTCAAATCCTTGCTATCCGAACTAGTACCTATACAAGAACCCGTTTGGATGCGTCCACTGAAGTCCTTCCGGTGTAGGAGTAATAGCTCGGAGAAAAAAGAGCTCAATATTGTTTAGGGATAACTTCTTGCATTACCTGGTGTATTTATTAATACCCACTATTTACACGTGAGAGATCGGATTAACCCCAAAAAATTAAGGCTCTAAGCTCAGATATAATTAACGTAATCTGGTGCGTGGCATGGTTTAAACCACTAGGCCTTGCATTTCGACTCACCAAGAGAAGCTCATGGACCAAGTCAAGTGAACAAACGACGAAACCAAGCCCATGGAAGAATAGGAGCCTTTCTGATAGTCTGTGGGACCTGTTCGACAGCCACTGATTCATGATCAGCCCAAACAGACTTTGGCATTGTGAGTCGTTCGAGGTGTTCAATAGTCAACAAAACAACGTCACAATATAAATTGAGTCTATCCAAAATTTGATTTTATTTTCAAATAGTTCCATACGATTTAATATTAAATATTAAGTAATTATCTTGAACTCAATGAACTTATTTTCTCTCCAAAAAAACATGACTAATTTGTTAAAATGCTAACAAAATAATTTATATAAATAAATAGATTTTTTCCTTTTCAAATTTTATCAACTATTATTCACCCGCTCCACTTGATTATATCAAAAAATTCAAAATTAATAATATAATTTCAAATTTCAAATAACAAATAATATAACAATTTTAAATTTTTATAAAAAATTCAAAATTAATAATATTTAAATAGTATGACAATTTTAATTTTTTTTTAAAAAAAATATGTATAAATAAAAAAAATTAAAATTAGACATTATTATTTGTCGAGACTTGTCTTATAACTCGCGTGGATGTGGGGATACTCGTGAATATATATATTAAAAAAAAAGTGAATATATATATTAAAAAAAAAAAAAGAGTTTGTGAGTCTGATTCTGCCACGTGTCAACATCAGGCATGCGTTCTCTGATGTGGATTGTGGAAGACCATTTTGGTCCCGCATGTCAAATACCCCTGTCCCAATCCAACGGTTCAGATTTCATCGTTCCTAAATTCACCACTATATATACCGGCTACCATCGTTTCTTCTCTCTCGGTAGTGCCTCAGTATTCCTCATCTTCTCTCTCATCCCGCCGGAAAATCTCCCGGAAAGGTAAGATTCCGATCGATCCAGAACAAACAAATCGGAATGTCTAATCAATTTCATAACTCCAGCAATTTCATGTTATCTGTCAAAGTTTTGCTGTTTTCAACCGGTGTTCTGTCCATGGCTATGGCGTTGAAGCTCTCCGTACCGGTCATCTCTGATTTCGCGGTCTCGGAAGTGCCGGTGGTTTGGAGCGTTCTGGTCTCGTGGCTCAAGCCTCCTTATCTCTACCTCGTCATCAACTGCATCATCATAACCATCGTCGCCTCTTCAAAACTGCAGTCGTCGAAGGTCGAAGATTCTTCTCCGCCGGAGAAGCCGGTTCAGATTCAACAAGTTCCGGTTGTCTCTGGTGGATATGTACGTACGGAGTACGATCTGGCGTACAACGGCCACGAATTGAGGAGTGAGGTGGTGGAGCCGGTGATTGGGCCGGAAGTTTTCGATTACGGTTTCGATGCGAAAGACGAAAAAGCTCCTGAACTTATCGTGTATGCGCACGAGGATGCTAGCGTACCGGAGACGAAGAAGATGATAACTGTAGATGCTTCGGAGAAGATGAACGGTAGTGGCGAAGAAGTTTTGAATAGAGATCCACCGGAGTACGCATTTCCAGCCGAGAAACCCTCGATTTCATCAAGGTTTGGCCAAAGGAAATCCGTCAAGGCCAGTCCTGAAGGTACGTGATACATCTCTCTCTCTCTCTTCAATCTCTTTCCTCCTTTCATTCTCCGGTGTAAATTCGCCGGTAACGGAATCGGGATCCAATCGCCGGTGAATATAGCCGTTGGCTTGGTTGTTATCACGTGCTTCTGGGCCACGCGAAATGAGTGTTTTGACGAATGCATCATGACATTTCGAATAAATAAAATGGTTTGATTGGTAGGGACTATGGATCTTCCATGGACCCTCACGTACTTGATTTTACCCCGACACATCGGAAAATGCCAAACGGTGAGGTCTACGCACCGCCCTATTGAAAACGATAAGGCCGCCGATATGTGTTCGTACTATTTTTTCTTCCCATATTACCCCTTATATTTATCTCGATCACAAACTGCTATCCACACATTTTTTGAATTTCAACGGGGGTAGAATTGTAATTAAATATCGTTTTTCTCAGGTGGGAAGGCGCTGGGGGTGTCGAAGCCGAAGAGGCACGACACGCTGGAGTCCACGTGGAAGACGATAACGGAGGGCCGGTCGATGCCGCTGACGAGACACCTGAGGAAATCCGACACGTGGGAGACGCACGGCCGTCACCACCACCACCACCACCATGACGGCAACGCGAACCCAGATCCGAGGATGACGAAATCGGAGACTTTCAACGATCGCGTCGCCGTCGCCGGCGCCGTCGCCGTCAGCAACAACTCGTCGCTGAGCCCATCGCCGGGATCGGGGAAACTGAGGAAGGAGCCGTCGTTGAGTCAGGACGATTTGAACAGGCGGGTGGAGGCGTTCATCAAGAAGTTCAACGACGACATGAGGTTGCAGAGGCAGGAGTCTTTGAATCAATACATGGAAATGATCAATCGCGGAGCTCATTAGCGACATTAATTTATAGATTAGAGCTTTTTTATGTAGTGTCAAATTTTCCCTTTTCGTCACCTTACTTTTTTCATCTCATCACTTTTAGTGATGACTGATGAGTGATGAAGATTTGCTGTTCAATATATTATACAAATTCAGTGTTAAGTTATTCATCTTCTTCACCAAGTTTTTGAGAGAGAGAGAGAGAGAGAGTGGGAGTAGCATGTTTGTTTGTTTTTTCCGTACCAGTTTATGCTCATTTCAATTACTCATCTCACCGGAAAATCTTAAATACTCTTCTCACATCACCATTTAACGGGCTATTAGGACTTGGGTCGCTTTCTTGGGTGGGGCATCAGGTATATGTGTCTTTTTCCATTAATCAATTTTGTAATGATGACGTCAATCCTGAAGAGATACCACACTTCCTCATGAATTTATCTTGAATTGGGATCTTTCGGCTCAACCGATATGTAGAATTTTTTATTTTTTTGTGGAATATTAGATCCAGTAATTGGGGTCTATGGCTAACCGATACATCTTGATGCATTCAAAATTAAATTCAAGATTTAATTTTTTGAATGTTTATCAGTAAAGTCAAATTCTGATTGATAAAAAAATAAGATATGTCCTTTTGTCAACCGGACTAAGACCTCTTGTGTTGTGTTGTGTTGGTGTAGCATGTCTTAATCCTGGCCGGCAGGCAGGAAGATGGTGAAATTGAACGAAGAGAGATCTATTAGGTGATGGGCAGTTTTCCAATCCCGTGGTTCCCACCATGGACACCACTCCCTGATGAAAATTGAAGGTGATCTTATCTTCTTCTTCAACGCTTAACTTCATGTCTATTCATGAACGTGTGCTTGCTTGTGTTGTGTGTGGCATTTAAAACCGGTTTTAAATTGCCAATTGGGCCCACTCATAAACTTGTTTTATGATACACTGGGGACTCTCTTGTAATATTGTACCAATGGGGATATTCATAGGACTATGCAAGCATAAAAAATTGTCAATACAGTTCATATATTACAATATTTTTTCAAAGTCTTAAATTATTATACTACGTGAAAGTCACTGTAAATTTTTTATATAAAAAATTATAATAACTTCAATGACTTTAAACTTTTGATAGAATTATTAGACTTAAAAAAAAAAAAAAAAAAAAAAATACTATATCAAGTGAGTTAGATGAATATTGAATTATAAATTTCAAGTTATAAAAGAAAATATTGTATTAATATAAAAAGAATGAAAAAAATATCTTAATCTCCTATCGCCTGAGAACGGAGAGTAAAATACAAGCGAGAATTTTTTCCAAAAAATTTACAAAACAAGTTTATCTGTCGATTTTTATCAAAATCAATCCCAATCATCCATTACAAATACCTTGAAATACTATATTGATTCATAGTATAAATGTATAGCAAGGAAGTCTATAATTTTGTTTTAGGACATCATTTTCACAATCTTGATAATAAGTTCAAACAAATTTATACGTTTCAAACCTCTAGCGATTCGCATCTTGTATATGTGAACACCAACGCATTCAAGGCACTGTTTGGAAAAACGAAATTGATGCAGTGGAATTGGAATTCGAAATGAACGTAATTTTTTTACATTTTTACGTGTATTCATTTATAATTTTAATTCCAAGACTCCAATTCCGTGCAACCAGACACTACCTTAGTGCTTACTGTTTCATTGATGTAAGCTTCTACATAGCCATTGTCGACTTTGGAAAAAGTCTATCCAACAGTGTATACAGCCCTCCACCCAAGAGGAGTGCGCCACTGCACAAACATCAAACATTCACAGTATCAGAAACAAAGACACCAAGATTTTGAGTCATTTTTATAGGAGGTTTCAATTAAAAATAACTCCTTTCATATATAGATTATTTTAGAAAGATTCACGAATTCGATGTGAGATTCTAACACCCACCAGCCCGTCTAACCCCGCTATGTACGTGATGCAATCAAATAAACAGAAGAAAAAATATAAACATTCAAACAATCGGAGATAAACAAACGAGATTTTCCAAACATAGCTCTGATACCATGTTAGGAGGTTCCAACTTAAAAGTATATTGTGTCAAATGAAATAACTTCTTTCGAATATAGACTATTTTGGCAAGCCTCACAGATTCGATGTGAAATACATGGGAGGCCCATTATCTTTGTAAATTTATAACTTGATAAGTCCAATTAGTAGTCCGAAAATGATGACATCATCAACAATCGGCAAAATTGCCCATGTTTTAAGTCAAAAGGACTAAAATGTCTTGCACTTCGAATTACATGACAAAAAAATCCTTGTTACGCACTAATTCTCATTCCCTTCTTCTATTTTCTATTTTCTATTTTCTATTTTAGATTATGTCTTCTAATTTTATGTTTACTGCTCTTTGTTTATGATTTGCCTTTTTTTTTTTTTTTTTTTTTTTTTTTTAACTTTTAGTTTATTTTTTTGTGTTTTTTTTTTTTCGTGTGTCAAAGATTTTATTTTTCATTTTCCCTTTTTTATTTTATTCTTTTTTCGTTTTTGAATTTCATTTTTTTTTCTAGCTTTGTTTACTAGTTTTTACTTTTTGACCTTTTTTTTTTAATTTCTATAAAAATTTAAAAAAAACAAAAAAACAATGGAAATATAAAAAGAGAAGGAAAATAAATAAATAAAAAATGGCTAAAGGAAAAAGAAAAAAGAAAAATTTAAAAACAGCAACAAACAATGGAAATAGAGAGAAGGAAAATACAATTACAACAAAAAAAATTAAGGAAAAAAGAAAAGAAGATGGAAAAAAAAAATACCTCTTTTAAGAGTATATTCGTGTTAACACACTCATGAAAAAAAAAAAAAAAAGCTAGAGTATATTCATGTTAACATACTCATTTTGTTTTCTATTTTTTATTCAATCAATAATAAGGACAAAATTATATTTTTATAGATTAAATTTCTGGGAAGGAGTGCGTTCGGTATTTTTAAAAAAACAAGGTGTCTTTGAATATAATTGAGAGTTACCTTGTGGGATTGATCCATGCCGAGAACTTGCGAAATGAAAGAAGACTCTGCACACCCATTAACAGTGTCAAAATCAATTAGGGTAAGGGTTAATATTCACCAACCGACATTTTCGCCTAACAACGATTCAGACTTCTCTCTCTGACTTTACAGATGAATTGTTGTTAGGAAAAAACGTTTAATATTTAGTGGAAATATGAAATGACAAACATTTTAATAACATTTCCATTAAAAGGCCACGTACCAAGTGAAACTTGAGGGACTAAATGTGTAATTTGGTAAATCTCATATTCCACATGGGCACCCACCCCATAATTTCGGGACCAAAATATAATTTTCCCCATTTTAAAACGTAAAAGGCTTCTTCTAAAGAAAGGAACAAGTACCTGCAATGCACCGGCAAAAGAGGCAGCAACAAGTAAAGGAGCGACATATCCAGTGGTGTATGTCAACAGTAAGCTGCCACCGACTATCGGATCCTGTCAAAAGAACTTCGATTTTTATTTAAAAAAAAAATCGACAAAATACTGCAACTCTTTGGAATTCATTACAAAGTAGACATTGAGATACCCTGGAGGTCGCTACGTATGCAAGCAGGGTGGCAAGAACAGGCGTACTACAAGGAGATGCAGCTAAAGCAAATGTAAGACCAGCCAAATATGCCTGTACACCTGCTTGAAAAAACTATATTTAACAATGTGCGAAAGCAAGCAGTCAACACACATCGTGAAATTAAAATTGACAATATGAAAATACTTGAAGGGAAATTAGCAGCAGCAGCGCGGGGATCGTAGTTGTTGAAAAATGAGGGAAGTTGCAACTCTATGATCTGCAGTAGAACAGGCAGAATTAGCATAACAAAATGCAATTTTGTTCTGCAGAGTACTCTTTTATCAAACATCTTCAGCATAATCAAGCAGTATAAGAGGCAAAATTAATTCAAATAAGCTGTGAACGGAGAGGAAAGAAGGCTATGGATGAGTTTTAACTGATTAAGGACCTTTAGTTCATATATGCATATCGTAATCATGATTAATTAGTTACCTCCAGGAGATTTAGACCCATAATGATGGCCAAAGCAGAAGCAGCTATAGGTAGTCCCTGCCCTATCTGTCCATACGCCTTGCCAGCAAATGAGGCAGCTACACCAAGTAATGCTAATGTCGTTGCCAATCCTAGAGAAAATGCAACTGAATCCCCAATGATCTGGTCAGCATGAAATCAACAAATTAAGCATGAGAGAGAGAAAATAGTAAAATACATTTAGACAATTAGGTTTCAGTTTGAAAATTTGTGGTGGTCCATGATGAGCAATTGTTTAATTTCTTTCTAATTTTTCCAGTTGAAAGACATCCAATCTATGACATTCCTTAAACCTTCACTTTCCTGATATAAGACTAAGACAAAGGTTAAAAGGGACAGCCCAATGTACGGAGGCTCCTGCCATTGCAGGGTCTGTGGAGGAGGGTCAAATGTACACAGCATTACCCAGGCTCTGTATACAGAGATTTTGTTTCCAAGATTTGAACCCGGACCTCCAGGTCACAAAGGAGTAATCTTATCATTGTACGGTTTGTACCCAAGATTCACCCTCAGTAAGACAAAGGTTGAAGATGAAAATATTTTCCAAGTGAAAAGATAATGGCAATAGATAGAGATGGAGAAAGTGCTGAAGAAGAATCATTGAAGAAATCATTTACCTGTACTTTGCTTCTCCCAGAACCAAATGCCCCTGGATGATTTTTTAGCAAGCTCATCAACATTCAACAAGAAATAAAAATTATAACACTTAGTTTGCCAGATCTTTTAGGAGAAACTGTTTTTTACCAATGTAGCCAAGGGTAAGCGGAAGAACACTCAGTGTACAAGGGGAAAGGCTAGTCACAAGCCCTGCACCAAATATAACTGCCAAACTGCAACAGAAGTATGTACGAACTAGTGAGCAAAGGCCAAAACAAGAGTCACTAAAGTATTTAAGGAACAAATGCCAATTAATAGACACCATCTAGGACTGAACCTGGTAAAACTGAGAGCTGACAACTGGCTCTGAACAGCTTCATTCGCGTCTTGACCAGCCGAAAATAGGAGTCTTCCAACCCAGTCCCCAATGCTTCCATCAGCCAATGTATAAATAGAAACAGGTTCTTCCTGCCTCAAAGGAAAATCGTTAAGAGCAGCTGAGATCAGATTTGCAAAGAAGGGCTTGCTAGTAGGTTCAATAAAAAATAAAATGAATGGTGTCCAGATGAGCAGCTGCTACAATATTTCTCAAGAGTAAGCTCATTACTTTCCCCCACACCAAATTAAGCTCATTACTTTCCCGCACACCAAATTTATTGGAGCCAAAAGATTAAAAAAAAACGAAGACAAGACAAAGCAATGCGGCACAAAACTTCTAATACCAAACTGATCGCATGGATTCAACTCGTGTTCTAATGGAAAACTCAACTCACGGTGTAATTTTGGCATCCCATTCGTTCATATAGCTAAAGTAAGGTAACGGTTTTTCCTTTTATTAATTTCAATCAGTTTTACAAAATTTGTAAAAATCAATTTTTTGGTGGTTTATGTTTCAATGAAATCATCTTATTAGTGTACAGGTTCGAAATGTGTGCAAATAATAGAAAACGATGAGAAAGACGAGTTCCTATCTAGTGTTCAAACTTGTACATATAACATATTTCTTTTAATATTCCCTAAAATTTAATGGTGTCGTTTAGTGGGAAGGCATACTAAAAAATTGCAGTATCTGAGTCTTTGTTTCCTTATTGAAGAGAAAAATTAACGAAGAACGAAACAAATGATAAGTTAGTTCTATAATGCATACCCAAAACCATGGCCTTAGTTGAAAAGCATGCAGCAGACAGAAACAATAATCCATCTTCTTGGGGATGATAAAGAGGGGTGATGAACTGACTGAGCCACTAACCATTACAATAAGAAGTTCTCACCAGAATGTTCCCCATGCTTAAAGCCTTAGCAGTTTCTGTCATACATAAATTTGCAGCTGAAACATCAAAACAGAAAACCAGTTAATGTGATAAATTTTATACATGAAACAAACTGATACCCAATTTCTCACTCATCAAATGTTGTACATACAAGAGTGCAAAAACTGTAGAAACTCAACAGGCCCAACTCACTATCAAAAGACGCCTTGAAAGAGGAGTATTACCCTCTACTTATTTATAGTTCAAGATCAGGTAACATAAGCGATGTGAGATTCAAACACACCCCCTCACGCACAGGGTGAACTTTGACAAACCACTAGGAAAGGATATCGAGGGGACCAACATCAATGTGGGATTCAATACTCCCCTCACACATAGGGTGGACTTTGACAAAACCACTACAAACAAATATCGGGGGACCAACATCGACGTCAGATTCAACACCCCAACATCAGACGAAAAGTCTGCCTATGATACCATGTAGAAACTCAATGGGCCTAACTCACTCTCAAAAGACGCCTTGAAAGAGGAGTATTAACCCTATACTTATTTATAGTTCAGGATTAGGTAACACGAGCGATGTGAATTCAACAAAAACAGAAGGAGAATGAAATAAGGGTAACAACAGATTCTCCAAATTAAGTAAATAACAACAAATGAAGAGGGTTACTCGTACCAGCAAGGCCATTTACAAGCGCTGCAACTCCAAATTTGTTCTTGTAGCAAGCTTTTGACAGAGAAACCGAATCTTGGGACGAATCCTTTTCCGCAGAAGACCTCTTAAGCACTTTTACATGCTCCTTGTGTTTCTCTTCACAGGATAAAATTCCATATATTTTCCAACAGTTAGATATAGGCAGCAATTATGTGAAATTGCACTAGTAAGCATGTTCATCCGAGTTAAAAGCAAAAATTATGCAGGAAAACCAAAAAGGTCTTGCATAGCATTTATAGCTAAAAACTGGACTAATCAATCATAAACACAGCAGAAAAAATATCACGCAGCATGTTATTTCACAAATTTTACGGATCTGAATCATTTCACTAGTCAACCTAACTCAAGCAGTCAAGCTACCAATAGCTTCTGGTTTTGCTAGTAGCCTATTAGAGAATGTTTCTGGAGCTAAAACTTTGGAATTCAGGTGACACACCATGAGAACAATTGAAGAATTTGTGCAACAAACAAAACATTTACAGACTGTAAAATCAGTTGATTTCAACAAAAATCGGATAGATGCAAAAGAAGTAAGTAGAGCTACAAAGATGAACGCGATTGTTCGTAGTTTATACGTATGTCGAAATGAGAGGCGAAATTACTTGAATTACCGGTAAAGCTTCTTCGTTGTTGCTCGTAGTTTGAAGTTATGCGGGAGCGAACTCCATAAGTGCTGCAATTGGTAATCGACAAAGTCATTTGCGCTAAGCAGATACGGCGAAAGAGGGAGAGAAGAGAGAAGCCGGGAGGTGGAGAGTAACCGGAGAATCGAACTCACCGTTTAATGATTATAAAACTACACTTTTCACCCTATGAGTTTGATAACATTTCAAAGTAGTCCCTTGAAGTTAAAAATTTTCAATTTAGACCTTTTAAATTAAGCATCTTACATAAGTTGAATGAGAATTGTCAAATACAATCCATAATGCACATGACCAAGAGTAATTTTGTAAATCTATATAACATGAGGATCGAGAATTCGTAGGAGGGCACCCCTCTCTATAGAGTGTGATACTAAGATAAATTTATGGTATTAAATTTCAATACTGGTATTCTAGACTGAAGGTGTTGATTCTCTCAGTACAGAGTCGACATCTATTTTATTTTTTTAAAGAAGATAAGTATTCACAGTTATCCTTGTGAGACAATCAATACCACATTGTAAGACGATTAACACTTTCAGTACATAAAGATCAATACTAAAGTTTTATCTGTAGTATCAATTTGATGTATCACAATCAATTCAAGGAGAACACCTCGAAATAATGACTCCTGCATAAAATGACTTATGACGAATAACTAATGGATTTTCTATCTTTCAGTTATTCTTTTTTTCTTTCTTAATCTATTAATAACACAACCGATTTCTCCAATGTATAAACACAAAATTCCAATGGCTTTGGCTACTATAACCTTTCCAACTACGATTTTTCCTTTTTGACGTGACCCCCACATGTCATGTCGACATAACAATCAACACTTTTAGTACAAAAAGATCAACAATGAAATTTTATACGTAGTACTAATTTGATATATCACAATCAATTCGAGGAAAACACCTCAACATAATAACTCCTACATGTCATGTTAAAAATTATGTCAACTTGTGTGGGTGAAGATGAAGTGAAACAATACTTTGAGATGACTACTTCACATTGATTATGATACATCACGTCACGTGCCGCACAAAAAAACACCGTATATTTTCTCCTACTTTGACATTGCCCTGATACTAACAATGATACAAAGGCAAACCATATATAGACAGACAGAACTTGGTCCAAAACAAAACTCCAACAACTACAAATCATTACATTACGAAAACAAACATGATCTTCAAAATTTCAGA
Source organism: Eucommia ulmoides (assembly GCA_016647705.1). Classification (NCBI taxonomy): domain Eukaryota; kingdom Viridiplantae; phylum Streptophyta; class Magnoliopsida; order Garryales; family Eucommiaceae; genus Eucommia; species Eucommia ulmoides. The sequence continues at coordinate 2,309,593 of CM028326.1, read as the reverse complement.
AGATGGGGGCAACTGTCGAATTTCTTGACAAAGGAATAACAACCCTTCAATAGCAGCAGCAGACAAGAACAAACCCTACTCCTGTTTTGGTTACATCAAAGCTGAGAAAGCATAGAAATGTTTTAGAAAACACAACCATTCACTGGTAAATGATTTAACCAGCCAACTGATATCATGTGTTGAGTTCAAGTACATGACCAGATATTGTAGAAATCCAACACGCCCCCTCACGCGTAGGGACCAAGATGGACTTTGACAAACAACTGCGAACAAATATCGAGGGAAGGACCCGACATTGATGTGGGATTCAACACACACCCCTCACGCACAGGGTTGACTTTTGACAAACCACTGCAAATGAATATTGGTGGGCCCAACATCGATGTGGATTCAACACACCCAAAATCAAAAAAGAGGCCTAAATCTAAATTCATATAGAAACCCAATGCGCCTAACTCACTCTCAATAATAACTTTGTCTATCCCAAGCTAGTTTGCATTTTTTCAAATATAACCAAGTAGACCATGATCATACCTTATACGGTGGTAGCCTTGAAGAACTTCTTCTTAATCCCATGATCAACTTTCCTGCTGGTTCCAACCGGTAAAACGTAACTGAAGAAAAAAAAATATTACTCCAAAATTCAACCATGCGTGAGGGGAAAAAATTCATTCAATGCTTGGTAATTTACAATTAACTAAGATACCGTTTGATGATGTTGTAACTTATCTTTTTTTATTTTTTTTTTAGTTATTGGTTTTATGCAAAAAAATACTTTCGACAATGAAAAATACGAAAGTAAAAACATGATTTTATTTTTTTTAAAGCAAAAAATAGTTGTTTTTCGAGATTAGGACCTCTCTAGCCAAATTTTCTCAACCAACAATGAAGTTCCTTCGGATTGAGAGATCTTTTATACAAATGACACTAAAACATTATCTTCTATAGATTTTTGCTTAGTATTTTTTGTTTTTTTTTTTGGGTCAAATTAACCTTTTATTAAAAAAACAATACTTTAACAAGGCGTTAGCGAATGATGCCTAATGCATGAGCTACTTATAATAGATCCTTTAAAAAAATAATTCAAAATACTTTAGATACCTATATCCCCGACTTGCCACTTGTTTGAAATCATATACTCTCTGAGCCCCTCCAGTACATACATCTCGCGGCCAAAATTGAGCCAACAACGGAAGACAAACTCCCATTCCTTGCCGTCTGTATCCTGGATTTTGATCGGGAATCCATGTGGATCAGGAACTGGGAAAAAAGCCTGCTTGACTGTGAGTCCTTATTACTGCTGCTACAGATTTCAAATTTCATAGCTCTTTTTTCTTTTTCTGTTTTGAGCAAAGAAACACACCTCTGCACATTTGTTTGGTATCACCAGGTATCCCAATTTGAGGTCGGTGTCGGTAGCAGACAGTATTTTTTCGAACAAAGGAGTGACAGCAGATTTCGGCCTAAAATTAGGTCAAGGAATAATCATATTGTTGACATATGAAGTTACCGTTATCCTAACCTTACACATTGTTGAGTTACAGACTAAATATCTGTTAGGTTTATCCAACATCGGATGTAGAAGGGGATGGCAGTCAAGTTATATAAGTATGAGTAAAAGTCCCACCTCATGAGTTAACTTTTGGAGTTGAGAGAGGCCCAAGACCACCCTACACTGGTATTAAAGCCCAAGTTACAACAACTCTACCCCAATAACCACAAGGGAGAGACTAACCAAGGGTTAGTCGATCCAAGACCTAATGTGTGAGGGAAAGATTGTTAGATTTATCGTACATCAGATGTGGAAAAGGCTAGTGGTCAAGTTATAAGTGTGAAGGAAAGTTTCACCTCATGAATTAACTTTTGAGGTTGAGAGAGCCCAAAGACCAATCTAAAATATCATATCCTATAAGGCTATAATATGAATATTGGAAGAACAAGGCAAATTGACTTCAAACGGTAATGCATGTAACACAAGATTTCTCAAACATAAATTTATGATATCAAGAAGATAAAATTCATATAGGATACCTTCCGGATATCTCTTGCAGCTCGGAATCAGTCACCCTCGGCCAATTTTGGGGTTCTATCATGGCATCCCGTTGAATTTCTTGGTTGCCTGTTTGGCTTTCAAGACATAGGCATCGGCTTCGTGCCTTGAAAATAGAAGTGCTTAACATTACATTATTGGTTTGAGGAAGAAAAGGCAGTAAGAGCGCAATTGGTTGAGGTATTTGAAAAAGGAATTTGATTAAGGAAAGGGATTCGTAAAATAAATAAATAAAGAAAAGGAATTCTCTTTGCTAAATCAAACTCTTTCTTCCAATACCTCATCCAAACGCACCCCAGTACAAAAGCATTTGGAAAATTATTGACATACCCGAATAAAATTGAGCCTTGAGCAATCCATGCAGATAACTCCACCAAAATCCAACAGCAAATAAGCATTGAACGAAACAATGCATCCACAGTGGATTAACTGCAACGTAATAAGAACGAGATAAGTATACTCAAGGCAAAAAATGTATGATGAACATGAAGTTACTTTCCAACTTACCTTCCCACAAGATTCACAGTCCCTCCAACCATCATCGCCTGAATGATAAGTTTGGCAGAATTTTCCCCCCTCAAGCAAAGAACTACATGCAAGCAGGTATTAACAAAGATGAATTAGACAATAAATTGTGTGTGAAATACATTAAGTTCCCCCATATTAGTTTTCCTAGCAGTACGAGCTAAGATCTAGTCCAAATTTCTTGATTCTAAACGATAATTAACTTTGTGCATAAGCAAAATTTACAAGACTTGTATGACAAGACACAGGAAGAGCAGTTTCTATAGAGCTTTAGTATGTTAGAAGTAGATGCATAAAGGCGTGCCCATCTGCTGATCAAACTGTTCGATCCAATTTAGCTTTAGCAACAAAAACAGCCCTCGAATTATGTGTTCGGTTAATTTGTGCTCTTGTTGATTTAAGCATGGAAGAAAAGCTAATTATCATTTGTTCTTCCTTTAAGATTTGAGAAAAGGATTGGGTCTTCGTGGATTCAAGCTTGGTTCAGATGATCAATTTGCTTATTGGCATTGCTTTTTGTTTCTGTTTGATTGTACAGTAAAACAAATCCCAAAACTTGTTTAGCAAGACTGTCTTCTCTTAAAGCACATTTGAAATTGAATACATGTGAATGAAATTGACGAAGAAAATGTTAGGGTTATCCGACATCGGATGCGGAAAGGATTGGTGGTCAGGTTATCACTACGAGGGTAAACCTCACCTCTTGAGCTACCTTTGAATGGAAAGAGACCCAAGATCACCCTACACCGGTATCAGAGTCTAGATAACAACAACTCTGACCCTCTGGCCCAATGTGATATAAGCACTGAGGAAGAGACTGGTCGAGGGTTTACCCGACAAAAGGCCCAATCTTTTCCACATCCGATGTGGGATAAACACAACACAAAACAAGATACCATGTACATGTACAAGCGTATAGTTAATTTCTTGAGAAGCAAGACAATGTAAATTGCGTACAAAAATTACAAATATCAGAAAATTCCTCCGAAAATCGAGCACGAGAGAGATAATAGAACAGATTAATCATCTACGCACAATGATCACAGAGATTCAAGCTCAAACTCGTCCATCAAAACAAATTCCGAAATTCACAATTACGAACACATCCACCAATCAAAACCTGCATACTTTTCCTTTGAACGAATATCAAGTCGAACGCATTTCAAGTGCAATTGTGTGCTCAGAGAGCGAGTGAGGCGAGGCTTACGAGCATCGATTGCAGAGCTGAGCGAATTCGCCGCTCCGGAGGCGCCAGCCGTTCCTGAACTGGCCGGAGCTCGAGTCCTCGCACTGAAAGCAGGACTTCCTTGACGAAGAAGCCATTCAGCAGAGGAAACCTGCGCAGCAAGAAACCCTAGAGAGAGAGAGGGAGAAGGGAGTGGCACTCAGTAAGACTGTCGAAGCAGATACGGAGAGTGGAATACGAATAGGAACAAGGAAGCATAGCTGGGGGGGTATAAAGTGTAATTATGAGGAGATGGTTGACATTCAACGCAGAAGATTCTACCCACATATATGGTAATAGTAACAGACATGTGCTTTAGCTTAAAATCATCCGATGGATCTCCGTGAAAGAGATTGGTGTACCAAATAGGGCATATGTCCATATCCTATGCGCATCATCTCCACTCCATTATCTCTACTCTCTTTCTGAAATCTATCGGCCGCCCTTAAATGTTTGACACAGATGATTTGATTATAAAAAATATATAATTTGACTTGCACGGATAATTTTATTACAAGAGAAAGATAGATTCATAAGTTTGACTTTAATACTTTGTTAAAAAATTCCAATTTTAAACCATAAGATATCAGGTGGAATAATTTTTTTGACTTATATATTGGTTTCGAAACTCTCTCATGATTAATGTGGGATAAGAATTTACAATAATAATAAATAAAATATTGATTCCATTAATATTGGGCACTTTGGATAAATAGTCAACCGTTTCAAAATTTTAGCTGGAAATGTTCAAAAATTTTAATTTTTTTTATTCCATACCCACCACACTTATTTTGGACAAAAATATTCCTACTTCTTCATCAAACAAAAAAAAAAGTGTTGCCATTTTTTATACTCTACAACTCTCATGAAAAAGTTACAAAAAATTGATTCAATTTCAAAAACGAAATCGATCAAAATTATGAAGCTGTGAAACATAATCCCACAATAGTTTACTATTAAAAACCAATAAGATCGCATATGTGTCATTTGGACAAATAGTTTGAACCTATTGCAAAAAAATATATAGAAAATTGATCACTGGCCAAACTTGTTTAACTCATTTAACTGGAAGTATATTGGGTCTAAAATTTGGGACCCGTGGCAAAAAAAATATTTATCATTGACCAAACATGTTAACTCATTAGACTAAATGCATACAACAACAACAACTAAGTTTTTGTCCCACTTATATAGAGTCGGCTACATGAATCCGTTTATGCCATAGTGATCGATCAATGGTCATTCCCTTAATCAGGTTTAATGTCATCAAATCAATTCTAATAGTCTCGTCCAACGTCTTTTTAGGTCTATTTCTCCCTCTAGTAACCCCCTGCACTTGAACTAAAACACATTTTCTCATTAGTGCTTCTATAGGTCTTCTATGCACATACCCAAACCATCGTAAATGATTTTCACTAATCATCTCGTCAATTAGTGTTATTCCTAAATTTTCTCTCATAGTTTCTGTTGATGTCGGGATTTGGTCCAACCAACAGTATGGTCCGAACACTCTCGGATCAGGGGTGAGAGGGGTACTGACCCTGTTTCCTCACGTGTCGCAGCCGAGTCGGAGGATCGATCAAATACAATACCGAGCCCGATTCTTGGTTTCCTTCTGGGCTCTTTGCCGTTGTCCGGGCTGAGCTCCTCGTCGTCACCTGCACAAGGGATAACCAGGTTTTTCCTGGCGTGTCCCCTCTGGTGTGAGAGTAAGAATCCGGGGAGAAATATAGATCGAATAGTCACTGTTACCTCGACCTGTCTAACCGATCTGAGGCAGAGTCTCTCTCTCTATAATGGTTTTCTCGTCATCGTGGAGAAAGCCTCTTATTTATATGCGAAAGAGTGATTAGCATAAACAATATTAAGACCTTAAGCTCGGATTACTGGTAAGCAGTCAAGCGCGTGGGAGGCACAGCGGATTAGAGCCATGGGTCTAGGCCTTGGCCCATTCCTGTTGAGGACGAGGCCAGCGCCCGACCTGTCGAGGTGACAAGCCAGGTTGGCCACATGTGAGGAGGTCGGTCTAGACACTCCGACCTCCCGAGGGCTGCCAAACGGAGATCGGCCTGGGTTGCCTATACACCGGGCTGATATGAGCGATGGTGTACTGACGGATACGACTTTAATGGCTGACACGTGGAGGGGACCCAACTTTACCCATATTAGTTTCATTCTTAATTTTATTCATTTTCATCTTTCCACTCATCCACCGCAACATCCTCATTTCTGTCACCCTAATTTTCTAGACATGTGTCGTTTTTACCGCACAACATTCTGAATCATACAGAAATATTGATCTTATAGCAGTTTTGTAGAATTTTCTTTTAAGTTTCAATTGAATCCTACAATCACAAATCACCCCAACTGCACTTCTCTACTTCAACCAACCTGCACTGATTCTATGCGTAATATCCTCCTCGATTTTATCATTGCTCTAAATCATTGAATCTAAATATCTAAAATGATCAATCTTTGGCACCTCTTTATCACCAATTTTGACCGCACCAACATCTCTTCGAGCATTACTAAAATTGTAATGCATGTATTTCATCTTACTTCTACTAATCTTCAAACCTTTAGACTTTAAAACTTATCTCCATTTTTCTAACTTAATGTTAAGACATATTCTACTTTAGTCAACTAATACTATATCATCTGCAAACAATATAATCCAAGATACTCCATCTTGAATATGTTTTGTGAGCTCATCCATCACTATAACAAAAAGGTAAGGATTTATACATTAGATATTTGTTTCTTTTCTAGCACCCAACACAAAATTTCTCTGGCCCGATCATAAGTATTTTTCAGGTCCACAAATACCATATGTAAATCTTTTTTCTTTTCTTTATATTTCAATAATCTCCTGAGTAAATAGATAGTTTCAGTGGTTGATCGGTTGGACATAAATTCAAATTGGTTCTCTTTTATGCTCATTTTATGTAATGTATTCGGATTCATGTCATAAAAATTTTAACAAAATTTTTCGCTGGCTGTCAACTATCTAACACAATCCTCCTCCTTTACCCGAATTTGGGATCGACTGTGTTTAAAAAAAAAAAAGCATCGAACACCCACAAGCGGAGTTGTTGGACTGAATGCATATTGACCTAAAATTTGGGACCCATGGCAAAACATATATTTTTTATGTGATTCGAACTATTTAAAGTAAATTTCAACTATTTAATTTAAGAGAGATTTTTATCCCTTTATATTTGGATAGATCTAAACCTTAGTACTCGTGATTTTAATTATTTTGTGGAGTTCACACCATTTATAGTATAGATTTAAGATAATTTAAATTTTACATTGCGTAAAATTAATATTCATTAAACTATTAAAAAAAAGACATGTCTTTTAAATATGGGTAACTACTAGTATACTTATTACACAAAAACGATATATTACGCCAGAGAATAACTTACATAAAAGAGAACACATACAAGATCAAAAGAACTATACGTAAACATCTACTAATTTAAAAATTCATTCAACTTGACCACCAGTCTGTTTCACAATCGACGTGAGATAAAACCAACAATATCTCGTTTACATTACACATTGAGCTTTTAGATCGACTAATACCAGTTTAGAATGATCCTAACCATCTAAATCCAAAAATTACTTCGGATTAACTCATGAAGTAAGCCTTTATAACTTGATCACCATTTCCTCCACGCAGAGAGAACAATAATAAATGGCCTTTCACTTCAACTAAGTATGTCAATTACAGAAAGAACAAAAAATCAATTTTTGCAAAGCCTATTCTAGGAAAGAGTTTTTTTTTCAGATCTCAGTCGTACAGTTTCTTTGCAGATTGAGTTCTCAAAGTCTTGCTATGCTTTTTAGTGTCTTTCTCCAAGCACTTCTCGTTTATGGATATGGCTTTTGCTATGGCTTTCATCTTTCGAACATTCTTCGATCTCTTCATTTGTACTCCCTTTTTCATCTTCCTGCTATGGATCCGATAAACATGGCGAAAATTACGAAAAGAAAGAGCAAGATACATTTATCAATGAAGATAAAAACGAGCTGTGGCTCACATTTTTGGGAGATCGATGAACTGACTAGAGGTGTAATTCAAAAATTCATGAAAATTTTGCCTATCAATTGTTATGTGCAGCGTTGCTTGTGGATTGAACGTTTGAAGTTAAAGAGAGATTTATGCTTAGGCAGTATTGTATCAAATTAAAGCATCGTCAGTTCTAGTCATTGCGTATCATACAAACACCTAAACAAGATTTCAATTCTCGATCAATCGCCGCATTAAGGAGAGCGGAAGATGTGACCGTGAATAAGCTATGCATTTGATGATTGTGGCTGCGTTTAACATTACTGACCTATTGGAAGGATTCAAATGGAGATTCTTCGAAGCATCCGACTCCGTCATGTCCATGGCTGCACTCACAACGAGGAGAGGTGAGGATTCACAAATCGTATTTCGGAGAAGAAAAGAAAGATGAACGATTATATAAATTTGAAAACAGGTAAAAATACCTTGCGGTAGATCTGCCACGGATTGATCGGAGGTGATATCCATGGCTGCTGAACCAGTTTTCTTCTTGTTCCTGTTCTTCGCCATAGCTCCGAATGAGGTAAAGCCGAATCGGAGCGAGAGGGAGACTGCTTGCGTTTGTTCTAGTTTCAGTTGAAGCAGGTAAGCCCTAGATTGCATATAAAGGTTTCACCGGCCGGGCCTTGACTAGTTGACCGGGTAAGAGACTTATGGGTCGGGCCTATATAGGAATTGGGCCGGGCTTCTTATTGCTAATGTTTTGCAAGTCCTATAGTGGTTCATTTTTCATCCTCTCCAATTTTTTTAAAAAAAATCACAAAAAATTAAGGGAAAATCGGTGAAAAATCCATTTTTTTAAGTCCAATTGGTGAAAAGTCCTTTTGTGTTATTAAGTTTTGATTTAATCTTTTAAATTAAATTTTATTTGTGTTTTAGTCCCGCATTGCAGGAATTGTAGGGATATATTGCAGGGATTGTAGGGAACCTTTTAATGAGTACATTCAGTTTTTATAGTGAATTCTGTTACATGTAACTAATGTTAGTTATAATTTCATAATTGTCATTTTTCACACATATTTGGTTATTTTTAGTTACATGTACTTATATAGTATTAGTTTCATGTTACAATTACATATATATGTATAATATTTTGTGACGTAACTGAAAAAATATCAAACTTTTTAGTTACGTATCAGAGACATGTAATTAAAAAGTTACATATTATTGAAATATGTAACTGAAAAATATCAAACTTTTTAGTTACATATCAGAACATGTAACTAAAAAGTTACATATTATTAGAACATGTAACTGAAAAAATGAAAAAAATAAAAATAAAAATAGTTACCTGTAACTAATACAGTAATATTACACATAAAATAGTTACATGTAACTGGCGTGTGGCTATTATATAAGCAAGGTTTCCTTCTTTTTAAAACAGATGGGATTACATCAAAAGTTTTTACTGCATATAGGACTTTTGACCAATTAAAATTTAAATGGAAAACCTCCCACCCATTCTCCCAAAAATTAATTCAATTTCAGAAACGAACTCAATTGTTAAAAATCAATCAAAAGGCATATGCGTCATTTGGACAAAATAATTTAGACTTCTTGTAAAAATATATATAAAAAATGAATTACTGACTAAACCTAATAACTCGTTGGACTGTATGATATTGGGTTCCAAAATTTGGAACTCATGACAAAAAATTTTATCTATATTTATATAAGAAACTAAAAGCCGAAGCGAGGACTAAAATGATTATAAGAGTTTATTTGAATTCTCTTTAATTGAAAAAAAAATATTAATAAACCCATGTATTTAATAAGCAATACAAATGGTATGATTTTTTTCCCTTTCTAAGAACCTAAATTTAGACATCAAAATAGAGAGCAAAAATTTTGCATTATATAAATTTACTTTCAAATTTTGAAATTTAGGATGTGTTTGGTTGGATAGAAAATAAATAGGAAATAAAATGAAATAGAAAATTAAAAAAAAAAAATGATGTTAGGTTGGATGGAAAATAGAAGGAAAAATAAAATATATTAGATAAAACACAAATTTCGAGATAAATTTTTTTTCCTCACAAATTTGGAAGAGAAATAAAAAGAAAATGGTTAAAAGTATTAAAATTATAATTATACTCTTAATAATATATTTTATTTATTTATTTTTGTAATATATGAGGGTAAAATAATAAATTATATTAAATTTAATTATTTTATCTGTTTCATTTTTTTTCAAACCAAAAAATACTAGAAAAAATATTTTTTCTTTATAAAAATATTATTCTCTTATTTTTTATTTTATTTCTTTCTTTTTCATCTTTCCAATCTAACATAGTGCTATGTCTCCTATTATCAAAACAATCAAATAATAGCTAAATATTTCATGTTTTAATATAAAGAATTTATTGATATAAATTTTAAAAGTAAGAGTTGTTTTATACTTAAAAAGAATTTTTTTTTTTTAAAATGTTGTTAAACTAAAAAAAAAAAAAATTATATCACATCACATCATGTCATATCATGAGCATCCACATGAACAACCCCATTGAAGGAAATAGGCCTATTGGTGATTAAAAAATAATAATAATAAAAGACAAACATTAATTTCCAAATATAATGATCCAATAGGATAAGTAAAAAAAAACAAAAACAAAAAATCCCCAACATAATAAAATGGATTTATTTTGTTGTCTGCCAAATTGGATTTTTCTTTTTTCCTTTTTCTCTTTTTAGAAAAACAAATTTATTATAATTGACTTTTAGGCATGTTGTGAGCATCACCCCGACACCCATGTCTTTGATTAAACGGGGGCACGTACACATTATCTTGGAGTCATCCTATAACTACTGCAATATATTATTCCAGAAAAATTGTATTTTGTTTCCATTGGGATTATCCTAAATAAACTCACACTTCTTTATTTTACCTAATAGATGTTAAAAAAATTAAAAAAAAACACCTCGTATATTTTTAAAGATATTTACAAGAATAAAAAAAATCGGTTGTGGTTGGACTAATTTTTAAAAATCGGCCCAACCTAAGTCGTTACCTTTTTTTTTTGGTCTCAGTTGTGGCCTGCGACCGCAGGCCAAAGGAACCGTCGGCTCATAGAGAATCGATTGTCACAGATCGCTTATTAACATGGCAATTAAAAAGAACAAGCATGTTAGCTGTAGAATTGTGGTGTTTAGATGCGGCTCTGAGCCAAGCGGGCGCCATCACCACTAGGCGTTCCTTCAGAGTCGAGGCATACCGACCTGGTTAAGTTCAGGGAATATATCGTTGGTCATGGACTTGACAAATGAAGAGGGATTCGATCTCCTCAACAACAACTAGTCAAGAGTTAGAGTCGCTCTTTTGATAAACCCTAGGCAAGACGAAACTAGACAACATTTGTATAAGAAGACAAACTTACTCTCGTGCAGTGAACTCGTCAGAGGTGTCACACGGGTAGATGCCGCTATGAAAACATGATGATGGGACGACTGGTATTAGATTAAGGCACAATTAGCTCCATTGGAGATTGGCTCAAGCCGTAGGGGATAATACTCCTTGGGGAAAGAGTTGGGTTGCTATCACGATTCATCAAGCACTCGTTAAAAAATGGGCAAACAAGGAGTTGGTAGCATCACGTCAGAGATTCGTGTGGATCGTGCGATTTGGGGCACCTCACATTTCTCTCAGTCGTGAGTGTGGAGGCACACTAGGGTCGTTACATTGAGGGTTGTTCGCATCGCATTGAGGACGCTTGCGATATTTGGTGGGGGGAGAGCATCACACGCCGCTTATTGACATAGCGGACAGAAGGAATAAGCATGCTATTTGGAGAATTATAGCGCTTATATATGGATCTCACTCAGGCCGGCGCCATCACTACTAGGTGTCCCTTCAGAGTAGAAGCATACCGACCCGGTTTAATTCGAAAAATATGCCGTTAGTCATAGACCTGACAAAAGAAGAGAGATTCAACCTCACCTGCACAAACTGGTCGAGAATTGGAATTACTCTCCTAACGAACCTAAGGCAAGATGAAAACCAGTTAGCATTGTACAAGAAGACAAACTTACCCTCGCGCAACTGATGAATCAAAGGTGTCGCACGGCAGATACCACTGCGAAAACGTGAGCCCATACACGATACTCCCTTTTTTGGATTAGGGTTAATCCAAAGACATCAACAACAAATAAATTAATTTAATTAGTTGAGACTAAATTACAAAAAAAAAAAATGTTAAGACAATGAGTGAGGATTAAGGAAACAAATCTTATAAGTTAATGCAGAGTCCTCTAAAGTCAAACAATTTAATGAATACGAGCATTTTGTCAATTTTAGTAATTGTTTGGATCATAAAGTAACCATAAATGTTGGGGCTCAGGTTGGCAATTTGTAAGAAACTCCGGGACGTATCTGTAATAACTCCAAAAAGACATTCCCCCTTTTGCACTTATCCGTTTAATTCCTGGTCCATAGTTCATGTCCCGTCACTTCCTTTGATTGGAAGATTCATTATTTATTTAATTTTAAAATTTATGTTTTTTTTTTTTCCACAAGCAACTTGTACTATTACAATCCAGCTGTACCTAACTCGAAAGAAGAAAAAAGAGGTTTTTGAACTTTGTGCCCAAAACACATTAAGTATTCAAATCGTGTCAAATAACTTTTTTGTTATTTTTATACTGAAATTCACATTTCGTGTTTGACACGTGGTAGGTAATTTTCGTTGTAAAAATGATGAAATTATCGATTTGGACTGATTTTGACACTTTAGAGTTTTAAGGTGTTTAAGTTGAAAGTACACGAGCTAAAATGATTTTTTAAAAAAATTTCAGGGGTATAAAATACAACAAAAATTATATTTACGTTATAAAATATTTATGTGAATCTTGAAATTTGTCAAATTGTGCATTTGATTCTTCAAATTTCACATTTGTTTTTGGCGAAAAATGTTGTTAATGAAAAATATAAGTAAAAAATAAATGACATAAAAATACAAAAATATGAAATAAACAACAAAAAATATTATATTTTGAGAATATTTTTGTTAACAACATATGATAAAAATATTTTTAGTAACCAAACTGAAAAGATAAAGGTGTCTCTAGTATTATAAAAATAATATGGGTGTATTTGATATTTGTCCCAAAAAATAGGACTATCTCGGATTTAAACTCATATATACCGGGTTTTTTTTTTTAATGAGAAAATTTTATTTATGTTTTTTTTTATTAATTAAAATCTGAAAAAAATATTATAAAAATAGTACGAATTTAAACTCATATATACTGTTTTTTTGTTTTTTTCCAAAATGGAAGTTTTTTATTTTTTTTAATGAGGAAGTTTTATTTATCTTTTCCGCCATTAATTAAAATCCTCTCCAACCTTCCTCGGAACTCGGCCTTTTTCAGTAGAACCAACGCACCCCTGCATTTAGCCGAACCAGTCTGTTTTTTCCTCGTAACGTTTTGCGATTTAACCAATTTCTTTCTGTTTCTTTTTTCTTCTTCTCATTTTCCCTTTTTGTCGTTTAATTTCTTCATTCTTCTCGCAATAATCAGAGGTTTGGCAGCTCGTAGTTGCATATTTTCCGGTAGAATTGTTTTGGTGAATCAGAATTCAACAGAATTTTGAATTTTTTTGACTCCGTGTTCAATCTGACTGCGTGATATCTGGGTTTTATACTTTGATTCCATTTCCGCCAGTTACGTGGAGTTCGATCTCCGAATTTGTATGGAGGGGAGGCCGGAATTTCGAGCTTCGAATCTTATCAGGCTGATTTCTGATCTGAATTTAGGGTTTTAGGATTGTGTTTGTGGCACAATGCGTTTTCGGCATTGTTCAAATTCGAATACTGGGGTCAGTCTTCGTGTGATTCGGGTCGTCTGCTGACAGAATCTGAAAAATTGTTCTTACATAAAGATGTTGTCCGTTTCGCCTTCTGTGATAGTTCGTAGTTCGCTGGAGGAAATGCTCGATAACCTCCGGGGAAGGGACGAGGAGGATAGACCAAAGGACTTGCCGCCGGCATTGCCGTCCCGTCCTAAGGCGACCTCGAAGGCTCGCCTGCCATCATCCAAGCGGTCGTTTCCAAATAGCATCCAAGTCGACGATGCCGAGCCTCAGAGCTCGGAGAACTGCACCAATAACAAATTAGAGGTGAAAGGATCAAGGCGTAATAGTTTTGGGGCCAAAAAGTGTAAAGAAGGGCAAAATGGTGACTCTCCTTACGTTGTGGCGCCGTCGGAGAAGGAATCTGAGCAGACGCTGAATGGAAGAGACGCTGCCAACCAAGCATTTGCGCCTTCCAGCTCGCTGCCTAGGTTTCGGGAGTCCGAGTGGGATGATAACGTTGGTTATTTTATCAAAAAGGTAAAGAAAAAAAACATTGATTTTATGGCTATTTTTCATGATGATTTCAGACCAATTTATAGTAATCTTAAGAAATTTAAGCTGACAAATTTCTAGTACTCTCAAAATCATGGGATTACTGTTGGTGATGATAATTCCACTCTTCTTCTACCTCAAGATCGTTAATGATCGATTAGCACTTAATTACCCTTTGAATGACTTTGTTTCAGAAACTTCGTGTATGGTGTCACCTCCGAAACGGGCAGTGGGAATCAGGACAGATACAATCAACTTCAGGGGCAAAAGCAATTGTTTTGCTTTCAGATGGAAGTGTGAGTTCATAAGCTCTGCCTCTCTGGTTAAGATTATATTAAGATTGATCACTGAACGTGAATCCATCTACGTTGGTGTTTTTTTCATCATAGGTTGTGACAGTTTCTACAGGAGATATCTTGCCAGCAAATCCGGATATCCTCGAGGGCGTGGATGATCTTATACAACTTAGTTATTTGAATGAGCCATCAGTTTTGTACAATCTCCAGTACAGATTCTCTCATGACATGATTTATGTATGTAGACCATTGAATTTTTGTGTTTAAGTACCTATAAACTTGACATTTCTACTTTGTTTTTTTGACCGGTTGGATGTGTTTTGGTTTCCATAGAGTAAGGCTGGGCCAGTTCTAATTGCGATAAACCCCTTCAAAGATGTCAAGCTTTATGGGAACGATCTTATCGCAGCTTACAGACAGAATCTTATTGACAACCCTCATGTTTATGCTGTAGCTGACACTGCCTATAATCAAATGATCAGAGGTGAGCTAAGGCTAAGCCATGCTTCAAAATATATAGGAGGAACCTCGTGAATGGAAATTTTATTCCTTTTCTATCTCTGATATCGTTGTGGTTCTTGCAGATGAAGTCAATCAATCCATTATTATAAGGTTAGTCGAAGTTCCTTCCTTTTAACTTTTATTGTGTGGAAGTACCTTTCTGTTGATATCACGTTAGTGTGCTTATATATCTTATAGTGGGGAAAGTGGAGCTGGGAAAACTGAAACAGCGAAACTCGCAATGCAATATTTGGCTGCGCTTGGTGGTGGTAGTTCTGGGATAGAGTGTGAAATCCTACAGACAAGCTGTATACTTGAAGCATTTGGGAATGCAAAAACATCGCGGAACGACAATTCTAGTCGATTTGTGAGTTTTTCTATCCAACCCTTTAATAGAATTCATAACATTAAGGCCCTGTTTGGTTCACTTTTTGAAAATGGTTTTCGAAATTTTTGAAAACTGTGAGAAGTTGTTTGGTCAAAAAATTGTTCAAATGAAAGTGATGTGATTAATTGAAATATGTATGATGTTAAAAAGGAGAGGTAATAAACTAATAATGATATTTGCTGGAAGAGTGTGCGGTAGAAAATTTTTTGTGGAGAAATAAAAAACATAGATATAAAGAAAATTGCTAATATTAAATTTATAAAATAAGAAAAGTATAATATTAAAAGTAGGCGATGTGATGGATCGTGTATTGTGAAATTTGTTTTGTAAAAAAATGTTTATGAATTGTGTTGTTAAAAGAGTAGTATTTTGAGTTTTGAAATAAAAAATACTTGGGGTATGTTTGGTTGGAAGGAATGAAAATAGAAAGGAAAAGAAAAATGAGAGGATAATATTTTTATTTATCGTGAAAGGGAAATTATTTTTTCCAGTGTTGTTTGGTTAAAGGAAGAAAAATAATTCACTTTAATGTAATTTACTATTTTACCCTTGTATATTGCAAAAATAAATAAATAAATATATTATCAAGGATATAATTGTAATTTTCTTCTCCTCTTGAAAATTCTCCCGCATTTTCTTTCATTTTCCTCCCAAATCAGTGAAGAAAAAAATTTGCTTAGGAAATTGTGCATTTTCCTTTCTTTTCCTTCCATTTTACATCCATACCAAACATTTTTTTTTTTCCCATTTTTCATCCTATTTTACTTTTCATTATCTTATCAATCATTTTTCCACCCAAACAAACACTTTATTAGATACTATCTGGAAAGCAAATTAAACAGGCCCTAATCCATCCATGTTGCAAAGAAGTATGCAGTAAAAACTTTCTTTGCTCTTGATGTGGTGCAGGGGAAGTTGATTGAAATCCATTTCAGTTCGACAGGAAAAATATGTGGTTCTAAAATCCAGACTTGTAAGCATTATTACCATGTTTTTTAGCATATGTTATTCTGGGATCACCCTTTTAGCTGTATTACTGACTGGTCGAGTTTTACAATCTGAAATGTCCATGTCCATTGCAAACACCGAATTTATTACGTTCACTCAGTTCTTCTTGAAAAGGTATTCTTTTTTCTATCTGAATTTGTTTACGGTTTACCTGTCATCTTTTAACTTGGGCCGGTTTGGGTGGAAAAACTTACAATTTCTTGTCTGAGCAGTCCAGAGTGGTTCAGCTGGCTTGTGGGGAAAGGTCGTATCATATCTTTTACCAACTCTGTGCTGGGGCTCCACCTTCACTAAAAGGTTGTTTTCTTCAGGTTTTTTTTTTTTTTTTTTTTTATTCTGAATGCTGTTTGCTCTAAATTGACTGCTTCCAAGGGTTGTGCTATCCCTTTTGCCATTCCATTTTTTGGCTATTTTGAAGACAAAATGTACTCCAATGGGTGCGCTATCATCTGTACTATTTTGGTACAGATGCCTTGCATTTGCCAAATATGGCGCATGTAGACTGTAGTGCAAGACCCAAAAACTTTTTTCTGTTGCCCTTTTCCTTACCAAGATTGTTAATTTTTTCTTTACAGATAGACTGAACCTTAGAACTGCAAACAAGTATAATTATCTCAAGCAGAGTAGTTGCTTGACAATCAATGATGTTGATGATACTCGGAAGTTTCGTATGCTTATGGTAAATTAAAAATATCATCAATTTATGGGGTGGTTTCTTGTTACCTCATTCACTTTCCTTCTTGAGTAATCTACATATGGTTACTCTCCAAATTTTTCTCTTCTACCAGGAAGCCTTAGATACAGTGCGAATTCACAAAGAAAACCAAGAGCATGCATTTGAAATGATTGCTGCAGTGTTGTGGCTAGGAAACATATCGTTTGAAGTGATTGACAATGAAAATCATGTAGAAGTTGTGGCTGATGAAGCTGTAATCAATTCTGCTAGCTTGATCGGTTGTAATGCCCAGGACCTCATGGCAGTTCTATCTACCCGTAGAATCCAAGCAGGGAGAGATAATGTTTCCAAAAGGTTAAATCTGCAGCAGGTAGGTGAAGTACTTCTGTAATTTAGTCTCTGTTTCTCACACGTAGATGTGTCTACACAAATTAATACACTTGCTATTTGCTGTATGAAGCTCGCGTTTGCGTGCGTGGGTAGATCTAGGTATATTATATTTAAAGATTTTGTCTAATCAATGCATACCCCCCCCCCCCCCCCCCCCCCCCCCCCAAGACACACACACACACACACACAAAAAAAAAAAAGAAAAAAAAAGAAGGAAGAAATAAATATATGCATAGTGCCCCCATTGCACTCAAAAAATGTCTAAAAGGAATGACTTGTATTGACAAAATAAATATTTTTGCCCCAAATGAAGGGGTACGATATAATCTAATTCAATATAAGTTGTTGACTTAAGAAAATTGATAAATTCTCCTACTACTTCAGTAAATTATTAAAGGTAATCTATGTGTGTATAATTTTATTTTTTATGGTTATTTATTTAATAAATTTTATTTTATTATTTATATAAAGATCCACTCGGTAAAATTTCTCTGTCCACTCTCGATTGCATGTGTCTGTAAAAAGTTGTTGTCAAAATACATATGGGTATAGCTACTCGACCTCATATATTGTATATGTACTTCAATAATTTTTTCCTCATTTAGGCCATTGAAACGAGAGATGCATTGGCGAAATTCATATATGCCAGCTTGTTCGATTGGCTTGTTGGGGAACTGAACAGATCACTTGAAATGGGCAAATTGCAAACTGGTAAATCCATAAGTATTGTAGATATTTATGGATTTGAATCATTCCAGGTACATAATTATTATCAATCTGTTTATTAATGTCGTTATGGGAGTTTATTGTGTCTCATATTACTATCTCGTTACCTCATCTGCAGAAGAATAGCTTTGAACAATTCTGTATAAACTATGCAAATGAAAGGTTGCAACAACATTTCAATCGCCATCTATTAAAGCTTGAGCAGGAGGTGAGTATATTCTATTGATTTGGATGAATCCATGTTGAAGGTTCCTTCTCATTGTATCCCTTTCATTTACCCCTCTTACCTGTGTTAATTGCCACCCTCATTGCCCCAAAAGACTAAAATAGATTCTAAAGTTCCGTTAAAGAAAACGGTGAGATGACATCATTAACCTCTTATTTGGTATTTAAATTTAAGCTTTAAATAGAAAAAGAAATCAAGAATCTAGATGGAGATGGAATGCCACTGTTTGTTCTTGATCAGGCTCTTGACCTTGCAATGTGTAGCGTTTCTATATGTTTCCCAAGCTTTTAATATCTTTTACTTTGTTCCACTGAGTATAATTCTCTCTCTCACACGCGCGCGCGCGCACATAATCTCCGTTTCTATTATTTTCTTCTCTCTCTTGCCTTTTTTTAATGTATTTCTTTTAACTAATATTCTAAAATACATGAAAAAGAAGGAGAGGATGTATTTTCCAATTCAATTTTATTTTGGATGGAAAATGTGAATTCACACATTTTAAGGTGTGTATAAGTTTTTGTTATAATAAATGGATTCGCATAGTCAAATGTTCCAAAATATAGAGAGGTTAAGTAATACAACGTTAAAGCAGGGGACAAAAGATAGTTTACCCTTTTTTCTTTGTCTCCCCAACGATCGACTTGCATAAAGAGAAACATATTTTGGTCTTATTATTTTCTGAAGATGCATTGAATGTTATATTATTTATTGAGACTAGTAGTAGAGAACTTTGATTGCACTGGCATTTAAGCTTTTCATATTGTCCCAGGAGTACGAATTGGATGGAATTGATTGGACAAAAGTAGATTTTGAAGACAATCAAGAATGTTTAAATCTTTTTGAGAAGGTATTTTTTTTCTAAGCTCCGCTATATCATGTATCTTGCATTCTGGAGTTTTCCCAAGTATCATGATTTGGTAATACATTCAACTATTTATTACGCCATGCTGCTTGAAGAGGCGTCTCATTTCCATTATTAAAATTCTTAATTTGTGTACCTTTCTTTTTATGAGTTGATAATAACCAGCGATTAGACTAATTTCTGCTCCCCGATAATGAAAGCCAAGGCAGCAGTTGTTTTCGCGAATCTCGTGGAGATTTTTTTTCTTCTTCTTATATGTTCCTATATACACATGTATGTATTATATATATGCGCACGTATACTAAAGAAATTCTAAAGAAGTAAATGATTCCCGGTTAAGGAAATGCATGCACTTTATACTTTCTTCGTCTTTTATGAAGTCGATGTATGTATACACACACACACATATATATAACACGGGTGTGTGTGTGTGAGAGAGAGAGAGAGACTTGGTACTATGGTAAAGGTTGCCCCACTATTACTGGGAGGTCATGGGTTCAAATCTCGAAAACAACCTACTAGGGTCAAGGTTACAGGTGAGGTTGTGTATATCTGACCATCCCAAGGAGCTTTTGTGCACATGGCTGTGCTTTTTTTTTTTTTTTCTCCCTTTTGTGTGTGTGTGTGTGTGACCATCCAAGAAGCTTTTGTCTGAGAGATTGAGATTAGAACTCATAACCCCACTCTCTGTTTGGAGTACGCCCGCTAGGCTACTCTTGAAGCCTCATGTAACCAGATTGATGCTTTACAACTAAATTTACTCTTTATTTTCTGATCTTTGATATGCCAATTATTTACGTTTCGCTTCTGGTTCGCTGCTTTTTGCAGAAACCTATTGGGCTAATTTCTTTATTGGATGAGGAGTCAAATTTTCCCAGAGCCACTGATTTGACTTTTGCCCAAAAACTTAAGCAGCACTTGAATGGTAATTCTTGCTTTAAAGGAGAAAGAGGTGGAGCTTTCAGTATTCACCATTATGCCGGAGAGGTTAGTTCTTTGCGTTGGTTTGTATGAAAAAGTTTGATAGAATGGCACAAATGTAACCTCAAAAAGGATCTTATTTCCAAAGATATGGGTTGAGGATTTCGGTGCCACTTCTAAGCATGCAAAATCCACCTTTTCACAATTAAACAAATTGGGAGTAGGCAACTGCGATTCCAGCCAAAATTTACTGCATGCATGGCGCTCTAGAAGAAGTTCAGTCATCTGCCTTACATGCGCTTACTTTCCCTTCTCTATATTTTATTTTATTTATTATTTTTTTTTAATCACTTGTAAATCTTTTAGGTGCTATATGACACAAGTGGCTTCTTGGAAAAGAACAGAGATCCCTTGCATTCTGATACTATCCGACTTCTGTCATCATGCATTGGCAGACTGCCTCAGTCTTTTGCCTCTGGTTTGTTTCAGAGCAATGCAAGTCCACCAAATAAGTTTAGCACGCTTGATCCTCAGAAGCAAAGCGTTGGTACAAAGTTCAAGGTAAAGATTTGTGTTGACTATTACATAATTCCTCGAAACGGGTAAAATATTTGATGATTAAGAGAAGATATGATTAAATTATATTTTTTCACTTTTGTACAATATGGAACTCAGATTCTTGCAATATAATGTCTAAATTCTGATGGGTTCTCTTTCTTATGCAGGGGCAGTTGTTCAAATTGATGCAGCAGTTGGAGAATACCACTCCACACTTCATTCGTTGTATAAAACCAAATAGTAAACAGCTTCCTGGCATTTATGACAAGGATCTCATCCTAGAGCAGCTTCGGTGCTGTGGAGTGTTGGAGGTTGTCAAAATTTCAAGATCTGGTTACCCTACACGAATGACGCATCAAGAATTCACTAGAAGGTAAAGTAAAATCATTGCTCAATCATTTCATGCTGTTTTCCGTTCAACTGGAAAAAAAATAAATCTCCTTGGATGCAGGTATGGATTTCTACTTTCTGAGAACAACACTAGTCAGGATCCATTGAGTACATCGGTTGCCATATTACTGCAATTTGATGTCCACCCAGAAATGTACCAAGTTGGTTACACGAAATTATATTTCCGAGCAGGGCAGGTGATTTTCTTAGAACTTATCTATTTTAAATGAGTACAATAGCAAAGAAAAAGTACCTCAGATTTTTCAAGAGAAGTTTATAACCTGAAAATTCTTTCAAACAAATCCTATTAGCTAAAACTATGTGCCTATAAAATTATTATTATGTGACGAAAGGAGTGTCTAAATTTGGTTTCTGATTCCGTTGTGGTCTCTCAGATAGCTGTATTGGAGGATATGAGAAAACAAGTCCTTATAGGCACAATCGAGGTGCAAAAACGCTTCCGTGGTCATCGAGCGCGTCGTTACTTTCATGATCTCAAGAGTGGAGTAGTAACACTACAATCATGTAAGACGAACTCAATTTCAATTCTAATTATTCGTCGTTCGCCACTATAGTTTCTTTTATCTAGGCATATTACAATGCTGAGATGTTTGGCATCATAAACTATCTTTGAGCATGTTTTACTTTAGTGGCTATATGTTTACTTTAAGATGTGGCACATGAATTCTTATAGTTATCCAATGGGTCTAACTCAGTCTCAAAAGACGCCCTGCCCTGTAAGATGAGAATTGCCCCAGACTTTATATATAATTCAGATCATGTAACACAAGCGATGTGGGATTCAACATATGTCCCCTCACACGCAGGATGGACTTTTGATAAATCACTGCGAATGGATATTGAGGAAATGACCCAACATCAATGTGGGATTCAACACGTCCCCCCACGCGTAAGGTGGATTTTTTGATAAACCAATGTGAACAGATATCGGGGGGGCCAATATCGATGTGGGATTCAACACACCCAACATCAGACCGAAAGTTCTTGTTCTGATACCATATAGTTATCCAACGGGTCTAACTCAGTCTCAAAAGACGCCTTGTAAGATGAGGATTGCCCTAGACTTTATATATAGGTCAGGATCAGGTAGCACAAGTGATGTGGGATTCAACGACTCTCAAGCAGCAAATGATCTTTGCTTACATTTTGGATTTATTTTGACTATGTTGGTCACCTTCAGTTTTTTCCCATGATATTTGCAATGAAAATGCTTAAATCCATTGATTTCAAATTCATCCATCCAAATGGAGCCCCAAAAAAGTATTTACTGTTACCTTTTACTTGCAGTTATTCGTGGTGAAAATGCTAGAAGGGATTACAATGCTTCAATAAAATTGAGGCGGCAGGCTGCTCGCAAAGCACTGCAAGATAAGCTGAGGGCAGTCGTGCATTTACAATCTGGTGTGATTCATCTTGTTCATATCACTAGTTAATTTCTGGTTAATTGGGACAAAACCACATCTTATTTACACATTTTACGTTTGTGCAGTAACTCGTGGGTGGTTGACGAGAAGGCATCTTGCTCACGTACAGAATGTGAAAAAGGTAGCTCTTGATAATTCGAGTTCTAGACGAAAGCCAAGCGAGACGAATTTGGAAGTGAAGGTGATTAATAATGAAGAATTGAATTTATTTATGTTTAGTTTTTTTTGGGATTAATGACGATTAGTGAAAGATTAAGGGGGATTGTATTCGTGTGGCAGGCCTTGCCACAAGAGCATGTGGAAGTTGTGCCTTCGATTGTGGAAGAGCTTCAAAGGCGGGTTTTGCAGGCGGAAGCTACACTTGAGAAGAGAGAAGAGGAAAATGCAGCACTGCGGGAACAAGTGGAACAATTTGAGGCACGTTGGTCAGAGTATGAATTGAAGATGAAATCAATGGAGGATATGTGGCAAAAGCAAATGGCATCTCTGCAAGTGAGTTTTCTTGTTTTTACATGTTCATGGTTATACTGTTCATGATTTAAAAAAAAATAGGAGAAATGAATTGAGAAAGTACTATTGGTGGCTTAATCTACGAGCATTGGTGACCTAATGTATGAGAAACAACTTCAAGAAAGTGTTTTTTTTGGGGGGTTTTGTTTTTCGGTAAATCTTCTGAGTGAGATATACCTGTTAGCAAGGGGAGATGCTTCTTTTCATTATTACCAGGATTCGACTCTCTTGAGGGGCACTTTAGGAATTAAATATTGAATTTAATCCTAAATGCACCAGGCCGATGTGGGGGAGTGCGCTCTTAAGATTGTATGGGGAGGTAATTAGTCGAGATGCGCATAAGTTGGCCTGGACACACCTTACCGTAAAAAATAAAAAATAAAACAATAAAAAATAAAAAAAAAATCAAAACCCTATCATTTCGAACATACGATGAATCTATCAATATCCTTATCCAAACACACTCTAAGATCATACGTGGTAACCGTAAATTAATGCAGATGAGTGTGGCCGCAGCCAAAAAGAGTCTTGCTTCTGACAACACCATTATTCAACCTGGAAAACTAGAGGGTTCTCCATCCCCCTGCTACTATGATTCTGATACCACCTCCATGGGAACTCGAACCCCAGATGGAAGCACCCCATATAAACTCACTGATGAGACTGTTGCAGAGATTGGACCTGTCAGAGAAGCCAATGGTGATGGTGGTGGTCCAAACGCTGTAACTCAGCTGGTAAAAGAGTTTGAACAACACGAACACAACTTTGAAAATGATGCTAATGCCATTGTCGAGGCCAAGACTGTGCAGTATCCTTCTGCTAAACCCTATGAAGAACTTCGGGTACTTAGACAAAGGTTTGAGACATGGAAAAAGGATTTTAAGGTTAGGTTGAGAGATGCAAAATCGAAACTGCTCAAGTATGGGCATTCCGAGGTGGAAAAAACACGTCGGTCATGGTGGGGAAAGAGAAGCAAAAGATAAAAAATGGGTACCTTCTGGTTTTGCTGTAATGCTTAATATTATTATCCGAGGTTTCTGAGGAAGAATTTTTTGTCGGAATACTAGAGCTCTATTTAAAAAGAGGACTAAACATTTGACAACATTTATGCTTGTCGGAAAGAGGATCGATTTGAGGTTATAGTAGAGATGGCAAAAATGGAAAAATCTTTGTAAATCTTACATACACGTTTGGAGGCTCCAGACTGCAGTTTGAAAATCCGAGACCGGGATTTTAGGGTTTTCTCTCTCTCTATATATATTTTTTTGGAGTTTATTGTGAATGTATATATTTATAAATATATAGTCAGTGATGTAAAATGTTGATACATTCTGTATTTGTAGTTAGAGGGCAAGAATATGGAAGAGAGGTGTGTGTATTCCTTCTTCTATATGAAATTGAGTCATGTAATTATTTGAATTTTACAGAGCATCTTTGTAATTTCATTTACCATTTGTTTCAATGTCAAAGTCACTCTCTAAGGTGCATTGTCACTGTTTTTTTTTTTTTTTTTTTTTTTTTTAGTTTAGTGGCTTTCTGTGGCCAAATTGCATGTGGTATTTTTGTAAATACCTATTGGTTAAATTTCAAAAAATAAAAATTTGGTCGGATCGGATAATATTTGTTTGTATTTTTTTTTTCCCTTTATCCTCTTAGGTTGGATAAGGTTAGATGTAAGGCTGTTAGAAAAATTTCATATAATTATATAAACTCAAGTTAAATAATGAATAATTATCACATACAATTTTAATATCTTTAAATAACAAAAAACATCAACAATTAATTAAATAAAATAAATTATAGGATAGAGAGAATATACATATCTGGTGGATTGAGGAGTAGTAGTGTAAATATTGTTCTAAGAAGAGATACGCCCCCTCTGGTTGAATGACGAGTCTCTCTCAAGATACAATGATCCAGTGAGTCAAGGTATAAGTAGGACATTCCTATATTGAGCCGATCGTGAATCTATTGTCCGTAAATCATCAAGTATATAATATATGAAAATATAATAGAATATTACTTCTCTCTATTTCTATATTTCAATAGTATCATACTCTTTTCTTTACTTCTCTCTATCTCTCCATATTCTTCTCTGTCTCTCTATATTTTTCAATATATCTTTTATATCTATATTTTTTCTTTCATCCTTACACAAATATAAATATTTTTTTTTCCGATAAGCTACACAAATTTATATATATATATATATATATATATAATAGAATTCATAAAATTATTTTAATAAATTTGTAAGTTATTCACAATAATAATGTGTACTAAACATGTAATTTAAACACATAATTATAATCATTATAAATATATTATTAATAATAATTTTATTAAATAAAATAATATAATTTATATATAATAAAATATTTAATTCTAAATTATTTTTCTAACAAACCCCCACATAATTTAAAATTAAAATAAAATAACAAAATATAAATAAAATAATAAAATAAAAATAATAGACCATATAATACTGTGTAATAGGTGTAGGTGTCTTCAGGACTTGAACCTCATTTAGTGTAACTGATATACCCTAAACAAGATTAGGGTAAGAAAAACACTCTTCGAGCGAGTGCAAACTCTAATAAGAGAAGACATAAGAGAATTCAAGAGAAAGAAAACACATAATTCAAGAGGAAGAAGATGAAGAACTAGAGGAAGAAGCTATTGCATCTTTTATTTCTTATTTCATATCCTCCATGACTCAAGGCTACTACATATATGTAGCCTCACATACTAACAAACATACATCAAACAAACTAAAATAACAACTAACCAAATAACAAATATTTAACAACCTAATAACAAACTAAGAAGGAGAATAGAGGATTCCATTTGATAGCTTGAGATGGCCAGGGTTGTATCAGTAACAAACATTCATCCGAAATAACCATAGTGAATTATGTCTAGAGATGTCACTGGTTTGGTTTTGGTCCGATTTCATATAAAACCAAAATCACTAGAAATATATTAAACCAAAATCAAAACCGTCGTTTCGATTTTAAGTATTTCTTTTTATTAACTAAACTTATTATTCCTAGTTCATTATTGGCAATTTTAGAAAGATCTTTATAGTAATCAAGTCTTTCTCCGATACTTAATTTCAGAAGTTCTTCTTGTGTTTTTAATATCGCAGCCATTATTCTAAATAATAAGTTTTTTTATGAGTATCAACGGGTACGGGGTCAGAGGAGCCGACAACGGAATTAGCAGAATATCCAACAGAAGAAAATTCAACGAATAGTTCCTTTTTAACACGTAATTCTCCATCAGGGCAATAATCACCATAATTACTAGCTATCAAAGTTTTCAAGTATTGATGAATAGCATAAAGTAAATTGGTTTTTCTTAGATTACTTAATCTGATATCAATAAAAGATTCATTTATAGAAGGAATTTCAGAATATGCATGATTTAAATCCATCATTCTTTCCATTCCTTTAATTGCAGATGTTATTTGCTCATAAAAGTTCATAAACATCATCTTTTATCCCAATAATTAATTCATCGAAAGCAAGCATAAACTTATCTAGAAAAACTTGATTATTCATGATTATCTTTTTGTAGGGTTATCAATTTCTATAATTTCAAGCAGGTATTTACGAATTTTATTTAGAATTTTTATTTTTCTATCGTCACTTCTTCTTTCATTATTATTCCTCTGTATCTGAGCATAGGCTGTTTCGATATTAGGAGAAAGTTGTATTAAGGGTTTCTCAGCAACAAAAGTAAGATAAGCACATTGTAAGGCTTCAATTTCTTCATGAAATTTGATAATATTTTCAGGCGTTCCTAATTCAATATTTTCAAAAGCAGGTATAAATTTCTTTACAAATTCTTTCTTATTCATGAGGAGAATTTTTTTGGTAAAAAGGGTTTTTTGTTATAAAAAGGACAGAGTACTCATTTGCATATACTATGATAAAGATCTTTAGGCTTCGTGATATGTATACCCTTTTTTTATCAAGTTTTACTTTATACCTGTAGGGGGTCCACCACGTCTTCTTTTAGAACCCACGACCGTAGCCTCCAAAGGCCGCTTCAGTATTCCAGTGTCAATCCATGGTACCCCAAAAGCGCCTAACTCTGGCAAACAGGGCTGAAGGACTCCAGACACAATACCAAGCCTAAATTGTTCTAAGTTCTAATAAAAGATAGGATAAAATCCTCACAAGTGATGTGGGTAAACAAGCCAAGGAAAACGTAATACATATTTTAGAAACACTAAACACTTTATTTCATAATATATAGCAAACTTTCCTCCTGAGAAGGGTTTACAAACACATTTTTACAGGGAATTCTAAGGTGGGTTGTTCAACTCTCTCTCATTAAAGGGTTTGAACCCCTTTTTATACACACGGATCTTTTTCCTCAGACATAAAAATAGGATAAGGTTTTAGTACATCACGGGTATTACTTTTTTCAAAAGTAAACAGTATTAAACAAAAACAGTAACACATCTTGTGAATGAACAGTTTCAGTACAGTAGCAGCACAGTAACGCCGACACTTCTGGACAAACATAGTAACTCTTCTCGTGAATGAACAGTTATCGACATACGGATCCCTTTTTGTCTGATCATTATATTTCAGCACATGATTCCAAAAACCTTTTTCACGGGTATTTACATTGAGACGTTCTACAGTACAAGCACTTCTTCGTCACTTTCACCATTGATGTCTGCCCAAGCTATCTTATTTTCAACAGTCTCTTTACAGTAATCACATGTTCCTTCTGGGTGTTTGAGCATTTGGCAGGTTAATTTTTTAACAGTAGGGCTTGTTGAGAATTTCACCTTTTGTATCATTTCTAACCATTTTATAGCAGAAGCTTTTGCGGCACCATAAAATTGACTGCACTCAGTGGTTAGTATTAGCAAGTTATCAGTGCTCATAGGGTAAACATACCCTTTATCCCATTCGATGAATTTCTTTAGTTTTTTCTCTAGAACATAAAATCCTAAAGCTCTCTTTGTAGCAATAAAATGTTCAAATTTTCCATCCTCTAGGAGTTCAGGCGTTTCTTTAAACACTTGATTAGGGTTATATTCAGGTATCAGATTAGCACGATTTTTTGACAACTGGACAATATGATAAGCGTCATGTCCTTTTTCGGGGGCAGCACTAAAACATTTTATCAGAATGGTATGTTGGTTTCTTTGGTCACGGAAGCTTTTGATAGCTTCTTGCACCTTCTTTGGCAATTCTTTCTTAGCATTGGTTCTTGGGTCAGAGATAACAAAGTCTAAATATCCAAAATCAAACATGTTTTCTATCTCTTTAGCAGAGGTTTCTGGTAAGCAGGCCATTCGAGGATATCTCCCTTCATGGAAAGGATAGATAGCAGAGTTTTCATCTACTCGAATCTGATAAGCAATTTTAAGGTTATCGATGTATTTTTGATAAAAATCTTCATTTAGACATTTGAGCATGCTACTTTTGGCCTTAGAAGAAGAGGAGGCCACTTCAACAAATTTCTTTTCTGGGACAACAGGATTTTGTAGGGGTTTTATGAAAGGGACAAATTTTTGAACAGGAGAGCTAGGAACTATAAGGGTTTCCTTTGCTTTTTTCATTTGATCAACATATTGATTGGGAGAGCGGATAAGAGTAACTTTCTGCAGGTTATCAATGACTTGTCTTATTGGGGTTTTAGAGTCATCAGTTTTTGGAGCACTGGATGAGTAATCATCTTTTTTAGCATCATCTTTTGAAGCACCGGATGAACAATCATCCTTTTTAACACTGGATGAACAATCATCCTTTTTAACACTGGAGGCTTGGCCTTCCATTTCTTTTACTCTTTTAGCACTTTTGCTTTTGTGCAAATGGATTAGTTTTTCAACAGCACTGAGAAAATAGTGTCCTTGCGAACAATATTTCTCCATTGACTCAACAACACTTAAGGGGATCTCGATTGAGATCTCTGGGATCTCGTCAGTTTTCATGACCTTCCCTGGATAAAAAGTCAACAAGAATATTTTATTTACCACTACGATAAATAACATCAAAATTATAGTGTTGGAAAAAAATTTGCCACCCATTCATTTTATTGTATTCAGGACTAGTTGGTAATTTATTAAATATAAATCCTTTGACTTGGGTATTATCTGTAACAACTGTAAACTTTTTTGGAATGAGAAAATATCTAAATTTTTCTATTCCCTTTTTTATTGCAAGTAATTCTTTTAGATTGCTGTGGTAGCGTTGTTGTGTTTCAGTAAATATTCCACTGGTATATCTATAAATTTTTTCAGTAGCAGTTTTTAAAATAACACTCCCAGTAGGCATTAGATGCATCTGTTTCAAGAATCAAATCATCTTCATCAGACGGTAAGGATAATCTGGGTAAATAAGCAGTAAGATTTTTAATTTCTTTTATTTTATTAGAAAGTTCTTCTGTCCACTCAAATTTAACACATTTTTTAAGGAGTATTTGAAAGGGTTGTCTATGCCTAACTAGTCCTTCAATAAATGTTTCAGCATAGTTTAAAACTCCTAGAAACCTTTGAACTTGTTTTTTGTCTTTCAGATTATCAGGGAAAGCAGTAATCTTTTCACAGATATGAGGTTGCATTTCAATTCCCGTGGCTTCAATTATTAGTCCCAAAAATTCTATTTTATGTTTTCCTATTTCAGCTTTCTTTTTAGATAACAAGATTCCTCGTTCTTGGCATTGGTTTGCGAAGACATTAAGATGTTTTAAATGATCTTTTTCATCATCTGAGAATATAAGTATATCATCAACATATACAATACAAAAGTCAGACATCTTACCAAATACTTTGTCCATCCTTCTTTCGAATATTTGAGGAGCATTTTTTAATCCAAACGGCATAACTAGCCATTCATAATGGCCATTGGGTGTACTAAAAGCAGTTAACGGAACAGATTCTTTTGTTAATTTTATTTGCCAAAATCCACTCTTGTAGTCAAATTTTGAGAAAATCTTTTTACCCTTGGTTCTATTGATGAGGCTTTCTTTATGGAGTAGAAAATATCCATCAAATCTTGATTTTTCATCCATCAAATCTTGATTTTTCATTAAGCTTTTTATAGTTAACTACCATTCTGGCTTTTCCTCGTTTAATTTCAGAATGATTCCTAACCATAAAGGCAGGACTCAAGTGGGGACTTTTGCTTTCTCGTATTAGTTTTAGTTTTAGCAGTTCCTGGATTTGTTCATAAAATTCTTTGATATTATTTTCAGAATATCTCATCAGTCTTACTCGGATTATATCAGCAGGATTGATTAATTCTATAATAGCATATGTTTTATCTATTTTCCATAAAGCGGTCGGATTTTCACCAAAATTCTTTGTAAGTTTTTCAAAAATATCATTTGCGCAGAGATAGATACCACCACATTTTTGCGTATAAACGATGTTTATGTTGTTAAGGCGTGGTAATTTTTTCCAGTGTGAGCAGGGAGTTAAAAATTCACCAATTGTTTGGGTAAAGCAGGTTTTCTTGAAAAAGCTTAAGAAATTATTTCTCAGTAGCATTAATACTCCCATTGTATTTTGTTGATATATTAGCGGGATTCTAATATATCGATCTCCAAATAGTATTACAATGTTTGTAGCAATGATATTTAAGTTTAAAGATTTTCCTTCAAAGCCTTTGACTTTTATGGTTAACGTTTTAGTCTTTTTCCACAATTTATAAGGTAATACATTTTTATTCATTAAGC
The DNA here is from genome assembly GCA_016647705.1 of Eucommia ulmoides. Taxonomy (NCBI): domain Eukaryota; kingdom Viridiplantae; phylum Streptophyta; class Magnoliopsida; order Garryales; family Eucommiaceae; genus Eucommia; species Eucommia ulmoides. Next base: position 2,278,777 of record CM028326.1, on the reverse strand, counting down.
AAATATCGGCACCAGTGTCCAGGAGACATGGTATGTAAACGATATTATTGTTAATAACAATTCCAATTTTGAAAAATATAGGATTTCTTATATAATTCTTGCAACATGTACTTCTTCATTTCCTATGGTAAGCATTATTGTATTATAGGTAATTCTATAAGGGTAGCAATGGTCAAGAAAGTTATTTCCTAGTAACAATTCCATTTTTTCATCTTTATCTAAATGTATTGAGAATAACAATTCTTTGTTTCCAATAATTAAAGGGATTTCAGCAGTATGTGTTATCATATGTTTGAATCCATTAAGATCTTTGTAGACATAAACTTCTTTTAGCATATTTTTAGGCATTTCATCAAATATCTTATAAGGAGATATATGACTGACAGATGCACCAGTATCTATTAGGGCTTCTACTTCTCTTAAATTATTTCCATTGAAATATTTTACTTTAATCTTGTAGATTGGAACATCAACTTTCTTTTCAATCATTCGTCTATCTATAGAACATTCTCCTATTTCTCCATCAATTATTTTTAAAGAAGAAATCCTTTTAATTTTTCCAAAGTTATTAGTATCGTCGAGATCAGGTAATATTCTTCTAGTTTTTCCAGAGTTGCTAAAATCTGATAATCTAGCAATATTAAGATCAGGTTTTTTATTGATATTCGATTTCCAATTGGCAGGCAAATCAATTTCTTGCACTAAGTCTGGTTTATAAATATTAGCAAATGGTTCGAATACTTTATCAATTTCGATGAACTCATGTTTCATGAATTTATCGCTATGGTGACTATTACTTAGAAAATAACTAACATGGTATGTTATGGAATAAGGAAATCTTCCTTCTTCCATAAAGTCTTTTATAGCACATTCATGGGCAAGACTAAATATTTCATTTATTCTTGGTTCATGTAGACTAACAGCATATTTTGGATATATTTTTATTCCTAGTATTCCTTGACTAAGGTTTCCATGGACAAGGCCTAGTAGGGCATCAGTTCGATCAAATATTCTATTATCCAGAACAGCCGCTTTTATTGGGAAGTTAATTTATTCTCTAAAGCAAGATTTGAAAACAATTTGTATTCCACCAACGTGTATATAGCCGATTTTATCTTTATCTTTTCCTAATTTTTCTAGTTGTCTATTGATCATGTTTCTACTAATTAGTGGGATACTGATCTTTCATTTTGATTCTTCTGTATTAAGAGCAGCTTCGAATTGATGTTCTCCGTAATAGCAAATATATTTTCTATTAAATTTATCTAAAAAACTTTTTTGAAATAGCTCATTGTTTCCAAATATTCCAACGTTTTTAAGTAACTTTCGATTAATAATTGCTTCAGCTTTATAATCACCCTCATTTTCAGCAGTATTAATTGATATATCAGGATCAATACTCGTACTCACTTCCTGATTCATCACTAGTTTCTTCAAGATAGAAAAATTCTTCCTCAGTATCAATTTCAGAAATATTATTTGTTTCACTAATATCGGACTCATCTTGCTCTAAGAATACTTTTATCTTAGCATTTTGTTTATTTTTAATGTTAGGACATTCATTCGCATAATGACCTATTTCTTTACACGCCCAACATCTGCGGTTCTTGGTTGTTTTTTCTTGAGCAGTTTTTATCCCTGGTCGTGATTTAGAATTTTTATTAAATTTTTTCTTAAAAAATCTTTTTGATTTAAAAAGAGCCTTTGGCTTAAAGTTTCTTTTAAATGTCTTTTTTAGCTTGTATTTATTTCTTTTAAATAGCTTTCTATTTTGTCTAGGAAATATATCAGCACATCCAAATTGTTTAGGAGTTTCAGATTGGTTGTCACAGCAGAGGCCTAGTTGATGATCTTTTCTATATAATTCAGCATTTTTAGCAGTAGCACACCACATATCTATTTGTCTTTGAGCATATTCCATTCTTGTTCCTAAAGAATCTTCCATTTGCCAGTTTGGAATAAATTTATAACTTGTTATTAATTCTCTAACATATTGAGCAGGTAGTTTGAAAAAATACATGTCTAGATAGACTTGTTCATAAGAGTTGAAATCAGCTTTGTAATAATGTTTAGCAAATTCATTAGTGTATACTTCGAAATAGCACATATTACATATTCTCATATTTATCAAATGGTTTATAGCATTTACTTTATTTTTTCTTTTAACTTCTTCGGCATTTCTATCCCAGAATTGTCCTAAAAATTCTTTTCTAATAGCATTTTCAAATCTTCCAATGACCTTTACAACATCACCATCTGTACTAGCAACATCGAGATCTGCAGTAATAATTCCAGTTCTTATTTTATTTTTGAGGGCAATTCCTAAATTAGTCCACCAATTACTGATATTTCCTAAGAAAGTCATTGGTATCCATTTTGAAAAAGGATCTTCAGTAATTTCTTCGTTACTAAGTGCATTTTTGAATATGGCTATGGTATAAAGAGATTTTACCCATTTAGTAATTATTTCTTCCATTAAGGAGAAGTTTCCCATATAGCTGTCTAGATTCAAATAAATTTCATTTTCTGAAATATTTTCTGTTTTAGGTACCTCAAATTTTTGTCTAAGCAATTCTTTTTTAGCATTTGCTATTCCTCTTCTAGAGTCTCTAAAGACAGGATTCGTGTTTATATTTTCAGGAAATGTTTCGTTTACCGATGGAGGAGTAAAGAGCGAAGGGCCATTTAGAAAATCAGTTCTTCTTCTTTGGGGACGTGGTGTTGTAGCACTGGTAGTTTCTGGTTGGACAGGCTGAATTGTTTGTGTACTTTGACCGGTAGTAGTTGGGTTGACAAGTTGTCTAACACCACTAGTACTTGCTTCAGTGTTCATTAGGATATTTAATTCTTCTAATATTTCAATATCATCATTACTGTCTGGAGACGAGGTTTCATCCTCTTCAGTATTTAAAACATAAGCTCTTCGATAGGAAGGCATAGGGTATTCCCTTATTCCAATTCTTTCAATCTTTAAGTTTTCTATCAATATCTTATTATTATTATTTATAGCATTCATTATTTTTTCTTGATTATTTGTGATAATCGCAAAACCTTTGGGTAGTTCAGTGTTTTCATCAATTTTTTCAATAAACATTTTTAATCAGTTACATTTTGGGCAGAATCATAGTAATCAAAAACAGAATCTTGTTTATCATAAGTTCCTGAGGGTTCAGCCTCATTGTCTGAATCATTTTTTGCAGTATTAGTGTAGTGATTATGCAAATCTTTGAGTACTTTCCATTTGACTTCTTTAAAAAGATCAGTTTGGCTTAAAGCATAGTTTACTAAAGAAAGTTTTTCACAAGTCTCTTGTTTATAAACTTGTAGCCAATTTATAGCATGATATCCAAACAGAGATGATTCTGGCAAGTATACATTACGATATTTTGGTAGTCCAATACTATTGGGTTTTTTATCAAATTTTTCATCATTTATAATTTCTTCAAATACTTCTTCCATATCTTCTAAGCTAAAGTATTTCTTTTTATTAACTAAACTTATTATTCCTAGTTCATTATTGGCAATTTTAGAAAGATCTTTATAGTAATCAAGTCTTTCTCCGATACTTAATTTCAGAATTTCTTCTTGTGTTTTTAATATCACAGCCATTATTCTAAATAATAAGTTTTTTCATGAGTATCAACGGGCTCTGACATGCTTACCAGAAACCTTTGCTAAAGAGATAGAAAACATATTTGATTTTGGAGATAATAATGAAAGAAGAAGTGACGATAGAAAAATAAAAATTCTAAATAAAATTTGTAAATACCTGCTTGAAATTATAGAAATTGATAACCCTACAAAAAGAGGATCATGAATGATCTCTGACCCAAGAACCAGTGCTGAGAAAGGATTGCCAAAGAAGGTGCAAGAAGTTATCAAAAGCTTCCGTGACCAAAGAAACCAGCATACCATTCTGATAAAATGTTTTAGTGTTGCCTCCGAAAAACGACATGACGCTTATCATATTGTCCAGTTGTCAAACAATCGTGCTAATCTGATACCTGAATATAACCCTAATCAAGTGTTTAAAGAAACGCCTAGACTCCTAGAGGATGAAAAACTTGAACATTTTATTGCTACAAAGAGAGCTTTAGGATTTTATGTCCTGGAGAAAAAACTAAAGAAATTCATCGAATGGGATAAAGGGTATGTTTACCCTATGAGCACTGATAACTTTCTAATACTAAACACTGAGTGCAGTCAATTTTATGGTGCCGCAAAAGCTTCTGCTATAAAATGGTTAGAAATGATACATAAGGTAAAATTCTCAGCAAGCCCTACTGTTAAAAAATTAACCTGCCAAATGCTCAAACACCCAGAAGGAACATGTGATTACTGTAAAGAGACTGTTGAAAAGAAGATAGCTTGGGCAGACATCAATGGTGAAAGTGACGAAGAAGTGCTTGTACTGTAGAACGTCTCAATGTAGATACCCGTGAAAAAGGTTTTTGGAATCATGTGCTGAAATATAATGATCAGACAAAAAGGGATCCGTATGTCGATAACTGTTCATTCACGAGAAGAGTATCTTTGTCAAGAAGTGTTGGCGCTACTGTGCTGAAACTGTGCTTCTACTATACTGAAACTGTTCATTCACAAGACGTGTTACTGTTTTTGTTTAATACTGTTTACTTTTGAAAAAAGTAATACCCGTGATGTACTAAAATCTTATCCTATTTTTATGTCTGAGGAAAAAGATCCGTGTGTATAAAAAGGGGTTCAAACCCTTTAATGAGAGGGAGTTGAACAACCCACCTTAGAATTCCCTGTAAAAATGTGTTTGTAAACCCTTTTCAGGAGGAAAGTTTGCTATATATTATGAAATAAAGTGTTTAGTGTTTCTAAAATATGTATTACGTTTTCCTTGGCTTGTTTACCCACATCACTTGTGAGGATTTTATCCTATCTTTTATTAGAACTTAGAACGATTTAGGCTTGATATTGTGTCTGGAGTCCTTCAGCCCTGTTTGCCAGAGTTAGGCGCTTTTGGGGTACCATGGATTGACACTGGAATACTGAAGTGGCCTTTGGAGGCTACGGTCGTGGGTTCTAAAAAATCAAAATCGCAGATCGTTATTTTTTATATATAAACAAAAACATAGTTAAAATATCAAATATAAAATATTAATTGATTTTATTATATCTATTAGGACATTATTAATTGATCTTTAATTTCAATTTTAATCTTTTTTTTAATTTATTTTAATATATCTATCAGAGCACCATTAATTGACCTATAATTAAATTATTCAATTACAATAAGACACAAAATTGTGCCGTAATATAATTTTTATTTTTAGGGCACTATTTGTTGTCCCTTTATATTATATATAGAATATTAATTTTTTTTCCACTAATTTAATTTTATCGGGACATTGCTTTTTGACCTTTAAACATTTGATTATATATATTAGCTGTTAATAAAATAATAAGAAAATAAATATTAAAAATATCAAATTTATTTTTATGCGACACTTTTAATTTTGTGCCTTGAAAAATACATTTATAGGACACATTAAATGTAGTGTCATAATAAAAATGCCATAACAAACAGTTTTTGTTGTAGTGAGAGGGGTTAAAAGTGTAAATAAATATATACATATATATTAAGGTTAAAATGTAAATATATTTAAAAAATAAGGGTATATATGTATTAAAATATTCACGGTTTCGCAGTTTGGTTCGTAGTTCGGTTTAATGGTTCGTTTCGCGGTTCAATTTTGCAATTTTTATCCCAAAACCAAAATCAAAACCAAAACCGCTTCGGTTGCTAATTTCAAAACCAAAATCGCAACCAAACCATTTAGTCGATTTTAAAACCGGTCCATTCAGTTCGGTTTCTCTCGATTACCCATCGGTTCAGTTTTTTGTGGCATCCCTAACTATGTCTTGAATTAGGTCCTTTTGGCCGAACTTCAGCAAGCACATACACAGTATGGGTGTTAGATCATGTTCACAGTTTTGTGCTTTTATGGCTATGCACATATATCTTGATTCTCATAAGAGTTACTAGGGAAAGCCTAATCCCATAGTCGCGACCTTATGACAACTCTTACTTATGTGAGTCCTCCAAGGATATATATGACCTAGACCTTGCAAGAGTTTTCTTACATTGGTCTCATTAAGGGTTAAATTCATCCCCAATATCACAATATTATACAACACTTGTAAGACCCCGACCTTTGACCTACGTATAATTTAAGCCGTGTTTTAAATATTTTGAAAATACCGGGGTGGATTGCGATATTTATTATGTGAATTAAAATTTTAGGGGATAAATTATAATTTTCATAAATATTAAAATTTAGAATGAGTTTAATTACTATCCAAACTAAAATGAGGGAAGGTTTGTGCAAAATTATATATGTTACATAATTATATATATAGAGAGAGAGGGAGTTGGTGAAAATGAAAGGAGAAGGATTTGGCCACTTGTCCAGTTGGTTGATCACACACACACACACACATATATATATATATACACGGAGAGGAAGAATCGAGAAACGGAAGAGAGAGAAAAGGTAGGTTCGGCCGGCGTCTGTGGGGGTGCTCTATTTTTCGTTCATTATCGTGGGAGTGTAAAGGCGTGATCATCGTTGTTGTGCTCAACGGTGTGGATGGGTTGGTCGTCGTTTGGTAAGTATATGTGTGTGTCTACCTATGCGTGGTGTGTGTTGCGTGTATGTGTGTGATAAGTGTGTGTGTGGGTGATCAGGGACTGAGAGTGTGTGTGTGTGAGTGGATTGTGTGTGTGTGTGTTGTTGTGTATGTATGTGTATGGTGAGTCGGTCAGTATTTTGGTCCAACGGAGGTGGCGGTGGTGCGTGTTTTGATCGTCACCGTTGTCGTCGGAGTGTGTGTGTGTCGCTGTCAGTTAATTGGGCCGACGGTAAGTGAGAGATAAAGAGAGAAAAAAATGGGTCTATGTGTGTGGTCTGTTCTCCGACAGGAGTGGCTACTTCGGTAGTGGGCCGTTGAAGGTGGGTGTATGGTTGTGTGTTTTATGTGTGTGTGACCGTTTGGTTGGCTGTGTAGGTGTCGTCGGAGTTCGCCGACGGTAAGTTAGAGAGAAAGAGAGAAATGCATGTGTGTGTGTGTCTGCGGTGTGTGTGTGTGTGTTCACATTGTTTCGGTGTGTGTATGTGGTGTCCATTAGTGTGTTGTGTGTGCATGGATGTTAGAATGAGGGTGATTATCGGAGGAGAGAGAGAGAGAGAGAGAGAGAGAGAGAGAGAGAGAGAGAGTGACGGAAGAAAACAGGGAGCAAGCGGAGAAAGCTTGCTAGGCGGTGGAAATCTCGCCTAGGCGATGACGGGTCAAAAACACAAAACAAAAAACAGGAAAAGGGAAAAAGAGGAAGGTGACCACTGCCGCAGGGGTGAGGCGATTCGCCGCAGCGGTGGGAATTTAGTGAAACAGGAAGGGGATTTGTCGCACGTTCGCCTCGGCGGTACAATCCGTTGCCTCGGCGGTGAGAAGTCAGTGAATCAGGAATTTAAGTTGCTGAGCGTTCGCCTAGGCGGAGGAGCATCAGTAGGTGAACTGGAAAAGGGAGGGAGCGTGTTCGCCACGGCGATGGGTCTTGCGCCGAGGCAGTGGGAGCAGAAACATCAATTGAGGAATTTTAAAGGAAATTGACAACCGTTTCGGAGCAGGTAACGTTTATTGTTGAATTTTATGATTTGTGAAATTAAATTACTGGCACTAAAAGGCCGAAACGACAACAATAAATAAAAGGACCAAATGTATATACAAAGATTTCATAGTAAACTGTATCGAAGCGATGTTAGTTAAATGATAATATTCCAAAATGAAAATGCGGGGAATAGGAAGTTACTGAAATTAGGATTTCATAGTATGATTAGGTTATTTTTACTAATTTAGGCTCTGTCACAATTAGGTTCGCAGGTACCAGAATACCCATAGAGAATAGGCAGTCAAAGTCTTCAAAAAAGGAATAATCAGGTGAGTGTACTATCTTCTTGTCAAATCTTTTTTTAATTATATGATGAAAAATGTGTTTACATAAAAACTGGACGAATTTATAACTTATATGGATCAAGCGGATTTGGGTGTTTTGAAAATATGGATTTCGTGATTTTAAAAGAGGGTGGAAAAATGATATTTGGATTAAATCAATTTTGGAGATAGAGGTCGATGTTATTGATTTGTAATTTAACGATGTTGTTATTGATTTGACGATGCTATTAATTTTATTTGCTTCGGCAGAACGTTGTTTATTTGTTTCGGCAGAGCGTTGATTATCTGTTGTGGCAAAGCGTTGATTAGTTATTGAGTTGTGGTTTGTTGATGATGTTGTTGATTTGACGATGCCATAGTATTTATCTACTTCGACAGAGCATTGATTATCTACTACGATAGAGCGTTGTTATGTCTTGCTGATGGGCGTTCGGCAGACGTTTATTGATATTATGACCCGTTCCGATGAGTGTCCGGGCATGTGGTTATTTGTCTTGCTAGAAAGGCATATCTTATGGGTGGTACAGTACCGTTGCAACTCCCGATCGTGAGGTTAAAACGATCAATATGGCTAGCCAGAGAGAATGATGTGATGTTTGAGGTGTGGTGTTTTGTCGTATTTGGTATTTTGTCATATATGGTGATGTAGTGTTTTATTATATCGTCTTGGTGTTTTATCATACTATTTTATATTGATGGTTTGGATGGATGTCATATATTTGATATATATATCTAGATGATGATTCTGATCCATTTAAATGTTGTATTATTTAGAATGTACTATTATTAAAAATTTTTTTTTACTAAGAAGGCAGTACACTCGCAAGTGAAACAGTTAGGAGTTGGTCCCCTACTGGCGTTAGGTAGAGTCCTACGCTGGAGTCGTGTAGGAGTTTTGAGATGAGTTGTCAGAAGTGAACCTGTAAGAGGTTCATGGTATAATTTAAATCTTGGTTATTAATGCAATTTGGGGACGGATGTGTTTTTATATGAAAGATTATGTATATCCTGTATAGAAGAATACATTTTGATGTATGTATATTGTCATTCATTAGTATTTGACGTTTAAGTGATGTTATGTCGACGTCACGTCGACCCCATGGTGACGGGTGTCCGGGGTGGAGTGTGACAACACTAGCGCCTTAGGGATGAGCAAGAGAACCTTTTAAATGATTTATCTAAAATATATAGTGTTATTTTATAAGTCACGCAGTATGGATTGTTTCTACCCATTGAACCTCCTTCATGGAGTTCCCAATCACAGAGATTGGGTTATTTCCTAAGGTGACTTCCTTATAGGCTAACACTCATCCCCCTCGATAATTTTAAGATCTAGCCACTGCTAGTTTTATAGGCAAATTATCTCACATCGTGGGAATATATATTATGAATATTAAACCTCAAAATTTTAAACTTTATTTATTCCGTCAATTCTCTTTTGGTACCAATAAATATTTGAGTTTTTTATTATATAGTCCCCCGTAGAAAAATCATTGAGAAAAAAAATAATTTTCATATGTTTGGTTAGGATTCAGACCAAATAATACAATCAATTAAGTTTTTAATCCTCCAAAAAAATAAAAAGAATACTAAAAAGATACATGTACCTCTGAGCAAACCCTTTCTCTTGTTTACGTTAACTATCACTCACCCTCTCTCACTCTAAGCTCACTCTCTCACTCACTCTCTAAACCTACCGAGCCCCTTTCCCTTTTGAATAGAAGCTTCACCATTTGAGAAGCCTCCACCTGCAAAGGAGTGTCACCATTTGATGTTCTCTTTCTAGTTTGTGGATTTGCGACGGTGAAGACGAAACGACGAAGAGCTTGCGACGGCCTTATGGTCTTACGACGACGAATAGCTTGCGTCGGCCTTGTGGTTTTGCAACGACGAAGACGAACAACGAAGAATTTTGCGACGGGCTTGTGGTCTTGCGACGGTGAAGACGAACAACGAAAAAACCAGATCTCTCTATCTTTTTCTCTATTTAGAATCTTAGATCTAGGTTTTTAGATCTGAAAAATTAGATCTGGAGTTTTCCAGATCTGTTTTTTCAGATCCAGATCCGATTTTTCAGATCTGGAAACCCAAAAGAGCTTGGGATAGTAGGTTTATTTTTTTATGGTCACTACTTTGTTTCTAGCATTTGGGTATTGTTATTAAACTTGATGGGTCTTTTTCTTCAAGATATTGTAGTGTTTTTTCATTGCTACACACTCTTTTCTATGGCCCTGCAATTTGGGCTAGTAGGTTTGCTTTTTCTATGGTCTCTCTCGAAAAAAAAATGCATTGAAGGATTGAAGAACAGTTAGTCTTGCGATTTGGGGTAGTGGGTTTGTTTTTTTCTATGGTCTTTACTTTGTTTCTAGTATCTGGGTCTTTTGGGGGAGAGTTGTCATTGAAATCGGTAGGTCATTTTGGTGGTGTTCTTCGGCGGTGTTGATTTTCAATTTGGTGGGTGTTGTTGGCAGTGTTGATGTTCGTTTCGGACAACCATCGGCCACCATTAGCCAGATCCGGCAACCACCGCCGGTCACCAGCCAAATTCGGACCTCCCCCACGCGCTCTATCTATCTAGTTCATGGTATTTCTTTTTTTTTTTTCTAGTTTTGATGTTAACTCACAAAAATGTGCATTAACGTTAACGCAACAAAATGTACATTAAAGTTAACGCAAAATCACCCAAATACGTTAACGTTAATAGACACAAAACAAATAAGGAAAAAGACGGTAATGTGAAACACAAAAAAAAAAATGCATTAACGTTAACACATATACAAACGGAGAAGATGCGTTAACGTTAACGCAATTACAATCCTAACTCCAATAACTAATTGCGTTAACGTTAACGCAATTACAACCCAGCATATGTAACTTACTTGCGTTAACGTTAATGCAATCACAACCTCAACCCAATAATTAATTGTGTTAACATTAACACATTTAATCTTTCTCTAGAACAACGTGAATGTGTTAACATTAACACAGAGAGACCCCCCAAAATGTGTATTAACATTAATGCAACACGATTCCAACACACATTCAGATCTGAATTGAAAATTTCTTACGGTTTGTTTGGTTCTTGTTTTTTTTTTTTTTGAGATTTTTCAAATCTGAATTGGAATATTTCAGTTCTGAATTTGATTTTTGTTGTGGCTATGAATGAGGGTGGAGATGGAGGGAGTGTTAATTTTTACGTTAGCGTTGGTGTTGTGAGTGATTTTATTTCATACATTTTCTGGACAACATTAAATGCATTAACGTTTAACACAGAGAAAGGTAACAAAATGTGTATTAAAGTTAACGTAAACTCACCCAACTGCGTTAACGTTAATGCACACAAAACAAATAAGGAAAGAAAGCGGTAATGTGAAACACATAAAAAAAATGTATTAACGTTAACACACACACCGACGGACAAAATGCGTTAACGTTAATGCAGTTACAACCCAGCATATGTAACTTAATTGTATTAACGTTAACGCAATTACGACCCCAACCCCAATAACTAATTGCGTTAACGTTAGCACAATTACAACCCAACACATGTAACTTACTTACGTTAACGTTAATACAATTATAACCCAGTCCAATAACTAATTGCGTTAACGTTAACGCATTTACAATCCAACCCATTTAATTTACTTGTGTTAACGTTAACACAATTAATTATTTGCATTTATTGTGACAATTCAACATTAACGTTAGCACAAAAGATACACAAAAGATGTGCATTTTTAATGTTAACGTCAATGTTTTTTTTTTTTTTTTTGACCTCTCACACAAAATGAGAGTAACGTTAACGCACTAAAAAATGAGTTAACGCACAAAAAAAAATAAAAATAGAAAGGAGGGTATATTGCTAAAAATGAGGATTAAGTTAACATTAACGTCATGTATTATTAAAAATGAGTAAACGTTAACACACACAAATGAATTCAAGTTATTTGTATTTTTTTTTACTCTTCCTCACATGTTTTGTGTGTGTTATGTTAATGTTTTGGGTAGGGGTATTACTTGAAGTGTTTTACATTAACGTTAACACACTTGTTGTTCAATTTTATCTTATTGCATGAGACAAAATGACAGTTTCGTAAATATGAGTAAATATAGTGCCCAAAATACAATAATTTTTTTCTAAACATTTGAGGAGGTCTGAAAACTTAATTCTATATGTCAGGGGTCTAATTACTCTATGCTACTACTTCTACAGATGACTAAAAAAAAAAAAGACCCTAAATATTTTGGCACTTGAAACATCATTTTTTTTAGCAACGCTTGGAATTTTTCAGTTCTAATAATACTATCAAATAAATATATTCGAAACAAATTAAATACAACTTTATATTGAACCAATAATATGTACAGTCTCATAATTTATCATCTAAACTGATACAAGACATGTACCGAACGAACAATTTCTGGGACAAAGTTTATATTCTCAATTTTGAAATTATGTAAATTATTTGGAAATTCTCAAAGCAATCAATTTGGGACTTTATATCAAGGCAACATATTTATCAATAAATTATATTTTCTAGTTTACTATCATAAAAACCTTCTAGGAATATAACCCGAAGCAACAAATATTTTATTCCAACACAATAGGCAACTTTAAAAATAATTCCATGGAATTTAATTTCAAATCATTTTTCATTTCATAGCAATTTAATAATTTTATACAATGATAATAAAAATTATCAATATGCTATCATGTAATTAAAATTTAATCACAATATTAAAAATTTCGCTTCAAAATATTATTTTTGTAGTCAATAGTTTTTACTAGTAGGAATCACAAATTTTGTGACCAATAGTCTATTACTATGAACTACTTAATGGTAATGGATAATTGTCTTATTACATACTAGGAACTATTTTAAAATGAAAAATTGGTCAGTAATCTAATACCTACTGGGAACCAATTTTTCAATCGAGAAACTTATCACTATTAATAAAATATAATGATATTTTTTATTTTTCAAAAAATAAAAATATAATGTTGTTTTCCTTTTCACAAAGCATAAAACTTTTCATTTTTTTTTTATTGAAATTAACAACATATAATTTTTTTAACTCTAAAAAAAATTCTCTGTCTTCACAAAATAAAATATTTAGTTTTTCTTTATTAAAAGGATCAATTTGTTATGCATAAATAAAAAAAAAAACTAAAATAAAATTTAAGAATTTCTAACATTTTATTTTATAACTAATTATATCACATTTCAAAAATAAAAACATTTGATTTTTATTATACAAACAAAATATAATAATAAGTTAATTTGTGAGATGAAAATAAAAATAAATCATTTTTCTCTTGAAAATAAAAACATTTGATTTTCATTATATAAACAAATTATAATGATAAGTTAATTTGTGAGATAAAAATGAAAATAAATCATTTTTCTCATAAAATATATATTAATATATAATCCCCACATTTTCAAAATGTGTTCATTTCATGGCAAAAAATAATATTAATGTCATTAGCAGCAAATACACTTAAAATGTTAATCAATAAAATAAAATTTGCATATAAAATATCATAATCAAATACAAATCAATATTATGCCAATTCATATAATAAAATATCACACAATATTTTTCCAAAATTACTTCAGTAGGAAAAATCAAATCAAATAAAAATAAATATAAGATGGATATATATCAAAACAAAAACCCATATTTGATTTCTCTCGATTCTTTATAAAATTAAAACACAAATTAAAATATGTTGATCATCAAATATACTAAAATTATATTAGAAACATATTCATGCAAAATCCATATTTCACAAAATCTAATATCTTCTTAGATTGTTGAAAAAATTTCATATAATTATATAAACTCAAATTAAATAATAAATAAATGTCACATGCACTTTCAATATCTTTAAATAACAAAGAACATCAACAATTAAATAAATAAAATAAATTATAGGATAGAGAGAATATACATATCTGGTGGATCGAGGAGTGTAAACATTGTCTTAAGAAAAGATATGCCCTCTCTATGTACAGGGTTGAATGGCGAGCATTTCTCAAGATACAACGATCTAAAGAGTCAAAGTGCAAACAAGACATCCTTATATTGAATCGATCGTGAACCTTAAGCCCATAAATCATCAAGTATATAATATATGAAAATATAACATAATATTACTTCTCTCTATTTCTATATTTTAATAGTATCATACTCTTTGTTTTACTTCTCTCTATCTCCATATTCTTCTATATCTCTCTATATTTCTCAATATATCTTCTATACCTATATCTTTTCTTTGATCCTTACATACATATGTATAGTGTATAAATTATGTAACTCTTATTATAATATTAAGTACTCATAATATTATAATTAATAAAATCACTAATTATACACATAAATACACCTATAACATATATATTTATAATAGAATTCATAAAGTCATTTTAATAAATTTATAAGTTATTCATAATAATAATGTATAATAAACATGTAATTTAAACATTTTACAGTAATATTTGTTATATATAATAAACATTTTATACACAAACTAATTACATGTAATTGCGCGAGTGTAAACGCGTGTATTGGGGCCTTTTTTCCCATTCAATTGCAAAACTACATATAAATGCATTTTATTTATTTATATTTATATATTTTTTTTAATAAAATTAAGACAATCTAGTGTTACAAAGTTTCCACTATGCACGTGATCCGCTATTCTAAATAAATTAGAATGACATAAAATCATTTTTGTTTTTTATTTAAAAAGAAATAGTTGTAGGCCATAACCTAGATCAAGTCAAAAACTTGAATATTAGTAACGTAGGGGTGGTCATGGGCCTGCCCAATCGAACCCTTTTTTTTTAGAACTTGGGGTTTGGTTTTAAGCCCATAAGCAAGGCCCAAGTTATGGTTTTAAGGCCCGATCAATTTTAGGATCTGGCTTAGACAAGGCCAAAATATTTTAGAGCCGGCCTGAGGACTTTAATTAAAAAATAATTGTGTGTATATATATATATATATATATATATATATATATATATATTCAACAACAGACCCAACCCTAATTTCATTTCCCCACCGTTGTGCTAAGAGCTCTATTCCCTAACCCTAATCTCATTCATCTAGAGTTTAGTTTGAACTGTCTTTATTGTTGGAATATTGATTTGACTTTAAAGTGTAATTTTAGTATTTATTATTGGTTTGGTATTGTAATTTTAGTATTTACTTAAACTAAAAAAAAAAATATAAGGTCGGGCCGGCCTTAGGATCGGATTTGGGCTTAATTTTTTTTTGTAGAGTCAAACTTGAGCATAAAAATAAGATTTGACCATATGATCGGGTCAAATTAAGACTTAACATTTTTTTGTAATACTCTATTCAAAGTCTGGGCCATGACCACCCTTGCGTACGTGAGAAGCGTAACTAAAGAGTGGATTTTATTATTTAGTAAAGAATTTACCCTTTTTGAAATGCAACGGTCAAAAAGGATTTGGGTATCATTCGGTTTCACGACGCACCGGTCATAGACCCCTGATTCAGGCTTCCCCCTTCCTTCAAGAACTCAATCAGGTATCAGGACGACTGATTCACAATCTACAGTTACAAATGCATCAATCTATCGATTAATATACCGAATCCATTAACATCGAGAAGGATTTTCTCCATTTTTCACGGGTTCCGTGCCCTTCGTCTCTTCGAGTCCTCAATAGGGATGAAAATGGGCGATTCGAGTCAGCCCCCAATTGAACTCTCGGATAAATCTTGGGCATTCTTCTTTCCGCTAATTTGCCTGTGAAATTCTTGGAGAATCGTTTTCGATTTCGGGAGAGGAAGTAGTAAAGGCGCTGGATATGAAGAAAACGGAGCGGCATTCTTCTGCATCGAACAGCGGAGAAAATAGTGGAACCAGATTCGAAGGGTTTCAGAGAAAAAGCATGGAACCAGTTGATCACTGGGCTTTTCTGGTAACTTCTATTCCTCGCGCAATCTTGTACAATTCATGTCTTTTGATGGCGTCTATGATGGTTATTTGTGTTTGAGCGTCTGGAAAATCGTACAAACCTACATTTTATGTCTACTGGTTTTGTGCATCATGATGGTTTTCAATTGCATTTTGATCGTGTTTACTTCTTGTTTCTGTCATAATTAGGGTTACTGATTAGTTCTTGGCTACTGATAATTAGGGATTTTGCATTTTTAGGGTTTTCAACACTTTGCCGTCTTTCCAGGGGGTTGCTTCTTGTTTGATTATGGTCGTTTCTTATCCAGCTTTTTCATTCTTGTTCTGTTGGTGTTTATGAAGTTGTTCTTATTTAGCTTCTGTCACACCTATTCACATCCATAGCCTACTGAGTGAGGCAAAGGCAATGCACAAGCTGAGAGAGAAGCTTGAATCTTTGTTAGGAAAAATGTCTTAAATTTAGTGCAATGATGAAATGACGTCATATTAGAAGGTCACATATTAGGAACAATTCATTTTCCTTCTATAATCAATAACGTGTTCAATTTTGTGTGATTGAAACAAATGTGGAACTTGAGAGATCAAATATGCAATTTGGTAAACCTCAGGATCCCTTATAGACACCCACCCCATATTTTAGGGGCCAAAAAATGTCATTTTCCTATTTCTGTGCTCATACTTCAGAATTTCATCTGCTCTTTGTTGGATGATATATGCAGGATGATATTGACGCTCCCATGTGGGTTGATCTCGCTTCAGAACTCAACTCAACTTACCAAGACAAGTGAGTTTTTTTTTTTAAATCTTTTTCCAAAGATTATTCTAAATAAATTTTAAAACCACAATTTCATTTTTGTAATTCGTTTATTGGGTTTTGTTTTTCTTGGTGCAGGGATGATCAATGGTTCCACACAAGCCATCTGTAAGTATCATTACATTTAGTGATGGCAATTCAACTCAAACCGATGGGTAACCGAACCAAACTGAACCGAATGGTTCGGTTTTGAATTGATTAAATGTTTTTAGTTGCGGTTTTGGTTTTGAAGCGATTTTGGTTTTGCAATAATAACCGTGAAAGCGAACCGCATAACCGGTGTTTTAGATATATTTTTATTATATTATCTTATTCTCATTATTTATTTATTTATTTATATTTTGACCTCTAGTGTGTGTGTGTGTGTATTATACGGTCAATTGCGTTAATTTTAGGGTTTTTATTATTGCTTCCGATATTTTAGTTATGTTTTTTTATATATATAAAAAACAACAATTTCACAATGGTTTTGATTTTGGTTTTATATAAAATTAAAAAATCTTAAACGGTTTCGGGGTTTTGGTTTTGTATAAAACTAAACGGTTCGGTTTTAAAGTCATTTTCTAAAAAACTGACGGTTTTGATTTTGATATTGGGTTTAGCATATGCCTAACGGTTTTGGTTTTGGTTTCTAGTGAAACCGGCCCAAAACCAAACCGTTGTCATCCCCAATTACATTCAGCAATTGCTATGTTCGATTTTGAATTGAATCAAAGTTTTCTCATATGACTAAATTGATTAAATTTCCAGGTTCCATCAACGTTCTTCACACCACTTGATAGGATGCAGTAATTCTGCCTCTGCCACCAATAGACCTTCTTCTCCAAAGCTTCCTCCCTCGGTTTCAAGATCAAGAGGCAATCACTACAGAAGCAAGCAATGGGGAAATGAAGAAGCCAGAGTTAATTCAAGTAAGCAGCACCCAATCAAGGTCTTAACCAGTAAGTCTTCAAGGTTGAATAAATCCGGTAAAATATCAAAAAACAAAGAAACCGGTCGAAAACCGGAAGTTCAAGCAAGTTCAAAGGCAAAATCGGTTTGTAAAAGTGATTTAACTGAAATTTGTGATCCGGGTTGTTCCAAATCGGTGTCAAGTTTTGGGGATTCATCGTTTCATTCGAATTCGAATGCTGATTTGGGGGGATCGAGCAGTTCAACAAGCAGCACCATTACATGTGAAAGTAATGAAAAACAACAACACAAGGAGAATTCAACGGTTGTTTCTAGTCAATTACTTGGTAGAAGAAGTGCATTACTTTCTTCTCTTCGGGTTAGTCTTAGAAAAAGTTGTGTCACTAGACAAGCATCAAGGGTGGAGATAAACGGTGCAGCACGAGCTGAGTGCCGAAAATCATCTTCAGGTAAATCTAGCATTGGGTCAAACCCTGGTTATGATGGTAAGAATCAGACAGAGACAGAATTACTGGGTAAAGACACAACACCGGACAGTAGTAGAAGTGTTGTAAGAATGTCTCCAGGGATGAAGAACAAAGGTAGAGGTCAAGTTGTGTTGAAGGGCACTAATTCCAGAAGCATTGCCTTGAAGAAATCGACAAACACGGAAGCTGCAAAACCGAAGGTAAGTAGATGACAAAAATCCTCATTTTTTGTTCACTGTTTGATGATTGATGAAGAACACGAAATCCGATTTTACTAAATTCTTGAGAAATCTATATAATAAATTAGGACATTTTTTTTAAATGTCCTTTCGTTAAGAGCTTGGATTAATTTGAGGGAAATGGACTGTTGGGATGAGTTGCTGAAATACTAAAGGGGGGAAAATTCTAGCCTAAAAATTTCACACCCCCACTTTCAAAGCAATTGAGTTAAATTATAATTTGTATTGTATTCGTCAATTTTTTTACACTTTAAAATTTGAAAATTGATATAGTGACTATAGGCACGGAGAATCCCTAGTATTTCAATAATTTACATAAAAAATTTGTTTGCATGCTTTGCAGGTTCATAACAATGTTGTAAATGCGAGAGTTGCGAGAGTTTTGGCGCCAAATACTGTTAAAACACAAGGTTCTTCTGTTAAGGGCAAGCTGGGAGTTGGCCATGATAAGAGATTAGTAGGGGGTGGTGGTAAAGAGAATTCCATGGGCGGCGGTAGGGTGGCTGAAAGTAAAAAACCGGGCATGAGAGAGAAGACTGTCGGAGTTGTGGCAACCAAGCGGCTTGTACCGGTCAGTACATATTTATCTTGTTTATCAATCAGTTAGGACACTTGCAATTCAAGACATCAGCATGAAAACCTATTTTGGAGCATGAGGATTAACTTCCCTATTTCATAGCTCTCTTTACTTGATTACTTGAGAAGGGTTTTATGTGCAGGACGTTTGACTCCAAATCTAATATTGTTCATGTGATATTTCTGTGAGCAGGACAAGATCAAAGGTGGTCCAAATCAAGGGAAGAATTTAACAAAAGTCTACCTGCGGTGAGAGAGAGAGAGAGGCAGGCATAGTATGTAAATATAGAAAACCCTACTGTTCTCCCCCCCCCCCCCCCCCCCCCCCACCACACATTTCTCTACAAATAGTTCACTATGTATTTTGAAAGTGGCAGTAGAGTTTGAACAGGAAGATTTCCAATTTGGGAAATTTTATCTGTTTTCCTTTTTCATCTGGTTGTTCTTGTTCCTACTTCCTGCTAGTGTTCTTTTACAGGAGTGGGTCCCACTTTTTGTATTCGGAAGGAGGAAAAAGATTCACTCTTTCCTTCTAATTTTATCACCACTTCATTTGGTCCGAATTTGAAATTGGGATTAAATGATATAATAACTTGATTTTGAAGCATATTACGTTCAAATAAAAAGTTGCAAAATAATTTTATAGGACTCTTGCTAATGAGACCATTTGGTCATTTCCCTAGAGATAATCACCTCCCCTGTCCTCCATCCAAATGAACCCTTAGAAAAGTACATGAAAAGGGTCTAACCCATGTTATGATCTTCTACCTCCTAAGTCTTCCTGTTCTGTCATCTGACTTATGTTCTTCATGTAGCATTCAAACCGAATGACTATGAAATTACGTCAATACTTTCACATTCAAACCCATAGAAAAGTACATGAAAATGGTCTAATTTTGTGGTTTGAGAATTTGAAAACTCCTTACAGCTTGTGCTTAGACCCAAAATAGAAAAAAAAAAAAAAAAAAATGCCTAGAATAGATATATGGCCGTTAAGAAAAGCCAAAAAAAGAACATCATCCTATTTTGACATGGACATCTTTTTTTGTGCCACTAGGACAACACATTGACCATAAATGAAGCTCATTACATTAGGATTTAGGAATGTGACTTGGACTAAATAAAGGAAATGTGCAAAACATGTTTTTCATCGTCAAATTTACAACTCATGGAACCAGACATAAACATAGTTTCCCAATGGTGTTGACTTGTATAACATTTCCTTGTAAGAGCCTTTACATTTGAAACTTGTCACCTTCTTAGAGCACCGTAGTTCCTCGTCACCTGGAAAAAAAATTATATATAAGAGAATTTGATCAGTTCTTCCCTCCTTAAGTCTCCGCATATTTATGTGATCTAGATTTAGGGGTAAATTACATTTTTGGTCCCTAAAGTATGAGGTGGGTGTCGATATAAACCCAGCAATTTTCCAAATTCCACACTTAATCTCTCAAGTTCTACATTTCTTTCAATCCCGCAAAATCGAAAATGTTGATAATGATTTTGGGCGGAAAATGTGTTGCGTTCAGGTTTCTAATGAGTATATTTTTGTCATTTCATCACTGTACTGAACTTAAGATTATTTCCCCTAACAACAATTTGTTTGAAAAATCAGAGAAAAAAGTCTTAATTGTTATTACAGAAAATCGTGTTACAACTAATGGAGTGATGAAATCATGAAATATCACCATTAGTAGGTCA
Organism: Eucommia ulmoides; assembly: GCA_016647705.1. Lineage (NCBI taxonomy): Eukaryota > Viridiplantae > Streptophyta > Magnoliopsida > Garryales > Eucommiaceae > Eucommia > Eucommia ulmoides. The sequence continues at coordinate 2,258,134 of CM028326.1, read as the reverse complement.
TGTGCTAAGCCCAATCTATTTTCCATCCAAAATCAACGTTATCAATTTCGGGGGATTGAGATTTGAACCTTGAGGGACAAAATGTGTAATTTAGCAAATCTCCGGATTCAGATAGACACCTCACCCCATACTTTTTTTTAAGGACCAAAGAAATAATTTTCCCTAAATTTAGTGAAAGTAGAAATCTTGGATCACCAACATAGGACCATAGCTGGAGACTGTACATGCCTATTTCAGAAATAAAATAAAAATAATAAAAATATAAAAAATCGGTTGTGTTTCTATAATCACAGAAACTGAAGGCGATGTAGCAACTAACATCCTAAACAATAAATCAGAACTAAACAGAAAGCAAAAGGAGGTCAATTAAGTCATTTTTCAGGTGTCAAATAATAATGCAGCCTCCTTTGATAAGGATGCATGTTTAGGGAAAAATAGAGACAAATTTCTCTAAAGGAAATCCATAGGCGGTACTTAAAAATTCTTAAAAAATAGCATCACTTACCCGTGGTTGAGACTTGTTCATTTTCTTTGTCATGTCATTGTCATCCTCATCGTCATCATGTTTGCTCATGAGCATTCTCTGGATTGAAGAGGAGTTATCAGTTTTTTTTCCCCTTTTGGAGGAGGACGTAGAACCTCTACCCTTTCCCCTAGGAGCAGCTCTTTTGCGTCCTTTGCCCCGGGGGGCTTCATTCTCGTCCTAAAAAAAAAACTCAACCAAATAAGTCTGATATATATATTGTAATTCGCAACAAAAGCCGCCTCCAACCAAGGGCCAAAGTTGTTCATGTGGCTAATTCAAAATAAAATGGCAGGAAAAATGGGCTACTGCACAAAACAGAAAGTAAATAAAAGTGTTTTGCTATATAAACTAACAGAAGTGTTGAATCCCACCTTTTTTTTTTTGGAACCTCGACGGTGCGAGGAGAGCTTTATTAATTTATATTATCTTACTAGCTCTTCCTTTTTTTTATACCAAATTAAGAGGCAAAAGTGGAGCACTGCTAAACACTAAGGCCCCGTTTGGTAACCGTTTTCATTCCAGAATTTCCCATTCCATTCCCAGATTTTTGGGAATTCTGTTTAGGAATAGCGTTTGGAAATTTTTGTTTTCGTTTCCATTCCATTCCCATTTGAGAATTGTGCCCATTTTTTTTTTAAGAAATGAGAAACAAAAAAAAGTTATTTCTTATCATTCACATTCCATTCCCAAAATCATTTGTTACTGTTCATCCGCGGGTCACCGCCGCCGTCCGCCAGCCATCTCCAGCGACTGTCGCCGGTCACCTCTGGCAACGCCGACCGCCCACTGTCCGGCCACCGCCGCCACCGCCGCTGGCCGTCTGGCACCGTCGCCGCCGCCGCATGCCGGCCGGCCAAAAAAAAAAAAATCTAAAAAAATAAAATAAAATGATTTTAGGATAAAATCGTTATCAAACGCGATTCTCTTCCCCAAAAAAAAAAAAATATATTATCGTTACCAAACACGATTCTACTCCTAAAAGAAGGAAATAAAATTCTCATCCCATTCCCATCCCACTGTTGGAATGAAAACAGAAACGGTTACCAAACGCCACCTAAGGCTCAACTGTAGCTTTCTTAAATTTGAATTCATAAAAAAGGGCAATTCAGTACATGAAGGCTCCCACCATTGTGGGGTGTGGGATGGATTAGATGCATGCAGTCTTACCCTTGTATACAAAGAGGTCGTTTCTAAGAATTGAACGCTAGACTTTAGATCATAGTGAAGCAATCTTACCATTGTACCCAAGGGAATTCATAAACAAATAACAAATGATCCTAGAGTTCAAATGGGATCTAGCCCACTTCAGATGCTTGTTCAGTGTCCTACTAGTAAGCAGTGAAGGGCAAAAAGCAGAGTCAACAGGTATTTACAGTGAATTAGTTAAGAAGATAACCCATACCGAACTGTCGTCAACTTCATCTGCTACATGTTCCGCTGCTCCATCGCTTGAAGCAGAATCCACATCATCCTCATCTTCGGCAATGCTTCGAACAGAAGCTGTTGCAGCAAGTGATGCAGACCTGCAGTAACAAATTCACATGGGAACTACTCTAATGCACTATTGACCGAGTTCAAGTCAGAAGAGGAACTTGGATTTTCATTAATCAAGCACTTCAAAATAATCATCAGATCATTCCAGAAGTTCCCTAGGTCATTAGATGTGGTGTACCCCGTTAAACAACCCTACAAACAAATATAGCCATAGCTATTGATTGCTTGACAAATACTTCGCCATTATGTTTTTAAATGAACTCTAACTGGTAACTTCTAATATTAAAGCCAAAATTTTGTGCAAGACCTTGAGAAATTTCAAGCAAAAGACAATGACTCCATCCTAGATAGGTTTTCAACAGTTCCCTTTTAATCCGTAGGATTAAAATAACATTATAATTCTAAATGAACTCTAACAACTAACTTCTAATTTAGAGACAAAATCAGGCAGGCAGCCTTTAAAAGTTTCAAGCAAAAACTTCAGGAAAAGAAGAAGATTGTTAAATCCCAAAACGATTGCCACATACAAATAAGATGAAGAAGACCATCGCTAAATCCTAAAACGATGAGAAAGAAAATAAGAATACACGTACAGAGACCACAGTCAAGGGAGGAGAAAAGAAAAAGTGTGCTCGCGAAACAAAGAAGAAGAAACAAGACACATACAAGGACCAGGCAAGGGGACAAGAAAGAAAGGCGAAGTGTGTCCAAGACACAACTAGGTACACAATAAGGTGACCTGATGAAGAGTAATTGATTCTTAACAACACAATTGCTCCGTATATCGACATTCATCAAGATCCAAGCAAATATTGCAAAAGAGTGCAGGGATTAAAAGATATGAAGACATACCTCTGTGAATTACGGAATCCCAAAGAAGCATCAAGGGTAGTCTGCTTCATGTTAGTAGCGCCTCGGCCTCTACCCCTGCCCCTTCCTCTTGAAGAAGTCTTACCAACTTCAGAAACATCACGAGATGACCTGAACTGTTGTGAAGACTCTTTCCTGCCTCGAGTGCGAGTCTTAGGAGCAGATAGTTGAGTAGCATCCTCATCATCACTAAAGGAAACAGCACTTCCAACCCCTCCAGTACCTTTACCCCTGATATCCTATACAGCACAAATAGGAAGCTATCAATAATAATATGAGAAAATCTCCACTCCACACTAAAGAACAATGAACGCACTTTTGCCATCGGACTAAAATCAAAAGAATTACCTCAAAGGACTGTGCACTGGATGTGAATTGTGGGGTTTCCTTGGAGTGCACAGACCTCTCCTTGACACGTTCCTGCAAATTAATGTGAAGATATTCAGCGCATGATATCATAAGTTCCCCATACAGGGTGGCTTTCTGAAGTTGTTCAAGAGATAACTATCGATACAATCAAGAATCCAAAAACATTAGATTTTTTTTCTCTTTTTCTGGGAGAAGTAATGACTCAATATTCCTTTTCTCATCCAATAGAATCCTTAAACTACCAGAAGCGGAACTTTTCCTCAACCTAGCTTGTAGAATTTAGCAGATGCCATCGCTCGATTATTGAGGGCAAGAAAGGCATAACAAACCCAAACCTAAGGCACCTTCTATTTACTTTTCCTGCATAGTAATGTTATGTGTCTGCATGGGTTCATTTCCAAATTCAATTCTGAATCTCCAATTCCATGAAATCAAATACTACATAACTGTAATTACAGTAGCAAATACATAAAAAAGTTGAGAACATGCCATTGTTCAAGGCCCCAAAGGGGTCACTGCCTTTCCCTCAAACAAACACACACACATAGCTGCTCTATATGAAGATGGCTACCAAGCTCGTGGTGCCAAGACAACCGTTCTTTGTTCAACAAGTGAGTAAATATATTTGGAAAACTGCAATGGGAGGGGGTGTAGGTTCTTGCCTCTAAGCACTCTCCAACTTTGACAATTAAATCTTTATCTTCGAACTGGATAGTCTCCGAATCCTTAGCAATCTTATTCTGCACATAAAAACTACCTAGTTATTGCCACAAGTTCAACAAATTATCATAGTTACAAATTAACCAAAAACAGGCTTAAACAAACAAAATTTGGAAAAATCTTTCGAAGCATCTCAAGATTACAATCAGTTTTCCCAAAAGAAATTTGAGGGAACAAGATGAAAAACTTACGCGTGTTTCTTCGAGGTTGTATTGCACACAAGAATAAAAAGCCATTTTGTCATCCTTGTTAACAAAACTGTGTAACGCAACATCCAAATCATTGACTGGAAGGACCTCCATTTTCTGAAAGATCAGACGACTTCCATAAAAAATGCATGAAGGATGAAAAAAAGGAAAAAAAAAAAAAAAAAAAGGGAAGCTCTCACACATTGAACTCAAAATACAAACTACTGCAACTGAAGCAAACATGGATTGCAATTGTAGTTCTCCAATTACAAAGAGAACACTATTTTTTGCACTTTTGCAAAATGCCACTAAGTAGGAAAGCAACCACGGACCAATCACTGAAGGCCCCAAGAATCTCCAGGCATATACTATTTTAGTCTTTTTGGTATGAATAAAATAAGACCAGTTTTAAGAAAAGTGAGTGACAAATGAATTGATGAAGCTTATCAACATAAAAGTAGCAAAGAAGAACAAACTGGATTCTTTACCAAATTGTTCTCAGCAACTAAAGCCTCGATGGTTTGCTGATTTAGTTCTTCTGGTCGAAGTCGTTCGGAATCATCAATTTTAGCTGCAGTCAAGAAAAACTATCGTTCAATTATCATGTAACAAGCAAATTGAGATACGATAGCAAGTAAAAATGTAGGACAGAGATTAAAGTCCATTGAGTAAACCCTCCAATTCCACTCTTTCAATTTTGACCATCTCACCAAGGTTTTAGCCCAAGCAGCAGCGAACAACTATGGCACACAGGGAAAGGGGAAGGGGATAAGAATTTTTTTTATGACCAACTACACGAAAGATACAGTTTTCCACCTTAACAGTAGGTTTTAGAAATATATGTAATTGAACGCCACCGCAGCATAGACAAATCATTACTTCAAAGAAGCAAGAGGAGTTAGTTGTTGAGAAGAAGGAATTCACATTATGGAATGACACATAAGAGGACCTCACAGAAGCACTGGCACAGCATTTATAACAGATAAGGAAGAACTCCAAATGGGTATGAGGAGAGTAGTGGCAGTTCAAGGCAGTGAAGGAATTATAAGACAGATCAGAATTAATTTCTCAGCAAAAAAAATTGTAATAATATACACACTATCACCCCCCCAAAAAAAAAAGAAAGAAAAGCATGTAACTCTCAAATTAAGGTGTAGAACTAAAGATACACAATTATCCGACATCAGGATAGTAACACTGGCATTACCAAATTATATTGAGAGACTCACATAAAACACGAAGCTCCATATTATAATCCATACAAATAAAATCAATACAAGAGCATGACATGCTTATTTTCATTGTGTGTGATCCATTTGAATCCCACTATAATCCAAATGTGTATCCACTAGCAATAAATGTTCAGCTGCTAAATCAAGGACATAAGTACCTTCACTGCGACCTTTTCTTGAAGCCTTTGAGAATATAAGGATATCTTGTGGGTTTGCAACCTACAATATTGAAATGGTAACTTACAATTGTAATTAAATGGACAAAAAATAGCATTATATTTCTTATTGATAATTAATACAACACAGAAGGTACCTTCCCCACGTATTTTTGCCCGAACCTTTGTGGATTTATGGTCATAAATCCAGAGTAATCAACCTGTCAAATGAAACAGAAGTAACTGCTTAATGAAGATGCAAGCCTAGGATAATTTAAAAAGAGGAGGGCGAGAGAGACAGAGAGACCAAATGCAAAAATCTACTATTGCGGATGTATATTCAAAATTCATGGCATAGGGACACATTACCTTTACTCGAACCAAGGGAAGCTTGATCTCTGATTTGCTAATTGCTTTCTGATTCGACCTCTCAATCACATTTCTAACCTAAAGCAATTCATTTTTTTTTTAAATACATCACTGCGAAGTATATAACCAAACACCACCAAAAAGTTCTACAGAAAGCAACATACTGATAACAGGAACATCGATTTTCCATATGCAAACACAATATTAAAAAAGAAAAGAAAGAAAGACCAACCCTACCACTTTGTCCAGATGTTCAAGAATTGAATTTTGATCATTGGGATCGATATCAGGTTCGTCCTTCAAAACTATCTGCAGCATGAACTAGAGCAGCTTAACAGAAGTTCCTTTTCGTGTTTAAACACATTATATGACACAATGAATATTAACCTACCTCTGTGTATTGGAAGGGCCTCACGGAATTAAGAGGTATCTTGGTTGGACGATACTGATTTCCCTGAATAAATTGACAATGTAGGTATTGAATAGTGGGAGTGATGATGCATTAGATACAATTTGATCTAAACAAAAAATGATACAATAAATGCTTCATCTAGGAATTCCCAACCCACAACCTTAATCTCTAAAAGAAGTACATGCTTTGGCTTTGACTCTCCATCAATAAGTGACGTTGCAACGGAAGAACCTGGTTGAGTAATGTGAAAGCCCATACCCGGAACTTCCTGTTAAGATTTCAAACACCTTTCTCATGAGATACCATAATCATCAAATTGCTCCCCCAACCCCAACAGACAAACAAAAGGAAACAAATTCACATAGAGAAGAAAATACAAACAAATGGCACCTGAGGGTCAACAAGACATTCATGTTCATGCCCCCAAACTACAAAGTCAAGAAATCTTGGTAAAAAATGCTCATTTATCGCATTCTTAGGATTTGTCTTTACTCTGCGAAGCGAAAAGAAAATGGAGATTATTTACAATAGTAATCCATGTTTTCACTCTTCTTGCACAGTATAGTTAAATCTCTAAGACAAAAGTACAACCTGTTCTGGTGAAGTACCAATATGTTGAACCAATCTGAAACTTCAATCCCTTCCTGAGCCTCAGGTCGCATCCACTGTACAGCATGTGGTGTCTGAGGAACCACGATAACCCGAATTCATATGTAAGTGCTCCTAAAAGTAGGCAATCAGAGTTAAAAAGAATCAGGTATCAGGCAAACCTGAAACATTCTATTCAACCGTTCATCTCTAATGTTTCCAAGGCCATAGAGAGCCACAGAGGTTGAACCCTGCAATTCATCAAATCATTTTATAAATCAATGAACAACTGCGCCATACTATCTGCCACTTGATGGGAAACTACTCACTGACCTTCCTGATAAGGATGGGGCATAGTGTGATCTGCCCAACACCAGAACCTCCAAGGACCATTTTACCAAAATAATTCACAAGATTGCATGCTGAAAGTATATCAACTGCAGAGAGGTTATCCTGTCACAAAGTAGTCAAAGAAAACAAAGTCAAATTTGGAAGTTTTTATAATCAAGACATAATTTAAGATTTAAATAATATTAAGGATATTTACTTCGGTCGCTTATGAGACCAACATAGAGTTTAACTAGACATGGAACCCTTACATGCATGACACAAAGTCTAGTCAATTTGTTTTGAGATTCAGTTGATGAAAGAAAGATTGTTGCGATCAGGAGCCGATTAACATCATTAAGGTGCTGAGAACATAATATCAAACGATTTTGAGGATAAATTCAAAGGACTAGTGAAATTGCCTAGGATAGTTCTTTCTGATAACAACAATTTTTAAAGGGTATAGGCAGTATGCATCTCTTCTTTCTGATATCGATCACAAATGTGACATCAACCTCAATATATCAAGGGTCCCTTAATTTGGGGTCAGCGCACTTGGCTGCTGACTCTATTGGACCGACCCCCAGTTAAAACTTTTTCTTTGTGGTAGGGAGCAACAAAAATGTTAAGCAGTTCCATTGTTCATAGTACATAAAAGAAGTAGACAACTATATGAGACCACCGTCCCAATCTTACCAGCCCCAGGAGGACAAAGTACATAAAATTGACTGTTGAATATCAAACCAACCATTTAATATGATGGATATCCACCATGTAAGAAGGCAAAGTGGGCATGAATGATTATACAGCAAAGACATGAAAGGAGACAAATAAAATGCATTTTACCCTATGATTCATACCACTCCAGCAGGATCGTCATGATTTCCATGAATACTGAACACAGGCAAACCGACATTGAAGTGAGGGTCTTCATAATTCACATGACCAAACCTGTTAAAATTAACACTCACACAAAGTGAATACTTCATTCAACAACCTATATGACTCTAATAAATATATAAAAATATAAATACACAATAGACACATATATTATGTGAGCTCACGCACACACATAAAATTATTATACGTATATATCCGGCTGAAAGTAACACTGATGGAACTTGGACAGCGTTTTAGGAAAATACGCATACAAGACAACAATTTAACTGCAGAGCATAAGGATGAAGTTCAGTGAAAAGAGAGCAAGAACACTCAAAATTACAAGTTAGCGAAGTTCACAGTCTGGTCACTGACAACTTGGAACTGGATGGGCCGATCATTGAGACAATAACGACGGAGGATCTCAATGGACTTCACCAAAGTTGTCCTGGAGGGCTTGTTCTCATGGAAAAGATCACCACCAAGGAGTAAAAAGTCTACCTGTTCAAGATTGAAATAAATGTAAATGAAATAACTAATGATGTAAATTAGGCACTGAATCAGTCTATCCTAGAGAGTTGAGGTCAGCCATTGGGGGTTTATATTGGCAGGAATGTTACACACAGAACAGAGTGAATGCGACTGCATGTGCCCAGGAGGACAAAGGAAAAGGTCATGATTCAAAAAGCAAATGCCATACTTCATAAATAAGTGGCATGCAAATCCAGAACAATTACTCATAGAACTTGTATTGTAACTGTTGAGTACAACACCATATTATCAAGGGATAGTACATTAACATTACTATATAGAGAACAGGCTATCCATTAGAAAATCAGATAAGTCGATCTAAGTGCAACATGACATTGTCCAACAAAAGGAAAAAGCAAAAAAGGAAAATGCATGACTGGGGTAGCAGAATGGGGATTCAGAAAGTACATTAGAGAATACATAGAACCAGTCCAGAAGGAAGCTACTCGAAGACATCAAACTTGTGGGTGCAATAGATGCATAAAGGAGAACTGGAAGATTAACATAGGAGACACACAAACACACACTAGTGGAAACACAGACAACGGGAAGCAATACATCAAGCAATATTAACAAGGAAAAACCATCACCTGCTTTTGTTCAGCTATTGAGCATATCTCTTCAAAAGCCTGAAATGAATCATGCCTACGAATTTCGTCTTTCTCCATGTAGCCGAGATGGCAATCTGTGGCAACAAGCACCCGAAGTGTACTGCTGACATCCTCCCTGAAATATCCTCTCATAAATCAAAAATAAAGGGAAAGTCAAAGCAAAACGACACACAGTCTACCTTCTACATCCCATGAAAAGCAATACTCTAGTTTAAAATGAATCTGCTAAAATTCAGGAATAATTTGATCAGAATCACATAACATAGTGAAAGTATAATCGTTTTACCTCGACAAATCAACCATAGCTTGAGTCTGAACCCAGTAAACCTACAATAAAATAGTCATTTTAAATGTTTGAGAAAACCAACCACACTTCATAAGGGCGTACTCAAATTACGCGAGCCTCTGTACAAAAGCTACACGGTAGGGGCCGAAATTAATCATGAATTACGAAAGTTAAGCATGGGATTTTGAGAAAAATAAAAAAAATAAACGTAAACTAACAAAGAAACTAGGAATTCTAGGGGAGGTTTGGAATGAACATAATCCAAACTCACGATTTAAAAACCCTAAAACATTGCTACCGCCTAAACGAAAGAGACATCAAATGATAAAAGTGATGACACAGTGTAACTTCGTAGTTGACTCTACTTGTTTGGCTAGAAATCATAAGAAGAAGAGAGAAATCATGGAACATTTTAAGTTACTACAATTTCTTCACCCCAATCTGTCGCAGGAAACTCCAAAAGCTTGCGATTCTTATCGGAGTATCAACGTAAACAAATCAAACTGAAAATGGAAGCTGCATAGATACATGGAAATGGCTAAATTAACACCAAAAGGAAAGCGTTACCTGTTCAGATGATCAACGATGGAGAGAGAGAGAGAGTTCAGTCGATTGAAGGAGATGACCAGTCGAGGAGAGAGTGATGAAACGACCAAATGGTGGCGGGAATTGAAAACAGGAAATATTAGTATGGGCCCGTGACCCGCTCATTATCTTCGGGCTGGGCTTTAGTTTGGTCCGATCCGAGTATTTTGCAATTTTGATCCACAAGTCCACTACACCAAAAAACTGAAATCTAGAGATATCAACGATTCGGTATTAGGCCGGTTTCGTGAGAAACCAAAACGAAAACAGTTAGGTTGTGTTTGGGTAAAAGATTTTTAGAGAAGATTTCATTTGGTTAGAGGATTTTAAAATCATCTTTTGACAAATCCATTGTTTTGGTTTTAGGAGGGAGAGATTTGTCAAAAAAAATTATCTTAAAAAAATAGTGAAATGAAAGATTTTGAAATCCTTTTAAGAGAGGTTCCATTTGCCAAATCCATTTTAGGGAGGATTTCACACATTTCACTCCCTCCTTCGCAAATGAACAGTTTTCACGACGACGAACTCCTTCTCCACCAATCCTTCTCGCGACGACCGCCGACGATGAGCCCTTCGTGCTGTCGTCTTCGTCTGCAGCTTTGTCCATCGCCATCATCTTCGTCCATCGCCATCAAGTTCATCGTCTTTCTGGTATGGAAGAAGCTTGAAACCCTACTACAAGTGCTTGCGATTGGGATTTCGATTGGGCTTGCGATTAGTGTTTCGAATGAGGTTGTGATTAGGTCGCCTTTCAATTTCAAATTCAGGGATTTCGATTTCGCCGTTGACGTTCTTCGTCGTCATTTGGTAACCTTTCAATTTCGAATTTGGGGTCTTTGATTTTGCCAATGACGTTCTTCGTCATCGACGATTAGGTTCGCAATTTGGTCGCCTGTTTTTGTTGGTGTTTGGTTTAGTTTTTTTTTTTTTTTTTATTTATTTATATATGTGTGTGTGTGTGTTCTCAGAAGTGGTATCAGAAATAGAACAAACAAAAAAAATCTGTTTTGTTATAATAAATTTGTTGTTGAAAATTGTTTTAGTTTTAATAAAATTGTTCTAATAATTATATTTTGTTCCCATAAATTTGTTGTTCGAATTTGTTTTAATTCCAATAAAATTGTTCTAATAATTCTGTTTTGTTCCCATATATTTGTTGTTGAAATTTGGGATTAGAAAAATACTATTTACAAATACTTTACCTATCAAAGTAAGGGAATTGTAAATTACACATTCAAATACTTTAACTCAAACAATTATCCAAATAAGAGATTTGTGAAATGAAAGGATTCCAAAATTCAGGATTTTGAAATCCCATCATTTTACAAATCCCTTACCCAAACGCAACCTTAGATATAATCAAATCGTAAATAGTCGATTTTTAAACTGCATTGTTTAATCTTATTATCATACTAAAAAATGGAAGACAAATTTTTAGGATGAAATATGACTAATCTCTCAAATCTTTTTACTCTTATATCAAATCAATATTCAAGATCTTTTTTCCTAATATTAATATTCTGACCCTAAATTTTCTATGAACTAATCATCTTTAATTTTTTAGAAATATATATTTTCACCCTTTTATTTTTGGGAAAAATCTTTTTTTTTTAAATTCCGTATACTCCTCCTCTAATTTATATAAATTTCAAATGAATCCCTAAAAAAATTATTCTTAAAAAAATGCTCTATATTTTCTATTGTATGTAGATCAAAAATCAAAATTATAATCAAAGTATTCAAATTGAAAATATATATTAATATACAATTTTTTTTAGACTAGCATATCATGTATTATGTAAGTTTAAAACTAGTTTTATGTAAAATCAAAATTAAAACTGTAAACTTATATTTTCATATATATATTAATTTTCTCAAATAACGCAAGTTCGTAAAATTATAAATAAAAATATAATTAAAACATAAAATATAAATTTTTTAAACAAAATAAAAATTAAATCAAAAAATCATGAAGATACATTAAATTAACACTTTTCTGTCATATTAGACTAACAAATTTGTCAATTAAACTACATTAAAATCAATTTATTAGTTTAAGGACCGTCGTCAAGGATAACACATCCAAGACCACTTTAAAGCATTAAAATTTTCACGTAGATACGTATGATTTTGGGAGAAATACCAAAGAGTTCATTTAAAAGGTTAAATCTACAAGATAATCCCATCACGTTTTTTTGTACATAATAATCCTTTAAAAGACGCTAGTTTGCATCAGTTAGTCCTTATTTTTTTTTGAAATGATGATTTTACTCTTCCTTCCCTCTTCCTCTTCCCTTATGTCTTCACCACTCCAAACGGGAACCAAAGACGCCTCAATCATCGGAAAACGCCATCGGCGGGGAATCTAGAGATCGAGGAGGTCCATGGCTACAAAGTGAAGGCAAGTGCTAAGCTGACGCTTCAGGCTATTTTCGCTAAGTATGGAAACATTGCCACCGACTGTCACTACAAATCCATCGCCGTCAGATCTTTGCTTCTCGAGCTCATCTGCGATGTCGTTCAGAGGCTCCAAAACGGCAACGAAATCGAAAATCGGCAGTGGTTCGTCAGTGGTCATCACTCCTTGGGGAGGCGAAAATCACTACCGTTGTTGTTGATAAAAGCAACCAGAAAGGACAAGAGGCAGAGGAAGATGGATCTAGGAGGATTTCGGCAAAATTGTAACTCAATCGTGTGTTTATTGTATCTGGCTCGCCGGTCACATAGACCTCCTCAATCGTCAGTTGATTTCTAGGTCGTCGCAACGCCTTTAGATCTGTTCGGATTTCTTAGTCATCACGATTTGTATTGATTTAGTTGATTAAGGTGGTATTTTTTAGGGTTTGTATTGATTTGACTAATTTGTTTGGATTGATTTGGTTGATTTGAATAAAATTTAGGGTTTTAAATTGATTTGATTTGTATTGGTAAAAATCAAACATATGAATGTAGGATAGATGAATTATCAATTTGAATAAAAAATTGGAATATAACATGAGATCGTGTTAAATGTAACACGATCTGGGATTGTATTGAATGTAATGCGATCTGATGTTGTGTTGAATATAACACGATTCTTGTGTTGAATATAAAATCATCACAAAAAGTAAAATGACTATTTGATAATATATTTTAAAAAAATATATATTTGATAATTTTGTACGGAGTACTTCTCGGCAACCGTCCGTATCATTTTTGTGGTCACCATTAAGGTACAGTAGTGATGTCGTAGAATCCAATCCATAGACATAGGTCACATGGTTTCATGTCTTGATTGCTTGTGTTTGATATTGAAGTTTAGTATGTAGCCATCAAAAACATATATTAGTATATTTTGATCCCATCATCACTAGCTAAAATATCTATTAATAAATTAAGTCGAAATTTTAAAATATCTTCTTTTCACCGATTTAGGATGATTTAAAATGAATAAATGATTGAAATGAGTTGATAAAATATTTAAAAAAAAAAAAAAGTATACTAAATATTTTACTCCCTCACTTCCAATGAGGTTAAATTAAATTATATTTTATACCCCTTAAATTTTAAAAATTATATTTTTTGTTTCTAAAGTATGAGTTGGGTATTTATGTGGATTTTGAGGTTTGTTAAATTGGACATTTGGTCCCTCAAATTTCACATTTGTTGCTTTACAAGAAAAGAAAAACACATTTGTGTCAATCTTACAAAAATAAAAACATTGTTATGTTGTATTTGGGTAAGGGATTTGGCACAGAGATTTCATTTGGGTAAAGGATTTCAAAATCTTTTTTTAACAAATACTTTGTTTGAGTATTGAGTAGGAATGATTTGTAAAATACCTTCAAATCTCAAATAGTGGTGAAAAGAGGATTTGGAAATCCTTTTGAAAGAGGTGGAATTTGACAAATTCTTTCTTTTCTTCGCTCTTTGCACCTGAAGCCAACTTCGTTGTTGTCTTTTTCTTCTTCATTCTTCTTCATTGAAGCCACCTCGCCGTAGTCGATCTTTCGTTGTCGTCTAGGGTTCTGCGTCGTCAATTTCGTCGCCGTCTAGGATTCTTTGTCGTCCTTTTCTTTTTCGTTCTTCTTCATTGAAGCCACCTCGCCGTAGTCGATCTTTCGTTGTCGTCTAGGGTTCTTCGTTGTCAATTTCGTCGTCATCTAGGGTTCTTTGTCATCAATTTTTCGTCGTCGTCCGTCGTCAATCATCGTCGATCGTCTAGGGTTCTTCGTAGTCAATCTTTCATCGTCGTCTAGGGTCGTGCGTTGTCGATCATCTAGGGTTCTTTGTCATCAATTTTTCGTCGTCGTCCGTCGTCAATCATCGTCGATCGTCTAGGGTTCTTCGTAGTCAATCTTTCATCGTCGTCTAGGGTCGTTCGTCGTCGATCATCTAGGGTTCTTCGTCGTCGATCATTTGTCCGTTGCTCAACCCTCGCCGTTGTCGATCGTCTAGGATCCTTCATTCAATCTATTATTCACGAGCTTGAAGGTAAATCAGACACTTTTTTGTCTATTTTTGTCCAATTTGGTAGTTGAATTTGTGTATTTTTGTCCATTTTGGTCGCTAAAGTTTGTGTATTTTTGTCCATTTTGTATTATTGTAGGTATCCAAACAATAAAATTTGTAAATGAAAGGATTTCAAAATTCAGGATTTTGAAATCCCCTCATTTACAAAATTCCTTGAATTTATTAAATCCCTTACTCAAATGCAACTTTAATGAATTTAAATGGAAAATGAGATGCGTGTTCAACATGTGATTTTCTAATAACGATATTTCGTCATTTCATTACACCATTAAATAAAAGACGTTTTTTTCTAATATTTACTTAATAATAATTCGCCTAAAGAATGAGAGAGAGAAACATGAATCAGTGTCAGGAAAAAACATATTGGATTCATTGGAGTGATGAAATGAAAAAGACATACCCATTAAATGGCCACGTGCAGAACATGACTAATTTTTTATTCAAAATCGTTTACAACATTTTCAATATTGTTGGATTGAAACAAGTGTAAAATCTGAGGTAACAAATGCGTAACAAACTTCAGGATTTACATAGACAATAATCCCATACTTTAGCGACCAAAAATATAATATTGCTTTAAATTTCATTTATATATTTATTAATCAACTTTTTATTATTTACTATTTTTTAATATTTTTATATTTAAAATTTAATACAATTCATAGTTTATCGAATATATTTGAGATTTGAGATTTTTTTTTTATATTTTTTTTTCTTTTTTTCTTTTTTCCTTTTTTATCATTGGGTCAAATTTATATATAACGTTTGAGATCAAATAACATTTTAACAATTTTTTATCATCGGGTCAAATTTATATGTAATGTTTGAGATCAAATGACATTTTAATATTAGGATTAGCCGTAGCGTTTGATATGCGTCTCTTTCTCTCTCTCTCACACATATTTCATATTAGATCACACTACAACAAAAATTTCATATTAAGACAACAATTTTAGAGACAATTTGTAAATAAGATTTTTTTAAAATTTTTATCGAGAGACTCAATCATAATGTCTTTATAATATTTATTTAATAAGATATATTTAAAAAAATAAATAATTAAAAATAAATATAAATTATTGTGATAAAATAATTGTTTATATAAATTATTGGGATAATTTTTTACCGGACATCTTTTAATTATCTTAATATTGAGTTTGTCTCAAAATTGTATAATATTAAGTGATTTTTTTTTTTTTTGTTGTAGTAGGCGCTCCCCACCTCTTTCTCTACTCAAACACGTCTCTTTATGCCCCGATTCCCTCATGAATTCACTTTCTATCTTTCATCCCATCAATGAATAATCACAACATCCACATCACGGTTAATGTTTTTTTTTTTTTTAAATATAATTATTTAAATTGAAATTCATGCCTTCAAATATGGAGATACACTTAAAATAAAAATAAAAAAGCAAAAATAAAGTGAAAAATGCATGATATCATGTGTCTGGGCCTCACCTGGAAACTGAAAGGTTACAATTTTCTGATTAGATAATCATTATTAGAAATAATTGTTAGTGTCGAAAATTGGTCTGATCAGTAGTATAGTCCAAATATTCTCGGATCAGGGAGAAAGGGAGTATTATGACTGAACTTCCTCACACGCTGCAGCCAGGTTGGATGGGTTTGGTCTAGCCTAAGTCCGAGCCCGGGTCTTCTTTTCCTTCCGCACTCCTAGTCGTTGTCCGAGCCGAACTCCAATATGTCACCTGCACACAGGACGGACCGGGTTTTTCTTGGCGTGTTCCCTTTGGCGTGAGAGTAAGAGCTCGCAGTAAAAGTATAGATCGGAGAGTTACTGTTACCTCGACCTATCTGAGCGACCTAAGGCGAAGTTTCTCTCTTTACAATGATTTTCTGGTCCACCCAAAAGTGTTGCGGAAACCTCCTATTTATAGGCGGAAGCGTGATTAACGTAAATAAGATTAAGATCTTAAGCTCGGATTACTGGTAAACAGTCAGGCGCGTGGGCGGCACGGCGGATTAGAGCTATGGGCCTGGGCCTTGGGCTCTTTACTGTAGATGGCGGGGACCTGGGTCCGACCTGCCAAGGAGGCGGGTCAGACCGGTCTCACGGCGAAGGTCGGTCTGGGCACTCCGACCTTCCACGGGCTGCCGACCTGGGGGTAGTCCAGACTGTCTATACACTAGGTTGGTAGGAGGTCGTTGATGACGTGGCAAATTAGGGTGGTTGACACGTGGAGGGAGACCTACTTTACCCACATCAATAATAAATCCAAAAAACTTTTGATCAATAACTTAATCAGGAAAACAGATTCTAGAGAGAGAGAGAGTGAGAAGGGATGAGTTTATGGATATCCTTAGGTATGTATGGATGTATATATAACATGATGTGTTCAAGTTTGCAACGTCTCTTATTAAGCCAGCCGTACTCTATCAAAGAAGTTCGTACTGGGAAGAGGAGGTGTCTATTCCCTTGTCAATTGGGGTTCGATTTTTTTGAAAAATATTCTGAGAATTAAATCTTAAATGCACCGTACTGATGTGGAGGACTGTGCTCTTAAGATCTCCAGGGAAATAATTAGTCGAGGTACACGTAAGTTAGTCTAGACAAAATCTTACTGTAAAAAAAATAAAAAATAAACATCGCATCTAAAGATTATAAGGAGTGTGTGTATATATATAAATTTTGATATCAATACAAATTATTGATTAGCAAAGAGACAAAAAGGCGAAACTGCGCCGAACCTGTGTTGTTCGAACTTATTTGGGACTCCTCTACGCCCACACACTATATCCTTCTCCCTCCTGCATGATGTTGCTGCCCTACCATAAGTTCTTCTCTCTCTCTCTCTCTAATAAGAGAGATCAGAATTCTAGTGAGAGAAATGATGGAACTCGAATTCTTTTCAAAATTGAGGAGAAAACGTTTAATTTGATGTCTATCTCTATTGATAAGCGATATATATTGCCATTTTAGTAAGAGAAACAATGAAACTCGAATCCTGTTAAAAATTAAGGAAAAAAACGTTATGCTTGATCTCTCTCTCTCTACAAATGAGAGAAATTTATTGGAATTTTAGAGAGAGAAACGATGGAACTCGAACTCTCTTCAAAACTGAGAAAAACCCATTCAACTTTGTTGGTGTGTAAAAATGGTTAACATTCGGTGAGGTTTCACGCGACTGTTTTTTTATTTAGTTGGCAATTGCGAGTGTAGTGTTCTTTGTATTGTGAGCAGTCGACAATCATATCTTGAAAATCTGGGGGATGCGAGTGTAGTGCACAAAGACCTGTTGGGATGTGTTTACTGAAATTCCTCCCGTATGAGAGTAAGAGCTCGTGAAAACAAAAATTTAATATTACTTAGAGAGAGCTTCTTGTATTATCCTTTTGGATGATTTAATGACCCGCTATTTATAGGAGCGGATCCGATTAGTCTTAGAAAATTAGAGTTTTGAGCATGACATGTGACCAATGAAAAGACACATGACATAGTTTAAGCCATTGGGCCTTGTGTATCACCCACCAAGGAAGGAACCTATGGGTTGGATTAAGTGAACAAGAGGTGAAACTCAACCCATAGAGATATAAGAGTCTTTCTGACGATTTGATTTATATAGTGATTAGGGGACTCTTAGATGAACGATGTGTGACAAGAATCTAACATATTTGATTTATATAGTAATTTTTCAAATAATCGATGTAAGACAGGAATTAAGAAACTATTAGGGTTTATATTATATTCTTTTTGACGTTTTTAACCGCACCAGGAAAAACCTAGTAGGCTTTTGACTGTCCATCTGGCAGAGGAATTTTGAGACGGCATGGACCATGGATTGAGGGGCATTATGGGAAGTTCAGAAAGTTTGTCGTTGTTAATTCTGCCCTCCCATGTCTTCCAAGCTCCACCTCCACAATTATGTGTGTCCTCTTCCTGCAATGTTTCAATCCGACCCCCATACAAATCTGTACATATATTTCCTCCTCAGACCAAACCCAACCCACTTCTCCAAATCAATATTCACCAACCAATTCTCTCTCTCCTCTCTCTCTCACACACTACACACACTCGCCATGGCCAGTGAGCATGAAATCTCACATGCTTACACTGACACCGACTCCGATGAAGAAGAGGAGGAGGAGGAGGTGGTGGAGGAGGAGGAGGAAGATGACGCGGGTGATCGGAAAATCTTTCCCGGCCCATGTTATCCTCGCCGGAGGGGATGGGGATTAGGAAAAGTGTTGGATCCTAGGACAATTTGGCTCCAGGAATGGAACCGGGTATTCCTCCTCGTCTGCGCCGCCGGCCTCTTTGTGGACCCGCTCTTCTTCTACGCTATCTCCGTCAGCGACACGTGCATGTGCCTCTTCGTCGACGGGTGGTTCGCCGTCACCGTCACCGTTCTCCGGTGCATGACCGATGCTCCACACGTGTGGAACATGTGGCTGCAGCTGAAGATGAACAAGCGGCCGAATGCCGGCGACGAGAGACGACGGCTGCACGATTCAAGCGGCCGCGCGGTGGCGCTCCGGTACTTGAAAGCGAAAAAAGGGTTTTTCTTCGATCTCTTCGTCATCCTTCCTTTACCTCAAGTAAGATATCTCTGTGCATTTATTATATTTATTTAAATAAATTTATTAAATTTTAAATTTGGATGATGAAGGTTAGGAAATATTTGGACAGTAGCCGATGATTTAAGTTCAGACAAAATGCATGCATAATAGCAGTTGTTTTATGCATGCAGTGATAGCCTCACACTTTGCAGTAAATAACATGTGATGCAACTATGTCTTTTTCTTATTTCTATGAGATGTATAACGGGAAAAAACAAATTTAACTAATAACTCTTTGTGTGAATTTAAATTAGTTTAATTCAGCGGTGAATTTAGAAAAATAATTTTTTTATAAAATATTATTAGATATTTTTATAATTTAGGTGGACTTATTCAATTTTTTTAAATAATTGACAATTTTTTTATTTTTTTTAAATATAAGGGTGATATTAAAAAGGGTATATGTCATTGACTTCCCCTATTATTTTGCACTATATCAGATATTTTTTCTGTCATTTTGCAAATACCAGAGTCCTTCCCAGTCTTTTTACTTAAACATCATTTACCTCTCTTTAGATAAAATTGCCCTTAGGTTAATTTTTTTTAAAATTTACTAGCACCCCTATTTTTTAAAATTATATTTTTTTACCCTTAATTTTTTAAATAATTATATTTACCTCCTACCGCCGCCACCCACCACCCTCCGCCACCTCCCACAGTCGCCACCCAACACCACCTCCCACCACCACCGCCACGGCCACCGCCCAACTCTCCCGCCACCACCGCCACGGCCACCGCCCAACTCTCCCGCCACCACCATCGGAGAGAGAGAGAAAAGGGTTAATGAAAGGGATAATTTTTTATTTATTTTTAATGAAATGGTTAAAAAAATATATATTTTTTAAAATGGGAGTGGGTAGTGACGGTGGAAGGTGGTGGGTGGTGGGTGGTGGGTTGCGGCAGTGGGAGATGGTGGGTGGCGGCAGCGGTAGGAGGTGGCGGCGGCTTTGGGTGTGGTGGTAGGAGGTGATAATAAATATATATAAATTAAAGGGTTATTTATGTATTTTAGTTTTTTATTATTTAATTATTTTTTAAATAGTCAAGGATATAATTGGTAATATAATAAAAAAAATATATTATTTTTTAATCAATAAGGGAGGTAAATGATAATTGAGTAAAAAGATAGAGGAAGTCTCTGGTATTTACAAAATGATAGGCGAGATATCTAATATAGTACAAAATGACCAGGAATGTCAATGAGTATATTCTATTAAAAAAATCAAAAGTTGGGAGTTGAGTCCCGCTACGTCCTTAATAGCTCCATATTTGGCTCCATTTGTTTACTGTTTTTCTCCAAAATCATTGTTCTCGTTTCTGTAATTTTAAAATTTAAGAACAAAAACATGTTCGGTTAATCCTAAATATTCTCAATTTTTTTAGACTAATCCCAAAATTTTGATTTGAGAACAAAAATAAAAAAATAAATCATTCCTTACTCATTTGTTCGCACTCGTTACTTTTTTTAATTCTTACTCAAATCTACCCTTCAAATCTTGTTAGGCTCAAATATGGATGAATGGTAAAAAAAAAATTATTTTAAATTAAAAATTTTAAATTTAAGCCATGAGAAATACAATAAAGTATAGTTCTATAACTATTTTATTTTAGTTGTGATTAATCGTATATATGTATTTTTATTTTGTTATAATTTACAAATATTGATTGAATATATAAAAAAAAAAAATGTAAGTCTATAATTTATTTTTTAAAATAAAATAATATTAAAAATGTGAATTTAATCAAACATGTTTCTTTAATTTATTTTTTTAAATTATAAAACAATTTAAAAACAATCATCGTTATTAAGCCATTTAGATTGGGTTTGGTTAGTGTTTCTACTTTGCTATTTTTACTTCCAATAAATTGGGATGAAATGGAAATTTCGTGTCCGTTCTGAAGTATTCCGGAAATAGAAAAATTTTGTGACCGTTCTGGAGTATTTTGAAAATAAAAATATGTTTGGTTACAACCATTGTCCTGGATTTTTTTTCTTTTAATTTATGAGAATAGAAATAAGAAACATGTTAGGGTTGCAACATTTGTTCTTTTTTTCTTTCTTTAAATGTATGGTGGTAGCGGGGGAGGGGGGATGTTGGCCAATGGGTGGTGGCGGTTGACGGGTAATGAGAATAGTTTTTCGGAAGTGAATATAATTAACATTTTTTTTGTTTTTCATATTCTTAAGAAATTCAGGAAATTGTTTCAAATTACTCTCAAATTTTTGGGAACAAAAACTTATTTATTAAACTCGTTTTTATACATTAACCCCAAAAACTTGGGAGCGAAAACAAAAATCAGGAAACATAAATATTAACCAAACGGGCCTATGTCCCACAATTATTGAGAATGAAAACATTATTCACATCCCATTCTTTTAAGAGCAAAAACCGAAAAATAGAAACACTATTCTCATCCCATTCTTCAATCAGAAAGTTAGAAACATAATTCTCATCCCATTATTTTAAGAGTAAAAACCGAAAAACGGAAACATTCATTGAAACATTTTGATTTTCACTAAATTTTAAATAAGTCTTCAAATAATTGATAGAATGACGTGTGATTAATTAATTGAAAATGTGGTCCTCAAAAAAAAATATATAGCCAAATGACAAAAGTAAGCCTCTATCAAATCCTAGGCATGAAAGCTTAGTTGTTGTCTTTATTAACTTAGGAAAGAGTCACGCTTCTTCCTAGGCTTTGTCCCTACTCTATCTCAATATATATTTTTAATAATAATTAAAAAAATATCTACTCATTCTATTAATTACTTGATAATCTTATTTATTCGAATTAATCAATTTACTAATCATTTAATTGTGATTCAATTAATTCATGCAGGCGGTACTATGGGTGGTGATTCCGGATTTGTTGAACGATGGATCGACGACTGTGGTGATGACGGTGTTTCTAATAATGTTTTTGTTTCAGTATTTGCCCAAAATTTATCACTCGGTTCGCCTCTTACGCAAGATGCAAAATCAGTCTGGTTACATTTTTGGAACGGTTTGGTGGGGAATCGCTCTCAACTTGATCGCTTATTTTGTCGCCTCCCACGTAAGGACTCAATATATATATAAACATAAGATGCTTTTTCCTAATCCACTATCACAAAGTTAACTTATCAATTTCAAATTTTAACCTTGTGATGACTTGATTGACACCACAATCAGTCAACCCAGTGTCTTTCTGTAACACAACAAAGTATAATGAAACACAAAACATTAACACACACACCGGCACACATAATTTATAGGTAAAGCCCAACTTTGTCTTTAACGTAGGAACAACGAACCAAAGTTCTACATATTTTGGTCTCGTTCGTAGGAATGACCCTCACTGCTGAACCAAACATGCCAAACAAATATTTATAAGGAACAAATGATAGTTCACAACCCAATTTTCTGGGTAGAAAACTAACACCTATCTTGACACTTGTCCAACCCACATCACGCTTATTTTTTCACTAGACGATTCATATTTTTTTAGAACAAATTTACAAAATAGTTGACATAAACACTAAAGAAAGGGGGTCTAATTGTGTAAATACTAATATATATTTGTCTAGGCTGCAGGCAGTAGGAGCTTGTTGGTACTTGTTGGGGATTCAGAGGGCTGCAAGGTGCCTGAAAGAGCAATGCCGCCAAACCGATGGGTGTCGGCTTCAGATATTGGCGTGTGAGGATCCTATGTACTACGGGACGACAAGCCTTGTAAGAGATCGAGTGCGGTGGCTATGGGCGGAGAACAAACATGTTCGGTCTACCTGCCTTGAAATCGGCGATAATTTTAACTATGGTGCTTATAAATGGACACTTCAACTCGTCACGAACGAAAATCGCTTGGAAAAAATTTTATTTCCTATTTTTTGGGGCCTCATGACATTAAGGTAAATTAAATTCAGCATTGATTTGGTTGTTTTTCTCTCAAAATCACATAAGTTTTAGTCGAATTCAACTATATTTTTGCCGAATCTCAGTGAAAAATGTTGTTTTTTGCCTATAATTGAAAGTTAGGTGTGCAAAGTGCAAACAAGTGTAAACTTATGGGGTGAAGTATTTAATTATCTGAAAAACTTTTGTTGTGGTTGTGGTTGTGGTGATATTTTTGCAGTACTTTTGGGAACTTGGAGAGCACAACGGATTGCCTGGAGGTTGTCTTCATCATCATAGTCCTAACCAGTGGACTCCTTTTGGTCACCATGTTAATTGGTAACATTAAGGTATATATAACAATAATATATATATATATAGTTTTCGTCTCTCAGTGTCAGTGTCTACCCAACAAAGCTACCCAACAAAGCTGTTGGTGTTCTTTCCAAGCTCAACACATTTCCTCTTCCACCGGATATACATATTATATATTTATTCTAGGGATTTCACGTGCCTAAAATGACTGTATCGATTTTTAAATGTAAAAAGATAGTATATAATAAAAAAAGGTGATCAATGAAATACAAACGTTAATAAAAAAATATAATTTAACTCGATACTTGAAAAGTGGAGATGTGAAATATATAGTTGGAAATTTTCTGAACAAAAAAAATTGTAAAATGATTTTATCCATCTATTTTTATCAAAATCAATCTCAATTATTATCCAAAAAAATTCAAATATCGTCATGATTTATAACATACTAGAGATTTTCTGCAGATTTTCTGTACCTAAATGCAGTATATTGATTTTTTAATGTATAATTGTGAAAAAATAATAAAAAATTATCATTAAATACGAATGTGAAACTTAAATAGGACAAAATATAAGTTTATTCACACGTCTTAAAACTTAAAAGTGAGGTTGTAAAATATTTGGGTGAGAATTTTATCCCCTAAAACTTCTATAATCAAATCTCATCCATCCATTTCTCCTAAATCAATCTCAAATCTTAAATTCATTTTTTTTTTTAATAATAATTATAATATATATGTGTGTGTATTTTTGTAAAATTTCAGTAAGAAAATATAGAATACTATGAATTAAATGGACGAATGTGTACAGGTATTTTTGCATGCAACAACGTCAAAGAAGCAGGCAATGCAGCTGAAGATGAGGAACATAGAGTGGTGGATGAGAAAGAAAGGGTTGCCGCCGGGGTTCCGGCAGAGAGTCCGGAACTACGAGCGGCAGCGCTGGGCCGCCATGCGCGGTGTCGACGAATTCGAGATGACCAGAAATCTGCCGGAAGGTCTTCGGAGAGACATTAAGTACCATCTCTGCCTTGACCTAGTCCGACAGGTGATAAAAATAAAAGAATATATATATATATTTTAAGATAATAAAATGTAATGTGTGGTTTTAATGAATATTATTTGATTTATCAGGTGCCTTTGTTTCAACATATGGACAATTTGGTCCTTGAGAACATATGTGATCGAGTCAAGTCCCTTATTTTCACTAAGGGTGAAACTGTAAGTTTCTAATTCTTCATAATTTAAAGTCTAAATTAATAGTTTAAAATTTTTTGAGGCTGTTTGTTCTTACAAATTTATATTCATATCTTTTTTCCTTTTGATATGAATTTAAATTTAAGGTCATTGCTTATCGGGTTTAGAATTTAAGATTTACAAAGGGTTAATAGCATTTTAGCATTTTACCTTCCTGTGGTTTAGCTGATTAGCACTTACCCTCTGTGATCTTGATTTAAGTGCACTTACTCCTCCTATATCAGGAGGTAAGTAGTTTGAAAATCTAACCACAGGGAGGATAAGTAGTGATTTTCAAATCACATGGGGATAAAGTGAAAATCGACCAAACCACAGGGGATAAATGCTATTAATCCATTTACAAAATATAGTACATTTTGTTGACAAAAATATATTTGTAACATAATATTTTTTATTTTGTCTTTCTAGTTTTTACTCTTTATATCTCTTTCTTGTTTTTTATTTTTTTAAAAATATACTAGGGAATGTTTGAGGTAACTAAAATAAAACAATAAAAGATCTTCGAGATATTACGAAAGGTATTATAAAAATGATATCTTTAATACTTGTCAAAATAATAAATTATTTCAAATTTAAACTCTTATATTTAAATATAGAATTAAAAAATAAAATAAAATTGAAACGGGCAATAGATTTCTATTTATTTGTCTGGGCTTTGACACTTTTCACCTTTAAAATTTGACAAAATTTCACTTTGGTTCTCATAGTTTCAATTTGAATGTATAAGACCTTATAGTTTCTTAATGAACGATTCAATCATTATTCTCATTATAATTTTTGACAGAAAACAATCATCTGCTATCCACCTAACTACTTTTGAGAGATTTTATGGACAATTTCAGCATCATCCTTCCGTCCCATTCTCCTTCCCATCCACATACTCATAAATACCCACACATATTTTTTTTTAAGAAAATTTGTAATTGAAAATGTCAAGTCTCCTTAAAAATAATTGGGTGTACGACAATTGTTGACTGTTTGTCGTCCAAAATTATAATAGAGTACTATGTTATTTGGATTGAAGTGAGATGGTTACGAACTTCAGGATGTTATATGCTGAAAAAGAAATTAATGAAGTTTTACTTAAAATTCTACTGATCAGATAACAAGTGAGGGTGATCCAGTTCAGAGAATGCTATTCATAGTGAGAGGCCACCTCCAAAGCAGCCAAGTCCTCCGGGAAGGCGTACAGTCTTGCTGCATGTTGGGTCCCGGCAATTTCAGCGGCGACGAGCTCCTCTCCTGGTGTCTCCGGCGGCCCTTCGTCGAGCGTCTCCCTCCGTCTTCCTCCACCCTCGTCACCCTCGAGACCACCGAGGCCTTTGGCCTGGAGGCCGACGACGTCAAGTACGTGACCCAGCATTTCCGGTACACGTTCGTGAAGGAGAAAGTGAAGAGGAGCGCGAGGTACTATTCGCCGGGATGGCGGACTTGGGCGGCGGTGGCGATTCAGCTGGCGTGGAGGAGGTACCGGCACCGGCTGACGCTGACGTCTCTGTCGTTTATACGGCCGAGGAGGCCCCTGTCGCGGTGCTCTTCGCTTGGGGAGGATCGGCTGAGGCTTTACGCGGCGCTGTTGACCTCGCCGAAGCCAAATCAAGATGATTTTGACTTTTGATGTTATTTAAAAAAAATAATCAATAAATTTTACATTTTTGTCCGTTTTGCAATTATTTTGATATTATCTGTAAAATTAGGAGTTCGAGCCTACAAAAAAACATACTCAGAAGGAACAACCACTTAATGAATCTGTTCGTGCATATTGAATCAAGCAATTTGTTCACCGATCTGGAAGTCAAAGAGGGTGTTAAGTTATTTTCGTTCGCCAAAACCTAAAGAAAGACCAGTTAAATTGTCTCCCAACAAAAAATTTCAAGTGTGAGAGTAAGCATATCTGTCGAGTAGGAGATACATGCAGAAAATAACAAATGCGACACCCGAAACTTCAAGGGAGACAACCGTATATATGGGACCAAAATACATTTTAAGGTAACATAAATCCAGAAAAAAAAAAAACGCAGGAGCTAAACCACTTCTCTATTTATGCCAGTGACCTCTCCTATCATTTTGCACTATACCAGATATTTTCTCTGTCGTTTTGTAAATACAAGAGACTTCCCTTGTCTTTTTGTTCAAACATCACTTGCCTCCCTTTAGACAAAATTGCTCTTAGATTTATTTTTTTAAAAAAAATCATTAGCACTCCTATATTTTTAAAATTATATGTTTTACCCTTAATTTTTTAAATAATTATATTTACCTCTCACCACCACCCAATTTCCACCGCCACCACCCAACTCCCACTACCCACCGCCACAGCCACCGCCACCTCGTACCACCGCCACCACCCATCACCCTCCGTCACCTCCCACCGCCGCCACCCACCACCACCTCCCATAACCACAACCACCCATTAGCTATAAGTGCTGAATTTTTATTGGAAAAACGTGAACCAAAATGAACTTATACTACAATTAACTCCCATTTTTTTTTTGATTTTCATTTATTTTTGTTCTCGTTCTCAAAATTTTACGATTAATGTACATAAATGCGTTTCATAAATACGATTTTATTTTCAAAACTTTGGGAGTAATTTTGGAGTAACTACAAATTAAGAATCAGAGAAACAAAAAAAAACGTTGATTACTATTAATTCCTACAAAATTATTGTCACTACCATCCCGCCAACCACGACCACACCTGACCACCATAAATTTAAAGGAAAAAAAAAAGAGCAAATGTTATAACCAAACGTTTTTCTTGTTTCTATTCTCATAAATTAAAATAAACAATTTCAAAACAATGGTCATTACCAAACATGCTTCTATTCCCGAAATACTCCAGAACGGAGACAGAATTCCCATTCAAATTTATTGGAAATATAAACGAAAACCTAAGAAAATAAGAAAATATATTATATGAAGAGCAAATTAATTAAGCTTTGACGACAGCGTCCAAGGTGGCAACAAAATGATCATGATCGTGATTTTGGCCGGCTTCCGGTAGGTCTCCGGTAGCTGAAGAGCCCTTGAATAGCAAAATAGCAAGACTTCCAACGCTGAAATGGATGAAGCAGCCATGGCAGTGCGTCACGAAGGATCCAAAGTCTGTCCCCACTATGCATTGCCATCCACTTCCATATAACCTATCAAATTCCTGCAACAAAAAAAGATAGTGAAATTCCACTAACTTTTTCTAAAAACAAACCCTAAACCCACATACACATACGATCAAACTTTTATTCTACTTTGATTACTGGTATGGGTGATTTTACCCACGAAATGTCACACGTCTTAAACATACAGTAATGGGCCCAGGAGCTCGCCCAGCCCGCCAATTAGCCCGATTTTACTTTTTTAGGACTTGGGTTTTGATTTTCAAGCCCAATCAAATTTAGGGCCAGACTTGGACAAGACCAATTTTTTTATGGCCAAACCGGCCCGGCCTGATGATTATTAATTTAAAAGAAAAAATTATATGATATATGGACATCAAATAAACCCAACTTTAGGTGGATTTGACAATGTTGGTTTGATAGGTTTAACAATATTGGTTTTGTTTGGTTTGATTTTATGTTTTGATATTTATTTTTTAAATTAAAAAATATATACATATATATAGGGTTAGGCCGAGCTTGGACTTGAATTTTTTTTTGTAGAGTCGGGATTGGGCATGAAAATAGGATCCGATCATAGGACCCGGCCAGACTAGGGCCTAGTGTTTTTTTTTTTTTTTTTGTAATATCCTAGTTATGGCCTGGCCTGGCCCATGACCACCCCTCAAAGATATACTCTCATGCCTATTAATACTCAGAACAAACTCGATAGAGAGAGACATTCCACATGAATGTTGGACAGTTACAATCATGGCAAGATATCCGGGAAAACAAGTATTCTTATTCTCTATATATATTATGTCATTCAAGCTAAAACGGCTACACATAAGCTTTTACTCTACGAGACATGTTTAATTTATTCTCACGCCTGAGATTACTTGACTGATATTACATTGGTGTTCCAAGTACTAATCTCAAGTGTTACAAGTGTCGTGCAGGTTTGAAGGAGCTTACTGCTAATGAAATCGTGCTGCATCAGTTACCTTCTTAATGAAGCAGGCAATCTCGGTGGCCTGAGTCACGTCAAAGAGGTCGAGTGCTTCGGCCGCTAAATCGAGCGCTTCTTGCTGCATTGTCTGAAGCATATCTGTCTCGCCGATCACTGCTTTCCCCTCCAACATGTTGAAACACTAGAGATAGAGAGAGAGAGAGAGAGAGAGAGAGAGGTACTTTTTTCTTTTTTAGAGAGAGAGAGACGAGGAGGGCCGGAGGGTGTTGATCATGATATACGTGAGTTGGGGGTTGGGGAAGAAAAGAGGATGTGGGTCATGCATAGTTCTGGAGGAGTCAGCCACAGTTGTGGTGAAGAAGGGTTCACCCACTCGTTCCATGCTGTGGTCATTAATTAGGTCAAGCTTACTCCCAAAAATGGACCCTGCTGGCTTCATTCTCCACCACTACCTGCCTGTTGGGTATCATCCAACTGTCCACGTGGTAGCGTCATCTTATTTTAATTTCTAGCGTCATAATAATTTTTTTAAAAATTCAAAAATTTACCGTAATTTTTAATGTAAAAAATTAGAATAATTTTTATACCGTGATCGTAGATTTTGAAAAAAATTATTAAATTTTTACTATTTAGATTGAATAAATAGTGAATTACGAAATTTAGAATTAATGACAAAAAAAATTCATCATTTAATTATATAGCAAAACCGTTGAATGTTTCCTTAAATTTTAACGTCCCATCCTATTGAGGGTGTGCGTATAGTCCATAAAATAAAAATCACTACTATCACCAAAAGTAGTAGTAATTTTGGGCTAACCTAGGAGCTATTATGCTAGTATTGACAATTGTACGGCTTTGGAAGCTAAACTCAAAAGTATAGTCACGGGTATAAAAGTTTCGAAAAACAAAGACTATGCTAGAGTTCTAGTTGAAACGGATTCGGCGGAGGCGGTTACCCTGATTCAGACTATATGTCATGAAAATCACCGATTCAGAAATTTGATTGAGGAGTGTAAAATTCTTCTCCAGCTCTATAACTACACCCTTCAGTTTGTTCATCGGGATACTAACCGTTGTGCTGATATCTTGGCGAAAAGAGGTGCTAAAGAAAATTGCAACCTAAAGATTCTTGACACTCTAACTACGGATATTGAAGACATTCTCTCTCAAGAGATGGACAAAAGGGCGTTTGAGTTATGCCCGGAATTTGATTTGTTCTAAGTTTGTTTTATTTTGTGTTGTTTATGTTTGTTGTTTTATTTAATTCTTTACCAAAAAAAAATAAAAAATCAAATAATATCAAAATTATAAATAACATCAAAAACAGGTCTACAATTTAAATAGCAAAAAACTTGGGGTGGTCATGGGCCGGGCTTATACTAAAATACTACAAAAAAACTCTAGGTCCGAGCCCGACCGTCGGGCCCTATTCCTATGCCCAAGCCCGGCCCTATAAAAAAATTTTAGCTCAGAGCCCGGTCCACGGGCCCCTGGCCCTTTTTTTTTTTTTTTTTTTTTTTTTAATTTCAAAGAGAAATAAAAAAAATTTAACACCAAATCAATAAGAAATATTAAAATTATAATTTGTAAAGACAAACCAATATTCCAAATAAATCAAAAATATTAAAAATTTAATAAACATTCAACAAGCCAACTAATTATTATTGTATATATATATATATATATATTATCTTATTTTTCTTTGGGCCTTGTCCAAGTCCGGCCCTAAAATTTAGGCCCAAGCCCTGTCCGTGGGCTCAAACTCTAAGCCCAAGCCCAAAAAAATTGGGTTGGGCCGTTCGGGTTGGGCGGGCCCAAGACCATGACCACCCCTAAAAAAAACCATGAACTTGATGCAAGGCCCATACTACGTGTATTCATGGGCTTAGGCCCGTCCGAGTTTGATGCCAGATGATTTTCATTGGACTAACATTGGGATTTTACCTTTTTTTTTTTTTTTTTTTTTTTTTAAAAAAATAATTTTTTGACTACAATTTAAACTTATCAGTCAAAGAAAATTAAATATTAAAAAAAAAAAAGGCAGTAACAGCACGTTTGGTGGAAATGGAAAGACGAGCTACCTTACCCACGAAGCATTATAAATTTAACATTTAAAAACGTTTTATAATTTATTTTATTTTGTTAGATTTTTTCCAATGTGAAAGATATTAATGGTGGATGTGATATCTGAAAATGATGACCGGACAAGTCACTTTGGATCCGGAAAGTTCCGATAAAACAATGCATTGCAGGTGGGTCTGCCAACATTACACTTTTGGTGTGAAAATTAATCGAGAGTTACGAACAAGTACATAGCAAAATAGTAGTTAGGAGAAAGAGTGCGCTTGAGAGCAACAAGGGTGCATCTCAGAACGTGTATTGTGCGTAATACATTTATCTCATATAAACATCACATCATACCTTGACAACCTGTGTTCTCATTGTTAGAACAGTGAACTACCTAAGATAGGGGTGAATTGGACAATAATAAAAAATTATCAAATAATAACACTTCAAAAACTCAAATAATTAATTTTATCCTAAATTAATTATTATCTTTAGAGTAGTGGAAATATAATATCAATTAGGTGCACATCAAACAACACAAATATAAATAAATTAAAGAATACAACACACCGAAAATTTATATTAGTTCACCAAACTATTCTTGGTTAATCTAGTCCCCCAAGCTCCGCGGAGAGTCGCACCTACTAATTACTGTGATTCTTTTAACTAGGTAGGAACCAAACCCTTACAAAATAATTCTTTTCGCAAGTTTAGAATCAACTTTTACATTTCATTTTCACAGGCTCATAAACAACCCTATTTTTTTTACAGGTTAAAGATTAACCTAATTTTTTTATACTTAAACTAAGAATTAAACCTCACACAAAAACACTCCAAGTATTCTTTTACCCGGTAAGAATTGAACCGTCACAAATTCACAAATAATTTAATTCTATTAAGGAATAATTAACACCTAATCTTTCTATGCTCTAGGCAAAGATTAAAATCTCAATCTCTTTACCAAAAGATATTGAAACCAACAACCTCTTAATTAGACACTTCCAATAGTATTTAATCTAACACTCAACTCATCAATTACAAAATTGATTAGTGATTTTTCCACTTGGAACTTCTACCACACCAGATAAATTTGAACTCAATTAATATTCCGAAACTAGTGATAGAAATAAAGTGAGAATTTAAAAAATCTAATTTTTAAAGAAAATGGGTAGCAAACAATTTAACACGTAATCAGATTTTCTCAAGAAATCGTTTCAAAAATAATTTTCTATTTAAATTCAGGAAAACAATTTCAAAAATCAAATTTTCAAGTAATAGATAATAATATCAATTAACAATAAATAACAAATAACTTGAAACGATCTCTCCAAGAATCCACCGAATAAATAATAATAAGTAATGAAACTTTAAATCGACAATTAGCAATAATCCACTCCAAAATTTCTCAAAAAAATTCTCACAATAATGTCAGTATAATCTCATAATGATCACTCTAGGAAAGCACTAGAGCTTAATAGCTTTTTAGAATTGAACGATTAAGATTATTGAAACCTAAAAAACGCAGGTCTATTTATATGGGATTAGAACAAGCTCTACAACTGCTAGTTCTCATATTTCATGACAAATAATTACTCAAATAGACCACTTATATCATTAAGACTCAATCCTAGTATCATTCACTTAATTATATATTTTAAAACATTCAATTTAATCCCTCAAACTTTTTCTCAATCTCAATTAGATAAGGTAGAAAGAATTACATGAACCAAATTGAGAAATATTCAAAATACTTGAACTATATCTATAGGGATATTAAAATATTAACTATATATCTCAAAATTCATCAGATCTCTAAGATATCTTTGAGATCCTAATCATAAAACGGCTAGTAACGGCTGCTTTTTGGATCAAAACCACAAATTCTGAAGCTGATCATCGGTTGACCGACCAATACCTATTGGTCGATTGCCCGATTCAGGACGTAGCCCAAGCCAAAATCACTTCGCCTATAGGTCGACCGCCACTTATCCATCAATTGACCGGATGATTCAGAGACTTCCATAAGTTGACCTAACGATTCATAAAGTTCATTCTTTGGCCATAAGACGATCTATGTGTCGACCGAACAATTTAGAGAGTTCAACTATTTTTCATAGGTTTACCGACCCTACATCATAAGTTGACCGATCGATTCAAAGATTTCAACATATTCCAACCTACACCCATTGGTTGACCAATCCTCTCAGGTAGGTCAATCGAACAATGCTGAATAATTAATTTTTTACTAAATTTCTTCGACATTTTTGCCCTTTTTAAACGATTTTTTTTTTCTCGGTTAACTCCACTAAATTCTTAAATTCAATTTTAATCGATTATATTTCTTAAATCAATGTTTTTTGTTCAATTACACATAGGAGCAAATATGTTAACTAATTAGGATCCTATTAAAAACACATATTATTGTAAAAATATTTTGTGTCGTGTGTGATATTTAATCGGGATACATTAAGAGTAAAAATTTAACCTGAGTTGTTTTCCTTTAGGTTCTTCAAAGTCTTCGGTCTCTTAGGTGGCGTTTGGTTAGTGTTCCCATTTTTTTGAACACAACTGGAATGAGTTGGGATGAATTGGATTGGGTTGGGTTGAGAATTTTGGGAACAGAATTGCGTTTGGTAATGACAATTTTTGTTTTGTACTGAGAAGAGAATCGTGTTTGGTAACGATTTTATCCTAAAACTAATTTTTTTTTTTGAAATTTTTTTTTGTGTTTGACGGCGGTGGTGGCCAGCGGCGGCGGACGGACGGTGTCCGGAGACGGTCGCCGGAAGTGGCTGGCGATGGCAGACAGCGGCAGTGGACGATGACCAACGGCGGTGGATGGCAGCGGGTGGTCGTCGGATGGTGGACGGAGTTGAGAACTTTGGGTTGAGTTTTTTGGATAAAAAAAAAAAAGAACAAGTTTTTTTTGTTTCTCATTTTCTTAACATTTTAAGAATCAATTCCTATTTTTTGAGTTGGGTTGGGTTGAGTTTTGTATTTGCTAAACGCGTTCCCAAAAATCAAACTCAGAATTTTTTGGTTGGGTTTGGTTTTGGTTGGGAACACTAACCAAATGGGGCCTTAATGTCCATCATCTTTGTCAGTCTCTTTAGCATCCATTCAGTATTTTTCTCAATTTTTTCATGATAATATCTTTACTGTAACTAATAAACTGAAATACTTAACAAAACCGTTAGTTCCATAAAAAATATTAACATTTAATTGTCCATCAAAATTTTAAGATCAACACTCATATTTATACATAGGAGGCTCAGAAGACTCGTTTAGCAAGTCCTCCATGATTCTCGGTGCACCATTATCGCGATCCTACTGATTTCGGTCTCGTTACCATAAAGATGGAGTTGATTGCCAGAGTAGATCGTGGAACCTTTATCTAGATAGAGTAATGGTACCTTTCTTATCCGGCAAAGGCAGGTCGGACTTCTTAAGAGTATGAGTATCGTGGCGGTTGCGCCCGGGAAGATATGTCAACCATGGTCGGGTGTGGAGATGGGGTCTGGTTGAAATGACCTGTTTCGAACAGTCGTATCAATTGCGTATTTGGGACACGTGACGCCCTTTCAAGTCTAACCGATTTTTCCCTCATCAATAGTCAAATTATAAGTGCGAAGAAAAAATTCACTTTACAAACTAATTTTTAACGTTGTGAGAAATCTAAGATCACTTCATATTGATTTCAAAATTCAAATTATAACAATTTTAACTTAATAATCATAAATGAGAACTTAAATTATAATAATATCGATTCAATAACTACAGATAGAGACGAAAATTAAGCCAACCAAAGACCCCACATAGGGGGAAAATATTAAGTTTAGGAAAGGTACTAATTATCAAATTAAAAAACTCACCTTTGTTGGGTTGGGAGAAGCCCAAAACCAACCCCACATATTTAATGTTGGAGTATTTGTTTAAATTAGAGATTCTTCTTGTCAAAGCAATTTAAAGCAACTCAGCCAGCAGATGTATGTGTGGGTGGTGACAACTCAACCCACCCCAGTCCAACATTTCACCAACTACTCAGCCGTGTCGGTGACGAAATCTCCACCTCCCTTCCACCCCCCACGTACTCACACCACCTGTTTTTGTTTCCCCCTTTTCTACACCAACCACCCCTTACAAACAACGAAACTTACACTTATCACCCTTTTAAGTAAAAATTATTTAGAAATCCGCCCCCTTTTTCGTATTCTCAATTCTAACAAATGAAAATGACTAACTAGATAATGTATGTAGGTGTCTAAAACTTGTTATTAACACCCACTGTTGATTCGGTCAAAGAGTTGTAGAGTGAATTCTGTTAATGTGGAGTTATGTGAATTGTCATTAGTAGTATATTTGAAGTTTGAGTTGTGACTTACACAAAGACCCGTAGGAGTGTGCCTTGCAAATTTTCCCCGACGCAAAAGTAAGAATTCTAGTGTACTAGACAAAAACTCATTACCTGGAGCATTTATTGTTTAGCTATCTATCTATAGATGCAGGATCGAATTAGTCCGGAGAGATTAGGGGCTTAAGAGGTTGGATCAACGCTCTAACTCTGCGCATGGAGAGTCAGGCGGCATGTGGTTTGATTAGGCCAATGGGCCTTCTCCCACTGCCTAGTTGTTGCACCTTATGGACCCCTAGAGGCAATGAGAAGGTACAACCCAACCCATTGCTTGGGGGAGGCTCCTTCGAGACGGAGATACGTTTGGAAATCGTCGGTCGGTAGTTAGTCTAAGAATACTTAGTGGCAGTGAAGAGATCGGCTTCTGGTCCTCTTCCTTGCATCCAAGAGATCCTTGGAAGATACAAGGACGACGACCATGAGCGGTCTGCGAAATCAGATTAGTGCACGGTGTAAAGACACCGAGTGGCCACTTTTGATATGTAAACGTGGTTGTGAAAAATTACCCCTCATTAGTTATTGTTTAATTTTTTATCTCCAAATTTTGGAAAAAAGTAATTTTGAATTGAAATTTCAAATTGAAAAGTAAATTAGACTATGGGGTCCAATATGTAATTTACCCGAATAATAAGAACCCAAAAGGAGAGCAGAGAATCTAAAAGCTATATACGGACATCTCTCTGCATTTTCTTCGCCACCTTTCTCTCTTCTCCACCCCCATTCTCTCTCTCTTTCTCTCTCCTCCGCCACCCACCGTCCGTCTTCCTCATATTTCCTCCCACGCTTTTGCCTCCTCTCCTCTTGTTTTTTCAAACCCAAAAAGAAAAAAAAAATAGAAAAAATCGAAATCTGATCAGCCTTCTTATCGCCGGCTGAGACACCACCGTCATCGATGGCGCGTGGTTTCTTTGCTTGCTTCGGCAAATCCTCCTCCTCTTCTTCGTCTTCCAAGCGCAGCGAAACCCGTGACAACGCCACGGCGGATGTTTCGGCGGAGGAGCAACGGAGAGGCGGACCCGTGGTGGTGGAGCTTTTCTCGTCGCAGGGCTGCGCAACCTCGCCGGAGGCGGAGCTGCTGCTGTCGAGGCTGGGGAGGGGCGATTTCGACCGGGAATTGGATGTGCCGGTGATACTGCTGGCGTTCCACGTGGACTACTGGGATTACGTCGGCTGGAAAGACCCGTTTGGGTCGAGCCAGTGGACCGTCCGGCAGAAGGGGTACGTCGAGGCCATGAATCTGGACACCATGTTCACGCCGCAAGTTGTCGTCCAAGGAACGGCGCAATGCGTCGGAAACGATCAGGAGGCTTTGTTCTCCTCTATCGCGGCCGCACCTAGATTCCCTGCTCCCACCTTCCAGGTCCGTACATTTATACACCTTTTTTCTTTTTTGGTAAATATATCCACGAGTACCCAACACCCACGAGACTAATCTCGTTCATGGTATGTTTGTCTCTCGCAATAAATATTTTTTTACAAGTTCGAACCATTAATATTACATGACATTACAAAAGTCTCTCAACTGCTTTAACTCAAACGAGAGCCACACTGTGTAGGCATACAATATATATGCATTTGACGATAAATACCATTAAGCATTTATTTGTTTTTATATTTATTAGGGATAATTGACGATTAGTCTAGCGGGTGTATGTAATTTGTTATTTGTCTTATTTAAAGCATAAATTTTGATTAAACTCTTAAATTAGTTTTTGATCACATATTAATCCTAAATGTGTTCACGCCCGTGTAATACTAATTATATGTGTATAATATTAGCTATAAATTACACATAATTATCTTATATGTATTTGTATAATATTTGTTATATCCAATAAATATTTTATACAAATTAGATATATTTAACTGAGTGCAGTCTTCCGTCTTGTTTTAATGTACGGGATTAAAACACAAATTGCAATTGCTATGCTTATTTATTATTTAATATAAACAGGCAACATTTCAAAGGCCTACACCAGATTCATTACAAGTCTCCCTCACCGGAGCTCTAAGAAACAAAGTCGACAGTCGCGGCGCCGACGTCATGGTCGCGCTGTACGAAAACGGCATCGTCACTGACTGCCGGAAAGGAGAGAACGGAGGTCGCGTCCTCGCCAACGATTTCGTCGTCCGGCGGCTCGAGAAACTCTGCTCCGTCAAAGACATCTCCGCCAAGAAGACATTAACGGGCACCGTCAGTTTCTCACTGTGGGAGGGATTCAACAGCGGCAAATGCGGCGTCGCCGTCTTTGCTCAAAAGGGACCTCATCAGATCTTCGGTTCCCAGAAGTTTCAGTTGCCGGATAGTGTATGATTTTTCCGGCGATTAAACGGAAGATCGTGTAACACACGAAATTGGTTAATTGGTGTTAGATTTTGAAAACGAAAATTGAGAAATTAGTTCTGTATTATGTTAATTGGTGATATGATTTGAGGTATATGTCATTTAACTCTCCTCCTGTTCTTTTATATTAAATCAGATATCTTCCTTGTTTCTTTCTTTTTGCACGAAATTGGTTTAAGTACAAAAAGACGAGACAGGTAAATTTGGTGTGTACAAGATTGTTTGTTTAGGTTAATGACATTTGTTTGATTTTTTTTATTCGTTTTAATTAACACTTGATTCTTCTTCTTTTTTTCAATAGTATCTCTATCAAAAGATAAAAATCATGTATCTATCCATGGCTTCACAGCTAAAGGGGTAAATTAATTGCATCATGAATAATTTCTGATCATTAATTTCAAATTCGTGATTTTTCCACATATTTGCTTCTTACTACTGTTCCTAGCGCATAACTTTCTTTAGAATTGCTTATTTTAAACTACCTTTGGTCATTTCTCTGTCGTATTGGCGTTCCTAGCATATAACTTGCGTTGCTTCTGTTACTTGCTTTACGACAACACATTAGCGTTTCTAGTGCCTATATATATATATATATATATATATATATATATATATATATATTATTAATATTTTTTTCATGCATCCAAAATTTTGTGAATTACTATTTGTCCAACCCACTCAATATAGTAATTTGAAAGAAAAAAAAAAGACTAGTAATTCTGTCAAAAATCCAAAATCATTAAATTCACTTCAATTTTATCTTTCATAATCGTACTCGATTTTCAAATGCAGTCGCCACTAATACAATTGATGCAACCGCCACCATTATTGTTCTCAAATGAAAAGCACGCATCGATCTCTCTTAGATTTTTTTTCTTAAATAGGTTTTTAAAATTCTAGATCTCTTACTTGCTATCTCCCTTCTTTCTTTCTTCAAACATAGAAGATTTGAAAGTTAGGATTTTTTTTTATTTTTTTTTTAATGACTTTTTAAACCACATATATTTGTGTTGCAATATTTTTTGTTGTGTTTATTGTTATTATTTTTATAATTTTGTTAATTTTTTTATAATTATGATTTCGTTATGTGTATTTTGTTTAATTTTTTTTATTTTTTATTTTTTATTTTTATATTGACAACAACAATTGTTGTAATTTTTCATGATGGTAACTTCAAAATCTAATTTTTTCCCTATGGTTGGTAGAGTGATTAACTTATATATAATAGAAAAATAAGTTTTATCATTCATTTTCTCAAAAATTGTAAACTTTCTTATTATTCATCGAATAATAATATTTTATTATTTTAATCAAATACCATTTATTTTTTCACCGATCTAACATAGTAAGAAGATGGGGGGTCGCAAGGGTATGGGGTGGGTGAAGGTGGAGATTAAAAATAATTTTAAAAAAATTTAGAAGTAATTGGAACCATGGGCCCTTTACTCTGGATGACGGAGATACGGGCCGACCTGGAACATCGGAAGATCGACTTGGGTAACTGGGCACAGGTCAGTCTGAACACACCGACCTGTGAT
This sequence comes from Eucommia ulmoides, assembly GCA_016647705.1. NCBI lineage: Eukaryota > Viridiplantae > Streptophyta > Magnoliopsida > Garryales > Eucommiaceae > Eucommia > Eucommia ulmoides. Next base: position 2,219,033 of record CM028326.1, on the reverse strand, counting down.
TAGGTGACGGTCCTTTGGAAAGGCTGTTGGCTGGAGACCATTGGAAAGGCTGTTGGCTGGAGACCGTGGAATGCTTCCTATCCATCGACCTGAAAAATCCGCCCGGGCTGATCCAGATTGTCGTGACGTGAAATTGGTGACGTGATAAGTCTAGTTTAAGTGGCTAACACGTAGAATGAAATGCAAAACTTTTAAATGGAACATAATTTAAAATAAAACAAAATCTCTTTATATTGTTTCACAAAATCCAGCATCAAGAACAAGCAGGAAAGCGGGAATAATGGAGCGAAACAAAACAATGTACTCAATTGATCCAATTTGATCCTCTTTCTAACTTTCTAATAATCTGTGTCCATTTACTTAACACACATCAGATCTTGATCTAAAACCTGACAGTATTCGGACCCCAACAGCTCAAATCCATCACCTTCTTCATCGACTCCTCTCTCCGTCGCCTCCTCGCCTCCTCCGACATCATCGGAGCATCCGACGGAGCGGCGAATCGCCGGGGCCGATGATGAGAAGCCAGATTGTTCTTCGCCTGCTGTTGCAGGGATCTCATGGCGTAGTTCCATCTGCAGAAGCCCTGGTCTTTCAGTGCCTCCACGGCGCCAATGCTGGTCGCGACGATCCAAGCTTTTCCGGCAACGCTCATTTTCTCTTCCGATCGGAAGTCGAAATTGCAAAACGATTGAAAATCTTGAATTTGGAATTTTGATTGTTCAATGGTGAAGAACTTGGGGTTTGAATTGGATTTATAGGGGGGAGAGAAAACCGGTGGCGGAGTTAAAGCAGAGCCGTGGTTTTCGTGATTAAACCCGTCTCCGGCTTAGTTTGACCCATTGTTTTTGTGTGGTAAATAAAACCACCGGCGTAGAGTAGCCTCATTTCCGGGAACTTGACTTAAGAGTAAATACTCATTTAATTTTTTGTGGACTTTATTGCATAGTTGTTTAGAATCCAGGTGACCACTTTTCTTCGCTCACAAATTATTTTAAAAAAAAAATCTATGTATTTTGTCTATTTTATTTAACAATATTTACAAAACTGTCATTTTATTCTATGCAACAAGATAAAATTGGACAACATTGAGTTAACCTTAATGTAAATTGTTCAGGCATTATATGACAAAAATACATTTTGAATTCACGTAAATATTGTTGAATCCACGTTGTTGTTGTTTTTTTTTTTTTTTTTTTTCCATGTTAACATTAACGCATTTTTCATATATTTTTTAACGTGAATGCATTTTTCATATTTTTTTTGTGCGTTTCATCTTGCTACACATTTCCTTATTTGTTTGTGTGCGTTTAACGTTAACTCATTTTTTGTCATCGGACTGTGAGTTTTAATGTTAACGTATTTTGTTTTTGGAGGGTTTTGTATGTTAACGTATTGTGCTTGAATATTTACGTTAACGTCTTATCATATACTTTATCTCGTGCGCGTTAACGTTAATTACCATATGTGGGTATTTTGTCATTTTGAGCTGAATGTGTGTTTGGGTTGAATTTGTGTTAACGTTAATACACATTTTTTTTGGGAATCTCTTGTGTTAACGTTAACGCATTCATATTGTCTGAAAACCCATATGTGTAAAAATAAAAAACAAGCATAGTTAACATTAATGCGCATTTTTTTTTGTGGCTCTTTTTGTGTTAACGTTAACGCATTCATGTTATCTAAAAAAATCATATGTGAAAAATGAAAAATAAAATATTGATGTTAACATTAAATACACATTTTTTAAGGAACTCGTCTGTGTTAACGTTAACACATCAAGTATTGGAAAAACATTTGTGTAAAAAATGAAAATTGATGTGCGTTAGCGTTAACACATTTTTAGACCATCAGACTATGATTTTTATCGTTAACGTATTTAGTCTTTTTTGCTTGAATATTTAACATATTTGGCTTAAATATTTATGTTAACGTCTTACTTTAGCGTTAATGAACATTGTTTTTTACTTCTCTGTATTAAATATCAAAGTATTTTGGTTTGCGTTAACGTTAATACACATTTTTCTAAGATCTCTTGTGTTAACGTTAATACATTCATATTATCTACAACCTATTTGTGATAAATAAAAAAAGCAAAAATAATGACGTTAACATTCAATGCACATTTTTTTGGGGTTTCGTCTGTGTTAACGTTAATACATTCATGTTGTTCCAAAAAAAATATATGTGCAAAAATCACAAAAACACTACCGTTAACGTAAGAAAATAAACACTCCATCTACTTCCACCACCATCGAGCAAAATCAAACTATATTTCAACACAATCAAAAAAATATTGAACAAACAAGTACAACAAAAAAACTGAAAATCGCAAAAACCCAGATCTCTACCGTGAAAAAGAAGGAGAGAAATTAGAGATAGAGAGAGAAATGTAGATCCACAAATTTTCCTAGTCTAAACTATTGTGAGAGTCCGCAACTAAATTTCCATCAAGAATGCGAAATGGAGATCCACAAATTTGGAGCGAAAATCACAAAATACATGAAAATCATAAGAATCAGGCAAGGAAAACTGATGAACCACAAACTACAAGTAAAGTAAACAGAGGATGAGAGAGAAATCGCTGAGCTTACTGTTCATGTCGTCGTGGTGGAGGGGCACGGATTTGAGTTTCAGATCTGGAAACTCATATCTAAAGGGATAGAGAGAGAGATAGAGAGAGAAAGAAAGGATGAGGGGAATCCCTTCAGAAAGAAAAAAAAAAGTAGAAAAATCAGATCTGAAAATCCAAAAATGAGAAAGAGAGAGAGAGAGAGACAGAGAGAGACGTCGAGGCACTAGACAACGGTCAGTTTATACGACGACGAGGCAAATCGGCTGAAAGACGGCAAGGCAAATCGGTTGAACGAAAGCGTGGCAAATAACTCCGATTGAGGCTCCAAAATCTCAATCCCACCAATTCATGAAGCTACTGCACAAGCAAACGAGCGTCAAACGAGACGAAGAAGCACTGCCGACGAATCAACCGATCAAAACCCTAGAACACTCCAGAAATCTCCATAAATCCGTCAACTACCTCTTCAGAGAACAGAGATTCGTACCAAGAGAGTATGAATTTGAGGAGGGTTTAGAGAGCGAGTGAGCGTGGGTAAGGTTTAGAGAGAGAATGAAGATTGTGAATAAGAAATAAAAGAGAGATAATTAATGTAAATATTAAAGAGGGATATATGTGTCTTTTCACGTCCTATTTTATCTACCCAAAGACTAAAAACTTAATTGAGATCTGAATGCTAAGTGAATAGTTTAAAAAAATCTAAATCTTACATGATCTCTTTAATATGGACTAAATAATATAAAAAACTCTATTTTTTTCCCAAATAAGTTTTTATTTAATATTAATTAACCCAAATTTAGTAATTTAATTATGTAATTTACAAATAATATGAGGGTGAGTCTTGGGTACAATGGTAAAGTTGCTCCATTGTAACCTGGAGGTTCCGATTCAAATTTTGGAAACAGTCTCTTTGTAAACAAGGGTAAGACTGCGTACTTCTAACCCTCTCCAGATCCTACAATGACGAAAACTTTCTTGCATTGGGCTGCCATTTTTTAATTTGCATATAATATTATAGTTAACCATTGTTAAATTATGGATAAATATTTATGGCTCGTTTGGTTGAATGGAATTGAATCAAGGTGGAATGGAATAGAAAAAAAAATAGAATGAGAGAATAAAATAGATTTATCAATAGAATTACTATTCAATTCTTTTGGCTGTTGTTGTTGAATGCCTAAATGAATAAAATAGAATGAAATAACTCTTTTACATATCAATTTAGAGATCAAAATCATTCACAAAATATACTTAATAATAATTTATTAAAAAAAAATTACTACAAAAATATGAGCAATATTCAAAATATTCAAAATTTAACGTCAACTAAAATTGTTTTCTTCTTACATTTTTGTTTTCGCTTTGGGAGCATAATTTTTTTTTTCTCAAATATTTACTTTTGTTAGGAATAGAAATATATTTTTTGTTCTCATATTTCCACTTACATTTTCTATATAGATTTTTTTTTTTTGTTCTCAAATTTCTATTTTTAATTAACAAAAACAATTAGATTTTTTGTTTCCAAATTTTTATTTTTGTTTCAGGAATAGTAACATATTTTTTATTCTCAAAATTTATGTATCTATTCGAGAACATGAACTTATTTGTGGAATCTGATTCGGCCCCATGAAATATAAAATCCAATTTCATCCATTTTAATTCTAATGGAATCAATTTTTAGATTACATTGGATAACCAAACGATGGGGATCGAAATCAAAGGTGGAATTGTGATTCCATTCCAACGCCATTCCGTCCAACTAAACGCACCGTTATAAATAAAATTAATAAAATAACAATAAAAATAGAGGAGTAAATAGCAAGAATCTATTCTATTTTCATTTTTTATTTTATTTAGATGGAGTATTTTTTTTGCTTGATATATATTATTCAAATATCACGCAGATGTAACGAATTACGCTCTTAAAATTGTCCGGAGAAATGATTAATTGAGGAGTACGATTTGATTCAGATTATTCAAATATCAAGTATTAAAGTTATGTTGACCCTCCTACACTTTTCCGTCTAGGGTTATGTAGTTTTTGGGAGGTCATGGGTTCATAGTATGTGTATTTAACTTGGTTGTTTGATTCAATATATATTAACCAATGTTTGTACAAATAAAATAAAAAATAATAATAACAACAACAACAATAATAATAATAATAATAATAATAATAATAAATTATTAAAATTGTGTTCATCAAAGGAGAAATAAATTATTTTTTTACGGGGATCTCCAATTTGCAAACTTTCTTAACCATATTAAACACTGGACAATCCAAAAAATGTTAATCCGATTAGTAAGAGAAGAAGTCTTATTTTCTTATCAATTAGAGTTCTATTTTCTTGAGGAACGTTCAAGCAATTAAATATTGCATTTAATTCTGAATGCATTAGGTTGATGTGAAAAAATACGCCCATAAGATCACTCGAAGAGATGATTAGTCAATGTATAGATAGACTGTGTCACACACCCCTTAATTTTCTGGCCAAAAAAATTCTACTTTGCACCTTATTCTTTTAACCAATCTAATAGTAAAACCTAAAAGTGGAAGACATTGCATTGGAATGAATGAGAGCTAAGTATTGCCCATCTCTTCAATCCTATTCTTCTAATGAGATGGATGGCTAGGATCATTGTTAATTCCTTGATTAATGGTTACATTTTCTAAATTAGTGGTTCACTTATTTCTCAATTGCTATCTTTGATGACCTTTCACTTCCTCATGCAATTAGTATTTCATCGGTTTTGAACAATTGCTCTAAAATGAAACATACATTCGTGACATTGATATACCAATCAAATTTGTAGTCAATTGCTCCTTAACATTCATTTTTGTTGTTTTCGAAGGAGAGTTCTTTGTTTAACATTACTACACAATTGAATCAGGTTAGATTTTCATCATGTTTTCTTACTTATTATAAACTTAATTTAGTTTTTTTTAAGATACTGAATTGATTTTAATAATAATTGAAGCAAAATGATTTATTCTTGAATTTGATATATTAATTTAGTCTGTGTTTCTAATAAACAAATGCTTTATACATGTTCGATGAAATACTTGAATGAAAAATATTAATCTAAATGTTTTTTTTTCAATACTTGAATGTTGTATTTCTAATTTCTCAATGCTTGAATCCATTAAGTTAGTTTCTATGTGTTTCCTATAACCATGGCTCAGTAGGTGTTCGATGAAATACTTGAATAAAAAATATTAGTTTGAATAGATTGCTTTCTATTTTTCTATGCTTGAATGGTGTTTTTCTAATTATTCTCATAAATAGTATAGTGTTGATTGTTTTGGCTTTAAAATTGCAGCACATCATCTTTCCATCTCGCATTGTTGTCTACCCATCCAAACCTAATACCGTCGACCCACAATGTTCACCCGGTAATGTGTCTAATATCCGATGTTGATTAAAATAAAAGAAATAAATAAAAAAACTACAGATTCTTAGTACAGAACGAGGGGGAATGCTTCAATAGAGATGAAATGAGAGAAGGGGAACATTTAGAAGAGAGCCATTAAACTCAGTTTCCTCCTAATCACTATATTTTTTCTTTCTTTCTTAGCGAAGATTTATACGCACAAGCCAAGGAAAAATTTTAGTAATTAACGAGTATATATTGATTTCTTAATTGAGTTTTCTCTGTTTGAGTTTCGTTACTTGGTCATCTTAATCAATTATATTACATAAATCAATAGTATTTAATTCTTAGAACACTTTTAAATTTACAAAATTCAGCACCATGTACTTTTTAAATACTAAAAAAAGGTTTAACAAACAATATTTGATCTTGAAAATAATAATAAAAAAAAAATAGAAATATATTACATAAAACAAAAATTTAAATACAAAAATTAAAGTTATCCAAAATTATGATTCTTTTAAGAGGTTTACGAGAGTAATTCTTTTATTAGGTGGTTATAATTAATTTTTTAGTAGTATAATAACGTGGATAACTAAGTAATTTTATATTTAATGTCAAACAAAGGGGGTGTCGAAGATATCTTTCAAATGATGCGTGCTATCGTTGTAGGTTTTTCCAAATAACAGGTGATTATTGAAATTTACTCATGTTTTGGTCGATGATTGTTTTTACTATAATTAATTATATGTAATCTTATTTCTTCCTCCTTTTCTCTTTTTTCAATCATTTAGGCCTCGTTTGGTAACCATTTCCATCCCATTCCATTCTCAGATTTTTGGAAATTCTGTTTGGGAATAGCATTTGGTAATTTTTGTTTCCGTTTCCATTTCATTCCCATTTGAGAATTGTGCCCACTTTTTTCTTAAGAAATGAGAAACAAAAAAAAATTGTTTCTCATTATTCCCATTCCATTCCCAAAATCCATGGTCACTATTCACCTACCGGCCGACCACCGGCCGCCGCCGCCCCCCGGTCATCTCCGGCGACCGCCGCCGGTCACCGTCGTCCGGTCAGGCGTTGCCGGGGCCACCGCCGTCCGGTCATCGCCGGCGGGGGCACCGCCGTCTCCGACGCCGGAGAACCGCCGGCGGCCGTTGCCAGAGCACCGCCGTCAGGCCAAAACAGAAAAGAAAAAAAAAAAAAAAAAGATTTTAGGATAAAATCGTTACCAAACACAATTCCCTTCCCAAAACAAAAAAAAAAAAATTATCGTTACCAAACGCGATTCTACTCCCAAAAAGAAAACAAAATTCTCATCCCATCCCATCCCATTTCCATCCCACTGCTAGAATGGAAACAGAAACGGTTACCAAACGCCACCTTAATAAAATTCTCTCTCTCTCTATCTATTAATTACATAAAAAAATTATTAAATTTTATTTTGTTCAAAAGAATATTTCTATAATTTTAACTAAAATAGTTGAAACCATTAAATAAGAGTTCTTTACAATTTAATTATTTTTTAAATAAAAAATTCTAAAAACTGGTATGTATAAACTTATATACGAAACCATTATAAAACGCAGAACTGAAATGCGTTTTTTGAGAAATGCAATTTAGTTCTGCGTTTCTTAAAAGAAAAAAAAGAAGAGAAAGCCATTTCTAAGTTTGTTTGTTTTTTAAATATTTTTTTGAACCTTGGAGAAACGCAAAATTGATTTGCGTTTTTTTCTATTAAATAATACCTTTGTCAACTTGGGAATGCTTTCTTATCAAAGACAAACCCTAAATTACTTTTTCAACCCTTTTATTTTTTGTTATTCCCAACTTTTTATATTAAAGTTTCATTTGAATATAAGGGAACAAATTAATGGCAATTTTTTTTAGAATCATGGATATAATTTTATATGAAATATTGGATCCGCTTGATTTGCAAAATAAAAATGGTATTTAAAAAAAATAGTTAATTTATGAGTTTTCAAAATTTTATTTATTTAAAAAACAATTAAATTGTAAAGAATTCCATTAAACAACATGAAAGAGACCTATTAGATTATTTTAAATTTATTATTTAAAAAATGTCAAGTTTCGAAAACCCCTTTAGGAGTTTATTTTTTTCTGAAAATAAATACAAGGAACATCAATAGTTTTAAAGATTGAAATTAACAAATTTTTAGGTTGTAATTTGTATTTTTGTCTTTGAGTATTAAAATTTATTTTTGTTATGATCTCATAAAATATATTATTTATAAAATCAGAGGATGAATTATACGTTATGTGTAATATGCAAATAAAAAATATATTTTAATATAATACTTTTCTTTAGACCCGCATGATATGCGGTCTACAACTAGTTGAAATTAAAGTCCTGGCTTGCTTTGAAAAAGGAAAAACTAAATTCATAGAAAACAAACACCATGCATCTAGGTTTAGTCTTAAAAGCAGCATTTTGTAAGAAAAGAAATGAAAATTTTGAAATTAGAAATTCAAAACGAATGCATGTAAATTTTTATATACTTTTCACATGCGTTCATTTCAAATTCCAAATTTCTCGAGCTCCAATTCCAAAAAAACCAAACGCCGCCTTAAGATATTCAATCTATGACCATGCTAACCAAGTTGAGCAACATCAAACTCATCGGGCAATCGAAAAGTGTTGGCAACGCCCAATTTTCTTCGCTCCTCGTTGAATTCATCTTCGACACTGTCATTATCATTGTCCTTACGAGTGTAGGGCGAACCGGGCGTGTTGATACTTTTGGATCGACAAGGTGGGTTGGTGAGGATGCTAACTTGTCCAAAGTGAGAGATTTCAACCACGACAGTGTCGTCGTCTTCTGGGAGAGGCTGTTTCCATGGCTCCCCATCTATCCTCATGAATGCGTGCTTAGCTGCACCTTTATGAAACTCGAAACGGATTCCATTTGCCTGCATGCGAAAATTCACAATGATTAGACATTATGTAAGCCTATTGCTAATTTTAGGTTCATAAACACATACATTCCTATAAGATTTTTTCAAAAAAAAAAAACCTGAATCTATACATATATACCCTATATAAGGGAAAACGATGGGTGTAACCAGTATTTTTTTTTTCTTTTCTTTTTTTGTTTGCTTTAATTTCTATCAAATATTAAAAATTAAAATAACCCCCTCTCTATATTTTTATTCATTTAGCCAACTTAAACATCAAACATCGTTAAATCTCAAATTGATGTTGGGTCTCTCGATATCCGTTTGCAGGGCTTTGATTAGAAATCCAATGTGCCTAACTCAATTTCAAAAGACGCCTAGTAAAATGAAGATTGTCTCTAGACTTATATATAACTTAGCATCAATAACACAAGCAATGTGGGATTCAACATGGCCCCTCACATGCAGGATAGTCTTTAACAAACCATTGCGAACAGATATCGGGAGGCCCAACATCAATATGAGATTCAACACCCCCCTCACGTGTACGGTAGCTTGGACTTTGACAAACCTTTGCGAAGGGATATCGGGGGCTAACGTTAGACGAGAAGCCCGGATTCTAATACCATGTCGAAACCCAATGGGCTTTACTCACTCTCAAAAGATGCCTCGTAAGATGAGAATTGCCTCTGGACTTATAGATGGTGCATGATCAAGTAACAAAAGCAATGTGGGATTCAACAAACATAATTATTAAATTATCTTTTATAAAATGTGTTTTGTTAAACTTTTTCTTCGCATTTGGTCCCATTTGTATTTCTTTGTTAAAAGTGGTGTTCTCTCCATTTAATCCTTATTTTTAACGAAAACATAAAAAAATTAAGAGACTGTATTTTTGAAGATTTTGGTGTTGAAAATGGGGCGCTTGAAAATTTTCCTTAAAATTTAGTTCTAAATGGAATAAATACATAAGAAAGAAAAATAGACCTATCGGTCAAATCATGATTTGATTGTCATAATTTTAGGAACTAACCTGTGCCAAACGAGTCCCATGGCCATTAGGACAAAGTAGAGCAAGCCCATGCCAAGCATCTCGAAAACCAACAACCTCAAGAAGGCCATCATCAACATATGGAGGAGTCAAGTCTCTCTGTTCATGAAATAGAAGTGTAAATTCATGTGAAAGATTTCGTGAAAAACTCGATGATCATAATATATTAACATGTCAGCCTGTTTTGTTGCATAGGGTTGAAAGGATGTACTTGTATAGTAATTACTAACCGAATGAAGTTTCCTCCTATTAGGTGTTCCCCAGGGATTGAAACCACCCGAAAAACTAGGCAAGTTTAGGCAAACAATAGACCGGATGCTGCACATCAAATGGCCAATTCAGTAGGAAAAAAAAAATACTCGGACTATTTATCTAAGAATCACACGAAATTGGAAAACTGTGGGAAAATCATAGAACATGGCTAAAATGAAAGGCATTCGTGTTTTGTATTCATCCACTAGTTTTGCTGATAACGTGTCTATAGACTGCAATTCTCCCTAGGGTGAAACTCATTGCGTCATGTGCATGCTGCTTACATACATACATACATATATGTGCATGAGAGAACAATCCATGAGTTTTAGCATACGCATAATAGTTCCATGATAGCAATGATCACAAATTGGTTTATTTAAGGTTTTGAGAACATGAAATGCTTCCCAAACACGCCCTTAAGAGACCCATGATGTGAAGTTTGATCATGCTTAAAATTTTATGAGTAGTTGCAGAAAGTCAAATTAACAATAAATAGAATCGTCATTGTCACCTGTGAGGTACATGGAGCTCTTTCCACTGACCAGGCCTTCTCATGATCTTTACTTTCGCTAGTTGTGCTATGTTCCTGTCATATAATATGACCAACCGGTTGAAACAGTTTACGAGTTGCATACTTGAATATAATAGTGAACCTTATGAGAATGTATAATAGAAGATAAATCCTAGTTTTATATCAAAAGTAATTGTCAGCTGATTTAATGCTACTCATCAGTTCAAGCACTTCAATCAATATGGAAATAACCTAGATAATAATATATGTATAAACAAAACGAAAAGTTGCATTACTTACCGTGAAGCTGGATGAATGAGAGAAGCACAATACCATCCTTGCGTACACCCGAGCTTTGCGTAAGTACACTGATCGCACCAAGAACATACATAAAATGTAATTAGCAATTTTTTAGAATAATGTTGATAGCATAACCAATATCAGTGCATTGCATATTGAGGAAGTTTTAGACGATCAAAGAAAGGAAGTCTACTTCAATAAATAGGAGTGCAACAATGAATATTTTCAGAGTTTAGATTAGCGGTATAATGCAATATATTGTCTGCCTAGGACAACAGTCAGTTATTCAAGAGATATTGAAATATCCATTTTTAGTACAGTATTCAGTTCAGCAGTTTCTATATCATTTGGGTATCATGCTACACCCTACAATTTTTTTTTTGTAGAAAACCAAAACTGGCTCTCAGAAGACGCCTTGAAAGAAGAGGATTACCCGTAGACTTATATGGCTTAAGATCAGGTAACACAAGCGATGTGGGATTCAACATTTTTTGTTAAGTATACTATAGCCTAAAATTATCCCGCATGTGCTGCAAATACAGTCAAAAACATCAATTGCAATGAAGAATGCGCTAAGATACAATAGATCTTGATATCAACAAAGATGGATTATCAGATGATTTCCTAGGCCGAGGATAAGGATTTGATATCAACAAAGATGGATTATCAGATGATTTCCTAGGCCGAGGATAAGGATAAAATTTTCAGTATGAAAATAGCAGCACAGCTAATAAAGATGTGTGGTTTTATGAAGTAATAGAATGTTTTCTATATCTGGCACGTTGAAACTACAAATATGAAACTGCAACATCACGTCTCACATGAACGATGCTGAGAAAACATGAAATCTTGTGGAAAACTTGGTAAGAAGTGCTTGTTTCATTTGTCCATTAAGTTAAAATGTCGTTTGAATCAAATATTCAGTATAATAAAAAACCACAAAGAATAAAAAGAAGAAAAGTAAAATAATACTCTCAGAATCCCATTTTCTATGTTCTATTTACCAGATTTCCAAGAATTAGAATGAAGATTTACACATACGGGAATATTTGAAAGATAGACAACGGAACTTCACTTTATGATTTTAGCAATATAGGATGCCATTATTACATGCACATCCCTGTGCTAGGTTTATCCCACATCGGATGTGAAAGAGGCAGGTGGTCAAGTTATAAGTGTGAGGGAAAACCTCACCTCTTGAGCTAGCTTTTGAGATTAAGGCCCAAGACCACCCTACACCCTGCACGTCTTTCGTTGGATATCAACCACCAGCTAGCAACCACTGACTCATCCAGTAAGATAACAAAACTCAGAAGCTCACGAAGTAAGGCAACTCTGATGCACCTAATGTGGATTCTAGGGTATGCGGCAGCTGAAATTATATTTTGGCGTCAATAACTTGATTGGAATATAACTTTCCTACTGAGACAACTTTAAGTTGATACTCACAGTCGCATTGAAGGAAAGTAATTCCCATTTCGATTAATCAGAAAATTCACTCAATTTCCTTCAGATATATAATACAGCTATAACACCTCTGAGTTACAATTGCGTACTCCGATCGTAACACTCTTTAAATCCTCTCTATATAAGCAGGTAGTAAAGAAAACGTGATTACGCAAATTTAGAACATGTCGCAAGCATATTATGTGAAAAGCACCTGATTAGCTATCTGATTCTTAAATTTCTCTGGATGTAATTTCCTCTTAGCGTGAAATGCATAAGATACTTGGGCATCCATTCCTGCACAAGAGAACCAAGAAACTCGTCAAGACAATGAATAACATATGGCACTTGCTAATTCTTCCTCTTTTATTGCATTATTTAAATAGAATGCAAATTCAGGGTCGCCAAAATTACAGTCTTCTTTTTATGATAACAATTCCTTTCTATGGTTTTAACTTTTAAACGTTTTATTTCCGAATAAATAAACTTCCCAAGTGAAATCACTAAATCAGGGGAATATGCAATGGTTCATAAAGAAACATATAGTTACAGTTAACCTTATGCTCGTCCAAGCTTAAGGATGAACAAGGAGATAGATGCATTGCCTATCTCAACTCCAATATACAATCTTGATGGCAGTTTTTCCGGGGGATACATTCCACATAGAGAGGCCATATGTATGCATATATATTTATATGCATACATAAGCTTATCTATGCTAAGTAATGGAGCTTTTTTTCCTTTCAAGAAAACATACATAACAATCAAAACACATTCTAGTTTCATTGAATCCCTTTTGAGGCTCTTCTTACCATAGGTCATGACTTGAAAAAGATAGAAGGACTAAGCCACTAGCCTAAAAACAAGACCAAACGCAAAATAACATCCTAATACACCTTAGGAACCATTAAAAGCATTGATGTATATTTGGCCCTTAATGTAGCAGAACTGAAATCACCAATATGTAAAATGGGATCAAGTTGAACAGATTCCATTGATAATTGAGAGTTTTTAAAGGCACTATTCAGTAAAAATAAAATATAAAAACAACAATATCACTTTAACCCAAAAAAAAGATCAATGAAGAATATTATACCCATGCTGAAGTAGTTCCAAAATCCTCCACGAAACGTATGGAAACCTTCCTGCGAATAGGCAAGACATAATTCAAATTTACATTCGTATGGAGGAAGGACACGTCAACAGCAAAATAAAGTAAGAAGAAAGAAAATGGTTATGACTTCTCCAACATGCGTTTGGATATGACATTCTTCAATTCTATCAAGTTTCATTTGTGATGGATTGGAAGATAACTTTTTGAGGAATGGAAAATATTACAATGGTCTGCAGTTTCTAAAAAATAGGTTTCGGCAATCTTCAGGGGATAAATAATGGTTTTGAGGGAATCGAAGGTTCAAGCAACAAAAAGTAGATGAATTAGGTTTTGTGGTTTTGAGGGTATAGAAGGTTCAAGCTACAAAAGTAGATAAATTAGGTTTTGTACACAAGGTACTTGTAGTTTCATGGAAGCAACAAAACATCTTTTTGGCATGTCATGCCGACATAAAAATATCACAACGAAGCTAAATTAAAATTTAAAAAATCAGGAGAGCGAGAGAGAGGTGTTTAAAACCTGGTCCGATGTATCTGATTTCAAGACACGGTGAAATGCATGCAAAGAATGTGGAAGTTCAAGTGGTGCTATAGGGTCACAAGAACCTTCTTTTAAAGCCCTCATTCGCATGAGAAGATGCCAACTGGAACACATAAAAGTCAAATTCCGGGAATTATGACAACCACCAAATATGAAGTAGTTTTCATGAGATATCTCAGAACAGTGAAAACTATATCAAAAACCAAGGAGATGGAACTATTTCTGTCATAGTAGCTATAGCTCAAAAGTGATATCATGCAAAGTTTCATTTTCAGGTTAATAATGACATCTATTCTCCAATACCCATGAAAGCGAATTGTGTGAATCATATCCAAATCTATCTGGATCAAAAGCGAATTGAGTGAATCATATGCAAAGCTATCTGGATCTGCAGAATGCTTTGACTATTAATTGATAAATACTTCCATCATATTCTGAGAATAAGACGGGAAAAATTTAGAATTTTGCTTCCTTTGAAAGAGATTGGAGAATGAACTAATGGAAGCACAAAATGAAAGATATCAAAGTCAAACTTGTAATAACCAGATTTCAAAGCACAAATATTTTGCCCCTATAAATTAATGAAACTCTCTAACCATAGCTGTAACTGGAAAATTAGCATATTCATCCCAATCCAGGTCCTAAGTTGTGCAGAACAAACTCAAATAGCCACTATCATCTGTGTTTGAACACTAGAAGAAGTGCTGCTAACTGAAGCAAATATGGGCAGAAAATGCATTGAAAGAAGCAGATCAACAAATATTTCATTCTAAACTTGTCAGACAATGATCTTATATGCAAAATTACGCTGACCCTGTAGTCATTAAATCTAGGATAAGGAGTTAAATTGGAAGCCTTTAACAGCATCCTGTAATGCAAATGCACCATATTGCAAGGCAACAGGTATAAACACATCCCTTAGACAAGTTGTACTATATAAAGTAGATCTATGCCACATGTTTATGAACAACACTATCCAAAGCATATAGGCTAATGCATAGAGGAAAGCTTTATTTAAACATATAAATCCAAAAAAAAAAGGGTTAAAATTGATTGTACTACAGATACGAAAATGTAACAAAAATATGTTTCCAGTTGACCACATAAGCATGCGCACACAGTATGAAGTAATGAGACAGAATAACAATGTTTACCTGTCAATTTTCATCTCTTTTGCATTCCTTACTTGATCCAAGAATGCCATCACAGATTGTCTGTCCCTGCCAGGATTTTTCTTTCCCTGATAAGCAATAATATGGATGTCATTCCTGTCCATTCTGTGTACACTTACTGAATTACAAAACCGACTCCGTGTGGACACTATTCTTAGTTACCAAAATATACTATGGGTATCAAATACTATTAGGAATTGCTTATCAGAAAAACATGGCAAGAATTGTTCCTGTTTGTTATTTATTTAGTTTGTTCCATATGAACATAAAACCATTAGATAAAGGATCCACCAACTAAAAAGGAGGTCAGATTTTGCTCATAGTGGGTATGAGTGAGAGAAAGAGTGTGTGCTTACCTTAAGACAAACTATCCTCAGACAAAGCATGAAAATGTATGTGTATTCACCCATTTAAATTCACATGCATAAGATTTCCCATCCAATAGGCCTCTTGATTCAATAGAATCAAAACAATAAACATACAGTAAGTGGTTCCTGGCAGGAAGTTCCAACTTAAAACTATACGATATCAAGTCGAATAACTCCTTTCATAGATAGACTACTTTAGGAAGCCTTACAAATTCATTGTGGAATTCTAACACGCACCCTCACGTGCAACCCCGCCTTGCACGTGATGTGATCAAACAATTGAAAAGACAAGACAAATATTCAAACAATCAAGGACAAACAAACGAGCCTTCTCAAACTTAGTTCTCATAACATGTTAGAAGATTCTAACTTAAAACCATATGCTGTCAAGTCGAGTAACTCTTTTCATGTATAGACTATTTTGGGAAGCCTCACAAATTTGATGTGGGATTCTAACAGTTCCTACACTATAAAAAAACTAACAACTACCATTTGTTATTTTGTTTATCGAATCAAGAACCAACAAAGGACGATAGCATAAAATAAACAAAAAAAATGGAGATAATGCATGACAAATTGATAAGCTAACCTGCTTCAAATTTTAATATGTATCACTAATGGAAACTAGAAAGACTTGAAGAGTACATCCTACCCAACCAAATGAAAATGGAAGATTGTTCCCCGTTCCCAATGGCATTGTAGCAACAGGTGGCGGCAGAGCTAACTTGAGATCAGAAAGTACTCCAAGGAGCCAGCCAACTGTTCCATCTCCACCTGCAACCTAGTGAAGTAAAACGTATGAAATATAAACGGAAGTCAACAGTCAACGATTCAACATGAATAATCCCCAGTTCCACTCACTATTATTCTCAATCTCCTTTCAATTTCAGAAGACAATTTGTCCCCATTTTGCTTGTGCTTCTCAATATTGAAATACAATTGGTGTAGCACCTTTTCAGGAGCATTTTCTCCCAAATCAAATACCTAGAAAATATAGTCATTCAAACATCAAATTCAACCCCCACCCAAAAAAAATACATCTATAGTCTAAGTGACAAATTATCTTTAAAAAGCCTTCAGTTAAATAAATATTTTTTTGTGGGATAACAACCTGATTCTTGTTTAGAAGAGTACGGCATGTTATCAGAAGTTCTCCTCCCAGTTGCCCACCACTTTTGGAATTGATAAATACAATCACGGGGCAAGAAGGTACATACTGGGCATTGCTTGATTTTGATTCAGAAATAAGTATGTAATCAGGAATTTGGTACACCTTTAAAATGTTCTCAGCTTCCGGATCACTGACCACAGTGTCCTGACTGTAGTGTTGCAAGAATAGGTCAGCACTTCATTTGAAGGATAAATATCAATAGTTCAATGGTGAAGTCAGCCCAAAAAAGTATAACCCCTTTTCACATTTTTTACTTGTTTATCCGGAAGTACTTCCAACTATCTTTGTTAAACCAAGTACTTCTGAAAACCCTTGCTCAGAATCAAGGTTTTCTAACAAAACTGCCGGGAGATTTTGTTTTAAACTATTAATGAACTGAGTGTATCTTCCTTGAAAATTTTAGTAAGAATTTCCCTTATTATTCTGAAATTGCAGATATCTGAAAACCAGAATCAAGCAGGTACACGGAATTCGATATAAAAAAATAGTGCATCGACTAGCAACAAAGTTGAATATAATTCAATTTTATTTTTTTGGCGATCTTTTTCTTTAGCCCGAACAGAGTTCTGTTGAATTGTGTTTTATTTCAAACAGATGAAACAAAACTACAAATGAATTATTTTCAATTAAATTAAGTAAACTCTATCTATGATGGATTGCCTGCCAGAAGCCATTGTAAATGCAACAAATTTTTATCCAACTTCAATTGATTTCGGGTTGTTATATAAAAAAACTTAGGTCTTTAATTTAATATTTTACTATTTTTATAGGTAATATACTTGGTGTCTAATAATGAGGATACTTTTGGTGATGAAATATCGCCTTCATGCAACCATTAGATGGAATCAAACAATAGAGCATGGACGACACGCAACAAACTCGAAGATACTTCAATTTTTTATTTTTTTTTGTATTTTTAAGCCGAATAGAGAACTCCGTTAAATTAGATTTTATTTCAAACAGACGAACTAGAACTAGATATTCTTTTCAATGGAATTAAGTTAACTCTATCTTGAATAATATATTATCAGTTCACAACTCGGAATCAAGGCAAAGGGAACGTAAGTTTCATTCAACTTCAATTGATTTCAGCTTGACATTTAATCAAACATGTAGTATGCATAACAAAAAATAAAACAGAACACCATATCCATACCTTCTAGCGAAGAACTTATTGAAGGAAATCCTTAGGTCCTTGGCCATAATTTGCGATCCTGAAACCAGTCTGTCCAAATACTTCACCCAAAGATTCGAAAATTCGCCATTTTCGCAAAACACGTACGAAATTCAGAAGACGAAGGTAATATAGATGCTTTACCTGGCAAAGATTTCTCATACGATACTCGAATGCAGAAATCAAAAGCAAACAGTACTTCTCTAGGACTCAAACTCAAGCATCAACAGAAACGATGCTTTATCAAAGAAGACGCCTACGTCCCACATGCAGATCAAAAAGCGAAAAAGTAGGTTCAATAAACAAAGGGAAATTAACCGATAATTTCGTGCTTAATCTATTTGGTTACTTCCGCGAAACTGAAGAGTATACGATGTTTATATCAAAAAAAAAAGTTGAGAGAGAGTTTTTGCAGAAGTAGATAGGGACATCGAACTTGAAGACAAATGAGCAGTTGGAGTTGAATTTGCTTACCATTTTACATGATTAAAATAGAGTTTTAAGCAATGCATTCAGGTTTATAGGGGTTTTTGAGAGTTGCAGTGCGGTTCGTCCATACCGGACCAGATGACCAAGTCGGAGATCCGGATCGGTGAGAGGGTTAGGCGAGAAGCATGATCTCGTCGAGGGGGAACTGGGGAAGCCGCCATCTGAATTGTCTTCCCGGATGAAGAAATTCACGACGTGTCAAGGGCAAATTGGGGAAAGGTAGATGGATGGTCTTCGGTGCCGTCTTGGTATTGGCGCACTCCCAAACTTCGATTTGAAATTTTAACCGAAATTTATTTATTCTATTCAAATGCTCGACGACGACCAAAATTCTAAAAACCTGAACATAATTAAAGTTGAATTTGATGAGTGGAATTTCGACGGAGAGCGGTTAGCCTGGTTGTTAAGAGAAAATATTTTGTCTTTGTCGATCAGTATTCGACTCTCCTGTAATATTTTAAAAATAAAATTTTGAATATAATTCTAAATGCATCATGGTGATATAGAAGAGTGCGCTCTTAAAATTAACAGATGAGGTAATTAGTCGAGATGTACGTAAATTGACATAAATACACCTTATTGAAAAAAAAAATGAGTGAAATTTCGGAAGACTCGAGTTCCTGTTACGTTTCCCACATTACCAAGCTCGTGTTCCGCACGTGATGCCGGCCAAATCGTCTTCTCAATAAATGTTCTACAAAAAAAGGGACGGATAAGAAGGTCGATGTCCACAACGTGCTACATGGGACCCAATCAAGTGACCATACCGAGCATTACTGTCCGCGGGATGAACCGAACAACCAATGACCTGACTCAATATGATCAATCGAGGGTCTTTCCTATACACCCCGACTGCGACGTCAACCCTCACGGTGATACTCGGTCCCAATTACCCTCACTCGAGAGTCGAGAATGGTTATTTAACAACCCCCATATTATAAAAAGAGCCATACAATTTTGTGATATCCGCAACATCAATGGAGATAAATCAGGATTCAAGAGAGATTTGTCAAACAAATCTCTCGTCGCCTCTAAATATTAGAAAGATGGTCTAACTAAGGTACACATACATTTTTGCTAGTTCATACTCTGTTAAATTCTAATTAGAAAATCCTACTGATTCTCACACCAAATGCAACGTCGACTTGTTACGATGTATTGTTTTGCAAGAACTAAAACTTGAGGAGCTCTTCACTCTGAATTTCATAAAAATTATACTTGATAAACCAAATTTTGACATCATCACCATTAATTAATCAATTAATTAGTCATTGTGAAGCTATCATTTTTATTGTCAAGTTATTAAAAAAAAAATTCATTCAATTTATGCTATTATTCTTTTGTTGGTTAGGTATTTATGCTGCCGTTAGGGAATGGGATGGCATATGGCCTTATTGGTCGACAAACACTAATTTTCAAGATTATGACGAGTGGTTGTGCAATACTTGAGCACACAAAGGAATATAAAATAACAATAGTAAAATTTTAAAGTCATAGCCACTTTTCTTAAAGGTCAAAATCTTCATTATTTGATGATAAATGGGTTAAGAGAAATTCCATTAGGCTCGCTATCACCGTCGCCAAAAGAGATAAAAGACTATTTTGTCTAATCAAATGAAGAAAATACAGCTACAACGCTTTTGTCGTTACCAAATTGTCAAGTTTTGATTTATCGAACTATATCTACTTAATCTCTGAAAACTCACCAAATTGTTGACACTCAAATTTCATGACAGTTGGTTTTTATCTGTCTTCTACAATGTGAATCTTGAAGAATGACCTTCTCTCTTTCTCTCAATGGGTTTTTCAACTTTTTTTTTTTTTTTTTTTGTTAAAATACCTAATCAAAATACTATTTGGGTTGAGGAAAAATTATATTTTTTGTCTCTAAAATATGGGGTGGGTGTCTATGTGCAAATTGCACATTTGATCCCTCAGGCCCCGTTTGGTTACTGACGCACCCCGATTTTTCAAAAAAAGAAAAAAATAATATATAATAAATAAGCTTAAGGAGAGGGGATTTTTAAAGCGCCAGTTTTCTCAAAAAATATACTTAGGCCGTTTTAAAAATAAGGAGTCGCCATCTAACATTGGATTTAAATTGTGTGCTAGGTTACCGAATTTTTAGAAAATAATTTAAAAGATCTAAGTAAAAATTTGATTCCAAAAACACGGTCAAACCAAAGATTCATTTAAAGACTCGGGGGTCGGTTACGCTCGGGGAAGGTGTTAAGCCGGTCCAAAAACGGTACCCTATGTCCAATTAAGTCTAATTAGTTTAATCCGAGTGTTTTATTTTATTTTGAAATTATTCTATTCTTTTAAAATATTTTTGGTATTTTTCACAAATAAGGTGAGACAAGTTTTTGAATTTTTGGGAATGTTCCCCCGGGTATAAGCTCTTATCGAATATTAAGGATTCGACAAGGATGGTCCCCGAGGGGTTTTATGTATGTCTCCGAGAGACTTCTTTAATTTAAATAGGCAAACTAAAATAGATGCATAATATTTAGAAATATGAATGCAAAACTAACATCTAAATAAGTTTTATTTTTTTTATGCAAGAGTGACTAAAAAAAAACTAAATTATTTAATTTAAATATATCAATGTAAACTAATATGAATACGGGAATCGAATAAAGAACACTACGTGAATTAATGTGATTATGCATGACGATGATTTAATTAAAAAATAGAAGTGGTGCCCGTGTCATGATTAGATGTGAAAAAGTAGCGTGGATTCGAAAAAAAATAAAAACTATATGTATGAAAAGTGTAAGTGGTGAAAGTGTCCTAAACATGCCGTCTAAATAATACGAAAAATAAACATGCTAAGTGGATGTAAAGAAAATCTACTTTGAGTTTATCTGATTAATTTAAAGAAATTCCGTTTTGAAATTCCCTCAAATTCTATGGATAAAAGAATCGAGGGAGGTTCACGGAAACAATTTAGTTGAAATTAATCTTTTCGATACTTAAAAGAAATCCCACGAAAAATTTGCCGAGGGAAGAGATTCCTAAAACCATTCGTTTCTAAATTCCACCCAAGTCAGGGAATGGAAACGAGATCACGAAAAACTCTTCCACAATTTATCGAATCGTTGGATTAACCTTAAGGTTCGTAAGGATTAATTTCTACTAAAATTTATTGTATTTCATTTTTGGATTTTATTTTTATTTTTTATTTTTAGGATTTTGATAACAAGAATAAAAATAAATAAAGAAAATGCAGAAAAATAAACAACGAAAACATCATTCACCTAACGATCGGGGGTTAGGTTTAAGCACGAGAAATCCATCCCGACGTTTTCATCGGATCATCGGACGACTTTATTTTTTTTGTGCTTTTCTTTATGAATTTGTAAACAAAACAAAACAAAATAAATAATGAAAACATCATTCACCTAACGATTGGGGGTTAGGTTTAAGCACGAGAAACTTACCCTGACGTTTTCATCGGATCATCGGACAACATTAAATAAATAAATAAAACTTGCAGAAATTTAAATTGTGAAAAAAGTAAAATAAACTGAAAGAGGAATTAAAAATTAGAAAAACATACACGTTCTAGACCAAGAATCTCGATATTCGTATTCTTCTCTCTCGCAGACGGCTTCCTGAAAGGGTTTTGAGAATCACTCTTCTAAAGGGAGTGACTCTTCTCAATTTTTGAATGAATAAATTAGGAGGATGAGGGTCCTATTTATAGGAGAAGATCGGGCATGAAAAATATTTTAGGAAATCCCAAAACTAGATCTGGCCGCCAAAGCCTAGTCCAAAGGTAAAATTGTAAAAATAAAGAAGAAAGAAAAATCTGGATGCTGGACGCGTGTAAAACACGCGCTCCTACCGCCGCCTCACCAGATCACGCCACGTGGCCGTGCATGATTTTTCTTTTTTTTTTTTTTTGTTTTTTTGGAACAAATGAAATAAAACAAAATTAAATAAAACAAATTTTGCTATGAAGTGAAGCATAATTATTTTTATTTTTGCGGGACGGTCAAAATATCGTGTCTACAGTAACCATTCTCATCCCAAAAATTCTCATCTCATTCCCAGATTTTTGGAATTTTTGTTTGGGCATAATGTTTGGTAAAATTTTGTTTCCGTTCTCATTCCATTCCAAAAGTAAAATCCATCTCACTTTTTTCTTTAGAAATGAGAAAGATTTTTTTTTTTTGTTTCTACCTATTCCCATCTCATTTTCAATGAACTTCTTTTTTGCTAATTTGTTGTTCATCGCTACTCCGGCCTCCTCCTCCTCTCGTCGTTCGTCTGTTTCACCTACGTCTGCTTATTCCCCATCCTCCATCATTTTCATCTACTTCTTCTCCATCCTCCATCGCTGTCGCCGTCATCCCTATTGTCTTCGTTGTCTGCTTCTTGGTTATTCGTCGTTCGTGTTCGTCTACTTCTTGGTTCTTCGTCGTTTGCTAATCATCGTTGTTCTTCGTCATCGTGCTCGTCATCGTTGTTCTTCGTTCGTTCGTTCGCCATCGAAATCGAAATAGGGTTTCAATTTCGATTTCCATTTAGAAATCTCGATTTCAATTTCGAGTTGTAATCGATTTCAATTAGGGTTTAGGATTTCGATTTCGATTGGGGTTTAAGATTTCAATTTCAATTGGGTTTTAGGATTTCGATTTTGATTGGGGTATAGGGTTTGATTACTTGATGATTTCTTGATTGTGGTTTAGGGTTCATTTTTGATTTCTTGGATAAAATCGTTACCAAACGTGATTCAGTTTCCAAATCCAAAAATAATTGTCGTTACCAAACGCGATTCTGTTCTCAAGAAGGAAACATAATTCTCATTCCATCTTGTCTCATTCTCATCTCGTTGCATGAGATGAGCACGAAACGGTTATCAAACAGGCCCTCAACTTCCATATTTATTCAATCCCACAAAATTGTAAATGTTGCTAATGATTTTGGATGGAAAATGAGTTGTGATCAGTAAGAGGAAGATGAAGAAAAAGAGGATGAAAGAGAAGAAAAATACGGAAGTGGTGGACGAGAGGGTGGGGGACTGGCGACGGTGGGCTACAAAAGTAGTGTTCCTGACAGAGGTGGGGGTACCGACGTGAGAGAGAGAGAGTCTGACACCTGTTTCTCGCAGGAGAAGATGATGTAGAGAAGAAATAACGAGAAGGTATATGTAAAAACAAAAAAAAATGCTTAATATATGTAGTAGAAATTCAAAGAGTAAAATAGTAATTTAATCAATTTATCAAAAGGTGTAATAGTAATTTTATTTAATTTAATTATATTTCATTCTCATTCCAATATTTGTTTAGTGATTGATAGTATTATTTAGTGAATGAAAGAATAAAACTAAATCCCCTATAAGTAGAATTAACTACTATCAAATTTATCCTGAAATTGATTAATAATATATTTTGTGAATTTACAAAATCTTAATAATGAGAATAAAATTTAATCCATATACCCAAAATGGAAATAAAATAATTATTCTCACGACCATGCCATTATCTTATCGAATTCCGTGAACTAAAAATGCCGATAGGGTGCTTTGTTTGAGTGAAAAAAAATGATAAATTATAAAATGAAAAGAAAATTATGATGAAAATAAAATAAAATTATTTGGTATAAAAAAAAATACATAATTTTTTAAATAATTTTCTTCGCATTGGGAGAAGGAAAATAAGAAAAAAAATATATAAGACAACAAAATTATATCCTTCATAATATAATCATTAATTTATTTTTATGTTATATGCCAATAAAACAAATAAAATATATTTTTTTTAATCAAATGATAAAATATTTTTTTGTTTTTCGCAATAAATAAAAATACTATCCGTTTTTTTTTTTAAGATTTAATGCAAAAAAATAATGTTTATTTTTAGCGGGTCGACGGTTCAAGATCCGATTTCGTTTATCAAGCCGGAGCCACCGGAATTTAATTGCGAATGCAGCCGGAGCCACCGGTTCCATCTGAGGTGCAAAAAACGTTTGGGCTTCACTCTTCGCAACAGCTTCCCACCATCTCCACCGCCGGTGAGCCGACACTCAGGTTTACCTTCATTCGCCTATCGCCACCCGATTATCATCGACGGTGGCTAGGAATTATGTAATATCTGGTGAAAAATGCCTGTAACTGTGCTAGGCAGAATTGCGCCTGATCGCCATGGCGATTTCGAGGTCTGTACTTGTGATTTGTTTTTTGTTTTTTTTTTAATTTCCTCTCTAATATTCATATCGCTGCTAAAGCATCTTATCAATCATCGATTATTGTGTTAACATTTTCGGTTGCTGAGCTAAGTTTAGCAAAATTAACGCGTAGGATCAATTAGGGTCATCAACCTCTGGTGGAAACGTCCGATTTCGCTATTATCAGCTCATTATCACAGCATCTCCAACCATAAATCACCAGATGGTCATGCGAATTATGTTTTAGCTATTTGAAAAATGAATTTGATTTGTAAATATTCAACATGTTCCAATCAAATTGGAGTATGATTAACCAAAAGTATGCATTCAATCAATTAATTGGAGTTAAGCATTCCGAAATCAACTCATCAAAATAGTCCAGCTACCAGTTAATTACTCATTTGTTGCTCCCATTGGAGCTGCTTGTATTCAATTGATGCTTTTCACTACTTTGGATTATTTTTTTGTAGGAGAATATGCAAGAATGAACAAATGTGGATTTATTTTTTTTTTTTTTGTGTCAAGATAATTCTTTGAAATGCAAATACAAGCTGGATTTTATTGAAATGTTTAAAAATATAAAATCGATTTTTTTTTTATATTTATATTTGCACATAATATATTCAATGAATGTACCAAATTACCAATACATGCATATGTACATCTAGTCAAACTATTATATAAGCAGATATATTGGAGCTTGCAGTTCGTCGATCAAACTATCAGACAATTGTGGCCACATCTAAACAAATTTTATACAATCACAGGAAACACCTTACCGTTATAATTAACATTTTCCATTGTCTAGGGAGATTTCTATGTGTTGTTGGAGATGTTGGTTATGTAAATTATAATGTGCGCAAGCACATAAGGCAGTTAAATGTATGGCACTTCTGTATGTCGAAAAACCTAACCTAGGTGTCTACCTATTGCAATCGTATGAATGATATTAGTTATCAATATTTCTGTTTAAGTACTATAAAACTTGATTGTTATTAATACCGAAGTACATATTTGCAATGTTTGCAGGATTTTGGCATCTGTCAGCGTTAGGAGAATCGCTCGGTCCCTCCACGCATGCCCAAAGACGAAATGGCTTGAAGTAAACAATAACCGAGCACGAGCTACAGTTGGGCTTTCTTACATGCTACGAAATTTCCATTCACAATATTTGCTTTATGATAAAGCACTTGCTTCACATACACTAAAGGAGCTCTGGCAAAGGAGTGGTTCTAGGTCATTCTATTTACTTTCAGCAGACCATACAATTTCACACCATGCTCGAATATTCTGGCGAAGTCTATATAAATTCTGTACCGATAGTGGACCAATTCTATCGCCAGTTTATAGAATTGCTTGTGCAGTGAGTCTTGCTTTGACACGGTCACCTCTGGTTGTTCCTGGTGTTTTTGCCGTTATCGCTAGAGAGCTTGCTCGGACCCCAAGAATGTGGGCAGAGGCAGAAGGGCTCTCAACCGGGAATACTATCTACATGCATGCAGAAGATGGCCATGTTTACTTAACTTCGTTTGTATCGTCACTTATAGAGGGTTTAATATTGTTTATCAGAGTAATATATTTAACATTTTTGTTCTCACCCTGCATAGTTATGGCTCCTTTTGCGGATTCCTTTGGTATTGAGTTTAGGAAGGCTTGGCTTCGGCTTGTCCACTGTACACTGGAAAAAGCAGGACCAGCTTTTATTAAATGGGGTCAGTGGGCAGCTACAAGGCCAGACCTCTTCCCCAATGATATGTGCACTGAGCTTGCAAAACTTCATGCTAAAGCACCCGCACATAGCTATGCCTACACTAAAAGAGCTATTGAAAAAGCATTTGGCCGGAGATTGCCCGAAATTTTTGAAAAATTCGAAGAGGAGCCTGTAGCCTCTGGTAGTGTTGCTCAAGTTCACCGTGCAACCCTAAAATTCCGATATCCAGGGCAGAGGATTAAGCCTATTCTTGTTGCTGTGAAGGTCAGGCATCCCGGAGTTGGTGAAGCAATTAGAAGGGATTTCGTGTTGATTAATTTGTTCGCTAATTTTTGCAAATTCATCCCTGCCCTAAAATGGTTGAGGCTGGATGAAAGCTTACAGCAGTTTGCTGTCTTCATGATGTCTCAAGTTGATCTTGCACGGGAGGCAGCCAATTTGAGTCGTTTTATTTACAATTTTCGCAGTTGCAAAGACGTATCTTTCCCAAAGCCTCTGTATCCTTTGGTTCATCCGGCTGTCTTAGTTGAAACTTATGAGCATGGAGATAGTGTTCTGCACTATGTTGATGAGCTCAAAGGGCATGATCACATTAAACGTGCTCTTGCTCACGTCGGGAGTCATGCACTTCTAAAAATGCTCCTGGTAGGATTTTTTTCGGGTTCTTATTATATAGTCCTTTATTTGTGGTTTATTTATTTTTTATCTTGTTTTAACAACATCTTATTTTAAGTCCTTATCTACTTATCTTTTAGTTCATATCAACGGTTTAGCTGACTTCAAGTATGACATCAAATAGAAATTCAACATCCAGTTGATGTCAGTTAGTTGGATTTAATCTAGTTGACATTAACCGAAGAACTAATACGTTATTTGAAAGACTGAAAAAAAAACCTTTATTAGCCTAATTCTTTAACTATTACCCATAACCCATATTTTTTTTTTTTTCATGTATGATTCTATTTTAACAATCATAAATATCAAACTTATCCAGTCTAGATTTTTATTTGGCTTTCATTTAGACTGTGGAATAATTGAGTGACTGTTCTTATATTTATGGCCATTTCCAGGTAGACAATTTTATCCATGCTGATATGCATCCAGGAAATATACTTGTTAGGGTAACTCAGAGCAAAGCTCCAAGCGACGGGCTGTTTAAATCGAAGCCTCATGTCATTTTCCTTGATGTAGGCATGACGGCTGAACTTTCTAAGAGGGACCGAGTCAATCTACTGGAGTTCTTCAAGGCTGTGGCACTTCAAGATGGTAGAACTGTTGCTGAGTGCACTCTCAGACTATCTAAACAACAAAATTGCCCAAACCCCGAGGCTTTCATTGAGGTGATTACTGATTAGCAAACTCTTTTCATATCTTCCTTCTGATTACTTATGGGTGTGAATGGGTGAAGGATTTTGCGTAAGGATTTGATTTTGATAAGGGATTTTTGAGATTCGTAAGTTAAAAATTCAAGTTCGGCTACTCTAGAAAGGAATTTGTAAAGTTTCTTGGAATTTAAGGGGGGTAACTTGAATCTCTAGGTACCTTCTTAAGGGTTATTTTTGGTAAATCCTTCTGGACGAGGTATATCTCTCTATCTCGAGATGAAATTACATAAAAACAAATTAGGGGTTCTGGGCGAACAGTACATAAACTTGAAATTTTTGCTCATACAGTCTATGCGCTATTGTAATTTTTTCATAAATTCAAACTTACTGCAAAATATGAAAGTGACCGCAATTTTTCCATGTAAAAAATTGCAATAAATTTCACTTTGTATAGTGACTTAGAACTTTTGACATAATTATTGAACTTCTCAAAAAATAACTGTACTAAGTGGGTTGCGTGAATAATGGGTTGCAAAATTTGGGTTGTACGGCAAAAAACCGTAAAAAATAATTTAAAAAAATATATACCCAAATGACAAATTTTCAAATGATAAAATTTTAAAATTCAAAATTTGTAAACCCCGTCATTTTTAAATTTCACGAATGTATCAAATTCCTTATTGAGACACACTCATTATATTTAAGTCTGAACATATTTTGCAGGAAGTGCGGAGAACTTTTGATTTCTGGGGTTCGGAGGAAGGTGGTTTTATTCGCCCTGCTGATTGTATGCAGCAAATGCTGGAGCAAGTGCGGCGACACAGAGTAAACATTGATGGTAATGTCTGCACCGTGATGGTGACCACATTGGTGTTAGAGGTACTTTCAGTCTTATTTTAATGAATTTTTATTCGCATAAATATTTTTTTGAAAAGAAATTCTAAGACACTGTTTGGTAATATTTTTTTATGTATTTTTTTTATTAAAAAAGTTAATTGAACAAAAACCTCCTAAAGAATCGATCATTTATAATATAAAAATTAAATGAAAAACAACTATTTTTTCTTTAAGTAAAAAATATTTTTTACTCTTGATTTTGGGAAAAAACAATTATAATAGGGATGACAACGGATAAGTTTTTGGTCCCATTTGCGAGACATCAAAACCAAAACTGTTAAGAAAACAACAAATCCAAAACCAAACTGTAAACCGCTGATTTCTTAAAACTCAGTTTTTAAACTGTACTATTTAGTTTTATAAAAAAACAAAACCAAACCTTCAAACCATTATTTTTTAATTTTATATTTATTTATTTTTTCTATTGTAATTACTACTTACTAGCAATGCAAGTTTAGATAATTGTAAATAAAAGACTAACTAAAATATAAAACATAAATTCCAGACAAAATCAAAATCAAACCACCAAATTATAAATTGTTACAATAGACATCACGAATATATTTAAAGTATAAAACATAAAGTTCAAACGTATTAAAAAACGGACTACCAAATGATAAACGCTAATAATAATAATGCATATTATACATATATACACCATAGGTAAAATTGTTATTAAAAAAAAAGAGAACTTATAGGCAAATGGAACATATATACAAAGGAATCTATTTAAAACAATAGATATGGTTCTGTTTGCGGTTCGGTTTTATGATTCGATTTCACGGTTACGATGCAAAAACCAAAACCAAAACCGTGTTAGTTCTAAATTTTGAAACTAAAATTTACACCAAAACCATTTTACCCTAGTTAAATCTAAACCATTTAGTTCGGTTTGGTTCAAATTTACATCCCTAACTATTATTCCTTTTGAATCATTTTGTTAGGGATGGCAGCGAAAGCTTGATCCAGAGTATGATATGATGCACACATTGCGAACATTGCTGTTCAAAGTGGATTGGACAGAGTCTCTCTTGTACACGATAGAAGGACTAATGGCACCTTAATTTTACACACATTTGATCAAGGTACTCTTTGGTCTTATATTACCAGTTTTAGACCGGCATAACATCCGGGTCTAGAAAAAAATATAATAAAATATATTTTCAATTTGAATATTTTGATGTTATAATTTTGATTCTTGATCTACATATAATAGAAAATATAGAGTATTTTTTAAAGGATAATTTTTTTTTAAGGAGTTCACTTGAAATTTATATAAATTAAAGGAGGAGTATATGAAATTTTAAATATTATAATTGATTTTTCTTAAAAATAAAAAGGTGAAAATATATATTTTAGAAAAATTGGTGGTGAATAGTTCATAGAAGATCTAGCTTCAGAATATTAATAGTGAGAAATAAGATATTGACCATTGATTTGATAGGAATAAAGAGATTGGTAATGTATTTTGTTTGTGATTTATTTTTAGTTTTGACTTCCACATTGATATACCAACTTTTCCACATTGATATACCAACTTTTTGTCTTGAGAAATAAGACAAACCTCTAAGTACAGAGTTTTAGATAAGCTAAAATAAGGATTGTTTGGTAATAATGGAAAATGAGGAGAAAAGGTTAGGTGGAAAATTGGGATTTTTAGGTCACCAAAATTTTTGCTATCTAAATTGTCTTTTCAATGAATTTACCGTAATACCCTCAAAAGAAAATTTTATTCAAGTGTTAGACTACGATTTTTAAGATAAAAAGAAATAATCTCAATATGATATCATTTTCCTTTCTTCTCCATTTATTTAAGAAACATGCTAAATAGGTTGTGTGCGTGTTTTTATTTAAGACCACCATGGATCTTCCCCTGTTCGGAAATTGGTTTCTACCCACAGGACGAACACGGCTTTCCCGTCATCAATATCAGCATGCGCCAGCGCCAGCGACTGTTCGGAAATATCTTATACCAAACAGTGTAGAACAATTTTCCTCTCTATATATGGAAATTTTATCAATTCTATTTTTCACCTTTTCAACCTTCGATATTTCGCAACAAACGGTGCCTAAAGGTACTGACAATAGTCGTTTGGTTTCGTGGAATTGGAGTTAGTACTGAACGCATATAAATTCATGAAACCAAACGCTTCCTCAGAGAAGAAAAAAATAAAAAAATACTCGTCTTTGCAGATAGAACCTGTTGGAACGCCGATAATGGCGTTCGTCTCCATTGTAGATCGATATTTTCGAAACTTGAAAGAACTAAAAACATGGTTGAGTGCAGGGTTGATGAAAAAACACATTTTTCATTCAAGTTTTTTTCATCAACGCTGCACTCAATCATGTTTCCAAGACCTCAGCCTCTGTTTTTTCTCCCCCAATGCCTCTGGGTTTTGTTTATATAATCACGTAACCTCGAATTGGATCAATTGGTAATCTTGTACTACATTTGATCTTGTTGGTTTTGTTTAGATAATCACGTAACCTCGGCTTTGATCAAGTGGTAGTCTTGTACTACATTTGATCTTGTTCTTGAGTTGTACATTTTCCATTTTGTACTACCTTAAACGTTGTCTTAAAATAGCTGTCCTAATTGTACTGTACAGGATCTGCTTGTACTTCTTGCCATGCCGACTTGTACCCATCTTGGGTTTCTAATAATATTCTAATATATGGGAACATTTTCATCTAAATGAAACATCAACTGCTTGAAAATTGAATGTGTTGCCATTACAATTACAGCTTATGTAAGTTTAAAGAGTTTGAAAATAAAATACATTGGCGAACATGATTAACAGGATGTGTGTGTGTGTGTTTTATTTAAGACCACCATGGATCTTCTCCTGTTCGGAAATCGGTTTCTACCCACGGGACGAACACGACTTTCCCATCATCAATGTCAGCATGCGCCAGCGCCAACGACTGTTCAACAAGGCATAGTTTCATGTCAGCGATGAGAACAAGTTTCCGTTCCCTAATTTATGTTTCTGCTCTCAATTTTTTTTGAATAATGTAAAAAAACGCTTTTGATAAATACGCACGTTTTTGTTCCCAAAATTTTACGAGTATATCCTGAATTTCTTAAGAATTTGAGAAATAAAAAAATGTTGATTCTTATTCACTCTCATAAAACTGTTTTCACCAAATCTCCGCCGGTCACCACACTTTTAAAGCAAAAAAAAAAAGGAACAAATGTTGTAACCAAATGTGTTTGTTGTTTCTATTCTCATAAAGTAAAAGAAACAATTTCAGGACAATGGTTAGTATGGAACATATTTCTATTCTCGGAATACTTCAGAATAGAAACAGAATTGTCATCCCAATTTATTGAAGGTAGAAATAGAAAATCAAAAATACTAGCCAAACGCCACCTTAGTGTTTCAGTTTCTATTCCCAAAAAACTTGGAACGAAAAATGGAAAATTTGTAACGATTCTGTGTTGTCTCCAAAAAAAAATTGGGAGCAGAGAAGAACAAAAACACCAAAAAAACGGGGGTTAAGTATTAGTAAGGGGTTTTGACACTTTGCACCCCTAAAGTTTAACCATTGTTTCACTTTGGTCCCCATAGTTACAATTTGAACACATAATACCATGAGGTTTCAAAATCATCGCACTTCAGTCCAAATCAATAATTCTACTATAATTTTGGACGATAAGCGGTCAATTGTCGTACACCCAACTATTGTTAAGGAAACTTTATGTGCATTTTTAATATTTTCCTTTCCCCCTTACAAATTCTCTAAAAAAAACCTTTATATCCGAGTATTTGGGTGGTAATGAGAATGAGAGAGAAGGAGAAGATTGGAATTACCCATAAACTTTATAAACACAATCAGGTGTATGACAGGTGACTGTTTTTCGTCTAAAATTATTATACTATAGTGAGATAATTAAGGGCCCATTTGGTAACCATTTCTGTTCCGATCCTATGCAGTGAGATGGGAATGGGATGGGATGAGATGAGAATTATGTTTATTTCTTTGGAGTAGAATCGCGTTTGGTAACAATATTTTTTTTTTTGTTTTAGGAACAGAATCGCGTTTGGTAACGATTTTATCCTAAAATCAATAATTTTTTTTTTGTTTTGGAACATATTTTGTTTTTTGTTTGGCGGCGGCCGGACGGTGGGCGGCGGTGCCGGAAGTTGCTGGACGGTGGCCGGCCGGCGATGCCGGAGGTGACCGGCGACGGTTGCCGAAGATGCCGGCCGGCGGCGGTGGCCCTCTTTAATTTTTGGGAATGGGATGAGAATTTTTAGAAACATTTTTTTTTTTTTTGTTTCTCAAAACTTAAGAAAAAATGGGCACAATTCTCATTTTAGAATGGGATGGAAATAGAAACAAAAAAATGAAAGTGGTTACCAAACGCTATGCCCAATAAAAATCTGGGAATGGGATGAGAATTTTTGGGATGAGAGTGGTTACCAAACGGGGCCAAAACCTTGTTATATGATCATATTGGTCAAACGTCAGGGGTAGAAAGTGTCAAAAGTGGAAAGAGGGAGTTTTTACCAGAGGGGCAGGGCCTCTAACAACTTTGCCTTGGTTGTTGTACTGAGAACCATGGCATGGGCAGAGGAACTTGTTCTCAGCAGCATTCCAGGGCACAACGCAGCCAAGATGGGTGCACACCGCGTTTATACCATATGTTGCTAGTGTCTTGTCTTGCTCCACCACTAGGTATGTTGGGTCTCCCTGCAAAATGGACCTCATGTTTCTTCAGTATTTTTGTTCTGTTCCCATCGATTTGTTTCGAAAATCTGGGTGAACCAAACAAAAGCATTTTTTTTCTTTTCATATTTATGTTTATGTTCTCAATTTTCTGAGAACAAAAATAGAAATTGGGGAACAGAAACAAGAGTACCTTCAAGCCTTGGGTAAGGGTTTTATCACCAGGGCCATGGGTCTTCAACCACTCTGATGCAACCACATCATTTCCAAGGGCATCCTTTGCCACTGTACCACCACCAGCTCCTCCAGACCTTTTAAAATTCAATCAACACAGCTTCAGCCAAAATTGGATTCATAATTCAATATATACTAGTTTTAAACCCGCATAATACGCGGTTCTTGTAATTTAAATATTTTGATGTTATAATTTTAATTCTTGATTTACATATAATATAAAATATAGAGTATTTTTTAAAGGATATTTTTTTTTTTTTAAGTTGAATTGAATTTTATATAAATTAGAAGATGAGTATATGAAATTTTAAATATTCTAATTGATTTTTTCTAAAAATAAAAGGGTGAAAATACATATTTTCAAAAGTGAAATAATATATGTACAAATTATTTTTTAATAAAATACTATAAAATAACACACAAATGGACATAAATTAGGATTCAATTTTTGTAAGTCTAACAAATGCTTATTTAATTAATTTATATCGTATCGAATTTTTTTTTGGGTAGAAATAAATTTTCAATTACACTTTATTTTTTAAATAATTTAAAATGTGGACTAGAAAATTTAATCATATATTTGTATATCAATAAGAAAAAAATAAATAAAATAAAATAAAAAGGATTAAAAAATTAAATGAGGTCACCCATTATTTGATATATTAAAAAAATGTAAAAAATATATTAAAAAAAAAAATAACGGACAATTAAAAAAAATGAAGATCTTTGAAATTTATTGTAGGAGATGAAGAGTTTTGGAATTTATTGTAGGAGATGAAGATAATGGTGGAGATCAACGGCAATAATCAAGGATGAAGGAGATGAAGAAGATTAGGCATACTTGAATACAAGGGCATGTCTTCTAGTTTTTATATATAGTATAAGATATATATGAGGGTTTGACACTTTGTACCCCTAAATTTTTTAAAACTCAGTTTTTAAAATGTACTATTTAGTTTTATAAAAAAACAAAACCAAACCTTCAAACCATTATTTTTTAATTTTATATTTATTTATTTATTTTATCTATTGTAATTACTACTTGCTAGCAATGCAAGTTTGGAAAATTGTAAATAAAAGAGTAATTGAAATATAAAACATAAATTCCACACAAAAATCAAAATCAAACCACCAAATCATTAATTGTTGCAATAGACATCCTGAATATAATTAAAGTATAAAACATAAAGTTCAAACGTATTAAAAAACGGACTATCAAATGATAAACGCTAATAATAATACATGTTATACATATATACACCATAGGTAAAATTGTTATTAAAAAAAAAAGAACTTATAGGCAAATAGAACATATATATAAAGGAATCTATTTAAAACAATAGATGTGGTTCTGTTTGCGGTTCGGTTTTATGGTTACGATGCAAAAATCAAAACCAAAATAAAAACCGTTTCAATTCTAAATTTTGAAACTAAATGTACACCGAAACCATTTTACCCTAACTATTATTCCTTTTGAATTTACTTCCCTAACTATTATTCTTTTTGAATCATTTTGTTAGGGATGGCAGCGAAAGCTTGATCCAGAGTATGATATGATGCACACATTGCGAACATTGCTGTTCAAAGTGGATTGGACAGAGTCTCTCTTGTACACGATAGAAGGATTAATGGCACCTTAATTTTACACACATTTGATCAAGGTACTCTTTGTTCTTATATTACTAGTTTTAGACCTGAATAACATCCGAGTCTAGAAAAAAATATAATAAAATATATTTTCAATTTGAATACTTTGATGTTATAATTTTGATTCTTGATCTACATATAACAAAAAATATAGTGTTTTTTAAATGATAATTTTTTTTAAGGAGTTCACTTGAAATTTATATAAATTAGAGGAGTTTATGAAATTTTAAATATTGTAATTGATCTTTTTTAAAAATAAAAAGGTGAAAATATATATTTTAGAAAAATTGAGGGTGAATAGTTCGTAGAAGATTTAGGTTCAGAATATTAATAGTGAGAAATAAGATCTTGGTTATTGATTTGATAGGAATAAAGAGATTGGAGAGGTATCTTGTTTGTGATTTATTTTTAGTTTTGACTTCCACGATTGATATACCAGCTGTTTGTTTTGAGAAATAAGAAGACCTCTGAATACAGAGTTTTAGATAAGCTAAAATAAGGATTGTTTGGTAATAATGGAAAATGAGGAGAAAAGGTTAGGTGGAAAATTGGGATTTTTAGGTCACCAAAATTATTCCTATGTAAATTGACTTTTCAATAAATTTACCATAATACCCTCAAAAGAAAATTTTATTCAAATGTTAGACTACAATTTTTAAGATAAAAAAGAAATAATCTCAATATGATATCATTTTCCTTTCTTCTCCATTTATTTAAGAAACATGCTAAATAGGTCGTGTGTGTGTTTTTATTTAAGACCACCATGGATCTTCCCCCGTTCGGAAATCGGTTTCTACCCACGGGATGAATGTGGCTTTCCCGTCATCAATATCAGCATGCGCCAGCGCCAGTGACTGTTCGGAAATATCTTATACCAAACAGTGTAGAACAATTTTCCTCTCTAAATATGGAAATTTTATCAATTCTATTTTTCACCTTTTCAACCTTCGATATTTCGCAACAAACGGTGCCTAAAGGTTCTGACAATAGTCGTTTGGTTTCGTGGAATTGGAGTTAGTACTGAACGCATATAAATTCATGAAACCAAACGCTTCCTCAGAGAAGAAGAAAAAAAAAACTCGTCTTTGCAGATAGAACCTGTTGGATCGCCGATAATGGCGTTCGTCTCCATTGTAGATCGATATTTTCAAAACTTGAAAGAACTAAAAACATGGTTGAGTGCAGGGTTGATGAAAAAACACATTTTTCATTCAAGTTTTTTTCA
Organism: Eucommia ulmoides; assembly: GCA_016647705.1. Taxonomy (NCBI): domain Eukaryota; kingdom Viridiplantae; phylum Streptophyta; class Magnoliopsida; order Garryales; family Eucommiaceae; genus Eucommia; species Eucommia ulmoides. Next base: position 2,182,692 of record CM028326.1, on the reverse strand, counting down.
TCAACGCTGCACTCAATCATGTTTCCAAGACCTCAGCCTCTGTTTTTTCTCCCCCAATGCCTCTGGGTTTTGTTTATATAATCACGTAACCTCGAATTGGATCAAGTGGTAGTCTTGTACTACATTTGATCTTGTTGATTTTGTTTAGATAATCACGTAACCTCGGCTTTGATCAAGTGGTAGTCTTGTACTACATGTGATCTTGTTCTTGAGCTGTACATTTTCCATTTTTGTACTACCTTAAACATTGTCTTAAACTAGCTGTCCTAATTGTACTGTACAGGATCTGCTTGTACTTCCTTGCATTGCCCACTTGTACCCATCTTGGGTTTCTAATAATATTCTAATATATGGGAACATTTTCATCTAAATGAAACATCAACTGCTTGAAAATTGAATGTGTTGCCATTACAATTACAGCTTATGTAAGTTTAAAGAGTTTGAAAATAAATTACATTGGCGAACATGATTAACAGGATGTGTGTGTGTGTGTTTTATTTAAGACCACCATGGATCTTCTCCTGTTCGGAAATCGGTTTCTACCCATGGGACGAACACGACTTTCCCGTCATCAATGTCAGCATGCGCCAGCGCCAATGACTGTTCAACAAGGCATAGTTTCATGTCAGCGATGAGAACAAGTTTCCGTTCCCTGATTTATGTTTCTTCTCTCAAAATTTTTGGAATATTGTTAAAAAACGCGTTTGATAAACACGCACGTTTTTGTTCTCAAAATTTTACGAGTATATCCTGAATTTCTTAAAAATCTGAGAAATAAAAAAATGTTAATTCTTATTCACTCTCACAAAATTGTTTTCGCCAACTCTCTGCCGGTCACCCCATATTTAAAGAAAAAAAAAAGAACAAATGTTGCAACCAAACGTGTTTCTTGTTTCCGTTCTCATAAAGTAAAAGAAACAATTTCAGGACAATGGTTAGTATGGAACATGTTTCTATTCTTGGAATACTCCAAAACAGAAACAGAATTGTCATCCAAGTTTATTGAAGGTAGAAAAAGAAAAGCAAAAATACTAGCCAAACGTCACCTTAGTGTTTCTGTTTCTGTTCCCAAAAAACTTGGAACGAAAAATGGAAAATTTGTAACGATTCTGTGTTGTCTCCAAAAAAAAAATTGGGAGCAGAGCATAACAAAAACACCAAAAAAATGGGGGTTAAGTATTAGTAAGGGGTTTTGACACTTTGCACCCCTAAAGTTTAACCATTGTTTCACTTTGGTCCCCATAGTTACAATTTGAACGCATAATGCCATGAGGTTTCAAAATCATCGCACTTCAGTCCAAATCAATAACTCTATTATAATTTTGGACGATAGGCAGTTAATTGTCGTACACCCAACTATTGTTAAGCAAACTTTATGTACATTTTTAACATTTTCCTTTTCCCCTTACAATTTCTCTAAAAAAAAGCCTATATATCCGAGTATTTGGGTGGTAATGAGAATGAGAGAGAAGAAGAAGATTGGAATTACACATAAACTTTATAAACACAATCAGGTGTATGACAGGTAACTGTTTTTCGTCTAAAATTATTATACGATAGTGAGATAATTAAGGGCCTGTTTGGTAACTATTTCTGTTCCTATCCTATGCAGTGGGATGGGAATGGGATGAGATGAGATGAGAATTATGTTTCTTTCTTGAAAATAGAATCGCGTTTGGTAACGATATATTTTTTTTTTTTGTTTTAGGAACAGAATCGCGTTTGGTAACGATTTTATCCTAAAATCAAGAATTTTTTTTTGTTTTGGAACATATTTTGCTTGGTGGCGGGTGGCTGACGGTGGCTGGCCGGCGGTGGCCCTCTTTAATTTTTGGGAATGGGATGAGAATTTTTAGAAACATTTTTTTTTTTTGTTTCTCAAAACTTTAGAAAAAATGGGCACAATTCTCATTTTAGAATGGGATGGAAATGGAAAAAAAAAATGAAAGTGGTTACCAAACGCTATGCCCAATAAAAATCTGGGAATGGGATGAGAATTTTTGGGATGAGAGTGGTTACCAAACGGGCCAAAACCTTGTTATATGATCATATTGGTCAAACGTCAGGGGTAGAAAGTGTCAAAAGTGGAAAGAGGGAGTTTTTACCAGAGGGGCAGGGCCTCTAACAACTTTGCCTTGGTTGTTGTACTGAGAACCATGGCATGGGCAGAGGAACTTGTTCTCAGCAGCATTCCAGGGCACAACGCAGCCAAGATGGGTGCACACCGCGTTTATACCATATGTTGCTAGTGTCTTGTCTTGCTCCACCACTAGGTATGTTGGGTCTCCCTGCAAAATGGACCTCATGTTTCTTCAGTATTTTTGTTCTGTTCCCATCGATTTGTTTCGAAAATCTGGGTGAGCCAAACAAAAGCATTTTTTTTCTTTTCATATTTGTGTTTATGTTCTCAATTTTCTGAGAACAAAAATAGAAATTGGGGAACAGAAACAAGAGTACCTTCAAGCCTTGGGTAAGGGTTTTATCACCAGGGCCATGGGTCTTCAACCACTCTGATGCAACCACATCATTTCCAAGGGCATCCTTTGCCACTGTACCACCACCAGCTCCTCCAGACCTTTTAAAATTCAATCAACACAGCTTCAGCAAAAATTGGATTCATAATTCAATATATACTAGTTTTAAACCCGCATAATACGCGGTTCTTATAATTTAAATATTTTGATGTTATAATTTTAATTCTTGATCTACATATAATATAAAATATAGAGCATTTTTTAAATGATATATATATATATATATTTTTAAAGTTGAATCGAACTTTATATAAATTAGAAGATGAGTATATGAAATTTAAATATTCTAATTGATTTTTTCTAAAAATAAAGGGGTGAAAATATATATTTTCAAAAGTGAAATAATATATGTACAAATTATTTTTTAATAAAATACTATAAAATAACACACAAATGGGCATAAATTAGGATTTAATTTTTGTAAGTCTAACAAATGCTAATTTAATTAATTTATATCGTATCAAATTTTTTTTTAGGTAGAAATAATTTTTCAATTACACTTTATTTTTTAAATAATTTAAAATGTGGACTAGAAAATTTAATCATATATTTGTGTATCAATAAATAAAAAATTAAATGAGGCTACCCATTATTTGATATATTAAAAAAATGTAAAGAATATATTAAAAAAAAATAACGGACAATTAAAAAAAAATGAAGATCTTTGAAATTTATTGTAGGAGATAAAAATGATGGTAGAAATCAACGACAATTAATAAAAAATGAAGGAGATGAAGAAGATTAGGCATACTTAAATATAAGGACATGTCTTCTGCTTTTATATATAGTATAAGATATATATGAGGGTTTGACACTTTGTACCCCTAAATTTTGACCAAAATCTCACTTTGGTCATCCTGATTTTAATTTGAACATATAACATCTTAAAGTTTCTTAATCATCCTAGTCCATGTCAGTATCTCCATTAAAATTTTGGATGTAAAATTGTCGTCTATAACGAAATTGACTTCTTTTAAGAGATTTTATCGGTAATTTCAACCTTCTCCTTCCCTCCCATTCTTCTTCACACAAATACTAAAAAATATGCTTATAACTAATATATATATATATATATATATAAATGTTTTTGGTAGAAAAAGTATAAAAGGGAAAAAGAAGATGTCTGGAAATATTGAAAATGAAGAATGGATGAAATGGAATACATAATTTTCATTAATTGAATATCCAAGTACAAAAGAAACTCCCCTATATAGATGAGCTTGTAACAAACTACAAACAACCAAATAACAATATTTATAATAAACTCTAACTAATAACAAAGAGAGAGTACAGAATAAAAGAATCTAGTACAAATAATATTCTATTAAATCTAATATTCTAATACTCTCCCTCAAGAAGGAGAATGAAAATTCTCAACTTGGTGAAAGATGAAAATGAAAACAACAGAACACATGAACACATTCAGTACACTGCAGTAGTAGAAACCAAAACATAATACAAAGATAAATCTAAACATCCACAAAGGGGAATCAATGGAGAAGAAAATGCGGCGTGGGGAACTAGCTACAGCAGAAAAAAAAAGGTCATCCATCCACGGTTGTCTAACCACCGAGATAAAGGTGGAGAGATTGGGAAATGTGGGAGAATGGGAAAGAAGCTCAAAAATAGAACAGAGAAGGCAGCGTAGGGAACAAGCCACAGCCGAGAAAGCTCCATCCATCCACGACCGTCTAACCACCGAGATAGAGGTGGAGAGATCGGGAAATGTGAGAGGATGGGAAAAGAAAAATTGAAACACTGCACAGAGACAGAAAAATGTGCATAGGAACAAGAGAAAAACAGGTAGGGAATTGTGCATTGAGGCACAAAAGAAAACAGGCAGGGAAGTCCAAATATAGAACAAAAAATGGAAGGAACTGAATTAAAAAAAAATATCAGATCGCAAATGCCAAAACAACTAAAAGGGTGCAAAGTGCCATTTCAGGAATCTTGGCAGACTACACTATGAACAACTTGCAAGTTGGCAGGGCTCAAAGTGTAAATAAACAGCTGTTATGCAATTTCGCAAGAACAAGCTGTCAGCAGAGGAAATGAATCGACAGTGTCCATCTTCATATCATAGAACACAACAAAACAGTAGATCGATTGAGGAAACCGAAACAGTAGACAGATTCACAAAGTATTTCTGTTGCAGATCGCATATGCAGATCTCAAGTCGAATCGCAACTCGAATCGACAAGGACTGATTGAGAGATGAACTGTGGCTCGAACAAGCTCGAATCGACAACGAAGAAGATCACAAATCACAAGACAAATCGTAACATCGCAAATCCGAATTGCAAAATCAAATCGAATAGCAAGATGAAGAATAATCGAATCTTTAAATCGAAGAGGCAAATATTGATGAACAAATCGCAAATCGCAAATAGATAAACAACTCGATTGCACAGAAATGAAGAACCGGAATCGTCGGTATCGAAGCTCCACGGTGATGGCGTCGCCGGAGTGCAAGCTGACGTAATGACGCTTGAGGACCAGAGGGAGGAAATCAATTCGAGAAACGAACCTAAGAAGCTGACGGATCTGGAAGGACAACGTAGATCGGAGCTCAATCATCAATCATGAACGAATAACAGAAGATCTGGTTCGAATCTCAATCCAAGTTCTCAACGACCGTGAAAATCAAGATCGAAGCAACGAACGTGAAGATTGAAGTTGTTTCTGAATCGAATCGAAGAAGATGATCGACGATTCGACAATCGATAATCGAAGCAAGATTCTAAGAATAGAAATCAAGAAGATGAATTAAAAACAGAAGGCAATGGCAAATCGCCGCTAAAGATGAAATGACAGGGGAGGCGACGTGGAGAAAACAACCACCGTCGCCTCCCTTGAACATGGTTTTTTTCTTTTTTAGAGAAGGCTCAAGCAGAGGAAGCAAAATGCTCTGATACCATATTAGAAATTAAGAATGGATGAAATGGTAATTCTCATTAATTGAATATCCAAGTACAAAAGAAATTTCCCCATATATAGGTGAACTTATAACAAACTACAAACAACCAAATAACAATATCTATAACAAACTCTAACTAATAACAAAGCGAGAGTAGAGAATAGAAGAATCTAGTAGAAATAATATTCTATTAAATCTAATATTCTAATAAGAAATGCCTATAAAATCTCCTTAAAAATAGTTGAGCGCACAAGAGTTGGTTGTTTGTCATCCAAAATCGTAATGGAATTATTGATGTGGACTAAAGTGGAATGATTACAGAACTTCAGGTATAATGCGTTCAAATTACAACTACGGAGATCAAAGTAAAATAATGGTGAAAGTTTACCCCTGAATATGTGTGCGCATGCACACTATAAATCAGAAGATATTTTACATTTGAGACATTTTGGACATTCGACGGTTTGACACATTTCTAACTATTAATTTAAATTTTATTAATAAATTAAATAACAAACTCTAAACAAACTATAATTTCATAATTTATATATTTGAATTAATCATAAGATTTTTGGTGAACGGTTTACAAATTTAAAATTTTTCATGCAGTTCACGCACAATAATTATTTTTTTAGAAATCTAAAATTATTGTATTACATAAAAATCACTGTAATATTTCCACCGAAATTTCGAGATTTGAAAATTTGAATTGAGAAATTAATCAATATTAACTACAAATTAAACACGAGAGAACTTACCCGGGAGGGACAAAGAAATAGGTGTATGGGAGGAGCATGCCGCCGGAGGGAAGCGCAATCGCACCCAGAAGAAGTAGATTCATTAGCTTCCTCTTCTCCATGTCCGGCACTCTGTCCGCCGGAATACTCGTCGCCTGACACGTGATTCTCGCGCTCTTCTCCTTCCCCCCCACTTGGGTCCGGCTTGATTTCAGATTCATAGCTTGAGATGGCGAGAACAATCCATTCTTACTCGAACAAAGCTGCATCCCAAAAAAATAATCAAAAAATTTGAATTCCCAATCGCGATTCGTTCTGGATTTTGGTATGTTTTTTTACCTGAGAAGGGGTGACAGGGGAGAGAGTAGAGGCAGCCATTGAAGCGAAGAGGAGAAGAAATGGGAATTTTTCAGATTATGGGAAGGGTTATGAAGAATGTAAACCCGGGGGGGGGGGGGGGGGGGGGGGGAATGATGGAGATAAGGCAATATGGAAGTGATTGATGGAAGATTCATGGCTCTGGAGAGCCACATGTTTTAGATTATAATGCCTCTTTATTGTTCATGATGATGAAGAAGGAAAAAAAAAAAACGAAAATTGTATTTTTTTTACACTTGAAGTTTAGGGTAATGGCTTGTTTAATAATTAAATTAAACACTTAAAATTTATTATATTAAATATTTAATTAATTAAATGTATTTGATAAATATAATTAGAATCACTTAATTAATTAAATTAATTTAAAAATTAAATTAAAATATAAGTAAAAAATTAAGTAAAACACATTTCTCTTAATTTTGTGGAGACATCTCAATGTAAATCTTAATTTTAAAATTTCTTTTTATTTATTAATAATAATGTCAAAAGTGTTGAATTTTTTAATCAATTGAATTGAGATTAATATTATAAAATATTATTTTTTTAGTTTTTAATTTTTTTGTCTTTTTTTTTTTTACACTTTGTTTATTTTCTATTATTTTTAAATATTTTAATTTTCTATTTTGATTCAAAAGAAACAAAAATAGAAAAAAACTCTATAAATTCAGGTGGCGTTTGGTTAGTGTTCCCACCTTTCTCAACCCAACTGGGATGAGTTGTGTTGGGTTGGATTGAGAATTTTGTTTGCTTTTGAGAACAGAATTGCATTTGGTAACGACAATTTTTGTTTTGTGCTGAGAACAGAATCGTGTTTGGTAACGATTTTATTCTAAAACTATTTTATTTTTTTTTTGAGTTTTTTTTTTTTGGTTTTGGTGGCAACGGCGGCGGCCGGTGACGGTCGCCGGCGGTGGACGACGGCGGCGAGGACGATTGCCAGAGGTGGCCTGCGGCAGCGGAAGGTCGCCGGAGGTGGCTGGCGACGGTCGCTGGAGGTGGCCGGCGACGGTCGTTGGACGGTGGCCGGCGGTGGCGGGTGGTGGTGGTCGGCCGACAAATGAAGACGAAAGTTGAGAACTTCGGGTTGAATTTTTTGGGCACAAAAATAAACATTTTTTTTTTTTTTTTTATTTCTGATTTCTTTAAGATTTTGAGAATCAATTCTTATTTTTTGGGTTGGATTTTGTGTTTGCCAAACGAGTTCCTAAAAATCAAACCCAAAATTTTTGGGTTGGGTTGGAATGGAATAGAAACACTAACCAAACGGGCCCTTCTCTTCTTCTTTTACATCTTTCTAATAAAACAACATTAGGGAAAATAATTTCCTTTACACAATGGAGAAAAATATGGGTTTTTGGTGAACACTCCATGAACTTAAAATTTTAGCATATACAGTTCACATACTACAATAATTTTTTTAGAAATTCAAAGTTATTGTACTATATAAAAGTCAATGTAATATTTCCATGTAAAAAATTGTAATAACTTTTATGGCGTACAATAATTTTTATTTTTGACATAATTATTAAACTCTTCAAGTGAATTGGACAAATAGCGAATACAAAATTTAGGTATATGAAAAAAAAATAAAAATTATAAAATATTATTCTTTCATTTTTCTTTTCTTTTTACTTTTACATTGTTCCAACTAAACATACTGTTGTAATTCGAATTTTTTCGTCTCTTACGTTCAAAGTCTGCAATCACACGATTATTCAATTATAAGCATGAAAACTTAGTAAGAACTGTACGATACTCGGAAAGACTTCGTGAGTGAATTTTAATGGGCTCATCTAAAAAATGAGAAAAATAGCCTTAAAATTTAGGTATATGAAAAAAAAAAATAAAAAAATATAAAATATTATTCTTTCATTTTTCTTTTTCTTTTACTTTTACATCGTTCCAACTAAACATACCGTTGTAATTCGAATTTTTTCGTCTCTTATGTGCAGAGTCTGCAATCACACGATAAACTCAGTAAAAACTAGACGATACTCGGAGAGACTTCATGAGTGAATTTTAATGGGCTCATCCTAAAAATGAGAAAAGTATCCTTAAAATCAGCTCATCATGTGCGTTGCAATTGGTTGTTTCTGTCTGAATTTGTTTACCCCGTTTATAATTTGACCAATTTGACATAAAAGTAAAACCTCATGGCGCAATTGTGTTATTTTGCAAAGTATAAAGGGATCACTTAAGCATTAATTTAAAACTTGAGGGTAAAATGTGTAATTTTTCAGATTAAAACCTTTTGTGTTTTGGTTTTCTAGGTATCCCTGCACCACGGTCAGCAGAGAGTAATCCATCAAGGTACTGTCAGACGCTAAAAACAGAGATTTTTTCCAACATAGCACTTTCCAAAAAATTTCCATAAAACCTTTTGTTGAGTCTCAACCCAGCTGTGTTATGGGTTTTGGGCCATCGAAATGGGTTTGGGTCGGGTCGGGTTTCAACTTGAACCTGGTCGTGTATGTAACTGAATAATTTTGACAACTCAGCACCAGTAACTAACTACGAAAATCTTCTGTGCCCGCGCGCGCGCGGGAGAGAGAGAGAGAGAGTGGCGAGTCTTATATAAAGCAGATTGGGAGTCTGATTTGATTTTTCAAATCTTAATCAGTCAGTTCTTCTGCAACGCAAAAGAGGTAAATCTCTGAACTGCGAGAAGAATCGAATCGAGAAGAACGAGAGATGGAACTTGCGGAAGACGCTCAGTACGCTTCTTATTATGAAAAGATTTCGCGAGGCAGCGTCAATGCATTTCGAAAGCACTTCGCTAACGAGCATGAATTCATGCCTGCTGAACGTTACTCGCAGAACGAGCGATTCGTTAATCTTCGTCAGTACGCTGTGGCCTACATTGAACAGGTGCTTGAACTAGACGGAATTTCTTAATTTTCTTTGGTTTTCGTTGTCGACAATCATGCTAGTTCTGTTTCTCTGTGTTTCAGCAATCCAGGAGTCAGCATTTCGATGCCTTCATTCCTTATCTTGCTATGACCTACTTCGATCGGTTTGTTTCCAGAACAGAGATACCGGTAAATCAAAACCTACACGTTCTCAATCAATTTCTCTAGATGTTTGATCGAGCCTCTATTAATTCGAACTAATTTCCGCCATTTCTATGATTTTCTGATGCTTTGTATCCTAAATTGATCCTGTTGAGACAGAAACTTCTGATTGATGATCAAGAGAATGTGAATCATTTTCTGATCGGATGCCTCACAATTGCTTGGAAAATGAGGATCAGATCCTTTTTAGTTTCACAATTTCTGGTAATTAATTTCATCATCTCCTCAATATGCTATTGCTTGGATGCTAGTATCCGCAGATCACTATGTGCACTTTTGTTTCTTTGACAGTCTGAGCGACATCTGAGTTACGAGATTAAAAATGTGAAGGCAATGGAGTTACACATTGTCACTGCACTAAACTGGCGGATGCGATCCTTGACTGCGATATGCTTTGCCGAATACTTTATTCCACGCTTGCAGCTGCCACGAGATAAGGTCTTCTCTCGCCGACCGCTTCGTCAGGTCATCGTCAAGTCTCAAGCAGGTTAAGTGCTCGAACGCTTCCATTTCTTTGACAAAATCTGAATCCGGCTTCGTGCTCAGTCATATATACTCTAGTTTATGAACTCGAATCCTGAAGTCATTTTTTCCTGAACTTTTCTCTGTTTGATCACTGATCCAACAAACCGTCATTATATTGAATCTGCAAGTATATTGTCTCTTTTTTTGGCAAAATCACAGACATCAGATTTACGCAATTTCCGCCATCAATCGTTGCGGCTTCTGCAGTTCTCTCTGCTTCGACGAAGATGTTCCCCTCAAGGTCCCATGGCTTCAGGGCTTCTATCTTGACGAACAACTATGTTCGAAATAGCTCGGTAATGTGATCCGATCGGCTGAATTTTCAACTTCCTTCCTTAAGCTTAGGGGCATGTTTGATAAAAAAATTAAGTGCTTAAAATTGATTGTATGAAGTACTTAATTAATTAAATTTGTTTGATAAATGTAATTAATATCACTTAATTAATTAAGTTAACTTAAAAATTAAGTCAAAATGTGAGTAAAAAATTAAGTGAAAGTTCCTTCACTTATTTCATTTTGCTTAATGCACTCTATTATTTTCTAATTAAAAAAAATAATATGTTTTGACTATTTTACCCTTGATTCCGTATGAGAGTTTAATTAGAGTTAGAATTAATGAGAATTGAATTAATTTTGAATTATTTTATGATTTTAATTTTATTTTATATTTAAATTATTGTTATAATTTTATTTAAGCAATCAAATTATATAAAAAAAAATACATAATATTTACATATTTTTGGGGTAATCTCTACTTTTAATTTTAATATAAATTTTTTTTTTAAAAACAAATGGCACCCTAATTTTATTATTTTATTTTTAATTTTTTTTTTTTTTACATTATCTTGATTCAAAAGTAGTTATATAAATTAAACAATTTTCAGCATACAAATTTTATACTTATCAAACAAATAAAAAAAAAATCAGTAATTAAATTTTCAACACAATTTTATCAAACAATTTTCTTAAATTTTCAGCACTTAAAAATTAAATCGTTATCAAACAAACTCTTACTTATCTTGCTTTAATCCATATATACCGATTTCATTTCTTTTAGTCCATAGAAAAATATATTTCAAACTTCATAAAGTATTCTCAGATTTGAAGAAATCAGGTATGCTATCGATATATGTATTGACCTGTATTTAAGTTTGGTTATAGGAGGACATCTGCACCTGCATGGATGCACTGGAGCCCCTGAGCACAGATATAGAGGTGGCCAGTGAGCCATCTGGACAAGGCGCTATTACCGGAGCTTCGAGCTCCGGCGTCGGAGATTCATCTCTTTCATCACTCCTACCAACTGCTGGACCACCGGGAGATACGCCGGAGGAAGACCAAAACGGCAAAGGGAATGCCGTGGACGAAGGTACTGCGACGGTGGTCGAAAGAGTGACGGAGATAGTGCCGGTGCTGATTGTGGATCAGCTAATGGACTTTGAGCTCGAGTGGACTGATCCCCGTGCTCCCTGTATTGTCTTCTCCCCAGAGCTGATTAAAGTTACTCCCCCCGCAAGTTCAACATTGGCGAAAAAACTCGGAAATTGCTTCCCGTGTTTTTTCTAGATCGATCTTTTACAAGTGAGTCTCATCAGAATACTTGCTCTTTACTAATAGTTGGTCTGTCCGAATTTTATGCAAATAACTGGAGAGAACTGAAACCAACTGCCAAAACTGAATAAATATACCAACTTCGGAGTTGTACCTTCCTTTCATCTTATCCTTCAATTTTTATTTTTATTTTCTTTAAAAAAAAAAATAAAAAAAAATATTAAACCATATTCAATTAATTACAATTAGTTATTTATGTTAATTAGTTAAATTTTCAGTTATTCATTCCTGTAACTAATTTAGTTAGTTGAGATGCTATTCTGATTATCTATAAATAGCATTCTAACCTCTCTTGTAAATATAATTTTGAGTTCTCAATGAGAAGATATATTTTTACCTTCTTTGTTTTAATATGATATCAGATGAAATTCTTCCGAAATTTTTTTCCCATTTCTTGATTGACGATTGCTGTTCATCGTTGATCTGATTTGTTCATCAGTTCCGCAGCTGTCTTCTCGATTGAGGATAGATATTCGTGAGGACTGTTCTTGGGGAATACACGATTGATTTTCAGATCTGATTCCTCCTCTTCCGCTTTCGCTTGCTTCTCTTCATCAATTGTAAAATCAGATCTGTGATTGAGCTCAGATCTGTATTGTTTCTCCAGGTACATCATCGATCCGATTCTTGTTTGTTAATTCTTTTTCGTTGCCCTTTCTCGGTTTGTCTTCTCGATTTGTTTGCCGACCGATTGAAATTTCTGTTTCGCTGCTCCTCAATCGTTCTTGACGATTGACGATTTGTTTTCTTTCGTCTTCGATTATCGCCTATCGACGATTATCCACGTTCGATTATCCACACAGCTGGATTTTTCTTCGACGTTTCAGCTTTTGATTTCCTTCGATCCTCGTTGTCGACGATCGATCAGCTCGCCAAAGTGAGTCAATCAGAATTGAAGGATCGTTTATTGGCATTTGCGATCATCTCTGTTCACAATAGATCTCAAAATTGGTTGATCTATCATGACTTCCATGGAATCTTCTGGAGCAGAGAATTTTTCATCAACCACCACAGATGAATACTCGAGTCCTTATTTTCTTCATCATTCTGATAGCACTGGACTTATATTGGTGTCGCAAGCTCTGACTGGAGATAATTATGCCTCTTGGGGTCGAGCCATGCTAATTGCTTTGTCTGTGAAGAACAAGCTGGGCTTCATTAATAGATCCATTCCCAAACCTGAAGGTACTGATCTTAATCTCCTTAATTCTTGGACGCGGAACAACAATGTTGTCATCTCTTGGATACTTAATTCTGTTTCCAAAGAGATATCTCCCAGTGTGCTTTATACTGAATCTGCTCATGTGATTTGGATTAATCTGAAAGAACGATTTCAACAAAAGAATGGCCCTCGGATTTTTCAATTAAGGCATGAATTAATGAACTTAGCTCAAGATCAACTTTCTATCAATGTCTATTTCACTAAACTGAAGGCTATCTGGGATCAGTTAAGTAATTTCAGACCTCAATGCACTTGTGGTCATTGTACTTGTGGAGGAGTAAAAACTTTAAATTCTCACTACCAAATGGAGTACATCATGTCCTTTCTCATGGGGTTACATGATTCTTTTTCTCCAGTCCATAGCCAAATACTGCTCATGGATCCCATTCCATCAATCAATAAGGTATTTGGTTTTGTATCTCAAGAAGAACAGCAGCGACAACTTGAAGTTCACAGTACTACTCGATCTGCTGCAACCAGCAGTATGGCTTTTGCTATTCAGACTGATCGTAACAATAAACGATATACTTGTGGGCCTCAGCACTTTGGTGGTTCTACTGGTGGTTTTTCTGGTGGTTACAGAGGTCAAAGAAAGGATAAGCCATTTTGCACACATTGCCATCTTCATGGTCACACTATTGAGCATTGTTATAAGCTTCATGGCTATCCTCCTGGTTTTAAGACACGCCAGACAGAAAAATTTTCACCAACTCATACAGTGGCTATTAATCATGTTTCTAGTCAACCTCCTTGTAATTCAGAGGCTAAGATCGATCCGCAAGCAAATGTTGGGAATTTCTTACAAAATCTCAACAGTGATCAATGTCAGCATTTACTTACTTTACTTTCAGGTAAGTTGACAGCTAATGCGATGCTCACTAATGAGGAAGTTCTTTCTACTGCTTACACTACAGGTATCTGTTTCTCAGTTTCTTTAAATCATGTTTTTTCTTCCAATCAATATTGGATAGTTGATTCTGGAGCCACTCAACACATATGTTCCAATGCTGCCAACTTTATCTCTATGAAGTCTATTCCAAATTCATTTGTCACCTTACCAAACCACACTCGTATACCAGTTAGCTATAGTGGAGATGTTCGGCTTAATTCTTTCCTCATTCTCAAAGACGTGTTATTTGTACCACAGTTCAAGCTGCATTTGATTTCTGTGGGTGTTCTTACCAGCGACTATCATCTGACTGTTAGTTTTTTTTCTAATGGCTTCATGATTCAGGATCTTACCAACAAGAAAATGATTGGCAAGGGTGATTTTATTGATGGTCTCTATGTTATGGATACTGGAATTTCACCTACTCCTTCAACAGTGTATGTCAACCACTTATCTGCTCATACATGGCACAATCGACTTGGTCATTTGTCATCTCGGCAGTTAGATGGCTTGCAAACCCGTTTACGTTGTGATACTTCGACGTTTAAAAAGGCTCCTTGTTATGTGTGTCATTTAGCTAAACAAAGAAGATTATCCTTTATCTCTAATAATCATTTGTCTTCATCCTCATTTGATTTGATACACTGTGATATTTGGGGACCTTACCATATCTCATCCTATGCTGGCTATCGGTACTTTGTTACTTTGGTTGATGATTGTACACGGTTCACATGGATATTTTTACTCAAGCACAAATCTGATGTAACCAATGTGATTCCCAGGTTTTTTAATATGGTGGCAACTCAATTCAGTTCTAATATCAAGGTTTTCCGATCTGATAATGCCCGGGAGTTAGCATTTCCTGATTTTTTTAATGACAAAGGAGTTATTCATCAATTTTCTTGTGTGGACACCCCACAACAAAATTCAGTCGTCGAAAGAAAACATCAGCATCTACTTAATGTTGCTCGGGCTTTATTCTTCCAGTCTCGTGTGCCCATCCAATTTTGGACTGAGTGCATTCTTACGGCCACATGTATCATCAATCGTACTCATTCACCTCTGTTACATCAAAAGACTCCTTATGAAGTTCTTCATAACCATGTCGTTGATTACTCTTCTTTTAAAGTTTTTGGATGCCTTGCATTTGCCTCTACTCTTAAGGCTTATCGTACCAAGTTCCAACCAAGATCTAGGATCTGCATTTTTCTGGGATATCCTCCGGGTATAAAATGCTACAAACTCTATGATATTCAATCTAAACAGGTTTTCATCTCAAGAGATGTAGTTTTTCATGAGAACATCTTTCCATTCCATTCCGTTGTAGCTCCTGATACCCTTGTTGATCCTTTTCCTGACCTTGTCTTACCTGTTCCTTCTCCTGACATTCCTATTACATATCACGATCCACCTTCATCTATTTTTCCTAATTCTTTACCCGTCCCAGAACCAAAAACCTCTGCTATTCCAGACTTAGCTTCTTCTGATGTTCTTCCTGCTCGAAAGTCTTCACGTGTTTCTAAACCTCCTTCCTATCTTCATGATTATCATTGCAGTTTATTGATGCATCATAAGTTTCCATCCTCCAATACACCCTATCCTCTATCCAAGTTTTTGTCTTATGATTCCTTATCTCCATCGCACAGGACATTTGTCCTGACAATTTCTTCTCATTATGATCCCCAATATTATCATCAAGTTGTCGAGTTACCACAATGGAGAGAAGCTATGCAAGCTGAATTAGATGCAAT
Source organism: Eucommia ulmoides (assembly GCA_016647705.1). Lineage (NCBI taxonomy): Eukaryota > Viridiplantae > Streptophyta > Magnoliopsida > Garryales > Eucommiaceae > Eucommia > Eucommia ulmoides. The sequence goes on along the minus strand of CM028326.1, from coordinate 2,167,057 downwards.
GGAATCCAACAAAACTTGGTCCATTGTTCCTTTGCCTCAAGGCACACACTCTATTGGTTGTAAATGGATTTACAAGATTATGTATCGTTCCGATGGTACTCTGGAGAGACATAAAGCACATTTAGTTGCTAAGGGGTATACTCAACAAGAAGGTGTTGATTTCACGGAAACTTTCTCACCCGTAGCAAAGTTAGTCACTGTCAAAGTCTTACTGGCACTTGCTACAAGTCAACATTGGCATCTAAATCAATTAGATGTTAATAATGCATTTCTTAATGGCGATTTGTTTGAAGATGTATACATGGATCTTCCTCTTGGTTATAGTCGAAAGGGGGAGAATTTTCCAACAGGCACACGACTTGTTTGCAAGCTTCATAAGTCTATATATGGACTTAAACAAGCTTCACGACAGTGGAATTCCAAGTTTGCTCATGTTCTTATCCAATTTGGTTTTGTTCAATCCAAAGCCGATTATTCATTGTTCACCAAAGGATCAGGTTCATCCTTTGTTGCATTACTAGTATATGTTGATGATATCATCATTGCTAGTCCTAATGGTCAAGTTATAGATTCTTTAAAGAAATTTCTCCATAGCCAGTTCAAACTTAAAGACCTAGGACAACTAAAATACTTCATTGGTCTTGAAATTGCAAGATCTGTTCATGGCATGGTGCTTTCTCAACGCCACTATACGCTTCAGTTACTGGAAGATACTAGCTACTTAGCCTGTAAACCTACTCAGGTTCCTTTAGATCCGAAAGCCCAATTGAATGGCAGTGATGGTGAATTACTCACTGATATTTCTCAGTATCGCAGACTCATTGGTAAATTGCTTTACTTTACCATTACCAGACCTGATATTACCTTTGTTGTGCATAAACTTAGTCAATTTTTGGCTCATCCTCGAATTCCTCACATGCAAGCTGTTCATTATTTGCTCAGATATCTCAAATGAAATCCTGGTCAAGGATTATTCTTTTCTACCCATTCTTCTCTTCAACTCAAGGCTTTTTCAGATGCTGACTGGGGATCATGTTTGGATACAAGGAAATCTGTTACTGGCTTTTGTGTGTTTCTTGGTAATTCTTTATTATCTTGGAAGGCTAAAAAGCAAACAACTATATCCCGATCTTCAGCTGAAGCGGAATATCGTGCCCTAGCATCTACTACCAGTGAATTAGTGTGGCTTCGGCAATTATTACATGATTTTCAGATTGATATCTCATATCCAGCTCTTTTGTTTTGTGATAATCAAGCTGTCATACACATCGCTTCAAATCCTATTTTTCATGAAAGGACCAAACACATTGAGCTCGATTGTCATTTTGTTCGGAATAAAGTTACTAACAAAGTTATTCGACTTATGCCTATTAGAACTCAACATCAACTTGTAGATATTTTTACAAAGGCTTTGCCCTCGGCATTGATGGTACCACTTCTATCCAAGATGGTTGTTAAGGATATTCACAGTCCATCTTGAGGGGGAGTATTAAACCATATTCAGTTAATTACAATTAGTTATTTCTGTTAATTAGTTAGATTTTCAGTTATTCATTCTTGTAACTAATTTAGTTAGTTGAGATGCTATTCTGATTATCTATAAATAGCACTCTAACCTTTCTTGTAAATATAATTTTGAGTTCTCAATGAGAAGAGATATTTTTACCTTCTTTGCTTCAATAAAAAACAAACAAACCTGTCAGCCTAGTGTAATGTCAACAAATATCTTTGAGTGTGAAAATGAGTTAATATGTTCTAAAAAAAATACTAAATTATAAAAATATTGATACGGGTGGAATTCTCGCACTGTCAGACATCAACTCCCTAGTTATTACGAGACATAATGAACGGACTCAATGGTGGCAACTAGCTAAAAGGCTGAATAACCTATCATATTTTGACCAAACGACCCGATAAACCTTTTTATGAGTCATCTGGCCCAAAAGAACTGGTCCATCAAGGATTTGGGCCGGTCTGAGGAGCAGGAGTTCCAAACAGGGACCTTATACTTGACCCATGGTAGCCATTCCAAACCGGTTAGGACAATTTATAGGCCCCGTTTGGTTAGTGTTTCCAACCAAATCCAACTCAAAAATTTTGGGTTTGATTTTTGAGAACGCGTTTGGCAAACACAAAACTCAACCCAAAAAATAGGAATTGATTCTCAAAATCCTAAAGAAACCAGAAACAAAAAAAAGTTATTTCTTTTTGTGCCCAAAAAATTCAACCCAAAATTTTGAACTTCCGTTTTTATCTGCCGGCCGACCACCACCACCCGCCGCCGCCTGCCACCGTCTGGCGACCATTGCCGGCCGCCGCCGCGACCGTCCGGCGACCGACCATCGTCTTCGGCGACCTTTCGCTGCCGCCGGCGTCCACCTCCGGCGACCGTCGCCGGCCACCTCCGCTGCCCGCCGGCCATCCGGCTAATGCCGTCGCCGGCGTCCAGCCACTGTTTGACACTGCCGCCAAACACAAAAAAAAAATTCAAAAAAATAATAATTAGTTTTAGAATAAAATCGTTACCAAACACATTCTGTTTTTAACACAAAACAAAAATTGTCGTTATCAAACGCAATTCTGTTCTCAAAATTCTTAATCTAACCCAATTCAACTCAATTCAATCCATTTCAATTGGGTTAAAAAAATTGGAAAAACTAACCAAACGCGACCTTAATTACGAGGGCCAAGTGGGAGGTTCATCACGTAGTCAACTTCAATCATGGTATCCATAAAATAGAAACCAAAAAGTAATGTGCACGTATAGATATAAATATAAAATTACTTTGATTAAGATATGGACTCAAACTTTCACGCTCTCTAATAGATTATAAAAATATACTGAATCTAAAAAAATTAATTAAATGATAAAATTTATTTCTAAATAGATTTCAATTTTCTACAAACAAAAAACAATATGTAGAATTCAAACCGTGTTGATTTATAATATAGTGGAAGTGGAAATTCTTCATGGTATTATTATATTAATTTATAATTTATAAGTTTTAAAAAGCTAATAAATAAAAAATAATCAATTAAATATAAATATAAATCTGAAAGATACACAATATAATTTAATTCAACCGAATATTCTCCCAAAAATTTTTATAATTCAATTTCATTTATCCATTTTTTTCAAATTTGAAAAAACATTTAAAATAATCTTAATTTATTATGTGGATATTGCTTAGTGCACCTGATTTTATTGATTAATAAGTATCATTTTATTTTTTTTCTTGGTACTTAAACAAGCATTTTTTTTTCCTATTAATAGAAGAATATGCTTTCGGACTCAAATTGCTATTTAAGGAGCAGTTGAAATTACATGGATATCTCTACTTGTTTTTGACTCCAATTATTTGAACTTTAGTAAATTTTGAAGACCGCAACTAATAATATCCTTTGTTTTATCTTATCTAGTTAATAACCATTAACCACCACCCCATAATTCTCAACATTGCGGTTAAATTCAAACGGGGATTTTCACACTTGATCCCCTAATATTTAATTATAATAGTAATTTAGTCCTCCTAGTTACAATTTGAATATGTAACACCCTATAATTCTGTAATCTTCCCACTTTATTCCAAATCAATAACGCCATTATTTTCAACCTTTTTTCTTTTCCCTCTACAAATTTTCTGCAAAAGAACATATATTTTTGAGTATTTGGCCAAAAAAAAAAAAAAAAAGGAGGTTAAAATTGTTCATAAAACTCTTAAAAACAGTCAAATAAATGGCATGTGACTGTTTTTAATAGGGTCAACTACAAACGCAAAGAAAAGTCTAAACATGCAACTGATGGGCGGTTTACGAAATTTGGGAATCAAAACCTTATATCTAAAAGTCAGGTAGGCAACTCGAGAGAGAGACCGTCAAGTTGGGTAGGTAGGTAGGTATCACGGTAGTGGCAGATAAAGAAAATTGTAATGGGGATAATGAAATGCACTTTAGTGGGATGATTAAATTTTTTAAAGGCGTTACGTGTTTAAATTAAAAACAAGAGAACCAAAGTGAGGTTTTGATCAAATTATAGGGGTACAAAGTGTCAAAAACCACCCTTAAGTTAAGCCGAGTGCACGAAGAGCGGTTGTCCCGTAATGTCGAAACGCCACCAAAAACACGCACCATTTTTTTTTTTTCTCTCTTTCATATTTCAGTTGTTCTTCCCTCACTCCCTTAATACACGCCACGATTTTTCAATTCCCTCCCCTTTCCTCCCTCTGAATTCACACTTCGTCTTTGTTGATTTTTGATTGATTGATTGATGATGAGGACCTCCACGAAGCATAACAACAGAGGGAGGATCAAGTTTTTCTCGTGTTTTGGACCGGCGGTTACTCCCGACGTTCCAGTTAAACGTATCCGCAAGGGAGGCTCCGGCGATCCGTTTCTGGGGTACGTTGGAGGAGATGAGAGTCTGATGTTTTCGAAGATCTTGACTGATTCTCCGTCGGAAGAAGATGTCTCCGGCCGACGTAAGGAGAAGTCTAGCCGGAAGTTTTCGAGCATTCTAAAGTCACTGTTTTCGGAAAAATCACTGGTTAGTTCTTCAATTACCGATACCGCTTTGTTTAAGTTTGTTTTCGTTTTCAAATTTTGAAATCTCAACTGTCTTCTGCAGAGATTGAAGATTCGTTTCAGAAAACGTCGACAAAACTCGTTCGGATCATCAACTTGCGAGAAGATCTCCAAATCGAAGAAAGAAAATCTCGATTTAAAAGAATCTTCGGAGGCGGATTACTTGATCGGAATCGGATCCAATTCCGATCGCGCTTCTTCGCTGATTTCGTCCTCCACAAACGCCGCCGCCACCGCCGCCTCCTCTACATCCTATTGCTCCTCCTGCACTTCTTCTTCCATCATGTCGAATTCACATTCCGTCACCGAAAGAAACGGATCCTTCTGCTCGAATTTAACCGTATCGAAGCAGGTAAGCACGCCGGCGCCGGCAAAGGACGGCGGAGGGATTAGTCTAAGTTTATACGGATCGAACGTCTGGTTGTGTTTGATTCTTCTATGCCTATTGGTTTTGATTATTTGGGGGAAGCTTTGCGCCATAGTCTGCACTTCGGCGTGGCTGTTCTTCCTTCCTCGTCGGAGTAAACGGTTTGACTCGCCGGTCAACGAGGACGTTGACTCCAGCGAGTACAAGAAGAGAATCATTATGGAAGGACTGCTGGAGAGGAATCGTAATAGAGTATGAAACGCCTGCAGACGACGTAGAGGTCTGGCCACAATTTTACTTTTTGGACATTTTTTTTAGTGTTGTAGTCGTCATTCCTTTTTTTGTTATAAACCATCCGTATCCGATACCACATTAAATTTCGATTAATTTAGATTGAGTCGAGTCGAACTACAAAAGCGGCAAAACTCTCCCTACCGAATATTAATGCAACTGCATTCCCAAATCTCGAACCAAAGACCTTAATTAAATTAGAACAGTTCTTTATTAGTTGATTTACGTGTTTAGTGGTTATAGTGTTTTAGTCTTGTTGACATATTTTATGTTGAAAATATGACAACTTATGGGGAACACACCGATGATTATTAATTATGATTATCATTTATTTATTCTCACATATTTTAGAGATGATTTTTTTTTTTTTCTTTTTCATGTTTACATCTCGAATTTGAAGGTTTTTGTATGTTTTAACTTTATTTAGAATTTTAATTAATAATTTTGCCAAAAATTTAAAATTTATATTATATGAAAAACTACAAAATACTGTGTAGATTGTATAGATAAAAATTTAAATTTTGTAGATTATTCACCGAAAATTCATAATTTAAAATTAAATTCTTGTCTATTTTATGTATCCAAAAAAAGAAAAGAAAAAGGGAAAATAACTACCCAGACACATTTTTTTTAAGGCTAAAATAACATTTGATACCACGAGGTACAATTATAGAAAAATAATCTCATCGATTTGACTTTTGAAAAGAATAATTCTATTTCTAATTTTTTTAAAATTTTGCATGACAAAAATAATTATCATTGTTTTCAGAATTAACATGTGATTATAATTTCTTAATTATGTTGAATTCAAATAAAACAATTACTATAAAGACAGTAGAGATATTCCTAAAATATATACATATTAAAAAAAAATATTTACCATAATTAATTATATTAAAAACTCTTGCAAGTAATTATGCAATCGATCAATTTTGTTTTAAATCTTAAAAAATGACATCTCAATCATATTTTTTTTTGCATGAAAGAAATATAATACTCGTTGAATTTATCATGATAAGTCATTTATGAAATTTGAAATTATTCATTCATAATTGTGTTGAATTTAATAATCTATATAGAATTTAACATGGTCATTTAAATAGAAAATTTTGATTACTGAAATTTAAAGTATGTTGAATTCAACATACAAATTATTAGTGTGTTGAATTTAATATGGTCACTCAATTGATAAAGTTTGTCATCATTTAATTTTTAAATTACAATTATAATTTATTAATAATTATGTTTTGTCATTTTTATGTAACTGTTTATGTTGAATTCAACACAACAACAGTTATCGACAATTTAAACAACGTTAATGTGTCGATTTCAGTATGGATTTTTTGTTCTTTCATGCAAAATATACGATTAAGATATCATTTTAAAGCTATAAAACAAGTGATCATTTCTATAGGATAAACAAACAAAAAAAAATTTATTTATTTTTCGGAGAACGTTTATTCTATTTAATTATGATAAACATCCTCAGATTTCGAAATAATTATTTTTTGAAAAATTCCAAGCAGTCAAAATGGAATATAACAATTGTTCAGAACGACAAATTTGTCTGTATGTGTCAAAAGATTTATTATTCGTGAAAAAAAACGTTGGGATGGTTTCGTAGTTTTGATATCAAAACAAATTCCTCCGGCAAGGAAAGAAAAAAAAACAAAAAAAACACTCAATATACTACATGTTGGACAGTTATAACAGACATGTTCCAAAACATTTTTTTCTCTTTTAGAATCAATTTACATGCAACTTTAATATACTCTTTTGGTACTTCTTGTTCTTGGGCATGCGTCATTATGAACAAATACATTTTTTTTGTTCTTCAACGTTGCATTCATTTGTAATGAGAGCTATTTTAGCTCGTGGTATTTGAACCATCATGCTCATCAATGTCTTTTTTTGTCTTTCTTTTGTGTATTTAAACCTTGTTTGGGAAGCTTATACTCTGAACCTATTGGCATTATCTTCTAGGAATGATTACAAATATTTACATGCATAAAATATTTTTGAAGCTCATCTTCGTTTGGTATGGGGCTCCCAACTCATAAGGGCGCTCAATTTCTAGTGTTGTCATGTAAAATTAATAAAAAAAAATAAAGGTTGCACACAATTTGGTGGGGATCATGTCAAAGCAAGGTCTGAGCGGGGAAGTACATTGGACAAGATGCGATCGAGGTTGCAAGATCTATTTCTGCCTGTAGATTAGACCCAAAGATTGTTCAAATCTAAACGACCCTTTGTGAAATTCAAACGATCTTGTCCGTTAGGTCACACGAGTCAGTTTACTTTTTATGTTCATACATGAGTTGTAGAAGCTATATCCTTCGGTAGAAGAATCCAACTTTTTGTCATTGTGTGCTAAGTTAGGCTTAGGTGAAGGAGAAGAAGCCACCGTATTATAAAAAAGGGAGGAAATTTTACGTTAAATGAAAAAGGAGGAAATTGTACGGTTTTTTTTTTTTTTTTTTTTTTTTTTTTTTTTTTTTTAAATTAAGGTGGCCTTAGATTTACGTTTCTATTTCTACTCCCAATAAAATAGAATAATAATTATATTTCTGTTTTGTAGTATTATGATAATAGAACGTTTGACATTAGTTGTACCTAGAGTGATACGCTAGTTGTCACACCCCACCCCGAGCGCCCGTCACCCGAGACCGGGCGTGACTTCGGCATGACTCTCCCTATCCAACGAACCAAACATACCCATATATATATATATATATATATATATATATATATATATTACATACATACCCAGATACAAGCGCACCACGATCAATATTTTTTTCCAAAATAATACCTCAATCTCATTCCCAGAAATATGGGACATACTCGTCCCAAATATATATACAACAACAAAATCACCAAAAATATGTTGAACATTTCACGGTTCGCCTTTGACTCACCCACTCCCAAGATGATACTACCTTCGGACTCTACCTAATGCCAATAGTGAACCTACTCTTATTTGCGGCACTTGAAACCAATTTTTTTTTTCGGTGTACGATCTTCATAATAAAAACGTTTTGTATGGATCAAGTATAAGAATTTAAATACCACATTACAAATATAATATTATATAATCACATACCGAACGAAAATCCAGTTTCTCTGCCACTATTGAAATAAACTCATATATTTAAAAACACCCAGTCCAAATATTCTAAGCCAACCAGTGCAACAAAATAATATATTGACGCCAATCCATTTTAAAAATAATATAACTACACCAAATCAATCTAGGCAGTTCATCGTATAATAAAACACCCCACACTACTTTCCTACTAACCATATAATCGTTTTTACCTCACGATCGGGAGTTACAATGGTACTGTATTACCCGCAGGTTTTGCACTTCTGACGGGTCAAACCACCCTGCATGACTTTACCTAGCAGGTAATCCACATCTTGCAGGACATATCCTCCCGATGAGAAGAAAATTCATATCTTGTAGGTCACACCCGCCTAACGAGAAGAAAATCCATATCTCGTAGGTCACACCCGCCTAACGAGAAGAAAATCCACATCTCGTAGGTCATACCTGCCTAACGAGAAGAAAATTCACATCTTGTAGGTCATACCTGCCTAACGAGAAGAAAAACTGTGGCATAGTTGGACAAAAATCACCTTTAAAACCCACTCGGTCCAAAAATTATTTTCCAGCTCTAACACTAAAACCACTTGATCCATATAAACACATTTTCTACAATTTATACGAAAATAAATTTTTGTAGATTTACATAGAAAACAGTACACTCACCTCGTTCTCCGCATTGTAAAAATGTCACTGTCTAAAATCTACCGGGACACTGGCGCCTGTGAACCTAACAACGATAAACCTAAATTAATATTTTATTTCAAAATAACCTAACGTGCAATGCAGGCCCTAAATCTCATATTTCCCAAATTTTTATTATGAAGAATTATTATTTTGTCCGTTTCGCTACGTTAATATTTATTGTACCAATTTTTCCAAGATTAACGATTATAACGACATTATTACAGTTATGAAAATTACTATTACGATTTCAAAACTTTTAATACTTAACAATTTAATTTAATCAATAATAATTCCCGATTAAAATTTTACCTGTTTCCGAATCCCTAGCCGGTCGAGAAATTGGATTTTCGAATTTATTTTATGTTTTTTTTCCTTACCTTACTTTTCTCTTCTTTTTTTTTTTTTTTTTTTTCGTTTTTCTGTTTTGCTGGCATTTCACCGCCGCGGCGAACTCCTTCGTCCCTATTTTGTTTTATGGTTCAGCAACTGGCGTCTCTCTCTCTCTCCTCTGTTTCCGTTTGGTTTCAGTCGGCAGCGCACACAGACACCACTCACCCACCACCAGCGGCGACATGCACAAACCAACGATCACCCCCCCCCCCACACTGGCATGAACAATCACGCACACACACACTGTCGAACACACACACACACGCAACGACTACACACACACTCACAACCATCGCCGACGATACACACACACACACCGACGTTTGAACAACACACGCACACACACCGTCACACACACACACAGTCGAAGCAACACACACACACACACACATACAGTCGTCGACACATACATACACAATCGACCGGCGATGAACACACCCACACCGTCGAACAAAACAGTGACGATCACGCCCTCACACACCAACGACGATGAACAAAAAATAGAACACACACCACAGTCATACCCACACACCCACGTCTGATCAAATACACCCACACACACAACAACACACACCAATACAGGACAAACACACACACCATCGGCGATCACAAACAACATCGACAACACCGACCAAACACCTCACCTCCGATCTTCTCTCTCTTTTCTCCGTTTTCTCGTTCCTTTTTTTCAGGTTTATGATCACGATTTGTATGGATGAATTTATATGCATGATCATAGTGGATCTCCCTCATCCCTTGCGTTGCCATGTCGCTCCTCCCTCTCTCTATTTTCAGTTCTTGATCCCGGCGGTATATATATTAGGTGTTTTTTTTTCAAATTACATTATCCTCCCCAACTTCCTTTAAGTTGACATTTAAATCCAAAAATTTAAAATGAATGTTTTTAAAATTACTAATTGACCCCTAAATTTTTAATTTAAATATTAAATGACACATTTTTACCCCGTATTTCTCCTAAATACTCTAAAATGCAATTAAAATTATGTACGTGCTCAAATTAGGGTCTTACACTAGTCTTGCACACACGAGCAAGATTAGCTCAATAATACACTTTTTGAGCGAGTGCCAGCTCCAGAACTTCAGAAATTAAGAAATAGAGAGGAAGAGGAGGAAATAATGAAAGAAGGATTCAACTGGTTACTTCATTGATTCAATCGGTAATCACAATTCTTGTATGCCTCACCTCGATGTTCTCCAATCGAGAGGTTCAGAAAACAATGTTTAACAGAAAGAAGTTACAAAATGGAAATTGGCAAAAATAACATATTCTCAAATGGATCCAATAACATCCTCTTCCTCAAACGACATAATCCCTGAGCCAAGTTGGTGGTTGGTTTCCTAACTCGTGATGGGCTTGGAATGGACTCGGCTTTGGGTTTAGTTGTCTTCCTATTGGTGGGATCGTACTTCAGTAGGTTCCATGGGTGATGGAACGAGCTGCTCCAAAGGAATAGGCATTAGTATATCATAGAGTGACTGAATTTATTGCACAAATTAATGTGACATATTTTGCCCTTACACGTTTTCATCAATATTTTAACAGACTGTTAATAATTGGACTAAATTGACACTAAATACAAACCATCCGATCGAATTTTTTTTTTTCAAATTATAGGGACTAATTAAACATTCAGCCTAAATATTAAGGGTAAAAAGTGAAAATTTCCCAATTTTTTTGAACCAAAAAGTTATCACACAAGGGCCTAGGCTTAATCAATTATTTGGATAAGGCCCCTAACACCCCCACCCCTCTCTCTCTCTCTCTCTCTCATATTCCAAATTCACCAGTCTTCAGCGCCATGGTCACCAAATTCATGCTCCTCCGCCCTCACTCTCTCTCCATAACCCTTCTCTCTCCTCCCTTTCTACTTCCCGTTTCATCTTCCTTCTCCAAACCCATAACTCTCTCTTCCCTCTGCGCCTCCGCCGCCACCTCTGCCGCAATTGTTTCAGCTTCCATTGATCAAACCTTCTCTTACGGGCCCTCCCTCCAAAAAGGCTATAAGCCTGTCCAATTCCAACCATTTCACCAGCCGGAAAGTGAGCTTTGCCCGGGAACCAAGGAAGTTGAAGAGGATCTATTCGATGAAGCTAGCTTCACTCGCGTCTTCGACGTTGCCGCCCTTAGAGTTCCATCCGACCGATGCTTCTCGTTGGAAAATCGGCTCAGGGGTCACCTCTTGAACTGGCCTCGAATTCGAAACATCGCTAGGGTTCCCGGTGATGAAATTGAAGACGACTTCAAAAATCTTCTTAAGCATCCAAGCAGTTCTAATTCCATTTCCGAAGATGATGACCATGATAACTTAGTGTCATTGGAACGGAGAATTTATGGGAAAGGGGAAGGAGATGGCGAGGCATTGAGTCCGGTCCTGTACAGGGATAAGCTCGCGAAGACGTTTAATTCCAAGGGTTTTGTGAACTTTCGGAATTTGGCAAAATTGTCGAGGCCGAAGAGGAGGAAGAAAAAAGAGGGGGATACGGAGGGCAGAGAGAAGAGGGGAATTGGGAAGAATGAGACCTCCATGGTTGAGATTGTGGAAGAGGAGGGTGAAGAAGGGGATGATTTCAGTGGGCTTCTGGGCGATGATTTTAAGTTCCGGAAATGGAGGGGATCAACACGGTTGTTGCTCTTGGATGAGCGGTATGCCAATAAACCGGTCGAGGAAATTCCAGAGGCTATCAAGGTGTCTGTTTCAACACTTCGTGAGTTGCTTGTTTTATCCAAATTATCAATGTGTTAATGCAGGAATGCTGTATGGTTCATCTTGTTTTGCTGAGAAACTAGTTCATGATAGTTTTGTATTCATATAGTTGGAATTTTATTCAAATATCTTAAGATGTCTGATAAGATTTCCAAGACAGGAATCTAAGCCATTAATGTTCAGCTTCATTGGCTTCAATAAACTTTGGTAGTACAACACCATGCAATGGATGATAATATAATAAGATTTCATTAGTAGCTTTCATTCATAAATCATAATCAATGATGCTTGTGTTAGATACTTTGCTATGGTGATTCTTTTTTGTTCTAGTTATGTTGGATTTAGTGGAACTCAAGCACCTTAGTTAGGGTTTAGTGTCTTTCTTCTTAAACGTCTTAACGCGAATTATTTATCTAGCTATGTTATCCGGGAAACTCCTTTTCCATAAATAGTTTTTTATACTTAGGTCGCTAGGGTTGATAATTCTAGAAACTTAGGTTCTATACTTTAGGGGAATAGAGAGCTCGAGGAGGATATTGCACATTGAGTCAAGGTAGGATGAATAAAATGGTAAAGTGCAGTTGGAGTGATTTGTAATCGTATGATACCATTGAAATTCAAAAAGAAAGTTCTACAAAATTGTGATAAGACTAGCGATTTTCTATGGTTTTAGATGTTAGGTGGTAAACAAGAGGTACGTTCAGAAAGTAGGGATAGCATGAGGATGTTAAAATGAATGAATGTTCAAGCATGGATGAATAAAGTTAGGAATGAGATTATTAGGGAAATGTTAGGAGTAATACCTGTTGAAGATAAGTTGAGAGAAAATCGTTTACAGTTGTTTGGGCATGTGTCTAGAAGATTTGAGGACGCACCATTGCGAAATTATGATTTAATTCAAGCTGAAGGTGCTTCAAGGGGGGAAAGGTAGAACTAAGAAAACGTGGGATGAGACAATTAGGAACAATCTGATTGATTTGAAAATAACTGAGGGGATGACCCTTGAATGATCTATATGGCGTAAAAGGATTCATGTAGCTGATCCTACTTTGGTGGGACAAAACCTTTGTTGTTGTTGGTGTTGTATCCTTTGCGCTTGTAAATTAGGATTTGAATAGCCATCGGCGAGTAGTTTTTATGTTATGTTGCTAAAACAAACGTTGTCTACATCAAAATTTGGGCTGTTGAGGATGCTAACTGATTGCTATGATTCAAGTTGTACTGCCACTTTATATGCAACACTTTCCAATCAGTGCTTTCGGTACAATTTATTGTTAGCTTTTTCTTGAAAAAAGTAACTCAATTTATTCTGGAATTGTTACTCTGTTTTTTGAAAATATTCCAGATGCTTTGATTGTCTTCTGCAGGCGGTGTTAAAGGAAGATGATGGGCAAAGTCGGATATCATCCATTGAAATTTTGAGATGCAAGCTAACGCTGTTTTATAATTACTGGCAAATGCATGAGGTATATAATTATTTTTTCCTTTCCTTATTTTCTTTGACTTCGGCCATCATTATGTTTGTTCGGCTTTATCAGCAGTAGCGCTTTAAAATCAATATTGTGAAGATCGAAAAATCGATGGAAGAAAAATGAATAATAGGATTAATCACCATGTTGCAGAGATGGATTTGATGATTTTTGGGATTTATTGAGATCCAATAAAAGAATAGATTTTTTGCCATGGACACCAAATTTTGCATTCACTATTCACCTAAACCCAATTAGTATAGTTACTTTTCAAGGAGTCCAATAATTCTATCAAAAGTACAAAGTTACTGTATTACATGAAAGTTACAGCATGACATGAAAGTTACTGTAATATTTTACATTGAAAAAGTGCAGTCATCATGTGCAAAAATTTGAAGTTTGTGGATTGTTCACCAATAACCCCTAAAAAAAAAGTAGAGCCTTTATAAAATGGTAGAGGCTTAAAATGCACAAGAAAGACATATATTTGCGAGGACTAGACAAAATACATCCAAAACTTAAAAATAGATCCTAGGGGTCCTTTGCCCCCTCCCCCCCCAAAAAAAATAAAAAATAAAAATGGCCGTCCGTGTTTGGGTTTGCCTCTGGCTTTGTGTTCTTGTCTTCTTTCTTCTCCTTGTTTTTCCTTCTGATTTTCTTAAGTTAGGTTTATATGTTGGTTTTATACAAGTATTACCTGAAAAAGTTGGTCCATTTGCCTGAGAAAACATCAAGGGATGCAAGTATCAAAATGAAATGGATTGAGTAGGATTTTGATCATAATGATGGAAAAGGCTTAAAAGCACATAATTAGAGTTACAAACCAGAGATACATACTTCTTGGTAACCCATGGAACTACGAACGTTTCCCACTTTGCAGATTGCGATTCTCAAGTCAACTGGATTTTTATTTGGGAACCGAAAAAAAAAGAGACATATGGCGTGAAAGGACTAACCTTGCATTTGAGGCTGAAATTTTTTTCTGCAACTCGTATGCTTGTTTTTATGTGAGTTCATGGAATTACTTGGTACTTTTTTTTTTTTTATCTATATTGTCATTTATACGTTCTCTTTGTGTTAGTACGTTGTTGTTGGGGTGTGTGTGTGTGTGTGTGTATTATTGAAGGTTCTTTTGTAAATCACAGAAGTTTTAAATCTAAGAGTTGCTTACAGATATTAGAGGCCTTGCTACCTAAGGGCATGATTGTTCCTTCAGCTTTTGAGACAGTTGGGCATATTGCTCACCTTAATCTTAGAGAGGAACATCTTCCATATAAGAAGCTTATTGCCAAGGTACGTGTCATGTAAATATTGTTACCGTTTTGCCTCTAGGTTGCAAAATATGGGTGTTCATTGAACTTCATTGACAGCTAGAGTTTTGTTGCAATTTTTTCAGGTAGTTTTAGATAAGAACAAGCCAAAGATAAAGACAGTTGTTAACAAGCTCGATGCCATACATAATGACTACAGGACGATGCAGCTTGAGATTTTAGCTGGAAACGGTTCCCTTGTGACAACAGTTAATGAGAATGGACTACGTTTTCATGTTGATCTAGCAAATGTGTAGGTTCACCTTTCTTGGCATGACAGATTTTACTGAAGTTTTTTGCTTAGATACGACTATATTATCTCAGACCTTTGGGCGTGTTTCCTTGTAATTTCATTAGAGAGGCTTTGTTTATGATGATGTGAAGCGCCCCCCCCCCCCCCCCCCCCCCCCCCCCCTCCCTCCCCTTTTTTTAACTGCAGGTACTGGAATTCAAGGCTGGCAACTGAAAGGCAAAGGCTTCTGAGTTGCTTCACACGCGATGATATTGTTTGTACGATAAACTGATTGATTCTTTAAGCATGCCGTTTTCCCACCTCAATTTGCTTAGTGTTTCTTAAGCCTTACAAGGGCTCTAATGCGAAACGTGCTCTGTTGTTCTTGAATTTATTTGGCAGGTGATGTTTTTGCTGGGGTTGGTCCGATAGCGATATCTGCAGCAAAGAAGGTGAAATACGTATATGCCAATGATTTAAATCCTTGCGCTGTTGACTATTTGGCAAGTAATTGTGTCCTCAACAAGCTTAAGCGAAATATCGAGGTACGAACCACATAATTATTTGTTAATAAGGGTTTTTATTACTTATCTTTTCTATCATTTCGCACATAACTACGAAACTCCCCTGCCATTTGAAAAATATCAGTCTAACCCTTGAAGTGAGTATTTTGTGATTAAAGACACAAATACCTTTACCGCTATTTAAAAAAAAATAATAATTCATATTATACCCTTTTATTTTTCAAAAAATTCACCAACGTCCCTTTTCTTCTTTTCCTCCTTCTTTTTCTCTCTCTACACACACATATATATATATATATGGAGAGAGAGAGAGAGAGAGGTGACTACTCATCACTGGAGGAGGGAAAGGAATAAAATATATAAAAAGAGAAAAGTTAAGGGCTATTTGTGTATTATTGTTTTTGATTATCTTTTAATTATAAAGGGTAAAATGGTAATTACACTTCATTAATTTTTGACCAAGAGAAAAACTAAATGGTTTTTGACCTAAATAGTAAGAGATCGACTGATATTTTTTCAAATAATAGTGAAGGTTTCTTTATGTGCCAAATGATACAGGGAAAGCAAGTGGTATAAACCCCTCTTGATAATGTCTTTCATTTTGTTAAATTTCTATAACACCGGCGGACATATATTTTTTTTAAAGGTTTTCAACATGGATGGGAGGAGGTTCATTGACTCCATTTTTGCAAGTGACAAAACCAAATCCATCACCCAAGTGGTCATGAATCTTCCCAATGATGCAGTAGAATATCTTGGTATTTTTCCTATTCAGTTTTTCTTAGTGTTTGGTTACATGCATTCATTTTTAAGCTTGAACTCTGTGTTACCAAACGGTACCTTGAAGAATTTCAATGCTTGATTTTGATGCAGTACAACGTAAACGGATTCATGTAGCGGACCATATTTAAGTGGGACAAAGGCATAGTTGTTATTATGCGTAGAATTCTTTTCTTAATGTTCCCTGTTTGGTTTCAGATGCATTCAAGGGAATTTTTCGAAGGAAAAACCCCAAGGGAAAAACATTCACCTTGCCAAAGATTCATGTTTATGGATTTTCTAAAGCTCGAGACCCCGAATTTGACTTCCACGAGGTATGAAACTCTGAATACTTGCAAGAATATAAGACGAGGACCCATTTGGTTGAATTGATTTATATGTTTCTCAATTTAACTATGATTTAATCAAATTTACTTATTTAGTTGTTTGATCGAAGAAACATGCAATTTTTTAAAATATTATATGTGAAAATCGCACCTGAACTGAACTAAAATGGTGCGCTAACTAATTTTAGTTGTGTTTTTGATTCTTACAAGTTACAACTAAATAATAGAATATAGCAATTCAAAGGTTGACTAATTGAGAAATAATACAATTTGCGAATCGAAAGACAACCAAACAGCTCCTAATTATTTTTTTTTATTTTTATTTTTTTACGAAATAAAGTTATATTCATGCTTTATTTATTTAAAAATTTATTTTGTGAATTAGAGGATAAAAATTGCTCTATCGGAGGCCGCATTTGAGGTGGAAATGTGTCGGGTTCGGCTTGTTGCACCCGGAAAATGGATGCTCTGCGCTTCATTTGTCCTCCCGAAGAGAGTTGCCTTTGCGAAAACAGACCCTGATTTGTAAGTTATTATCGACAAACCAAAATTTTGTACATAATATTCAACGGCTCAAATTATGAACAATACATGAGAAGTCTTTTTTCTACCTAAATAAGGTCAGCTACATGAATCCATTTACATTATAGTGATCGATTAAGGATCATCCCTTCAGTGAAGTTTAATGCCATCAAATTTGTTTCAATAGTCTCATCCTAAGTCGTTTTAGGTCTACCCCTCTCTCTCTTGTAACACTCCGCACTTGAACAAAATCACATTTTTACTGGTGTTTCTATGGGTCTTTTATGCATGTGTCCAAACTATCGGAAACAATTTTTTCTCATCTTCTCTTCAATGGGTGTTATTCTTAAATTTTCTCTAACAGAAAATTTATTAAAAAATTATATATTATTTGTATAATTTGTTAGTAAAATTTCAATCCACTAGTTATCTCAAGAGCCAAATAGTATAACGAGCATTTTGGCTAATCAAATCTAAAAATTTAAGCTCCAACTCAAGAGCCATAACTATAGTCAGTTCACCTAATAGCTATTTGAAGAGTTATTTACACCTAAAGCGGAGAAATGTTTGGTAACAATTGGTGGGAGTTTTTAACCACCAATTTGCGGATATCAATGCTATTTATTTCAATCCATTCGGTAAATATTTGCTTAATTAAAATTAAAATAAAAATATTAAGGGGGAGTCTCATCTCATAAAAACACCACTTTATGGAGTTATGTAACAATGATTTTTTTACACACAAGATAGTCCTTGAAAAGTTATTTTTGTAATCTTAGAACTTCTAATTTTTTTTTCCAAATATTAATAACTAATTTATTTATTTTTGGGCAAAATAGTATTGAAGACAACCTTAGTGTGGGGTTGATAAGGCGCAGGTGACTCTTGGACGCATGTTGGTTTTAGGGGCTGAGGCATTGTAATTTACTGTCTCCATGGTACAACTATTTTATTATTTGTATACAAATATACACACATATATATATATAGAGAGAGAGGAGAGAGATTATAGACATAGTTAAAGAAAAGACGAAGTGGATATCCATGTAATGATATATTATGGATCTGCTAGTCTCCAACGGTCCAAATCTACCTGGCGTCCCCTACACCTGTCTGAGTGTCTGTCTGTCTGTGTCTGGTTCCAACAAAACAAAAACAATGCCAATGGCTGCTTCTTTCGACTGCAAGCCTTGAAAGCTTAGCTGAAGATGGCAACACAAACTGTCCTCTCATTTATAGAGAGAGAGAGAGACGATGTCTGCATGAATCTCAACTGAGATTTGCTGAACAAAAGAGAGAGGTAATTGGTGTTGCCACATGTGTATAAGCATTCACACAGGTTTCATAAAGCCTCCACTATCACTTACAAGTATGGATAGATTTCCCCCTCTTTAACCATCCCTTATATTTTATATTGGCGCTTAAGAATTCTATAACAACAACTAAACCTTTGTCACATTTAGATAGGATCGACTACATGAATCCGTTTATGCCGTAATGAATAAGAGCATATTTCACATTTAATTGAAATAAAAATTCTTGTAAAAAATCAAACGATTAATTAAGTTTGTTTGATATTTTGTTGATTAAATTAAAAAATTATGATTCCTTGTTTTAGAGTTTCAAGAGACGACACCTTAATCGTATGTTTTTTGCATTCTTGAATTCAATACGTTAGAGTTATGTCAATACAAATAGTCGTCATTGAAAAGCAAAATTAGTCTTGTGTTGAATTCAACAAGTGAAAAGTAACATAAGGGTTGTGTTGAATTCGACATGAATGAAGATGTCATTTTGAAGATATTATTTAGACGAATATGCTTTTATAATCAAATCAAGGAAAAAAAAATTGATTGAAATGTAGTTACTTATGATTATATTAAAAAATGATTAATGAAATTATAATTAGTAACACTTCTTTATTTATTTGCTGATGATTTTTTTTCATATATTTTATTAATATTTAAAGCATGTCACGCTATTAAATGATGACAAATTTTATTGATTGACTGTTCATGTTGAATTCAGTACAATAATAATTTATATGTTAAATTCAACACAATTTGTGAATATCAATAGTTAATTTTTTTTAATTAACTGTGCATGTTAAATGTCTTATAGATTATTAAATTTCACATAACTGTGAATGACTAATTTTAAATTTTATAAATATATAATTTCAGTGTTGAATATAATTAGGATTATATTTATGCTATATAAAAAATATAATTAAGATATAATTTTAAAACTCTAAAACAGTTATTGATAATTATATAATTTAATCATGTAAATAATACATGATTAAATAATACCGTTATATGAGATCAAATAGTTACTTTTTTAAAAGATAATAAAAAATGATGAATAGGTATTTATTTCTAGGCATGACTTGGTATATACGTGGAAGTCTTGCATTAATTATTACTAGCGGCAAGTAAGTTGTGCTTATAAAAATAGTCTTTTACCATTAGCCCTAAAAATCATACAAATTATGTAATGTAACCAAATAAAATAATAATTACACTTTGACCTCGGGATGGTAAAAAAACCCGAACCAAATAGTCTAATTTTGAAGCTGACTAAATGGTTTGGTTGCGATTTTGATTTTGAAATTAGCAACCGAAACGGTTTTGATTTTGAGATAGTAATCGCGAAATCGATATTTTAGATATATTTTTATAATATATATATCTTTATTTTTTTATATATATATTTAGAGTTTAAACCCTAACACATATATATATATATATATATATATATATATATATATATATATATATATATATATATATATATGTTTTTTAATTTGTTTTGGAGATTTTGATTTGTATTATTGTGACAACTATTAATTATGGTTAGAAATTTTTATTGTAATAATTAATAGTTTTGTGGGTTAGTTTTGTTTTTTGGAATTTATGTTTTATATTTTTGTTTATATATAAAAAATAACGGTCAGTTTTGCGGTTTTGATTTTTCGTTTTCGTTTTTCTTAAATGGTTTCGTAGTTTCCCGATTTCGATTTTGTATAAATTTAAATGGTTTCGTTTTAAAACCGTTTAAAAAAAATCGGTTGTTTCAGTTGTAATTTTGATTTGATATATGTCTTAACAATTTTGGTTCCCGAAACCGAGGCCACCGTCCATTTTTAATGTTAATGGTGCACATTATCATAACTTGGGGGGAGGAGGGGGAATTCGGTAAATATTTGTACGTAGATAAGGAAGATGTAATTTGGTCAAGCAACTCTTTTCGCACCGATTCGAAAACACAGACCGCGTGAGCCTACTCCCCCCTGGCCTAGATGTAATATCTCATACTCTCTCTCTCTAGGTGGGTGATGGTACGATGACAGAGCGCCGTCTTCACCACGACATTGCCATGATTAAACCTTGATTCCCCCCTCCAATCATAGCCTGCCACGTCAACAAAAGGACCCACGCCTCATGCAAGCAACATCAACCCTACCAACAATGGAGGAGGAGGTTTCGTGGTGGTGGTGGTGGTGGTGGGCCTGTCTTTCCCATAAGTAGCTCCATATCCGGCGCGGCGGCGATGCACCAGATCTTCCCCATACGAGGAAATTGTTTTCTTTTTTTAGAGAGAGAAAATGGATATATACGGACTTAAGGCGGCTCGGGGAAAAGCGACGTGGAGGGACGATCTGGAGTTTGCTTTTTGTAACGCTGAACGAGAGATTGACACGTGTTAAGGGGTGTTTGGGAAGTAGTGGTAGTTATAGGCAGACAGGGGGTGGATTCTGGCTCCTGTGTAATAAGATATTCTTCAAATAATGTGGGGATTTGTGCAAACCCCACACTCCTTTTTTGTTACTCAATACGATGCAATTTTTGCTCTAACGAACTGATTTTTTTTAAAGATTGTCACGCGATTTCTCTTTAAAATTGATTAATCAAAATTTTATTTTATAAAATTTAATAAATTTTAAAATGCGAGGACAACGAGTAATTAATAATTCATTTTATAAAAATATTTTAATTTATAATCCAACAACGATAATTATAATTATAAAAAAATAATTTATTTTTTAGCAATTAATAACTATTTAGACTTGTTTTATTTTCCTGGAATCGAACATGAGTTAGTCCAAGCGGAAGAGACTTGAACCCCTTAAATAACATCTCCAGAGATCGAATTTTGGGGAGATTGTGAATGGAAAATGCTATGTTGGGAGAGGTATCCCGCTTCTTGCGTTCGACAGTACATCGAGAGATACTGAAAAAAAAAAAGACGAGTTTTATTTTCCTTTTGCATATTTAATTATTAAAAAAAATATAATTAAATCTTTTCCAATAACGATCTATTTGAATTTCAAAGAAGTTTGAATCGTTATCAAAGAAAAATATTTAAATTTATTGGAATATCGAATAACAAAAATATTTTCATTAGAAGGACATATGCTGAACATTCACTTTTTGTCCAACCATGTGTCCTATATCGTTAGCCGTGTGCTTGGCTTGGGAACGCCATGGATGACGAAACGAATGCTTCGAAGGCTCTACCCAGGACACGATCCCCATGACAACACTTGGCACTACTACACCCTAGTCAAAGGTTAACATCCGTCATCTCAGTTTGGGACAACGTGTCGTAGGCTATACCATCCGAGCATGGTCATCGACCCCGAGACATGCTTGATCACTGACATCCTTGCTCGGGAACATTTGTAACGTGCTTCTAATTATGGAAAGAGCTATTACGATTATATAGTAACGTTCCATTACTCCATATACCACAAAATCAACAACATAACTGGAAATAGAATGGGATTCATGGAAAACTTGTCAAACAAGTTTTCTATCTCCTATAAATACTACATGGACATGCCTAGTTAGATACGCACACATTCTCCTAGTTACTACTCTCTCCAATTTTTAACGGAAAATCCTACTGATTCTCATACTATAAGTGTATCGGTAACTCACTTGCAGTGCATTGTTTTTCAGAAACCAAGAATTGGAGAGATATTCATTCTGAATTTCAAGAAACTATTCTTGATAATCCATATTTTGCTAATTCTTTGCTAATTTTGGCGAAGGCTAATATTGGGCTACATTGAGCAAACATCACCACTTTTTTCCTCTCACTACCTGCAGACTTCCTCAAATAGGCCACCTTTAAACTGGCAAGAACACCCATGGGGGACCAATGGGCTAGTCCACGCGCCACCGCTTGTCCTTCCACGAGCAACCGCTTGCTCTTTTGAGGCTGTGATGCACCTCCTTATTATCTTTTTTTTTGAGGTATTACCCACGACCCACATAGGGTGAAAAATTGACTCGTTTGGGGTGAGTGACTTATTTTTGGCAAACTCGAGCTCTTGACCTTACTGAAGTCCCTCCATTTTTTTTTAGTTCAAATGTGTCTTCCCAACCTAAGTACTTATTATCTAATGGATAAGTTTCTTGTCCAATGCTAATTTTACTATTTCCAGGTCGCCAAATCTTCTGTTCTTCTATGTAATATAGCTTTATTTTCACTACAAGACAAAAAGGTGATTTTCGTGGAGAAAGTAAAAGAAGAGGTGAGAATATAAAAAATCTCTGCGTATTTATATAAAAACCGTTTGGAACGAAAAGCACAAGAAGCTGTCCTTTTGCATTTCTCAGCTGCTCTTGTGGTTGGTTCTCTCACAAGCACACCTCTTGTCTTTCTCTCTCCCTTTTTCTCTCTCTAGACACACCGTTTTCGTTGTTTCTCTACAACCCAGTGATTTACCGTGTTGAGTATCCTCTGTTTTTATCAATGGCTACTTCGTTTCCGATGATCGTTGATCCTGGGAATAGTAGTGTTCATGGGTCCGACGAGACTTTACTGCCTGAACATGTGAAACCGGCCGGCGGTAGAAGAAGGTCCAACTCCAAGTCTAACGAGGCGGCGCAGAAGAAGAAGAAGCAGCCGCAGCGAGGCATGGGCGTCGCCCAGCTTGAAAGGCTGAGATTACAGGAGAGGTGGAAGAAGATGACGGAGATCAACGGCCCGCATCATTTCCTTCCGGCGGCTCCGTTCTCCGATCCGGCTCCTCTTAACGGCGCCCCCGTACACATCGGGGCTAAGTTGTTTGGTGGTGGGTTGGGCACCATGAGTAGCGTCGCGAGCTCTAGCTACAGTCAGGCTATGTTTCTTCAGAGGATCGGAAATGGTGGTCTTCATGGACAAGTACGGGGAAGTTCCGGTGAGCTTCACATCAACCCATATGGCGTCGGAGCTCCGAACCCGGTATTATGTTCAGGCCATGTGGTTGAGACCTCCAAAGAGCTCTCTTCATTGCATTACTCAGACAGTTGCAATGTTTGTCATAAGGTAACCTAACCATAATTTTTTTAATCTCTAATATTATATGCTAAGAACAACTTTTTGTTGCAGAAAAAGCGCATAAATGGTGAAAATTCGAGGTCCAATGGAGTGAGAGAAAGGTATAGAGAGATGTTTCCAAATGGGTCCAGTTCTTTTGGATCAAATCTTGGGAAGGACCCAAACTTTTTTACATACAATCAACACTCTGAACCAAATGTTTTACCTCGTCTCTCTCATGGTGGCTGCACCACTAATCAGGTCTCCCCTCCAACATTTTCGATCTTAAACCCAGTTAACTTTTCTGATTTTACACACACAAACACACACCACTCCATGTTTTTTGAAGGCATGATTTATGGGTAATGTAGGAAGCGGCGGAGGTGGTGGCGGTTCATCGGAAGGGAAGCACAAGAGGCGGAGGTGTTTTCATGGAGTACGAGTTTTTTCCTGGAAAAGAAGGGAGCAGCAGCAGCAGCTATGGGAGTTTTGATGAGTTGATGATGATGAAATTGGGTTCTGAAACTTCTTCTGGCATTGGCGAAGGTTCTTGTGTCACTTCTACTGGTGTTCTTCAGTCTAATTCTGTTGATTTGTCCCTCAAACTTTCTTATTAATTAGCAGGAAAAAAGGTAAAAGAAGAAGAAATGTTTTTTTTTTTTTTGGTCTTTTAAGCTCTGGTATGTAAATGCATGATATCGATGAAGTGAAACCAAGCTTTTGGTTTACCATTTTCTTTGTCAAACTGTTTTCAAACTCCAAAATAGGGCAATACAACTTCTGGGTTTTTGCATCTCTCTCTCTCTCTCCCTCTACTGTGTTTGTTTCTGAAATGGGTGATCAGCTTTTCTGGTCTCGCCATGAACACTCATGTGGGTTTTCCATTTTTCACCAGCTAGGTAATCTCAAAATGTGCCTCTTTTTTCTTCTCTTTTTGGCTTGTTCTTTGAGTGGGGTTGAAAATTGTGAATTTGTTTTATGTGTCTTCAGTTCTGTTTTATGTTTAATCAATCTTTCAACAAGGTTAGTTTAATTACTTGTCATAAACTTAACCTAATTAAATGCAATCATTTTTAAGCTTATAAGTAAATGTAGGGTGGTCTTGTGCTCACTCAACTCTAAAAATTAGCTCATGAGGTGAGATTTTTTTTCAGACACTTATATCATGACCATCCATCTCTTTTACATTAGATGTGAAATAAACCCAACAATTTTTTTCCTCGCACATCGGGTCTTTGGTCGATTAACCCTAGACTAGTCTCTCCCTTTGTGCTTAGTGAATCAGAGTTGTTGTAACCTAACTACGATACTAGTATAAAATGATATTGGGTCTCTCTCAACCCCCAAAAACTATCTCATGAGGTGAGGTTTTCTCTCACACTTATAATTTGACCACTAACTCCTTCCACATCAATGTGGAATAAACCCAACGGGAAGGTAGGGTGATCTTAGATCTTTCTCAACCCTTAAAATTAGTTTATGAGGTGAAGTTTTCCATCAAACTTATAAGATCACTATCAACTTTCCACATCCGATTTGGATAAACCCAACAACCTCCTCTCACACATCGGGTCTTTGGTCGGCTAAATCTCAACCAGTCTATCCATCTCTTTGTGGTTATTAAGGCATAATTGTTGTAACCTCGACTCTAATATTAGTGTAGGGTGGTCTTGTGAAACTCTCAACGTCAAAACCTAGTTTGTGAGTGTACGTTTTCCTTCACATTTATAACTTTACACCAGTTCTTTTCACTTCCCATGTGTGATAAACTCAAAAAATCAATGGTTTAGTTCACAATTTTCCAACAAAATCTTAAAAAAAATAAAAAATAAAAATAAAAAATCTGTGGAGACTACATTTAATTACTGTTCCGTTGGACAAGTGGGTTAGCATGCAGCAATCTAAAACAAAGATTTATTTTTTTTCATATATATATATTTATTTATAAGATCATAACATTAATAAGTGTATGGAAATATGTAATTACTTCATTTTTGTAGTACTTTTCTATCATGCAATCTCCCTCTCTTTCTTACTGTTCCATTGAAGGAACTTGCAGACAGCATGGAAACAGAAAGCTTTTATTAATGCAGCCTCTCAAAACCCTACCAATACATACCATCTCTCTCTCTCTCTCTCTCTCTCTATACATACATATATATATAGATAGATAGAGAGAGAGAGAGAGAGAGAGAGAGAGAGAGAGAGAGAAAGAGATATGAAATTGGGTAGTTTGCATCTTTTATGGGCTGAAACACAAGGGATCAATAACTGAACTTTCTGTTTGTAGGAGTGCTGTGCGGAATTACCATTCATTTTTTAAAAAAAAAAGGTGAAAAAGATTAATAACAAGAAGAAGGCAGTAGGGGGTGCAGTAAGTAGTACTAGTTAGTACTCAGGCTCAGGCAGGGCTATATATACATACATACATATATATATATATATGGTCAGCATCAGCAGCTGCTGCAACATCCAGAGAGAGTAGTAAGGAAGTGGAAGCTTTTTTATGATAATAGCAATTTGATTGGATGGTCAGTCGTCCTTTTAGCTACTACTTTCACCAGCCTTTTCTTTCTTCCAGTTTTCTTATACCTTTTCATTGTTAAGGGAAGCACTATTGTTTTTGGTATACCTAATGTCACCGATCGATGTGAAACTAATCTTGTTTGACTGTCTTTCACAACAAATATTTTTCTGCAAGTTTGATTTCTAACTTTACAGAGACTTCTCAATTACTTTAACTAAAATGTGCCTTACCGCTTGAGCCACACTATGTTGGTTTAAGGAAAACACTATTGTCACTCCTAAAACACTGCAGTATCTTTGTTCTGATTTTAGAACCCAAGACTTATAACCTAGTGGTTATCTGGTGTGCATCTCTAGTAAGAGATCAGTGTTCAAAACCCCTCTCCCCTAATGTTTGTACAAAAATAAAAATAAAAAAATCGTAAATGGTTGTTTTTTAAAAACTCGATTTTAAACTGATCCGAATAGTTTCATAAAAAAAATAAAATCAAAACAAAACCTATAAAACCGTAAACTCCAAAATATAAAGCATAAATTTGCAAAGAAAATCAAAATCAAACTTTCAAATTATTAATTGTTACAATAGACATTTCGAAGATAATTAAAGTATAAAGCGTAAGTTTGAATTTAATAAAAAATAACCAATCAAACGGTAACCCTAATGATAATACATGTATATAACTACATGTAAAATTTTAAATAAAAAAAGTATATGTACTATATATATAGAGAGAGAAGAAATAGATCTAAAACGAAGGATATGCGGTTTGTTTTCACGGTTTCAATGTAAAAATCAAAACTAAAATCAAAATCGTTTCGATTTTAAATTTTGAAACTAAAATTGAAATCGAACCCATTTGACTATGGTGAAACTAGAACCATTCGATCAGTTCGGTTACCCGGCCGTTGGTTGCTATTCATTCTTAAATATCACTAGCTATGGAAGTATTTCAAATGTATATTGGTCATTTTGAAATGCAAAGCATTTTGTGCAAAAATTCACAAAAAAAATAAAATGGAAATTTAAAAATCGTGGACGGCAGGATTCGAACTGATTTTAAATTGATCCGATTAGCTTCATAAAAAAATTAAAACAAAACCTATAAAACCGTAAACTCCAAAATATAAAGCATAAATTTGCAAAGAAAATCAAAATCAAACTTTCAAATTATTAATTATTACAATAGACGTTTCGAATATAAAACGTAAGTTTGAATGTAATAAAAAATAACCAATCAAATGGTAACCCTGATGATAATACATGTACATAACTACATGAAATTTTTTAAATAAAAAAGTATATGTACTATATATATAGAGTATAAATAAATATATCTAAAACGAAAGATATACGGTTCAATTTCACGGTTACAATGTAAAAACCAAAACTAAAATCAAAATCGTTTCGATTTTAAATTTTGAAACTAAAATTGAAATCGAACCCATTTGACTATAGTGAAGCTAGAACCATTTGGTTCGGTTACCCATCCATTAGTTTGCTATTCATTCTTATTTTGTTCAAAAATTGACAAAAAAAGTAGAAACTTTAAAAACGTGGACGGCAGGATTCGAACCTGCGCGGGCAGAGCCCACATGATTTCTAGTCATGCCCGATAACCACTCCGGCACGTCCACCTCGATGTTAGTGATTCCTTGGTTTGGTAACTATATCATTTTTGTTTTGGTTTTCCTAGCTCATTTGACAAAGGAGAGCACACATGAATTCTCGTTTGAATCTAATTATGGGTTTGGGGTGTGAATTCTTTTTTCATCAAAATCCCATTTTAGATTTTTTATTTCGCTTCTAAATTAAATCATATTTGATTGTCTTTAGATAATTTATTGATGCAAGAGGAATTCTCCCTTCTCAGAAAAAGCCCATCATGATAAGCCCAATGCTCAAAAAGAGTCAGGTTGTGGACGTTGGTCCAAACCAGTGAACCATACATGGATCCATTAAGTGGAAGGCTAAAAAACGTAACTCCCGTTTAGTGGGAGAGCCGAAAGGGCATAACTCCCTACTAATTGTGTAACTCTTCACTAAATAACCATATAATGGGGAACCAAAATGATTATAACTCCCCATTGAATAGCAACTTAATGGGGGAGAAGACCAAGTCATCGAAGATTAGATCACACATATCCAACGGTTGTGATCTGCTCAGTCTATAAATAAGAAAAATGTATCACATTATTTTACACTGTAGTCTTTTGCCTGATATCCTAAAGGAGACTGACTTATTCTCACGCTGGAGGTTTTTTAACCGATACCATATCAGTGTCTCCTAAGAACTAATCGATTTTGCAGGTTATCAAGTTAAAGATATAGGTTAAAAGATAAAATAATTTAATTTAAATAGACAACCAAACGAATCCTAATTTTTAACATTTTTGAGTTATATGGGATGCCACTAATTTAATCATATACAATCTCATCAAAATAAATATTATCGAGATTTTTGATTAATAGTCTTTTTTAAAATCATTGCAATAGAGTGCAATAATTAAAGGTTTTTTTGACAAAATTACTGAATTTCTCTTGAAATTACTGTAATGAATGAGTTGGGTGAACAGTAGATGACAAAATTTAGAGTCATGTAAAAAATCCAATATTATTTTGCAATAAAAATAGGGAACATTATATTAATGGCCCATAAAGTATGAGATGCGTGTTTATGTGGATCTTGAGATTAGCTAAATTGGACATTTGATCCCTCAAGTTCGACATTTTTGTTTAAATCTTGCAAAATTGAAAATGTTGTTAATAATTTTAGACGAAAAATGGGTTATGTTAGGCACGTGGCCTTCTAATGGGTATTATTTTTCGTCATTTCATCACTCCATTAGACCTAAAATGTTTTCCTCTAACAATAATTCAAATTCTCTCTCTCTCATTATTCAAAATAATTCGTTGTTAGGAAAAAAAGATCTCATGTTTAGTAGAGCAATTAGATTACAAAATATCTCCCATTAGAAAGTTATTTGTTGAGTACAACTATTTTTGAAAGAAAATGACTTTTTTAGCCCTTGAAATTTGGGGTTAGTGTTTAAGTGGCCCTTGATATTTTGCATTTGACACATTTGGTTCATAATCTAAAAAATAAACTTCAATTTGATCCAATTGTCAATTCTGTTAGTCCAATTTGACAGGAAGTTGTTAGTGTGCAGTTTTTTTTTCCGGTCTTTTCAAGTCCAAAACAGCTTCCCTATCTTTTCTGGTTTCATTTCCTGTAGTAGTGTTCATTACTCCGACTTATATATAGCCCCTTTTTCCTTGTTTTGCAACTCAAAAACTCTAGCAGCTACGGAAAATCAACATATTTTTAATTGTGGGAGAAAGACAAAAACGGTAATTTCTTGGACAAAACGTAATCCTCGAAAAAGGTTATATTCTTGTAGGAATTACAATAAAGTACTATTTTTTTTTTTTTTGCAAATATAAATATGTTATAAAATATTTCAAAACTTTAATTTAATTTTCCAGGCCAGAGGTTGTGGTTATTTTTTGTGGGATTGATCCTCCTATGTGTCAAAGATCGACGACGGTGATACCGGGATTGTTAAGAAGAATAAATGTTTGGGAAGATGAGAATAATCAAAGGAAGAATAGGGAAGGGAAGTTATGAATAACATTGCTCGTTTCATGGGTGGTCTTTGTGATCATTTGGAAATGGATTGTATTTTGAATTTTGTTTTGAAACTTCATTTTGTTTAATCGGTAGTGTATTTTGTATTTTGTTTTCTAATGAAGCTATCATTTCCCTATATTTTTTCTTAACTTCCTATCTTTATTCATCCAGAATACATTCAAAAAACAAAACTAAATACATTTAAAGAAAATCAGAGTACATAAAAAAAATAACATCTAGAAAACACTGTAAAAAATAATATCCATAATACATTTTTTTGTTCAAATCGCCTAAACTCTACTGATCGAAAATCCTAACCCTTCATTCTTCTGAGCTCTGATCTTTTCCTCTCCCCTTCGATTTTTTCATTCCCATCAAATGAGCAGTTAGAAGGCAAGGCCTACTGAAATTATTGGATAAAAGATGAAGCATGTACCCCTGGCTATAAGGACTTATTCAATCCAATTTGGACTATCACAATTGGCAATTATACCAAATTTTAGCCTATTTTATAGACCATGGATCAAATGTGTCAAACACAAATTATCGTGGACCACTTAAACACCCATTCTAAACCTGAAAGACCGAAAAAGTCATTTTCTCCATCTTTCATCCGGAAATATTTTTGATTTTGCAGAATCGAAACAATCAAACAAAAATGAAATTTGAAGAACTAAATATACAATTTAATAAATCTCAGAGTCCGCACATCCACGCACCCACCATCTTCATTGCATGAATAATGGGTTAGGGAAATTAGTTTTGGGTTTTTTTACATATTGGGTTGGTTTGTATATTTCATATGATAGAAAGACACATGAAATTGGGCCAGTTTATCTGCAATGGCGTAGCCCAAATGAAAGCTTTGGAATGTTGGATAATGGATATTATATTCTCTGCGTATCGGACAAGTAATTCCCAGCAAAAAAGAATTCTCATTTGCTCCTCCTCTCCTCGGATAATCTCTCCCTCTCCATCTCGATCATCGAAAATTCACCCAATTAAGAGTTAAAAAACCCTGAAAAACCCTAACAATCAACGATTTCGATCGACCTACGAGAAACTCACCTTACGAATTGACGATGCAGCATCAGCAACCCCCGTCGGAATCCGATCTGCCACCGCTCGCCGCCATCAAAGTGAAATCCTCCTCCCCGCGCTTCCCTCCTCCCACTTCCTCCACCGAAACTCCCACCGCCGGCGCCCAGCGCAAGATTGGAATCGCCGTCGATCTCAGCGACGAGAGTGCATTTGCCGTCAAGTGGGCCGTCCATCACTACCTCCGCCCCGGCGACGCCGTTATTCTGGTCCATGTCCGACCGACATCTGTGCTGTACGGCGCCGATTGGGGATCCGTCGACCTCTCGATCGTCGACCCGGACGATGAGGAGTCCCAACAGAAGCTCGAAGACGATTTCGACACATTCACCACCAGTAAAGCCTCGGATCTCGCTCAGCCTCTGATCGATTCCCATATTCCGTTTAAGATCCATATAGTCAAAGATCACGACATGAAGGAGAGGCTGTGCTTGGAGGTGGAGAGGTTAGGATTAAGCGCGTTGATTATGGGGAGCCGAGGGTTTGGAGCTTCGAGGAAGGGAAACAATGGAAGACTTGGGAGTGTTAGTGATTACTGTGTGAGGCACTGTGTGTGTCCTGTTGTTGTTGTGAGATATCCCGATGAGAAAGACGGTGGCAATGCCGGTGATGAACCGATGGTGTCTGTGGCATCCGCCGCGCAGGAGGATGAGGATGAACCAGAGTTTCATGATGCCACTGATGATCGGAAAGGTTAGGGTTTTGCCTTGTGCTTGCGTTTTCACTTCAAATTCATTGATTGCAAATCTGCCATGATCGATCTATCTATCTATCAACTGAAACAAACAGGTCTTCATTGGGATGATTATCACATTTAGGTTGCGTTTGGGAGCACTGAATTGAAGCCATGGAATTGGAATTCGAATTGAACACATGGGTTCATTTCTAATTCCAATTCCATGTCTCCGCCGCTCCAATTCCATACAACCAAACCAAACATGACCTTACGTCATGTTCAGTTGCATAGAATCAAGGTGGAATGAAATCACAATTCCATCATTAATTTCCGTTCTTTCTTTTGGTCAAACAATTGAATGAAAAGCTTTAATTTCATTGGAATAAAAAAATGGAGGAACGACGGATGAAGAATGATTTTGTTTCACTGAAAAAAAATCCAAATAAAGACCACATATAAAATGTAAGGAGAGAACGTGTCCAGATATAAATTTTTCAAGAAAAAAAATGGCAGATATAAAATTATGCAAATAATTTATCATGATCGAGAAAGAAAAACGTTATTAAAGAAAAGAATTTAGAGATAGAAATATGCTAGAGAGAAAGTTGAGACTTGAGAGTTAAAATTTTGAAGAAATGAGTAGTTAGAGAGAGGAAAAAATATTTTTAGTTTATAATTCTGAGTATATTAACCTTTAATTGCAATATATATATATATATTATAAAATAATTATATACATACAAAAAAGGAAACCAGACAATATAATAAAAATAGTAATTCCGCTTGTAATCAGTATTCTATTCCCTAAAGCAGAAAATAGCAACCAAACAAGGGAATTGAAATGCATTAAATGCCTTAATTACTCAACATATAACTAACTCTTTGATAGTTTTATGGGAAGTGTGATGTTGATAATGAAATTTCTTGAAGGAGTGGTTCAATTTTTATTAATTGCAATCTGCAAAGTATTATTGGTTTATTTGGTTGAATATCGGTTTACCTAAACACCATTACTTGCGCTATTATCGTTTTTTTTTGGTAAAATCTTCTTCTTTATCTTATGAGGCCATTTCTGTATTGCCAAACAGAACCTGAGAAGTTGATGTTAACGATGATGATGTGTCATTTCAATTGATTTTTTATTGTGTTTTTCTTTGTTTTTTTGGGTGGGCAGAGTCCTAGTTGATACACGGCCATGTCCAACAAATGAACTTTCTTCAGGTATGCATTTTTTTACTAGTTTATCTTCGCTGTAGTCGTATAAGTTTGTACCCTAATGGTCTGTTTGGATAGAGGGAAAGAGGATGGAGGGGAGGAAAAGTGAATCCTTCCATACCGGAAGAATTCACTCCTTCCTTTCAATTCTTCTTCAATTTTACTAATTTATCCCTGTTATAGTATTGATTTTGTTCATATATATATACATAATGGCTATAATAGTCATATTAGATAATGAAAACTGAAAGGTTGTTCATAGGCTGGGCTAGGTCGGGTTTGAATCGGGCTTTACAAACGAAATTATGGGACTGTCTGAGGCCCAAGACTGGCTTGGGTCCGCTCTTTGGCCCCTACTTCCCAGCACAAGTCCTCCCGCTATTAACGCCCAAGCCCTGCCCTCAAATTTTTTGTCATATACATCGTAGAATAATCATTTTTCACACCAAATACATTTTTCAAATAAAATAATAATAAAAAAAATACTAGCATAATCAAACATGTGTATTACTTTGCTAATACAGTCATCGTACTAAAAATTATTACACAAAAATAATGACCACTTGTTTATCCAACTAAAAATTATACAATATCTATTATTAAATTATATATATACACACACGCACGGTCTGTTTTGCCTGAGCCATCCCTAGAAATTGGCTTGCCTAAAACTCTAGGCTCTGGTCCTCCCCTTGTGCCTAAAATCTCAGCCTAAACCCTAAAAAATCAGCGATAAGTTGGGCAAGCTTAGCGGGCCTTGAACAACCCTAGAATCATCAAAGGAAAGACTACCTTCCCCTCCCCTTCTCTCTATTTGGATGGACCGCTCGCCTCCCTTCCATCCAAACGGACCGTTATAAATTATTGCCGGTCAAGCAAGGGGGCCGTTGTTCTCTTGAATGTTTTCAGCTTGTCTAACGTATCATTTGTTTTTTTTTTTGATGTAGGAAGGGTTAGAAGGAGAGCTTATCTGATTTGTGTCGACGGATTGAACATTACTACTACCTGGTTTTTTAGCAGTTGTTCTTGTCTCTGTCTTGTGTTCTTCATCTGTTGCTGCTACCTTTATCTCATGTTAAAAGGACCACCCTCTCTTTTTCTTGCTTATATTTTGTCTCTGTGTCTGGGTCTGGACATTGTCATTTGTGCTGTTTGGGTTGTATAAAATCATTTTAATGTTAATAATGCTTTTTAAGATTCATCTTCTCTTCATATTTGATAGGTTAAGTGCACGTTTGATAACTATTTAAAAATTAAGTGCTGAAAATATCAGAAAGTTATTTGATAAAATTGTGTTGAAAATTTAAGTGTAGATTTTTTTTTTTTTGTTTGATAAGTATAAAATTTGTATACTAAAAATTATTTAATTTACATAACTACCTTTGAATTGAGAAAAAAAAAATTGAGAACAAAATAATTAAATTAGGTGCCATTTCAAAAAAAAAATTATATTTAAATTAAAAATAAAAATTAATCCAAAAATATATAATATTATGTATTTTTTATATAGTTTGATTACTTAAATTAAATTATAACAATAATTTAAATATAAAATAAAATTAAAATCCTAAAATAATTCAAAGTTAATCCAATTCTCATTAAATCTAACCTTAATTAAACTCTAATAGAGAATCAAGGGTAAAATGGTCAAAATATAGATTTTTTCAAGTGAAAAATAATGGAGTGTATTAAACAAAATGAAATAAGTGAAAGATCTTAACTTAATTTTTAAATTAATTTAATTAATTAAGTGATACTAATAGTATTTATCAAACAAATTTAATTAATTAAATACTTAATATAATTAATTTTAACTACTTATTTTTTTTTATCAAATATGTCAATTATAATGCTATGAATCGAATCTTGGGTTTATAATAGGAATAGTTATATAGTTTTGGGAGATAAAAATCGCATCAAATTAAAAAAAATCGTATTGTTAACCATTGTCAGTTACCAGACTTCGGCAACCGCTGGCTGTTGAACTTTCAGTTACCAGAATTTTTTTTAGTTACGTTTTTGGTTCATTAATTGGTTTTTTAGTTGTCGAAAAATCACTTGATTGTAACTAAAAATTAAAAAATATAAATTACATAAAAAAAAAATAGTTATATATAATTAAAAACTATACTAAAAATAATTACATTAACTAAAAAAAAAAATTAAAAAATAAACCCATGTAAATAAAATAAAATAAAATCAGTGAGCCCGCTGTCGGATGGTGATGGGGTTTGACACGGTGACTATCTATGTAAACTTTAATTGTAAAAAATTATATTTGAATTAAAATTAAAATAATATAAATTATGGGACAGTGAACCTGGAGCTATTGATTAGATTTCTCTCACCTAAAAATTAATTAATGAGATAAGATTTTTTCTTATCCTTAAAACTTGACTATCATCTAAAAATCAATGTTAGGTGATTTTGGAGATTTCTAAATTTAAAAAATTAGTTATGATTTAAATTTTTTTTCTTACATTTATAACTTATCCACCACCAACCCCCAACGATGAATTACGGTCGACCAAATGTCTTAAACTAGGAAAGAACATTAACAATTATGAAATTCATTACAAAAAAAGGGAAGAAAAAGAATACACGAGAATGATGTAATAATGTTAAAAGAGAGTTACGGAGTGTGGGTGTTAATTGAAGCAAATCCTTCAGGCTGTCGGAAAGTTCATCGGGAAGCCATGCTTGGCTGGAATCTCGTTCCAGAAGTCGACGGCGCTTCACTTCTCTCCGGCCAGATCATTTGGGTTGTTCTCCGGAACTTCAATGGTCTGTCCGATTTTAGTGAGAGGTCTCCGTCGTCTTCTTCCACCGTAGTGCCGCCGTGATAGGATGCCGAACCGGGGGAAACGCTGTTTTCGTCCTGCGTTAGAGTCTTCAGGTTAGGGCAAAATTGAACTGTGGAACTCTGATAAATTGAAGCCATAAAACAAACAATTTTGATTTAAATTAAGAATTTTTGGGTATAAAAGAGAGAGAAGTACGTACTTCGGATTCAAAATCAGAGTTCTCTAACACTCGCTTTAGCGAAGAAACGCCACCACCGCCGTCGCCGGAGACTCTGCAAACGGATTCTGTTTCACTAGAATAAAAAGAACTCGCTAGAGCAAACGGCGACGAACTAGAAGACCAAGGCACCACTTGGTTATCTCCATCTCCATCTTCATCTTCATCTTCCTCCTCATCGCTCTCCTCATACTCCCCATCGTCGTCGGTGGAATCGTATTCATTTTCGGCTTCATCTCTATCCTCCCGGAATTGGTCTCCCCCTCCCCGACTCTGTTCTTCTCTCTCCACACCAATCTTCCGATCTTCACCGCCGTCGATCACGCAAGTTTCGCAGACGGAGACTATCGGCCGGAGCTTGGGTCCGGTAGCTCTCCAGGGCATCGAAGACTGACAAACGCGGCAGAGAAGACACCTGGTGTGTTTGGCGACGAGGAAATTGGCGGAGTGAACCTTCTCATCGCAGTCCCAGCAGAGACTGGCGTGATCGGAGTCACAAAACGTCGTCGCCGGACGGCTACACAGCTCGCACCCCTTCATTTTTTCTCCGACGCTCTCTCTCCTCTATCTTCTCTCTCTCTCTCTCTAAATGGGTTTACGCTTATGTTATATAGGACGATTTGACAGCTGCAATTAACAAAATGCAACTTGGTTTTTATTCTTCACTACATACATATATATAGATATTTTTTTATTTTTTATTTTTATATCCACGAGCGTCTTTTTTAACGGCAGACGGCGTGACTGTCCCTTCGAATAAATATTTTTTCGTAAATTCGTATTAATATTATAATATAATCATAATAATAATAATAGTAGGAATGATAATGATCAGACTTTTATCAACCAAAAAAAAAGAAGAAAAAAAAAACAACTAAAAACAGTGGCATATGGGCTTATCTAGACAGGAAAAGAGGCGCATGCTTATAGGCGGAGGAACATTGATACTAAGCATATGCATATAGCGGGATAGAGCTTACGGTGAGGGGAATGGAAAAAAGATCATTGGGGGCTAGTTGGTGGGTATTCAATCTTTGCGGTTTCATTATTGCTGAAATATGGATTTTGGTTTGCGAGTTCGGTTTTGGATTTTAGGTCGAATTTTTAACTCTTTAATTTTCCGACTATGTGATTTACGTTGTTATCGTTGTTAAATTTTAACTGTCAATTTTCATGAAATATTAATAATTATGTGAAAATCATGTCAAAATGTTTTATTTGTCGCGTTAATTAAATGCACATATTAGAGGAATTAGAGTTCTACTGAGCGTTGACTCACAACCCTACAGTTTTGATTTATAGGGTCGACGAGAGTGAGACGGCGCCAAGAATTTGCAGTGGAATTTCTATTTAAAATTGTAATAGTTGTATTTATTATTCTCTGTTGTAAAATCGAATCGATAAATTGATAAATTAAAATATTTTTATAAAATGAATTATTAATTACTTGTCGCCGACACATTTTAAAATTTATCGGATTTTATAGAATGAAATTTTAGTCAATCGACTTTAGTATTAATTTTTCAAGAGGAGAAATTGCGTGGCGGTCTTAGAAAACCGGGTTGTCACAACGTTAATAGCAATAAGCCGAAATTTGGGGAATATACCAAGAGCAGAGGTCTGAACAGGTGCGCTTTCCTTTTCTAGTCTATAGTCTGTCCAAGTTTTTTAAAAACTCGACTTATTCTCACACTGGAGATATAATGCCGACAGATCTACCCGCAATACATTGTTTTGCAGGAACTAAAGTTGTGGGAGTAATCCAAACTAAGAGAAATTAAATATTTTAGATCCTAGAGTGACATATCTGGTGAACTATTTTTGAACTTCATCGGACTCCATCAATTTTTTCACCAAAATAAACCGATATTATGATTATTTTGACCAAGATATTTTTTTGTAATAATTATTAAAATTATATAAATTAAAAATAAATTGACTAAAAAATCTTACCCCTTTTTCCATCAAAAAGAAATTGGTGGCTTTAGCTTTGCCATGTTTTACACATTTCCTTCTTTTCTTTTCTTTTCATATTTTCAATAATAATAATAAAAAAAGATAATTATATCAACCACCGCACGCTAATGGATAGTCATGAATTTCCCGGTATTCGCGGTACGTCCGACAATTGCCGTTCGGACAATGACGTGTCCGATGGACGCGTCCAACACCACTAAATTGGATTCCTCTCTCTCTCTCCTACATGGCTGCCTCTGCTCCACATAAGCATAAGTACCCACGTGACATCCCCCCTCCCAAACCACAAATTTAGAATCTGACATGGATACTGGACCCCACAATTCCCGAACAACGCCATTTTCTATTATTGTATTTTAATTTCGCGTATTAAAAAAAAAATTTAAAGTCTAATACACTCACGTAATATTTTATCATGTGTCCTAAGATTCACAATTAATTCATTATTATACCCATATAATTATTTAGAGAAAAACTCAATTAGTATCTGTTAATTGTTTCCGTACAATAATATTTATATCATTTCTTTCATTATGTTGTTATTGATATTATTATTGTATTGTAACATTTGCATCATCTCATTCATTATGTTGCTATTAACATTGTTAATGAGCAATAACATTTATATCTTCCTATTTATTATATTATTGTTCACATTATTACTGTACAACAATATTTGTATTTCTCATTCATTATATTGCTATTAGTATTATTGTTGGATAATAATATTTATATCTTTTTATTTATTATGTTGTAATTAATGTTGTAAGATAATATATATTTAAATTTATTTTAAATAATAAATATATAAGTGATATTTTTTGAATATAGTCTTACAGATAGATAGTGACTATTTTAATGACAAATGTGAGATTTTTTCTAATTTTTTCTTTAATTAAATTATAGTGAAGATGAAAAAATCTCGCGGGAGGAAGCCTTGCGTGTCGCAACCCAATTGCCTGTAGTTCAAAAGAATCAAGGTTGCTTGCATGGATGATTTGGGACCAAGCTTTTAAAGGAGAGAGAGAGGGGATGGAGCCCGCAGGCAGAAAGAGATAGAGATTGTGTGATGGAAGAAGGTAATAGAAAAAAGGTGGGGTAGAGGGTATGGGGGAAAAAGAAGAATAATTCAAAGTAAGATAGACAGAATTAAAGGTGGTTCTCTGAATCCAGACTCAGTTTTTAATGGTGTTATTGTAGAGAGAGAAAGAAGAGAGAGAGTATTGACAAATATGATGTATTTGGGTGACATCCTTAAGTTATGGCGTGTGAGGCCCGCACCTCCCTTCTCAAACACGTATTCATATGTCCGAAGAAGTCTCTCCCTCTCTGTGCAATTTATGGTCCTATCTTCTAAGATATTTTTGTGGTTTTTTTTTTACACTTTGTGCCCCTCTAGTTTGACTATTATCTGATTTTTAAAGTTATTATTAGTTACTTGACTTGTACCGTTAAACCACATGTGACACTACAAATGGTATTAAAGTCAATTCTGTTATGAAAAACGGCATTATAGTGATATTGATAGAGTATAGGCACTAGAGATAGATAGAGTCTTCAAGGTAGGTACTTTGTGTTTGTTTCTGGATTTCTCTTTGTCCACTTATAGTCTACTATATACATAACTAACTAAGGGAATGAAGTGGCACAACGCGACAGGAACATCACGTTTTTGAGTGGAGATATTGTGATATTTCATATTCAAACTATTAGAAAAAAATGTCTTATATATAAATTATCATGTGGGTTATCCTTTTTTTTTTTTTTTTAAGGATAAGGTGTTTCTGGGTCATCTTACTCATATCTCGACTAATCACCTCGTGCACTCCCCCACATCGGCCTAGTATGTTCAAGATTAAATTCAAGATCAAAATCCTAGAATACTCCTTAATAGAATCGAACTCTGGTTGATAAAGACACATCTCCTTACCAACCGAACTAACATGGACTATATTGGTTTAAACATTTTGGACCACATAGACTCGATTCAAAAGTTACTAATTCAATGGGTCGTATAGGATGTTACAATGTCACATTGGTCCCTATAATTGTGATTAAACACATAACAACTTGAAATTCCGTAATCATCTCACATTACTCCAAATATATAACTCTGTCATAATTTTGGATAACAAACAATCAATTTTTGTACACCAAACTCTTTTTAAGGGATTTTTTTGAACGTTTTCATCTTCTTCTTTTTCCTCTTACAAATTTCCTAAAAATACTATATTATCTTTACTTGTATATCTTTGAGTATTTAGTTGGAAAGGAGAATGGGAGGAAAACAAGTTGAAATTCCCATTAAATTTCTTAAAAAAAGTTAGATGCTGTTTTCAATCCTATTTATAGTGGAGATAATGACTTGGACGACAGTGGAATGATTAATAAACTTTAAGGTTACATATGTTCATATTGAAATTATGTAAACCAAAGTGAGATTTTGGTCAAAACTTCAAGGGTGTAATTGTCAAAATTCCTCTATATAATTAAGAGGAGTTCTACTTTATTTATTGTCTCTATATATAATTCATTTGAGATTTGTGGTTTTTGATTTTTATTTTCATTTCAGATTTCAGACCGTTGGAATAGTCGTTACTATTTGAACGGTCAAATGGTACAGGTAGAAGGCTGTGCCAAATATGGCACAATAGACCTGGTGTGCTATTTTTGGCACACTAGATACAACTCTTGTGGCATGTTTGGTTGGACGGAATCGGGTGTGGAATGAAATCGCATTCTGCCATCGATTCCTATTCCGTTGTTTGGTTCTCGAATGAAATTACTTTTATGATTTCATTGGAATGAAAATCAAGAGAATTCAATGGAATCAAAACTAAAATTACAAAAAAGCCCATCGTTGATTCAGTCAAATTCAGAAATTAGAGAACAGAAACAGAAATTAAAGAACATAAAAATTAGAATAGAAACAAAAATTGAGAACAAAAATTGAAAATTGAGAACAAAAACTGAAAATTGAGAACAAAATTGAAAATTGAGAACAAAATTGAAAATTGACAATAGAAACAGAAATTGAAAATTAAATGGAATAGTGAAATATAATATGAAATAGTGAAATATAATAAAATTTTATTATAAAAGTATAATGAAAATTTTATTATATTTCACTATTCCATTTCTTCCTTCCTAACCAAATAAGTGAATGGAATAGTGATTCCATTGACAATTCTATTTTATTTTTTCTCTCATTCTATTATTTCTTTCATTCCATTCTACTCTCATTCTATTCTGTCTAATCAAATGAGCCGTTGGAGTTATTTTTTTGACTTCAAAAAAATCATTTCTAGAATGACACACCATAGAACAGCTCTAACGGCCCAATAGAGAATCTAGAGAGAGAGTAAAACATCCCCAACTCAGTGCGGATTGATTAAAGCCGTGGGCCTTCCATTTACTCTCATTTGGGCTTATTTTGAGGTTGGACATATTTATTTCGGATTTTTTTTATTACAATTTTTAATCCAATCGAGCTCAATTTTTATTTTTATTTATTTTTGGATATACTCGCACAAGGTGAAAAACTATCACGTTCGAAGTGCGTGGCTATTCCTCCCAATAAGTGTTTTTCACAGATTTGAACTCTTAATCTTACAAAAACCCCTCAACTGCTTTAACTCAAGTGTGTGTTGCCACTTGAACTACACATTGTTAGTCAAACTCAAATTAATTTCATAGACTAAATAACCTGTTTTAATCTTTAACAGACTGTAGAATCTTAGTAAAAATTGAATAAACATAAAAATTATTCAAAATGAGACCACAAAAATTATTCAAAACAAGCTATTTTGAATCATAATAATAAAATGCTATTCAAAACAAGCAGTGATTTTGAATCTTAATAAATTAAAAAAAAAAAAGAAGTTATTTAAGACAAGAAATATGCATTGGTCTGTTTTGAATCTTACAAAATTGTTTTATTATAAATCAAAAACTGTAAATCAAAAATTATAAATCAATTCAGAATGGTAAATTGTTTTTTTTTTTTTATTAAAAGCAAAATAAAAACAAATCTCAATCTTATCTACAAACAAGAATCGATCTACGAACAGAATAATGGAACACATCTATGAACAAGAACAAAGAATTGTTCGCATAGAAGAACAAATTTACGAAATCAACGAACAAATAAAAATCTACGAACAAGAAGAACAATTCTACCAAAAAAAAAAAATCGAAAAAAGAGTTGAACTAAGAAGTGAATTATACATATGTGTATATGTATAACCCTTGAACGACATTGTTTAAGGGTAAGATTTGGGCGGGATAGGCAAAATATGGACGACAAACCAATTACCTGTGAATTGCCCCAGCTTCACGCCTGAACACCCGCGCATTGCGCGGATAACTCTGGGTCGATTTTTTCGGATGTGAGTTTTGTGGTTTGGACGGATTTGGCAGGTTAACCTACTTATAAATTCAAGGGAATTTTTTTCAGAGATCCAAAGATTTCAAAAATCACTTTCTAGGTCCCATCTTATGTGTAAAAATAATTACTGTTATAGGATTTCATAAAGTGGTGTTTTCAAGGAATGAGACCTTTGGGGGAATTTTCCTAAATTCAATGATGCCTTTAGACACGAGGATCTCTATTCCCCTGTACCATTATAACGGTAACTCTATATGTACATTCTTTTTTGATAAATGTATACCCAATTTTATTTTTTATTTTATTTTATTATATATTTAAAAAAAAAAAATGAAACTTGTTTGAAAATATTCTAATTTTACCTTTTTTATTTTGTACCCATTAATTTTTCTTTAAAATGCACTAACCACCCTCCTACACCCTCACCCATCTTGTTCCCTCTTCTTCCTTCCTCCTCCTTCTTCTCTCTCTTAAATCCCCCCACCCCCAACCCGTCAGATCTGCATAGATCGATTCGGTAGGGTGAAGGGTTGGTGGGGAAATTGAGGATTGGGGGTAAGAGCTTAGGGGGAAGAGAGAGGAGAAAATTCGGCATAACACCAACAACGAAAGTGGTTGTTCGCCTAGTATAATATATGTGTTTATAATTTAAAGAATAAAATAATTATTAGATTAAATAATTTTTATTTATTTTCTTAAGTGTAAGACAAAAAAAAAAAAAAAAAAAAGAAAAAAAAAAAGGAAGTGTAGATTTACAAAGCACCCATAATTAAATGTCTTATTTTGAATTTACGTTTGACATGGAAAACCATGCATGGTGAAGATCACGTCATGCGTGACCCAACCAAAAAAACACATCCAAGTCCAAGAGTGAGAAAATGGAGGATAAAACCTCAATAGGATGGAAGAACAACTAATGACTAAACAAACTAATTCGTTCGTGAACTATTCGAATTCAATTCAATAATAGTTTGCTCAAAGCTTGTTCATTCCAAATTTTTAATTAAACTCGTTTATTAAATAAACATCATAAGTTTGAGTTTGACTCGTTAATATTCGTGAACAACTCTAATATATAAAATTAATTAACAGTAGAGTCATATATATCCAATCGTTTCATAGGTTAATTCAACTAAATTTTAATTTTATAAATACCCATTTAAATATATTGATTTTAATATATTTTAGTTGATTATTTGTAAATTTATAATGATTTTATATAATTCTTATATTTTGATTCGTTTTTATATATAGATTTTCAAGTGATAATTATAAATAACTAATTTTATTAAAAAAAATATATTATTCATATAGTTTTTAAGCATTAAAATTTAATTAACAAATATTTATAAAAAAAAAAAATTTGAAAAAATTTACGACCAGTTCGATTATTAAACGAAGCAAGTTTGAAAATATCAAGACAGACTGCATGCCCACCTCAGCAAGTCTAAAACGGCAACTTCATTGTATTTACCTCGATATTATTACATTATTCTCAAACTTACACCTAATTCTTTTAATAATACAACACAAACCAAGACTTCACTTCCAA
The DNA here is from genome assembly GCA_016647705.1 of Eucommia ulmoides. Taxonomy (NCBI): domain Eukaryota; kingdom Viridiplantae; phylum Streptophyta; class Magnoliopsida; order Garryales; family Eucommiaceae; genus Eucommia; species Eucommia ulmoides. Next base: position 2,123,353 of record CM028326.1, on the reverse strand, counting down.
TTTCATCTCATCAGCTATAAAAAACAAACAAAAAACATTTCCTACGATTTTGTGCTTTTCAGATTCCACTTGGAAAACAAGTTTTGCTTCAAGAAATGATAAAAAAAAAAACCCTTTTCTTCTAGGCATTGTTTTATTCGAGTTCTTTACCTAATAAATATTTTTTTAAAAAAAATTTACTGAAATGTTTCAACTTATTTACGCCATGTAAGTATCTAGATCCCAGCGTTCCAAATGCCGGGATCATTTCGGATATTTTTTTGATCTCGGATAAAAAAAAATAATTAAAAAAATTATTTGTTTTGATCCCGGCCTTGTGAAGGCCGGGATCAAAAAATATATATATTTTTTTAAAATCTTGTTCATTACATAGTCCACACAGAGAGAGAGGACAGAGAGCGGAGAAAGAAAGACACAAATTCAATGTTTTGACACTTTTTACTTTTGAAATTTCAATGTTATTAATAAATGATTTTTTATATTTTTTTACATTTTATTAATAATTTATTTTTTGACAAAATGATTTTTCACACTTTATTTTTATTTTATTATTTATTCAATTCAACTAATAAAGAATTTTGACGGAAATATATACTTTGTTATTTATTATAATATGAAAATTCTTTTTACCAAATTAAATTTTTAGTGAACTGAATGGAGCATTCTGTAGACTAAATTCAATTTGGTCAACAAAAAATTAAATTTGGTCGACCGAATGGAACATCCTGCAGACCAAATTCTATTTTTGGTAGACCAAATGGAATATCCCGCCAACTAATATAATTTTGAAGGACCAAATTCAATTCAAGTAATAAAGATTTTTCATGGAAATATTTACTTTATTATTTATTATATCATGAAAATTCTTTTTATCAAATTGAATTTTTGGTCGGCCGAATAGAACATCATGTCGACCAAATTCAATTTTTGGTCAACCGAATTGAATTTTTAGTAGACCGAATGAGACATTCTGTCTACCAATTTCTATTTGATCTACCGAATTCAATTTTTGGTCAATCGAATTCAATTTTTTATCGACCGAGTGGGACATCATGTCGACTAAATTTAATTTTTGGTCGACCGAATTGAATTTTTAATAGATCGAATGAAATATCCTGTCGACCAAAGTTTATTTGGTCTATCGAATTTAATTTTTGTTATATCGAATTTAATTTTTGGTCGACCGAATTAAATTTTTAGTAGGCCGAATGAGATATCCTGTCAACCAAATTCTATTGGTCTACCGAATTCAATTTTTGTTGTACCGAATTCAATTTTTCTATACTTTGTTGTATTCATCGGTCTTCTTCAAATTCTCCATATCCCAAGACACAATCACTCCAAACAAATCCATAGCCGATGGCGATACTCTGCTTTCCCCGACCAGAAGATTCGCGTTGGGATTTTTTTCTCCTGGAACCTCCAAAAACAGGTTCCTCGGCATATGGTTCAGAGCAACCCCCGATGCAGTTGTTTGGGTCGCCAACAGAAACAACCCGATTTCAGATTCCGGAGGAACCTTAACAATCAGCGAAAATGGCGAACTGGGTCTTTTCAATCGAAGCCGTTACGCTATTTGGCGTTCAAATTCGTCCCGAATTGCGGTAAACCCAGTTGGTAAACTTTTGGAGACTGGAAACTTCGTTGTTCTCAACACGAGTACTGATTACGAAAATCGCGTTTGGCAGAGCTTTGATTTCCCTTCCCAAACGCGGCTTCCGGGCATGAAGATAACAAAAACCTCGTTCTTAACCTCGTGGCGAACCGACGATGATCCATCGGTCGGGGCTTTCAGTTACAGAATCGAAAATCACGGGCTGGCTCAAATCATCGTTGGCTCTAAATTGGAAAAACTGTTTCGAAGTGGGACGTGGAACGGGGTACGATTCAGCGGGCTGCCTGAATCGAAAAGTCCATCTTTCGTACGCAATTACGAGTTTAACGGCGATCATCTGATTTCTGTTTCTGAGTACTACAACAGCTCGGTCCTCACCAGACTGAGCTTGACCCCGTCGGGTTTGTTCCTACGGTACCTAATGGATGAAAAAACCCAAAAATGGGATCTAATTTACACCGAACCAAACGACCCCTGCGATAAAATTCCCATTGTGGTGCTAACAGTATTTGCATAATCAGTGAATCACCAATGTTCACCCCGAAATCGCAGAGAGAATGGGATGTCCTTAAAAGAGAAATTGGGTTGTAACAGTGAAGAAGGTTTCCTTAAAGTTGGAAGTGTGAAGTTGCCTGATCTTTTAAGGTTTTGGGTGAACACTAGTATGAACCTGGGTGAATGTAGAGCCGAGTGCTTGAAAAACTGTTCTTGCACTGCTTATGCAAATGCTTATGTTAGTGATGGAGGCCGTGGCTGTTTGATCTGGTTTGGAGATTTGGTTGACATCAGAGAGTTTAGAGTTAAAGGCAGTGATCAGGATATCTATATACGCTTACCGGCTTTTGAATTAGGTACAATTTTTATTTTTATTTTTTATTATTATTAGTTTCTAGTTTTTCAACATTATGAAAAAAGAGATTAATCCACATTTGTTTTCGATCTTTTTGTGTTCTAGATATCAATATCCACAAGAAGAGAAAAGTTGGGAGAATTGTATTAGTTTCCATTGTTTCAGGGATGATAATTTTGGGCTTGGTTTTCGGGTGTGTTTTTATGAAGATAAGATCAAAGAGAGGAGGTAACTTTGATTTAAATTCTTATTTATATTAGAAGTCTTGCAATTTGGTTTAAATTTAAGAATTAAATTTAAGAATTTAATAAATTATGCAGACGAGAAAAGGAAGAAGGAGGACTTAGAATTGCCTTTGTTTGATTTGGCAATCATTGCTTCTGCAACAAACAACTTCTCTCCCACAAACATGATTGGAGAAGGTGGTTTTGGTCTCATTTATAAGGTAAAAGTCGCATGACTGCGTCGATATATATATCCTACTGAATGAAATTTCTTCTAGAATTGTAGATTTAAGACAAGGGAGTTTTGACACTTTGTATACGTTGACCAAAATCTCACTTTGGTCCCCATGGTTTAAATTTGAACATATAATATAAAAAAGAAAAAAAAAACCACCTTAAGTTTCCTAATCATCCCATTACAGTCCAGATAATTATCCCCATTAAAATTTTGGACAAAAAATAGTCATGTGCAACGCACATGATTGTTTCTAAGTGGTTTTATGAGCATTTTCAGCCTCATTTCCTTCCTCCCATTCTCTTTTCTACCCCCCAATACTTAGAGGTCAGAAACACACACACACAGGTCGTTTTTGTAGAAAATTTGTAAAGGGGAAAGGAAGAAAATGAAAATGTTCTTAAGGTCCTCATAAAAATAGTTAGGTGTATGGCAAATGACGGTTTGCCATCCACAATTGTAACGTAGCTATTGATTTGGATTGAAATGGAACTTTAGGGTTTTTGTGTTCAAATTGAAACTACAGGGACATAGTGAAAAAATGGTCAAACTTTAGGATTCAAGGTGTAAAAACCCCTAAGACAATAGATATATCATTAATATATGCAGGGAATATTATCGATGGGACAAGAAATAACAGTGAAGAGGTTGTCGAAAAACTCAAGACAAGGTCTGCAAGAGTTCAAGAACGAGGTAGTTTCGATTTCTGAGCTCCAACATAGGAATCTAATGAGGTTGTTGGGATGCTGTATTCAAGGAGAAGAAAGGATGTTAATCTATGAGTATATGTCCAATAAAAGCTTGGATTATTACATCTTTGGTACAATCTTTTTTGTCTAATTTATTCAAGAATAAATTGCTTAACTATATGTTTTTTTTTATTCAAATTTTGCATAATGATGTGTTAGATCACAAGAGAAGCAATTTGTTGGCATGGAGAACACGGTTTGAGATAATCATGGGGATTGCTAGAGGACTACTCTATATTCACCAAGATTCAAGACTAAGAATTATTCACATGGATCTAAAAGCAAGCAATGTTTTACTAGACGGTGATTTGATCCCAAAAATTTCTGATTTCGGGCTAGCAAGAATATGTGAAGGGGACTAAGTTTGTGGCAAAACAAAAACAGCAATCGGAACATAGTAAGTTTTATAATTATTATAGTCAATCCAATATATATATCGTTTTTAAGATGTATATATATTAATAATGTTAGGCAGCGGCTATATGTCTCCAGAGTATGCGATTGATGGGAAATTCTCGATAAAATCCGGTGTCTTTAGCATGGGGGTGCTTTTGCTAGAGATAATGAGTGGACAAAGGAATAGAGGGTTTTGCCACCCAAACCACCACCACAGCCTTTTGGGACATGTAAAAAAAACATGGACGGGTCCACTACGGGATTAATGACCCCCAATACACATTTTAATTAATGAAAAGATAAGTTTCATGATTCAAAAAATATTTCTACCCAAAAAGAAAATAAATACGATATAAATTAATTAAATTTGAATTTATTGACTAGCGAAAATTCTTAAAATTAATCCTACGTTATGATTATTTGCTTGCTATTTTATAGCAAATCAGTACAGTTAAGTTCAACATATATTTTTAACATAATGATTAATGATGAAATTTTTATTGGTTTTTTATTTTGTTATTTATAAAATGCCGCCGGTCACTAAAATTTCTTCTTCCGCCCCCTGAGAAAGCAGCCGTTTTTATCCTACTCTACTCTCTATAATTGTTATTCTCTACTCTCTATAATTCCTATTTTGAAATGTTATTAAACTATTAAAAATGCCTATTTGTTAGGCATGACTGTTTTGGAAGGAGAAAAGAGGGTTGGAGCTAGGACAAATGTTTGGGGGACTCGTACGAAGTATCAGAAGTTCGGAGGTGCGTTCAGGTGGGGTTATTTTGTGTTCAGAAGCTTCCGGAAGATAGGCCAACCATGTCATCAATTGTATTTATACTTGACACTTTGTACCCCTAAAGTTTGACCAAAATATCACTTTGGTCCACATGGTTTCAATTTGAACATATAACACCTCAAAGTATGCTAATCATCCCACTACAATCCAAATTATTAGTACATTATAATTTTGGACAAAAAAATAGTCACTTCTCATGCATGTGACTGTTTTAAAGAGGCTTGATGAACATTTTCAGTATCTTTATTTATCCTTTCCATCTCATTCCTTCCCATATATTCAGAATTTAAAAATATAGGTTTATCATTATATATAGATACAATTTTTTTATTTTAAAAAATAATCTAAAAGACAAAGCAAAATGATAGAAATGTCGTAAAGTTCCTCTAAAAAATAGTTGAGGGCACAACAAGAAGGGACAATTTTACATAAAAAATTGTAATGTAGCTATTGATTTCAACTAAAGTGGGATCGTTACGGAACTTTAGGGTGTCATGCGTTCAAATTGAAACTACGGAGATAAAGTGAAATAACGGTCAAACTTTAGGGGTACAAAGTGTTAAAACCCCCAAATAAAAATATTGATATATGCAGGGAAAATTATCGATGAAACAAGAAATAGCGGTGAAAAGGCTGTCAAAAAACTCAAGACAGGGTCTGCAAGAGTTCAAGAATGAGATAGTTTCGATTTCTAAGCTCCAACATAGGAATCTAGAGAAGTTGTTGGGATGCTGCATTCGAGGAGAAGAAAAGATGTTAATCTATGAGTACATGTCGAATAAAAGTTTGGATTACTACATCTTCGATACACTCTTTTTTGTCTATTTTACTCAAAAATAATTTGCTTAATTATAAGTTTTTTATTCAAACTTTGCATAATGGTGTGTAAGATCACAAGAGAATCAATTTATTGGCATGGAGAGAACGGTTTGATATAATCATGGGGATTGCTAGAGGACTACTCTATCTTCACCAAGATTCAAGACTTAGAATTATTCACCGGGATCTAAAAGCAGGCAATGTTCTACTAGACGGTGATCTGATCCCAAAAATTTCTGATTTCGGGCTAGCTAGAGTTATCGAACATAGTAAGTTTTATAATTATTATAGTTAATCCAATTTTTTTTTTCTTTTTTTTTTCTCTTTTTTAAATCATTGTTAAGTTGTGTATATATTAATAATGTTATGCAACGGCTATATGTCTCATGAGTATGCAATTGACGGGAAATTCTCTACAAAATCCGATGTCTTTAGCATGAGGCTGTGGTAGCGCGCGGATATGCCGCTACTTACACTCGCAAGTATACGAGGTCAAAGTTTTAGAATAGTAGATAACTTAAGATCCGGTATCGTGTCCACAGGGAAAGTGTGAATAATTGAATACCGTAATTTACGTAGTCTCATATTATCCCAACGATTCAATTTAATATTTAAATTAAATTAATTAAAACTACTCCTAAGGATTAATTCTAATTACGCTAATTAACTAGGGATCGATTTCATTCACTTAGTACCTATTTGGCTTAGTTTAGTTATCAATAACGGTGATTATTATATTCAACAATTTTGGTATTTATAACTTACTCGCTCCCTCTTTTGAGTGAAAAGATAGCGAATACATGACTTCGCGTTGACGCCGAAATCCTCCTCGAACGCCTTTTCGAACACATAGCCACGTGAGTCTTGACCCAACCTCATGGATTGCACACTCTCCAACTCCCTCTCGAGTTATTGGATCGTCGCGTTGTGTTTAACCCTAATCCGAATCCGGGGTTACCTCTTCCGAGTGTCAAACCCCATATTCTCGGTTTATCATAACAAGCATAATAAACGTGAAATAATGGTAAACACAATTGGAATTGGATAACAAATCATTAAAATTAACTTATATTCAACCAAAAAGGTATTTACATGAATTACGTCTAACCCTAGCTAATATCTAACTAAACTAACATGATCTTGGCCATTAGAACATTAAACCAGGAAATCACACTAAAACATTAAGATACAAAGATAGAATAAGGAAAGAAAAATCAAATCTTAAAGTGGAGTGGTCCACTTTCGCTAGAGATCGATCCGTTATTGTTCTTCTTCTTCGGCATGTGAATCTTCCTCTTTGATCTCTTCAAGATTAGCCAAGGATCACTTCCTAAACTAATCTATTCTACTCCTAAATTATCTAAGGTGCAAGGGGTCTCCAAGCATCCTCTTTACAAATTGGGTGAGAAAAGATTTTATGTAAAAGTTTCGAAAATATATCAGAAAATATCTAAAAAAAGATATTTCTGTGCAGAGTGTCACCGCCTAGGCGGAGGTTAAGTCGGCTTGCTTTTCACCTAGGCGGTGGCTAGCACAAAATATTCTGACTGTTTTCCACCTAGGCGGTGGTTTCTTCGCCTAGGTAGTGAAGCAATTCTCAACTTTCTGACGGTTCTCCGCCTAGGCGGTGGTTCTTGTTCATTTTTCAGCACATCCTCTGCATTCTCACTGCCGCGGCGGTGACTTCTGTGATCTTGAAACCTTGTTTCTTCTACGTTTTTTCACTGTTTTCTCACCATTTTCGCTCGTTTGTCGCTTGTTTGCGTCTCTACACCTGAATTAACTAAAAATAAACTAAAACGCAATTAAATATAAATAAAACACTCGAAAACTACCAAATTTGGTTTAGAAGTAGATAGGTATTTTACACCTATCAAATACCCCCAAACTTGAAATTTTACTAGTCCTCGAGCAAAACACCCTAATACTAAATTAAACTAACTACACTAATTAACTAACAGTTAATCTAAAAAATAAAAAACTTAAACAAAGAAGAAGTATATGCATGCGAGTTCCAAATTCAATCGAAGAAACCAAATTGGTACTCTCTTAACAGCCCTCGATTTGATCAAGTTCGGGAAATAATACACACCAAGTGGTGTTCTAGAATTTCAACAATCAATATCAATAAAAACCATTCTAGATCCATTGAAATGTGTGTGTGTGTGAGAGCTCAAATGTTTAACTAACCAAACTCCAGATTGGATTATTTAGTAGACAAGCTCATGACTTAAACCTTAAAGAATTCAGGAAAACCATATGCTTGATTGGGCTCGACTATCCACTAATGTAGGTTCGGATATTCACAGAGATCAAAAGGGCTTGTTTGGCTTTGGAGAACGACCAAGGGTATCGCAAGAATAGAAAATAGCAAATCGTTATGATTAAACGATATCCGAGGCACAAACGCTTGTCGCTATATCAATCTCTCGTAACCCCATATTGAAAATACAACCCTGAATAAGAATTGAAGAACTTTGTATTCACTTGTCACAAGAAACAGAATTAAAAACTATATTCACATAGATTTTTTTTTTCATTACACATAACACACCCCCAAACTTATTCGAATTTCGTCAATTTCAGGAGTATGCAAAAAGGATTACATAACACACCCCCAGACTTATTTGAATTTCTAAATTTTTTTTAGGAGTGTGCAAAAAGGAATTTAAGAGAATGACAAGTGAATACACTAATACCAAATCAATAGAAATTCATCCGAAACCCCACTCGTTCACTTTAAGCAACATAAACTAACGCTAACTTGATTTCACTCATTTTGAAACTTAGGATTAGAGACAACGGTTTGGGAAAAATTAATTGGATTGAGTATTAAAACGTGTTCAGAATTGAAAAGTTTATTGGCTTCGACAGGGGAACGAGGGAATAAATTTTCATGTTAGCTACAAAGGTTCAAGCGATAAAAGTGAAGGCCTAAATCAGGCCTCCGGAATTATCTCACCTATAATTTCACCTCAAGTCTACCCCAAATCAAGTTCTAGATTCTTCTTTTCTGTCATGAACTTATTATTGAATAATCAACGTCAATTCATTCAAATAATTATACAATGAGTCCATGAGATTGTGAGATTTAAGGATCATGATAATTTTTACCTAATCGACATGCTAAACACACAAAACACACATGAATGACATTACCCCCGTCCTCGATTTACAATTAAGAGATAATTTTCATCATTGGAAAATGATCCTAGACGAATTCAACAACTCATCAAGCATATACAACTTCATACATAAACAAATCTACATTACTCTAAATACTAACATACATACTCTAAACTAAGAATTTAACATGCATAAACAAAAATTAAAATAAAACTTAACTAAAATTTAAAGTTTTCATAACATAACACATTTAAATTAAATACAACAAAAAATTGTTCATCATTCATCTACAAAAACCAAAATGGATGAACACCCCCCCAAACTCAAACATGGTAATGTCCACACTGTCTAGCAGCGAATCCAAAAACAATTTATAGTATTCATGAACAAGATATTGGGTTTGAACACATACCTAGGAGATAAGACATAAGAGTCTTACCTCCTACTGTTCACCTGGGGGAACGTTATCGCCACCACTATCATGTTGGAAAGGAAACTGTGGTGGTTGCAAAAGGTGCGGCGACACATGCGGCACAGGCAGATGAGCACTCATTTCAATGCCTTAGCGTTTGCCATTGAGCCGGTGGATTTGATCTTGCGCACACACTAATCGCAACGTTTCAACAAAATATCATAAATGTAGCATGCAATTTTGTTTCACACAATTTAACAATCCATTAAAAACTTAGTTTATCACCAAAAATAAAACCAAAATCCCATAGAAATTGATAATCGCGAAAATGAGGTTGAAATTGATTTTTGGTGGATGATTTGGGATGGAAATCACAAATTTTGTAAAGGGAATGATGAATTTGAGGGTTGGGAACGGTTTGGGAGGATGAAAATAGAGAGATTTTGGAGTTTTTGAAGTGGTTGTGGCATTTTTGTTTAGCGGGATGACTTTAATCAAATAGGGGCCCCACCATCGCGGCGGTGTGAGCACCTTTTTAAAACCATAACATTCTATTGTTTCACCGTCTCGACGGAGAAACACCTTTCCAAAAACTTAACTCTCTATTGTGTGACCGCCTCGGCGGTGGGGCGTTTATGCTGAAAACTTGACATCTTGATTTTTTACCGCCACGGCGGTGAGCCTACTGTTAGATTTTCATTTTTTTCTTCAAGTTTTCACACAAAGGCTCCACACCATGCATTTCCACTTTGCTATTTCAATGATTTTAAGTGCAAAATTCATCTCTGAATATCCTCACTCCTTAAACTCCAAACACATTCCGAGACCAATCCGGTATCCAAAAAAATAAAAATAATAGCAAAAATCGGATAAAAATTGATACCCTTAGTTTCAATTCAAAAAATGGTGTGCTTGCTTTATCGTCCCCAGCTGGACTTTCGTGTTGCTAAGTATTTTTTACCAAAATTCTCCATAGACAAGGAATTTGGGCTCAAATGCTCAGTCAGAACAAGATCAATGGCTTGAAGTCGGCTTCTCCTCTCTCTCCTTATTATTTTCAACATGAGCTCGATCTCGGGATTGAGAATCAAGAATTCCAAGCTTCTTCTTCATTGTTGGCACTTCTTGATCACACTAACACAATAAAACAAAAATAACAATTAAAAATAAAACAAAATAAATGTCAGGATTAACATTCGACCACTTAGTCACAATATCAACTTAAAATTCACACAATCCCCGATAACGGTGCCAAAAACTTGGTAGCGCGGATATGCCGCTACTTACATTCGCAAGTATATGAGGTCAAACTTTTAGAATAGTGGATCGGTTAAGATCGGGTATCGTGTCCACAGGAAAAGTGTGAATAATTGAGTACTGTAATTTGCGTAGTCTCATATTATCCTAACGATTCAATTTAATATTTAAATTAAACTAATTAAAATTACTTCTAAGGATTAATTCTAATTATGCTAATTAACTAGAGATCGATTTCATTCACTTAGTACCTATTTGGCTTAGTTTAGTTATCAATAATGGTAATTATCACCTTCAACAGTCTCGGTATCTATAACTCACTCGCTCCCTTTTCCGAGTGAAAAGCGAGTGAATACATAACTTCGTGTTGACGCCGAAGTCCCCTCTCGAATGCCTTTCTGAACACATAGCCATGTGAGTCTTGACCCAATCTCATGGATTGCACACTCTCCAACTCCCTTCCGAGTTATTGGATCGTCGCGTTGTGTTTAACCCTAGTCCGAATTCGGGGTTACCTCTTCCGAGTGTCAAACCCCGTATTCTCGGTTTATCGTAACAAGCATAATAAACATGAAATAACGGTAAACACAATTGGAATTGGATAATAAATCATTAAAATTAACTTATATTCAACCAAAAAGGTATTGACATGAATTACGTCTAACCCTAGCTAATATCTAACTAAACTAACATGATCTTGGCCATTAGAACATTAAACCAAGAGGAAATCACACTAAAACATTAAGATACAAAGATAGAACAAGGAAAAAAAAATCAAATCTTAAAGTGGAGTGGTCCACTTTCGCTAGAGATCGATCCGCTATTGTTCTTCTTCTTCGGCATGTAAATCTTCCTCTTTGATCTCTTCAAGATTAGCCAAGGATCACTTCCTAAACTAATCTATTATACTCTTAAATTATCTAAGGTGCAAGGGGTCTCCAAGCATCATCTTTACAAATTGGGTGAGAAAAGGTTTTATGTAAAGGTTTTGAAAATATCTCAGAAAATATCTAAAAAAAGATATTTCTGTGCAGAGTGTCATCGCCTAGGCGGAGGTTAAGTCGTTTGCTTTCTGCCTAGGCGATGGTTTCTTCGCCCAGGCGGGGGTTGGCATAAAACATTGTGACTATTTTCCGCCTAGGCGGTGGTTTCTTCGCTTAGGCGGCGAAGCAACTCTCAACTTTCTGACGGTTCTCCGCCTAGGCGGTGGTTCTTGTTCCTTTTTCAGGACATCCTCTGCATTCTCACTGCCGCAGCGGTGTCTTCTGTGATCTTGAAACCTTATTTCTTCAACGTTTCTTCACCGTTTTTCCACCGTTTTCGCTCGTTTGTCGTTTGTTTGCATCCATACATCTGAATTAACTAAAAACAAACTAAAACGCAATTAAATATAAATAAAACACTTGAAAACTACCAAATTTGGTTGAAAAGTAGATAGATATTTTACACCTATCAGGGTGCTTTTGTTAGAGATAGTGAGTGGACAAAGGAACTGAAGTTTTTGCCACCCCAATCACCACCACAACCTTTTGGGACATGTAAGAAAAACATGGACGGATCCACTCTGGGCCTAGTGAGGACTTTTTTTTTGGTTTTACTTATATTTTTTTTAATTAATGCACACAAAAAAAAATGATTATGACTCACATTTTAAATTATTTAAAAAATAAATTCCATGATTTAAAAAAATATTTTTGCTAGAAAAGAAAGTGGATATGATGTAAATTAATTAAATTTGAATTTGTTGACTGACAAAAATTGATAAAATTAATCCTAAGTTATGATTATTCGCTTGTTATTTTATAGCATATCAGTATAGTTAACTTATACATATATATTTAACTTTTATGATTATTTATGAAATTTTTATTAGTTTTTTATTTAGTCATTATAAAACGCCCTCAATCACTAAATTTTCTTCGTCCTCCTCCTGAGAAAGTAGCCATTTTTTTTTTCTTATTTTACTCTCTATAATTGCTATTATGAAGTGTTCTCAACTTTTAAAAATGGCTATTTATTAGGCATGGCTGCTTTGAAAGGAAGAGAGGGGCTTGGAGCTAGTGGATGAATGTTTGGGGGATTCATACGAGGTATCAGAAGCTCGGAGGTGCATTCAGGTGGGGTTATTGTGTGTCCAAAAGCTTCTGGACGATAGGCCAGCCATGTCGTTGGTTGTGCTTATGTTGGGCAAAGAAGAAGCGATACTGCCTCAACCAAAAGATCCTGGTTTCTTTGTGGAAAAGTGCGCTGCTAATATAGAGTCATTGATCACGCCACATTTTATGCGACTTTTGGAATTGGAGCAAAACGGAATAAATTGCACGTTTTAGGAAGTTTTGATGCATGTTCGTAATCAAGCCATAACTTTCACCTTTGAACTCCGATTAAGGTGATTCAAGATGATATGAAAAGATAAGAAAAATATCTACAACTTTCTTGTTTTGTATTTCTCCAGAATCAGATTAGATTATGGTCGAAATGGAGCTTGAAGTGGCTATATCTATCCTGCCTGCGGTCCAATTTGAAGAAAAATGGAGATAACCGAAAACTCGACCCGCGAACCAATCCGACCCACGGGTCATACTTGGTCCATAATAATTTTATATAGCATTTAAAGGCTAATGAGATCAATGACCTTTTAATGAATGACAATTAATTTGTCAAATCTCAATTAAGGTGATGAGTTATTCATTTGGAAATTGTGGGGAGTATTCCGTTACATTACCACTACAAAGGCCACTAATGGTTAATTAAGGCCATTTGAGAGGAATTAAAGAAGGAAAGTGAGGAGCTAAAAGGGAAGAAAATAATGAGAATTAATATTTAATTGATTCAAGGAAATTTGCAATTATTTGGTGATTGGTCCATCTTGAATTGAAGTTTTCTTTTTTTATTATTTTAAGGGGGTGGCGGCTGACTTGAAAATAAGGGCCTCAAGGGTGTATTTTAAAAAGGTTGACTTTTGCATTAAGTGGGAGCCGACAGCCTTTTTTTGATTATTCATTTTTCCTTCGTCTTGAATTTTAGTTTTTTCTTTGCTTCCAATTTTGGACTGTCGGATTCTTTTGAAACTTCTTCATGTTGAATAATGCTTGTCGAATATATTGACGATTAAATAAAAAACAAATCGATTAACGGCTAATCTTCTTCTAACCAAGTTAGAATTGTGGTATGTATTTTAATTTATACAATATTATTTTTAGATTAATTTTAGTTTATATGTAAATAATTATATGATGATGAATTATGTGCTTGAAATATAGTTTAAATTGTGATTGAAATTAATCTCGAGATGTTCTTGTAGAGATTTCGATTTTAAAATCAATTATTATTAGAACGTTAGATCTCGTACCTGTGGTCTAAATCTAACGATCATATAATCGTATTATTATAATTTAATTATTTGTTTGGATGGTTTATGCCTAAATTGTAATTCACCCTAAATTAGAATAACATAGGAATTGCATCATAAAGATAAATCATGCTGAATAATAATAAATCGAATCTTTCTGAGTAGTTCCGGATTGTAGTTAAGAACGCTCGTTTATACAAATCTAAATTAAAAAGAAGATACGAGAAAAATATAATTCCAAAATACGAACTCCACAATTCCTAACCCGGTTTCCTATATTTATTGTCTAGATTTACTATTTTCTTTTCGTGCATTTAAAAACCAAAACTCTTTTTTTTTTTTTTTTTTTGTTAAAGAAAGAAAAATAATTAAAAATTCATAATTACAAGATCGATCTCTGTGGTTCGACACCCTACTCGAACACCATACTATATCAGTATCGCGGTACCAATTAAGGGTATTATTTTTAAGCGATCAGTCATCAACAAAATATTCAAATCATATAGAGACCATAACAGTACTTGAAGCTAGGTAGAGAACAGAGGATTCATCATAATAGTATTTTTTGTACAAAAGAGCTAATGATGTGTTTTTCAGACATCCCTGAAACATTTGTGTCAAAAACAAAATTTTAAGATTTCGATTTGTTTTATGGTTTGATCCATTTTTTTAACTCTTTGAGGTCGCATGATCATGTCGATCTAAAAAAGATTTACCTTGTATTTGGTTGTGCGGAGTTCAAGTCTTGAAATTGAAAATTAGAAATGAAGGCAAGTAAAAATTTGATTTTTATTTTTTAATAATTAATATAATTAGGTGAAACCATATATTTAGTCGATAATTCAGGGTATTTAGGAGATAATCACCAGGCTTGGACTTTTAGGCCCATTTGGCAAAGTCTGCAGGTCTCTGTCAGGCCTGTGGTGGTGAGCTGATGGAGGAGAGTGGAGATCCGTAGAGTTCTGGAGAAGAAATGAGCTGGAATTGGGAGCTAGTCGAGGTGAATGACTGAGTCCCTAAAGTTGGCCGTCTCATGTACAACGCAGAGCTCACGTCCCTGCAAGGCACCTTGTTCCTCCCTGGGTGCAAATGAGATTTCAGGAAGGAGCCGTGGTCGGCGTATGTTGCAGTGTAGCGCTATAGATTTCAGAATGCATCCATGTCACTACGAGAATAGACGCGTGGTTAGGTCTCTGGTGCTGACTCAGTGGTGCCCGAAAATACTTTCATCATATGCGAAGAAAAGATGGGAAATAATAGGTCCTTTCTTAGAAGTTTTAATGTATCTTTATTTTCGTCTTTTGGTATACTCAATGATAAGGTGTGATAATCTTTCCATGCGCAAGACAAACAAATAAGAAGATAGAGGATCTCTCTATCTGAAAGGTGAAAACTGTTGAAGAGGTTCCACGTTCCATAGAATAAACAGAGAAGAATTTTTTTATGCAGCTCAACAGGGATATCCAAACTTGGGGAAGATTGAAAAAAGTGAGTTTCTTCAATAAAATCTCAGCTTAATCTATCATATACTTTTTCAAGGTCCAGTTTCAATATTAACTCCCCTTCTCTGATTTTAGTTCCTCTAGGATAATGATTGATTTGTTGAGCAATAATAATGTAATCAATAGTCATTTTATCCGGAATAAAACTATTTTGGAAAGGCCCAACAATAACCTTCAGGAGGGTCTAAGCCTAGCAACAATAGGTTTAGTGACAAATTTATAAAAAGAGTTGCATAGGCTTATGGGTCCAAATTGGGTAATTGTTTCAGGCATATTACTTTTAGGAATAAGGGCAACAAAAGTTTAATTGTTTCTTTCTATCATACTCTTATTAACAAAACATTTCGATACAAAATCATAAAAATCCTTACACACAATGTCCCAAATTTTATTGAAAAAGATTGCTTGAAAACCATCGGTTCCAGGAGCTTTAAAGTGTTGTGTATTGTTCAAGGCAACTTTAATTTCTTTTTCATAATGGGGCAAAAATATGATCTCTTTCCCTTATGATGAAATTAGATCTATTTTAATTGGGCCATTGAAAACTTGACTTTTCTTCTTTAAATAAATTGATAAAATAATCTTGAATGATATTTTTTAATGAACTTAGGTTCACTAACCCAGTTTTAGTTATAGTCTTTGAGGTATAAAATTTTGTTTATTTTCTTTTTTTGGTTGGTAGCAATATGAAATTTTGTAGTCTTGTCAAACAAAAGTAGGCCGTTTGATTCTAGGTTTTTTATATCAATATATTTTCTCTTGTCTAAGAATCAATCTATACTTTTGATATAAAATTTTCTCCAGATCATCTAGTTTTTCTGTGTATCTAATTTCTCGAGTTTTTTGAATCTCAGTAAGCATGGTCAGTAAATTATTCTTAGTTCTAAAAAATATTTTCGAAAACGTCTCTAATTTAGATCATGATATCCTCCATAAACTGATCAATTTTATCAAGCAAATTATTTAGAGGACCACAAATTTTAAATATTTATTAGGAAATTAGGATGAGATAATCACATAGCTTCAAATCTGAAGGGTCTCCTAATTCTTTGAGAAGAATCAATGCCTAAAACATCGATAATCAAAGCAGAGTGATCAGAGTACGTACGAAACATAGTTTCCACCACCTCCATTTCTAATATGTTAAATTAAATTATATTTTATGCCCTTTAAATTTACATTTGAATTTATCAGATAATTTTTTATTCAATATCTTTTTATATTTATAAATTAAAAAATCAATATGATACCACATGAGAATCTCTATTCCCCTGTAATAATATAAGGGTATCTACATCTCTTTTTGATAAATGTACATCCCATTTAAAAAATTTAAAAATATTTTAAAATTAATCTTTTAGCCTTGTCAAAATAGTTTTACCTTTTTTCAGTTCTACCCATTAGTTTTTCTTAAAAATGTACTAACCACCCTCCTACACTCCCCTCCCTCCTCCCGCCAACAACCCCCCACAACCTGCCCCCATCGACACCACCCATCTGGTTTTTTTCTTCTCTCTCCTAAACCCTCACCTCCAATCCATCGGATCTGCATAGATCCAATAGAGTTGGGGGTTAGAGTTTGGGGGAAAAAAGAGAGGATAAAATTCAGCACAACACGACTGTCGGCACTGACATTGGTTGCTCGCCAAAGAAGGAAAAAAATTGTAAAAAATTTAAAAAAAGAAAGAATATATGTGCTAATAATTCAAAGAGTAAAATAACAATTACGTTAAATAATTTTTATTCACTTTCTTAAGAGGTGCAGGCACGAGAAAAGCATGCCAGCTTCCACACGTCTAAAACGGCGGCTCCATTGCCTATTTGCCTCCCCATTATTGTCAAACTTAATTTACTTTCAGACACCTAATTCTTTTAATAATACACCACAACATCCCAGGAGTTGACTTCGAATTTCATCTCATCATTTCAAAAGGAAAAAACAAAAATACATTTCCTACGATTTTGTGCTTCTCAGATTCCACTTCCGACAAGTTTTGCTCCAAGAAATGATCATTAAAAACTTTGTTTTCTGTGCTTTGTTGTATTCGTCAATCTTCTTACAACTCTCCATATCCCAAGACACAATCACTCCAAACAAATCCATAGCCGATGGTGATACTCTGTTTTCCCCAAACGGAAGATTCGCTTTGCGATTTTTCTCTCCTGGAACCTCTAAAAACAGATTCCTTGGGATATGGTTCAGAGCAACCCCTGATGTAGTTGTTTGGGTCGCCAACAGAAACAACCCGATTTCAGATTCGGGAGGAACCTTAACAATCAGCGAAAATGGCAAACTGGGTCTTTTCAATCGAACCCGTTTCGCTATTTGGCAATCAAATTTATCAAGAATTGCGGTAAACCCAGTTGGGAAGCTTTTGGACACTGGAAACTTCGTCGTTCTCGACACGAGTACTGATGATGAAAACCGCGTTTGGCAGAGCTTCGATTTACCTTCCCAAAGGCGACTTCCGGGCATGAAGATAACAGAAACCTCGTACTTAACATCGTGGCGAACCGACGATGATCCATCGGTCGGGAATTTCAGTTACAAAATCGAAAATCACGGGCTGGCTCAAACATTCATTGGCTCTGAATCGAAAAAACAGTTTCGAAGTGGGACGTGGAACGGGGTACGATTCAGTGGGTGGCCTGAATTAAATAGTCCATCTTTCGTACGCAATTTCGAGTTTAACGGTGATCGTCTGATTTCTGTTTCCGAGTCCTACAACAGCTCGGTCCTCACCAGACTGAGCTTGACCCCGTCGGGTTTGCTCCTCCGGTACCTAATGGATGAAAAAAAACCAAAAATGGGATCTAATTTACACTGAACCAAACGACCCCTGCGATAATTACGCCCATTGTGGTGCTAACAGCATTTGCATAATCAATGAATCACCGATGTGCCAGTGCTTGCACGGGTTCACACCGAAATCGCAGAGAGAATGGGATGTTCTTGAATGGTCTAGTGGCTGTGTAAGAAAAGAGGAACTGAGTTGTAACAGTGAAGAAGGTTTCCTCAAAGTTGAAAGTGTGAAGTTGCCTGATCTTTTAAGGTTTTGGGTGAACACTAGCATGAACCTGGATGAATGTAGAGCCGAGTGCTTGAAAAACTGTTCTTGCACTGCGTATGCAAGTGCTTATGTTACTGACGGAGGCCGTGGCTGTTTGATGTGGGTTGGAGATTTGGTTGATATTAGAGAGATTAGAGTTAATGACAGTGATCAAGATATCTATATACGCTTACCGGCTTCTGAATTAGGTACAATTTTTTTTTTTATAAGATTTTCTAGCTTTATTCAAAATTATGGAAAAAGAGATTAATCCATATTTTTTTTTTGATCTTTTTGTGTTCTAGATATCAATATTTTGTTCCACAAGAAGAGAAATTTTTGGAAAATTGTATTAGTTTCCATTGTTTCGGGGATGATAATTTTGGGCTTGGTTTCCGGATGTGTTTCTATGAAGATAAGATCAAAGAGAAGAGGTAACTTTGATTTAAATTCTCCTTTTATATTAGAAGTCTTACAATTTGTTTAAATTTATGATTTTAATTCTGAAGTGAAAAGGAAGGAGGACTTAGAATTGCCTTTATTTGATTTGGCAACCATTGCCTTTGCAACAAACAACTTCTCTCCCGCAAACATGATTGGAGAAGGTGGTTTTGGTCCTGTTTACAAGGTAAAATTCGTGCGTCTATCTATATATATATATATCCTAGTGAAAAAAATTTCTTCTACAATTGTAGATTTAAGACAACGGGGTTTTGACACTTCGTATCCGTGAAGTTTGACCAAAATCTCACATTGGTCCCCATGGTTTTAATTTAAACATATAATATATAATAAAATAAAAACAACCTTAATACCCCCCCAAAAAAAAACTTAAAGTTTCCTAGTCATCCCACTATAGTCCAAATAATTATACTGATTACAATTTTGGGCAGAAAACAGTCACTTGCTGCACATATGACTAGGACTTTATGAGTATTTTCAGCCTCTTTCTTTTCCTCCTTCCGTTCTCTTTTCAACCCAAATACTTAGAATTCACACACACATATATGCAGGTTGTTTTTATAGAACATTTGCAAAGGAAAAAGAAAAAGGACGGAAATATCCTTAAGGTCGTCATAAAAAATAGTTAGGTGCATGGACGATAAATGTTTGTCATTCAAAATTGTAATGTATCTATTGATTTGGACTGAAGTAGGGTTATCACTAAACTTCAAGGTGTCATGCATTCAAATTGAAATTACAGGGACAAAGTGAAACAATGGTCAAACTTTAGGGGTGCAAAGTGTCAAAACCTATAAGACACAAATATTGATATATGCAGGGAATATTATCGATGAAACAAGAAATAGCGGTGAAGAGGCTGTCGAAAAATTCACGACAAGGTCTGCAAGAGTTCAAGAATGAGATAGCTTCGATTTCTAAGCTCCAACATAGGAATCTAGTGAGGATGTTAGGATGTTGCATTCAAGGAGAAGAAAGGATATTAATCTACGAGTACATGTCCAATAAAAGCTTGGATTACTACATTTTCGGTACAATATTTTTTGTCTAATTTAGTCGAGAATAATTTGCTTACTTATATGTTTTTCATTCAAACTTTCCATAATGGTGTGTTAGATGACAAGAGAAGCAATTTATTGACATGGAGAAAACGGTTTGATATAATCCTGGGGATTGCTAGAGGACTACTCTATCTTCACCAAGATTCAAGACTAAGAATTATTCACAGGGATCTAAAAGCTAGCAATGTTCTACTAGATGGTGATCTGATCCCAAAAATTTCTGATTTCGGGCTAGCTAGAGTATGCGAAGGTGACCAATCTTATGAGAAAACAAAAAGAGTTGTCGGAACATAGTAAGTTTTATAATTATTATAGTTAATCCAGTTTTCTCTCTCTCTCTCTCTCATAGTTAAGATGTGTATATATTAATAATGTGATGCAGCGGTTATATGTCTCCAGAGTATGCAATTGACGGGAAATTCTCTACAAAATCCGATGTCTTTAGCATAGGGGTGCTTTTGCTAGAAATAGTGAGTGGACAAAGGAACAGAGGGTTTTCTCACCCAAATCACTACCACAGCCTTTTGGGACATGTAAGAAAAACACGGGTGGATCCACTATGGGATAAATGGCCCCATTTTACTCATTTTAAATTATTAATAAAATATTTTTCATGATTGAAGAAATATTTTTACCTAAAGGAAGTAGATATGATATAGATTAATAAAATTTGAATTTAATAACTGGTGAAAATTGATAAAATTAATCATAATTTAAGATTATTTACTTGTTATTTTATAGTGTATCAATATAGTTATACTCGGCCACTATAATTTCTTCGTCCTCCCCCTAAGAAAGTAGCCATTTTTTTCTATTTTACTCTCTATAATTGCTATTCTGAAGTGTTTTTAACTTTTAAAAATGGCTATTTGTTAGGCATGGCTGCTTTGGAAGGAAGAGAGGGGCTTGGAGCTAGTGGATGAATGTTTGGGGGATTCATATGAGGTATCAGAAGCTCGGAGGTGTGTTCAGGTAGGGTTATTGTGTGTCCAGAAGCTTCCGGAAGATAGGCCAGCCATGTCGTCTGTTGTGTTTATGTTAGGTAATGAAGAAGCGATACTGCCTCAGCCTAAAGAGCCTGGTTTCTTTGTGGAAAGGCGTGCTGCTAATACAGGGTCATCCATAGACAATTCGAATCATATAGAGACAATAACAATACTTGAGGCTCGGTAGAGGACAAAGATTCATCATAATAGTATTTTTTGTGCAAAAAAGCTAATGATATGTTTTTCAAACATTCTTGAAACATTAGTATGAAAATAAGAATTTGAAGACTTCGATTCCTACAGATTTCTGGTAGTAATGGATTTGTTTCTGCAAGCTTCAGAAAGTTGTAGGGCAATTTCTACAAGTTCTAAAAAGTTTTAGGGTAGTATCTACTTGTTCCAAAAACTGTGGGGCAATCTCTATAGGTTCCAAAAAGTTACAGGGTTGGTTATGCATTTTTTAGAAAGTTGGAAATTGGTGGAGATATGTAGAAGTTGATAACCCAAGTGGATTGGATCTTATAAAGTCCACCAATATCCCGTAGGTTAGGCTCAGATTGGTCTAAAGTGTAATATCTCGAAAATTTATATTTTTGAAAAAAAAAATTATTTTATAAAAGTTAAATAGTTTTAAGACGATTTTGTGAATTTGTGATATTAATATATACTTAATAATTTTTGGAGTCAAATATTAAATTTATATTTTTGAAAATATATTTTAATATTTTGGGTCGTTTTGTAAATTTATGATATAAATGATATTTGATAATTTTTGGGAGTTAAATGTAATTATTAGGTTTAATATAAATTATTTTATAATTATGGGGTACTGCGTTTAATTTCTCATAAACTTACCAATTAAGGAAGTGATTTTGGCCGAAAAAAAAACAAAAAAAAAAACAACAACAATAACAACACCAACACCGGCAACATATTTTCTACTCACCGATATAATGTATAATATATATATATATATATATATATATATATATAATTTGTATGATATAGAGAAAGGAGGAGTTAACGTAGATTGGAGAATGATAATAGTGATAAGAATAAACATATAACATATATAGAGAAAGGGATGAGCATATTGGGGAAATGAGGGGTGTCACGTTGGAAAAGAGATAAATGGGAGGAATATAAGGGAAAAGTGGATCGGAGAATGATAATAGTGATAAAAATAAACATATAACATATATATAGAAAGGGATGAGCATATTGGGGAGATCGGGGGTGTCGCATGGGAAAAGAGATAAATGAGAGGAATATAAGGGAAAAGTGGAGAAAGTGAAAAGGGATGTAAAACATCATATATATATATATATATATATATATATATATATATATATATTAATAAGGGAAAAGTGATGGATGATCAAAGACCAGAGAAAAAAAAAAAGGGTAAAGAGGAAAATTAGAGTGTAGGGAGTTAGCTTGATGGTGGAATTTCACATGACAGAGGAGGAGGAACGAAAAGAGATCTCTCTATTAATTTTTCACTAATTATCAATATCGGGATCAAAGTAGAATTTCTAACTCTTCTAATATGTGTATTTAATTTTTTTATTAGGAGATTCATCTTATTATTGTCGTTAAATTTTAACTGTTAAATTTATGAAGTAATTGTGATTATGTAAAAATTATGTGAAAATCATACTTATGTGATTTATTTGTTGTATTAATTAAATGCACGTATTAGCGGGGTTGAAGTTCTACTGAGCATTGGTTGACAAATCCACAATTTTTATTGTAGGGCCGGTGAGAGCGAAATGATATCAGGAATTAAATAAGAAATTATATTTGTAATAATTGTATTTAATATTTACTGTTGTAAAAATTGATTCGATAAATTAAATATAATTATTGTCGTTGTATTGTAAAATTTAAATCGATAATTATAATTATCGCTGTAATCATATATTAAATTATAAATTTAAACGTTAGTATTAAATTGACTGGCTTCAGGAATTTATTTGGGTATTTAAAAATAATGCAGCGACAGGAATTTCAGCTGAATTTCTAATTCATTTGTAATAGTTGAATTTATTATTTAACGGTATAAAAAAATTGAATCAATCAATTCGATATCTGTGATTGTCGCCATTGTTTGTAAAATTTCTCGGATTATCAACCAAAATGCCTAAATTATTTCGGTTAAATAAAAATAAAAAAATCATCATTTGACAATTTAGAACATTACTTGTAACTGATTGGTTTATTATTACAATTATAATTGAGCTATGATCAATTATAATTTATTTGAGATATGATCATATTTAATATAATTATATAATATGGATTATTGATCATATCTCATTTACAAGAATACAACTGATTGGTTTATTATTTCGCCTTCAATTTAGCTTATATCAATATTATGATATAAGTGTCTTGGTGTTTTACGAATTTGTTAATACGAATCGGCAAATTTTTGTCGTCGGATTATAAAATTCTCATATTTTATTAATAATAAAATATTGGTCCTTTAGTTTTAGTTTTAATTCTCCTCTAGGAAAAATCGCGTAGTGGTTCTGGGGAATCGGGTCGTTACAGGTAGTATCAGAACGAATTTGCGACCGCTCTAGGTTTGGGTTATGATACCCATTGTTCATAATAAGTGAAGTAATACTTAAAAATAACTCATTAATTAAAAAAAAAATGTTGCTATGGAATTTCATTGTGAATGAAAAAAAAAAAAAAAGTGACAGATACCAACTAGGTAGAGATGGCAGTGGGAGAAAATGTGTTCAATGGACATGAACACGGGCCCTCGTTAGAAGTGTAGCTTGATTGAAGAATTGCTTGAGTCCTCTGCACATTAAGTTTTCACATTTTGGTCTTTAATACTCTTCTAAGTAAGTCATATTCATAATGACAGAACAATCCACAAACAGGAATGCTAATACCATTTGCTTGTTATTTAATTTTGATTATATGTATTAATCTGTTTTTAATATATATGTATCTCATAATATCTTTTCCAAAGGTGTCCTATCGCTAAACATTATGTTGACTAAATACATGAAAATATGAAATCAGGTTGTAGGCATTAACCTTGCTTTTTAGCATAATCTAAAAAAATAAAAAAGTAATAAAAAATTTGCATAGACATAAATTTGGCTATTTTATTTCTTAGTTTTATAGTTTGTTGATTTTGTATTTTGAATAGTGGATTTTCAGTAGTTGAATGTCATACGATAACTTGAATGCTAACATTAAATGTCAACCTTCGTGCAATTCAAATTGTGTTTGAAGTGGATAAAATTTTTATAACAATGAGTGAAATGAAAAAAAATAAAATGAAATGATCCAATTATGGAAAAAAAAAATAGTAAAATAAGATTAGGTGAGTGTCGTATTAGTTGTGGACCATAAGATATGTTGTGAAATTGAAAAGAGTGGCTTAAAGGTGTTTACTGTCTTCCATATAAATTATCAAATTATATTTTCGTATTAAATTGTGAAAAAAAAAGTGTTGATGAAACTGGATAATTTTATGATGTTAAATGGATTAAGGAAAAATTTAAAGCTGAAAAATGATTTTATTATTCTGTTATGCCATAGTATGATCTTGTTAAGAGGATATGTCTTGTGAGATGTGATTGATCCTTACTAGAGGGCATGTCCTGTAGAACGTTGTTGTTGTGGCCTGTCAGGAGGACAAGTCCTGCAGGTGATTAATAATTATGTTGTTGATATGTTGAGACCTGTCAGGAGGGCGAGTTTTGCAAGTGATTGATTATATTGTTGTGACCAGTCAGGAATGCAAATCTTGCAGGTGGCTGCCCCTACCATTGGGGATATTGAATGACCCTGGCACTGTTGGCCACCTTAGATGGTATAGTTGTATATGTTATGATACTGTTGTAACTCTCGATCATGAGGTGAAATGATCCTATGGTTAGTAGGAAAATATGTGTGTGGTATTTTATTATATATCAAAATGATTTGATTGGTGGATTTTAATGCATTATTTTATTGCGATAGTAACAGTGGAATTTTATTTTGGATCAGCGTGCGGTTATATTTATATTATATTTTGAAAAATGATGTTTGATAATTATACTTGATCCATAAATTCTTGTGCATTATCTTCTCTGTAAATTATCAAATTATATTTTCGTACTTAAAAAATTTTTTTTTTATTAAAATGGATTATCCGACTATGTCATAGTTGTCTTCTCGTCAGGAAGGCATGTCTTGTAAGATGTGGATTACTTGTCAGGTAAAACCTGCAGAGTGGATATATGTTGTTACCTGTTAGACAAGTCCTGCAGGGTTAATATTTGTTGTTACCTATCAGGCAAGCCCTGCATGATGGATATATGTTGACCTGTCAGGAGTGCAAATCTTGCAGGTGACTGCCCCTACCATTGGGGATATTAAATAAACTTGGCACTGATAGCCACTCAGATGGCACAGTTGGACATGTTATAGTACCATTGTAACTCCCGATCGTGAGGTAAACGATCTTATGACTGACAAGGATGTATGTTATTTTATTATAGACGTGTGAGTTGACTAGTTGATTTAAATTTAGTTGTTCTGTTATGGTGATATTTTTATTGAGATTTGGATACTGTCCAATGCGGCTATACTTTATTGGAAAATGAATTTTGATAAAAATATTTAATCCATAAAATATTTTATACTACGAAGACAGTACACCTATAAAGATAACTCAGATAGATATTGGTTCACAACTAGTGTTAGGTAGAGTCGGAGTGGGGGGTCATTATGAGACTTTTGGGAGTCAATTATTATTTTGAGATGTTAATTTAATTTAATTTTTTTGAGCTTAGCTGGTATTTTAGGAATCTGAGTGGGGGTTTTATGTAATTTTTTTTTTTATTTTTTTTACATTTTTCGTGATTATTGAACTTGTTATGTTACATGAGTATTTCTTTTCCTGTCATTTCGTTAACTATACGAATTTAGATCATGATCTGAATATGATCGTTAAACCAAGTTTCATGCTAGGTGTTTGAAATGTATTTGGGTGGTTAAGACATAGTTACACGTTGATGACATGTTTACGTGCTTCTGGATATTTATGTGGTTTGAGATATATTTATTTATTTCGAGATATATTTACAAGATTATTGCAAATTCGATATGGGTATTGGAGATGATTTTTTATTTTTTAGTCTCATGGGTCAGTCCACGTGGAGTTCGGGCTATCTGTTGCTTATGATGTTGGTTTGAACTTGTTGGTTGAAAATATTGGGTGAAAATTGATAAGTGTTGGTAATGGGATATGACAGTGGACTTGAAAAGTGATACCAAATAGAAAAAAATTATCGAGGCCGTAGACCTGTGAAATTGTGATAGACCCAATTTAGTGAGACTACCATAACGTATTAAAGATATATTAGTATTATTGTTATTTTCATCAGAATAGCACAGCGGGAGCATACTAGTAAGCTTCGATTTAACCGAGAGTGACTAATATGACAGTGCAGTGCGATCCTAAATTTTTATAGCTTGAACGAAATTTCGAGGACGAAATTTATTTAAGGGGAATAGATTGTAATATCCCAAAAATTTATATTTTTGAAAAAAAATAAATTATTTTATATAAGTTTAATATTTTTAAGACGATTTTGTGAATTTGTGGTATTAATATATACTTAATAATTTTTGGAGTCCAATGTTAAATTTATATTTTTTAAAATATTATTTTAATATTTTGGGTCGTTTTGTAAATTTATGATATAAAGGATATTTGATAATTTTTGGGAGTTAAATGTAATTATTGGGTTTAATATAAATTATTTTATAATTATGGGATACTACGTGTAATTTCTCAAAAACTTACCAATTAAGAAAATGATTTTGGCCATAAAAAAAAAAAAAAAAAAAAAAGGCCACATGTTTTCCACCCACCTATATATTGTGTGTGTGTGTGTATATATATATATAAAATACAATTTGTATGATATAGAGAAAGGAGCAGTTACACGTGGATTGGAGAATGATAATACTGATAAGAATAAACATATAACATATATAGAGAAATTGATGAGCATATTGGGGGAAATGAGAGGTGTCACGTGGGAAAGGAGATAAATGGGAGGAATATAAGCGAAAAGTGGAGAAAGTGGAAAGGGATGTAAAACATCATATATATTACTAATATATAAAAGTAGAGGGAGATATAAGCTTTCAATGAGATTTGAGAATGACTCCTTCAAGTTTTTTAGTAAGTTTTCATTTTTTTTTTCATTAATTATTACCACATTTTCCTAAATTCTTATTTTTTTGGGGGGGAAAAAATTACTGGTTAAACCCATAATTAGCCTTAATCTACCAATAAAACCAGCTTATGATTTACCGAACAACGCAGTCCCTAGCCTGATTTACTGTGCACCGATCAGTCCCAAATTTGCTTACCGTACATTTTTCGGTGACCGATTTGCCCCTTCGTTATACGCGCAAACGATTTCCATTTTTGAATCCGATTTTTCAGTTGTGAAAATATACTATAAATACCAAATCATGGCGATTTTTCCTAATATACGTTGCATTTCGAATTTCAAAATCAAGAAATCGTCGTGGACGCAGAGAGAACGATCGAATCAGAGCAGTATGGAAAGGCAATTGATGTATCATTCCGAGCCCATCAACAACAGGTAACACACATCCTTATTTGATATATGCCAATCGTAGTGATTTTACAAACATTTTGATATCAAGTTAGGGTTTTTCGATTGCAACGTGTATAAAGACCTAGTTTTTGGTTGATGAAGTTTTTGTTGTCGAACATACGTGTACGAATATGCTTTACGAACGGATGATACAATATTTTTAGTTGTGGATCGACATATATAGTAGTTTGGATGATTCAGGTTGATTCACAAGCACACACGGCATATGCGAAATGGAATGCAGTACATAACGCACATAACGTTGTACATATAGCGTGTTACATGTAACATAAGCATAATTGTGTGTTGATGCACATAACGTTGTATATATAGCATGTTACATTCTTAGGGTGTGTTACATTTTTAACAAGAAAAATGTGCATGTTACATGTAACATAAGCATAACTGTGTGTTGATGCACATAACGTTTGTACCTATAGCGTGTTACATTCTTAGGGCGTGTTACATGTAACAATAAACATAACTGTGTGTTGATATTACAATGTAACATCATTTTTTAAGAACGGAGGCGCGTTACATGTAACATCGATACATAACTGTGTGCTATATGGTGATATTACATGTAACATATTTAGTTTTCCAAAAGAGAGGGGGATCATGTGTTCTGATGTTTATTGGTATGTCAGTAGGGAGCATTTTTCGATTACATGCATGTGAAAGTATGAGGGGGTGAATGCAGTTTTGAGGATTGCCAACAACAACAATATTAGTGATTTGTGTAATAAGATTGTAAGCAAATGGCCAGAATTAGCTAAGTCAAAATTTGACTTGTCATACGCATTGCATGGCCATTCTAACTGCATGTTTGCTGACCAAAGCGACTTTGAGGAGATGATGTTGCTAACATCGCTTAAGAATATTGAGCTGTTGGATATATGCATCCCGAGAAGACTGAACGATTCTAGTGGATCGAACGGTACATCAATAAGCGCCACTGTACTGCTAAACAGTAGCGGAGACAGCGAAGGTGAACTTGACTACATAGGTAGTTGCGGAAACATATTGCAGCAGAGTAACGACAGGGTATTATTGTCATCTCAGTGGGCTAATGGGATCCAAGAGAAGGGTAAAAAATTCAGAGGCGGAACAAGCGAATTCCGGGATGTATTGAAAAAATATGCAATTGAGATTGGATTCAATTTCTGTTATTTAAAAAACGAAAAAGTACGTGTGACAGCTGCATGTGCACTTAGAGAGAAAAAGAAATGCCCGTGGTTTGTGCACGAACGTGTAATGGGGGAGAATGGTATATTCTACATTTGGAATTTGGTAAACAAACACACATGTGGATCTGCTTTTCGCAAAAACAAAAACAAACGAATGAGCTCAGAGATTGTTTTTGGTTGTTTGACTGATGACGTACGGATAAACCCGAAAACGCTTCCTGTTGATGTAGTTGACAATTTCAAGAGGCAATATGGTATTGAGATCTCATATCGCAACGCGTGACTTGGTGTAGAAAAGGCCAAAAATAGCGTGTTTGGGGATTATTCAACATCATACGACCAATTACGATGGTATGTTGATAAATGTAGACATATGAACCCCAGGAGTCATGTTACACTGGACTATGAAGAGGACACAGGACATTTCAGACGTCTGTTTATCACATTCGAACCATGTATTTACAGTTTCGCTTCTGTCAACCAATGGTGTTCCTTGATGGAACATTTCTTATCGGTCGATATAAAGAGAATTTATTAGCTACGACGACAAAAGATGGTAACCAAGGTGCTGTCAGTAAATGTTTTTCATATTTAGTGTATAGTACAACATTTTTTTCCCTGACACTAAACACTTAAATGTATGTTACATGTAACAGGATATATTACATGTAACAATATATTTTTTACAAGTAACATATGTGTTTATTGATTGAGGTTTTTGTGATTGGGTTGATTTTATAGGGATGTTCCCTATCGCATTTGTAATTGTGGATGCAGAAAATGATGAGAATTGGAATTGGTTTTTGTTTGAGTTCAGAAAGATTGCTGTGGCGGATCTTATGATCATGTTTATATCATATCGTAATAACAGTATATTAGAGGGAGTACGAAATGTATTCCCACATTGCCACCGTGCATACTGCCTATTGCATTTAAAGATGAATCTGAGAGCTGCAATGGCTAGGAGAAACACCACACTCAAGGAATTAATGATTCAGAAATTGAACGGGTTGGTGTATGCGCACGCACCGGAAGTTTATAAAATGTGTATGATCAGATAATGTATGAAGGCGGAGAAAAAGTTCAGTGATTCATGCATGATCTCTTTGCAATGAAATTCAGTAACCTTTTTTTTCCGGGGAAAACGTTACGGTGATTTGTTGATGAAGGAAGAACATGGAATATCAGCTCGTTCTTTGATTTGTTAATATCACAGCTATTTGATTAAGGGAAAAGATGAGGTGTTTGTTGCTGACGATATGTCGTCCTTTGATTTGTTAATATTATAGGCATTTGATGAGGACGTTGTTAAATTTTGTGGAGGTTTACAAAATTTAACAGAGCTTGTCGAAAGTAATTATAAACTATTACGGAAGGTTGATAAGGTGAGAGAGAAGCCCAAGAAGATGGAGAGAAGAATGACAAATGATATTAAGCATTTGAAAGGTGAGATAGAACGGATTGGTGATGAGAAAAACCAATTGCAGGCTGAGATAGAGAGGTTGATGGAAGAGAAAAAGAAAATAGACGAGAAGTTGGTAGAAGCCGAAGTTCACAATATTACACAACAGGCGAGTATGGTGGGAAAACTTGAAGAAACTGTTGTGCATTCGGTAACGCAATCCGTAGAGAAAGATAGGGAACATACTGAAAATATGACTAGTCTGACAAAGTTTTACCAGTGTGAGCTTGAAGACAGAGACAATGTAATTGTCAAACAAGCATCAATCATTGTTGCCCACAATTCACCTCCAAGGACGTCAATTCCAGCAAAACTGAAGCTTCGGCGCAATACGCATATAAAGTCTAAAACCAAGACACCAACATCGCTTGTAAAAAACATCAAGAGTCGCATCAGGACACGAAAGACTGATGATGACGCAGTCTACAAATACGATGTACCTGTCAAAAAACCGCGACGATTGAAGAAAAAGTATGATGTACCAGTCCCTGATAACCAAGGAACGGATAATGTTATCAAGAGCAATGAGCAACGTACATTGGCCCACAACGGCAATGAACCTCAAGAATTGCCTCCACGCAACAGTGTCGTTGCAAGAATGATTGCAGACGATGACTCGGACAAACTCAATCTGATTATACGGGAGGATGGACGTGAGTAAGTTTAAGTGTCAAATATGTTATTTGGAACGATGTACATGAGATGTACATCATTTTTGTTTTGCCTTTTTCATTTTAATGTAGAGCATTTGTTTCGGAAGCAAAATGGGTGTTCACTCAAGTATCTATTCTTGATTTGATCGGGTTGCTGTGGGAGACTTAACTCTCAAATATTGTGAGTTACTTTTTATTATAACAGGCGAAATGTTACATGTAACATTTGATAGTATACTTACATCCCGCGATTTTTTGTTTTTTTGCAATGTTACATGTAACATAACAAAGCCTAAAAATGTATGTTACATGTAACATGTAACACGACTGTCATGTTACTTACACTTTCTGTGTTTATTTAGAAATATGCAGATGATTATAACATTATGTGGGTGATTAATTAAACGTTTTTTAGGTCATCAACAGATGTATAGAGATGATAGGGGATATCATTGTAAGTTTTTCCAATGACAATGACACGGACCTTCACTGAAAATTCATATTTTGATTGAAGATTATTTTCATTATAATTAATTATACGTAATCTTATCTCTTCATCTCTCTCTCCAACCATTTAATAAAATTCTCTCTCTCCATTAATTAGTTACATATAACTTTTAAATAATATAAAAAAAGATGTATTAGCTTATTTTAAAACTATTATTTAAAGAAAATAGAAAATTTCAAAAATCCTCTAGGAGATTATTTACATACTATATACTATTTTTTAAAAATAAATGTGAGTGAAAAACAATAATTATTTCAAAGGTTGACATTATTTGTTTTTTAGCTTACAATTTTATTTTTATTTTTCAGCATTAATTTTTTTTTTCATACTTTCATACGATAAATTAAATATAAAATTAAATGATCAATTGTTATACGTGTAATATTCAAATAAAAAATATATATTGATATAATTTTTTCTTCACCCGCATAATATGTGGGTCTAAACCTCGTATATATATATTATAATAAGGGAAAAGTGATGGATGATTAAAGATCAGAGAAAAAAAAAAGGGTAAAGAGGAAAATTAGAGTGTGGGGAGTTAGCTTGATGGTGGAATTTCACACGACAGAGGAGGAGGAACGAAAAAAGATCTCCCTATTAATTTTCCACTAATTATCAATCTCGGGATTAAGGTAGAATTTCTAACTCTTCTAATATGTGTATTTAATTTCTTTATTGGGAGATTCCTGTTATTATTGTCGTTGAATTTTAACTGTTAAATTTTATGAAATAATTGTGATTATGTAAAAATTATGCGGAAATCATAATTATGTGGTTTATTTGTTGTATTAATTAAATGCACATATTAGAAGGGTTGGAGTTCTACTGAGCGTTGGCTCACAATCCCACAGTTTTGATTGCAAGGCCGGTGAGGACGAAACGGCACCGGGAATTACATAAGAAATTATGTTTATAATAATTGTAGTTAATATTTACCATTGTAAAAATCAATTCGATAAATCGAATATAATTATTGTCGTCGTATTGTAAAATTTAAATTGATAATTATAATTGTCGCCGTAATTGTATATTAAATTATAAATTTAAACGTTAATATTAAATTGATCGGTGCCAGGAATTTATTTGGGTATTTAAAAATAATGCGGCGACAGGAATTTCAACTGAATTTCTAATATGGATTATTGATCATATCTCATTTACAAGAATACAACTGATTGGTTTATTATTTCGCCTTCAATTTAGCTTATATCCATATTATGATATTAGTGTCTTAGTGCTTTACGAATTTGTTAATACGAATCGGTGAATTTTTGTCGTCGTATTATAAAAATTCTCATATTTTATTAATAATAAAATATTGGTCCTTTGATTTTAGTTTTAATTCTCTTCTAGGAGAAACCACATGGCGGCCCTGGAAAACCAAGTCATTACATAAAGCATGAGTCCAATACGATCAAGGCATAAGTCAATATGGGCTTAGCCCAACACGAATAGTCATAACACCATATGGGCTCAACATTAGTTATACCAACAGAGTTAAACTAATGAGCTGACCTCCTTTGAGGAGGAGGGTTGAACTGATAAGCTGATCTCAATCAAGAAGGAGAGATATATAAGTTCAGCACATGAGACCAAGCTCAACTTATTAATACCTAGAACAAATCCAACTGAATGATGGAGATCTATCAGTTACGATCGTAGAGACTGTTATGATATTCTACTTAAATGTTGGGACAATTATAAACTTCCATGTGAATGCTAAGACAGTTACAATTATGGCAAAAGAAGTGAGAAATAAGGTACTCTTATTCTCTATATATCATGTCATTCGGGCAAAAGACACGCACAAGCTTTTTACTCTATAAGACATGTTAACTTATTCTCACGTCGAAGGGTATTTGGTTGATACCACACTAATATCTCAAGTACTAATCTCAAGTGTTGTAGGTATTATACATGTTGAGAGAGAGTTTACTGTTGACTAAATTGTGCAACATCAAAATTCGTACAGAGAAAGAAGAAAAAGTATCTCGACTCCAATTATCTAGACGAAAATGATTGGTTCGTGAAAGAGAAGAATTTCATAGGTGCTGCGAAGATCGCCACGAAAAAGATGAGAGCGTTGTCGATGCAGCACAATAAGCAGTGGTCGCAAAAAAGAAAGAAAAACAAAGAAATAATCGTTTAAGCTGATACCATGTTAGAAAGATAATTTCTCGTATATTCTTATCTCAAATAGGCATCTACCTGTATAAGTAAAAAGAGTAAATCTTGGAAAATAAAACCCTAAGTCATACAATTATTATTGATTGATTGCACATTTATTTTCATTATTTACAATTATGGAGGAACTGAAATCATGGTGGTTTAACACTTGTTATGTGTTGAAGGTCACATTGTGGATTTCAACCTTAAAACATTTGAAAACACAAACAATTATTTGCTTACATTCTTTTGTTAACAAACATCTTTCGAGGTTGGCAAATAAAAACAACAGAACAACAATTATCTGGTAGAAACATATTCGAGCCTTGATCTCCAAAATTCATCGGTGATAATATACGATACTTAAGAGAAAGAAATGCAGAGTTAGCTTATATAAAGGAACTCTAAATTTTGAATTTTGAATTATATACTTTCCCAAATGATAGTCTGGAAAATCTGCATTAATATACCAAATGTAAATCCCAAAATTTTCAAAAAGTATACGTGATTTTAAGAACTAATTGTATCTTTGACTTCCGAAAACAACTAAAGATTTTAGGAAGGGTACAATGGACATTTGGAAATTTACATTTTAAAAAATAGGATTAAAATCAATGCAAAATTAGATTTCAAGGTTTAAAAACGACAAAAAAAAATAAAAAATCGTGAGATAATTTATGGGTTATTTATTATTGTTGGTGTCTGGAATTGGTCCAGCCAGCAGTATGGTCCGAACACTCTCGGATCAGGGATGAAGAGATAATCTCGCGTCTTTCCGTGTTGCAGCCGGGTTGGTTGGCCGAACTGGCTTGAATACGAACCCGGGTCTTGATTTCCTTCCTTGCTCCTGGCCGCTGTCAGGGCTGAGCTCCTGGTCGCCACCTGCACAAGGGACGGTCAGGTTGTTCCCGACGTGTCCCCTCCGGCGTGAGAGTAAGGATCCGGGGAGAAAGATAAGTTAGAGAGTTACTATTACCTCGACCTGTTTGACCGATCTGAGGACAAGTTTCTCTCTCTAGAATGATTTTCTCATGTCTGTAAAGTGTGGAGGAAGCCTCCTATTTATAGGTGAAAGAGTGATTAACATAAACAACATTAAGACCTTAATCTCAAGTTACCAGTAAGCAGTCAGGCACGTGGATGACACGGAGGATTAGAGCCATGGGCCTGGGCCTTGGGCCCATCACTGTAGAGGATGAGGTCGGCACCCGACCTCCTGAGATGGTAAACGAGGTCGGTCGCACCAGCGGAGATCGGTCTGGGCACTCTGACCTCCCGCCGGCTAATGAGCATAGATCAGGCAGGCCACTCGCGAGGAGGTCGGTTTGGGTACACTGACTTCACACGGGTTGCCGAAAGAAACTAGTCCGGGCTGCCTATTTGCCGGGCTGGAACGCAGGTAGGTCGACGGCCGACGCGACCTTAATCGGCGGACACGTGGAGGGGCCCAACTTTACCCATATCAATTATTATTAATTAGGATATTAGTAATTTTTTTCTAAATTAAATTCTATTCTGTATATTAGGATATTAGTAATTAAATTTATTTTTTTTCTAAAGTTAAGGATTATTAATTATGATAGGGTCATTTACTTCACCTGGAATGAGAAAAAGGGGCACTTAATGCCCGCCTCCACACATCAAAAACGTTGACTTTCGCGGCGTATTTGCCTCACTATCATTTAATTATTGTCAAACTTACATTACTTTCAGACATCTAATTCTACCAACAATGAAACACAACATCCCGAGACTTGACTTCGAATTTCATCTCATCATTTCAAAAAGAAAAAACACATTTTTGATGATTTTGTGCTTCTCAGATTCCACTTCGATCAAGTTTTGCATCAAGAAATGATCATAAAAAACCA
The DNA here is from genome assembly GCA_016647705.1 of Eucommia ulmoides. NCBI lineage: Eukaryota > Viridiplantae > Streptophyta > Magnoliopsida > Garryales > Eucommiaceae > Eucommia > Eucommia ulmoides. Next base: position 2,087,964 of record CM028326.1, on the reverse strand, counting down.
GTTTTTTTTTTTTTTTTTCTATACTTTGTTGTATTCATCAGTCTTCTTCAAATTCTCCATATCCCAAGACAGTCACTCCAAACCAATCTGATACGATCCTGCCCCCATAAATCACCCTCATATCATGGCTCTCATGCATGTGCATGGAATCTTCTATTGTTTGTTATTTTGTTGGTTTGATATTGTTAGTTGTTATTGTTTGTTATTAGCTTAGGTGGCTTTGGTAACTGTTTCAATTTCTATTCCAGCAGTGGGATGGGAATGGGATGGGAATTTTGTTTTCTTTTTGGGAGTAGAATCGCGTTTGGTAACGATAATTTTTTTTTTTTGTTTTGGGAAGGAAATTATGTTTGGTAACGATTTTATCCTAAAATCTTTTTTTTTTTTCTTTTCTGTTTTGGCCTGACGGTGGTGGTGCCGTCGCCGGCCGGTCGGCGGTGCTCCGGCAACGGCTGCCGACGGTTCTCTGGCGTCGGAGATGGCGGTGCCCCCCGCCGGCGATGACCGGACGGCGGTGGCGCCGGCGACGCCGGCCGGAAGACAATGGCGCCGTCGCCGGCAATTGCCAGAAGTGGCCGGAAAATTTCCGACCGAACGGTGACCGGCGACGGTCGCCGGAGATGACCGGAGGCGGTGGCGGACGGTGGCCAGCGGCGGCGGACGGTGGCCGGCGGCGGTTGGCGGCGGCGGGCAGGGGTTGGCCGGTAGGTGAATAGTAACCATGGATTTTGGGAATGGAATGGGAAAAATGAGAAATAACTTTTTTTTGTTTCTCATTTCTTAAGAAAAAAGTGGGCACAATTCTCAAATGGGAATAAAATGGAAACAAAAACAAAAATTACCAAACCCTATTCTCAAACAAAATTCTCAAAAATCTGGGAATGTAATGGGATGGAAATGGTTACCAACCGGGGCCTTAGTTGTTGTATTGTTTAGCTCTTGTGTTCATGGGGATGTGAAATAAGAAATGACTGGTGCCTCTAGTTCTTCATCTTCTTCCTGAATTATATGTTTTGATTTCTTCTGAATTTCTTGAGATTTCGGACAAGTTTGATAAAAAATAAAGTGATTAAAATTGATTATATTAAGTACTTAATTAATTAAATTTATTTAATAAATATAATTAATATCACTTAATTAATTAAGTTAACTTAAAAATTAAGTCAAAATGTGAATAAAAAATTAAGTAAAAATCTCTTCACTTATTTCATTTTGCTTAATGCATTCCATTATTTTTCATTTTAAAAAAATTATATTTGACTATTTTACCCTTGATCCCCAGGAGCGTTTAATTAGAGTTAAGATTAACGAGAATTAAATTAATTTTGGATTATTTTATGATTTTAATTTTATTTTATATTTAAATTATTGTTATAATTTAATTTAAACAATCAAACTACATAACAAAATACATAATATTTACATATTTTTTTGGTTAATTTCTATTTTTAATTTTAATATAATTTTTTTTTTAAAAAAAATGGTATCCTAATTTTATTGTGTTGTTCTCAATTTTTCATTTTTTTTTCTTCACATTATCTTGATTCAAAAATAGTTATGTAAATTAAACAATTTTTAGCATACAAATTTTGTACTTATCAAACAAATAAAAAAAAAATTCAACACTTAAATTTTCAACACAATTTTATCAAACAATCTTTTTAAATTTTCAGCACTTAAAAATTAAATCGTCATCAAACAAATCCTTTTCTCTTATTGGAGCTTGCACGCTCGAAGAGAGTTTTTCTTAACCTAATCTTGTTTAGGGTGTATCAAAATCCATAGCCGATGGCGATACCCTGTTTTCCTCAAACAGAAGATTCGTGCTGGGATTTTTCTCTCTTGGATTCCCCAAAAACAGGTTCCTCGGCATTTGGTTTAGAGCTACCCCAGATACAGTTATTTGGGTCGCCAGTAGAAACCGCCCGATTTCAAATTCCGGAGGAACCTTAACAATCAGCGAAAATGGCAAACTGGGTCTTTTGAATCGAACCTGTTTTTCTATTTGGCGTTCAAATTCTTCAAGAATTGCAGTAAATCCAGTTGGGAAGCTTTTGGACATTGAAAACTTCTTCGTTCTCGACACGAGTACTGATTACGAAAACCGCGTTTGGCAGATCTTCAATTTCCCTTCCCAAATGCAGCTTCCGGGCATGAATCGAAAATTACGGGCTGACTCAGACCATCGTTGGCTCTAAATCAAAAAAACCGTTTCGAAGTGGGACGTGGAACGGGGTACGATTCAGCGGGCTACCTGAAACGAGAAGTCCATTTTTCGTACGCAATTACGAGTTTAATGGCAATCATCTGATTTCTATTTCAGACTAAGCTTGCTCATCTGGTACATAATGGATGAAAAAGACCGAAAGCGCAATCTAATTTACCCCGAACCAAAAGACACCTGCCATAATTACACCCATTGTGGTGCTAAAAGCATTTGCATAATCAGTGAATCACCAATATGCCATTGCTTGCACGGGTTCACCCCAAAATCGCAGAGAGAATAGTGGGTGTGTAAGAAAAGAGAAATTGGGTTGTAATAGTGAAGAAGGTTTACTTAAAGTTGAAAGTGTGAAGTTGCCTGATCTTTTAAGGTTATGGGTGAACACTAGCATGAACCTGGGTGAATGTAAAGCTGAGTGCTTGAAAAACTGTTCTTGCACTACTTATACTAATGCTTATGTTAGTGGTGGAGGCAATGGCTGTTTGATCTGGTTTGGAGATTTGGTTGATATCAGAGAGTTTAAAATTAAAAACAGTGATCAAGATATCTATATACGCTTACCAACTTCTGAATTATTTTTTTAGATTATTATTTTCTAGCTTTTTCAACATTATGAAGAAAAAGAGAGAGAGAGAGACATTAATCCATAGTTTTTTCCAATCTTTTTGTGTTCTAGATATCAATTGTTCAGCCTACAGGAAGAGAAAAGTTTGGAAAATTGTATTACTTTCCATTGTTCCAGGGATGATAATTTTGGCCTGGTTTGCGGGTGTGCTTTTATGAAGATAACATCAAAGAGAAGAGGTAACTTTGATTTAAATTCTCCTTTTATTTAGAAGAGGTAACGATAAGGTTTAAATTTAAGATTTTAATAAATTATGCAGAAATGAAAAGGAAGAAGGAAGGCTTAGAATTGCCTTTGTTTGATTTGGCAATCATTGCTTCTGCAACAAACAACTTCTCTCCCATAAACATGATTGGAGAAGGTGGTTTCGGTCTTGTTTACAAGGTAAAATTCGCAAGTGTGTGTTGATATATATATCTTAGTGAATAAAATTTCTTCTAGAATTATAGATTTAAGACAACGGGGTTTTGACACTTTGTATCTCTAAAGTGTGACCAAAATCTCACTTCGGTCCCCATGGTTTAAATTTGAACATATAATATCTAAAAAAAAAACAATTAAAGTTTCCTAATCATCCCACTACAGTCCAAATAAATATCCCCATTAAAATTTTAGACAAAAAACAGTCACTTGCCGCACATATGACTATTTCTAAGGGACTTTATGAACATTTTCAGCCTCTTTCTTTCCCTACTCTTATTCTCCTTTCTACCCAAAATACTCAAAAAGTCAGAAACACACACACATACATGTATACAGGTCATTTTTGAAGAAAATTTGTAAAGGGAAAAGGAAGAAGACGGAAATGTCTTTAAGATCCTCATAAAAATAGTTAGGTGTATGGAAAGTGACGGTTTGCCATCCAAAATTGTAATGTAGCTATTGATTTGAATTGAAATAGAGCTATCACGAAACTTCAGGGAGTCATGTGCTCAAATATACTACAGGGACAAAATGAAATAATGGTCAAACTTTAGGATTCGAAGTGTCAAAACCCCTAAGACAATAGATATATCATTAATATATACAGAAAATATTATTGATGAGATAAGAAATAGCGGCGAAGAGATTGTCCAAAAACTCAAGACAAGTTCTAGAAGAGTTCGAGAACTAGGTAGTTTCGATTTCTAAGCTCCAACATAGGAATCTAGTGAGATTGCTGGGATGTTGCATTCAAGGAGAAAAAAAGATGTTAATCTACGAATACATGTCTAATGAAAGTTTGGATTACTACATCTTCAGTACAATCTTTTTTTGTGTAATTTACTCCAGAATAATTTGCTTAACTATATGTTTTTTATTCAAATTTTGCATAATGATGTGTTAGATCACAAAAGAAGCAATTTGTGGGCGTGGAGAAAATGGTTTGATATAATCATGGGGATTGCTAGAGGACTACTCTATCTTCACCAAGATACAAGACTAAGAATCATTCATAGGGATATAAAGGCAAGCAATGTTCTACTAGACGGTTACCTGATCCCAAAAATTTCTAATTTCTGGCTAGCTAGAATATTCGAATGGGACCAAGTTGTTGGGAAAACAAAAAGAGTAATCGGAACATAGTAAATTTTATAATTGTTATAGTCAATTCAATATATATATACACATATATCATTGTTATATATTAATAATGTTATGCAGTGGTTATATGTCTCAAGAGTATGCAATTAACGGGAAGTTCTCTACAAAATCCGACATCTTTAGCATCGGGGTGCTTTTGCTAGAGATAATGAGTGGACAAAGGAACAAAGGTTTTTGCCACCCAAACCACCACCACAGCCTTTTGGGACATGTAAGAAAAACATGGAGGGGTCCACTACAGGATTAATGACCCCCAATACACGTCTTATATTACTTACAAGAAAAGTTTCATGATTCAAAAAATATTTTATCTAAAAAAAAACCCGATATAAATTAATTAAATTTGAGTTTATTGATTGGCGAAAATTTATAAAATTAATCTCAATTTATGATTATTTGCTTTTTATTTTATAGTATATCAGTATAGTTAAATTCTACATATATTTTTAATATTAATGGTTAATCATGAAATTTTTTTTATTTTTTTATTTTGTTATTAATAAAAATGCCCTTGGTCACTAAGAAAGTAGTCGTTTTGTTTCCTACTCTACTCTCTATAATTGCTATTTTGAAGTGTTATAAAACTGTTAAAAATGGCTATTTGTTAGGCATGGCTGCTTTGGAAGGAAAAAAAGGATTTGGAGGTAGTGGGCAAATGTTTGGGGGACTCGTACAAGGTATTAGAAGTTTGAAGGTGCGTTCAGGTGGGGTTATTGTGTGTCCAAAAGCTTTCAGAAGATAGGCCAGCCATGTCGTCTATTATATGTATGTTGGGTAATGAAGAAGCGATACTACCTAGGCTTGAAGAACCCAGTTTCTTTGTGGAAAGGCATGTTGCTAATATAGGGTCATCAATCAACAATTCAAATCATATAGAGACAATAACAATACTTGAAGCTAGGTAGAGGACAAAGGATTCATGTCGATCTAAAAACATTTAGCTAGTGTTTTGTTGCGTGAAATTCGAGTCTTGAAATTGAAAATTAAAAAATGAAGGCATGTAAAAATTCAATATTTGTGTGTGTATATATGTATACAAGTGTGTGTATATGTGTGTGTGTCTCTATATTTGAGTTGTACTTAACGTATTGAAATACAATCATTTGCTAACACAAGCCACCTTATAGCCCGATTGCCTTAAAGTTTGGGGAATCCAAATAATTATGATTATTGTGAAAATTATGTGGAAATCATGCATATGTGTTTCATGTGTTGTATTAATTAAATGCTTGTATTACAAGGGTTAAAATTCTACTGAGTATTAGCTCACAACCCCACAAATGTGATTGCAGGGCCGGTGAGAATGGAACGGCGACAAGAATTTTAGTTGAATTTCTACTTAATTTGTAATTGTTGTATTTATTATTTATGGTTCTAAAATCAATTCGATAAATCGATAATTATAATTATCATCGTTGTATGTAAAACTTCTCGGATTTATTAAAATAAAATATTGGTCATTCGATTTTAGTTTTAATTCTCCAATGGGAGAAATCGTGTGGCAATCCTGGAAAATCTGGTCGTTACAAAGTGGTATCACAGCGGAATTAATAGTAATATTAATTTATTTATAAATTGTGAAATATTTGGGAGTAGAATTATCTACAGGAGAAATCAAGTGGCGGCCTTGGGAAACCAGGCTGTTACTCTCTCTCTCTTTTTCTCTCTCTTTGTTTCATTCCGATTTCAGAAATCGAAATTGGGGTTCGATTTCTTCCTTTTCCCTTATAAATTTCCTACAAAAAGCTTTATTATATGAAGTTACTTATATATTTTTGAGCATTTAGTTAGGAAAGAGAAAAGGAGGGAAGGAGTAGACTGAAATTCCATGAAACCTCTTAAAATAGGTAGATGCATGATAGGTGATTATTTTTTATCTAAATTGTAGTGAATAAAACGGCTTGGACGGTAGTAGAATGATTAATAAACTTTGAGGTTCTATATGTTCAAATTGAAATTATGGAAGCTAAAACGAAATTTTGGTTAAACTTCAAGGGTACAAAGTGTCAAAATCCCTCTATATTATTATGATGAGCTCAACTTTATATACTCTCTTTTATTTGGCATGGGCTAAGCCCCCCACAAGCTGGAACACATAAAATTCAGCATGAAACTGCCCAATAGAGAGTCTAGAGAGAGAGACTAAAACATTCCCAAATCCAACGCCCAATTTATGCCAAACTTTTGGATTAATCAAAAATACTTTTGAGGTCCAAACAAGTATTTTGGCCCAACATTAAAATGAAGAAATTGTCTTTGAACAAAAAATCAGAAGGGAAAAATATTTTTGGCTTAGAAATAATTTATTGTTGCTTTTGAATAGAAAATAGTGGCCGAGATTTAACGACAAAATTAAATTTTATCTTTTTATCTTTATTCTAAATTTTTAAATATTTTTAAATTTTAAAAATAAATTATTTAATTGTCACACCTCCACTTTTTTTTTTTTTGGTACATGACGGAAAAAGAAAACACTAACGATGTAGTTAGTTGGACGGAATAGGGATGAAATGAAATCACAATTTCACCTTCGATTCTCATTCTTTTGTTTGGTTATCAAATGAAACCAAAGTTTGATTCTATTGGAATTAAAATTAATTGAATTAGATACCATACTGATTTGCATTTAATTGGATTCCATATTGATCTGCATTCCTGATCTGGATTTGCCCTGTCTAGATTTCGATCTACTGCGATTTGAGTTTCTTTTTGAACTTCTCCCTCTAGACTTTATGTACAAAACTAAGGAGTTTGATACTTCACCCGATTCTCTTTGTTGAATTTCTTCGCTCAATACCAAATCTCGAGCATCGTTGAATTTCAATTTACTGTTTTCCGATGATCTGTTGGTTGGTGTAACAATAGCATTCCAATTGTCTGGTAAAGATGACAAGAGAATCAAAACTTGAACTTCATCATCGAATTCAATTTCCATTTAACTCAACTGGGTTGTGATTGCATTGAGTTCATTTGGATGTTGAGCCATTGATGCACCTTCTGCAATCTGCAAATTGAATAATCGCCTCATCAAGTGAACTTTGCTTGAGGCCGATAGCTTCTCATACATATTGGAGAGAGACTCCATAAGACCTATCGAGGTCTTTTCTTTTGTTATGTTCAAAGCACCATTGTGGGATAGCGTTAATCGGATAACTCCAAGAGCTTGTCCAATCTTCATCTTTCATATCATCTTATTTTTTTTCCTAAGAGAGGTTGATACAGCTTTTTCTGGTATAAATAATCTTCAATCTACATCTTCGAAAAGCCAAAGTCTGCACCATCGAACTTTTCAATTTTCGCATTCTCTTCGTCTGTAGCCGTTACTCCCACTTGAATCTGGCTTCATCTGAATCGTTTTTTACTATTTCTGCGAACCACCATGTATTGGAACACCTTCGTCGACAAATTGGTACTGTCGTCAAAAATTTACTATTCATGTGAACAGTAATCTCAAAAAAAACTGACAAAAATTAAAACCAATGCTCTTGATACTAGGTGTTGGAAAATAAAGAGCAACATAACCAGATTAGTGAGAATGCGAAACAAAAATGGAATAATAACACACAAATTTGATAAAAGAGTTCGGCCAATAGTGTCTACGTCTCTAAAGCTGCTATAGATCTTTCACTAAAAGGATAAGAAGAAGAAAAGATACAAAGTGTTCATACATACTCACAACTCACAACCCACACTCAATTATACCCAATAATTTTTCTCACAAAAATTCTCTCAAAATACTTTATTTGTTTTTCTCTCAATTGAATTTTTTTTCCTAAGGAAGTCCTTTTATAAAACCCCAATGGGCCTAACTCACTCCCAAAAGACATCTTGTAAGAGAATGATTGTCCTAAACTTTATATATAGGTCAAGATCAGGTAACACAAGTGATGAGGGATTCAACTCTTCTTCTTACGCACATGGTGGACTTTTTGACAAACCACTGCGAATAGATATTGGGGGGACCAACAACGATGTGGGATTTAACACACCCAACATCAGACAAGAACTCTGGCTCTGATACCATGTAGGGTGGTCTTGAGTCTTTCTCAACCCTAAAAATTCGCTCAAAAAGTTAGCATATCCGTCACACTTATAACTTAATCGTCAGTCACTTTCATATTCGATGTGGGATAAACCCAAAATCTTCCCTTCACATATTGAGCCTTTAATTAGTTAACTCTCGACCAGTCTCTCCCTTTGTGCTTATTAGGCCAAAATTATTGTAACCTAGGTTATGATGTCATTGTACGATGGTCTTGGGCCTCCCTCATTTGTGTAGGAATCCAATGGCCCTAACTCACTCTCAAATGACACCTTGTAAGATGAGAGGATTATCATAGGCTTAATATATAGCTCAGGATCAAGTATCACAAGCAATGTGGGATTCAACAAATAATGACAAAAAAAAATTCAAAATTATCTGGTTGCAAAATATTCAATTTACATAACTTAACATTCTGAGGCATGATCTCCAGAAGTTGTCGGTGACAATACACGATTCTTCAGGAAAATGCAAGACTTGCTTTTATAAAAGAAATATAAATTTTGAATTTTGAATCATATACTTTCCCATATGTAGTCTTGAAAATCTGCATTAATATACAAAATATATATCGCAAAATTTTCCAAAAGTATATACGATTTTAAGAACTAATTGTATCTTTGACTTTCTACAATAACTGGGGATTTCGAGAAGGGTACAGTGGACATCCAAAAATTTACATTTTAAAAAATATATGATTAGAATCAATACAAGATTAGATTTCAATGTTTCCAAATGACAAAGTTTTTTGTTCGTGACATAATTTATGGGTTGTGGATTATTAAATAAGATAATTAGTAGATTTTTTTTTCTAAATTAAATTATATTTTGTGTTCTTTAGATTTGTATCTTTACAACAGGAGAATCCCCCCATTTTTTTTTTTTTTGGTTTTCTGGTAAGATGCATTCGGACCGGTTAACGTACACCTCGACTACTCACCTCTCGGGGCGATCTTAAGAACATACTTACACAAATTGGTCTGATGCATTTAAGATTAAATTCAAAATTTAATTACAGGAGTGTTCACTAGGATAGTCAGACCTTGATTGGTAAGGAAAAAAAAAAAAACTTCCCTTAACAATTGTACTACCACCTCTTGGGTCATTGGAGAATTCATAATAATAATAATAAAATAAAATAAATTGGCTCCTCATAAGTAGGTTCGATGTTCAATTTGACGTTCACTATTTAGTGTTGGACACATTTGATTTTTCATTAAGGATTTTGAGTTCAATTTGATTCAATCGGTAGTAGTGTTTGACAATTTGAAAAAAAATAAGTTACATGATAAGTAGGTGACCTTAAAACCAGGACCAGGAGCACATGGTTCATTTCGCGTGATTACTTTCTTCAAGCCAACAACATCATTTTCTTGCATTTTCGCTTAGATTAATCCGTGAAAATGAGAATGCAGATGTTCATTCTCATTGCTTAGTTGACTTTCATGTCCCATTTGCTTTCAATTTCGAGAAAATATAAGAAAACACTTGGATGTCCCTTGAGGGTTTAAGGTTTAACCTCTTTTTTATTTTTTATTTTTTATTTTTTTATTTATTTTTTTATTATTATTATTATGGTTTTTCATGATTCCGAGGGGTTAGATGTTGCATCGTAGTCCTTGAATGCTATGGATTTAAAAAAAAAAAAATGATTTTTGCACATGGGTTGCAGCCGGTATTTTTTGACGTTTTTCTATTTTTTTTCTATTTTTTTATTCTTTCCTTTTCCTCTTTTTCTTTTTAACATTTTTTTTTAATTACAATACATGGGTTGAATTGCCTCAGTTGAATCATCCACTATACAATTTCATTACATTTTTTATGTTTGGCTAGGTCTACAATTTCACCTGGAAAGAAGACCTAATTGCAGTTTGAACCCTTAAATTTTTGTTATTTTACACTTTTTTATTTTAAAGGACAATATAATCTTTAATATTAGTATATTAGGGTTAAATTTGAAAAATTCAAAGTATGAGCCTAAAGCGAAAGGGTGTAATAGATAATTTCTTCCTATATTTTGTTAAATGGAGTGTGATTAGCCTCTGACATAAGATGCTAATGAGTCTAGTAAGTCATTTTGATAATACAAAGAGTTTTCGTGATTTTATTAAAAATTTCAGGGGCGTATAAGGTGTTACTTGACTTCAGAGATGTATGTTATGAGGGTATTATATAATTTTTTTTAGAAATTTATCTCAAATTTATATAGGTTATAAGCGGTTTATAAATTTTTATATGTTTTAGATTAGGAATCTAAAGTTATTGTAATACAAAAAAATTATTATAATTTTTTATGAAAAAAATTATAGTTATTTTTAGTGTATGGAGTCTTGATAATAATTTTGGACTTGTGAAAAAAATATTGTAGCTCGTGAGTTGGGTTAAATTTTAATTTCATAATAAAAAAAATACTAAATTTTAAGTCTTATTTTATTTATTTTCTAAATATAAAAAATAAAAATAGGAATTTTTAGAAGTTGTAAACTTAAACATGGGGGTGCAAAGTATAATTAATCCATAAAGGCTAAAAAGAAAGAATTGGCTTTGCACACCAAATACCTTTACACTAACGGTTCACCGTCAATTTTGACTAATAGATTTGCAAGTTAAGTCAAATTGAACGTAAATTCAATAATGAGAGACTAGATGTGTCTATCACTAAATAGTAAAGACTGATTGAATATCGACCCCATTTCAATGTTTTAAAAACCGGACCGGACCGGCCGGTTGAACCGGTTGAACCGTCGACCGGTCCAATTTCCGGTCCGGTTACCCATTAAAAACCGTCTAGGGAAAAAACCGTCCAAAACCGGTGAACCGGCCGATTGAACCGTCGAACCGGAACGGTTTTGTCTCAACCGGCCGGGTTTTTTCACAAAAGCCAAATTGAAAAAAAAATAAAAATAACTCTCATACCTCTGCCGATTCGAAGAGAGAGAGTGAGAGCAAGAGCGAGAGCGAGAAAGAGATGAAACAATGAAACCAGATCTGCACGCAACGGAATCAAGCATAAAGATCTACGATTTGGAGAGTAAAAGCATCATTGTTGGATCTTAGGATCGATCTAAAAAGGAGAGCAAGATAGAACCGCTGCTCAGACCGCCGCTGGAAAGGAGAGAAAAATCGTAATTTTCTGCACTTGTTTGAATTGGAGTGCCGATGGAAGGAAATGCATTATTCAGTGGGTATATGGATGCCGTTGTCAGAGTTTGGGCAATGTGTCGCAAGTGGGTGATGTTTTTGCAGTATTTTTTAAAGTAATAAAGGTTTTGGTTGGAAATTTAAGACATTTACGGTTTGTTTGATTATTGTTTATTGTTTTTGAGGCCTTTGATCTTTCCATTTTGGATATTGATTGTTTTGATTTTATGTTGTTCTAAAAAAAAAAAAATATGCTGCTCTTTTGAGTTTTGATTTGCTTTTAATTTATTATTTATTTACTTAATATTGAATAATAGAAAGAAAATGAAGAATATCGGTGTTCTTTGCACTACAATGAAAAACATACCATATGCATGAAACCTTTATGCATATAAAATCTATATTTACATATAAATTTTATTTTTTATATATATTTATTATTATTAATGACATAATTATGACATCACGGTTCAACACCGGTTCACCCGCCGGTTGAACCAGTGACCCGTGACCCAGTAATTTTTCCGGTTCGATGTCCGGTCTGGTTTTGAAAACATTGCCCCATTTATGAAGGGCCAAAAAATCATTTTATATAATTTTTTTTTTTTCCTTCAGGGGTCTTAAAAGTTATAAAAAAAAACATCTTTCTAAGGACTACTGTTAGCCCCTAACCAAGCTAGAGGACAAGTTGGCGCGGACTTGGTGCAATTTGCTATCGAACGTGGTGCATGCAATACAAACGAAAGTGTTGGTATATGAAGGCACCAACTTAGTGCATATTGTTAACCGAACTTGGTGCACACGATGCCAAACGACGTGGTTGACAAGGAATATGCACGGAGGTTGACTCAAGTTCAAGACTAGACAAATGTTGGACTGAGGAATAGCAAAATGTTGGCATGATGGTGTTAAGTTAGGATAATGTGGCACAAAACGCGGACGCATGACCAAGCCAAGGAGTCAACCGTGAGTAGTGGTCCACTGTTGACAACACCAATTGGTGTTGGATATTGTGATGGTGATCCTACGCGCAATGCTATGATCGGTAACATAGGCATTGCATGTCAATGGGTGCGAAGGCAATGAGTGTCAAGATGTGACAACATACGTTGGAGGAGTAAGGCAACGTTAGACCAAGTTGTTGGGCATGCGTTGAAAAAATAGTGCATTATTGGGCAATGTGGGTGCATATTAACGGTGTTGGCATATGGTGTAAGGCAATCCTATTTCATGGGCAAGGCATGGAACCAATGAAAGACCTTGGTGTGGTACTAAAGCAAGGCGGCAGAACGTAAACGCAACGATACATTGTGATTAGTATCATGTATGTAGCAATGACGCACTGTTGGGTGCAGTGGTGTATTCTTGTTCAAAAAGTACATACTGCGATGGCAAGTCGTTAGGCACAAAGAGACAACAAAATGCAATGGAACAATACAATGAGCTAGGTAGCTGGGGCTTACCCAATGTGCGAAAATTGGTTAAATGTGGTAGTTTATGGGTTATGTGTTAAACATGTTGTGGCAGCCATGGGTCTAGGCCAGAAAATTAGCCAAGTAACTGCCCTAGACACTTGTCTAGCCACGTGTCCAGCATGTAAGGGAGCAATTTTGTGCATTTTTACTTGCAATTAGGGTTGTCAATTGCGTTGTTGCCTATATATATGTGTGTGTATTTTGGAATTTTGTGGGCAGAGTAGGGAGCTGATGTTCCTGCCAACCTTAGCTAGAAAGTGTGTATGTGTTTCCTTATTTTCACTAAGTTATAAAACAGGGTTAGTTGCGGTTGTAATCGTTGTATGTTCATACTATTTCTTGTGTGTGTGAGTGTGTGCGTGCGTGTTTGGGTGGATGTGACAGTGATTTTCCAAGAACAAACGAGCGATTGACTCGTTGGTGGGCAATTAGGTCATCACAAGTGCAAAAAATTTCAATTCAGAATTTGAACGAGTGACTACTACCATAATTATACTTGTTCAAAAGTAACAACACAATTATCATTCCAAAATTAGCCCTCAATTTTTAAAATCCCACTTAATTTTTTAAAATTTCACTTACTATTAAAAATTCGATTGAAATTTTTTTTTTTTTAATAAAAAAATTTAGATAATTTTATTTTTTTTATTAAAAATATACATTTTCTTTTAAAATATCATAAATATCCGGGGAATTTAATATGGGCCCCAAAGCCCACCAATATATCATACATATACCCATCCATATGTTTTATTTAGCACAAAACCCATGTTCATTACGTGCAGTGAACTCGTTGGAGGAAGCGCGTGAATGGTGAATGTATAAGGTGAGTGATCTTTCTCAAAATTCCATATTGGAACCTTCCATCCTCAGATTCATGCTCAGAATCTTGGTATAGAAAGTTTATTTTCATCTTCTTCCCCAAAAAAATCGCGAACCCCATTTTCCTCCCCAGCCATTCGCCGCCTGTCTGCTGTCGTTCACGGTGCATTGTCTGTGTCACACACCAGATTCAGCCATCGCCGACTAACGTTGCCGTCGCCGTCACCTACTGTAGCCATAGCCATCGCCGTAAACGTCGCCGACGCGTTGGGGGCTTCACGATCACCGTAACAGAAGCTTGCTCTCGCCTTCCAGTCGCCGTTCAATTTCAACCGCCGTCGCCGTCAATTTGAAGCCGTCGGCGACCATACCTGTAAGTTTCATCCCAATTAAATCTGTTTGAATTTCTAGGGTTTAGGATGATGCGAACAATGAACAGTACCGCTCTGTTTTGGTGTTGAGATGTTGCTGCACATTAACAGTCATATATATATATTGTTTGTTTAGTTCTTGAATTTGGGTTGTTATGAATATTAATGCATAGCAAAAATCCATCTTCCCCTTCCATTGTTCATATTTTTGGCCCATCTCAATACCAAGCTAGGTTTGTACTGATTCTTGCTTACTTGTTGATTGGAGTTTAATTCAAACTTAGGGTTAGGAATGTGGAGAAATCAGAAGCAGAATTTTGGTATGGGATGGTGAATGCACATTAATAATCATAATTTGGTTGTTTCTCTTATTGACTTTAGGTTGTCATGAATGTTAATGCATAGCAAAAATCCATTTTCCTCCCTTGCACTGTTCATATGTGTGGTGTTGAGATGGTAAATGGACAATAAACATTATATGTTGTTGTGTTCTTGAATTTTGAGTTCTTATGAATGTTAATGTAAAGCAAAAAATCTATCTCTCCGTGCATTGTTGATATTTTGGGTGTTAGTGCTTGAGTTCTTTACTGTTAGGGTTGTTAAATTATTGATGTGTAGCAAAATCACATATATGCAATTGTGTTCTTGAATTTTGCTTTTGGTTTCATCACAAATAGATATGACCATTGTTCATGTTATCAATTTCTATTTCCAATGACAAAATTGTTTGAATACTTAATGTGTAGCCACCAATCCTGAGGTAGTTTACTGTATAGCAAAAATCACGAATTATAATACTTGTTTTGGATTGACAAAGTTTTATGTTTCACTGTTTGTGTGGGATTTTTATCGAATTGTTAATGTTGTGTAATATTTGATATTTAATTAGTGTATATCAAAAAAATATGTTCGATTTATATAGATTATTAATGTGTAGAAAAAAACACGAATTGAAGACTTATTTTAGATACACAATTTGAGACTTTTTCGCTGTTGATTTGTGGTTGTTGGTCAATCGTTACTGGGATGTAAACATTAATGTGTAGCAAAAATTGATGTTTGGTTAATAGAGATTGAAATTGTGAAGCAAAATTCAACAATTAAATACTTGTTTTTGAATTATACCATTGGTCCTCTATATTGTTAATGTTTAGATGTTGAATTTTTGTCCGACACCGGAATTGTTTCTTTAGGTAATGGCGGGTGCATCCAACAGTGATCTAATATCCCATATTCAAGCTAGGGGCAAACAATATCGATGTAATTTACGTAGCTTCTGTGATTTAATGGGAAAACATCGAAGGAAATTTCGTCCTGCCCATATTGATGTGATGTCGTCCACTCCGCTTTGGCCTTTCTTTAAGGCATTCGTTGACGGCAGTGTCGTGGTCCAACAATGCACTAAAAGTGACCAGGACATCTTTGCGCTGTTGAAGTATTGTAATCGGTAAAAAATGTTACTTATCATATCGATAAAATTATGTTGCAATGTTATTTACTGTCTAACTCTAATTTTCTGAACATTTTTTTATTGTCTTGCGTATTGTGCAGAGGTAGGAAAGCTTTTGTGTTTGGCAGCAAGAGTATTTCTTTGAGTTCGAAAGATATATCGTTAATCTTTGGAATAAAAAATGGGACCAAAGCAGTTGAACACACGTATGCGAAGAAGATTATGAGTCCATTTGTTCAACGATGTTTTGCTGGAGTGGACTAAGTCTCAACGAGAGTAATGTTACAGACGATCGACACGATTATTGATCGGAACGATCACGATGACGTTGAGGATGTCGTAAGGTTGATGTGTTTGTACGCTTTTGTGACTTGCTTTTTTGCAACTACTGGTACAAATATCGGATGGTCGTTTGTGCAAATGGTAGAGGACTTGCATGCAATGTCTGAATACGCATGGGCTGATGCTATTGCGAAGGGGGTAAATGATTCTATCCTTAATAACATTGACAAACCATACGCGATTCGTGGCTGCATCATCGCTATATTGGTAAGTTGTTTATAGGTGCAATGATAAATGTTGTATATATTCTTGGTTGTTGATGTAACAATTTTTTCTAATTTCTATATGTTGTTACTCTTAGTATATGTTTTGCGAGCGTTCAACCTTGTTAGATCCAGACTACAATCACCAAGCTATGCCAGTGGGCGGTGATGTCAATTGGATCGGCATTCCTCGATTCACCCGTTGGAATTTGTCTTCTTTAAATAACGTGTTGCATGGTGTGAATGAACTCAGTGAAAATTAGGTTAGTGCCAATTGCATCTTTGAACAATTATATGTATGTCATTAAATGGGTGGTTGTATAATTTATAATAATTTTACTGCATATCAAAAGTTACGTGTGTTGTGTCATTTATAAGAATGTTATTGCATATTGACTATTAATGGTATTTCACCATGCGCTTGCTCATGTTTTGTGGGGGTGTTTATATGACTGAGTAACAACGGTTTTGTTAACCCCCTCTTTTCAAAATTGAACTTTCATTACCAAAAATTAAAAAAATAAAAAATAAAATAAGATTAAAGCTTGAAAAAATAAGAGCAAAAAATGGTTGCTTATTATTTGTATCCTTTAGTCATGCTTTACAGCTCGAACATTTTTTCAACTGATTTTACTCTCTCTAGTAGCAACGAATTATATTAATGTTGGCTGTGGCGATCTGTTTTACTCAAATAATAATGGAGTATATTCTGGTAAAAGGGAATCCAATGAAATTATTCAAATGAAGTTGGTAAGCTTTTTGCAAGCATTTTTTGTGCACAAAGCACGTGTTATAAGTTGAACTATGCCTTCTGCAGGGAACAATCATTCGTGCATTATGCTTCTGTACAATGTTACTGCACAGATACATTTAATGTGCATATATAAGTAAGAAATGTTACTGCACAGAGACATTTAATGTGCATCAATAAACTGCATGATTTCTTTTTAAAAATGAACAGTTTCTTTTAAAAGTGCATCAATAATTACGTTTTTAAAAGATTGTTAATTTAAGTTGCGTGTTCTACTGTTTTCAGGTAATCTCTGACGATCTGGTGCCATCAGCTATGGAAGAGTTGTACGTATTCGGGGCCCAACCAACGACAACATCAGCTGGCTTACCTCCCTCCGAGCAACAACTCCCGGACGAGCTCACTGAAATCAAGAAGCAATTGGAGTGTTCGTTGAATCAAAATAGTGAATTGGTAGCGGAGAATGTCCATCTTCGCTCTGAGTTGAAAACTCGTGACGAGTTGATAAAATCGTTGATGAAACAGTTAGATGATTTGGCGGAATGGACGACCATCATTGATGCAGAACAATTATGCAAAAAAAAATCCGTTGCCGAATTAGCTTCATCTCGAAGTATTAAAAGTCTTGAACATGCTGAATTGCAAATTTCTATGGTAAGGGAGATTAAACGGCAAAAAAGAAAACCCGCACGAAAGTCAGATTACGTGTATGAGAGGGTTAAAAAGCGAAGTAAAAAGGAGTGTGTTCAGGTAGTGATTGATGTGGATGAGATCCCGTTGATACATCGAATGACCAGAAGGAAACCCGAAAAACTTCCAAACAAAAAAAGATGCGCGGTGGCCAAATTACTAGACGAAAGTGATTGGGATAAAATAAAATCCATACATGAAACACATGATGATGCGTATGTATTCGTTATATTTACTTCGAATCAATTTTGTACTTTTTTCTTAAATTCCCTATTCACTTTATTGATTTAATTTTTCGTCTTTCAGCGACCTAGCATGGATTGGATTGGATGGCTTCATTGGTGTTCGTTTCGGCGACATAATCGATCTCCTAAAAGGAGAACAATTGTCTAGTAGAGTAAGAAAATATATTGGATTTCGTGTATTTAAATGAATACATAAACTTGATTTTTTGTGGACTCGTTCTTTTGTAGGTGATAGATACGTTTACCGAGATAATGCACCATCGCCAAATTGAAATTTTTAATGGCAGTTCAAATGTTGATGCTCCCCATAGGGTGTTTGTTATGCCTAGTCTTTCTTGGGTAACTTCCTTTGCCACGGTGTTTGATTAAAGTATATTTTGGTGCATTTATATTTCTAGTCTTTTAATGCATATTAAATTTTCTGTTGATTTTGATGATAGACTTTCGTTAAAGAGAATAGAGAGGCAATCATTCGGGGACAAATGGACAAACAATTCAATATAGGTATTACTGGGAAATACGAGACGATAATGTTCCCGATAAACACTCCTGGGAGGAAATCTTCACCGTCGCACTGGACATTACTTGCTTTTGAGATGGAGCATGGGACTTTAAATCACTACAACTCGCTATATAGTCTCAATTCACATGATCCGCATTTCGAGAGCGCCGAACTTATAGTAATTTTTAAGATATTTTATGAATTAATTGATTATAAGTTTACAATAATAATCCTACATGCCAATTGCACGCTTGTACATTACTTTAGTGTTATTATTTGTTTAATTTTAACTGGTGATTTCATTGTTTGCAAAATATAGGTGGATTATATTAACAACTATTTCACTCGGTATGCGACTTCGTCAAGCGCTTCTACACAAGAACGATCGATAACTTTGGAGCCTGTTTATGATACGCCTCAGCAAAGGGTTGATCGGTAAGTGTGGATTTTGATTTGAATTAGGTTTGTAAGAATAAGCGATTTTTATAATAGAAATTTGTATGGTTTTTTTTTTTTTGCCAGACTTGATTGTGGATTAATTGTTACCTATATAATGAGGCAGTTCGTCCTTGGGCAATGAGCGAACGTCAAATGTGAATGCAATACCAGAATAGCAACGGTGGAAAGGGCGGATCTTATCAAGGACATAATAAATGACAAACATGGTTGTTGGGCTTTTGATTCATTTTATGCGTAGAGCAGTTGAGCGTGCTGGGTTTTGTGTACAATTTTTTTTTTTTTATATTATTTTGATTAAATGATTTACTTGTTTCTACACTTGTTTGACGTTTTGACTTTTTTATGATGGATGTGGTTCATGACTAATCTCGATGCGTGTGTGTATCTCTTGTTTTTTAATCAAGTTCGTGCATGAAATGTCTAAGTCGAGTAATATTATCAGACACAATTGTTTGTTCTATTAAAACTTACTGTGAACTAATTATTCTGGTGCAATAAAAAATATTGTAAATTAATATTTGCAGTAATTGTTGTGAGTTGATAATTGTTGAGGGCAGAGCACCATCCGTGTGCTGTGTACCACCATTTGGACTGTTTGTTAAAGTCTTTTAGGTCTCGTTTGGTAACTGTCACTTCCCTCATTCATGGTCTAGTTTATAAATCTGCCTGACCTAAATTACTGTATATTAATTATTTCGCTACAATAAAAATTACTGTAAAGTCATATACATATTGTACTCCGTGGATACACATCTAACTACCGGATCTTCCGGAATTCGAGTTGAATAAAAATTTATTTTGTATTAATTATTCCACTACAATAAGATATGACTGTGAAGTAATATTCATCTATTACTCCTTGTTTTTGATTTGCTTAATAAATCATTGTATGCGCTGAATATTCGTGTCTTTTAATCATTTAATTTATCTTCATTAAAATATTACGTAATTTGGTTAAAGTAATCGAATTTTTTTGTCACCAATTTTTTTTTTT
This sequence comes from Eucommia ulmoides, assembly GCA_016647705.1. Lineage (NCBI taxonomy): Eukaryota > Viridiplantae > Streptophyta > Magnoliopsida > Garryales > Eucommiaceae > Eucommia > Eucommia ulmoides. The sequence continues at coordinate 2,068,044 of CM028326.1, read as the reverse complement.
TTTACTTGGCACAAGAATATAACCAAAACATAAAATTAGCATAACAAATCATAAAAAAAACCAATTGATAAAACGATTCTAGTCATGAAAACATCCACACGAATGTCGAATTGTTCAAAAATAAATAGAAATTGTTGCTCCAAAAAATAATGAAAGTCTAATAAATGATGTCATCTCATATGGGTTCTTTGCATGTTTTCCTATTGTGTCCTTTCCCACTGCAGCGACTGCACTTCAATGTTCCTTTCTTGAATTCTCCCTTTAATAGGATCCTCGTTTTCTTCGGTCGCCCCCTAGGTCGTTTGGTAACTGGTGGTAGTATTACAATATCTTCTTGTTTCGTATCTTTCTTCCCCGAAGTTGGCACAGCAAAAATTCCATCCCCGTAACTTAAATGGTAAAAGGACATGTGGAAGTAATCCTCTACATATGAGTTCAAATCTCCACCGGTCTTTGTAATAGCAGCGCAAGCATGTGCACACGGTATCCCGTTGTCCCTCCAATCGAAACAAGAACATGTTTGGTTTTTTAGGTCCACGAGTACAGAAGGGTCTGATTGGACCTCGAAAACTCCATTCACAGATTCACGCACCACCCATGTCCTGCATTCTTCCAATCTTTTTAGCATTTGTTTCTCGATTATCTCACACAGAATATTGTTCACCCCCGAAGCCATGTTACGCCGTTTTGTCCGTTGTTCCATTAAGTCAAAACGAATTCGATCGACAACTTTGTGAATTGGCAGGTGTCTAGCTTCAACAATCCATCCATTGAATGACTTTGCGGCGTTGGATGTCAATTCACCGTATCTTCGACCTTTGAAGAACGCATTTGTCCAATTCTCTCTAGGCAAATCATCAACCCAATCAGAAATATACTTGGATCCCTATGCTTTTAGATCTGCCAATAGTGTGTAAAAGTCGAACTCCGTTTTTGCTTTGTAACACTCACGTAACAGCCACAACAACCGTTGTTTTACCACTGGTAAACGAGCTCCAATTTTTTCCTTCAAATTCATTGTTAAGTGGTTCAAACAAAATGAATGGTATGCATCTGGGAATACCTTTTTCATAGCTTTTATTAACCCTGCATGTCGATCAGATACGAATGTCATTACTCGTTCCGGTGGTATAACATTAAGTAGATGTTTTAGAAACCATTCCCAGTGGACTTCTGTTTCTGAGTCAACGATTCCAAAAGCTAATGGATATATACCTGTCGGCAAATGACAAAAGTCTAGTTATTCAATATAAATAATATTCAATGTACATCAAATATTATTACTAAATTAACAGTAATAATTGTTTTTTCGTTGTATAACAAGAATATTACATCTTATACAACAACGACAAATTGATTAGCACGTCAAAAAACAACTAGATTTTTTACCCTCGCTTACCGTTATTTCCGTCTTTGCCGGTCACGCCAAGCAACGTGCCTTTATACTTTACTTTCAGAAACGTTCAGTAGAGAAATAATAGAGGTCGTACATATTTAAACCCTGCTATGCTAGCACCGAATGAAACAAAAAGTCGGTTAAAACAACCAGTACTCATATCATATTCAATTTCAAAACAAATTCCCGGGTTTGTCTCCATGCACACTTCTTTGTACCATCTCAACTCGTCGTATCCACTACGATAATCCCCAAAAATATCTTCTCTAGCCTTTTCAACCCCCCACCATGCATGGTGATAACTTATGTCCAACCCATAGTTATTTTTAAATTCTTTGACGACTTCAATAGGGCGTTTTAGTGGTTGAACCTTTAGCGTGTTTTTTATACAATTCGACACAATTTTGGAATTAATTCTACCATTTTGCCTAGTTCTAACTGCAGCACCACACATATGAATATTGTTTATTTTCTTGATGTAAAAAAATCCATTCTTACTATCGATGCTTGCACGAACGAACCATTCACATCCTCGCTCAATCTTATATGCGCAATATGCTACAACACGAGATGGTTCATTCTTATGATAATCAAATTTGAACCCAATTTTAATAGAATACTTTATCAAACATTCCCTAAAATCATTAGCCCCACCTTTAAAAACTTGCCCTACCTCACGAATTAAATACCTCCAATCAGCAGACATTGTTGTCGACTTATTCGGGCGGTACGGTATCAATAAATTTTCATCTTCGTCACTCCCTGTATTTTCGCTGTAGTAATCACTATTAGTTCTAGTTGCATTTCCGCTACTCTCTCCAACAGGCATCTAGTCTGTTCAAACAATTTTAGACGTACATCAAATATTCAGCCAAAAAATAACTGTACCACAAATACTCAAACATGAAAGGCTTTGGGCCCATAATATTTTCCAATGAAACTGTTGCTCAACAATGCGTGTTGTACAATAAAAAATTCAATCAATTGTAACTGTATATTAAAATTCAACCCAATTATAACGGTACATCAAAAATATTGTACCACTTATTACTGTATAGTAATGTTCATTCCAATTATAACTGTATAGTCATATTTACCGCAATAATAACTGTACATCAATATTCAACCAATTATAATTGTATATTAATATTATGTCCAATTATAACTGTATTGTAATATTTAACCCAATTAAAACTGTACATCGATATTCAACCAATTATAACTGTATATAAATATTTAGTCCAAAAATAGCTTTATAGTAATATTCAAAGTAATGATGTGCAAAATCAAGAATTGACCCAAGTAATATTCAACAATGTATAACTGTTTCAAAGAACGTGGAAAATAAAATTAGAAGGACAAATTCTAAATTTGAAGAACAAATTCTGCAGTGGCCTTGCTCATGCCGTTTCTCTCTCTAAAAATTCAAGATCCACGACTCTCTCTCTAGAATTGCACAATAAAAATGCAATTTTCAGATCTAATTCTCACTGCATAATGGAACTTCCCATGATGGTTGGACAAAACAAAGAAGATAATGGACAAAAATAATAAATTTGAAGGAGAAATATTAAATTTGAAGAACAAAATCTGCATGTTCTGCATGTTCATGCGGTTTCTCTCTCTAAAAATTCAAGACCCACTACTCTCTCTTTAGAATTCCACAATTAAACTGATGATTTCAGATCTAATTCCCACTGCATAATGGAAGTTGGACAAAACAAAGAAGATAATTGACAAAAATAAATTAGAAGGAGAAATATTAAATTTGAAGAACAAAATCTGCATGTTCGGCATGTTCATGCGGTTTCTCTCTCTAAAAATTCAAGACCCACTACTCTCTCTCTAGAATTCCACAATTAAACTGGTGATTTCAGATCTAATTCCCACTGCATTTTGGAACTTCCCATGCCGGTTGGACAAAAAAAAAGATAACGGAGAGTTAGGACACATACCGGTTGAAATAACAAGAATCGTTGCTGACTTGCTGCTGTTCGTTTGCAGAACTTGCCAAGCCGCTGCTGTTTTTTCGTTTTGCAAATTAGGGCAATAGAAACTATGAATATATGGTATAATCAACACAATATCTTCCATTTTTACAGCTTTAAATGTGTGATTTTGGTTGCTATTCCCTTGTTTAGCTTGATGTGGTTTCTAAAAATACATTGACCCCCAATTTCTTCCCAAAGCCGCGCGTGAAGAATGTTGCTGAAATATTTGGGATTTTCTTCAAATATAAATAATTATATGGGTTTTGTTTGGTTTGGGCTTGATTATTAGGGCCCATTTTAATATGTAATAAAAAAGTGGATGTCTAATTAAAAATCTCTAAATATCCTTATGTACGTTTCACTTCCACTAAATTTTATTTTTCAATAGAATTTCACTAAATTTTATTGTTTGTTCATAATATTTTTTTTAAAAAATACTTTAAATACCCTTTAAAAATCACTTACATAAATCTACTAAAAATCCGAGACTTGATCTCCAAAAGTCGTCGGTGGCAATACACGATACTTTAAGAAAATGCAAAACTGGCTTATGTAAAGGAAATATAAATTTTGAATTTTGAATCCTATACTTTCTTATATGTAGTCTTGGGAAATATGTAGTCTTGGAAATCTGCATTAAGATACAAAACATATATCTCAAATTTTTTGAAAAGTATATGTGATTGTAGGAACTAATTGTTTCTTTGACTTCCTAAAATAACTGAGGATTTTGAGAAGGGTATAATGGACATTAAAAAATTTACATTTTAAAAAATACGATTAGAATCAATACAAGATTAGATTTCAAGGTTTCAAAAATAACAAAGTTTTTTTGTTCGTGAGATAATTTATGGGTTATGGATTATTAAACAAGATATTTAGTAAATTTTTTCTAAATAAAATTATATTTTATATTCTTTAAATTTGTATCTTTACACCACGAGACCGCTTTTTCTTTTTTCCAGTTTATGATAAGATATATTTAGACCAATTAATATGCACCTCGACTATTCACTTCCCTGGACGATCTTACGAACACACTTCCTCATATCGGCCTAATGCATTGAAGATTAAATTTAAAATTTAATACCAGAAGTGTTCATCAGGATAATCGAATTTTAATTGATAAGGAAAAAAACCCTCCTCCCCTTCACATACGTACTACCACCTCTTGGGTCATTAGAGAATCCCTAATAATTAAAAAAACATTTTTTTGGCCTCTCATAAGTAGGTTCGGTGCTCAATTTGACCCTCACTAATTAGTGTTGGACAATTAGTCTCTCATTATGGAATTTGGGTTCAATTTGACTTAATTAATAATGGTGTTAGTCAATTTAGATAGAAATAAATTATGACCTTCATAGTACATGGGTCATTTCGCGTGATCATCTTCTTCAAACCAAAGACATCATTTCCTTTTTGCTTAGAGTAATCCGTGAAAATGAGAATGCAAATGTTCATTCTCATTCTTAGTTGATTTCCACGTCCCATTTGCTTTGAATTTCGAGGAAATAGAAGAAAACACTTGGACGTCCTTTTAGGGTTTAACCTTCTTCTTTTTTCGATTTTTTTTTTTTTAATGGTTTTTCATGATTCCGAGGTTAGATGTTGCATCGTATTCATTGCACCTTTTTTTTTTTTTTTTTTTTCCTTTCTATTTTTATATATTTTTTATTCTTTCCTTTTTCTCTTTTTCTTTTTAACATTTTTTTTTCACTACAACACATGGGCTGAATGGCTTCGTTTAAATTGGTGTAGGCTTCGAATTGTCCTATTATGTTTTGGGTTTACACCACCAATGTCCACAATTTCACCTGGAAAGAAGACTTAATTGCAATTTAAACCCTAAAAAATTTGTTATTTTTTTTTTTAATTATCAAATATTAATCCTTAAAACTATTATTAAAGGACAAATTTGGAAATTCAAACTATGAGTCTAAAGTTAAAGGGTATAATGGACAATTTTTTTCTTATATTTTGTTAAAGAGAGTGTGATTGGCCTCTGACATAATATGCTGATAGGTCTGGAAAGTCATTTTGATAACACAGAAAGTTTTCATGATTTTATTGAAAATCTCAAGGCGTGAAGGTATTACCTCAACTTCATAGATGTAGGTTATAAGGGTTTTATATATATTTTTTTAGACATTTATCATAAATTTATATAGGTTATAAGGGTTTATAAATTTTTTGTGAGTTTTAAATTAGGAGTCTATCGTTATTGTGATACATCAAAATTATTATAATTTTTTATGTAAAAAATTGTACTTATTTTTGTAGTGTATGTAGTCTTGACAATAATTTTGGACTTATGGAAAAATATTATAGCTTGTGAATTGAGGGTGCAAACTTAATTCCGCAATAAAAAGGGCTAAATATTAAGTCTTATTTTATTTATTTTCTAAATATTGAAATAAAAATGTGAATTTTTTAAAAGTTGTAAAATGAAACATAGGGGTACAAAGTATAATTAATCCATATATGCCAAAAAGTGAGAATTGGCTTTACACAGAAATGACCAAATACCGTTACACTAATGATTGACCGTCATTTTTTACTAACATAATTGCAATTTGAGTCCAATTAAACCTAAATTCAAGAATGAAAGACCAGATGTGTCTATCACTAAATAGTGAGGACCAATTTAATAATGACCCCATTTATGAGGGGCCAAAAACTCATGGGATAATTGGTGAATAGTCCCAATTTCATAGTGTAATTCATTATTTATCCTATTTTAATTTTAAGTTGAGTATAAATTTCTTAATTACGTTTTGACTTATGTTTTAGTCTCATGGTCAATACTCCCTTATATATTCAACTATATGCTTCTAATTGAGGTATGCATCATCGACTCCCACCACCAACTTTCATGGCCACCCACTGCGCGCCCGTCATTGGAGTCGGGCCACCGGCTGTTAGAATTTTTTTAGTTATATGTAACTATTTTTTTATCGTATATTTTACTTACATGTAACTATTTTTTTTTTATTTTTTTTTAATTACATTTTTAGTTATATTTTAGTATATTTTTAGTTACATATTTTAGTGTATTTTTAAGTTATATTCATGTAATTTTTCGACAACTAATATTTAAAAACTTAGATGAATGTAACTAAAAAAATGTAAATAAAAAGTATATTAAAAGATGTTACTAAAAAATTAGTCGAACGTAACTAAAAAGAATTTCGATGACAGAAGTTTCAGTGATCGGCGGCCAACAATGGCCGAAATCCGGAGGCCGGAGTTTAATGGCAGCGGCGAGTGTTGACGCAATCCTAATTGAAATTTTGTTTTTCCATGAACTCTAATAAATAAAACTAAAACTAAAGTATTTATTTGACTTAAGAGTTTTTATTAATTTAATATCATTATTAACATCTCACACAAATTATCCCAAAAATCATTTTTCCCAAATAATAATTGGAAAAATTTCCTAATAAGCCTAAAATCAATTCTCTATTACCAATAAATGCCAATTAGCATGTAGTAAACTGAAAGTCTTTGCAAGCTACACATTGAAATTTAAAGTCTTTGCAAGCTTTATTAAGAGATGGAAACAACCAACACAAATACTGAAAGTTTGCATGTCCTAAACGAGCATGCCACAAGTTTAAACTTTTGAAAGAACACATAGAGGAATCAAAAACAGGCAGTACAGAAGCTTGCATACTAAAAGGTGGAACAGGTGGAGGTGGAGGGCTGCCAAAGTAGTAGAGGCCATCGCATTCATATCCCCTGCCAAAAATCTTCCTCGTAGTCAGGTCCTGCAAGAGGCAACGATCAGGTAAGAACACAACGGCACAGTTAAGATTTTTTGCAAGACAACTAACGGATAGAAGATTATAGGTAAATTTAGGAACATAATAAACAGAGTGAAGAGTGATATCAGGGGATAAGTAGGCATTTTCCTGACAACGAATAGGGATAGAAGTACCATCGGCAATGCATACAGACTTGTTAATAGGTGACACAGGGAAGGTGATGGTAGAAATCTCACCAGTCATGTGATTGTTAGCCCTGAAATCCAGAATCCAAGTAGGGCGGCCAGACTCACCATGAAGCGCAGTAGGAGTACCGGAGGCAAGAGCAGCCGTGGGGCTGGAAGACGATGCCAAAGTGGTTAACTGAGCCTGAAGTTGGGCAAGTTGGGCCTGGACGTGAGAAATATCCAGCGAAGCTGATGGAGAATTTTCTGAACCAGGGATAATATCGGCAATAACACCAGTACGTGGTCCGCCTTTTCCTTTCCGCCCTCCTAGGTTTCGGGGTTTCAATTCAGGATGAAGAATGTAACAACGATCAATGGTGTGACCAGGCTTTCGGCAGTGTTGACAGTATGGCCTCGTGCCTGATGGGCGAGGACCAGAAGGGGCCGAAAAGGCCATCTGCGAACCAGAAGGAGCCAGAAAAGCCATCTGCTCAGGGACTGAGGGAGGGACTTCAGGTGGGAGAAGGAGCCGACGTTTGGAATCATTGTCAACAATAGAGAATGCATTGTATAGATCCGGCATAGGTGATGTGTTCAAAATCTGAGTGCGAAGATTCTCGTACTCTGGATTTAAACCCATCAAGAAATGGTATGTGTGTCGACGATCTTGGCGCTTGGCTTCGATCTTAGCAGCATCTTCAGGGAATTCACTCAGAGGTTCATACTGCGCAAGTTCTTCCCACCGAGATTGAAGGTAACCAAAGTAATCTGCAAGTGAAAGTCCCAAGGATGCCTGGGAGGCGTGGGAAATCTCACGGTAGAGCTCAAAAATCCGTGATTCATTGCGAGAATGAGCATACATCTTCGTAAGAGCAGACCATAATCCACTGACCATCTCGTGAAACATGAAGATGTTATAGATCCGTTCCTCCATAGAGTTGAAGATCCACCCGAGGATGGTACAATTATCAGCGTCCCATTGAGCAAACTTGGGATCGTTGATATCTGGCTTTGGCTCAGTGCCGTTGAGCCATCCGGTCTTACGTTTTCCACCAAGGTAGAGACGGAGAGAGCGGGACCAGGCAGGAAAGTTCGCTCCATTGAGTAAGACGGTGGTAACATGTTGGACCGTGGCCTCAGGGGCACGAGTAGAATCCAAGCGGGCGGATAACTGTGGAGCATGAGCAGTCCGAGATGGGACGTCACCTTCTCTTCCGGATGCCATGAATACAGGTGTGATGAGTCCGTAGCAATGAAATACACAAACAAAATGCTACGGAAGACTGATCTGGCTCCGGAGAGAGAAGGCACAAGTTGAGAAGCGAACTTGAGATAGAGTTACCCAATCATTCAGGAAATCAAAGAGGCGGCCATGTATTTAGAACAACCGGAATACCAACAACCGGAAAACAATCCGCAATTGGCAGCAGGGGTCACGAAGACCGTGGGTCGCGAAATCGCAGGCGAAGACCGTGGGCTGCGAAATCGCAGCTGGGGGTCGCAAAATTGCAGCTGGTTGTTTGCGAAGATCGGGGCTGGGGGTCGCGAAGATCGTGGGTCGCGAAATCTCAGCTGGTGGTTCGCGGAGATGGCGAGGTCGGTGGTGAACTGATTTGGCTTCGGGCGCAGTGGGTTGCGATCGGTTCGAAGGGGGTTGTGGTGGTAGCTGGTTTTGCAGGCTAGGGTTTTGGCGGCAGTTTCGGTGGCGAGGCTGAGATGCGTAGGGTGGGGGTTTGTCCGGCGACGGCAAGCTAGGGTTTTGGTGGGTTGATTGCGATCGGTTCGAAGGGTTAGGGTTGCGGTGGTGGCTGGTTTTGCAGGCTAGGGTTTCATGATTGGAGGCGGCGGCGGCGGCTTGGTGGTGGTAAACAGTGAAGTCAACGGCTTTCAGGGTTTGGAGAAAAAAATATTGGCTCTAGATACCATAAAAGATATAGGGAAAGAAGAAAATTATGTTGATAATTTCTGTACATACAGAATGAGCCTTATTCTCCTAATTATATAGCCGCAGGAGCAGGCTAAATTAGGAAGAATATTATTGAAATAAATGGGCTTAATAAAGTCCTACAATAAAGATACCAAAAATATAAATTAACGCATAAATATAATATTTCAACACAAACAAACAAGGCACCTTGTTTGGGCAAGCATAAATGATATTTTCGAACAAAGGACCAAGTTACATTCAACACGATCACACAAAATGCCACGTTTGAAAGAGGTAGCACAAGAGGGATAATTAGATGTATCGCAACATTAAATAAAAAAGTATGATTGTTTCTTTGAATGTTATATTTTACATTGCCTTGGATGTTACTTGTAACCAGGGATGGTCATGGGCCTGGGGGCCCGCCCAGCCTGACCCTATTTTTTTAAGGCTTGTGCTTAGGGTTTGAGCCCACGGGTCAGGCCTGGGCCTAGGTATTAGGGGCCGATCAAAATTAGGGCCGGACTTGGGCAAGACCCAAAAATTTTAGGCTCGGCCCGAAGGATATTTAAAAAATATATATATATACATACATACATACATACATACATTACAATACAGCCCTAATATTTATAATATTGGTTTCCTTTAGAAATTGTAATTTTAATATTTCTTATTGGTTTGGTTTGTTTGGAATATTGGTTTGCTTTTAGAAATTGTAATTTTAATATTTCTTGTTGATTTGGTGTTGAATTTTTTGTATTTATTTTTGAAATTTAAAAAAAAAAAAAAAAAAAAAAAAAAGGGCCAGGGGCCCGTGGGCCGAGTTTTGGGCTTAGATTTTTTTTACAGGGCCGGGTTTAGATATAGAATTAAGGCCTGATCACCGGGCCGGGCCGGGCTAGGATCCAACATTTTTTTGTAATACACTAGTCTAAGCCCGGCCCGACCCATGACCTCCCTACATGTAAAATCTACACATAATACGATTCATATATTCAAAAGACAAACTCATCTAAATTTCTAGACAAACTAATTTTCCATTTCACGAGAAAAAAAAAGGAGGTTAATTCAGGTTAACTTGCAAAAAGTCCTGGATTTCTGTAATTTAGGTCTTGGTTGGTGGGGGCATTTTGTTAAAAAAAAAATTATAATAAATTTTATTTATTTTTATTAAAAATATATATTTTCTTTTAAAATATCATAAATATCCTTATGTACGTTTCACTTCCACTAAATTTTATTTTTCAATAGAAATTTCATTGAATTTTATTGTTTGTTCATACTATATATATATTTTTAAAGTACTCTAAATACCCCCTAAAAATCATTTACGTAAATCCACTTAAAATCCGAGGCTTGATCTCCAGAAGTCGACGGTGACAATACACAATACTTCAAGAAAATGCAAAACTGGCTTATGTAAAGGAAATATAAATTTTGAATTTTGAATCCTATACTTTCCTATATGTAGTTTTGAAAATCTGCATTAAGATACAAAACATATATCTCAAATTTTTTGAAAAATATATGTGATTGTAAGAACTAATTGTATCTTTGACTTCCTAAAATAACTGAGGAATCTGATAAGGGTATAATGGACATTAAAAAGTAAGATTAGAATCAATATAAGATTAGATTTCAAAGTTTAAAAAATAACAAAGTTTTTTGTTGGTGAGATAATTTATGGGTTATGGATTATTAAACAATATATTTAGTAGATTTTTTCTAAATGAAATTATATTTTGTATTCTTTAAATTTGTATCTTTAAACCACCACGAGACTCTTTTTTTTTCTTTTTTTTCTTTTTTTTTTTTTTTTTTTTTTTTTTTCAGTCTATGGTAGGATGTATCCAGACCAATTAACATGCACCTGAATAGCTATTCATTTCTCTAGACAATCTTAAAAACGTACTTGTTCATATCGGTCTGATACATTCAAGATTAAATTCAAAATTTAATACCAAAAGTGTTCACTAGGATAATCGAACTCTAATTAATTAAAAAAAAAAACTTCCCTTAACAAACGTACTACCACCTCTTGGGTCATTAGAGAATCCCTAATAATTAGAAAAATAATTTTTTGGCCCCTCATAAGTAGGTTCGGTGTTCAATTTGGCCCTCACTGTTCAGTGTTGGACAATCGGTCTCTCATTATGGAATTTGGGTTCAATTTGACCCAATTAATAACAATATTTGCCAATTTGGTCGAAAATAAACATATGCTTAACATGTGACCTTCAGATCAAATAAGTAGTACTACATAAATCATTTTGGGTGATCATCTTTTTCAACCCAACAACAACATTTTCTTGCGTTTTTGCTTGGACTAATCCTTGAAAATGAGAATGCAATGTTCATTCTCATGCTTAGTTGACTTTCATGTCCCATTGGCTTAGAATTTCGAGGAAATAGAAGAAAACACTTGGATATCCTTTGCATGATTCCGAGGTTAGATGTTGCATCCTATTCATCGCACCCTTTTTTCTTTTGACGTTTTTCTATTTTTATATATTTTTTATTCTTACCTTTTTCTCTTTTTCTTTTTAACATTTTTTTTTCACAACAACGCACATGGGTTGAATGGCTTCTCGTTTCATTGGGTGTAGGCTTCGAATTGCCTGAGTTGAATTGTCCACCAAGGTCCACAATTTCACCTGGAAAGAAGACTTAATTGCAATTTAAACCCTAAAAATTTCGTTATTTTATATTTTTTAATTATTTCATATTAATCCTTAAAACTATTATTAAATGACAAATTTGGAAATTCAAAGTATGAGTCTAAAGTTAAAAGGTACAATGGACAATTTTTTCTTATATTTTGTTAAAAGGAGTTTGATTGGCCTCTGACATAATATGCTGATGAGGTCTGGAAAGTCTTTTTGATAACACATAAAGTTTTCATGATTTTATTGAAAATCTCAGGGCGTAGAAGGTATTACCTCAACTTCATAGATGTAGGTTATAAGGATTTATAAATTTTTTGTGGGTTTTAAATTAGGAGCCTAAAGTTATTGTAATACATGAAAATTATTATAATTTTTTATGAAAAAAAATTGTTCTTATTTTTGTAGTGTAGGTAGTCTTGACAATAATTTTGGACTTATAGACAAATATTATAGCTTGTGAATTGAGGGTGAAAACTTAATTCCCAAATAAAAAGTGCTAAATTTTAAGTCTTATTTTATTTATTTTCTAAATATTAAAATAAAAATGTAAATTTTTTAGAAGTTGTAAAATGAAACGTAGGGGTACAAAGTGTAATTAATCAATATATGCCAAAAAGTGAGAATTGGCTTTACACAGAAATGACCAAATACCCTTACACTAATGGTTGGCCGTCACTTTTTACTAACAGAATTACAATTTGAATTCAATTGAACCTAAATTCAAGAATGAAAGGCCAGATGTGTCTATCACTAAATAGTAAGGACCAATTTAATATCGACCCCATTTATGATGGGCCAAAAACTCATTGGATAATTGGTGAATAGTTCCAATTTCATAGTGTAATTCATTATTTATCCTATTTTAATTTTAAGTTGAGTATAAATTCTTTAATTACGTTTTGACTTATACTTTAGTCTCATGGTCAACACTCCCTTATATCTTCAACTATATGCTACCAATTGAGGTATACATTGTCGACTGCCGCCACCAACTTTTGTGGCCACCCACCGCCGCCCGTTGTCGGAGTCAAGCCACTGTCCGAATTTTTTTTTTTAGTTATGTGTAATTTTTTTTTATTGTATATTTTACTTACATGCAACTATTTTTTTAATGTATTTTTAATTACATTTTTTTGTTATATTTTAGTATATTTTTAGTTACATATTTTAGTGTATTTTTTAGTTATATTCATGTAATTTTTCAACAACTAATATTTAAAAAATTAGATGAATAAAAAATGTAAATAAAAGTATATTAAAAGATGTAACTAAAAATTTAGTCGAATGTAATTAAAAGGAATTTCGAAGACAGGAGTTTCAGTGATTGGCGGTCGACGATAGCCGAAATCCAGAGACTGAAGTTTGGTGGCGGCGACGAGTGCCGACGCAATCCTAATTAAATTTTGTTTTTTCATGAACTCTAATAGATAAAACTAAAACTAATGTATTTATTTGATTTAAGAGTTTTTATTAAATTTACATCATTATTAACATCTAACACTAACTATCCAAAAAATCATTTTTCCCAAATAATAATTGAGAAAATTAGCCTAAAATCAATTCTCTACTATCAATAAATGCCAATTACTATGTAATAAACCAAAAACTCTCATATTGTAGTTTTCACGAACTGTTCGATCCCAAATTAAAAAACTCTAATTTCTAGATTACTGATTTACCCTTCGCTAGTTTATAGGAATTTGGAGTTTTCATATTCAATACAATCATTTTATTAAAATCAAAATAACTAAAGTAGAACACATTTTTTTTTTCTTTTCACAATCTAATTATATATTCAGATTCGTCTAAATAAGATTTACAAAACGATATGCAATTCACTATTTTTTTTCATTAGTTTCAGTTTTCACATTCATGTTATGTTCAACACGGTACTTCCAGAATTTTAATTTTCACGATTTTGATATTTACATTTTGCACTCTACAATTTGCAATTTACTTGAATACAGTTAGATGATGTTACATTCAATACACACGAATTTGCAACGATTGCGATTTATTAGACAATGTTACATTCAACACGCATGTTTGTTTGATTATCGGCAGTTAGATAATGTTACATTCAACACATACGAATTTACAACGGCGGCAATTTATTAGACAATGTTATATTTAACACGTATGTTTGAGAATATTTTGAAACAATTGGGTTCAATCTGATTACATTCAATAAACATACTAAAAGCTGATTTTTTAGAATATTAGACAATGTTACATTCAAAACGCATATTGTTTTTGAATCTTGACAAGATTAGACAGCATTATATTCAACACGCACATTGAAATTTGAATTATGAAATAGTTAGGTTCAATCGGTGCCTTGTGTGTAGTCACTGACTCTAGATGTTACATGAAACATCCAAAGAAAATATGTTTTGATGAAACAAACACACAAGACACCTTGTTTGGGCAAGCATAGATGATATTTTCGAACAAATGACCAAGTTACATTCAACACGATCACACAAAAAGGCCACGCTTGAAAGATGCGGCACAAGGGGGATAATTAGATGTATCGCAACATTAGATTAAAAAAAGTACAACTGGTTATTCCCTTGAATGTTACATTCAATGTTGCCTTTGGATGTTACATATAACATCCATGTATAATACGATTCATACGTCCAAAAAAGATGATTATCATATCGTAAAAAATAGGACATTTTACTGATTAATACAGTGTAAAAATATTAATTTTACAATATCCGGAATAACGAAAAAATCCGTATGTTTTAATGTTAGTATTGAAAATTACATTCTCATTGTTGATCAGAAAAATAAAAAAAGAGTTGTTGGGGGCGAAAAAAACAGTTGGGCTGAATCGATACTTTGCAAAGCTAAATACTACCTCGTGGGCGTCCTATAAATACCTCCTTTATATTTTTAACTTGCGTTTGACACGAAAAAACGGGGAAATCCACGAATGGTTGAAACCAGTTGACGCACAAAAGAAAACAAATCCAAGTCAAGCATGCGAAAATGGTGGATAAAATGTCAAGCCAATAACATTTTTTTAATCTCAATAGGATGGAATGGAATAGCTAATCACCGACAGGCGACAGCTAGTGCCGCACTTGGGTTACTTTTTCTGTTCATGATTCATGTTTTCACAACTAAAATTTTTAAATTAATGTATAGACTCGGTAAATAGGTTTTGAGGAAATTATTTTTTTAAGTCTTTCACATTTAGGATGAGTATTCAATTGGTTTTCTCTCTATTTCGGTTTGATATATTTGATTGCTCGTTATTGAAATTACTTCAATTTTGCTCAGTTGATAATGGTGTTAGTTCAATTTAAAAGACAACCATTAGTTTAAGGGTTTTTTCGTTTTTTCACTTTCAAAAATAAAGATAATTTCATCATTTTACTCTAAATAATTTAATAGAGTTTATTTTAAAAAAAATCCAAAATGAGTTAAAATTTCATTGTTTCCTTTTCATCCGCCTCACCGGCGCTGTGTCTTGCACTCCGCAAAACAATGGTGTTGGTCTCCAACATAGCCCCCTCCCCCCTCACCCATCCATCAATGCTTTTTCTCTCCCTTCTTTTCTCTCTTCTCTCGCTATGTAATAAATACACAATTATATATATATATATATATATATATATATAAAATAAACCAACACGGAGATAAAGATGGCCGTTAAATCAAAAGACAAACTCATCTAAATTTCTAGACAAACTAATTTTCCCTTTCACAAAAAAAAAGAAAAAAAAAAGAAAAAAAGAAAAAAAAAGGAGGTTGATTCAGATTAACTTGCAAAAAATCCTGGATTTCTATAATTTATGTCTTGGTTAGTGGGTGCGTTTTGTTGGGTGAAAAAAACAATAAAAAAAAAAAATGGAAAAGGAAATAGAAAAAAAAAGGCACAATGTTTGAAATAATTTTTTTTTTAATACAAAATTGAAAGAAAAATGAAAGAAAGTAAAAGAGAATGAGTAAAATTACAATTATATTTTGATAATAATTTTTTTAATTTAATCTTGTAATATATGTGGATAAAATAGTAAATTATATTAAAATAAATTATTATTTTTTTTTAAATCAAACAATACTAAAAAAAAAATTATAATGAATAAAATATTATTCTCTTTTTCAACCAAAGTATCCTAAGGGTCATTTGCTTCGCCTGGAGCGAGTAAAAAAAAACACTGCCCTCCTCCACGCGTCTAGAACGGCGACTTTCATTGTCTCAATGTCTTCTAATAAAACGACACGACAAAAATATTTCCTAGTACTATCTTTTGCTTCTCAGTTTCCATTTCGGACAAGTTTTGCTTCAAGAAATGATGACAAAAACCATTTTTTTCTATGCTTTGTTTTATTCATCAGTCTGCTTCAAATTCTCCATATCCCAAGACACAATCACTCCAAACAAATCCATAGTCGATGGAGATACTCTGTTTTCCCCAAACAGAAGATTCGCACTGGGATTTTTCTCTCCCGGAACCTCCAAAAACAGGTTCCTCGGCATATGGTACAGAGCAACCCCAGATGTAGTTGTTTGGGTCGCCAACAGAAACAACCCGATTTTAGATTCTGGAGGAACCATAGCAATCAGCAAAAATGGCGAACTGGGGCTTTTCAATCGAACCCGTTTCGCTATTTGGCGTTCAAATTCTTCAAGAATTGCGGTAAACCCAGTTAGGAAGCTTTTGGACACTGGAAACTTCGTCGTTCTCGACACAAGTACTGATTACGAAAACCGAGTTTGGCAGAGCTTCGATTTCCCTTCCCAGACGCGGCTTCCAGGCATGAAGATAACAGAAACCTCGTACTTAACCTCGTGGCGAACTGATGATGATCCATCCGTTGGGGATTTCAGTCATAGAATCGAAAATCACGGGCTGGCTCAAACCGTCGTTGTTTCTAAATCAAAAAAACATTTTCGAAGTGGGACGTGGAACGGGGTACGATTCAGCGGGCTGCCTGTAAAGAATGGATCGAAAAGTCCATTTTACGCACGCAATTACGAGTTTAACGGCGATCATCTGATTTCTATTTCCGAGTCCTACAACAGCTCGGTCATCACCAGACAGAGCTTGAACCAGTCAGGTTCGCTACTCCGGTACATAATGGATGAAAAAAGCCAACAATGGGATCTAATTCACATGGAACCGAACGACCCCTGCGATAATTACGCGTATTGCGGTGCTAACAGCATTTGCATAATCAGTGAATCACCAATGTGCCAGTGCTTGCACGGGTTCACTCCGAAGTCGCAGAGCAAATGGGATGTTCTTGAATGGTCCAGTGGGTGTGTAAGAAAAGAGAACTTGAGTTGTAATAGTGAAGAAGGTTTCCTTAAAGTTGAAAGTGTGACGTTGCCTGATCTTTTAAGTGTTTGGGTGAACACTAATATGAGCCTGGATGAATGTAAAGACAAGTGCTTGAAAAACTGTTCTTGCACTGCTTATGCAAATGCTTATGTTAGTGGTGGAGGCCGTGGCTGTTTGATCTGGTTTGGAGATTTGGTTGATATCAGAGAGTTTAGAGTTAAAGGCAGTGATCAGAATATATATATACGTTTAACGGCTTCTGAATTAGGTACAACTTTTTTAATCCACTACATACGCTTACGCTGGATGATTTTCTAGCTTTTTCAACATTAGTAAAAAAGAGATTTATCCACATTTTTTTTTTTTTTTTTATCTTTTTGTGTTCTAGATATCAATATTTCAGCCCACGGGAAGAGAAAAGTTGGAAAAATTGTATTAGTTTCCATTGTTCCAGGAATGATTATTTTGGGCTTGGTTTCTGGGTATGTTTTTATGAAGATAACATCAAAGAGAAAAGGTAACTTTGATTTAAATTCTCCTTTTATATTAGAACTATTACCTTTGGTTTAAATTTAAGATTTTAATAAATCGTGCAGAAATGAAAAGGAAGGAAGAGGACTTAGAATTGCCTTTATTTGATTTGGCAACCATTGCTTTGGCAACAAACAACTTCTCTCCGGCAAACATGATTGGACAAGGTGGTTTCGGTCTTGTTTACAAGGTAAAATTTGCATATATACATATATAGTAAATCACACACACACACACACACACATATAGTAAGATAAGACTGCATACAATAAATCTAAGTAGTCTGACTCTTCTTCTTCCTCCTTCTTCTCCTCCCCCTCCTTCTCTCTCTCTCTCTCTCTCTCTTCCCCCGATCTGCGCTCCGACCCACAGATCGGCACAAGTCGGAGAGAGAGAGAGAGTGACAATGCAAAGATCAGGGAGGGGAGAGAGAAGAAGATGAGAGAGCAATATTTATTTATTTTCATTATTTAATTATTTTTAAAGGATTTAGGGTAAAGTTGTCATTACAATTTACCATAAAATTTTCATTAATTTTTTAGGGTCAATTATACTTCACCCCCTTAGTTAGGTCGTTTTTGCATTTTGCCCCATGTGGTTAGGCCTTTGTTACATTTTACCCTCCTCGTCAGCACTTTGTTCCCCTGTAATTAGGCTTACATCAAGGGGGTGAAGTGCAACAGGGCATAACCGCATGAGGCAAAGTAGTAATGAAAATACCACAAGGAGCAAAATGCAAAATGGTCTAACTACGTGGGGTAAAATGTAATTAACCCACTTTTTTAACTATGGCATAACTAAGTGGTATTTGACCAAAAATGATAATGGGTTGACTGAAATTTTTGTGTGAGATATTTCATGATATTGTTAGATATATCATATGATATAACAATATAAGGGTTTAAAATGTTAATTGTTCTCAACCGTGGGATCTAAAATTGATCCAACAGTTCAAAAAGTTTAAAATATAAAATCTATCATGATATATATGTATATGCAGACACATTAGCGTATAACCTGTGCCTGAACGCACGACTGTAAAACAACAAAAACAAAAAATTAACATAATTTTTCGTGCATACAACATTCAACATCTATTTCATCATAACATTTATAATAATTAACAATCAATACTAATATTTTGCACTTATTTCATTTGAATATCAATACTAATTAACAATTGAACATCAATAATCAAATAAAATTTAAATCATATAACAAAACTTACCCAAGACATTGCTAAAATAGGATGTCTCAAACAACAAACAAAAAATTGACAACTAATCTATAATAATTTAAAAATTTGCAATAGAAATTCAAATACAATAAGTTGAGATAATTACAATTACAATAATACTCCGGATGAATTACAAATACAATCCATCATACATTTGATGAATTATATTATTTTCACTAATTTTGTATCTATAATTTAGCAAAGGTCTAGCAGACTAACACTTACAATTTTAGTCATTCCATATTCTCTCACAAGACAATTTCGTGTAAAAAAACCTTACTCATAAAAGATTTTTTTCCGCACGCAACTCTAATCTAGTACTCGTTCCTAATCCAAGAGCAGATCGTATGATATTACCTGAGATTTAAAGATATAAACAACACATAAGGTTCTAATTTACTATATAGATAATAGGATAATTCAACAGTCAATTCAAAGACAATAATGGTAAACATAAGTAAATCAATAGATTAAATCAACATAGATGAAACGAAGAATAATTAGTTAGGATTCTAAAAAAAATATCCACTCTTGATTTTTTTTTTACTTCTATATGAGAAAAGAAAAGAAAATGGGGAAGAAAAAATAGAAAGTTGGGAACATAAACATAAATTTGGAAAAAAGACAGAAAGTCGAGAACAGGAACACTGAATAAACAAAACCAACTAAACCAATCATTCACAAACAGAGAAATTAAACCAAGCAATGAAAAATTATTATTTTTTTAACATATATAAAATTGCTTTAGATAGAAACAAATTCATAACAAACATACACGAATTAATTCCACTAACATTTTGATTCCCAATAACAACCAAATCAACGAAATGGAGGATTTAATCATAACAAATCAAAGCGTATTAACAAATCAAGCAAAGAATTCATACCCAATCAAACAAATCTAGAATAAAAACAGAGAAATTCATTTCAGATCCAACCAAATAGAAGTTAGATTTGGCCAAATCACAATCAAATAAAAAAAATAGAGGATTTCATAAGAAGGGCGATAGTCTGGTAGAGAAGGAAAGAGAGGTTTACCTGTTGTGGTGGAGGGCAGGACCAAGAGAGAGAGAGAGAGAGAGAGAGATCTGGTGAAAGTCTGTAGTGTGACCGAGGGCGAGATCGAGGCCTAGATTGAGATGGACATCAAGAACAAGTTTGCCTTAGAGCCCATCGATGGAGAATGGTCGTCAAACCGTTTGCGGCTATGGGAGGCGCAGGGCGAGCGATAGGTAAGGGTGAGGAAGCGGTGACCCTAAATCGAGCTCCATACCTCGGTGGTGGCGGTGGCGGTCCTGGCGACAATTGAGGTTCAAGAGGTTTGTGGATCGGAGAGGGTTATGAAGAGAGGGAGAGAGTTGCTTGAGTTTAGGGTTACAAAGGTTAAATAGTGTGTGTGAGAGAGAAAGAGACAGAGAACTAATTAATTAATATATATATATATATATACTAGGGTATAACCCGTGTCTCAAGGCATGAATGTAAAAAAAAAAAAAATTTAAAAAAATTAATATAATCTCCTCTGTTTATATAACATTCTACACATATTTTATTAAATATCAACAATAATTAATATTTAAATATTATCATCAACAAATAATGTATATTACAAATACAACACAATCAGTATCTAAACACATATATTCAGCTATTAAAATAATACCATAATTAAACATGTATTAAACCAAAACAAAATCAAACCGAAAAATATGTACTACCTATCCAAATCTATTACTTCAATGCTCCATTATGCAACAAAATAATTAATAATTCAAAAATCAAAACATAGTTCCATGGGAAATGATGAAAATTAGAAAAAAAAATAAACAAATAGAAATAGTAAAATTTTGCAATTTAAAATGGGAAATAAATTCACATTACTTTATCTAATACTACTGTTTTGTTCTTCAACGTTAAAAGTGAGCTTTAACTTCTTTAATTTAACTACATAGTCATCGACCTCATTTCTTAAAGTACAATGAAAATAAAATAAAACTACGTAAACCTATAAAAATACAATATAAAAACTTATTCGGGTATATGGATTTATAAAAAATAAAAAAATATATAGAAGATAAACAAATGAAAATAAAAGAATTATAAAACAAAAAACTAATTAAATCTCTATCAAACATTCCAAAAAAAAAAGAAAAAAAAAAGAATAATCAAATAGAAAATAAGGGTTAAATAGATAATAATTACCATTGCGTGTCCTTAAATAAAAATAGTTGAGATGTACACTTATTGCACCTGCTACACATTACACAGCTAACACATCAGAAACCTAGGAACAAAAATACAGAAATATGGGAACAGGCACAGAACTCAGGGAAAGAATCTGGGAACGGACAAAAATATGTGAACAACCATAGAATTGAAACGAACAATCACTTGTTACTTGAAGCCGGCATACATCTAAGGTAATAGAATGCAAAGATGCCATAAAAATTAAAGACAAATTTCCTAATGAAAAATACAATTCCATAAGATTCATTATGGAATGTGATATCAGCTCAAAGGCATGCATTATAAAAAAAATTGAACAAAAAAATCGACATAATTCTTTTATTTATATAATATTCTACACCTGTTTTATTAAAAAAAAAAAAAAACCAATAATTAACATTTAAATGTTATAACCAACAAACAATTTACATTACAAATACAAATATAGTCATATCCGATGACATAGATATTTAGATGTTAAAATAATACTATAATTAAACATGATTTAAACAAAAAAAAAAAAACTTTGTAATGTAAAACGGGAAAGAAACTCACTCTACAACTCCAATTTTATTCTTCACCACACAGCTTTAACTTTTTTCATTTAACTATATTGGCATAATGAAGATGATGCAAGACTATGTAAACCTGTAAGAACAAAAAATATAAAAACTTCATGGGTAAATAAAACTCAACAAATACTACCAAAAATACAGAGTAGAAAGAAATAAAAACAAAAAGCTACAATAAATAATCATAAAACAAAATATGCGGGTCAAGTATAGATGAAATAAGAATCCCAAAACTGAAACACAAAGAAACACCACCTTAAAATTTTGTTTTTCTCGTATCTCAAAAATTTGTTCTTAAAATTTGATCAAAGAACCAAAACATTTTTTTTCCTTTTGCATCATCCATTTTTCTATTTTTGTTCCACATTCCACAAAGTGAAAACAAAAAACCCTTATTTTGCATTCAAGGTTTACTGATAAAGGAAAACAAAAATGGTAAAATAATTCTATGAAACCAAACACTACCTAAATACTTCCATTCCCAGATGAGAAACAATTTTTGAGAACAAAAATAAATTTTTAAAAATGCACTACCTTATTTCCAACAGTCTGAATTCTAAACAAAAAAAAAAGATCCCACCTCATAAATATATAAAGGAAAAAGTTAAAATGCGTATGTATATGATAAAAATATACTTAAAAAACATATGGCGAAACACTATTTTTAAATTATTGTTGCTAGCCGATCAAACTGTATAGTGCCAATCGATCATTTTGGACGTCAATGATGAATCCATGCATTCAACATACGCACACTTTAAGCCATCTTTAATGGTTTCCCTTTCACATTCGACTCCTAAAACTTGTGTTTTGCCACCATATATGTCTGTTTTTTATCATTTAGGAAATGCATTCTACAATAATTTATAGACTACAGAAAAACTTATTAATCGTTCCGATCTCCCAATTTGTTCAAGATTTTTTCACTCAATCGCAGTCCATCTCAGTGCCACTTCATCTATTGATCCCCTGAAACTCCTGAATCCATATCATCTGTCACGATTGTGCTCGGAAGAAGACTTGAAACTCTTCAATCTATTATCTAGCTCACACGCACATAGATATAAAACCGTGATGAAGTTATTTCACAAACAAATCCATATAACCCAAAAATAGTCTAAAACATAAAATTTTGCAACTTGATTGAAAACAATAAATAAATAAAACAAAAACATATGTATTAGAAAGACTTGGACGAAAATCAAATATCATAAAGGATTGTGACATTAAATTAAATTCAGGAAACTCATAATAGAAACAAAAATTTGAGAACAAAAACACAAAACGATGAACAAAAATTGGAACTACCCAATCAAATAATTTTTTAAGGCTCATTGCGAAGTTGACCAGATGCATTTGATCTATGGCAAAATTAAAAAATATACTGCTCAAAAAATTAAACAATAAAAAATAAAAAGAATTAAAAACAAAAAACTAATTAGATCTATGGCAAACAAACCAAAACAAAGAATTACAAAACAGAAGATGATGGTTAAATAGAGATAAAATAGGAATCCTGAAACTGAAATACAAAGAAACACCACCTTAAAATTTCGTTTTTTTCTCATCTCAAAAATTTGTTCTTACAATTTGATAAAAGAATTGAAACATTTTTTTTTCCTTTTGCATCAATTTTTCTATTTTTTTCCTACATTTCACAAATCAAAAACAAAAAACTCTTCTTTCGCATGTATTTTACTGCGCTTAAATAATAATTCAAAGTTTACTGAGAAGGGTAAATTAAAATGGTCAAAAAGTTCGATAAAACCAAACACTACCTAAATGCTTCCATTCACGGAACAAAAACAGATTTTTGAGAACAGAAACAAATTTCTGAAAACGAACTACCTTGTTTCTAGCAGTTTGACCAGAAAAAGATCCCACCCTATAAATATATTAAGGGTAAAGTAAAAATGCGTATTTATATGATTAAAAAATACTTGAAATACGTGTGGCAAAACACGATTTTTAAATTATTGTTGCGAACCGATCAAACTGTATAGTGCCAACTGATCAACATATAAACACTTTACTCTAAGCCCTCTTTAATGGCGTCCCCTTCACTTTTGACCCCTTAAAACGCTGTTTTCCAACCATATATGTTTGTTTTTTTATTATTTAGGAAATGCAGTCTACGGTAAATTTCAGACACCAGAAAAACTTACTAATTGTTTCGATCTCCCAATCTGTTAGAGAATTATTCACTCAATTGTAACCCATCTCAGTGCCACTTCATCGATCGATCTCTTGAAACTACCGAATCCATATCCCCTGTCATGATTTTGTGCTGTGAGATTTGGAAGAAGGTTTGGAACCCCTGAATCTATTCTCTAGCTCTCTCTCACACACACAAATAAAATTGTAATGACGCTATTTAATAAACGAATCCATATAACCCAAAAACAGTCTGAAACATAAAATTTTGTAACCTGATTGAAAACAATAAATAAATAGAAGAAAAATACGTATATTAGAGAGACTTAAACAAAAATCAGATATTAGACAAAATAGTGACATTAAATTAAATTCAAGAAACTCATAATAGGAACAAAAATTTAAGAACAGTAACACGAAACGAAGAACGAAAATTGAGACTACCTAATCAAATAATTTTTGAAGGCTCCTTAATTAATTGGCCAAATGCAATTGCCTAACCAAATATTTTGAATCCCAAAACAGAGTTACCACAAAACAAAACAAAATAGAGATTGGCACTACATTTGTTGTAATTAAAATTGATCATAAACCAAAAAAAAACAAATGCATTTACAAAAATAGAAAAATTACCAAGTCCAATGAATACCCAAAAATAGGCATTTTCCTCTAGCCAAGTCTAAAGAATGCAACAAAGCCAATGCCTAAATGCACTATAAACCCCCATCTGCTGGGAAGGCTAAATTGCATACCCAAAGCTATGCTGCTTAATATCCAATGCCCCAAAGCTTTGATGCCCAATCAAGGATTTAAGGAGGAGATACATTTTGATGATGATGCTATCAAGTATTAGAAGAAGATGAAATACAACACGTTTATTTACACAATTGGAAGCCCTTTTCCTAAATCACTTGGAACTGAAACATGAAATAAACAACACATTTAATTGCATCAGAAGAAGTCGGAAAGCAAGCCAAAAAGGAATCTGTAAAGACATTTGTACCTAGCAAAATTCCAAGAGTTCCCAAGGTTCCAAAGGAAGAGCCTACACCTAAAGGTGTTCCTGAGGTTCCTTGAGCTGAATATTTGAACAAATTAATGCATAAATAAACTTTGATGCTTCAACCGAATGAAATTGTAAAAAATAACATGTGAACAAAAATTTTGGAACAAAAATAGAAAAGGGAAAAAATGTGAAATGTGAACAAAAACACCGCGACTTATCAAAAATATAGGAACAGATATAGAAATCTGGGAATAGATAGAGCAGAAACAATAATTTGGAAAGCGACCATCATAATCAGCTTCACTTTCATTTAATTAACCACAAATCCAAACAAAATATAAATTTAATTAACAAATTAAAAAACTACCGCCTTTTTTAAGTTTTTGCTTTAAAAAATTTAAAAAAAAAACAAAAAAAATGGTGCCCAAACGAATCTAATTTTAAATTCAGATGCTCACCTGCTAGTAACCGTTGCAGCAAAACTTATTTTCAAGGTGTTTGAGTATCTTGTTTCAGTTAAATTCCTTCTTCAACTGCAATGTAACATCAAAGCAATGAAATTGATTATATGAAAAAACGTAACAAAGTAACAAGTACAAAACCAAAATTAGATCATCTTGTGATATTGGCCTTTTTTAAATCTCAAGCCAACTACCCAAGCGAGATCTGGGCAACAATCTAGCCGAGCAAGATCTGGGAAACTCAAAAACAATCAATCATCACCAACACTATAATTACCGGACAACATTTTCGAGTTCAATTTCATATTAGAAAAGGCAACAACAATAAATCGAAACCTATAAATCAAATACAGATCCGATAAATTGGGAGGGAGATTACTCGACATTCAACAAATACTCAAGAACTAACCAAGAAAAAAAAAAGTTTAAGGGACAGTTGATATCAACATTATCTAGTTGACATGTAAGTGTATCACTCCAAGGATTATATAATTTTTTTTTTCTATTGCCACGTATAACTCATGAATAATAGTACATTATGCGGCTAAAAGGATAAACCTTATTCAAAAGTCTTAAAAATATTTCAACTTGAAAAAGTAAAAGAAATATAAGCAGAGATAGATGAGAATTATACAACTCCCATTTGCTCTAATGCTTTGAATTTCCGTAGTCTGAGATTAGTATAGTCGCTCCTAAATATAACATAACTTGTATTGAAGTTGAACTTAATGCAAAATACCCTATTCAATTACAAAAAATTCGATTTAGTACAAAAATTAGTAACTCTACAGCTGAATTTGAGGCGAAATAAACTATTCAATTACAAAAATTTTGATTCAGTACAAAAATTAGTAACTCGAAACCTCTTTCAGAAAACCCAAAAATGATACTTGGCTAAAGTTGACAGTTACAGATTTGGGGAAAAAGGGGCTTACCTACGCATTCTTTTGGTATGGTAGATTTCTTTGCATTCTCGTTGTAGAAATAGAAATGCAGGAATAAATCAGTTGTTTCCAGAAATTATTTGAAAATTCTGGGAGCAGAATTTTCAAATAATTCAGCTGCTTATAGAAATAAAAAAAGAACATTAAAACATAGCAAAATGGAAATGGGTTTGATCAGGTCGAACTTAGATCTTGCAAAATTGGAGCTAATGCTCTAAAAAAGTCAGAATTTATTCAGTATAGATCCAGAAACAACTTCTCTAGATCATAAACACGATTCAATGAAAAAATTTAGACAAATCAAATCACGTGAAATCCTAGTATAAATTATGCGAAAATGGAAATTAAATCAAATTAGAGAAATTAATACCTCATTAATGGCAAGAACCTGACCATTGTTCTTCTTTACCTTCTTAAGCTTCATTAGGAAATACCTTCTCATACATCAACCAAATCGATGGAAAAACTATTAATTCACACACGACGTATGAATATATGTGAAAATTGAACATATTCACGTAGATATACGTACCAAAACTTGGATTTGGCACGGACTTCATTTGTTGCCCAGAGTTTCATCCGGTAGATCTTTGGATGCTCATCGCTCTCCGTCGAAAGAGCTCTTCCCACAACCTGGTACTGATGGAACTGCATCTGGTTAAATTAAACACAAATTTGTTCAAAGATATATTGGTGTGTGGTGAGCGACGAAATTGAGATAGAACCTGAGTGAGGGAGAGAAGACTTACCAAGGGTTGGGTGGGCGACAGATTCACGGTGGCGTGACAGATCGAACTCGAGAGTGATATCGCAAGAGAGAGAGACAGAATGGGAAAATCCAGAACAAAACCCAATCTCTAAAGTCAGACATCGATCGAGAGAAGCATGCAGAATGGGGGGCATCTATCGATCGAGATTGACGTTGCGCTGGAGCTAGAGCGAGAAGACATGACGATGGAGGCGATTCCTCTGCCACAAATACTCTTAAACAATTCAACAGATCTGAAAGAAGAAATGAAATAAGAAAATGGGAGGTAAATTCTTGATCTGAATATGAGATCAATCTGAGAAAATTCAGAGGTCAAAATGTACCTGAAGACAGCAATTGATCGAGGCGACGATGACGACGATGGCAGTAGTGGATGCGATGGAGGTGGCGAGGTGACGGCTGGCCGTGGAGGTTCTGTCGGTGGTGATGGAGATGGCGAGAGAGACGACAACGATTTATGATAGAACGGTGATGGATTGGGGATGATCTAAAGAGGAAAGGTGGAGGTCAAGCTTTGGGAATGGAGATGGCTATAAGATTGAGTGAGAAAATTGGGTGGTTGCGATTATGGTGGGATTGTGAGAGATTTGGGGGTTTATTTGTAGATAGAAAAACTATAATGTTGTGACTTGAGAGATTTTTTTTAAAAAATAGTCAACCACAACCGTTGGATCGTGATATAAGGGAATCTCGTCAGGTACACCACGTGGTTAATATTCGCCTAATTATAGAAGAGCGGCCGGGATAAGAGCTAAAATCCCCTTAGTACCGAGCTGGGATGTCCCCTAGCTGATCTGAGGGTCGTCGCAGTGAAGAAATCTGGACCAACAAGCTGCAATTCGACCTGCCGAACTGACGAGCTGAGGCACCCTCTGCTCGCCACCTCCGCACTCGGGAGTTCACCTGGCCGTTGTGAGGTTCTGGCCCATGGGCCTCTACTTATGGGCTCAAACGCCAGCTTAGACGTTTAGAGGGCTAACATGCCTGCTCATTGGCTGTCCAGCAGATTAGGTCAATTAATCTGAGCTTGGCTCCCTAATTTCGTGGTACTAATCAAGCACTGACACCTATAAATACACCGGGGCACCCACTACCCAAAGGTACGTGACTACTACTGAACTCAATATATTTTCAGCCCTTCACCCCTGAATACTTACTCTCACGCCGGAGGGACTTTATTGGATACAACCCCGGTGGGTCTTTATACAGGTGCTTAGAGTTGAAGAGTGGAGCTTAGCTCGGAGATTGTCACCACCCTTGAATTCAATCAATTGCAGTGTTGATGGCCGTCTTGTGTCCCTGATATTCTCCCGGACTATACTATTAACCCGTCACCACTTTTTGACATCAACAGTTTGGCACCGTCTGTGGGAACGCACTAAAAGTCTCCCCTGATCGTCAGCTCCCCACGAGGTTAAGACTTGATGATCACAAGGTCTAGGAAGAAAATCTGCCAGGCTGACTAAGCGCTTGCCACCAGCAGTAATCCACCCCCATATCCGTGCAGGGTATGTCGAGGGTTCCCAGGTCGGATCCCCAGGCACCTCTTGCGGAGAGTCTCCACCTGCCCGCCATCCCGTCGTCTGGGTTAGGAGGACTGACTACTCAGTATGCCGCCCAAGTGGGTCCAGTCTTGCCCCCAGGACAGTTTGTTGGGCAGACTTCTGGAGCACCTGAGGTAGCCCGCATCGATATTTTGGAACGTCAGCTCGGCGAGTTCCAAACCTTCTTCCAGATCGTCCTAGCCTGCCTGCCACCGGTCCCTCCAATGGATCTTCCGACAGACCAAGTTGCGAGTCGAGAGGGGTAGGTGGTCGAGGATGAAGAACATGTCATCCGTTCTGACGGGCATATCCTGAGGCCTCGGACCCACAACATCGATCGGAGGGAGGTTGAGTTAGCACCTCCTGAGGTCTCAGGATCCCTGTCACCACCTCCACCAAGGCGGAGGAGAGGCGACCGAGCCGAGTCACCCCCCGCACATAGTACTACCGTGTGGTCCGATCATCACCCCCATCGCTTTCGGGAGGTAAATTCATATTTCCCGCCACGACAGCCCCCGTCTCGAGCCATTTTCAGTTAGGCTCGAGCCCAGCCAGGGGCTAAGACGGTAGTGGAGAAGCGCCTAGCTGATATGGAGGCAGCCTTACAACAAATCTGGGGAACCAGGGGCCCGACCTGGCCTCCTTTGGAGGTAAGATCTCATTTCATTAGTGAAATTTTGGAAGAACCCCTATCCGCACGATACACCTATCCCCAAATGATCCTCTATGACGGGGTCACTGATCCGGCGGACTACTTGTCCATATTTAGGTCCTATATGGACCTATACACCGCTTCAATAGCAATAAGATACAAGGCATTTCCCCTTACCCTAACGGGGGCCGCAGGGGCTTGGTTCTGAACTTTGGCACCAACCTCCATCTCCAATTTCCATGAGTTAGAGCTACTCTTCCTTTTGCGGTTTGGACGATCGCGGCATAGGCCAAAAAATATGGCCCACATCCTTACGCTCCAGCAGCTACCCGATGAATCACTGGGGGATTATGTGAAGATATTTTACAAAGAGATAATCGGGTACGATGAACTCAGCGACGTGGTCGCGATGAGCGCATTCATTGACGGCTTAAAGCATCGACCTTTCATGTATGACCTCTATTCTAACCCAGCTCCTATTCTGGATGCCTCTCTAGAGAGAGGCACGAGGTTCCATAATGCTGATGAGCGGGAAGCAGCTTGGAAGAATTGAGGAGGAGGTCAAAAGAAGAAAGAAAAGGCTGAGGAAGGGCCGAACAAACATCATGGATCCAAAAAGTTGCAGGCAGAAGGAAGGCTGGGGAATCGCCAGCAGAGCTACACGCTGCTCACGGTCTCGGTGGCCACCGTCTTCGCTGAGAATGCGTGGAGAGATTTCTTTCCTCCTCCTCTACACCCCAACGTAAAACCAATGGGGAGGTCTATGGACAAATACTGTGAATTCCACAAAGATCGGGGACACTTCACCGAGAATTGTTTTCGACTTTGGGAAGAAATTGAGGCCCTCATTAGTAGGGGATACCTAGGTCTCTATGTTCGAAGGGACGATCGAGCTCCCAAAACGAAAGAGCACAACTCATGCGACGAACATAGGGGTCGTAGAAGAAGGAGAAACATAATTCACCCCCCTCCTAGGTTAGAAGCGAGCAGGGGCGATGATGAACAAATGATTGATGGTGAGATTAACATCATCCATGGTGGATTAGGCCTTGGGGGGGGGGAGACTCTCTCCTCCAAGAAGAGATACGAGCACAAAGCCGAGAGAAAAGTGAGTGAAGACGTCTTCGAGGTCAGCACGGTTGATGCTGTGGAGCACAACGTTATTTCATTCAGCGAGGCAGACCTCAGGGATATACATATCCCTTATGACGACGCCCTCGTTACCGTGGCCCTTATCCATCACTACAAAATGGGATGAATCCTGGTAGATGGTGGTAGTTCCGCTGATATTATCTTCAAATAGGCGTTTGAGAAAATGAATGTGGACCCCAGCGTGATAAAACCGTCGATAGCCCCTCTAGTCAGTTTTGGAGGGGATGTTGTGAACGCTGTCGGGTGGGTCTCACTTCCCGTAACGATTGGAGCCCATCCACGGACCTCCACTATTTGGACCAAATTTCTGATCGTGGACAGGCCGTCACCCTACAATGCAATCATGGGTCGACCCACGGTGGCTGCTCTTAATGCCGTCTGCTCACCATACCACCAATCGATGAAATTCTCCACTGAGGGAGGTATGAGAGTAGTAAGGGGTGACCAAGAGTCCTCCCGGGATTGTGCTCGGAGGGCGTTGGAGAAGAAGAAATAGCAATCAAAGACAGAGCTAGGGCTCGAAGATTTCGAACTCATGGCTCTGGGTCAGGGACCAGTGCCTATGCCCATCGATGATCCAAGAGAGGAGGAGGCCGGTCCCCGACCTCACGAGGAGCTAGAAGATATTTCCATACACACAACCATTAAAGAACAAACTATCAGGATCGGTGCTAGTCTCTTGTCCGAACAAATGGATGAACTCGTCCAACTGCTCCAACGAAATTACGATGTCTTTGCGTGGTCCCATGACGAGCTACCGGGTGTTGATCCGAGCGTGGTGATACACCGCCTTCATGATGATCCACACCATCCTCTCGTACGGTAAAAACAACGAAAATTTCATCCGGAGCGCCAGAAGATAATTGAAATGGAGATGGATAAATTGATCAACTCTAGCGTCGTCGAAGAAGTCAAATTTCCTGACTGGTTAGCGAATGTGGTCCTGGATCCCAAGGCTGGTAGTAAATGGCACATTTGCATTGATTTTAAAGACTTGAATAAAGCCTTCCCGAAAGACTTCTTCCCCCTGCCTAGGATTGACATCGTCATAGACGCCACAGCAGGGTATGAGTGCTTGAGTTTTCTTAACGCTTATGCCGGGTACAACCAAATCTCAATGTCCCCCCCCCCCCCCCCCGATAAGAGAAAAATATCATTCATCACTGATAAGGGTATATACTGTTACAAGGTAATGTCGTTTGGCTTGCGCAACACCGGAGCCACTTATCAACGATTGGTGAACAAAATGTTCAAGGAGGAGATCGGACGGATGATGGAAGTTTACATTGATGACATGTTGGTCAAGAGCTCGAAGGCCCCTGAACACACCCAACATCTCCACAACTGCTTCAAAAAACTCCGTGCTCACCGCATGAAACTCAATCCAAACAAATGTATTTTTGGGGTTTCTGCGGGAAAGTTCCTGGGGTACATGGTCTCCCAGCGCGGCATTGATACTAATCCCGATCAAATACATGCGATCCTCGGGATGGCCTTTCTTCGGAATAAGAATAAGGTGCATATGCTGACGGGAAGACTCGCTGTCGTCAATCGCTTCACATCTAGAGCATCGGAAAAGTGTCTGCCGTTCTTCAAAGTGCTAAGAAATAACAGAAACTTTGGATGGACAAACGCGTGCAAGTCAGCTTTCCAAGCGCTCAAGAATTATCTATCCTCTGCTCAGCACCCCGAAGGAGGGGGAGACTCTGTACTTGTATATTGCAGCATCTACGACGGCGGTGAGTGCTGCTTTTGTGAGGGATGATGTTGGGGTCCAACACCCGGTCTTTTACTCTAGAAGGATCATCTTGGATGCCAAGACGAGGTATACTAAATTTGAGAAGCTGACTTATACCCTACTGGTGGCTTCCTGGAAGCTGAAACAATATTTCTAAGCCCACGAGATCGTCGTCCTCACGGACCTGCCGATAAGGCAAATTTTACATTCACCAGACATCTTGGGACGACTAATGAAGTACAACCTTGAGCTGGGTCGGTTTCACATCAAAAATCGCCTTAGGACGGCCATCAAGGGCCAGGTCCTGGCAGATTTCATCGCTGAGCTCACATTTTCTGAGGACCCCGAGCCACCCACCATTTACCCAGAAGCTAAAAGAGTGGAAGGAGGGGAAGTACCGGGGGACTCCAGCCCAGGTACCGGTCCAGCGACGTAGAAGCTGTTCACCGATGGATCGTCCAACACCAGTGGTTGTGGAGCAGGAATGGTGCTCGTTGCCCCTGGAAATGAAGAGATAGAGTATGCCCTGAGGCTGGGATTTAGAGCGACTAACAACGAGGCGGAGTACAAGGCTCTGCTGGCAAGACTCCGCCTAGCCAAGGAGTTCAATGTGACGGCGTTGTCCATTTTTTGCGACTCTCAGCTGGTCGTCAACTAGGTCAACGGGAAATATTTGGTAAAAGATCCTAGTATGACCTCATATCTTGAGAGGGTCAAAACCCTGATAGAGAAATTCAAAAAAATCAATGTGTCCCAAATACCACGGGATGAGAACCGGCACGCCGATGCCTTGGTGAACCTTGCCTCGGCAATAGAATTAACCCTAAAGCGAAGTGTGCCAGTTGAGTATCTGGATGTTCCGAGCACAGCGGTTTCTGACTAGGTGGCTTCGATCTGTGAGCTCAATAACCATCCCACTTGGATGGACCCCATCTGTAGATATTTGGAAGACGGGACGCTCCCCGACGACCGCAGCGAAGCAAGGAAGATGCGATATAGGTCGGCCAGATATTGCATTTTAGACGGGATCCTTTATCGACATTCCTTCACTGGACCATACTCTTGGTGCCTACGGCGGGAAGAGACTGACTACGTTATGAGAGAGATCTATGAGAGAATTTGTGGCAACCACTTGGGGGGCAGGGCCCTGGCTGGCAAACTTCTCCGCCAAGGGTATTTTTGGCCAAAAATGCTGGAAGACGCGAGTGAGTTTGTGAAAAATGCAATAAATGCCAATGTTTCGGTCCCCACCCTTATCTACCGCCAGTGACTATGGTGCCCATGGCCCTTTGCTCAGTGGAGAATTGACTTGTTGGGCCCTTTTCCACAGGCCACCGGTCAAAGAAAATTTCTCGTTGTCGCTATCGATTACTTTACCAAGTGGGTGGAGGCCGAACCCCTGGCTCGCATCACCAAAGAGAAAATCCGGGACTTTGTCTGGAAATCAATGGTGTGCCGATTCGGAATCTCGAGGGTAATCGTGTCCAACAACGGCACTCAGTTTAACAAAGATTTGTTTGTTTCTTTTTGCTCCGGCCTGGGTATCCGTACACACTTTGCGTCTCCCGGTCATCCGCAAGCTAATGGACAGGTAGAGGTCACGAATCGGACGATTTTGCACGGTTTAAAGACCAAACTTGACAAATAAAATGAGAGGTGGGTGGAAGAACTTTACCCAGTTCTTTGGGTATACCACACCACTTCCCAAACCCCAACTGGAGAGACACCGTTCGCAATGACTTTTGGATTCGAATTCGTAATTCCTGCGAAAATTGGATTACCAACCTTTCGAACGTCGCTTAAGGGGCAGGACCAACAAACGAATGACGCAATGCTGGCCCTTAACCTGGACTTTCTGGAAGAACGACGAGAGAACGCTCGAGTGCGCTAAGCAGCATACCAACAACGGGCAGCTCGGTACTATGATAGAAGGGTGCGACTGCGGCATTTTGACGTCGGAGACCTAGTCCTCAGAAAGGTTGCCCTAGCGACCAAGGAGCTAAATGCGAGAAAGTTGGCCCCCAGCTGGGAGGGACCTTATCGTGTGATAAGCGTTGCAAGACTGGGCACCTATGAGCTCGAAACTGAGAAAGGCGTTCCGTTGCGACACCCGTGGAACGCCGACCATCTCAAACAATACCACTATAGGACTGAGGTCATTTTGTAATCATTTCATTTGTATACCAAGTATTAAGTATTTTGATGATAATATAGTAGCTTTTCCAAAAAAATAATTTATTACTTAACGGATCTTCTGGCACACTAAGATACCTAAGAGGCCTGACCGAACGAGTTACGTTGCAACCAGTAGCATGAGCAGTAAGACTACTCCTACTATAGGTTGGGGGACAGGGTGGTCATAACCATGACAATTAGTCACCAAAACGATTCCACAACACATTTGAACTTGTAAGCGTTGAACTAAGGTCTGTAAGGACTCGGCACGCGTACAAAATTGTGGGATCGTGAAAGTGTAAGGGTTTGCAACCCTATTCTGAGCACATAAGTGAATTCACGACCACTTGTCCGAGTTGGGGCAAAGGGTCGAAGCAAATCGCCTACTACATCCTAAAGGAGGGGGAGGCGAGAAGGAATTGGGAACAAATGCTCAAAAATTTGTTGTATTGTATTCCACAAAAAAAGAGGGCTTACATCGGTGGGGTTCTTGCCCGTATACACAGTCAATATATATATATATATATATATATATAAAGGAAAATGATGATTACAAAAAGAGTTCAACGAAATTCAAAACAAAATTTTTTCGAAGTCTTCAAAAAAGGCCGAGCTGAGGCCTATTCTTCCCCGGAAACACCTTCGACATCCACAACATCGATGTTGGTGTCTTAATTGCCCTTGGCTTCCTCGCCACCAGCTTCTTCAGCACTGGCCTCGTGAGTTGGATCTTCGGAAGCCCCCTCGGCTGGCCGCTCTACCGCCAACTTGCCTTGTTGGGGAAATTCCATCCCAACGCCTGAGCAGTCGAACTCCAGATGATGGCTCTGAAGGAAGTGGATCGTGGCCTTGTGACTGTCATCCATGAATTCGGCAGCAAGCTCGTACTTTAGATTTTCGAATTCTTCGTTGGATTTATAAACCTCAATGGCTTTTTGCTCTACTCGATGGATGACCTTCATTCTCTGCTGCTCTTCTTTCTTGAACTTCTTCTCTAGCTCCTCCACCCTCTTCTCTAGTTTGACCTTCTGTCTCTCAAAGTCGTCCCATTTTTTGGTAACAAGGACGTGCCTGGCTTGTGGCCCTGCTGGGCCTGGGCGGCAAGCTGAAGGTCGTCGGTCAAGCGGTTCACCTTTGCCTCGGTAGCATTCTTCTTGGACCTCAGCATGGCCTCCTTCATGGCGCTCTCAGAGATCTAATAAAAAACCACCGACATCCGAAGCATGCACTGCATGAGGACGGGAATTTCATCACACTTAGAAAAATTTAGTCGCAAAAAGCGAAACGAAAAATAAATTGTAGTTACAAAAAACGAAATGGAAAATAAATTGTGAGAGAGTTTTACCGAGACTTGATCATAGATGGCCTGGTGCATCAGGTTGCCGGTGCTCTCCCCCTCCATCAGTTCCTTATCGTTGGGAGGCATCATGTGACGAAGATAGCCCGACATTACCTCAGGGCTCTTCAGTAGCGCACGATCTGCCGGCAGCCCGGTGTTCGCCACCCCGAAAAAGATCCATCAACGGTTAGCTCGGATGAGGCTCCGGTCACAAACCTTGCTCTCTTCGAGGACTTATGCTTATTATGCTTCCCCTCGTGAGTCTTTCTCTTTTCCTTGTCGGAATGATGAGGAGAAGAGTCACCACTCAAGGTTTGCGCAGATTGCCGGGAACCTGACTTGGATTGGGGTGTGTCCCGGATAATGACGCCTCGTAGGGAGTGTGAGCGACTACGGGCTGGCGTCCTGGGAAACCGTGCGATTTGGACTGCTTGCAATCCTCTTGTGTGTTTAGAACCAGTCGCCTTCTTCGCTTCGGCAGCTTCCTTGGCCTTCTTCTCAAGAAGCTTCTGGACTGCCATCGCCTTGTCCATAGCTGCAATATTCAACAAGATTTTTAAAAATTCTTCCGTCCAGGCCAGCAGCATCTGGTTCTATACAAGAATATATGCGTGAATCGAGCGTAACACGCGTAAAATTACCAAGTATGAACAATTGACATAACAGAAAATTCCTTACCGTTGTCTGAGTCGAGGAGGAGATCGGGTGTGGCTGAGACATCCGGCGGTAAAAACCAGAAAGCTGTAAAGAGCTGAGAGGCGATCAGGGTGTTCACGTCCTTGAAGGCGGTCCTCAAGACCTTGTCTCTCTACTCGAAAATTTCTCTGCTTGGCTTTGGTCTTTTCTTCTTGGGCGGCTCTTTAGCTGCAGAAAATCATGAAGACAAGGGTGTTAATGTACAGGCAATGGTAAATCCAAAAAACAAAACACTGCCACTAAGGGGCCGCAGCCTTACCAACTTTTCCCCATTCCATCTGGAGGGGATACCTTCCTTCTTCTTCCAGGCTGGATTGCCAACCACTCCCTCCGATATAGAAGAATTGGGGCTTCCATTGATGAATGGAAGAGTCCAGATCCTTCAGGAAAATTGACCTGGACGAAATATAACACTACCCAGCGTCCCGGGGGAGTGGCTTGAGGAAGAACAGAGCCCTGAAGAGCTCAGTGCTCGGCTCGAGTCCCTCGGCCTGGAAGATGATATACGAAGCCACCAGGGCCCTTATACCATTCAGAGAAATTTGTGACGGACACAAATGGTACTCCTCACAGATGGCCCTGATCCACTAGTAGAAGGGAAAACGAAGACCTGCCTCCAGCTGTTTCCTATAGACTGTCATGAATCCAGTTGGTGGCATACAGGCCCGATCATCGGGCCCAGGAACAATGGTCGTGACCTCCTCTGGGATGAAAAATTCGCTCTGGCAGGAGAGGATGGATTCTTCGGTTATGGTTGTTTTGGTTTTCCATACCAGACTCGAGGGCGGGACTTTTATGAATAGTTTTTCTAGCCCGGCATTGTGCACCTCGTTTTCACGAAGTAACTTCGGAATGGAGACCCCGGTATGGATCTCCACCACTGTGACGGTTTTGGGAGAGACCCCGACCCCAGCATCAAGTGATGTAGATGCCCCACCGCTCTTGTCAACACGGCTTACCACGAATGCACGGTCTTCCAGGCATGACTGGATAGCACTGCTCGTTTCATGGATCCTGGCCATAGCGCTCGAGGAGGCGTCTCTAGGAACAGGACGCCTCTCCACCCTGAACTGAGGGGAGCTGGAAGACGACCTGTCCGAAAAGTCGGACCCCGAGCCGGTAGCACAGCCAGAATTCGAAAAAGAAGAATGAGAAGGGGACCCCAACATTTTGTTCGGACAAAGAAAAAAAAAAGTACCAATGCCGAGGAGGAAGAATGAGCTCTGGAAATTACGCAAGTGCCAAATGAAAGGTAGGGTCCACCATTTATAAAAGGATGGTGTGCCTTGACGAAGGGTTGCAAAGGCCAACGACTGGGGATGCCTTGATTTAAACGCCTCTACCACGTAGCACCCATCTAAGAATGGTGGCATAGCCTATCACACAAGTCAGATTGGGGGGGCACGTATGGCGCGTTTGCCACGTGTGAGGGAGAAGGCTCTCAAACTTCCCACCCTCAAAAAATTCTAAGGCATGCAAGATGGCCCAGCTCACGACTTTACGTACTCTCAGCTTGGACAACATTAAAAGGAAGAAGGCTCTCAAACTTCCCACTCTCAAAAAATTTTAAGGCTTGCAAAATGGCTAAGCTCACGATCCTACGTACTCTCAGCTTGGACAAAATCCAAAAGGGGAAGGCTCTCAAACTTTCCACCCTCAAAAAATTCTAAGGCATGCCAAATGGCCGAGCTCACGACCTTACGGGCTCTCAGTTCGGACAAAATCCAAAAGAAGAAGGCTCTCAAACTTTTCACCCTCAAAAAAGTCTAAGGCATGCCAAATGGCCGAGCTCACGACCC
Source organism: Eucommia ulmoides (assembly GCA_016647705.1). Taxonomy (NCBI): domain Eukaryota; kingdom Viridiplantae; phylum Streptophyta; class Magnoliopsida; order Garryales; family Eucommiaceae; genus Eucommia; species Eucommia ulmoides. Next base: position 2,029,835 of record CM028326.1, on the reverse strand, counting down.
TACGGGCTCTCAGCTCGGACAAAATCAAAAGGGGGGGGCTCTTAAACTTTTCACCCTAAAAAAAATTCTAAGATATGCAAGATGGCCGAGCTCACGACCCTACGTACTCTCAGCTCAGACAACATCAAAAGGGGGAAGGCTCTCAAACTTCCCACCCTAAAAAAATTCTAAGGGTATACCAAATGACCGAGCTCACGATCCTACGGGCTCTCAGCTTGAACAAAATAAAAAAGGGGAAGGCACTCAAACTTCCCACCCTCAAAAAAATTCTAAGGCATGCAAGATGGCCGAGCTCACAACCCTAAGTACTCTTAGCTCGGATAATATCCAAAGGGGGAAGGCTCTCAAACTTCCCACTCTCAAAAAATTCTAAGGCATGAAAAATGGCCGAGCTCATGACCCTACGTACTTTCTGCTTGGACAACATCAAAAGGGGGAAGGTTCTCAAACTTCCCACCCTCAAAAAATTCTAAGGCATGCAAAATGGCCGAGCTCACGACTCTACGTACTCTCAGCTTGGACAAAATCTAAAGGGGGAAGGCTCTCAAATTTTCCACCCTCAAAAAATTCTAAGGTATACCAAATGGTCGAGCTCACGACCTTACGGGCTCTCAGCTCAGACAAAATCATAAATGAGAAGGCTCTCAAACTTCCCACCCTCAAAAATAATCTAAGGCATGCAAGATGGCCGAGCTCACAACCCTACGTACTCTCAGCTCGGACAACATCCAAAGGGGAAAAGCTCTCAAACTTCCCACCCTAAAAAAACTCTAAGGCATGGAAAAGGGGGAAGGCTCTCAAACTCCACCCTCAAAAAATTCTAAGGCATGCCAAATGGCCGAGCTCACGACCCTACGGGCTCTCAGCTCGGACAACATCAAAAGAGGGAAGCCTCTCAAAATTTCCACCCTAAAAAAAATTCTAAGGCATGAAAAATGGCCGAGCTCACGATCCTACGTACTCTCAGCTCGGACAACATCAAAAGGGGGTAGGCTCTCAAACTTCCCACCCTCAAAAAATTCTAAGGCATGCAAGATGGCCGAGCTCATGACCCTATGTACTCTCAGCTCGGACAACATCAAAAGGGGGAAGGCTCTCAAACTTCCCACCCTCAAAAAATTCTAAGGCATGCAAAATGGCCGAGCTTATGACCCTACGGGCTCTCAGCTCGGACAAAATCAAAAGGGGAAAGGCTCTCAAACTTCCCACCCTCAAAAAATTCTAAGGCATAGAAAATAGCCGAGCTCACGACCCTACGAGCTCTCAGCTCGGACACTTTCAAAAAGGGAGAGCCTCTCCAACTTTTCACCCTTAAACAATTCTAAGGCAGTAGAAATGGCCGCCCTCACGACCTGATGGGATTTCAGCTCAGACAAAATCAAGGGGGGAAAGGCTCTCAAACTTCCCACCCTCAAAAAATTCTAAGACATGAAAAATGGCCGAGTTCACGACCCTACGGGCTCTCAGCTCAGTCACTTTCAAAAGGGGGAAGACTCTCAAATTTCCCACCCTAAAAAAATTCTAAAGCAGGAAAAATGTCCGAACTCACGAGCCTATGTACTCTCAGCTCGGACATAATCAGGGGGGGGAAGGCTCTCAAACTTCCCACCCTCCAAAAATTCTAAGGCATGAAAAATGGCCGACCTCATGACCTGACGGGCTCTCAGCTTGGCCACTTTCAAAAGGGGGAAGACTTTCACACTTTTCACCCTTGAAAAATTCTAAGGCAGTGAAAATGGCCGACCTCAGGACCTGACGGGCTCTCAACTCGGCCACTTTCAAAAGGGGAAAGACTCTCAAACTTTTCACCCTTAAAAAATCCTAAGGCAGTGAACATGGCCGACCTCACGACCCTACGGGCTCTCAGCTCGGCCATTTTCAAAATGGGGATGGCTCTCAAACTTTTCACCCTTGAAAAATTCTAAGGCATGAAAAATGGCCGAGCTCACAACCCTACTAACTCTCAGCTCGGCCATTTTCAAAATGGGAAAGTCTCCCAAACTTTTCACCTTTGCAAAATTCTACGGCATGGACAATGGTCAAGCTCATGACCTGACGGTCTCTCAGCTCGGCCAACATTCAACACACGAAAGACTCCAAATTCTCACTTACCACCGCCGCTTCAGTCGTACTGCAGACCTGCCGAACAGACAAAATGTCTTTTTATCAGCCCGGACTCTGCTTTTTTCCCTCTTTCTTACCGCCGTTCTTTCCCCCAAGGGTCCATGGTATGCCGCTTTTGCATTTTGTGACTGTCTTTCACTACTACTACCTGCTTGCTCCTTCAAAATCCTGAGGCCGTCACGTTTCACTCATGCCCTCGGGACTTGGAGACAACTGATATAGGAGAATCTCGTCAGGCACACCACGTGGTCAATATCCACCCAATTATAGAAGAGCGCCCGGGATAAGAGCTAAAATCCCCTCAGTACCGAGCTGGGATGCCCCCCAACCGAGCTGAGGGTCGTCTTAGTGAAGAAATCTAGACCGACAAGCTACAATCCGACCTGTCGAACTGACGAGCTGAGGCACCCTCTGCTCACCACCTCCGCACTCGGGAGTTCACTGGGCCGTTGTGAGGTTTTGGCCCATGGGCCTCTACTTATGGGCTCAAAAGTCAGCCCAAACGTTTAGAGGGCTAACCTGCCTGCTCATTGGCTGTCCAGCGGATTAGGTCAATTAACTTGAGCTTGGCTCCCTAATTTCGCGGCACTATTCAAGCACTGGCGCCTATAAATACACCGGGACATCCACTACCCAAAGGTACGTGACTACTACTGAATCAATATATTTTCAGCCCTTTACCCCTGAATACTTACTCTCACGCCGGAGGGACTTTACTAGGTACAATCCCGGTGGGTCTTTGTGCAGGTGCTCGGAGTAGAAGAGTGGAACTCAGCTCGGAGATTGTTACTACCCATGAATTCAACCAATTGCAGTGCTGATGGCCATCTTGTGTCCCCAATATCCTCCCAGACCATACTGTTGACCCGTCACTACTTTTTGACATCAACAGATCGAAACGAACTCATGGTAAAAAATGATCAAAAAATCTCAACCTTTGATCTAATCTGATCGGATGGCCAAAAATGTCTCTTGATATCATTTAATTTTGTCCGTTGGATATCCAATCTAACGTTCCGAAATATCTCAAATATAAAATGTCTCCAAATCTTATCCTAACCATACGATACTCGATCCGACGGCTCAAAATGTCTCAAAATATAAATATGTTGTGATTTATATATATATATATGTGTGTGTGTGTGTGTCTTTTTCGGTATAACCGAGAGAGAGAGAGCGCGCTATGAGAGAGAAAACTAATTAATATTATGTCAACTTGATTTCCTTTTATGAGAATATGATATCTACATATATAATATTTGGATTATGGAGGTAGTCAACCGTGGAGCGTCCACATGAGCCTCAATTTCTATAAATAGTCAGCATGTGAATAAGTATACTTCTTGATCTCAAAAATCACGTTTATACGATAAACATCCATTGAGACTAATACACCCTTTGAAATTTACTCTATAAATAGGTATTGATACCTCTAAGGTTTCTAATCTGATCAAAATACAGAAAAATTGAGTGGTTTTGGTTAGTGAATGTCTGGATATTATTCAAAAATACTATATTAATATTTTGCTTACCAACGAGAAAAGAAACAAAGAACAGTTCGTAAACGAAGCTTCCGAATCACAAAGGTACGCTTCTGTTTTAATGTTTCCACATTAGTTTACAATAACTAATTAATATATATTAACCTAGTTTCCTTTTTGCAATATATATTCACCTGATTTCCCTTTTGGGAAACCTAAAAAATATACCTGTCTTATTTTATAATATATATATATATATATATATACTCGACACTTTGTACCCCTAAAGTTAGACCAAAATATCACTTTAGTCCATATGGTTTCAATTTGAACATATAACACCTCAAAGTATGTTAATCATCCTACTACTGTCCAAATTATTATTCCATTATAATTTTGGACAGAAAAATAGTCAATTCTCATGCATGTGACTAGTTTTAAGAGGCTTTATGTGCATTTTCAATATCTTTATTTTTCCTTTCCATCTCCTTCCTTCCCATATATTCAGAATTAAAAAACATAGGTTTATCATTATATATATATATACACACACACATTTTTTTTTATTTTTAAAAAAAATCTAAAAGGCAAAGCAAAATGATAGAAATGTTGTAAAGTTCCTCTAAAAAATAGTTGAGTGCACAACAAGTGACGATTTTCCATCAAAAATTGTAATGTAGCTATTGATTTGGACTGAAGTGGGATCATCACGAAACTTTAGGTTGTCATGCGTTCAAATTGAAACTAGGAAAATAAAGTGAAATAACGGTCAAACTTTAGGGGTACACAATGTTAAAACCCCTAAGACAACAAAAATATTGATATATGCAGGGAATATTATCGATGAAACAAGAAATAGCGGTGAAGAGGCTGTCAAAAAACTCAAGACAAGGTCTGCAAGAGTTCAAGAATGAGATAGTTTCGATCTCCAAGCTCCAACATAGGAATCTAGTGAAGTTGTTGGGATGTTGCATTCAAGGAGAAGAAAGAATGTTAATCTATGAGTACATGTCGAATAAAAGTTTGGATTACTACATCTTTGGTACACTCTTTTTTGTCTAATTTACTAAAAAATAATTTGCTTAATTATAAGTTTTTTATTCAAATTTTGCATTATGATATGTAAGATCACAAGAGAATCAATTTACTGGCATGGAGAAAACGGTTTGATATAATCATGGGGATTGCTAGAGGACTACTCTATCTTCACCAAGATTCAAGAGTTAGAATTATTCACCGGGATCTAAAAGCAAGCAATGTTCTACTAGATGGTGATCTGATCCCAAAAATTTCTGATTTTGGGTTAGCTAGAATATGCAAAGGGGACCAATCTTATGGGAAAACAAAAAGAGTTATCGGAACATAGTAAGTTTTATAATTATTATAGTTAATCCAATTTTTTCTTTTTCTATATTTTTTTTAATCATTGTTAAGATGTATATATATTAATAATGTTATGCAGTGGCTATATGTCTCCCGAGTATGCAATTGACGGGAAATTTTCTACAAAATCCGACGTCTTTAGCATGGGGGTGCTTTTGTTAGAGATAGTGAGTGGACAAAGGAGCAGAAGTTTTTGCCACCCCAATCACCACCATAGCCTTTTTGGACATGTAAGAAAAACATGGGCGGATCCACTTTGGGCCTAATGATTGACTTTTTTTTTTAGTTATATTTTTTTTAAAATTAATGCACAAAAATAATATGATTTACGACTCCAACTGCACATTTTAACTTGTTTAAAAAATAAATTCCATGATTTAAAAAAATATTTTTACTAGAAAAGAAAGAGGATACGATGTAAATTAATTAAATTTGAATTTGTTGACTGACAAAAAATGATAAAATTAATCCTAAGTTATGATTATTCGTTTGTTATTTTATAGCATATCAGTATAGTTAATTTATACATATATATTTAAATTTTATGATTATTTATGAAAATTTTATTAGTTTTTTATTTAGTCATTATAAAATGCCCTCAATCACTAAATTTTCTTTATCCTCCCCTTGAGAAAGTAGCTATTTGTTTTCCTTTTCTACTATCCATAATTGCTATTCCGAAGTGTTTTTAACTTTTAAAAATGGCTATTTGTTAGGCATGGCTGCTTTGGAAGGAAGATAGAGGCTTGGAGCTAGTGGATGAATGTTTGGGGGATTCATACGAGGTATCAGAAGCTCGGAGGTGCATTCAGGTGGGGTTATTGTGTGTCCAGAAGCTTCCGGAAGATAGGCCAGCCATGTCGTCTGTTGTGTTTATGTTGGGCAATGAAGAAGCAATACTGCCTCAGCCTAAAGAGCTTGGTTTCTTTGTGGAAAGGTGTGCTGCTAATACAGAGTCATCAACAAAATATTCAAATCATATAGAGACCATAACAATACTTGAAGCTAGGTAGAGAATAGAGGATTCATCATAATAGTTTTTTTTTTTTTTTTTTTTTTTTTGTACAAAAGAGTTAATGATGAGTTTTTCAGACATCCTTGAAACATTTGTCAAAAACAAAATTTTAAGATTTCGATTTGTTTTATGGTTTGATCCATTTTCTAACTTTCTGAGGTTGATTGATCATGTCGATCTAAAAAAGATTTACCTTGTACTTGGTTGTGCGGAATTCAAATCTTGAAATTGAAAATTAGAAATGAAAGCAAGTAAAAATTCAATATATATATATATATATATATATATATATATATATATATATATATATATATATATATATATATATATATTTGATTTGTACTTAAAGTATTGAAAGACAATAATTTTCTAACACAAGCCACCTTATAGCCCGATGGCCTTAATGTTTGGGGAATCCAAATTGTATTTTTGAACCACAACTTATAGCCGACAAATGGGTACATTTATAACTCGATCATAATTGATAGCGAGTAAATCCAACCAGCCACCTGTCCTCCAGATTGAGCGGCCACGACGATTGTGGGCCCCATCTCATGTGGTCGTGCTAGTGAAGTTGAAGAAAGGCACTTCTTGCCGACTTCCGAATAGGACTGACAACTTCAACTCAACCAAACGTTGAACAAAGGCACTTCTTGTCATACCCCATCCCGGACACCCATCACCGTGGGGCCGGTGTGGCGTCGACATGACATCACCTGACCGTCAAACCAACTCATTATTATTCTAACAAACATAAAACAATATACAAATCATCTATACAACAGATATTAATTTAGTGCAATGGGGACACACCCGTCCCCAAAAATAATAATACCGAAATATAAATACCTATGAACCTCTCTTAGGTTCACCTTAGCTGGCTCATCAAGAAAATCCTCACATAACTCCATCGTAGGACTCTACCTAGCACCAGTAGGGGACCGACCGACTCTTATATGCTACACCTGCGAGTGTACTGTCTTCTCAGTAAAAATATTTTACAATAATAATTCATTCTACAACATTTAAATGGATCAAGCGTAAGTATATAAACAGCACATAGGTAGTAAAATTCTTCATAATATAAGCAGTGAAAATAAACCAATAAGTATAAGTTCCATTCAAACCCATTTAGTATAAAATAATACCATTCACCATAATAAATAATAAATCACCCAATATAAGTAAAACACCACATCTCAAAACACCACTCCATCACAACACACACTGGCCAGCCATAATGATTGTTTTAATCTCTTGATCGGGAGTTGCAATGGTACCGTAACATTCGTAGGAATGCCTTCCTACGAAATATCCACACCCCTTTTGTGGAGAAATATAATTCACACCCTTTACGGGGAGAACTATCCACATCCCATGGGAAGAAATCCACATCCCTTACGGGGAGAAATATAATCCACATTCCTTACGGGGAGAAATATAATCCACACTCCTTTCGGGAAGAAATATAATCCATATCCCTTATAGGGATAAAACTATGGCATCGTCCAAATCAACAATATCGTCAAAATCCACACCCCTTACGGGGAGAAATATATTTTACAACATCGTCAAAATCCACACCCCTTATGGGGAGAATATAAACCACACCCCCTTTCGGGGAGAATATAAACCACACCCCCTTTCGGGGAGAATTTCCAAAATTACATTTATTCAAACCACACCCTTTATAGGGGAAAATTTCCAAACCACGTTTTTCTCTTTCTTTTTAAAAGTACCACCCATTTAGTAAAAATCATTTTTCCACCTTTGGTTTTAGAAAACCAAACATTATTAGAAAATCAGATATTTTTTCACTCTCTTTTAAACCACCAAAACCAACGAATTATTTTTCAACTTTCTTTTAAAACCAACATAATTTACCAAAAATCCATTTTTTCCAACTCACCCAAAACCTGTTTGATTCACATAATTTTAAAATCATCCAGTTTAAGTAAAACTATTTTACATGCATATATATATATATATACTCACCTGAATATTCGATTTCGTAAACTTTAATCGACTAACCTCAGCCAGAACTCTGGTGCCTGCGAACCTAATGGTGACAGGGCCTAAATTAATATTTTATGTAAACATAACTTAATCATGAATTGTAGACCCTAAATTTCATAATTTTCTATTCCCTGCGCTTTATTATGAATTTTACTATATCGAATTTATTCGTGTAAACGGTTTCACTATTTCTTATCGTCATTTCGACATTTTTCATGCGAACACATAACGCTAAATTCAACGATAATGATAACATGTATTTTACATTGAGACAATTAAATGCATATATTAAAGAAGTGCGAAATTTATCTTCCTCGAATTTTCCACCGGCCGAGAGATTGGATTTATGTTTTTAGTGGGGTGGTTTGTGTAATTTCTCCATTTTCTATTTTTTTTTTCTCTTTCTTCTTTCTTTTTCATTTCTGCTTCCTACTCTATTTCGGTTTGGAGCTCCTGCCGATCTTCTTCCTCAACGCCAGCCAACTCTCACTCCTTCCACCGATCTTCACCACTAACGATCCGAACAAACATACACACCTAGAAAACTCACACACACACGCCCGATCACATACCCACAACTAAACACACACCTACCCACTTCTCCGCCGACTTAACTCCATGGCCGACGACCACCCTCAACGAACCACCACTGACCCCGTCGATCACCCACTAACCAAACTCACCACACACACACACATTCACAACACACACACACGACAAACACGGCGACCCACCGCCGAACAATCACCACCCCCGTTGACCGGACTATCACCGACCCTCTCTCTCTCTTCGTTTTCTGTTTCTGTTTTGGGACTCGCCGCCGACCGACCTTGCTCCGATCATGCCACACATCCACGAAGACGGAATACCCACGACGCTGAACGGAACACATACCCAAAACTGAAACCCACCTTCTCTCTCTCTAACTCTCCGGCCGAAAATAGTCACTGCCGGCGATGTCACACAACCAACCCACCGTAGGAGAGATTTGAACGACGGCAGTACCCCAAAGCCACACCGGCGGACTCTCTCTCTCTCACTCCTTCTCCCTCTCTTCTTCTTCGCGAATCTTCTACTATTTCTCTCGATTGTCTGGATTCTTCTCATTCTTTTTCCCCGTAATTGATTTGAAATGCATATATATATATATATATATATATGCATGAATTTAGTGGTAAAATCCTTATCCCTCGCGTTGCCACGTCGTCGGTCTCTCTCTGTCTCTGCCTCCGGTTCTCACTGCACACATACACTATATACATATATGTATATATGTGTGTGTGTGTGTGTGTGTGTTTATAAAAAAAAATCTTTTTGTTAAATTGCTCTTTTCTCCCCTGATTCTCTAACTCTCATTTTTTAGTTCAAATTAACACTTATAAGTTTCTAAAATTGAAATTTCACCCTTAACATTTTCAATTTTTATATTTTACTTGACAATTTGCATTCCAAGTTTAGAATAAATATTTCTATATTTTCAATTTGACCCAATAACTTTTAGTTTGGTTTTTAATTTACATCAATTTTACCCCAAAATTTTCTAAATGCTCTAACATGAAATTTAAAAGGGCGTACGTGCTAAATCGGGGTATTACACTTTTTGTCGACTTCCGAATAGGACTGACAACTTCAGCCCATTTGGTTGGTATTTTCGATTCCTGATTTTGTTCCCAATTCCAAAATTTTGTGATTGACGTACAGAAATGCATTTGGTAACATGTTTTTGTTCCCATCCCATCTCAAAATTTTGGGATTGATTCATGAATTTTACAAGAATGTGACAAACAAAAAATAGTTGATTCTTTTCACTCCCATTCTTTTATTCTCAATCGTAGGACACACTCATCATTTTTTCAAATGTAAATGAATTCTCATTGATCCCATTCATTCCCAACCTTCATGTCTGTCTTTTCTGTATCACTATCTTCTCTCTTCTCTCCACTAACGAGCAGTGGCTCACCATTGCTTTATGTCTTCTCTCTTCTCTTATTGCCGATGAGCAAGTAATGGTGTCTCTCCATCTCTCTGTCTTTTCTATTCTCTCCATCGTCGACGAGCAAGAACATGTAATAACTCTCTCCCTTTCCCATTTGTTTTATTCCAATTTTAGAAATCAGAATTAGGGTTCGATTTCTTTATTTTCCCTCATAAATTCTCTAAAAAAAACTATATTATATGAAATTACTTGTATATCTTGGGGCATTTAGTTGGGAAAGAGAATGGGAGGGAATGAGTTAACTGAAATTCCCATGAAACCTCTTAAAATAGTTAGGTGCATGATAGGTGATTATTTTCTGTCCAAATTGCAATCGATAAATTGATTAGTAAACTTTCAAGTTTTATATGTTCAAATTGAAATTATGGAAGCTCAAGCGAGATTTTTGTCAAACTTCAAGGGTACCAAGTGTTGAAATCCCTCTATATAATTATGATGAGCTCTACTTTATATACTCTCTTGTATTTGGCATGGGCTAAGCCCTCAAAAGTTTGGAACACGTAAAATTCAGCATATAACGACCCAATAGAGAATTTAGAGAGAGAGAGAGAGACTAAGGTAGCGTTTGGTTAGTGTTCTCACTTTTCTCAACCCACTTGGAATATGTTAGGTTGGGTTAAGTTGAGAATTTTGTTTCTTTCTGGGAACAAAATTGCGTTTGGTAACGACAATTTTTTTTTTGTTCTGGGAACAGAATTGCATTTGGTAACCATATTATTTTGGAATTGTTTTCTCATCCAAACAAAAATTACCAAATCAGAGAATTTATGAAAACAATTCTAAACAACTTAACCAAACTTCACAATTTTTCTTCTTTTTTTCATTTTTTTAAAGAAAAGAAAGTTATATTAATTGGGGGAATTTAAAAACCCTAGAAATACACAAGAAACCGATACATCAAGTAAATCCTCTAACAGATGAGGAGAACCAAACAACATACTGATATACCAAACATCCTCCAACAATGAGGAAACAAATCAAAAAGCAGCAAAGCAACAAAACAGAAACAAGGAAAACAGAAATTGCATCAGAAGGCCAACCCCCTAGCCTCTAGCAAAATACTGCCTACACAAACAGAAATAGAAGCAATATGCCAATAGCAGAAAAACTGGTTACATCACACTGTCAGCATCGAACATACAACATGCCAATATCAAAGATGATCAAAAACCACAACAGAAGCTTGGGACAAGAAAAAGACTCTAACAACCAATTAACATTGGCTAATATCAAATCACACTGCCTACTACTATAGAACACCAGCAGGTGACAAAACTTCACAAGAACTTCCTACATCCAAGGGATTAGCAGTGTGATTCCAAAAGCCCTTGTTTGAAACATAGATTCATAAGCAATTGATTGCAAAAGCCTGTTGAGCCCTGATAAAATCTAGTTAATATTAGAACTCGAACCAAATGCACCAAATTCAAGCCCATCATTCAAAAAAACATGCAAATCATACACCGGTTTATAGCATAAATTCATCATCAAAACCTGCAGTCGAATTCCTGAACAAAATCGTTGACGAAATCAAATTCGTTCACGAACCCTAGTTGCCCAATCGATTTCGTTCATCAATTCATCGTCAATTGGAACAACTGAAGTTCCATTCATCGATTCATCGTTGATTGGTTTCGGCGATTTCGAACTAGGGAAGAGCTGAAGAACAACAACCCATCTCTCCAATCCCTCTCTGATTTGAATGGAAGCGACGATGGTGATGGAGAGACAACGGCGATGGAGAGACGACGAATATGATGAAGGCAATGGAGAGACGACGAAGATGATTATGGAGAGACAACGATGATGGTTTCGGCAGTGGCGAACGGTGACTAGCGATGAGGAGTTCTGCGAAGAGAAGACGAAGGAGAATGGCGAGGAGGAATGAAAGACATTATAAATGTCAAAAAATAAAGGGTTTTCAAAATGCATGGGATGAAGTTTGAAAAGTGGGTCTCATTAACAATTACAAAAATTTTAAGCGTGTCCCCAAAGTTGGGTTCTGTTTTTTGGGCACAAAAAAAAAAAAAAATTGTTTCTCATTTCCTTAGGATTTTGAGAATTAATTCTCATTTTTGGGGTTGGGTTGGGTTAAGTTTTGTATTACTAAACGTGTTCCTGAAAATCAATCCCAGAATATTTAGGTTGGGTTGGAATGGAAACACTAACCAAACGGGGCCTAAAACACCCAACGCCCAATTTATGCCGAACTTTTGGATTAATCAAAAATACTTTTGAGGTCCAAACAAGTATTTCGGCCCAACATTAAAATGCAGAAATTGTCCTTGAACAAAAAATCGGAAGGGACAAATATTTTTGGTTTAGAAATAATTTATTGTTGCTTTTGAAAGGAAAATAGTGATAAAGATTTAACAACAAAATTAAATTTTATCTTTATATGTTTATTCTAAATTTTTAAATATTTTAAAATTTTAAAAGTAAATTATTTTACGGTCAAACCTACATTTTTTTTTTTGGTACACGACAGAAAAAGAAAACACTAAGGGTCTTTAGTAAAAGCCTCTTTATCCATTTTGGATAACACCATCGCCTCAATCTCTTCCGACAGTGTCTCCATCATCTTCAGTTCCACTACTCCGATTGCTTATTTTTTTGCAAGGAAGTTTGTGCACTTGTTCCCTTCTCTTGGTGTGAACTGGATAAGATGGTGGTTGTTCTCAAAAAATCTCTAGCAATCGTCCACCCAAGAGTTTAGTTGATGGGTTTTTAAACACTCTTCTGTGATGAGAGTTATAGCTTCTACAAAAAAGATTACTCCCTTTAATATGTTTCCCAATCCAAGTCAGGACATCCATACCCAAGTCTTTTCTGAATTGAGTAGGGTCAAATGAATTTTGTCCACAGACTAGCAACTTTGAGGCCTATGTTCTAAGAGCATGATCAATGCATTCAATTTGGTTTATGACACCTTTGACAAAAAGGTGATGCATTGTCAGGCCTATCAACCCTTAGCTTATTAGTCATGATCTATGGTGCGTTATCCACAAGAAGAATTTGATGTTCTAAGGAATTTTGAGTTTCTAAATCCAATTCCATTGAGAAAGCTCTTTCTGATTTTCATTATTTTCTACTAAGCAATAGGTTGACCTAGTGAGTTTTTTGGGGTCCAAATCAGGATGTCCTCAAGGAGGAGGTTGGGAGGGTTCATTTTTCCAATAGATTGCAATTTATTCGAAACCAGGTATATAGAATGGGCAAGAGGTACCGGTTTCTCGGAATTATCAATGATGTCCGAGACTCTCGTATTGTACAAATCTGGAGTTCTTTCATCTCCGAGGAGGCCATCTCCACACCACCAATCTGTCTATAGATTAATGGAGACATCATTTTCCACTTTCCATTTAATTCCTTTAGTCAACAACTCTTGTTTTGAAGATGCCCCTCCAGATATAAGAACTACGCGGTTTATTTTTTTAGGAGTTGGGACTGTTCTGTATATCATATCTTCTCTTTATTATGTCCACCCAGAGGTTGTCTTTTTTAGAAATTGAGTTCCATCCTACTTCACCAGAAAGGCTAAATTTATATTTCTCGATTTTCTAATTCCAAGCGCCCCCCCCCCACCCCCCAACACCACTCTCTAGGTTGGTAAACATAGTTCCAATTAAGAAGATGAATTTTTTTCTGAGATTCTGTATCACCCCATATGAACTTTTAGTTAATTTAATCAATATCGTCACAAGTTCTAGAATGAGGTGATTAATCCGCTTAAAGTAATTTGGGATGTCAGAGCATACAGATTTGATAAGTGTAATTCTCCTAGCTATTGAAAGATTTTTCGATTTCCAGGAAGTTAGCCTTTTTTGGATTTTCCTAGGGACATGATTGAAACTCTTCACGTTAAGTCTATTATGAATTAATGGGACTCCAAGCTAAATCTCAAGGTCATCACTAAGGGTAATTCCAAGTTTCCTACTAATATTTCGGGCTTCCACTTTGGGTATATTAAGGGAAACAAAGAGTTTAGACTTAGCACAATAAATTGTTTGGCTAGTGCATTTGGTAAAGGTATCAAGAATTCACAATATATTATCGCAGTACTTTTCTCCCACTCTTGAGAAAATTATAAGATCATCTACGAAGAAAAGGTGGGAAATAGCTGGTCCTTTCTTAGAAGTTTTAATATCTTTCCATTTTCCTCTTTTGGTGTCTTTGATGATGAGGTGTGACAGTCTTTCCATGCATAAGACAAAAATATAAGAATACAGAGGGTCTTCCTGTCTAAGGCCTCTAGAAGGTAAAAACTCTTAGAGAGGTTCCCCATTCCAGAGAATAGACACAGAAGAATTTTTTATACAGCTCATAATCAGGGATATCCAAACTTGGGGAAGATTGAAAAAGTGAGTTTCTTTGATAAAATCCCAACTTAATCTATTAGATGCTTTTTCAAGGTCTAATTTCAATATTAATCCCCTTTCTCTGTTTTTATTTTTTCTAACATAATGGACAATTTCTTGAGCAATAATAACGTAATCAAGAGTCATCTTACCCAGAATGAAGCTATTTTGGAAATGCCCAACAATATCTTTCAAGAGGGTCTAAGCCTAACAACAATAATTTTAGTGACAATTTTATAAAAGTTGCACAGACTTATGGGTCTAAATTGGGTAATTGTTTCAAGCATATCAGTTTTAGGGATAAGGTCAAGAAAGGTTTTATTGTTTCTTTCTAGCATACTCTTATCAACAAAACATTAAGATACAAAATCTCAAAAATCCTAACCGAAGATGTCCTAATTTTTTTTGAAAAAGATAGCTTGGAAACCATTGGACTAGGAGCTTTAAAGTCTTGCGTATTGTTTAAAGCATCTTTAATTTCTTTTTCACAATGGGCCCTAGTAAGAAAAGTATTATCTCTTTCCCTTATGATGAAATTGGATCTATTCTGATTGGGCTATTGAAGACTTGACTTTTCTTCTTTAAATAAATTGATAAAATAATCTTGAACGAGATTTTTAAGAGTTCAGGTTGACTAACCCAGTTATTGTTACTTTACTTTCTTTGGTTGGTAGCAAAATGAAAAAATAAATAAATTGTATTATCCAAATCCTCCAGTTTTTCTGAGTATCTAATTTCTCAAGCTTTTTGAAACCCAGTAAGTCATTCTACGTTTTAAAAAATATTTTCAAAAACATCTTTATTTCAGATCATCATATTCTCTATAAACTGATCGATTTTATCAAGCAAATTAGTTTAGTTAGAGGACCACGAATTTTAAAGAATTGTTAGGAAATTAGGATGAGATAACCACATACCTTCAAATCTAAAGGGTCTCCTTATTCTATGAGAAGAATCAATGCCCAAAACATGAATCAAAGCAGAGTGATTAGAGTATGTATGAGACATAGTTTGCACCACCTCCCCTTCTAGTATGGTTAAATTAAATTATATTCTATGCCTTTTAAATTTACATTTGAATTTAACTGATCATTTTTTATTCAATATCTTTTTATACTTATAAATTAAAAAATCAATATGATGCCACACGAGAATCTCTATTCCTCAGTAATAATATAAGAGTAATTCTATATGTACATCTCTTTTTGATAAATGTACATCCCATTTAAAAAATCAAAAATATTTTAAAATTAATCTTTTAGCCTTAGTAAAATAGTTTTACATTTTTTTCTTTTTTACCCATTAATTTTTCTTAAAAATGTACTAACCACCGTCCTACACTCCCATCCCTTCCCCCTGCCAACAACCCGTCACAACCTGCCCCCCGCCGGCGCCACCCATCTAGTTTTCTCTCTCTTCTTCTTTTTTCTTCTCTCTCCTAAGCCCCCACCCCAAATCCGTCGGATCTGTAAAGATCCAAGAGGGTTGGGGGGTTAAAACTTGGGAAGCGAAAAGAAAGGATACAATTTGGCACAACACTAGTGCCGACACTGACATTAGTTGCTCACCAAAGGAGGAAAGAAATTGTAAAAACTGAAAAAAAATAAAAATAAAGAATATATGTGCTAATGATTTAAAGAGTAAAATAACAATTACATTAAATAATTTTTAGGACTAGCAAAAATATGTATATTATAATCATGATAGTATATCTATGAATCCTTTAATTTTGAACTTGCCTTTGATATGGACTATGTTAAAATTAAGTATAGAAGATTTCATTTCTAATTCATTTTTAATACAACAACACATTACATATACATATAATACAAGAACAAACAAAGCGTGAATAGGAATTTAATGAGCCTTTTCAGTGCATTTAAGATCAGATCTGAAGCATGGCAAGTGAACAAGATCTTTGACATGAGTTGTAATCATACAACTCACACCAACACTCCCCCTCAAGTTGGTGCATATACATCTCGGATGCCCAACTTGCCAAGTGAGTTGTAGAAGTTTTGGCTACATACAACTTTTGTAAGAATGTCTGCCAACTAGTCTTCGGATTTAACAAACGGGAATCGAATTCTCCTGTCCTCAATATTTTGTTTGATGAAGTGTCGATCTACTTCCACGTGTTTGGTCCGATCATGCTGAACTGGATTATAAGAAATGTTAATTGCAGCCTTGTTATCACGGAATAGATCCATCTCGCAGCTAAGAGCAAAGCCAATCCCAATTAATAGTCTCCAAAGCTACAGAAGTTCATAAAGGCCCTTAGCCATCCCACAAAATTCGGCTTCAGCGCTTGATAAAGCTACCACTTTTTGCTTCTTACTTCTCCATGTAACTAGGTTTCCTCCAACAAACGTGAAATAACATGAGGTGGATTTTCTATCGGAGATCTTTCCTACCTAGTCAGCATCTATGTAACGTTCCACCCGTAGGTGATTGTTTCTTGTAAACATAAGTCATTTTCCGGGAGAGAACTTTAGGTATCAAAGAATCTGAATCACCGCATTCATATGATCTTCACTTGGACAGTGCATGAATTCGCTTACTACACCTACTGCATAGGCAATGTCAGGCCGTGTATGAGAGAGATAAATAAGTTTTCCAACTAATCTCTAGTACTTTCTTTTGTTTGTTGACACTTGATCTGAGTACTTTCCAAGCTTGTGATTTTGGATTATTGGTGTATCTGCAGGCTTACAATCCAGTAATCTAGCTTCTAATAATAAACCTAGGATATATTTTCATTGGGCCTTGCTTTGATCTATCAACTTCAATTCCCAAAAAATATTTGAGTCCTCCTGGATTTTTCATCTCAAATTATATGGCCAGTTGCTCTTGAAGTTTTGCTATTTCCTCTGGGTCATCTCTTGTAATGATTATATCGTCTACATAGACTATCAAAGTTGTTATCTTACCCAGATGATGCTTTAAGAATAGAATATGGTCTAAGTTGCTTTGTTGAAATCTATATTTCCTCATTGCCGAGTTCAAGCGCCCAAACCACGCTCTAGGAGATTGCTTTAAGCCATATAAAGTTCGTTGTAATTTGTATGCAATCTTAGCTTTAGAGTTTGCAGTATATCATGGAGAGACATCCATGTAGATTTCTTCTTCAAGATCTCCATGGAGAAAGCCATTTTTAACGTTAAACTGGTGCAATGGTTAATTAATATTCACTGCAAGAGATAGTAGAACCCTGATGGTACTCAACTTGGCCACATGTGAGAACGTTTCTTGATAGTCTTCGCCATAGGTCTGCTTATAACCCTTTGCCACCAGTATTGCTTTGCACATTTCAACTTATCCATCGGCTTTGTACTTGATGACCAATACCCACTTACACCCCACTATTTTTTCAGATTTGGATGTTTTGGGGATATGTTTTTTGAGTAAACATAGTATTTTATGGTGGAGATAAAATGTTTTTGGATGTTTTTGGGATCATTTTCAGATCTGGATGTTCTTTGGATTTGTTTTTTGATGGTAGGGATATGAATGGTGGTGGAGGTGGAGAGGGGTGTTAATTTTTACGTTAACGTTAGTGTTTTTGCGTAATTTTTTCACACATATTTTTCTGGTCAATATTAAAAATGTGTTAACGTTAACACAGAGAGAGACAAAAAAACATGCATTAACATTAGCGCAAACTCAACCTAAACACACATTAAGCTCAAAATGACAAAATACCACGTATGACAGTTAACGTTAACGCACACAAGACAAAAGTATGCAGCAAAATATTAACATTAAAACCCACAATCCGATGATAAAAAATGTGTTAACGTTAATGCACACAAACAGATGAGAAAAGATGTGTTAACGTTGTTTTTACGTTAACGTTAGTGTGTTCGCGTGATTTTTTTTCACATTTATTTTTCTGGACAACATTAAATGCGTTAACATTAACATAGAGAAAGACATAAAAATGTGCATTAACATTAACGCAAACCCAACTCAAAACATACATTTAGTTCAAAAGGACAAAATATCACATATGACAATTAACGTTAACGCGCACAAGACAAAAGTATGCAACAAGACATTAACATCAAAACCCACAATCCAATGGTGAAAAATGCGTTAACGTTAACGCATACAAACAGATGAGAAAAAATGCAGTAATATGAAAATGTGTTAACTTTAATTTAAAATTTAAATCGTAGTTTTGTAACATAGACAAGATTTGACAAAAAAAAAAAAAAACATAGGCAGGGTGTATTGCTGAACACATAAAAAGAACATGAAATGCAATAACGTTAACGTGAAATTCAATTCTACAATGGTGAAATGCGTAACTAAAATTGATGAGGGACGATGAGTTAACGTGAATACACAAAAAGAACATGAAATGCAATAACGTTAACGTGAAATTCAATTCTACAATGGTGAAATACGTTAACGTTAACACACAAAACTCTTAAAAATATTTTAATGCTAAAACACATCGATGGTTAAAATACGTTAACGTTATATGGCACGATCATGTTAATGTTAACTAATAGAAAATCCAAAAAATAAGATACATTAACGTAACACAAACAAACAGATGGGAAAAATACGTTAACGTGTAAACACACACATAAAAAGAAAAAAGAAAAACATGAATGCAATAACATTAACATGAAATTCAAAATGTAATTTTGTAATATTGGCAAGGTATATTGCTTGAATAATTTTATGTTAACGTTAATATTTTATTGTCCAATTTTGTCTTGCTGCATAGGATAAAATGACAGATTCGTAAATATAAGTGAATAAAGTGACTAAAATGCAGGGATCTTTTCCTAAAGATTCTTAGGGGACTAAAAATTTAATTATGTCAAGTGAAGATCTTATTCCTCGATAGGGTAACATCCTCATAATAAAATTCCCTATATTTTATACTTTTATATATTTTGGTAAGGAAAAAATCAAATAAAGTGAATTTGTGAAGATAAGATATCACGTGTTGTGTAGTTACAATAATCGACCAATAGAAACCGTAGAGTTCTTTACACAATTAGGCCTTAAAAGTTTACAAATTTCCAAATGGGGTCCCTTTTTTTTTTTTTTTTTTTAATTACACAATTGGGTCTAATCGGCCTTGACAAGGCCGGTTTTCCCATTCTTTTTGGCTTTGTGAAACCGGCCTTGACAAGGCCGGTTTCACATTTTAGGGGCAGCCACCTTGGCAACCCCCCCCCCCCCCCCAATGCCCCATACCCCCATCCCCATTCCATTTATTTATTTATTTATTTATTTATATATATGTGTGTGTATAAATTATAAAGTGGTGATTATTTTATTATATATATTTAAATTATGATAATTTGAAAGTTTATTTAATATTTCAAAATTAAAAATTAAATATAAATTATAATTATTTGGTAAATGTAATTAATTTTAAAAAAATATTAACGAAAATAATAATAAAAATGACCATTATACTGAAATTAAATGCATTTCTCATAAAAATGCAATTCCTTTATGAAACTTAAGTTTTCATGGACGAAAGTGCCAACAATAAAAGAAAAAATAGAAATTAAAATTAAATAAAGGGACAAAAATGTAATTAACAATTTTTAATTGAAATCTAAGGTTTCAGGGATGAAAGTGCAAAAAAAAACTAAAATTAAATAAATGGGAGAAAATGTAATTAACATTTTTTAGTTGAAACCCAAGATTTCAGGGATAAAAGTGAAAAAACAAAAGGAAAAAAAAACTAAAATTAAATAAATGGGTGAAAATGTAGTTAATACTTTTTAGTTGAAACCCAAGGTTTCAGGGATGAAAGTGCAAAAAAAAAAAAAAAAAAAAATGAAAACAAAAATTTTAAAAAGGGGCAAAAATGTAATTAATACTTTTAATTGAAACTCAATGTTTGAAGGATGAATCGCGATAGCAAACGGCGACAGTCAACTAACAGAATTCAAACGAACAGTGACATGGATGAATCATGAACCTTGAATCTAGAACAGCGAACGGCGACAGTCAACGAACGTCAACGATGAACCTTGATTCGCGAATGGCGACGTCATAGTTGAACAACGACGGAGACGGATTGTTCTTCATAATAGTTTAAAAGTTATTTAGAGATTTAATTTATTAGAAAAGTTGTTTAAATAGTTTCAAATATAATTTTGGAATGGACTGTCTTTTATAAAATTAAACCCCATTTGATACCGACCTTAGTAGGGCTTGTATTAATTTTTTTGATTTCAGTACTGCCAAGGCCGGAATTAATTAAGTTTATAGGGCCGGAATTTAACTTTATTTTTTTTTTTCTATTTCTAACAGAAACTGCGTTCGTAACATTACGTAATAAAACTTAGAACACTAAAAACGGACTAATGAATAATTTTCAAATAATCGTCAAAGTTGGTCCGATCAGTTGTTTCGATGACGATGCTGTTTTTTTGGCAATTTTAACTTAACAAAATATGATATATCCGTAACAAAAATTAATTCAATTTTGTTGTATACAAGTTGCGTTCGTAACACTACATAATAAAACTTAGAACACTAAAAACAAACTAGTGACTAATTTTTAGGTATTCGTCAAAGTTAGTCGGATGAGTTGTTTAGGTGATGATGCATTTTTTTTTTGGGGCAATTTTGACTTAACAAAAGATGACCTATCCATAACAGAAATTAATCCAATTTTGTTGTATACAAACTGCGTTCGTAACACTACATAATAAAGCTTAGAACACTAAAAACGGACTAGTGAATAATTTTTAAATAATCATCAAAGTTAGTCGGATGAGCTATTTTCTATGAATTTTTTTACGATTTGTACAACACTAGAAAAGACTGTAGACGCAATTGCCTTTTGATTTCTAATTATTTTCTCGAATTTTATTTATTCTTAATTTTTTTTAATTATTAGGGATATAATATTTTTGAGATTATTAAAAAAAATGGTAAAAAAAATAATAAAAAGACTGAAAATTAATTCCGGCGACCGGAATCATAAATTGATTTTGGCCGTGCAATGGCCGGAATTAACTCGTATGAACGTAGAAAAAAAAAAAAGACCAATTTTGGACAGTAATTAATTACCGTTTTTTCATTCGAAATTTATGAAAAAACATTTTTTGTAACTAAGTTGGTAATTTTCTAGCAATTGAAATAGGTGATTTTATTAATTGTGCAATCTTTAGGGATGAAAGTACAAAAAAAAATATTAAAATTAAATAAAGGGGAAAAAATGTAATTAATATTTTTTAGTTGAAACCCAAAGTTTCAGGGATGAAAGTGGAAAAAAAATAAACAAACAAAATAAAAAATAAAGATGGCCTATCCGCAATAGAAATTAACCATATTTGTTTTTTTATACAAACTGCATTTGTAACACTACGTAATAAAATTTAGAATACTAAAAATGGACTACTAAATAATTTTTAATTAATCGTTAAATTTAGTCAGAATGAGTTGTTTCGATGACGATACAGTTCTTTTGTCAACTTTGAGTTAACAAAAGATGTTCTATCCATAAAAGAAATGAATCCAATTTTTTTTTATACAGAAACTGCATTCATAAGACTACGTAATAAAATTTAGAACACTAAAAATAGACTAGTGAATAACTTTTAAATAATCCTCAAAGTTAGTCGGATGAGTTGTTTTGATGACGATACAGTTTTTTGGGAAACTTTGAGTTAACAAAAGATGATCTATTTGTAACCGAAATGAACCCATTTTTTTATTTTTTTTGGTACATAAACTAGGTTTCTAAGGCTACGTAATAAAACTCAAAAAAGTAAAAACAGATTAGTGAATAACTTTTACATAATCGTCAAAGTTGGTTGGATGAGTTATTTTGATGACAATGCAGTTTTTTTGGCAACTTTGAGTTAACAAAAGATAGTCTATCCGTAACCGAAATGAACCCATTTTTTTGTACATAAACTTGGTTCCTAAGGCTACGTAATAAAACTTAAAAAAATAAAAATGGACTAGTGAATAACTTTTAAATAATCGTCAAATTTGGTCGGATGAGTTGTTTCGATGACGATGCGGTTTTTTTGGTAATTTTGAGTTAACAAAAGATTGTCTATCCGTAACCGAAATGAACCCATTTGTTTTTGTACATAAACTTGGTTCCTAAGGCTACGTAATAAAACTTAAAAAAGTAAAAAAAAAAGACTAGTGAATAAATTTTAAATATTCATCAAAGTTGGTTGAATGAGTTGTTTCGATGATGATATAGTTTTTTTTGGTAACTTTGAGTTAACAAAAGATGGTCTATCCGTAACCGAAATGAACCTATTGTTTTTGTACATAAATTGGATTCCTAAGGCAATGTAATAAAACTTAAAAAACTAAAAAAAGACTAGTGAATAAATTTTAAATAATCGTCAAAGTTTGTCAAATAAGTTGTTTCGATGACAATGTAGTTTTTTTTTCGCAATTTTGAGTTAACAAAAGATGGTCTATCCGCAACCGAAATTAACCCAATTTTTTTGTACGTAAACTGGGTTCCTAAGGCTACGTAATAAAACTTTAAAAAGTAAAAACGGACTAGTGAATAACTTTTAAATAATTGTCAAAGTTGGTCAAAAGAGTTATTTTGGATGAATTTTTTTATGATTCTATGACATTGGAAAAGGCTGTTGACGTAATTGCCTAAATTAAATATTTTGATTTCTAATTATTTTCTCGAATTTTATTTATTCTTAATTTATTTTTAATTATTAGGGATATAATTTTTTTTGAGATTATTAAAGAAATGGTGAAAAAAATTTAAAAAGGTTGAAATTTAATTCCGGTGGTCGAAATCATAAACTGATTTCAGCCGTCGGAATCAATTTTGATTCCGGCCGTGCGACGGCCAGAATTAATTTTGATTCTGGTTGTGGCAAGGCCTGAATCATAAATTGATTTTGACCTTCCCACGACCGGAATCTTAAATGTATATATACATATAATTTTTATATTTATATATTTATAATTATAATTTTTTTTTAATATTTTGAAAATAAAATTATTTATAATTCGTATGAATGTAGGAAAAAAAAAGACCAATTTTGGATAAAAAATTAATTACCATTTTTTAATTCGAAATTTCTGAAAAAAATATTTTTTGCAACAAAGTTGGTAATTTTCTAGTAATTTAAATAGGTCATTTTATCAATTGTGCAATTTTTAAGTTACATTAATACAAACAAAATCTAATCTAGTCAGTCCCACAGCATGACCTTCGTGTATTCATTCTCGGCCTCCGAACAGGCAGAGGCTCGTCATCTCTTGCCTGTGTCTAGGCTTCCCCACCATAACTGGTATGTTGATGTAACATTTGTTGAATATTGTCATCTCGCATCTCTGCCAACTGCGTAATGAAGCCCATATTCGGATCCCCAAATGTTCACGACACAGGTGATACTTGCCGTACAGGACCGCCATGTGAAATGGGCTGATAGGGTGGTGGGAAATCCATCGACATGCGATAAACATCATCTGTTAGAGTATGATAGAGGCCACCACTTGACGCATACTGATGAAACGCAGATTCTTATGGATTATAGAACGTTGATGTTGAAGCCTCTGCGTGCCCTTGCCAAGAGCTGTAAGGCGTCTGGTGGTCCGGTATTGTAAAGCTCACTGGAAGAAATATTACTGTCGGGAAAGGCACGGAAGGGACAAAACAGGCGTCGAATGATGGGCAGGGGAGGGAATAGGCGCCGAAGGTTGGGCGGGAGAGGGGAATCATTGTCGTGTGGTGCTCGTTGACGCGGCCCATTTTTCCAAAAAGGAAAAAATAAAAAATAATAAATAATAAGCTTAAGGATATAAGGGTTTTTAAAGTGTCGATTTTCTCAAAAAATATACTTAGGCCATCTTTAAAAAATAAGGAGTCGCCACCTAGCATTGGATTTAAATGGTGTGCTAGATAATTGAATTTTCAGAAAACAATTTAAAGGGCCTAAGTAAAAATTTAAACTCCAAAAACACGGTCAAACCAAATAATCATTTAAAGGCTTGGGGGTCAGTTACGCTCGGGGAAGATGTTAGGCACCTCAAGACGCCCGTCCAAAAGCAGTACCTTATGTCCAATTAAGTCTAATTAGTTTAGTCTGAATGTTTTATTTTATTTTGAAATCATTCAATTCTTATAAAATCTTTTTGGTATTTTTACAAATAAGGTGGGACAAGTTTTTTTTGGATTTTTTGAAATGTTCCCACGGTATAACCTCTTATCGAATATTAAAGATTCGATAAGGACGGTCCCCGAGGGGTTTTATGTATGTTTCCGAGAGATTTTTTTAATTTAAGTAGGCAAAACTAAAAGATTTGAAAATATGAATGCAAAACTAACATCTAAATGATTTTTTTTATTTTTTTTTAATTTTTTTTTTTTTTGTGAAGAAGTAGTACGAAAAAATAAAATAAAATAAAGACTATATGTATAAAAAGTGTAAGTGGTGAAAAGGTGTCATAAACCTGTTATCTAAATTATACAAAAAGTAAACGTGCTAGATGGATGCCAAAATATTTATTTAAAGTTTGTCTGATTAATTTAAAGAAACCTCGATTTGAAATTTCCTCAAATTCTATAGGTATGAGAATTGAGGGAAGTTTGTGAAAACAATTTAGGTGAAATTAACCTTTTCGAATCTTAAACGAAAACCCATGAAAATTTTGTTGAGGGAAGAGATTTCTTAAAGTTATCCGTTTATAAATTCCACTCGGGTCGGGGAATGAAAAGGGGGCCAAGAAAAACTCTCCCACGATCTCAAATCGGCGAATTTAATTCAGAATTCGTAAGGATTAATTTCTACCAATAAAATATATATTTTTTTAATATTTTTTTGATAAGAATAATAAAAAATAAAAAAAATGCAGAAAATAAAAAAAATAAAAATGCGATAACATAAATAATAAAACATCCTTCACCTAACGTTCGGGGTTAAGGAAAACCCGCCCCAGCGTTTCATCGGATCATCGGACGACTTATCTTCTTTCTTTTTTTTTTTTTTTTTTTTTCTTCTTTCATGAATCACAAATAGGAATTTAAATAAATAAACTTGCAAAATAAATAAAGGCAGAAAAAAATCAGGAAAACATACCTGTTCTGGGCCAAAAATCTGACGCTCGGGCTTTTTCTCTCACGCGAACAGTTTCCCGAAAGTATTTACGCTGAAAATCGCTCTTTAAGGATTTTTCTCTCAATTTTTGAATGAATCAAGTGGGAGGAAGAGGGTCCTATTTATAGGGGGTGGAAAAACACTTTAGGAAACCTAAAAAATAGGCCTGGCCGCCAAAGCCCAGTCCAAATTGGACTGGGAAAGGGTAAAATTGGAAAAATACAAAAAAAAAAAAAAGGCTTCTAGGATTGCGGGCGAGTGCATTCACCTGCCCTGTGAAGTCGGTGCAAATGGCAAAGGATGAGAGGTTTGAATTTTCTTTGTTTTTTTTTTGTTCGGCTGACATGGTGTGGTCCCCCTGCCACTCTCTCTCTCTCTTTGGTCACTATACGCCGGCAACTGGGGGGCAGGCGGGCCCCGCCCCTGCCCTTCTCTCTCTCTTTCTCTCTCTCTCTCTCTCTATCTCTCTTCTCCGATTTCTCTTTCTCCCCCTCTCTCTCTCTCTCTCTCTCTTTCTCGATTTTGGACCCAAAGGGCCCCATCCATTTTTCCAAATTTTAATTTAAAGCCCTCATTTTTACTTCTTTTAATTTCAACTATTTTTTTTTTTTTCTTCAATTTCACACCTTTTTTTTTTTTATTTCTTTTTTCTTTCTATTTTTTTTATTTCTTTTTGCGGGACAGTCAAAATGTCATGTCTACAGTTGCCCCTCTTTGTCATGCGAGTCTCACTTGCTTGACAAAGACAAAAGACCACGTCATTTTGATCGTCCCATTTTTCAAAAATGAATTTTTGGCAATAGAACAAGTAAAATAAGAATGACTCATGACGATACTCATGATGAACAAGTGTCCGTTTAGGGGATCGTTTAGAGTGACAGGAAAAGAAACTCATGACGATACTCATGACGAACATTTGTCCATTTAGAGGATCGTTTAGAGAAAATAAAAAAAGACTCATGATGAACGAGTGCCCGTTTAGAGGATCGTTTTAGAGAAAATAAAAAAAAAGACTTATGGCGATACTCATGACGAATGAGTTTCCGTTTAGAGGATCGTTTAGAGTAATAAAAAGATACTCATTATGAACAAATGTCCGTTTAGATGATCGTTTAGAGTAAATAAAAAGAGACTCATGACGATACTCATGATGAACAAGTATCCATTTAGAGTAAATAAAGAATGACTTATGACGATACTCATGACGAACAATTGTCCGTTTAGAGGGTCGTTTAGAGTAATGGAAAAATAGAGACTCATGATGATACTCATGACGAACAAGTGTTCGTTTATAGGATCGTTTAGAGTAATCTAAAAATAACTCAAGCCCCAAACCACTCGGCTGGGGACAAAAGATATAAAATATGCCCCAGCTTGTAGCTGGGCAAAAATGAGAGAGCAAAGATATAAAATGTGCCCCAGCCTTTGGTTGGGGCCGACTATCGGATGACCGAACATTTACAGGTTGCCTACGTACCTTAGTATTACGCCGAGGATCAGGTTTAGCGTAGTTCACTAGATGCCCCTTTTAGGGAAAAACGCATACCTAAATGCTCATTTAGAATTTCTGAGTTTTCAGCAATAAGAGTCTCCAACTCGAGTTGGAAGGTAAGAAGTCCTAGTGATAGGGAAATCCATACTTCTAGTCCCTTTGAGATCCCTGTAACTGGACAAACATAAAAATTTAGTCTGAAAAACTTGTTACCTTTGACGACTCGCAATTCCGTTCCCCCCTTTCGGCCGTAATCACTTCGACTGATGGTGCTTGGATCGGAGCGATATCGATATATTCTTCTATTTGATTTTACAAGCTTTTCTTTCCAACTCAGGATCCGACATGCCTAAGGGTGATTCAATGAGACTTTGTTTTTGTTTTTTTTTTTGTTTTTTTACTTCCGATATTTCACTTTTCAACTCATGGGAGGGTCCAACATGCTTTATCAAGGTCTATTTAGCTTGCTCGATTCGATTCTTGTCTTTTCAAATTTCTAGGTGATTCGATGCTTGAGGTTTTAATACTCCTACTTGCTTTGTGTTTTCTCAAGTCCTGCAAAATTGATTTAGTCCAAAAAAATGGGCAAATGTCGAAAATTACTAAATCGAGTACCTTCAATGCCTGATATG
This sequence comes from Eucommia ulmoides, assembly GCA_016647705.1. NCBI lineage: Eukaryota > Viridiplantae > Streptophyta > Magnoliopsida > Garryales > Eucommiaceae > Eucommia > Eucommia ulmoides. The sequence continues at coordinate 2,002,257 of CM028326.1, read as the reverse complement.
ATTTTCTGTGAGATCTTGAGTCGGATTGCAGCGGAATACGGTTCTAATACATTTTCAAACCACGACCAATGTTTCTTTTCACAAATTCTGATTCCATTCAAATCCATCAAGTTCTGATCCCGAAAAATGTTGTTTGCCCGCCAATTTGGACCGAGGCGAAAAACTTGAACAAAACAGTTTATCATCTTTCTTTTCTCTTCCACATTTGCAGCAACGCTTCTTGCTCGGATACCCATTTTTTTTCTTCTTCTTCTTCTTTTTTTTTTTTTTTTTGCTCCTTTTTTTTTTTTAAAAAATAAAAAATAAAAAATAAAAAATAGATGATCGAACTTACAATGGTTCAGGGGCAACCGAGCTTGTCAATGAACTTGATCTTCTTTGCGAATTGAGATCTTCTTGCAACATTTGAGAGTTTCTTTATTGGGATCATTGGCCTGAGATAATTGTGTTCTCTTTTTGCCATTGGGTAACTCAGACAGCAGGCAAACCAAGATCTTTACGCCTAGTTTTATCAAATCATTAAAGGACCACCGGAGACGGCTTGATCAGCTTGCAACGATATATCAAGAAATCATTAGGGAAATGGAAGCCAATCTTGATTTTCTAATCCTCCGGTACTCTGGAATTGCTGTCGGATTTGGTCAGGGGGCCTTTTGGATCTCACCATCATTTGACTGAACAGAACCTTTCTTTGTTGCTATTCCCATTGGATCATGGTCTAACTCTGTATTGAAATCATATACTTGCATCCTTGCTTAGTCACATCACATACAACATATGCAGGCAATTTTGGGTACCTAAAAGAGTAATATTCAAACATTATACCACAATTTTAGATAAAACAATATTGCATTTATTGAAATTTAAAAGCCATTGCAAAGCAAATCATTTTCCATCCAAAAGACCAACGGGATGGAAAGGTGAGTACGTGAAGATTTCCCAATTTTATCGAAAACACCTAGCAAATTGAAAATAAACAAGAACTCCGGTTTTACAGCATTTAGATTTTTCAAATCGAGCCTCAGGCACATGACCCGCTCCCATCTCCACCAATATTTTGGTAAAGATTGACTTCCCCATTCCTTGAAGGTATGCTCAGGTAGCGGATTTTGTTGACAGTTTGGCGTACCGGCCTCAGGTTTTTTAGGAAACGTGATGGCTCCTATCCGTATGAACTCCAGGATCTTGTTCTTTAGCTGAAAGCATTGCTCGGTCGCATGTCCTCTGGTTCCCGAGTGATACTCACAGAAAGTATTCAAAGAAGCTGCTTTACTCCCAAGCTTAAGTTTGTATGATGGAAGGGGTGTCAGCATCCCCTACTTCAAACAACTTCGGTACAACTTGGTGATTGAGACCAGAAGGTCTAGCAGCTCCTTGTCATCGTTTTGAAAGTTTCCCCCAGTAGCACGAGGTAGAAAGCCTTGGTGGTATTGGGTTCTTGGCTTTAAGGTGTGGTTAAGAATTTGAGGTGGTAGATTTTGATTTCGTTGATATGAGGGTGTTTGGTAGGCTTGGGGATAATATTGTGAAGTGTGGTTTTGGTAAGGTAGAGGTGCGTTTTGGTAGTAGCAGGGATAGCTTTGGGAATAGGGTTGGTTCCGGGGGTAATGTTGGTTTTGGCGATTTTGAGGAGAATAGTTGTGATATTGGTTATTGTGGTTCGGGAAGTTTTGGGGATAGGAAGCTTGGGGATTGTTTTGGTGGAGGGTTTGTTGGGGGGAAACAATGACATCTACCTCATCTTCTCTTTTCTTTAGCGGGGCTAACCTCTTTGTTAGGTTAGACAAGGCCCCTTCAATCTTTCCGTTCCTTATTCCTTCTTCTGTCACTTCGGTTTGCTTGATCATATCACCGAAGGAAGTCACTACTATGCTCGATAGATCTCGATAGAACGGTGGCGTCTGGATTGACTTGAATATCTCCAACTGAGCCACCTCGCTCAGCCTAGGGACAACTTTGGCAGCTTCTTCCCTCCAGCGGGCAGTATACATTCGGAAGCTTTCATCTTTTCTCTTCAGTATCTGGTAGAGGGTATTACGGTCCGGTGCGGCATATTTATTTTACACATACTATTTACAGAAGGCCTCTACTAGATCTCCGAATGTCTTAATCTGCGTCAGGTCTAAGGTCATGTACCAGCTAAGAGCCGATCCTTTCAACGATCGTCGGAACATCTTCAGGCAAAGGTCTTCGTTCCTAGCATGAACTCCCAACTCCTCCTTGTAAATACTATATGCCATTCTGGGGGGCCAGTTCCGTCATATTTCGTGAACTCCGGAACTACGAAGTTTTCTTGATACACCACCCGGGGTAGTGCCGACAACTCTTTGTACGCCGCTTTTCTGGATGGATTCTCCATTTTTAGTTCTTCTATGGTTTTCTCCAATTCTTCCATTTTCAGAACCCAGGCTGGAGGGGATCCATCTTCACTTCTGTTTGCGGTTTCAATGGCCGGGGCCGGTCGATTAGCATTCGGATCATTCGGTGGAGCAACGACCATTTTCGGGTAGATGAAGATCTGGGCTGCGGGAGGGGCCGAACCTTCGGGTGGAGCCTGATAGATATGCCCCTAGCTGGGGTATACTGGTGCTCCGTGGGCGAAAGATTGAGGGTCCATAGTAGACTGATCCCGCGAAGTTTGGGCCGGCATAGTTCGGATTCGGCACGGAGTTCTCCATCTCGACACTTGGAGGGTTTCCATTTGGTGATTCAGTCACAGGAGTTCCACTAGATAGGGGAACAGGCGCCTCTTGAGACCAGCTAAGTTCGTCGATCATTTCCCTCAGTATGTTAATGGTTTCCTGCATACGAGCTATCTGGGCCGCATGGGAAGATTCATGATTACTTTCTGATGTCATCCTAGAGTGAGTCTGGGCCCGGCTGCGAGTAAAGATCGGACTTCGGATGGGGGAACTGGAATTGCTTTTCTGAGACCAATTTTCCTGTCACGTCCTGTTCTGTTATGTTCTAACAACAAGCCCATTTATTAGTTTACATGGGTCTTAGGTAGCCTTAAAATCCATTCGAGTTCAAAGTTTTCAATTCCGATAATGATCGATCAAAACAGATAAATATTTGTGAAAATTCTTTCGTTACTTAGTCGGTATTGAAAACTTTGATCTCGTTTGGTTTTTAAGGCTTCCTAAGACAACATCAATCCATCAAGTATGAAACCTCCTTCCACATCTTGTATTCATAAAATCCTGTGGGGATAATATGGATACAAGACCACCGTACTTGTGTTGGAGGGTTTACAACAATACAAGAGCCCGAGAGGAAATAATAAAAAGAAAAAAGGAAACGAACATCACAACTCATTTGCAAAAATAGAAGGAAAAAATAACAAAAATAAAATATAACATTCGGACATGGAATACATGGACTCATTTGGACATATTAGGCTTGACTTTCAAACAATCCCCAGCGGAGTCGCCAGCTGACGCGCCCCGTTTTTCCAAAAAGGAAAAAAAAATAACAAATAATAAATAATAAGCTTAAGAAGAGAGGGGTTTGTTAAATCGTCGATTTTCTCAAAAAATATACTTAGGCCGTCTTTAAAAAATAAGGAGTCGCTACCTAACATTGGATTTATATGGTGTGCTAGGTAACCGAATTTTCAAAAAACAATTTAAAAGGCCTAAGTAAAAATTAACTCCAAAAATACGGTCAAACCAAAGATTCATTTAAAGGCTCGGGGGTCGGTTACGCTCGGGGAAGGTGTTAGGCACCCCAAGACGCCCGTCCAAAAATGGTACCTTATGTCCAATTAAGTCCAATTAGTTTAGTCCGAATGTTTTATTTTATTTTGAAATCATTTCATTCTTATAAAATCTATTTGGTATTTTTACAAATAAGGTGTGACAAGTTTTTTTTTGGATTTTTTGGTATGTTCCCCCGGTATAACCTCTTATCAAATATTAAAGATTCGATAAGGATGGTCCTCGAGGGATTTTGTGTATGTTTCCAAGAGACTTCTTTAATTTAAGTAGGCAAAACTAAAAGATTTGAAAATATGAATGCAAAACTAACATTTAAATGATTTTTTTTTTTTTTTTTTGTGAAGAAGTAACACGAAAAAATAAAATAAAATAAAGACTATATGTATAAAAAGTGTAAGTGGTAAAAATGTGTCATAAACCTGTTATCTAAATGATACAAAAAGTAAATGTGCTAGATGGATGTCAAAATATTTATTTAAAGTTTGCCTGATTAATTTAAAGAAGTCTCGATTTGAAATTCCCTCAAATTCTATGGGTATGAGAATTGAGGTAAGTTTGTGGAAACAATTTAGGTGAAATTAACATTTCCGAATCTTAAATGAAAACCCACAAAAATTTTATCGAGGGAAAAGATTTCTTAAATCTATCCGTTTCTAAATTCCACTCGGGTTGAGAAATGAAAACGGGGCCAAGAAAAACTCTCCCACGATCTCAAATCAGTGGATTTAATTTAGGATTCGTAAGGATTAATTTCTACCAATAAAAGATTTTATTTTATTTTTAATATTTTTTTATAAGAATAATAAAAAATAAATAAAATGCAGAAAATAGAAAAAAAAATGCAATAACATAAATAATAAAATATCCTTCACCTAATGTTCGGGCTTAAGGAAAACCCGCCCCGGCGTTTCATCGGATCATCGGACGACTTATCTTTTTTTTTTTTTTTTTCATAAATCACAAACAGGAATTTAAATAAATAAACTTGCAAAATAAATAAAGGCTGAAAAAAAAATCAGGAAAACATACTTATTTTGGGCCAAAAATCTGACGCTCGGGCTTTTTCTCTCACGCGGACAATTTCCCAAAAGTGTTAACGCTGAAAATCACTCTTTAGGGATTTTTCTCTCAAGTTTTGAATGAATCAAGTGGGAGGAGGAGGGTCCTATTTATAGGGGTGGAAAAACACTTTAGGAAACCTTAAAAACAGGTCTGGCCGCCATAGCTTGGTCCAAATTGGACTGGGAAAGGGTAAAATTGGAAAAATACAAAAAAAAAAAAAAAGGGCTTCTAGGGTTGCGGGAACGTGCATTCACGCGCCCTGTGAAGTTGGCGACACGTGGCGAGGGATGAGAGGTTGGAATTTTATTTTATTTTTCGGCTGACATGGTGGGCCTCTCTCTCTCTCTCTGGTCACTATACGCCGGCAGCCGGCGGGCAGGCGGGCCCCGCGCCTGCCCTTCTCTCTCTCTTTCAGTCTCTCTCCTCTCTCTCTCTCTTTCTCGATTTTGGACCCAAAGGGCCCCATCCATTTTTCCAAATTTCAATTTAAACCCCTCATTTTTATTTCTTTTAATTTCACCCACTTTTTTTTTTTAATTTCACACTTTTTTTCTTTTATTTCATTTTTCTTTTTATTTCTTTTTTTTTTATTTCTTTTTACGGGAGGGTCAAAATGTTGTGTCTACACTCGTCTCCTCACGATTATAATATCTAATTGTTGAGTTACAAGTGTATAGCATATTTTGCATTCGAGGAATATCCACAGGTTGTACTCTTCCACTATGTATATAATCGCCAAGTTCTTCTTGTATTTGGAGCATCACCTGATCCTAAATTAAACAATATCCATAAATACAGTTACATTATAAATGAAAAATGACAACAACGATATAGTAATAAATATTCTAGTTTACTAGTATGCGTGCCATAACCGCTACTCTACGATACCCTTGGTCCAGGCGCCGCAATGGATTACCAACAAACATGCGGGTGACACGTCGATACCATATGTAATAAGGATTGTCACACGCCATCGGCCTGATTGTAGGCTCCCTTGTAACAATAGTGGCAAACCTGTTGTTCCACGCGTCAATATAGGAACTGTGAAATTTTGCCCAATTGAGATTCGATCAACCCTGACGATCAATCTTGTAAAGCCTATCATCCTCTGAAGGGTCAATCGGAATAGACTGTCGAAATCCAAATTGTTGCAAGACGCGATTTAGTCGATGCCATTCCACTATGTCAAAACATATTAATGGATAAGCACTCCTCCAACTAGCAGTGCTAATAAGGCAGTACTAGGGCAAAGAGGCGATGACATCGTCTGTGTAAGGTGACCATACAAATTGCGACATACAAATAAAAAATGTCAATCACACAATAATGACTAATAATTGTAACTTAAGTAGATTAGCCGTAAATTAATGCACCTCATCAAGTTCGATATAGTCAAGCTGATCTCGGTACGTAGCTAAGACATGGACAGTTGTCCTATCAAGAGTCATTTGTGACATCCATCGGCATCCGTAAGGACCGCGTAGGAGCACTATTTCACTGAGATCAATTACGTTGTCACCATCCATCGTTAACTACAATTTGTGTGGTCTAATTATAGGTACACGCTCCCATGTGCAAATCTATGAATACCCAAAAACAAATATATACAGTCAACGTTTTAATATAATGTGCCCATGTGTCTGTGTGTGTGTGTGTGTGTGTGTGTGTGTGTGTGTGTGTGTGTGTGTATTAAAGAACCTACAATAAGATTAAACATCCTGCAATCTAGTTTGTCAACGGCCTAGTAGCTCGACACAACTCTCTATACAATACTGCTAGACAAGCAGCGCCCCAACTGTAAGTTCCAATCGAATCGAAGTCTTCCAGTAAGGGCAAGTACATAAGCTTCACAGTTGTGGATGATTTTTCGGGGAATAATTCTCCTCCAATCATGTGGAGTATATACACCCGAGCATACTGCTTGATCATCTAATCGTCAGCATTAACTAGTAATTGGCTAAAGGTCTCCAATATCCACTTCATCTTCAGCCCATTATCTTTGATTTCTGTTACTGAAGGCGTCACTCCAAGGATATCCTCGCACATATCTTGTCAGCTACTAAGCTTGTAATTATTATCTGTGTCGGTCACGGCAAGGCCCGCGATAAGGAGGCCCAATAAAATTCCCACATCCTGCAACGTTACCGTGCACTCCCCACCTGGGAGATAGAATGTGTGTCTCCTGTCTCCATCTCTCAACTAATGCTGTGATCAAGGCGTGGTCTAATTTCCTATTGCCGAGACGATATATCCCGTAAAAACACACAATGTGTAAATAATAAATTATCCTGGGGTCCAACGCCTCACGCCAATTTGCTAACTCCGTTCACCTATACCTCAATGGGGAAATGTTGTTCTGCCAAATATAATATAAAAGCAAACTTTTCTAATTATAACAAATATGATGTAATATTTATGAATTAAAATTATAACTTGAAATTTGTACCTCCGAATACCAAATAATAGAGGTCCTACGGTTTGCTTAATTTGTCAATAGTCTACGATCAATGGGTCCAGCAACAGTATCGTCCATAGTAACTGAAAAATATCGTAACAAGTATACAATAATAACATTTACCAATAAAAAAAAATATAACAGTAACATTAAAATAAAGATTACATAAGGTAATGACATTAAACTAAACTATAATAATAACTTAAATAAAAGTAGTATTTCTGTTGTACTATTAAAGAAATCTTTCATAGTAACTGAAAATTTAATAATAGGTCATAATAATAACATTTAGTGATAAACAAAAATATAATAATAACATTAAAATAAAGATTACTTAAGGTAATGACATCGAACTAAATTATAATAATAAATTATAGAAAAGTAATATTTCTACTCTTCAACTATTGTGGAAGCACAACTCCATCCACGGGTTGTTGCCTTTGGGGACATCTTCGTTTGTCATGCCTAGTTTGTGTACACAAACTGCATCGGTTAGTCAACGTCCTCCTTGAAACGTCTATCTCGTTTTGAATTCTTGATGTAGATGGTCATCCAATGTGACTGCCATTGATACAATGGGTATCGACATTGAAATTTCAAACGTATATTTTCATCGTCCAAAACTACCTTCGACCCAATCGCATCTACAAACTTGTCTAACGTCGTGTCGATATTAACTGATTTTATCTCTTTAGGAGGCATATTGTACAATATAAATCCATTTGGTTCTTTTATAATACTACCACTCCAATGTTAGACAACGTTCGTCAAGATTAAACTTTAAAAATAAAACAACTTTAATAAATAAAAGAAGCTAAATAAATTTAGTAATTTAATATATATCTAACAAATATTACTAATTTAATAATTTCACTGAGTTAATTTTATTTTATTTTGTCATTAACCCGATGTTTTTTAACATTTTGTTTTATAATTTTTTTCTTATCATAAATAATAATTGACAAACCAAATTTTTCAATATAAACAATTTCTAAACAACTTTTAAACCAACAGTGTCGGATATCACTATGTTAATTTCAATTTATTTTTTTCCTTCTCCCAATAATTTTCTATTTTTTTTTTTTTTACAATTTTGTTTATTCTAAATAATAACTCACAAACCAAAATTACCCAATTTTAAACAATGTTTTCCAATATAATTGAACATATTTAAAAATTATTAACATTTTATAGTTACTATTTATAAGATACAAATTTTTAATTATTTTGTCGAAAAAAAAAATATTACAACTAGAATCCGGCTGGTCAAAACCCTAATTTAATCCTGCCCTCCCAAGACCAGATTCTATTAGGATTTTTTTTTCTCATAAAATTTGATTTCAATTTAAAATTTAACAAAAATTATAATTTTTGTTAAAAATTTTATTAACATTTTTTTGTACAAGTTTGTATACATTATGATTTGTAAAATTATAAGTTTTTATATTTTGTATAAATACTACAAAAAAATTATGTATGAAAATCATTGACTATTGATTATGTAGCCAAATTTAATTTTAATTTTGTGTTAATTTAATTTTATTTTTGTGGTTCACCCAACTTTTTTTAACATTTTAAAAAAAAAAAATTTCTTATCATAAATAATAATTAACAAACCAAAATTTTCAATATAAACAATTTCTATACAACTTTAAAACTACCAGGGCCGGATATGACCGTGTTAATTTCATTTTATTTTTCCTTCTCCCAATAATTTTCTAAATTTTTTACAATTTAATTGTTTTTAAATAATAACTCACAAACCAAAATTCACTTAATAAACAATTTGGAAACAACTTTAAACCTATTTTAAACAATATTTTTCAATAAAATTGAATATATTTTACAAAGTTTAGAAATTTAATATATATGTTTACAAAGATTAGTACTTTAATGATTGAATTTTATTAAGTTTACGCAATATAAATAAATTTATAAGAACATAAATTATTATATATAAATTATGCAAATCTTATAGTTATTATTTATAAAAAGAAATTTTTTAATTATTTTGTCTTTAAAAAAATATCTTATGCCTAGAATCCGGTCGGCCGAATTCTATTTATTCTAAATACAATCCGGTTGGCGCCGGAACCCTAATTGAATCCGGCCGAATTCTATTTATTGTAAATATCTTATGCCTAGAATCCGGTTGGCACCAGAACCCTAATTGAATCCGGCCCTCTCAGGGTCGTATTCTACTAGGATATTTTATTTTATTTTTGGTAAAATTGTTTAATATATTTATATTTGAAATCTAAGAAAAATTATAATTTTTGTAAATATTTTTATTTCAATTTTTTTTACAAGTTCGAAATTTGAAAATGTTAAATAAATTTTACAATTAAAATTCTTCAAAATTATATATAATTTTATTTTCAAAATATTAAAAAAAATTGGAATTCCGCAATTAAAAAATTTCGAAATTATATATAATTTTATTTTCAAAAGATTAAAAATTTAATTTAAAATTGAATTATGATTCCGGCCTTGTCTGGATTTGATTCCGGCCTTGAGAAGGACAAAATCAAATACCAATTTTATTTTATTTTTGGGAAACTATAAATACATAATTTTTTATTTTTTTTTGGAAAATAAAATTATATATAATTTCAAAAAAAATTAATTGAATAAAAAATTATATAATCGAAATTATATAATTTCATTTGTAAAATTATAAATTTTTATAAGTTTTTATATTTTGTATAAGTAATAAAAAAAAAAATTATATACGAAAATGATTGATTATTGATTATGTACTCAAATTATTTATTCGTCAAAAAAATAATGAATTTGAATAAAAATATTGATACAAGGTCGGATTTGACTGTGTTAATTTAATTTTTTTTATTCACCCTACTTTGTTTAACATTTTTTTTAGATTTTTTCTTATCATAAATAATAATTAACAAACCAAAATTTTCAATATAAACGATTTCTATACAACTTTTAAACTACCATGGCCGGATATGACTGTATTAAATTTATTTATGATAAGTAATTTCATTTCTTATCATAAATAATAATTCACAAACTAAAATTTTGAATATAAACAATTTCTAAACAACTTTTAAACTATTTTAAACAAATTAACTTATAGAGGGATGATTCGGAAATTGTAGTGTCATGTTCAAATTATATTATAAGGAGCAAATTATGATCAAATTTCAGGGGTGCAAAGTCTAAAAAACCCATACAAGTAATAATTAATAACATATTAATCCTTTATTTACTCTATGATTGGTTGATTTTGAGAGAAAATGACATGATAACACACGAGTCATTATTAATATTTCACAAGAAAATGACATACAATATTTTACTAAGTTTTGTCTAAATGTAAATGATTAACATAAACAAATAACAATATTAAGTAAAAAATAATAATTACATAAAAACTAGCCTAAAAACGTATATTAGCATTTTTAAAAAATTACCAACAATTAACATTGTAAACATAAATATATAATTACACAATTTTCACAAAAAACATATATCAACATTTTAAAATTTTAAGTAGAACAATATATTATTACTAACTTTATATGATAGATTAAAGGTGAAACTTCAAAATTTTCAATCAACACAAAATTAAACAACTCCAATGAACTCAAGTTATGATAGATTGAGTGAAGTGAAAAAGAAAATGAGAGATTTTATGAACTCAAGTTATAACAGAGTGAGTGAAGTGAAAAAAAAAAAATGAGAGATTTTATGAAGGTATTTATTAAAAAATAAAACAATTTGAAGGTATATATTCAATGGTTATAAAGTATGATTTTTCAACAATTTATTGATTTCGAAGTGAAGTTGTAAAAAATTCCTTCATGATAAACTCCCTTTAAAAAAATAAATGTGATGTACATTGGAAAAAACAAATAAGAAATATTCAAAACAATTTTTTCTTCTCCTTTTGTAGTGTGGAATTGTCAAATCACTTTTATATTTTTTCTTTTAGAATTGTATGGTTTTTGTCATTCTTAATAATTTTGGTCAAAAATTTACAGTGTAGGGTTGCAGAAAGTGTATAGGTTTTTCAGAGTAATTTTATTTCATTTTGTACAATCTAAATTCAAATCTTATATTTTGCAGTAAGACTATGATTCTAATTTATAAATATATATATAAATATATCTTTTGCAGTGAGATTCTGATTCTGATTCTAGATTGCGCCATTGATGAATGATTTAAAGAACACAGCAGTTCGTTGTTCTGCTGTTTGCCCTGCCGTTCACCCGATCTGGTTTCACAAACAATTTCGTCGATTTGCCTATCTGCTCCGATTCAGCTGAGAGAGAGAGGACAGAAAGACAGAGGTGGGTAGATGGCTGAATCTTAGGTAAGTTAAATTTTTTTTTTGGGGGGGAGGGGGGGAGTGTTTCTGATTCGATGGGCGACGAGCGAAAATGCAGGGATTTTTTCTATGCTTTGTTGTATTCATCAGTCTTCTTACAATTCTCCATATCCCAAGACACGATCACTCCGAACAAATCCATAGTGGATGGCGATACTCTGTGATGAGGGTATTTTTTGGCACCTTTGAGTCAGCACTTGGGATCCGGCCATTTGTCAACCCTCGCAATGATAGGGACACATTTTGGAATCACAACGTCACGCTGGAGTATACACCAACTACGGCTTCTACCTGGAATCTTATTTGCACCCAGGGAGGAGCGAGGAGCCCCGCAGGGACGTGCCGCTCTGAGCTCTGCGCCGTGCCCTTGACGATCAGTTTTAGGGACTCAACCGTTCACCTCGACCGGCTCCCATTTTCACCTTGTTTTTTCTCCAGGACTCCATGGATCTTCGCTCTCCTCCACCAGCTCACTATCGCAGGTCTGGCGGGGCTTCGCTAAATGGGCCCAAAAGCCCAAGCCCAACGATTATCTTCTAAACGCTCCGGATTATCGACTAAACACAAGGTTTTGACTAGTTAATCATGTTTAGGCCCGACTAATCATCTCCAATGTCTATATATATCAGGGGCTATGTAAGCCCGAGGTACGCTTGAACGACTTACATTACGCGCGAGTTCATTTGTTTACTTGCTATATTCTGTATCTTTTCTCTCTGAGCGCTGATTACCACATCGGAGGGGTTTCACCGGGATAAACCCCGATCTGAGCCTTCTACAGGTACACTCTCTGAGGAGCAGAACTCTGGGCACAGCAGGTTAGTCCTCCTAGGACCCAGCACAGCTCACGCGAAGACTTTTCAACCGACAACTCCACCTCAGCAAGAGGACCTACCTGTCATCCGACTGGACTATACTCGAGGTGTGTACTAGTTTTATGCACCAACAGTTTACTCCATGGATCTCCGCTCTCCTCCACCAGCTCACCGTCGCAGGTCTGACAAAGGCCCACGGGCTTCGCTAAATGTGCCCAAAAGCCCAAGCCCAACGATTATCTCCTAAACGCTCCAGATTATCGGCTAAACACATGGTTTCGACTAGTTAATCGTGTTTAGGTCCGACAAATCATCTCTAACACCTATATATATATCAGGGGCTATGTAAGCCAAAAGTACGTTTGAACGACTTCCATTACGCGCGAGTTCGTTTGTTTACTTACTATATTCTGTATCTTTTTTCTCTGAGCACTGATTCCCACACCGGAGAGGCTTCACCAGGATAAACCCCGGTCTGAGCCTTCTGTAGGTACACTCTCTAAGGAGCACGACTCTGGGCACAGCAGGTCGGTCCTCCTAGGACCCAACACAACTCATGCGAGGACTTTTCAACCAACGACTCCACATCAGCAAGAGGACCCACCTGTCATCCGACTGGACTATACTCGAGGTGTGTACCAATTTTATGCACCAACACTCTGTTTTCCCCAAACAGAAGATTCACGTTGGGATTTTTCTCTCCCAGAACCTCCAAAAACAGGTTCCTCAGCATATGGTTCAGAGCAACCCATGATGTAGTTGTTTGGGTCGCCAACAGAAACAACCCGATTCGGGAGGAACCTTAACAATCAACGAAAATGGCGAACTGAGTCTTTTCCATCAAACCCGTTTCGCTATTTGGCATTCAAATTTTTCAAGAATTGCGGTAAACCTGATTGGGAAACTTTTGGACACTGGAAATTTCGTCGTTCTCGACACGAGTAGTGATCACGAAAATCACGTTTGGCAGAGCTTCGATTTCCCTTCCCAAACGCGGCTTCCGGGCATGAAGATGACTGAAACCTCATACTTAACATCGTGGCGAACTAAAGATATCCATCGATCGAGAATTCTAGTTACAGAATCGAAAATCACGGGCTGGCTCAAACCATTTTTGCCTCTGAATTTGAAAAACTGTTTCGAAGTGGGACGTGGAACGGGGCTCAATCTGCCAATTTTCGTACGCAAATTCGAGTTTAACAGTGATCGTCTGATTTCTGTTTCAGAGTCCTACAACAATTCGGTCATCATCATACTGAGCTTGAGCCCTTCGGGTTTGCTCCTCCGGCACATAATGGATGAAAAAAAAATCAAAAATGGAATTTAATTTACACCTTACCATACGACCCCTGCGATATTTATGCTCATTGTGGTGCTAACAGCATTTGCAAAATCAATTAATCACTGACTTGCCTGTGTTTTCACGGGTTCACCCCGAAATCACGAAGAGAATGGGATGTCCTTCAATGGTCTAGTGGGTGTGTAAGAAAAGAGAAATTGGGTTGTGTTGAATTATTGGCTCAATTGTCAAAAATATGTGGGGGGCCACATAACTTTGACAAGTTATTTTCTTTGTCTTCATGCAGAGATTTGGGATGGTTTTCCTTTTCTATTTTGTGGGGCCCTTTGTTTTTGACAAATGAAAAAGCTTGTGAAGTTATTGATAGTAAGAAGCATGCACAGACAAGTGTAAAGAAAAAAAAGGAGGAAGAAAGTTTCAGATTAGATCTTCTCTGATTTGCAGCTAAGAAAATCAGAGAAATTATCTTTGTACTCATTGGTCTTCCACTGCCTATAAAAGGCAAAGTTGCAACAGGCTCAAAAAAGGTGTGTGATCTCACAATTGTAGAAATAAGAGATTAAATTCCTCAATAGTGAGAGATTAAATTCCTCAATAGCCACAATTGAGTGAATTTTTGCTCAAATGTCTTAAGTTGTTTTAAGGCCTTGATTGGTATTCTTTATTTGTATTTCATCATCAAATAAAGAAGTTTCATAGTTGCTCCCGAGAAGTAGGCAAAATTGCCAAACCTCGTTAAATCTTGTGTTATTGTTTGTGAGTGAGTGTGTGTGTTTTCATTTCATCTCCCATAATATTTGTTCTGTGTTGGGTCCACCAACATGCTTCCGCACAACAGGTTGTAAGTGTGAAGTTGTCTGATCTTTTAAGGTTTTGGGTGAACACTAGCATGAACCTGGATGAATGTAGAGCCGAGTGCTTGAAAAACTGTTCTTGCACTGCATACGCAAATGCTTATGTTACTGATGGAGGTCGTGGCTGTTTGATATGGGTTGGAGATTTGGTTGATATCAGAGAGATTATACGTTTACCGGGTTCTGAATTAGGTACAAATATTATTATTATTATTATTATTATTATTATTATTATTATTATTATTATTATTATTCTGTTTTTCAACATTATGAAAAAAAAGATTAATCCACATTTGTTTTCCATCTTTTTGTGCTCTAGATATCAATATTTCAAACCACATGAAGAGAAAAGTTGGGAAAATTGTATTAGTTTCCATTGTTCCAGGGATGATAATTTTGGGCTTGGTTTCCGGGGTGTGTTTTTATGAAGATAACATCAAAGAGAAGAGGTAACTTTGATTTAAATTCTCCTTTTTATATTAGAACTCTTACCTTTGGTTTAAATTTAACATTTTAATAAATTTTTCAGAAATTAAAAGGAATGAGGACGACTTAGAATTGCCTTTATTTGATTTGGCAACCATTGCTTCTGCAACAAACAACTTCCCTCTCGCAAACATGATTGGAGAAGGTGATTTCGGTCCTGTTTACAAGATAAAATTCGCGCGTCTATATATATATATATAATCCTAGTGCATAAAATTTCTTCTACAATTGTAGATTTAAGACAACAGAGTTTTGACACTTCATATTCTTGAAGTTTGACCAAAATCTCACATTGGTCCCCATGGTTTTAATTTAAACATATAATATCAAAAAAAAAAAAAAAACTTAATACCAACAAAAAAAAAAAAGGTTCAAGTTTCCTAATCATCCTACTACAGTCCAAATAATTATATCCATTACAATTTTGGACAGAAAATAGTCACTTGCTGCACATATGATTGGGACTTTATGAGTATTTTCAGTCACCTTATTTCCCTCCTGCTATTCTCTTTTCAAACCAAATACTCAGAATTCACACACACACACACACATGCAGGCCATTTTTATAAAACATTTGCAAAAGGAAAAAGAAAAATGATGGAAATGTCCTTAAGGTCATCGTAAAAAATAGTTAGGTGCATAGGCGATAAATGTTTGTCATCCAAAATTGTATTGTATCTATTCATTTGGACTGAAATGGGGTTATCACGAAACTTTAGGGGTGTCATGCATTCAAATTGAAACTACAAGGACAGTGAAACAATGGTCAAACTTCAGGGGTGCAAAGTGTCAAAACCCATAAGACACAAATATTGATATATGCAGGGGAAATTATCGATGAAACAAGAGATAGCGGTAAAGAGGCTGTCGAAAAACTCACGACAAGGTCTACAAGAGTTTAAGAATGAGATAGTTTCGATTTCTAAGCTCCAACATAGGAATCTAGTGAGGAAGTTGGGATGCTGCATTCAAGGAGAAGAAAGGATGTTAATCTACGAGTACATGTCTAATAAAAACTTGGATTACTACATCTTCGGTACAATGTTTTTTGTCTAATTTACTCAAGAATAATTTACTTATATGTTTTTCATTAAAACTTTCCATAATGGTGTGTTAGATGACAAGAGAAGCAATTTATTGGCATGGAGAAAACGGTTTGATATAATCATAGGGATTGCTAGAGGACTACTCTATCTTCACCAAGATTCAAGACTAAGAATTATTCATAGGGATCTAAAAGCAAGCAATATTGTACTAGACGGTGATCTGATCCCAGAAATTTCTGATTTCGGGCTAGCTAGAATATTTGAAGGGGACCAAATTTTTTGTAAAACAAAAAGAGTAATCGGAACATATTAAGTTTTATAATCATTATAGTGAATCCAATATATATGTGCGTGTGTGTGTGTCCTTGTTAAGATTAAATATATTAATAAAGTTATGCAGCGGTTACATATCTCTAGAGTATGCAATTGACGGGAAATGCTCTACAAAATCCGATGTCTTTAGCATGGGGGTGCTTTTGCTAGAGATAGTGAGTGGACAAAGGAATAGAGGTTTTTGCCATCGAAATGACTACCACAGCCTTTTGGGATATGTAAGAAAAATAGGGACGGATCCACTATGGATTTAATGGCCTCCATTACTCATTTCAAATTATTTAAAAAAGAATTTTCATGATTCAGAGAATATTTCTATCCAAAGAAAGTAGAAATCATATAAATTAATAAAATTTGAATTTATTAACTGGTAAAACTTGATAAAATTAATCTTAATTTATGATTATACACTTGTTATTTTATAGTGTATCAATATAGTTATACTCGGCCATTATAACTTTTTCATCCACCCCCTAAGAAAATAGTTTCTTTTTTTCCTAGTCTACTCTCTAAAATTGCAATTCTGAAGTAATCTATAATTGTTAAAAATGGCTATTTGTTAGGCATGGTTGCTTTGGAAGGAAGAGAGAGGCTTGGAGCTGGTCAACGAATGTTTGGGGGATTCGTACGAGGTATCAGAAGCTTAGAGATGCATTCAGGTGGGGTTATTGTGTGTCCAGAAGCTTCTCGAAGATAGGCCAGCCATATCGTCTGTTGTGTTTATGTTGGGTAATGAAGAAGCAATATTGCCTCAGCCTAAAGAGCCTGGTTTCTTTGTGGAAAGGCGTGCTACAAATATAGGGTCATCGATAGACAATTTGAATCATATGGAGACAATAACAATACTTAAGGTAGGCAGAGGACAGATGATTCATGTCGATTGTGTCGATCTAAAAAAGCTTTAGCTGGTGTTTGGTTGTGTGGAATTCGAGTCTTGAAATTGAAAATTAAAAATGAAGGCATGTAAAAATTCAATATATGTGAATATATATATATATGTGTGTGTGTGTGTGTGTGTGTGTGTGTGTGTGTGTGTTTGATTTGTACTTAAAGTATTGAAAGACAATCATTTGTTAACACAAGCCACCTTATGGTCCGATTGCCTTAAAGTTTGAGGAATCCAAATTGTACTTTTGAACCATAAAGTATAGCTTTTGAACCATAAATTATAGTCGGCAAATGGGTACATTGAAAACCCCATCATAATTGATAACGAGTAAATCCCACCAGCCACCCGTCCTCCAGATTGAGCTGCCACGACAATTGTGGGGCCCACCTCATGTGGTCGAGCTAGTGAAGGTCAATCAAACGTTGAACAATGGCATTTCTTGCCAACTCCCGAATAGGATTGACAATTTCAGCCTCGTTTAGTTAGTGTTGATTCTTGTTCCCACTTCCAGAATTTTTGGATTGATATACAGAAATACATTTGGTAACATGTTTCTGTTCCCATCCTCTTTTCTCTCCATCACCGACGAGCTGGATCAGGTAAGAGCTCTCTCTCTCTCTCTCTCTCCTTCTTTGTTTCATTCCGATTTCAAAAATCGAAAATAGGGTTCGATTTCTACCTTTTCCCTTATAAATTTCCTACAAAAAACTATATAATATGAAGTTATTTGTTCATCTTTGAGCATTTAGTTGGGAAATAGAATGGGAGGGAAGGAGTAGACTGAAATTCCCATGAAACCTATTAAAATAGTTAGGTGCATGATAGGTGATTATTTTCTGTCCAAATTATAGTTGATAAAATGGCTTGGACGGTAGTGGAATGAATAGTAAACTTTGAGGTTCTATATGTTCAAATTGAAATTATGGAAGCTCAAGCGAGATTTTGGTCAAACTTCAAGGGTACAAAGTGTCAAAATTCCTTTATATAATTATGATGAGCTCTACTTTATATAACCTCTTTTATTTGGCATGGGCTAAGCCCCCACAAGTTTGGAACACATAAAGTTCCGCATATAACGGCCCAATAGAGAGTCTGGAGAGATAGAGAGAGACTAAAACATCCCCAAATCCAACGCCCAATTTATGCCAAACTTTTGGATTTATCAAAAATACTTGAGGTCCAAACAAGTATTTGGGCTTGACCGTGCTTGATTCGATCTGATCGTTTATGCTCCGTTTTTCTACATTTTCACCCCATACACCTAATTTATACAAAAAGAATAAAAACTAATTAAAATATAATAAAATATTATAAAAAATGCTCGAAAACTAATTTAGTTCGGTTTGGAAATAGATAGGTAGATCACACCTATCACAAAAAAATTACAGTCGGAAGTGAGAAATTGTAGCAGTAAACATATTGTGTGTTTTCAAAACCTAAACCTCGAATTTATAAGTTCAAATCCAAAATATCAAGATACGCAACAATTATTCATGAAAAAACAAGGCTCAAATTTCATATCTTGAATTCATGAAACCTAAACCTCAAATTTCAAACTATAACATCCATAATTTCACCATACACAACAATTTTGATGAAAAACAAAGCTCAAATTTCAGAACACCATTGGAGTGGAAAATTACATAATTTGACACATCGCAATCAAACATGAAAAGAATAAATTAAAAATATGTGACAAAGTGTTTTTCAAATTTCAGAACCTGAATTCCCCATATTTCTAAGTTTAACATCCAAAATTTCACAATACATAACAATTTTCACGAAAACACGAAGCTAAACTTTTAGAATCAAATACATATACCGTCATCGGTAAAGGCGACAGAGAATCCATTATCTTCACAGTAAATCTTCATACAAAAATAGAAAACATCAATAAATCTGAATAGATTTTCATTTACGAAGTACAATACAAAAGCAATTCAAGAAAAAACAAAAATTTGTACCTGAAATTACTACATCAGATCTGATCCCCACACACGCACCACTATGGAACAGAATGAAAAATTAGAGAAGAAAGATTCTCCGATTTTTAGAACATAATTTTAGGAAACAAAACAAATTGCTCCCGAGTTCCAAAATCAAATGTTTTTTTTTTTTTTTTTTTTTTTGTTTTTGTTTCTTTTTCTCTTCCCATATTTTCTAAGATCAAACACCAACGATAATACCTTGAAGAACTAGCCCTAATTAGAATCGAACACTAGCCTTCAATCAGCACAAACACACCTTAAACAATAATCTACCAAGAGATCGATGTAATAAAATCATAAATGGAAGAAGATAATCAGATCTTTGAGAATAGTGTACATGATAAATGAATCGATTATTGACTTGAATCTGAGAGATGGGAGTTTTACCGCTGGTAAAAACTGGATCAATCGAAGATTGAGTGAAGAGGGTTGTTGCGTAGAGGGCTACTGCTAAGGGAATGGCAATGGTGATGTGCCAGCTGTAGTGGCGACGTCAGTTGGGAACGTCAAGAATCTATCGACGACGATGGAGATGGTGAGGGCGATGATGATTTACGGTGATGGCGGAATGGATATGGTAAAGGGATATAGGAAGAGTGAGAGACGGGCTAAATCGTGAAGCTTAGGGCAGAAGGGGACGGGATGTGGATCGAGAAAGCTTGGGAGTAAATCTAGATGAGGAAATATGGGAGGTGCACAGATCGTGGGAACGCGGAATGATCCAACCTCTAATTAGGGTTTCCAAGAACAGGTAGTAAATCTAGATGGGGAAATGAGAGTTGGAAGGATATGGTATGGCGATGGAGGTGTGATCGTAGAAGAGCATATCGTGGGAGGGTGGAAGTGGAAGAACTGATCGTGGCTTGTAGGGGTCAAATGGTAGGGTTGATAAACATGAGCAAAAAGAAAGTGGAAGAAAAGAAAATAAGGGCAAATATCAACCCCTGGACCTTTCAGCCATTAAGCACCGAATAAAACCAATTCGCCCACTTCTATCTGAGCGTTAATCCCAGCCCTCCATTCCATAGGATTAAATCTGGACCGTTGAAATTTTATTTCTTAGAAAAAAGAGAAGCAACTTAAATTTTAGGAAAATGATATGAAAGACTCAACCTTTGGACATCAAGTGAAGCAATAATCCCAATAAAATCATTAATTCAGCAGAAACCCAAATTACGGGAGAGTAATTTTTTCATCCTTTAAAATTTTAAAAAATAAATAAATTAACACATAGACATACATTAGACATATATATATATATATATATATATATATATATATATATATATATATATATATATATATATAATCAAATGCATTTGGGAACAAAAACTGTTCTTTAAATTGTTCTTCTTCTTCAAAAGAAGAAAAAGAATGTAATCAGAGAAGGTTGTTTAATGTTTCAGTTTCTATTTCTCGCATGCAAGTGTTTCTACTTCACTAAACACACAAAAACGAAACAAACGCAAAGCAGAAACATTAAACAAAAACAGACACTAAAAAAACGCCATCATTCTTGAATTCTATTTAAAAAATAAATATTAAACAAACATTATCAAAGAATCAAATAACTGATTAATTTTTTCCAAATATTTGTGATACTTTACTAACACAATTTTCCAT
Organism: Eucommia ulmoides; assembly: GCA_016647705.1. Classification (NCBI taxonomy): domain Eukaryota; kingdom Viridiplantae; phylum Streptophyta; class Magnoliopsida; order Garryales; family Eucommiaceae; genus Eucommia; species Eucommia ulmoides. Next base: position 1,981,333 of record CM028326.1, on the reverse strand, counting down.
GATTTTGGCTTTGAATCTGATATGAATCTGAGAAAATCAACATTTCAAACACATAACCCAAAGAAGGAAAATATACCTGATCAGGCAGCTATCAATGGACTGTTTCGGTTTCTATTTCTCGCGTGTAAGTGTTTCTGCTTCACTAAACACACAAAAATAAAATAAATGCTATGCATAAATATTAGACAGAAACACAGACACTAAACAAACGCCATCAATCTTGATTTGTCTTTAAAAAATAAACACTAAACAAACGCCATCAAATAATCAAAGAAGTGCTTAAATTTTTTTCCAGATATTCTTGATACTTCACTAAAACAATTTTCCTTGATTTTGGCTCTGAATATGAGAAAATCAACATTTTTTACAACATTGTATTCATAAAATGGGTAAATAGATAAATTTTTGTTCTATTAACTGAAATTGGAAGAAAAGCAAACAATGTAGAACATTTATTTTCTATTTTATGAATTTCGTTTTTAGAAAACAAAGAAGAAATTTTATTTCTTAGAAAAAAGAGAAGCAACTTACATTTCAGGAAATGGTCTGAAAGACTCAACCTTTGGGCTTCAAGTGAAGCAATAATCCCAATAAAATCATCAATTCAACAGAAACCCAAATCAGGGGAGCGTAATTTGTTCATCCTATAAAAAAATTAAAAAATAAATAAATTAACACATAAACATACATTAAACATATATATATATATATAATCAAATGCATTTGGGAACAGGAACTGTTCTTTAAATTGTTCTTCTTCTTCAAAAGAAGAAAAATAATGCAATCAAAGAAGGTTGTTCAATGTTTTTGTTTCTATTTCTCGCATGTAAGTATTTCTACTTCACTAAATACACAAAAACGGACAAACGCTAAGCAGAAACGTTAAACAGAAACACAGACACTAAAAAAATGTCATCATTCTTGAATTGTCTTTAAAAAACAAACACTAAACAAACGTCATCAAAGAATCAAAGAAGTGATTAATTTTTTCCAGATTTTCTTGATACTTTACTTACACAATTTTCCATGATTTTGGCTTTGAATCTGATATGAATCTGAGAAAATCAACATTTTTCAAACATATATACCGAAGAAGCAAAATATACCTGATCAAGCAGCTATCGACGAACTGTTTCTGTTTCTATTTCTCGAGTGTAAGTGCTTTTGCTTCACTAAACACACAAAAATGAAATAAATGCTATGTAGAAACATCAGACAGAAACACAGACACTAAATGCTATAACTAAGAGGTCTGCGGATCAAAATTTGCCCCAATTTTTTTCCCCATTAGTGGAGAGTGGACCCTAATCAGGTATATAGAAATCCTAGTTGTAAGATCCTAATTTTCGCACGTGCATATTCATTAGTAGCATTGTAGAACATTTAGAAAATAACAGGGTAGAATGTGTCATTTAATATTTAATTTAAAATTTTAGGAGTTAATTAGTAATTTTAAAAATATTAATTTTAAAATTTGGGTTTAAATGATAACTTAAAGAAATTTAGGGGAGATTAACGTAATTTGGGAAAAATTAATATATATATATATATATATATATATATATATATATATATATTAACTGATAAGATAAAAAAATTAAAAAAAAATGAGAAAACAATGTGGCCTTAAGCCCGACTCTCTCTCTGATGCATATATATATACAATCCATGCACACCCATTTTGAGGACACCTAAAAAAAAGAAGAAATCAGAAAACGAGAGAAGTGGGCTGGCGGTGGTGGGTTTTAATTGTCGTTGTCTTGTCACCAGGGAAGGTGTGTGTGTGTACAGTTCAGTCGATGGCGTGTATGTGTGTGTGTGTTGTGGGTCGACGGTTGTGTACATGTGTGTGATCAGCGATTGTGTGTGTGTGTGTGTGTGTGTGTGTGTGTGTCTGTGTGTGTGTGTGGATCATATGTGTGATCGTCGTGGGATCGTTGTCGTCCGTCCGACGACTGTGTGGGTGTGTGTATTCGGTAATTATGGGTGTGCGTAGGTGGCCGTCGTCAGGTCTGTGTGTGTGACCAACGTGCGCGTGCGCGCGCGCGCGTGTGTGTGTTTTGATCATCGAAGTATGTGTGTATGTGTGTGTGTATTCTTTCGTTTGTTTCGTCGTGTGCATGTGCGTGGGTTGATGTATGTGTGTGAGCGTTGAATGTGTGTGTGTGTGTGATCGGTGATCGTTGCAGTCGCCGTTAGGGGTGTGGGAGTCATCCGGTCTGTATGTGTGTGAGTGTTGTTGTGTGCAAGTGATCGTCGCTGTTGGTCGACGGTGTGTGGGTGTGTGATCGTTGTTCATGTGCATGTGCGTCGCCGGCAGTAGAAGTTAGAGAGAGCCGCGACGGTGAGGTCTGGCCAGCAGAACCTAGAACAGAAAAAGAGGGTATTTGCCGCGTTGATGAGGTCCAACAACCAAAAACAGGAAACAGAAAAAGAAAGAAAAAAAAAAGGGAAAAACCAAATAAAAACCAAAAATCAACTTATCGATCGGCGGGCGTTTCGGAATAGGTAAAATTTCAATCGGTTATTATTTTCGCTAAATTGAATTATTAGCATTAAAAATTTCCTCAATCAGGATAATAATTTTTTGGAATCGTTAATTCTAATAACCGTTGAATATTAACATAACAAAATGGGGTAAATAATAATTTTTCATAATTAAATTCGGGGAATAAGAAATTGTGCATTTTTGGTCCATGCATTGCATGTTAGGTTATTTTAAATAAAATATTAACTTAGGACTTATCACTATTAGGTTCACAGGCGCTAGCGTTCCGATAGTTCTGACGTCGGTATTTTTGCAGTGCGGAAAACGAGGTGAGTGTACTGTCTTTTATGTAAATATACAAATTTTATTTTCATATAAATTGTGGAAAAATGTGTTTATTAAAATTGGACGATTTTATAACTTATGTGGATCAAGGTAGATTTTAAATGTAGAATGTGATTTTGTTCAACTATGCCATAGTTTTGATCCCGTCAGGAGGGTATGTCCTGCGGGATGGTTTTGACCTGTTAGGAGGGCACGTCTTGCAGGTGGTTGATTATTGTTATTGACCTGTCAAGAGTGTCGGTCCTACAGGAGGTTGATTATTATGACCTGGTAAAAGGGCATGTCCTGCAGGTAGTTGATGATATTATGACATGTCAGGAGGATTAGTCTTGTAGGTGGTTGATTATTATGACTTGTCAGGAGGATTAGTCCTGCAGGTGGTTGATTATTATGACTGTCAGGAGGATTAGTCTTGCAGGTGGTTGATTGACCCATCAGGAGTGCAAATCCTGCGGGTGGTACCCCTACCATTGGGGATAATAAATGACCCTAGCACTGATAGTCACGTTAGATGCCCAGTTGTACAGGTTACGGTACCGTTGTAACTCCCGATCGTGAGGTAAAAACGATCATATGGCTAGTAGGAGAGTGGTGTGGGGTATTTTATTGTATGACGAGATGTTTGAATTTATTGATTTAAAATGATTAGGTTGGTTGATTTAAAATGTTTGGATTAGGTATTTTAAATATATTAGTTTATTTCATTGGTGACAGAGAAACTTGATTTTCGTATGGTATGTGATTATATAATGTTATATTTTGAAACGTGGTGTTTAATATTTATACTTGATCCATAAAATATTTTTATTATGAAGACAGTATACCGATAAAAATATTTGGTTTCAGGTGCCGTAGCCAGGAGTGGGTCCACTATTGGCACTAGGTAAAGTCCGGAGGTAGTGTCATTTTGGAGGTGGGCCGATCGAAGGCGAACCGTGGAAGGTTCGGTATTTTGTGATTTTTGTTGTATATATTTGGGATGAGTGTGTTCCTATATTTGTGAAAATGAGTAAATAGATATTATCTGTGGAAAAAAATATTGATAGTGGTACGCGTGCGTCTGAATATGTATATATATGTATGTATGTATTTATTTATTTATGTATGTATGTATGTATGTATTTAGTTGTTTGGGCAGGTAGAGTCGAGGAGAAGTCACTCCCGGCCTCGGGCAGTGGGGGCCCAGGGTGGAGGTGTGACATTAGTCCTATACGGTCTAAGTCATTAGTTTCGTTGGTGGATAATCTAATTCGGTCGTTGTATAGTTATATTATTGAGTCTCGCACAAACACGTTTACAGGATTTAGAATGACGTTCACCATTATTGCATGTCAAAATTCTAGAACAACACATGATGTGTTTTACTGCCTAAACTCGATATGACTGGTGGTTGTTGAGGAAAAAATAACTTGGTCATTAGAAGAATTCAAAACTCGCATTTCGTTATGTTTAGATTGTTTTTAGGTTGTTTGTTATTTAATTTAGTTATGTTTTTCATTTCCGTGTGAGTGTTTTGCTCAAGGACTAGGGGTGGCAAATCGTGTAAACAGGTCATGTTTCGTGTCGTGTCATGATCTGACACGAACACGATAACACGACACGATAAGGTATTGTGTCAAGTTACCTAAACATGAACACAACAGGAAAATTATCTTGTCAACACGACACGACATGATAATTTTTCGTGTCACATGATAACCCAAAACCTATTAGGTAAACACGACACGATACGACACGATAATAAGTCACAATAAACACTTGTTCTACCTATTATACATTGACCTATTAACACATTTAAAAAAAAAAAAAAAAAAAATTATACAAGATCAACAAAAACAAACCAAACAATACAAAAATAAAAATAAAAAAATCCATCATTTCAATAGATCAAAACAAAACAAACCAAAAATATTCACCAATACATATATCATTCACATGAACACAAACAAATATAAATTGTCAATAATTCCATAATATAAATCATAAACGGTTCTCCAAGCACTTTACTCCTGTACAACAACAAAAAAAATTAGAAAGACAATTTATAATATCATTATTCAATTATATATAACAAAATGCAAGGAAAAAAAATAGTGAACCTAAATAATGGTAGAGCATTGAGTGGACGTCTCTCCTTTGTTAATATCCAAATTCAAGATGTCTTCAGTAAGTTTCTCTAATCGAACCCTTGCAGTTTCTACATTTAAATTCTCATATAAAAGATATTAGTAACAAATTTATAACCACAAAATAAACATAAACTCAATTTAAATATAATGAAAAAGAAATAAAAAAAATACAAAAGATTACCGATAGCCCCAAATAACCAATCTTTTGAGCAAAGTAAAGCTTCAACTGTTTCAAGTTTGAGTGCACTTCTATATTGGTTAATTACTCTTCCACTTATACTAAATGCAGATTTGAAAGCAACAGTTGTCACGACCCGTCCCAGACACCTGTCATCCCAGGACCGGCGTGACGACAATATGACATTACCTGCTTCACTATTTACTTCTTGATACATTTCTCAAAATTACATGAATGTATTATACAATTTTTAAACATACAATAAGAACGTACTCTTTCACTATCTTATATTTTCCTCTCTGACGGCTCAACTCAAATATCCTCCCAGATGACTCCACCTAATGCTAGTAGAGGACCGTCTCCTAAGGAATCACCTGCGAGTGTACTGCCTTCTTAGTAAAAATATTTTTAAGATAATAATACATTCTAAATAATATAACATTTAAATGAATCAAGCTTAATGTATAAAAACAAACACATTTTTTAACCGTAGTATAAAAATTATATATACCACAAGAAAACTCTTTCTTCCTAACATTCAGAATTTATCATCCATAAACATATATCAAATATATGGAAACCGTCCAAACCATCAGCATAAAATAAAATGATAAATCACCAACGATGATATAATAAAACACTACATCAACACATTAGAACAAAACATCAAATACGACAAAACATCACATACGACCAAATACCACATATAACATCATATCTCACCACACCACACCACACTACACCACATCACACCACCCCCACACCTCGGCTAGCCATGTGATCGTTTTAACCTCACAATCGGGAGTTGCAACGGTACCGTATTCCGTAGGATATGCCTTCCTAGCGGAATATAACAACGCTCCGCTGGACTGTGCCAGACGGGTGAAACAACGCTCCGCTGGACTAAGCCAGACGGGTGAAACAACGCTCCGTTGGACTAAGCCAGACGGGTGAATATCCACCACCAATCTCCACCTCACCTCACCTCAACAACAAACAACTCATCTCTACCTCAACCACAACAACTCCGCCCACCGTCAACTGACACCTCAACAACAAACAATGATATCCACAATATCAGAAATACCCAAAATAATGCTTGATCCATGTAAGTTAGAAAATTCATCCATTTTCAAGTAAACACATTTTACATCATAAATATATGAAAATAAATTTTTGCAAGAAGACAGTACACTCACCTGATTATCCGCTCCGAAGACTTTTATCCACTATCCTCTCCCGGTACTCCGATGTCTACGAACCTAATAGTGACGGGGCCTAAATTAATATTTTATATAAAAATAACCTAATCATGACATGCAACCCTAAATCCCGTAATTTCCTATTCCCCATATTTTATTTATGAATATTACTATTCCGCTAATGCTGCTCCGTTTAAAGTTTATTTTATCGAATTTATTCATATAAACGGTCTCAATATTCATTATTGCTATTTCGATATTTTCGATACTAATAATTAGTTTCATAATTACCCACAAAACAGTTAAATAGAATTAAATGCATATTTTAAAAGTGATAGGAGTTATACCTTTTCCAAATTTTTCCGCCGGCCTCAAGATTGAATTTATATTTTTAGTGGGGTGGTTTGTTGCATTTCTCCTTTTTCTTTTCCTTTTTCCTTTCTTCCTCCTTTTTTTCTATTTTGTGTTTTCTTCCCTGTTTCTGTTTCCCGTTTGCGTTCAGCCGACGTCACCACCGATCTCGCCACTAACCTCCGGCCTTCTTCCGCTCCCTCTCTCTTCAGCTGGCGTTTCTGGACTCAGCCGAAAACAACACCCATTCATCCTCATAGCAGGCGCAACGCACACCCCCCCCACTGCTCTCTCTCTCTCTCTCTCTCTCTCTAACTTCCATCACCGGCGATGATCACATACCCACACACTACCAACAAACCTATACCACCGAACAACCAAAAATCCAATCTCTCTAACCCTTCTTGTTCCGTTTCCTTTCAGCAGGTCAACAGCCACCCACACCTCCTCCGAACACACTCACATATACACACATATCTACTGTTGAACACACACACAACGAAACACATGCACACCCACTTGCAGACGCCTGGACAACCCACACAGACTTGACGACGGCAAACGGCATACATTCACTCACCGAACGGACCCTCTTCTCTCTCCTCGCCATCCGACCACCCTCAACAATCACTCACGCCATCGCCGTCCACCTTACACCGATCACGACCACAAACACGACACACACACCCACATACCGCCGAAGCACACACGATAATACACACCCACTCACCGAACATCAGCGACGGACGGCGACGATCCCGCACCTTCGTAGCGAACTACCGATAACCCACGCCGGCAATCCACAACCGACGATGAACCGAACTCACACACACATGTTGAACGGTCGACCGAAACGCTCACCGCCGACGAACCATCCTCGGACCGCCGGACCAACCTTTCTCTCTCCTCTGTTTCTTCTTTCTTTTTTTTTCTTTTTTTTTTCTGGTTCAGCCGACCGCCGGCGCCGACAAAACATTCTTCTCTCTCTCTCTCTTTTCTCTATTTTTCTCGATTCTTCGCTCCCCCTTATCCCTCTGTGTATGTGTGTGTATATATATATATGTACATATATATATATATATATATATATATATATATATATGTACATATATATATATATATATATGTACATATATATATATATATATATGTACATATATATATATATATATATGTACATATATATATATATATATATATATATATATATATATTACGCATGCGTAGCCGGACAGCCGCCCCATTCCTCTACCAAATTCCATCCTACCCATACCCAGCATTTTATGTATATATATATATATATATATATATATATATATATATATTTTTATTGAGATATTTTTATAAAATTACACAAACTCCCCTTATATTATGTTATGGTAGAAATGTAAACCCAAAAATATGTTTTAAGGTTTTTTTTAAATTTCAATACACGCCCCTTAAAATATTAATTTACATAATTAATATCGTAGTCTACCCCGACATTCCAAAATATTTTTAAAACGCGACTTGAATTATTCATATACGAAAAGTCGGGGTCTTACAACAGTGGACACAGGTATGCTCAACACATCACGAGCCATGGAAGAAAGTTTTGGATAACGAAATTCGTTTGCTTTTCAAAAGGCCAAAACATCCAGTTTCACATTTCTTTCCATTCTATGCTCATCCAAGTACAATTCTAATTGATTTTTTTGGGAACCCAAACCAAACTCATCACTTTCGAATGAATCAAACTCCTATAATTAAAATTCAATAAAACAATCATGTCAAAATAAAACTAATTAATAATTTACTTTTCAAACATAAATCTGATCAACATAAAATAATATATCAATACAAATTAAAAATAGTTAAAAATAAATGAGTTACCTTCAATACATCTCGATTTTCCATGCTAAGAAGATTTTCATCGAAGCCGCCTTAGCTACTAGACTTGTTGGGACCAGGTGATATGATAGAAGACTTGGAAGATTTCATGTATTCATTAAAAAGAACATTCAAACCATCCCGAACACGAGAGAACTCAACCGAACTACTCCCGTATAGCTTTTGGTAGCTAAAATCAACAAATTGGATTTTATACCGAGGATCCAAAATTACAGCAATAGCCAATATCACACTAAATTCCGACCAATATTTCTCAAATTTCTCAAGCATCTTCTTAGCCATATTCTCCATATATTCATCCTCAGAATTTCTATATTGTTTCAACATCAAATATGCCATAAAAACTTAAGGAAAATACAAATTGGCCGTAGGGTACTTAGTTTCAGAAAATTGACAGGTTATATCATAAAACATGGCCAAGAACTTCCTAATTTTTTCCCCTTTTTTCCAATCACTAGCAGAAGGACAATCCTTATAATTGGAATCACTTAATTCCAAATGATGAAATGCACTAGGAAAATATATTGCACTGTCAAGCATTAAATAGGTCGAATTCCACCGAGTAGGAACATTTTGCCGTAATCCTTTCTTAGGATCTAAAGAGAAAAAATTCACACATTCCAAGAACTTTTGTTTTCTTACTTGTGATCTCTTAATATATTTCACACTATCACAGATCTTTTCAATACATGAAGTTATTTCTTTTAATCCATCTTGCACCACTAAATTCAAAATATGGGCACAACTCCTTAAATGAAAGAATTCACCCTTACACAAAAGAGAATTTCTCACATTCAATTGACTAATCAACATTTTCACAAACATATCATTGGACGAAGCATTATCCAAAGTCAAAGAAAATAACTTATGGTCTATTCCCCAGTCAGCTAACAGAGTATAAGCCTTCTCACTTAAACAAACACCATTATGTGAAGGTGGTATGAAGCAAAAACTTATTACTCTTTTGTGTAAAATCCAATCACTATCAATAAAATGAGTCGTAACACATATATAACCATCAGTAGTAAGAGATGACCACAAATCAGAGGTTAAGCAAATTCTACCAGGAGCAGTTTGAAACATGTATTTTATTTTTTCCTTCTCTTTCTTATATATTTTCAAAAGATCGGCCTTGGCAGTGTTCCTAGATATGTGAACTACATCCTCATTCAAATATGATAACAAATCTCGTATGCTCTGGTACTCAAAAAATAATAAAGGTAAATCATGCATGACAATGGCAGAAATCAACAACTCACGAAATTTCTCAAGATCAATTACTCGACTTCTAATTGATAATGAGTTTTGTCCTTGGCCTAATATCATTTGTCCAACATTGTAAGTATTAATTTTAGGACAAGTTTTAATGTGACGATTCATATTTTCCGTCCCATGTCTACTATCCCCGACCATTTTTTTTCCACATTTGGTACATTTGCATAATTCTTTACCAACACGATTCTTCTCATTGATTAATTGAAAAAATCTCCAAACCTTACTTCTCTGTACTCTTTTACGCTTACCTTTAATGTCATTGTTGGCATTGCCATCTTCTTGAGACTCATTTTCATTTTCAATTTCCATGTCAACAATCGATACATCATTTGAATCCATCTACATGTAAAAAAGAAATAATTAGAAACAAATTAAAACAAGTTAATGAAGATATTAAAAAAATAGCCAACAAACCATTGATTCCATTTCCATATTTTTGGAGCAAAATGGGCTAACCAACCACCATTGATTGATTGATTCCATTTCCATATTTTTTAAGCAAAATGGGCTAACAAACCAACTTGAATCCCCCTTCTGTTGTTACACTGCTTTCTTTCCACAATATTTTATTCAAAAAATTCAGGTCATTAAATTAAATGAATAATTTATAAGTGAAAAAATATTGAAATCGGTTAAAAAAAAAAAAAAAAAAAAAAGCACTCTACAACCTCTATTTTTAGAACTAACATTAAAATATACACAAATATGAGAACAGCACAACCCTTATTTTTAGAAGTTAGACCTGATCTTAAAATATGCACAAATAGCACTCCACAATCAGAGATTAACAACATTCACCCCTAAATAAACCATTTTATTTGATTATTTTTCTTGTAAGAATCGAAATATTAGAAAAAATTATGTTTTTTTTTCCTGCACAACCAGTTTTTGACAGAGGACACGAGTAGTCCCTCTTACAAGACCGCAACAACTCCTCCAAGTTTGTTTGGTTGGCCGTCAAAGTTCGTAGAGCAGTAGAGCACTGACTTGTCTAACTATTTTTTAATCCTCAAACTATTTAAGGAGCAACTTATTTTTTAATCCTTACCAATTCATTTTTCAACTTACTTTTTTAGTTTTTAATTAATCAACTATGACACCCGCTCCTGCCTATTGTCGAACTCCGACTATCAATCTCCTGCCTATTGTCGAACTCCGACTATCAATCACCTGACCTTTGCTGCCATAGGTTAGACTCCGGCCTCAATCACCGAACCTTTGCTGCCAAAGGCCGGACTCAAGCCGTCGGTCACCGGACCACTACCAACGCATCAAATACAAAATTCATATTTAGCTAACATTAATTCGATAGATTCAATCTAGTTAATGTTAACTGAGGGACTAAAAACTAAAAAAACTATTCGAAGGACTACAAAAAATTGAGTTGAAAACAATGAAATTGACTAGTTTGACGATCTACTAGTTTCCCCTTTTATAAAAGCACTGATTAGAGAAATTGCAGGCTTTCCAAGCCCCATAGAGTTTCCTGAGCATAGATATTTTATCTTCAAGACGACAATAACTAATAAACGTTCTATTTTTCCACCTTCTAAAAGAATAATACATATTCAAAAGAGAGTGAAACCCATCTAAGGTTAATGCTTCAAAAGAGAGTAGAAACCCTTCTAATGTTAATACAGCCTTAGACATCGTAGATATAATAATCGGAGAGACACAGAGAGAGATGAGGGAGCAGACAGTAGACGTATGATTTCTAGGTTTTTAAATATAGAAATCTGAAATAAGAAAGGTTGCATTTGTTGTTCGATTGTTCCTAATTTTTTTTTTCTGTTTTAAAAAATAGAGAACAAAAGATGCAAATATATATATATATATATATATACACTTAATGTATGGTAAAATAACGCACCTTTGCTTCTCCAGTGGCAAGAACTTTTGAAATGGATATGGCCGGCGTCGTTCAATTCGAAGATGTGGTCTCCTGTGACTGTGAAGAAAAGAATGACAACGCAGGAGAAGAAGATCAGAGATTTGAGAGTGTGATGAGGGAGATTGAGATTTGAGATTAGGGTTAGAGGATGAATTTCTTGTCTTGATTTTGAACTTGAGAGTTGAGAATGAGAGGAGCTGTTGAGGTCCTGAGGAGTAAGGAGGAGGGCTGCTGCGGCTGCAGGAGGTGGACGATTAAACTCATTTAGATTTAGGGTTTGTGGATTAGATATATATATATATATATATATATATATATATATATATATATATATAGTGGATTAAATTATAATATTAAATAAAATTAGGGTAATATGTGTAAATATATTTTAATATATTTTTATTTATAATAACTTATTAAATTATCGTGTGACTTATTAGATCTCAGATTATCGTATAACCTGGACACCCAATAATTATTATCGTGTCATTCGTGTCGCCTATCGGGTTATCAGGTAAACCTGATAACCTATTCTGTTTCTTATCGTGCTTATCAGGTCAGACCCGATAACGACCCGTTACCCAATAAGCTGAACCCATACCCAATAATTTCGTGTCGGTCTCGTGTCGTACTATCATGTAAATACCCGTTTTGTCAGCCCTATCGAAGACTAGCAAAAATCCAGTATGCTTAAGGTTCCAAATTTATATTTGATTATTTATTAGTATTCTCTTTAAATTCATTCCGATTGTGCATTTACGGTTCATGAAATTGATTGCATATTAATGTGTGTTTTTTTTTGTTATTTGCTAGATTTGTTTTTTATTAGTAGTATGCAACAACAAGAGTTCTCGCAATTTAGATTGAGGCCTATTGCGGTTGATTTTGCTCGGAGAAAGCTTCAGGAGCACAATGTTTCAAAAGGCCATTTCTCTCTCTTCTCCACCGGTCAAGATCAACAGGTGAGCTTCGATTTCAGATCTGAAAGCTATTGTGCAACAATTGAGTTTTGTCCAAATTGCTTAATGGATTATTCTTTATGGTTCGTTTGTCTGTTCAATAATTGGAGTATGAAACTAATTGAGAATTAGTTGTTATATTCGTCTTCGTATTTATTTTTTGTAGATGGTATTTTTAAGGTATCACTTCTTTTAACCTCTATATATGTTTTATATTATTAATCCTCAAATCCAAAATTTCAATAAGAAGTTTTCATGATTTATTACACTTTCCGTGTTTGTGTTTATGTGCCATACGTAATTATCTATGCACTGCTAAGGGCATTGAGGTTATGCCTTCACAATCAATGAAATTGATAATCGATACATAGAAAAAGGATTCAAATGAAGTGGCGGTTGTGCCTTCTCAATCTCCATCCACTTTAGGTATAAGAGATGATATTATTTTTGGTTTTGGGTATTTTTTTTTTTTATAAGAATAGATCATTAAGAAATTAAGATTAATTTGTGTTTGGTTACAGATTTACCTAACAAGTAGTTGTTGTCATGTGCATTTTCTGAGGCTGAGTTTTCAAAGGAAAGCAAAGAAAGAAGCAGAAGCTCAACAAGAAAAATGATGTGATTTCTTCTTGCCATTCTTAGACCCATGCTCAAACAACCAAAAAAAAATTGGTGATTGATTATGCCATTATGGAAATATTGTCATTTTTAAATTTATTTTTTTTAAATATGTTATATTTTATTTGAAACATGGATGATATAATAATATATAAATGTGTCTTTTCATTTTGTCTTTAATGATTCCCTTTAATGCATATGAAGATATAGTATTTTCATTTGGCATCTGGCTGCTTTTGCTTTGCCTAGAAACATAGTAGAACACTTCATTTTCTCTTATTTTGAGTTTGGTTATTGATATAACCAATAATTTTAAGTTTAATTAATTCTTTGTTTGGCCCACTAATTTACATAATTAAGGGGTTTTTTTTAAAGTAAAAATAGTTTTCACCGCCTATCAACATCCTCTACTAAAAAACATTTGAAAGTCATATAAGTAGAAAATCGATTCATTGTACATGTTAACGTTAATTACGTGTGTTATAAATTTACAATACAGATTTAGAATTGTATACCAATGAATTATATTCGTGTCTTCAGGCACGGAGTATAACTAGTTACACTAAAGAATAAGACTCACCATCCTAGCCACAAGCTTTCCCTACAATTTTGATTTTTAAAATTACACTAACCTCCCTCAATTATAAAAATAATTCATATTAAATCTAATAATTACATTTATTTTTCCTAAATTTATCAAATATTATTTATGCCATACATTTACAAACAATCCCAAAAAAATTAAACTTATATAAAATAATATTCTCAAAAATATAAGTTTCTCGGGTGTTACAATCTACCCTCCTTATATAAATTTCGTCCTCAAAATTTTGTTCAAGCAATTTATAATCACACTGCACTGTCATGTTAGTCATTCTTGATTAAACAATATTAACCAAAAGTTACCACCACACTCTCGTTGCGCTATTCTGATGAAAAAAAAAATGATGTCTATATTTATAACCCACAAATAAATTGTAAGACTAATCATATTTGGTCAATCAAAATATATTAAATTTACGTATACAACTTTCTTATCATAACAAACACAACTTCATATATTGTTAATAACTACCCCCAATAGTCTTAATAATTAACCCAGTCTCCAACCCTACCTAACGCTAGTAGTCGACCAATATCTATCAAAATATTTTATCGATATACTGTTTTCATAATACGAAAATCATTTATGGATCAAGTGTTTTTATCAAAACCTATTTTTCAGCAAAACATAACCACTCATTTGTCAATATAAAAATTTAAACAAAGTATCATCATGATAAAACCACCGAATTTAAATCGACAAGTCAATGCACGTTTATATAATAAAATACCATACTTCTTTGTCAATCATATGATCGTTTTACCTCACGATCAGGAGTTATTATATCCAACCTACAAAACTTGCCTGACAGGTAATAACATATATAATATATCTACCCTACAGGACTTACCTGACAGGTAACAACATATATCCATCCTGCAGGACTTACCTGACATGTAACTATATCATAGCAGGGTTATAAAAATTGATCTCCACACTTAAAAATTTATTCGATCCATTAACCATTGTAAAACTATTCATTTTCATCAACATCTTTTTTTTCACAATTTAATACGAAAATATAATTTGATAATTTATATAGAAGATAGTAAGCAGCCTTTTAGCCAATCTTTTCAATTCAACAACACATCCTATGATTCACGACTAACACGACACTAAACCAATCTTACCTAAATTACTATTGGTAATTTGCCTAAATCAAATGCCACATGAGCCGAAATTCACACTAACACATGCGATTTATATATATATATTGACCGTCAATACAAGTAAATTATTTTTTTATTATATAGTGAAGTATATAATAAATTTACAACCCAAATAAATTTACAGCTCTGTAATAAACCGTGATAAATGAATACACATCCCTTTTTATTAGTTTAATAAATTAATATACCAACCCCATATTTTTTTTAATACCACGAAACTAAATAATATTAATATGAAATTATGTTTATACTCAAGATTGCATATAGCCACATATCAATTGTGAAACAAACCCCAAAAACTTTTAAACTAACTAAACACCTTATTAAATAACAAAGATAATATCAAGACTCAAAAATCACAAAATTAACCCAAAATGGTACATAATTTTTCAGATAAGCTATATTAAATTACAAAACAATCCACAGAAATTTGGGATGTGCTCACTATCAACGAAATATATTAGACTAAACTAAATACAAAGTCAATTTGCGTACGTTAAAATTAACTTCAAACCCTCATGTAGCTATAAAATTGACCTATTATCTCACTTAACAAATTAAACAACTATAGATTAAACTTATATTTTCATAAATTACAAATACCACTTTTCATATCAACATTTTTTTTTCTTTTAACTTTTTATTTTTCCTAGTTTTTTTTTTTTTTTTTTTATCAATTCGAAAAAGTTTTTGTTTTCATATTGTATATTACCATTGTAATGTGATGTTCCATTTAAGGTTAAATATGTCATTGTAAACTTCTTAATGTTGGAATCTGATAAAAAGGGGTCTCAATTCCATTTTCCAAACAAGAAGGGGTTTTAGTGTTTGTCGTCAAAACTTTATGGGGTCTGATAGAAATTAACCTTGGAAGAATTCTGTTGATGCAATTTAAGTCCATCTAACTTCTCCAGTGTATGGATATCTGAGTTTTGATATAATTTTAATGAACTTTGCTGGCTAAAATTACCTTGATGCCAGCAGTTAATTAGTGGCCTTTTTTCTTTTTCATTTCGATAAAATAGCCATAACCCAAGCCTCAGACGCTCACAAATCCAATTGAAATTTTCATTTCATAAAATCTGATAAAATTTTATAATGCGACGGCGACAAGTAATTAATAATTCGTTTTATAGAAAATATTTTAACTTACAATGCGGGGGCAATAATGATAATTATCAAATTTATAATTTATCAATGGATCGAATCGATTTTACAACGGTGAATAATAAATACAACTATTACAATTTTAAATAAAAAATCAACTAAAATTCTGGTCGCCGTTTCCTTTTCGCCAGCCCTGCAATTAAGACTGCGGGGTTGTGAGCCAATACTCAATAGAATTTCAACCTCTCCATTTTCTTCGCCCCTTTTCCAGCGTCCCTTCTCCTCCCTTTTTTGTTTCCTGAGTCGTCTGCCTTCTCTGCTCCCTTCCCCTTCTCAACCTCTCGTCCCTCTCTATCTATATATGCATGATAATATATATAAATAGTATAATAGCCTTACACGTAGGGACCACGTGTATTGCCTTGCATCATTTGCTTCGATTTTCTCCCACTCTAATTTCACAACAAACAATCCATATATACATTACACTAAAGAATGGAACCCACCATCCTAGCCACAAGCTTTCCCTACAATTTTGATTTTTAAAATATCACTAACCTCCCTCAATTATAAAATAATTCATATTAAATCTAATAATTACATTTATTTCCCCAAATTTATCAAATATTATTTATTGCATACATTTACAAAACAATCCTAAAAAAATTAAACTTATATAAAATAATATTCTCAAAAATATAAATTTCTCGGGTATTACATCAAGAGTTCATAATATATTATCGTAGTACTTTTTCCCCCCTCTAGAGAAAATTATAAGATCATCTACGAAGAAAAGGTGATAAATAACTAGTCATTTCTTAGAAGTTTTAATATCTTTTCATTTCCCTCTTTTGGTGTCTTCAATGATAAGGTGTGATAGTCTTTTCATGCACAAGATAAACATATAAGAAGACAGAGGGTCTCCCTGTCTAAGGCCTCTAGAAGGTGAAAACTCTTGGAGAGGTTCCTCATTCCAGAGAATAGACACGGAAATGTTTTTTAAACAACTCATAATTAGGTATATCCGAACTTGGGGAAGATTGAAAAAGTGAGTTTCTTCGATAAAATCTCAACTTAATCTATCATATGCTTT
The DNA here is from genome assembly GCA_016647705.1 of Eucommia ulmoides. Taxonomy (NCBI): domain Eukaryota; kingdom Viridiplantae; phylum Streptophyta; class Magnoliopsida; order Garryales; family Eucommiaceae; genus Eucommia; species Eucommia ulmoides. The sequence continues at coordinate 1,964,034 of CM028326.1, read as the reverse complement.
TTCAAGGTCCAGTTTCAATATTAACCCCCCTTCTTTGTTTTAGTTCTTCTATGATAATGGATAATTTCTTAAGCAATAATAACGTAATCAATAGTCATCGTACCCATAATAAAGCTACTTTGGAAAGGTAGAATTTTGCTAGTCCTCGAGCAAAACACCCTAATACTAACTAACACTAACTACTTTAATTAGCTTATTTCTAAACTAAAAACAAATAATCATTAACAAATAAGAACTAAACACCTGTGAGATTTAAGTTCAATCGAAGAGACCATGTGGTTCTTCCCTCAACAACCCGTAATCGGATCCAGTTAAGGAATAACACACACCACGTAGTATTCCAGCATTTCAACACTCAATATCAGTTAAAATCATTTTAGATCCAATTGAAATGTGTGTGTGTGAGAACTCAGATGTATAACTAATCAAACATCGGATTAGATTATTCAATGAATAAGGTCATGATTTAAACTTGTTAAAACATTCAGGAAAGCCATATGCTTGACTGGGCTCAACTATCTACTAATGTAGGTTCGGACATTCACCGAGATCAATAAGGCTTGGTTTGGCTTTGGAGAATGACCAAGGGTATCGTAGAAATAGAAACTCGTTATAATTTTAACGATACCCGAGACACAAACGCTTGTCACTAAATCTCTCTCGTAACCCCCTATCTTTGAAGATATAACCCTGAACAAGATTAAGTAAACTTGAATTCACTTGTCACAACAACCGAGATTAAACACTATATACACATAGTGGTGTTTGTTTGTTTTTTTTAACATACACCCCCAAACTTATTCAATTTTGTACAATTTTAGGGGCGTGTAGAATACAACTAAAGGATTGACAAGTGAATACGCTTATACTTAACCAAAAATATTTAAACTAAAACCCCGATTACCCGCTTCTAGTTAACATAATCTAATGCTACTTGATTTCACTCAATTTTTACTTTTATTCTTAGGGACAATGGTTTTGAAAGATTTACTTGGTTAAAGTATAGAAACAAGTTTAGAATTGAAAAGTTTATGGCTTCGACAGGAGAACGAGGGAATAAATTTTCAGGTTAGTTTCAAAAGGTTCAAGTGAAAAATTTGAAGGCCTATATCATGCCTCCGAAATTACCTCACCTATAATTTCGCCTCAAGCCTCCCCCAATCAAGCTCTAGATTCCTCATTTTGTCATGAATTTATTACTAAATAATCGGCGTCAAATCGTTCAACTAATTGTACAATGAGTTTATGCGATTGTGCGATTTAGGATTAAAATAATTTTTACCTGATCGACATGCTAAGCACACAAAACACACAAGAATGGCATTACCCCCGACCTCAATATGCAATTAGGGGATAATTTTCATCATCGGGACATGGTTCGGACGAACTCAAAAACTCAGCATGCACGTACTGTAAGACCCCGATTTAGCACGTACGTCATTTTAGTTGCATTTTAGGACAATTGGAAAAATTCGAAGTGAAATTGGGTCAATTAAAAATTCAAATTAAAAGTTTAGGGGTCAATTTGTAAATTTAGAAAACAATCTATCCAAAAATTTACATTTAACTTTTGAATTAAAACTTTTGGGAGTGAGATTGCAATTTAGAAAATGTTAAGGGTGAAATTACCATATTAGACTCTTATAAATGGTAAATTGAACTCAAAAGTTGATTTTTAGAAATTAGGGGGGAGGGAAGAGTAATTTAGGCAAATGGGTTCTAGAAACATATAGGAATCCATATTTTCTCTTGTTGACTGTTGTCGTGAGATCAACCGAGGGGCAGAGGATTTGGGAAGTGGACGACGTGGCTTGAAGAGGGAGCATTCTCGTCCACTAATTACATGCATATATATATACATATTCATGCCCGTAGTGCGTGAAAGGGGAGGAAAAATATGGAATCAAAGACAGAAAATCTAGAGAGAGAGAGAGGGTTCGGCCGGTGATCTCATGAATGAGGGTGTGTATTCCGATCGTCACCGGAGTGGGTGTCGTCGTTCGGGCCGGTGGTGTGTGTGTTGCTGCTGTCATGGGTATGTGGGAATTCGTCAGTGTGTAGGTGATCGGATGAGTGTGTATGTATGTCGGTGGAATCCAAATAGAACAGAGAAAAAGAGAGAGGTCCGCCGGTGGGTGTCGTTCGTCGCTGTCCGTTTAGTAAGTGGGTGTAGGTGTTTGGTTGTCGTTTGGTATGGGCGTGTCTGTGTGTGTGTCTGTGTTTGTATGCCCGACAACATGTGTAAGTGTGTGGGTGTGTTTAGGTATGGATCACCGGCATAAATGGTGATCGTTCGGCGAAGGGTCGCCGTGTTTGTCATGTGTGTTCATTGTTGTGGATGTATGAGTGTAGTAGGTTCGGTCAGTAATGTTTGGTCGATGATAGGTGTTCGGTCGTTGGTGGGTGGGGTTGGTAATTCGGCCGGTCGGAGAGTTAGAGAGAGAGAAGGTGGGTTTCGGTTTGGGTGTGTCGTTTGGTCGGATGGCGTGTGTGTGTGGTGTGTGGGTGATCGTTGGTGTAAGGCGGCCGACGGTGAGTGAGATCGCCGGAATGGATAGTAGAGAGAGAAAGGGGAATGGTCGGTAGGGCTATAACAGGAACCGAAATAGAAAACAAAAGCCAAAACAGAGAAAGAAAATAAAGGAAGAAAAAAAAAATGGGGAATTTGCAGAAACCACCCTAGGAAAATCTAAAACCCATTTCGTGGCCGCCAAACGATTTGGAAAAATGTGAAATTTCAATTAATTATTAATTTTCGTTAAATTAAATTTTATTTAGCGTTAGAATTTCTGAAATCGTAATAATTTCGTAACGATTAATTAATTTTAATAACGTGGTATATAAAATAGTAACGATTCGGAATATAGGGTCTGCATTGCATTATTAGGATATTCTAAATAAGATATTAATTTAGGCTCTGTTACTATTAGGTTCGCAGGCACCGGCGTCCAGATAGAGTATGGTCAGGGTCAATTTTGCAAAACGGATATCAAGGTGAGTGTACTGTTTTCTTGCCAAACTATTTATATATATATATATATATATGATGAAATATTGGTTTACTTAAATGGTACAATTTTATAAATTATATGGATCAAGCAGGTATTTGAGTGAGTTGGTAAAATGAATTTTCAGGGTATTGTGTTGGTTTCTAAAAAGAAAGTTGAAAAATATCTGGTTTTCTAAAAATGTTTGGTTTTCTAAAAACAAAGGTGGGAGAAATGGTTTTTATTGAAATCGGTGGTACAAAGGTGGAAAAATGAGTTTTACTGAAATTGGTGGTACTTTTAAAAAGAAGAGTGAAAAACGTGATTTTAAAAATTCTCCCCGAAAGGAGTATGGCTTATATTCTCCCCATAAGGAGTGTGGATTTTTGACGATATGGAGTGAAAATGTATTTCTTCCCGTAAGGGATGTGGATTTTTAACTATACTGATGATTTTGACGATGCCATAGTTGTTCTCCTCGCAAAGGGTATGGTTTCTCCCCGAAAGGGGTATGGATTATATTTCTCCCCGTAAGGGGTGTGGATTATAGTTCTCCCCAAAAGAGGTGTGGATATTTCGTAGGAAGGTATTCCTACGGATGATACGGTACCGTTGCAACTCCCGATCATGAGGTTAAACGATCACTATGGCTAGCTAGTGTGTGTTGTGGTGGAGTGGTGGTTTGAGATGTGGTGTTTTACTTATATTGGGTGATTTATTATTTATTATGGTGATTAGTATGATTTTATACTAGATGGATTTGGATAAAACTTATCTATATCGCTTTATTTTCATTGTTTATATACTGGAGATTTTACGAGTTATGTGGTGTTTATATACTTACACTTGATCCATTTAGATGTTGTAGTTATGAATTATTGTTATAAAATATTTTTACTAAGAAGACAGTACACTCGCAGGTGAAGCAGATAAGAGTCGGTCCCCTACTGGCGCTAGATAGAGTCTTACAATGGTGTCGGGTGTAGGTTTTGAGATGAGTTGTCTGGGGTGAACCTGTAAGAGGTTCATGGTATTTATTTTGCTGTTCACATATTTGGGGACGGGTGAGTCCCCACAGTAGAAAATTTGTATATGCATATTTTTTACGATTGTATATTATTGTATGTGTATTATCGTTGTATGACTTGGGTTGGTATTCAGGTGATGTCATGTCGACGTCACGCCGGCCCCACAGTGAAGCGTGTCCGGGGTGGGGTGTGACATGTACAACTACATTCATTAACATCTCTACTCTAATTCTACAAACTAACATTATTTATGCTAATGATCCTTACACATGCATAACTAATCATTACACATGCATAATAAAAAGAATTTCAAAATTTACAAAAAAAATAAACATTAATACCATTATAAGCAAAACTTTGTCCACAAAAAGATTTTTTTTTTTTTTTTTTCACATCAAAAAAATTTCATCCTTCATATCTCCAAAAAAAAAAAAAAAAAAAATAACAAAAACTACATGCTTGCATGTTTAATACCCCCAAACTCGAACAAAGCAGTGTCCTCACTGCCTGGGTAGTAAACCTAATAATAGAATAAAAATATAAGTATTGAAAACTGGGTCGGACACATACCTAGGAGGGAAGACATACAAGTCTAACCTCCTACCGTTCATTGGGGAGGAGATGGTGGTTGCGGCTCATCAGTCTCGAACGGCGGCACGGGCGCATAACGCGTCATGTCGATTCCGAGGTGCTCAAATAAAACCCGTTGATTTTGATTTTGCTGTCGAATGTAGTTATCCATGTAAATCTCTATCCAAAAAAAATTATTTTAAAGTTGGCTCATGTCGGATTGGAGACCACGGATATCTCGCGAAATCTGGTGTAGTTAGTCACGGCAGTTTGTGGGCGTTGGTGCCTCCGAAGGGCCGGCTTCTTCCTCGTCAGGACCCTTTCTCCCTCAGTTGGTCCTCCATTCCACAATCGGTTAATCATTGAAAGATCGAGCGGCTGTTTAGGTGGCAAGGGGCTTGTCGTTGTGACACGAACTCCGACACGCAGAAATAGAGCGATTAGGAAGGAGGGAAAAGGAAGGCCACCCTTCGTCGTTCTGGAAGTATAAAGTATGGAAGAGTAGATGTGCCAACCGACATTGACGAGGGTCCCTCTATCGATGCCATATAGCATAAAAGCGCGCTCCTTGGAAACATTTGAAATGTGGGAGGTGAGGAGTAGATTTGGGCAGATGAATTGATGCCAAATCTTTGGGATTGGTTTTAGAAACCGCTCCTTAAAGATGGCCTGAGCCTGCCGTGTGTTTTTCCATTGGGCGTTACCCGTAGTCAGGGCCTGAATCACAGTATTCATCGTTGGTATGGCTGTTTCGGATAAATCCCGCAAGGCTTCGGGCCCCTTCAAACCCAGCAACTCATTGAAGTGATCCGCACTGAACAAAACTGGGATGTTTAGAACCTTCGTCTGAAAGCTAGTGGCCTCGGTAATATTCGCGTAGAATTCGCGTACCAAGGCCAACTCCCCTGGTGGGGGTGAAGCGCAGAACTATTCCCATCTTCTACTTTGAATGACTGTCCTGAATTCTTCAGGGAGTTCTTGCAAAGGTCCGAACCCCCTTTGGCGAATACCGGGACGCCCACTTTCATGTTTGTTGAAATGGTCATCGGCTTGCTTGGAAACGAATTTTAAGGAGTTGTAATCCGAGACAGCCGAAGATTCTTCTGTGCGTGGTTCTTAGATGCTCGACGCTTTGCTATTTTGCCTATAAATCACAATCACAACACAAGCCACAACAATAACAATAGAACACACAATTCAAACCATTGTCAGCGAACACACAATGCCCTTTTAACAACCACATTCCAACCAAAATCAACCAATACGAATTTTACAATATCTCATACCAACCAAAACCAAATCACATTTTTTTTTTCGCAATGTAGCCTAAAATAAACGATTCCCATTGTGTATCTACACATAAACATGATAGGTTTTACCAAAAATCAGTCCTAAATCCCTAATAGCATGAAAAACGTAATACTAGGGTTTAAAGGGGTTTAGGGTTCTATTCAAATCCAACGATTTTTGAAATAAACATGCAAATTAAGTAAAGATTTCAACAAGTAAATGAAAAATAGGATCATTGATACTTGTTGAAAAATTTCGGTCAAATCACTTGTAGATATGGTTTCGCACTGTTCACCGCTTAAACCCTTGATTTCCAAAAATGGGGAAGAGAAATCCAACTCTTGGATGAAGATTCTTGGTGGAATTCCAAGTTTTTCGCAATTTAGGATGAATTTTTAAAGGGAGAAAAGGATTTGGAGTAGTGAAGTTGAAAGGTTCTTGAAAATTTTAGGATGGAATTGTCGTTTGCGAAGGGGAAGGCTGCTATTTAAAACAGGGCTACCGTGAATTCACCTAGGCGGAGGTTTTTCCGCCTAGGCGAAGTAGCGCCTTTTGTTTTTTTTAAAAGACCTCCTGACGTTAATTCGCCTAGGCGGTGGATTTTTCGCCTAAGCAAATTTACGCTAGTGTAAAACCCTTCGATTCTGTTGTTAATCCGCCTAGGCAGTGGTTTTTCCGCCTAGGCGAATTTAAGCCAGTATAGAAACTCAGCCTTTCTTCCTTTTTCTGCCTAGGTGGAGTTACGGCAGTGTGGAGTTTGGCTAGATTCCTTCATGTTTTCATATTTTTGCTCTACACCTCTTACTTCCACTTCGTTCCTCAAACGATTTTTAGCATGCAATTCAACCCTAATTATCTAGCCTCACCAATTCACCACAAAAAATAATATTTCGAGATCAATACGATCTCTAAAAAGTAAATTATACAAAAGTTGGGAATGTTCGTTACCCATGACGACATATCAAAAGATGTTGCTTGGTTTTACGTCCCTAGCTGGACGTGTACGAATTTCGACTTTATCCTTCAACGAGGGAAATGTTCTCCATAACTCGCTCTTCATCCTTGAAGTAGTGCTTGATCCATTCCCCGTTGACTAGAAAAGTTCGTCCATCTTCGCCTTCTAACTCGATAGCACCAAATGGATAAATATGCTTGATCCGGAATGGTCCAGACCACCGGGACTTCAACTTTCCGGGAAAGAGTCTCAGCGTTGAGTTAAACAACAGAACTTGTTGGCCCGGACTGAACTCCCTCTGGACTATCATTTTATCATGCCACCTCTTCGTTTTATCTTTATAAAGCTTGACATTCTCATAAGCCTCGTGCCGGAATTCCTCTATTTCATTCAATTGGAGGAGACGTTGTGCACCAGAAGCCTTTAGGTCAAAGTTGAATTTCTTAATCGCCCAGAATGCATGGTGCTCCAATTCAACGGGCAAATGACACGCTTTCCCAAACATCAATCGATACGGCGACATGTCGATCGGTGTCTTAAAAGCCGTGCGGTACGCCCATAAAGCATCATCAAACTTTACCGCCCAATCCTTGCAATTAGTATGAACCGTTTTCTCCAGAATTAGCTTGATTTTTCGGTTTGAAACTTCAGCTTGGCCATTTGTCTGTGGGTGGTATGGTAGCGTCACCTTGTGCCTAACCCCATACTTTGCCAACAAAGCACTAAGCATTTTGTTACAGAAGTGGGTTCCCTCATCACTGATTAAGGCTCGAGGTGTCCAGAACCGTGTCATGACATTTTGTTGAAGGAACTTTAAAACCACTTTGGCATCATTGGTAGGTGTTGCCATGGCCTCGACCCATTTAGACACATAATCCACCGCTAACAGAATATACTCCTTGCCAAATGACGGCAGAAATGGCTCCATGAAATCTACGCCCCACACATCAAACAACTCCCGCTCAAGAATAGACGTCAATGGAAATTCATGCCTTCTCGATATGTTACCCACCCTTTGACATCTATCACAAGTTTTCACAAACGTATACAAATCTTTAAACAAAGAAGGCTAGTAAAAACCTGATTGAAGTACTTTCGATGATATCCGAGTCGCACCAAAATGGCCGCCACAAGGTGATGAATGGCAATGGTAGAGAATACTAGCCATTTTCTCCTCCGGAACACATCTCCAGATCACCTGATCAGCACATTTCTTGAATAGAAATGGCTCATCCCATAGATAATACTTTACATCAAAAAGAAATATCTTTTTTTGGGCTCTAGTCAAATCAGATGGTAACACATTACATGCAAGATAGTTCACAATGTCCGCATACCAAGGAAGTGTATTTTCAACTGAAAATAGTTGTTCATCAGGGAACACTTCTGTGATGCTAGACTCCTCACCAACGTCTTCTTGAATCAACCTTGATAAATGGTCGGCAACAACGTTCTCATTCCCCTTTTTATCCCTTATTTCAGCATCGAACTCTTGCAATAGAAGAATCCACCTTATCAATCTCGGCTTAGCGTCTTTCTTTGCAAATAAGTACTGGATAGCCGCGTGATCCGTGTAGACGATCACTTTTAACCCAATGATATAAGATCGAAACTTATCACCAGCAAAAACAACAGCTAGCATTTCTTTCTCAGTCGTGGTGTAATTCTCCTGGGCATCATTCAATGTCTTACTTGCATAATAGATTGAGCAGAAGATCTTCTCCTTCCGTAGGCCTAACACCACGCCAACGGCATAGTCACTCGCATCGCACATAATCTCAAATGGCATCTCCCAGTCCGGAGCGACCATTATTGGAGCCGTGATCAACTTCTCATTTATCGCCTTAAAAGCCTCAATGCAAGCCTCATTGAATTCAAATACAGTATCCTTCTCAAGAAGGTGACATAACGGCTTCACCGTCTTCGAGAAGTCCTTAATAAAGCGCCGGTAAAAGCTGGCATGCCCCAAGAAACTTCGAACTCCTTTCACATTAATTGGTGGCGGAAGCTTCTCAATCGTTTCAATCTTTGCTCGATCCACCTCAAGCCCCTTGGAAGAGACTCGATGACCCAAGACGATCCCCTCTTTAACCATAAAGTGGCACTTCTCCCAATTAAGAACTAAATTCTTCTCCTCACATCGGTCAAGAACAAGCGCCAAATTATATAGACAGTGATCAAAAGATGACCCAAAGACTAAGAAGTCATCCATGAAGGTTTCTATTTTCTCTTCCACCATATCAGAAAATATTGCCATCATACATCGTTGAAAAGTTGCCAGTGCATTACAAAGGCCGAACGACATACGTTTATAAGCAAACGTCTCATACGGGCATGTGAAAGTAGTCTTTTCTTGGTCCTTCGGTGCAATAGCTATTTGATTGTAACCTGAATAGCAGTCAAGAAAGCAATAGTACTCATATCCAGCTAATCGATCAAGCATTTGGTCAATGAAAAGGAAAGGAAAATGATCATTCCTCGTCGCCTTATTCAATCTTCTATAATAAATGCACACACGCCATCCTGTGATGGTCCGTGTAGGAATAAGGTCGTCTTTATCATTCTTCACCACCGTCATACCTCCTTTCTTCGGCACTACTTGTACCGGGCTAACCCACTCACTATCGGATATAGCATATATAATTCTCCCATTCAAGAGCTTCAATACCTCCGATCTCACCACTTCTTTCATAGCTGGATTTAGCCACCGTTGATGTTCAATGGAGGGTTTGAACGCATCCTCTATCAAAATCTTATGCATGCAAACCGAAGGGCTAATTCCTTTGATATACGATATAGACCAAGCAAAAGCGGATAGATGTCTCTTCAATATTCTCAGCAACTTACTCTCCTCTTCTTCCATCAAAGATGATGAAATTATAACCGGATTAGTCGAATTCTCTCCCAAAAAGATATACCGAAGATGTTCCGATAATTGCTTGAGTAATAATCCACCGTGAGACAGATTTGATTTCTTGGGAGAGTTTTCAACTTCTTCAATCTCTGCCACATGAATAGGATCCTCTACGTATTTAGATTGAGCATCCAAAGTCAGCACGTAGTCCACAACATCAAATTCCGTGGTAGAGCCTTCCTCACCAAGATCCCCCATAAATAAGGAATTTGTGAGAGTATGCTTTAACGAATCCATTTTCATATTTGCAAGAAAGAACTCCCTCACGCAAGAGTCCACAACATCAACTCAATTGCAATTGGGAAGTTCATCCGAAAAGTTCATAGTTTTAAAAATGTTAAACCTTATCTCTTCATCATTCACTCTTAACGTTAGATTTCCATTATGCACATCAATTAAGGCCTTTCCTATTGCAAGGAAATGTCTTCCTAGGATGATCGGGATTTCTCTATCTTCTTCCATTTCTAGCACAATGAAATCCACCGGGAATATGAATTTGTCTACCTTTACTAGCACATCCTCAATGATACTTTTAGGATAGGTTAACGAACGATCCGCCATTTGAAGAGAGATCGTTGTCGGCTTTGCACTCCTAAGTCCTAACTTCTGATAAACGGAAGAAGGCATCAAATTAATACTCGCCCCAAGATCACAAAAAGCCTTATCAAAATGAGATTTCCCGATAGTACACGAAATTGTGAAACTACCCGGATCCTTCAATTTGGTAGGCAACTTCTTTTGTAGTATTGCACTACACTCCTCCGTTAGCTTTACCGTTTCGTACTCCTCCAACTTTATCTTCTTTGTCATAATATCCTTCAAGAACTTGCCATAGTTGGGCATTTGCTCCAATGCATCCGCAAAAGGAATGTTGATGTGGATTTTCTTGAAAATTTCAAGAAATTTTTCAAATTGGGCATCCAACTTCCTCTTTTGGAATCTTTGAGGATATGGCAATGGGGTTACTAGAATCGGTGGATTTTCTGAAAATGTTACTCGCCCCAGCATCACCTTTTTATCTCTTCTTCTCTCCTCGACTTTCTCTTGGTTCTTATCTTCATTCAAGTCTTCACTCGGCTTCTCCTTTCTTTCATCGATTTTTACTTCAACTTCCTCCTCCACAATTGTTCTTGGTTCATCATGATGAAACTCATGACTTACTCCCGGCTCGTTTTCGATAGACTTGCTCACCTCCACTTCTCTTCCGCTCCTCAACTTAATCGCCTTGCATTCCCTAGGGTTGGTTTCCGTGTTGCTTGGAAACTTCCCATTTTGTTTCTCTTGGATGGACCTAGCAAGCTGTGCGATTTGAGTCTATAAAGCCTTCACCGTGGTGTTGGTGTTTGTACAAGTTGTATCGATTGAGTCAAGCCGTGTTTCATGTTTGTTCAGCCGGTTATGCGTCTCACGCATTATAGTCTGAGTCTCCTTCATAAACGAACCCAAAACTTCATCCAAATTTGACTTTGGATTATGCATTGGTGGTTGTTGCATTTGACGATTAGATTGCATCGGATATCCTGGAGCTTGATTTTCATATCCCGGAAGTGGCCGCAAAGAATTCTGATTGTTCGCATATGAGAAGTTCTCATGGTTGCGAAGTCTAGGACTGTAATGAGTTGGAATGTTGGTAGCGGGCCTGAAAGTATAGGCCCAATTGTTTAGAAAGTGGCATTCCTCGAACTCATTATCCAATCTGGATTGAGAATAACTTGCTGCAATCTCCTCCCTTTAACTTGACAAAGCGGCTTTTGTAGACATGGCGATCAATTGATCTGAAAGCTTGGACACTTGGACCGATAACGTTGCAATATGGTCAGATTCTTGGATAGAAGAGACCCGTCTTCCCGTGTTCTTCTCATTCGGCCATTGATAATTGTTAGCCTCCATTTCTTTCAATAGTGCATTAGCTTCGGTCGGGGTTTTGGACAACAACGATCCCCCTAAGACAGCATCAACGATCATTCTGGTCTGACCATCCAACCCGTTGTAAAACAATTGGGTTTGAAACCAATCCTGATACCCGTGTTGGGGGCACCTTCGCAATAGATTCTTGAATCTCTCCCATACCTCAAATAACAGCTCAAAGTCTCTCTGTCAAAACTGCGCAATCTCGCCTCGGAGTTGAGAAGTTTTAGAAGGTGGAAAGAACTTAGTGAGGAACTTTTGTGCAAGGTCCTCCCAAGTATTAATGCTCCCCGGTTGGATCGACTAGAACTAACCCCTTGCTCTATCTCGTAAAGAGAACAGAAATAACCTCAACCATATGACATCTTCGGCAACACCATTTATCTTTACAATGTCACAAATCTCAAGAAAGGTTGCCAAGTGGACGTTGGGATCTTCATGAAGATTCTCGCCATACTGGTTTTGCTGAACCATGTTAATTAGAGCGGGCTTCAACTCTGCCTCCGGATCCCTGAATAATTGTCCAACATTAGTGGCCGATAATAGTCCCTAAAGACTCGTTGTGGTCGCTCCTGTTCCAAAGGCTGGAGTGCGTGCGGCTCTGGCGGTTGCGGAACATTTTCACGTCCCCCGGCCATGGTGGTAGCTTTCTCCTATTTTTGTTTACCAATGCGTTGACTACGCCGCATGCACTGCTTAGTTCAAATAAATAAATCAAATAAACAAATGAATTGAATGAAATTAAAAACAAAAGAATTATCGTGATTGACATTCAACTACTTGATCACAATATCAACTCAATTGAAAAACACCGTGCATCCCCGGCAACGGTGTCAAAAACTTGTACGCATGAGGATTTCATCATCGTCCTCGCAGTATTGACTACTCGCAAGTATGTGAGATCTAGTTTTAATATAATGGATCTTGTAAGATCGGATATCGTTCCACTGGGAAACACGTGTAATTCGGTTGAATATTGTGATTAAAATAGTTTCACATTATCTCGACTAATCAAAAATTGTTTGTGTTCTATTTAATCTACTAAGATAAATGGAAACTATTAGGTTAGTTCTAATTACACTAATTACTTAGGTATTGATTTCTTTCACATAATGCATAATTGACATCATTAAGTTAGTTATAACGGTTTTTATCTATTCCGACAATCTCTGTATCAATAACTCCTCCGCTACCTCTCCCGAGTGTAAGACAGGGGATTACACAACTTCGTGTCAACGAAGAAGTCCCCCTCAATGCCTTAATGACCCTAGGTCGCATGAGTCTTAAGCCAACGTCATGGATTGCATATGTTCTAACGCTCTCCCAGGTCGTTAGAACGTCACATTGTATTTACCCTAGTCCGAATCCAGTGTTACCTCTCCCGAGTGTCAAACCCCGTATTCTCGGTTTATCAATAAAAGCATAATATCAAGAATAATGGTAAACACCATCGGATTTAGACAAATAACACGTTAAAGTAACATTAATTCATTCAACTTAACATTTACATGATTTCAACTACACCTAAGTAACATTTAACTAATACTACAAGATTTTAGCCATATACCATACAAAATAAGAGGGATTCAACATTCTTAGATATGAAAAAGTAATTACAAAGATAAAAACAAGAGAAGAACGATCACATCTGAAAGTGAAAAGATCCACTGTCGCTAATGATCGATCCGCAAGTGATTCGTCTTTGCCCGAATGATGAATCTCCTTCTTGATCTCCAAAATATAGCTTAAGAACTCTCTACTAGAGTTAGGGTTCATCAACAACCTTTTTCAGACGTGGGAAAATGGTATAAATAGGCCAAAGGTTTCAAAAATATCTAAATAGATATTTTGCCATGTTCTGTGAAATTCGCCTAGGCGGTAGAAACTTCGCCTATGCGGAGTTTAAGTCGGTTAGAAATCCGCCTAGGCGATGGTTTATTCGCCTAGGCGGAGGACTAACTCCTTCGTCTTCTTTCATTCTGACTGATTTCTGCCTAGGTGGTAGAAACTTCGCCTAGGCGGTGAAAACTTCACCTAGGCGGATTTCAACATTTCAGCTTTTCAACATTTTGACAGAATTCCGCCTAGGCGGTGGAAATTTTGCTTAGGTGGATTTCAACTTTTCAGCACTTTCAACCTTCTGACGGATTTCTGCCTAGGCGGTGGAAACTTCGCCTAAGCGGATTTTCGCTGTTCTCGAAACCTCCATCTTTTTATCTTTTGGCTACCCTTTTTTCTACCATTTCGCTCAGTTTGTCGATTGTTTACGTCCCTACTCCTAACTTATAAAAACAACTAAAAAGATATTAAAACTTTAATAAAATACTCGAAAACTGGCAAATTCGGTTTAGAAATAGATAAGTATTTTACATCTATCAAAAGGCTCAACAATATCATTCAGGAGGGTCCAGGCCTAACAACAATAATTTTAGTGACAAATTTATAAGAAGAGTTGCATAGGCCTATGGGCCTAAATTGGGTAATTGTTTCGGGCATATCAATTTTAAAAATAAGGGTAACAAAAGTTTTATTGTTTCTTTCTAGCATACTCTTACCAACAAAATATTTAGATACAAAATCAAAAAAATCCTTATTGATAGTGTCCCAATTTTTCTGGAAAAAAGATTGCTTGGAAACCATCGATTCTAGGAGCTTTAAAGTCTTGCTAATTGTTTAGGGCAACTTTAATTTCTTTTTCACAATGGGTCCTAGTAAGAAAAATATGATCCCTTTCCCTTGTGATGAAATTGGATCTGTTCTGGTTGGGCCATTGACTTTTCTTCTTTAAATAAATTGATAAAATAATCTTGAATGAGATTTTTAATGAGTTTAGGTTCACTAACCCAATTATTGTTACAGTATTTGAGGGATCAAAATTTTGTTTCTTTTCTTTCTTTGGTTGGTAGCAATATGAAAAATTTTGTAGTCTTGTTGGCAAGAGTCGGCCGTTGGATCCTGGGTTTTTGATATCAATATATTTCCTCTTGTCTAAGAATCGATCTATACTTTTGATGTAAATTTTTCTCCAAATCATCCAATTTTTTCAAGTATCTAATTTCTATACATATCTTTTAGAATCACAATAAGCATGGCTAGTAAGTTATTCTTAGTTCTAAAAAATATTTTCGAAAACATCTTTATTTCAGATCATGACATCCTCCATAAACTGATCAATTTTATCAAGCAAATTAGTTTAGTTAGAGCACCTGGAATTTTAAAGACTTGTTAGGAAATTAAGATGAGATAACCACATAGTCTCAAATCTAGAAAGTCTTCTAATTCTATGAGAAGAATCAATGCCTAAAACATGAATTATCAAAGTAGAGTGATCAGAGTACGTACGAGGCATAGTTCCCACCACCTCCCCTTCTAATATGGTTAAATTAAATTATATTATATGCCCTTCAAATTTAAATTTGAATTTATCTAATTATTTTTTTATTCAATATCTTTTTATACTTATAAATTTAAAAAAAAAATCAATATGATACCACACGAGGATCTCTATTCCCTTGTAATAATATAAGGATAATTCTATATGTACATCTCTTTTTTATAAATGATAAATGTACATCCCAGTTATAAAAAATAAATAAATAATAAAAAATAAATAAATAAATAAATCAAAATATTTTAAAAATAATCTTTTAGCTTTACCATTTTTCCACTAACCAACCTCCTACACTCCCATCCCTCCCCCCGCCAACAACCCCACAACCTGCCCCCGCCGGCACCCATCTAGTTTTCTCTCTCTTCTCTCTTCCTTCTTTTTCTTCTCTCTCCTAAGCCCTACCACCAATTCGTCAAATCTGGATCTGCATAAATCCACCAGAGTTGGGGGTTAGAGCTTGTGAATAAAAAAGAAAGGATAAAATTCAGCACAACACCAGCGTTGGCACTAACAATCATTGCTAGCCAAAGGAGGAAAGAAATTGTAAAAAACGAAAAAAAAAAAAATAAGGAACATATGTGCTAATAATTTAAAGAGTAAAATAACAATTAGGTTAAATAATTTTTAGTACTAGCAAAAATATGTATATAATAATCACAATAGTAAATATCCATCCAACTTGCCTTTGACATGGACTAATGGGGGAAACCATGCATTGTGAAGACCACGTGTCTTTTACTTGGCCTGGGACGAAAAAGCAGGAACGAGAAAAGTATGCCGGCTTCCACATGTCTAAAACGCCGACTTCATTGCCTATTTGGCTACCGGTATTGTCAAACTTACATTACTTTCAACAACGCAACACAAAATCCCCAGACTTTACTTCGTTCATCTCATCATTGCAAAAAGAAAACACACATTTTCTATGATTTTGTGCTTCTCAGATTCCACTTCTAACAAGTTTTGCTTCAAGAAATGATCGCAAAAAACTTTGTTTTCTATGCTTTGTTGTATTCATCAATCTTCTTACAATTCTCCATATCCCAAGACACAATCACTCCGAACAAATCCATAGTGGATGGCGATACTCTGTTTTCCCCAAACAGAAGATTCGCGTTGGGATTTTTCTCTCCCGGAACCTCCAAAAACAGGTACCTCGGCATATGGTTCGAAGCAACCCCTGAAGTAGTTGTTTGGGTCGCCAACAGAAACAACCCGATTTCAGATTCTGGAGGAACCTTAACAATCAACGAAAATGGCGAACTGGGTCTTTTCACTCAAACCCGTTTCGCTATTTGGCGTTCAAATTTTTCAAGATTTGCGGTAAACCCAGTTGGGAAGCTTTTGGACACTGGAAATTTCGTCGTTCTCGACACGAGTACTGATTACGAAAATCGCGTTTGGCAGAGCTTCGACTTCCCTTCCCAAACGCGGCTTCCGGGCATGAAGATAACAGAAACCTCGTACTTAACATCGTGGCGAACCGAAGATGATCCATCGATCGGGAATTTCAGTTACAGAATCGAAAATCAAGGGCTGGCTCAAACCATCGTTGTCTCTGAATTCGAAAAACTGTTTCGAAGTGGGCCATGGAACGGAGTACGATTGAGCGGGCTGGCTGAACCGAAAAGTCCAACTTTTGTACGCAAATTCGAGTTTAACGGCGATCGTCTGATTTCTCTTTCAGAGCCCTACAACAACTCGGTCATCATCATATTGAGCTTGAGCCCTTCGGGTTTGCTCCTCTGGCACGTAATGGATGAAAAAAATCAAAAATGGAATTTAATTTACACCTTCCCATACGACCCCTGCGATAATTATGCTCAGTGTAGTGCTAACAGCATTTGCAAAATCAATGAATCACCGATATGCCAGTGTTTGCACGGGTTCACCCCAAAATCGCAGAGAGAATGGGATGTTCTTGAATGGTCTAGTGGGTGTGTAAGAAAAGAGAACTTGAGTTGTAACAGTGAAGAAGGTTTCCTTAAAGTTGAAAGTGTGAAGTTGCCTGATCTTTTAAGGTTTTGGGTGAACACTAGCATGAACCTGGATGAATGTAGAACCGAGTGCTTGAAAAACTGTTCTTGCACTGCATATGCAAATGCTTACGTTAGTGGTGGAGGCAGTGGCTGCTTGATATGGGTTGGAGATTTGGTTGATATCAGGGAGATTAGAGTTAATGACAGTGATCAAGATATCTATATACGCTTACCAGCTTCTGAATTAGGTATAAATATTATTATTATTATTATTTACTAGTTTTTCAACATTACGAAAAAAGAGATTAATCCACATTTGTTATCCATCTTTTTGTGCTCCAGATATCAATATTTCAGTTCACAAGAAGAGAAAAGTCGGGAAAATTGTATTAGTTTCCATTGTTCCCGGGATGATAATTTTAGGCCTAGTTTCCGGGTGTGTTTTTATGAAGATAACATCAAAGAGAAGAGGTAACTTTGATTTAAATTCTCCTTTTATATTAGAACTCTTACCTTCTGTTTAAATTTAAGATTTTAATAAATTATGCAGAAGTGAAAAGGAAGAAGGAAGGGTTAGAATTACCTTTGTTTGATTTGGCAAGCATTACCTCTGCAACAAACAACTTCTCTCCTGCAAACATGATTGGAGAAGGTGGTTTTGGTCCTGTTTACAAGGTAAAATTCGCGCGTCTATATATATATATATACATCCTAGTGAATAAAATTTCTTCTACAATTGTAGATTTAAGACAATAGGGTTTTGACACTTTGTATCTGCGAAGTTTGACCAAAATCTCACATTGGTCCTCATGGTTTTAATTTAAACATATAATACCAAAAAAAAAAACTTAAAGTTTCCTAATCATCCCACTGCAGTCCAAATAATTATACCCATTACAATTTTGGACATAAAATAGTAACTTGTTGTACATATGACTGGAACTTTATGAGTATTTTCATCCTCCTTCTTTCCCTCCTCCCGTTCTCTTTTCAACCCAAATACTCAGAATTCACACACACAGACATATATATATGCAAGTCGTTTCTATAGAACATTTGCAAAAGGAAAATGAAAAAGGATGGAAATGTCCTTAAGGTCGTCATAAAAAATAGTTAGGTGCATGGACAATAAATGTTTGCCATCCAAAATTGTAATGTATCTATTGATATTGACTGAAGTGGGTTTATCACGAAACTTCAAGGTGTCATGCATTCAAATTGAAAGTACAGGGACAAAGTGAAACAATGGTCCAACTTCAGGGGTGCAAAGTGTCAAAACCCATAAGACATAGAAATATTGATATATGCAGGGAAAATTATCGATGAAACAAGAAATAGCAGTGAAGAGATTGTCAAAAAACTCACGACAAGGTCTGCAAGAGTTTAAGAATGAGATAGTTTCGATTTCTAAGCTCCAACATAGGAATCTAGTGAGGATGTTGGGATGCTGCATTCATAGAGAAGAAATGATGTTAATCTACGAGTACATGTCCAATAAAAGCTTGGATTACTACATCTTTGGTACAATTTTTTTTTATCTAATTTACTCAAGAATCATTGACTTATATGTTTTTCATTCAAACTTTCCATAATGGTGTGTTAGATGACAAGAGAAGCAATTTATTGGCGTGGAGAAAACGGTTTGATATAATCATGGGGATTGCTAGAGGACTACTATATCTTCACCAAGATTCGAGACTAAGAATTATTCATAGGGATCTAAAAGCAAGCAATGTTCTACTAGACGGTGATCTGACCCCAAAAATTTCTGATTTCGGGCTAGCAAGAATATTTGAAGGGGACCAAATTTGTGAGAAAACGAAAAGAGTAATCGGAACATAGTAAGTTTTATAATTATTATAGTGAATCCAATATATATGTGCATGTGTGTGTGTGTGTGTATCCTTGTTAAGATGTAAATATATTAATAAAGTTATGCAGTGGTTATATGTCTCCAGAGTACGCAATTGACGGGAAATTCTCTACAAAATCCGATGTCTTTAGCATGGGGGTGCTTTTGCTAGAGATAGTGAGTGGACAAAGGAACAGAGGTTTTTGCCACCCAAATCATTATCACAGCCTTTTGGGACATGTAAGAAAAATAGAGGCGGATCCACTATGGGATTAATGGCCTCCATTACTCATTTTAAATTATTTAAAAAATAATTTTCATGATTCAGAAAATATTTCTACTCAAAGAAAGTAGATATGATATAAATTAATAAAATTTGAATTTATTAACTGAAAAAAAATTGATAAAATTAATCTTTAATTTATGATTATACACTTGTTATTTTATAGTATATCATTATAGTTATACCCGGCCACTTTAATTTTTCGTCTACCCCCTAAGAAAATGTTTTTTTTTCCTAGTATACTCTCTAAAATTGCTATTTTGAAGTGTTCTATAACTATTAAAAATAGCTATTTGTTAGGCATGGCTGCTTTGGAAGGAAGAGAGAGGCTTGGAGCTGGTGAACGAATGTCTGGGGGATTCGTACGAGATATTAGAAGCTCAGAGGTGCATTCAGGTGGGGTTATTGTGTGTTCAAAAGCTTCCAGAAGATAGGCCAACCATGTCGTCTGTTGTGTTTATGTTGGGTAATGAAGAAGCAATATTGCCTCAGCCTAAAGAGCCTGGTTTCTTTGTGGAAAGGCATGCTACTAATACAAGGTCATCGATAGACAATTCGAATGATACAGAGTCAATAACAATAATTGAAGCTAGGTAGAGGACAGAGGATTTCATCATAATAGTATTTTTTGTACAAATCAGAAACATTCGTACTTGAAGCTAGGTGCATTGATATGTTTTTCTGACATTCTTGAAACATTTGTGTAAAAATCAGAAATTCAAGATTTGGATTTGTTTTATGGTCCGACCCACTTTCTAACTCTCTCAGGCTGTACAATCATGTCGATCTAAAAAGCTTTAGCCGGTGTCTGGTTGCAAGGAATTTAGGTCTGTAAATTGCCTTGCAGTTTAGAGAATTCTCAGTCTAATTGCCTTGCAGTTTGGAGAATCCAAATTTTATTTCTAAACCACAACTTATAGCGCCAAATGAGTACTTAAAACCCCCATTTTATGATAACAGTTAAATCCAAAATCAAACTGGTAAAGGTCAACAAAACGTTAGACAAAGGCAATTCTTGCCGACCTCCGAATAGGACTGACAACTTCATTGTCTCATCCCATGATTTATGGTATTAGTGAAAACCTAAGAATGGGAATAAAAACTAATCTCGTACACCAAATATGGGAATAGAACGGTCATTTCTATAACCATTTCATTCCTTTGTTGAATCCTACCTACCAAACATGTTGGTATTGTCAGCGTCAACCAAGGGATGGCTTCGGAGGAGACCCCTCCTGCTCGTCAGACCTCCAATCCGTTCATCCACGTCAGCAATACCACCCCAGGCTTCACATTATCTATTGGAGTCTAGTTTTAGACATCAGTAACAATCAATGAGAAAAAATCAAAACTTAATTCATGGCGTTCTCTTTGTTAAATCACTATGATTTCAGACCCTCTATAATTGTAAATAATGAGAATAAATGTGCAAGCAATCAATAGTAATTATAGGCTATAACTTAGGATCTAAATTCCATGATTTACTCTTTATACATATATAAATAGATGCCTCCTTGAGAGACGAATACATACGGTATCAGCCTTCTTACATGGTATCAGCCAAAATGATCATTTCTTCTTCTTCTTTTTTTTCAGCTGTCACTATTGTACTAACAGTCCTCTTTGCTATAACCACAGGATCTAAATTCCATGATGTTCCAAATTCTCCTTCTAGATCTTCGAAAAAAAAACTGCATCTTTGCTGCGAATCACTTTCTTGTCAAGTGGATCGCACAATCTGTAGCCAAAGTCCTCAAATACATACCTCAAGAACATGCATTGTTTTATCTTGCTATCAAGTTTCAATCTCTTATCTTTCGGAACATGAATAAATGCCTTGCAATAAAATACCTTCAAATGCTCGAAGTAAACGCATTTTTTCTTGTCCACACACTTTGTAGGATGCCACCGTCCAAAGGAGTTGATGGGTACAAATTGATCAAGTCAATTATGGTTCTCATTGCCTCACCCCAAAATTGATTAAGGGAATTTTGCATGGAATCTCTCATCTTTCGAAACATGTCGTTTGCAGTTCACGTTGTGGATTTCAACATAAAAACATTTGAAAACAGAAAAAATTATTTTGCTTACATCCTTTAGGGTATGTTTGGTAAGGTGGAAAAATGAAATGGATTGGAAAATTAAAAAGGAAAATGGGGTGGAAAAGGAAAATTTGTTGTGTTTGGTTAGAGGTGAAAATGAAAAAGAAAAAGAAAATAAAGTGAAAAAAGCCATTCCTGCAACTTTCCAAACCCCCCCCCCCCCCTTTTGGCCTGAAAATGAAGGGATGGTGGGGAAAATGATCCAAGATTACCATTATACCCCTTTGTTTTAAGTACATATTATATTTTTCTTTTACCGTTAATATGCAGTAAGGGTAAAATAGTAAATTAAAATAGTGCATATTATTTGTTTTCTTTTATTTTTCTTTCTTTAATACACATAAAATATTATTTTCTCTCCCTTTATATCTATCTAACCAAACATACTAAGGAAAATAATTTTTCTTCTACAAAGGATAAAGAAATTTTCTTTTTCATTTCCCTTTTCTTTTTTCTTTTCCATCCTTCCAACCAAATATACTCTTAGTTAACAAAGATCTTATGAGGTTGGCGAATAATAACAATTATCTGGTAGAAACATATTCGAGCCTTAACCTCCAAACGTCGTCATCAGTAATAATATGTGATACTTCAGGAAAATGAAAAATTTGCTTATATAAAGAAACTCTAAATTTTAAATTTTGAATTATATACTTTCTCAAATGGTAGTCTTGAAAATCTGCATCAATATACCAAATATATAACCCAAAATATGTGATTTTAAGAACTAATTGTATCTTTGACTTCCTAAAACGACTAAGGATTTCAGGAAAAGAATAATGGACATCCAAAAATTTACATCTTAGAAAGTAGGATTAAAATCAATACAAAATTATATTTCAAGGTTTCAAAATGACAAAAAAAATTTTGTTCGTGAGGTAATTTATAGGTTATGGATTATTAAATAGGATAATTAGCCGATTTTTCTAAATTAAATCATATTTTGTATTCTTTGAATTTTATATTTTTTTATTTATTATCTTTTTATACTTATAAATTAGAAAATCAATATATTATCTTCGTACCGCGAATCCCTAATAATAATATAAATATGAATTCTTTAAATTTCGAACTTGCATTTGACATGAACTAACGAGGAAAACCATGCATGGTGAAGACCAAGTCATAAATGACCCACACAAGAAAACAGATCCATGGAGGATAAAATATCAATAGGATGGAACAGCTAATGACTATTTGGTTAGATCACCATCACTAAGGGTCATTTACTTCACCTGAACGAGAAAAGCCGGCGCTGCATGCCCGCCTCCACAAGTCTAAAACCGCGGCTTCGTTTGTCTATTTGCTTCACTGTTATTGCATTATTGTCAAACTTAATTTACTTTCAGACACCTAATTCTTTTAATAATACACCACAACATCCCAGGAGTTGACTTCGAATTTCATCTCATCATTTCAAAAGGAAAAAAAAAAATACATTTCCTACGATTTTGTGCTTCTCAGATTCCACTTCCAACAAGTTTTGCTTCAAGAAATGATCATTAAAAACTTTGTTTTCTATGCTTTGTTGTATTCGTCAATCTTCTTACAACTCTCCATATCCCAAGACACAATCACTCCAAACAAATCCATAGCAGATGGTGATACTCTGTTTTCCCCCAACGGAAGATTCGCGCTGGGATTTTTCTCTCCTGGAACCTCCAAAAACAGATTCCTCGGGATATGGTTCAGAGCAACCCCTGATGTAGTTGTTTGGGTCGCCAACAGAAACAACCCGATTTCAGATTCGGGAGGAACCTTAACACTCAGCGAAAATGGCAAACTGGATCTTTTCGATCAAACCCGTTTCGCTATTTGGCAATCAAATTTATCAAGAATTGCGGTAAACCCAGTTGGGAAGCTTTTGGACACTGGAAACTTCGTCGTTCTCGACACGAGCACTGATTACGAAACCCGTATTTGGCAGAGCTTTGATTTCCCATGCCAAACGCGGCTTCCGGGTATGAAGGTAACAGAAACCTCGTACTTAACATCGTGGCGAACCGACGATGATCCATCGGTCGGGAATTTCACTCACAAAATCGAAAATCACGGGCTGGCTCAAACATTCATTGGCTCTAAATCGAAAAAACAGTTTCGAAGTGGGACGTGGAACGGGGTACGATTCAGTGGGTGGCCTGAATCAAAAAGTCCATCTTTCGTACTCAATTTCGAGTTTAACGGTGATCGTCTGATTTCTGTTTCCGAGTCCTACAACAGCTCGGTCCTCACCAGACTGAGCTTGACCCCGTCGGGTTTGCTCCTCCGGTACCTAATGGATGAAAAAAACCAAAAATGGGATCTAGTTTACACTGAACCAAACGACCCCTGCGATAATTACGCCCATTGTGGTGCTAACAGCATTTGCATAACCAATGAATCACCAATGTGCCAATGCTTGCACGGGTTCACACCGAAATCGCAGAGAGAATGGGATGTTCTTAAATGGTCTAGTGGGTGTGTAAGAAAAGAGGAACTGAGTTGTAACAGTGAAGAAGGTTTCCTCAAAGTTGAAAGTGTGAAGTTGCCTGATCTTTTACGGTTTTGGGTGAACACTAGCATGAACCCGAGTGAATGTAAAGCCAAGTGCTTGAAAAACTGTTCTTGCACTGCTTATGCTAATGCTTATGTTAGTGGTGGAGGCCGTGGCTGTTTGATATGGTTTGGAGATTTGGTTGATATCAGAAACTTTAGAGTTGAAGGCAGTGATCAAGATATCTATATACGCTTACCGGCTTCTGAATTAGGTACAATTTTTTTTTTATAAGATTTTCTAGCTTTATTCAAAATTATGGAAAAAGAGATTAATCCATATTTTTTTTCTATCTTTTTGTGTTCTAGATATCAATATTTTGTTCCACAAGAAGAGAAATTTTTGGAAAATTGTATTAGTTTCCATTGTTTCGGGGATGATAATTTTGGGCTTGGTTTTCCGGTGTGTTTTTATGAAGATAACATCAAAGAGAAGAGGTAACTTCGATTTAAATTCTCCTTTTTATATTAGAACTCTTACCTTTCGTTTACATTTAAGATTTTAATAATTATGCAGAAGTGAAAAGGAAGAAGAAAGACTTAGAATTGCCTTTGTTTGATTTGGCAACCATTGCCTCTGCAACAAATAATTTCTCTCCCACAAACATGATTGGAGAAGGTGGTTTTGGTCCTGTTTACAAGGTAAAATTTGCGGCATCTATATATATATATATATATATATAGATATATATATATCCTAGTGAATAAAAATTCTTCTACAAAAAGTAGATTTAAGATAACGGGGTTTTGACACTTCGTATCCGCGAAGTTTGACCAAAATCTGACATTGGTCCCCATGGTTTTAATTTAAACATATAATATCAAAAAAAAAAAACACACCTTAAGATCAACAAAAAAAAAACTTCAAATTTCCTAATCATCCAATTACAATCCAAATAATTATACCCATTACAATTTTGGACAGAAAATAGTCACTTATTGCACATATGATTGGGATTTTATGAATATTTTCAACCTCCTTCTTTTCCTCTTGCTATTCTCTTTTCAAACCAAATACTCAGAATTCACACACATATGCAGGCTGGTTTTATAGAACATTTGCAAAAGGAAAAAGAAAAATTATGGAAATGTCCTTAAGGTCAACATAAAAAATAGTTAGGTGCATGGACGATAAATGTTTGTCATCCAAAATTGTATTGTATCTATTGATTTGGACTGAAATGGGGTTATCACGAAACTTCAGGGTGTCATGCTTTCAAATTGAAACTACAGGGACAAAGTGAAACAATGGTCAAACTTCAGGGGTGCAAAGTGTCAAAACTCATAAGACACACAACTATTGATATATGCCGGGAATATTATCGATAAAACAAGAGATAGCGGTGAAAAGGCTATCGAAAAACTCACGACAAGGTCTGCAAGAGTTTAAGAATGAGATAGTTTCGATTTCTAAGCTCCAACATAGGAATCTAGTGAGGATGTTGGGATGTTGCATTCAAGGAAAAGAAAGGATGTTAATCTATGAGTATATGTCCAATAAAAGCTTGGATTACTACATCTTCGGTACAATTTTTTTTGTCTAATTTACTCAAGAATAATTTACTTATATGTTTTTCATTAAAACTTTCCATAGTGGTGTGTTAGATGACAAGAGAAGCAATTTATTGGCATGGAGAAAACAGTTTGATATAATCATGGGGATTGCTAGAGGACTACTCTATCTTCACCAAGATTCAAGACTAAGAATTATTCACATGGATCTAAAAGCAAGCAATATTCTACTAGACGATGATTTGATCCCAAAAATTTCTGATTTCGGGCTAGCTAGAATATTTGAAGGGGACCAATTTTTTGGGAAAACAAAAAGAGTAATCGGAACATAGTAAGTTTTATCATCATTATGGTGAATCCAATATATGTGTGCGTGTGTGTGTGTCCAGGTTAAGATTAAATATATTAATAAGTTATGCAGCGGTTATATGTTTCCAAAGTATGCAATTGACGGAAAATTCTCTACAAAATCCGATATCTTTAGCGTGGGGGTGCTTTTGCTAGAGATAGTGAGTGGACAAAGGAACAGAGGTTTTTGCCACCCAAATCACTATCACAACCTTTTGGGACATGTAAGAAAAATAAGGGCGGATCCACTATGGATTTAATGGCCTCTATTACTCATTTTAAATTATTTAAAAAATAATTTTCTTGATTCAGAGAATATTTCTATCCAAAAAAAATAGATATGATATAAATTAATAAAAATTTGAATTTATTAACTGGTAAAACTTGATAAAATTAATCTTAATTTATGATTATACACTTGTTATTTTATAGTCTATCAATATAGTTATACTCGGACACTATAACTTTTTCGTCCACCCCTTGAGAAAATAATTTCTTTTTTTCCTAGTCTACTCTCTAAAATTGCTATTCTGAAGTAATCTATAATTGTTAAAAATGGCTATTTGTTAGGCATGGCTGCTTTGGAAGGAAGAAAGAGGCTTGGAGTTGGTGAACGAATGTTTGGGGGATTCGTACGAGGTATCAGAAGCTCGGAGATGCATTCAAGTGGGGTTATTGTGTGTCCAGAAGCTTTCGGAAGATAGGCCAGCCATGTCGTCTGTTGTGTTTATGTTGGGTAATGAAGAAGCAATATTGCCTCAGCCTAAAGAGCCCGGTTTCTTTGTGGAAAGGCGTGCTGCTAATACAGGGTCATCGATAGACAATTCGAATCATATAGAGACAATAACAATACTTGAAGGTAGGTAGAGGACAGAGGATTCATGTCAATTGTGTCGATCTAAAAAAGCTTTAGCTAGTGTTTGGTTGAGCGGAATTCGAGTCTTTAAATTGAAAATTAAAAATGAAGGCATGTAAAAATTCAATATCTGTGAATATATATATATATATATATATATATATGTGTGTGTGTGTGTGTGTGTGTGTGTGTGTGTGTGTGTCTATTCGATTTGTACTTAAAGTATTGAAAGACAATCATTTGCTAACACAAGCCACCTTATAGTCCGATTGCCTTAAAGTTTGAGGAATCCAAATTGTACTTTTGAACCATGAATTATAGCTTTTGAACCATAAATTATAGCCGGCAAATGGGTACATTGAAACCCCCATCATAATTGATAACGAGTAAATCCAACCAGTCAACCGTCCTCCAAATTGTGCTGCCACTACAATTGTGGGGCCCACCTCATGTGGTCGAGCTAGTGAAGGCCAATCAAACGTTGAACAATGGCACTTCTTGCCGACTCCCGAATAGGACTGACAACTTCAACCCCGTTTGGTTAGTGTTTCTGATTCCTAATTCTTATTCCCACTTCCAGAATTTTTGGATTGATGTACAGAAATACAATTTGGTAACACGTTTCTGTTCCCATCCTCTTTTCTCTCTATCACCGACGAGCTGGATCAGGTAAGAACTCTCTCTCTCTCTCTCTCTCTCCTTTGTTTCATTCCGATTTCATAAATCGAAATTAGGGTTCGATTTCTTCCTTCTCCCTTATAAATTTCCTACAAAAACCTATATTATATGAAGTTACTTGTACATCTTTGAGCATTTAGTTGGGAAATAGAATGAGAGGGAATGAGTAGACTGAAATTCCCATGAAACCTATTAAAATAGTTAGGTGCATGATAGGTGATTATTTTCTGTCCAAATTGTAGTCAATAAAACGGCTTGGACGGTAGTGGAATGATTAGTAAACTTTGAGGTTCTATATGTTCAAATTGAAACTATGGAAACTCAAGCCAGATTTTGGTCAAACTTCAAGGGTACAAAGTGTCAAAATCCCTCTATATAATTATGATGAGCTCAACTTTATATAATCTCTTTTATTTGGCATGGGCTAAGCCCCCACAAGTTTGGAACACATAAAATTCAGCATACAACGGCCCAATAGAGAGTCTAGAGAGAGAGAGACTAAAATATCCCCAAATCCAACGCCCAATTTATGTCAAACTTTTGGATTAATCAAAAATACTTTTGAGGTCCAAACAACTATTTTTGCCCAACATTGAACTGAAGAAATTGAAATATTTTTGGTTTAGAAATAATTTATTTTTGCTTTTGAATAGAAAATAGTGACTGAGATTTAATTTAATTTTATCTTTTTATCTTTATTCTAAATTTTTAAATATTTTTAAATTTTAAAAGTAAATTATTTTACTGTCACACCGACACTTTTTTTTTTAGTTTTTTGGTACACGACAGAAAAAGAAAACACTAACGGCATGTTTGGTTGGATGGAATCGAGGGCGGAATGAAATCGCATTCCGCCCTCGATTCCTATTCCGTTGTTTGATTCTCCAATGGAATCATTTTTGTGATTCCATTAGAATGAAATTGGATGGAATGGAATTCCATTTGAGATGGGGTGGAATGGGATTCCAACCCAATGGAATCAATATCTTAAATTACATGATAGCCCTTATAATTAAGCTCTTAAAAATTAAGAACAAAAACAGAAATTAGAGAACATAAATTGAAATTAGAGAATAGAAAGTTGGGAATAGAAATAGAAAATTGAGAACAAAAAATTGAGAACAGAAATTAAAAATTGAGAACAGAAATTGAAAATTGAGAATAAAAATAGAAAATTGAGAACAAAAATAGAAAATTAGAGAACAGGAAATTAAGAACAAAAACATAAAATTAGATAACAGAAAATTGAGAACAAAAACAGAAAATTGAGAACATAAACTGAAAATTGAGAACAAAAATATAAAATTAGAGAACAAAAAATTAAGAATGAAAACTGAAAATTGAGAACAAAAACATAAAATTAGATAATAGAAACAAAAAATTGAGAATAAAAACAGAAAATTAGATAATAGAAAATTGAGAACGGAAACCGAAAATTGCGAATAAAAACAGAAAATTGAGAACAAAAATAAAAAATTGAGAATATAAACTGAAAATTGAGAACAAAAAATAGAAAATTAGAGAACGGAAAATTGAAAAAGAAAACTGAAAATTGAGAACAAAAACATAAATTAAAGAATAGAAACTGAAAATTGAGAACAAAAATAGAAATTAGAGAATGAAAACTTAAAATTAAGTTGAATAGTGAAATATAATAAAATAAGGAAAGGAAAAAAATAGTAAAATATAATAAAATTTTATTATAACCAACCAAGAACAGAATGGAATAATAATTTTATAAGGACAAAATGAAAATTTTACTATATTTCACTATTCCATTCTTTCTTTCATTCCATACCAACCAAACAAGAGAATGGAATAATGATTCCATTCACAATTCCATTCCATTCCTTCTCTCATTTCATTACTTCTTCCATTATATTCCACCCTCATTCCATTCCGTCCAACCAAACATACCGTAAGGGTCTCTATCAAAAGTTTCTTTATTCATTTCGGACAACACCATCATCTCAATCTCTTCTGACGGCGTCTCCATCATCTTCAGTTTCCACTATTTTGTTTGCTTCTTTTTCACAAGGAAATTTGCGCACTTATTCCCTTCTCTTGATGTGAACTAGATAAAATAGTTGTTTTTTACTAAAAATCTCTGGCAATCATCCACCCAAGAGGTTAGGTGATGAGTTTCTAAACACTCTACCGTGATGAGCGTTATAGCTTCCATAAAAAAGATTACTTCCTTTAATATGCTTCCCAATCCAAGCCGGGACATCCATACCCAAGTCTTTTCTGAATTGAGTAGGGTCCATCAATTTTGTCCATAGTATTAAGGAAAGCAATTCAAAACACAATCAAGATATTCTCTATAATTAATGTAGGCTAAAATCATGCATACGTTACTATTTCAGTCCTTTAATATCTGTAGAATCCTAGACTTAATGTCTGGATAATTACCTAAGATAGAATAGCTACCTTGTTTATATATTTACAGAATGAATCATTAAAATGTGTGTGGAATTATTCTCATTAAAAACTGAAGTGTATCTTCTATATGGTATCAGAAGTCCTATTCTCAAACAAGTTTTCGATCCTTCCTCAGCAACCACTAATAGCCAACCCATTTCCTCCACTGAAACTCCTCTTGTTGTCTTCAACATCACTACACAAATCAATGGGCAACTCACACCCTCCACCTTTTCTCAACGGCGTGCCCAATTTGAGGCACTCCTAATTGGCTATGATTTGATGGACTATGTTAATGGAAAGTCTCTGTGTCCTATCTCCGATGGAACTCTCCCATCACAGTCCAAAAGAAATCACTGGATCAGGTAAGATAAGCTCATTCTTAGTGCTATTCTTGCCTCTACATCCCCTACAATCACTTCTCTCATAGCCACAGCCAAGACATCCCACGAAGCATGGAAAAAACTCAAGAACATGTACGCCAGTAAGTCGCATACTAGAGCAATGCAGTTGAAAGAAAAACTGACCTTGATTCAGCGAGGGAATCGCACGGTTCCGGATTATCTCCATGCCATTAAGGCGCTCGCTGACGACATTGCTCTCATAGATCATCCAATTTCAGATGATGATCTTATCCTATACATCCTCAACGGACTGGGTCCGGACTTCCGAGAAATTGCCGCTACTATTCGCGCGAGAGAGAAATCCCTAACTTTTGAAGAACTCCATGATTTGCTCGTTGGACACGACAGCTACCAGCGTCGCATGGAGGCCTCCGCACAACAGCTTGTCGCCACCGCCAATTTCACTTCCAGGAACCCTAGTTTCCACGGACACAATTCAAGAAGAAGAGCGTCTCGCTCAAATGGCCCATCTCGACCTCAAGGGTCTTCTCGCATGGCCACTGGACAACAGCGATATCAACGTCGCTCAAATACCTCTTCGGGCCGTAACAACTCAGCCCATAAACGATACCAGCCCAAGTGTCAGCTACGTGACCACTTAGGCCACACAGCAAAATCGTGTCCACGACTTCAGTCCACTGACATGTCCACCAACTATGTTACTAAATCAAATTCTGGAGAAAACAAATGGTTAATTGATTCCGCGGTATCTCATAATATCACTGGTGACTTATCAAATTTGTCAATTCATTCTGAATATGATGGAACTAATGAAGTGGTTCTCGGTGATGGCACAGGTTTGACTGTTTCACATATTGGTTCCCTAGCCATACATTCAAAAAACGAAATCTTTCATTTAAATGATACACTTTGTGTTCCAAATCTTCACAAGAATCTAATTTATGTTCATCACTTTACCAAACAAAATAATGTTTTTGTTGAATTTTATCCATTTTATTTTCTTGTGAAGGATCAGATCACGGGGGTGATATTATTAAGAGGAGTCTGTAAAAATGGTGTCTACACGTTTCCGAAATCGTTGCCGGCTTCTCAATCCAACATGGTTGCAAATGTGCATGAACGCACCTCAATTGATGGATGGCATAAGCGTCTTGGACATCCATCAATTAAGATCGTTCAAAATCTTGTTAATTTGTTTTCTCTTCCGCTCACCACAAAAAAAAAAAAAAAAACACCATCTCTATGTCATTTTTTTTCAATTAATAAAGCACATCAACAACCATTTGGTTCTACCAGTTTTCAAAGTCATTCGCCTCTTGAATTCATTTACACTAATGTTTGGGGACCTGCTCACTATACCGATTTGGATGGTTCTTGGTATTACCTCATCTTTGTTGAGCATTACACCAAATATATGTGGTTTTATCCAATGATCACCAAATCCAGTGTATCCACCATCTTTCCACAATTTAAAAATCATGTTGAGAGGCGCTTCAATTCAAAAATAAAATGTTTATACTCTGACAGCGGAGGCGAATTCATGAGTCTAAAAAGAATTTTCTCTCTCCATGGGATTAGTCATTATACCACGGCCCCACACACACCTCAACAAAATAGTGTCTCTGAACGACATCATCGTCACATTGTGGAAACAGGCCTCACACTATTTCATGATGCATCGTTACCTCTTCCATATTGGCCACATGTATTTCAAACCGCCACTTATCTCATAAATCGTCAACCCACACCACTTCTCCAAAACAAATCCCTTTTTGAGGCACTATTCGGTCAAAGCCCAAATTATCACAAATTTAAAAAAAAAAATTGGCTGCCTTTGTTACCCCCTTCTCAGGCCATATAACACCAACAAAATGGAGCCCAAATCCACTCCTTGCATATTTTTTGGTTATTCTCAAAATCAAAATGCATATAAATGCATGGACCCATTGACCAAGAGAATATACATTTCAAGACATGTCCTGTTTGATGAAATGCAAAATCATCCTTCACAGGCTAAACTCGACAGCCCAACAAATACCTCCAGCCCACTCACGTCTCACAAGCACTCCAGCCCATATGCGTTCCCTTTCATTCTCCCTCAAACGACCTCATCTTCCCAATCTCCCCAAATCGGAAATCCAGCTCCAGTGCCTCAATCTCCAATCGGCCTATCTTCTCAGCCATTGTCGCCGCCAGAGATCTCGGAAACTGCAGTCATTGCTGCCGCTGTACCTCCAGGTAACATTTCCTCTCCTTCTCCTCATGGGTGTTCTCATACACGTAAAACCCTAGATAACATGCACACAAACTCTCATGTTCCATTATTACTTCCTCGTTCACCTATTTGACCAAGGCCTCTACCACCACTGCCTTCGCATGATTTGCCTCCAATCGTTGAGTCCCCTCAACCCACCAACTCTACAACCCGCTCCCACTCAATAACCACACGGTCAATGAATAACATCTACAAACCCAAACAACTTGATACTGTTATCAAACACCCGCTACCATCACCAATTGAACCTACATGTGTTAGTCAAGTTGTGTCTCACCCACAGTAGCGTGCGGCTATATCTACTGAGCTTACCGCTCTTATGCGACATGGTACATGGGATTTGGTACCACCACCAACAAACTGTCACCTAGTGGGCTGCAAATGGGTATTTCCAGTTAAAAGGAAAGCATATGGTTCAATTGACAGATTTAAGGCCAGACTTGTGGCCAAAGGCGACAACCAATGTCCAGGAATTGACTACAAAGAAACCTTTAACCCTGTTGTCAAACCTGCAACAATCAGGTCTGTGTTAGCCATTGTAGTAATGAAAGGCTGGAACTTGAGACAAATGGATGTCAATAATGCGTTTTTACATGGAAAATTGACAGAAATTGTTTATATGAAGCAGCCTCCCGGCTTCAAGGACATGTCAAAACCTGAACATGTTTGTAGACTGAAAAAAGCTATATATAGGCCAAAACAAGCTTCAAGAGCATGGTACTCAGCACTTAAAAATGCTATTGCTCATCTCGGGTTTCAAAATTCTCATGTTGATTCATCACTGTTTGTCTACTCTCATGCATTCACTATTTGCTACTTACTCGTGTATGTTGATGACTGATCATTAAAGGGAATGATAACACTTTTGTATCGTCTGTTATTCACAAACTTGGTGCTTAGTTTTCATTAAAGGATATGGGTTCTTTATATTATTTTCTTGGAGTGGAAGTAATTCCTACACGTGCTGGCTTATTTGTATCACAACATAAATATGTTTGTGATATTTTAAAAAGCACAAACATGTTGGGTGCAAAAGATGTCACCACTCCCCTTTCAACAAGCACATCTCTTCACCTTTTGGATGGCACTGCATCAGTGGACAACACTGAATACAGGTGCGTATTTGGAAGTTTACAATATCTGTCACTGACGCGTCCCGATATCTCGTTTGCTGTCAACAAATTATCACAATTCATGAACAAGCCTATCGTTACCCATTGGACCGCAACAAAACGATTACTTTGGTATCTCAAAAAAAAACATGTTTCATGGAATTCAAATCAAGAAGTCAGCAACACATCATCTCACAACCTACAGCGATGCTGACTAGGCAGGGAATCATGATAACCGCAAATCCACTTCAGCCTACATCACTTTTCTTGGCTCAAATCCTATTTCAAGGAGTTCCAAGAAACAACGGGCAGTTGCAAGATCCTCAACCGAGGCCGAATACAGAGCATTAGCAAATGCAGCAGCTGAAACCATGTGGTTATTATCTCTGTTCAAAGATCTTGGTTTCTCAATCAAAGCCCCACCATTTATTCTTTGTGACAATCTTGGAGCTACTCACCTAAGCCTCAATCCAGTGCAACACTCCAGAATGAAAGACATTCAAATTGATCTCCATTTTGTGCGGGATCTAGTTCAACGAAATCTGCTTCAAGTTCGTCACGTGCATACTCAAGATCAATTGGCAGATTTAATGACAAAAGCATTGTCAAAGCACCGAACCGAAACTTTGAGGAACGAGATCGGTCTTGCCGATGGAAGCCCCATCTTGCTGGGGCGTATTAAGGAAAGCAATTCAAAACACAATCAAGATATTCTCTGTAATTAATGTAGGCTAAAATCATGCATACGTTACAATTTCATTCCTTTAATATCTGTAGAATCCTAACCTTAATGTCTGTATAATTACTTAAGATAGAATAGCTACCTTGTATATATATTTACAGAATGAATCAATAAAATGTGTGTGGAATTATTCTTACTAAAAACTGCAGTATATCTTCTATACATAGATTAGCAACTTTGGGACAGAGTAATTTCGTCACAAAGTTCCAGAAGAAAAGGGTTAATCCGCTTAGAGTAATTTGGGATGTCAAAGCATACATATTTGATAAGTGTAGTTCTCCTAGCTATTGAAAAAAAATTCAATTTCCAGGAAGTTGGCATTTTTTGGATTTTCCCAATGACATGATCGAAACTCTTCCTGTTAAGTCTATTATGAATTAATGAGACTCCAAATTAAATCTCAAGGTCATCCGTAAGGGTAATTCCAAATTTCCTAATATTTCAGGCTTCCACTTTGGGTATATTAAGGGAAACAAAGAGTTTAGACTTAGCACGATTAATTCTTTGGCTAGTGCATTTGGTAAAGGTATTAAGTGTAATGACCCGGTTTCTCCTGAGCCGTTACGCTATTTCTCCCCTTGGAGAATTAACACTAAAACCGATTGACCCAATTTTCATTTCATAAAATCTGGTAAATTTTATAATACGACAGTGATAAGTAATTAATAATTCGTTTTATAGAAAATATTTTAATTTACAATGCGGCGGCGATAATGATAATTATCGAATTTATAATTTATCAATGGATCGAATTGATTTTACAACGGTGAATAATAAATACAACTATTACAATTTTAAATAGAAATTCAACTAAAATTATGGTCGCCGTTTTCCTTTCGTCGGCCCTGCAATCAAGATTGTGAGGTTGTGAGCCGACGCTCAATCCCTCTAATACGCGTATTTAATTAATATACCAAATAAATACCCAAGCATGATTTTCACATAATTTCATAATTATTTCATGAAAATTAACAATTAAAATTCGACAACAATAACAACGTAAATTTCACAAGAATGTTAAATACATATATTAAAAGAGTTATAAATTCTACCTGAAATTCGAAAATTGTTGATAATCCACAAAAGAAACTATTTTTTTTATTTACTATTTTCTTCACCCCTTTTCCGACGTCCCTTCTCCTCCCTTTTTTGTTTCCTGCGTCTTCTGCCTTCTCCGCTCCCTCCCCCTTCTCAATCTCTCGGCCCTCTCTATCTATATATGCATGATAATATATATATATATATATAGTATAATATCCTTACACGTAGGGCCCACATGTATTTATTGCCTTGCATCATTTGCTTTGATTTTCTCCCGCTCCAATTTCACAACAAGCAATCCATATATACATTGCACTAAAGAATTGGACCCACCATCCTAGCCATAAGCTTTCCCTACAATTTTGATTTTTAAAATTACACTAACCTCCCTCAATGTAATTCATATTAAATCCAATAATTATATTTATTTCTTCTAAATTTATCAAATATTTTATGTCTTACATTTACAAAACAATCCTAAAAACATTGAACTTATATAAAATAATATTCTCAAAAATATAAATTTCTCGGGTATTACATTAAGAGTTTGCAATATATTATCGCAGCACTTTTCCCCCCTCTAGAGAAAATTATAAGATCCTCTACGAAGAAAATGTGATAAATAACTGGTCCTCTCTTAAAAGTTTTAATATATTTTCATTTTCCTCTTTTGGTGTCTTCAATGATAAGGTGTGATAGTCTTTCCATGCACAAGACAAATGTATATAAGAGGACAAATGACCTCCCTGTCTAAGGCCTCTAGAAGGTGAAAACTCTTGGAAAGGTTCCCCATTCCAGAGAATAGACACGGAAGAATTTTTTAAACAACTCATAATCAGGTATATCCAAACTTGAGGAAGATTGAAAAAGTGAGTTTCTTCGATGAAATCCCAGCTTAATCTATCATATGTTTTTTCAAGGTCCAATTTCAATATTAACCCCCCCCCCCCCCCCCCCCCCCCTCTTTGTTTTAGTTCTTCTAAGATAATGGATAATTTCTTAAGCAATAATAATGTAGTCAATAGTCATCGTACCTAGAATAAAGCTACTTTGGAAAGGCCTAACAATATCTTTCTGGAGGGTCTATGCCTAACAACAATAATTTTAGTGACAATTTTATAAGAATGGTTGCATAGGCCTATGGGCCTAAATTGCGTAATTGTTTCAGGCATATCAATTTTAAAAATAAGGGCAACAAAAGTTTTATTGTTTCTTTCTACCATACTCTTATGAACAAAACATTTAGATACAAAATCATAAAAATCCTTATTGACAGTGTCCCAATTTTTTTAGAAAAAGATTGCTTGGAAACCATCAATTCTAGGAGTTTTAAAGTCTTGCGAATTGTTTAGGTCAACTTTAATTTCTTTTTCACAGTGGGGCCTAGTAAGAAGAGTATGATATTTTTCCCTTGTGATGAAATTGGATCTATTCTGATTGGGCCATTGAAGACTTGACTTTTCTTCTTCAAATAAATTGATAAAATAATCTTGAACAAGATTTTTAATGAGTCCAGGTTCACTGACCCAGTTATTGTTACAGTTTTTGAGGGATAAAATTTTGTTTCTTTTTTTTCTTTGGTTAGTAGCAATATGAAAAATTTTGTAGTCTTGTCGGCAAGAGTAGGCCGTTGGATACTGGTTTTTGATATCAATATATTTCCTCTTGTCTAAGAATCAATCTATACTTTTGACTGTCAATTTTTCTCCAAATCATCCAATTTTTTCAAGTATCTAACTTCTCTAGCTTTTAGAATCACAGTAAGCATGGCTAGTAAGTTATTCTTAGTTCTAAAAAATATTTTTGAAAACATCTTTATTTCAGATCATGATATCCTCCATAAACTGATAAATTTTATTAAGCAAATTAGTTTGGTTAGAGGGCCTGCAATTTTAAAGACTTGTTAGGAAATTAAGATGAGATAACCACATAGTCTCAAATCTAGAAAGTCTCCTAATTCTATGAGAAGAATCAATGCCTAAAACATGAATAATCAAAGCAGAGTGATCAGAGTACGTACGAGGCATAGTCAAATTAAATTATATTCTATGCCCTTCAAATTTAAATTTGAATTTATCTAATTATTTTTTTATACTTATAAATTAAAAAAAATCAATATGATGCCACATGAGGATCTCTATTCCCCTGTAATAATATAAGGATAATTCTATATGTACATCTCTTTTTTATAAATGATAAATATACATCCCGTTTATAAAAAATAAATAAATCAAAATATTTTAAAAATAATCTTTTAGCTTTACCATTTTTCCACTAACAAACCTCCTACACTCCCATCCATCCCCCCGCCAACAACCCCGCAACCTGCCCCCGCCGGCACCACCCATCTAGTTTTCTCTCTCTTCTCTCGTCCTACTTTTTCTTCTCTCTCCTAAGCCCTACCACCAATTCGTCAAATCTGGATCTGCATAGATCCAATAGAGTAAAATAACAATTAGGTTAAATAATTTTTAGTACTGGCAACAATATGTATATAATAATCACGATAGTATAAATATCCATCCAACTTGCCTTTGACATGGACTAATGGGGGAAACCATGCATGGTGAAGACCAAGTGTCTTTTACTTGGCCTCGGACGAAAAAGCAGGAACGAGGAAAGTATGCCAGCTTCCACATGTCTAAAACGGCGACTTCATTGCCTATTTGACTACCGGTATTGTCAAACTTACATTACTTTCAACAACGCAACACAATCCCGAGACTTTACTTCGTTCATCTCATCATTGCAAAAAGAAAACACACATTTTCTATGATTTTGTGCTTCTCAGATTCCACTTCTAATAAGTTTTACTTCAAGAAATGATCGCAAAAAACTTTGTTTTCTATGCTTTGTTGTATTCATCAGTCTTCTTACAATTCTCCATATCCCAAGACACAATCACTCCGAACAAATCCATAGTGGATGGCGATACTCTGTTTTCCCCAAACAGAAGATTCGCGTTGGGATTTTTCTCTCCCGGAACCTCCAAAAACAGGTACCTCGGCATATGGTTCGAAGCAACCCCTGAAGTAGTTGTTTGGGTCGCCAACAGAAACAACCCGATTTCAGATTCTGGAGGAACCTTTACAATCAACGAAAATAGAGAACTGGGTCTTTTCAGTCAAACCCGTTTCGCTATTTGGCATTCAAATTTTTCAAGAATTGCGGTAAACCCGATTGGGAAACTTTTGGACAATGGAAATTTCGTCGTTCTCGACA
Organism: Eucommia ulmoides; assembly: GCA_016647705.1. Classification (NCBI taxonomy): domain Eukaryota; kingdom Viridiplantae; phylum Streptophyta; class Magnoliopsida; order Garryales; family Eucommiaceae; genus Eucommia; species Eucommia ulmoides. Next base: position 1,925,671 of record CM028326.1, on the reverse strand, counting down.
CGAGTAGTGATCATGAAAACCGCGTTTGGCAAAGCTTCGATTTCCCTTCCCAAACGCGGCTTCCGGACATGAAGATGACAGAAACCTCATACTTAACATCGTGGCGAACCGAAGATGATCCATCGATCGGGAATTTCAGTTACAGAATTGAAAATCACGGGCTGGGTCAAACCGTCATTAGCTCTGAATTCGAAAAACTGTTTCGAAGTGGGACGTGGAACGGGGTACGATTGAGCGGGCTATCAACTTTCGGACGCAAAGTGGAGTTTAACGGGGATCGTCTGATTTCTGTTTCAGAGTCCTACAACAACTCAGTCATCACCATAGTGAGCTTGAACCCTTCGGGTTTGCTCCTCCGGCGCATAATGGATGAACAAAATCAAAAATGGAATTTAGTTTACACCTTACCATACGACCCCTGCGATAATTATGCTCATTGTGGTGCTAACAGCATTTGCAAAATCAATGAATCACCGATATGCCAGTGTTTGCACGGGTTCACCCCAAAATCGCAGAGAGAATGGGATGTCCTTCAATGGTCTAGTGGGTGTGTAAGAAAAGAGAACTTGAGTTGTAACAGTGAAGAAGGTTTCCTTAAAGTTGAAAGTGTGAAGTTGCCTGATCTTTTAAGGTTTTGGGTGAACACTAGCATGAACCTGGCTGAATGTAGAGCCGAGTGCTTGAAAAACTGTTCTTGCACTGCATATGCAAATGCTTATGTTACTGATGGAGGCCGTGGCTGTTTGATGTGGGTTGGAGATTTGGTTGATATCAGAGAGATTAGAGTTAATGACAGTGATCAAGATATCTATATACGCTTACCAGCTTCTGAATTAGGTACAAATATTTTTATTATTATTATTATTATTTACTAGTTTTGCAACATTACGAAAAAAGAGATTAATCCGCATTTGTTTTCCATCTTTTTGTGCTCTAGATATCAATATTTCAGTTCACAGGAAGAGAAAACTTGGAAAAATTGTATTAGTTTCCATTGTTACGGGGATGATAATTTTGGGCCTAGTTTCCGGGTGTGTTTTTATGAAGATAACATCAAAGAGAAGAGGTAACTTTGATTTGATTTAAATTCTCCTTTTATTTTAGAACTCTTACCTTTTGTTTAAATTTAAGATTTTAATTAAATTTTGCAGAAGTGAAAAGGAAGAAGGAAGACTTAGAATTGCCTTTGTTTGATTTGGCAACCATTGCCTCTGCAACAAACAACTTCTCTCCCGCAAACATGATTGGAGAAGGTGGTTTCGGTCCTGTTTACAAGGTAAAATTCGCATGTGTGTGTTGATATATATATATCCTAGTGAATAAAGTTTCTTCTACAATTGTAACAACGAGGTTTTGACACTTCGTATCCGTGAAGTTTGACCAAAATCTCACATTGGTCCCCATGGTTTTAATTTAAAAAAAAAACAAAAAAAAAACTTAAAGTTTCCTAATCATCCCACTACAGTCCAAACAATTATACCCATTACAATTTTGGACAGAAAATAATAACTTGTTGCACATATGACTAGGACTTTATGAGTATTTTCAGTCTCCTTCTTTCCCTCCTCCTGTTCTCTTTTTAACCCAAATACTCAGAATTCACACACGCACACATATATATGCATGTCATTTTTATAGAACATTTGCGAAAGGAAAAAGAAAAATGATGGAAATGTCCTTAAGGTCGTCATAAAAATAGTTAGGTGCACGGACGATAAATGTTTGCCATCCAAAATTGTAATGTATCTATTGATTTGGACTCAAGTGGGTTTATCACGAAACTTCAAGGTGTCATGTATTCAAATTGAAACTATAGGGACAAAGTGAAACAATGGTTAAATTTCAAGGGTGCAAAGTGTCAAAACCCATAACAAATAGAATATTGATATATGCAAGGAAAATTATCGATGAAACAAGAAATAGCAGTGAAGAGACTGTCGAAAAACTCACGACAAGGTCTGCAAGAGTTTAAGAATGAGATAGTTTCGATTTCTAAGCTCCAACATAGGAATCTAGTGAGGATGTTGGGATGCTGCATTCAAGGAGAAGAAATGATGTTAATCTACGAGTACATGTCCAATAAAAGCTTGGATTACTACATCTTTGGTACAATTTTTTTTAATCTAATTTACTCAAGAATAATTGACTTATATGTTTTTCACTCAAACTTTCCATAATGGTGTGTTAGATGACAAGAGAAGCAACTTATTGGAGTGGAGAAAACGGTTTGATATAATCATGGGGATTGCTAGAGGACTACTATATCTTCACCAAGATTCGAGACTAAGAATTATTCATAGGGATCTAAAAGCAAGCAATGTTCTACTAGACGGTGATCTGACCCCAAAAATTTCTGATTTCGGGCTAGCAAGAATATTTGAAGGGGACCAAATTTGTGGGAAAACGAAAAGAGTAATCGGAACATAGTAAGTTTTATAATTATTATAGTGAATCCAATATATACGTGCATGTGTGTGTGTGTGTATCCTTGTTAAGATGTAAATATATTAATAAAGTTATGCAGTGGTTATATGTCTCCAGAGTATGCAATTGACGGGAAATTCTCTACAAAATCCGACGTCTTTAGCATGGGGGTGCTTTTGCTAGAGATAGTGAGTGGACAAAGGAACAGAGGTTTTTGCCACCCAAATCACTATCACAACCTTTTGGGACATGTAAGAAAAATAGGGGCAGACCCACTATGGGATTAATGGCCTCCATTACTCATTTTAAATTATTTAAAAAAACAATTCATGATTCGAAAAATATTTCTACCCAAAGAAAGTAGATATAATATAAATTAATAAATTTTGAATTTATTAACTGAAAAAAATTGATAAAATTAATCTTTAATTTATGATTATACACTTGTTATTTTATAGTATAATATTATAGTTATACTCGACCACTATAATTTTTTCGTCTACCCCCTGAGAAAATAGCTGGGTTTTTTTTTCCTGGTAGACTCTCTAAAATTGTTATTTTGAAGTGTTCTATAACTATTAAAAATGGCTATTTGTTAGGCATGGTTGCTTTGGAAGGAAGAGAGAGGCTTGGAGTTGGTGAACGAATGTCTGGGGGATTCGTACGAGATATCAGAAGCTCGGAAGTGCATTCAGGTGGGGTTATTGTGTGTCCAGAAGCTTTCGGAAGATAGGCCAACCATGTCATCTGTTGTGTTTATGTTGGATAATGAAGAAGCAATATTGCCTCAGCCTAAAGAGCCCGGGTTCTTTGTGGAAAGGCATGCTCCCAATACAGGGTCATCGATAGACAATTCGAATAATATAGAGACAATAACAACAATTGAAGCTAGGTAGAAGATAGAGGATTTCATCATAATAGTATTTTCTGTACAAATCATAAACATTTGTACTTGAAGCTAGGTGTATTGATATGTTTTTCTGACATTCTTGAAACATTTGTGTAAAAATAAAAAATTCAAGATTTGGATTTGTTTTATGGTCCAGACCACTTTTTAACTCTCTCAGGCTGCATGATCATGTCGATCTAAAAAGCTTTAGCCGGTGTTTGGTTGCACGAAATTTGAGTCTTAAAATTGCCTTGCAGTTTGGAGAATTCTCAGTCTAATTGACTTCAGTTTCGAGAATCCAAATTTTATTTCTAAACCACAACTTATAGTTGCCAAATGGGTACTTAAACCCACCCCCCACCCCCCCCATTTTATGATAACTGTTAAATCCAACCAGCCACCTATAATCCAGATTGAGCGGCCACGACGATCGTGGGTCCCACCTCATGTGGTCAAACTAGTGAAGGTCAACAAAACGTTGGACAAAGGCAATTCTTGCCGACCTTCGAATAAGACTGACAACTTCATTGTCTCATCTCAAGATTTATGATGTTAGATTCCTGTCCCACATCGTCCATCTGAGAGTTTCCACGTCACTATATAAATCAAAGAAGTTATTTCACTTAACACTATATGGTTTTAAGTTGGAACCTCCTAACATAGTATCAGAGTCAAGGTTATGAGTCTCTCATTCCCTCGTAGTCAAATCATTCGTACAAGCCGGGAGTTGCACATTTCTCATCATTCCCTCGTAGTCAAATTATTCGTGCAAACCGAGAGTTGCACTCAAGAGCGGGTGTTAAATTCCTGTCCCACATCACCCATCTAAGAGTTCTCAAGCCACTATATAAATCAAAGGAGTTACTCCACTTAAAACCATACGTTAAGTTGGAACCTCCTAACATGGTATCAGAGCCAAGGTTATGGATCTCTCATTCCCTCGTAGTCAAATCATCCGTGCAAGCCGGGGTTGCACATTTCTCATCATTCTCTCGTAATCAAATCATTCGTGCAAACTGGAGATTACACTCAAGGGCAGGTATTAGATTCTTATCCCATATCACTCATCTGAGAGTTCCCAAGCCACTATATAAATCAAATGAGTTATTCCACTTAACACCATATGATTTTAAATTGGAACCTCCTAACATATAGGATTAGTGAATACCTAAGAATGAGAATAAAAACTAATCTTGTACACCAAATATGGGAATATAATGGTCATTTCTATAACCATTTCATTCATTTGTTGAATCCCACCTACCAAACATGCTGGTATTGTCAGTGTCAACCAAGGGATGGCTTCGAAGGAGACCCATCCTACTCGTCAAACTTCCAATCCGTTCATCCACGTCAGCAATACCACCCCATGCTTCACATTATCTGCTAGAGTCTAGTTTTAGACATCAATAACAATAAATGAGAAAGAATCAAAACTTAAATCAAGGCGTTCTCTCTATTAAATCATTATGATTTCAGATCCCCCATAATTGTAAATAATGAGAATAAATGTGCAATCAATCAATAGTAATTATAGGCTATAACTTAGGATCTAAATTCCATGATTTACTCTTTATACATGTATAAATAGATTCCTCCTTGAAAGACGAATACATACGGTACCAGCCTTCTAACATGGTATCAGCCAAAATGATCCTTTCTTATTCTTCTTCTTTTTTTCAACTCACTATTGCACTAACAGTCGTCTTTGCTGCTTCGTGATCAATCTTCCCAACACTTGCAAAACCCTTTTCTTTCACGAACCAATCCTTTTCCTCTAGATCGTTGGAGTTGAGATCCTTTCTCTCCTTTATCTATAAGATTTCTACTTATTTCCATTAGTTTTCAACTTTTTTAAAAAATTACAGAATCAGTCACAGCTTTCTAGAATTTGAAAAAACTGCCCCACGTCTTTCTATAACCAACTAAAACAACCAAACAACTTTATGGAATCTACAGTAACTGTCCCACATCATTATACAACCTATAGAAACAGTCCCAAACATTTTTTTAACTTACTGAATCAACTCCAAACTTTTCTAGAAGATACAAAATTAGCACCAAACCTTTCAAGCAATTCAAAGAAACAACCCATTGTCTCTTGCTCAAGCGCTGAAACCGAGTACCAATCTTTGCTCATGTTTGTGTCGAATCCATGTGGGTATTCCATCAGCTTCAAGAGTTGCAATTTCCCATCTCCACGCCTATCACCTTACCATGTGATAATCTCAGCACTACTTACATGACTTTAAATCCTGTGTTCCACGCTCGTACTCAGAACATTGAACCGGATTACCATTTTATACAGGAACGCATTTTATTGGCACATATTAAGTCTAATTTATTCCTTCTAAGGATCAACTTGCAAACATATTCACTAAATGACTTCACAAAACCTACTTTCATCTTTTACCGTCCAAACTTGTCTCTCCCAAATAGCCGAGTTTGCGAGGGAATGTTAAATCACCATATTTTCAGCCCCTCCTAATTGTAAATAATGAGAATAAATGTGCAATTAATCAATATTAATTATAGGCTATAACCACAGGATCTAAATTCCATGATGTACCCTTTATACATAAGAAATTCTCCTTCTAGATCTTCGAAAAAAAACTGCATCTTTGCTTAAAAGACAATGGAAATTCTTCAAAATAATGTTAATACCCCAACCTTAACAAAGTGAAGACATTAGGTGACCATGACATTTTATGCTTAAAAGACATTATGCCAGAGGTTGCTACAGTGGATCCACATTTTAATGGTGTTACTATCAAGACAAACTACAAATTTCAAGTACTTAAAAAAACTCACAAAAAGTTCTTCTATCTTAGGCGCTATCCACTTTTCAGATTTTGAATTAAAGTGTGTCAACTTGTGAAATTCAATCAGATTAGGTAGCTCACTAGTGTCCTTGTTCTTCTGCAAATAAATAAGAAAATATAACCTTTATTATTTGAATTGTCTAACTAAAAATAAAATTCAAATTAGTAGTTTGATAACATACCAATGCATGTCGTGTCTCCATAAAGGATCTAGACCCCACGGTATGATTATAAAGCACTTTACTAAGATTTTTAGGCTTAACTATCGTGCTCTTCCTTTTTCCCGGTGGCTTTGTTTTTCTATAATCAAACAACCAAAAAAAACTGCAGGTGGTTGAATTCATTAAAGAAGGCCAAAATTCAACAGAAATTAACAATTAAACAAACAAATTTTAACATAAATTCACAATTGAACAGATAATTAACAATATAAATCAACAATTAAACAAATATATTATGAACAATTAATATAAACGAAACAGCAGAGCAACAAGAAACAAAAACAGAGCAGCCTTCAAAAGCGTTTAAACTGCATGTGAACAGAGTTTTTGAACTGCTGGGAGCCTTCAGGAGCATTTAAAATGAAAAAATTCTACTCATGTTCCAGTCAGCCAAAGATTTCTAGGAAAAGATATAAAAACTAGAGAACAAAAAACAGTACACAAGCCATTGCAGACACATGCATACATCCATATATACGTGACTGAACATATATATCCAAATAAACAAGCATCTGAGTGAACAAAATTCAGTTTAACAATGACTACAAACCCCACTAAAATGAACTTAAAAAGAAAAAAAAAAAAGAAGAGAGAAAAAAAAAAAAAAAAACAGATCCACCAACGCAAACATGTATGTAGAAACCAGAACCGGAAACCAACCAAGAAGGCAAAGGACAATACATTTCTTCGGGAATTTGGAAGCCGTATAAGCTATGTATGTAATGACTTCAATAACCTGTTGCTGCACCTGCATGTTTGCAGATTTGAGGAGGGTGGTTAACTTAAAAGTCAAAAAAACAGAAGACACAACTTCCATCAGCAGGAGCCCCCAACAAGGAAAACAAAAACACAAGGCACCTGAACATTTTTCTCATTCCAGCCAGGGACAGCACAGAGTAAACGGATCAAAATCTCCACTGACTGGCCAAGGTTAGGGATTGCCTCCACCTGCTCCTTAAAAGAGCCAATTGCTACAAGAAAATTTGAGGGAAGGTGTTATTGACCATAAGCTTAAAACGCAAGACAATATTACCTAGTAATTCACAATAGAACACGAAGCAAACTTCAGAAAATCCATTAGAATATAGGGTTTAGCTCACAGATCCTTAGACAGCAAAAGACCCCTATGACAATCTTAACCATCCATGTACTATCTAAAGTTAGCATGTCAATCTAAAAAATTGCTTAATTTTTAACCCCGTTTACCAGATTTATGCCCAAACCTAACTAGATTCTTTCAATAATGAGAACCCAAACCCACCCGTGTTGTCAGTATTTAATAAAACTCAGTCACCTGGCTCATTCAAGTTTTTTTTTTTTTTTTCAAGGTTCATAGTAGTAGATAGATAGACGACAGACAACGCAGAAGAAGCACGAAAATGCAACCGCAGAAGATAAGGTTGTGTTTGGTTGAACGTTGTTGTTTGTTTGGCGATGGCGAGAAAGGGTTGATTGTTTTCCGAATACAAAGAAATCACAGGCTCCAAGAATCGATTTTGTGAAAATCGATTCCAGAACAGAGAGGGGTAAACAGCCCTTTCAGAAAAACATCCATTCTTCTCTCTGGAGCCTTCATTCTTTCTGAGCTAAGCATTACGACGAACATCAAAATCACAAAGAAGATCTGAACAGTGGAAGCAGCATCACAGAACTGAACAGAAAGGAAGGCAGCGAACATACCCAAACACAGGTCAAGATCGAAACAAATCAGATCTGAGTATGAAATCAAACCTTTCTTTTTTCCGTCGCGATTTCAACATTCACCTGTCTGCGCCGTTCGCCGTCCTCAACGAAAATCGCAGTAGTTTCGACCATGGATGGGGTGAATTTGGGCATCTCTCTCTCTCTCTAAATTTTCATTTGCAACGTTGTTGTTTGGGCCTGCACACACATTTGATACACAACTTCGGTTTTGTTCACAACTTGGGCGCGAACAAGATTTTGGTGAGCCGGGAATGAAATGCAAAGGGGCGGGGGAGAGGTAATAATGCTTGCCGCTATTATAAAAACACTCGAATTTGGATTTAAAAAAAAAATGTTTTCTTTTTTTATTTATTTCATTTTTTCTTTTAAAATTGCGGTTTAATTATTATAAATATAATATTATGTATTATTATTAATCTAGTTTTTATTTTTTGGACAATAATTTTAGTTTTCATATGTTTTTAAGTAATATTTTTTATTACTTCGACTTTAATTTCATTGGGCGTCAACTCGAATAATACTCATTTGCAACAAATTAAAGAACTTGTTGAGTAATCCATATATTTAGCAACAAAATTTATAATTGTCACAAAAAAAAAAAAAAAAAAAATTCAATTTTTGGCTACAAAATTTATTTTCGTAGCCTATACAGTTCTTTAGTGACGAAAAAATACTTGTCGTAGTTAATAATTAAAAAATATTTTTTGCTACGAATCAATTTTGTATTTATTTCATTTTCGCCAAAAGCATTTTGGGGGAAAGATATTTGGCAACAAATTTTGTAGTTCATTGTGAAAAACTAACGTTTAGCTACGAAATTTTTATTCCGTAGCAAAATTTTGTAAGCAAAAGTCATATTTATTGTAGTGTGATCTGAAATAAAGATGTTTTCGGAAATATTTTTTAAAACTTAGAATAACTTATTGGCCATGCTTACTAGGTTTCAAAAAGCTCAAGAAATTAGATACTCAGAAAAATTGGATGATCTGGAGAATACAAATTTTTTTCATGTTGCTACCAACCAAAGAAAGAAAAAAAACAAAATTTTATCCCTCAAATATTGTAACAGTAACTAGATTAGTCAACCTAAACTCATTAAAAATCTCGTTCAAGATTATTTTATCAATTTTATTTAAAGAAGAAAAGTCAAGTTTTCAATGGCCCAACCAAAATAGATTCAGTTTCATCATAAGGGAAAGAGATCATGCTTTTCTTACTAGGCTCCATTGTGAAAAAGAAATTAAAGATGTCTTAAACAATACGCAAAACTTTAAAGCTTCTAGACCCCATGGTTTGCAAGCTATCTTTTTCCAAAAAAAAAATTGGGACATTGTTGATAAGGATTTTTATGATTTTGTATCTAAATGTTTTGTTGATAAAAGTATGCTAGAAAGAAACAATAAAACTTTTGTTGTCCTTATTCCTAAAATTGATATCCCTAAAACAATTATCCAATTCAGACCCATAAGCCTATGCAACTCTATTTGTAAAATTGCCACTAAAATTATTGTTGCTAGGCTTAGACTCTCCTGAAAGATATTGTTTGGCCTTTCCAAAGTAGCTCCATGCTGGGTAAGATGACTGTTGATGCCGAATCTTGGTCGACACCAACGGTATAGTCTGGTCACTATGTTGGAGGTCTTCTTCCTTGTTGGAGTAGAGATGGAGAGGTCTGAGATGGGTCTCGGGTAGTGATGTAACCTTGGACATAAAATAATTACCTATCATGCACCTAACTATTTTAAGAGGTTTCATGGGAATTTCAGTCTACTCCTTCCTTCCCATTCTATTTCCCAACTAAATGCTCAAAGATATACAAGTAACTTCATATAATATAGTTTTTTTTGTAGGAAATTTATAAGGGAAAAGGAAGAAATCGAACCCTAATTTTGATTTCTGAAATCGGAATGAAACAAAGAAAGGGAGAGAGAAAGAGAGAGAGAGATATATAGCTCTTACCTAATCCTGCTCGTCAGCGATAGAGAGAAGAGAGGATGGGAACAAAAACGTGTTACTAAATGTATTTCTATACATCGATTCCAAAATTTTGGAAGTGGGAACAAGAATCAGAAACACTAACCAAATGGGGTTAAAGTTGTCAGTCCTATTCGGAAGTCGGCAAGAAGTGCCTTTGTTCAACGTATGGTTGACCTTTACCAACTCGACCACATGAGGTGGGGCCCACAATTGTCGTGGCCGCTCAATCTGGAAGAGAGGTGGTTCAAAAATACAATTTGGATTCCCCAAACTTTAAGGCAATCGGGCTATGAGGTGGCTTGTGTTAGCAAATGATTGTCTTTCAATACTTTAAGTACAAATCACACACACACATATTGAATTTTTACATGTATTCATGTTTAATTTTCAATTTCAAGACTCGCATTCCGCGTAACCAAACACCAGCTAAAGCTTTTTTAGATCGACATGAATCCTCTGTCCTCTACCTAGCTTCAAGCATTGTTATTGTCTCTATATGATTTGAATTGTCTGTTGATGACCCTGTATTAGCAATACGTCTTTCCACAAAGAAATTGGGTTCTTCAGGCCCAGGTAGTATCACTTCTTCATTACCCAACATAAATACAACAGACAACATGACTGGCCTATCTTCTGGAAGCTTCTAGACACACAATAAGCCCACCTGAACGCACATCCGAACTTTTGATACCTCATACGAGTCCCTCAAACATTTGTCCACTAGCTCCAAATCCCTCTCTTCCTTCCAAAGCAGCCATGCCTAACAAATAGCCATTTTTAACAATTTTATAATACTTTAGAATAGCAATTATAGAGAGTAGAGTAGGAAAAAAACGCTACTTTCTTAGTGACTGAGGGCGTTTTTATTAATAACAAAATAAAAAACCAATAAAAATTTCATAATTAACCATTAATGTTAAAAATATATGTAGAACTTAACTATACTGATATGCAATAAAATAACAAGCAAATAATCATAAATTAAAATTAATTTTATCAAGTATTGGCAGTCAATAAATTCAAATATAATTTATTTATCGTTTTTACTTTCTTTTTGAATAAAAATATTTTTTGAATCATGAAACTTTTCTTTTAAGTAAATATGATGTGTATTGGGGTCATTAATCCTGTAGTGGACCCGTCCATGTTTTTCTTACATGTCCCAAAAGGTTGTGGTGGCGGTTTGGGTGGCAAAAACTTCTGTTCCTTTGTTTACTTATTATCTCTAGCAAAAGCACCCACATGCTAAAGGCGTCGGATTTTGCATAGAATTTCCCATCAATTGCAGACTCTGGAAACATATAGCCACTGCATAACATTATTAATATATGACAACGTTATGGGGAAGGGAGCAACGAAGGAACGGAAAAGGGAAGGGAAAAAGAAGGTGTAGGAAGGGCAAAAGCGTCATTTCAAAAAATTTAGGACCATCCTATGCAAATCAGTGCTTTTTGAATGAGTATCTTGTAGATTTAACCTTTTAAAGATACTATTTAGTATTTTTTTCTTTTAAAAGTATTAGGTGTCTGAAGGTGAATTAAGTTTGACAATAATGCAATAACAGTGAAGCAAATAGACAAATGAAGCCGCGGTTTTAGACTTGTGGAGGCGGGCATGCAGTGCCGGCTTTTCTTGTTCAGGTGAAGTAAATGACCCTTAGTGATGGTGATCTAACCAAATAGTCATTAGTTGTTCCATCCTATTGATATTTTATCCTCCATGGATCTGTTTTCTTGTGTGGGTCATTTATGACTTGGTCTTCACCATGCATGGTTTTCCTCGTTAGTTCATGTCAAATGCAAGTTCGAAATTTAAAGGATTCATATTTATATTATTATTAGGGATTCGCGGTACGAAGATAATATATTGATTTTCTAATTTATAAGTATAAAAAGATAATAAATAAATAAAAAAAAAAATTCAAAGAATACAAAATATGATTTAATTTAGAAAAATCGGCTAATTATCCTATTTAATAATCCATAACCTATAAATTACCTCACGAACAAAAAAACTTTTGTCATTTTGAAACCTTGAAATATAATTTTGTATTGATTTTAATCCTACTTTCTAAGATGTAAATTTTTGGATGTCCATTATTCTTTTCCTGAAATCCTTAGTCGTTTTAGGAAGTCAAAGATACAATTAGTTCCTAAAATCACATATTTTGGGTTATATATTTGGTATATTGATGCAGATTTTCAAGACTACCATTTGAGAAAGTATATAATTCAAAATTTAGAGTTTCTTTATATAAGCAAATTTTGCATTTTCCTAAAGTATAGCATGTTATTACTAACAACTTTTGGAAGTTAAGGCCCGAATATGTTTCTACTAGATAATTGTTATTATTCGCCAATCTCATAAGATCTTTGTTAGCTAAGAGTATGTTTGGTTAGAAGGATGGAAAAGAAAAAAGAAAAAGGAAACGAAAAAGAAAATTTATTTATCCTTTGTAGAGGAAATATAATTTTTCTTAGTATGTTTGGTTGGAGGGATATAAAATGAGGAAAAATAATAATTTATGTGCATATTAAATAATATGCACTATTTTAATTTACTATTTTACCCTTACTACATATTAACAGTAAAAGAAAAAAATAATATACACTTAAAACAAAGGAGTATAATGGTAATCTTGGATCATTTTCTTCACCATCCCTTCATCTCCAGCCAAAAAAGGGGGGGGGGGGGGGGGAGGAGTGGAGGGAATGGCTTTTTTCACTTTATTTATTTTATTTATTTTTTTTTCATTTTCACCTCTAACCAAACACAACAAATTTTTCTTTTCCACCCCATTTTCATTTTTATTTTCCTATCCATTTCATTTTTCCACCTTACCAAACATACCCTAAAGGATGTAAGCAAAATATTTTTTTTCTGTTTTCAAATGTTTTTATGTTGAAATCCACAACGTGAACTGTAACACGACATGTTTCGAAAGATGAGAGATTCCATGCAAAATTGCCTGAATCAATTTTGGGGTGAGGTAATGAGAACAATAATTGACTTGATCAATTTGTACCCATCAACTCCTTTAGACGGTGGCATCCTACAAAGTGTGTGGACAGGAAAAAAGGCGTTTACTTCGAGCATTTGAAGGTATTTTATTGCAAGGCATTTATTCATGTTCCGAAAGATAAGAGATTGAAACTTGATAGCAAGATAAAACAATACATGTTCTTGAGGTATGCACGTGAGGACTTTGGCTACAGATTGTGCGATCCACTTGACAAGAAAGTGATTTGCAACAAAGATGCAGTTTTTTTTCGAAGATCTAGAAGGAGAATTTCTAATGTATATAGGGTACATCATGGAATTTAGATCCTGTGGTTATAGCCTATAATTAGTATTGATTAATTGCACATTTATTCTCATTATTTACAATTAGGAGGGGCTGAAAATATGGTGATTTAACACTCCCTTGCAAACTCGGCTATTTGGGAGAGACAAGTTTGGACGGTAAAAGATGAAAGTAGGTTTTGTGAAGTCATTTAGGGAATATGTTTGCAAGTTGATCCTTAAAAGGAATAAATTAGACTTGATGTGTGCCAATAAAATGCGTTCCTGTATAAAATGGTAATCCAGTTCAATGTTCTAAGTACGAGCGTGGAACACAGGATTTAAAGCCATGTAAGTAATACTGAGATTATCACATGGTAAGGTGATAGGCGTGGAGATGGAAAATTGCAACTCTTGAAGCTGATGGAATATCCACATGGATTCGGCACAAACATGAGTAAGAGATTGGTACTCGGTTTCAACGCTTGAGCGAGAGACAATGGGTTGTTTTTTTGAATTACTTGAAAGGTTTGGTGCTAATTTTGTATCTTCCAGAAAAGTTTGGAGCTGATTCAGTAAGTCAAAAAAATGTTTGGGATTGTTTCTATAGGTTGTATAAAGATGTGGGACAGTTCCTATAGAGTTGTGTGTTTGTTTTTGTTGGTTATAAAAAGACGTGGGCCAGTTTTTTCAGATTCTAGAAAGCTGTGACTGATTCTGTAATTTTTTAGAAAAATTGAAAACTAATGGAAATAAGTAGAAATCTTACAGAGAAAGGAGAGAAAAGATCTCGACTTCAATGATCTAGAGGAAAAGGATTGGTTCGTGAAAGAAAAGGGTTTTGCAAGTGTTGGGAAGATTGATCGCGAAGCAGCAAAGACGACTGTTAATGCAATAGTGATAGCTGAAAAGAAGAAGAAGAAGAAGAAATGATCGTTTTGGCTGATACCGCATGTATTCATCTTTCAAGGAGGTGTCTATTTATACATGTATAAAGAGTAAATCATGGAATTTAGATCCTAAGTTATAACCTATAATTACTATTGATTGATTGCACATTTATTCTCATTATTTACAATTATGGGGGATCTGAAATCATAATGATTTAACAGAGAGAACGCCTTGAATTAAGTTTTGATTCTTTCTCATTGATGTCTAAAACTAGACTCTAGCAGATAATGTGAAGCATGGGGTGGTATTGCTGACGTGGATGAACGGATTGGAGGTCTGACGAGTAGGATGGGTCTCTTTCGAAACCATCCCTTGGTTGACGCTGACAATACCAGCATGTTTGGTAGGTAGGATTCAACAAATGAATGAAATGGTTATAGAAATGACCATTATATTCTCATATTTGGTGTGTAAGATTAGTTTTTATTCTCATTCTTAGGTATTTACTAATCCCATATGTTAGGAGGTTCTAACTTAAAACCATATGGTGTTAAGTGGAATAACTCATTTGATTTATATAGTGGCTTGGGAACTCTTAGATGGGCGATGTGAGACAGGAATCTAACTCTCGCCCTTGACTGCAACCCCCGATTTGCACGAATGATTTGATTATGAGGGAATGATGAGAAATGTGCAACCCCCGACTTGCACAGATGATTTGACTACAAGGAAATGAGAGACCCATAACCTTGGCTTTGATACCATGTTAGGAGGTTCCAACTTAACATATGGTTTTAAATGGAGTAACTCATTTAATTTATATAGTGGCTTGGGAACTCTTAGATAGGCGATATGAAATAAGAATCTAACACTCGTCCTTGTGTGCAACCCCCGGTTTGCACGAATGATTTGACTACGAGAAAATTATAAGAAATGTGCAATCCCTGGCTTACACGGATGATTTGACAACGAGGGAATGAGAAACTCATAACTTTGGCTCTGATACCATGTTAGGAAGTTCCAACTTAAAACTATATGGTGTTAAGTAGAATAAATCTTTTAATTTATATAGTGACTTGGGAACTCTTAGATGGACGATGTGGGACAAAAATCTAACACCATAAATCATGGGATGAGACAATGAAGTTGTCAGTCTTATTCGGAGGTCGGCAAGAATTACCTTTGTCGAATGTTTTGTTGACCTTCACCAGTTTGACCACATGAGGTGGGACCCATAATCGTCGTGGCTGCTCAATCTGGATTATAGGTGGCTGGTTGGATTTAACCGTTATCCTAAAATAGGGGGTTTTAAGTACCCATTTGGCGGCTATAAGTTGTGGTTTAGAAATAAAATTTGGATTCTCCAAACTGCAAGGCAATTTCAAGACTCAAATTCTGTGCAACCAAACACCAGCTAAAGCTTTTTAGATTGACATGATCATGCAGCCTGAGAGAGTTAGAAAGTGGGTTGGACCATAAAACAAATCCAAGTCTTGAATTTTTTATTTTTACACAAATGTTTCAAGAATGTCAGAAAAACATATCAATACACCTAGCTTCAAGTACAAATGTTTCTGATTTGTAAAAAAAATACTATTATGATGAAATCCTCTGTCATCTACCTAGCTTCAATTATTGTTATTGTCTCTATATCATTTGAATTGTCTATCGATGACCCTGTATTAGTAGCATGTCTTTCCACAAAGAAACCAGGCTCTTTAGGTTGAGGCAATATTACTTCTTCATTACCTAACATAAACACAACAGACGACATGGTTGGCCTATCTTCCGAAAGCTTCTGGACACACAATAACCCCACCTGAATGAACCTTCGAGCTTCTGATACCTCGTACGAATCCCCCAAACATTCGTTCACCAGCTCAAAACCTCTCTCTTCCTTCCAAAGCAGTCATGCCTAACAAATAGCCATTTTTAATAGTTATAGAACACTTCAGAATAACAAATTTAGAGAGTATACTAGGGAAAAAAACAACTATTTTCTCAGGGGGTGGATAAAAAAATTATAGTGGCCGAGTATAACTATATTGATATACTATAAAATAACAAGTGTATAATTATAAATTAAGATTAATTTTATCAAAAAAAAATTCAGTTAATAAATTCAAATTTTATTAATTTATATCATATCTACTTTTTTTGGGTAGAAATATTTTTTGAATCATGAAAATTATTTTTTAAATAATTTAAAATGAGTAATGGAGGCCATTAATCTCATAGTGGATCCGCTCCTATTTTTCTTACATGTCCCAAAAGGCTGTGGTAGGGATTTTGGTGGCAAAAACCTCTGTTCCTTTGTCCACTCACTATCTCTAGCAAAAGCACCCACATGCCAAAGACATCGGATTTTGTAGAGAATTTCCCATCAATTGCATACTCTGAAGACATATAACCACTGCATAATTTTATTAATATATTTACATCTTAACAAGGATACACACACCCACACATGCACATAAATATGGGATTCACTATAATAATTATAAAACTTATTATGTTTCGATTACTCTTTTTGTTTTCCCACAAATTTGGTCTCCTTCAAATATTCTAGCTAGCCCGCAATCAGAAATTTTTGGGATCAGATCACCGTCTAGTAGAACATTGCTTGCTTTTAGATCCCTGTGAATAATTTTTAGTCTTGAATCTTGATGAAGATATAGTAGTCCTCTAGCAATCCCCATGATTATATCAAACCGTTTTCTCCACGCCAATAAATTGCTTCTCTTGTCATCTAACACACCGTTATGGAAAGTTTGAATGAAAAACATATAAGTCAGTCAATTACTCTTGAGTGAATTAGATAAAAAAAATTGTACCGAAGATGTAGTAATCCAAGCTTTTATTGGACATGTACTCGTAGATTAACATCATTTCTTCTCCTTGAATGCAGCATCCCAACATCCTCACTAGATTCCTATGTTGGAGCTTAGAAATCGAAACTATCTCATTCTTAAACTCTTGCAGACCTTGTCGTGATTTTTTCGACAGTCTCTTCACCGCTATTTCTTGTTTCATCGATAATTTTCCCTGCATATATCAATATTTCTATGTCTTACGGGTTTTGACACTTTGCACCCCTAAAGTTTGACCATTGTTTCACTTTGTCCCTGTAGTTTCAATTTGAACGCATGACACTTTGAAGTTTCGTGATAAACCCACTTCAGTCCAAATTAATAGATATATTACAATTTTGGATGACAAACATTCATCGTCCATGCACCTAACTATTTTTTATGACAACCTTAAGGACATTTCCATCATTTTCTTTTTCTCCTTTTGTAAATGTTCTATAGAAACGGCCTGCATATATATATATATGTATGTATATATATATATGTATGTGTGTGTGTGTGAATTCTGAGTATTTGGGTTGAAAAGAGAACGGGAGGAGGGAAAGAAGGAGACTGAAAATACTCATAAAGTCTCAGTCATATGTGCAGCAAGTTACTATTTTCTGTCCAAAATTGTAATGGGTATAATTATTTGGATTGTAGTGGGATGATTAGGAAACTTTAAGTTTTTTTTTTATTTTTTTGATATTATATGTTTAAATTAAAACCATGGGGACCAATGTGAGATTTTGGTCAAACTTCACGGATACGAAGTGTAAAAACACCATTGTCTTAAATCTACAATTGTAGAAGAAATTTTATTCACTAGGATATATGTATATATATATATATATATACATAGACAAGCGAATTTTACCTTGTAAATAGGACCGAAACCGCCTTCTCCAATTATGTTTGTGGGAGAAAAGTTGTTTGTTGCAGAGGCAATGGTTGCCAAATCAAACAAAGGCAATTCTAAGCTTTCCTTCTTCCTTTTCGCTTCTGCATAATTTATTAAAATCTTAAATTTAAAGAGAAGGTAAGAGTTCTAATATAAAAGGAGTTACATCTTCTCTTTGATGTTATCTTCATAAAAACACACCCGAAAACTAGGCCCAAAATTATCATCCCTGGAACAACGGAAAGTAATACAATTTTCCCAACTTTTCTCTTCCTGTGAACTGAAATATTGATATCTAGAGCACAAAAAGATGGAAAACAAATGTGGATTAATCTCTTTTTTCGGAATGTTGAAAAACTAGTAAATAATAATAATAATTATTATTATTATTATAATAATAAAAGTACTTGTACCGAATTCAGAAGCTGATAAGCGTATATAGATATCTTGATCACTGTCATTAACTCTAATCTCTCTGATATCAACCAAGTCTTCAACCCATATCAAGCAGCCACTGCCTCCACCACTAACGTAAGCATTTGCATATGCAGTGCAAGAACAGTTTTTCAAGCACTCGGCTCTACATTCACCCAGGTTCATGCTAGTGTTCACCCAAAACCTTAAAAGATCAGGCAACTTCACACTTTCAACTTTAAGGAAACCTTCTTCACTGTTACAACTCAAGTTCTCTTTTCTTACACACCCACTAGACCATTGAAGGACATCCCATTCTCTCTGCGATTTTGGGGTGAACCCGTGCAAACACTGGCATATCGGTGATTCATTGATTTTGCAAATGCTGTTAGCACCACAATGAGCATAATTATCGCAGGGGTCGTATGGTAAGGTGTAAATTAAATTCCATTTTCGATTTTGTTCATCCATTATGCCCCGGAGGAGCAAACCCGAAGGGTTCAAGCTCACTATGATGATGACTGAGTTGTTGTAGGACTCTGAAAGAGAAATCAGACGATCGCCGTTAAACTCGAATTTGCGTACGAAAGTTGATAGCCCGCTCAATCGTACCCCGTTCCACGTCCCACTTCGAAACAGTTTTTTGAATTCAGAGCTAACGACGGTTTGAGCCAGCCCGTGATTTTCAATTCTGTAACTGAAATTCCCGATCGATGGATCATCTTCGGTTCGCCACGATGTTAAGTATGAGGTTTCTGTCATCTTCATGCCCGGAAGCCGCGTTTGGGAAGGGAAATCGAAGCTTTGCCAAACGCGGTTTTCATGATCACTACTCGTGTCGAGAACGACGAAATTTCCATTGTCCAAAAATTTCCCAATCGGGTTTACCGCAATTCTTGAAAAATTTGAATGCCAAATAGCGAAACGGGTTTGATTGAAAAGACCCAGTTCGCCATTTTCGCTGATTGTTAAGGTTCCTCCAGAATCTGAAATCGGGTTGTTTCTGTTGGCGACCCAAACAACTACATCAGGGGTTGTTCTGAACCATATGCCGAGGTACCTGTTTTTGGAGTTTCCGGGAGAGAAAAATCCCAACGCGAATCTTCTGTTTGGGGAAAACAGATTATCGACATCCACTATGGATTTGTTCGGAGTGATTGTGTCTTGGGATATGGAGCATTGTAAGAAGACTGATGGATACAACAAAGCATAGAAAACAAAGTTTTTTGCGATCATTTCTTGAAGCAAAACTTGTCAGAAGTGGAATCTGAGAAGCACAAAATCATAGAAAATGTGTGTTTTCTTTTTGCAATGATGAGATGAACAAAGTAAAGTAAGAGAATAAAAAAATAAAGTGCTTAAAACTGATTAGATTAAGTATTTAATTAATTAAGTTTGTTTGATAAATATAATTAATATTATTTAATTAATTAAATTAACTTAAAAATTAAGTCAAAATGTGAGTAAAAAATTAAGTCAATACTTCTTTACTTATTTCATTTTACTTAATGCACTCCATTATTTTTCATTTAAAAAAAATTATATTTTGACTATTTTACCCTTGATCCCCTATGAGTATTTAATTAGAGTTAAGATTAATGAGAATTAGATTAATTTTGGATTATTTTATAATTTTAATTTTATTTTATATTTAAATTATTGTTATAATTTAATTTAAGCAATCAAACTACATAACAAAATACATAATATTTACATATTTTTGGTTAATTTCTATTTTTAATTTTAATTTAATTTTTTTTTAAAAAAAATGGCACCTGATTTTATTATTTTGTTCTCAATTTTATTTTTTTTTTTTCACATTATCTTGATTCAAAAGTAGTTATGTAAATTAAACATTTTTCAGCATACAAATTTTGTACTTATCAAACAAATAAAAAAAAAAATTCAACACTTAAATTTTCAGCACATTTTTCTCAAATAACCTTCTTAAATTTTTAGCACTTAAAATTTCAACACTTAATTTTCAGCACTTAAAAATTAAATCGTTATCAAACAAGTCCTAAGTTTGACCATATCTGTGGTTAAATAGGCAATAAAATCGCCCTTTTAGACATGTGGAAGCTGGCATACTTTTCTCGTTCCTGCTTTTTCGTCCCAGGCGAAGTAAAATACACGTGGTCTTTACCATGCATGGTTTTCCCCATTAGTCAGTCCATGTCAAAGGCAAGTTGGATTGATATTTATACTATCGTGATTATTATATACATATTTTTGCTAGTACTAAAAATTATTTAACCTAATTGTTATTTTACTCTTTAAATTATTAGCACATATCGAGATTTTTTTCGTTTTTTAACAATTTCTTTCCTCCGTTGGCTAGCAATGATTGTTAGTGCCAACGCTGGTGTTGTGTTTGAATTTTATCCTCTCTTTTTTATTCCCAAGCTCTAACCCCAACTCTGTTGGATCTGTGCAGATCTAGGTCCGACGAATTGGTGGTGCGGCTTAGGAGAGAGAAGAAAAAGAAGGAAGAGAGAAGTGAGAGAAAACCAGATGGGTGGTGCCGGCGGGGGCAGGTTGTGGGGTTGTTGGCGGGGGGAGGGATGGGAGTGTAGGAGGTTGGTTAGTGGAAAAATGGTAAAGCTAAAAGATTATTTTTAAAACATTTTGATTATTATTATTATTATTATTATTATTATTATTATTATTATTATTATTATTATTTATTTTTTAAACGTGATGTACATTTATCATTTATCAAAAAGAGATGTACATATAGAATTATCCTTATATTATTACAGGGGAATAGAGATCCTCGTATGTACTCTGATCACTCTGCTTTGATTATTCATGTTTTAGGCATTGATTCTTCTCATAGAATTAGGAGACTTTTTAGATTTGAGGCTATGTGGTTATCTCATCCTAATTTCCTAACAAGTCTTTAAAATTCGTGGTCCTCTAACCAAACTAGTTTGCTTGATAAAATTAATCAGTTTATGAAGGATATCATGATCTGAAATGAAGATGTTTTCGAAAATATTTTGTAGAACTAAGAATAACTTACTAGCCATGCTTATTGTGATTCTAAAAGCTAGAGAAATTAGATACTTGAAAAAAATTAGATGATTTGGAGAAAAATTTACGTCAAAAGTATAGATTGATTCTTAGACAAGAGGAAATATATTGATATCAAAAACCAGGATCCAACGGCCTACTCTTGCCAACAAGACTACAAAATTTTTCATATTGCTACCAACCAAAGAAAAAAAAGAAACAAAATTTTATCCCTCAAAGACTGTAACAATAACTGGGTTAGTGAATCTGAACTCATTAAAAATCTCGTTCAAGATTATTTTATCAATTTATTTGAAGAAGAAAAGTCAGGTCTTCAATGGCCCAACCAGAATAGATCCAATTTCATCACAAGGGAAAGAGATCGTACTTTTCTTACTAGGCCCCATTGTGAAAAAGAAATTAAAGTTGCCCTAAACAATACGCAAGATTTTAAAGCTCCTAGAATCGATGGTTTCCAAGCAATCTTTTTCCAGAAAAATTGGGACACTGTCAATAAGGATTTTTATGATTTTGTATTTAAATATTTTGTTGTTAAGAGTATGCTAGAAAGAAACAATAAAACTTTCGTTGCCCTTATTTCTAAAATTGATATGCCTGAAACAATTACGTAATTTAGGCCCATAGGCCTATGGAACTCTTCTTATAAAATTGTCACTAAAATTATTGTTATTAGGCATAGACCCTCCAGAAAGATATTGTTGGGCCTTTCCAAAGTAGCTTTATTATGGGTACGATGACTATTGACAACGTTATTATTGCTTAAGAAATTATCCATTATCTTAGAAGAACTAAAACAAAGAAGGGGGATTAATATTGAAAGTGGACCTTGAAAAAGCATATGATAGATTAAGCTGGGATTTCATTGAAAAAACTCACTTTTTCAATCTTTCCCAAGTTTGGATATATCTAATTATGAGTTGTTTAAAATATTCTTCCGTGTCTATTCTTTGGAATGGGGAACCTCTCCAAGAGTTTTCACCTTTTAGAGGCCTTAGATAGGGAGGCCCTTTGTCTTCTTATACGTTTATCTTGTGCATGGAAAGACTATCACACCTTATCATTGAAGACACGAAAAGAGGGAAATGAAAAGATATTAAAACTTCTAAGAAAGGACTAGTTATTTATCACATTTTCTTCGTAGATGATCTTATAATTTTCTCTAGAGGGGAGAAAAAGTGTTGTGATAATATATTGCGAACTCTTGATGTAATACCCGATAAATTTATATTTTTTAGATTATTATTTTATATAAATTTAATTTTTTTAGGATTGTTTTGTATATGTATGGCATAAATAATATTTAATAAATTTAGGGGAAATAAATGTAATTATTAGATTTAATATGAATTATTTTATAATTGAGGGAGGTTAGTGTAATTTTAAAAATCAAAATTGTAGGGAAAGCTTGTGGCTAGGATGGTGGGTCCCATGCTTTAGTGTAATTTATATATGGATTGCTTGTTGTGAAATTGGAGCGGGAGAAAATCGAAGCAAATGATGCAAGGCAATACACGTGGGCCCAACGTGTAAGGATATTATACTATATATATATTATCATGCATATATAGATGGAGAGGGCCAAGAGATTGAGAAGGGGGAGGGAGTAGAGAAGGTAGACGAAGCAGGAAACAAAAAAGGGAGGAGAAGGGACGCCGGAAAAGGGGCTAAGAAAGTAGTAAAAACAAAAAGTAGTTTTTTTTGCGGATTATCTATAATTTTCGAATCTCGGGTAGAATTTCTAAAATATATGTATTTAACGTTCCTATAATGTGAAATTTACGTTGTTATTGTTGTCAAATTTTAATTGTTAATTTTCATGAAATAATTATGAAATTATGTGGAAATCATGCTTGGGTATTTATTTGGTATATTAATTAAATACACGTATTAAAGACGTTGAAATTCTACTGAGTGTTGGTTTACAACCCCGCAGTCTTAATTGCAGGGCCGATGAAAGGGAAACGACGACCAAAATTTTGGTTGAATTTCTATTTAAACTTGTAATAGTTGTATTTATTATTCACCATTGTAAAATCGATTTAATCCATTGATAAATTATAAATTCGATAATTATCATTATTGCTGCCGCATTGTAAATTAAAATATTTTCTACAAAATAAATTATTAATTACTTGTCGCAGTCGCATTATAAAATTTATCAGATTTTATGAAATGAAAATTAGGTCATTCGATTTTAGTGTTAATTTTCTAAAGGGAGAAACCGCGTAACTGCCCTGGCCAAACCGAGTCGTTACAGTTGGTATCAGAGCGAGTTTGCGAGGGTATAAGGCTTGGGTTATGGCTATTTTATAGAAATGAATAAGAAAAAAGGCCACTAATTAACTGTTGGCATCAAGGTAATTTTAGCCAGCAAAGTTCATTAAAATTATATCAAAACTCAGATATCCATACACTGGAGAAGTTAGATGGACTTAAATTGCATCAACATAATTCTTCCGAGGTTAATTTCTATCAGACCCCATAATGTTTTGATGACAAACACTGAAACCCCTTCTTGTTTGGAAAATGGAACCGAGACCCCTTTTGACCAGATTCCAACATTAAGAAATTTATAATGACATATTTTCCCTTAAATGCCACATCACATTACAATGGTAATATACAATATGAAAACCAAAAAAAAAAAAATCGAATTGAAACAAAAAAAACTAGGAAAAATAAAAAGTTAAAAGAAAAATATGGAAAGTGGTATTTGTAATTTATGAAAATATAAGTTTAATCTATAGTTGTTTAATTTGTTAAGTGAGATAATCGGTCAATTTTATAGTTGCATGAGGGTTTGAAATTAATTTTAACGTATGCAAATTGACTTTGTATTTAGTTTAGTCTAGGGCTGTGCAAATAAACCGCTGGCCCGGCCCGGCCGAACAAACCGACCGGGCCAGGCCCGAAATTTTCGGGCCTTTGAACCATTTTGTTCAGATCGGGTAACACCCGATCCGAACTAGCGAAGCTCACGGTCGGTGGTCGGATTTCGCCGTCCATTACCCGCATAACACCCGACCCGAAGGAACAACGCGATAAATGGTCTCTGCTCTTCCTCACGTTTTAGGGTTTATTGTTTTCATAGAGCCGTGGCTGCAAATCCATGGATGACGATCATTTCCTTCTTCGTTTAGTCTTGATTTGACCGTTTATTTCATTTCCTCTTTATCTCGATTTCCTCTCTTCCTCATTTCGTTTCTCTTTCCGAAAAACTGATGGACCGACGATGAGAGACAGAAACGGGAACGGCGGCGACAATCGATCGATGACGGGGCTTTTGTTTCTGTTTCTTCTGTCACGATGAGAGACGGAAACGGCGGCGACAATCATGGACCAACGGTGAGTTCGATTTGTTCTTTGAGGTTGATGATTAGCAGTAACGTTTTTTATTTCGTTTTTGATTTCTGCTTTGATTTCTCTATTGAATCTATTGATTAGAGAATTGATTAGCCCATACCCGACCTTCCACCCGCCCGTAACCGCCCGACACCTGTCGAACCCGAAAATGACCGGATTTTGCTGTCCGACGGTCGGCCGACGGGTCACAGCTTTTTCCACCCGACAAGGTCGGGTCGGGTGGCGGGTCAGCACCATACCGGCGGGTTTTGACCCGTGCACACCCCTAGTTTAGTCTAATATATTTTGTTGATAGTGAGCACATTCCAAATTTCTGGGGATTGTTTTGTAATTTAATATAGCTTATCTAAAAAATTATGTACCATTTTGGGTTAATTTTGTGATTTTTGAGTCTTGAGATTATCTTTGTTATTAAATAAGGTGTTTAGTTAGTTTAAAAGTTTTGGGATTTGTTTCACAATTAATATGTGGCTATATGCAATATTGAGTATGAACATAATTTGATATTTGGCATAAATAATATTTGATAAATTTAGGAGACATAAATATAATTATTGAATTTAATATAAATTATTTTATAATTGAGGGAGGTTAGTGTAATTTTAAAAATAAAAATTGTAGGGAAAGCTTGTGGCTAGGATGGTGGGTCCCATTCTTTAGTGTAATGTATATATGGATTGTTTGTTGTGAAATTGGAACGGGAGAAAATCGAAGCAAATGATGCAAGGCCAATACACGTGGGCCCTACGTGTAAGGATATTATACTATATATATATATATATATATATATATATATATATATATATATATTATCATGCATATATAGAGAGAGAGGGCCGAGAGATTGAGAAGGGGGAGGGAGTAGAGAAGGTAGACGACGCAGGAAACAAAAAAGGGAGGACAAGAGAAGAAAATAGTAAATAAAAAAAAATAGTTTCTTTTGCGGGTTATCAACAATTTTCGAATTTCAGGTAAAATTTCTAACTCTTTTAATATATGTATTTAACGTTCATATTGTGTGAAATTTACGTCGAATTTTAATTGTTAATTTTTATGAAATAATTATGAAATTATTTGGAAATCAGGCTTGGGTATTTATTTGATATATTAATTAAATACACGTAATAGAGGGATTGAAATTCTACTGAGCGTCGGCTCACAATCCCACAATCTTGATTGTAGGGCTGGCGAAAGGGAAATAATGACCAGAATTTTGGTTGAATTTTTATTTAAAATTGTAATAGTTGTATTTATTATTCATCGTTGTAAAATCGATTTGATCTATTGATAAATTATAAATTCGATAATTATCATTATCATTATCGCCGCTGCATTGTAAATTAAAATATTTTCTATAAAACGAATTATTAATTATTTGTCGCCGTCGCATTATAAAATTTATCAAATTTCATGAAATGAAAATTGGGTCAATCGATTTTAGTGTTAATTCTCCAATAGGAGATACCGCGTAACAACCCTGAGGAAACCGGGTCGTTACACTTGATACCTTTACCAAATGCACTAGCCAAAGAATTAATCGTGCTAAGTCTAAACTCTTTTTTTCCCTTAATATACGCAAAGTGGAAGTCTAAAATATTAGGAAACTTGGAATTACCCTTACTGATGACCTTGAGATTTAGCGTGGAGTCCCATTAATTCATAATAGACTTAACAAGAAGAGTTTCAATCATGTCGTTGCGAAAATTAAAAAAAAAAAGCCAACTTCCTAGAAATCGATTTTTTTTTCAATAGTTGGGAGAACTACACTTATCAAATATGTATGCTTTGACATCCCAAATTACTCTAAGCGGATTAACCCCCTACTTCTGGAACTTTGTGATGAAATTATTCTGTCCTAAAGTTGTTAACCTGTGGACAAAATTCATGGACCCTACTCAATTTAGAAAAGACTTGGGTATGGATGTCCTGACTTGGATTGAGAAGCATATTAACGGAAGTAATCTTTTTTATGGAAGCTATCATCACGGGAGAGTGTTTAGAAACTCATCAACTAACCTCTTGGGTGGATGATTGCCAAAGATTTTTAGTAAAAAAACAACTATTTTATCCAGTTCACACCAAGAGAAGAGAACAGGTGCGCAAACTTCGTTGCGAAAAAGAAGCAAATGGAATAGTAGAACTGAAGATGATGGAGACATCGTCGAAACAGATTGAGATGATGGTGTTAGTCCGACATGGATAAAGAGGCTTTTGATAGAGACTGTTAGTTTTTTCTTTTTCTGTCATGTACCAAAAAAAAAAAAAGTGTAGGTATGACAGTAAAATAATTTACTTTTAAAATTTAAAAATATTTAAAAATTTATAATAGAGATAAAAAGATAAAATTAAATTAAATCTCGGCCACTATTTTCTATTCAAAAGCAAAAATAAATTATTTCTAAACCAAAAATATTTCAATTTCTTCAGTTCAATGTTGGGCCAAAATACTTGTTTGGACCTCAAAAATATTTTTGATTAATCCAAAAGTTTGGCATAAACTGGGCATTGGATTTGGGGATGTTTTACTCTCTCTCTCTCTCTCTCTCTCTCTCTCTCTATTGGACCGTTATATGCTGAATTTTATGTGTTCCAAACTCGTGGGGGGCGTAGCCCATGCCAAATAAAAGAGATTATCTAAAGTAGAGCTCATCATAATTATATAGAGGGATTTTGACACTTTGTACCCTTGAAGTTTGACCAAAATCTGGCTTGAGCTTCCATAATTTCAATTTGAACACATAGAACCTCAAAGTTTACTAATCATTCCACTACCGTCCAAGTTGTTTTATCGACTACAATTTGGACAGAAAATAATCACCTATCATGCACCTAACTATTTTAATAGGTTTCATGAGAATATCAGTCTACTCCCTCCCTCCCATTGTATTTCCCAACTAAATGCTCAAATATGTACAAGTAACTTCATATGATATAGTTTTTTGTAGGAAATTTTTAAGAGAAAAGGAAGAAATTGAACCCTAATTTCGATTTCTGAAATCAGAATTAAACAAAGAAGGAGAGAGAGAGAGAGAGCTCTTACCTGATCCAACTCGTCGGCGATAGAGAGAAAAGAGGATGGGAACAGAAATGTGTTACCAAATGTATTTTTGTACATCAATCCAAAAATTCTGGAAGTGGGAACAAGAATCAGGAATCAGAAACACTAACCAAACGGGGCTAAAGTTGTCAGTCCTATTCGGGAGTCGGCAAGCAATGCCATTGTTCAACATTTGATTGACCTTCACCAGCTCGACTGTCACGACCCGTCCTGGACACCTATCATCCCAGGACCGGCGTGACGACAATATGACATCACCAATTTCATATAAAATCTTCTTATACATTACATAATTACATAAATGTTCTATACAATTTCAACATACACTACATACATAATCTTTCGCTATCTTATTGTTCCTCTCTGACAACTCAACTCAAAAACCTCCCAGATGACTACACCTAATGCCAGTAGGGGACCGTCTCCTAAAGGATTCACCTGCGAGTGTATTGCCTTCTTAGTAAAAATCATTTTTAACATAGCAACAATACATTTCATAAAATCCAACTTTTAAATGGATCAAGCGTAAATAAATATAAACACCACACAGAGTTGGTAAAAATCTCTAGTATCAAATAAACAATGAAAGTAAAGCAGTATAATTCAGTTTCCAAACACCCAATCAATAATAAGTCACCCAGTATATATATAAAACACCCCAACTTAAACACACATCTCAATCCCATACCCACCGGCTAAGCCATAGTGATCGTTTTAACCTCACAATCGGGAGTTGCAACGGTACCGTAACCATCCGTAGGATATGCTTTCCTAGCGGACCTAACTGCGCAGATCACCGCCAACCAGATGTCTCCGGAGGCAAATAATATAAATCACCACATAACGCCAATCACTATATAGTAAATATCCATCTGTCGGACCACCCTCCGGACAAATTATAATATAAACTATGGTATAGTCAATTCAATAATATTATCACCAAATCACAAATAATTATCCCTCTGCCGGACCACCCTCCGGACAGACCATAATAATAATCACCACTTCAATAATATCGACAAAATCACTATTTCATCAATGCCGTGAAAATCACCTTTGTCCACCTCTTTTTAACAAAACCCACTTTTTAATTTAAAAATCATGTTTTTCCCACCTTTTTATGAAAACCACCAAATCCAACATATTATTTATAAAATCTTTCTTTTTAAACCCAAACATTTCAATGGAAATCCATTTTACCAACTCACCCACAACTGGCTTGATCCATATAATTTATAAAATTCGTACAGTTAAATAAACACATATCTCATCATATTTATATGAAAATAGTTTGGCAAGAAGGGCAGTATACTCACCTGATATCCGCTTTCATAAACTTTAACCGACTATCCCCTATCCGAACTCCGGTGCCTGCGAACCTAACGGTAACAGTACCTAAATTAATATTTTTGTATAAAAACAAACTAATCACACCATGAAATCCTAATTTCCTTAATTTTCTATTTCCCCTCTTTTATTACGAAATATAACTATTCAACTAGTATCGTTTCGTTACGGTTTACTATTTATAAACTTTATTCTTATAAACAACCTCAAGATTTATTATTTTCCTTTTATTACTCTAAGGTTAGAAAACTAAATTTAGAATTCACAAAATAAATTAGAAAGGTTACCCGTTCCGAACCGATCGTGGATTTCCCTAAAATTCCATGTATTTCTGATTCTGCTCCCCACCGCCTAAGCGACGTCACACCGCCTAAGCGAACGAGTGACTGCTTCTCCCTTTCTCTCAACTATACACTGCATTTTCACCGCCTAAGCGAAAATCCACCGCTTAGGCGATAAACGTCTTCCTCCTTCTGCTCTGTTTGAGATCTCAGTCACCTCTCTTCCTCTCTTTTCACCATCGACTCACATCCATACCACACAACACACACAAACCGACACAATCGTCGGCCACTGGACACTCACCAACAAACCTACCTTCCCTTCTCTCTCTTCTCTGTTTTTCTAACATCACACACATACACACACAGCAGAGGCGATCACGCACGCTACTCACCTACCCAAACCAGAAACAGAGCACAACACACACGTACTTGCACACAGTCGGCAGCGCAGAGCACCCTCTCATACAAATCGAGCAACCACTCTCACACAAGAAACACGCACACGTACCAACACCCACAACGGCACCTCACAACTGACATCTCTCTCTCTTTCTAACTTTCGACTGCCGGAAATGATCAAAACCCACACCACCGGCACATACACAGACCCGATCCGTGATCGCTCACACACACATACTAAGCACACAAAATACACACTCACACACACACCACCGTCGAAACCCATGCACACACCGCCTCACCAAAACCGAAACAGGAAACAGGGGAACACAAACAAACAAGCACACACACAACACACACATACACGCAGCACATACACACAACGAAACCCACAAGTCACCACCGGTGATTTCCACACGATCGGCAACATTACCCACCGGCGGATCTCTCTTTCTCTCTCACTTTCTCTCTCTTCTCGTTTTCTCTCGATCCTCCTCGCCTTCCCTCTTCCGTATGTATGTGTATATATATATATATATATATATATATTCTCAAAACAGCCGACCAAAACCCATGCCCCCCTTACCCCCTTCACCAAATCTCCATCTCTCTCTCTCTCTCTCTCTCTATATATATATATATATATAAATATGAAGATATTTTTTTGTAATATTACACCAACCTCCCCTTAATTTATGTTGGGGTAGAAATTAAACCCAAAATTATGTTTTAATGTTTATAAAAATTTCAATACACCCTCCTAAATTTTTATTCACATACTTAATATCGTAATCCACCCCGACATTTTCAAAATATTTTAAAACGCAACTTGAATTATTCGTATATGAAAAGTCGGGGTCTTACATCGACCACATGAGATGGGGCCCACAATTGTCGTGGCAACTCAATCTGGAGGACGGGTGGTTGGTTGGATTTACTCGTCATCAATTATGACGGGGTTTTCAATGTACCCATTTGCCGGCTATAATTTATGGTTCAAAAGTACAAGTTGGATTCCTCAAACTTTAAGGCAATCGAACTATAAAGTGGCTTGTGTTAGCAAATGATTGTCTTTCAATACTTTAAGTACAAATCACACACACACACACACACACACACACACATATATATATATATATATATATATTCACAAATATTGAATTTTTACATGCCTTCATTTTTAATTTTCAATTTCAAGACTCGAATTCCGCTCAACCAAACACCAGCTAAAGCTTTTTTAGATTGACACAATTGACATGAATCCTCTGTCCTCTACCTACCTTCGAGTATTGATATTGTCTTTATATGATTCGAATTGTCTATCGATGACCCTGTATTAGCAGCACGCCTTTCCACAAAGAAATCAGGCTCCTTAGGCTGAGGCAATATTGCTTCTTCATTACCCAACATAAACACAACAGACAACATGGCTGGCCTATCTTCCGGAAGCTTCTGGACACAATAATCCCACCTGAATGCATCTTCGAGCTTTTGATACCTCGTACGAATCCCCCCAAACATTCGTTCACCAGCTCCAAGCCTTTCTCTTCCTTCCAAAGCAGCCATGCCTAACAAATAGCCATTTTTAACAATTATAGATTACTTCAGAATAGCAATTTTAAAGAGTAGACTAGGAAAAAAAACAATTATTTTCTCAGGGGGTAGACAAAAAAGTTTTAGTGGACGAGTATAACTATATTGATACACTATAAAATAACAAGTGTATAATCATAAATTAAGATTAATTTTATCAAGTTTTACCAGTTAATAAATTCAAATTTTATTAATTTATATTATATCTACTTTCTTTGGATAGAAATATTCTCTCAATCATGAAAATTATTTTTCAAATAATTTAAAATGAGTAATGGAGGTCATTAATTCTATAGTGGATCCGCCCCTATTTTTCTTACATGTCCCAAAAGGTTGTGGTAGTGATTTGGGTGGCAAAAACATTTGCTCCTTTGTCAACTCACTATCTCTAGCAAAAGCAACCTAATGCTAAAGACATCAGATTTTGTAGAGAATTTCCCGTCAATTGTATACTCTAGAGACATATAACCGCTGCAAAATTTAATTAATATATTTAATCTTAACATGGATACACATACACACACACACATATATATTGGATTCACTATATTGATTATAAAACCTACTATGTTCCGATTACTCTTTTTGTTTTCCCAAAAATTTAGTCCCCTTCAAATATTCTAACTAGCCCGAAATCAGAAATTTTTGGGATTAGATCACCGTCTAGTAGAATATTGTTTGTTTTTAGATCTCTGTGAATAATTCTTAGTATTGAATATTGGTGAAGATAGAGTAGTCCTTTAGCAATCCCCATGATTATATCAAACAATTTTCTCCATGCCAATAAATTGCTTCTCTTGTCATCTAACACACCATTATGGAAAGTTTTAATGAAAAACATATAAGTAAATTATTCTTGCGTAAATTAGACAAAAAACATTGTACCGAAGATGTAGTAATCCAAGCTTTTATTGGACATGTACTTGTAGATTAGCATATTTTCTTCTCATTGAATGCAACATCCCAACATCCTCACTAGATTCCTATGTTGGAACTTAGAAATCGAAACTATCTCAATCTTAAACTCTTGCAGACCTTGTCGTGAGTTTTTCGACAGCCTCTTCACTGCTATCTCTTGTTTCATCGATAATTTTCCCTGCATATATCAATATTTGTGTGTCTTATGGGTTTTGACACTTTGCACCCCTGAAGTTTGACCATTACTTCACTTTTTCCCTGTAGTTTCAATTTGAACACATGACACCCTGAAGTTTCATTATAACCCCATTTCAGTCCAAATCAATAGATACAATACAATTTTGGATGACAAACATTTATCATCTATGCACCTAACTATTTTTTATGACTACCTTAAGGACATTTCCATCATTTTTCTTTCTTCTTTTGCAAATGTTCTATAAAAACGGTCTGCATATGTGTGTGTGTGTGTGTGTGTATATGTGTGTGAATTCTGAGTATTTGGTTTGAAAAGAGAATAGCAAGAGGGAAAGAAAGAGGCTGAAAATACTCATAAAGTTCTAATCATATGTGCAACAAGTGACTATTTTCTGTCAAAAACTGTAATGGATATAATTATTTGGACTGTAGTGGGATGATTAGCAAATTTGAAGTTTTTTTTTTGTTGATATTAAGGTGTTTTTTTTTTGTTTTTTTTTTTTTTTTTTATGTTTAAATTAAAACCATGGGGACCAATATGAGATTTTGGTCAAACTTCGCGGATACGAAGTGTCAAAATCCCGTTGTCTTAAATCTACAATTGTAGAAGAAATTTTATTCACTAGGATACATACACACACACACACACACACACACATATATATATATATAGATGCTCGAATTTTACCTTGTAAACAAGACCGAAATCACCTTCTCCAATCATGTTTGCGGGAGAGAAGTTGTTTGTTGCAGAGGCAATGGTTGCCAAATCAAACAAAGGCAATTCTAAGTCTTCCTTCTTCCTTTTCACTTTTGCATAATTATTAAAATCTTAAATGTAAACGAAAGGTAAGAGTTCTAATATAAAAAGGAGAATTTAAATTTAAGTTACCTCTTTTCTTTGATTTTATCTTTGTGAAGATCAATGAATAACATGAAAGAATCTAGAGAGAAAAAAGAAACGACGGCTAGGGTTTATTGTCTGTGAATAAAGAATACAAGAACACAATAAAAAATCTAGGAAAGAGAGACTTATATAGGCGTATAATGGAAAACCTAGAAAACAATTAAAAGATAATTTCACCCTTACTAAATAATAATAATAATAACAATAAACCCTGCTAACTCTAATATCCTCTCTCAAACTCACGATGTTGCTGCAAGTAGCATCAAGAATTTGCCAACCAAAAAACGAAAACGTGAAGTAGAATGCGACTTGGTGAACAAGTCGGCAATTTGCATGAATGATGACACAAAAGGCAAAGTAATAGTCCTATGTTGAAGATGATGACGAGTGAGATGACAATCGATCTCGATGTGCTTGGTCCGTTCATGAAAGACTGAATTGTGAACAATCTGAATAACACTCTTGTTATCATAATACATGGGAGTGGGATGAGAAAGAAAAACACCCATATCTGCAAGTAACCAACGCAACCAAACTATTTCGATGGTAGTGGATGCCATCGCACGATACTCAACTTCCGTGGATGATTTAGAAATAACGGCTTGCTTCTTGCTCTTCCATAAAATAAGAGAATCACCCAAAAATACACAAAAACCTTTGACAGACTTGCGATCTGTGGGATCACTAGCCCAATCAATATCAGAATAGGCATGTAGCTCCAAAGATGAGGTCAATGGAAGTAAGAGACTCTGAAAGAGGGTACCCCAAAGATACCGAAGGATACGAAGAACAACAGCCCAATGAACTATAGTAGGAGAAGTGACAAATTGACTGACGATATGAACAGCGTGCGTGGGCAATGTCTAGGCGAGTGATAGTTAGATAGACCAAACTGCCAACAATAGTACGATATAATGTAGGATCTGACAGAGAGGCACCATCCGAAGGTGAGTAGTGAACATTCACATCTAGAGAAGTATCAACAGTCCTAGTATCAGTAAGACGAGCACGCTCGAGAATGTCAGCTCCATATTTAGACTGAGAGAGAAGATAGCCTTTCAGAGAAAAAACTACTTCAATACCCAGAAAGTAGCGTAAAGCCCCCAAGTCCTTCATTTCAAACTGAAGAGATAATTATGATTTCAAAATTGCAATCCCATCAACATCATCAGTAATAATAATCATGTCATCCACATATAAAGATAGTAGAATACGACCGACAGTGGTATACTTTATAAACAGAGCGGAATCATGATTTCTTGAGTGAAAATCAAGCAAAGTAATCATGGTAGAGAACTTCTCAAACCAGGCTCGAAGAGCCTATTTAAGGCCGTATAGAGCTTTCTTGAGTTTGCAAACTTCTCCAGACTTATGAGCAACACCCGGAGGTGGAGTCATGTAAACTTCCTCTTGAAGATCGCCATTCAAGAAATCATTTTTAACATCCATCTGAGAAATATGCCATTGATGAACAGATGCAACGGCAATAAGAGTGCGAACAATCGTCATTTTTGCAACTAGCAAAAGTATCCTCATAATCCATACCATATTTCTGAGAAAATCCCTTGGCAACCAAACAAGCTTTGTACCACTCAACTGAACCATCAAACTTGGTTTTAATTTTGTAGGCCCAACGAGAACCAATTGGACTTTTACCCGAAGGTAAAGGTACCAAATCCCATGTATCTATCTTGTATAAAGAAGAAAGTTCCTCAACCATAGCCTGTTGCTAAAGAGGATCAAGTGTTGCTTCTTTATAGGATAAAGGCTCAGAGAGACAGTGAATAGAGACTAAAAATGAAGCAAATGAATATGAATAGCAAGAGTAAATAAAATCTGGTATATGAGTGGACTTACGAATACGCTGAGAATAGTGAAGAAGATAATCCACAATCTGAGAAGATTCTTGGTAGGCCGTCGGAGGGGAGGAGACTTTAGAAGTATCAATACCTACAGAGCTACCAGTGTCAACATGAGATTGAGACGCATGAGATGAGTCAATATCTGTAATGCATGGGTTTTGAGAAGGTAAACTATTTGTCATCAGAGAAAGGATCAATGGAAATGAGATCATATTTTGTCAAGTTGTGTGTACTAGAAGGAATAGAGAAAAAATGTATATGCTCAAGAAACACAACATGACGGGACACATATAGTTTTTGTGCAACTAGATTAAAGCAACGATATCCCTTTTGTCTCTCACCATAGCCTAGGAAGACACAAATGGCAGAGCGAGAAGATAACTTACTACGCTCTACTCTTGGTCGAAAAACAAAACAAGTGCACCCAAATACTCTTAAGTAGGAATAGTTGGGAGCACGACCATAAAACTTTTCAAATAGAGACAAACCTGAAAAATGAGAGGATGGGATCTTATTAATTAGGTTCACTGCAGTAAGTACTGTTTCTCCCCAAAATACACTAGGAACAGAGGCAGACAGTAAGAGAGAACGAGCAGCTTCAACATTATGCCTATGTTTCTTTTCAGCGACACCATTTTGCTCGGGAGTGTCAGTACACGAGGTTTGGTAAATTGTTCCATCTAGAGCAAACAAGTTAGTAAAATGATTATAAGTGTACTCCCCACCCAAATCACATCTAAAGCACTTGATAACAGCAGAATGTTGGGTCTTAACAAGAGCTCAAAATTTTTGAAAAATATCAAAGAATTCAGAATGACGTTTCAGATAAACCCAACAATATCGAGTGTAATCATCAATGAAGGAAACATAGTATCTGGACCCCCTTTTGTAGCAATCGGGGAAGGTCCCCACATATCAGAGTGAATCAGATCAAATGGTGCAAGAGAAGAAAAAAATACTTCGATTAAAAGGTAAAGTAGAGAATTTTGCAAGTTTACAACCATTACATTCAGAAATATCACAAACTGACAAATTCTGTAAGGATCCTTTAGATACTAAGTATTTTAAATGAGATGCTGAAACATGACAAAGACGAGAATGCCATAAATAAAAACTAGAATGTGAAGAAGTCAAATGAAAAGACAACAAGTCAACACCAGAAGCTACAACATCTGGTACTCGTAGCTCATCCGGTATATATAGTCCCCCCTACCTATGGCTTGTCCCAATCAGTTTCTGGAATTGCAGATCATGTACATGACAAGAGGTAGAAAAAAAAATAAACTGAGTAACCAGAATCACATAATTAGCCAACAGAAACGAGATTCAATGCAAGGTTGGGAATATGATAAACACTTGAAAGAGATAATCGAGATTTGACAACAGAACTAATACCTACTAATGGCATCGGAGTACTATCCGCAGTCCTAATAGATACAGATGATGTAGGGTTTAAAGAAGTAAATGATGACAAATCAGGTGATATATGATGAGAGGCTCCAGAATCTAAAATCCATATGGAGGAAGACATACCTGAAGAATTAGAGGGCGATAAACCAACAAAAGATGCAACGGATATGGCATGTGGTTGTGCGGTAAGGAACTTCTGAAATTGTTCAATAAGGGCCTCCATTGTGGGATTTGAAGATGTTGGGTCTCCAAAACTAAACGAATTTGATGATGACGGTACAGTTGCTGCAGTATTAGGCTGTGGAGACCTGTAAAGACGTTTTTGAAAACGATTATCAGATTTCCACTGGGAAGGCGGCTGTTGCTATGTTTTACTCAGTTTAGGGCATTGAGCCTTCCAATGACCTTTCTGCTTACAAAAGTTACATTCATAAAAGGGAGGCCTCGAATAGGGCTTGTTTTGATAATTAGGAGGTGGTTTAGAAGGAACTGCCAGAACAGATGGACTGGGTGATTGGAGAACCCTTGTGTCTGATTGAGACTTGAAGCGTATTTTCTCAGCTAATAATTCACTAACCATTGAGTCAACAGAAGGAAGTGGATTACGGTGTAAAATATTCCCATGAAGTCTCTCAAAATCATCACGTAACGCCATAAAAAATTGGACCAAACGTTATTCTTCTCTACGAGCAATGTACAGAGTACATGCTCGTAATTCTACAGATTCTGTGAGAGCTAATTGATCCCAAAGATCTGTCATAGCAGAGTAGAATTCTTGGATATTCATATCATTCTGCTTTAGTACTCGAATATCAGATTCTAATTGATATTATTTTGCAAAATTAGACTGTGTGTACAGCCTTGATAGATGATCTCAGACCTCTTTGGCGTACTCATACTTTGCCAATTGCATACCAATTGAATGTTCAACAGAATTGTTAATCCAGGTAATGATTTTCGAATTATTCGCATCCCAAGTGTCTAACGAAATTATATAATATTTAGTCCTTTTATCTTTTGGTTTAACCAACGTACCACTAATATAACCCCACATTTTTTTGCCTTTCAGAAAATTTTTCATTACATAACTCCCATATGAATTTTTTTTCCATTCAATCTCATAGCAATAGACTGAAGCGAATCATCCATTTCAGAAGCCATTACAAATACCAACAAACGAAAGCACAAATCTAATGCAATGGAGAAATAAAATCAAATGCCAAAAACAAATCGATGATTCGCTGTAGAGAAAACCAAATCAAAGTTGCACGAAAGCCAAAACTGTACGAAAATCAATGAATAACATGAAAGAATCTACAGAGAAAATAGAAATGACGACTAGGGTTTATTGTCTCTAAATAAAGAATACAAGAACACAATAGAAAACCTAGGAAAAAGAGACTTTTATAAGTGTACAATGGAAAACCTAGAAAACAAGTAAAAAATAATTCTACCCTTACTAAATAATAATACACTATGATAATTCAATTCCCATTTGTTAAATTCGAAGACCAGTTGACAGACATTCTTACAAAAGCTATATGTAGCCAAAACTTCTACAATTCACTTGGCAAGTTGGGCATCCGAGATACATATGCACCAACTTGAGAGGGAATGTTGGCATGAGTTGTATGATTACAGCTCATATCAAAGATCCTGTTCACTAGCCATGTTTCAGATCTGATCTTAAATGCACCGAAAAGGCTCATTAAATGCTTATTCACGCCTTGTTTGTTCTTGTATTGTATATATATGTAATGTGTTGTTGTATTAAAAATGAATTAGAAATGAAATCTTCTATACTTATTTTTAACATAGTCCATATCAAATGCAAGTTCAGAATTTAAAGGATTCATATTTATAATATTGTGATTCTAATATACATATTTTTGCTCGTCCTAAAAATTATTTAACCTAATTGTTATTTTACTCTTTAAATTATTAGCAAATATATTCTTTATTTTTATTTTTATTTTCATTTTTTACAATTTCTTTCCTCCTTTGGCGAGCAACCAATGTTAGTGTCGGCACTAGTGTTGTGCCGAATTTTATCTTCTCTTTTTTCTTCCCAAGTTTTAACCCCCAAACCTGTCGAATCTTTGCAGATCCGACGGATTTGGGGTGGGGGCAAAGGAGAGAGAAGAAAAAAGATGAAGAGAGAGAAAACTAGATGGATAGCGTCGGCGGGGGGCAGGTTGTGGGGGGTTGTTGGCGGGGGGAAGGGATGGGAGTGTAGGAGGGTGGTTAGTACATTTTTAAGAAAAACTAGAGGGTTGAAAAGAAAAAAGGTAAAATTATTTTAACAAGGCTAAAAGATTAGTTTTAAAATATTTTTGATTTTTTAAATAAAATGTACATTTATCAAAAAGAGATGCACATATCGAATTACTCTTATATTATTACTGAGGAATAGAGATTCTCCTGTGGCATCATATTGATTTTTTAATTTATAAGCATAAAAAAATACTGAATAAAAAATGATCAGTTAAATTCAGATGTAAATTTAAAGGGTATAGAATATAATTTAATTTAACCATACTAGAAGGGGATGTGGGGGAAATTGTGCCTCATACGTACTTTGATCACTCTGCTTTGATTATTCTCATAGAATAAGGAGACCCTTTAGATTTGAGGCTATGTGATTATCTCATCCTAATTTCCTCACAATTCTTTAAAATTCGTGGTCCTCTAACCAAACTAATTTGCTTGATAAAATTGATCAGTTTATAGAGGATATGATGATCTGAAATAAAGATATTTTCAAAAATATTTTTTAAAACTTAGAATAACTTACTAGCCATGCTTACTGGGTTTCAAAAAGCTCGAGAAATTAGATACTCGGAAAAACTGGATGATTTGGATAATACAATTTTTTTTTCTTTCATATTGCTACCAACCAAAGAAGGTAAAGAAACAAAATTTTATCCCTCAAATATTGTAACAATAACTGGGTTAGTCAAACTGAACTCATTACAAATCTCGATCAAGATTATTTTATAAATTTATTTAAAGAAGAAAAGTCAAGCCTTCAATGGCCCAACCAGAATGGATCCAATTTCATCATAAGGGAAAGAAATCATACTTTTCTTACTAGGGCCTATTGTGAAAAAGAAATTAAAGATGCCTTAAACAATACGCAAGACTTTAAAGCTCTTAGTCCGATGGTTTCCAAGCTATTTGTTTCAAGAAAAAATGGGACATCATCGGTAAGGATTTTTGTGATTTTGTATCTTAATGTTTTGTTGATAAGAGTATGCTAGAAAGAAACAATAAAACCTTTGTTGCCCTTATCCCTAAAACTGATATGCCTGAAACAATTACCCAATTTAGACTCATAAGCCTATGCAACTCTTATAAAATTATCACTAAAATTATGGTTGTTAGGCTTAGACCCTCCTGAAAGATATTGTTGGGTCTTTCCAAAATAGCTTTATTCTGGGTAAGATGACTATTGATTACGTTATTATTGCTCAAGAAGTTATCCATTATGTTAGAAGAAATAAAAAGAGAGAATGGGGGTTAATATTGAAATTGGACCTTGAAAAAGCATCTGATAGATTAAGCTGGGATTTTATTGAAGAAACTCACTTTTTCAATCTTCCCCAAGTTTAGATATCCCTGATTATGAGCTGTATAAAAAATTGTTCTGTGTCTATTATCTGGAATGAAGTACCTCTCTAAGAGTTTTCACCTTCCAAAAGCCTTAGACAGGGAGACCCTCTATCTTTTTATATATTTGTATTGTGCATGGAAAGACTATCACACCTTATCATCGAAGACACCAAAAGAGAGAAATGGAAATATATTAAAACTTCTAAGAAATGACCAGTTATTTCCCACATTTTCTTCGTAGATGATCTTATAATTTTCTCAAGAATGGAAGAAAAGTACTGCAATAATATATTGCGAATTCTTGATACCTTTACCAAATGCACTAGCCATAGAATTAATCGTGCTAAGTCTAAAACTTTTTGTTTCCCTTAATATACCCAAAGTGGAAGCCCGAAATATTAGTAGGAAATTTGGAATTACCCTTATTGATGACCTTGAGATTTAGCTTGAAGTCCCATCAATTCATAATAGACTTAACGTGAAGAGTTTCAATCATTTCCCTGGGAAAATCCAAAAAAGGCCAACTTCCTGGAAATCGAAAAATCTTTCAATAGCTAAGAGAATTACACTTATCAAATATGTCTGCTCTGACATCCCAAATTACTCTAAGAGGATTAACCACCTCCTTCTGGAACTTGTGACGATATTGATTAAATTAACTGAAAGTTCATATAGGGTGATACGGAATCTCAAAAAAAAAAAAAATCATCTTCTTAATTCGAATTATGTTTACCAACCCAGCGAGTGGTGGTGGTGGGGGGGGCTTGGAATTAGAAAATCGAGAAACACAAATTTAGACTTTCTGGCGAAAGTAGAATGGAACTCAATTTCTAAAAAGAACAACCTATGGGTGGACATAATGAAGAGTAGATATGATATATAGAACAGTCCCAACTCCTAAAAAAATAAACTGCATAGTTCTCGTATCTGGAGAGGCATCTTCAAAACAAGAGTTGTTGACTAAAGGAATTAA
This sequence comes from Eucommia ulmoides, assembly GCA_016647705.1. NCBI lineage: Eukaryota > Viridiplantae > Streptophyta > Magnoliopsida > Garryales > Eucommiaceae > Eucommia > Eucommia ulmoides. Next base: position 1,884,337 of record CM028326.1, on the reverse strand, counting down.
ATGGAAAGTGGGAAATGATGCCTCCATTAATCTATGGACGGATTGGTGGTGTGGAGATAACCCCCTCGGAGATGAGAGAACTCCAAATTTGTACAATACGAGAGTCTCGAACATCATTGATAAATCTGAAAAATTGGTACCTCTTGCCCATTCTATATACCTGGTTTCAGATAAATTGCAATCTATTGGAAAAATGAATCATCCCAACCTTCTCCTTGAGGACATATTGATTTGGACCCCAAAAAACTCACTAGGTCAACCTACTGCTTAGTAGAAAATAATGAAAATCCGAAAGAGCTTTCTCAATGGAATTGGATTTAGAAACTCAAAATTCCTCAGAATATCAAATTCTTCTTGTGGATAACGTACCATAGATCATGAATAATAAGATTAAGGTTGATAGGCCTGATAATGCATCACCTTTTTGTCAAATGTGTCATAAACCAAATTGAATGCATTGATCATGCTCTTAGAACATAGGCCCCAAAGTTGCTAGTCTGTGGACAAAATTCATTTGACCCTACTCAATTCAGAAAAGACTTGGGTATGGATGTCCTGACTTGGATTGGGAAACATATTAAAGGGAGTAATCTTTTTTGTAGAAGCTATAACGCTCATCACAGAAGAGTGTTTAGAAACTCATCAACTAAACTCTTGGGTGGACGATTGCTAGAGATTTTTAGAGAATAACAACCATCTTATCCAGTTCACACGAAGAGAAGGGAACGAGTGCGCAAACTTCCTTGCGAAAAAAGAAGCAAATGGAATAGTGGAACTGAAGATGATGTAGACACCGTCGGAAGAGATTGAGACGATGGTGTTGTCCAAAATGGATAAAGAGGCTTTTGCTAAAGACCCTTAGTGTTTTCTTTTTCTGTCGTGTACCAAAACAAAACTGTAGATGTGACAGTAAAATAATTTACTTTTAAAATTTAAAAATATTCAAAAATTTAGAATAAAGATAAAAAGATAAAATTTAATTTTGTTGTTAAATCTCGGTCACTATTTTCCTTTCAAAAGCAACAATAAATTAATTATAAACCAAAAATATTTTTCCCTTCTGATTTTTTGTTCAAGGACAATTTCTTCATTTTCATGTTGGGACAAAATACTTGTTTGGACCTCAAAAATGTTTTTGCTTAATCCAAAAGTTCAACATAAATTGGGCGTTGGGTTTTTTAGGCCCTGTTTGGTTAGTGTTTTCATTTCAATTCAACCCAACCCGACTCAAAAATTTTGGAATTGATTTTCGGGAACGCGTTTGGTAACACACTCTACCCAACCCAACCAAAAAAATGAGAATTGATTCTCAAAATTCTAAGGAAATGAAAAACAATTTTTTTTTGTACCCAAAAAACTGAACTGAACTTTAGGGACACGCTCGAAATTTTTGTAATTGTTAATGAAATCCCTTACTCAAACTTCATCCCATGCATTTTGAAAACCTTTTATTTTTTGACATTTCTAATGTCTTTAGTTCCTCCTCGCCATTCTCTTCCGTCTTCTCTTTGCTGAACTCCTCATCGCCAGTCGCCGTTCACCACCGTCGAAACCATCATCCTCGTCTATCCATCATCGTCTTGGTTGTCTCTCCATCGCCTTCGTCGTCTCTCCATCGCTATCGTCTCTCCATCACTTTTGTCGCTACCATTCGAAATTAGAGAGGGATTGGAGTGATGAGTTGTTGTTCTTCAGCTCTTCTCTAGTTCGCCACCACCGAAACCAATCAACGATAAATCGATGAATGGAACTTCAGCTGTCCTAATCGATGATGAATCGATGAACAAAATCGATTGGGCAGCTAGGGTTCGTGAATGAAATCAATTTCGTTGCTTGTTAACGAAATCGATTTCGTTCAAGAATTCGATTTCGTTAATGACTTCATGAGTGATTCATTTTCTATTTCGTCAACGATTTCATCAACGAATTTGATTTCGTCAATGATTTTGTTCAGGAATTCGACTGCAAGTTTTGATTATGAATTTATGCTATAAACTAGTGTATGATTTGCATGTTTTTCTGAATGATGGGCTTGAATTTGGTGCATTTGGTTCAAGTTCTAATGTTAACTAGCTTTTATCAGGGCTCAACAGGCTTTTGCAATCAATTGCTTATGAATATATATTTCAAACAAGGACTTTTGGAATCCCACTGCTAATCCCCTGGATGCAGGAAGTTCTTGTGAAGTTTTATAATATGCTGGTGTTCTATAGCAGCAGACAGTGTGATTTGATAGCAGCCAGTGTTAATTGGTTGTTGTTAAAGTCTTATTCTGGTCCCGAGTTTTTGCTGCGGTTTTTTATCATCTTTGATATTGGCATGTTGTATGTTCGATGCTGATAGTATGATACAACTAGTTTTTCTGCAATTGGTATGTTGTCTCTATTTCTGTTTGTGCAGGCAGTTTTTTGCTAGAGGCTAGGGGTTTGGCCTTTTGGCGCAATTTCTATTTCCTTGTTTCTGTTTTGTTGCTTTGCTGCTTTTTTATTTGTTTCCTCATTGTTGGTGGTTCTCCTCATTTGTTAGAGGATTTACTTGATGTATCGGTCTCTTGTGTATCTCTAGGGGTTTTTAATTCCTCCAATTAATATAATCTTATTTTCTTTAAAAAAAATGAAAAGAAGAAGAAAAAATTATAAAGTTTGGTTAAGTTGTTTAGAATTGTTTTCATAAATTCTCTGATTTGGTAATTTTTGTTTGGATGATTTTTGTTTGAATGAGAAAACAGTTCCAGAATAATGTGGTTACCAAACGCGATTCTGTTCCCAGCACAAAAACAAAATTTTTCGTTACCAAACGCCACCTTAGTTTCTTTCTCTCTAGACTCTCTATTGGGCCGTTATATGATGAATTTTACGTGTTCCAAACTTGTGGGGGCTTAGTCCATGCCAAATAAAAGAGAGTATATAAAGTAGAGCTCATCATAATTATATAGAGGGATTTTGACACTTTGTACCCTTGAAGTTTGACCAAAATCTCGCTTTAGCTTCCATAATTTCAATTTGAACATATAGAACCTCAAAGTTTATTAATCATTTCACTACCGTCCAAGCCGTTTTATCGACTACAATTTGGGCAAAAAATAATCACCTGTCATGCACCTAACTATTTTAAGAGGTTTCATGGGAATTTCAATCCACTCCTTCCTTCCCATTCTCTTTCCCAACTAAATGCCCAAAGATATACAAGTAACTTCATATACTATAGTTTTTTTCTAGAGAATTTATGAGGGAAAATGAAAAAATCGTACCATAATTCTGATTTCTAAAATTGGAATGAAACAAAGGGGAGAAAGAGAGTGAGAGAGTTATTACATGTTCTTGCTCGTCGACGATGGAGAGAATAGAAAAGACAGAGAGAGATGGAGAGACACCATTACTGCTCGTCGGCAATGAGAGAAGAGAGAAGACATAAAGCGATGGAGAGGCACTGCTCGTTAGTGGAGAGAAGAGAAAAGACATCGATACAGAGAAGACAAGCACGAAGGTTGGGAATGAATGGGATCAATGAGAATTCATTTACATTTGAAAAAATGATGAGTGTGTCCTAGGATTGAGAATAAAAGAATGGGAGTGAAAAGAATCAACTATTTTTTGTTTATCACATTCTTATGGATATCATGAATTAATCCCAAAATTTTGAGATGGGATGAAAACAGAAACGTGTTACCAAATGCATTTCTGTACGTCAATCCCAAAATTCTGGAAGTGGGAACAAAATCAGGAATCGGAAATACCAACCAAACGGGGTTGAAGTTGTCAGTTCTATTCGGAAGTCGACAAGAAGTGCCTTTGTTCAATGTTTGGTTGAGCTGAAGTTGTCAGTCCTATTCGGAAGTCGGCAAGAAGTGCCTTTGTTCAACTTCACTAGCACGACCACATGAGGTGCGGCCCACAATCGTCATGGCCGCTCAATCTGGAGGACAGGTGGCTGGTTGGATCTACTCGCTATCAATTATGATCGGGTTTTAAATGTACCCATCTGTCGGCTATAAGTTGTGGTTCAAAAATACAATTTGGATTCTCCAAACATTAAGGCCATCGGGCTATAAGGTGGCTTGTGTTAGAAAATGATTGTCTTTCAATACTTTAAGTACAAATCAAATATATATATATATATATATATATATATATATATATTGAATTTTTACGTGCCTTCATTTCTAATTTTCAATTTCAAGACTGGAATTCCGCACAACCAAATACAAGGTAAATCTTTTTTAGATCAACGTGATCATGCAATGTCAAAAGATTAGAAAATGGATCAAACCATAAAACAAATCGAAATCTTAAAATTTTGTTTTTGACACAAATGTTTCAAGGATGTTTGAAAAACACATCATTAGCTCTTTTGAACAAAAAATACTATTATGATGAATCCTCTATTCTCTACCTAGCTTCAAGTATTGTTATGGTCTCTATATGATTTGAATATTTTGTTGATGATTCTGTATTTGTAGCGCACCTTTCCACAAAGAAACCGGGCTCTTTTGGCTGAGGCAGTATCGCTTCTTCATTGCCCAACATAAACACAACAGAAGACATGGCTGGCCTATCTTTCGGAAGCTTCTGGACACACAATAACCCTACCTGAATGCACCTCTGAGCTTCTGATACCTCGTATGAATCCCCCAAACATTCATCCACTAGCTCCAATCCCCTCTCTTCCTTCCAAAACAGCCATACCTAACAAATAGCCATTTTTAAAAGTTAAAAACACTTCAGAATAGCAATTATAGAGAGTAAAATAGGGGGGGGGGGGGGGAAATGGCTATTTTCTCAAGGGGAGGACGAAGAAAATTTAGCATTTTATAATGACTAAATAAAAAACTAATAAAATTTTCATAAATAATCATAAAAATTAAATATATATGTATAAGTTAACTATACTAATATGCTATCGAATAATCATAACTAAAACAAAAAAAGTCCTCACTGGGCCCAAAGTGGATCCGCCCATGTTTTTCTTACATGTCCCAAAAGGCTATGGTGGTGATTTGGGTGGCTAAAACTTCTGTTCCTTTGTCCACTCACTATCTCTAACAAAAGCACCCCCATGCTAAAGACGTCGGATTTTGTAGAGAATTTCCCGTCAATTGCATACTCAGGAGACATATAGCCGCTGCATAACATTATTAATATATACATATCTTAACAATGATAACAAAAAGAAAAAGGAAAAAAGAAAAAGAAAAAAGTTGGATTAACTATGATAATTATAAAACTTACTATGTTCCGATAACTCTTTTTGTTTTCCCATAAGATTGGTCCCCTTCGCATATTCTAGCTAACCCGAAATCAGAAATTTTTGGGATCAAATCACCGTCTAGTAGAACATTGTCTGCTTTTAGATCCCGGTGAATAATTCTAAGTCTTGAATCTTGGTGAAGATAGAGTAGTCCTCTAGCAATCCCCATGATTATATCAAACCGTTTTCTCCACGCCAGTAAATTGATTCTCTTGTGATCTTATACACCATTATGCAAAATTTGAATAAAAAAACTTATAATTAAGCAAATTATTTGAGTAAATTAGACAAAAAAGAGTGTACCGAAGATGTAGTAATCCAAGCTTTTATTCGACATGTACTCATAGATTAACATTCTTTCTTCTCCTCGAATGCAACATCCCAACAACTTCACTAGATTCCTATGTTGGAGCTTAGAAATCGAAACTATCTCATTCTTGAACTCTTGCAGACCCTGTCTTGAGTTTTTTGACAACCTCTTCACTGCTATTTCTTGTTTCATCGATAATTTTCCCTGCATATATCAATATTTTTATTGTCTTAGGGGTTTTAACACTTTGTACCCCTAAAGTTTGACCGTTATTTCACTTTATCTTCATAGTTTCAATTTGAACGCATGACACCCTAAAGTTCTGTGATAATCCCACTTCAATCCAAATCAATAGCTACATTACAATTTTTGATGGAAAATCGTCACTTGTTATGCACTCAACTATTTTTTAGAGGAACTTTGCGGCATTTCTAGCATTTTGCTTTGCCTATATTTTTGAATTCTGAATATATGGGAAGGAAAGAGAAGGAAAGGAGAAATAAAGATACTAAAAATGCTCATAAAGCCTCTTCAAATAGTCACATGCATGAGAAGTGACTATTTTTCTGTCCAAAATTATAATGGAATAATAATTTGGACTGTAGTGGGATGATTAGCATACTTTGAGGTGTTATATGTTCAAATTGAAACCATGTGGACCAAAGTGATATTTTGGTCAAACTTTAGGGTACAAAGTGTCGAGTATATATATAAAACAGGACGGGTATATTTTTTAGGTTTCCCAAAAAGGAAATCTGGTGAATATATATTGCAAAAAGGAAACTAGGCTAATATATATTAATTAATTATTGTAAACTAATGTGGAAACATTAAAACGGAAGCGTACCTTTCTGATTTGGAAGACTCGTTTACGACCTGTTCTTTGTTTCTTTTCTCGTTGGTAAGAAAAATATTAATAGAGTATTTTCGAATAATATCCTCACATTCATTAATCAAGACCACTCAAATTTTTTAAAATTTGATTAGATTAAAATTTTTAATGGTATCAATACTTATTTATAGAGTGAATTTCAAAGGGTGTATCTGTCCTAATGGGTATTTACTGTATAGAAGTAATTTTTAAGACCAAGAGGTGTGCTTATTCACATGCTAACTATTCATAGAAATTGGGGCCTATGGAGACACTCTACGAGTCGACTCGACCCACTCCATAATGTAACGGTTATGCATGTAGATAACATATTCTCATGAAAGGAAATCAGGTTGATATAACTTTAATTAGTTTTCTCTCTCTTAGCGGGCGCTCTCTCTCTTGGTTATACTGAAAAATACATATATATATATATATATATATATATATATATATATATATATATATATATATTAATTATGCCTGAATTTCAAAGACAGGGATATATTAATGGGTTTTTCCTCTAAAGATCCTATTTTAGAATGGGACAACTTTTTAAGTCCTATACAATTAAAAACAACTTTTTAGATCCTCTTTTGGAAAAAAAATTGCTTGAGAGTCATATTCATATTTTGTAATGACAAAATTACCCCCTCTCTCTCTGCAGGCGGTGGGCCCCGCCGCCTCTCTCTCTCTCTCTCTTTCCTCTCTTCTCTCACCGCTCTCTCTCTCTCTCTCACTCATGGTTTGGACCCAAAAAAGGGGCCCACTCCATTTTCTCCTATTTTTATTTTATTCCCTTTATTTAGCATTATTTCAATTTCAAACCCCAATTTTTTTATTTTTCAATTTCACACCTTTTTCTTTATTCCATTTTTCTTTTTTCTTTATTTATTTTTATTTTTGGAACATTTCATTTGTTCCAAATTAAGTAGATATATACTAAAAATAAATTAAGGAGATATCTACTGAAAATAAATTAAGTAGATATCTATTAAACATTACATAACTCACTGTGTTTCTACGAGACTTGTAGGTGAAATTAAGTAGATATCCAATGAACTAAAAAATATCACAAAGTACCACTTACATTGTTCTTCAAGAGACAATTTTTTAAGGACTATCATTTGTTCCAAAAATACAAAAAAAAAATGGAATAAAGCAAAATGTGTGAAATTGAAAAATAAAGAAATGGGGTTTTGAAATTGAAATAATGCTAAATAAAGGGAGTAAAATAAAAATGGGAGAAAATGGAGTGGGGCCTTTTTTTGGGTCCAAACCATGAGTAAGAGAGAGAGAGAGAGAAGAGAGAGAGAGAGAGGGGCGGAGGGCCTGCCTGCCCAATGCACAGCGCCAAAGAGAGAGAGAGGGGGGGCGGGGGGCCCACTGCACAGCGCCAGAGAGAGAGAGGCAGCAGAGCCCACCGAGAGGCATGGATTTGTAAATTACAAATATTCTGAGGAGCAAAATAGGCAATCCGATTTTCATAGGGGTTTTGGGATGATCCAAAAACCCATGGTCCTTGAAAAGTTGTTTTTTGGTCATTTGGGACTGCAGAAAAATTTTCCCTATATTAATTAGTTCTCTGTCTGTCTGTCTGTCTGTCTGTCTCTCTCTCTTTTCTCACACGTTGTTTACCCTTTGTAACCCTAAACTCAAGCAACTCTCTCCTTCTCTTCATAACCCTCTCCGATCCACAAACCTCCTGAACCTCAATTGTCGCCGGGACCGCCACCACCACCACCAAGGTATAGAGCTCGATTTTAGGGTCGCCGCTTCCTCACCTTTAGTCACGTCGGCTTGCTCACCTCTCGCTTGCCCTGCGCCTCCCATAGCCGCAATCCTATTCTTGATGTCCATCTCAATCTTGGCCTCGATCTCGCCATCGGTCGCGCTACAGACTTTCACCAGATCTCTCTCTCTCTCTCCCTCTCTCTCTCTCTCTCTTGGTCCTGCCCTCCACCACGACAGGTAACTCTCTCTCTCTCCCTCTCTACCAGACCACCGTGCCTCTTATGAAATCCTCCATTTTTTTTATTTGATTGTGATTTGGCCAAATCTAACTTCTATTTGGCTGGATTTGAAATGAATTTCTCTGTTTTTATTCTAGATTTGTTTGATTGGGTATGATTTGGTATGAATTCTTCGTTTGATTTGTTAATACGCTTTGATTTGTCATGATTAAATCCTCCCTTTCGTTGATTTGGTTGTTATTGGGAATCAAAATGTTAGTGGAATTGATTCGCGTATGTTTGTTATGGATTTGTTTCTATCTAAAGCAATTTTATATATGTTAAAAAAATAATAATTTTTCATTGCTTGGTTTAATTTCTCTGTTTGTGAATAATTGCTTTAGTTGGTTTTGTTTATTCAGTGTTCCTGTTCCCGACTTGCTGTCTTTTTTCCAAATTTCTATTTCTGTTCCCAGCTTTCTATTTTTTTTTCTCGACTTTCTTTTCTTTTCTCATATAGAAGTAAAAAAAATCAAGAGTAGATATTTTTTTTTAGAATCCTAACTAATTATTCTTCATTTCATCTATGTTGATTTAATCTATTGATTTACTTATGTTACCATTATTGTCTTTGAATTGACTGTTGAATTATCTTATTATCTATATAGTAAATTAGAACCTTATGTGTTGTTTATATCTTTAAATCTCAGGTAATATCATACGATCTGCTCTTGGATTGAGAACGAGTACTAGGTTAGAGTTGAGTGCGGAAAAAAATCTTTTATGAGTAAGGTTTTTTTACACAAAATTGTCCTGTGAGAGAATATAGAATGACTAAAATTATAAGTGCTAGACATTTGCAAAATTATAGATACAAAATTAGTAAGAAGGATATAATTCATCAAATATATGATGGATGTATTTGTAATTCATCCAGAGTATTATTGTAATTGTAATTGTCTCAACTTATTGTATTTAAATTTCTACTGAAAAATTTCAAATTATTATAGATTAGTTGTCAATTTTTTGTTTGATGTTTGAGACATCTTATTTTAGCAATGTCTTGGGTAAGTTTTGTTTTATGATTTAAATTTTATTAGATTATTGATGTTAAATTGTTAATTAGTATTGATATTGAAATGAAATAGGTACAGAATATTAGTGTCGATTGTTAATTATTATAAATGTTATGATGAAATAGATGTTGAATGTTGTATGCACAGAAAATTATGTTAATTTTTTGTTTTTGTTGTTTTATTGTTGTGCCTTCAAGCACAAGTTATACGCTAATGTGTGTGCGTATACATATATATCATGATAGATTTTATATCTTAAATCTTTTGAACTGTTGGATCAATTTTAGATCCCACGATTGAGAACAATTAACATTTTAAACCCTTATATTGTTATATCATATGATATATCTAACAATATCATGAAATATCTCACAAAAATTTCAGTCAACCCATTATCATTTTTAGTCAAATACCACTTAGTTACGTTATAGTTAAAAAGTGGGTTAATTATACTTTACCCCATGTAGTTAGGCCATTTTGCACTTTGCCCCTTGTGGTATTTTCATCACTATTTTGCCCCATGTGGTTAAGCCTTGTTGCATTTCACCCCCTTGGTGTAGGTCTAATTACAGGGGAACAAAGTGCTGACGAGGAGAGTAAAATGTAACAAAGACCTAATCACAAAGAACAAAGTGCAAAACAATTTAACTAAGGAGGGTGAAGTATAATTAACCATAAAAAATTAATGAAAATTTTATGGTAAATTGTAATGACAACTTTACCCTAAATCCTTTAAAAATAATTAAATAATTAAAATAAATAAATATTGCTTTCTCGTCTTCTTCTCTCTCCCCTCCCTTCCTCCCCGATCTTTGCGCCGTCACTCTCTCTCTCTCTCTCTCTCTCTCCGAGTTGTGCCGATCCGTGGGCCGAAGCATAGATCGGGGGAAGAGAGAGAGAGAGAAAGGAGGAGGAAGAAGAAAAAAGGAAGAAGAAGGAGAAGAGGATTGCGGTGGAGGCAACGGTGGTGTGTGTGTGTGTGTGTGTGTGTGTGTGTGTGTATATATATATATATATATAAAGGGCGGCCCGGTACTTCAAAACTCCCGCTATGCGCGTGTCCGAAGAAGGGTCGGACCACTTAGATCTATTATACGGCAGCCTTACCTCACTATATATATATATGATTTATTAAATATGTATATATGCGAATTTTACCTTGTAAACAGGACCGAAACCACCTTCTCCAATTATGTTTGCCGGAGAGAAGTTGTTTGTTGCAGAGGCAATGGTTGCCAAATCAAATAAAGGCAATTCTAAGTCCTCCTCCTTCCTTTTCATTTCTGCACAATCTATTAAAATGTTAAATTTAAACCAAAGGTAATAGTTCTAATATCAAAGGAGAATTTAAATCAAAGTTACCTCTTCTCTTTGATGTTATCTTCATAAAAACACACCCGGAAGCCAAGCCCAAAATTATCATCCATGGAACAATGGAAATTAATACAATTTTCCCTACTTTTCTCCTCCTCTGGGCTGAAATATTGATATCTAGAACACAAAAGGATAAAAAAAAAAGTGGATTAATCTCTTTTTTTCTAATGTTGAAAAAGCTAGAAAATCATCCAGAAGCCGGTATATAGTGGATTAAAAAAGTTGTACCTAATTCAGAAGCCGGTAAGCGTATATAGATATTCTGATCACTGCCTTTAACTCTAAACTCTCTGATATCAACCAAATCTCCGAACCAGATCAAACAGCCACGGCCTCCATCACTAACATAAGCATTTGCATAAGCAGTGCAAGAACAGTTTTTCAAGCACTTGGCTTTACATTCATCCAGGCTCATATTAGTGTTCACCCAAACACTTAAAAGATCAGGCAACTTCACACTTTCAACTTTAAGAAAACCTTCTTCACTATTACAACTCAAGTTCTCTTTCCTTACGCAACCACTGGACCATTCAAGAACATCCCATTCGCTCTGCGATTTCGGAGTGAACCCATGCAAGCACTGGCACATTGGTGATTCATTGATTATGCAAATGCTGTTAGCACCACAAAGCGCGTAATTATCGCAGGGGTCGTTTGGTTGGATGTGAATTAAATCCCATTGTTGGTTGTTTTTGTCCATTATGTACCGCAGTAGCAAACCTGACTGGTTCACGCTCAGAAAGGTGAGGACCGAGCCGTTGTAGGACTCGGAAATAGAAATCAGATGATCGCCGTTAAACTCGAGTTTGCGTGTGTAAAATGGACTTTTTGATCCAGGCAGCCCGCTGAATCGTACCCCGTTCCACGTCCCACTTCGAAACTGTTTTTTCGATTTAGAGCCAATGATGATTTGAGCCAGCCCGTGATTTTCGATTCTGTAACTGAAATCCCCGACTGACGGATCATCGTCGGTTCGCCACGAGGTTAAGTACGAGGTTTCTGTTACCCTCATGCCCGGAAGCCGTGTTTGGCAAGGGAAATCAAAGCTCTGCCAAACACGGGTTTCGTAATCAGTACTCGTGTCGAGAACCACGAAGTTTCCAGTGTCCAAAAGCTTCCCAACTGGGTTTACGGCAATTCTTGATGAATTTGATTGCCAAATAGCGAAACGGGTTCCATTGAAAAGAACCAGTTCGCCATTTTCGCTGATTGTTAAGGTTCCTCCGGAATGTGGAATCGGGTTGTTTCTGTTGGCGACCCAAACAACTGCATCAGGGGTTGCTCCGAACCATATGCCGAGGAACCTATTTTTGGAGGTTCCGGGAGAGAAAAATCCCAACGCGAATCTTCTGTTTGGGGAAAACAGAGTATCACCATCGACTATGGATTTGTTTGGAGTGATTGTGTCTTGGGATATGGAGAATTTGAAGAAGACTGATGAATAAAACAAAGCACAGAAAAAAATGGTTCTTGTCATCATTTCTTGAAGCAAAACTTGTCTGAAATGGAATCTGGGAAGCAAAAGATAGTAGGAAATATTTTTGTTGTGCCGTTTTATTAGAAGACTATGAAAGTCAAACAGGCAATGAAAGTCGCCGTTCTAGACGCGTGGAGGCGGGCAGTGCTTTTTTTCTTTTTTTTTTCTTTTTTTTTAACTCGTTCCAGGATACGTTGGTTGAAAAAGAGAATAATATTTTATTCAATTTTTTTTTTTTTTTTTTTTTTAGTATTGTTTGATTAAAAAAATAAATAAAATGAGAAAAAATAATTTACTATTTTATCAACATATATTACATAATTAAATTAAAAAATTTATTATCAAAATATAATTATAATTTTATTTATTCTCCTCCGTTTTCTTTCATTTTTCTTTCAATTTTATTTGAAAAAAAAAAAAAGGAAAAATTATCGATTAATCTCCAAAAAAAAAATTATTTACCATCTACTTCCATCGACTTTTCTTTGCACCGATTGGTCCCATTAACATTTTTTTCTTGCACCAATTAGTCTCATTTTTAAAAATGGTGAGAAATGAGTTTACCAAAATATCTTCCTGTGAGCTTCACATCGATAAGGAAGGTCGTCAAACTGGTGTACCACCGTCAGTTGCCGATTGCCGCCGCCGCCATAAATTACAGTTTTCACCCCAAACTTTATGATTTTTTTGTCATTTTTTATATGTTCCCAAAAAAAAATAAAAAAAAAATAATAATCTTGATTTTAGGATAAAATCGTTTCCAAACATGATGTAAAATAAGAGAACAATTGATGTTATATTTAACATTTACAGGTGTTAAATGTAACATCCACATGTGTTGAATGTAATATCATATGGATTTTACTCTACATACAAAAATAAGAGAACAATGGATGTTACATTCAACATCCACAGGTATTAAATGTTACATTCAACTTCCACATGAGTTGTATTTGGTCAGAAAAAGATAATATTATAAAAATAAAAAAAAATAAAAAATTGATGTTACATTCAACATCCACATGAGGGGTATATTGATCAGAAAAATATAACATCATCATCATCATCATCATCATCATCATCATAATAATAATAAAAAAAAAAAAAAAAAATTGATGTTACATTTTACACCCACAGGTTTTGAATATTACATTCAACATCCATATAAGGGGTATTTTGATCAGAAAACTATAACATCATAAAAAATAAAAAATAAAAAAATTGATGTTACATTCAACATTCACATGAGGAGTATATTGGTCAAAAAAATATAACATCAGTTAAAAATAAATAAAATAAATAAATAAATAATAAATAAACAGCTGATGTTACCTTCAACACCCATAGTTATTTAATGTTACATTCAACATCCATATGAGGGATATTTTGGTCAGAAAAAGACAAAATGACTTATTGGTGCAAAAAAAAAAAAAAAAAAAGTGATGGGAATAATTGATAATTTCTTTTGTATTTTGGGACTAAATTATGCATGTCTAAAAAAAAATTGTTTTGAAAATTGTGTATTTTTTTATATTTTTTTTCATCCAACCAAACGTACCCTAGTAGCACGCAAAAATCCAAGAGTTTTTGCAAGTTTTTTTTTTCTTCGTGTAATGGAAAATTAGTTCCTAGAAAAAAAAATTAAGACCGACAAAACTGAACATGTTGTTGGGAAGCAGTTAGCTAATTCCACAAACCTCAACTTAAAAGATAAGAAGTATATAAGATTACAATAGTTAAAAAAAGTTGAAAAACAAAAATTAATCATAATCTCACCTTCAACCGAAATTCACATAAAAAATATATAGTATAATATCATACCCCATTTGAATCAACTCTAAGAATATATCAACTCTAATTTTAGATTTCAAATAAATATAATATTACATTCAAGTATATAAAGCCCTAAATTTTTCAAGGGGAAAGAAATCATATGCAGGGTTGTTGAAAAGACAAAGTCATGGAAGCCAAAAATTCAGATTATAAATATAGGGAAAGTTACCGGACAATCCTATTTTGCGATGGAAATTACCGGATGAACCCAAGAGGTTTAATTTGCACCGATCAGTCTTCCTGATAATGATGGTGATAGAGATAGGGATGGACGGTGGGATCGATGTGCAAAGAGATGGAAGGATTTCGATAGTGGTGCCGGCAACATGCAAGAGAAAATAAAACAAAGATATACAGAGAGACATGAAGAGAAAAACTCGGAGACGAGAGAGCAGATGTAACAGATGAGAGGATAAGGGAGAGAGAAGAGAACTACTCAGATCTGATATGAGAAGAAAAAATAGGAGGCAAAATACAAAATATGCCATAATTTTTCAAAATATGCCAGTGAAGGAGGCGTCGGCGTCGAGGGAGGGGGCGCCGCCGTCGTCGCAAGGGAAAAGCATCTATCGTCGTCACGAGGGTGAGGGAGAAACCGCCGTCATCGTCGCGAGATCGAGGGCATAGAATTTGCTTCCCTAGTTGAAACCTTACGGCTAAGCTCATAGTGAAAGTGTACAAATAGAGACAAAGGGTCGACTGACAGATTTAAACCCTAATTTTTTTGTTTTGATTTTATTAGGTTACAATCTAGAAATCTAGATGAGTTTTGTCTTTTCATCTGACCATCCTCTTTATCTCTGTCCTGATTTTATATATATATTTGTGTATTTATTACAAAGAGAGAGATGAGAGAAAAGAAGGGAGAGGGGACTATGAAGACTAGCGCCCTTGTTTTGCGGAGTGGAAGACACAACGATGGTGAGGGGGAATAAACAGAAAACAATAAAACTTTAACTCATAAAAAACCAACAAGGTGTAGTTCAAGTAATAAGGCATATCTGAACTAAAGTAGTTGAGGGACCTTTCTACAAAATCAGGAGTTCGAGTTTGTGAAAAAACACTCCGAACGAGCTAATCTTTCACCTGTGTGGGTAGAAGGACACTCGTGGGTATATTTAAATAAACTCTATTAAATTAGTTAGAGTAAAATGATGAAATTATCTTTATTTTCGGAAGTGAAAAGACGAAAAAACCCTTAAACTAATGGTTGCCTTTTAAATTTGACAAATACCGTTATTAATCGGGTCAAATCAAAATAATTTCAATAATAAAAGATCAAATATATCGAACCGACATAGAGAGAACCAATTGAATACTCATCCCAAATGTGAAAGACTTAAAAAAATCATTTCCTCAAAACCTATTTACGGAGTCTATACATTAATTTAAAAAATTTAGTTGTGAAAACATGAATCATGAACACACAAAGTAACCCAAGTGCGGCCCTAGCTGTCGGTGACTAGCTATTCCATTCCATCCTATTGAGATTAAAAAAATGTTATTGGGTTGACATTTTACCCACCATTTTCGCATGCTTGACTTGGATTTGTTTTCTTTTGTGAGTTGTTAATAATGATATTAAATTAATAAAAAAATTTAAATCAAATAAATACTTTAGTTTTAGTTCTATTTATTAAAGTTCATGGAAAACAAAATTTTAATTAGGATTGTATCGCCACTCGCCGCCGCCGCCACCAAACTCTGCCCTCCTGATTTTGACCATTGTCGGCCGCCGGTCGTCGAAATTCTTTTTAGTTACATGAGACTAATTTTTTAGTAACATCTTTTAATATATTATTTATTTATATTTTTTAGTTACATTCGATTAATTTTTTAAATATTAGCTGTCAAAAAATTACATGAATGTTAAAAAAAATACATTAAAATATGTAATTAAAAATATACTAAAAATATAACTAAAAAATGTAATTAAAAAATAATTACATGTAAGTAAAAGATACAAATAAAAAAATAGTTACATATAACTAAAAAACAATTATGGCGGCCGATGGCCCGAATCCAACGATGGGCGGCGATGGGTGGCCACGAAAGTTGGTGGTGGCAATCGACAATGCATACCTCAATTGGAAGCATATAGTTGAGATATAAGATAGCATTAATCATGAGACTAAAACATAAGTCAAAACGTAAGTAAAGGATTTATACTCAACTTAAAATTAAAATAGGATAAATAATGAATTACACTATCAAATTGGGACTATTCACCAATTATCTCATGATTTTTTGGCCCCTCATAAATAGGGTCGATATTAAATTGGTCCTCACTATTTAGTGATGGACACATCTGGTCTTTCATTATTAAATTTAAGAGAGCATTGATCATGAAACTAAAATATAAGTCAAAACGTAAGTAAAGGATTTATACTCAAATTGTAAATCTGCTAGTAAAAAATGACGGTCAACCGTTAGTCTAAGGGTATTTGGTCATTTATGTGTAAAGCCAATTCTCACTTTTTGGCATATATGGATAAATTACACTTTATACCCTTATGTTTCATTTTACAACTTCTAAAAAATTCACATATTTATTTTAATATTTAGAAAATAAATAAAATAAGACATAGAATTTAGCACTTTTTATTCTAGAGTTAAGTTTTAACACTCAATTCACAAGCTATAATATTTTTCCATAAGTCCAAAATTATTGTCAAGACTACATACACTATAGAAATAACTATAATTTTTTTACATAAAAAATTATAATTATTTGCATGTATTACAATAACTTTAGAATCATAATCTAAAACCCACAAAAATTTATAAATCCCTTATAACTTACGCCCTTGAGATTTTCAATAAAATCATGAGAACTCTCTATGTTATCAAAATGGCTTTCTAGACCCATCAACATATTATGTCAGAGGCTAGTCACACTCCCTTTAACAAAACATAGAAAGAAATTGTCCATTATATCATTTCACTTTAGACTCATACTTTGAATTTTCAAGTTTGTCCTTTAATAATAGTTTTAAGGATTAATATGAGATAATTAAAATAAAAAATATATATATATAAAAAAAAAAAAACTAGGGTTCAAACTGCAATTAAGTCTTCTTTCTAGGTGAAATTGTGGAACTTGGTGGTGTAAAACCAAAACATAATAGGACAATTAAACTCAGGAAATTCTTGACCAAAAAAAAACAAAAAAAAAAAAAAAAAACTCAGGGAATTCGGAGCCTACACCCAATGAAACGAAGAAGCCATTCAACCCAGGTGGTGTTGTGAAAAAAAAAAATGTTAAAAAGAAAAAGAGAAAACGGAAAGAATAAAAAATATAGAAAAATAGAAAAACGTCAAAAGAAAAAAGGGTGCAATGAATACGATGCAACATCTAACCTCGGAATCATGAAAAAAAAAAATCGAAAAAAGAAAAAGAAAAAAAGGTTTAACCCTAAACCCTCAAACTTGGTGAACACTTCTGGTATTAAATTTCGAATTTAATTTTGAATGCATTAGACCAATATGAAGAAGTGCGTTTTTAAGATCGCCCAAGGAAGTGAATAGCTATCGAAGTGCATGTTAATTGGTCTGGATACATCTTACCATAAATTGAAAAAAAAAAAAAAAAAAAAAAAAAAAAAAAAAAAAAAAAGAAAAGAAAAGAAAAGGGTGTTAGAATTTAGATATATTCCTCTAGAATCTTCCATTGTCAAATTGTTATGTTTGTTATGCTGGCTTGTTATAGTTTGTTAGGCTCATCGATGTGGCATTTGGGTAGGCTATAAATGTTGTATTTCTTTCCCTTTGATATCAATAAAAAATTAATCTTTCATTCACCATTTTTAATATGGTATCATAAGTCTTTCTTCCCTGCACCTAGCAGTTTTTTCTATTTTGAGCCACCATGGCTCGTGGTGGTGGCCATCAACAGCCACCAGTCACCAACAACAGATTCCAACCTCTAACTCCTCCATCGCCATCTACCACTCCACAATCTTCTTTGGAAACTCATTCCATGGACAATATTCATAGTCCTTTCTTCCTCCACAGTGGGGATCACCCTAGTTTAGTTCTCATTTCTCACATACTCACTGGACCTAATTACAATACCTGGACTTGTGTAATGACGATGGCTCTCAATGCCAAGAACAAGCTCAGCTTCGTTGACGGCACTATTCCGCAACCATCCCCTGATGATCCCTCTGCTGGTATTTGGTCTCGTTGCAACAATATGATGCTTTCCTGGCTTCTTAATGCTGTTTCCAAAGAAATTGTAGACAATCTTTTTTATCTCGATAGTGCTCATGCTGCCTGGACTGATCTTCATGACCGACTTCGCCAAAACAATGCCCCTCACATATTCCAGATCAAGCAGCGACTTCATGGTCTCTCTCAAGGATCCCTTGATCTCAACACCTATTTCACTCGATTGAAAACTCTATGGGATGAACTCAAAAACTTCCAACCGGTTCCTCTTTGTCAATGTGGGGGCATGAAATCTTGGATCGATCATCAACAAACTGAACACATAATGCAATTTCTAATGGGACTCAACGAATCATATGCGGGTATTCGTGGCCAAATTCTGCTCATGGACCCTCCGCCTTCGGTTCCGAAAGTATTCAACCTTGTCGTTCAGGAGGAGCGACAGAGGACCCTCTGTGCTGGTTCTTCTGCATCGACTAACCCTCTTGCCTTTGGTGTTCCACCTCCGATTGCTCCCGTCGCAGCGATCTCTTCTTCTCCGCCATTTCGCAATCAACGCCCTAAACAGTGCTCTCATTGTGGGCTTGCCAATCACCTAGTTGATCAATGTTACAGTTTACATGGATATCCCCCTGGCTATAAGCCCAAACCAAAAGCCCAATACCCAGCCCATCCCATCTCTTTTGCATCCAAGCCAGCCCATCATCGATATACAGCATCTCCACCCACAATTGCTACTGCTCCGGCCATTTCCACTGCCTCTGACCATCTTTCCCCAACTCAAGTTCAGCAAATGATCGCCTACCTCAGCTCGCAGCTTCTTCCTAATGGGCTCTCTACTTCTGTTGCGACCCCATCAGCCATCAATCCTTCGGTTCTTCCCGACAATGGTAATTCCTGCACTACTCTCTCTTTCTCACCCATTGGTTCCTCCAAATACTTGGGTCATTCACACTGGTGCCTCCCATCACATTTGTTGCTCTAATACCATATTAAAAATGGAGAATAAAAGATTACTTTTTATTGATATCAAAGGGAAAGAGATACAACATTTATAGCCTACCAAAATGCCATATGGATGAGCTTAACAAACTATAACAAACCAGCATAACAAACATAACAATTTGGCAATGAAAGATTCTAGAGGTGCATGTTAACTGATCTAAATACATCTTAACATAAACTGGAAAAAAAAAAAAAAAAAAATGGGGTCTCGTGGTGTAAAGATACAAATTTAAAGAATACAAAATATAATTTCATTTAGAAAAAATCTACTAAATATCTTGTTTAACAATCCATAACCCATAAATTCTCTCACGAACAAAAAACTTTGTTATTTTTGAAACCTTGAAATCTAATCTTGTATTGATTCTAATCGTATTTTTTAAAATGTAAATTTTTTAATGTCCATTATACCCTTCTCAAAATCCTTAATTATTTTAAGAAGTCAAAGATACAATTAGCTCTTACAATCATATATACTTTATAAAAATTTTGAGATATATGTTTTGTATCTTAATGCAGATTTCCAAAACTACATATAGGAAAATATAGGATTCAAACGTCAAAATTTATATTTCCTTTACATAAGTTAGTTTTGCATTTTCTTAAAGTATCGTGTATTGTCACCGACGACTTATGGAGATCAAGCCTCGGATTTTAAGTGAATTTATGTAAGTGATTTTTAGGGGGTATTTAGGGTATTTTAAAAAAAATTATGAACAAACAATAAAATTCAGTGAAATTCTATTGAAAAATCATATTATGTGGAAGTGAAACGTACATAAGGATATTTATGATATTTTAAAAGAAAATGTATATTTTTAATAATAAAATTATCTAAAAAAATTTATTAAAAAATAAAATTTCAATTGAATTTTTAACATTAAGTGATATTTTAAAAAATTAAGTGAAATATTAAAAATTGAGGACTAATTTCGGAATGATAATTGTGTTGTTACTTTTGAACAAATATAATTTTGGTAGTAGTCACGCGTTCAAAGTCCGAACTGAAATTTTTCACACCTGTGATGGCTTAGTTGTCCACCAACTAGTCAGACGCTCGTTTGTTCCTGGACAACCACTGTCACATCCATCCAAACGCAGACACACACTATAAATGGTATGAACATACAACGATTACAACCGCAACCAACCCTGTTTTATAACTTAGTGAAAATAAGGAAACACATACACAATTTCTGGCTAAAGTTGGCAGGAATATTAGCTCACTACTCTGCCCACAAAAATCCGAAATGCACACACACACATATATATAGAGAACAACGCAATTAACAACCCCAATTGCTAGAAAAAATGCACAAAGTTGTTCCCTTTCATGTTGGACATGTGGTGTAAGACCCAGTAAAAAAAAGGGGGGGATGAAATGAGAAAAAATGAGAAATTGGGGGGGGGGGGAGAAAAAGTATTTTTGTTAAGATATTTTTAAACAAACAATTATATAATTATTTATTTATATATATATATATAATTGTGCATGAGGGTTTGTGCCGTGACCATGCCGGGAGAAAGAGAGGGGAAGGGGTAACGTGGCATGTTTCACTCCATAAATTCATTGATATATATATGTATATTTGAGGTTAGAAGATGAACGATCATTCGGGAAGAAACAAGAAAAGGAGAGAGAGAGAGAGAGAAGTGAAGAGGAAGAAGAAGCCGTCGGAAGGGTTGCCGGAATCACTGGTGCAGGTTCAGGGTATTTTCCCAAGGCTAAGAGCCGTTTGGGTTGTAGGGGTGTGCAAGGGTGACATGTTCTGAGGTCTAATGGAAGCAGGTATGTGTGGGTGAAGGATTGTGCCCTGTTTTTGTTGTTAGAGTTATAATCCAAGGTTTGGGGTGTTATTTTAGTGGGTGTTTTAGCTAGAGTAAAGGGAATGAGGTTGGTATTTTTAGCGTAAACTTGGGGCGGTTGATCGTGAAGGTGGAGTGAAGGATTTAAAGGCCAGAGTTGGTGACAAAAAGGAGGAAGAAGACTGGTCTGTTCTGTCAGGGACGAAGCCAGGACCGCTTAGGCGGTGGAATATCGCTCAGGCGGTAAAACAACAGAGAGCAAGAATCTCCTATTCGCCTAGGCGGCGTATTTCCGCTTAGGCAGTGGGGAGCAGGAGCTTATTCTGGGGGGGGGGGGCTTGCGAGTTCAAATTTCCAGGTGAGTGTACTACCCTTCTTGCCAAAATATTTTTCATATAAATATGATGAGATATGTGTTTATTTAACTGTATGAATTTTATAAATTATATGGATCAAGCCATGTTATGGGTGAGTTGAATTAAATGGTTTTCCATTGAAAGGTTTGGGTTTAGAAAAGAAAGCCTTTATAAATAATCTGTTGGATTTGGTGTTTTAATTTAAAATGGTGATTATTATTATGGTCTATTCGGAAGGTGGTTCGGCAGATGGATAGTTACTATAAGGTGATTGATGTCATGTGGTGATTTATATTATTGGCCTCCGGAGACGTCCGGTTGGCGGTGATCTGCGCAGTTAGGTCCGCTAGGAAGGCATATCCTACGGATGGTTACAGTACCGTTGCAACTCCCGATCGTGAGGTTAAAACGATCATTATGGCTTGGCCGGTGGGTGTGGGATTGAGATGTGTGTTTAAATTGGGGTGTTTTATAAATATTGGGTGACTTATTATTTATCGGGTGTTTTGGAAACTGAATTATACTGCTTTACATCCATTGCTTATTTGATACTAGAGATTTTACTAAATCTGTGAGGTGTTTATATTTATCCATTCTTGATCCATTTAAATGTTGGATTTTATAAAATGTATTGTAGCTATGTTAAAAAATGGTTTTTACTAAGAAGGCAGTACACTCGCAGGTGCTGTAGAGAAACGTCTGTCCCCTACTGGCAGTAGGTCGATTTCTGGAGGACCATAGCGGGGAGTATCTGGGTAGTGATTCTTTTTGATTTTGGTTGTAGATGTTGTTTTGTAAAAATGAATGAATTAGTGCGGTTGTTAAAAAGGAAAGAAAGTCTCAAGATATAGGAATATGTGTATTTTGTTGATTATGGTAATTAATATTCTTTTTGTGTAAGGTATTTTAAGTCGAGTTAGTCATTGCTGGAAAAGTAGCATTGTTGTCACACCAGCCCATGAATATTGTGATATCGGGATGGGTTGTGACATGTGGCTAGACAAGTGTCTAGGGCAGTTGGCTAATTTTCTAGCCTAGATCCATAGCTGCCCCAACATGTTTAACACATAACCCATAAACTGCCTCACTTAACCAATTTTCGCACATTGGTACCACACCAAGGTATTCCGTTGGTTCCATGCCTTGCCCATGAAATAGGATTGCCTCGCACCATATGTCAATGTCGCCAATGTGCACCCATATTGCCCAACAGTGCACTATTTTTCCAACGCGTGCCCAACAACTTGGTCTAACGCCGCCTCGTTCCTCCAACGTATGTTGTCGCATCTTGACACTCATTGCCTCTACACCCATTGACATGCAACACCCATGGCACCAATCGTAGCATTGCACATAAGATCACCATCACAATACCCAACACTAATTGGCGTTATCAACAGTGGAACTCTACCCACAGTTGACTCCTTGGCTTAGTCGTGCGTCTGCATTTTATGCCGCGTTATCCTAACTTGACACCATCATGCCAACATTTTGTTATTCCTCAGTCCAAGATTTGTTTAGCCTTGAACTTGAGTCAACCTCTGTGCATATTCCTTGTCAACCGCGTCGTTTGGCGTCGCGTGCACCAAGTTCGGTTAATAATATGCACCAAGTTGGTGCCTCTGTATACCAACACCTTCGTTTGTGCTACATGCACCACATTCGATAGTAAAATGCACCAAGTTCGTGCCAACTTGTCCTCCAGCTTGGTTAGGGACTAACGGTAGTCCTTAGAAAGATGTTTTTTATAACTTTTAAGACCCCCGAAGGAAAATATATATATATATATATATATATAATGATTTTTTGGCCTATCATAAATGGGGTCGATATTTAATTAGTCTTCACTATTTAGTGATAGACGCATCTAGTCTCTTATTATTGAATTTACGTTCAATTTGACTTAATTTGCAAATCTATTAGTCAAAACTGACGGTGAACCGTTAGTGTAAGGGTATTTGGTCATTTATGTGTAAAGACAATTCTCTCTTTTTAGCCTTTATGGATTAATTACACATTGCACCCCATGTTTCAGTTTACAACTTCTAAAAATTCCAATTTTTATTTTTATATTTAGAAAATAAATAAAATTAAGACTTAAAATTTAGTATTTTTTAATTATGAAATTAAAATTTAACCCAACTCATGAGCCATAGTATTTTTTTTCTTAAGTCCAAATTTTTTTTCAAGACTCCATACGCTATAAAAATAACAACAATTTTTTTGTATTACAATAATTTTAGACTCCTAATCTAAAACATATAAAAATTTATAAACCCCTTATAGCCTATATAAATTTGAGATAAATTTCTAAAAAAAATTATATAAAACTCTCATAACATACATCTATGAAGTTAAGGTAACACTTTATATGCCTAATTTTTTCGAAGGGAAAGAAATCGAATGCACGGTTGTTGAACATGCGAAGTCATGGAACCCAAAAATTCAGATTATAAATATAAAGGCAGTTACCAAACAATCTTATTTTGCGGTGAAAATTACTGGATGAACTCAAGAAGTTTAATTTGCATCGATCAGTCTTCTTGATAATGGTGGTGATAAAAATAGAGATGGATGGAGGGATCAAGGGAACATTGTGCAAAGAGATGGAAGGATTTCGATAGTGGTGGTGGCGACATGCAAGAGAAAATAATACTGAGATACATAGAGTGATATGAAGAGAAAAACTCGGAGACGCGAGAGCAAATGTAACGGATGAGAGGATAAGGGAGAGAGAAGAGTATTGATTATTTCTCATAATCACAATAAAACGGAATTAATTAATAATCGTAAACATACATGGATTATAGGACATAACAATGAAAAACAGTAATCGAAAGCGTACCTGTCTCAACCATCGCAGGAGATTGAATCTGTCGCAGCGGATTACTAACTAGGTCTTCCTCCCTATGATCTAAATTTCGTGGTGGCGGCTCTCAATGGGAAGAAATCCTTAATTTAGACTATGGAGGGAACCTAGTTATATATACTAGGGTTTCATGTTGGGCCCTCCCATAACAGACTTCAACGAAACTCTAAACCTACACTTGTCACTTAACTGGGTTTCTACATAAAAGACGCCACAGCCCAAATCATAATATGATCATTGATTATTTGGGCCGCTTAAATAATAAACTATCCATTAACCCGTTTTTGTAAAATAATTAATTCAATTAATGTTAACCCATAAAAAATATTCCAACATTCTCCCACTTGGGCTACATTAATTGAATAAATTTAATTTTGAAAATAAGACTCTCGGGTTAATAACAGAAAAAATTATTTTCGGTGTGGCCACACATTTTGTTTCAAGAAATGATAGTCTATAAGTAGCATCTTGATAAACTTATCCGGTCCAACATGATCTTAATATTAAATTATGATAGTTTATATGTTAATCTCAACAATATAAGACTTTCATATGCACAAATACTGTAAGACCCTGGCTTTTATTGAAATCATATTTTATAATATTTCAAAAAAAAAAAAAAAAAAAAGGGGTAAAGGGGGTTAATTATTATTTGATTTAAAATTCTAAGGGTTAATTTGTAATGTTCAAACTAGTAAAATTAGAAATTTGGGTTTAATCATTAACTTAACAAAAATTGAGGGGAGACTTGGGTAATTTAAAAAAAAAAAAAAAAAGCAATGATAAAGAAGAGATGACATCATCTCATCAGGGTCCATGTTCTTTATCTCATCAGGATCCATTTCATGCGAATGACGGTGGCGCAAATTCTTATATCGACGTGTAATCAAATGGAGAAAGGGAGAGACATGCGGCTGATCGTTCGTGCATATATATATATATATATATATATATATATATATATATATATATATATTCATGCACACATACAGGGAGAAGAGGTGGAGCAAAAATCAGAAAAAAAAAAAAACAGCAAACCGTAGAGAGAGAGAGATCGTCGGTACGGAAAAAAAAAACAAAGAAGGAGAGGGATCGCCAGTGGGTGTTCTTTCGATTGGCCGATCAATCGTATTCGGTGCATATAAACTGTGTGTGTGTGTGTTCTTTAGTGACGTCGGTATGTGTGTGTGCGCGCAGACGGCGAGGATGATCGGCGATCGTCACGGTGCCGTCGTCGGTGAGTGGGAGTAGGAGTAGGAGTTCCGGTTGTGTAGGTAAGTGTTCAGTTCTGGGTACGTGATCAGGGGGGGTGTGTGTGTTTTCTATGTGTATATAGTCAGTATTGGTGGTCATCTCCGAAGTAGAGAATAGAGAGAGAGAGAGGGGGGGTGCCGTCGGCTTCGGCGGCGTGAGTTTGGCCGACAGTGGTGGCGGTGATCGGGAGTTTGTGTGTGTGTGTTATTTTTATAGGTCCGGTGGTGTGAGGTGGTGGGAGTCTGGTGGTCGGAGCAGTCGGAGCAATGTTCGGCGGCCAATCTCCAAAATCGAACGCAGGCGCAGACAAGGAAGAAGAAGCGGAGAAAAAAAAAATTTGCATAAACCACCCCAGGAAAATCCAAAACCCATCTCGTGGTCGCCAAACGTTTCAAAAACAGGTGAAACTTCAATCGATTATTAATTCTCGTTAAATTAAATTTTAGTTAGTGTTACAAATCCTAAATCATAATAATTTCGTGACGATTAATTAATTTTAAGTACGTGGTACATAAAATTAGTAACGATTCGGAATATAGGGTCTGCATTGCATGATTAGGATGTTTCAGATAAGAAATTAATTTAGACTCTGTCACTATTAGGTTCGCAGGCACTAGCGTCCAGATAGAGTGCGGTCAGTGTCAGTTTTGCAAAACGGATATCGAGGTGAGTGTACTGTCTTCTTGCCAAACTATTTTGCTATGTATATATATGATGAAATATGTGGTTACTTAAACTGTATGAATTTATAAATGATATGGATCAAGCACGATTTGGGTGAGTTGGTAAACTGGATTTTTGAAAGATTCCGATGGTTTCGAAACAAAGTGAAAATGATTTTTTTTGAATTTGGTGAAATCAGACGGTGTTTTTAAAAGAAAATAGAAAACATCTATTTTGCTAAAAACGTCTGGGTTTCTAAAAATAAAAGGTGGTTTTGATAAAATAAAAAAAATTAGATGTTTTCTTTAAAATGAAGTATGAAATATGATTCTTGAATTTAAAAGTTGATTTTGGGGAAAAGAGATAGACGTGGTGATTTGACGATGTTGAGTAGACGATATTTATTGGGTTGTGATTTGGTGATGCTGTATTTGATTTAACAATGCCATAATATTTATTTGTTCGGTAGAGTGAGGTTATCCGCTTCAGCGGAGTGATGTTATCCGCTTCGGCGGAGTGATGTTTATCTGTTTCGACAGAGTGATGTTAGACGTTTATACTGCGCAGTGATTATCCGCTTCGGCGGAGTGATGGGTGTTCGTAGGAAGACATATCCTACGGATGGTACGGTACCGTTGCAAACTCCCGATCGTGAGGTTAAAACGATCACTAGGGTTGGTCAGCGTGTGTGTGTTTGAGATGATGTTTTGAGATGTGGTATTTTGTTTATACTGGGTGATTTATTACTTATCATGGTGATTAGCATGGTTCTTATACTAAATGATTTTGCATGAAACTTATATATAGTGCTTTATTCTCACTGCTAATATTATGAAAACTTTTGCGAGCTACGTAATGTTTGCATATTTAAGCTTGATCCATTTAGATATTGCAGAATAACTTATAATTACTATAAAAATGTTTTACTAAGAAGGCAGTACACTCGCAGGTACAACAGCTAGGAGTCGGTCCCCTACTGGCACTAGGTTGAGCTACGTGATGGAGTCATATAGGCGATTGAGAGAAGTGGTCAAAGGCAAACCTATAAAAGGTTCATGGATAAATAATTTTAGTTAGTAAAATTTCAGGACGGGTGTGTCCCCCATAGTAGATGTTTGTATTATACAGTGGGTGTATATTGTCATTTATATATTTATTTGGATATAAGTGATGTCATGTTGTAGTCACGCCAGCCTCGGGATGACGGGGGTTCCGGGACGGGTTGTGACAAATACTTATAATCATATCGACATGGATCGTAAGTCCAGTAGTGTAGTAAGAAACCAATGCCAACATGTGATCATTATCAATATGTATTGTTCTTATCGGTCCTCATTACAATTTCTCAACAAAATGAAAATGTAATTGCAGTTTCTCAACAAAATGAAATTGTTGTAATTTCGCAACAAATGAAATTGCTAATTGCAGTTTCTCAACAAAATGAAACTTCAGCAATTTCTCAACAATATGAAATTGTTTGACTTTAACAAGTCATCTGTCACTAACAATACATCACGAGATCTCAAAATAGTGATTAGTGACAGCCAAAAGTATACAACTGTAATTCTTAAGGCACAATATCTTAAGATACCATATTGTATAACCAATTCAAATAATATGATATGCGACAATATAATTTGCAATAATGATGATCATCAAATAAAATTCAATTTTACAAAATGCATAGCAATAGTGGTCACAACGTAATCATCGAAATAAAGGGAAATACAAAAGCTCCTACTAAACCAAAGAATCAAAAGACTCAATGACACTCATATTCACAACATGTTCCTTGAATTCTATGGGTCTTAAACCTTGGTTTAGTATAATCGATTCAAATAATATAATACGCAATAATATAATGTGCAATAATGATAATCATCAAATAGAATTCAATTTTGCAAAATGCGTAACAATAGTGGTCACAATGTATCATATAATTAAGGAAAAATATAAGAAAACTCTCATTAAATCGAAGAATCAAAATGCTCAAATAAGTATAAGCGACACAATATAAGAATTAATTGCATCTTTATAAACTCTCATTTGGGCATAATTTATAATAAACAATTATTCTTTAAGTATGAAGATCAATAAAATAATAAAAATTTTATAACAATAGTGATCAATGCTTACACGACACAATCATCGAAATAAAGAAGATTACAAAGATTCTCATTAAATCAAGAAATCAATTTAGAATTTTAATGTAGCGTTATTATTGTTCACAACAAAAAGAAATTGTTTTCACAAAAAATTGCAACTAGATCAATTATGGGTAATGGGGCAAAATGCTCAATTAAGTATAGACAATACAATATAAGAATCAATTGTATTATCATAAACTCCCATTTGGGCAGAGTCTATAATAAACAATTATTTTTTAATCACGAGAATCAACAAAATAAGAAAAATTTAAAAATTCATCCCATTTGAGTAGATTGACTTTCAAATCCATATATTTTCTTCAAAATATAATGAAACAAATAATCTTTCAAAATTCATCCCCTTTGGACAAACAAATTTATCAAATCATTTATTTCACATAATATCCTCATGCAATTAAATCAATCTGCACAATAACCCCATTTGGACAGATGAATGTACAAATTAATCTGAAATTTTTTCCATCAACAAAATAGGAACTCAAAAACTTGCAAATTATATTAGTTAAATCGGTTTACTAAAATAACCTCAATAATTGACAAGTAAACGTTCCAAATTGGAAAAATTAAGTTATATTGCCCAACAATTAAATTAATCTGCACAATAACCCCCTTTAGGTAGGTGAATGCACAAATTAATCTAAAAAAAAAATCATCAACAAAATAAGAACTCGAAAACTTGCAAATTATATTAGTTAAATCACTTTGATAAAATAACCTCAATAATTGACAAATAAACGTTCCAAATTGAAAAAATTAAGTTATATGCTCAGCAATTAAATTAATCTGTACAATAACCCCCTTTGAGCAGGTGAATACACAAATTAATCTAAAAAAAATTTCATCAACAAAATAGGAATTCGAAAACTTGCAAATTATATAGAATAGATGAATGATCAATTTGATTGAAAAAATTGGAATGTAACACGACCTTGTGTTATATTCAACACGAGATTGTGTTGAATGTAACACGATCTGAGATGGTATTGAATTAAACACAATCTGATATTGTGTTGAATATAACATGACCTTCGTGTTAAATATAACACGAGGGGAAAAATTGTCACAAAAAGGTAAAATGACTATTTTGTAACATGTTTTAAAAAAATGTGTATTTGATAGTTTTATCATCATATAAGGATTTCATGGTAACTGCCCCTTTAAATAAATTAATAAATAGGAAAATCAAGAAGAATCTAGAAAAATGATTTTATGGATTCTCATTCATTCTCAAATTTAAGATTTCAATTTTAAGTTTTACATATAGATGTCATTTTTATGTGTATATGAAATATTGTATAAAAAGAAAACCTATTTTTATTTTTTTTTCATTATTTTTATACAAAATTATATGGGAAATAAAAAATATAAAAAGTTAAAAAAAGAAAATATATTTTTTACATTAAAAATCTAATATGTTTTTTTTAATTGTCTTTTATTTAAAAGGGAAATCTCATGATTCAAATATAAAAAATATTTTAAATTCATTAAATTCACTATATTAATTATAAATAACAATTAAATTCACTCAAATCCTTATATTTAAGAATAAGATTAATATTTAAACTCATTTAAATAAAATAATAAATAGAGAAAATAAGGAGAATTAAGAAAAATAGTTTTATGGGCTCTCATTTATTTTTAAATTTAGGATATATATATATATATATATATATATAGTAATTAATTAAACATCCGATTCGATATGCACTTAATACCTCTTTTGTCTTTATTATTTTTTGTCTTGGTCTTTGTCGGTTTAGTCTATGTTTTCTTGGGAGTATTTTTTCTTGCAGTATACTTTCTGGCGCCTGTAAATTAATTCAAATTCAAATTAGTGAATTTATTAGAATGGTCCAACACATACTACCCCTCTCAATTAAAATTAGTGAATTAATTAGGACAACTGTTCATCTTGGGTCAGTTTTACTAAAAATCAAAATAAAAACTGTTAGTTATATACTAAATTTAAAACCAAATCTAATTTTAAACTAAACTGTTTAATTTTATATAAAGCTAAAACTAAAGCCGTAAAATTACAAATTTGTTTTTTGTTTTTTGTTTTTTTTTCATTTATATACTTGTTAATTTTCTCTGCGAGTTAATAAAATTATAAATAAAAACATAACTAAAATATAAAATATAAAATTCAAACAAAGTCAAAACTAAATAACAAAATCTTACAATGAACATTTCAAACATAAAGTTTAAATGTTTTCTAATATTTTGAATGTGAGATGTCATATATATATATATATATTGATTGATTTTTATATTATATATTTTGTATGACTTGTATCAAATGGAAAGCGGTGGAACTTAGACGCAGTTAGATTAATAAGATTTTTTTGAATTTCATGTTTTAATAATATTAAGGAAAACAATCTAACAATTTATTATATTTTGTAAAGTAAATATCTTTTCATGTAGTATATATCTTGGATGCCAAGTCTTGTCATCAATTTTTTGGGTTAATCCCATTTTATTCTTTGTAGTTTAATCTAATTGCACCTTATATTTCTATAATATTTTCGTCATCATTTACTCTCTTATGATTCAAACTCGCTTGTGATTTAAGTCAAACTCTAATTGCACCTTATATTTCTATAATATTTTCGTCATCATTTACTCTCCTATGATTCAAACTCGCTTGTGATTTAGACTTAAAGACAATAGTTAAATAATTAATATTTAATAATTTATTAAAGTAAATTTTACTTTTGAGATTTTTTTTAACGAAAAATCTAAACGTTCACTTTAATCTGAACCACATGAGAGAGACAAGTGCTTACGAAAATACTATACGGATGTAAAGTACAATTTGATTAAATTACAAGTAGACAAAGTGCCATTGTCATAAATTTTTATTTCTAAGTGGTTTTAAGTCATTATACTATACAACTTAACATAGCATTCAAGTATAAAAATTTCGATATTATTTACTCGGCATACAAGCCAGACGAATTCAGAAAATTAATTGAGCAACGGTTAAATTTTTTTAAGAATTTTATTAGATATTTTTATAATTTAAAAGAGAGTTATGTGAAATTTCAGAGGGTTTTTTTTTTTCCTAAAAAATTTAGGGATAATAGTGAAATTTGTTAAAAGTTGAGGAGAAACTAAGCTCTTAATGAAAGTCAATTATTGTGGATTAAATATATAATATAAATATCTACATTTTATATAATAAAATGAAGCACCCGATGAACATGGCACCTAATTTAAGATTGTTTTTACGTTATGTGATGGTTGAATGCAACATTATGTATATATAATTCATTAGTTGACGTTGGATTAATTTTAAAAGTAAATTATGGGGTGGATTATTTTATATTACATGATAACCATGGATTCCTACATTTTTTTTTTAAAATAAACGCGTCTCACAAGACCCAAAGACAAACAGACACATTTTGAATTTTAATTTTGTATTTCCGTGTCCGAATTAATTTATGCATATCTCGACTAACTATTTTTCGGTGTGACTTTAAGATCGTACTCACATACATCAATCTGGTGTATTCATGATTAAATTTAAAACTTTATTTTTAAAATACTTTTTAGGAGAGTCGAATTTGGATTGATGAGTAAATGAGAATATATAGTTATTTTTTGTTATTTATATAATAAATTATAATTTTTTTTAAATATCTTTTTTTTTAAGGTCAAGATTGATCGGTGAATGAAATTGAATTATAATTTTTTTTTGGAGAAAAAAATTATGTCCGAAAATCTCATTTACTTTTAATCTAAGAGTTTGAATTAAATTATGTTATTTTTTTATTTTTTATTTTTAAGATTATTGTTTATTTTCATAATAATATATAAAAAATTAAATTCTAATTCAATTGCTATTTTTAAAATGATATTTCGAATTATGAAAAAAATTAAAAGTATTTAAAAATTATTTTAATATTAAGAAAACGTGATTTTTTAAAAAGACGCTTACTAGATGGTCCTTAAATGAGAAGAAAACTACAGTTTAATTTTTTTTCCAAAAACATGTTACCAAATAGTCCTTTTCATTTTTTAGACAATTTTACCCCTGCGTTACTATTCATCCGAGATCCATTACGAAAAAACTCCTTGTCGCAACGCTAAATCCATCATTTAATCAACAAAAAATAGAGAGATTCATTGCATAAATCTGTGCAGAAACTTCATCAAACACATCGATTTGAAAAAATCCTAACAGATGGTGAAAGACGGTATTTTCATACTGACAGATCTGTGTGGAATATAACATCATGTTATATTCAACATGATATTATCCTATTTTAAATCATGAAAATTCTTAAAAAATACAAAAAATATTTTGAAAAAAATAAATAATGTTTGTAAATAAAATACTGTTGAATATAACACGATCTTGTTATATTTCAACATGGTATCATGTTGTATTCAAATGGAAAAATGAATACAACAAATCAACATCATGTTGAAAATAACATAATGTTATATTCAACATCACATATTATCATAAAAACACAAAACCATCATATCCTCCATAAACTGATCAATTTTATCAAGTGAATTAGTTTAGTTAGAGGACCACGAATTTTAAAGAATTGTTAGGAAATTAAGATGAGATAACCACATAGCCTCAAATCTAAAAGGTCTCCTAATTCTATGAGAAGAATCAATGCCTAAAACATGAATAATCAAAACAAAGTAACCAGAGTACGCACAAAGCGTAGATTCCACCACCTACCCTTCTAATATGGTTAAATTAAAGTATATTCTATGCCCTTCAAATTGACATTTGAATTTAACTGGTTATTTTTTTTTATTCAATATCTTTTTATACTTGTAAAATAAAGAATCAATATGATGCCACACGAGGATCTCTATTCCCCTCTAATAATATAAGAATAATTCTATATGTACAGCTCGTTTTGATAAATGTGCATCCCGTTTAAAAAAAAAAATCAAAATATTTCAAAATTAATCTTTTAGCTTTACCATTTTTCCACTAACCAACCTTCTACACTCCCATCCCTCCCCCCGCCAACAACCCCCCACAACCTGCCCCCGCTGGCACCAACCATCTGGTTTTCTTCCTCTTCTCTCTTCCTTCTTTTTCTTCTCTCTCCTAAGCCCCCACCCCCAATCCGTCGGTTTTGCATAGATCCAACAGGGTTGGGGGTTAGAGTTTGGGAATAAAAAAGAGAGGATAAAATTCGGCACAACACCAGCGCCAACACCGACATTGGTTGCTCGCCAAAGGAGGAAAGAAATTGTAAAAAATGAAAAAAAAAAAAAGGAATATATGTGATAATAATTTAAAAAGTAAAATAAGAATTAGGTTAAATAATTTTTAGTACTAGCAAAAATATCTATATTTAAAATAAGAATCATTTAAATTCTGAACTTGTCTT
Source organism: Eucommia ulmoides (assembly GCA_016647705.1). NCBI lineage: Eukaryota > Viridiplantae > Streptophyta > Magnoliopsida > Garryales > Eucommiaceae > Eucommia > Eucommia ulmoides. The sequence continues at coordinate 1,850,531 of CM028326.1, read as the reverse complement.
TGACATGAACTAACGGGGAAAACCATGCATGGTGAAGACCGCGTCATGCATGACCCACACAAGAAAACACATCCATGATCACCACCATCACCATGACTAAGGGTCATTTACTTCACCTGAACGAGAAAAGCAGGCACCGAATGGCTGAATGCCAGCTTCCACACGTCTAAAACCGCGACTTCATTGTCCATTTACTTGCCTCACCATTACTTTCAGACACCTGATTCTTTCAACGATGCAACAAAACATATCGACAAGTTTTGCTTCAAGGAATGATCGCAAAAAACCTTTTTTTCTATGCTTTGTTGTATTCGTCAGTCTTCTTCAAATTCTCCGTATCCCAAGACACAGTCACTCCAAAAAAATCCATAGTTGATGGCGATACTCTGTTTTCCCCAAACAGAATATTCGCGCTTGGATTTTTCTCTCCCGGAACCTCCAAAAATAGGTACCTCTGCATATGGTTCAGAGCAACCCCAGATGCAGTTGTTTGGGTCGCCAACAGAAACGACCCGATTTCTGGTTCCGGAGGAACCTTAACAATCAGCGAAAATGGCGAACTGGGTCTTTTCAATGGAACCCCTTTCGCTATTTGGCAATCAAATTCATCAAGAATTGCCGTAAACCCAGTTGGTAAGGTTTTGGACACTGGAAACTTCGTCGTTCTTGACACAAGTACTGACTATGAAACCCGTGTTTGGCAGAGCTTTGATTTCCCTTGCCAAACGCGGCTTCCGAGTATGAAGGTAACAGAAACCTCGTACTTAACCTCGTGGCGAACCGACGATGATCCATCGGTCGGGAATTTCAGTTACAGAATCAAAAATCACGGGCTGGCTCAAACCGTCGTTGGCTCTGAATTCAAAATACTGTTTCGAAGTGGGACGTGGAACGGGGTACGATTCAGCGGCATGCCTCAACAGAAAAGTCCGACTTTCATACGGAAATTCGAGTTTAACGGCAATCATCTGATTTCTATTTCACAGTCCTACAACAACTCGGTCCTCACCAGACTGACCTTGAGCCCGTCGGGTTTGCTCCTCCGGTACGTAATGGATGTAAAAAACCAAAAATGGGATCTAATTGATACAGAACCAAACGGCCCCTGCAACAATTATGCCCGTTGTAATGCTAACAGCATTTGCAAAATCAATGAATCACTGATGTGCCAGTGCTTGCACGGGTTCACCCCGAAATCACAGACAGAATGGGATGTTCTTGAATGGTCCAGTGGTTGCGTAAGAAAAGAGAACTTGAGTTGTAATAGTGAAGAAGGTTTCCTTAAAGTTGAAAGTGTGAAGTTGCCTGATCTTTTAAGTTTTTGGGTGAACACTAGCATGAACCTAGGTGAATGTCGAGCCGAGTGCTTGAAAAACTGTTCTTGCACTGCATATGCAAATGCTTATGTTACTGATGGAGGCCGTGGCTGTTTGATATGGTTTGGAGATTTGGTTGATATCAGGGAGTATAGAGTTGAAGGCAGTGATCAGGATATCTATATACGCTTACCGGCTTCTGAATTAGGTACAAATTTTTTTTTTAATATAATTTTCGAGCTTTATTCAACATTATGAAAAAAGAGATTAATCCACATTTTCTTTTTCGATCTTTTTGTCTTCTAGATATCAATATTTCAGTCCACAAGAACAGAAAAGTTTGGAAAATTGTATTAGTTTCCATTGTTCCAGGAATGATAATTTTGGGCGTGATTTCCGGGTGTGTTTTTATGAAGATAAGATCAAAGAGAAGAGGTAACTTTGATTTAAATTCTTCTTTTATATTAGAAGTCTTACAATTTGATTTAAATTTAAGAATTTAGTAAATTATGCAGAAGAGAAAAAGAAGAAGGAGCACCTAGAATTGCCTTTGTTTGATTTGGCAACTGTTGCTTCTGCAACAAACAACTTCTCTTCGGCAAACATGATTGGAGAAGGTGGTTTCGGTCTTGTTTACAAGGTAAAATTCGCACGTATATATATATATATATCCCGGTGAATAAAATTTCTTCTACAATTATAGATTTAAGACAATGGGGTTTTGACACTTCGTATCCCTGAAGTTTGACCAAAATCTCACATTGGTCCCCATGGTTTTAATTTAAACATATAATAAAATAATAAATAAATAAATAAAATAAGAAAACTTAAAGTTTCCTAATCATCCCACTACAGTCCAAATAATTATACCCATTACAATTTTGGACAGAAAATAGTCACTTGCTGCACATATAACTGGGACTTTATGAGTATTTTCAGCCTCCTTCTTTCCCTCCTCCCGTTCTCTTTTCAACCCAAATACTCAGAATCCACACACACACACATATGCAGGTCGTTTTTATAGAACATTTGCAAAAGGAAAAAGAAAAAGGATGGAAATGTCCTTAAGGTCGTCATAAAAAATAGTTAGGTGCATGGACGATAAATGTTTGCCATCCAAAATTGTAATGTATCTATTGATTTGGACTGAAGTGGGGTTATCACTAAACTTCAAGGTGTCATGTGTTCAAATTGAAACTACAAGGACAAAGTGAAACAATGGTCAAACTTCAGGGGTGCAAAGTGTCAAAACCCATAAGACACAGAAATATTGATATATGCAGGGAATATTATCGATGAAACAAGAAATAGCGGTGAAGAGGTTGTCAAAAAATTCACGACAAGGCCTGCAAGAGTTCAAGAATGAGATAGCTTCGATTTCTAAGTTCCAACATAAGAATCTAGTGAGGATGTTGGGATGTTGCATTCAAGGAGAAGAAAGGATATTAATCTACGAGTACATGTCCAATAAAAGCTTGGATTACTACATATTCGGTACAATCTTTTTTGTCTAATTTAATCGAGAATAATTTGCTTACTTATATGTTTTTCATTCAAACTTTCCATAATGGTGTGTTAGATGACAAGAGAAGCAATTTATTGGCATGGAGAAAACGGTTTGATATAATCATGGGGATTGATAGAGGACTACTCTATCTTCACCAAGATTCAAGATTAAGAATTATTCACAAGGATCTAAAAGCAAGCAATGTTCTACTAGACGGTGATATGATCCCAAAAATTTCTGATTTCGGGCTAGCTAGAATATTTGAAGGGGACCAAGTTTGTGCAAAAACAAAAAGAGTAATCGGAACATAGTAAGTTTTATAATTATTTTAGTCAATCCAATATATGTGCACGCATCTCTCTCTCTCTCTCTCTCTCTCTCTCTATATATATATATATATATCCTTGATAAGATGTAAATATATAAATAATGTGATGCAGCGGTTATATGTCTCCAGAGTATGCAATTGACGGGAAATTCTCTACAAAATCTGACGTCTTTAGCATGGGGGTGCTTTTGCTAGAGATAGTGAGTGGACAAAGAAACAGAGGTTTTTTCCACCCAAATCACTACCACAACCTTTTGGGACATGTAAGAAAAACAAGGGTGGATCCACTATGGGATAAATGGCCCCATTTTACTCATTTTAAATTATTTATAAAATAATTTTCTTGATTCAAGAAATATTTTTACCCAAAGGAAGTAGATATAATATAAATTAATAAAATTTGAATTTCTTAACTGGTAAAAAATGATAAAATTAATTCTAATTTATGATTATTTACTTGTTATTTTATAGTATATCAATATAGTTATACTCGGCCACTATAATTTTTTCATCCACCCCCTAAAAAAATACACTTTTTTTTCCTAGTCTACAATCTATAATTGTTATTCTGAAGTGTTCTATAACAGCTAAAAATGGGTATTTGTTAGGCATGGCTGCCTTGGAAGGAAGAGAGAGGCTTGGAGCTGGTGGACGAATGCTTGGGGGATTTGTACGAGGTATCAGAAGCTCAGAGGTGCGTTCAGGTGGCATTATTGTGCGTCCAGAAGCTTCTAGAAGATAGGCCAGCCATGTCGTCTGTTGTGTTTATGTTGGGTAATGAAGACGCGATACTGCCTCAGCCTAAAGAGCCCGGTTTCTTTGTGGAAAGGACTTGCAGCAGCACGGCTAATACAGGGTCATCAACCGAATATTCTAATCATATAGAGACCATAACAATACTTGATGCTAGGTAGAGGACAGAGGATTCATCATAATAGTATTGTTTGTACAGAAAGAGCTAATGATATGTTTTTCAAACATTCTTGAAACATTTGTGTGAAAATCAGAGGTTCAAGATTTCGATTTGTTCTATGGTTTGATCCATTTTCTAACTCTCTTAGGCTGCATGATCATGTCAATCTAAGAAGGCTATAGCTGGTGTTTGGTTGCCCAGAATTAGAGTCTAGAAATTGAATATTAGAAATGAATGCACGTAAAAAATCAATATATATATATATATATATATTATTTCTACTTAAAAGTATTGAAAGACAATCGTTTGCAAACACAAGCCACCTTATAGCCCACTTGCCTTACAGTTTGGAGAATCCAAGTTGTATTTTCGAACCACAACCCATAGCAGCCAAATGGGTACTGCAAAACACCATCATAATTGATAACAGGTAAATCCAACCAGCCTCTTGTCCTCAAGATTGAGAGGCCTCGACGATCGTGGGCCCCACCTCATGTGGTCCGGCTGGTGATGGTCAACCAAATGTTGGACAAAGGCGCCGACCTCCAAATAGGACTGACAACTTCATTGCCTAATTCCATGATTTGTGGGATTAGTGAACACCTAGAAATGGGAATAAAAACTAATCTCCTAATCCCATGATTGATGCTTAGCTCATGTTGCTCTATCTGCTAAATCACAATGATTTCAGCCCCTTCATAATTGTAAACAATGAGAATAAATGTGCAATCCATCAATAGAAATTATAGGCTAAGTTAATCTAAATTCCATGATTTACTTTTTATACATGTATAAATAGATTCCTCCTTGAGAGAATAATGCATAAGAAATTCTCCTTCTAACATGGTATTAGACAAAACGATCCTTTCTTCTTGTTTTTTTCTTTTTTTTTCCACCGTCAGTACGGCACCGACAGCCCGCTCTGCTACTTCGTGATCAATCTTCCCAACACTCGCGAAACCCTTCTCTTTCACAAACCAATCCTTTTCCTCTAGATCGTTGGAGTCGAGGTCCTTTCTCTCCTTTCTCTGTACAATTTGCACTTATTTCCATTAGTTTCCAACTTTTTTAAAAATTACAGAAACAGTCCTACAGCTTTTTGGAACCCGCAAAAACTGCACCATTTTTTCTAGAACCAATAAAACAGTCACAAAACTTTTTGGAATCTACAGAAACTGCCCCAGATTTTTCTACAACCTGTAGACACTGTCCCAAACTTGTTTGTAACTTAACAGAATTAGCTCCAAACTTTTCCAGAAGTTACAGAAATAGCACCAAACCTTTCAAGTAGTTCAAAGAAACAATACACTGTCTCTCGCTCAAGCGCCAAAACCAAGTACCGATCTCTTGCTCATGTGTGTGCCAAAACCTTTAGGTACTCCATCAACTTCAGGAGTTGCAATTTTCCATTTCCACGCCTATCACCATACCATGTGATAATCTCAACACTACTTACATAGCTTCAAATTCTATGTTCTATGCTTGTACTAAGCACATTGAACTGGACTACCACTTCATACGGAAACGTATTTTTACTGGCACACATCAAGTTCAATTTATTCCTTCTAAAGATCAGCTTGCAGACATATTCACTAAAGGACTTCATAAGATCCACTTTCATCTTTTAAGGTCCAAACACGTCTCTCCCGAAAAGCAAAGTTTGCAGGGGAATGTTAAATCACCATTTTTAAACCACTCCATAATTGTAAATAATAAGAATAAATGTGCAATCAATCAATAACTACAAGATCTAAATTCCATGATTTCCTCTTTATACATGTATAAATATAAATAGATATCTCCTTGAGAAGAAAAATGCATAAAGAAATTCTCCTTCTAACACTCTCAAGAAGGTTGACTACTGATCAGCTCAAGACAATTAATAATTGTGGAAATGTCCATCAAAGAATTGGTCGATTAATATTGTACTATTCAACAGAAGTATTACCGACCCATGTGATGTTTTAGTCAACTCTGGCTGCTTATGTGTGGCTTACGCAACTTCAAACTTTAGCGGCGGAGGCATTGGTTGTTTGTTTGGTTCGGCGATCTTATTGATATTCGAGAGTTAATCGAAGAACACAACGAACAGGACATCTATATAAGAATGGCGGCTTCAGAACTCAATAAGCGTTGGCTAATACTCCTTTTAAGATTCTTTCAGAATTCAGAACTATTAACTAAGATACCATTTGATAATTGTTTTTCATTTATGGCGGCTTCTGAACTCAGTAAGCATAGGCTAATACTCCTTTTAGATTCTTTTCAGAATTCAGAACTATTATCTAAGATACCATTTGATAGTTGTTTTTCATTTCCTTTTATATATTTTAAGAGTTTTTGATGAATTTACACAATTTTTTTCAACCCTCTATGAAATTCTTTTAGATTAAGACATCGTTTATAAGGATGACACCAAGATGCCATCTCTACGTGGCAAGCACATGTTTGATTTTTACTTTTGTTTTTAAGTACAAGTACTTTTTTGTTCAATTAATTTTTTTAATTATAAAAAGTACTTGAAAAAGGTGTAGGTTCAGTGTTAATGATGAAGTAATTCTGGTATTTCAGATCATAATCAGGAGAAGGGAAGACTAGTTTTGGTAGCAGTAGCATCAACGGTTTCTGGGTTGATTGTGATTGACTTTTTGATCCGGTGGATAATTCGGAAGAGGAAAAAGAAGAGAAGTATAAACATACTTTTTTCAATACGTGTTAATCATATTTAATTATTTATATGTAAAAAAATGAAGCATTTTCTTGATGTTTTTCTTTTTCATCCTATAGATATGAAGATCAATAAGGAAGAAGATGTAGAGTTACCACTGTTCGATCTGCATACAACATCAGCCGCCACTGCAAATTTCTGTTCCGCAAATATGATTGGGGAGGGTGGTTTTGGACCTGTTTACAAGATAATTAAGGTTATAAGCATTGTCTTACCAAAATTTAGCCTTAATTAAGACATTGAATATTATAAAATTGAAGGGGAAGCTACCAACGGGACAAGAAATAGTGGTTAAGAGGCTCTCAAAGTACTCCGGACAAGGCCATCAGGAGTTTAAGAATGAAGTCATTATGATTTCCAAGCTTCAACACCGTCATCTCGTCAGACTTTTGGGATGTTGTCCTGAAGGGAAAGAAAAGATGTTACAATTACATGCCCAACAAAAGCTTGAACTACTTCATTTTTGGTCTGAACCTCTAATCGATTAATATTTTATTGATCATTGTCTTAATGCTACTACATTTTTATTGTGGTCTGATAATCTATACTTTGTTTTGCAGATGAAAACAGAAAAGCATCACTTAGTTGGGAAAAACGTTTGGAAATAGCAATGGGTATATCAAGAGGACTCCTATACTTGCACCAGGACTCCAGATTAAGAATCATTCATATGGATCTTAAGGCCAGTAATATCTTGCTAGACGGTGAGATGAACCCTAAAATATCAGATTTTGGAATTGCGAGAATTTTTGGTGGAGAACAAGTCGAAGACAAGACAACGCGAGTCGTGGGCACATAGTAAGTTCAATTAACTGTTAATCATACAAAAAACATCCTTAATCAAAACCTTAATTTTTGAAAACATCGAATTTTTTTATGCAGCGGTTATATGTCTCCAGAGTAAGCGGTTGATGGGAAGTTTTCAGTTAAATCGGATGTGTTTAGTCTAGGCGTGCTTTTATTAGAGATAGTGAGTGGGAAGAAAAACAGGACATTTCATCACCCAAATCACCATCATAACCTCTTGGGGCATGTAAGTTTTTTTTCCCTTTTTCTTTTCTCTCTCTTTTTTTTTTTTTTTTTTTTTTTTTGGTAGAGAGTTTTCATATGAATGAAAATTTAATTTATTTATTTTTTTCAATTTTTTGTGAAGGCATGGTTGTTGTGGAATGAAAACAAAGCAATGGAGCTGTTGGACCCATGTTTGGAAGATTCATATGTTGAGTCCGAGGTTGCGAGGATGCATTCAACTGGGATTGTTGTGTGTTCAAAAACATCAGGAGGACAGGCCAACAATGCCAGTAGTAGTTTTTATGTTGGGTAATGAGGGTGCAGTTTTGCCTTATCCTAAAGAGCCTGGTTTCTTCATTGAAAGAAGCTCCTCCTGTCCACCATCAACAAGCCTGACCGAAAATGTAGTCACAATAACAGCTTTGGATCCAAGGTAGCGCGTGCACTTCATCATTGCAGCCTCAAAAAAGATTGATGCATATACTAAGAACAATTTCGAAGTACAATAAATTCGAAAAAATGTCAAATGTGAAATGATTTTGAGACCAGTTCAAAGAAACATGAGGAGAAACAAAGAGCTAGAGTCTTGACATTTAACATTATTTTCGATCTATAGAGAGTGATGAAAACCCTAAAAACGACAAGCTAACGTAAGATCCATACCATAATTAAGCATGTTTTTAGAACAGATAAACGAGTACATATATAACAGGAAACAAAGAGCAAGAATCTTTTACCTGTTGGCGTTGCATGGGAGCTCCACCTTTTATGTAAGGATTGCTTGAAACCTTTAAAAGTTAAGAAAAAATATATGTACCGAATAAATAAAGATTTTTTTTCTGTTTAAATATGACTGAGATGATTAAATAGGATTATGTGAATGGAGCTTACACTAATTTGTTAATGGAGGACTTCATGTATTCAATAGCTTCAGACAACACAGAAGTTGTATCTGTCTTAAAACAACAAAATCAACCACTGCGGCTTTTTTACAGATTCGGAAAGGATATCTTCTCTTATTTAATCAATAGCTATACTGTAGTTGGAGTGTAGTGATTCTGTCCGACATAATCTCTTTCCTCGCCTAAAGAAGAAGAGATGTCGGCGAATACATTCCCAACCATTGCTATACAAAAACCCAATTTCAAATGCCTTCTTCTGCAAAATAATTTTGCAGTACTACTAGCTTGAGAGTGTGTACCTTTAGGGCATGCAAATGCTTCAACAGCTGCGTTTCTTTACAGTACTCGAGCATCAATTTCTTCTTTATTCTGTCGAAATATCAACGTACATGCGATGGATATTAAAACCCTAGTTTTGGTACTCATTTTTTGAAATAATCTCTATTAATTCTTACCTTTGGGTGTTCATCGAAACTTGGCTCGGGCAATTGAGCTTGAAATGACGAGAAAAAACTGGATCGAACGTCGTTAATTGAAGATGAAGCGCGGGAGTGAATCGAAGGTGAAGAAGAGTAGGGGAACGAAGACCCATTTTTAATGGAAACGACAATTTTATTTGGAGTAAAATTTAAAATAGGTTTAACAGTTTATAAGACTATATTAGTGTCTAATCACTATACAAAAAAAAAAAAAGAGTTTTTTATTATATAGTCCCCATTAAGAAAAAAGACCTTTTTATGTGTTTGGTTAGGATTCAGACCAAACAGTACAATCAATTAAGTTTTTAATCCTTAGATTAAACAAAATAGAACGTAAAAAGACACATATACCCCTCTCTCTCATTACGTTAACAATTTTATGTTGATGTACTCTATGATCCTCCTTCACATTTTATTATCTAACATATTATCAGTAAGGTCACTCTCTCTATCTAAAATCGGACCACTGTTCTCTCTCTCTCTCTCTCTCTGAAATCAGTGGAGGTGAACGGCCGGAATGGAGCTCTGAAGGTCCGGAGATCGGCGTAAGAACTGCAGTCGGAACCCTGGTCGGGGAAGGAGGAAGGCTTGAACCAGTGGGTGGGCGTCGACGGGATCTCCGAACTCCGAAGAGGTCGGTGGTCGATTGCGGCAGCGTCGGTTCTCCACCGAACGCTGTCGTCACCAGCGGTGGCGTTCGCGTGGCGTTCTCCGATGGTGGTGGGTGGGTTTCCAGATTTGAAAAATTAGATCTAGAGTTTCCAGATCTGGTTTTTCAGATCTGGAAACCCAGATTTGGTTTTTCGTCGGGGGGTTTGTCGGGGCTGTGTGTGTGGTGGCGAACGGCGGCGATGGCTTTCCAGATCTGAAATTTTGGATGGTGGTTTTCCAGAGCTTCGACGGCGGCGATGGTGAGGGAAAACGCGAAGCACGGCGGCGGATCCGGACCTCCTCCACTTTCTCTGTGTATATATATATATATATATATTTCTCTCGGATCCGGACCTCCCTCCACTTTTCTCTGTGTATATATATATATATATATATATATATATATATATTTCTCTCCATATATATACATATGTTTATTTCTGATTTTTAGTAGTGATGAATGTTGTTGATTTTTGGTAGTGATGAATTTTTGGTAGTGATGAATGTTGTTCGTTTTGGTGGTGTTCTTCGGCGGTGTTGATGTTTGATTCGGCAGGTATTGTTGGCAGTGTTGATCTTCGTTTCGGACAACCATCAGCCACCACTAGCCAGATCCGACAACCACCGCCGACCACCAGTCAGATCCAGACCTCCCTCCACTTTCTCTATCTAGTTCTTGAGTAACGTTAACGTAAGGCACAAAAACAGACAGATTTGTGAGATGATGGCGTTAACGCAATCATAAACCAGCACATGTAATTTAGTTACATTAACGTTAACGCAATCACAACCCAGCATATGTAATTTAGTTACATTAACGTTAACGCAATTACACCCTCAACCCAATAACTAATTGCGTTAACGTTAACGCAATTACAACCCACACATGTAATTTAATTACATTAACGTTAATACAATTACAATCCCAAATTCAATAACTAATTGTGTTAACGTTAACACAATTACAAACCAATATATGTAATTTACTTGCGTTAATGTTAGCGTAATTACACTCCAGCCCAATAATAATTTGCGTTAACGTTAACGTATGTATAATCTAAACTATTAAAATTACTTGCATTAACGTTAATGCAATTACAATTTCAACCCCCAATAATTAATTGTGTTAATGTTACCACAATTATAAACCAGCACATATAATTTTATTACGTTAATGTTAACGCAATTACACTCCAACCCAATATGCGTTAACGTTAACGTGTTTACAATTCAGTCCATTTAATTTATTTGCGTTAATGTTAACACAATTATAACTTAACCACATAACTAATTACGTTAACGTTAACGTACTTATAATTCAGTACATTTAATTTACTTGCGTTAACGTTAATGTACACAAGACGAAACATGCACTATTTGTAATAAATGCATAATTATTTTAATAAATACAAAATTACTCTATATGCAATGAGTATTACTTGTGTGTATACATTAACGTTAGTGTTGTGACTGATTTTTATTTCACACATTTTATGGACAACATTAAATGCATTAACGTTTAACATAAAGAGAGACAACAAAATGTGAATTAACGTTAACGCAAACTCACTAAAATGCGTTAACGTTAATGCACACAAAATAAATAATGAAAGAGACGATAATATGAAACACAAAAAAAATGCATTAATGTTAACGTATTGCACAAAACAGACAGATGGAGGAGATGATGCGTTGACAAAAAAAAAAAAAAAAAGGATTTAACAACGTTAACGTCAATCCCAATATAATATTGTAATAAAGGTAAGTGACATTTATTTGAACAAGTTACGTTAACGTTAACACATTTTGTTGTCTAAATTTGTCTTGTTGCATAATGACAAAATGGCAGACTTGTAAATAAATGTTAACAAGGAGGGTCAAAATGAAGAATTTTTTTCTAAAAATTTGGTAGGGTCTGAAAACTTAATTGTTCATGTCAGAAGGTCTTTTTTCTCTATTGGGCCTCTATAGATGACTAAAAAATTAATTACCCAAAAAAAAAAATGTCTAATCAAAATATTTAAAGGATTAACTCATTTTCAATTGGAAAAAAGGTTAATGGTTTGTGGTTGCAACGAGTCAATTATATTCGTTTAATCTTAATTTTATTTTTACTGACCCGTGTTTGAAAGTAGAGATGTAAAAAAAAAATTGTACCTAATTTATTATTATTTTTTAAATTAATTTCTATAAAATTAATATTTTTGCATTATAACTAAATTTAATATCGATAAAATTTTCATAAATTTATTTTTCATAATTTTTTAGTATTGTATTTTTGTTTTTATATTATTTTATAATTTAATTTTTATAAATTTAATATCCATATATTATTTTTATAATTTTTATAAATTTAATGTTGATATATTAGGTATACTATATTTTTTCTTTTATATTATTTTTTTAATTTAATTTTTTATAAATTTAATATCTAAGCATCATTGCTAAGTTTAATGTTTGATATATTGTTTTTATAATTTTTAAAATTAAATAGAAATAATTTTTGTATATTATATTACGTTATGATATATTTTCTCTTTTATATTATTTTTCTAATTTAATTTTAATAAATTTAATATCTCAGCATTATTACTAAATTTAATGTGCATATATTAATTTTATGATTTCATAAATTTAATGTCCATAATTTCCGTACATTATATTTTATCTTTTATATTATTTATCTAATTTAGTATCTTTAAATTTAATATTTTTGTATTATTATTAAGTTTAATATCCATATATTATTTATATAGTTTTCGTAAATTTAATATCCATAATTTTCGTATATTATATTTTATTTTTTATATTATTTTTTTAAATTCAATTTTTTATAAATTTAATGTTTCAGTATTATTAATAAATTTAATGTGCACATATTATTTTTATGATTTCATAAATTTAATGTCCAAAATTTGTGTGTATTCTGTTTCTTCTTTTATATTATTTCTTTAGTTTAATTTTTGTAAATTTTATGATTTAGTATTATTACTAACTTTCATATCCATATATTATTTCTATAATTTTCATAAATATAGTATTCATAAGTTTTTTATATTAAATTTCCTCTTTTGTGTTATTTTTTTAATTTTTTTTTTTTTTATAAATTTAATATTTTTTGTATTATTACTAAATTTAATGTTCATATATTATTTCTATAATTTTCATAAATAAAATATCTATAATTTTTATATATTATATTTTCTCTTTTATATTTTTATTTTTAATTTAATATCTATAAATTTAATGTTTTACTATTATTACTAAATTTAATGTTAATATATTATTTTTATAATTTTTACAAATTTAATGTCCATAATTTTCATGTATTATATTTTTTCTTTTATATTATTTTTTTTTTAATTTAAATTTTATACATTTAACGTTTTAATATTATTATTAAATTTGTTGTGCATATATTATTTCTATAATTTTTATGCATTATATATTTTTTGTATAATATTTCTTTAATTTAATTTTTGTAAATTTAATATTTTAGTATTATTGATAAATTTAATGTCCATATTATTTCAATAGATTTGTATATATGAAAATTATATTCTTTCTCCTCAATTACACAAAAAATATCTTATCTCTCCCCTCAATTTGGTTTAACTTACATAAGGTAAAGTATAAATATATTTTTTTATATTTATGTTAATCTAAAAAATTCATATGGACCGCTCGTTATATGGGAGATAAAGAACGATTGAGATTTATGTAAAGGTTTTATGTACATCATGTTTTATTATATATATTTCTTTAAATATTTTTTAATTAACGTTAATTAGATTAACATTGTTTGTGTTAGAAAATAACTCACATATTCAGTTGATCTGGCCATGGCACAACGTGGTGATTTCTTATTGAGTGGTATTTTGTTCGTCTTGACCATCCTATCCAGTGAGTTGTCTTTATTAAAGTATCTAAAATTTGAGCAAAGGCATGCCAAAGGCTCTTTGGAGTGTGCCCAACAATGTTAAAAAGGGTTGTCCAGTCAGTAGTAGCTAGGATTGGTCATGGGTCGGGCCGGGTTTTAGGTAGGAAATTACAAAAATATGCAAGGCACTAGCTCAGCCCGGCCCTAAGATCGGGCCTTGTTTTTTTTCCCAAACCCAGCCCTATCAAAATAATTAGGGCCCTAGACTAACCCTCGGGCCGGCCCAGCTCCCGGCCTTATAATTTTTTTTTTAATTTAAAAATGAAATAAAAACAAAAACATAATCATTAAATTAATCACCAAGCCTGCAATTGCTGCAAAATAATCATCAGATGAATTTGTAATTACTGCAAATAATCACCAATTGCTGCAACTTGCAAGCCTGCAGATTAATCACCAATTGTTACAGTCCCACACCATTCATTTCTACACAAAAACAAATTCATCACCAATTCTGCAAAATTGACAGACTCCCACACCATTCATTTCTACACACACACAAAAAAAAAAAAGAAGCTACATTCACATTCAAACCAAACCAAACCAACCCAAACCAAACAGTGAACAAGCATAGAATTCAAATTACAGTTCAAAATAACATAAAGTCAAACCAAAAAGGAAATTGAGGTACAACAATTAAGAGAAGCAAAAAACTGATTGAGGTAATACTCCAAATCTGTATTGTACCACTTGTCAAGTTCAACACAAGTTAAAAAGATAAGCATAATATGATTAGTAACTCATTAATTAGCTTACCTTCCAAATTCAAAAACAATCAGAATAAATAGCAAGGAAACATCACATATAAACCTCAAAAATTAATATTCATCATCGTCTTCTTTGCTAAAGCTTGAAACATCATCATCTAATTGTTATTCTTAAACACCACATTTACCTGTATTTGAGAATTAAAAACATCATACTTTAACTTTAATAAAAAATTATGAGTAAATAAAATTCACACGTGTCGATAATAATTGTAACATACCTGTTGAATCATAAGCACGAAATCAATCTTGCAAACAAATTAGAGCTTGTATGGTTTTAGACTTCAACAAGCATCGATAAGGGCTAATGACTCGACGGCCTGTACTAAAAGCTCTCTCAAAAGCAACAGAAAATACAAGAATTGTCAAAACATCCCGAGCCATTCTTGCCAAATCAAGATACTTTAATGAAGAAGAACACCAATAGTTCAAGATTTCAATCTCACTATTCACAGCAAGATTAGGTTCTTCTAAGTACAAGTCTAGTTGAAATTTCTCAACTTGTTGGCGAGACCTAATACCTTCAAATCTTGCATAATCTTCAAATTCATCACCCCTTCTTTCCACAAGATTAGACTCGCTCATTGACATGCCAGAAGACCCAAAACTAATAGAAGAGCTCGATTTTTTCATATACTCGCCAAACAAAGAATAAAGGGTGACAATAGTGGTGCTTATGTATTGTTCCACTTCTCCACCATATATTTTGGTATAACAATATTCAAGAAATTTAAGCTTATACCTTGGATCTAAAATTGCACCCCAAGACAAGATTAAACTATAATTCGACCAATATTTGCTAAACTTCAAATGCATTTCATGCACCATGTCGAATAAAAAATTAGGAGGCCCTTTCAAAACATCAAACAATTTAATGTGAACTCTCCACACACCTTTAAAATACAAATTTGAAGTTGGATATTTCATTCCAGAAAGGTACATGTTACTTCATAAAACACCTTCAAGAAGTTGCACAAAACACGTACTTGCTCCCATTCATCCTCTAACAAATTATACTTGAATTTTCTATCACGGTCATCGAAATATAAAAAAGATATATGTCATTGACCTCCCCTGTCATTTTGCATTATACTAAATATCTCCCTTGTCATTTTGCAAATACCCGAGACTTCTCCTGTCTTTTTCTCAAACACCACTTACCTCCCTTTGGACAAAATTGTCCTTAGGTTATTTTTAAAAAAATTCATTAGCACCCCTATATTTTTAAAATTATATTCTTTACCCTTAACTTTTTAAATAATTATATTTACATCTCACCACCACCCAACTTTCACCGCCACCACCCAATTCCCACCATCCACAGCCACCTCTGCCACCACCCACTGCCGCCACCCACCACCACCTCCCACCGCCATCCAATGCCACCATCCTTTACTTTTTACACTAACATTTTCATTAAAAAATAATATTTTTTTTAACTCTTTTTTTTTAACAAAATGAAAAAAATAAAATAAAAAAATCAAGAAGAGAAGAAAATCGGTACTTTTACCCCTAAATTTTGTCTTGGTCTTAAATTACACTTTAATGGTTATAAAGAGTAACTAAAAAATAGAGAGGATGTTAATGAAATTATTATTTTTTAAATAAAAGAATAAAAATATATTTTTGTAAGGGCATTTATGTCTTTTTACATCAAAATATTGGTGGTGGCAGGTGGTGGTGGGCGGCAGTGGTGGGAGGTGGCAGCGTGTGGTAAGTGGTGGCGACAGTAGGAGGTAGTGGTGGCTGTGGGTGCGGTGGTAGGAGATGGTGATGAATATATATAAATTAAAGGGTTATTTATGTATTTTAAATTTTTATTATTTAATTATTTTTTAACTAGTGAAGGGTAAAATTGGTATTATAATAAAAAAAAATATTATTTTTTAATCAATAAGGGAGGTAAATAGTATTTGAGAAAAAGACATGGGAGATCTCCGGTATTTACAAAATGACAAGGGAGATATCTGGTATAGTACAAAATGACAAAGGAGGTCAATGATATTACCCTAATATAAAAATGCATCTTTATTGTGAAGAGCAACTTCAAGCATGTGATAAATAACATTTCACCTTGTCAGGCAATCAAAACACAATTTCTTCCTAATATCCATGTTTAAACTTGTAGCAAGAGTAAAAAACTTATTTCTCATAATATGTGAAAGTTTCACATATTTGACTCCAAGTCAAAGTTTTTCAATAATATTACTTATCGAATTAAACCCAGCTTGTACTATCAAATTAAGAATGTGTACGAAACAACATACATGAAAAAATGCACCATTACAAAGAAGAATATTTTTAGAGGAAAGCCGTGCTCGAATTCTACTAGCCACACAATCATTTATTGACAAGTTATCCAAAGTAATGCTAAAAACTTTATTCTCAATATTCCATCGGAACATACACGAGGTCAACTCATCCTCAATTGACAAAGTATCATATGGAGGAGGTATAAGCTTAAAACATATGATCATTTTATACAATTTCCATTGATTTATTAATAAAATGAGTAGTCACACAAATA
Source organism: Eucommia ulmoides (assembly GCA_016647705.1). Lineage (NCBI taxonomy): Eukaryota > Viridiplantae > Streptophyta > Magnoliopsida > Garryales > Eucommiaceae > Eucommia > Eucommia ulmoides. Next base: position 1,833,462 of record CM028326.1, on the reverse strand, counting down.
TAATGATCATCAGTAAGAGATGACCATGTATCAGACGTAAAACAAATGCTACTTGGACATGCACTTAATTCTAGAATCACCTTTTCTCTTTCTATAGTGTACATGGCCATAATATCTCTCTTAATTGTAGATCTACTCATCATCCTAAATTCATGACGTGCTCTAGACATTACACTTCTAAAACCTAGAATTTCAACTACTCTAAACGGACGCTCATCCACCACAATCATTTTTGCAATCTCTTTACGAAGTTCAACAAGATCATATTGATAATTTCTTAAAGTCTTACTTCCATCATATTTCGATTCACATTGAATTGTATAATTCTTAATATCATGATTCGACCTTTTAACACAATATTCATTCATGTGACGTCTCAAATGGAAAGTACCATTAGTACTTTTAGCGGAAAGTACTAAGACAATGTAGGCATTTGGCTTTCACCTGATCATTCGAATCCGATGGTAATTTTGTAAACCAATCCCAAACTTTAGATGTTGTTTTACTTTTTTTGGTCACCGGTGTCTGATCGTCGTCACCATCCAAATTGATTGGAGAAACACTAGCCATTGTCAAATCGCTGTAAATAACAGAAACAATAATATGGTAACACAAAATGCCATATGTACTAAAATTAAACAAATAAACACGACAATAAACAAATGCTAACACAAACAGAATTTTTCAACAGCCGCAACAAACCACGACAATAAACAAATGCTAACACAATCAAAAAATTTCAACAGCAGCGGCAAACCATTGAATGAACACAAGCCAATTAAACAAACAAATTTGCTTATTTGTTCTACACATGTTTGACAACAAGCACTACAAGAATTTTGATAAATACAAATCAAAATAATATATGTAAATAATCAAAGATCAACCTCATTCTTTCTCATATTAGTACAAACTACAAACGTAGTAGTATTCTGTGGAATATACCTTAAATCAGTCGCAAACTCGCAGCGATGATCGATCAACAGGCGAGACTCGAAATCGACGATCAACCACAACTCCACAAAGCGATCGACGGCGAACAAAAGCGATTCATGACGAACGAAATGGATGGACAGCAGCGGCGAGGAAAGACAAGCAGAGAGGGAGGGAAGGAGGTTGCAGATGAAACGGGAGGGAGAGCGAGAGGTTGCGACTTGCGAGTAGGAGGCAAGAGAGGCGCAGAGTGTGAATGATTTAGGGTTGAGAGAGTATAATCGGCAATAGCAGGAAGGAGGCGAGCGACACATGAATTAGGGTTGAGAAATTATAATGTCTATATATATATGTGTGTGTATGTGTGGCAGGAGGCCAGAAGCAGCGCGTAGGGTAGTTGACACTTCATAGTGGTTCAACATAATACTATAATGTCTATATATATATATATATATTTTAATCCTCGGGCAGGTTGGGCTAGCCCTAGAAAATATTGGGCCCGGCCCTAATTTTACTCGGATTTAAACTTTGCAGCCCAAGCCTTAACCATGGGCTCCAAGTTTAGGCCCAAGCCCTAAAATTTTTGAGTTGGGCTGGGCTGGGCGGGCTCCCAAGCCCATGACCATCCCTAGTAGTAGCTGGTCACTTATGGTGACACATGCCCTGTGTGCCACGTGGTGACTTCTAGTTGGTGCAAATATCTATGTAGAAATGCCCCTCGCCAAACATAAACTATATATAAAATTTGTATTTAATGTGATGATTATCGTTGGGAATTGTATTTCTGTTTTGGAAATACTTTTCGTTACAACATTTTTTGTTTTTTAATGCATGGTGGTTGACGTGGTGGTGGTGGTCACTGGTTAGCGGAGTGGTGGCGGCTAGTGGAATCGAGGATAATTACTGTAATTTTTTTAAAAGTCTATAATAATTTAATTATTATAATATTTTTATATAAAAAACTATAGTAACTTTTGTATACATATGGTAATTATTAAATTTTTAACACTAATCTTAAATTTCTCAAAAAAATTATATAGCGGGTGACTTAGATCGTTTTAAATTTTATTTTTGTGAACTGTTTATAAAAATGAAACTTCGAAACCAATTTTTAGAGGGAAACCATGGTCTATTCCCTCCTCGGGACCATGTAAGTCGGAGAAAGCAGTTCCCGTCGCCGTCGCATTGCGCCGGTGGTGCAGCGGGCTCAACAAATCTGCTGAAAGTCAAGCCAAGGAGTTAGGTCTCTTCCGCCCTTCCTCGAGTGTGTTTTTGTGTAACCTGAGCTGACTATCGCAGAACAATTAAACGAATACTTTAGATCCCTAACGCTTAATTCTTAGTTAGCATCACTGTATTTGCTTGTCTTTTTACACCGCAGATTGAATTCTTCCACTATTATCCGGAGAACACGAAACTGTTAACCTCTTAATTTGAACTGCTTGTCGTACTAATTTTACCCCTTTTTTTTTTTTGTTGCTGCAATCGTCAACCATGACATGTTAATTTTGTTTAAATTATATGTTCGTTGAAATTTGAATAACTCAAAGTCAATCAGTGATTGTTATCTTATATATAGACAATGATTATGCAACTATGGCGTTTCTGATAAGAATACTTCAAATGGAAGATTTTCCCAGATTGGGCATCATAGGTGGTAGTGTTTGAGATGTGTAGAAGGGTAACTTTGATATGATATCTAATTTGTATAATATTTGTGTAGCCCTCATTCAGGTAAGTTTAAAAAGACTTGCTGGTCCGAAAACTTTGTTAAGTCTCGCAATAATCCATTTGACTGGGGATAGAATAATGGTGATGTAACTGCTAAACGGATGTGGATGAAATTAAATTTTTTTGGAGCTTTCGTTTGTTGACTTTATTGGTTTACAAAAAAAAAGGCAGAAAGGAACTATATGTGAATTATTCACCTGTTCATCCTCTTCTAATGAAGAGGGACAGGATGAGAGTTGTCAATGGAGGGCCTTCCCTGGCTTATATATTGCTACACTTGATCTCATTTTCGTCAAAAATCTTGTTTGCTGCGGATACTTTGACACTGAACCAATTTCTCAGAGATAACCAGACCTTAGTTTCATTTGGCCAAGTATTTGAATTAGGTTTTTTCAGCCCCGGGAGTCCCAGGTTCCGGTACCTGGGAATTTGGTACAAAAACATTCCATTTACAGTTGTTTGGGTAGCAAACAGAGACAACCCCATTACAGGTTTTTTTGGGTCCTTGAGTTTTGGTAAAGACGGAAATCTTCTTCTTGGTAATAGAAACAACAGCATCATATGGTCAACGAATTCTTCAACACCAGTTAATAGTCCTGTTGCACAAATACTGGATAACGGGAATCTTGTTTTGAGGGAAGCAAGCAATAGTAATTCAGAAACCTACATATGGCAGAGCTTTGATTATCCAACCGACACATTGTTACCGGGCATGAAGCTGGGATGGGACCTGAGGACTGGTTTAGATAGGAAACTTACTCCATGGAAAAGCTCGGATGATCCTTCACCTGGAAATTTCTCTTACAGTGTAGAAGGTAATGGGCATCCTCAACTTGTTCTACGTATGGGATCAAGTGAACTCTACCGTAGTGGGCTTTGGTATGTAAATCAATTCAGTGGTGGTCCTGTTCTGATGGAAAACTCAGTATTCCGCCCAATGTTTGTTGCAAATTCGGAAGAAGCATATTTTGTGTATGAAACAACAGATCCTACAATACTTATAAGGCTTGTTATAGTTCAGTCAGGACTTGTTCAGCAATTTACACGGAATAGCCATCAACTTCAGTGGGTGATTCTATTCACCATCCAACAGGATCGCTGTGATACTTACAACCTCTGTGGATCTTTTGGCATATGTGACATCAATTCTTCACCAAATTGCAAGTGTATGACAGGGTTTACTCCCGAAGCACCTCAAGATTGGGAAGTATTTGATACGTTTGGTGGGTGTGTCAGGAGATTGCCCCTGAAGTGTGGGGAAAAAGATGGATTTATGAAATATAGTGCCATGAAACTGCCAGACACATTGAGTTTACAGTTTAACGAGGGAATGACCACTAAAGAATGTGAGACTCTATGCTTAAAAAATTGTAATTGCAGTGGATATGCAGAATTCAATGCAAGTGGAGATGGAAAAGGCTGTTTTATTTGGTTAAGTGATTTGGTTGACGTTAGAAAAGCTATTAACGGATATGGGCAAGATCTACATGTGCGGCTCTCTGCTTCAGCAATAAGTAGGCCATCATTTCATCCTTTTCTCTGTGAACCTTGCTTATCGCACTCACAATTTATTTCAGTCTCTTCTCTACTTGTTTTTCATTCGTTTATTTTCTCCTTCCCTTTATTTTTATATGTAGTTAGTGGCTAGTAATAACTATTAATCTATTATTATATGATTTGGTAAGCTTCTTTCTTACGTTTTTTTCTTTTCAAAAATTAGTTTCTCTAAATTGGCTCCTCATAGATTTCTTACTTGCCTGAGATTCTTCTAATAAGCAAGATGGTTCTGTCTTAATTTGATCTTGGAACAAATTGATGCATTGGATAGTTCACATTGTATCAAGTATATGGTTCTTCTGATTGTTTTCATAACACTGTGATTAGAGTCAATAGAAGATTCTCGTGAGAGGAAGAGGAGAGGGTTGAGGAGAATAGTAGCCTCATCAGTATTATCCACAGCATTTCTCTTGAGTTTGATTCTCTGGTTTGTGATATGGAGCAAGAAGAAAAAGAGGATAAAGAAGAAGACAAATGGAGGTAAGTAGTGTGTTACTTTTATTCGATTGTTATTCAGTTTTTCTTAAATTTAATGTCAGAGTTAATTTAATATTCTCCAAATAACCTTAATGAAACATTTACGTGGGGTTAAAGACAACAAAGCCACCAGCTCATGAGCAAGGTGGAAGTTTGACTCTTATATCCAAGTGGTTCATATTTTGGTAGCAAATCGTTTTTATTATAATGTTCAAGGCATTAAGTTATTTTGAATTCATTTACAACTAAATAAAATTTGAATTACCATGTCTTGTAGTACAAAAAATTAGACCCTTTATAAATGAAATTTGCAGGCAACAGGGCTGTCTTAAACGAAACGTGTTGCCTTCGTGAAAATCATGAAGAAGAAGAATATCCTTTATTTGATTTGGCAACAGTTGCTGCTGCTACCGACCATTTCTCTCTTTCAAACAAAATTGGAGAGGGTGGCTTTGGTCCTGTTTACAAGGTGAGTTCTGTCACTATGGCCATTTTTTTTTTTAATTTTTTCTAGACTACTTTATGATTGAATAAAGAAAATCCAATCATTTTGAGGAGCTATTCTTTTCATGCAGGGTACACTACCAACAGGGCAAGAAATAGCAGTTAAGAGGCTCTCACAAGAGTCTAGGCAAGGCGTAAACCAATTGAAAAATGAGGTTCTTTTGATTTCCAAACTTCAGCATCGGAACCTTGTTAGGTTACTTGGATGCTGCATTCACCAAGAAGAAAGGATGTTGATTTATGAGTTCATGGCAAACAGAAGTCTGGATACTTTTATATTTGGTGGGTTATCTCATCATTTGTGCACCTTTCCTCGTTTGCTGTTTCACACGAACAAATCAATATTACCTTCGAGCCAAATTGCTCAGTTTTGTTATTTGGTTCAAGAAACTATGCACATTTTACGAGGTTATTAGAATGACTCGACACATTGGCACAGATAAAGCGAAGCGCAAGCAACTTGGATGGGAATTGCGCTTCAATATTATTGTGGGCATTGCTCGGGGAGTTCTTTATCTTCATCGAGATTCAAGGTTGAGAATTATTCACAGGGATCTGAAGGCCTCCAATGTATTACTGGACAAGGAGATGAATCCCAAAATTTCAGATTTTGGCATGGCGAGAACCTTGTCTGGGGATCAAACCGAGGAGTACACAAAAGTGGTGGTTGGAACATAGTGAGTGCCACGATAAGTCCCTCCTCTCAAAGACACAAGCACGTGCCTCCCCGCGCACACACCACACACAGTCTACCTTTCAACGTTTTGTAACTTTTTTCTTAGTATTAATTGCTCTGAGATGGCACACAGTGGTTACATGTCTCCAGAATATGCTGTTGATGGCAACTTTTCATTGAAGTCGGATGTGTTCAGCTTTGGGGTTCTTGTCCTAGAGATTGTCAGTGGCAGGAGAAATAGAGGATTTTATGATGCTGGACATGATCTCAACCTTTTAGGGCATGTAAGAATATGGGAACTGATTCGGTATTGTCTTGATTTTCCTTGAATTATTTTCTATCTCATTCATTTTTTATATGTTTGACATTTTAGGCATGGAAACTGTGGGATGAAGGGAAGGCATTGGAAGTAATAGATCCAGCAATTGCAGAGAAGTTTAAAAGAAATGAAGCACTAAGATGCATTCACGTTGGCCTTCTATGTGTGCAACAACGACCAGAAGATAGGCCGACAATGTCATCTGTTCTTATGATATTAGATGGGGAAGGCCTATTGTTGCCAGAACCTAAACAACCTGGATTTTTTACGGAAAGGTACCCAAGTGAAACTGATTCTTCAGCGAGAAAGAGAAGAGGCCTTACCTCAAATGAGGTAACTATGACATCGCTTGAAGGTCGATAGAATGAGAAAGTCAACCATCGCTATTTTGTTTCAATTGAGTAAAAAGTTATTGTTTATTTTACATAGCTGTAAACAGACTATAAAAGCCTTAAAAGTGCTTTGACACTTAAATTAATTTAGCACTTTAGCACTCTCTTGCGTGATTTTCAATTTGCAACGTTTGTTTTTCATTCCCTCCTTTCATTCTTCTGTCTTTTTTTTTTTTGGGTTCATTGGGCAAATGATAGTAGTAGCTCCATATATATGCAATATGTCCATATAAAACTGTACACGTGAATTGAACTTCCAGGATCAAATTTGCCTATTGAGTTTAGGTTTTCATACAGGAGTACAGTAGGAATGCCGAACTTGACACTCAAATAACCGAGGCCGAATTTGACACTAAAATAACCCTTTCTGGACTTATTTAATTTCAAGGCAATAGGTGATCTCATTTCTAGCTTTCTCTGTTAGGTGGCATTCCATGATTAAAATTTGAATTTTCAGGCCATTAAAATGCACAATATGGATTTTAAGCCTCTTGTTTCAAACACTTTGTTTTTCTATTCAATTAAAAAAATATAAATTGTGACACACCCCTCTTGGAAACTTTAGGGACACGGAATGGCAGTTGTGATTGCAATTTTCAAATAATGATAAAGGTCAATGGCATTAATAATATGGTTACTTTCAGGATTGGTTTTCCATATACGCTCTTTGTATGAATATCCTTTCCTGAATATAGATCTTTGGATCTATTAGAATTCCACATTGAATTTGTGAGGGTTCTAGGTCTATATATGAAAAAAGTTACTCCATTTGATACCATATAGTTCTAGGTTTGTTCTAACATGGTATCAAAGCTTGTTTGGAAAGCCTCATTTGTTTGTCTTCTCTCGTCTGATGTTTGTCTGATTGCATCACGTATGCAAGACAGAGTTGCACATGAGGGTAGGTGTTAGAATCCCCTATTAAATTTGTGAGGCATTCTAAAGTAGTTTATATATAAAAGGAGTTATGGCACTTGATAACATATGGTTCTACATTGGAAAACTTTCATGCAGAATCTTCACCGTACAGCATGCTTAGTGGTGTGTGGTTTATCCGAAGTTGGTTTATTGCACATTACCCAAACGGGAGCAAACATGTTAATAAAACAACCTTCCTTGAAAGTTTTTGGTTTCGAATAAGATGAGCTATGCTTTGGAACAAGATTTGACTTGGTGCCATTAGTTGAATCCCTTTAACTTAGCCCTTGTGGACTACTGTAGTACTGTGAATTTCGCAATAATCTTAACTTTGTAAACGTCCACACGCTCTACCTATTCTTTAACCTTGTCAACCCGGATAATCTATTGCAATTTGGTTATCAACCCTTCAATTGGATCTTCATATAATGCTGAATTCTTAGAAGAACATGCTTTAGGGTGGACATCTGTGTAAAAACTAGCAGGAACAGAATGGACATCAGTGTAAAAACAAGCAGAAACAGAAAATTCATTATTTTCTATGATCTTATAATACCATGTTAAACAGTTTCTCTCTTCCCATTTATTCTCTCTTTTTCTGCCAAAACAACTTATGAATAGAAGCATCAACAATATTTTACTGTTTGCAATCCATCAAATATGAAGATCTACCTAGGGGCCAAAAATGTAACCGTTAATTGGTTAGCTGAATAGGATTCCATCTTGCCAGATGAAGAATTTCCTTCAAACAGTCGCCTTTCAGTGAAAAAACCAGGTTGTTTAGGTTGAGGTAGTGATATTTCACTACACAACATAAGAACAACTGATGACATGCTTGGCCTGTCCTCGGGGAATTGTTGCACACACAGTAAGCCAATATGAATTGCTCGAATCACTTCAGAAGGATTGACTGTGCTTGCTATTGACTCATCATTTAATTCTAAAAGCTTTCCTTCTTGGTAGAGTCTCCATGCCTGAATGGTAGCAAATCATTTTCTCAGTAATAGTTATGTGCCTCGTCATTTAAAGAATTAGGAACATTATCCTAGTACTTACATGTCCAAGAAGATTGAGGTTGTGATCCTGATGATTGAATCCTCTGTTTTTCCTTCCACTTACTATCTCTAGCACCAAAACACCGAAGCTAAAGACATCAGATTTTGTTGAGAAGATTCCATCAATAGCATACTCAGGGGACATATAACCACTGCAGAAAGTCAGTAAAACATAGAAATCAACTTCTGAGTAGTTGAAATACACTAGAGAAAATATTATGTATTTCTTACTATGTTCCAACAACTCTTGTTGTATTTGCTTCAGTTTCGCTTCCTCCAAAACTCCTTGCCATGCCAAAGTCTGAAATTTTCGGATTCATCTCATGATCCAATAAAATATTGCTAGCTTTCAGGTCTCTATGGATGATTCTGAGTCTTGAATCTTGGTGAAGATAGAGAAGCCCCCTTGCGATACCATTTATGATGTTGTACCTCTTAGGCCACTCCAGTAATTTGCGTTGATCTTTACCTGCGTAATTGTGCGACCAAGTTAAATATGAATAATCTATGATTACTCTGTTTCAAAACCATGGATAATCCACCAAACTAAGTTCAAGCAGCTAATTTGAGATGATAAATCCTGAAAGACAGTTGTTTATATTTTTGTTCATTTTGGTGACCAGATGGGATGGACAACCAGTGTTCCTACTTTTGTTCTTAGTGAAGTCTTGTAAATTAACCTCCAAAACAAGTCAAGTGTTTTTAAGTTTTTTAAACGGAATATAACATAAGTTGACTTAGTTTAGTGTTTCCAAGAACTAAAATATTATAAGGAAACAGTAACTATATGATTTGAGAACGCAATACCAAAAATGAAGGAATCCAAGCTTTTATTTGGCATATATTCGTAGATCAACATCCTTTCCTCTTCCTCAATGCAACACCCCAGAAGCTTGACAAGATTTCTATGCTGAAGTTTCACAATACATAAAACTTCATTCTTGAACTCGTTAATTCCTTGTCTTGATTTCTTTGAAAGCCTCTTCACAGCGATTTCTTGCCCCTCTGCCATAATACCCTGAAAACAGTACCTAATAGTTAATTTCTGTATATTACTTGGAGCCACTATGTCTCTGTGAGATTTTTTTTAGAGAAATATATGTGCAGTTCTATGTTATCGGAAATTTCAGCAACGAATTCATGCGCAAAATCTATGTACTGAGCAGATTTTAAATATTCTGTATGATTCGTCTTTTTATTTTCCTATATTTTGATACTAACTGGCTATAAGACCTACCTTGTAGACAGGTCCAAAGCCTCCCTCTCCAAGCTTGTTGCTGAGGGAGAAATTATCGGTTGCATTAGCTACGGTCATGAAGTTGAAGAGTGGTAAGTCTAAATCTTCCCTCTCATTATCATTGTTACTATAATCTCTTTCTGCCCTGAGTCTTGTCATCCCTGCAATGGTAATAGTAATAACATGTCATCAAAATGTTATACTAGTGAATTCACCTTTCATGTAGTCATGACTCTTTTTTCCTTGTGTTTATAAGAAGCCAAGTAGCCTCAACTACAACGAAGCACGGACACGGATACGGTGACAATCTAGGGATGGTCATGGGCCGGGCCGAGTTTAGACTAGGGTATTACGAAAAATTGCTAGGCCCGAGCCTGCCCCGCCCCTATGGTCGGGCCTTATTCTATACCGAAGCCCGGCCCTATAAAAATAACCTAAGCCCACAACTCGGCCTGATAATTTTTTTTTAATTTAAAAAAAATGCAAAAAATACAACAGAATTGAAAAATATAATTTTTTTATAATTAACCAAAAAAAAAAAAAACTGCAATTCAATTCAGAATAAAAACACATTTATTAAATACAGATTTAGAATTCTGATAAAGCCTTATAACTAAACACTGCAATCCAAACTATTTTTTTTTTTTTTATAATTAATTAACATATAGTATAATAATATCAAATAAATTAAGAATCTAACATGTAAATCACAATATTTTTACATGTAAATTAATATATATATATAATTTATTAATTTTTTTAATGACCGGGCCGGCCTTAAAAGAAAATAGCCAAGTCCAAGCTCGGCCCTAAAATTCATCGGGCCTTCATTTTCAAGTCCAAGCAAGCCCACGGGCTTAAAACACAAACCCAAGCCCTAAAAAAGAGTGGGCGGGCTTGGCGGGCCGGGCGGGCACCTAGGCCCATGACCATCCCTAGGTGACACTACAATTTCTCAAAAATTCTGACACAGACACGGCGGGGACACGTTAATAAATAAATATATATTTTTATATGTGTTAGCCTAATTAACAAAATACATGTGTTAGCAAATTCATTGAAAAAAACCACTAAGCCAATAAAACAAGAAAGATAGAAAAATTCACTCAAGGTTGATCACTTGATTGGTTGATTATCATCTTTACACCCTTCATCGGTGAATAAGACGGTTATGCCTTTTTCCTTTAATCCTTTTTGGTTCCTCCAATTGTTAAAGATTCATTTAACAAGGTTATTTAATATCTTATAATATACACCCCTTAAATAATAATGTAATTATAATAAGTTAATAAAAAAATTACAAAACTGACCTCCCCCCCCCCCCCCCAAAAAACTAATGACACAGGCTTTTGAAGTGTCCGACACATTCATCTAGCGTGTCGGGGCTGTGTCGAAATCTAAAAAAAATGTAAAAAAAAAATGAACACATCCCAACATGTGTACGTGTCGGAGGCGTGTCGGACACCGACACTCGGCCTCCGACGGAGTGCCGGTGCTTCTTAGCTCAACTGTATAGCTTTTAACACTATCATAACATGAAGAAAAGGAAATGAGAAGTGGCGTTGGCTACAGATTAGAAGTTACCTTCTTTCTTGAGTTTTCTCTTCCTGCATACATGCATGAGCAAGTAGAGGCCTAGGAGCAATGTTGCACTTAGCAATACCGGGATCAATATGATCCTCAGTTTTCTCTTTGATTTGGAGCCCCTAGCTGCCTCTGCATAAAATTGAAGTTAGTTTTCCCAAGTTGGATATGATGCATCTCAGTTTTTTTTCTTTTATTTTTTTGAGTGAATACACTTACCCAATTCTGAAGCTGCCATCCTTACATGAAGATCTTGCCCGTTTTCGGTGTACACTCTGATATCAATCAACTCACCAAACCAAAGCAAGCACCCACTCCCTCCTCCTCTGATGTCCGTATTCGAAAATGCCGTGCAAGAACAGTTCTTCAAGCACACTTCCTCACACTCAGCAAGGCTCATGCTTCCATTATACCACGATTTCTGTGTATCCGGAAGCTTCAAACCCGAATACTTTCTAAACCCTTCTCCTTTTCCACAATCCAATTGAGTTCGCCGAACACACCCATTTGACCAATCCCCGACTCCCCACTCAATAGGATTCCTTGGCTCAAACCCATCCAAGCACCCACAGGCAGGGGAGTTATTGATATTGCAACTCCCGTAGGGACCGCAAAGGGCATAACGGTCACAATCATCCATCTGTGCAGTCAAGTACAGAACCCAACCTCGTGTTCTATCAATCCAAGTCAGCCGCTGTATGCGCCCATCCGGATTCAACACCATCCTTGTAACCACCGAACTGTTGACAAGCTCATATTTGTAATAAATCTCCTCCTGATTAATCACAAACTCAAAGGTGTAAAGCGGGTTTGGTTTTAGATTAGGCATGCCACTGAACCGAAGACCATTCCAGGGTCCAGACCGAAACAGCACGGTTGAGCCTCTCCTCAGAAAAATCTGAGGGTACCCATTAGGATCAAGCCGGTTTGTATAATCACCCGAAGAAGGGTCATCAACACTCTTCCGGGATGTCAGGTACCTGTCCAAACCAGACACTAAATCTCTCCCGAATTTCATACCGGGAAGAAATGTATCCCCTATGTTGTCGAAACTCTGCCACAGGATTTTTTGTGGGTCATCGCCGCTATGGTCTCTGATCACGAGGTTTCCTGTATCCAAAAGCTGCGCCAATGGATTATTAACTGATCTTGATGAATTTGATGACCAAATGACTGTCCCATTGCCGTTGGTAAGTGTTAATTTTCCCTCTGCATCAAGCCTTAAAATTGTCGAGGTATCGTTTATTGGAGTATCTCTGTTGGCTACCCAAACGACTGTCCTGGTTGATATCTTCTTATACCATATTCCCAGGTATTGATTTCTTGAACCGCCTTCACTGAAAAATCCAAGTTCGAAGTTGCCACCGGCTGAAACAATGGTTTGATTGTCTCTAATGGTTTGGTTTGCAGGTAAGGTGTCTATGGAGGTGGAGATTATGAATGAAGAACACAAAATGGAGCAGAACAGAAGAACAACTGCCAAGCTCTCCATCAAAGTGTTCTCAGAGAAAATGCAGGCTGTGGCCTTAGTCTCAAAGGTGATCTGACTTTGTCACTTCTTATTTCTTTACATTTTAAACAGGCAGCTGTTTTTTTTTTTTTTTTTTGAGGGGGATAAATTGACAAATGGATATTTTCTAGTGGTGTAGGTGGGGCTGAGGTTCTGGAATGCAATCGACTATGGGGAAAAAAACGAGTTTTTTTTTTTTTTTTTTTTTAATATCCCACTTTGTGGACCAATTGTGTGGTTCCTTGAAGCTTAAAATATTTTCACAGACAATTGGTGGTAAGAATATGAACACCAATGCATCACATAAATTTGTTCTTTTGTTTGACTTGGAAAATGATGGGTATTAGTCTTCTTTGTTTGCGTCTCTTGGGATTTTACTTTTGAAGATTTTTTTTTTTGTTTTTGTGGCTGTCTAAAGTGGGACGACTTAGAAATAGAATTGGAGTTGTCGTTCAACTTGGAATTGGAAAGTCGTACCACTGTCGTTATCAACCTTAAAAATATCATATATATATATATATATATATATTTTATAACAATTATAGTGGATTTGGCTTGGTAATCTAGAATCGAGATGTCATGAATTTCTTGGCAAAGACAATCTGTAATTTTTAGAGTTTGGGTTTTAGCCCCCGGCTATATTAAAAATATACAAGTTTAGAGCGCCTTTTGCAAGGTTAGGGGTTTAAGCCTATGAAAAAATACTTGTTGAGAGGAGTAACCATGCACTCCAAATGAACTATAGTCTTTCACCTTGTGTGGATAGGGGGATACTCATGGGTACACAAAAAAATAAATAAATGTACAAGTTCTTTTAGGTTGTGTTAAATCCAAGGGATTTGTGAAATGAAGGGATTTCTAAATCCTGAATTTTAAAATCCCTTCATTTCATAAATCCGTTGTTTGAATAATTGTTTGAACTATTTGAATAATTTTTTTTCCTATGTTTTATCTACCTACTGAAAGAAAAATAAAAAAATCTGGAAATAGAGGCGACGAACAGATAATCACCGAAGAAGACGATTTCAAAATCGTTCGAAATCGTTTGTTCGATTTCGAACAAGTATTTCGATTTCCGAAATCGTTTGTCCGAAAATGAAATCGATTTCGAAACCTAAATAGGGTTCGAAAAACGAAATTGAAATCAATTTCAAAACCTAAATAGGGTTCGATTTCTAAATTGAAATCGATTTCGAACCCTAAAACAACAATCGACGATGAAGCTAAATAGGGTTCGATTTACAGAACGACGATGAAAACCAAGCTGAAGACAACGAACGAAGAAGACGAAACTAAAGACGACGATAAATGCGACGACGAACCAGAAGCTGAGACGACGATCGACGACGAACCACGGACCAGAAGTTACAACGACTAAGCTGACGACGATGACGACGAATCAGAAGACGACGACGACGAACACGAACCGGAAGTTGATCGACGAACAAATTCGACGAAGAAGAAAAGAAGAACGAAGAAGAGGCAGAAGAAGGAAGAACGAAGTAACGACGGATTTCAGAAATTCAACCTCTCCCAAAATCATTTCCAAATCCTTTCATTCACTCTCTAAGGGATTTGACAAATTCTTCTTTTCTAAATTCTAAACACCCAAACAAGGAATTAATTAAAAGAGAAGTTTGAAATCCCTTAACTAAATGAAATCTCCCAATAAATCCTTTATCCAAACACAACCTTAAAATGTTATAAATATCATTATGCAGGTTTCATTAGATTTTATTTTGAAATATTCATTGATTTTTTTTATTTATTTTTTCATTAAATTTTAATTTTCAACATAACTTTCATTGAATTTTATTTTTATTCAAAAAATATATATATATTTTTTTAAAATACTCTAAATATAATACAAAAATTATATTTATAGAGAAATTAATTACCAAAGACTCTCAAGTTATATTAGCAACATGCAAGATGTTAATAGAATGAGATTATAAATGAATTTTTTCGGGACCCTCCAAAAATTATTAAAAATCAATAAACGTTGTTCTACTGATTTTTTGTATCCATTGAATATTAATAATTTCACTAAAATTTTATATTTTCACTGACTATTAACAATTCCACTAAAGATAAGAAAAATCAAATAATTCCACTAAAATTAAAAAAAAAAAAGAAAAAAGAAAGAAAAAGAAAAAAAGCTTATGTAGATAATAAAACTTATATATATCATCTCTACATCTACATTATCTAAAATTTAAAAATAAATCATTCATAAAAAAATTTAAACAGCTAAAGTAAAAAAAATCATTTACTATATCCACTTAATAATTAAGTGAAAATTCACTAAACAAATCAAGTGGAAATCCACTTAAAAAAAATCAAGTAGAATTCCACTAAAAATTATAAAACCCCAAAAAATATAGGTTATGAACCAAAAAATTCAAAATCAAACCACTATCAAACAAAACCATCACCTTATCACATTCTCATGAATAAATCCAACGAAAATCAAATGAAGAATCTAGATTCATTGAATTCAAAAATAAAAAAAATAAAAATAAAAAACAAGCACAAAATAAAAAATAGTAAATGAATATAAAGAAAAAAAAAGAAACAAAATCAGTACAAACTCTTTGGTGGTGGTATGGGTACGGCACTGACATGATGCTGATATAGCGGTGGCATGGCGTCGATGTGGCAATGGCAAGCACTTGATATGGCGGTGACTTATGTGGTTGTGATTTGTCACTGACGTGTTGCTGGCGTGGCTACAGGAGCGCATGGACGACTAGCGACGAAGCTATAGAGAATATTAAGGGCACGTAAAGGCACGTTCTGTGTCTGTTTAATGTGGGGTTGGTGCGTTGGCTTCGTCTTGGAGAGACGATTATGGTGGTGTATGTTTTGTTGATTTTGGAGCAAAGACGGTTGTTGGAGACTTTTTGATTTGGAGTAAGGGTGGTTGTAGACATCAACAACAATGACGACGACACAGAGTGTTCATGTGGTAAGTGAGACAATGGATGGGTTGTTCTCCGATGCCGTCGGACTCGTGGTTTTAATGCAAATTTGATGGTGGTGGTGGTAGATTTTGTGTTAAGTTGTTGAATGGTGATAAAACGTGTTAGAGGTTGCAGAGGCGGTGATTTGAAAAAATATTGTGAAATTTTAGTAAGAACATGCCGAGGAAGAATTAGTTGTTGATAGCATGTTAGAATAATTGGGATGGGGAATATTGAGAGAAAATATGAGACAATTGTATTGAAATGTGTCAAAAGTTCAATATACGGAGATGTACAAAAATGTCATATGTACAAAATGTTCATATATAGACAATGATTAGGGTTTAACCTAATGGATCTAGGGTTTAACTTAGTGGTCCAAAGTCCATATACACATATTAACAATTTTTGATTTATATTTTAGTCATTATTAATATTTTAGTTAATTTTAAGGGGTGCTTACCACTCATTCCTATTTGGGTATCAAAACTAACAAACGAACGCAATTTTATTTTTATGAACCGAAACATCCTATTAACAAATTGTGGTATGATTTGTCCCTAATAATGTGTCGTTACCTTTCATTCCAAACTGATCAATGTTTTCATAAATAGTCCCCCTAAATTTGCGGAGCAGTTACGCATCAATTTGCGAAGAAAATATGTAAAAAAAACACACACACAAATTTCTCCTCATCGTCTTCATTGACCCATCATTTGTTTATACATGAATGATCTCTGTCTTACGTTCTTTAAAATGAAATGCCAATCGTTTTTTGGAGCACTAGATTAAAATTCATGTTATATTCAACATAATATGTATTGCAAAGACGTAAAAATACAGTGTTACGTCTGAGTATTGGTATTACATGTAACATGACTGACTGTTAAACTAGGGTATATCTCTTCCGTGAAGAACCAAATCACATCCCCATAGTTTTTTTTTTGTTGGAATATCCCCTTAGTTATATTAATCATTTTTTTTATTTTTTTATTTGGTAGAAAAAGGAACAACACAACAACTAGTAGCCATGCGAGGGGTATCCGTTTTCATATTAGCGATCAATAAGCCTTTGATACCCTCCGGAGGATCCTCAAGATAGTGGAGCTCTGATCTGCTTCTCGCTCCCATGCGAGCCAAGAAGTCCGCACATCCATTTCCTTCTCTCCTAATAGCTCGGATCTCCATACCGTGGTTTTCCAGGATGAATTTGCACCCCATGATCCAGCCTCTAAGGAGGTATGACTCCGGACAATCTCCCTTTATGAGGTCCACAGCTTCCTGAGAGTCAGTCTCGATCAACACCTTCGCAAAGCCTTTCGATATAACCAGGCAAAGGCTCGTGTGAATTGCTCTTAATTCAGCTTCCAAGCTCGTACAAGATTGGAGATAGCCAAAGAACCCAATTTGCCACGCTCCGTCCATGTTTCTGATAAGTCCTCCAACTCATCTTCTTCCTGGATTTCCAAGGGCGCTCCCATCCGTATTCAGCTTGAAGTATCCTGCAAGGGGAGGAGACCATTTAAAATCAGAAGGCCAATTGTATCCATTATGGGATTTCGAAGGACAGAAGGCTTCCAGCATATCCTTTGAGTGGCGGTAAATATTGGAGACCACCACATAAGGGTCATGACTAGTCCCTTCGATAGATTCTTTATTCCGGTCCTTCCAAATGCCCCATAAAATGGCAACAAATAAGTAAAAGAGAGAGGGTTTGACCATCCGTCCTCTAATAAATTTAGAGATCCAGTTTTGGAAGTTCATTTCTCGATCCCTTATAAGCTGGTTTATATCGAAGCACATGGACCACACGTGCCAAGCCTCAGGGCAAGTCTTAAGCACATGTTCAATAGTTTCAACAGCTCCATTGCATCTATTACAAATAGCCGAGGTATCCCTAGACCATTTAGCCCTTAATTCATAAGTGAGCAACCGTTTGTGAAAGATTTTCCAAAGAAAGAATTTAAGGGTTTGGGGGATTTTGAGCTATCAAATCCACTCCTAGTTGAAGGAGGATTGGGAAGTATTAAAATCCGCAACAATCACATAAGCCGATTTAACTGTGAATTTACCCGAATTTTCCGGAGTCCAGATAGTTGCATCTTCTTCCAGAAAATTCAGGGGCTCAGAGCTCAAGATATCATTAGCTTGGCTATCCGAGATAATATGGATAATTGGCAGAAAAAACCAACTACCAGAATCATTCAAAATATCGGCAACCTTAAGGTCCAATCTTTGTTGGAGCTCATCATTGCCCAGAGGCCCATTGCCACACCACCAATCATTCCAAAGATTAACATTAACGCCATTCCCAATTTTCCAGTTAAGACCTTTGGCAATAATTGTCCTGGAGCGGAAGATACTCCTCCAGATATGCGAACCCCTGTTTTGCTTTTTCCAAGTCCTAGGGTTCCTATCCATTTGGTATTTTCCCATGATAACATCCACCCATATGGGGTTATTATTTTTAGAGGCAATTCTCCAAGCCAGTTTAGACATAAGCGCAACATTGATGCTCTTAGCCTTTCTAAAATTTAGGCCTCCCTTATTAGAAGGAGCACATACTTTATCCTAGCTGATTAGATGATACTTTCTGTCATCATCAATATCTCTCCAGAGAAAGCTTCTGGCCAATATATCGATTTTATCACACAATTTAATGGGGAGGAGAACAATTTGCATAGTATAAATCGGAATAGATGTTAACATTGACTTATCAACGTAGCTCGACCCGCTATGGAAAGATTACTAGCTTTCCAATTGGAGAGTCTTTTTTTGCATTTTCTCTAGAACAAAATTAAACTGTTTCTCACTGATTTTGTTTAGAGTAAGGGGGTGCCAAGATAGGTTCCCAAATCCTTGCTTAAACGAATACCCAAGTCTTTGCTAATGTCCCTAGCAATTAGATTGTTAACGTTGGGAGCAACAATCATTTTAGATTTTTCAAAGTTAATGACCAAACCTGAAGCAGCCGAGAAGACAGTCAGGGTGTTCTGAATGGATTTGCATGTCATTTTGTCGGCTTTGGCAAATAGAAGAATGTCATCCGCAAATAACAGGTAGGAGACGACGAGACTATTTTTCGCTGTTCTAATTCCCCGCTATTTTTTTTTTCACTTCCTCTAAAATAAGTAGAGACAGCCTTTCCATGCATAACATAGACAGATAAGGGGAGAGGGGGTCCCCTTGCTGGAGACTCCTTTGGAATGTAAAACCTTCAAGAGGCTCTCCATTCCATAGAACTCTCGCCGTCGCTTTTCTAACACAGTTCATGACTAAGGGGATATTAATCATTTTTTTAATTAATATCCCCTTAGTTATATTAATTAAAATTTTGATATTTTTTTAATACACATGGTTAGGAGATGGAGATTTGAACACTAAACATCCCATTAGGAAGACACACTAAATAACCACTAAGTTATAAGTCTTGGATTAATTAAAATACTGAAAAATAAAGAGAAAAAAGAAGATACAAATTATAAGCGAATTATTTTAATGATATCAATATCATTCTTTAATCTCTCTCAAATTTTCTTGAGTAATAATTAATAGCAATTGAGTTTTTATTAATGTTTAAAATGGATGGAAAATGGCCATGATCTCAACAATTTTGACACTTGTATAATAATGAAACTTATTAACAAAAGAACTTAATTGCAATCAATTAAAAAATTCATGAACTCGATTGAGACAATTGAAAAATTATGAGCTACCGTTAATTTTAAGGGCCTATTCAAGATTATAGGCTTAAATTATGCTTTGTGCCCTTAAAGTTTAAGTGCAATTTTAATGTGTCATTTGATATTTTAATTTTCACGATGTACCACCTAAAGTTCGAAATATTACCTCTGATTAATCTAATAGATATGTTTTTTTGACCATTTTAATTGTCAAACTTGGAACACTTGTTGATTTTTTTTCCTCTATAGTAATGCACTTGTGATGCACATATTGTTGTTCTGATAATTAAGATGGTCAAAACGTGTCGATTGGATCAATTAGAGACAAAATGTGCCGATTAGAGACAAAAATCAAGGATAATTCTATATGCACGCTTCCATTTTTAAAAAAATATTTTTTTTTGTAAAATTATTCTTTCACCTTTTTTAAAATATCTTCTTTATTATCTATTAATTTTTTAAACAATGCACTAACCCCCACAACACTTCTCCGCCCCTTTTTTTTTTCTTCTTATTCTCTCATACGATTAGATCTGTGGGGCACCAATCTGTGCAGGGAGAGAGAGAGAGAGAGAGAGAGAGACCGGAGGCAATGGCTAAATTGGAGGAGGATGAGGAAGAAGGAAGAGAGAAAAATTGTAAAAAAAAAAAGAAAGATTAAAGGACATAATTGTTAGTAATTTAAAGAGTAAAATAGTAATTAAATTAATAATATTTATTTATTTTTCAAGAGATGTAAGACTAGATTATATTGATGAAATCAAACTTGAGGAATATATTGCAAAATTTAAAATATCAAAGAACACATTGAAATTTCACTAAAATATGGGGATGCAAAGTGTAATTTAACCGAAGATATTATCCTATGGAAATATGCTGAAGAGCGCAATTTCCAGGAAAGCGGGAGGCAATTGCCGAAGCATTCAAGCCGACCTTTTCGATTGATTGAACTGTATTCGCGTTGTCTTCCCATGGCAACTTACTCCGAACCCCTTATTATTCCCCACACCCTCTCTATATCTTTCCCCTCATTGAATTCATCTCCACAACCCCATCTTCTTAAACATCTCTCCGCAAATGGCGTGCAAGAACCAATCATCTCAATTCGAAGATTTCTTGCCCATCATGGCCGATAAATTGGGCGGCGACGGCTTGATCGGCGAACTCTGTAATGGATTCCGATTGCTGATGGACGGCGATAAAGGCGTCATAACCTTCGACAGTCTCAAGAGGAACTCCGCTCTTTTGGGGTTGCAGGATCTGACGGACGACGATCTGCGAAACATGCTGAGAGAGGGAGATTTCGACGGCGATGGAGCTCTGAATCAGATGGAATTTTGCGTTCTGATGTTCAGATTGAGCCCGGAGTTGATGGATCACTCGCAGCTCCTGTTGGAGGAAGCGCTTCAGCAAGAATTGAAGGATTCTCGCTATTGATTTGTAATCTTTTTTCGCTCTTTGACTCATTGATTGCTTGATTATAAGAATCGTTAATTTGATCTGAGATTTGGTTTCGGAACTGTAAAAAAAATGTGAAATTGTTCATCATCTTCATATATAGGGCGTTACCTATAATATTCAAGACATAAATATATAAGCTGTTAAACTGTTCACAGGTTTTAATTTAAAATGGTCAAGTGGAGTAATTTCTTTTACTTAAATATGATTTGAAAATTTGAGATCGATATGGGTGCAATTCCGTTTATATAGATGAGTATAAACGATTTGACAAGAATGATAAAAAATGTGTAATCTCTTATTTGTACGAATGATTTGTTTTTTATTATCTTAATTTTGATACTATGGTTTCAACTTAAGTGAATAATTTCTTTAGTTTATATGGTATTTGGAGAATTTTTAAATGATGGATGTGATTACATCCTTTTTGATCCTTTTGGGCTCTGAAAATTGAGGTTAGTCCCCTTTGGAACTTATCACATTTAGATCATGTATGGGTAGTGATAATAGAATTGAATTTTGATAGAATAAAATAAAAAAATTAAAATGAAATTAAAGCTTAAATAGATGTCTGATGAGTGTAAAAATCGGTCATTCCCAAACTTTCAATAAGAGGCCGCCATGTGTATACAAGTCCCAAGTGGGACCCGTCTCTACTGATGATGAAGCCCCGAAGACTCTGCCCACCAGGGATCCGACCCAGCTCAGACCGGTCACACCTGGAAATGCATCCTTGGTGATGTCCGGGAAAATCTGTTGTCGGGCTGGGAAAACCTTTTCCCATCTCGGAATATCCCTTGACCGACTTTCCCCAGGTTGGGACACCATTCATCACTTGTATGAAAAACATCTCATGCCTGTCTCGTCTTGCCGAGAAGAGCTAGGAAGGAGATTTCATGCATCGAAGGAACGAGGGAAGAACCCCCCAGGCGCTCCATCTATTCGCTTCCGTACACATATCGCCCATGGGCCTCTTCTCAGAAAGCTAAAAAGCCCAGGTCCACCGACTTAATCTATCCATGGGCCCGTACAGAGGCCACGCGCCCTCACAGTGGTCACGCGTCAAGCTTAGGATGCTAATCCTAGCCTAGGCCGCTAATTCTCTAAAAGTTAATCAACCCACCACTTATAAAAGGAAAGGTGAACAATGTTGTAGAAAGTGTTAATCCTAAGATTTTGATGGACAATTAAATGTTGATGTTTTTTGTGGAACTAATGAATTTATTGAGTGTTTCAGTTTATAAGTTCCAGTGAAGATATTATCATAAAAAAATGAATTCTGAAAAGACTGACAAAGATGATGGACGTCAAAAGACCGAAGAAATTGAAGAATATAAGAAAAACAACTTAACTTAAATTTTTACTCTTAATGTATCTCGATTAGGATCACATACGACACGAAAATGCTTTTTATAATTATGAGTGTTTTTTATAGGATCTTAATTAGTTAAATTATTTGCTTCTATGTGTAATTGAAAAAGAAACACTGATGATTGATTAAAATTGAATTTAAGAATTTAGTGGAGCTAACCAAGAAAATAAATCGATTAAATGGGCGAAAATGTCGAAGAATTGAATTGAAATAAATTAAGGAAGAAGTTCCAGTAGGATCGGTCGACTTGTGGAGTGTGATCGGTCGACCTGTGTAAAATACATGAAGTCTTTGAATTGTTAGGTCGACTTGTAAAACTTGCTAAATCATCCGGTTGACAGATGGAGAATAGGCGGTCGATTGATGGACGAATATATTTTGGCTTGAGAAGCTCTTTGTATCGTTCGGTCGACAAATCGTGAATTACCGGTCAATCGATGAGCGAGAAATGTTTGGCTTTGGCTATAACTTGAATCGGGCCGTCGACTTATGGGTGTTGGTCGGTTGACTGATAAGTCTGTTTCAGGTTTAGAGGATTTCGAGAATTCTGATAAAATAGTAGCCGTTACTAACCGTTTATGATTAAGATATCAGAGAAATTTTAGGGATATGATAGTATTAAAGATACAACATTGATATTTTGTCATCTTTATAGATATGGTTTATATATTTTTTATAACTCTCAATTTGGTACATGTAATTCTATCTATCTTATCTAATTGAGTTTGAGAAAATGTTTGAGGGACTTGATTGAATATTCTAAAAGATATTATTGAGTGAATTATATCAGGATTAAGTCATAATGATATTTGGGATCTATAAGTGCTTTTTAGATACTTATTATTTGGAACTAGCCGTTAGCAGACTTGTTCTAATTCCTTATATATAGACCTGCGGATTTCACATAACAAGATGGCAATACATACAATATTAAGAATTATTCAGTTCCTAAGCTTTTCTAAGAGTCATCATTCTGATGTCATTTTGAGAGATCAATTGTGAGATCGATTATTGAGAAGTTCTTGAATTAAAGTGCAATTTGAGTTAGCGTCACCAATCTAAGCTATCTTGCAATACTACGTGCAATCTATTCGGTGTTTTCCTGGTGAGATCGTTCCAAACTTATTCTATAATTGAGTAATTTTTTTTATTATTATTATTTGCTTGGTGAATTGATCTTTCTGATAAATCGTTTTTGAACTTTAAAAGCATAAAAATCTTTTAAAAACGATTTGTGTGTTAATCTGATTACGTGTTTAATTGTGCTACCCGCATTCTTTATTATAATAAGATTTTGTTTCCTCATCTTATTTCTATCACTAGTATCGAGACATTAATTGAATATTAATTAATCTGTGGTGGTATAAGCTCTAAGTGAGAAAAAACTTATCAATTCTGTAATTGATGAGTTGTGTGTGGATTATATATTATTGAGAATATCTAATCAGGAGTAGCTTTGAGTTTCAATATCTTCCGGTAAAGAGATTGATGTTTTGATCTTTGCCTAGAGTATAAAAAGTTTAAAGGGTAATTCTTCCTGACTAGAATTAGAATTGTGAGTGAATTGTAAAACTTTCATCCTTACTTGGGAAAATGATACTTGGAGTGATTGTGAGGTTTGATTCTTAGCCTAATGTATAAAATAATTAAGTTTGATCCTTAACTTGTGAAAGGATTAGGTTAGTCTTGAGTTTGAGAAAAAGATAAGGTTATTCTTAAGTCTGGGAAAAAAGAAAATGATAATCTTTAGCCTGTGAAAAAAATAAGGTCATTTCTGAACCTGTGAAAAAGAAATTTGTCAAGGTTGATTCTGAGCCTGTGAAAATAATTATTGTATAAATGTTTGTTTCCTACATGTTAAAGGGATCTTGAGTTTAGTGGGTACGAATTTCCGTGAGACTCTGAGAACTGGATTAGTCAAGAGAAACTTAGTGAACCAGAATATATCGTAATGTGCTGCTTTATTTACTTTACTTATATATTGTTGTTTGATGTGCATTTAGTTGATAATATATTTCCGTTGTTATAAAGATATAATAATTAATTTAGGATTAATTAATTATTTGAATTTTTGAAGTATTATTATTTGGATTAAATTTTTATCTACCCAATTCAACCCCATCTTGGGTAGCTCACTAGGCCAACAATAGGTAATTGCTTTTTGAATATTTAGAGCATTTTTCTATTTTTCCCTGAGCTCTTACTCTCACACCAGATATGACACGCTGGGCCAACTCCGGCAAGTACTTTGTGCAGGTATCAGCTCAGTGCCTAGTAGCCTACCCTAGAACGGACTAGGACTGTTCTCGGACCTCAAGATTTCTCAGATTGCTTGACTAATCAAAACCCATCTAGGATCTTCCCAACTCCTCGTCAGTACGGAAAAAGATCGAAATATCTTGATCAAACCATACTGTTGTAACAGACTAAGATTTAACAACAACAATGTCTATTTTAAATTTCATTTAGTTCCATCATAACAATTTTATTATCTCCAATCCAATCAAATTAACTGTTAGAGTTTTGTTCTTCATTTTCCACAAGTTATGAATGGATGAAATATGCTGAGTTTATTGTGGACTCGTACATGATGCTTTTGCTCTTAGTGACTAAGGTGGCTTTTGGTCATTGTCCTTGCTTTTCTGTTTTAACTTTTAATAAATGAGATTTTTTTTTTTTTTTTTTTTTTTGTGCTGGAGTATTTCGAAAATAAAAATATATGATCGTTGTCTTGAAATTGTTTTGTTTTGTTTGTTTGTTTTATTTATTTTTTATTTATTTATGAAAACAGAAACAAGAAATATGTTTGGTTGTAACATTTTTTTTTTTAAATGTATGGTGGCTAGCGTAATGGCGGTGGAAATAATGTTATGGGAGTGAATAAAAATCAAATTTTTTTTCCCTAGATCCTTGAGCTGCGTTTGGTATGTTAGAATAAAATAAAATAGAATGACAATATGATTAGAATTAATATAGTAATAAAATGAAATGATTACTACTATTTCGGTTACAAAAGAGACTACATTTAATATTTGAATGACATTAAAGGATAAAATAGTAATTTAATTAAATTTTCAAATAGTATAATAGTTAATTTAATTAAATTTTATTTCAATTCAAATATTTGATTAGTATTTGGTCTCGTTTTTAGGTCGATGAATGATTAAAATCTAATCCCATGTAATTGAGATTAACTAATACCAAATTTATCTTAGTACTGATTAATCTCATGTTTTGTGAGACGAGGGAATCTTTGGTGACAAGAATGAGATTTAATCACATGTACTAAATATAAGAATAGAATGACCATTTCCATGGTCATTCTAATCCCATCTCAAATCCCGCATAAAGAATTCGAGAATTACTCCCAAAATTTTGGGTATAAAAATGTATTTATCGAATGTGTTTCTGTACATTAATCTCAAAATTTTAAAAGCGATAACAGGAATTAGAGAATAAAAACAGTAACCAAACGGGACCTCCATGTTGTCTTAATAGTCATTTTTGGATCGAATTTGCGTGATTCAAAATGTTTCAACCAAGATATTAGTAGTAGATCTCTCACTCATAGTTCATTTTGAATTTGCTTGCTAATTCTAGAAGAGTAGATAGATGAAGGCGATAGAGCACAAGCAAAGAAATTTTCAATCCATTTTTCATGATTCTTCCATTAGCAGATGTTCCCATCATCTCTCTCTCTCACACACACTGTCTCTCTGTATGTGTGTGAGAGATATTTTGGTCAAATAACCTGTCTTTCTCCGTAAGGCAATAGAACTTTTGGGTTGCAGAATTATTGCAATCGTAAAACCAAAGCCAATTTCTTTCATTCATTCCATCTCTGAAAGAATCATGAAGATTGACAAATGTAATGTATGGCAGAAAGTTGAGATCATATCACTCCTGACCAATATAATGTATCATGAAGTACGGACACGGAGACGCGGCACGGACACGACACGAACACGACGACACCATAATTTTTTAAAAATTCCGACACGGACACGGCGAAGCCACATAAATAACAAATACATATTTTTATATATGTTAATCTAATTAACGAAATTCATGTTCGAAAAAACTATTAAACCAATAATTATAAATTTTGAAAGTTCAAATCAACGTTCACATTAAAAAAAAAAAATACTTTAAACAAAAGCGTGAAGGCAAAAAAAATAACTTGAGATCGATTGGTTGATTATCATCTTCACACTCTTCATCGGTGAATAAAACGGTAAGCTTTTGACCTTTCTCGTTTCTCCAATTGTTAAAGACTCATTTAATAAGGTTATTTAATATCAAATTATAAGATACAATAATTAAATAATAATGTAATTATAGTTAACTAATAACAAAAATTACAAAACTGACCCTTCCAAAAAAAAAAAAAAAACTAATGACATGGATTTGTGAAGTGTTCAACACATTCATCTTGCGTGTTAGTGCCGTGTCGAAATCTAAAACAAAAAGTAAAAAGATTGGACACGTCCTGACACGTGTCGGAGGCGTATCGGTGTTCGACGCGTGTCGGACATGGACACTCAAACTCTGGCGGAGTGTCGGTGCTTCCTAGAATATAGCTCAAATAATAAGACTTGCTCGAGTTAAAGTAATTGAGGGTCTCTTCTGTAAAGTGAGAAATTCGAATATGTGAAAAAATAGTTTTTGAGAGGGACAACCATACTCTAAACAAGATTAGTCTTATATTATATTCTGTGTAGATGTAAAAACACTTGTGGTTATAAAAAAAAAAAAAACTATCAAAGGGTTGGGGAACACCTTTTGTTCTTCAACTAAAAAACAATATAATGATGTAATAAAATATTAGAGCTTACTTTACGTGCGTTCATGGTATCGTCATGGTGTGGTGGCCCCAACATTTTTAACTTTCTCTGGAAGATTACCTGCACTGCATCTCCATCTCCTCAATCAAGATAGACTGACAGACAGTCGGAAGCTTCTCAATTTACATTTTTTTAATTTTTTTTTAAGGATGTTTATCTGACAACCCTTTTATTTTACTCTTAATTTAAAAAAAATTATGTACGCAATTACAACTTATATTTTAATCTCGTGAATTAAAAAAAATAAAAACCTTAATGCATACGTTGCACTCTCGTAATTACATGTATAACTCATGAATAAAATATTTGTTACATATAACAAATATTACATAAATATATTTAACATAATTACATGTAATTTGTGACCTATAACTAATATAATATAGGTACATGTAATTAATATTATACAGGCGTGAACATATGCGAAACTAATACGTAAGTAAAAATCAATTTAAGGGATTAAATCAAAATTTATATTTTAAATGGGACTAATAATATTATTTAAGACTAATCACCAATTATCTATTTTTTTAATAAGTTTTTAGTTTTTTTGTTAATATGAATTATATTGATTCGATTTAGTTAATATTAACTGGATTTAGTTAAAATCAGTAAAATATTGATATGATCAAAATACATATGATTTACTGATTTGAATACAATTTTTTAGTTATCGGCTCTTTAGAAAAAAAAAATTAGAATATTCAACAATTGTAAGGGAAGAAGTATGTTGAGAATTTTTATAGATGTTTGGGTTATAACATAGCAAAATTAGTTGAATTACTTTATGTTCAATAAATCAAATTTACACAATGAATTTTTGAGTTCCAAGAATTATTGGTAATCCAAAGTTTGTGTTTAAACACGCTCTAGTTTCAATGGTTATATTATAATACAACTGTCATCCTGATGTGTTTTTAATTACAATCGCAAATATTACTTGGTATGAGCATCAAAAGCCAATTGACAATCCATATTAGTTATCCGAGAAATACTTTGATGGGAGAGATTGAAAAATTCAAGTGCTTGATAACAATTAAAAAATAATTTTGTAAGAGCATATCTAACATTAAATGATGTGGCAAAAAATATAAGTTCTATTGTACCATTTTTCCAATAGGTGTGGCATTTGGTGTGCAAAAATGCCACACCCTGTCGCCTGTCTCATCCATTTTTGCCACAAACCCAGGCTAACGGAAATTATGACGGGATGACCGTTGGAGGTAGTTGCTCCAATGGTCATCAAACCAAAATAAAAAAATTGATCCTATAAATTAAAAGAAATTGATAAATGGAAAGATACATTTGAAGTCGAGATGTTCTTCTTTGTGTTCTTCTTCCCACCGATTTGGTATTGTCGCATCTCTCTATTACGAGCTTCATATCCATATACCTTCGCTGCTCTGACCTTGCCGCTTCGATCACCAGTCGCTTTGCTCGATCGTCCTCTCGCCTCTCTCTTTTTCTCACCTTACCTTTTTCTGTCATCAGCTCTGCCACCCCTGCTTCATGCTCTTTCTCTCTTCATCTCTCTACTTACTCATGTTATATTTTTCTTTACCACACATTCACCCAATAACTATCATTATTATTTTTATTTTTCAATATCATATTTCAATCAATCATACTAATTTTATGTTTAAATTTTTTAACACACAAATAATGAATATTAAACTAATATGTATTTGTTGGTGTCGAAATTTGGTTAACACGTGCAGTTGATCTAGTCAAGGGGCTTTGACTTGGGTTTTGCTGTGGAGTCCTAGTGATCCTAATCAATGAACTGCCCTCGGTAGGCTGATTGAAGTTCGGGTTATTAATCGTTCCTGTTTTCATACCTATTTATCCTTTTTCTATGTTCTTGAGTGTGTCTTTATTTCTAATAAGTTAATTTTTTGTGTGTTCGAGCATGTTTTGACTCTTTTACCAAAATCCAAGATAAAAGTCGTGTTTTATGAGCACTATATTGCTGATCATTGTTCACTCTTTCACCATAACTAATTCTACAGGTGAAAGTTTCAGATGAAACTAGCTTCATTTGCAAGTAGACTCCCTATGTTTTCCAAACAGTCATATAACTAAATCGGGATTCAGACAAGAGAGATACAAGGATTTGAAGTAGAAACTAACCTTCTGTCCAAAGTCACAGATTTGACTCGAGCTAGAATGGGCCCACAATAGATCTGATATTGGGAATTTTATAAGGTGTTTTTTTTTTTTCATAATTTTTGGGGATCCATTTTGGCAGCTTGAATTGGCAAAAATCAAAGGTAAAAAAAGGATTTATTCATCCGTTTACGGTGGTTTGAACATGTGCATAGAAGATCTATAAAAACATATGTGAGAACATGCAATTTACTTTAAGTGCGGAAGACTACTAGAGGGAAAGGCAGACCTAAGAAGACTTGAGACAAAACTATTGAATTGAATTGATGACATTAAATCTGACTGAGTGGATGACCTTTGATCAATCTTTATGGCGTAAACGGATTCATGTAGTTGACTCTATTTAAGTGGGATAAAGACTCAGTTATTATTGTTTTTGTTGTTGTCTCCTGACTCTCAAGGAGGACGACTAGGGGTCCCAAGAAAAGAGCGAAGATTGCATCCAAGAAGATGTCGATCTATGCTATGATGAGCCGCTAATCTCATTTGATCGGGTTATGATCATGGTGAAGTATTTAGGGTTTATGTAATTTTTTTTTTTATAATTTAATTTTGGATTTATGCAAATAATTGTATGATAATGAATCTTGATCTTAATTTGGTTTCAAATGATTAAATTTATTTTCAAAAATTATTGTAGAAATTTCAGTTTTGAATTTGGTTGTTTCTAGAATATTATATCTAGTACATGTATCTAGATCTAACTGTCATATATCAATATTTTTGATAATTGATTATTGTATTGGATGATTTATGTACAAATTTTAATTCACCCTATGTTATAGTAATGTGGTAAATACCGAAAATAAATTATGCCGGTAAATAATCAATTTAATCTTCTTGAGTAATTTTAAGTTGTAGTTGAGGATACTCGCTTGTATAGATCTATGTTAAAAAGAAAATGTAAAAACAACATAATTCCCAATATAAATGATTTATAATTCCTAACCTCGTTACCCTATTCATCTTTTTAATTTATAATTTTATTTTCTTGCAATCTAGATCTAATACTTCAAATCCAAATTGAATCTTTACTACAGAAAGAAAAATAAAAAATTAACGATTACAACCCGATCCCTCTGGTTCGGCACCTCACATTCACATTGTATTATATTAGTACTGCTGAACCGAAAAAAAGAATACTATATTTGAGTGATCAACTATGCCCAACACAAAGATCTACTGGGTGTGCCGAATGAAATCCCTCCGTTGTGAGAGTAAGAAATCGAGGAAAAAAGTTGATAGTGCTAGTGTTCAAGACAAAAACTCATCGCTTGGAGCATTTAATATTTTACTATTTTTTGGCGCAAGGGTCGGATTAGTCCCAAAAAAGGATGGGTTGGATAAGTCCCTAAAAAGGAGAGAGTCTCTTTGAGAGGTTCCAAGATTTCAAAAATAATTTTTTAAAGGCCATCTCATATGTAAAAAAATTACTGTTACAAAATTTTATAAAATAATGTTTTTATGAGATTTTTAAGAGAATTTCTCTCAAACTAATGGTGAAAGTTTCATAATGAGTTTTAAAAATGTGGGCATACTTGACTTCAACAACAAACAAATAAAGATTTTGCCCATCATTTATGAAAAAACTGATTAGTCTCTTGCCGAATCAAACAGCTTTCCTTCAGCCACATATTTTGATTTTGAACACCTTTCTAATCTCGTGCTTCCACACACAATAATGATAATAGTAATCCATATTCTTGCTTTAAAAACATGTCATTTTTATTTTATTATTTAATTAAAAAACCATTTAAAAATTAGAACCAATCACACATAATAATACACCCACTTGCCCAATTAATTTCCCAAATTTATTTCAATGATAAAATGATGAAGGCGTGACAACAACATATCATCAGTTAATGTTTTTTTTTTTTTTAAAAAAAAAACACTGTTTTTAATTCTTGAAAGTCAATCCACCTTAAACGACGTCGTCCCAGAGCCATCAACCGTCTGCTTTAATTTAATAAAAGGTATTTTATAATGAACCCTAAAGCTCATTATTAATTCATTCTTATACCCATCTAGTCATTTAAGTTTAGAGAAAAATTCATTTGGCATATAGTAATTGTCTCCCTAATTCATTATATTGTTGTTAATATTATTGTTGTACAGTAACATTTACATCTCTTCATTCATTATATTGCTATTAATATTGTTACTGGATAGTGATATTTGCATCCCTCTATTTATTATGCTGCTATTGATGTAGTGAGAGAATATGTATTTGGTGAAAGTTGTTGCACAGTAAATTTCATGAAAGTTACTTCATGGTGTTTTCTTAAAATTTAAATAAATCAATTGGTTTTAGTTAGTATGGGCTTTGTTCCTTGAGGCCCATTTTAATATATTTGGCAAAAATAGATGTTAGCCTAAAAAATCTTTAATTATTTATTAAAGGGTATTTTATCATGGGCCTTAAGGCCCATTACTAATTCATTCTTATACCCATGTAGACATTTAAATTTAGAGAAAAACCTAATTGACATATAATATTTGTTTACTGTACAATAACATTTACATCCCTATTCATTATGTTGATGTTGACATTATTGTTATATAGCAACATTTGCATCTCTTAATTCATTATGTTGCTCTTAACATTATTGCTGAGCAATAATATTCGCATCTTTCCATTTATTATGTTGTAATTGATATAGTGAGAGAATATATATTTGATTTTATCTTAAATAATAAATATATAGGTGGTATTTTCTTAATATGGACTTACAAGTAGTGACCTATTTTAATTTTAATGGTAAAAGTGAGGTTGTCTCTAATTTTTTCTTGTATTAATTAGTCAATTTTTTAATCTCTGATTAATTAATTAATTAATACTACTTAATAAAACTGAGCTGAAAATTGCAGTATAAATTCAGCTTCATCAACAACATTTTCGTGACTCGCTGCGAGAGATTTTGTGGGAGAAGGAACGTGAAAGAAAGAACGAACGAACGAACACCTTCGTGGACTCCATCCAATGGCCACCAAATTGTATATTGTGTGAGTTTCTCTCTCTAGATACACTCTGTTCTGTGAAAATTCTCTGCTGTTAATGATCTTGCTTTGTATAGAATTTGGATTCTGTATTGTTTTTCGTCTTTTGATCGTTCGATTTTCATTTTTGTGTTTTTTTTGTGTTGTTTAGTTCTTTTTTAGTGTTAGCGTTCGATCCGTCGGCATTATGATCATTTCGTAAGGTTTTCCAATCATTAGCGACTGTTGCTGCTTAATTGTTGATTGAATGATATTTGATTGCTGATAATTTCTCGTTTCCGATTTGGAGTCAATTGTCGAACTCCCTAATTGAAACGAAAATTGGCTAGTTTAACTTCTGAACGTTAAGAATAAAGATAATTTATGATTTATGGAAGATTATATCATTTCTTTCTTTTGAAATGAATATCGTTTGGTCACTTCTGTGGTAGATGTAACCTGAAAATGAGTTGCTTCGGGGAAGACATAAGATCATCTGAACTGAATTACAATAAAATCTAGCTAATCGAATCGCTAATAAAATCATCTAAAAGATCGCTAATCAAATTTGTTATAGGGAGACGTTCTTTATTCAGTCTATATTGATAATTTGATATCCTAAATCAGATTCTTTCTTGTATTTGTCATTTTCGAAATTTTAGGATGATGTCGAAAAATATATGAATATCAACTAAAAAGAAGTCAAAAGGGAGTGGAAGAGGGGAGGCGATTCTCAAACGCAGTATAGGATCCAATGACTTCGAAAGAATTGAACGAGGAGCCGTATTAGTTAGGTCAAAATCTTATGTACGGTTATGTAGAGTGACAGTAAGGGTGATTTATTTGCCAACGTTTCCACTATCACCTCCAAAAAACCAAACTTTGCCTTACGTAAAGTTGTTCGAGTCCAATTAACCTCCGGATTTGAATCATTTCTTATATACCCGGTATTGGCCATAATTCACAAGAACATTCTGTAGTCTTAGTAAGAGGGGGAAGAGTTAAGGATTTATCCGGTGTGAGATATTACATTATTCGCAGAACCCTAGATGTCGTCGGAGACAAGAATCGTCAACAAGGGCGTTCACACCAAGGCTACTTTCTCATCAATTATAATGATCTTAGAGTGTGATCATTGACTCTGTGTGAATGGAGTATTATATTAGGTTTTGATCCAATCCATCTCTGATTAACCAGGACCAATACTAGGTAATGAACTTCTTCTTTATAGAGTATGATCTTACCTGGGATGTATCTAGCACAATAACTGCTGGTCTTGAAAAATCCAGTTTTGAGACTCATTAGCATATTTACTCTTAATGTTTGTGCATCATTTTGTCCTTGAACTATCCCCTTGGCATGCCTTGTGGGGGGTGACTACGTTATGCTACATATATGGATTATGCACTTGAGTGGAGTTTCCTGGTGGAGAGAAGCTTAATGTGAATATTGGTTGCCTGAGTAAAGGTCTTGAAGAATGTAGAGAGTGGAAGAAGTTGTCAACGCAGCTTTTCATAAGCATCACGTGTCTATTCCGTAGGTTTGCGGCAATGTGTGCAACGCAGTTAGGTGGTCCTAATGTTTTTCATTTCCCCCTCATTTGGAGGTTCCATTAGATATCCTTTACAATCGTTTTTTATTAGCTCTCAGTTTGGGTAGGAACGCGGAGAATTTGCGACATCCCCTTCCCACAACCAGTCCTGAGAAATCAGAGGTCCCAGGCGAAATTTGAAAATGGGACCCTTCAATAATATTTTTTTTAAATACTCATAATCTTTTTATAAAATTAAAAGATCAAGAAAATATAATTGATATAGTGATTGAACCAAGATTGATTTTTTTTTCTTTTTTTTTTTTTTTTTTTTAAATTTCACATGATATTAGTTAAAGTATTTCGAAAATAAAATATAGGGGTCAATTTGAAGGGCCCCCAAATGCGACCGCATTGGTTGCCTTGCTCCTGCTATCCATCTCAACCATAATGGATATGACAGAACTAAGAGTTAAAAGATCCACATGAGCATGGTGGATGCCATGTCATGGTGCATTCATATGCATAGTTCTAACTAAATATTTATAGGAATTTATTTATATATTTTACTTCTTTGACTTTTTTACATGAGGAACCATAGTTGGGTAATATCTTCTGGTCGGGATATCTGCTGGAGTGCATCCTTCTTTTTCTCAGTCGACTTTGTTTTAATGTAATCTGTTTACACTTTCGCTCGACTTTCTGAACAGCTGCTGGAAACCATCTCATGACCTTGATGCAGTTACCCTTCTGCAAAATCAATAGGGGTATGTTTGGAAGCCCGTTTCTGATTCTCGGGATGTATTACTTAATAGCTTGCATATAGTGTAGAAACCCAATATGCCTAACTCACGCTCAAAAGACACCTGGTAAGATGAGGATTACCCTAGGCTTTATATATAGCTCAGGATCAGGTAACAAAAGCGATGTGGGATTCAACATGTAGTGTACAACCTCTTGTTCCTTAACATCGCATATACATTGCGAGTTCACTCTTTGCTTGTCACACATCAAAATTCAATTTATTGTCATAGATCAAAGTGGAACTACTTTGAACAAAATATATTATATAGTACTGAAAATGTTACCGTCAATCGTCTTTGTCATGTTAATATTATGTATATGATTTGTGGCCCACTAGGTTAACCAAATCCTAATCCTACTAGGGAAACCCTAGTCACTCTCTCTATATAAAGACTTTTATATATGTTTGTATATTATACCTTTCACACATTATCAAAACAATTGTCTCATATTCTCTCTCAATATTTCATCTCTCTATTGTTTCAACATGTCAATTGTCCATATTTGGATACCCATATGCATAATTGCTTCCTTCCCTTTCAACATGTCAATTGTCCATATTTGGATACCCATATGCATAATTGCTCCCTTCCCTTAATTTAGAAAATATTCCACCTCTCAATTATTTCAACATGTCACTTGTCCATATTTGGATACCCATATACATTTGCTCCTTTCCCTTACTTTTTCTAAATCTTCTGCCTAAATTTATATCTAGTTGTATGTCACAATTTTGTCTGATTCCCTCTGTTTGGAGCCGCATGTACTCTTTGGCATTGATATCTGGCTAAATTGAATGTAGTGGCAGACATGCATTAATCTGTAGAACTCCTTTTTCAATTTCTTGTGTTCTGAGATGGAGGCAAGGGCAGCCATGGTAAACAAAAGAATGTCCTGTCCTATTGTGGGTTCATTTTTTGGGCTTTTGCCTGGGCATAAAACCAATGTTTTTCTCATTTCTTCTTCAATTATCATATCATTAGTTAATTTCGTCGTCTATTGTGAAATGTTCATTCTTCCACAGTGCCAATGCTATTGTTTTATGACATTTCTTGTTTTAGAGCAATAGAAATAGAAACAGAAACATGACTTTGTTGTTTTATGAAAATTCCTGTTTTCGCGCCTTGGTGTGGGATTATTACAAGGGTGCAAGGTGCTCGTAAATCTCTCTCAACCTCAAAAGTTAGTTCTTGAAGTGAGACTTTCTCTCACATTTATATCCTGACCACCAGCTGCTTTCCTATCCGATGTGGGATAAACCCAACAATCTCTTTTCATGCATCGGGTTTTTGGTAGATTAACCCTCGACCAATCTCTCCATTTGTGGTTATTGGGTCAAAGTTGCTGTAACTTGGGCTTTGATACCGGTATAGGGTACTCTTGAGCCTCTCTCAATCCCAAAGTTAGCTTTTGAAGTGAGATTATCTCTTACACTTATAACTTGACCACTAGTCCTCCACATTTGATGTAGGATAAACCCAACAATTACAGGGGCCACATATGTAACTTCCTTGATGAACTTATGTTGAGACAGCTACATTAGCACATCGACTGGACATTTTCGCTTGAATTAGGAACTAGCGGCTTTTTGTAGGGGGAAAGGCGGTCCGTTTTGGCTGGGTTTTATTTCACACGCTTGAGCTTACTGAGAAACTAAAAAAGAAAATGATGAAACCTTTCTTATTCTGGCAGGTACTATTCTATGTACGGACATGTGGAGAAATTGGCAGAAGAGATAAAGAAAGGGGCTGCATCTGTTGAGGGAGTTGAAGCAAAACTATGGCAGGTAGACAATTGGAACAAAGAAAAGAAAATTAGTACATTTTTCTTCATGATTATCACCATTCAGTCATTACATCATTCCTAGTACATGGTCTTAAAAGACAATAAATCCTTTTTTAACTTGTCTGTGTGTAACAGGTTCCTGAAACACTACCAGAAGAGATCCTTTCGAAAATGAGTGCACCTCCAAAGAGTGATGTTCCGATAATAACCCCAAACGAACTTGCGGAGGCTGATGGTTTTGTTTTTGGATTTCCAACAAGATTCGGGATGATGTCGGCTCAATTCAAAGCCTTCCTCGATGCAACCGGCGGTCTTTGGAGGACACAGCAGTTAGCTGGCAAGCCCGCCGGCATCTTCTATAGCACCGGCTCTCAAGGTGGCGGACAAGAAACCACAGCGTAAGTCACTACTCCGAACTCAATCAAATATTTTAAAATTTAAACATGAAAAAACAAATAATAAAGAACAAATTGTAGAGCAATCCTAAATTCAGACTATTTTTACAATTGTATCGTGAGATCTTTTTGACTTAATTTGTAGTCCTTGTAGCTAAAAAAATCTAGTTGATTGTAGATGAAATTACTAAACAATATTTTAGTCACAAAAATGATGATAGCAGACGGTTAGCGGCATATCTACAAAATTGATTAAGGGGGGGAAAATTTGGCTGTTAATTATGTATTTATATAAATCAAGGGGGTTATGTAAAATCTTAAGGATTTTAATTGAATTTTTCACTCGGCCTAACATGGCTCTGCCACTGTGGACGGTGGTCGTTTTGGTCTGATAGTATTGTAGTAGTGGTCCACTTCAAAATACTAATTAGTATTTTTTAGTAAAAATGTTAGGCCGAGTTTCTTTGTATGCATGCAGGGCTAACAGGAGTTTTCGTGCATTGGGTTACCCTTAGATGAAATTAGCTAATATTTTAGAAAAAGACTACAAAATTAAGTCTAAATCGATCGTGCAATTAATTTACCCAAAAATATATTTTTGGGTAATTTTTGAAAAATTTCAATTTGTCTTCGGTGCCTTTATATATAGGTTGACGGCCATTACTCAGCTGGTTCACCACGGAATGATTTTTGTGCCCATCGGCTATACATTTGGGGCTGGCATGTTTGAGATGGAGAAAGTGAAAGGGGGAAGTCCTTACGGTGCCGGAACTTTTGCCGGTGACGGCTCAAGACAGCCATCAGAGCTTGAGTTGGAGCAGGCTTTCCACCAGGGCAAATACATCGCCGCCATCACCAAGAAACTCAAGGGCGGAGCATGATTTTCTATTGAACACTTATACACCCTGTTTGGCATTTTTACATATATTTTTTTCTTTCCATTCTATAATTTCACACTTGTTATAATTTTCCTATGTTGGGGAGTACTGGATTTGTTTGTGGTTTTTAAGTACAGTGATTTCTCTCATTGCTAAAAGGAGGAACTTTATTCTTCTTCATCTTCGAATTTGAATCCATGTTTATTTATATCCTGATGTTCTAATTTGATGACTGTGAAATTGTGGTGCTTTTTTTTTTTTTTTTTTTTTCAATTTTGGGACATTTTTTATATTTTAGAAAAATTATCAAATTATCCTCGATTTAAGTCACGAGTTTTTAGTTGACATTAACTACGTTAAATCTATCGGATATTATACATAGTTAATATTAACTAAAATATAAAAAAGAACTAAAAAATAGTTTGATAAGAATTTAATTTTTTTTTTAAAATAAGATACAAACAATTTAAAAACCAAATATAAAACGCTAGACAAAACGTCCTGTTAAATTTATTAATTGGTGAATATATTGAGGTCTTCTTGACACCGTTTAAATTAAATGTTGAAAATTCTAAATGTTGAATTTTAATTGTTAAGAATATCTTAATCTTATTTGATAATATTATAATTTTAAGTGTCGAATTTTTGGTTGAACATATTTAGTAGGATAATTAAGTAACCATATTTGACTAAAAATTTATTTAAAATTGTAAGAACTTAATTGATTTTTATTGTAGTTCTCAAACAACCTTATCATAAAAGAATACTTGGGCTTTGTTTGGTCCTCTTTTTGGGAGTGCTGCTCCTTTCGAAAAGAAGAAGCTCACCTAAACGTGTCTGGTAATCAGACTTTTTTTTTAAAAAAAAAGTCACAAGTATATTTCTCCTTTTGGGAGGTTGTTTTTAAAAGTCATGAGAAGGGTAGTTTTAAAAGCCAAAAGAATTTTTTTTCAATTGATAAATTTTTTTATGACAAGATTATCCTTATTTTTATTTTATTATTATGAAATTATATATTTTTTATTTAATGATATTTTAATTTTTTATTTGCAATAATAAGTTATCTAAATTATTTATTTTAAAATATTTAAAATGTAAGATATTTTTATTTTTAATTTTTTTAAATTAATCATAGGTTAATACAAATGTGTGTATATATATATATATTTGTATTTGTATATTGTTTTTTTATATTTGGTTAATATTAGAGATATATAAATAAATATTACATATCTTTGTGTTAATAATTTAATAGTCTTTTAATACTTTTACATAAATATTTACCAAACGCTCATTGTATTCTTCTTCTTTTCAATAGTTATTTTTTGATAAATTCACCAAACACTTCACAACTAATTTTCAAGAGTTCATTTTAAACAGTTTCTTTTTAGTTTTTCAGCATATATCAAATATGACATTATCAGTAGGTAAAACTTCTATTTCCAGATATTTGTTTATGTTCTTATAAAACTTGGAACATAAATAGAGATTCTAAGGGAACAACAGTATACAGTTTATAAAAATTTATTCTAAAAGTCTGAGAACAGAATCATATTCCGTAGTGCGCCTATTCTTGTGAGCAACTAAAATTAAAATGGATTCATCATAAACGATTAATAATAATAATATCAATTGCAATTCCCAGTTTTAGTGGTAAGTTGGTGGATGTTGTCAGTCAGTTCTGCCCTTACATTACATGACATTCTGCTTACGTCTATGCTTACATTTTTTATTTTTTTTGGGGTTCCGAGAGTATTCCCGCACCATGGTCGGCAGAGATTAATCCCTCAAGGTATTGTTAGGCGCCAGAAGCGGGGACCTCTCCCAATAGAACAATTTCCATACACAACCCCCCAAGAATCGAACCCGACATGGTTGCTTAAAGAGCCCAAACCCCTTCCACTTGGACCAACTCATGTTGGTACGTCTATGCTTACGTGATAGAAACACATTGATCATTTCATTTTTTTTTTTTAAGGTTAAAGGTGTCTCCGGCTAACTTTTGGTCACTTTCACTAATTATCTTTCAGACAATCTTAAGAGTACACTCTCCTTTATTAATCGGGTGTATTTTAATTCTTAAAGTGTTCTAAAAAAGAGTCAAATTTTAGTTGACAAGGAAAATGACAGTTTTCTTCGTCAACTCCATGGTTAGAATCTTAAAAAAATTGGTGGCTGTATCTATCGTTGAATATAAAATTCATGGGATTTAGTATATATATGTGCACTCTCTTTTATGTTAGTAATTATGATCAAGTTCTCTTTTTGTTTTTATTTATGCTTCTAAGTAAAGCAAAGCTAATGTTTTCTCATATGATTTGATTATCAACTCCTATGTAGTAGTAGTACTTGATTAATTACAAGCTAGAGATGGGTCCATTTAAAAGATATAAAATATTATATGGGAAAAAATATGATCCCCCTCGTTACTCTTCTGATATTGATTTCTATTTTCGCTCTTAAAATTTTTATTAATGTACATAAACGCATTCAGTATATACGTTTCTGTTCTCAAAATTTTAAAAGAATTTCTTGAATTATTTAAAAATCTGAGAAATAAAAAATATTGATTCCTACTCACTCCCACAAAACTATTAATTCCCAATAACACTCCCCGTCAGCCACCACCACCGCACCAGCTAAAAAATATGTATTTATTGCCACACATTTAAAGAAAAAAAAGACAAGTGTTGGAACCAAACATATTTCTTTGTTTCTCTTATCATGAATTGAAAAAAATAATTTCAAGACAATGATCATTAATAAACATGTTTCTATTCCCGAAATACTCCAAAACGGAAACAAAATTTCTATTCCAATTTATTAGAAGTAGAAACAGAAAAACAGAAACACTAACCAAACACCACCTATAATTTTGGTCTCGATCTTGAAGTTTTTCAAATTGCATATTTTGTCCCTCTCAAATTTTACATTTATTTTAATCCTACAAAATTAAAAATGTTGCTAATGATTTTGTATGAAAAATGGACAGCTTTCAGCATGTGACCTTTTTAATAAGGATATATTTATCATTTTAACATTCTACTAAACCTAAGACATTTTTTCCTAACTTTTCAATGAGAACGATTCGTTTAAAACATGAAAGAGAGGACTTTGAATCGTTGTTAGGAGAACACGTGCGTCTTATGTTTAGAAGGATGATGAAATGACAAAAATATTTTCATTAAAAGAACATGTGTTAAGAACAATCAATTTTTTCGTTAACAACGCTTTCAATTTACAAGATTGAAATAAATACGAAACTTCAGCAATCAAATTTGTAATTTAATTTGATTGCTGAAGTTTCATTCATCTCTCTTTTCTCATGTGTCAAACCTAGAGAGAGAGAGAGAGTGTTTTCCAAAGGAGGCAATTAAAAGTGACCATTCGATCAAAAGCACAAAAAAGCATGGAGAAAAAGCTTTCCTGCACTTACATCCATCCATTTCTTATTCAAGAACATAATAAAATAATAATAGAAAAGAAAGAAACATCTTAAAAGGAGAAAGGTATGGGCCATCCTCTGACTTCCACTAACATATATTCCAAATTCATAAACAAATCATGAGTTAAAATATTTCTCAATCAAATCATCTCTTCCCACTCTAGATCTCACTCAATGCCTTTTTTTTTTTTTTTTTTTTTCTATCTATAAATCAATTGTTAATCCAAGTTCTATGCATATAGAAATATAACCAAAAAAAAAAAAAAACTTCCCTATAACTATCCATATTTTTTTTCTCTAAGTTTTGCATCAAATCACAATTAATCCTTCAATTATATGTGACTTTATTCCTTCGGAATGGTCCCTAAAATTGGCCAAAGCTGCATCAGTTTCGGCTTTTAAAAGATCCCATGTTTTTCTTTTTCTTTTTTTTTTTTTTGCTT
Organism: Eucommia ulmoides; assembly: GCA_016647705.1. Lineage (NCBI taxonomy): Eukaryota > Viridiplantae > Streptophyta > Magnoliopsida > Garryales > Eucommiaceae > Eucommia > Eucommia ulmoides. The sequence goes on along the minus strand of CM028326.1, from coordinate 1,791,823 downwards.
TTTTCTAATCTTAGCAATCCCCATCTTTTGTTAGGGTTTGCTGGACGTAAGATTGTATACTTAAGAATACACAGTGATCAATAATGGTGTCGGCAATTTGTTTCTCTTATCTGAAAGTTGCTCCAAAAGTAGGGGTCCAGAAATCGACCGGTGTCTCTTGAGTGACCGGGAAAGTGCTGGAAACCGGTACCAAGCATAGCCCTCGGCTTCTAAGCGCTTGCTTCTGTCCTTCTGGATTCATGGATTCACCAAAGCGCTACATATATTACAGAGATTAAAAAGAAAACATTCTGTTAATTTCAAGGGAATTTAATCTGGCTAAACCCTAAGAACAACAAGCTGACAAAAGATTCTTGTCTTTTACCTGTTGGTGCTGCATGGGAGCTCCATTTTTTATGTAAGGGTTGCTTAAAACCTGAAAACCATTAAAAAAAGTGTTTATTCAGTTGTTTAAACATGATGGAAGTTATTAATTAGGGTTTTTATATGGATGGAACTTACACTAACTTGTTCGTGGAGGAACTTGATGTATTCAATAGCTTCAGACAACACAGAAGCCGTATCTGTCTGAATACAACAAAAATCAATCAAAATTGCTTTTACAAATTCAGAAAGGATTTGTTCTCTTCTCTGATTACTAGCTATATAGTACTTGAAAGGAAAAAAGAAGAATTTACAGGCTTATATAATACCTTTCCGAAAGGCGAAACCAGTTGTTGGAGTGTAGTGATTCTGTCCCCCATCTTCTCTTTCCTCACCTAAAGAAGAAGATGAAAGAGAAGGGAATATATTCCCAACCATTGCTATATATGAAAACCCAATTTCAAATGCCTTATTTTGCAAAAGATTTTTGCAGTACTAGCTGTATAGTTTGTACCTTTAGGGCAGGCGATGGAGATGGCGCTTCGTTGCGAGCTCTTTTATTTGATGCTTCACCGCTGTTTTTCTTTACAGTATTCGTGCATCGATTTTCTGGTTTATTCTGTCAAAAAATCGATACGTATATGTGGTGGATTACAATCTATTTGTGAAGGGAATTTTTTTATTAAAACCCTAGTTTTAGATCTTACCTTTGGTTTCTCATTGAAACTGGGCTTAGATAACTGAGCTTGTAACAGCGGAAAAAAGCTTGATTGGACGTCGTTAATGGAAGCCGGAGATGAACTCGAAACCTGGGGATATTTAGACCAAGTAGGCAATACTTCGCCGGAGTTCATATCGTAGCTCGATGAATACGAATAATTCATCCCCCGGTTTTCAAAATTACTATTTCCACCATAAACATGAGCTGAATCCATGTTGAAACCATACACTGTACTATTGTTGCCAGGGGTATTAGTACTGGAAGAAAATTGCGGTTGGTTTCTTTGCTTGAACTCGGTTAGCGATGAATCGTCGGAACTTCCCGGATAAATTTTTTGTCCCCACTGATCATCTTGATTAGCTGAAGCCATCACTGCAGCTTGCTGCTGAAATTCGTCATTGGGCCTGTTATAATCTTCTTGAAACATTGAACTCAAACTGCTCTTCGCCTTTTGATCGCCGCGACTATATATAAACGAAACCGATAAACCAATATAAATCAACTAGCTAGATAGTATGAATTAACTATATAATTCTGGGTTTTTGAAATTTTTGTTAAAATAGTGGAAAATTTAGCTAGGTTTAGAAGAAGAGGAAGAAGAAGTAACAGCTAGGGTTACTTACAGAAGATTATGCTGGGTCCAGTCGACTACTCCTCCAGGGGATGAAAGGCCTAAACCCATGTATTCTAAGTTGGGATCGAAGTTTCCTAAACTGTTTATAGGCGTTGATGAAGGGGTTGATCCGTTTTCTGGTCTGTTTCTTAGCGAATCTCCCCACCAGTTTCCACTTCCAAGCTGAAATTGATCTTCCGCCATTGCCAGGTTTTCGATCACTGCTCTGTGTGCTAGCTGCTGTGTTTTCTTCTGATTCTTTAACTCCTCTCTCTCTCTCTCTATCTCTCTTGTGGGTGGGGGATATGCTTTGTTCTTGCTTTGGTTTTTATAGAATGAAAATGAAATCGAGTGGCCGCGTCTCGAAACTACTATTTATACTAATCTGAAACTGTTTTGAGTATGACAAAATCATCAAAACTAATTATTTCTTGGCTCATCTTTTTTTTGTCATGGTATTACACAATTTAATATGAAAATTTCAATATTACAACCTGTCAATAGGGTACATGTTACTGATTACATTTGATTGTCCAACGCTGACCGTCCTCTTAGTAAAAGGGTTGTCCGAGATTTTACCAAGCACCAATCATGACTCCCCGTTGACCAACCATGGTCATTCGGATCGGGCCCCTTCCATCGACCACCCGATATAGCCACCCTACCATAGTTTGATAGAACAACAAAGACCGAACATGTTCTCTATGCCACCAGAAAGGTCTCTACGCCTATTCCGTATGTGGACTGAGTATTGTCCTCCACTTTCTCTGGTAGGCCCATGGACTCCATTTAATGAGCCAAAAGTCTAGACTCAAAGACTTAACCATGCCACGACCCACTTGATTTGTCATGTGTTGAATTACGCTTATAATAAACCGAGCTTAGGGCTCTAATTGTTTGAAGCTCATCCGACCCCTCTCCTATAAATAGGAGACCATAAATGCATCACATAATGGATAGATTTCTTGCTTAGCAGTTGAACTCTTATTTTTTCTCCCAAATTTTATTCTCATACCGGAGGAATTTTACTAGACACACAACGAGTGTTTGTGTAGGTCGTCGCTTAGGCACCAATAGTTTGACTAAGGACCGATCATGAACAGAACAATCAGTAAACCAGGATGCCAAAACTGCGCAGCCAAACTCAAAATCTATGCCATTATTTTATTTTAAGAAAATAAAAATTAATTTCTTATTTATTTTTCCATAATTATATTAAAGCCACAAGAAACTCATTTCAGAAAAACCACAATCTTAAATTCTTAATACAAAACATTAGTGTTTCTTTGAAAGGTGAAGAATATTAATTATTTGAAGATGTGCATTAAATAAAATTAAAGTGAAAACGTGGAATTTTAATTTTTATTTTCAACATTAAATGTTAATCCAACTTGTTCGTCAACTTGAAGGACCACCACTCCATTAGCAGCAGACCTTGGTATTTAATTCAATTAAATTTTATTCCCACAAAAGTTTTAAATTTAAGAGTTTTTAATGTTTGACGAATTTAAAATTTTAATTCATACAATTCACGCTCTACAATAATTTTTTCAAAAATTTAAAATTATTATCAAAAGTCTAAAAATCACTCTACACTATAAAAATTATTATAATTTTTTATATAAAAAAATTATTATAATACGTGTATTATCTGCGTTAAAATTTTAAATTTTAACTAGATTAGCTAGGTAGGATTAGGTAGGTGAATCTTACCAAATTTTCTACAATATTTAGACTTAATTTATTACTACCACCTCGAATTGTCAAAATGAATGATTGATCATTTGATAATTAAATTCCATGAATCTGTAGTCAAAACTAAAGATTTCATGCTAATATACTTAGGTTTAATATCCTAAGAGTACACTAATGATGACGTTGATGAGAATTTCAAGTTGATTTAGACATAATTTAAATTTAAGTCATCTCGATAAATACAAAAGATATTTTTTCGTAATTTTATTAATTTTTTAGATACCTTTTTCTTTCGATTTAGTTTCGTATGATACCCTTTATTTTATTTTGTTGATGAAATATCTTCGTAATATAATGTTTTATTGTTTATTTTATATTTTTTACTGTCTCTCTTTCTCTATCTTATTTTATATTTTTAATTTTATTTTTATTTTTTTGAAGGGAATTCGTAGAAAAATAAAAATCAAAAGTAAAATTCTAAAAAAATATGTAAAATTTAAAAAATTTAAAAGGATTTGGGAAATAAAAAACGAATAAAAAGAAAAAAAATATATATTAGTTTTTAGTTTTTAATTTTTAATTTAAAAAAATTGTTTTATTTTATGTTTTTTGTATTTCTAATTTTTCACTTTTGATTTTTTTTCTATAAATGTCATATTAAAAATGAAAAATAAAATAAAATAGAAAATACCTAGAAAAAAAACAGCAAAAAAATATATATATAATATAAAAGAGAAAGATAGAGAGTAGAAAATAGAAAATAAAAATAAAAATAAAATAAAAAAAATTGTTGATGTCTCATATAATATATTATGATAATAATAGAAAGTGACTTTGATACTTATCAAAATAACAGATGATGTTTCACTTTTAAACTTTTTATACATATCATCTTTAAAAAAAATATATAATTGAGCATAAATAATGAAACAATAAATTTTGCATATAACGCTTAAAAATCAACAACAGACAATTGTAAAATTAAAAAAAAAATGCACGAAATCAACCACGAAAATCATCAAAACGTAGAAAAAAATATATAAATCAGTAAATTAATAACGAACAATATAAACTTGGAAAAAAAAGAAGAAAAAATTTCGACAACATACAAATTGAAAAGACGGGATAGGAAGAAATAAAAGAGAGGGACGATTACGAACAACCGATAAAAGGAGCCTCACGCAGTATACGCCACGTCCGTTCGTCGTCGGATCCGATTTGAGATTATATGTGCCATAGATTGGGAAGCAAAAGATTTACAGAGACAATACGATTTAAATATTTTTAATTTATTTTAATTATTAAATTGAATCTATAGAGTTAATTAGGTAAGAATTAAAAAATAATATATTTTTGATGATGTAAATTGTGGAAGGAGAGAGGGTCCACGTGGGCTGGCGCGCGTGCGGAAACAGATGGACCCCATTTCCTTGCGAGTCAGAGCCAGAATGCGATGGCCCTTCATTCTTCCTCTTTAATCATTTCAACCTTCACCGGCTCCGACCCGCCCGGTTGACCCGCTTTCTCCTTTTTTTTTCTTTTTCATTTTTCCCATTTTCAACGAATTAATAATCAAGAGTCAATTAAAAAGAATTTTTTTCTTTTTTAATTGGAGCAGTCAATCTCCGGAATAAAAATTGACCCGTTGATATAAATATTTAAGTTTTAATTTCACTTTTAGAATATAAAATTTAGTTTTAAATTACTAAATTGTTTCGTATCTTATGTATAAAATGATATAATTATCTTCCATTAATTCAATTTTTTTTCTTTTTTTTTTTTTTCCCTTTTCTCCCCCCTTCTTCATCCTCCACCATCATCTTCTCCGACGATTTCCACCGGCAGCCTCCGCCATTGGCCTCTATTCGTCTCTGTCAGCGACATTTTTTTTTTCTCTAGCCCCCTCCTCCTTCCACCCCTTGTTTTCACCCCCAAGTCTGCCTTCTTCTCTTTCTCTCTAAACCAAAATTAGCAGCCTTGTCGCCGAATCCGGATTTGATTTAGGAGAGAGAGAAAGATAGAGGAGGAGGAGGAGAAGAAGAAAAAGAGAGAAGAATAAGACAATGGCAAGGGGTGGCGGCGACAACGAGGAGTTGGCAGGAAGTGTGGTGATGACGATAATGGTGAGTTTACTCACGTGGGTTTGAGAGAGAGAACAAAAGAAAAAAAAAAAACTTAATTATACATAAGTAACGAAAAAATAATATATATATATATATATATATATATATATATATATTTAAAAAGACAAGTGCAAATATGCATTTTTCTCAGATCTCTGTGATTTTAACAAATGATAGAAAATTATCGTGATTATCGTCTCAAATACATGGGTTATCGGTGAATTTTCCTCAATCAAAATATTGATTTAATTATTATCCAATTCTTCACCAAAATGATGCAATATGACGTAAGCTTGAGGTGTCCACTCTGACAACCCAGGCGGCTGGAATTTCAAAGGGTGGTCGGTCTCGGCGTCTCGTCTCATAGAGTCCGGAAGACGCTTGTTTTCGGTCCACACAATTCATCTTCATCTTTAGGTCAACTAGGAGGAATATCCCACTATTTTTAAAAGGATTAATAACACTTTATCTCCCTGTGATTTGATCTATTTACACTTATCTTTCTGTATTAGCACTTACTCTCTATATCAAATGGTAAGTGGTTTGAAAATCTAATTACAAGGAGTAAGTGGTGATTTTCAATCCACAGGAGGTAAAGTGCAAATCGGCCAAACTATAGAAGGTAAAATGCTATTAATCCTTTTTAAAATTGTATTTTCGACTTATTTATAATTTTTTATTAATATTTTAATTAATATTAATTTGATAGATTCAATCCAATTGATGCTAATTAAAAAAAAAATATATTCAAACCAAAAAATAAAAATAATAATGGAAGAAACGAATTCGACTGACTATTTTTTTAAAAAAAAAATAGAGATAAAAAAAAGGATAAAATCACTTATTTTAAAGATTGATGGGGTATTCTAGGAAATCTCAAATATTACCATGCTTAGGGCTCGTCAACAATCACGTGTAAGACAAGTGAGCCCAAACAAGCGCATAGGTACGAGATCTGCCTGAAACTGGACGCCGTCACTGGGTACATCTCCATCCGAGCAATTGGCCGACCTTCCCTAATAATCCTACTTGGGCTGACGAGCAAGAGCCGTCCTCAGACTAATACTCGGTCATTAATCCCTGCTTGGGATCCGATATAACAACGCGTTAAATAAGGAAAAAGCGATTGCAATTTTGATATAACTGGTTGTTACTCCCAAATCCCAATAAATTCGAGATATTAATATGAGCTGACCAAAATTAAAGGGTGATTTGTGATCACTCAAATTGAATACCTTAATTAAGCGCAAAATATCATAATATAGTGTGTTTAAGTACGGGTGTTGAATCACAGAGATTAACTTGTAATTATCAATTTCTAATTATTTTTCTTTCTTTTAATGGAAATTGATTTTGATTTTTAATTTTTAATACAAGAAAAGTAAATACTAAATTTATGAACGAAAAGATAACCGGGTTAGGAATTATGAATCCGTATTTTGGAATTTATGTTTTTATTTGTATTTTCTCTTTATTGCGGATTTGAGCAAACGAGTGTTCCTAACTACAAACAAGAACTATTCAGAAAGATCGGATTAATTATTTTATCGTCATGATTTATTTTCGGTATTTAATCCCTACATTACACTAACCTACAATGAATTAAAATCTAGGCATAATCTATCCAATACAATAATCAATCCCTAAAATTACAATTGTATGATTATTAAATTTAGACCACAGGTACATGATTTAATATTTTTAGAAGTAATCGAATCTAAAACTAAAATATCTACAAGAATATTTTAGAATAAATTCAATCACATGATAATAATGAAGAAAAATAATCCATATCATACAATAATTTACTCAAATCCGAAATTAAATTAAAAACACAACATTACATAAATTCGAATTACCTCACCACGATTCTAACCTGGATGGAAGAAATTAGCAGTCATTAATACAAAAAATGATGTTTTCTCGGATGAAATCCTTGAAACCGTCATTTCCCTTTCCATCTTTTTAACACAAGCTTTCCTCCGAGAATTGTAAAAGTATGGTGCCCAACAGGAAATTGAGAAAAGGTTTGGGTATAAAAGTGTAATAAAGATCTAAAATATCTTCAACAACTTTTTTGGGGAAATGGGGAAAACAATTTGTTGAAGTTTTGCTATCAAGAGCTGGACTGGAAAACGTGCATAGAAACCTAGGCAGGCTGGGCTGGCGGCTCAACGGCTTCGGAAGCCGAACGGAAGCCATTTAGGAGGCTCAGGCAAAAGCCGTTTGGAGTCGGCTCAGGGGCGGAAGCAAAGCTGGATTCGGCACTGTTGAATGCGCAATGCGCGGTTTCGCGAACCAATTTGTCCGCTTCAAGCTGTTTTCAACGGTTCTTGTTAGGATCGTCGTCGTGATTAGCTCTTTTCTTATCTATTTTGTTCCAAATTAACGCTGTTTTATTCTATTTCAAAAAATTTACAAAAACAAATAAAATAATTTAATTTATAATACGTTAATCTAATCGAACAATTAACAAAACTAAAGTTAGTAGTAATAGATCACACAAAATGCGGTGCGATCAATTTGTCAAACAAGTCTTATATCTCCTATAAATATTCAAGGAGGGTTTAGCCAAGGTATGTTCACTTTTCTCCTAGCCCTCTGCAAAAATTCTCTCAGGACACTCTTTTGATTTTCACGTCGTAGATGCAACGCCAACATACTCACCTAGATGTGTATTATTTTGCATGAACGACAAAGGTCAAAGGGGATCTGATTTTGATTCCCAAGAAGTTATTTCTGATGATCCAATTTTTGGCAATATTTGATTGGCATTGTTAGTAGGAAACAACTATCCTTCTCACTCTTGAGAATTTTTTTATGGTTACTTTGAGATCCAAAATTATGACTAGTTAACAAGAACATGAACGGAAACCCATTCACATAGCGGATCCTGGGATTGATCCTTCAAGTGAATCCCTTTTGTTGTTAAAAGAATTGATGAGAGAGGCTCATGACCTCTCTCAGAACGTGCAGATGATGGTTGGCCAAAGTCGACTACCACCGCTACCACCAGTTCTGCAAGGATTTGTGCCCTCTGCGGTGAGATGCAAGCAATTGCGTATAAGGACAAAGAATCCAGTGAGAGCATCCTTGGGAAGAAGAACTCCAGCTTGAGCTGGAGCGACTAATCTATTGTGAGTGTTTCTGATTTCATAGTTATATTATCCCCTCAATATGTATTTTTCTATGTTCTTGAATATATATACACATCTAATAAGTTCATTTTTTGTATTCACACAGGTTTTTTTAGTATTTTATCGAAATCAGAGCCAAAAGGCACTCTACAAACATTATGATGAAGATTGAACCATAACGAATTCTACAGTTATAATTTTGGGATAAACTAGTTGCATATGAAAGTAGACATCCTACGCTTTCGAATGAGTACGTGATCATATAGCTAAATCAGAATTCAAACGAAAAATATATGCGCATTTGAAATTTTAGTTAACCCGTGTTGTCCGAGGTCATGGTAGCGACCTCAAAAAGGGAACATTTTTCTCCTAATTTTAGGGCATCAAATTCTTTAACTTAGGGGAACATTATTGCATATTTGGGGGGAAAGAAATACAAACTAAAACGAGTTTTTTGGGGTATTATTCTTCATCTGTTGAAGGTATGAGAAAACTTTAGAACGACAACAAGGATCGCAAATTTCACAAATATTGTGATAAAGACTACTGTACATTTTTTTTTTAACAGTAAAATGTGTTCGAGTTAACTTACGCGCATCTTGACTAATCACTTTTCCAAACGATTTTCAAAACGCATTCCCTCATAATTGTTTGATACATTAAAAATTAAATTTAATATTTAATATTTAAAATACTTTTAAGAGTATCTTCCCTTACCAACCAGTAAATCATAATTAATTTTACTATGAGAGTACAATAAAGTCTTGAATAGAATTTTATGCGCAAGTGGTATGATTAAAGGTTGAATCTAAGAATTAGGTCAGTAGATTCTTATCTTATAAAAAAATAGTCAACAGGCTTAAGTCAATAAATTCTAACTATATAAAATTATCATATTTAAGGTTGACTTACATAGCATTTGACCTCCATACTTAGTGGTCCAGATCAGTTTCTACGTTTGGACCTAATTAGGTACTAGTCTAACTTGCATAATGGGGCAAGAAAAATATTTGAGGTATATATATATATATATATATTTGTGTAAAATTCATATAATTAAGAGTTAATTTGCTTTTACCCTTGTATTTTAATCTTGCTTTATTTTTTTCCTTCTACTTTACGAACCTACATTTTACCTATTTCTACAGTTGATGAATTGATTTTATTAGGTGTTTAACTTAATCGAATAGGCTAAAAAATAGGTGAATTTTTTTTTTCATCTAAATTTACATGAAATGAATAAAATTATGTTTTTATTTTGTCTTCTGTAAATAAAGAATAAGACAGAGGAAGAGAGTTAGAGAGGAAAAATGTTAATTTTTCTCTTTTATTATTTTTAAAATAAAGAAAATTTAATTCATTTGAATTTGTATTGAATAAAATGTGACTTTCTCCGTTTTGTTCAGAGTAGAAATGGATGATATGTAGTTTTTTAAGTAGAGGGGTTAAAATGAAAAAAGACCAAAATATAAGGGGGTAAATAGAAATTAATCCTGTAGGTTTTTATTTTTTTTTATTTTTTTAAGTAGCTACGTGTCTTTTGAGCCCTGATAAGTCTAAATCTAATCCAGCCCAAGCACAGGGGAGGTTCAACTCAAGGAAACTCCAATTTTCGAAATATTTCAGAGAACTCTAGAGGAATTTAGGGTAGATAGCCTTGTAATTTCTAGATTTGAACGTAATATTCTATAATTTTTTTATATAGAAATATATATAATACTTTAGAGGAAGATTCTAGAATTTCGGGTCTTAAATTTTGACTGTCGGATTAAATCAATCTTGACCGTCCATTTTCAAGATCAACGTAACTCATTTGTCCCAAATCATTTTAGAACTTTGCAATCTTTGTAAATTGCTCTCTAGAGACGCAAATAAATTCTTTCTCCCAAATTTTTGTCTTTCTCTCGCTATTCAAGTTTTTCACTAACGATAAAGTTGGTTAGACTTAGTTAGCCTTTCGAGTTTCGACAGATTAGAACAGATTTACCGCTATGCGAATTCTTGGAAAAAAACTTAAGCCAGAGCCAAAAAAAAGAAAATAAAGAAGGATAATGTTGCGATGAAAAGATGATGTATAATAGCCATAAATATTTTCATCAAATATTTTTTGATTTAAATAATTTATTAAAAAACCAATTAATTTGTCTGATTTAAAAAGTGTACTTTCCAAAGGATAAAGGATATGCATAATCTTTGGACTCTAAATATTAAAGATAATATAATATAAAATTGCAATAATACATATATTTTTCTATTGATATCTACTAATTAATGGTATGGTGACATCAATGATTAAATCTATTTTGGAAATAAATAATGCCAAAAGCAATTCCTCTTCAATTTGCCTTAGAATTCTCCCCCATCATAACTTTTATATGACATTTCACTTTCAAATTCATCACTCCAAAAATAAAAATCTAATCCTTGTTTGTTTTGTGTTTCTGTTCTATGATTTCAGTTTCTATTTTCAAAATCCTTTATCTTGGAGGTATTAGTAGTGGAAGATTTGAAACTTTTCGTACTCGTACTCATTGATCTGACACAAATTTTCGTACCGAGTGGATTTTTTTTATCACAGATCTCAGATGTGAGAATAAGAATTTGAGCTGGTAGAATTTTCTTAAAACAATATATATATATTTTATCTTGGAGGTATTAGTAGTGGAAGATTTGAAATTTTCCGTACTTGTACTCGTTGATCTGACACAAATCCTTGTACCGAGTGGATTTTTTTGATCACGGATCTCAGACGTGAGAATAAGAATTTGAGTTGGTAAGATTTTTGGAATAAAGTTTTTGGAATAGAGAAATAAGTGTAAGAATAATATTATTCTATTCTAACAAATTTGTGATAAAGAACATAAAACATATCCAAATATTTGTTTCTAAATTTTTGCTTATATACAAAATTTTCTTAGACGGTAGAACAAAAACAAAATATTAAAAATGAAAACAATAAGGTGGTGTTTAGTTTTAATGTTTTTGTTTTTCGGTTTCTACTTCCAATAAATTGAGATAAGATGAGATAAGAATTATATTTTGATTCTCGAATTTTCCAAAAATAGAAATATGTTGGGTATCAACGATTGTCCCGAAATTATTTCTTTTAATTTATGAAAACAAAAATAAGAAATACATTTGACAGGATGGTAGTGAGAATAGTCCTGTAAGAATAAATAAGAATTAACATTTTTTTTTTTCAAATTCTTAAAAATTTAAAAAGTAGTCGCAAATTATTCTCAAGAATCGGGGAACAGAAACAGAAACAGTAACCAAACCACTTCACTCTTCAATTCATATTTTTCTTCCGATAATTGACTTTATTTAATTTGAAATATGGTGGGTTGAATATTGAAGACTAGATATTTCCAGGAAATAGGAAAAGTAAATAATTGTTGGAATAATAATAATAATAATAATTAATTTGATGAGTGGTGGGCAAGTGTCTTTGTCATGAGATTAGTCATCCACTAATCCTCTCCCAAGGTGGGGTTGACAAACCATAAATTGACCTTCTTTAGCCAAACATTGTTCTACTCATCACTAATCACAATTCTATCTTTGAAAAAAAATTTAGAAAAATCCCATGCTTTCTTTGTCATTTTATGTTTTTTTAATTTATAGAAAAATATTATTAATTTTAAATAAGTATTATAAATTTAAACAAATGATTAATAAGTCTCTAAAGTCAATTTCTCACGTTGAATATAATAAGTCAGAGTTATTTTTACAGGTTTAACTACGGTACATCGATGATTTTAAATGTACCATATATTTAGTACTTATCGATTAAAAAAATAGTTGTTGTTTTGTTAAAAAAAAAAAAAAAAAACTCTTGTAAAAATTATTATTTTTAATTAAAAAATATGAAATTTGTACATTTTAGACAAATAATGTATGGGACATCCCAAAGCATGAGATGTACTAAATAATTTTTATTTTTATTTTCCATGTAGGTAGGCGTGACTAATTTCGACTGAAAATCTATCTATATAATAAGTTAGGACACTTATAAAAAGAATTGTCAGATCAGAAGACAAATCAACTTATATTTTAGACCGTTGGACCATCGTAATTTATAAAAATTAATTTTAATTAGGGTTTTCGTATCTCTTTCAACCGTAATGGGGTATCCCCCAAATTGTCAATCTCTCTCTTTCACAAGGTTTCCAAGATTGCAGTTTCGATCTCTTGCAAAAATCTATGATTTTCTCTCTCCCTCTATTCTGATTTCTCGTAGATCATAACTTCGATCTTTCGCTCAAATTCCCGATCTTCTCTCTCTATTATGATTTATCGCATATCGCATCTTCGATATTTTGCACAGTTCACCAATCTTCTCTCTCTATTTTGATTTCTCTCAAATTGCAAATCGCAAATCAATTTCTCGCAAATCACAATCTCTATGTAAATTTCATCTTCACTTGCGATCTCTCTGCCGATCTGCGAATTGATCTAACTTATTGGAATTGATTACATATAATTGGAATTAGAAAATGACCACTTGCGAGATGCAATTTTATTGTGGTTAATTAAATGGGAAAATCGGTGAAAAATCCATTTTTTTAAGTCTAATTGGTGAAAAATTCTTTTGTATTATTAAGTTTTAATTTAGTCCTTTAAGTTAGATTTCACTTGTGTTTTAGACCCGCATTGCAGGAATTGTAGAAATATTGCAGGGATTGTAGGGAACTTTTTAGTGAGTATATTCATTTTTTATAGTGAATTCTGTTACATGTAACTAATGTTAGTTACAATTTCATAATTGTCACTTTTCACACATATTTGGCTATTTTTAGTTACATGTACTTATATAATACTAATTATATGCTACAGTTATATATATATGTATAATATTTTGTGACGTAACTGAAAAAATATCAAACTTTTTAGTTACATATCAGAAACGTGTAATTAAAAAATTACATATTATTGAAACATATAACTGAAAAATATCAAAATTTTTAGTTATATATCAGAACATGTAACTAAAAAGTTACATATTAGAACATGTAATTGAAAAAAAATAAAAATAGTTACCTGTAACTAATACAGTAATACTACACACAAAGTAGTTACATGTAACTGACGCGTAGCTATCATGTGAGCAAAACTTCTTTCTTTTTAAAATAAATGGGACTAAATCAAAAGTTTTTACTGCATGTAGGACTTTTGACCAATTAAAATTTAAATGGAAGATCTCCTGTCCATTCTTTCTAATTAAATTTGTTGTCTTTTGTTATGATTTTATTATCCCGATAATTTATTTAATGTGTTGTGCAACTTCAATTTCAATACATTCGGATTTGATTATTATTTTTTTTAGAAAAAATAAACTTGAAATTGTGTATGTAATTTTGTTTTTTATTCTCTGTCTTTCGGGTTGTGAGAAACCAACGTTCGGGGTGGTTAATATAGCTCTAATATTCAATTTATGCATTGTTAATATCTTTGTCAGTTATAATTTGTTCATGGTCATTTGTCAAGTGATTTTTTTATTTTATTTTTAATTTCTACAATTTGACGATGAGGTCAAAAATGGATTCGATTATTATATATATATATTTTTTTATTTCATTTATGTTGATACAAAAAATGAAATGGATTGTCTCCATTTTTTATAATTGAATAAATTCAATTATGTTATTGGAATAAGTGATTTACTATGACGATTTTATTTGATGGATGGTGTCTTAGATAATCAAATTAAAAATAGGAGTACATCAAGTATTATAATAGTAATAATTATTTATCTAAATGACAGAGAGTGTCTTCAGTATAAACTCGAAAAAATAATCAATTAGGTAATTTTGAATTTTTTTAAAAAAGAGTAATTTTGGAATTTTAGTTTAAATTTAGGGGCATGCACCATTTAGTCTCAAAATATAAAAGAAATTATCAACTACTCCCATCACTTTTTTTTTTTTTTTTTTTTTTTGCACCAATAAGTTATTTTGTCTTTTTCTGACTAAAATATCTCTCATATGGATGTTGAATGTAACATTAAAATTATTAAATTTTTTTTATGCTATTTTTTTCTAACCAAAATACCCTTCATGTGGATGTTGAATGTAACATTTAACACTTGTGGGTGTTAAATGTAATATCAATTGTTTTTTTGTTTTTTTAATTTTTATTTTTTATGATGCTATTTTTTTTTTTTAACTAAAATACTCCTCATGTGAATGTTGAATGTAACATTCAACACCTGTGAGTGTTGAATGTAACATCAATTTATTTTATTTATTTTATTTTTTATTTTTTTATGATATTATTTTTTTCTGACCAAAATACTCCTCATGTGGATGTTGAATGTAACATTCAAACATCCATTATTCTTTTATTTTTGTATGCAGAGTAAAATACATATGATATTACATTGAACATCTGTGGATGTTACATTCAACACCTGTAAATGTTGAATATAACATCAATTGTTCTCTTGTTTTACGTTACGTTTAGTAACGATTTTATCCTAAAATCAAGATTTTTTTTTTTTTTTTTTTGGAACATATAAAAAGTGACAAAAATTCATAAAATTTGGGGTGAAAGGTGTAATTTATGGCGGCGGAGACCGGTGACCGACGGCTGCGACTGCTGACGGCGGTGGTGCACCAGTTTGACAACTTTCCTTCTCAATGTGAAACTCACGGGAAGGCATTTCGGTAAACTCAATTCTCACTATTTTTGAAAACGGGACTAATTGGTGCAAGAAAAAGGTGTTGATAGAACTAATCGGTGCAAAGAAAAGTCGATGGGAGTAGGTGATAAATAATTTCTTTTTTTAGGATTAATAGGTAATTTTTCCTTAAATTTATGGGTGTATCTTAATTTTTCTGGGTAAATTATTTTGCACCCAAAAGACCATAAATATTTAAATTTTACTCTATCATTAATTAATCAACCAAAACCCTATTACATATATTGCATGAAAAATTTATCAACAGAAATTCAAAAAATCCAAACACCCGCTATTTCAACAAATAAATATACTCGCTTATATCAGCACCTCAACTACACTAGTGAAGTTCTATTAAAATAAATAAATAAATAAATATATATATATATATATATATATATATATATATATATATATATATATATATATATTTTATTTTTTTTATTTTTTTTTTCCGCATAAACTTGTGTGGTCAATCTTAATTAAAGTTTTATAGACGCTCAAAGATTTTAATTTAATTTAATTTTATAAATTTATTAAAAAATGAGCCTGTAACCCATTATATTTTTTTTCCCTTAAAAGTCCTAAATAATCCCAAAAAATGAAAAATTAAATGGGCTTTTAAAGAGGTTCGGCCCACGAAAAGCCTAAATGAATGTCCATTGGATGTAGTTCGTAATTAATTTGGGCCAATGGAACAGAGAGAGAGAGAGAGGAGATCTTAAGCTTATTCTTATATCCACGTGCCTTCCTGCCATGCAAGGTGAAAGACTATCTCGTTTGGATAGGGATGCCACAAAAAATCAAACCGATGGATAATCGAGAGAAACCGAACCGAATGGTCTGATTTTAAAATCGACTAAATAGTTTGGTTGCTGTTTTGGTTTTGAAATTAGCTATCAAAGTGGTTTTGATTTTGATTTTGGTATAGAAATTGTGAAATCAAATCGCAAAACCGAACCACGAACCAAATCATGAAATCGATATTTTAATAATATTTTTATTACATATATACCTTTAAATTTTTTTTATATATATTTACATTTTAACATTAATATATATATATACACTTTTAACCCCTTATATATATATGTGGGTAAAGAGTGTTAGGGTTTCATCATTTTTCATTTCATAAATCGCGCAGCTGTTCCCGACTTTCCGTTCAACTCTGTTCTTCTTTCCTCCCTCAGTCCCTCTCTTCTCATTTCCTCCCTTAGTCCCTCTCTTCTCAAATTGCGATTTTGATTATGCTTTTGTTTATATATAAAGAATAATGATCTGCAGTTTTGATTTTTATAAAATTGAAAAATCTTAAATAATTTCGTGGTTCGCAGTTTTGGTTTTGATTTTGAGTAAATTTAAATGATTTGGTTTTAAGACCGAACCAATGGTTTTGGTTACGGTTTTTGTTCGATATATTTCTAATGGTTTTGGTTTTAATTTTGTATGAAATCAGACCAAAGCCAAACCAATAACATCCCTACGTTTGGTGTGTCAGGATACAAAATTATCTCGTTCGAGATGCGCGATTGTTTCTCGCGATAAATATTTTCCCGCAAACTCGAACCCGTCACCCCTCAACTCCTTCAGCTTATTCTACTGTGGTGATCTCTAATCAAATGGATCTACTCTGCAAAACGTACTCAACCGCTTCCGACGACGACGACGACGACGATGAACAACGCCGCCGTCGCCCTGAAAGATCTGTTCTCCCTCCGTCAAAGCGCCCACGACCTGAAAACGCGCGACCAATTACCAATCCCTTGCCCATTTATCGCCCTCCAAATCTTCAAACCGAAGCTCCGATTCTCCCCGGCCGGTACATATCGAAGCGAGAACGGGCAGCCCTAGCTTCGGCGACTCCAGCTTCCAACCCTGAGCCACCGACTCCAGTCACCGTCTCTTCAGGTTCTTACTCTCTTGTACTAATTGTAATTAATTTCTTATTTTGCTCCTTCAAAGTAATTTGAATTTAGTTCTGAAGATAACGTATAGCCCTAGCTAATCTGAGGTAAATTTTGAACTCAGTTGTAGGAAGCATTTCAGATTCGGATCTACCTTCTGATATTCTATCGAAATTGAAGCATCCTATAAAAGGGCGCTTTCAATCAGGGCAGATACCTGAAAGGCGATCTATAGCTCTTAATGGTCACAAGAAGGCTGTCAGTGCCATACAATGGTCAAGAAATCATGGTGAGTTCATCATTATGTGCGTGTTTGTGCACTAAATTTATCCTTGGCATATCAATTAGGGTTTCTTTTTCCGAGTGAATCTCATTTTTTTGGTGGGAGGCCAGCTTACTGTTTCTGTTCCCTGATTCCTAGTCCCACCCCCAAAAAATTGGGATTAATGTACAAAAACGCATTTGGTAAACACTTTTTATTTCTTAAATTTTGAAAGTAATTTGGGACTATTTCCTGAATTTCAATCTAAGAAATCTATTCACTCGCACAAAATTATTCCCGGCACCAATCTGCCGGCCACCATACATTTAAAGGAAAAAAGAAAGAAACAAATATTGTGACCAAATGTGGTTCTTGTTTAGGTTCTCATAGGTTGACAATGGTCGTTACCAAACATGTTTCTATTTCGGAATACTCTAGAACAAAAATAGAATTCCCATCCCATCCCAATTTATTGGAAATAGAAAAAAAAAAAAGAAGAACACTAACCAAACTCCACTCTACAGTTTGAATTGATCTTCGATTCCTGTCCCGGCGTGAGCTAGACATTTTCTGACGGGAATTGAAGTGCACATTGTTTTCTTTTCCAACATTTTCTCTGTAATGGTGCCTATTGTTTCTTCTAGACCATGAAAATTCTTACAATTTGTGGAGAGAGGACCAAAAAAAAAAACATTTGAGGTAGAGGCAAATAATATAGAATTATTCTTCTTTAGGTTAAAGGAGGGAGTCAAGGGCATGGAGCTCATCAGCAAATGGGCAATATGAGATTGTGCTTTATGAGGCTTAGGCCGCGTTTGGTTTGATAAGTTAAACACTTAAAACTGAATATATTATAAGGACTTATCGAATGAAGTGTGGTTGATAAAATAAATAAATAAAATGAATCAATTAGTTAATAAAATATAAGTATCCCGTAAAGACACTTCAAAATTCTAAGTGATGTGTAACTCAATTAGTCTTTTAGCATTTATCACTTAAAACCATCAAATATTTTTCTGTCACAACCACCATTAATTGTCATCACTAATCTTAGAAAAAAAATTACTTATAAACAATTGTAAAGAAAAAATATTAAATCAAGGAAAAATAGAGAGAGATTTTACCAAGAGAAAGTTGTAAAGATTATTTTAGAGAGAAATTTGTATAGAGATTTTTTGGGCTATAAGTATTAAAAGACAAGAATTTAATACATTTAGCACTTAATAAATGCAACATTTATAATTTCAACACTTAATTTTATTTTTTACCAAATGAGCTTCACTCTTTTTTTTTGTTTTTTTTTTTTTCCATTCCAATGAGGTCATGTATTTTTAATTTCTCATTCAAATTTTTACTGAAATATATAGTAAATATTCAGCTCATCTTCTTGCGTCTGCCGGATTGGATCATTCTGTCTACATATGGAACGTGTGGAGCAGAGATCAAAAGAAAGCACGAATATTCAACTATCACAATGCAGCCGTTAAAGATGTGAAGTGGTCACAACAAGGACTCTCTGTTCTATCTTGTGGATACGACTGCACATCGAGGTTAACCGATGTTGAAAAGGGGTTAGAAACCCTAGTTTTCAAGGAGGATCAAGTTATTGGAGTAGTGAAATTTCACCCAGAAAATTGCAACCTTTTCCTCTCTGGAGGTTCAAAGGGGTTCATTAAATTATGGGACATTAGAACTGGGAAGGCGGTTCATGAGTATACAAAAGGTCTCGGTCCAATCCTCGATTTGGAATTCTCCATCAACTCGAAGCAATTTATTTCATCCACCGATATTTCGAGAAGCAATGTCAGTGAAAATTCAATTATTATTTGGGATGTCTCCCGACAAGTTCCCCTATCTAATCAGGTAAAAATTCTAGGTTTGGTATTATATACATTTCTCTGTGTTTCTTTTTACATTTTTGTTCTGTTTTTAGAGCAACTTATTGTTTTGCCCTTACTAATATTTTAGTTGACTTTAAATACGATATCAAATACAAATTTAACATCTAGCTAATATTTTAACTATTCAATCTGGATACCGAAGGATTAAAGATTTATTCGAATGACTAAAAAAATAAAGTAAATTAAACTGGGATTATGATGAAAAATTACATATGATAATTTCTGGGTAATATTGATTTGGCTTCTGTTAAATTAGGGTTTTTTTCCTCCCTCCTCAGGTGTATGTGGAAGCCTATACTTGTCCTTGTATTAAATCCCACCCTTCGAATCCGTATTTCGTTGCACAATCTAATGGAAACTACATTGCAATCTTCTCGTCGAAACCTCCCTTCAGGCTAGACAAGTACAAGAGATATGAAGGGCACGGCGTTTGTGGGTTCCCCATCAAGTGCAATTTCAGCGTAGACGGTGAGAAACTTGCGTCTGGTTCATCGGATGGATGTGTTTACTTGTATAACTCTGTTTCCTCTGAGTTGATCAAGAAAATGAAGGCATTTGAGCAGCAGCCATGTATAGATGTTGATTTTCACCCACTCATGCCTAATGTGATTGCTTCTTGTAGTTGGAATGGAGAAATACAGGTTTTTGAGTGAGATGTGGCTCTTTGTATACATAGTTGATTTTTAACCTATGAGGGCAGTCCAGTACACGAAGTCTCCCGTCATTGCAGGGTTTGGGGAGGGTCGAATGTACGCAGTCTTACCATTTGAACCCGGGACCTCAGGTCACAATGGAGCAACTTTACCACCCAAGGCTCACCCTCTTGGTTTTTAACCTGTATATACCTATAAATTAGGATTTTTTATTTTTGTTTTTCAAAATATCTTTTTGAAGGTTTGGATTGGTTTGAGCGGAATAGATGGACATGATTGGAATATGAATTAACCCTGTATATATTTTTCTGAAGTAGTGGAATGTGGCTAAAACTTGAGGAGGTTATGGAGAGTATTTGGTGGTGAAGGTCATACTTGTTTGCTTTGTGAAGTGGAGACATGAAAGAATGGGGTAAAAGGTGCCACCTTCATGGACCTACCATCACTTGGATTGGTCTAAAATTGTGTTTTGATGAAGCCCTACTTCATGTGTAGGCTTTTAGGGGGAATCTCAGGTTCATTGCTATTAGTCCACAAAACTCCTAATTATTCTTGACTTTATCCTTTTTTTCTACAGTTTTTGCCTCACTTTCATCCATCTTGTCATGCTTTTAAGTCCAAGGGTGCCTTTGGTTTGATGTATGGAAAAAAAAAAAAATTAAAAATTAAAAAAAAAAAAAATTGTTTGACATGGATAAAAGATTAGAGAAAAATTAAACTAAGAAGTGAAATGTACAATTTCTTAAAAAAATCTCCTACTTATTTGGGAGGAAATAGAAGGAAAAATAAGGGAGGGTTTTTGAATATGACACTAAACTCATCTTTTGTAGGGTGCTTTTCGGTCTCTTTATTAATCTCAAAAATTAACTTATGAGATGAGATTTTTCTTCATACTTATAACCTTACCACCATTCACTTCTACATCCGATATTGGATAAATTCAACAATCTATCCTTCACACATTAGGCCTTTGGTTGGCTAATCCTCGATCGGTCCCTCCCTCTATGGCTATTGGGCCATTGATCTTGTAATATGGGCTCTAATATTAGTATAGGGTAGTCTTCGACATCTCTCAACCCTAAAACCTAACTCATGAGGTAAGATTTTTCCTCACACTTATAATTTGATCACCAGTCTTTTTCACATCTGATGTGCGATAAACCCAACACCTTATGGAAATTTTGATTTAGCCTAAGGTACCGTTTCACGAAGTGAAAGCTGTGACCAGGAGAGACACTACAATCGGAGGAGGAAACTCAGTATCAAATGCTTGGCAATCCTTGGTATATCTTATTTATAATTTTGTGCCTACCTACCACCGATGTAAAAGATTAGCACCAGCTGGAATTGGGATCAACAAACAAATCGCGTTAATGGAAGGGGATGACTTAGTCGTTCTGCCATCGATTACATGATCAATTTAGAAACCCTCGCTAAATATCTCAGACTTTCTTTTTTTCTTCTTTTGATAAAACCTGGGGAGGTCTCCCTTGTTACGACTTGGGTGTAATTGTCACAGCTGGCCACCATATCCCTTTTACTTTGTGAGTTCATCCCTTAAAAGAGCAGTCCTTCCGGCCTTCTAGTCAGGAAGATGCAAATAGAATGCCAATAGCCAGCAACCACTTCTAACGCATAAAATAATAATATTCTATTCCTTCCACCAACTTATAATAAAATAAAGGACTTTCATAAGCCATTAAATGTCAACTGTCACACCATAAAAAAGGCATAATTTAGTGGTTCAATTCCCAAAACAAATAGATCAAGGACCAATTTGAATATTTACTATATTAATGGTTTAAATGTGTAGTGTAGCCTTCATAATATAGTTAGTGTTCTAGCTAGATGCTAGCCCATAATCAAGTCTTCAATTTCTGACCTTCAAAAGTGAGAAATATACTCAATTTTTATTTACTCAGAATCATCCATTTGGTTGGTTTTCCTTAATTTGTTCCCCCACCAGTGACTCCTAAAGGTTTAATTAATCAAGTCTTAAAAGCACTAACCATGATTTTCATATTTAATCTTTCCAATTAGGGTAAGTCTTTCCATTCTTGGAAATATGATTAGACCATAAACTTATACATTTTGGTGCACCCACTATTTTCTTTTATTAGATTATTACATTGCAGATAATGTATTATGTTCCACTGAAAACACAAACATGATTATAATCTAAACCTTAGATCTAATCATCATTTTCAAATGCTAATCATCTTGTTCAAAAAGCCATAATCCTTTTGTTTAAAAAAAAATTGTTGTAGGCCATTATAATTAATAAAAAAAAATTGAGAAAAAATATTTTTACTTAAAAAAATTAAATTAAATGTGTGTTTGATAATGTATATTTTAATGTCATTCTTAAAAAATATCTATTAATCCAGGAAAAAAAAATATCAACTTTGAGTTGGATTGTTCTAATCAGTCGATCGTCTAATTTTTATTTTTCTTATAATTATGTGATAAGGGTGAAACTCCCATCCAATAAGCCTCCTAAGTATAACTCTTGGACTCGTCTAAGTAAAAATATTCTAATTCTTGGACCCAAGAATGAGAATAAAACAACCGATGAATTGATTCAGCCCAACAAGCCATCTTTGGATGGGCCGCCTAGCCGAATTAGGGCATTTATTGAAACTGGCCTAGGCCCAGGCCCGCGAAGGACCTGGTCAGGCAATAGCTGGCCACTCCCCCATGATCAGCCCATTATGGCCAGCTCGATAATGCAACAACGTGGGAGATGTGGAAAATATTACTAACCAACTACCAACACAAAGCAAGAAATTTGGAGATTCGACAAAAGAAAACAGGTATAAATGCATGGGTAATTTGTACAATTCAAAAAACTATTATACTTATCTTTTCTCCTAGAACATATTAACTTATTCTCATACCGAAAGTTCTTTGTCTGACACCACACCGATGTCATTCTTAGTCTTTGGTGTTGCAAGTATAAATAATCATGGAATAAAATTAATAATAATTAAACAATATTAACGCTAATATTAACTAATCGTGCATGGGCAGTAAAATCAAAATATAAAAATTTTGTAAAAGATTTTAGAGTGTAGATATAACCAGAAACGTGACGTAAATGTTTACGTAATAGAAATAGAGACAGCAACAGAGAAGTGAAGTAAATGTTTACGTAAAAGAAACAGAAAAAATAGCAAAGATAGAATATGTGAATGTTTACATAACAAAAATATTGAATTAAATTTTAAATAAAACTTACCCGAATTTTCAAATAATGAGTAATAACGAAATAGATCAAGACGAGAGTTTGACTCTATGCCTTTAAAGTAAATTTGCGCCCCCACATTGATGCTAATGGTTGAATGTACATCTATCTCCCAGAGTACGACGATCTTCAAGTTTCTGGTACGAGTACTTGAAATAAAAAATTTCGGCGAACTAAACGTGTACTTGAATTCTCACAAAATTCTATATGTTTTGTGCTTTGATGGTGATATGAAGTGATAATATTGTGAATCAGACCAATTAAAATGAATGTGAAGTCTCTGATTTATAGAAGACCAAAAATAATATTAAATGAATGCAACTTTGGAAAGACATTTATTCACGTGAACCGTCACCAATGAATCTTCATGTCTATTCATTGGTGAGGACTCATGTGGTGTCCTAGTGGTAGGGTCACCATCCCCTAGACAGGTGGTGTGGGGTTCGAGTCCTATCGTGTGCGTGAGTGTGGTTTGTGTGAGTTTAAAAAAAAAAAATGTATATTCATTGGTGCTGATTCAAAATCAACTCTTAAGCAATTAATTAACTGTTTAATTATCACTTAATTAAAGTTTAAATTACCCTAGTGGGTCAAGATCTGGCCCGACCCAAATCCAACCCAGACCCGACCTAGGTCCGACCCATGCCTTTATTTCCAACTTATAAGTCAATATAAGTTTAAGTTTTTTCTCCACAACCAATGTGGGATAACCTACAATTTATAATTTATAACTTATAATTTGATAAGGTGCTCAAGTTCTCCCCACACAAGCGAGGTAGGATAGCCCATTCATTATAATTTTCAAACAATTTAAAGTAGGTTACTTTGAGAATTAAAATCTCATTCAAAACTTAAGCATTTTTTGAATATTAATATACTACGTCAATCCTTAAACGATGCGAAACACAATGGAATATTAACCCGATTAATTTAATTAATAGGTTTCACTTTAATTAATCAATTAAAATAACCAAAAATTCTAACAATATTTTCGTGTAATCCTTATAAATTATCTATAAATAAAAATAAAATATATATATATATATATATATATATCATGATGGTTGAGAAAATTTGAGTTGGATTGTTCTAATCAATCCATATTTTAAGATATAAAGAAGTAATATTTTTTATTTTGTTGAAAAAAATATACTATGATCATAATTATGTTTTTAAGTTTTTATTACTAAAAACTATTATTTTTTTAAAGTACAAAGCAAATACTATTTTCATTCTAAATCAAATTTTCACTTCAAAAGAAAAACATACTTATAAAAGCATCCATTCACTAAACTAAAGAATAAAGAAAATGCACTCTTGATGATTCTTGACTATTCTAGCAGCAATGATGGTGAGTTAGAATTTTTGGAGTTCATAAAAAGCAAGACAATAATTTGACTTCCTTTAAAAGTTAGTCTATAATAGCTAATATTGCAATGTTTTTTTTTTTTTTTTTTTCTTTTCTTTCCTATTTTCTGAGTTTATATATATAGATAGTCAGGTTTTCTCATCTCGGTTATAGAAGGAGTTGATGATCAGATTATAAATGTGAGAGAAAATCTCGCCTTATGAACTTTCTTTTGAGGTTAAAAGAGATCCAATATCATCTTACGTTTGTATCAGAATTTAGGTTACAACAATTCTGACTCATTAGATACAATGGGAGAAACTGATCAAGAATTAGTCGACCAAAGACTTGATGTGTAACGAAAAAATTGTTAGGTTTATCTAACACATCAAATATAGAAAGAACTGATGGTCAACTTATAAATGTGAAGAAAAATCTTATCTTATGAGTTAGTTTTTTTAGGCAAGACCATCCTTTGGTAGATGGAGTGACCATCCTTTGGTAGATGGAGTAGAGAGGGTTTTATGAACATTGCCCATAATTAATATTATGGATCAAACTGCAGATAAATGTTCAGAACACAGTAAGAGGATAAACATTAAAGAGGGAAGACAGACTAGGCATTTTCTCATAAGGTGAGATCCATGAAATGAAAGTGAAAGTGATAGAAATAAAAAGCAGTGGATAAGGTCATCCATCCATCCATATAAAAAAAGAACAAAGCCTAAGTTCACGCCGACATTTTTATTATCCACACAAAAAAAGTTCAAGAGAAAATTTTGTCTGAGAAATGTGTGAAACATGGTTGATTTTTATGATAACAGTAGAGTTTTTTGATATTGATCATCGCAAAAATTGGATTCTTTTGAGATTCGGAATGTGATTTTACTTAAATCTTGTAGAAATTTAATGGTCTCACTCACTCTTCAAAAGATTTCTTGTAAGAGGAGGATTGCCCTTAACTTTATATGTAACTCAAAAACAGATAACACAAGTTGTTGGTGTCGAAAATTGGTCCGACCAGCAGTATAGTCCGGACACCCTCTGGTCAGGGGATTGAAGTTGATATGGAGATGACCATAGTTCTTGCTGGAGTATCGCAACTGGGCTGAACGGGCGTTGTCCGGCCTGTCGTCCGAGCCGGGGTCTTTTGTTTCTTGCCGTTGTCCGGGCTAGGCTCCGAGGCGTCACCTGCACATAGGACAAGCTGAGTTTTTCCTGGCGTGAGAGTAAGAGCTCGGTGGAAAATAGGGTTGAAAGCAAGATAGTTATGCTGACCTGGCTGAAAGCTTATAGCGGGCTGTTCGTTTGCTCAAAGGTGTTGGAGAAACCTTCTTTTTATAGGCCGAGAAGTAATTAGCGTCCCGCATGATTAGGGCCTTAAGCTCGGTTTAGCGCTAAGCAGTCAAGCGCGTGGCTGATACGACGGATTAGAGCTATGGGCCTAGGTCTTGGGCCCCTTACTGTAGATGACGAAACCCATGGGCCAGACGTGCCATGATAGGCAGGTTGGCCCAAGGAACCGAGACGAAGGTGGGCTGAGTCTATCGACCTGCCCCTAGGTGGTAATTCTTCGGGATGTTGCTGCGTGGAGATCTTGAGTGCTTCATATTCGCTGACCTGAGAGACGCCCGGGCTTCTATTCACTGAGCCACTTAGACCGACCTGACATAGACTTGATGACGTGGCTAATTTTTCCAACTGATGGACACGTGGAGGGAGCCCGATTTTACCCACATCACAAGCAATATGAGATTCAATATGCCCTTTCACACTAAGAAATATAGGGAGTCCAATATCAATGTGGGATTTAACACGACCACTTACGCACTTGGTGGATTTTGATAAACCACTTTGAACAGATATCGAAGGACCCAACGTTGATATGAGATTCAACACGTCCCAACACCAGACTGAAGGTCTGCTTCTGTTACCATGTAGAAACCCAATGGGTCTAACTCACTCTCAGAAGATGCCTTGTTAGGGGAGGATTGCCCTAGACTTTATGTATGTAGCCCAGGATCACGTGACACAAACGTTGTGGGATTGAACAAGTTTCGGTTCCTGCAAAATAATGCACCGCTGATGGATTTGTCTACGTTGCACCTATAGTGTGAAAATTAATAGAGTTTTTCTCAAAATATTTTGGTAGAGTGACAAATAGAAAAAAGTGAATATATTTGAATGGATCCCCTCTCTTCCCATAGTAATTATAGGAGATGAAAGATTGTTTGGTAAGTTTTTTTTTTTTATAAATATTGGTCAATTGCTTTTAATTCTTTGGATTTATTGAAATATGAGAGTAATAGACCGTTACATTTCAATTATATTCACCCATTCCATATACAGTCGGTAATTGTAACAATTCTCGTGTACAAGGCACGTCCTGAACTAGAGGTAATGCAAGATCATCCTCGGTGATACCGATGATGGATTCATAGTGCAACTGAGTTTAGGGCCTTGGTTAAGAGTCATTTTGCTTCGTATTTTCGTGCCCTTTGTAATCTTCTCGAGTACCAAGCAATATTCCCAGTTACCAATAAGTGATGGATTTAGTCTCACGTGCTAGGCATGTGATTTGTCCTTACACATGGCCATTTTTAGAACTGGTCAGAAAATTTCCTCATCAGATATATATATTTTTTTTTAAATACAATTTTATAATAATTTTTAAAATAAGAATGTCACATTTAGGCAAGATCCAAGCTTAACGGTATGGGAATAACACCTTTTGGATAAAAAATTAAAATAAAATAAAAAATAAAAAAATCAATATCATCCACCTTAAAAGTGCCATTGCCATAATTATCTCCTATATGTTACATTGTGGTGCAACATGAGATTAGGGGGACCACATTATTGGCCTATAAACTAAATTATCTCTCAAAACTTGTTTAGACAAAAAGTTCATTAGTTTTTCATTTGATTGGGCCTTCATTTGGATTAGTGCTACTTAATCATCAAAAGTATTTTTTTAATTTAAAAAAAGTTACCCGTGACACGATAAAGGGTTATACTGTGTATAAAATTTTTATTGACTTCAACTGAATAAGTACAAGTTCAGATAATTTTGTACGTTAATATCGATAAATTTAAATGACAAGATCGTCAAAAGTTAAAAATTAAAATTATTCACGCATAAATCAACAGGTGACGAAAATGTACCAAGTTCAGAGAACATTAAAAATTATTACCTTTCTAATCACTCATCATTAATTTTAGTCCTTTAATGATAAAAATTACAAATTTTTTGGTCTTTGTGTCACACTAATGCCTTATACTTTTTGACTTCCCTCACCTTGGAAATTAAGTGTACATATGGAATTAATTATATTTTCATGATCTACCGGTCCCGATTTCGATCTCGATCTCGGGTTATGTTTGATTGGAAAGATAAAAAATAATATAGAAAATGAACATTATATTTTTTTTGGTTAGAAGAATATAAAAAATATATAAAATTTCGTGTTTAGTTAAAAAAAAAATTATAACTTGTTTAATTTGCTATTTTACTTTATTATATTACAAAAATAAATTAACTAGAAAATTATAACTAACCTCTCTAATTTGTAAGTGGACCTCCAACTCTTTTTTTTTTTTTTGAAACTAACATCTTTAATTTGTAATTGTTATTCTAATTGACTCTTCCGTTAGAATTAATGTTAATTTTGATTGAAAAATTAAGGTTCATTTTAAATTTTGATTGAAAAAATTACACTTCACCCCTTTCACCCTAAATTTTGAATGAAAAAATTACACTTCACCGCTCCTAATTTTTTATTTTTCTCTTTTTTCCTATAAAATTCCAAAATGACATGGCCTTATAGACATAAATTTGGGACTACTTAAAAAATTATATTTTGTTTTTTCCTTGACTTTTTTTTGTGTGAGTTTTCATAGTATGTAAAGTAGAATGGCCAAAATTGTAATTTTAATGTATTTACTTTTTAAAAATTCTCTCATTTTCCTTTTAAATTGATAAAGATAAAAAACTAAATGTATTTTCTTTCTTGTTTTTTTCCCTCTCAATTTTATCTCCATACTAAATAATTCATTTTTTTTTTCATTTGTTTCATCTTATTTTCCTTATTTAACAAAGTAAAAAGTCAACGGTCAAAGATTTGCACGGATGTGTTGGTCTCCCACATGCACACAAAATACTTGTTTGTGTGTGTGTGTATATAAAACTAATACATACATATATATAAATATATACACACACGTATATATATATATATAAACATTCTCCGGAAATCCTCATAACCAAACAATTCGCACCAAGCACTATGCCATCATCCCCACCACTTGGGTGCGGTCCTAAGGCTGCCTCGGTGCACCCGCACCACTCCTCCACCACCAGCCAACCGTCCGATCAGATGACCGGCGGTCCAGATCAATAGAACCACTGATACGTATATTATAACAGTCACCGGAGTAACGTCAAGGAGGGCGACAGGTGGAGACAGTGGCGGGGCCGGGACACGTGTCCGGAGAGGGGGAAGGGGGCCGGGATGACGTAGAGGTGACGTGGGAGTGTGGGTTCTTTAGGAAACAAGAACGCATGAATTCTGGGTTTCAGGGAAAAAGTAATTATAAGTGCAGCTTTCGGTGATGATGTGATGACTTGGCAATCTATTCGCTGTTGACTTCTTGCCAGTTGCCATAGCCTTGGGTTAATTAGGGTTTGATAACCTAATCAAATGTTTTAGATTTGAATTTTAAAATTTAAAACCGACACGGTTTTGCATTTGAGTTTTGGTTTTGTAACCATGAAACTGATCTGTATAACAAATCCGCATATCAATTGTTGTACATCTATTTCTTTATATATATTACCTATATTTTTTTATTTATAATTTTAACTATAGGTTATATATATGTATATATATATATTATCATTAGGGTTTATCATTTGTTTGCTTGCTTTTTATTATTACGTTTCAACTTTATGCTTTAGACTTTAATTATGTTCGGGATGTCTATTGTAACGATAAGTGATTTGGTTTTGATTTTTAGTTTGGAATTTCTTTATCGGTTTTGAGTTTGGTTTTTACTCAAAGCAAACCAAAACTGACATCTCTATTATAAGATTGTATGACTTAATTAAGGATTTTAATTTAAATAAATATTGTATAATTAATTGGAGGGTAACTTGCATTGCTTGTGGCTGCTCTATTATATAGTTGATAAGCTGGCAGATGTCTTGTAATTGTGTGTTGAGTTTACTTGAATCTAATACATTAAAAAATGATTGGAGACATTCTTATCGGAACAAGCAAGAACCCATTCTTAGCAGCTTGTTAATAATACATGCTTTTTCTTTGAACCGAGAGCGAGAGAGAGAGAGAGAGAGTGAATCTAGAGAGAGAAAACCTAGAGAGAGAGCTTTGATTTGATTTGGGTATATTAGGGGTGGTCATGGAGCGGGCTATTATAAAAAATTACTAGGGCCTAATTTAGCCCCGCCCTGTAATCGGGCCCTACTTTCATGTCCAATCACGACCTTACAAAAAAAAAATCAAATCCAAGTCCGGCCATATATAAAATCAAATAAATACTAAAACACAAACATAAACATAAACACTAAAACATAAAATCAAATCAAATCAATATTGTCATTTATATTCGCATGAAATCAAGTCACAATATTAGCAAATCAATTAGGGTTGGTTTTATATATATATATATATATTTTTAAATTAGTAGTCATCGAGCCGGGCATCAAAAAATGTCATCTTATCCAAGACCGGCCCTAAATTTGATCGGACCTCAAATTCAAAGTCGAAACCCTGTCCATGGACTTAAAACTAAAACCTAAACCCTAAAAAAATAGAACCGAATTTGGTGGACCCGGAGCCATGACCACCCCTAGGGTATATGAAATACAACGTTTAAGTTTCCTTGAATAAAATCCAAATATTTTTTCCCGGTAATCCGGAATCATTTGGTTGCTTATGTAATATTGTTCTTATCCATACAAGAAATAAAAGTTTGGCCGTTTCGATACTTATATATGTATATATGACAAAAACACCTCAAATATTATTTGTTATCCAAAACAACGATGATATATACGATAAGGGAAAAGATCTCTCTCAATAATTATACAATAACGAGTTATTGTGTAGCCCGTATTACCCCACACTGGAAAAATATATCGTTTATCAAAAACTCATTTAATGCCAACAACCTAGCGCGAATCTTCCAAAGACTCAAAATAAACACCCAAATTAAACAACTACACACCAAAAATATATACAATAACAATACATCATATCTAACACTACCAAAATACAAATACAAAAGAACCAATCTTGGCGTTTGGTATGCGAGATTTGAGATGGAATTGGAATAACTATGAGAATGGTAATTCCATTTTCATATTTGGTATATGTGATTAAATTTTATTTCCATTACCAAGGATTTCCTAATCCTACAAAATATGAGATTAACCAATACTAAGATAAATTTGGTATTAGTTAATTCCAATTATATGGAATTAGGTTTTAATCATTTATCGACTAAAAAACTAGATAAAACTAAACAAATATTTAAATTATAATGAAATTTAATTAAATTAACTATTATATTATTTAAAAATTTAATTAAATTATTATTTTACTCTTTGATGTCATTCAAATACTACATGTAATTCCTTTTATAATCAAATATAAGAATGATAATAATTAATACATTTATTACTGATGTGGGTAAAATCGGGCCCCTTCCACGTGTCAGTCACTCAGATCAGATCTGTCACGTCACTGGTTCCACGTGCAACCTAGCTAGCCCGATGTATAGACAGTCCGGATGGCCCACCAGGTCGATCGGCTAGAAGCACACAAGGACCTCCTCCAAAGCCCTGTGAAAAGTCGGCACTCAACGGAAGGTCGGAGGGCCCAGACCGACCTGGACCCCCGTGACCGGTCTAACCTGTCGAGGAGGCAGGTCGGACCTCGGTCCCCGCCATCAACAGTGAAGGGCCCAAGACCCAATCCCATGGCTCTATTTCGCCGTGCCGCCCACGCACCTGACTTTTTATCAGTAATCCGAGCTTAAGGCCTTAATCTTATTTACACTAATCACGCTTCCGCCTATAAATAAAAGACTTCCTCAACACTTTCGGGAGACAAAAAAATCATTCTAGAGAGAGAAACTTCGCCACAGGTCGCCCAGACAGATCGAGGTAACAGTGACTCTCCGATCTATATTTCTTCTACCCCGGGCTCTTACTCTCACGTCAGAGGGGACAAGTCGGAAAAAACCCGACCCGTCTTGTGTGCAAGTAACAGATTGGAGCTCGGCCCCAGACAACGACTACGAGCTCTGAAGGAAAAGAAGACCCGAACTCGGACGCAGGTCGAACCGAACTTGTCTGGTCCTGTTGCAGTACGTGAGGAAGATCAATCACCACATTCCTTCTTCCCGATCTGAGGATGTCTGGACCATACTGCTGGTTGGACCAATTTCTAACACTAACAATTATCATACTAATTTCAATTCTATTATTATTTCATTCAATTTCAGTACATTCCAACGAACCAAACGCGGCGAA
Source organism: Eucommia ulmoides (assembly GCA_016647705.1). Classification (NCBI taxonomy): domain Eukaryota; kingdom Viridiplantae; phylum Streptophyta; class Magnoliopsida; order Garryales; family Eucommiaceae; genus Eucommia; species Eucommia ulmoides. The sequence goes on along the minus strand of CM028326.1, from coordinate 1,759,625 downwards.
AGAGATTAATTTGAAATTTAAAACGTACTTTAAAGGAAAAGTGTGAACCAATAAGCCAAACTCCCGTTCGTGCACGTGTGGAAAGTGCCACATCGGCAGCCAGCTAGCAGTGTCGCCCTGTTTTATCGTGAACAAGAAATTCATGGCCGTCAACTGAATTCCCATTCGTACACGTGTCAACAACCCACTTCAGAACCAGCTGTCAACTCCCATTCATCTTCTTCAAGAAAACCTGCATTCATCTGGAACAAAATTAGGGCAGACAACGCAGCGGCCGGTACTGGTAGGAGGAAGGAACGGCCGCGCATGTAACCGGCTCGGCCGGTGGGTGCTGCTACAATTTCGCCGCGGTTTTACCGGAGATTGGCTGTCATATTTGAGTAGGCAAAACGGTTTCCGGGTTTTCCTTGTACGACAAGCAGCACATCACCTCCAATCTAAGATATTATTGGGGGTTTAATTTGATTATTAATTATTAAAAAAATAATTTGTTATTAAAAAAGATTTATTTTGAAATGGGTTTAGTTGTTAGCGTATGAAGGTGAAAATTTATGAGGAGAATTGTAATTGAGAAAGTGTGTTCTTTTGCCTTCTTTCATACTCTATTTTCTTTTTTCTTTTTTCCCTTTTTGTGGTCAATTTAGAATTTTTTTTTGAATAAAATGGTATATTAGGACTGTTTGGTAACCGTTTCATGCCCATCTCATGCAGTTGGATGAGATGTGATGAGAATTTTGATTATTTCTTGAAAATAGAATTGCGTTTGGTAATAATAATTTTCTTTTTTGGATCTAGGAACATAATTACATTTGGTAACGATTTTATTCTAAAAATCAAGAATGAACCCTAAACTATAATCAAACAATTGAATCTTAAACCACAATCAAGAAATCTATCAACCCTAAACCTCATTTGAAATTGACATCATAAAACCAATCGAAATCTTTAACCTTAATTAAAATCGAAATTGAAATCCTAAATCCCATTTGAAATTGAAATCGAAATCGAAACCCTAAGCACGAAATCGATTTCGCCATGGACAGACGAAGAAGACGAAATTGAAATCAAAATCGATCGTGAAATCGAAATCGACAGACAAATCGAAATTGATCATGAGGACGGTTTCAAAATCGACAGACAGAGAGAAATCGATCGTTAGGATGGTTTCGAAATCGAATCGAAAGCAGACAACGAAGATGAGGACGATTTTGAAATCGAAACCCTAGCAGATGATAAAGATCGATTTTGAAATAGAGTTTCCATTTCCATTTCGATTTCGATTTCGAAATCGAAACCCTAGTGGATGACGAAGATGAGGGCAGTGAACCAGAGGAGAATGGAGGATGACGACGAGGACGAGAGAGCTTACACATACAAGTGATGACGAAGACAACAGCGACAGCGGCGACGACGAGGACGATGGTAGCGAGCGAGGATGACGAAGAACAAACGAGAGAAATGACGATCTGCACTGATGAAGGATTTGGAATAGGAATAAGATGGGAATAGGTAGAAGTGATTTATTTTTTTTGTTTCTCATTTCTATACAAAAAGTAGACACAATTCTTATTTTGGAATGAAATGAGAACGGAAACAAAAGTTTACCAAATGCTATGTCAAAAAAAAAAATCCCAAAAATCTGGGAATGGAATAGGAAGTTTTAGAATAAGAGTGGTTACCAAACGCCACCTTAATAAATCAGGACAAAAAAATGTTTCGATAGTTCGGATTTATATTTAAAAGATAAATGATTGAGAATTTTTTTTTTTTTTTTTTTTTTTTTTTTTTTTTTTTTTTTTTTTTATACTCACGCACCCGACTCACACACCCTTTCGAATGGATGAGATTGGAATCCCACACCCAAATATGTGTGGAAGGGGATGAGTGTGGGAAATTGTTTGTCATTTTGACAGGGCCAGCAACAAATCTCATACACACTCACCCAACTTTATGCATCCGGTGGGATTCGACCCCCACACCAACTGTTGGGGGGGGGGGGGGAGATGGTGCCTACCACTAGGCTGATTGAGATTGAAGTTGTATAACCTCTCAATCCACCAACTTTAAACTTCTTTATACTGGTCAATCCATTTAATGACCAGTACAATTTAAGTTTTATATTATTTTATTAACTAATTTTTTTTATTTTTATTTTTTATAATTATAAATTTAAAAATCGATACAATGGCTTTAGGCACGAGAAATCCTACTCTATTACTCGCCTTAAAAATTAAATAAATTAAATAATATTGATAGCTAGTTTTAGACATGGTTTTCCCAAAACTTTCAAGCCTCAACTTTTACTATTATTTCACTTGAACAATTATATTTTCTCAATAAATCTCAACAATACCCTAAATATTTACTTATAATACCAAGCCCTAATTCTTGTTGAACAAAAAAATTTAAAGTCAACAACTAATTGCCAAATTATACAACTTTACAAACAAAACCCTAATTAAATTAGGAATCAAAATCCAATTCAAAATTTGAGATATTATTCCTAACAAAAATTTATTTTTTTAAAAAGCATATAAAATTAAACAAATACCTTAATTATTTATATGTTACCAGACTCCAAGTAAACGGGTTTCTATAAAACTCTATTAGTAAATTTTTATAATACGATCAAGTCTTGTTATATACAATTTTACTAACAAAATCCTAATTAAATCAAAACCCAAATTCAAAATGACTATTCCTAATAAATTTTAATTTTTCAAAAAATCATACAAAATTAAACAAATGCCACTAACCAATGTTACCAAACTTTTTAGTAAACGGGTTTCTAGAAAACTGTATCAGTCAATTTTTATAATACGATCAGCGTTCATCACCGCAAACAGATAATTTGCGCGTACTTTCAAACACACAAGATGGACCACAACCCCCTCCTTCCCACCCTCTATATAAACCTCCTCACTTTCCATCTCTCCCATCCCCACACTCAAAACCATCCTACATTCTACCTTCTATCTAACAACTCACCCCCTATTCCCCCATTCTCTTTGTGCCTCCCCCCTACCCCCAAACATAAACACACACCTATTACAGTGAAAGTACCGAAAGCTGAACATGCCGGAGGCACCCAAGAACCCATTCAATCCCACCGACGACTATAACGTCGCCGGCAAAAACAAAGAGGCCCTCCGGTTCATCGAAGATGTCACGGCCAACGCCGACGAAATTCAGACGCGAGTTCTCTCCGAAATCCTATCACGCAATGCCCACGTGGAGTACTTAAAACGACACGGCCTCAACGGACAAAACGACAGAGAGACTTTCAAGAAGTTGGTGCCGGTGATCACCTACGAGAATATCCAGCCGGACATCAGCCGGATCGCCAACGGCGATAAGTCTCCAATCCTTTGCTCGGAGCCCATTTCAGAGTTTTTGACGAGGTGGGTATCTGTTGAAAGTCGATTCCATAGCACTTTTTTCTTTCTGTGTTCTAGTTTTGGATTGAATTACATCTAGTACCCCTTGCTTTAATGGCGTTTGTCGCCCTATGCCTTACTTTTTAACCCATTGACCCACAAATCTTACATGTACCTATTCTGAATCTTTTGAAGGAGAAATGTGTTGGTCTTTGACCTCCAACCTAAAAAATTAAAATTAGCTCGAGATTTTTTCTTACACTTGATAGACTGAAGCTATTTTCTTTCATATCCAATGTGGGATAAATTCAACAATCTCCCCTTACACATTGTGTATTTGTCGACTAAATCTGAATTAGTTTCTCCCTTTGTAATTATTGAGTTAGAGTTATTGTAAACTAAACTCTGATACTAGAGTAGGGTGATATTGACCCTCTTTCAATCCTAAAAATGAACTCAAAAGGTGAATATTTCTCTCATACTTATAATTTGACCAGGAACCCTTTTCATGTTAGATAAACCCAACACAAATAAACTTTAGGAGTCTAAAGTATAAATTAACCAATTTTATTTTTGTCAATTTTGGCTAAATGGGTTGTATTTTTTTGTCTTTGATCAGTTCTGGGACATCCGGTGGAGAGAGAAAGTTGATGCCCACCATTGAAGAGGAGCTTGATAGAAGGTCAATGCTCTATAGCCTCTTGATGCCAGTAATGGACCAATTTGTCCCTGGGCTTGCCGACGGCAAAGGGATGTATTTCCTCTTCATAAAATCAGAGGCCAAAACTCCCGGCGGGCTTGTGGCCCGGCCCGTTTTAACCAGCTATTACAAGAGCCCCCATTTTAAAAACAGGCCCTACGACCCATACACAAACTACACAAGCCCAAACCAAACCATTCTCTGCCCTGACTCCTACCAAAGCATGTACTCCCAGTTGCTATGCGGGCTTTGTCTCAACAAGGAAGTCCTACGGGCGGGAGCGGTTTTTGCTTCGGGCTTTATTCGGGCCATCCGATTCCTCGAAAAACACTGGCCTTTCCTTGTCGACGATATCCGAACCGGAATCCTAAATCCCCAAATAACCGACCCGTCCGTGAGGGAAGCAGTAGCAAAAATACTAAAACCGGATGCAGAATTAGCAGATTTCATCGAGGGCGAATGTGGAAAAGAGTCATGGCAAGGAATTATTACAAGGTTGTGGCCGAATACCAAGTATGTGGATGTTATCGTGACTGGGACAATGTCACAATACATACCCACGCTCGATTATTATAGCAATGGGCTACCACTCGTGTGTACAATGTATGCATCGTCGGAGTGCTATTTCGGGCTTAACCTAAGCCCGATTTGTAAGCCAGGGGAGGTTTGTTATACGCTTGTTCCGACAATGGCTTACTTTGAGTTCTTGCCAGTACAAAGAAACAATGTTGTCAAGAATTCGATTAACATGCCCAAGTCTCTAAGTGAGAAGGAACAACAGGAGTTGGTTGATCTTGTTGATGTTAAGCTTGGGCAAGAATATGAGCTTGTTATCACTACTTACGCAGGTAAAAAAAAAAAAGCTCTCAACTTAAAATCATATGTTGTCAAACGGCATAACTTTTTGTTGACAGAATCTAAATCGTATTATGTGTATTTTGAGATTTGTTAAATTTCAAGTTTCACAGTTATTTTAATCAAACAATTTTGAAAACGTTACTAATAATTCTGGACGAAAAAATATTTGTGCTCCGCATGTGAACTTTTGATAGGGATTTTTTTGTCATTTTATTATTCTGCTAAACCTAAAAAGATTTTTTTCTAACCTTTTCCTAACAAAAATTTATGCTTTTCTTTCTAACTTTTCACGCGAATCCATTTTTTGAGTAACATAAAAAAAAATATCTTACATTTAGTTGAATGATCAAATGATAAAGATATCTCCATTAAAATATAATGCATTGAGTACAACTTATTTTTTCATTAAAAAATTTTAATAATATTTTTAATTTTGCGAAGTTGAACAAATATAAACTTTACCGATCAAGTGTAAAATTTGATAAATCTCATAACTAACATTGACATTCTATATTGTACGGACCAAAAATACAATTTTATCAAATTAGAATTATAACTTAAATTTGAAATTATTTTCATTTTGGTCCCTCAACTTTTAAATTTGATAATTTGATCTTGGGAACTTTCATTTTAGGGCTTTATCGATATAGAGTTGGAGACGTGCTCCGGGTGGCCGGATTCAAGAACAAGGCCCCGCAGTTCAACTTCATCTGCCGGAAAAACGTCGTCCTCAGCATCGACTCCGACAAGACAGACGAGGTCGAGCTCCACAACGCCGTCAGGAGCGCCGTGAACCACCTGACGCCGTTCGGCGCTTCGCTCGCCGAATACACCAGCCAAGCCGACACATCCACGATCCCCGGCCACTACGTACTCTACTGGGAACTAAAACTCAATGGGTCGACCCAGATCCCGCCGTCGGCTTTCGAGGACTGCTGCCTCGCCGCGGAGGAGTCGCTGAACAGCGTCTACCGCCAGGGCCGAGTCTCCGACAAGTCGATCGGACCGCTGGAGATCAGGATCGTGGAAGCCGGAACCTTCGACAAGCTGATGGATTACGCCATTAGCATGGGGGCTTCGATTAATCAGTACAAGACACCACGGTGCGTGAAATTTGCGCCCATTGTTGAGCTGTTGAACTCTAGGGTTGTGTCCAGATGCTTCAGCCCTAAGTGCCCTAAATGGGTTCCTGGTCAGAAGCAGTGGAACAACATGAACTGAGGAAGAAGATGATGATGACATTGTTGTTGGTCTTTATTTTTTGTGAAAAAAAAAAAACTGTTTTTTTGTGATCGTTAATTTAGTTAGAGATAAGAAAAAGAGATTCGTTGATGAACCCATCAATTGAATGTTTCTTTTGAACAGAGTTTCGGAATTATAGGAAGTAAAAAGGAAAAAAAATTGTTCAAGAAATGCTGTTATTTACACTGAATTATTTCGATTTCGTCCTTGCAAGGAAATTTTGTTAAATCAATAAATGGAAGTATGTAAATCGACTATAAACAAAATAAGCCGTTCGTTAACTACTAGTTCATCTCGATAATTGTTTGTTCGAAATTCGTTCATTTATTAAACAAACTAAGTTCAAACTTTTATTTAACCGTGTTTATTAGATAAATAAACATTGTGTGTGTTCCAACTCTCCTAAACAATTAGAATAAATCAAAATTTAAATATTTTACTATGACAGAAAAATAAAATACAGTCTTGAAATTCGTTAGCAGTAGAGTCTTGTATATCCAATTGTCAAGGAGTTCAATTCAATTAATATTTAACTTCATAAACAACAATTTGACCTAGTATAATAGATTGATTTTTTTATTTTTATTTTTTTAATATTTGATTATTTACAATTCTTATTAATAAGGAAAAATCCGAATCAGGTCCAAATCATTGTCACGTGTCCACTAAACACGTGCCATGCACAAGAAGTTACAAAATGTGTTACACGGAACAAGATTTCTACCCCCTAGACGGACTACTCTTCTGAACAATAGCACTCCTAAGCATAGTTGCTCCTGACATCACCTGACTAGGGAAGTCAAGCCTTAGGCCTTAGTACGTTATCCTGATCAGAGTTCAATCCTAAAACACGTCAACTCCGTCATTTTTGCTCGGGGGCAGTTAAAACGTCTTCCTCTCATCAAGTAAAGAGTCATTATTACTCTTAAAATAATGACTCGTTAGTTTTAGACCTGCATAATATGCGGGTCTAGAAAAAAAATATTATTTGAGTATAGTACGTAGATACAATTAATCGTTTAATTTTATATCTAATAGATTTTATGAGAATATAGAAAAAAATAAATTTATCGAGAAATGTCAAAAAAAATAACCTAGAAAACTATTTATGTCGACCTCTAAAATTATTAATGTTGACTATTATTTATTTTTTTGAAATAGTAAATATTAAGTAAACAACTCCTAGAGAGTTTTTTCAATTGTTTAACTTTATGATTTTCAGATAATAGTTTTAAAAATAATATAAGAGGTCTTTTTATATATATTATTTGGTTAAAAATTATTGGAATAATTTTTTGAGCAAATAAAATTTAATAAATTTTATATGTAATTAATAGATGGAGAGAGAGAATTTTATTAAATGGTACAATAGAGAGAAGGCGTGGAAGTGATAAGTCACATATAATTAATTATAATAAAAACAGAGGTAAATCATATGGATAAGTTTCAGTGATATCTCTAGTCAATTGAAAATTTTACAATGATAAAATTCATCCAATCTACTATATTAATAATAAATAATAATTAAATGCACTCAAATTACTATATTAATTATAAATAATATTTAAGCTTATTTAAATAAAATGTTAAAAGGAGATAAATAAATAAGCTTTAAATACTTAAGATTATTATTTATTTTCAATTTTTTTAATTGTGTTTTTTATGTTTGTTTTTTAACCAATATAATAGCTCCCATTTTTTGTTATTTAATACCTGTTAAAAGAACAACTCAGTGCACGAAGGCTCACGCCATTACAAGGTTTGTTTAGCACTTTTGTGGTCTAATACTTGGTCTAATACTTATTATAATTATAAATTTTAATAATAGTTATCAATAAAAAAATCATATGAACAGAGAATAAAATAGAAAATGTTATTATTTTGTCTTATTTAATGTCAGCTTTATTAAAAATAATAGACATTTATAGTTTTTTATTTATCATTTAAAATTTATTTAAATAAAATGTTAAAAGAGAGAAAAATTTAGAATAATGAATTTTGTGAACATTAATGGAAGAAAATAACAGATTATTCACGATAAATAGGAGCAAAAAAATTGTCTTTGTTGAGCTCTCCTTCGGTCCAAATAGGGATCGATGGCAAAAACAATATAACTAACGGGTAATAAGGAGAAATCGCACTGAATGGTCAGGTTTTAAAACTGACTAAATGGTTTGACTGTGGCTTTACTTTTGAAATTAGCAGCCGAAGTGGTTTTGATTTTGGGATAGTAACCTTACCTTGAAACTAAACCACGAAACCAAACCATGAAACCAAATTGCAAAGTCGATATTGTTAACAATTATGGTTACAGTCGTTTATTTTAAGTATCGTTGAATTTTAATTATGCTTAGAAATGTTTATTGTAACAATTAATAGTTTTGTGGTTTTGTTTTATTTTTTGAAATTTATATTTTATATTTTAGTTATATTTGTGTTTATATATAAAAAAAAAAAAAAAAATAGTTCGCAGTTTCGTGGTTTTGATTTTGGTTTTGGTATGGCTTTTTATGAAATTGAAAAATCTTAAATGGTTTAGCGATTTCTTAGTTTTGGTTTTGGTTTTATATAAATTTAAAGGTTCGGTTTTAAAACCATTTAAAAAAACCGGCGGGTTTGGTTTGGTAAATGTCTAAATATTTTGGTTTTGGTTTTATACGAAACCGAACTGAAACCAAACCACTGACATCCTTAGGTCCAACGGTTAGGTTTTCAATTTTAGTTTTTCCTATTACGTTGTATGCTCGTGCTATGCACGGGCTATCGGTAGTTTTTTTTTTTTTTTTCACACTTCAATATAATTATCGATAATTTTTTATTTTTTTACATTTTGATTTAGTTATTATATTTTTATTAATAGATTGTATATTCTTGTTAATTAATATTTGAACTAATATAATACTGTCGGTACATTCTTTACTAGTATAACTAATATTTGAACTATTGAGGTACAAAAATACTAAGCCAGTAAAATTAATCGATTGTCAATTATTAAATCATAAGAGATCGAACAATTAGGGTGTGTTTAGTTTGTAAATGTAAAATATTTATTTACTGTATTTATTTTTTGTCTGCTTCAATTAGTTAGTGCAATTTTGCACACTATCAAAACCCACATAAGAAAAATAAAAAAATAAAATTAAAAATATATATTTAGGAAAAAAAGGAAATAAAAATAGAAGAATAAAGCATATGCAAAAAAAAAAAAATAGAAGAAGAAGAAGGAGGAGGAGGTGCCAAGCTAGAAAGTGCTATAACTAATATTACTTATATTTTACTTGATTAATCTCAATATTACTTAATTTTCACTATATACAGTGAAAATGTAGAGTGAGATGTTATTGATTTTGTACCTCATTTTTTTTATGTCATTATTATAATAATTGACAATAAGTGGTGGTTATTATTATTTCTATTGTTATATAGATAGTGAAAATAAAAGAGAGAGAATGTAATAAATAAAATTATTATGAGTTTTGGTTGAATTTTAGCCCTTCATTTTAAAGGGAGAATAAGATTGAAGAAATTAGTAATACTTGATCGTGGTTCATTCTCAATCATTGACTTCTACTTTTATATATAACATTTAGATATATATTAAACCATATCCCACTAAATTCGTTATACTAATGATAATGTGGTGAGATTCAAGGGAATACTTGTCAAACAAGTCTTCCATCATCTACAAATATCAGGGGAGGGGGTTTAGCCAGGAATACACAATTTTTCCGTGCCAATACTCTGCCAAATTTATTTCAGAAACTCTATTGATTTTCACAACAGAAGTGCAACACTGACATAGTTCATTGTTTTGCAGAGACCAAAGTTAGGAACATCTATCCTATTCTAATCTCAAAAATCTATATATGAAGAACCATATTTTAACTTCATCAATTATATTTTGATTGGTTAATAAATTAAATATTTTAATTTGTATGCAGATTTTCAAGAAATAATTATAAATAATTGATTTTATTAAAAATATATTAGTTATATAGTTTTTAAAAATTAAATTAAATTTTATAAATAATTAATTAATTTTTTTTAAATAAGTTCATGTATTGTTCAATTTTTAAACGAACTAACTTGAACACTTGATGAGTCGACCCGGCTCATTTACGACACTATGACAATGCCACATATGAAGGATGAGAGGACAATTTTAACTCTTTTTTTGGGTAATTTTTTTTAGTCCTCTATAGATACCCTATTGAGGAATCAAACCCCCTGACAGCATGTATTAAGTTTTTAGTCTCCCAAGAAGCTTTAGGTAAAAATCCCTGCAATTTGGCCATTATGTTCACTCATATTTACGATTATGTCATTTTGTCATTTGCAACAAGACAAAAGTATGCAAAATAGGGCGCTAACGTTAATGCAAACTGTTCAAACAATGCACGTTGCCTATATTACAAAACAACAATTGAATTTCATGTTAACGTTATTGCATTTTATGTTCTTTTTGTGTGTTCACGTTAACTCATCGTCCTCATCTGTTTTGTATGCATTAATGTTAACTCATTTTCAGCAATACACCCTGTCTATATTTTTTTTTTGTCAAACCTTGCTTATGTTACAAAATTACGATATGAATTTCACGTTAACGCTGACGCATTTTTTTTTTTTTTTTGTGTTTCAAGTTATCGCATCTTTTCTCATCTGTTTGTGTGCGTTAATGTTAACGCACACAAACAAATAAGGAAAGATACAGTAACGTGAAACGCACACAAAAAACGTTAACGCATTTTTCACCATCAAACTGTGAGTTTTGGCGTTAATGTATTTTATTTTTTGGAGGTTCTGTGTGTTAACATATTTTGCTTGAATATTTATATTAACGTTCTACTGCATACTTTTGTCTTATGCGCGTTAACGTTGACTACCATATATAGTATTTTGTCATTTAGAGTTGAATGTATGTTTGGGTTGGGTTTGCGTTAACGTTAATGCACATTTTTTTGGTCTTTCTCTGTGTTAACGTTAACTCATTTCATGTTATCCAAACAAACATATGAAAAAAAATCACGTAAAAATACTAACGTTAACGTAAAAATTACCAACCCCCACCTTCACCATCATTCATATCCCCACCATCATCACCACCAAAACATATTCAATACGATAAATTCAAAAAAAAATCTTTACATGAAAACTAATACAACCAAACTAAGAAAAAAATGAAATGGAAATAAAAAAATACTAGAAATTACTACTCCAAGCCCCTTAGATCTCAAATTGTCGAGGTACCAACCCCACAAAAGGTACCAGTTTTTGGTAAAGGTATCACTGTTAACGATCTGGTTTAGAGAGAGGGAGAGAGAGAGAACTACCATTAACGATTTTGCCGAAACTTCTGTTTCGAAAGCAGAAAACGATGAAGTGAGGAGTTATCGGAACTTACGATTTTCGATAACGGGGACAACTTGGGTGTTAACGATTTCGTCGGAACCACATCTCATATCTGCAAACCCAAATCTGATAAAAGTCCGAGAGAGAAAGAGAGGGAAAGATGAGTATGTTAATTTGTAAAAAAAAAAAAAAAAAAAAAACTAAAACTAAAATATGGGGTGAAGATATAATTATAAACATCATCATCTTCATCATCCTCTTCACTAGTTCATAATCGAACTGCAGAGCTCCCCACCAGTGAAATGGAGCATCATTGAGGTTGATTTAGCTATTGGTGGCTGACGGTGGTCCGAATTTGGCTGGTAGTCGACGATGGTTGTTGGATTTGGCTAATGGTGGCTGACGATTGTCCGATTTGGATGGCGGTTGCGTTCGGTGGTCGGATCTAGTGGCGGTGGCTTCGGTGATGGGATCTGGTTTGATTTAGAGCATCTCTGAAGCTGCCTCTATCTTTATCGAATCGAAACTTTACCCAATCCCAACCTCATCCCTCTCACCGTCGTCTCGGTTCGCGTACCTTATCTCCGGCTCTAATGGCGACAGTGACATGTTCAAGAGGACTCTCCTGGCCCTGTACCATCCTCTGAACCACTACGTCATCCACCTCAACGGAGAATCTCCCCTTGAGGAGCGAATGGATCTGCGAAACTTCATGATTAGCCATGGCCGGACGTTTTAACTGACAAAGAGAAAAGAAAGAGAGAGAGAGAGAGAGAGAGAGAGATGGAAGCTAGAGAACCTGAACCATAATGTTGTGGGTAGGGTTTAGAGAAAGAGAGAGAGAAAATGAGGATTGTAGATCAGAGATAAAAAGAGAGAGAGAGAGAGAAAAAGAGAGGATTGTGGATCAGAGATAAAAGATAGAGTTAACATAAAATGAGAGAGGGGGTATATGTGTCTTTTTACGTCATTTTTTTGTCTGCCAAATGACCAAAAACGTGATTCCTAAATGAAGAGTTGAAAATGTCTTTTTTTCTAAAATGGTCTCTTAAATGAGGACTAAAATATTTTATTTTTTTTGGGAGGTGGGGGGGAAAGGGGGGGAATTTGCCAAGTTCTATTATTAGTACACTTAGTTCCAAGGATCAAATTGGAACGATGTTCAAATGTTAAGGACTTAAATGAAAACATGAAAGCATTAGTTGATTTCGAGAGATGACACGCGATAGATTCTTGAGAGTCGTCTTTCTCTCTCCTCATTATCGGCTTCTCAATGTATCATTCGCTAACATGAACTGTTTCCGCTTCAAAAAGCCGTGACTAGAAGGAGTGGATTATCCACTAAACTTGAATTGGAATCCTTTCATATATTTCTAGGGTATTTTTCGTTGCAATCATGGGAGGTGGAGTGGCGATGAGGGCAGCATCAAAGGTTGTTGGTTTAGGCTTCGGCAACGGCGGCCTTCAAGGCGTTTCGTCGGATCATCCGATTTCCTCCGCCGCTCGCAGGGCAACTCATCCTGTCTTGGCGACTATTTCCACCGCCAAGGACTTGAGGTCGAACATCTTGGTGTCGTCACAAAATGGAGATATTGATGGTTCGATGCAGCGGAGGCCGTCTTAGGAGATCGACGATTAGGAATTCGCCGACGAAAATGAGAAGATATGAAAACTACCTGGAGAAGTGCACAAATCACCGTCCGAAATATCTCGGCTCTATTTCAACCTTCGGTTCTTCTTTTGCTCTTGTCCCAGGACTTCTCGTACAAAAACTCGATAGCATCATTAAAGATGGTGTGGCGACCTGGGACAAAGGGTCCAACTTCATCAATAATTTGGTGTTGATCCTAAGATTTTGATGGACAATTAAATGTTGATATTTTTTGTGGAACTAACGATTTTATTGAGTGTTTCAGTTTATTAGTTCCTATGATGAAAATGTTCATGAAGATATTGTAACAATACTAAAGATGATGACAAAGATGATGGAAGATTAAGAGTTTGAAGAAATTGAAGAACCTAAGAAAAATAACTCAAGTTAAAATTTCAACTCTTAATGTATCCTGGTTAGGATCACACATGACACAAAAAGTTTTTCAAAATTATGTTTGTTTTTATAGGATCTTAATTAGTTAAATTATTTGCTCTTATGTGTAATTGAAAAAGAAATAAAAATAATTGATTAAAATTGAAGTTAAGATTTAGTGGAGTTAACTGAGAAAAGAAATCAATTAAAGGGACAAAAACGTCGAAGAAATTGAATGAAAATGAATTAAGGAGAGGTGTTCCAAAAATGGTCAATCGACAGGTAAGTTGACCTGTGTTTATGAGGCAAACTTCATGAATTGTTCCGTCGACAAGTAAGTCGACATATGCTCTAAAAATGAACTTTCTGAATTGGTTGGTCGACAGATAGGTTGACCTGTGGCCAAAAGAGGAACTCCCTAGATCTCTAAGTCGACAGATAGGTTGATTTGTCATCATGAATCGTCCGATCAATAGATGAAGTATGGGTTATCGACCGATGGGCAAAAGATTTTTGGCTTGGCTACATCCTGAATTAGGCGGTCGACCGATGGGCGAAGGATTTTTGGCTTGGCTACATCCTGAATTAGGCGGTCGACTGATGGGCCTTAGTCGGTCGACAGATGGAGCTATTTCGGGATTTATGGAATTTTGGATTTTATTTAAAAAATAGCTGTTACTAGCCGTTTTATTGTTAAGATATGTGAGATATCTTAGGGATCTGATATGTTTTGAGCTATTTAATTAATATTTAATTATCTCTATAGATATAGTTAAAGTAGTTTTGATATTTCTCAATTTGGTACATGTAATTCTTTTTATCTTATCTAATTGAGATTGAGTAAAAGTTTAAGGGACTATATTGAAAGTTTTAAAAGATATATTTAAGTAAATTATACCAGGATTGAATCATTATGATATAAAGGGTCCATTGATATAATTAAATGTCATGATTTATGGGAACTAGCTGTTACATGGCTTATTTCAAGTGACTTTAAATAGACCTGCGGATTTTACATGTAAAATAATCAAAAATCAAGAGAATCAAATCATTCTGAGTTATTCAGCTCTCGTGCTTTTTAAGAGTAATCATATTGAGTGCATTGTAAGATCTTTTCTGAGAGTTGTTCTTGAGAAACTTTTGTTGTAGATTATTGCTGCTACCGATCTGAAGTTTCATTGCTAACTTAATTATTATGTTTTCAGTGGAATCTTGGTGAGATCTTTCTCAATTACTTATTATTAATTGTTGCTTGATTATATTATTTATTATTTGGGATTTGATCTTTGAAATTGTTTTCCAGATTTTTTATTGAAAATTATTTTTTAAACAATTTCTTGAGAAAATCTTATTACGTGTTTAACTACTTGCTACCCATCTTTATTTGAAATCAGATTTTGAAATTCTTACTTTTCTATCATTGGTATCGGGACATTAATTGAGTTTGAATTTATCTGGGGTGGTAGAAGCTCCGAGTGAAAAAATCACTTATCAATTGTTTGTAATTGGTGAGTTGAGTGTCAAATTAGATACTATCGGGAGTGTTTAATCAAGAGTAACTGGTTTCAATCTCTTCCGATAAAGAGATTGAGGTTTTAATTTTTGCCTTAAGGTATAAAAAGATTAGAAATTAATTCTTATTTGATTGAATTTGTGAGTGAATTGTAAAGGTTCCTTACTTGGAGTGTTTGTGAGGTTTAATTCTTGAGCCTAAGGTATAAAAAGAATTAGGTCGTGATTCTTCCTGTAATAAAATTAGGTTAATCTTTAACTCGTAAAAAGATAGGTTATTCTTGAGCCTGAGAAAAAAAGGAGGTTATTCCTGAGCCTAAAAAAAAGAATTGCAAAGGTTGATTCTGAGCCTGCGAAAAAAATCATTGTGAAGGTTTGGTTCTTAGTTTTGAAGGGATCTTGAGTTCAGTGGGTGCGAATCTCCATGGGACTCGGAGGACTGGATTAGCCAAGAGTAGCTTGGTTAATCAAGATATATCGTGGTATGCTGTTTTATTTACTTTACTTATATATTATTGTTTGTTGTGCACCTAGTTGATAACACATACCCGCTACTATAAAAGATAATAATTAATTTTAGGATAAAATTAAGGAATTTTTAATTACAACCCCATTTTTACATTTGATATTTGAATGGGCCCCAATACAACAACCCAAACACTTTAAAACCCACCCATTTATTTTTATTTTGAGAGAACCTCAAAATCTCACTCTCAAAACACCACTCGTGGCTGGTAACGTTAGAGGGGTTTAGATATTTTTGGAAATCACTATCAAGCTAAATGAAGAAAAATCCAAGAGAATTTATTAACCAAGCTATAAAAATGGAAGAGATTAAACTATCCATTCAAATTTCTCATGCCCTAATTTGCAAAGAAGATAATCAAAGCCATTGCAAACACCCTAAATCGCTTAAACAATTATAGTCCGGCACAAGTTACGGCGGTGACAACTTTAGCGGCGGTTGAGTAGCAGACCCACATTCACAGGTTCTGTTCTCATTTTTTTGTTACTGCTTCGCACAATTTTGTCTAGTTCTGTTCCCATTAATTGAATTAAACTGTTTCTGTTCCCAAGGTTGTTCTGATTTTTTGAAGTTTTGGTTTTAGAGTAGGAATGTTTCAAAAATAATGCCTCAATTTGTTGTTACTATTTGTCAAAAATTAGGAACAAAAGTAAGAATCATTTTTATGATTTCATATTGATATTTTTTGGGGATTAAACTGTTTGTGTTTCCAATTTGTTCTGAATGTTTTTGAATTTTTGTTTGAGATTAAGAATGTGTCAAAATAATGCCACAAATTTTTGTTACGGTTTGTCCAAAAATTAGGAATAAAAACAAGAATTTTTTTTACGATTTCATATTTGACATTTTTTTTGGATTAAACTGTTTATGTTCCCAATTTGTTTTGAAATTTTCGAAGTTTTGTTTTAGAGTATGAATGTTTCAAAAATAATGCCCCAAATTTCAGACATGGTTTGTCCAAAATTAGGAACAAAAACAACATTCATTTTTACGATTTTATATTGACATTTTTTTTGGATTAAAATGTTTTTGTTCCCAATTTGTTCTGAATTTTTTGAAGTTTTGTTTTTCATTAAGAATGTTTCAAAAACAGTGGCCCAGTTTTGTTGTTACTGTTTGTCAAAAATTAGGAACAAAAACAAAAATCATTTTTATGATTTAATATTGGTATTGTTTTTGGATAAGTTTTTGAAATCAAAATAGATTTGATCCGAATTCTTTATTCAATCGATAAAGAAGTTCCCAATTTTTTAGGAATGGACTATGCAATTTTTATTGGGTGAATATTAATGTACAGTTATAATTGGTTGATTATTTACTCTATATTTTTAGAATTGGTTGAATATTTACTGTACAATTATAATGGTTGAATATTACTATACAATTATAAATGGTTAAATATTTACTGTTCAGTTATAATTGATTGATTTTTTGATATACAACTTTCATGAATTAAAGATTGACGTACAGTTATAATCGGTTGATTTTTACTGTACAGTTATAATTGGGTAAATTTTGATGTACCACTTTCATGAATTGAATTTTGACGCACAATTACAATCAGTTGGATATTTGATGTACAACTTATAATTGGATAATTATTTTGACGTACAGTTATAATCGGTTGAATATTTTGATGTACAACTTTCATGAATTAAATATTGACGTACAGTTATAATCGGTTGATTTTTACTGTACAGTTATAATTGGGTAAATTTTGATGTACCACTTTCATGAATTGAATTTTGACGCACAATTACAATCAGTTGAATATTTGATGTACAACTTATAATTGGATAATTATTTTGTTTGTACAGTTATAATTTGTTGAATATTTTCTTATTTTGACCAGGAAATGAAAAATTGGACGTCAACCATTGAGGATCTATTTGAGCACGTATGCGATAAGTATACGGGGTTGCGCATAGGAAATTTCAAGTTGTCTTATTTAATCCCCAACCACCCTAATTGTTAGTTAGGAGACATGGAGTCATTATGTAATCTCCGAAAAATTTCAAAGAATTTTAATTTGGAATGTATTGAATTATCCATACAGTTGATGCATGTTAGAGAGGGGAGCGGAGATGCAATAGGAACTGACATTGAATATTACAGCGAAAACCTAGGGAGCGACGAAGATGACAGTGTGTTAGTACCGTACTGCCCAAACAAGTCGACAACATTGTCTGCTGATTGGAGGTATTTAATTCGTGAGGTAGGGCAAGTTTTTAAAGGTGAAGTTAATGATTTTAGAGAGTGCTTGATAAAATATTCTATTGAAATTGGGTTTAAATTTGATTACCATAAGAACGAACCATCTCGTATTGTTGCATACTGCACATATAAGGATGAGCGGGGATGTGATTGGTTCGTACGTGCAAGCATCGATTGTAAGAATGAATATTTTTATATCAAGAAAATAAACAATAATCATATGTGCGGTGCTGCTGTTGGAACCACGCAAAATGGTAGGATTAATTCCAAAATTGTGTCGAGTTGTATAAAAACCACGCTAAAGGTTCAACCACTAAAGCGTCATATTGACATCGTAAAAGAATCTAAAAATAACTATGAGTTGGACATAAGTTATCACCATGCATGGTGAGGGGTTGAAAAGGCTAGAGAAGATGTTTTCGGGGATTATCGTAATGGATACGACGAGTTGAGATGGTACAAAAAAATGTGCGTGGAGACAAACCCGGGAACCTGTTTTGAAATTGAATATGATATGAGTACTGGCTGTTTTAACTGACGTTTTGTTTCATTCGATGCTAGCATAGCTGGGTTTAAATATGTACGACCTATATTATTTCTCGACTGAACATTTCTAAAAGCAAAGTATGAAGGCACACTGCTTGGCGCGATCGACAAATATGGGAATAATAGTAAGCGGGGGTAAAAAATCTAGTTGTTTTTTGACGTGCTAATCAATTTGTTGTTGTTGTATCCGATGTAATATTCTTGTTATACAGGGACAAAACAATTATTACTGTTAATTTAATAATAATATTCGATGCACAGTAAGTATTTCATATTGAATAACTAGACTTTTGTCATTTTCTGACAGGTATCTATCCATTGGCTTTTGGAATCGTTGACTCAGAAACGGAAGTCCACTGGGAATGGTTTTTAAAGCAACTAGTTAATGTTTTACCACCGGAACGAGTAATGACATTCGTATCTGATCGACATGCTGGGTTAATAAAAGCTGTGAAAAAGGTATTCCTCGATGCATACCATTCATTTTGTTTGAACCACTTAATAATGAATTTGAAGGAAAAAAATTGGAGCTCGTTTACCAGTGGTAAAACAACGGTTGTTGTGGTTGTTACGTAAGTGTTACAAAGCAAACGCGGACTTCAACTTTTACACACTACTGGCAGAACTAAAAACAGAGGGATCCAAGTATATTTCTGATTAGTTTGATGATTTGCCTAGAGAGAATTGGACAAACGCGTTCTTCAAAGGTCGAAGATACGGTGAATTGACATCCAACGCCGCAGAGATATTCAATGGATGGATTGCTGAAGCTAGACACCTGCCAATTCACAAAGTTGTCGATCGAATTTGTGTTGACTTAATGGAACAGCGGACAAAACGACGTAACATGGCTTCAGGGGTGAACAATATTTTGTGTGAGATAATCGAGAAACAAATGCTAAAAAGATTGGAAGAATGCATGACATAAGTTGTGCGTGAATCTGTGAATGGAGTTTTTGAGGTTCAAACGGACCCTTTTGTACTCGTGGACCTAAAAAACCAAACGTGTTTTTATTTCGATTGGAGGAACAACGGGATACTGTGTGCACACACTTGCGCTGCTATTACAAAGACCGGTAGAGATTTGAACTCATATGTAGAGGATTACTTCCACATGTAATTTTACCGTTTAAGTTACGTGGATGGAATTTTTGTTGTGCCAACTGTGGGGAAGAAAGAGACGAAACAAGAAGATATTGTAATACTACCACCAGTTACCAAACGACCTAGGGGATGATTGAAGAAAATGAGGATTCCATCAAAGGGAGAATTCAAGAAATGAACATTGAAATGCAGTCGCTGTGGTGGGAAAGGACACAATAGGGAAACATGCAAAAAACCCATATGAGATGACATCATTTATTAGACTTTCATTATTTTTTGGAGCAACAGTTTCTATTTATTTTTTAAAAAATTCAACATTCGTGTGGATGTTTTCATGACTAGATGTTGAAACAAATGAATTTAAATTTAAATTTTTAGAATAGAAAGTGCCAAATGTGCAATCTCCTCTAGCACTTTTATCCCACATTGGTTGAGAGAGGTGAAATTAATGAGGATATATAGGGGTATGTGAGACACTTGGGGTGTGCCCCAAGGGGTACCCACATTTTGTGGAGGGGAGAGGTGTTACATCCTTACTGATTTACCACACGCGCGCGCCGCCGCCGTCCGGTCGGCCGTGCCATGCCGAGCCGAGTCGCGCGTGTGATGAGGTGGCACTTATTTATTTTTTAGAAAAAATTTGTTTAAAAATATTTTTTTAAAACAGTTTATTTAAAAAAAAAAAAAAAACCAACCGTTTGAATAATAAATTAAATTAAAAAAAACGTTTTGATTTTTAAAAAAAAAAAACGTTTTCATTTATTTTAAAAAATGTTTTTAAAAAAAAAAACTGTTAACGTTTTTTTTTTTAATTAAACGTTTTCATTAATTTCGGATTTAATTTATTTTAACTGTTTTTTTTTCCCTATAAATACAAGTTTTTTTTCACAGTTTTAAGAACAAAAAAACGGTGTGCTCTGTTCTGTTTCTGTTTCTGCACTGCACTGTTTCTGCTTCTACTTCCAAACTGTTTCTGTTCCGAAACTGCTCTGAAACAGTTTCGTTCTCACTGTTTTGTTCTTCCGAAATTGTTCCGATCTATTCCGGTATTGTTTCTTCAGTTCGATTTTGGTTTCCGAGCAGTTTGTTCGTTTTGCGAACAGTGTGGGGGGGGGTGTTTGGTTTTCGGGACTTCTACAGTGCAAAGAACGTCCTAGACAGAGAAGAATTATAGGCTGTTTTATCCTGGGGACGACGGGGCTGATACACTGCTTGCACGTTCTTGGGCAGAGCCACGAAACGTTTTAAAGAGAGCGACCTAGTCCGCAACTCATCCCAAGAAATTTTGGTAAACTCGTACTTTATTTATTTTCTGCAACAACACTAGAATCGTTTTATCAATTGGTTTTAATTTTTTATAGTTTGTTATGCTAATTTTATGTTTTGGTTATATTCTTGTGCCAAGTAAAAAAAAAATGGTGATAAAAAAGAATCGATTATTTTAACCAAAATACGTAATATTTAATGAAGATGAATTAACTGATTAAAAGACACGATTTTCGGCAGATACAATGATTTATTAAGCAAATCAAAACAAAGGTGTAATAAATGAATATTAGTTCACAGTAATATCTTATTGTAGTGGAATAATTAATGCACAGTAATTTTTTATTTAACTCGAATTCCAGAAGATCTGGTAGCTAGATGTGTATCCACGAAGTACACGATATTGAGGATGATCGGTCCATTGCTTCTAACAGATCGGCATTAGATCATGTAAGACTCTATCTTTGCTATTTATTAGTTCTTGATAGATCACACTATATATATAATACACTGATTCCATTCAATCAATGCAAGTTATGAATGCGAAGACCAAAAGCAGATTCTATTTCTTGGTGTGTTTACAGGTTAACTATTTTGTTGATTGCCACTACTCAGTGGAAAATGATCGGTTGTGGGTGATTGGTGGCACAAATGGTGACACCTTGGGTTATTTTCCTGTGAGTTATGGCAGGAAGCAAGCAATAGGCCCACATTCTTCATGGTGATCATACTGGGGTTGTTAGGAGTGTATTGCCTAGCCGAAGAGGAGAAGGAGGAGGGCAGTCCATTTTTGGGCGGAGTGGCGGTGAAGATGGCCGCTTGTATTGTTGGTCGTCTCATGATCACCATTAAAATAAGCAATCAACAGTCCATCTGATTTTTCATCTGAATTATTACCAACTAACCTGAGCCCTCCCCTAACTGCAAAATAATATAGCTCACAACAATTACTGTAAATATTAATTCACAGTAATTTTATTGCACAGGAATAATTAACTCACAGTAATTTTAATAGAACAAACAATTATGTCCGATAACATTATTCGTCTTAGACATTTCATACACGAACTTGATTACAAAATAAGATATACACACACGCATCGAGATTAGTCATGAACCACATCCATCATAAAAAAGTCAAACGTCAAATAAGTTTAGAAACAAATAAATCATTTAATCAAAATAATATTAAAAATGAATAAAAAATTGTCCACGAACCCATAACGTTCAACTGCTCTGCGCATAAAATGAATCAAAAGCCCAACAACCATGTTTGTCATTTATTATGTCCTTGATAAGATCCGCCCTTTCCACCGTTGCTATTCTGGTTTTGCATTCACAGTTGACATTTGCTCGTTGCCCAAGGATGAACTGTCTCATTATATACGTAACAATTACTCCACAGTCAGGTCTGCCAAAAAAAAAAAACATACAAATTTCAAGTATAAATATCGCATATTCTTACAAACCTAATACAAATCAAAATCCACACTTACCGACCAACCCTTTGCTGAGGCGTGTCATAAACATGATCCAAAGTTAGCGACCGTTCTTGTGTGGAAGCGCTTGACGGAGTCGCATACCGAGTGAAATAGTTGTTAATATAATCCACCTATATTTTGCAAACAATGAAATCACCAGTTAAAATTAAATAAATAACAATACTAAATTAATGTACGCGAGTGTAATTGGCATGTAGGATTATTATTGTAAACTCATAATTAATTAATTCGTAAAATATCTAAAATCTTACTATAAGTTTGGCGCTCTTAAAATGCGGATCATGTGAATTAAGACTATATAGCGAGTTGTAGTGATTTAAGGTCCCAGGCTCCATCTCGAAAGCAAGTAATGTACAGTGCGACGGTGAAGATTTCCTCCCAGGAGTGTTTATTGGGAACATTATCGTCTCGTATTTCCCAGCAACACTTATATTGAATTGTTTGTCCATTTGTTCCCGAATGATTGTCTCTCTATTCTCTTTAACGTAAGTCTATCATCAAAATCAGCACAAATTTTAATATGCATTCAAAGACTAGAAATACAAATGCACCAAAATATACGTTAATCAAACACCGTGGTAAAGGAAGTTGCCCGAGAAAGACTAGGCATAGCAAACACTCTATGGGGAGCATCAACATTTGAACTGCCATTAAAAATTTCAATTTGGCGATGGTGTATTATCTCGGCAAACGTATCTATCACCTACAAAAGAACGAGGCCACAAAAAATCAAGTTTATGTATTCATTAAAATACATGACATCTAGTATATTTTCTTACCCTACTAGACAATTGTTCTCCTTTTAGGAGATCGATTATGTTGCCGAAACGAACGTGAAGGAAGCCATCCAATCCAATCCATGCTAAGTCACTACAGGTCGGAAAATTAAATCAAAAACTGAATAGTGAATCTAAGAGAAAAGTACAAATTGATTCGAAGTAAATATAACAAATACATACGCATCATCATGTGTTTCATGTATGGATTTTATTTTATCCCAATCACTTTCGTCTAGTAATTTGGCCACCGCGCATCTTTTTTTGTTTGGGAGTTTTTCGGGTTTCCTTCTAGTCATTCTATGTATCAACGGGATCTCGTCGACATCAATCATTACCTGAACACACTCATTTTTACTTCGCTTTTTAACCCTCTCATACACGTAATCTGACTTCTGAGCGGGTTTTCTTTTTTGCCGTTTAATCTTTTTTACCATAGAAGTTTGCAGTTTGGCATGTTCAAGAGTTTTAATAACTGGAGATGAAACTAATTCGGCAACGGATTTTTTGTTGTATAATTGTTCCGCATCAATGATGGTAGTCCGTTCCGCCAAATCATTTAATTGTTTTATCAATGATGTTATCAACTCGTCACGAGTTTTCAACTTAGATCGGAGATGGACATTCTCCGCAACCAACTAACTATTTTGATTCAACGAACAATCCAATTGCTTCTTGATTTCAGTGAGCTCGTCTGAGGGTTGTTGCTCGGGAGGAGGTAAGCCAACTGATGTTGCTGCTACTTGGGCCCCGAATACATACAACTCTTCCATAGCTGATGGTACCAAATCGTCAGAGATTATTTAAAAACAGTAGAACGCACAATTTAAATTAACAATCTTATAAAACAAATAATTATTAATTCACATTAAAAGAAACTGTGCATTAACATTCTTACTTATAAATGATACAAATAATAAGCAACCATTTTTTGTTCTTGTTTTTTTCAGCTTAATCTTATTTTTCTGTTTTCAGACTTCCATTGCATCTTTAGACAAGTAAATTCAATCCAATTTGCCATACAACAATTTCCTATGAGATACAGCTTGTGCTGACAAAGCATAGTGGACCAAATGAATTCATGACACAAAGGCTAACAAAATTAATCAAAATCATTCCATTAATTGAATATAACTACTACTCCTAGTTTTCCTATTACTTGTAGAGTACACTTTCCTTAGACAGCTTATAAATTCCTAGCATATAAAATCTCAAATTTCAACCGTAAAACAACAATAACAGTAATAATGAACAGAAGAACGAAATATGCTGAATACATAACAAAAACAAAGACGATCACAATATTCTAAAAAAGGAAAATCGATATAATCAATCGTTTACTGAAAAAAATTCAATTGTTATTCAGTCCTATCAACACCCCCACAATATAACGACATACATATAAGATTTTCAAGGATACACTTGGCACTAACCTGATCTTCACTTAGTTTATTCACCCCATGCAACACGTTCTTTATAGAAGATAAATTCCAACGGGTGAATCGAGGAATGTCAATCCAACTGACATCACCGCCCACCAGCACAGCTTGGTGATTGTAGTCTGGATTTAACAAGGTCGAACGCTCGCAAAACATATACTACGAGTAATAACATATAGAAATTAGGAAACATTATTACATCAACAAAAAAGAATATATACAACATTTGTCATTACACCTACAAACAACTTATCAATATAGCGATGATACAGCTAAGAATCGCGTACGGTTTGTCAATGTTATTAAGGATAAAATCATTTACCCTCTTCGCAATAGCATCAGCCCATGTGTATTCAGACATTGCCCGCAAATCCTCTACCATTTCCATAAACGACCATCCGATATTTGTACCAGTAGTTGCAAAAAAACAAGTCACAAAAGCGTACAAACACATCAACCTTACGATATCCTCAACGTCATCGTGATCGGTCCGACCAATAATCGTGTCGATCGTCTGTAATATCACTCTCGTTGAGACTTGGTCCACTCCAGAAAAACGTCGTTGAACAAATGGACTCATAATCTTCTTCGCATACGTGTGTTCAACTGCTTTGGTCCCATTTTTAATCCCAAAGAATAACGATATATCTCTCGAACTCAAAGAAATACTCTTGTCGCCAAACACAAAAGATTTCCTACCTCTACCAAATACACATTTGCAAGAAGACGATAAAACAATGTTCAAAAAATTATAGTTAGACATTAAACATCATTGCAACGGAATTTTATCGATATGATAAGTAACAATTTGTACCGATTATAATACTTCAACAGCGCAAAGATGTCCTAGTCACTTTTAGTACATTGTTGGACCACGACATTGCCATCAATGAATGCCTTAAAGAAAGGCCAAAGCGGAGTGAACGACATCACATCAATATGGGCATGACGAAACTTTCTTCGATTTTTTCCCATTAAATCACAGAAGCTACGTAAATTACATCGATACAGTTTATCTCTAACTTGATTATGGGAAATTGGATTGTTGTCGAATGCACCCGCCATTACCTGAGAAACAATTCCGGTGCCGGACAAAAATTCAACATCTAAACATTAACAATGTAGAGGACGACGAGTATAATTCACATACAAGTATTTAATTGTTGAATTTTGCTTCACAATTTCAATTTCTATAAACCAAACACCAATTTTTGCTACAGATTTACTACACATTAATTTTTACACCACAGTAACAATTGATCAACAACCACAAATCAACAGTGAAAAGTCTCAAATTGTTAATCTAACACAAGTCTTCAATTCGTGTTTTTTGCTACACATTAATAATCAATATAAATCAAACATTTTTTTCCTCTATATACTAATTAAATATCAAATATTACACCCCAGTAACGATTCAATCAAAATCCCACATTAATATTGAAACGTAACAAATTGTCAATCCCAAACAAGTCTTCTAATTCATGATTTTTGCTACACAGTGAAAACCTCAAGCTAGAGGTAAATAGTATTCTAAATCATAAACTATTAAATCAAATCAAACATCAATTTTTGCTACAGATTTACTACACACTAATTTTTACACCACAATATCAATTGATCAACAACCCCAAATCAACAGTGAAAATTCTCAAATTGTGAATCTAACACAAGTCTTCAAATCGTGTTTTTTGCTACACATTAACAATCAATATAAATCAAACATTTTTTTTTTCTATATACTAATTAAATATCAAATATTACACCCCAGTAACGATTCAATCAAAATCCCACATCAACAGTGAAACGTAACAGTGGCCATCTCTATTTGTGATGAAACCAAAGCGAAATTCAAGAACACAACTGCATATATGTGATTTTGCTACACATCAACAATTTAACAACCCAAACAGTAAATATTTCAAGAACTCAAACACCAACACCCAAAATATCAACAATGCAATGGGAGATAGATTTTTTGCTATACATTAACATTCCTAAGAACTCAAATTCAATAACATCAACAACATGTAATTTTTACTGCACATTAACCATCTCAACACCACAAAATATGAACAAAGCAAGGGGGGAGATGGATTTTTGCTATGCATTAACATTCATAATAACCCAAATTCAATAACACAACAACCAATATATGATTGTTAATGTGCATTCACCATCTCAACACCAAAAATCTAATTCTGATTTCTCAACATTCCTAACCCTAATTTTGAATTAAACTCCAATCAACAAGTAAACAATAATCAGAATTTTGGTGTTGAGATGGTCAAAATATGAACAATGCAAGGTGGGAGATGGATTTTTTTATATACATTAACATTCCTAACAACCCAAATTCAAGAACACATCAAACAAAATATATGATTGTTAATGTGCATCAACATCTCAACACCAAATCAGAGTGGTATTGCTAAGTGTTCGCCAAACCCTAAACCCTATACGGTCAACAGCTTAATTGAGATGAAACTTACAGAAGTGGAAATCGACGGCTTGAAATTGACGGCAACGGCGGCTGGAATTGGACGGTGACGATGCTTGAACGGCGACGGGGAGGCGAGAGCAAGCTACTGTTATGGTGACGGCAATGGTAGGTGGCGATGGATGATTTTGGTGTATGACAACAGACAATGCTCTGTGATTATTGCAGATGGGCGGCGAACGACTGGGAAGGAAAATGGGGATTTTGATTTTTTGGGGGAAGAAGGTGAATATCAACTTTCTATAGCAAGATTTTGAGCAAGATTCTGAGGATGGAAGGTTCAAATATGAAAATTTGAGAAAGAACACTTACCATGTAGATGCAACAGTCATGCGCTTCCTCATACAAGTTCACTGCACGAAATGAAGGTGGGTTTTTGGTTAAATAAAAGGCATAGATGGGGATATGTATAATATATGAGTGGGACTTGGGGCCCATATTAAAATTAATTATTCGATTTTTGAATTGTTATATTCTGATTAAATTTTAATACTACCCAATTCACCCTCCCTTTTGAGTAGCTCACTGGGCCAACAGTTGTCACATTTGTTGTTTCATCATACCTCGACCATTGGAGGTTATCCGGCTAGTTGCTGGAGCTGGGAAAAGTTGGTGGTTGACAGAAGGAAGATCAACAATAGGAATATCTACTAACCTTGAAATAGATTATGGCTCTTTGTGCTTTTGAGGGGTGGGAGTCGGAGGTGGTGGAACAGTAACTGAAATTACCCTACGCCTACAAATAGTCAATGGTTGGGAGTCATCTTCAGATTCTACAGTCTCTAGGATAGCAGGCTGAATTGGTTGATTGATCTCTTGGTAAGTAGGGATTTTAGCAGAGCGACAAATCTCTAGATTAACAGTGGTGACAGCAGCAGATTGGGATGATGATTGCCCAGTCTTTTTGGCCAGCTAGCTAAAGTGAGATCGATCCATCTCAGGTCTGTTGAATGGACGATGAGTTAGTTCCCAGTAAAAATGCTCTATTGGGACCAACAATCTCCTCAGTTCTTCTTCGATTCTGGTTTTGAGGCCAAGACTTTGGCTAGCTGTATCACTTGCATCAGAAACCCCAGAAGAGATGTTATTATCACACAAACAGAATTTCAAGGAGAAAACTGACTATTAAGTGAATAACAGGGAAAGATTACTTGGGATATTGAAGGGTCTTGGCACAATTGAGGGATGGCCCATTTCCTTAGGAGGGTACTCCGAATCACCAGAGAAGAAAAGGTACCATTGTTTCCAGTCCTTAACTTTAGATAGAAGGTCGGTGAGAAATGAAAATTTCTTGGGGAAAGAATAATAGTACTTCCCAATATTGGAGTACTGGAATTTGAAGTGGCCTATATTTCTAATTGTATCTACGGAGATAGATGTCTCGTTTATTCGAGCTAATGTGATGGCTCCCATGACTTGGTGAAATCCATTTAGGGTTAACTGGGCGGGAGTAATTTCTAACTGATGAAAAAGGTTACGGGGGATTGAAGAAAATGGGAGAGTAAGTCTGTACTTAAACATCCACAGAAAGAGGCATATTTCGTCCTCCTTACCATCGTAGGGATGCTCACTTTTAGATGGAACTCTAATTGACACTGATAAGGAGATGTTATATTGTTTCCTAAATGGAGCAATCCACTCTTGTGCAAATTTGCTTTTGCCATGATCCCCCATGTTTTCTAGGACATTGGAGGGCTGAGCAGCCTGAGTCGTCGTTGTCCTTTCCATAATGAGATTCGACGACGAACCAGTCTCAGCAGGACTATTCAATTGGCTCAACAACATCTTATGGTAAAACAAGCAGCAATCGAAGACAGAAAGTATGAAGAAAAATAACGCAACAAAATGGTTAAGGGAAGACGGGAACTTACACAAAATAGAAGTGATATTTCGTTTCTCTTCTCTTAAATCTTCACGAAAGTCAAAAGGATAAATGATATGAAAAAATTCCCGCTCTTAGCTGATATAGATGTGTGACCTTAAACGAGTCGAATCGGGTCAGAAATATGACCCAGAATAGACAGACCCAGTGGGTTATCTGGGTCGCAGGTTAATGAGCCCAACTAGGGTTATTACCTTGGCAGTCTTCTGAGCAAGACATATGGTCTCATAAAATGGCCCATTATTGGGCAAATCAAAGCCCACAATGTGCAAGTCCAAAGAATGAACAGGTCAACCCATGTTGAGCGTCTCCCCTAGACTTGAAGTATATGATAGACCTGATGAACTGTAACGACCTATATTTAATAGAGATCGTTACAGAAATCACTCATGAAATCATGGAGATATGGGTTATCTACCAAGCCGTTAGGAGTGTATCACGTAATGGGCAGCCTCTCCCATGTAACGGCAAAATAATCTCCAAGCCTATACAAAGGGCATGTATCACTAGTATTAACTTACAGTTCAATCTGCGTATTAATTCCTCCCATTACCAGATTAACTTATTCTCACGTCGAAGGTTCTTTGGGCGATACCACACCGGTATCCCCCTTGAGAACTCACGGTCTTGCAGGTATCAGGAGGAAGGCGAAGAGATTTTCAGCATGTGCAGAGCTATTACATGTGTTGGAGACTTTTGGTAACATCAATATATATATTGAATATATAACACGTATATTGGGTTATAATTATAATAATAATAATAATAATAATAATAATAATTATTATTATTATTATTATTATTATTATATGTGTGTGTGTTAAGAAAAAAAAATTACATTGTGTCATTGTTAAGAAAAAATATGATATTTAGAATGTTTTAAACGAGAAAGATATTTCAGTTCATATTTTGGCTTCGGATTTTAAGAATTTTTTTAATTCTTTTAATATATGTATTTAATTTCTCTATTGTGTGATTTATGTTATTATTGTTGTTGAATTATAATTATTAATTGTCATGGAGTAATTATGATTATGTTAAAACTATATGTGATACATGTTTATGTGTTTAATTATTGTATAAATTAGATATACGCATTAGAGGAGTTGAAATTCTACTGAGCGTTGACTCACAACCATACAGTTTTTATTTCAAGGTCGATGAAAATAGATTTGCACTAGGAATTATAAATGAATTTATATTTAATTTATTTTTTGTATTATATCGAAATGCAAATGTATATTTTTGATCCCTTTTGATTTAGTGAATTTGGAAAGGCCTCCTTTAGGTAGCATTTGGGAATTTAAGCTTTGGTATTGGATTTAGAGTGCAAACATATTATGTTTTTCTTTTAAAATTGAATTCATGGTAATTATATCATAATTGTAATTGAATTACAATTGTAATTATATTATAATTGAATTCATGCAAACATGTAATTGCAATTCAAATTATAATTGTAATTGAATTTTTATTTGTAATAATTGTATTTATTATTTACTGTTATAAAATTGTCTCGATAATTAGATAATTATAATTATCGCCGTAACCTAACAAAATTTATTAGATTTTATAAAATAAAATATTGGATACTCAGATTTAGTTTTAATTTCTTTTTAGAGAAACTGTGTGGCGGTCCTGGACAACCGGGCCGTCACATAAATATTCTAAATTAATTGGATGGTAACTTGCATTCTTGTGGCTGCTCTATTATATAGTTGATAAGCAGGCAGATGTCTTGTAATTGTGTTTTGAGTTTACTTGAATCTAATACTTAAAAAAAAATTATTGGAGACATTCTTATCGGAACAAGCAAGAACCCATTCTTAGCAGCTTGTTAATAATACATGCTTTTTCTTAAATTTCTTTGAACCTAGAGAGAGAGGGAGAATGAATCTAGAGAGAGAGAGGTTTGATTTGATGTGGGTATATAAAATAGGAAAAAATATATTTTAAACCCTCTAGGTATTAATATTTTTTTAAATGGTCTCTATCTATTTGAACGTTTCATTTTAAACTCTTTAGGTATCAGCACGTTTTTATTCGGTTCTTCCGTAAAAAAATCTATTAAAATTAATAGAATAGAGGGATAAAACCATTATTTTATATATTTTTCTATTTTTTAATGATTTCTTTTTTCTTTTTTCCCCTACATTTCTTTCTCTCTCTCTCTCCCGTTCAACTCTCTCTCTTCCTCCTCCCTCCCTCCGTCCTTCCATCTCCCTCTTTCTATTCCTCCTTCCCTCTTCCTCTCTCTCTCCCTCCCTCCCTCCCTCTCCCTGCTGGCCCGAACAGGGGTTGGTAACACACCCTTCAACAACAGGTGTTTTCACCCCCCGTAACAAGGGGTGTTACACCCACTGTTTCGAAGGTATTTTCTCCCCCTATTACCCTCTTCAACAGGGGGTGAAAATACCCTCCGTTTCAAGGGATGAAAATAGAAGTATTTTCACCCGCTTCAACAAGGGGTGAACCACCCCTGAATAAGGTGGTGGTTCCACCCCCGAAATAGGGGGTGGCATCCCCTCTTACGGGGGTGGAACCCCCCCAATTGCCGCCCCATAATAGGGTTGGTTTTAGTCGGCGGGAGAGGGAGGAATAGAGAGTCTTGAACGGGAGAGAGAGAGGGATCAAATAGTAAAAGAAAGATAAAAAATGATTAAAAAATATAAAATGACGGTTTTAACTTCAAAATTTTGTTAGTTTGGATGAAATTTCTGACGGAACGATCAAATAAAAATATGCTTATATTTAAAGGGTTTAAAATGAAATATTTAAATATAGAGAGAGACAATTTAGAAAAATGTCGAGTTTAAAATGTAATTTTTCATATAAAATAATGTTAAATTTCTTTGAATAAAATCCAAATATTTTTTCCCGGTAATCGGAATCTTTTGGTTGCATTTAATGATGTTCTTATCCATACAAGAAATAAAAGTTTGGCCGTTTCGATACATATATATTTATATACGACAAGAACCCTCATATAGTATTTGTTATCCAATAACAACCCAAAAAAGAAAGAAAACGAGAACATTAAAAAAAAAAAGTAAAAAAATGAAATACTTAAAGGTAGAGTCTTTACCATTTGGTTGTTACTTAAAACAGTCAAAGGATCAATTATATGCATGCATCAAATTTTGATTTTACAATAAAATTATGGGGAAAATGTATTTTATCTAGTATGGGGTGGGTGTATAGATTGATCTCGAGATTTGTTAAATTAATGACATATTTGGTCATTTAGGTGGCATTTGGTTAGGGCCCGTTTCGTTAGTGTTTCCATTCCATTCCAACCCAACTCAACTAAAAAAATTTGGGTTTGATTTTTGGGAACGTGTTTGGCAAATACAAAATTCAACCCAACCCAATCCAAAAAATAAGAATTGATTCTCAAAATCTTAAAGAAACCAGAAACAAATTTTTTTTTTTTTTTTTCCCCAAAAAACTTAACTCAAAGTTCTCAACTTCCGTCTTCATCCGCCGGCTGACCACCACCATCCGCCGCCGGTCGCCGTCTAGTGACCGTCACCGGCCACCTCCGCCGCCGTCGCCGCCAAAACAAAAAAAAAAATCTTAAAAACAAAAAATAGTTTTAGGATAAAATCGTTACCAAACACGATTCTGTTTTCAGCACAAAACAAAAATTGTCGTTACCAAACGCAATTCTGTTATAAAAAAGAAACAAATTCTCAACCCAACCCATCTCAGTTGGGTTGAGAAAGGTGAGAACACTAACCAAATGCCACCTCAGTGTTCCCACTTTTCTCAACTCAATTAGGATGGGTTAGGTTGGGTTGGATTGAGTTGAGAATTATGTTTCCTTCTGAGAACAAAATTGTGTTTGGTAATGACAAATTATTTTTTTGTGCTGGAAACAAAATTGCGTTTGGTAACGATATTATCCTAGAATTGATTTCATGAACTTACCCTAGAATGAATTCAACCAAACCCTCAAATTCAGCAAAAATCCTCAAATCAAGAACCAACTCTAGAATTGATTTCAAGAAATTTAGCCAAAATCCCCAAAATCAATAATGAACCCTAAATCAAAATCAAGAACCAAACCCTAAATCGATTTCGTGATCGATTTCAGTAACGAAATCAAAATTGAACCATAAACCAAATTCAAGAACCAAACCCTAAATTGATTTGAGCAATGAAAAATATTTAAGTAATGAAATCAAAAATCGAAATCAATTTAATGATTGATTTCTGTAACGAAATCGAAACCCTAAACCAAAATCAAGAACCAAACTCTAAATCGATTTAAGTGATGAAATCGAAATCGAAACTTGTTCGGTTTGAGCTTGTTGTTTTCTTTGTTCTTGCCGGCGATTTCGATCTGTTCAAAGTCGAAATCAATTTGTTCCAATATAGTAATGAAATCGATGGCGATGTCGATGTCGATCTGTTTGAAGACGAAGGCAATTTCGATTTGTTCGAAGACGAGGGCTAGGACAGCGAAGATGATGGCAAAGAGGCCAGGTAGACAGATAAGACGAGTTTGGCGAAGACAAGCTGAAGGTGGACGACGAACGAGGAGGAGTTCGGCGAAGACGAAGAAGACGATAGAAATGGAAGAGGAAAAAAAGAAAAAGAAAACTTTCTTTGTTTTGAGCTTTGACAAAAGTGGAACACGGGACTCATTAACAACTCTAATAATTCTGATCATGTCCTAATCATTGGGTTCAGTTTTTTAGGCACAAAAAAACCAAGTATTCTTTTAACCTCATTTTTTTAGGATTTTGATAATCAATTCTCATTTTTTTTTTATTAGGTTGGATTGAGTTTTGTGTTTGCCAAATACATTTTTAAATATCAATCCCATAATTTTTGGGTTGGGTTAGGTTGGAAAGATTAACCAATCGGGGCCTTAAGTTTCACATTTGTTTTAAACAAAAACTACCAAGTGGACCCAATTATGTGTGTAATTACCAATTGATTCCAGTTGTATAAATTTGAACAAAGAAATCATGTTGTGCATATATTCTGCATGATTTACGAAATTGAAATTTTCTATATTTAAGGTTTACACAAAATCATTCTTCCATCGACCTTCTCACTCTTCGCGTTCCAGGTGAAAAAAAATTAAGTGGTTTTCACAAGTTTTACCACAACCTCCTCTATATAAACCTCTTCTCTCTTTGCATCTCTCCCATCCCCACACTCAAAGCCACCCTACATTCTGCCCTCTATCTAACAACTCACCCCCTATTCCCCCATTCTCTTTGTGCCCTACCCCCAAACATAAACACACACACACACACACACACACACCTGTTACAGTGAAAGTACCAAAAGCTGAACATGTCGGAGGCACCCAAGAACCCATTCAATCCCACCGACGACTATAACGTCGCCGGCAAAAATAAAGAGGCCCTCCGGTTCATCGAAGATGTCACGGCCAACGCCGACGAAATTCAGAGGCGAGTTCTCTCCGAAATCCTAACACGCAATGCCCACGTGGAGTACTTAAAACGACACGGCCTCAACGGGCAAAATGACAGAGAGACTTTCAAGAAGTTGGTGCCGGTGATCACCTACGAGAACATCCAGCCGGACATCAACAGGATCGCCAACGGCGATAAGTCTCCAATCCTTTGCTCGGAGCCCATTTCAGAGTTTTTAACGAGGTGGGTATCTGTTGAAACTCGATTCCATGGCACTTTTTTTCTTTCTGTGTTTTAGTTTTGGATTGAATTACATTTAGTACCCCCCATTCTTTAATGGCATTTGTCACCCCTATACCTTACTTTTTAACCCATTTACCCACAAATCTTGCATGTACCTATTCTGAAGCTTTCGAAGGAGAAATATGGCCTTTGACCTCTCGGAATCCCAAAAATTAGCTCAAGAGTCAAGATTTTTTCTCACACTTATAACTTGACACTATTCTCTTTCATATCTAATGTGGGATAAACCTAACAATCTTGAATCTTCTTCTCACACATTAGGCATTTGGTCAACCAGTTTCTCTCTTTATAATTATTGGGTCAAAGTTATTATAACCTGAACTCTGATACCAGAAGATAATCTTGACCCTCTCTCAACCCAAAAGATGAGGTGAGTCTTTTTCTCACACTTGTATCCTGACCAACAACCCTTTCCACATCCTATGTAGGATAAACCCAATCCAAATAAACTTTAGGGGTCTAAAGTGTAATTTACCAATTCTATTTTTGTCGATTTTGGCTAAATGGCCGTTTTTTTTTGTGTTTTTTGTTTTTTGTCTTTGATCAGTTCTGGTACATCCGGTGGAGAGAGAAAGTTGATGCCCACCATTGAAGAAGAGCTTGGTAGAAGGTCAATGCTCTATAGCCTATTGATGCCAATAATGGACCAATTTGTCCCTGGGCTTGCCGACGGCAAAGGGATGTATTTCCTCTTCGTAAAATCAGAGGACAAAACCATCGGCGGGCTTGTGGCCCGGCCCGTTTTAACCAGCTATTACAAGAGCCCCCATTTCAAAAACAGGCCCTACGACCCATACACAAACTACACAAGCCCAAACCAAACCATTCTCTGCCCGGACTCCTACCAAAGCATGTACTCCCAGTTGCTATGCGGGCTTTGTCTCAACAAGGAAGTCCTCCGGGCAGGAGCGGTTTTCGCTTCGGGCTTTATTCGGGCCATCCGATTCCTCGAAAAACACTGGCCTCTCCTCGTCAACGATATCCGAACCGGAATCCTAAATCCCCAAATAACCGACCCGTCCGTCAAGGAAGCAGTGGCAAAAATACTAAAACCGAACGCAGAATTAGCGGATTTTATCGAGGGCGAATGTGGAAAAGAGTCATGGCAAGGAATTATTACAAGGTTGTGGCCGAATACCAAGTATGTGGATGTTATCGTGACTGGGACAATGTCACAATACATACCCACGCTTGATTATTATAGCAATGGGCTACCGCTCGTGTGTACAATGTATGCTTCGTCGGAGTGCTATTTCGGGCTTAACCTAAGCCCGATTTGTAAGCCAGGGGAGGTTTGTTATACGCTTGTTCCGACAATGGCTTACTTTGAGTTCTTGCCGGTACAAAGAAACAATGTTGTCAAGAATTCGATTAACATGCCCAAGTCTCTAAGTGAGAAGGAACAACAGGAGTTGGTTGATCTTGTTGATGTTAAGCTTGGGCAAGAATATGAGCTTGTTATCACTACTTACGCAGGTAAAAAAATATCTCATTTTACAATCATATGGTGTTAAATAGAGTAACAATTTTAACTCACGTGTCTGTATGGATTTTAAAGTTTGTTATGCATTTTTAATCCTTCAAGTTCCACAATTCTTTCAATCCCATAATTTTTTACAAAAAATGAATTGCGCACGTGAAATTTTGATAAATATATTTTTGTCATTTCATTATTCTGCTAAATTTTCTAAGCCTTTTTCTAACAACGATTTAAATTTTTCTCTCCTATTTTTCTGACAAATTGTCTTTGGGAAAAGATTAAGTTAAAACATCTTAGATTTAGCAAAACTATCAAATGACGAAAATATCCTCACTAAAAAACCACGTGTTGCGCACCATCCAGTGTTCTATCAAAATTATTAATAACGTCTTTGATTTTGCAAAATTTAACAAAT
This sequence comes from Eucommia ulmoides, assembly GCA_016647705.1. NCBI lineage: Eukaryota > Viridiplantae > Streptophyta > Magnoliopsida > Garryales > Eucommiaceae > Eucommia > Eucommia ulmoides. The sequence goes on along the minus strand of CM028326.1, from coordinate 1,723,215 downwards.
ATGAAAGACAAAATGTATAATTTAAAAAATCTCAGAATTCACGCTCATCCAATTTTTTGGGATAAAAACATAATTTCTTAAATTCCAATTATGACTAAAATTTGAAATTATTTTCATTTTGGTCCCTCAACTTTTAAATTTGATAATTTGATTTTGGGAACTTTCCTTTAGGGCTTTATCGATATAGAGTTGGAGACGTGCTCCGGGTGGCCGGATTCAAGAACAAGGGCCCGCAGTTCAACTTCATCTGCCGGAAAAACGTCGTCCTCAGCATCGACTCCGACAAGACAGACGAGGTCGAGCTCCACAACGCTGTCAGGAGCGCCGTGAACCACCTGACGCCGTTCGGCGCTTCTCTCGCCGAATACACCAGCCACGCCGACACATCCACGATCCCCGGCCACTACGTACTCTACTGGGAGCTAAAACTCAACGGGTCGACCCAGATCCCGCCGTCGGCGTTCGAAGACTGCTGCCTCGCCGTGGAGGAGTCGCTGAACAGCGTCTACCGCCAGGGCCGAGTCTCCGACAAGTCGATCGGACCGCTGGAGATCAGGATCGTGGAGGCTGAAACTTTCGACAAGCTGATGGATTACGCCATTAGCATGGGCGCTTCGATTAATCAGTACAAGACACCCCGGTGCGTGAAATTTGCGCCCATTGTTGAGCTGTTGAACTCTAGGGTTGTGTCCAGATGCTTCAGCCCTAAATGCCCTAAATGGGTTCCTGGTCAGAAACAGTGGAACAACATGAACTGAGGAAGAAGATGATGATGACATTGTTGTTGGTCTTTATTTTTTGTGAAAAAAAAAAAAAAAACTGTTTTTTGTGATCGTTAATTTAGTTAGAGATAAGGAAAAGAGATTCGTTGATGAACCCATCAATTGAATGTTTCTTTTGAACAGAGTTTCAGAATTATAGGAAGTTGAAAAAAAAAAAAAAAAAGGAAATCCTCGTTCAAGAAATGCTGTTATTTACACTGTTGGTCCCCAAAGTATTGAATTATTTCGATTTGGTCCCTGATATTAAATTTTGATAAATCAACTAATGGAAGTGAGTGTGCATCTCAAGTGTTGAAAACAAATTAAGTTGTTCATGAACTATTCAACCTCTTCTTGATAATAGCTTATTCGAAACTCACTTATTTAATAAACGAATCAAGTTTAAACTTTTATTTGAACTTGTTGATTAAATAATTAAACAAACACATACGTTACAATTCGGCTCGTTAATGTTCGTAGACAATTTGACTAAATTAAATTTTAAATATTTTACTATAAAAGATAGTAAAATATACTCTTGAATTTCTTTAGCAGTAGAGTGTTGTATATCTAATTGTTATAGAGCTTAATTCAATTAACATTTAACTTTAAAAATAGCCACTTAACCTATATATTTAGTATAATAGATTGATTGAGAAATTTATTATTTAGTCTTCCAAATATAGTAAAATTACAAAAAAAAAAAAAAAATTGACCCAAATAATTAAGTTTATAGTTCTTAAAGAAACTATAGCAAAAAGTCCTCAACAAATGTCCTCTTTGTTTATTTTTATTTACGAATCGTGCTATTAGAATTTATGTATGAATGTTTATTCAATATTTTCATAATAAATTTTGAGTTCACTCAAATTTCACGTTTTGTGTGAATATTTACTCAAAATTTCGAAAAACATTTCAATTCACTCAATATTTCACTCAACAATAAACCACACATTTTGTGTGAATATTTAGTCAATATTTCAGAACAAATATTCAACGTTCACTCAATATTTCAGTGTGAACATTCTCCAAACCATATTCCGATATGAAGGTTCATAAAAAATCCACAAAAACGAAAAAATTAACATAAACGTTCATAGATCTAGAATTCCACACCTCGAAATTTTTAGATTTGGTAAGACTTCGTAGATTTAATAATTTATTACATCTATTCAAAAGGTTTTAATACATACATATGTACATATATATACATATACATATATATCAGATTTGGATTTTTAGATCTGAATAGATGTAATAAATTATTGAATCTACGAAATCTTACCAAATTGTCCTTACCAGATTGTCCATTTGAGGATGAATTAAAAAAAAAATGATTTTTCCCCAAAACGGAAAAGAAAAACACATGCCCCTAACCACAACATCAACGGAAAAGGTGATGTTATTGGTCAACTGTTGTAATTTAGTGACGACTTCATCTAGGTTTGTGCGGCACGATTATGTTCAATGAAGTCAATGGAGAAAGATAAGATCTATAATAAGAGGTCCACATTTCGGTCACTACCCATACCGCCACCTCCCATTGGAACAATGTGACTGATAGAGAGAATAGAGAGAGAAAGAGCGCGCTAGAGAGAGAGAGGGCAGGCGGCTGGGTAGATGGGAGTGGGATTGGGATTTTGTAAATATTTATTCTAATTTATATATATAAGGGTATAAATGTCTGTTCATAAAATTGGTTAACGGTCAAAAACTTTACACTAACAATATTTCACAAAAGGGTTACATTACAATATAATTGTTTAAAATGATTTTTTTTTTCTATATGAACTCTTAATTAAGGGCTATTAAATAAAAACCTCTTGATTATATTTGTAAATATTGATTATTTACAATTTTTATATTTTGATCTGTTAGTAAATTAAATATTTAAATTTGTACGTAAATTTTTGAGAAATAATTATAAATAATTGATTTTATAAAAAATATATTAATTATATAGTTTTTAAACATTAAAATTGAATTAATAAATAATTAAAAAAACTCAAATAAAGTTACGAGCAATTTAATTTTTAAATGAATTAATTTAAATATTTAATAATCGGGTCGACTCGGCTCGTTTATAACACTATCAAAATGTCAAATATGAAGGATGAGAGGACAATTTTAACTTTTTATAGGGAGCTTGATTGAGACGTGATTTGAATTTGCTAAGTGTTGGTGTCTAAAATTGGAAAATATTGCGAGTATGGTCAAGTCAGATTCTACGTGTTCTTTTTATTGAGGTGGAGTATTGAGTTAGAGTCTTGGAGAGTTGGTGAAGTAGAGTCTTCAAGCTTTTTGCAACCATTGATCTTTTTTTTTTCTTTTTTTTTTTTTCTCCCAATGCCGAGCTAAAGTCTAGAAAACTAGTGTCTAGAAAGTGGGTAACTGCACAAAAACCAGTCGGGGTTGTGCCCAACGAAACCCTTCCGACGTGAGAGTAAGAGCTCGGGGGGTAAGGGTTTAATATTACTTTAAATGAAAAAATGAGCATTACCTTGACCATTGAATTGCTTTAGATATTTATAGGAGCTTGGAGCAATTAGTATTACCTAATTGAAGTCCTGTGTCACAACCCGTCCCAGACACCCATCATCCCGGGGCTGGCGTGACTACAACATGACATCACCAAAATCCCAAATAACCTAATATAGATGACAATATACATCCACTGTATAATATATATATCTATTATGGAGGGCATACCCGGCTCGAAGTTTTTCTAACTAAAAGTATTCATCCCTGAACCTTCTTAGGTTCGCCTTTGACAGCTTCTCTCAATCGTCCACATGACTCCATCACATAGCTCTACCTAATACCAGTAGGAGACCGACTCCAAGTTGTTGTACCTACAAGTGTACTGCCTTCTTAGTAAAATATACATTTTTTTAAAATATTAATACGCTCTAAATATTTCCATAATTTAGTATGGATCAAGCACATGTATATAAGAAATGAAAATAAAGCGATATAGATAAGTTTCATCCAAATCCATCTAGTATAAAATCATACCAATCATCATAATAAATAATATCAAATCAACCAATATACGTAAAACACTACATCTCAAACACACACCTCCAATACACACACCTTGGCCAGCCCTAGTGATCGTTTTAACCTCACGATCGGGAGTTGCAACGATACCGTAACATCCGTAGGAATGACTTCCTATGAAATATCCATACCCCTTTTGGGGGAGAAATATAATCCACACCCCTTACGGGGAGAAACATAATACACACCTCTTATGGGGAGAACAACTATGGCATCGTCAAAATCAAATACAGCATCATCGAATCACAACTCAATAAATATCGTCTACTCAACATCATCAAATTACCACGTCTATCTCTTTTCCTCAACACCAACATTTAAATCCAAAAATCATATTTCATACCTTCTTTTAAAGAAAACGTCTAATTTTATCACAATCACTTTTTCCCCCTTTTATTTATAGAAAACCCGACATTTAAAAAAAACAGATATTTTCTATTCTCCTTTAGAAAAACACCATCTGATTTCACCGAAACCAACAAAAAATTATTTTCAACTTCTTTCCGAAAACCATTGAAAACTTCCGAAAAATCCAGTTTACCAACTCACTCAAATACTGCTTGATCCATATCATTTATAAATTCATACAGTTTAAATAATCATATATTTCATCATGTATATTCATAGAAAATAGTTTGGTAAGAAGACAGTACACTCACCTCGATATCCGTTTTGCAAAACTGACACTGACCGTACTCTATCTGGACGCCAGTGCCTGCGAACCTAATAGTGGCAGAGTCTAAATTAATATCTTATCTAAAACATCTTAATCATGCAATGCAGACCCTATATACCGAATCGTTACTAATTTTATGTACAACGTACTTAAAATTAATTAATCGTCACGAAATTATTATGATTTTAGGATTTGTAACACTGACTAATATTTAATTTAACGAGAATTAATACTCAATTGAAGTTTCACTTGTTTTCGAAACGTTTGGCAACCACGGGATGGGTTTTGGATTTTCCTGGGGTGGTTTCTGTAATTTTCCCTCTTTTTTTTTTTCTTTTTTTTTTTCCTTCTTTTTCTTTCTTCTTTTTCATCTTGGTTGCGCCTACTGTTTCTGTTTCTGTTTCAGTTTGCGATCTCCACGACTGACGCCAAAAAACTCTCGCCGCCGACCAAAACTCTCCGCCCCATCAATTCCTCTCTCTCTCTCTCTCTCCGTCAACCTTCACCGCGGGCGATCAACACACACACCCGCAACAGCAGAGCAGAACACACACACATACACACACACTGTCGGATGAACAGGACACACACACACTGACTCGCCGAATGAACAGGACACACACGCACACTCGCCGAAGGGACAACGACGATTACACAGACGCGCACACCAACTGAACAACGAACACATACACAACGACCGATCGACGACGGTCACCTACCACCGGAACAATCGACCACTCCGCCGCCGACGATACACACATACACCGTCTCGCTGTCAACGACCGCCCACCCACAACCGTCGAACGAACAACTAAAGACATACCCACACCCAGACTGGACTAAACGGACGAACCACGCCATGCCCGACCGTACCTCCGACGTCACCGCCGACGAACAACGACGCCTTCTCTCTCTCCCATTTTCTTTTATTTTTCTCTGATTTCCTTCTGTTTTCTTTCTTTTTTTAATCTCTCGATCCTTCTTACATGAATGAATTGCTTATATATGCATGAATTTGATGGTTGCGTTTGATCCTACTTTGCCATGTCAAAACCCCCTTCCGGTTCTCTGCGTTCTAGCTCCCATCGGCTGTCTCTGTGTGCATATACATAATCTCTTATTTACATTTACCACTCCCTGTGTGTATATATATAATCTCCTATTTATATTAACCACCCCTATTTCCTTTAAGTTTTTTATTTAAATCCCCATCCAAGTTTTTAATTTTTCTTAAAATCATAAATTCATCCCTTTATTTCAAATTGAAAATAACACATCCAACCCCATTTTTTCTAAATGTTAAAATGCGGCTGACAAATATACATGCGCGGAAGTTAGGGTCTTAAGGGCCCGATACTCATCTCCACCACTTCTTTTTCTATAATTATAGTATGTATATATAATTGTACTTAAACCCCCTTCATTTTAGTTAAGTTTATGAATTAAAACAAATTTTATTTTAATATTTTTGAAAGTTTACCATTTGGTCCCCTAAGCTTTTAAATTACATCTTTGATTTCAAAATCCTCCCTGCTATTTTCGAAATATTATAAAAATGCAACAAAAACTATTTGTCTTTAAGAAATCGGGGTCTTACATCCTGAGCATGATTAATTAGGAGAAACCTTATGCTTGACCAATTGAATAGTAATTAGGGAGATAACTCTATGGGCCTAGACCTTTAGCCCATCAAACAGGCTCATGGGCCTAATCACTTGGCTCTCAGGAGAGTTACTGCTGAAGACCACAATCCGAGAGGACCTGAGAAGGTGGAGAGGTGCGAAACGGTGCACAGACGAAAAAAAAATAACTGAAATCCTACATATTGCCGACAAGAGGGAAGAGCTTTGGTTGGTCAAAACTGTGAGGATCGCTTTCTCAGTAACCTTTGAGCAGAAGAAGGACGACAGATCTTTGGTTGTTGATAATCACATAGGTCTTCCAAGTGGAGAGTGTCGCCTAGAAATGGGTCGGCAGGATGGCGGTCAGTGTTCCCACATTGGCCCCATCTTTCGGTGACTGCCAGTCCGGGATGGAGAGACAAAACCTCCAATTAACGTATTTCAAGAGGATTCCCATCCAAAGGTTGTCGGCTAGAGATAGCACGGCATGATGGAGGTCATGCGACAAGGATGATGTGGCCACGCCGTACAGGAGGAACGAACACGTGGCTGGGGCACACAGCTGGAGAGATTCGTCCAAAATTACCCTCGTCACTAAGTTCTATGAGTTCATTTAGTAGTATTTAATTTTAATGATCAAATTGAAATATGTTTAAAATTTTGAGGACTTGGATGAAAATATGAAAGCATTAGTCGATTTCAGGAGATGACACGCGGCAGATTCCTGAGAGCTGTCTTTCTCTTTCCTCATTATCGTCATCTCCGTGTTTCCTTCGCTAACACGAATCGTTTCCGCTACAAAAAGCCGTGACCTGAGGAAGTGGATTATCCACTGAACTTGAATTGGAATCCTTTCAGATATTTCTAGGGTTTTTTCGCATAGCAATCATGGGAGGTGGAGCGGCGATGAGGGCAGCATCAAAGGTTGCCGGTCTAGGCTTCGGCAATGGCGGCCTTCGAGGCGTTTCGTCGGATCATCCGATTTCTGCCGTCGCTCGCAGGGCCACTCGTCCTGCCTCGGCGACTGTTTCCACCGCCGAGGACTTGAAGTCGAACGTCTTGGTGTCGTCGCAAAACGGAGATATCGATGGTTCGATGCAGCGGAGGCCGTCTTGGGAGATCGAGGACTGGGAATTCGCCGGAGGAAATGAGGAATTGATCGTAGAGGCCGGTGAACCGATACCGAGGCTCGTCTTTGGTGGCGCTCCAACTCTTGAGGAAGCCAAGGAGGCCACAACTGAACTCGCGGTCGCCCTTGAACAGTAATAATTTTGCCCTAGACATCGATAATTCATGTTTATGCATAGTAAAATCCCCTTCCTGTTTGATTTCGGCATTCAATTTCTCTCTGTATCGATTTGTTTGGATTGAAAATTGATACTGAACTTGATATTGATACTGTCTAATTAGAATTGAACTTCCATTTCCTCGATTTAACTAGTAGAAAGTGAACATGTAACATGAATTTGAGCCCTTTCTTTTGACGCTCCATTCCTCAATGGAGAGTGGAGACATATTTTCAATATATTATGCATTATTGTTCACAAATTAAAGGGTTTTGCACCAACATGTAATATTTGGTAGAGAATTTTGTGCTTGATGATTTTTCTTTCTTTCGAATTGACATTATTGGGTGCTTGTGAACATCATTATTTGTTAGGAAACCAGACCGAGGGAGACAATATTATGAATATATCCTACTTCCATGTTCTAAGATAACATTTCCTCGAGGATGAGGTTCCGAAGAATTAATCTTCAAAACTAACGGCGTGTTGGGTTGGAGGCAATGGAATCACATCCCCATAGAATATGGGGAGACAATATTATGAATATATCCTACTTCGCCGCTGATGCCATATGAGGGGGAATGATATATTGGTTTTCGTATTTGTGATGAATATGATCAGCTACTTGCTCGACCTTAGCTTTTAAATTTAGTGTCTTGCCTCTCTTATATTAGTCATTTATTTATGACAATTCCATATTCAATATGCATAACCAATGTTGATTTATAGTATGGTAATACAAAGCGTTTAATTTCTCGCATTTTTTTTAAAGGATATATCATTCTTCACCTCGTACTTCTGGTAAAGCCGTTTCAAATGATCATTGCTCGCCACTGCTTTCAGACAGTGAAGTATCTGAGAACAAAGCTTGTGTCAAGATTGAGAACACAGTGGCACCTCCCCTGCCTAAACATGCACAACAAGCGTTTAAGCTTCTCAAAGAAAGTACTGCACTTCAGGTCATCATTTTCTCTATTCTCTGTTATATATATATATATATATCCAGTGTAACCTTGGTGGAAGCAGTTGCGGAGCCACTTATAAGGGCCCCAGCGCCCCCCCCAATTTGATAATTTTCAGTTTTACCCTTATATTTATATAAAAAATTAATTAAAACCCTTAAAAATTTTCCTAAACTCCCCTTGATTTATAATTTTTAAAAAAAATTTAGCCCCCGAAAATCAGTTTTCTAGATCCGCAGCTGGCTGGAAGTAATTTTATGCTTCGGAATGTGATTTCATTGTAGACTGTTGTTGCTTCAATTGCCACTGACAAAGTGGTCTGGGATTCCATAATGAAAAACGAAGCAGTTGTGGAGTACTTTCAGTCACAGAAAACCAGTAAGAGTTCTTCCTAAAGCTGACTTAGACGTTCTTCTGACACCCTTTTTTTGACATCATGATTTTAATCTTAAATCTGTTGTAGATGTGGAGCAGCCAAATGAGGAATCTGTGGTTGAATCTAATTTCTCAATCAGACAAACATCAACTACTGAGAGCGTGGATTCATCTGCTTCCAGAAATGGGTTTATGAGTTTTCTGGACAACATTAAACACAGTGTTGTCGACATGATGAGCAGCTTGTCTGGCTATTTTATGCATCTGTTCGGTGGGTCGGATTCTGACAAAGAATATGCCAATGGCAATGGAAGTGGAGGGGCAAGCTTTATGGAGGTCGCAGTGGGTTCATCTCTCGTGGGTCTGGCAATCATGGTGGTTATGGTGGTGGTGCTCAAACGAGGTTAGGGTTTAGGTTAAGACATGAATTTGCCGAAGCTACAGAGGACAAATTGTAAAAGATTTGATTTTTTATTACGACTGAAGCTGTAAGAGTGGATGATATATGCTTGTCTTGGATTTTACTATGTACATGACTTCATATTATTACCCTTTTGTTTAGTGATGAGTCTGTGTGTAAGTTCATATGGTTCTGGTATTTGTTGAATCTTAATGAAGATTTATATTGTGGCAATTTCAGAGTAAATCATTCATTAAAATCATATTTAATAATTCTGCGAAAAAAAAAAAATTATCAAATCTTTCAATAATTATCCAAAGATTTGATAATATTGAAAGGTTTCCGGACCTGAGAGCGCAACTAGATCTGGGTTTTGGCAACAGTTGTGCCACCGAAACCTCTCTCTCTCTAAAGCCTCCCTTTCCCGCTTCATTCCATCGCGAAATTCCCCCGATTCCTTCTCTCTGCAGTCGAGCAATCTGGGTTTGGGTCTTCAATTGTAGGGGTGGGGGTGACGTTGATGGCAGCAGCGTTGGTTAGAGATGAAGGCTCTCGAAGGTTGTCGGTTGGACGCGGCGGTGAGGAAGAGATGAAAGACGGCGACGAAACAAATAAAAGAAGAAAAAGCGAAAAGAAGAAAAAAAGAAGGGTCAATTAAAATAATGTTTTTACATTTAGGTTACGTCTGGGTTAGAGATTTGATAAATCTAAGGGATTTGTGAAATGAAGGAATTTCAAAATCCTGAATTTTAAAATTCCTTTATTTCACAAATCCGTTGTTTGGATAATTGTTTGATTATTTGGATAAAAAAAAATTATCTATTTTTTATCCCACTTTTGAAAAAAAAATCAACAGAAAGAGAAGAACAGACAGTGATTGAAGAACAAATTCAGACGATGAAAAATAGATTGAAGAACAAATTCAGACAATTTCGAGTTCGAAATCGAGATTTCGATTAAGTGGAGGGGGTCGATTTAGTCGTCGTCGTTCGATTTCGATTCAATGGAGGGAGTCGATTCAATCGTCGTCGTTGGTCGCAAAGGGAAGGAGGGCTCGTCGCGAAGCTGCTCGTCGTCGTCGGTGGTGACGAATCAGATGCAAGACTCGTCGTCGTCGGTGGTCACAAAGGGAAGGAGGTCTCGTCGGTGGTGGCGAATCAGATGCAGGGCTCGTCGTCGTCGCGAAGGGAAGGAGGTCTCGTCGGTGGTCGCGAAGGGAAGGAGAGCTCACAGTTCAATCGATTACTCTGTGGTTGCGAAGGCAAGGATCGCACATCGTCTGTGTTCGCGAAGAGAAGAAAGAGATGAGCGCTCACAATTCAATCGAAGAGATTGTGAAATCATCTCCTAGGAAGGAATTGGCAAATGACACCTCTCTCAAAAGTATTTGCAAATCCCTTTTTTTACCCTCTAAAGGATTTGAAAAATCCTCTTTTGACAAATCTTTCCATTCTCCAAACAAGGAATTTGTCAAAAGAAAATTTACAAATTCTCTACCTAAATGAAATCGCTCCTAAAATTTCCTTACCCAAATACAACTTTAAAGTATAAGGTGTATCCCACTTGGTCAAATTTCATCCAAGTTAACGCCAGAAATGTAGAAAGTCAGTAACAAGGAGAATGAAAAAAAATTAATTGGAAGACAACATAAAAAAACACGTCGCGAATAATGTAATTTGCCCAAAATCAAATTCAATTGTTTAAGGTTAAAGCCATAGATGATCAATTGTTTCGTCTTCTTCCTTGCAAAAGACGGACGTTTGATGTATGTCCGGAAAGCCCTTTTGGTTACTATGATTCTGAACTGTAACGGTCTGGTTTTTATCCAAATTCAAACAATCTAGCTTTTCTCAAGAAGTAATTACACGCTGCGGATTCCTGATCGCCGTCTCTCTCTCCTCTCTCATGATCGTCGTCTCCGGTGTCGCTTCGTTAACGACGGGTCGTTTCCGCTACAAAAAGCCGTGACCGGAGGCAGAGGATTCATCTCTCTATTTCTCTCCTTTCAAATACTTCCCTCTCTACCAGGGTTTCTCTTTTGATCAACTATGGGAGTTGGAGCATCGAGGAGGGCAAAGTCCAAGGTTGCTGTCGCCTCCGCCGGACTAGGCATCACCGACGGCGGACTTCGTGGCGTACCAAACACCACCACGTTAGTTTGCTTATTTCTCCCTCTTGAGGAACTTGCATTATTGAACGTTTTGATTCAATTCTCGATTTCTTCAGGATATCTCCGGCGACATTACCTGCGTTTTCCGGTCATTGGTCGCCGCTGCTTTCAAACAGAGAAGTATTTCAGACCGGCGTGCCGGTGCCTAATATTGCTCGACATCCATTGAAGGCCGTTGTTGCTTCGATTGCTTCGGACAAAGCTGTCAGGGATTCCATAATGAAGAACGAGGCGGTCGTAGATTACTTCCAGTCACATAATAAGACCGGTAACAACATATTTGCGCCAATAATATTCACTATTCAAAAATTATTTTTCTAATCATTATTTGTCTTTAAAATAAAAAAATAACCCAGTGTCCTAAAGCTCCCATTTTACGTGGAATTTGGAGAAATATCAAACATTGCTTTGTTAGAGGTTGTTTACATGATGAGAACCAGTGATCTCCAAGTCACACGATTAACTAAAAAAAAATATTAACTAAAAATTATTGGAGATGTTCTAAGAATTAGGGGTAGTCATGGTCCCAAAGGCCCACCCAACCGCCCAACCCGGTAGCTATGTTTTTAGGGGTTGGGCTTGATCTTTAAGACCATGGGCAAGGTTAGGGCTCCAAGATTTAGACCCGCTCATTTTAGGGCTGGATTTGGGCATTGTCATTTTTGTTTAGAGTCACGCAGACCCAACCTGGACAGACAATTATATATATATATATAAGAGATTTACTCTAATATGGTTGATCAAAATCAATATTTGTAATAATTAAATGTATTTTATAATTTTTGTTTACTATTTTAGTGATATTTTTTAAATTATAGGGTCAGATTCACCCTAGGTTCAGGTTTAATAAATTTTTGTAATATCCTATGTAAAGTTTGACCACAGTCTGACCCAACCCATGACCACTCCCTATTCATAGCATCTCCAATAAAAAAAAGTCTAGATTATTGTTATAACAGATAATAAAATTAATCAAATAGGAATTGTTATAAAGTAATTTGTTATAAATCTCTACCTTTGAAGAACCAAATATTCTTTCTTTAATGATACTAGTAATCTCTTAGAATTTATTTTTTAATTGATATCTCTCTATTTTAACTCCATTTCTATGGCGTAAATAGATTTATGTAACCGATCTTATATAAGTGGGATAAAAGCTTAGTTATTGTTATTGTTGTATCTCTCTATTTTAACTAAAAATTAGAATAAAAGGTTTTCTAGGAGTTTCAGTATATATTTTTTTTAAGAACAATGTTAACACATGCGCAAGTAACGGCCTATGAATTTGGGTGTCGAAGACAAAATATTAACTATTGTATTTAAAGACAAATCCAATGAGTGACATATTTTTAGAATAAAAACTATGTAATTACTATATACGAGTTCTTGTACAACAAATTAAGCATTTTGGGCTAAGTTTATTAATTAGAATAGTAATTAATTTTGATTTAATAAACAATATGTACATAAATTACCTAAAAATTTGGTAACCCCATTGATTGGGACCTAAAGCAATTGTTTTGGAGCGCGTTTAATATATAATGTATCTTTTCTTCAGATAAAGACGAAGAACTCCATTTAGATGGTGATGATGAAAGTGGCATGTCAAGTTTTGTGGGTTCAACTCTGGTGGGACTAGCGGTCTTGGTTTTAATAGTGGTGGTGCTTAAACGAGATTAGGATTTAGGGTTTAGGAATCACTGAACCAATTAAAAGGGATACTCTTTGTTTTGGTAGTTCGAGGAGTAGATGTAATATAATTTGCTCTTACGATGAAGTTTGTGTATAGAATATCGCAATATATTTGTGTTTCTTTTATCTCTAAATCATTTGTTGGGCCAAAACAAGGAAAAAAAAAAAATAAAATTGGTAGGAATGTTATATCAAATTTTCGGTACGATTTATATTCGATCATTGTTAGGGAAATTACTAGTTCACGCTTTGTATTTGAGACAACGGCTATGGTAATTCTATGTCTTTTATCTAATACCACGAAGACATTTTGTCAGAAAAAAATAATGATCAAATACCTATTTGTCTTTATCTTTAATAACAAAGTTAAAAACAGTAATAATAACAAAGGCAATTATTATTTTACTCTTACCTCGTAATTGAGTTTTTTTTTCTCTTCATTATCTAATCTCTACCCCATTTGAAGACTCTCCCTTACAACCACCACCATCCCTCTAACCACCTCATCACTGTTCTCGTCCTCGCCGCCGCCGCCGCCGCCGCCTGCCATGCCGTCGTCACCGCTACCATTTTCTTCTTCTCTCTCTCTCATCTCATCTTCCTTTGTTTTTTCTCTCTAATCCAACCCATATCCATCTAAGCTATGGGACCATTTCTTTCTTTGATTTCCATCATTGTCATATGTATTTTAAAAAGGAAATTTATTATTTAGTCTTACAAAAATATAAAAATTATAAAAAATACCTTCAACTATTTTATTAAGTTTTCGGTCCTCAAATTTTTTCTAGAAAATAATCCCTATTCTTTGACCATCATTTTTACCTAATTTACATAAAACGTTATTCTGTGAGATATAACAACATTTTACTAAATGTTCACTCAATATTTCACTTCATTATTTCATTCCGCTCCCAATTCCATCCAATCAAACATGTAGTTAATATTAACTCAATGTTTCACTCATTTAATTAAAAAAAAAAAACTCATGAATGTACACTTCTGTGTAAATGTTCACTCATATTTCAAAATAAATTAAAAACATTGAAAAAAAATTATTATAAATGTACACTTTTGTATGAATGTTCAATTAATATTTTAAAACAAATAAAAAACAAATGTTCACTCAAATTTTTAAGAATAAAAGTTCACTTAAAAATTTAGATCTGGAAATTCTGGATTTGAGAGAGAGAGAGATAGTTCAATCCAACAGAAGAGCCAGAGAATGATCTTTAACCACGAATCTACTCGGAGGTTGAGGATGAGGAAGCAAAAGCACTTGAACGATCCGCTAATGCACGACGATGAACAGGATGAGGCTACGAAATTTCCCAAATCTGAACCAGATCTGGAAAAGAGAAAGAGAGAGAGAGAGAGAGCGACGGTTCAAAGGGGGAGAGAGAAGTAGATAGCGGTGACAAACAACAGCGATGACAACGGCTCTCTTCCGATTACGAAATCAAGACAGTAAAACTCCAGTGGTGATGATGGACAAAATCGCTACGGCAGAACTTCGCCACCAAGCTGTTCCTCATCATCACCACCACCGCTCTCTTCCTCGCCTCCGTCGTTGCACCGCCACCACCACTGCTACGCCACAATTCGTCGCCGTTTGTTCCAATGGCCACCAGATCTGAAAATAGAGAGAATATAAATATTTATTCATTAATTTGGTCAACAGTCAAATAACTATACATTAATAATATTTTTCAAAAAGACTAAACTACAACATAATTATTTAAAAGATTTTTTTTCTAAACTAAATAAGTATTAAAAAAAAACAAAACAAAAAAACTCTTTTTAAAATGCACCACAACTATTTAAAAAAAAATGCTTATCGAAAAAAAAATATTTAAAAAAAATAAAAATACTTTCACATAAAAAGATATAAACCTAGATAGGGTTATCGTGGCCCAGTTTCGGAAAAAGCCCAGACTCGGCCCACGTTAACTAGGGCAACCAAAACTGCTCTCTCTCTCTCTTAAAACCCTATATCAGCATCTCTCTTCAATTCCAGGCCAGCCGCTCCACAACCCTAGCCTCACAACCGCAGAGAGAGAGAGAGAGAGAGAGACAGAGAGATGGGTCGTGTGATCAGAGCACAGCGTAAGGGTGCCGGTTCCGTCTTCAAGTCACACACCCACCACCGTAAGGGTGCCGCCCGCTTCCGCAGTCTCGACTTCGGCGAGCGGAATGGCTACCTCAAGGGTGTGATTACCGATATCATCCACGACCCCGGCCGTGGTGCTCCCTTGGCCAAGGTTACCTTCCGACACCCCTTCCGTTACAAGCACCAGAAGGAGCTCTTCATCGCCGCCGAAGGCATGTACTCTGGTCAGTTCGTGTTCTGCGGCAGAAAAGCCAATCTCATGGTTGGCAACGTGTTGCCTGTCAGATCTATCCCCGAGGGGGCTGTGATTTGCAACGTCGAGCACCATGTCGGAGATCGTGGTGTCTTCGCCAGGGCTTCCGGCGATTATGCCATTGTCATCAGTCACAACCCCGATAATGGAACCTCAAGGTATCTTAGATTATCTTACTTTTCGATCTGATTCATATATGATATATTACTCCCTTCAATCATACTTCTGATTATGAACTTTGATTTTATTAGTTCATTGTATCGATCTAACAAGTAGATAAATCACTGATAGGCGTGTTTTCATGATTTATGTTGTTTAATTCACTAGAGTCAAACCATTATTCACTGATTGTATGTTGTGGTTTGGTTATATATCTGGACATGTTGAATTCAACTGTTGAATTAAAACTTGAATCTGAAATCAGTAGTAATTCGTTTCTAATTCAAAATCTAATCCTCAAGTTAACCCAATTCGGTGTTTTTAATCAATTAAGATGACGATTATGTGAATGTAGTCTATATTGTGAGAATTCTTGGGTCGTGTTTGGTTGTATGATATTGAAGCTTTCAAATTGGAATTTCAAATGAACTAATTTAAATTTGTATTTAAGTGCTACCAAACACTGCCTTGATTCCATTGAACGTGTCTTGTGACTGTTAATATCAGAACCTAATACTTAGGAACTATTCGGTTGTATGGTTTATTTGTTCAAATAATCAATATGTAAGTTTTAGTTTGTAAAATAGGATAATTTAGACAATCAAACAGGCCCTTAATTGTCCTGCCCGTATATGAATTTTTCTTCATGCGTGTTTTCGGTCTTGAGAACGAATTTGTATGGTGTGTTTAAAATTTCATTCTTTGGCCATTTTTAGAATCAAGCTTCCATCTGGATCAAAGAAGATCATTCCGAGCGAATGCAGAGCAATGATTGGACAGGTAGCAGGCGGAGGACGTACTGAGAAACCCCTTCTGAAGGCTGGAAATGCATATCACAAGTACAGGGTGAAGAGGAACAGCTGGCCGGTGGTTCGTGGTGTGGCTATGAATCCAGTTGAGCATCCCCATGGTGGTGGTAACCACCAGCATATTGGTCACGCCAGTACAGTCCGCCGCGATGCCCCACCAGGACAGAAGGTCGGTCTCATTGCTGCCAGGAGGACTGGTCGGCTCCGTGGACAGGCTGCTGCTACCGCTTCCAAGGCCGACAAGGCTTAAGTATTGGAGAAAGAGCATTGATCTGTTTTATCTTGTTTTTCATCAGTTTTTTTATTGTGTTATTTTGAATGTTGAATTGGCACTACTTTTGCAGTGATAAGATTATACTGAGTTTTGTTTGGGACATTAGCGATGTTGTGTTTTAGTGATGTTTTTTGCATTGAAAGTAGTCTGAATTTATCTATCATTATTTCTGCTTGTTTGTGAGTTTGATTTGTTTTGGTTTTCTTAATATACATAAACGTTTTTTGTTAAGAGTAAATGTTGAGAACCAGTCACAATACCACCTCACACCTACCTTTATGTTGATTCTCAACCATCACTTTACATCTCTATGTTTTTTGCTCAGTATATTTATTTTTATTATAAAAAATTATAAAAATGTTTTAAAAATAAATTATTGTTACAAACACGATTTAGTTCTCATAAATCTCCAGAGCTAAAATAGAATTCATATCCTATTTTAATGAGTAGAAGCAGAAAAACATAACCACTCTCTTTCTAAAAATTTTCATTCTATTTTCAGATTTTTATTGGACAAAGCGTTTGGTAATCACTTTCATTTTTTTTTTTCATTCCCATCCAATTCTAAAATAGGAATTGTGTCCATTTTTTTTTAAGATTTAAAAAAAAAAAAAATTGTTTCTAAAAATTCTCATCCCATTCCCAAAAATTAAAGGAGGTTATCGCCGCCGTTCATCCGCCGGCCGCCATCTCCGACAACCGTCGCCGGTCACCTCCGGCATCGCCGGCCGCCCACCGTCCGGCAACTTCCGGCACCACAGGCCACTAGCCGCCCACCGCCGCCGTCCGGCCAAAACAAAAAAAAATATGTTCTCAAAACAAAAAAAAAAAATCTTGATTTTAGGATAAAATCGTTACCAAACGCGATTCTATTCCCAAAGTAAAAAAAAATTATCGTTACCAAATGCAATCCTATTACTAAGAAAGAAATAAAATTCTCATCCCATTCCATCCCATCCCACTGCATGGGATAAGAATAGAAATGGTTACCAAATGGGCCTAAATGTTAATCAAACACCACCTTGATGGGTTCGGCAAAACATCCTGTCATTGTATAAAAAAACTAAGAGCATAAGTTCTAATATTTTGAAATCTAAAATCAAAATGAAAATCAAAATCTCATGTGCATTCTCTTTCTTCGTCTTCTCATGTGCTAGTGTAGGAGCATACGAACTTTAAATGAAAATCAAAATTGATTTCGAAATCTAAAATTGAAATAAAAATCGAAATCGATTTCATGATTTCGAAATCCTAAACCTGTTCGATCACGATCATCGAAACCCTACCTGTTCAATCTGTTCGAAGACGACAGCGAGGCCGACGAAGACAGAGGAGAACGAAGATGAGTTCGGCTAAGACAGAGAAGAACAAGTTCGGCGAAGACGGCGGAGAACAAGTGCGGCGAAGATGGCAGAGGAGAATGGCGAGGAGGAGAAACAAACGACGGCCGACTTGGGGAGGAGAACGGCGAGGAGCAGAGCGATCGGAGAAGAGAAGACGAACGGAAGAAGTCGATCGGAGAAGATAAGACGAACGGAAGAAGTCAATCGTGGATGTCATTAAGATTTAAAATAATTCTCAGCGTGTCCCTATTGTTGAGTTGAGTGTTTTGGGCAAAAAAAAAAGTTTTTTTTGTTTTTTTTTTTTTTTTTTAACTTTTCAAGAATCAATTCTCATTTTTTGGGTTGAGTTGGGTTGAGTTTTGTGTTTGCCAAACGCGTTGTCAAAAATCAAACTCATAATTTTTGGGTTGGATTGGATTGGAATGGAATGGAAACACTAACCAAACGGGGCCTTACTTCTCATGATTTTGTCTCTCTCCAATTCTGTCTTGATGGACTTTAACTGTCCTATTATACTGTAGGAAATTCATCATTCATTTTGTTTCCGGCTTTAAATGACCTTTAATGTTTTTTTTTTGTACAAATGAAAAGACGAAGGGCCTAAAGCCCACGATTGAAAACATCTACTTTCATTTCAGCAAACTGCAACATTCCATCTCCATCGGCAGGTTCTCCAGGTACTTGAGATTGCGTCCTCTATCAGGAACCTTTTGCAGATCATCCACCCAAGCTTTATACCTATGCATCTAAGGGCAATGGTCAATGATCAATGCCACCGCCTTAGCCGAATCTGTCTGAACAACCATGCGTGGAAGATCTCTCTCTACGGCCAACAAGTACCCGGTGTGGATACTCCAACAAGGGATCTCTCAGTAATCCTCCTATGCCACTTTTAGTAGGGTTTCCTCTTGCACTCCCATTCTTATTAAACTTTAGTAAACTTGTAGACGGAAAATAGTCGTTAAAAAGCAAAACCATTTTTGGGATAAAACACTTCCAACATCTCTCTAGTCAGTCTAGAAAAAAAGGATCTTGGGTTATGCCTTCGATCACCTCCTTATTCTTATCCTTACATATCTCCCAAACAACGGCGATAAACCAATAAAAGGAGAAAATGATCTTCATAATTTCATTATAATATGGAAAAATCATCAAATTTTTTTCAAATTCACAAAATGTGTGGATCTAAACTAGTAATATTTAAAAACATTATTGATATGATTTATTTTATTGATATTTCAAAATATTATTTATTTCAAAATGTTATTTTTATTCCTTTTTCTTCATATTAAGAGAAATTATAATAAAATTACTTTTTCTATTTTTTGATTGTATGTTTGTATATATGTGGGTATGTCTATGAAAAGAAAAACTAGAGTTCATTGTCGTTGAGATTGGGGGTGTTTTAGTCATTTAATCCCTTGGTGGGAGTTGAGAGAGGAGCTTAAACCCTTAATGGCGACGGGGGCGGTGGCGTCCTTGGCGGCAGTGGCGCCTAGAGGGATGAAATCACTATCTTCCGGTTTACCGTCTAAACTTCAGGAAGCGACACAGAAGTACTCTCCTCCACCTATCTCTTCATCTCCGGCAAGTTTCTCTTTCTTATTTCTTCCTCTTTCTTGTACAATTACATCTTTCTTGAAATCACTGAGCTTCAATTCATTCTTCTGCATCATAGGCCATTTATCTCATTTTCCTTCCTAAGAATTAATTTTGCGTTTGGATAGAAGGATTTGAAATGATTTGTTCAAAATTTGTCATGCTAACTTGGATCATTTTACATTTTTTTTTCGAGTTTATATATAAAAGGAGTTAGTGCCGTATCGTTTTAGGCTGAAAACTCCTAACATGGTATCAGAGATGGTTTGGGAAGTCTCGTTTTTTTGTCTTGTGAGGCTTCCTTAAGGAATATATATGTAAAAAGAGTTACTGCACTTGATATTATATCGTTTTAGGTTAGAAATCTCCTAACATGGTATCAAAGTTGGTTTGGGAAATCTTGTTTCTTTATCTTATGATGTGTGTTTTTTCTATTATGACATTTGTCTAATCGCATCACGTGCAAAGCGAGATTGCATGTGAAGGTTGGTCTTATAATTCCACATCGAATTTGTGAGATTTTGTTAAATAGTTTTTATATGAAATGAGTTATTCAACTTAATACTATATGGTTGTAGATTAGATTCCAACGGAATCTTATAAATTTTACTTCACGAAAGTTCATGTTAAGAGATTCAAACTTAAAATCATATGGTGTCAAGTAGAACAATTCTTTTGATATATAGACTATTTTGAAAAGAGTCACAAATTCGATGTGAGCTCTAACACCTATTCTTACGTGAAGCTTTGCCTTGCACGTGATGCGATCAAACAACGGGAGAGAAAAGACAAACATTTAAACAATTATCAAAATTTTCACAAATTCGATGTCAGATTCTAAGGCCTCGTTTGGTTAGTGTTTCCAACCAAACCCAATCCAACTTAACCTAAAAATTCTGAGTTTGATTTTTGAGAACGCGTTTGGCAAATACAAAACTCAACCCAACTCAACTCAGAAAATAGGAATTGATTATCAAAATGTTAAGGAAATGAGAAACAAAAAAAACTTGTTTTTTTTTTTTGTGCCCAAAAAACTCAATCCAAAGTTCTCAACTCCTGCCACCATCCGACGACCACCCGTCGCCATTCACCGCCGCTGGTCACCATCCACAGCCGCCGGCCGTCGCCGGCCAAACGCCGCCAAACACAAAAAAAAATTAATTTTAAAATAAAATCGTTACCAAACACAATTCTGTTCTCAGCATAAAACAAAAATTGTCATTACCAAACGCAATTTTGTTCCCAAAATTCTCAACCCAATCCAATACAACTCAATTCAACTCATTCCAGTTGAGTTAAAAAAAGTGAGAACACTAACCAAACGCCACCTAACCGTCCAAACTCGTTTTTAGAACCCTATTTCCATACTTTAATAGAAATACTTAAATTCTTTCATTTTACATCAATCTCTCTCAATGAAGCCCAAAATTTCTAGTAACTTGATGGATCGGTTATATCCTTTGAGTGTGGAAGACTGATCTACACAAACTTCCAAAAACAATGACCCTTCATGTTTCCACAATGCATTTTAGCCACGCAAGAGAATCATGAATCGCGGTTGGTTGCTTCCCACATAGATTTATCACTTTGCACCTGAAGTTTCGGAGAAATCCTACTTTAACCATTATACTTTCAATTTGAACACATTAAATCTTGAAGTATATAAATTGTGTTAAGTCAGTCAAAATCAGTAACTCTGACATTTTTTATGATAAAAATCAATCATGTGTCAAATATGAAATCACTCAAGTAAGTGAATTTTATTATAAAAATGACGAAAAGACTGACTTAACATTATTTGAATACTTCACAATTTAATGGGTTCAATTTTAAAGGATATAGACTAAAGTGGATTTTTTATGAAACTTTAGGGGTACAAAGTGCATTTACCACAATAACGAATCTTGAGGGAAAGTTGTATTTTTGGTTCCTAAAGCATGGGGTTTGTGTTCCTGATATTTTTCAAATTGCACATTTGTTCCCTAAAGTTTCACATTTGTTTCAATCTGGTAAAGTTAAAAGCATTGTTAATGATTTTTTATGAAAATTAGATTATGTCCAGCACATGACTTTTTAATGGAAATATTTTTGTCATTTAATTACTCCACTATACCTAATACGTTTTCCTCTAACATTTTCATAACAACAATTCATTTGAAAAAAAAAATAGAGAAGTCAGTGAAAACTTCGTAGGTTTAATAGATTGATGAAATGACATAAATATCCTCATTAAATCAAGTGTTGAGAATAATTCACTTTTAGTCCAAAATCATTAATAACATTTTGAATTTCGCGGGATTGAAACAATATAAAACTTGAAGGATCAAATATGCAAATTGACAAACTTCAACGTCCATATACACATACACCCTCTAGTAGGGACCAAAAATATAATTTTTCCTAAATCTTGAACAATTATAAAATCAAGGGAAACTTTTTGAAAGGTCCCAAATTCCCAAAATAATTTTCTAAGGACCATTTCATGTGTAAAAAATCACTGTTATAGGACTTCATAAAGTGATGTTTTTATGAGATGAGACTTTTGAGATAAATTTTTTAAAATCAATACATCAAGCGATAAAATTGCAGAACTTGAAAAACAACTGTAAAATTACACAAAGAGTTTATGTGACATCACTAAGTCTGATTTTCTTCAAATAAGCACAACAATTCGATATATTGCAATAACAATTGTGCAAAATTCACACGCTAACAAAAAAAGGAAAAAAAAAATTGTGCAAAATTCACCAAAAATGGCAGAATTTGTATTATTGTCATATCAGTGTCAGATTTGAATTTAGGAAAAATTACCGGTCAATCCCAATTTTAGCGTGAAACTACCAATTAAACCCGTATGTTTGAAAATAAACCAAATAATCATAATCTACAGATTTTTTGATCCATTCAATCCCAAATTTTAAAAAACGCAGAAATTATATGACAAAATCACCCTTGCATGATTTTCATGTTTATAACTTCCTTATTTGAAGGTTTCACACAAAATTATTTTATTTAAATCAAAATAACTTTTATTGTACATATTTTTTTACGATATAATTATATATTTAGATTCGTCTGAATAAAATCTTCAAAATGATATCACATTCAATATTTTTTTTGAATAGTTTCAGATTCGTGTTACATTCAACATGGATGTTACGTGTAACATTATTATTACATGGATGTTACATATAATATTACTATTACACCATGTTACATGTAACATTCACACTCGTGACAATATTCGATTCAACATAGATAATGTTACATTTCACATGCAATATGTTCTTTATGTTTGGAATGTAACATTATCTGTATTGTCTGTAACATTTCCTATTTACTGTCAACACAGATACCATCTTTTGCATGATAGTGTAATATTATCTGTGTTAAATCGTATTTCATGTAGATGTTACATGTAACATCTTATGATTCGTACAAAACTAAAAAAACTGGAAGCACCCATGTGAAATGTAATATGAATGTGAAAACTGAAAATTAATGGAAAAAAATAGTGAATTTAATATAATTTTGTGTGTGGAACGTAACATTGCCTAATTTGCCTGTAACATTTTTTATTTACTATCAACATAAATATCCTATTTTGCGTGGAAATGTAATATTATCTGTATTGAATCGTATTTCATGTATATATTACATATAACATCTTATAATTCGTAGGAAACTAAAAAATCTGTAAGTACTCATGTGGAATGTAACATGAATGTAAAAATTAAAAACTAATTAAAAAATAGTGAATTTGATATTATTTTGAAGATCTTGTTTAGACAAATCTAAATGTATAATTATATTGTAAAAAGAAAACGTACAACAATAATTATTTTCATTTTAATAAATGATTATCTATTACATAAATTAGCTCCGCAATATGGGGATGTATTATGTAGGCACAATAATTAGGGGCATTTTCATCACATAAATGGTAAAAAGATCGCTCAGTTGATGACAAAAATGGTGGATGTAATCGGTAGTTTTCAACTATTTCTGGAATCTCCGATAAGCGCACTTTGAATTTAAGTGTCTCTCTGTTTTTGGTATGATTTGATTTTTTTGGTACTTTTGTCCCGGGGGAGTTGTGTCCACATGCATAATATGGATGTGTGTATAGAAAAACAGACAAGTCATTATAGAAAAACAGACAAGTCATTATAGAAAATTATTGTTAATAAAACAGGTGGATGATGAATTGGGCAATTGGGGGGGTGGGGGGTCATGTTAAGGTACTGGGCTGTCTGATTTGCCTTCTCCCTCAGGCAATTCAACAACATATTTATTCTTTGAAAGGAATTTAACGGTTGATATTTTGGAATCAGACATGTTTTTGCTTGGATTGGAATTGATTTCGAAGTTGTGGTTCATACAATTTGTGATGCGTCTTCGTTTTTTTCCTTCCATTTGGTCCAATTGAAATGTCAAGGAAGCTTTTGTGTTTAATTTTTGGATTAGGTTTGATTTCGGTGTTTGTTTAGGTGGCGTTTGGTAACCATTTTTGTTCCCATCCCAACAGTGAAATGAGAATGAGATGGGATGGGATGAAAATTTTGTTTCCTTCTAGGGAGTAGAATCGCGTTTGGTAACAATAATTTTTTTTTTTGAGAACAAAATGTAACGATTTTATCCTAAAATAAAAAATAAAAAATAAATTGTTTTGAGAACATTTTTTTTTTGGCCAGCCGGCGGTGGTGGCGGCTGACGGTGGTTGACGGCAGATGAACAGTGGCGGTGGTTTTTGGGAATGGGATGGGAATAACGAGAAATAATTTTTTTTTTGTTTTTCATTTCTTAAGAAAAAAGTGGATACAATTCTCAAATAGAAATGGAATGGAAACGGGAACAAAAATTACCAAACACTATTCCCAAACAGAAATCCCAAAAATCTGGAAATAGGATAAGAATTTCTGAGATGGAAACAGTTACCAAACGGGGCCTTTTTGTTCTCTGATTTTTGTTTCTGTTATTAGAAACTCAGAGAACAAAAAAATGAGAACAATTTTCATCTGTTCTATTTTTTTATCTTTTTTTTTTTTTTTTTTTTTTTCACACTCTGGTATTTGATTTTTTCCTCATTGTTTCAAATTTTTTCCCCGAAATTCTTTGATTTGAAATAATAAACAAACGGGATCAATGTTTATATAGTTTGTTTGTGTTGAAAATTAGTTAACACCTACCGTTGGTTCGATCAAAGGAGTAAAAGGTGAATTTTGTTAATGAGGAGCCCGATGTGTCCTATCCAGTGAGCAGTCGTCGATGGAATGTCTACGCTGTAACTTGCATAAAGATTCATTGGGGGTGTGCCTAACAAAGTCATTCTAATATGAGAGTAAGAGTTCTAGAAAAAATTTAAGAGTTCTAGGACTAAAATTCATATACGAAATCAGGTCGGTCCACGGTACCCCAGAGCTAGGTGGCAGCTCTTGATACGCACTTGTCGTCATGAAGACTTATCACTCATCATGGTCAGAAATTTGTAGTAAAAAAATTGGGAACAAAATAAAAATTATTTTTATTTTTTGCTACCATATTTCTCTCTTTGATTTCAATTTTTTATGAAAAAAAGAAGAAGAAAATATTAGTAGATTGATCTTGAAACTAGTCAATTATAATTTTTTATTGTTAGTATTTTTCGGTCTTTTGAATAAACTTTTGGTCATTTAATTAACATCAATTAGATTAATTTATTAAATTAATATTAATTAGATATGAAATTTGGAATTTTTTTTTATATCCACGAGTATCCACATACCCATACAGGGTATAAGACTAATCTTTTTTGGGGTATGTGATTACTCCTACCAATAAATATTTTTTCGCAGGCTCAAACTCCTGATTTTGCGGAGATCCCTCAACTGTTTTAACTCAAGCGGATTTTACCACTTGAGCCACATATTGTTGGTTGAAATTTGGATTTGTTATCAACTAAAAACTAAAAAATTAAATTAAAAATAAATGTGTGAGTACTAAAACATAAATTGGTCCATAATGAAAGGATAAATAATAGGGTTAATTACACTTTACTCCCTTGTAATTTGGCTAATTTGTACTTACTCCCTGTGGTTTGAAAATCGTCACTTACCCCCCTGTGGTCAGATTTTCAAACCACTTACCCTGATGTAGGGGGTAAGTGCAACAAATATCTCACCACAGGGGGTAAGTGACTATTTTCAAACTATAAGGAGTAAAGTAAAAATTAGTCAAACTACAAGTGGATAAAGTGTAATTAATCCTAAATAATAATTTGCAAGTTGTGTGACCCAAAAATTGATACGCCACCTCATCGTTGTCTACACGTCCGTCAACGTTTACTTTTTTTATATAAATTAAGAAAATCAAAAATAAAAAAATATCACACAATCCTAAAGATAATGATGATTTGGTCGGACGTGATAATCAACATGTCAAAGTTATTTTTTTTTTTTAAAAACAAAATAGAAATATTAGTAAATTTTTACTAACGTGTGTATATATATATATATATATATATATATATATATATATATATATATATATATACACACACACACATTTAGGTAGGAAGAAAGTTCACGTGCCAAAGCACGAGAGTTCGAACACAACCATTGATACTAAGGTGCAACGCCCGTGAGCCTAAGCCGGACTCAAGGGTGCTCAAGGATCTAGTCCATGTCCCAGGAAAAATATTGAGAAAATCCTTGCTATCGACCACGATCCTTGGGTCACCCGATAAATAAGTTCGAATCTATATGTAAATGGACCATCCTCGGATATTCTAAGGATGTCCCAAATTTCGTTTGCTTCTCAGACTTTGACCTATACTCAGGAACAGTTACTAAATCCCGCTATATAAGGAATTAGGATCATGAACCTATGTAACGGCCATGATCCCCCTCAAACTGATGAATCTCACTGCCACTAGTGAGGATTGGTCTGGATTCTTGGAAAGATTTTCAATTAAGTCTTCATCCGCCTATAAATACTAAGAGGTGTTATTAGGGCAAGGTACGCACTATTTTTCTAACCATTACTTTGTCAAACTCATACTAGAAAAAATTACTGATTTTCACACAGAAAATACAATACCGCCAACTCACCCCGCGTCTGTATTGTTTTACAGGAACGTAATAGTTGGAAGGACATATTCCAAATCAAAATTGGCTCTATCTAATCAATTAATTTTGAACCTCTTCAATTACTCAATTTATTAACAACAATTTGAGGTATGACATATTTTTCAATTAAAAAAAAAAAGGTAATTAAATAATCAATACCTAACCATACCTACACTAAAATATTGAGAATAAAAAAATCATCCTAGGTTGTCATATAATTTAAAAAAATTACACAAATATAGTATTGTTATTTATGATTGAAAGAGATATTAGTTTCATCAGTAAAAAGAAATGTTTCATATTTTTATCAATTAATGTTTGATTTTTTGGAGAGTACTTTAAAAATTAAATTTTAAATTTAATTATGAATATATTAAGCAGGTGTAAAAAAATGTATCAGATCATCTGGTGAAACGAAAGCAAAGATTTGATGGAAAAATACGTAACAACTAACACCATAACTGCCATGCCCACAATTATTAATCCTCTCTCAATTATAAATACCCCCCCAACCCCCCTTCTCTCTCCCCCTCCCCCCTTCTCTCTCTCACACACACCATGAAGTCTTTCTTTGAATTCGTGGCGAGCTGCAGCTGCGGTCGCGCAACCCGCCGGCCGGGGGACACACGTTCACTAGTGCCATCTGCTGCAGAAGGCACTCGCCGGTACCTTCACAGGCGACGACGTGGTAATTCGGATGCGATTAGGTCCGGAGGAGGCTCGGTTACCGATTGGCGGCCCTCTCTCCGCGCCATCTCCGAAGATCAGGTCATGCCGGAACGGAAAGAACTGTCGGCGGTCGAAAAATCTCAGAGAAACGTCAAGAGGAAAGCCGATCCCAAATCCGGAACCTCCGCCTGCAACTACGGCAACGGCTATGGGTAATTTTCCGATCCGAACAGTTCGGAATTTTTTTTCCAATTTAGAATATTTTCACACATTAAATTAAGCATGTTTTCCAAATTAATCCGAAATTTATGTATTTTTTAAAAAATTGAAAATAGTGTGATAATTCTTTTTTTTTCCTCTGGTGCATAAATTTTCAGGCGATCTCAATTTCCGGCGATCATGCCAGTATTTTCTCCAACTCCGTTTCTATTTTGAGGTGGATTCACTCGATCTTGGTTCATATCAGTTTACGCGCATCTCCACTAATCAACTCTCTGGACAGTTTTAAAAACGTATTTTCCCTCATCAATCTGGTGGATTCAAGATTCAATTCAAAACGTAATTTTTAAAGTGGTCCCCAAGAGCCTACAACTCTGTTATGTGTTTATATCTTATAGATTCTGTGTGTATATGTATAGATTAGCTTGTTTTTGGAATATGTATTTCAAATAAAAAAATTTAATTTAAACGAGAGAGTTGTGAATTTTTCCTTTTTTCGCCCCATATTCACACAAATTTTATCATCATATTATAATTTTTTTAAAATTAATTTGTAATTCTATAATCGATGGTGACTATGGTGGACTTTGGTTAGTGTTTCCATTTTTCTCAACTCATCTGAGATGGGTTGGGTTGAGAATTTTATTTCTTTTTGGGAACATAATTAATTTTGGTAACGACATAATTTTATTTTGTGCTGAAAACAAAATCGCGTTTGATAACGCATAAATTTGTTTTCTTCTGGAAACAGAATTGCATTTGATAACGAATTATTCTGAAATTGTTTCCACAATAATTTTTTTTAAGGTAAAAGGAGAATTAAATTAAAAAGGGAATTAAATACCCATCGAGAGATACAAATAATAGATACAAGTATAATCAATTCAATCGATGAATATCTATCTCTAACAAAATAAGAAAAATTAAAAGTGCTAACAATAGCAACCACAGCAAAAAGGAACCATAAAAGTCTAACACCTGACTACACTAATGCCAACAACAGCATTAGGGATGCAGCCAGAAGAATTGAACCATCAGCATCAGTAGCCACCCCCAACAGCCAAAGCATCAACAAACACCTAAACCAACAACAGCAGACAGTAACAACAACGGCAAGGGCAACGACCAACACCATCATTAGTAGGAGATTCCCATGCATGTTAGGGTCATGAAAACTTAGGTTGGAGAGTAGAAACCCAACAAGGGAACACAAGGTTTCTCTTTATGGTATTCAGTTAGGTCCTGAAACAGACATAACTCGCACTATGAGCATCAAAATTCAGCAGCCTCCATCATCACTGCAGATTCATCACGAACCTTTGGCTTGCTTCCTAGTTCATTCCTAATTCATCTGAAAAATCCGTTCATCTGAAAAAATGCAAAGAATTAAAAGTAGCAGAAACAACAGAAATCCATACAAACAAGCTGAAAATTCAAGCTCATCTGGAAAAATATAAAAAATCTCAAAAATAAAAAATGTTTTATGAAGCAATCTCAAACCGAAATCAGTTCAACGAAATCGATGAAATCAAACAACGAAATCCATGAAATCTTCACGAAATTGACGAAATGAATATCCTGGACAAAATCGAGCAACGAAATCAATTTCATTTAAAAAATGGATTTCGTGAACCCTAAACCTAAATCGATTTTGTGAAGATTCGGACATGGATTTCAGAACTAGGGTTTCGATTTTGGGCCTAGAGAAACAAAAGGGGGAGAGAGAGAACTTACCAAATGACAATGGCGACAGCGTGAAGTAAAGACGACGACCATGAAGCCAAGAGAGGAGGAGGAGACGAAGACGGCGACAGCGATGGCGAGAAAACGAAGACAGTGATGCCTATGGCGGGAAGACAAAAATGATGACGATGGGAGTTGGAGCGACGAAGACAACAATGGAGGAGGAGGAGGATGGAGCGACGAAGACGATGGCGACGGGGAGCTTCAGATGATGAGAATTGAAAGAGAGAATTGATTCTCTCATTAAAGTTTAATTTAACGGCCATGATCCCCCTCAAACCGATAAATCTCGCTGCCACTAGTGGGGATTGGTCTAGATTCTCGGAAATATTTGCAAATAAGTCTTCATCCGCCTATAAATACTAAGAGGTGTTATTAGGGCAAGGTACACTTTTTTTCTAGCTATTACTCTGTCAAACTCATACTAGAAAAAATTACTGATTTTCACACAGAAAATACAATACCACCAAACTCACTCCGCGTGTGCATTGTTTCGCAGGAACCTAAGAGTTGGAAGGACATATTCCAAATCAAAATTGACTCTATCTAATCAATTAATTTTGAACCTCTTTAAGTACTTTTAATTACAGAAAATATCCAATTTATTAACAACAATTCAACAATTGGAGGTATGACATATTTTTCAATTAAAAAAAAAGGTAATTAAATAATCAATACCTAACTATACTTACACTAAAATATTGAGAATAAAAAAATCTTCCTAGGTTGTCATATAATTTTAAAAAATTATACAAATAGTGTTCTTATTTACGAGTGAAAATGATACTCAAGAGGTGTTAGTTTAGTCAGTAAAAGAAGATATTTCATATCTTTGTCAACTAATATTTGATTTTTTTTAGAAAATACTTTAAAAATTAAATTTTAAATTTAATTATGAATATATTAAGCCAGTGTAAAAAAATACGTCATTAAGATCGAAAGCAAAGATTTGATGGAAAAATACGTAACAACTAACACCCTAACTGCCATGCCCACAATTATTAATCCTCTCTCAATAATAAATACCCCTCCAAACCCCCCTCTCTCTCCCCCTCCCCCCTTCTCTCTCTTCTCACACACAAACACACACCATGAAGTCTTTCTTTGAATTCGTGGCGAGCTGCAGCTGCGGTCGCGCAACCCGCCGGCCGGGGGATACACGTTCACTAGTGCCATCTGCTGCAGAAGGCACTCGCCGGTACCTTCACAGGCGACGACGCGGTAATTCGGATGCGATTAGGTCCGGAAGAGGCTCGGTTACCGATTGGCGGCCCTCTCTCCGCGCCATCTCCGAAGATCAGGTCATGCCGGAACGGAAAGAACTGTCGGCGGTCGGAAAATCTCAGAGAAACGTCAAGAGGAAAGCCGATCCCAAATCCAGAACCTCCGCCCGCAACTACGGCAACGGCAATGGGTAATTTTCCGATCCTAACAGTTCGGAATTTTTTTTTTCCGATTTAGAATATTTTCACACATTAAATTAAGCATGTTTTCCAAATTAATCCGAAATTTATGTATTTTTTTAAAAATTGAAAATAGTGTGATAATTCTTTTTTTTTTTTTCTTTGGTGCATAAATTTTCAGGCGATCTCAATTTCCGGCGATCATGCCAGCATTTTCTCCAACTCCGTTTCTATTTTGAGGTGGATTCACTCCATCTTTTGTTCATATCAGTGCGTATCTCGACTAATCAACCCTGCGGTTTTAAAAATATATTTTTCCTCATCAATATGGTGGATTTAAGATTAAATTCAAAATTTAATTTTTAAAGTGGTCCCAATAGCCTACAACTTTGTTATGTGTGTATATCTTATAGATTCTGTGTGTATATGTTATAGATTAGCTTGTTTTTGGAATATGTATATCAAATAAAAAATTTAATTTAAACGAGAGAGTTGCGAAATTTTCCTTTTTTCGCCCCATATTCACACAAATTTTATCATCATATTATAATTTTTTTAAAAAAATTAATTTGTAATTCTATAATTGATGGTGACTACGGTGGCCTTTGGTTAGTGTTTCCACTTTTCTCAACTCACTCGGACTGAGTTGGGTTGAGAATTTTGTTTCCTTCTGAGAACAAAATTATTTTTGATAACGACATAATTTTATTTTGTGTTGGGAACAAAATCGCATTTGATAATGCATGATTCTGTTTCTCTCTGGAAACAGAATTGTATTTGATAATGAATTATTCTGAAATTGTTTCCACAACAATTTTATTTTAAAGTAAAAGGAGAATTGAATTAAAAAGGGAATTAAAAAACTATCGAGAGATACAAGTAATACATACAAGTATAATTAATCCAATCGATGACTATCTATCTCTAACAAAATGAGAAAAATTAAAAATACTAACAATAGCAACCACAGCAAAAAGGAACCATAAAAGTCTGACTCCTGACTACACTAATGCCAACAACAACATTGGGGATGCAGCCAGAAGAATTGAACCATCAGCATCAACAGCCATCTCCAACAGACAACAACAACAACAGCAAGGGCAACGACCAACACTCATTAGTAGGAGATACCTGTGCATGTTAGGGTCATCAAAACTTAGGTTGGAGAGTAGAAACCCAACGAGGGAATGCAAGGTTTCTCTTTATGGTATTCAATTAGGTCCTGAAACAGACATAACTTGGGCTCTCAGCATCAAAATTCAGCAACCTCCATCATCACTGCAGATTCATCAGGAACCTCTAGCTTGCTTCCTAATTCATCTGAAAAAATGCAAAGAATCAAGAGCAGCAGAAACAACAGAAATCCATACAAACAAGCTGAAAATTCGAGTTCATCAGAAAAAATATCAAAAATCTCAAAAATAAAAAATGTTTTATGAAGAAATCTCAAACCGAAATCAGTTCAACGAAATCGATGAAATCAAACAACGAAATCCATGAAATCTTCACAAAATTGACGAAATCAATATCCTGAACGAAATCGAGCAACGAAATCGATTTCGTTCAAAAAATGGATTTCGTGAACCCTAAACCTAAATCGATTTTGTGAAGATTCGGACATGAATTTCGGAACTGTTGTGCGAAAGCGTGTCGGGTGGACCCAACACAGAACAAATATTATGGGAGATGAAAAGAAAACACACACACAAACAAGAACACAAGTTTTAACGAGGTTCGGCAATTTCGCCTACTCCTCGGGAGCAACTATGGAACTTCTTTATTTGACAATAAAATACAAATAAAGAATACAAAACAAGGTCTTAAAACAACTTAAGACACTTGTGCAAAAATTCACTCAATTGTAGCTATTGAGGAATTGAACTCTCACTAACTTCCCGTTCTACAATTGTGAGATAATTTTTCTTCAAAGCTCATGGTCTCAATTTATAGGGAATGTTTGAGGCTCATAATTTAATGTGACCAAGATCCTTAAAACCTTCAACAATTGAGGCAGCCGCAATATTGGAACTAATTTTAAATAACTCCATCTACCATTTTTGACCCATTTTTCTTCTTCCCTTTCATACCAAACAAATGTGTGAAAAATCTATTCACACCATGAAAAATGTTAGCCCAATTTTGTTGACAATCAAGCCAACAACCAACAATCTCCACCTTGGCGAGATTTTCAAATGCCACCATCACCATAACGTTAATATGAATTCTCATACTACACCTCCAATAAAACCAATAGTTGCTCCTCCAAAAATCATACTTATGTATGAACAATATTGGCCAAGTTTAGGCAGTGAAGAAACTTGGCGCTTCCAACGACTTTCGTCAACATATCTGCAGGATTATCGACTGTCCCAATCTTCGTAAGAAGAATAACACCTGCATCAACAATTTCTCGAACAAAGTGGAATCGAACATCAATGTGTTTGGTCCGAGCATGATGAACTTGGTTCTTCGCTAGATGTATTGCGCTTTGACTGTCGCAACATATCTCCACCTGTTTCTAATGAAGACCCAAGTCTGAAATCAGTCCATGTAACCAAATGGCTTCCTTCATGGCTTCTCCAGCAGCCATGTATTCAGCCTCCGTGGTAGACAATGCTACAGTGGACTGCAAAGTAGACCTCCAACTGACTGGACCACTAGCCATGGTAAATAAATACCCGGTAGTAGACCATCGCTTATCCAAATCACCAGCGTAGTCTGAATCCACATATCCAATGAGAAATCTTTCGACTTCCATTTGATTTCTCACAAATTTCAAACCCACATCCTCAGTACCTTTGATATACTTCAAAATCCATTTTGCAGCTTCCCAATGCTTCTTTCCTGGATCATGCATGTATCTGCTAACCATACTAACAGCTTGAGAAATATCAGGTCTTGTGCATACGATTGCGTACATAAGGCTTCCAATCAAACTTGCATACGGTACTTGAGCCATATACATTATTTCTTCATTTGTACTCAGTGACAGTTCCGCACTTAATTTAAAGTGAGGAGCTAAAGGTGTACTAACCGGTTTGGTATTTTCATCTATACCAAATCAATTTAGTACATTTTTCAAATATTGTTTCTGTGTCAGCCACACAGTCCCAGCCGTTCTGTCACGAGTAATTTCCATACCCAAAATTTTCTTGGCTTCGCCAAGATCCTTCATTTCGAATTCCTTCCGAAGTTGGGCTTTCAACTTCTCAATCTCCACCAAACTCTTAGATGCGATTAATATATCATCAACATATAAGAGCAAATAAATGAAGGTACCATTTTTCAATTTACGGAAGTACACACAATGATCGTATTGACTTCGCGTAAAGTTATGTACCTTCATAAATTTGTCAAATCTCAAATACCACTGTCGTGGAGATTGCTTCAAACCATACAGGGACCTCTGCAACTTGCACACCATTTGTTCTTTGCCAGCAGCTTTGAAACCATCAGGTTGCGACATATAAATTTCCTCATCCAAATCTCTATGTAGAAAAGCAGTTTTCACATCAAACTGCGCCAACTCCAAGCCAAATTGTGCGACCATGGCAAGTAAAATTCGAATGGAGGAATGCTTTACTACCGGTGAAAAGACTTCATTGTAGTCAATCCCTTCCTTTTGAGCATACCCCTTTGCAACCAGTCTTGCCTTGAATCTCACACTATTTTTCCCATGAGAGTCCTCCTTCTTTGCATATACTCATTTACACCCAATTGTTTTTTTTCTTTTTGGTAACTCTACGAGTTCCCAAGTCATATTCTTATGGAGAGAATCCAATTCTTCATTCATGGCCTTATTTCATTCCACACTTTCAGAATTTTGCACAGCTTCTTTATATGTGGTTGGAATATCTTCACTGACAATTGGTAGGGCATAAGCAATCATATCCGCAAACTTGGCTGGTTTTCGAATTGTTCTTTTTGGTTTGCTAGCTGCTATCGATTCTTCAATTTGTGGAGGCCTTTGAGGAGAAGGCTCCACCTCAATTCTATCTTCCGTATCCCCGTCATTTTCATCATCTGAAGAAGTGTCTTTTGAAGGAGAATCTACTGGACTTTGAATCTCCACCTGCTGCACTAGACTGCCTTTTTTATTCTCTTCATTAGACACTTTCTTTTTCATAAATTTACTTTCATCGAAAGTAACATCCCTGCTCAAGATCATTTTCTTCAATGCAGGGCACCATAATCTGAACCCTTTCACTCCACTGCTGAAGCCCAGAAATATGGCCTCCTTTGCCCTTGGATCAAGTTTGCTATCTTCGGTCACGTGAAAGAACGCCGAGCAACCGAAGATACGCAAAGAATCATAATCTGATGCAGGTGATCCTGACCACACTTCAATAGGAGTTTTTCCATCAATTGCAGTAGAAGGTAGACGGTTAATTAGATAACATGCATAAGTAACCGCTTCTGCCCAAAAACTCTTCGTCAAACCGGAATTGGATAGCATGCACCTTACTTTTTCAAGTAAAGTCCGATTCATACGTTTCGCTACACCATTCTGTTGTGGAGTCTTTTTCACAGAAAAATGTCTCACTATTCCTTCTTGTTTGCACAAGGAATAAAATGGATCGGACGTGTATTCACCGCCGTTGTCCGATCTCAACACCTTGATCTTCCTTCCGGTTTGATTCTCCACCCTCTTCTTCCAAGCCAAGAAGATCTCTAGGACTTGATACTTATGTTTTATAGTATACACCCAGAGTTTTCTTGAGAAGTCATCTACAAATGTAACAAACCAGTGCCTTCCACTCAAAGATGCAGTCTTCGTTGGACCCCAAACATCAGTATGCACATAGTCTAGGATCCCTTTTGTTTTGTGGATGGCCGTGCCACATTTAACTCTGGTTTGCTTGCCCAGCACACAGTGCTCACAGAAGTCCATCTTACAAGTCTTGGCACCCTTCAAAAGACCCTGCTTTACTAGGCCTTGCATGGCCTTCTCTCCAGCATGCCCAAGCCTCATATGCCAAAGCTGGGTTGTATCAATAGCAGTTTCTACGGTGGCAGCTCCACCGATAACAGTCTTTCCTTGTAAGAAATACAAATTATTTCTCCTTAGGCCTTTCAAGACAACCATAGCACCTCGTGTGACTTTCAACGATCCAGCTTCCATGATGACTTTGAAACCATTTGATTCCAAAGCACCCAAAGAAATTAGATTCCTTTTCAAATCTGATACATACCAGACATTGGTCAGATCCCTCGTGGTTCCGTCGTGCAGCTTCAATCGGATCACGCCAACCCCTTTCCTTTCACACGTATGATAATTTCCCATAAGAACTGATCCACCACTACCGAGATCTAAACTGGTGAAACAATCCGTATCAGGACACATATGATAGGAGCACGCGGAGTCAAGAATCCACTCGTCTGAGCCAACTCTAGCTGTAGTAGCCAGAGCAAAATTTGAATCATCATCTTCAATTTGGGCCACGTTTGCATTTGTATTACCCCTGTTTTTTAGCTTGGGGCAATCCTTCTTCCAACGATCCTTTTCACGGAAAAAAACACATTCATCCTTTGCCGGAATCTTCCTGCCATTTGATAAAACTCCTCTCGACTTGGAACGAGAGTTGTTTCTACCTTTGTTGTGCTTTTTGGTCTCCCATCTGCCCTTCATCATCAAAGTAGTAGATGTATCAGTTTGAGACACCTTGTCACGTCTACGAACTTCGTTATTCATCAACGCGTCTGATACATCCTTGAATTTCATCGAGTCTTTTCCGTAGATCAAAGTGGTTGCCAAGTGTTCGTATGAATCCGGTAAAGAATTCAACAACACAAGGGCTTTGTCCTCATCCTTGATCTCTTCATCCAGGTTCAATAGATCGGCAATCAACTTGTTGAAGTCATTCAAATGATCCATCATAGATGTACCTTCTTGGTATTAAAATCGAAAAAGCTTTCGCTTCAGATACAACCGATTCTCAATACTCTTTGTCATGTACTTTTCTTCAAGTACCCTCCATAAGTCCTTCGCCATCGTCTCTCTCATTACAAAGTATTTGACGTTCTTTGCAAGACAGAGACGAATAGAACTGCACGCCATTTTGTTGATCTTCAACCACTCTGCTTTTTCCATAAAATCTGGTTTTTCCTCCAAGGTTATTTCCAAACCCTGTTGCACCAGCATATCCATCATCTCACATTGCCACATGCCAAAACTGTTTGTTCCATCAAATTTTTCAATATCAAATTTGCCATTTGATATTGACAGTTTTGTTTGTAAACTGGAAGAGGTTGATGGCGATTCAATCTCCTCCGTTTTCGATTCGATCTCCGCCATAATCCCAAGTTCTCAACCGTGGCTCCGATACCACTTGTTGTGCGGAAGCGTGTCGGGTGGACCCAACACAGAATAAATATTATGGGAGATGAAAAGAAAACACACACACTCACAAACAAGAACACAAGTTTTAATGAGGTTCGGCAATTTCGCCTACTCCTCGGGAGCAACTATGGAACTTCTTTATTTGACAATAAAATACAAATAAAGAATACAAAACAATGTCTTAAAACAACTTAAGACACTTGTGCAAAAATTCACTCAATTGTAGCTATTGAGGAATTGAACTCTCACTAACTTCCCGTTCTACAATTGTGAGATAATTTTTCTTCAAAGCTCATGGTCTCAATTTATAGGGAATGTTTGAGGCTCATAATCTAGTGTGAACAAGATCCTTAAAACCTTCAACAATTGAGGCAGCCACAATATTGGAAGCAATTTTGAATAACTCCATCTACCATTTTTTACCCATTTTTCTTCTTCCCTTTCATACCAAACAAATGTGTGAAAAATCTATTCACACCATGAAAAATGTTAGCCCAATTTTGTTGACAATCAAGCCAACAACCAACAGGAACTAGGGTTTCAATTTTGGGCCTGGAGAAACAAAGGGGAGAGAGAGAGAACTTACCAGACGACAATGGCGACGGCTTGAAGTAAAGACGATAACCATGAAGCCTAGAGAGAAGTAGGAGACGAAGACGGCGACAGCGATGGCGAGAAAACGAAGACGGCAACGCCTATGGCGAGAAGACGAAAACGATGAAGATGGGAGAACGGGATGGGGAAAACGACGATGATAGTTGGAGCGACGAAGATGATGATAGAGGAGGAGGAAGAGGAGGATGGAGCGACGAAGATGATGGAGACGGGGAGCTTCAGATAATGAGAATTGAAAGAGAGTATTGATTCTCTCATTAAAGTTTAATTTAATGACAAGCGTGAAGTTTTTTTTTTAATTCTTGTTTCTTTAGATTTTGAAGAATCAATTCTCATTTTTTGGGTTGGGTTAAGTTGAGTTTTGTGTTTGCCAAACGCATTCCCAAACATCAATCCCATAATTTTTTGATTAGGTTGAATTGAGTTGGGTAGGCCCCGTTTGGTTAGTGTTCCCAACCGAATCCAACCCAAAAATTCTGATTTTGATTTTTGGAAACGTGTTTGGCAAATACAAAACTCAACCCAACCTAACCTAAAAAATAGGAATTGATTCTCAAAATGTTAAGGAAATGAGAAACAATTTTTTTTTTATTTTTTTTTTTTTGTGCCCAAAAAACTCAACTCAAAGTTCTCAACTCCGACGACCACCCGCCGTCTGGCGACCGTCGCCGGCCACTTCCGGCGACCGTCTCTGGACACCATGTGTCGCCGTCCGTCCGCCGCCGCCAAACACAAAAAAAAAATTCAAAAAAAAAATTTATTTTAGGATAAAATCGTTGCCAAACACGATTCTATTCTCAGCACAAAATAAAAATTGTCATTACCAAACGCAATTCTGTTCTCAAAATTCTTAACTTAACCCAATCCAACTCAGCCCAATCCATTCCAGTTGGATTTAAAAAAGTGGGAACACTAACCAAACAGGGCCTACAAGACCTAATTGATTATAACTAAGATTATGTGTACCAAAAAAAAATAACTAAGATTATTAAATAATATTTTAGTTAAAGAGACACTAATGACAAATAGAACTGGTAATTTGTTATATCAAGTCTGGTTTTATGTCGTGTCATTTGCTAACACGAATCTGACATCGTGTGACACGAACATGACTCCACACACTCCGAACACTGCAAAACACATTAATTTAATTATTATATATATTATTTATTAAAATAATGAAATTTTTAATTAAACAACCATTTTCACATTAGATATTTGTATGGGTCCCAATAGATAAACTTAAACAATTAAAAACCCAATCAATTATTTTTATTTTGAGAAAACCCCAAGATTACATACACACCAACTCATGTGCGGTTTTGGAATTGATAGAGCTCTTAGGTATTTTTAGAAACAACCATCAAACTAAATAAGGAAAAATTCAAGAAATTCATTCATTCAAGTTATGAAAATGAAAGAGATTAAACTTTCTATTCATATTTCTCATACCCTAAATTGCGAAGAAACCAAGTGGATAATCCTATATTTACCAATTTCTGTTGCTAGCAGAAGCTAACGACGGCGACGGCAACAATTTCTTGTTTTTAGGTGACGAGACTTGGATATAATCACAAACTGAGGATCTTATTGGAAACAGTAGTGGAGAAAATTGCCAGGTTTGAAGTAAAACCCGACAGATTCTCTGTTATCAATTCTCTGTTATCAAGGTAAGGAACATTACTTTACTATATGATTGATGACTGCATGTACTAGAGATTCCTCGTTCTCTTGGGTTTATACCACTCACATTCCCTGTCATTTTGCACTAAACCAGATATTTCTCCTGTCATTTTACAAATATCAGTCATTCCTCTTGTCATTTTAGTCAATGATCACTTACCTCTATTATAACATAAATACCCTTTTACTATTTTAAAAAATTATATTTTTATTTTTATAAAAATTCATTAACACTTCTTTATTTTTAAACAAATAATTCTTACTCTTCGTTTTTTAAATAATTATATTTATCTCTCACCCTACCGC
This sequence comes from Eucommia ulmoides, assembly GCA_016647705.1. Lineage (NCBI taxonomy): Eukaryota > Viridiplantae > Streptophyta > Magnoliopsida > Garryales > Eucommiaceae > Eucommia > Eucommia ulmoides. The sequence goes on along the minus strand of CM028326.1, from coordinate 1,683,583 downwards.
ACCCTCTTGCTGCCACCGCCTGCCGTCACTGCCCCCCACTCTAACTTGTTGAATGACATTTATACCCTTTAAATATTTCATTACAGGCTATTTTAACACAATTAAAAACTTAGAGGGTCATAAGTATATTTTCTATCTTTTCTTAGCTACTCTCTCCTCTCTCTCTAAGAAAACCATTGTTTCTCCACCCCGGAAACAATGGCAAAAATCACCTGTTTTTGCCCTCCCTACCTATTTATGCATTGGTGTTCCATGATCTTATCGCGGAGGGCTATTTGGCCCCCAATTCGAAGTCTCTCTGCGTTGAGACACCGACTGGTCCCGACGGAAATGTCGCCAGTGGACAACCGGCAGTCCCGCCTCTGACGATGATGTAGTCGTAGTAATCCTTCGACGAAAACGCCGTTGTTTTAGGTGTGGAGAAACTATGGCCCCATTTGGTAACCCATCCCATCCCAGAAATTCCCATTCCATTCCCAGATTTTTGGGAATTCTGTTTGGGAATAACGTTTGGTAATTTTTGTTTTCGTTTCCATTTCATTCCCATTTGAGAATTGTACCCACTTTTTTCTTAAGAAATGAGAAACAAAAAAAAGTTGTTTCTCATTATTCCCATTCCATTCCTAAAACACATTGTTACTATTCACCTACCGGCCGGCTGGAAATTCCCGGCCACTTTTGCCGTCGCCGGCGACACCGCCGTCCGGTCATCGCCGGCGGGGGGCCACCACCTTCTCCGACGCCGGAGCACTGCCGGCGGCCGTTGCCCAAAGCACCGCCGGCGACAGCGCCACCGCTGTCAGGCCAAAAAAAAAAAAAGAAGAAAAGATTTTAGGATAAAATGGTTACCAAACACAATTCCCTTCTCAAAAAAAAAAAAAAAATTATCGTTACCAAACGCGATTTTACTCCCAAAAAGAAAACAAAATTCTCATCCCATCCCATCCCATTCCCATCCCACTACTGGAATGGAAACAGAAACGGTTACCAAATGCCACCTATGTTTTTATTAGAGAGAGGAGTGAAGAAAAGATAGAAAATACACTTATGGCCCTCTAAGTTTTTAATTGTGTTAAAATAACCTGTAATAAAATATTTAAAGAGTATAAATGTCATTCAACAAGTTAGGATGGTGGGCAGTGGCGGGCGGTGGCAGTAAGAGGGTGCGGTAGGGTGAGAGATAAATATAATTATTTAAAAAACTAAGAGTAAAAATTATAAGTTTAAAAATAAGGGGATGTTAATGAATTTTTATAAAAATAAAAATATAATTTTTTACAATAACAAAAGGGCATTTATGTCATAATGGAAGTAAGTGGTCATTGACCAAATGACAAGGAAATTATGTATTTGTAAAATAACAAAGAAGATATCTGGTATAGTACAAAATGATAGGGAATATGAGTGGTATAAACCCGTCATTCTCTTTTTTCTTTCAACTTCCAGTTCAATATACGACAATACTAAGGTAGTGTTTGATTGTAGGGAATTGGATCCTCCAAATTGAAACACCTGGAAATTTCTCAAGTTTTTTATACATTCTTTTTAAATTCCAATTCTGTGAAACAAACCGCTACCTAAATCAATTCCGCAGAATTGGATTTGGAAATGGAAAATGAACGCATCTAAAAATCTAAAAATTTACTCGTGTTCATTTCAAAGTCCAATTCCATGGCTTTAATTCGGGGCTTCCAAACACCAACTCTACCCGTTTGTTTTGGAATTTCGATGCATGGCCTTTCTTCTGCCTGACTCCCAGCCCATATCAAAATTTCAAGTTCCAGCAACTATATCAACAGGGTATGTACAACCGCTCGCTATTGAGCAACCTTGATTTGATTGAATATTGTTTGTACAACTTTCCGTGGTTGAATATTGTTGTAAAATTATAATTAATTGAATATTACTGCATAGCCTTCCATGTGTTGAGCAACCTTAAAATCAAACATCAACAATAAAGAGGAAAAAGATGGAAATTCAAACCAAGAATTCAACATCTATTTTTGCTACACAGTAACTATTTTTTCAACAACCCCACATTAACAATGAAAATTAACAACATGTTAATCCAAAACAAGACATCAATAGTTGTTTTTTGTTACACAGTAAAAATCTCATCAAATCAAACATCAACAAGAAAGACAAGAAAATGGAAATTCAGACCAAGAATTCAACATCTATTTTTGCTACCCAATAAAAATCTCAAGAAATCAAACATCAAACAACGAAGAGGAAGAAGATGAAAATTCAAACCAAGAATTCAACATTTATTTTTGCTACACAGTAACTATTTTTTCAATAACTCCACATCAATAATGAAAAGTAACAACATGTTAATCCAAAACAAGATTTCAATAGTTGATTTTTGCTACACAATAAAAATCTTAAGATTGATTTTTACTAGATCGTTGTCATATTTCGTACGTTGCTCATGCTGATCGTCAAATGTACCCGCCATTACTTGAGAAACAATTACAGTGTCCGCATAAAAATTTAACACCTAAACATTAACAATGTAGAAGAAGAAGGGGAAAATTTTAAACAAGACGTTAGGTATTATGATTTTTGCTACACAGCATATAATTTAACAACTCAAAACATCAAATAACGAAGAGGAAGAAGATGGAAATTCAAACTAATAATTCAACATCTATTTTTGCTACACAGTAACTTTTTTTTCAACAAACCCACATCAACAATGAAAAATAACAACATGTTAATCCAAAACAAGACATCAATAGTTGTTTTTTGCTACACGGTAACAATCTCAAGAAATCAAACATCAAACAACGAAGAGGAAGAAAATGGAAATTCAAATCAAGAATTCAACAACTATTTTTTCAACCACCGCACATCAACAATGAAAAGTAACAACATATTAATCCAAAATAAGACTTCAATAGTTATTTTTTACTACACAGTAAAAATCTCATTAAATCCAACATCAACAAAAAGGAAAGAAGATGGAAATTCAAATCAATAATTCACCATCGACTTTTGCTACTAAGTAACTATTCCAAAATTTTGGGGTGAAAATAGAAATAGATAACAACAACAACCAAACTATTTGTGATTGTAAGATATAGAGATTATAAAATATTCTAAAATGAAAGATAATTAAGCATATATAGAAAGACGATGAAAATTAACATATATAATCACAATAGATCAAACAAGTGGAAAACTATTAAAAAGATCACAACAAAACATAAACAGTAGATAAACAAATTATTTGTATGAATTCACCAGCAATAAATATATAGAGAACTCAACTGGGGATTTTTATTGCATAGTGTCGCGAAGCCCTAAACCCTAAACGGAGAATAGATTTGGGGAGATGAAGAAAAAAGACCAAGAGATTGTAGCTTACAAGAGATGGAAAGGACACCGATGGAGAGTAACAAGGACGGAGACGGCGTTGGTAATGGATGGCGATGGCGCTGGTAATGGACGGGATCGGCACTTGGAATCAACGGAGATGACACTGCAGTAGCGACGCCGGCGACGGTATTTGCACCAACAGACAACCGCGACGGATGCTTCTCGGGAGGATGAAGAATCCTTCACCGCTAAGGAAAATTGTTGTTTCTCTATTTGATTTCCAATTTTGAACCTTCCAATTGTAGACTTCTTCACGCGCCTCTGTTCCCTAGGAGAAACTCATGTCTGAACATGGGTTTTATTTTAATTATATATTGTTATTAGGGTATAAGTTTAATATATGGGTGGCCTTTGAAACCTATGTTAAAAAATCCGAAAATAATTTAATTCAAAATTATCATATCATTTTGTGTTCATTATTGGGTTAGCATGTAAACCCAAAACACAATCTATTTATTTTTGTATTTATCGTGTCTGACATGATAACGACTCAAAATCTGTTAAGACATATCCATACACGATAATTTCATGGCGATTTCATGTCATGTTTTAGTGTCAATATCTATATTGTCCGCCTTAGTAACAGACAACCGCCATGGACGATGGCAGTGACCGGCGACCACTGATGGTCCGGCAATGTTGGCGGCAATCGTTTCCTTCGTAACCATAATTAATATTTCTAGTTATAATCATTCATGAAAAATATTATAAAAGAGCATTGTAAAAAGATACAAAAATTAATTTATCCAAAATTTAACACCCTAAGCAACTAACCATTCACTTTCCCCACCCTCCATTCCGGCCATGGTATCATACAACGGCCGGTTCAATGTCTCCGGCAAGTAAAGCGTCAGCAAACCACCCACAACCCCACACACTCCGAACACCGCAAACGGCAAATGGCCGCCCAGAACCACCACGAACGGCGCCAAAATCGCACCCATCTGAACCGCCTGAGTCGCACATCCCAAAGCAGCATTCCGAACCACCGTCGGAAAAAGCTCCATCGTATATATAAACAACAAGTTATACGTCCCGGCCATCCCGAATATCCCCAGAATTCCACAAGCCATCCTCATCACTTTCCATTTTCCCCGGCTTGCCATCAAACTTCCGGCGATGCAAAATAATCCGCTGAACCACTGTGTCCCGACCCCCAACGGCTTCCTCCCGAACCGATCGAGCAAAACCGCCGTCAAAGCGTACGCCGGCATTTCGGCTAACGCGTTGAGAAGCACGTTTAGGTAGAGATTAGTCCCGAGATTAACCACATTTAAGCTAAGCCCGTAGTAAACGACCGAGCACGAGAAATTAATCCCGATGGCTAGAATTAGCCGTATTCGTGTTAGCTTCGAGCCTAACACGTCCAAAATCGAGCCTGTTACGGCGTTTTCTGTTTCTGTTTCTGTTTTTTTGTTCTCGGAATCGTCGTCCAGGGTGAGGGAAACGGAGTCCGGGATTTGAATTTTATTGTTGAATTCAGCAATTTCACGCATGATTTTCATGGCTTGGTTCGTTTTCCCACGAACAAGGTACCAACGTGGGGATTCCGAGATGAACGGGAGGGCGAGGAGGACGAAGAGGATCGAAGGGATTGAGGAAGCGATGTATAGGGACCGCCACGACCGGAAAATGTATGCCATGCCGGAGAGAACAGCGATTCCGCCGGAGAAGAAATAGAAGGTGGACATTCCGGCGAGACCGCGTTTGGTGGGGCCCACGGGCTCGGTGGCGAGGACGAAAGCGCAGAGGCCGACTCCGCCGGTGCTGAAACCGGTGAGCAGACGGAGCAAGGCATAGGTCCAGTAGCCGGGGGAGGCGGCGGTCAGGCAACCGAAGATGGCGTTCAATATGCAAACAACCGTTATCGATCCTTTTCTTCCAAGCCGGGAATCGGAGAGATGACCGAATATGCCGGCGCCTGAAAAAATAACAAATTTATCATATTTCATAAAATTTGGAAAAGAAAAAAGGAATTTTGCTTCTTTGGGAAGTATGAATCATGACCATCACTCACATTATCCACGTTCTTGTTTTTGTCGGGACAGAGATTGCCGTGTCAGTCACTAAATCTTATTAATAATTAAATATTATCCGGATGAACTTACGCATATCTTGACTAATCACCTCACCAAACAATCTTAAAGACACTCTCCTCACATCAACCTGGTGTATTTAAAATTAAATTCAAAATATAATTTTCAAAATACTCTCCAAGAAAGTCGAACCCTGATTAACAAAAAAATGGGACACATTCCCTTACCAACCGGACTAACACCTATTGTGTAATATTTTCGATCTCTAAAATATGAGGTGAGTGTCTAGTGTTTACGTGGGTCTTGAGGTTTATCAAATTATACATTTAAGATCCTAAATTCTACATTTGTTTCGATTCTACAAAATCAAAAATATTATTAATAATTGGCGAAAAATAGGTTGTACTTATAACACATGGTCTTTTAACGGAAGCACTTTCGTTATTTGATTAATCCACTGAATCTAAGATATTTTTTTATCAACAACAATTCAATTTTCTTTTTTTTATTTCTCAAACGATATGTTATGTTAAATGTCTTAGAGTTAATAGAATGATGAAATGTTAAAAATATATTTGTTAAAAAGCTACATGCTGAAGTACAATTTATTTTTCATATCAAATATACGATTTGATAAATTTCAAGGTACATGACATACCCTCCCCAGACCAAAAAATAATTTCCCTAATTCTCTTTATTTTTAATTTTTTGAAAATCAATTAAATGTTTTTTGAAAAAAAAAAAAAAAAAAGTCCAATAAATGAATATTATGACTTATAAATGAAGGGGGAAGAGCAGGTAAAAGTAGGTTTATTTATTTATTTATGATAACATTCGAAGGTAAAAATTAATGAATTTTGGTACAAACAATTGGGAGCAGATTTTTTGAACATTAAACTTTTTAGAAAGCACACTAAATAACTAACTGTTAGGTTACAAGCGATTATCTATTTATGACAATATGGAAGTTAAAAATTAATGAAATTTGGTACGAACAATTGAGGAAGGAATTTTGAATACTAAACTTCACTAGAGAGACATACTAGATAACCGTAGGTCTAGTCATGGGCTGGGCTCTACCAAAAATGGTAAACTCAAGTCCAAACTAGCCCTATGTTCGAGACCTATTATCAAGTCCAAGTCCAGTCCTAAACAAAAAATTTCAAACCCAAACCCACGCCTATAACCTTTTTCTATGATTTAAAAAATAATCACCAAATTAACAATTTAAAAGTATAAATACATCATGCATAATAATTAGTACTTAATACTTATTACTTGATCTCACTTAACATTTAGTCGCGTTTGGTATGCGGGATTCGAGATGAGATTGGAATAGCTATGGGGATAGTCAGTTCATTCCCATGTTTTAGTACATGGAATTTAATCTCATTCTCATTATCAAGAAATCACAAATCCCACAAAACATGGGATTAACTAATACCAAGATAAACTTGGTATTGATTAATCTTAATTACATGGAATTAGATTTTAATCAATAATCGACCAAAAAACGAGACCAACTACTAAATAAAAATTTTAATTGAAATAAAATTTAATTAAATTAACTATTATATCGTCTGAAAATTTAATTAAATTAATATAGTACCCTTTGGTGTCATTTTAATACAACATGTAATCTCTTTCATCGTCAAACATAGGAATGGTAATGATTATTCTATTCCATTATCATGTTAATTTCAACTCTATTATAATTTAATTTCATTTTATTCTATTCCAGCGAATCAAATGCAATGTTAGTACTTGAGGTAGAGAAGAAAAATGAAGAATTAAGATTATCTCACTTAACACTTATTACTTGATCTTCTATATGTGTGTGTGTATATATATATATACACACACGTATTTTTTAATAAATGCTCCGGCCTGGTCAACTCTAAACAGAAATGATCATGTCAAATCCGATTCTAAAAATGAACAGATCTAAATTTTGGTGCTCTAACCCAGACCATAAACTCATAAATCAAAGCCAACCGTTTTTAAAAAAAATATGAGTCGGGGACCATCAGCCCCATGACCACTTCTAGATAACCGCTAAACTATAAGCATTAATTTATTTATGACAACATGGAAGTTAAAAATTAATTAAATTTGATGCAGAGATGCGTAATGAACTTTCGTGGAAAGGACGAGAAAGCGTTGAACATTTGAACGGACAGTTTACTGTTTTTTTAACTTAGTCGTACATCCACATGATTAATCATAATTACATCTCGATAAACAAACACAAACGTACTTTCTAAAAAAAAAAAATTACCTTCAGACAAGCATGCAGTCTCTGTCATTTTCACCATTTCTTTGCATTATTATTTTTATATTATGTTGCATTTTGTACCCCCAACTTTTATTAGTATTGCACATTCACTACATCCTAAAGTTTTTGAGTTTGAAAAATTACCTTCTTTTCAAAGATTAGATCCCTTAGACATATAAAGAATGGAAATTTTACGGGTAATCGAATCAAACGGTTCAATTTTGAAATCGATTAAATAGTTTTTTGTTATAATTTTGGTTCAACATTGAAAATCGAAGTAGTTTTTATTTTGATTTTGAATAATAACTGCATAACCAAACCGTGTATCTGATTTTTTAGATATATTTTTATTATATATATATATATCTTCAATTTTTATTTATTTATATTTTGACCCTTAGTATACATATATATTATAGGGTTAATCGTGTTAATTTTATGATTTTCGTAATTCCTTCCGATATTTTAGTTATATATAAAAAACAACGGTTTGCGGTTCCGATTTAATTTGATTTTGGTTTTACACAATTCACTACATCGTAAAGTTTTTAAGTTTGAAAATTTACCTTTTTTTCAAAGATTAGATACCTTTTTTGAAATCGATTAAATAGTTTTGATTTGGAATTGAAAACCGAAGCAGTTTTGATTTTGATTTTTGGATAATAATCACATAATCGAACCGTGTAACTGATATTTTAGATATATTTTTATTATATTTATCTTCAATTTTTATTTATTTACATTTTGACCCCTAGTATACATACATATTATAGGGTTAACTGAGTAAATTTTATGATTTTCGTAATTTCTTCTGGTATTTTAGTTATATATAAAAACAATAGTTCACGGTTTCGATTTCGATTTAATTTTATTTTGGTTTTACACAATTCACTACATCCTAAAGTTTTTAAGTTTGAAAAATTACCTTTTTTTCAAAGATTAGATCCCTTGGACATAAGAATGGCAATTATGTATGTAACTGAATCAAACGGTTCAATTTTAAAATCGATTAAATAGTTTTTGTTATAATTTTGGTTCGAAATTGAAAATCGAAGTAGTTTTTATTTTGATTTTAGAATAATAACTGCATAACCGAACCGTGTAATTAATATTTTAGATATATTTTATTATATATATCTTCAATTTTTATTTATTTATATTTTGACCCCTAATATACATATATATTATAGGATTAATTGAGTTAATTTTATGATTTTTGTAATTTCTTCCGATATTTTAGTTATATATAAAAAAATAATGGTTCGCAATTTCGATTTAATTTGATTTTGGTTTTACACAATTCACTACATCCTAAAGTTTTTAAGCTTGAAAAATTACCTTTTTTTCAAAGATTAGATCGCTTGGACATAAGATGGCAATTCTACAGGTAACCGAATCAAATGGTTCAATTTTGAAATCAATTAAATAGTTTTGGTTACAATTTTGGTTCGAAATTGAAAATCGAAGTAGTTTTTATTTTGATTTTAGGATAATAACTGTATAACCGAACCGTGTAACTGATATTTTAGATATATTTTTATTATATATATCGTCAATTTTTATTTATTTATATTTTGACCCCTAGTTAATTGAGTAAATTTTATGATTTCTTCACATATTTTAGTTATATATATATAAAAAAAAAAAAAGGATTCACGGTTTCGATTTAATTGATATTTTAGATATAATTGAATATCGAAACAGTTTTTATTTTGATTTTAGGATAATAACTGTCTAACCGAACCGTGTAATTGATATTTTAGGTATAATTGAAAATCGAAGCAGTTTTTATTTTGATTTTACGATAACAACTGCATAATCAAACCGTATAACTGATATTTTAAATATATTTTTATTATATATATTTTTACTTTTATTTATTTATATTTTGACCTCTAGTATATACATGTTCTAGGGTTAATTAAGTTAATTTTATGATTTTTGTAATTTCTTCCGATATTTTAGTTATATATAAAAAATAACGGTGCACGGTTTCGATTTAATTTGGTTTTGGTTTTACACAATTTAAACAAGTTTAGAGTGCAAAGATTAACTGATTATAGTTTAGGGGTGCAATGTGTAATTTAATGTAGCTAAAGACGAGGATTCTGTCCCTTTCATGATAGACTTCCAAAATTAATTTTTAATTATTTATTAAATCTAGAGAGAGAGAGTTGATCGGATGACTCACCAATCATGCAGCCGCCGAAGAACAGAGCCTGGACCAACCCGACCCGGTATTTGAGTCCGCAAACCAGTCCCCACTCGGACACGGTGGAGCTTCCGGCACCACCGATCCACTCCCACGAACCGGGTTCGAGTCCACAAACACCGTGTGCGGCGGCGGAGCAGTCCATTCCGTCCAAGCACAGCCACGCCGGCTCTCGGTCGGCGAAGATCATGACCATGGCGTGGAACGCCTCCAGGGCCCAAGCCAGGCTGGTCAACACGAAGTGTCTCAGCTGCCACCGCCCAAACTCGCCGCAATATCGTCTCAGCATGTCGTCGATGAACATCTTCTCCGGTTCGGGTTTTCCGATGTGGGTTTTGGCCGGAGACAGCAACGGCGACCGGAGGTCCCCGGTTCCGTGATCGGACGGCGAAAACGACGCGATATTGGACATTCTTGAAGATGGATGGATATGTGGGGATATTCTATCAGGGTTTTTTGCGCTATATGTGTGGAGAGAGAGAGATGATATATATAGAGAGAGAGAGAGAGCACAAGTAGAGGATATGCTCCGAGCCGAATTTGGGACTCAGTCCCCTGCATAAAAGCATTGTACCTTTGGGCTGTCACTTTCTTTTCTTTTTCTTTCTTTTTTTTTTTTTTGGTTATATACGGTAAGCTATGTCCGATCTAGTTTACGCGCACCTTGACTAATTATTTTACTGGGTAATCTTAAGGACGCACTCCCCCATATTAATCTGGTATATTCATGATTAAATTTAAAATTTAATTCTCAAAGTCTTCACTTAAAAAAAAAAAAAGAAAAATTGGTGAAAAGTTCATTTTTTTAAGTCTAATTGGTGAAAAATCATTTTGTGTTATTAAGTTTTGATTTAATCTTTTAAGTTAGGTTCCACTTGTGTTTTAGTCCCGCATTGCAGGAATTGTAGGGATATTGCAGGGATTGTAGGGAGTCTTTTAGCGAGTACATTCGATTTTTATAGTGAATTCTGTTACATGTAACTAATGTTAGTTATAATTTCATAATTATCACTTTTCACATATATTTGAGCATTTTTAATTACATATGTTTATATAATATTAGTTAATGTTACAATATATATGTATGTATAATATTTTGTGACGTTACTGAAAAAATATCAAATTTTTTAGTTATATATCAGAGATATGTAATTAAAACAATTACATATTATTAAAACATGTAATTGAAAAATATCAAACATTTTAATTACATATCAGACATGTAACTAAAAAGTTACATATTATTAAAATATGTAACTGAAAAAAATAAAAAATAAATAAATAGTTATTTATAATTAATATAGTGATATTACACAAAAAATAATTACATGTAACTAACGCGTGATTATTACATGAATAAGGTTTTCGTATTTTTAAAAGAAATGGGATTAAATTAAAAAAATTTATCACATGTACAATTTTTGATCAATTCTCTTAAAAAAAAAAAAAAAAAAAAAAAAAAAAAAAAAATCGAAATCCACAAGAAAAAGAGTACCTTCCGTCCTACTAACACTGTTTTCTTTACTAAAGGGAAAATCTGTTTCAACTTTTGACTTTATAATAAACTACACTTTTCACCCTTTTCATTTCAATATTTTTTAGATTAACCCAACAAATTATCCGCAGGAATTGAAATTGAAATTTAAATGCTTCTCAATTTGAAGTTTTATTTATTTTTTGGTTTAAATTAAGAGATTTTTAATGAATAATTTATAAATTTAAATTTTTTACTCATGCAGTTTATGTTCCACAATCTACATTTTTTACTTCTGAAGGTTTTTTTTATTAGACGGAATGGAATGAAAAAAATAATAGAATGAGAGAGGGAATAGAATCACTATTTCATTCACTTATTTGGTTGGTATGAAATAAGAGAAAGAATATAATAGTAAAATATAATAAAATTTTCATTATATCCTTATAATAAAAATTTTATTATATTTTACTATTTCATTCAATTTTCAGTTTCTGTTATCTAATTTTTGTTTTTGTTCTTAATTTTCAATTTTTATTCTCTAGTTTTCTGTTATTTAATTTTCTGTTTCTGTTCTTTAATTTTTTGTTCTCAAGTTTTTGTTTCTCTTTCTAATCCCAATTTTTTGTTTCTGTTCTAAATTTTATGTTCTTTAATTTCTGTTTATGTTCTCCAATTTCTAAATTGGACTAAATCAACGATGATTTTTTTGTAATTTTAGTTTTGATTTTATTGGATTGGATTTGATTTCATTTCATTTCAAATGAAATCTCATTCCCTTGATTTTCATTCGAATTGAATCACTTTTGTGATTCTATTGGAAAACCAAACAACGAAAAAGGAAATGAGGGGGAATGTAATTCCATTTCGCCCAACCAAACATGCCGTGAGTATTTAAGCACAGAGAAAAATGAAAGACCGAAAGCCGAAATGAGACTGTGAACGTCCATAATGACTTGTACTGTAATGGGATGATTAAAGTTTAAGTTGTTATTTGTTCAAATTGAAACTATGAGGATCAAAATGAAGTTTTAGTCAAACTTCAGGGCTGAAAGTGTCAAAAAAAACCAGTAATACAAAACGAAAATAGTGTATTATTATGCAACTGTTTTTTGTTTTTCCGTTAGAGCCCTTAAACTTTATTTTGTTTTATGGTTTCCCAATAACTTTCTTGTTAGACAAAAAAGATTTGCCAACACAAGAAAAGAGTGCTGGAAGTTAAAAAGAGACCTTCGGTGGCGTTTGGTTAGTATTTCTGTGTTTTTTTTTTGTTTCTACTTTCAATAAATTAGAATGGGATTTGATGAGAATTCTGTCACCGTTTCGGAGTATTCTAAAAATAAAAACATATTTGATAACAATCATTGTCTTGAAACGAAAAACACGTTTGGTTGTAATATTCATTCTTTTATTTTTGTCTTTAGATGTATGATGACCGGAGTGGTGATAGTAGTGATGACCGGGGTGATTTTGAACATTAATCTCCAAAATTTAAGAGCAAAAACAAGAATCAAGGAACAAAAACAATAACCAAACAAAAACAATAACCAAACGGGGCCGAATTTTGGCTTCAGACAACAAGTCAACAACCATGCTTTTATAATTTCATATATACACGAATCAAAATACAAATGCCATATATATATATATATATTTAATACAAGATATTCAACGTTGAATTTCATGAGCATATATGTATACATATTGTAAGAAAAATACTAAAAGAACGACAGAATCTCTCAAACTATGACACAAAACTAGGTTTAATTTCTCTCTATATATCTAACTCTGTCTGTCTCTGTATCTGTGTGTGTGTGTGCGTTTTTGCATTTTCAGTTCCAAGCAGATGCTGAAATCAGGTCCTTCCCCTTCCAGCCCAACAGCATAGCTCCATCCTTCTCCACCAACGTATAATCATCGGAATAAGACTTCAATAACCCCCTTATCACCGAATTAACGTAAGAACTCAGACCACCCTGTTTGAATCCGGCCATTGTCAACCTCGCTTTCCACTTCCCGAACACCTCGTGTCGTTCCACCCTGGCAGGTCCCTCGCAGGCTATGATGTTCACTATGTCCCTCGCCAAACAGTGCTGCTCCACGTTAATCCGCTCCTTCCAGTCCCTCGGCAACGCTACGTCGATTGACTCAAACACCGCCAAATAGTAATCGACCGTTTCTTGGAAACGAGTTAAAAACGGGGTGGTGTTGGTGTTTGATTCTTGCTCGACCAGAGTCGTCACTTTCGGAGACAGCGATTTCACTAGCCGTAACAGCCCGTCGCGGGGATTGCCGACGTCGACGCTCTCGTCGGGAGTGTGGTGGAGCTGTAATGGGAAGTTCACCGCCACCGCCTCCCCCTGCCGGACATCGAGCATATCCCGGGTCAACTCCGTCGGAAAAACCGGCACCGGGATGAATTCCACTGGAATATTGAACCTCTCTGAGATTGCCGCCAGTCGTTTCCCGACCGCCTCCAAGCTCCCACCACGTGCATACTTCGAGACCGGATCGTCGATTCCTGTGATCCGAACTTGAGGTGGGCCGCTGGGCCGGGCGGCAAGGGCTTGCAAAAGGGTTACCCATTGCGTGCCCTGAGCGATTTGGAAGTCGATAATATGGATTCGATCTTCATCTCGGACAGCTTCGGCGATGGCACCGTTTGCCGCCATGTAACCGAATTTCAAATACGGGCAAATCTCATACAGAATGTGCATGTAAGAGAGAAGGTCTTTCCCTCGCGGCTCTTTACACCGGAGGGCCTGGTATATATTCGTGCCGGACGATTCTTTTCTCGCCACTAGCCCTTCCACCACGTAAGCCCCCAGCCGTTGGATAGGCTCGCCAGTAATTGACACCACCCCCCGAGCCTCCTCGATCAACCTATCGAAATCGGAAAAGCGTTCCTCAGAGAGTGCACTCGCGCACAAAGCCAACAACTCCTTGAGATTACCAGCCGGCCATTCTGCCTTCATTTTGTGCCGTTTCTCTGCGTGAAATTCTTCACCGCCCAAAGAAGAAGAAGAAGAACGATTCGACGAGCTGACAGCTTTTTGTTCATCTTGTTCATCAGGGGGGCCCATTAGTTCGGTCTCGAGCTCTTGGAGGGCGTGTTTTATGTTTCCGCCATGGTTAGAGTATAGGAAGGTGCTGCTGATATAATCCAGTGAGGAGTTGCAGGAAGGGCTGTGGCTATCGCTGATCGAGGATGTTTGGGTGTCTGAATCTAGGTTGTCTGAAAAAGGCGAATTAGGGGAAGGTCTTGAATTGAATTTGAGGGAAGCTAAGAGTTTTGACGGTATCGATGAGGATGAATATGATAAACCCTGGCCGATAAATTGGTTCGAGTCCATACTACACGGTTAACATTACCATTTTTTCACAATTTTTTCTTTTTTTTCAGCTTCGAGACAGCTCTTTTTCGTGTTTATTACAAGAAAATAAACCTGTAATGAAAATAAGAATGAAATACATCAGACATGAAGAAGACTCGCAATCACCCCGGGCAAGTAATTGGCGATAACGTATTATAAACCAGTAGATAATCCGTGTCTAAAGACACCAATTTTAATTCAATTCATTAATCGTGAATATCATACAGTTAGTTAGAATACGTTAATTATAAAAAGACAGTTTGTCGAAAGGTTGAAATCTAAATCAAATTTCTCCAGAATTCCATTGATCAAAATTATCTCAAACATTAAATATATTAATCATGAATTTAATCCTGAATATACTAGTAGACCGATGTGAGGGAATACACCCATAAGATCACCGGGTGAGATGATTAGTCGAGATAAATGTAACCTTGTTCAAACACACCTTACTGAAAAACCAAAAAAAAATAAAATGTCTACACCTCTCATGTCTGCCCTGTTTTATATAATAGATTTTAATTATGCATATGGAACCCAGGAATCAAATCTCAGACAATGAAGGCTCAAATAGCAGTACAAATCAAATGAATTCAGCCTTTTTCCAACATAAATACTACCTAACAGTAATCCGAAACGACAGTGACCTGTAAATCGTATCAGAAACCTTGGATGCCGGAAAATCTAAGAAAACAGAAGGAACTAATTTTGCCCTAATTCGACTCCTTCTTCACTAACCAAACCCTTTCCTTCATTAACTAATTGTAATAAATGAAACAGTTTCGAATTCTTCATGTCTTTTTCCTCACAAATACTTGGAAACGAAACAAAATTAACCGACAGATTCAAGGAAATCAACAAATTGAATTTAAATTACATGGGTTTTTCTATTACCTGGAACTGTACGGAGAAGAAATTGAACTCTCGAGTTCGAGCGTCGTCAATGAATCCCGCCGCCTCCTTCTGTGTATGTGAGAGAGAGATAGAGAGAGAGAGACGGAGTCGGAGTCGCAGTCTGGGGAAGACGGTCAGCGTTGAGTTTACAGTGATTGGAAAGAACAATAGACGGGTCAGATGATTTAAATAGAGAGAGGAGAGAGAGAGAGAAGTTGCAGGTAGCGACAACGGTGAATATGAATACAGGCGTCTTCCTCATCCGCCGTGTTGAGGGAAGCGCGGACGATGATTTTAGCGGTTAGTGCCGCCGACCAAACGTTTCGACATTTGAGAACATTCTTGGCTCTTGCAATATATTATTTATTTGCTGCTTGCTGAAACCACGCGCTTGTTCGGAATGTACCTTACACGCTCCGGTGCCACCGCTAACAACCGACATAAAATAAGAGTGATTAATCATCAACGGAGACATTATTTAATCTTTTAACAATCGAATTATAAAATTGAAAAAATATTGCCAAAAGCCGACACATGCTAGTACGGCGTAACCAATCCCATTTGATTGTCTAGCGCTAATCGACCACATTATATGAAAACTATCCAACCACTTGCCAATGACCGGCCCGAGTCATCTAAGCACTTCGCCATGTCCTAATCTGACCAACGATCAATGCGGATCGACCAAGTTATTTGTGCTACCAGAAGGGACTCTACACTCTCCTTGGTTGGGATCTATCTCCTATTCCCTCTAATAGGCCCATGAGTTCCCTTTTGATGGGGACAAAAGCCAAGATCCAAAGGTTTAATCATGCCACGAACCACCTGATTCAGTAAGTGTCGAATTAGAGTGACAATCCGAATTTATTGCCATAATTTTTCGAGGCTAGTTCGATAAATTACAGAACAATAAATGCAACAAGTACGAGAAGTTCTTACTTGACACACTTGAACTTCTATTTTCTCCCAAAATCTTATTACCATGTCGGAGAAATTTTGCTAGGCACACTTCAGTGGGTCTTTTGTGTAGTTACTTTCTCGTGCTCTAAATATTTGATGAGGACTGCTCATAGGACAAAACACTCGACACCTAGAAAACGTTGATCAGACCAACTGAAAGTGTTAATAATTTTTCAACACCAACATTGTTGGTTGGACTGCTAAACCAGTGTTCGGTTGACTGATTTGGAAGGTTCAACAGGCGATTCTTCCAGGTTTTTAAAATAAAAATACATCTTACTTTTAGGGGTAAACCTCGATTGATTTTGTTGTCCTGATCATAGTTTAACCGGTTCAACTGAATCGTTCGGTCCGAGTTTTGAAACACTGCTTTAGTGGTCAAAAATTAATATAATTAATTACTAAACTAATTAATGTTAAATCAGCAATTTCGTTTTAGAGTTGAATAATCTTCGGCGCGTGTCGTACCGAAAAGAAAAGTAGGGTGACGAGGATAAGGGCTGACCGCCAGCCGCAAGTTGACTGACTACTGTAGTGTACAGTAAAGCGCGTGTGGGAGAGTGATGATCACCTGACACCCACGTGACGATGGATGCCACGTCGGAAGACAGCTGGCCAAATGGTCTGACACGTGGCAGGTTTTTTAGCCACGTCAGGTATGACTTCATTGACCAAAATTTCCACCGCGTGACGACTCACACGCCACGTGCACGCACGCGGGAAACGAAAGGTCAAAAAAGGTATTAAGTAAAAAGGAAAAAAAAATTGCGTTCCCATTTCATGACACGTGGGAAAGGAATCCACGTTGGACACGAAGTGGGTCCCATCTTTTGCCACCAATGTTTAATGAGATAAGGTCAACAGTCAAACAAAAGCCATATGCACGTGATTTAACTTTCCCATATAATAAACCTTTTTTTTTTACATTTTGGTCCCTACAAATTTAAGTGGGTCTGAGATTTAAAATTACAAATATGAATTTTTGACCAATAAAGAAGATTCAAGTTTATTTATAGTCAAATTAAAGAAGCTATTTCACCCCGCATCATATGATTTTAAGTTAGAAATTCTTAAAATGGTATCATAGTTAATATTATAAAAATTCATCTTTCTTCACTTGTAGTCAAATTTTTTATGAAAACTGAGGATGACACTTAAAAAATGTAGCTATCGATCTGCAAAATAGGTTGAGATATTTGTTTAAATCAAGGGGGGTTATATAAAATTTTAATGGTTTTAATTAATTTTTTTATAAAATTATAAGGATAAAATAAAAAAAATAAAAAAAATGAAGGGGGCGCTTCAGCCCCTTAAGACTAAAGTAATTTCGCTTTTGTAAGAGTAGATGTTAAATTTCTGTCTTGTATCAATCATTTAAGAGTGTTCAAATCGCAATATAAAGCAAAATTAGAATAAATATTTCACTTCGACACAATATTAGAATTTAAACCATATTATATACCGTAAAATTTTAAAGAATATATTTTCCAGTTATTTTATCTTAAAAATTCAATAACTTTGATACAAGTAATATATTTTTCTTAAATTAATATAATAAAATTAAAAAAAATTATATTACAAAAAGGGTATATATACTTATTCTTTAAGGTAAAATGTACTATTAGATATAGATAAGTTATACCAACATAATATAGCTCAAATAATAAGGTCCACTTGAGTTAAAACAGTTGAGAGACATCTGCAATATTAGGAATTTGAGTCTGCGGAAAAACAGTTGTTGGGAGGGACAGTCACACACCCCGAATGAGATTTGTCTCATACTTTGTGTGAGTATGGGACCACTCGTGGATATACAAAATATATATATAGAGAGAGAGAGAGAAATATTATATACCGTAAAATTTTAAAGAATATATTTTTCAATTATTTTATCTTAAAAATTCAATAACTTTGATACAAGTAATATATTTTTCTTAAATTAATATAATAAAATTAAAAAAAAAAGAAAAGTATATATACCTATTCTTTAAGGTAAAACGTAGTGTTAAACATAGATAAGTTATACCAACCTAATGTAGTTCAAATGATAAGGTCCACTTGAATTAAAACAGTTGAGAAACTTCTACAATATTAGGGGTTCGAGTTTAAGGAAAAATAGTTGATAGGAGGGGCAGTCACACACCCCGAACGAGATTAGTCTCATACTCTGTGTGGGTATAAGAACACTCGTGGATATACAAAAATATATATATAGAGAGAGAGAAATTGGGCTGGCCCAAAGCAAGATGATAATTTGGGCTGGGCCCAATTGGTGGATCTCTTAATCATGACTCTTAAGAACAAATGCACATGTATCCACGTGCTGCTCACATGCTCCCCGTTGTCCGGGTCCACTCAATAGCAATATCTTTGCCTCCAGTCCAAGTGATGGGAGAGTAAAGAAATGGAGATGCAATTAAAAGTAAGGTTAATTACACTTTGTCACCTATAGTTTAATTGAATTTCACTTTATACCCCTATATTATTTTCATTATCACTTACCCCTTGAATACAACGGTTATATTTTCTGTTAAAATTAACAGTTAAAGCTCAAAAATAAATAAATTATTTAATATTAATGGATATTTATATCTTGGATCACATTAGGTTAGATATCTGATTGTTCTTCTTCGGATCGGGTCGATTCACGTCTGGTATAAGGGTAATTCGTCACGTTACACAATTTTGTTAAATATTTAACAGTTGCACTTAAATCTGAACCACAGAAGTAAGTGGCGACAAAGGTATTAAAAGAGTATAAAATATAATTTGATCAAACTACGAGGGACAAAGTGTAATTAGATCTTAAAAAGTAGTTAATTATCGTCACTTGCGTAAAAACGGCGTCGCATCACTTGTATTGCAAGTTGCAACAATCCCTATTTACTTATTTTTATTATTTTTTATTTTTTAATAATAAATGACGTGGCAATCCCGGCAAAACATTCTGCCTATGGCAACCACCCTCATTTAAATGACATAAATGACCCTAACGTGTTTGATTAATGTTCAAACCTGGCCACCTAGGAGTCCACTCACCTAAAATGACCAATTCACCCGTTTTACTTTCCCGGTCCTGTCTAGTTGACATTTATTCTTAAGTCGTGTCCACCACCAATTCCAAATGCTTTGAATGTCTTAAAATTCTGATTGCACAAACAAATTTACACTTATACCCTTGATTATTTGGAGTTTAATTTATTTTTTATAATATAGGAGGGTAAAATAATAAATTAAATAAATAAATAATTTTCCTTTTTCGCATTTCTTTTACATTTCTCTAATCGAACAAGGCCAAATAGTTTTCTTTTCAAATCTACTGATCTTGTGCTCAACTAGTCTACGTTGTATTCCTATAAACATCGAGTGGTAGGTTATTTTCTGTGTTATTATTCTACCAAAATAATTTCAAGTTATTGATTTTTATGTCAGATGAGTCCGATAATGTATAGTTCGTTGTGGATATCATTACGGTTTGTTTTGATGAAATATTTAAAAAACATTACAAAATTCTTCTTGAAATCAAAATTTCTCTTCAAATATCTTACCCAAACACACCTTAATGGCATGTTTGGTTGGACGGAATCGGGGAGAATGAAATCGTCATTCTGCCCTCGATTCTTATTTCGTTGTTTGGTTCTCCAATGGAATCACTTTTATGATTCTATTGGAATAAAAACTTAGGGAATGAGATTTCATTTAAAATGGGTTAGAATCAAATCCAGCTTAATGGAATGAATCATATATTAAAAGACTATTGATAAATGGAGTGAATCATATATTGAAAGACTATTGAAGTCCTAAGTGACCTATCTAGTGAGCTGTCATCGGCTGTTTTAAAATCCAAGTTGTGACTTGCACAAAAACTCATTGGTAGTGCCCAACAAAGTCCTTCCAATGTGAATAAGTGTTTTTTTTTTTTTTTAATTGTCATAACGCCTTTGTACTCACGCACCCGACTCACACACACATTCTCGACTCACGCAGCCTTCAAACGGATGAGATTAGAATCCCACACCCAAATATGTGTGGAAGGGGACACGGTTTCTAGCCACGAGTGTGGGAGGCTCTTTGGCATTTTCACAGAGCCAACAACGAATCTCATACACACGCACCCAACTCACGCACCCGGTGGAATTCGATCCTTACACCAACTGTGGGGGGAGATGGTAAGCCTACCATTAAGCCATCACCTCAATCCCCAATGTGAATAAGTTAAAGAGTTCAAATATAGCAAACAAAAACTCACTATACGGGTCTTTTATTTTTCTGTTATTTTATAGGCACGAGATCGAATTAATCTTAAAAGATTGGGGGCTTAAGTGTCCGGATCAACGCTCTAATCAAGCGCGAATAAGGCGGTGGGTTGTCTGATTAGGCCAATGGGCCTAGTCCCCCATCACAGTTGATGTTGCCCACGGGCCCCCCAAATAGGAAAAGCGTGCATGACCCAACCCACTGCGTGGAGGGGTGGGTTCTTGAGGACGTCGGTGATCAGTCCACGACAGTACAATCACGATGAAAAGATCGACTTTGGGTCCTCAGCCTTGTCACTCCGGAGAGCGATCCTCGAAAACCATAGAAGCAATGACTCTAAGTGATCGACAAAATCAAGTCATTCCACAGTACAATGATTTTTAGTACACATACGTGAGCGTGACGAATAACCCTTACAAATACGAATTTTTCGATTTTTTTTTTCTTAAACTCGTATACCATTTTCATTCAAAAACTTTCCCCCCCTAAATGATTTAGATTTATCAAAGATTCTCTTGTATTTAATACATAAAACTCTTTCTAGTGCAACAATAGATAATGGATGAAATATAAGTAATTAGAGCAATCTTTTTCAAACAATAATTTAGAATTGATAATGAAGAGAAATACAAATGGGTTTACCTAACAGTATGTAATTAATAGTCAACTCATGAATTGAAACAAGGTAAGAATTGCGGCCAATAATCTAACTCCCCCACCAAGTAATTAACATTTTGATGTTATTATTAATAAACATGTCCTAATCTTAAATCAATTAAGGATTAATGTCGTCTTCATCACGTCCCCTCCCTTTAATATATATATATATATATATATATATATATATATTGATGATTTTTTCTCCAATTTGGTGAGTTAGGTTGACAGTTGATCCTTCACCCTAATGTTAACAAACCTATTAACTCCCAACACCAACTACTACTTCTTTTGTCAAAAAAATAAAAAAAATAAAAATTTATGTCTGTTTTTGGGTCAATCTAAATTATCTTATTTTATGAATTATCATATCTTAGGGAGATGCAAGAGGTGTTAGTCCGGTTGGTAAGGGGAGATACCACATTTTCTTGTCAATCAGGATTCGACTCTGAGTATTTTAGGAATTAATCTTGAATTTAATCATGAATGCACTAGGACGAGATGTGGAAGAATGTGTTCTTAAAATAGTCCAGAGAGGTGATTAGTCAAAGTGTGCGTAAACTAGTTCGCACACACCTTACCGTTTAATAAAATAAAATAAAATGCTAGGGATTTCCCGTGTCTAGAGACACTATATCGATTTTCAAAATTTAAAATATAAAAAATAATAAATAATTAAAAACTAGTCAATTAAATACAAATATAAAATTTAATGTGTACAAATTATACTTTAATTCAACCAGTTTAAAAGTGGGGGTATGAAATTTTTAGGTAAAAATTTCTCTCGAAAAGTATTCATAATTTATGTATCTCAAATCAATATTAGTCCCATTCTGATTAGGCGAACAAATAATATCTGAATTAGAATTAAAATGGTTAACTAGTTAATTCAAGTGTTTTTAATAATCCATAAATTGAATAAATAAAAATAGTACATTTGAATGAGAACCAAACGATTAATGCTTAGTAGAATATCAAGAATTTGTTCATGATAAGATTTTTTTGATGAAAAATGTTGAATTCTGCAATTTTTTAATTATATTACTAATGATAAAGTGATTATATGAAATTTATTTAATATGACTCCACATTATAATATATATAAATAAAGGAAAATAAATGATTGGTCCAAATACTAACGTAAGCCCTCTTATTAATTTCAAGTAGGGCATTTAATACTTAAGGGAGTTCATATATATATATATATGTGTGTGTGTGTGTGTGTCTGTGTGAACTTTTTTTTTTTTTTATAAATATATTAAAAAATAAAAAATTATTTAATTAAATTACTATATTACTCTTTATCTCTTGATTTTTACACTTGTCTCATCCCTTCTTCTTCGTCCTCCCCCATCATCTCCGGCAACGTCACCTGCTTTCTCTTAGTTTCGTCATCTCCCAACCTCTTTCCCCGTTGTTCCCACTCCTCCTCCTCTTCTTCTTCTTCTACTTCTGTTGTTGTAGAAAATAAGTAAAGAACGAATTTACCAAAATTTCTTGGGATGAGTCGCGGACTAGGTCGCTCTCTTTAAGACGTTTCGCGGCTCTGCCCAAGAACGTGCAAGCAGTGTATCAGCCCCGTCGTCCCCAGGATAAAACATCCCAGAATTCTTCTCTGTCTAGGACGTTCTTTGCACTGTAGAAGTCCCGAATACCAAACACCCCCACACACTGTTCGCAAAACGAACAAACTGCTCGGAAACCAAAATAGGACTGACAAAACAGTACCGGAACAAATCGGAACAATTCCGGAAGATCAAAAAAAAATTGTTTCGGAACAGAAACAGAAACAAAAGCTTAAACAGAAAAAAAATTCCGGAACAGAAACAGAAACAGAACTGGGAGCAGAAACAGAAACGGAACTGGGAGCAGAAACAGAAAACACTGTTTTTTGTTCTATATTTGTTCTGAAAAATGACCACTATTTATAGGAGAATAAAAATTAAAAAAAATGTTTGAATTAATACCGAAATTAAATAAATAAAAACGTTTTTAAAGAATTTATTCAAAAACGTTTCAAAACGTTTCAAATATTAAAAAACGTTTTTTTTTATTATTTTTTTTATCTCCAACGGTTCCAAAAAAAAAAAAAATGTTTTGTTTGTTTATTATTTTTTTTTAATTAAACTATTTTTTTTCTCAAAAAAATAAATAAGTGCCACCTCATCACACGCGCGACGCAACGCGACTCGGCTCGGCTCGGCACGGCACGGCACGGCCGGACGGCGGCGGCTCGCGCGTGTGTGGTAAACCGATAGGGATGTAACTCCTCTCCCCTCCACAAAATGTGGGTACCCCTTGGGGCACACCCCAAGTGTCTCACATACCCCTAGATATCCACTTTAATTTTTCCTCTCCCAATCAATGTGGGACAAAAGGTTTTGAGGAAAAAACCATTTATACACATTTGGCACTTTCTATTCAAAAAATTAAATTAAAATTCATTTGTTTCAACAATCCCCCACTTGAATTTTTAAAAACAATTTTTTCATCGAGCAGTATAATTCAATATAAGATTGTGCATAAAAAAAGGTGTCTATCGACTTGAACCTTTACATAGTGAAGATGCTTTAGATTATACTAGAGTAACTCGTAGTTTTGAACTCTATCTCTAACAACATCACACACACAACCCTATCAGGGTGTAGTCCAAAAGCCCGTGCTTTACGGCCATGCACGTGTATCCCAGTATAGTAAATGCTCTAGAGAATTTTGCCCAAAATTCCATAGGAAGTGGCCACACTTCCACATTCACATAGGTGAATCTATCAAGAGTACTCTTGTAGCTAGGTACTCCACTCAAATATAGAGTATAGATCTCATTAAGAGTTAATAAAAACTCAACCTTCTATCGCTTCAAGATATCATGCTTCAAACAACACATTTATGAAATAGAACTCAATTTTATAGCATGATTTTTCTCATATCACTTCATGAGTTGTTATTACCCTTTGAACCTATTTCTTGGGATCTCCAGTCTATAGGTTGGGTTTCCCTCACAAGTGACTCGTCAATCTATGGGCTTGAGTCCCATTCCTTTCGAGGTTTTGTAAACCTTTTCTCGAGCTAATCCTTTCATCAAAGGATCGGCTAAGTTATCATCAGACCGTACATGATCCACTCTCACAGCCCCTGTAGAGATATACTCTCTAATGGTGCTGTGTTTGTGACGTATTTGTCGCTTTTTTCCGTTATAATAACGGTTCTGAATCTTTGCAATAGCCGCGATACTATCACAATGGATCAAGACAACTGGAATCGGTCTCTCCCATAAAGGGGTATCAGAAAGCAGGCTCCTTAACCACCCTGCTTCCTCGCTAGCCGAAGCTAGTGCAATCATCTCAGACTCCATGGTAGATTGAGCCAAAATAGTCTGTTTCTTAGACTTCCAAGAAACAGCTCCACCAGCTATACTAAATATATAGCCGCTAGTTGCCTTGGAGTCATCTGAAAGGGTATTCCAATCAGCATCGCTATATCCTTCCAGAACAGCGGGAAACTTCTGATAATGTAATCCAAGGTTCATAGTTCTCTTTAAATATCTCATAATCCTCTCAATAGCATGCCAATGCTCAATACTAGGTCTACTTGTAAACCTGCATAGTAATCCCACAGCATACGCTATGTCGGGCCTAGTGCAGTCAGTGGCATATCGGAGACTGCCAATGATGCTCGCATACTCAGTTTGTCTAACACCGTCACTGGTGTTCTTGAACAACTTCACACTAGGGTCATAAGGAGTACATGCTGGTTTACAATCAAAATAATTGTATTTCTTTAGAATCTTCTCTATATAATGAGATTGATCCAAAGAAATTCCATGTTTAGACCTAGTTATTTTAATACCAAGGATTACGCTTGCTTCACCAAGATCTTTCATATCGAAATTAGCACATAGCATGGATTTTACATTATTCACAACATGAATATTGGAACCAAAAATTAGCAAGTCATCCACATAAATACATATAATGGTGCAAACATTATTTTCAGATTTATAGTAAATGCATTTGTCACTTTCATTTACTTTAAAACCATGTGAAATGACTAGATTATCAAATTTCTCATGCCATTGCTTAGGTGCTTGTTTCAAACCATAAAGAGATTTATCTAATTTGCATACTTTGTTTTCTAGACCAGGAATAATAAATCCTTCAGGTTGGTCCATATAAATCTCTTCTTCTAATTCACCATTTAAAAAAGCAGTTTTAACATCCATTTGATGCACTATAAGATCATGAATTGCAGCAAGAGATAAAAGTACACGAATAGATGTAATTCTAGAGACAGGTGAGAAAGTATCAAAGAAATCTACATTCTCTCTTTGTCTAAACTCTTTGGCTACAAGACGAGCCTTGTATTTATCAATGGTTCCATCCGGATTCAATTTCTTTTTAAGAATCCATTTACATCCTATTGTTTTACAACCAGGAGGTAAATCTACCAAATGCCAAGTTCTATTTGACTCGAGAGAGTCTAACTCATCATCTATAGCCTCTTGCCATAAACTGGCATCTATAGAGGATAATGCATCTTGGAGGGTAAGTGGATCTTCCTCTAAGGTATATGCATAGAAATCCGAACCAAAGTCTTTAGCTATACGAGGTCGTTTACTCCTTCTAGGTTCAATATCTAATTCCTTATTAGATTCATTAATCCTAATGATAGGTTCATTACTAGAAGTCGAGCCCCCACTATTCTTCAATTTGAAAGGAAATTTATCTTCATAAAAATCAGCATCATTTGATTCAATGATAACTTTATCTTTCAAATCATAAAATCTATATGATTTGCTATTTACCGCATAACCAATAAAAACACATTCATAAGCTCTACTAGCAAGTTTTCTTCTTTTGGGGTCAGGGATTCGAACATATGCCAAACAACCCCAAGTTTTAAAATAAGACAAATTTGGTTTCTTATTTTTGAAAACTTCATAAGGTGAAATTTTACTTTTCGATTTGGGAACTCTATTAAGTACGTAGCAAACCGTTAATAAAATTTCACCCCACCAGTGAGAAGCTGCACCGGAATTAAGTAAAATAGCAACTACTGATTCAGCAAAAGTTCTACTTTTCCTTTCAGCCTTACCATTCATTTCAGGAGAATACGGTGCAGTTTTTTCATGAATAATCCCATGAGATTTATAAAAATCAATAAAGACATCAGAATCATATTATGTTCCTCTATCACTACGTAATCTCTTAATTTTCTTATTGCATTGATTTTCAATCTCAGTTACAAAATTCTTAAACATTTCAAAAGCTTCACTTTTATTTTTCATGAAATAAACATAAGTAAAATTAGAACAATCATCTATGAATGTAATAAAATACCGTTTACCATTCCTAGTCAAGACTCCATCAAATTCACAAATATCTGAATATATTAAGTCAAGAGATTCAGATTCTCTAATTACTGATTTATGAGGGGTTTTAGTAATTTTAGCTTGACTACAAAATTCACATTTTTCAAAATCATTCAAAGATAATTTAGGAATTAGTTCTAAGTTACTTAAGTTTTTAATAATGCGTTTGTTAACATAACAAAGTCTAGCATGCCAAATATTAAAAGAACACAACATGTAAGCAGAAGAAGAAATTTTATTAATTTCAACATTTAGTTTGAACATTCCATCAGTTGCATATCCCTTCCCAACAAAAATATTATTTTTGGTTAGGGTGTACAAATCAGCCCCAATAGTTTGAGTGAACCCCGCCTTGTTTAGAAGATAGCCCGAAACCAAATTCTTTCTCATCTCTAGAGTATGCAGAACATCTTTAAGGATGACTGTCTTTCCAGAGGTAAACTTTAATTCCACTTCACCAGAACCGCCAACAATAGTGGAGTGGGAATCACCCAGCAACACTTTCTTGTCTTCACTTTCAGAATAAGATTTGAACATGGTTCGATCATAGCAGACATGGCGTGAAGCACCAGTGTCTACCCACCACCCTTCGGATCCACCAACTATATTGATTTCAGAAATCATAGCTATAAGTTGGTCCTCGGTAAGATTCGCCTGTGGAACAGGACGACGTCTTTGCCGGCAGTTCCGAGCCAAATGGCCCGCCTTCCCACAGTTATAACAAGTAAACTGTTCAGAATTATTTCTTGAAGGGAGTTTGTTTCTATTCTGATTTTGATGCACATTTCTGTTCTGGTTATTGTGGTTGCGATTCTGATTTTGATTTTTCATATTTTTCCCTTTAGGTTTCAGAATTGCGTAAGATGATTTCTTGTGAGCGTTGTTAGAAACAACAAGCACTTCATCTTTCTGATCTTGTTTTCGGGCCTCCTCCTCAATCCGAAGACGAGTGATCAAACTTTCTAAAGAAAACTCTTTAGTTTTATGCCTTAGAGTATTCTTAAAATCTTTCCAAGAGGGGGGTAATTTGTCAATTAAAATAGCAACTTGAAATTGTTCATCAAGGGACATACCTTCAGCAATTATTTCGTGAGCGATTTTCTGAAGTTCATGAGACTGAACCTCCACTGATTTGTCGTCGGTCATTTGGTATTTCAGATACCGACTAACAGCATATTTTTTACTTCCAGCCTCCTCAGTGTCGTATTTCTTCGAAAGAGCATCCCAAACTTCCTTCGCAGTTTTGTTAGTGCAGTAATAATCATACAGATCATCAGACATACCATTAAGAATAAAATTCTTACAACGGAAATCATTTTCCTCCCAAGACTTAACTTCTTGAATCTGAGCGTCAGTAGGAACTTGAGGTAATTGTGGTTTTTCGGTCGTACAGACATATGCTACTTTTTCGATAGTAAGAAAAAATAACATTTTCTGTCTCCACCTTTTAAAATGAAACCCTTCGAAAAGAAAGGGTTTGTTGAGATCAACAGTTACTTGTTTAAAATCGTGAACAGTAGACATCTTTGCAGATATTGAACGTCTTAAAATTGTTGTTGCAGAAAATAAGTAAAGAACGAGTTTACCAAAATTTCTTGGGATGAGTCGCGGACTAGGTCGCTCTCTTTAAGACGTTTCGCGGCTCTGCCCAAAAACGTGCAAGCAGTGTATCAGCCCCGTCGTCCCCAGGATAAAACAGCCCAGAATTCTCCTCTGTCTAGGACGTTCTTTGCACTGTAGAAGTCCCGAATACCAAACACCCCCACACACTGTTCGCAAAACGAACAAACTGCTCGGAAACCAAAATAGGACTGACAAAACAGTACCGGAACAAATCGGAACAATTCCGGAAGATCAAAAAAAAATTGTTTCGGAACAGAAACAGAAACAAAAGCTTAAACAGAAAAAAAATTCCGGAACAGAAACAGAAACAGAACTGGGAGCAAAAACAGAAACGGAACTGGGAGCAGAAACAGAAAACACTGTTTTTTGTTCTATATTTGTTCTGAAAAATGACCACTATTTATAGGAGAATAAAAATAAAAAAAAACGTTTGAATTAATACCGAAATTAAATAAATAAAAACGTTTTTAAAGAATTTATTCAAAAACGTTTCAAAACGTTTGAAAACGTTTCAAATATTAAAAAACGTTTTTTTTTTTATTTTTTTTTTATCTCCAACGGTTCCAAAAAAAAAAAAAAATGTTTTGTTTGTTTATTATTTTTTTTCTCAAAAAAATAAATAAGTGCCACCTCATCACACGCGCGACGCAACGCGACTCGGCACGGCCGGACGGCGGCGGCGGCGCGCGCGTGTGGTAAACCGATAGGGATGTAACTCCTCTCCCCTCTACAAAATGTGGGTACCCCTTGGGGCACACCCCAAGTGTCTCACATACCCCTAGATATCCACTTTAATTTTTCCTCTCCCAACCAATGTGGGACAAAAGGTTTTGAGGAAAAAACCATTTATACACATTTGGCACTTTCTATTCAAAAAATTAAATTAAAATTCATTTATTTCAACAACTTCTCACCCCTTTTGTAATTACATTTACACACATATAGAGAGAGGCTTGGACCTACAAATTTGTGCCCTGGGCCCCTCTCTCTCTATATATACATGTATTTACGGAGGAGATGGTGGTGGTGGATGGAGGGGTTGGAGGACTGCAAGGAAGGTAGGTGTGGGGGCGGCAGAGAGAAAGAGAGAGATAAAGAGTCCACCATTGTCGGAGATGGGGAGGAGATAGAAGAAGGGGTAGGTGAGGAAAATAAAGTATATTTATAAAATTTTATGGTCATTCGATGGGAGGTCCCTTATTTCACACTTAATTTTAAAAAAAATTCAGAGGCAGAAGAAACTTGGATTTTAGTTCTGTCTATTATAAAAAGGCAGAAGTCCACTGTACGCACCTGTAGACGCGCGATTACATGTAACAATTTTGTGTGTAAAATTTTGTTGGATGTAATAAAAATCACACAAAATACATGCAATCAGTTACATATAACTAAATGTACACAATTAGATATAACTAATATTAAATTAATTTTTGTGCGTAATATTTGTTAAATGTCACAAATATTACACACATATATGTAATTGTAACATGTAACTAATATTATATAAATACACGTAACAAAAAATATACAAATACATATAAAAATATAACAATTACTAAATTGTAACTAACATTCACTATAAAACCGAATTTACTCACCAAGTTCTCCCTACAATCCCTGTAATACGGGATTAAAATTCAAGCGAAATCCAACTTAATCAACTAATTCTAAATCTAATAATAAGCAAGGATTAATTACATATTAGACCCTCAAAATAAGACTAATCATCGATTATTCTAAAAATTTATTGGGTAAAAAAAAAAATTATGTTAAAAATGATAAAAATAAATAAAAATAAATAAATAAATTATTTTTTTATTTAGTAAAGAAGAGTGTGAATATAAAAACTCTCGATACTTAAAAGTACAATGACGAAAATACCCCCTACCTAAAACCCTATGTTGGCATATTTAATTTAATTTAATTTAATTCCCAGGGAAATTCCTATACAAGGGCGAAAGAGAATGTAAAAAGTAGAATTTTGAACCAAAATCAAAAAAGCAAAAGGTAAGACAGCTGCCCCTTTTGTTCCCTATTTTAAGGCTCACTTTGTTGAATTTCAACCCATTTTATTAATTTACCTTAATACCCTCACTAATATTTTACACCTAAAATTGAAAAAAATAATTATTGACATGTCCCCCCTCGACCAGGTCCATCACAAGAAAACCGAAAACCAAAATTTGCTTTATCAGGTATCAAACGGGAGCTACGAGCAAAGAGACGGGTTGACTGGCTAGATATTCAATAAACGTCTTTGTCGCGCTTAATGCCCGCTCGCTTTGAGTAAACACCTTCTCGACGTGATATCATTCTTATATCACACGTCATATTTTACTAATTAAGTTTGGGGTCTCCATATGGTATTAGTTAAATAGTTTTGATGATATTTTTATAACACGATAAAATTTAAGAGAAATAGAACATCCAAAAAATTTTACTTTCATCATCGGATTTAATTCTTTTTTTTTTTAAATTATCCTTATTATTTAAAATAAAATATTTACAACCCAAAATTTTAGAGTAAGAAATAATATGAAGTTTTTCTCCTTCCGTGTTGAATAGATACAGGATTCGACACATGGCATGTCGGGCGTATCGTTTCTATTAAACCTTTTTAGTTATAATTTTTTGATTAAAAATTATAATTGAAAAAATGACTAACAAAATCATCATTATACAATTTCAACTTAAAAATACAAGATTTTATTAAATTTATATATCTTTTTATAAAAATAAAAAAAATTAATTATATTTGTTTGCTCACCAAAGTGGAGGGTATATTTGTCAATTAGTCTCAATTTACAGACGAGGGTATTATTGGAAAAGACAAAGAGTCTCTTTAATTCCTCTGGTTTCGTTGCCTCGCTATTTGTGCACATAAATGGCGACCAACGGCATTTAAAATCGGAAAATACGTACAATTTACGTGTGTGTATATATATATATATATTGTTTTTTTATTATTATTATTATTTTTTTTTTTATATTTCTACGAGTGTCCTCTATCACACATCACACAGAGTGAAAGATTAACTCGTTCGGAATACGTGGTTGTCCTTTTCAATGAAATTCTTGACGTTGTAGAGACCTTTCAACTGCTTTAATGGAAGTGCCCGGGCACCTGAGCTATACCTTATTGGCGTGTATATATATTTATATATTTATAATAATTTAATTTTCGTGTTCTCTTGAAGTGTTCTTTTGCGCAGTCCAAACGGATCGTATCTGGTTTTTTCTCTCCCACGCTTTGCTCTCCAGATTCCTTCTCTCTCCTTCGCAAATCCTCTTTTCGTTTCTTTGAACTGTTGAATTTTCTTCGTATTTCTCCATTTTTATTCGAATTTTCTGTCGACATGTAACCGATTCAAGTTTCAGCGGTCGCACCAACAGGTAACATCAATTACATCCGCATTTGATCAATGCGTTACGGCCTATGAATGCTAAGATTCAACCGTTGATATGCTTTTTTTGTTGTTGTTGCTTTGAACTGTTAATTCCGAGGCAATTTTTTTTTTTTTTTTTGTTGTTGTTGAATTATATCTTCCGGTTTCGTTTCAACACTCGATCTCGTTTTTTCTAATTTGTTTTAGTTTGTTGCTGGTTTTCAACTCTCTGTTCGGATTCCTTAAAATAAATGAACGTGAAGTTTTTTTTTGTTTTCTGCATCCAGATTATTTGGAGTTTCAATTAGATTTAGCCAGTGGTTCGCTCTGCGTAGTAGGTTGAATTTGTTGGAGGATTTTGTTTAGTCGTGTATTCAATTGCCATCACTGCTTGTGCATCTCATTTGTTGACCAACTTTTGTACGTTTTAATTCTGTGAACTTTGGCTGAAAATTAATTATGGCCCTTGGACATTAATGGAACTTTTACTAGTATATAATTGTGTTAATTATCTGCTGTCTACTTAATGATTTTCGTGTATTTGTGGGGTTTCAATGGATAAATGCCACTCCATTCCATAATTACTCATATGGAAGGCAAGCTAGAAAATAAAGTACATTGGTAGATGATGCTGTTTCAATAATTATTATTTTCCAAGACCATTTATTAACACAGGATAGAAATTAATTTTTACATTTTTACATTTGTTGATTTTTTATTCAAACTCTCCAATTCCTATTTCCGGGTAACCAAACACTACCTAAGTGAACTGTTGGTCTGCTTGGGTGTTTTTAGTTCTTTTACATCGGTATGTGGGAACAATGACTAAAGTAATACTTCTCTCATTGAGGATAAGAATTTTCTCTATATTTGAATATGTTGCCTTGATCCCCAGTTGATTTCTTGTCAGATTGAAAATAGACAAACAGATGACTATGTTTTTGCTTCATAACTAGGCTTCACCAAACTTTCTCTGAGATCTGATTGGCGTTTGTACAGGTCTGTCAGTGGATGGATTCTTAATTAGCTAACACTGATGCACCGGCAAGGCGATGAAAGGCGAATCATCTGGACTGATCATTGGGATCTCCATAGGGGTAGTAATTGGAGTTCTTTTGGCTGTGTTCGCTCTGTTTTGCATTAGGTACCATAGGAAGCGCTCACAGATAGGAAATAGCAGTTCCCGGAGGGCAGCAACAATTCCTATTCGCACAAATGGTGCTAATTCTTGTACGATATTATCAGACTCATCTGTTGGTACCGAGTCACCCAAAACTTCCATACATAGTGCTGTGTCAATGTGGCTTGGGGGACTTAGGAAGGCTAACGTGGTGTCTGCATCTGGGATACTTGAATATTCTTACAGGTATGTTTCTTTTTTTTTCTTTTCTTGTTTTTCCTTCTGTTGTACACTGGAAAATGATTATAATTGTGAATTTATAAGCTCTCTCCTGTTTGTTCAATCAAGCATTCGTAAAATCATCACATATCTATTTCTTTCATTTGCTTCCATAAGCCTCATAGGGGGGAATATCTTTTGATCCAATAGGCTACTCCTATAGTAGGAATGTAGGATTGCAAAACCTGATGTTTCTTATATGGCATTGGTCCGGCCTTTGTTGTTCGTTGTGTCTCTAAACTTGTATGATCAACTCTTGGAACACAATAGAAGAAGGAGAACAATCGTCGGTCTCCTTTTGCTTCTGAAAGAAATCATTTTGAATTAGTAGAGACAATTACATTGAGTCGGTGAGCATAAAATCTTTTCTTCTTTAGCCATTATTATCAATCAAGTTTCGTTTAAAAGGTCTAGCCTTTTTAACAATGATCCTTTTATTGACGCAGGGATCTCCAGAAAGCAACCTATAACTTTACCACATTGATAGGGCAAGGGGCATTTGGTCCAGTGTACAAAGCTCAGATGTTAACTGGTGAGACCATTGCTGTCAAAGTCCTTGCAACTGATTCTAAACAAGGGGAGAAGGAATTCCAGACAGAGGTAGATATTCAATAACTTCTGAATTTGATTTCAGATTTTTGTTGCCATTTGTTTTGTTTTTAGTTCAATGAAGTGCACAAATTCGTAAAGTCTGTTGTATCTTTTATTTATATATTTTTTTCTTCAGGAGTAATTTCCCCCCATCAGGACATAGTATTTTCTTGGATTTCCTTTGGTATTTGAAGTTGGCATATATGATTATTTACCCGCTATTCAAGTCTCTTAGCTTCCTTAATTTTTATTTTTTTAATATTCTCTTCTAATTTGACTTCTTTGTAAGGAATTAGTTGTTAATGTTACTCCAATCATATGCAGTGATCTGTTACTCCAATCATATGCAGTGATCTCTCTCTCTCTCTCTCTCTCTCTCTCTCTCTCTCTCTCTCTCTCTCTCTCCACTTGAGCTAAAAAATTATCCGAATTTCATGTCCTTAGGTTATGCTATTGGGGAGGTTACATCACAGAAACCTCGTGAATTTGGTTGGATATTGCGCAGAGAAGGGCCAACATATGCTAATCTATGTCTACATGAGTAAAGGCAGTTTGGCGTCTCATTTGTATAGTAAGTCGGCATTGAGCTCTATCTTCCTAATATAAAGTAAAATGGCAGTGATCTTATTTCCACGTAGTCCATTCAATGGAAATGTATCTAGGGACGACTACTGTCCTATCTATTTTGTTACAATTGATCAATTATAATGAAGAATAAAGTCTTCTGTTCTTTAATTTGCACTCTTTGGATTTTCAGGTGAAAAGCATAAACCATTGAGCTGGGTTCTAAGGGTCCAAATAGCTCTAGATGTAGCAAGGGGCTTGGAGTATCTTCATGATGGGGTAAGATTTACTCGTTTACTGGCAAATGCCTAAATGATCAAGTGGTACTGTTAGAATAACTGAGAGACGGAATGTTTAGAAAACATGAGAGACTTGTATTCACTTATGAGAAATATATTGTTACATAGATATACAGAGAGTATATATATCGGAGGTAATTAGGCTAACTCTGGTAGGGTTAGGGTTTGTTTTTTCCTAGGGTTTAACATAGTGGACCGAGGCCCATATACATATATTAACATGTATGATTATTTGACTGTTTTCCCTTCTGTATGTTACTATCTTCACACGCTTTTCTTGTGCGTATACAGGCAGTACCACCTGTTATACACCGTGATATCAAATCTTCCAATATTTTGTTGGATGAGTCCATGGGAGCCAGGGTATGTTTCTTGAATCGACTTTTTTGTCTCTGCTTGTTTTGGTGAAGAGTTGATTTCTTGCCATCAAATTTGAGCTATCATATTATTTTGGTTTAAATTAGGTAGCCGACTTTGGTCTATCAAGGGAGGAAATGATTACTGCTCATGCCTCCAATGTACGAGGAACTTTTGGATATCTGGATCCTGAATACATATCGACAAAGGCCTTCACAAAGAAGAGTGATGTCTATAGCTTTGGCGTCTTGGTCTTTGAACTCATTGCTGGAAGAAATCCTCAGCAGGGTCTCATGGAATATGTGGAGCTCGTAAGTTCCCCCCCGCCCCCCCCTCTCTCTCGTGCATCTCTCTCTCACACAAACACACACACATGTTAGGGCAGCCATGCAATAATTTCTCAAAGATAACATAGATAGTGGAGAGTTTACAAGTAGTTTGTGGCACTACCATCTGTTTGGAAAACATCAGACAAACATCAGACAATAGGATAAGATTATGAATGATCTTCATGCTGCATGTTCTAATCAATAATTCAATGTACTGCTCAATGATTGGCATTACTTCTAAGACTAAAAAGCTTCTGTTTTTTTATACGGTTGAATCCTACATCACTTGTGTTACTTGATCCTAAGCTATATATAAAGCCTAAGACAATCTTTATCTTCCAAGGTTTTTTTTAAGAGTGAGTTAAGTCCATTGGTTTACTAAATGGTGTTAGAGTCATGACTCTTGTCTGATGTTGGGTGTGTTAAATTCCACATCGATGTTGGGTCCTTTGTTATCCGTTTGCATTGGTTTGTCAAGAAGTCCATCCTACGCGTGAGGGGTGTGTTGAATCCCACATCGATGTTGGGCCCTTTCCCCGAGATCTGTTTGCAGTGATTTGTTAAAGTGCTCCTTGCGCGTGAGGGGGCGTGTTGAATCCCGCATCGCTTTTGTTACCTCATCTTGAGTTATATATATAAAGCCTTGGGCAATCCTTGTCTTACAAGGCGTCTTTTGAGAGTGAGTTAGGCCCATTGAGTTTCTACATACACATAATGGTTGTTGAAGAAACAGTAATATATAGGTGAAGTGACAAGTTGATTCAATCAATTACTTGGGGCCCGTTTGGTTGGCTAAATTATCTTATTTTATGAACTATCTTATTCTTGATCAATTGATTTGTATATTTTTGCATTTACCTAAGATTAATCAAATTGACATATTATATGTTTCAACAAAGAAATGTTTTAGTTAATTTTTTAAGGTATATTTTACTCCAGTTACAAGAGAAAATGTCATCCGAACTAAAACTAAAATGGTTCGCTAGACCAAACACTAAAGTTGTAACAATTCATAAATTGACTTATTTAAAGTAGAACCAAACAGGCCCTTATGGTTTGCCTTTCCTTCTTGAAATGATAGGCGGCAATGAACACCGAGGGGAAAACAGGTTGGGAAGAAATTGTGGATTCCCGTCTTGAAGGGAAATTCGACGTGCAAGAATTGAACGATTTGGCAGCTCTTGCATACAAATGCATCAACCGAGCCCCCAAGAAACGGCCTTCCATGAGGGACATTGTTCAAGTTCTCTCGCGAATGCTTAAACTTAGGTACAACCGAAAGCACCACAGACATCATTCTTTGTCTGCAGTGGACGAGGTTGTTGTCAACGTGGATCATCGGAGTCCCATGTCTGAGCATCGGAGAGTGGAGTCCGTGGATAGCACTGCTGAATCCTGTGACGTTTGATAAGGTTTTGACTTTTTGTTCATTTTGTTCCTTTGTCTTTTGTTTGGTCAAATGTTTGCAGCTTTGTAGGAAGTAGAAACGCAGGAGGAAGGTCTCATTGTGGGTTGTGTTTGAGACTTGACAGAGACTCATGATTCAAATTCTTGCCTTGTAATTCTTTGTAACATAGGACTGTCTTTTTTTTGTCTTTGCTTCTTCTTGCTACATATTCTCTTTTTTCTTTTTTGTAAAGGAATTGCATTGTGGGTGATGTGAAAAGGAATCCTCCATTTTTTATTTTTTTTTTGTCATGGGATTGAACCGAGATGTCTCCATTAAGCAATGCATGTTAGTTTTCTCATTACATGAATAGTAATACATTTCACTTTTATTATTGATCTACATCACAGTATAATATATTTTTTTTGCCATTAACTTTAATTGTAACTTTTTGGTGAAATTTGTACTTTGGTTCCTTAAGGTGGTGTTTGGTTAGTGTTTTTGTTTTTTTGTTTACACTTCCAATGACCTGGAATGGGAATTATGTTCCCGTTTTGAAGTATTTTGGGAATAGTAACAAGTTTGGTAATAACTATTGTCTTGAAATTGTTTCTTTTAATTCATAAGAATGGAAACAAGAGACGTAAAGTTGCAACATTTGTTCTTTTATTTTATTTTTTTTTTATTTTTTTAAAATGTATGGTGGCCGGTGAGGTGGTGACAGCTAGCTAGTGGTGACCGTTGGGTTGATGGTGAGAATAGCTTTGTAGGAGTGAATAAAAATTAATATTTTTTTGTTTCTCTGATTCTTAAGGAATTTAAGATATAATCCCAAAATTTTGGAAACAGAAGTGTGTTTACCAAACGCGTTTCTATATATTAATCCTAAAATTTTAGGGAGCGGAAACAGAAATCAAGGAACATAAATAGTAACCAAACAGGTCCTAAGTCTCATTTGTTTCACTCCTAAATTAAAAATGTTAATGATTTTTGACGTAAAACATTATCTTTGGTAATTTGTCTGTCCAGTTAGTTAGAGTTGTTTGCTGGCCGGTTTCTTGCTCAATTTCACTAACATTGCTGCTTACGCCGAAAAAATAGGGTCGCGTTATGTCCTTGAACCGATAACCATCTTTCGTCTAACCTAACCTGATTTGTACTCGACACGTAGTCTCTTTTTTTTTTTTGGTAGAATGAAAATTACAAAAAAAACAACAAAAAAAAACAAACGAACAAAGAGCAAAACTAGGCTTCCGAACACACGTCGAAAACCCTTTTATCCATCTCCTGGAGGAGAATCTTTTTTATATCCATACTTGGCATATCAAGGATTTTGATAATGCAATCTTCAAGAGCTCCTCTTTTGGCCATAATATCAGCACAACAATTAGTCTCTCGAGGAGCGAAATAAAGGGTGTAATCTTTTGAAAAAAGAAGTCTCTTACACTCCTCAATCAACTCTATAAATCTGTGATTCTCCGGGCATGAGTTATTGATCAAGAAAACAATTTCAGCTGAATCGATATCAACTTGCACTCTAATATAATCTCTATTGGCTGAAATTTTGATTCCTTTGACGGTACTCTTCAGTTTCGCTTCCAGCGCTGTGTAGCTATTAATACGACCATAATAATCTATCTTCCATGCACCCAAATTATCTCTCAATAGGCTGCTAAAATCGCCTCTGCCTGGGTCTCCTTTCGCGCTACTATCCATGTTGAGTTTAACGAATCATATTTTAGGAGGAAACCAAAAAACAGAGTCTTTTGAAGTCGTTTAGGAAATTTGGTTCCAAGAAAGATTTTGAGAGATTTTGAGAGAAGTTTACAATTTTCGCAAGGGTTGAGTTTGGAGGATTACAAACTTTTTCAATAACCTTTTTATTTCTATCTTTACAAATTTTCCAAATGGTAGTAATAAAAAGAAAATAGGAAAGATTAAGAACATTACCTTTGCGATGATTTTTAATCCAAACCCAAATATTCGAGGAAGAATTATTGTACGTGAAACTAGAAGAATAAACTTGATCCCAAATGTAGTTAGCTTTGGGACAAGTGAAAATAACATGTTCAATACTTTCAATTTCCCTATTGCATCTTTGGCAAGTACTAGAAATATTCGCATCACGAAAAGCATGAAAAGAATTGGTAACAAGTCTGTTATGAAAAAAAAATCAAAAGAAGAATTTAAGATTTTGAGGGATTTTAAGTTTCCAAATCCAACACCAACTATTACCAGGCACAATGACTTCAAGTTGTTTACGTAATAAATATTTAAAAAAAACAAAACTACTAAATAAATTGAGATTTTAACTTATTTACGGAATGAATGCATTTCGGAGTTTGAAACGCTGGGATTAAATCGTTGATATTTTTTTTTTTTTTTACTTTTTTTGATCCCGGCCTTGTGAAGGTCGGGATCAAAAAAAATTATTATTATTTTTTTTATTTTTTTGATCCCGACCTTGTGAGGGCCGGGATAAAAAAAATCATTAATTTTTTTTTAAGTTTGATCCCGGCCTTGTGAAGGCTGGGATCAAATTTTAATAATTTTTTTTTAATTTTTATTTATGTATGTTTTGGCCCAATAAAATTTTAAAATTTTCGGCAACTTTGAGTTGATTAACGGTGATCTATCGATATTTTAAATAAATCTAATTTTTTTATGCATAAATTACGTTCAAAACACTCCATAATGCTTTTTACAACACTAAAAACGGACAAGTTGATGAATTTTAAAAAATCGCTAAAATTGACCAGATGAGATGTTTCGATAACGGCATAATTTTTTCGGCAGTTTGAAATTAACAAAAGATTGCGTGTCCGTAATAAAAATGAACCAAATTTTTTATATATAAACTATGCTCATAACACTACATAACAAAATTTAGAACACTAAAAACGGACAAGTGAATGAATTTTAAATAATCTTCAAAATTGACCAGACGAGTTGTTTCGATGACGATGCAGTTTTTTTAAAAACTTTGAGTTAACTTTGACGATTATTTAAAATTCATTCACTTGTCCGTTTTTAGTGTTCTAAGTTTTGTTATGTAGTGTTATGAGCATAATTTATATATAAAAAAATTGGTTCATTTCTGTTACGGACATGCAATCTTTTGTTAATTTCAAATTGCCGAAAAAATTCTGCCGTTATCGAAACAGCTCATCTGGTCAACTTTGGCGATTTTTTAAAATTCATCCACTTGTCCATTTTTAGTGTTGTAAAAAGTATTATGGAGTGTTTTGAACGTAATTTATGCATAAAAAAAAATTAGATTTATTTAAAATATCGATAGACCACTGTTAATCAACTCAAAATTGCCGAAAATTTTAAAAATTTATTGGGTCAAAACATACATAAATAAAAAAATAAAAATAAAAAATATTATAATTTGATCCCAACCTTCACAAGGCCGGGATCAAACTTAAAAAAAAATTAATGATGTTTTTGATCCCGGCCTTCACAAGGCCGGGATCAAAAAAATAAAAAATAAAAAATAATTTTGTTTGATCCCGGCTTTCACAAGGCCGGGATCAAAAAAAGTAAAAAAAAAAAAATATCAACGATTTAATCCTGGCATTTCGAACGCCGAAATGCATTCATTCCGTAAATAAGTTAAAATCTCAACTTATTCAGTAATTTTGTTTTTTTTAAATATTTATTACGTAAACAACTCCAATGACTTCATTCTTTGGGATACCTAACTTATAAGCCAATTTTACAGAAAATAAACGAGAATTATCAGACATCCATAGAGGTTTATCAATAAGATTAAAAACAGGAGGCTGCGTATTCCTAATTTTCATCTCAGTATCAGAGTCAATTAAATGTAAAATAGGATTAAGAAATCAGGAACCATCATCATCAATAATATCTGCCACTTTGATATCCAGAGAATTTTGAAAATCCTGACAACCCAATCCCCACACCACCAATCCGACCAAAGATTAGTAGTAACTCCATTCCCAATTTTTCATTTAATCCATTTGGTTAAGGTATTCTTCGCAGAAAGGATACCCCTCCAAATATAAGAACTACCATTAATCTTCCTCTAGGTGTTAGGATTATTATCAATAGAATATTTATTGTGAATAACCCTAGCCTACAAGCTTTGGTCGTCATTCTCAATTTTCCATCCAAGTTTAGCTAAGAAGGCTGTATTATTAATTCTAGCTTTTCTAATTCCCAAACTCCCCACAGCTTTATTAAGATAAACTTTATCTCATTTAACAAGATGGTATTTTTTCAAATCATCTCTATCATCCCATAAAAAATTACAGTTAATCTTATCAATTTTATCACAAAATTTAAGTGGAATAGGGATAATTTGCATGGAATAATTAGGAATCGTAGTAATGACCGATTTTATGATGGTAGACCTTCCGGCTATAGATAACATCTTAGTCTTCCACTTAGAAAGTTTGGCTTGAATTTTCTGCATCACATGATGGACATGATTATTATTTAACCTCCCATGAACTAAAAGAAAACCAAAATTCTCAGTAAGCCCAATTTTCAGGTAATTACTAATATCTCTCGCTTTCCAACCGAGAATGCAAGGGGCAACAAAATGTTTTGATTTAGAAAAATTAATTTTTTGCCCTGAGATATTAATAAAATTATTCAAAACATTTAGAATATTAACAAGTTGAACATCATTAGCTTTAGCAAAAAGGACATGGTCATCAACAAAGAAAAGATGAAAAATGACAGGACCACTTCTCCCTGCCCTCAGACTCTTCCAAACTCCTCTATTAGTACTATCAATGATCATGTGTGAAAGTCTCTCCATATAGAAGGTAAAGAGATAAGGGGATAAAGAATCCCCTTGTCTAAGACCTCTAGATGATTTAAATTTCTCAAGAGGTTCTCCATTTCACAGGATAGAGAGAGAAGCATTAGACACACAAGACATAATCAAATTGATCTAAATGGTGGAAAAATTAAAATTGATCAGGGTATGTCCAAGGAATCCCCAACTAATTCTATCGTAAGCCTTTTCTAGATCAATTTTAATAATGATGCCACCATCTTTACTTTTAGATTTGCTAAGAGAGTGGATGATCTCTTGAGTTATAATGACATTGTCGGTGGTCATACGACTCGGGACAAAACTACTTTGAAAAGGGTCCACCAACTTATCTAACATCGGTCTAGTCTAGTAACAAGCAATTTAGCGACCAATTTGTAAGTAGTATTACAAAGACTTATCGGACGGAATTGACTAATTTTTTTAGGCATATTAATTTTCAGAATAAGGGCAATGAGAGTTTTATTAGAATTAATAGGCATAGAAGTGTTAATAAATTATTTTCTAACAAAACTACAAACATCAGGCCCAACAATACTCCAGTTCCTTTTGAAGAAAATAGGTTGGAAACCATCAGAATCCGGAGCTTTTAAGTCTTTCATGATTTTTAAAGAATTTCAAATCTCAGAATTCAACGGGATGCAACAAAGGTTCTCATGATAAGAATTATCAATATTAGGGCAAGGAGATTAGAAGTAGAATTATTAATAACAGTCCCATCATCTAAGAAAAGATTTTGAAAAAAAAACTCTAACATGGATTTTTAGCTCGTCTTTATTTCTAATCCAATCATTATCCTTTTTAAGCATGATAATTTTATTTTTCCTTCTTCTATTAATAGTCATGCAATGAAAAAATTTATTATTCTTGTTACCAAGCTTAAGCCACTGTATTCTAGATTTTTTATGCTAGTGAATCTCTTCTTTAATAAGGATATCTATATTCTCTTTGAAGATCAAGCTCAAGACAATTAAGATTATGAGTAAAGAATTTATCTTGAGCTTTTTGGACACCCTTAAATCTATTTAAAAGGTACCTCTTGATTTTAAAAATATTACCGAAAGTTTTAGAGTTCCACTCCCTAAGAATGGAAGTGAAATTTTTAAGTTTCATATCCAAATCCGAATCATCATTTACCCAAGAACCCGACATAATATTTGTAAAACCATCGTGAGTTAACCACATAGCTTCAAAACGAAAAGGTCTATTTCGAGGAGAGGGAGAGAAACTACAACAATAAATGAGTAAAAGAAAGTAGTCAAAGTACATACGAGGGAGGGTTTCCATACCCGAGTTCGGAAAGGCCGTGTTCCATTTATCATTTGCAAGAGCATGATCCACTCTTTTACCACTTTTGATACCACTCCTAACCATACCCGTCCAGGTCATTTTCGGTCCATTAGAGCCTAAATCCAGTAACCCACAGTCATTTAGGTTACGGTTAAAACAATTGATGCGGGCAATATCAGAAGGCGTACAGGAGCTAGTTTTCTCGCTTTCGGAGGCAAGATCATTTAGATCGCTAGTCACTAACCACGGGGAGAAGTTCTGTTGAGAAATCTCTTTCATATATTTCCAAAGTTCCCGTCTCATTCTAGGATTAGGATTAGCATACACAGCAGACAAAAATCAATCATCATAATTCACACAACTAACCATAACATAGATAACTTGTTGTTTAATGGATATAGTAGTTAGACTGCCTTTATCAGGCATCCAAAGAATCCAAATACCATCAACCCTACCACAATGGTCGATATGACTCGAAGTAGTATAACCTAGGCTTTTAAAGAAATTACCCATAGAATTTAATTCTACTTTAGTTTCTAGTAAAATAAATATATTAGGTTTATGAAACATAAAAATATCTTTAAAAGTATATTTGAAAACAAGGTTGCTTGCACCCCTACAATTTCAAGAAATGATTTTCATGGCACTAAGATTTAAGAGGGTTGGGGTCAGGTCCATGGCTTGAGCTCATAGGATAAATTTGCACCTCCGGAGACTCAACTTCCATGCTCGAAATGGTTTCACCATCACCACCAAAATTTTGGGTAGAAATGATTTCATCTCTAACACTCTGACTGTCAGTTCGACAATCTTCAACAACTATAGTAATTTGAGAAGAATTTTCATGATCAGGGATTTTTGGGTCACCATAATCCGAAACAATAATTTGAAGATGAGAACTAGACACCGGGGTAGACAGAGAGTGAGATGGATCAGAAGAGGAAGGCGAATTGTGAGAAATGGGAGAGACATGGAAAAATTTACAAGATGATTTACCAGTAAT
Organism: Eucommia ulmoides; assembly: GCA_016647705.1. NCBI lineage: Eukaryota > Viridiplantae > Streptophyta > Magnoliopsida > Garryales > Eucommiaceae > Eucommia > Eucommia ulmoides. Next base: position 1,639,654 of record CM028326.1, on the reverse strand, counting down.
ATCCATATTATCGTCGGTTGAAGATGGGTGCGCATTTTCCGGAGCAATTGCAGGCCTGGGAATATTTCCTGACATGGTAAGCATGCGCTGGTCAGAGGGGAGGGATATATTACCATCATTTTGAATATTAACAGGTTGTGCATGTTTTACCTGGGGTGAAAGACCCACTTTCATGTGAGGTTGTTTAGGAATATGGTTGTCTACTATTTATTGACCATTAGCACCCATTTTATCATTTTAATGGAGCTAGGAATATGATTGTTTGCGAATTGTTGAACATTAGCACCCACCTTGTCAATTTTAGTTGAGGTAGCATGAGAAGACATTAATTACACTTTGGATGTATTAACTTTACCATGTTTAAAGGTTTTTTGGGCCTGATTGTTTTGGAGCCTAACCGTGGATTACCCACTTCAATGTTAGAGATGAGAGTAAGATTAATTTCATTTCTAAGAATTTTTTCTCTCTATTCTTACCATATTTCACATCTCCATATTTCGAAACGAATTTATTGTATGTTTTTGGTGGCCCATTTGGCTTATTTTTATTAGAACTAAATTTTCTTGAACGTTTCACTGGGAGCTGAGGTCCGAATTCCGCCTCATCAGAGAGAACATTTGGCCCAGCAAAGTCTATCGCTCTTTGTTCACTTGTAACAGTCGTACTAGCTAGACTAGTACTGTCCTTTGTAGGATCAATCATATTAGCTAGATTAGGCGTATTCTTAGGGACATTACTGTTACCCTCATGAGAAGGTGGATTTTCCATTGAAACTTTCAATTCTTGTGACAGTACATTGTCGATATTGGGTTTAAATGGACAGAAATAAACCCTGTGATTAACATGACCACAAGAGTAACACACAACATGAATGCTTTCATACTCCAAACGAAATGTTTCACCATCTAAAACAAACCTAGGCATTAGGGGTTGATTTAAATCAATTTCCACACAAACACGAGCAAACTTGCCTCTAACTGAGGTAGCAGTGTTTCCATCCATTTTAATAGGACGTTCTAGGGAATTTGCAATAGAATAAAGAATAAAAGAATGAAAGAAATTAAGAGGAAAATCTGGAATTCTAACCCAAACCGCAGTCTTTGAGTCCATAGCTGTTACAGGTCTAAATTTGGGATCTCATTTTCTCACCGTAAGGTAGTGATAAAAAATGACCCAAGGTCCTTCTGTCAATACCCGGTGAGCATCAAAGATTCTGTTGAACTTCACAAGAAAAAACCCATGATTTAAATCAATTAATTCAAACTTACCTTGGGTTTTCCAAAGAGCTTTCACCTGAGAAAGAAACCTTTTGTAACTAATTTGCCTGCCAAGAAGTCTGATGATAAGAGAATCTTGTCATTTTCCCCTTATCCTTTCATGCATCTCATGGGGGATACTGAACGACAGAATCTTTATCCCTCCGTTATTTGACAAGGAATCCTTAAATAGCATCACCGCCTCCACCAAAGGTTCTTCATCAACATCAAAATAGACATCCTCTAGCTTATTGTTCGATTCCGATTCACTGCCCTTTAGGGCATCTTTGAATGATTTGGGGGAGGAGTTATCATGCTGAACATCCTTCGGCTTGGAAGACAAATCCTCCGGCACAGTAAAAAAGCTTTTGAGAATTGAACTTTTAGGGTTATTAGATGGGACAACAGTCGGAAGTTTACCAGCAATGGCCGTAGGACACTCCTCAACCTCCATGTCCATCGAGGAAGATGGAAAGAGATTAAGCTTCAGTTTTTTGTTGCTTCTGGCTAAAACGTCTTCCTCTTCTTTAGAGAGATTCATCGGACAGAACAAACCGACGAAGAAAAATGAATGGCCAAAAAACGCCTGCTTAATAGATTGGCGAAAATAGAGCACGGTTTCCAAAGAGAGTTTCTCTCTCTAGAACCCTAATCACGGTCAGCGCTTGTCCAGAGCGTCATGTGCCGCTTTGTTTCAATGGGGATATTTTTTCGTCATTTTATTGTTTCACTAAATCTAAAATATTTTTCTTTAACATTTTATAAGAGATAAAAATAAGAATCATTGACAAGGACAAACATTTTAAATTTTATAGAGTGATGAAATAATAAAAATATCTCATTAGAAGAACACGTGCTGAGCATAACCAATTTTTCATTCAAAATCATTAACGATGTTTTTAATTTTATGAAATTAAAATAAATATAAAACTTGAGGGACTAAATATATAATCTGACAAACTCGGAGTCACATAGACATCCACTTAGCACTTTAACGATCAAAACTATAATTTTTTTAATTTTTTTTATATATCTATTAATTTTATATATCAAAACTATTATTTCACGTAGTGGGGGATATATCCGTAATTTCATCGATCACCATAACTAGATCCGATAGTGGCACCGGTCAATCCAACTAACACACATCCTCAAGCGGCGAAACGGACCAACAGACAAATCCAGCCGTTGATTTTGTTTGATCCGACGGCAAAGGCATCGATCCACGCACTTCCACCTGATTGGTTCAATTTGAAATTCGCGATCACTATATAAACATTCAGACCAACTGACCTCTTCTCATTCGATCTCTTCGCGTACTTCTCTTCTTCTCCACACGAATCTTTAGCTTCTGAATCGAAGCTAATTTTTCGATCTTCTGTTCGTCGATTTCAATGGCGGGACGCGGGAAAACCCTAGGCTCTGGATCTGCGAAAAAGGCCCAGTCACGGAGCAGCAAGGCCGGCCTTCAGTTTCCCGTTGGCCGTATCGCTAGATTCCTCAAGGCCGGCAAGTATGCCGAACGCGTCGGTGCAGGAGCTCCTGTCTACCTCGCCGCTGTCCTCGAATACCTTGCCGCTGAGGTAATCCTTCGTTTCTCGATTAATTTCCCCGTTTCTGTATAATCTCTGATTTCTAGGGTTTCAGATCTTCTCTTCTTAAAATTGATCGTAATTCGGTGGTTATATGAGCCTAGGGCTTCCGAACACGAGTCTTTTGCTAAAATCGATCGTTAATTCGGTGGTTGTAGGTGCCTACGGTTCTCGAACTTGAATTTCTTCCTAAAATTGATCGTTAATTTGGTGGTTATAGTGCCTAGGGTTTCTGAACTTGAGTCTCTTCCTACAATTGATCCTAATTCGGTGGTTATAGGTGCTTGAATTGGCTGGTAATGCGGCGAGAGACAACAAGAAGACGAGGATTGTTCCTCGACACATCCAATTGGCAGTGAGGAACGACGAGGAATTGAGCAAGCTTCTCGGAGATGTGACGATTGCCAACGGCGGTGTGATGCCTAACATTCACAACCTTCTGCTTCCAAAGAAGGCCGGTGGCTCATCAAAGCCCTCTGCCGATGATGATTGAAGAGAATAGCGAAGAATTCATAGATATCAACTATTGATTATGTAGAATTAGTTCTTGAATTGGGTTTTCGCTCATTAGTTCTCTCTGATCTTTTCTTCTTTTTTCCTGTTTTCTAATTCTTGTTTTAGACGAGTAGATGCAGTTGTTAGGTTTTCGTTTGTACTGTGAATATGATTGAAATCTTTTTTGTTCCTGGGAATTTGGTTGCAAATTATTTTTTGATGAATAAACTGCCCATTGAATGAATATCATGATTATGCAATTATAATAACCTTCTTGTGAAAGTTTGGGTACATTGATGATGATTCTAGTTCACTATTTTATTTCTTTTTCAAGATTCAAATTTAGAAAACACTATAAATGAAATTTCTAATATAACTTTGAACGCACAATGCCGGGAGTGAGAGAGTTCATGATTCTAATTTTTTTGTTCATGGAACCGAACTCTACCAAAATTTTATTTTGAGAGCAAAAACTTCACTCTGTCGGCCTTGTCAAATTGTCGAGCTTTGATTTTTTGAGCCATTTCTACTTGATCTTCGTAGTCTCGCTAAATTTTTGGTGCTCAAATTATATGATCGTTAATCTCATCTCTCTCTTCGTATGGTTCTGTTTTTTCTCCTTTTTCGACAATTTCTAATCTAAATACCATTTGGGTTGGGTACATGTTTTTTGGTTAGGAAAATCATTCAAGAATAAGAGCTATTAGGCTATTTCAAATTGCTCTTACTATTGGAGTTACTCTTATCCTCCAAGGATCATCAGACAAATCAAATAACGATTAAAACTAACATAAACAAATATTAGAGGGACATGTTTTATATTATTTTCAATAGAGAAAAATTCCAATTAACTTATTTTCATACAAAGTGTATTTGACCAATATTACGTTGGTATATCAAGTATTAAATTTTAGAGGTATAATTAAATTTTTAGACATATTTACGACATCAAGATGGAAGATAAATATTTAGCTAAAATTTCGAGACATGTAACGAGCAACGATGGCACAGGGATGCCTCAGAGTTCGAAAAAATTCTTCATTGGACCTCTTTTAGATATATTTTGTATAAGAGATGCTCTTGTTGAGCTATCCATTTGCCAAAACTAGAAATAGGAAAAGCGCCAAACGTCTTTTAAGGGTCCGTTTGGATTGAGAGGAATGAAGAGAAGAGAAGAGAAGAGAAAAACATTAGTTTTCTCTTCATTTCTCTTGTTTGATAATTTTAACGAGGCGAGGAGAGAAGAAATAAGGCATAATAGTCATTTTACTAATAATTTCTCTATTCTTTTCTTTTAATGAGATTATCAAACAAGATCGAGAAAAAAATAAATTATCTTCTCTTCTTTCCTTTTCTCTTTATAAAATCTATTAGATTATCTCTATTTTCTCGATCCAAAAGATGAGGGATAGATTTTGATGAGAATAATTTCACCGACGATCTACAAGGTAGATATAACAGACAAATGGTAATGGAGGACATAAATTGAACACGCCCGTATATAATATCAGACAATTGGATATCGAATTATGGGCTTAAATAAATAAGCATGTGTAGGAATAGAGGAAGTGAATGTGCACTTGAGATAAACAAACTCATGAAAGATCTTAATAAGAATTACTTGGTATAAAATAAAACTCAAAAATATCATAAAGACGTTAAGATATAACAAGAATAGATATAACAAGAATGCAAGCAAATTCAAATAAAATTTCAATTTATTAATTTTAATATCACTCAATTATTAATTAATTTATTCTCACACTTTCATCAATATCACACCAATATTCCAAATATTATTATTATCATTATTTTTTTTTTAAAAGTTTTATGGGTATTGATTAGTAGAAAGTTGGAAACATCATAGATTTTCTAGCACCATCAAATTCCTATTTCCTTGTACAAATGAGACGAAGAATCTAATGATTTTTTCTTTGCAAATGAAAACAAAAACCAACGATTTCAAATCGATTCACCAAATGAATTTCATTGAACCCTCAAACTTACAGAAAACATGAACCAATAGCGTCAATAATACATTCAAAAAGGAATAATTCTAGTAATCCATCTATATGATTTCTTCCAACACTATATACCCTATTCTACATTCTTAAGAACGTAACTACATTGTCGAGGAAGAAGACCCAATCGAACTTTTCTATCATCTAGTCTTGATCTACCTTTGAAGCGGCGGCGGTGCTGCTCCTTTTAGGCAGCAAGTTTGCATTAATGTTGGGCATAACGCCGCCGTTTGCAATCGTCACCGCACCGAGCAACTTACTCAGCTCATCGTCGTTCCTCACCGCCAACTGTATGTGACGAGGCACCACTCGAGTCTTCTTGTTATCTCTCGCTGCATTCCCAGCCAATTCTATAACCTAAAATCGAAATCCAAACAGATCGCAAAAATTTCATCACCGATCACAAATTACACTACATATCTATACGTTGAAGTTGAAGAAATAGTGAATTACCTCAGCGGCGAGGTATTCAAGGACAGCAGCGAGGTAAACCGGAGCACCTCCGCCGACGCGATCGGCGTACTTTCCGGCTTTGAGGAAACGAGCAATACGCCCGACGGGGAACTGGAGGCCGGCCTTGGTGCTGCGGGAGGTCGCCTTCTTGGGGGCGGCTGAGCTTAGGGATTTTCCTCTTCCCGCCATTGTAGAAGAAATTATGAAGATTTTGAATGTTGAAAGAGAAGGAATTGGAGGGAGATTTCGAATTTGTTGTGCTCGATTAAATTCAATAGGCGACGGCGTTGGTTTATATACTGATTGTGCGGGAGAATATGGACCAATGAAGAGAGGTGACGAGGATCGCAATCTCATACCGTCCATTGTCCGAAATTTGGACGGTTAGATGGCTACAAAGAATAAAAAGTATATTGAAAATAAGTTGGTAACGAGTTAATAATAAATAAATAATAGAGAACTATTTAATTAATTTATTATGAATTTGATTTTTATTTTTTAATAATTAATATAATATTTGATCTCAACTTTCACAATATTTTTAATATTTAGTAATTAGAACGTTTTTAGAACCAAATTTGTCATTAAATTGAGAAGGCGACGTTATTTTTAGTAGTGACGGTAGCGTGAAAGTAGTGGTGCATCATTTTTGTGGTCGAATCTGACCAGATTCAAATTAGATCTGGGCTAACCATCGTCAGCAATCTAGCAATGACCGTAGAGAGATTCTCGGATAAGTTAAAACTTGGAAATATTAATTAAGATAAATGTCAATTTTGAAATTTTAATTTTAATTTATGAGCAATTATTTTTAAAATAAATTGATACTTTACAAATGAAAGTAAAAATACCAACAAAGTATAACTCATGTGACAAGACACACTTAAATTAAAATAGTTGAGAGACCTTTACAAGGTCAGAGATTCGAACCTACGAAAAAATATTTGTTGGGAAAGACAGCCACGCATCCCGAATGAATGAATGAATAACACCACTTGTAAGTAGGAGGACACTCGTGGGTATAAAAAAAATAAAAAATAATGAAAGTGAAAATGAAGCAAATGAAGATTAAGACTACCTAATCCACACATTGGACTAATTAACAAAAAAACTAATCACATTTTTCTGCAATGAATGAATGATTAACACGACTTCAAAACTGAAACAAAATTCAAAAGCAATAATAATATCAATGAAAAATGAATATCAACAACCAAAAAAATAAAAATCTAAAAAAATGAATATCAACACAACTATGAACTGTCTTCTTCATCTGAACTAGAACTATCCATTCTCCTATCTCTTATCGCCGGAAAAAGCCGCTGCCGAGGATCAGTCAGCCGATTCCGGTCCGTTTTATCCTCCTCCTCCTCCTTCTTAGCCGCTGCTGCCGCCGTTCTGTTCGGCTTCTTCGGGGCAGCTTTCACCTCTCGGCATGCCTTATCCAACATTATCAAGAAATCTCTAACAATAGTAAACAATCGCAACCCCTCGTCTTTCCCAGAATTCCCATGGAAATAATCAGCCGTGCTCTTCACCAGAGCCATTATTCTCTTCTCTTCCTCCAGCATCCACATGATATCAACCTCCGCATTTTGAACAAAGTTCTTTAGGGTTTTTTGAAACCCGTTTTCTTCGTCCAAGTTCTTGATATCGCTGTTCAAGAAATCCCGGGTCTTTATGAGAGCATGCCCAAGTTTCGAAACCGATCCTGTTATGGAATCGGCGTCCAAAGCCGCAGCCTTTTTCACGTTCTCGAGCTCGCCGCTCAAGCCCGACACGACCTGAAGACCGATGATTCGGTAATGATCTTCGGAATCTCGAGATTGATTTTCGTCGGTGGAGGTGCTTGGGCTTTCTCCGGCTGCACGGGCAGCCCGAACACCCTCAGAACGGATTATTTCCTGCACGACGAAGTGTAAGAGAGTGGTTTTACCATCTGTTCCTTTTACGTCAGCTAGTTTTAAGAGGGTGTCGAGTTTGAATGCTTGGGCGCCACCGCGGAATGTTCCATCATTCATGCGATTGCCGGTCTTGAGAACTGCCTCGAGGAGTTTGAAGAATAAACGGCTTTTTCTCAGTTCTGTGCAAGCAGCCTAAACACGATAACAAAGATAACGTAAGAACTAAATATTATTACTATAATTCAGTTTTTAAGCATATTCAGGTTCCATGCTTTTCTTTTCATCTTTTTTTTTTTTTTTTGAGTTTAATATCTGGAAACTAAATGAAATATAAGCATAGTACTGAAAATGAAGTGCTTTTCCTAGAAATGATGTATTAAAACGAGAAAACCATTCCAAACATTTGGGTGGCATTTGGTTAGTGTTTCTGTTTTTCTGTTTCTACTTCAAATAAACTGGATGGAAATTTTGTTTCCGTTCAGGAATCTTCCGAGAATAGGAACATGTTTGGTAACGACCATTGTCCTAAAATTGTTTCTTTTAATTTACGAGAACAGAAACAAAAACTCATTTGGTTGTAACATTTGTTTAATTTTTTTTTCTTTAAATGTATGGTGACCGGCGGGGTAGTGGTGGTAGGGGGTGGTGGCGACCGGCATCGTGGTGGTGGCCGACAAGGTGGTGATGTGAATAGTTTTGTGGCTAGTGTTTCTTCTTGAGCGAGAAGTTGAAAACCAGCAAGAACCAAAATATAAAACGGTGCAATTAATTTCAAAGCTCAAATATTTTACCTCTAACGTTGCAAAAGACTCTTTAGATGTTGTTGTCTCCTCCTGAAGCGTGGAAATGAAAAGTAAGGATTCCATCCTTTTGAAGGCAAATGGAATGTCAACCAACACCTTTAGGAACCGCTCCGCCAGCCCAAGTCGAGAAAGTTCACCGCTGTAAAGCCTCAGCTTAAGTTCCTCATCTGCTGTTGGTGCCATCTTTAACAATGTTTGAAGCAGTTCAGAGGGAAGCTCGTTTCCTGATTTACGGAAGATGAATTAGTCGCTGTTACAATTTGAACCCTGATGGGAAGGGGAAAAAATAGCAAACTCAAAGATTACCTTCTTGAAGAGCATCACAAACTTCTTCTGTCGTCACATTTAACGCTTTTAGTAGGATTGCTAAATTCTGAGCCTTCTTCGGATCGATTATTCGAACGTATTGGGTTGAAGGATCTTGAGATGAGGACTCCTTTCTTGGTTCATTCTTATTCTTCTCAGCAGAGGCACCAAACAAGGTTTCTATCATTTCTTCATTGAACCTGTTCATAAATACCCTGAGTTACTGAAAAGTCCATAAGCGAAATTGATGATAGAAGAAGGGGGGTAAAAGAACACAAGACTTACTGGAATGACCCCGACTTGATTTGATGCCAAACCATTGAATGATCAGGATTTGCCAAAACCTTGTCCCAGAAGAACGGCTTCAGCTTAGCTTTTGGAGCATCGGCCTCACTCACTCCAGCAGAAGCAGCATTTGGAGCACCAGGAGGGCGAGGCGGTCTCAAGCCCATGGCGGGTGGACGAGGCGGCAGGAGGCCACTAGGAGGAGGTGGAGGACGAGGACCAGAAGGCATAGGAGGTGGTGGTGGTGCTCGTGGTGGAGGAGGCTGTGGGCCACCAGAAGGTTTCATTGAGGGTGGTGGAGGAGGCGGTTGCGGACCACCGGAAGGTCTCACTGAGGAGGGTGGTGGTGGTGGTGGTGGTGGTGGTGGTGGTGCAGGAGGAAGGGGAGGGGAAGAAGCTGCATTACTACGACCACCTTCCCTTCCTGGGGGAGGCTTCAGAGGTAGTCCAGAAGTAGATACAGCTCCTACTGCTGCTTCAACTCTTGAATTGTTCACAAAATTAGATTCGACGTAAAAATTACCATTTACAGACGAACCCATTTTGTGATGGCTTGAGTTTGCATGGAACGACATGTTACCAGGATTCACTTTATTAATCGAATTTCCTTGCGCAAATGGCTTGTGCGACGAACCTGAAAGATTAAAAATTAGAACACGACAGCAGTTAAATTTCACAAGCATAAGATGAGAACAAAATACGAGTGTACATTACCAGTAGAATATTCGCTTAAGCTTAAACTAAGAAGAGGCCTTTCATCATTTCGACCAATTCCAGAGCCAGAACAACAACCCCTACGATAGCACAAAAAGAGGAGTGCAGCAATAACAAATGTCACTATTGCTGTTACCACAACAGAGACAATTATTGTTCGGCGCCTACTGTTTTGTCTATCCGACTGTACATTTGAAGCTGAATCTCGACTTGTGGAAGAATGTCTGCTACCCGAAGGTGGCAAGCTCGAGTCATTGAAATCTCGTGGAAAAAATGGCCTCACCGGAGGAGGATTAGGAGCTGGATTGGGAATTGGTGATGGAGTAGAAATAGGTGTGATTTCAGGGGATGGAGCAGGAGCAGGTGCTGCTGCTGAGTTCTCAACCAGTTCACGTCGTTTAGGAGCATCAGACCCTAAAAACCAAAAATTTAGATACTTGGTGTACCAATTCTCAGACCCATTGTCTTCTCCAGAAACAAGAAACATAAGATTTTTCTTCTTTAAACAATCGACAAGAGTTTGCCTGATTTCCGGGTGCAGGGCAGTGACAGCTCTCCGCAAGTTTCTTCTATATATTAACGACAATCTTTTCGATGAAATTGTTTCATCAGTAGCAGTGAGCTTTTCCTCGAAAAGATGTGATTCGATATCTTCAACAGCGTCCTTTGCAAGTATCAATTCTAGCCCACAATTTACCCATAGCAGCTCAGCCTGCAGTAGATGAATTTCAACAATGGAGTCAAATGGTTGGAAACTCAAAAGGAGTCACTTAAGCTTGTCCATGGTGACTCAAAACTCAGTCAAATAGATATAATAAGCAAAACCTCAATGAGCTGAGTTATGTTTTTTTCATTCTAACAATCAACCATCCTAATTGACTCCACAATTCGTCTCTTGATGAAGAATGAATTCGTAGGATTTTCAAAAACCAGAAAGAACTAAACAAACCAAAAATAAATAAAAAATTAATCTTTAAGAACAACCAACAATGGGAAAAATTAACATAAGATACTTGCTAGGTTTATCCCACATCGGATGTGGAATAGACTAATGGTCAGGTTATAAGTGTGAGAGCAAGCTTCACCACTTGAGCTAACTTTTGGGGTTGAGAGAGGCTCAAGACCACCCATCACCGGTATCAGAGCCCTGGTTACAACAAGTCTGATCCAATAGCCATAAAGAGAGAGACTGGTAGAGTGTTAGCCGACCAAATGTCCGATGTGTGAGGGAGAGATTGTTGGATTTATCTTACATCGAATATAAAAAAGGTTGGTGGTCAAATTATAAGTATGTGAGTGAAAGCCTTACCTCTTGAGCTAACTATTAGGATTGAATGAGGCCCATGACCACCCTTCATTACCCATATGGACAGTATCATTATACACATTATATGTGTATACCCATTCCAAACAAACAAAAGTACCGAAAAACAGGACATCATTGTATGATTTAGGCAAAATGGATTGTGATGTTTGATTTATCTTATCTCTATACACCTAGACTGTGTTCTTAAGAAAATTTCGCAAATTCTTTCTTCAAATACCTTGCCCAAACGCACTCTAACAGTGCATTCGGGTAAAAAGTATTTGATTCCGAGAAGGGATTTGTAAATTTTTCTTCGTAAGTTCTATTAACAAAACTTTGCAAATTCCTTCTCGAATTCAAATACCTTCTTCAAATAACTCACCCAAAAACACCCTAAAAGTAGTTCACCAATCCTCCCTTTACATGCTTTTATGCATTCCAAACAATCAAAAGCATACAAAAATGAATGAAATGTGTTCTATGTATAACATCAGAAATAATAGCTCATTACCGTGTCCTCATTTATCACTCCAGAATCAATTAGATTGCCCAGCAGTACTTCTTTATGGATTTCTGAATCCGCCACTGCCAAAGTGAAAAGCAGAACAAAAGCAAGGAAACAGACCACTGTTCTGAAACCCATTTCTTTGCGAATCAGCATCTTAAGAATTGACGATATGCTTCTCAAACCATATCTCCAAACAGTAAACCCTAGAAATCACTCGTCGCCTTCAGATGTTCCAATCAATATTGAACTGACCAACCAATCACCATAAATTTTCGAACAGAAACCTTGAAATTAAGGATTAACCACACTCGAAGAACCAAAAAACAGAAATGATCTCGGTCGAGAAAACGTTCAATCGCGGTATCAAACCCAAATTCAATGGAAGATTCACCACCCAAAAGCAAGCAAATAGGGTCCCAATTAGCTGAATCCTTCAAATTAATAGCCGCCACCCTGGGTGAAGAAATTCCAAATTTTGGACCCAGATATGGAGGAAAGTTCCCTTGATTGGGTCTTTGTATAGGACCAGATCAACAGAAAGGAGCTGAAAACACACGAACAGTAAATAGGTGAAAGATGACCAGGAAAATTACTAAGGAATAGTGAAAATTAACTTTTTCTTCCTGCAAAGATGCCGAGTGAAAGCTGACAAAAATGGAAGTGGAATTATTGCTATTCTTGTTTTCTTCCTTTATCTGGTACAGCTTTTGATTGGTTTAATTCACGAGCGTGTCTTGATAAAGGAATTTTTGTTAATTAAGATTTTTTAATCAAAAATTAAATTTTTTTCTAACGCGAGAATGACGCGGAAAAGAAAGCTGTCTTGACGGTCTACACAAGTCGACGAAACTTCGAAACCAAATAATTGACTAAGCAGAGGCAGGCAATCACCGTATTTACCCGATAATTAGCCCAATCCATTGAATCCAATACTAATTCTTTTTTTTTTTTTTTGGTTCAAGATTTTTAGATTAGTCCAATCCAATACTAATTCGGGCTTAGCAGATTTTAACACATTTTTGGTTTGGCTAATGGGCCTGCTACAATAAGCCATTTCAATGTATAAACCACTTACACATGCATGTATTAACTGTAGAATGTGTGGAAAACCAAGATTAGACATATAGCGTAAACTGGTCTAAACATATCTTACCGTTAAAAAAAAAAAGACATGGGTTGTAAAATTGATCTTCTAGCTAAACCTTGATAGTATATACCTAAATTTAGAAAGAACAAAAAATGACATATTTTAGAGGATGAAGTTATTTCCCACTTTTTGATTTATGAAATATGGGCTATATGGGCATGAGGATGAAGTTATTTGATTTTTCAAGATCTATTTAGTTCAATCTCGTAAAATTAAAAATATTGTTAATAATTTTAAACAAAATTAGATTGTGATCAACGATTGGCCTTCTAATGGGAATTTCATCATTTCATCACTATGTTAAACATAAGATATTTTTTCATGACAACGATTCAACATTCTTTGTCTCATTCTACAGACAAATCGTTATTAGAAAAGTGAAGAAATGACGAACTATCCCCATTAGAATGACACGTGCTGAACACAACTTATTTTTCATCCAAAATCATTAACAAGAAAAGGGCAACACGGTACTGCAAAACTACCGCTATGCGTGGGGTCCGGGAAAGGGTCGAACTATTTGGATCTATTGTACGCAGTCTTACCTGTGATTTTTCAAGTTAGATGGTGACAATTTCTATCATTGCATCAAGGTCTCCTTCATACAAAATCATTAATATCGTTTTTAATTTTAAGAACAAATATAAAACTTGAGGGACTAAACACATAGACATTCACCCCCACACTTAGGGAAAAATGCAATTTTCCCAATAAAAATCATTCTTTTGTCTTTTTTCTTATTTTCCATCCTATTTGGTACCCCATTTGGTTGAATATTTAGAGCCCCAAAACCGAGATTTTAGAAATCCTACAGATATATGCCTAATTTTTCCAATAAAAATGCATTAAAAATGATACTTTCTTTGGTTAGAAGAAAGTGATATGCAAATGGAAAACAAAAAAACTATATGTATGTTCGATGCATTTAAGAGACCTTATTTGACAAAACAAGAAGTATTATAAGACAAAAAGTTTTGAAAAAGTTCATGGAAGTATGTGCTCTTTGAGAAAATAGACAGCCAATACAGTATGCAATATTCCTTTCACACTCCATGTTTTAATCATCTACGGAATATTTTAAGTAGAAAATAAGAAACTAATAATGATTTTACATAAATTAAATAGTTTATGTGTGCCCAGTTGACAAGTGGACATGCTTTTTCTTTATCAACCAGTGTTTGACTCTCAGGAGAGCACTTCGAGAATTAAATATCGTATTTAATCTTAAATGTATCAGGCCGATGTGGAAGATTGTGTCTTTAAGATCGTCCGGAAAGGTGATTAATCGATATATGCGTAAGCTGGTCCGGACACACTTTACCGTAAAACAGAAAAAAAAAAATGGTTTTTGTGTGGTAAGGACTTAACTTGTTTTATTTTCCAACACCCAGTATGGCATAGACGGCCACTAATTTGCCGTGTACTGCACAAGGAATCTGCCCATGCCTAATCTGCTTGCCACCATTCCTTCTCAAAAGTAAGAAAAATCTGGAAAAAGAAATATTCCTCTTAGCTTTACAGCCTTCCATATGTTCCATCAGAATTTGTTCCTTGCTTTCCTGTATATAACGCTCCCAATATAAGATGCATTTAGTCTCAAAATCTTCCTCAGCACCATTCTAATACAATTTTCAATGACTACTTACAAGCTTGAAATTAGAACAGAAGATCAAACAATACAGAAATGGTGTGTTCCATTGAAGGAAGATGTGTTTGCAAGCTTCATGGTTAAAGGCAGTCCGTCAGTGCACAAGGTTTTCGGTGATGGATCACTTTTCAGTCCATTTTTGTTTGGGAAATTCTTTGATCCGGCCGATGGATTTCCGCTGTGGGAGTTTGAGTCTGATGTGCTATTGTCTAAGGTAAAAAGTTCTGGCCGGAGCACAGTTGATTGGTTCCAAACAGACACGGATTATGTTCTGAGAGCAGAACTGCCAGGTGAGTGTTTTTGTTGATTTTCGCTTAAATCCGCTATTCATAGGGGCCTGTTTCGTTTCGTTTTCCAAAACAATTCAAAACTTTCGAAAATTGTGAGCATTGTTTGGTTTAATTTTGAAAAAGTTACGAAAAAAATACTTATTAATTTTGTATTAAAAACTTCAAACATAAAAGTGATGTATTGATTAAAATATGATGTTGAAGAAAAGAGATAATAATGATATTTGAATGTGTGGTAAAGAGAAATTGGAGAGAAATATGATATAAGGATGTAAAGAAAAAGGTTAAACTTAGATTTATAAAAATTAGAAAACCATAATATAAAAAATAGATGATGAGATAGATTGAGGATGTGAAAGTTATTTATTTTATAGAATTATTTTTGAGTTGTGTCGGTAAAAGAGTGGTAATTTTTTTTTTTGTGTTTTTGAAAACAGAAAATAGTTTTACATAACATAACCAAACAGCCCCCAAGTGAATTGGCTTTTCCGTTATCTTACGAACCAATCAAAATGCACAGTCACTTTCCAGGGTGCACACCTTGGAGTTAAGCATTATTCGTCTATTCATAGTTTGTAGAAACTCAATGGGCCTAACTCACTCTCAAAAGCCGTCTCGTAAGAAGAGAATTACCTAGGCGTTCACCCAATGGGCCTAACCAACTATCAAAAAGAAGTCTTGTAAGAGGAGGATTGCCCTATAATTTATATATCGCACAGGATCAGGTAACACAAGCGATGTGTAATTCAACATGGTTTAAATAAGCAAATATTCACAAAAAATGTGCCAAAACTTCAAAATATTTATTGGGTCAATGAAAAGGATGTAGATATAACATGTTAATAAGCTTCTATTGGAAAAAAATTGGGGAATAAGGCAAGGCTTGACAGAAGAATTTCAACAAGTAAGAGATGGTGAATTTTATTGTACTCAAACTGGTTTTCTGTCGTGACAGAATTAACAGGGAAAAACTGCATTCAAGTATGCGTTGACAATGGCAAGTTTGTGGAAATTGTTGGGCTATGGAGGCCGCAAAAAGAGAGCAATACGAGGGATTGGAGAAGCGGCCATTGGTGGGAACATGGGTACGTCCGGAGGCTTGAGTTGCCGGAAAATGCAGACTGGATGAGAATGGACGCACATGTAACTAATGAAATACTTCTAGATATTAGAATCCCAAAGAACCCTTTGGTTTGTGATACACCCCATGAAAATGATGGGGTAACTAAAGATCCTAACCCTTCCCAATAAATAAATAAAATCGATTAAAAAAAATTATGTGTTGTAGTAAAATCATCGTGCAATCTGAGTCTTAAAATCTGCAGCACATTAGCCCAGTAAGGAATTCGAAAATGCATGAGTAAAGATGTTCAATTATAAATGTTTTTATTAAAGTTAAACATGCTACTCCTACAGGAATGAAAGATCTCATAAATAAGATGCATCAAGACTATTTGATAGTTGGTGCTTACTTTAATAGCATATAACCCAGATCATATATTAGTAGAGCATGCAAACGGTGTTTCCAACCGTAGAAATTCAATGAGCCTTACTCACTCTCAAAAGACGTCTTGAAGAGGAGGATTATCCCTACACTTGTATATAGCTTAGGATCAGGTAACACAAGTGATGTGGGATTCAACACATCCCATGGGACTTTTGACAAACCACTGCAAACAAATATGGGGAGCCCAACATCAATTTAGGATTCAACATGTCCATTCACACACAGGGTGGACTTTAACAAACCACTGCGAATGGATATTGGGGGACTCAACATTGATATGGGATTCAACACGACCCAACAACATATAAAAGGCTTGACTCTGATACCACTTAGAAATCCAATAGACCTAACTCACTCTCAAAAGACACCTTGAAAAATGAGGGGATTGCCCCTAGACTTGTATATAGTTTAGGATCACGTAACACAAGCCAGGTGGGATTCAACACCAACATAGAAGCAATGTAAGCTAAAGTGATATAAAAGATTAGAGCAAACAAATTATTCACGTACAGTTTGATCAGTAGATCATCAGACCCTCTTGTTCTGCAATAGATATAGTTATTTTCAGCACACACTCCAGTGAATGAAATTGAGAGAGAATCAATTTTGCTTACAATCAACATAGACATGCAGATTGCGTATACGCCCCTGCTTACCCGGGTGATTCAACATGATGAACTGATGGACGATGCAGTCCCAATTTGTTGATTAATTCTCATTGGCAACTCTCAGCAGTCTTTGTTTACTGATTTGTACCTGGGGATGCAAGATGCTGCAGTTTCAGTTAGACATAACCAAGGATTATACTTCCATTTATCACCGCCCAGGGCTTCTTTTTTTTTTTTTTTTTCCCACAGCTGAATCCCTCTCTCTCCTCTAGAAGCACCAAAAACTGATTAAGAGAGAGAGAAAATGCATAGCGTGAATGAAATCAATAGAAATCGACTCTAAAATTGAGCAATCGTTGTTCAAAATTGCTCAGCGCAATCATCTCTTACATGTGAATTGAATATCACTCCATTCGAACTTCGAAGCGTTTATGACTGTTTACGAGTTTATCGCAAAGAGATGGAAACTCGAACTCCATTGCCAGATATTACTGCACAGAAGCATGATCGAACAACGACTTACACAAATCAGATGGCTGCTTCCAAATTCCAATACCTTGTAGTAGCCATGAATCATTTCAAATGAGGTGGTGATGTAATTACAGCTTCCCGCTCCAGATGAGGAACTCAACATGTGAATTTATTCTTATCTTAGAAAGTAAAGGGCAACAAAGGGGATGTAGCTCAGATGGTAGAGCGCTCGCTTAGCATGCGAGAGGTACGGGGATCGATACCCCGCATCTCCATTATTGATTCTCTTTTTCTCATTTCATTATAATGATATTTTTGCTTAAAATTAAATTATTAACAGTCGATATATTTTTTAAAATTAATGAATTATTAATTACGACTAATGTCAAAATCTGGTTGAACCAAAATTAAAGAACACCCCGTACCTAGTGATGATATTACTCGGTAAGGTTCTGGATATATTTGAACGGATAGCGCAAACTAGTGATTGGCGAATAGTGATATGGAGTCGGTAAGGAGGTCGTTTATCAAAATTTGGTTAAATCATAATAAAAAAACACCCCCGCATCTAGTGATGAGATTGCTCAATAAGGTTCCAAGCTTGGACCAAATGAATGTGCCCATTGATGTCGCTGACCATATAGTGAGCACAATCTACCGAGGACTTGTAATCCACCTCAACAATAAAACTCCACTTGAATACTAACCGGACCTACTGGGAGTATTAGGAGGGGGACGGATTAACCCCAGAAAATTAGGACCACGAATACAGTCAATTGGCATAATCTGGTGTATGGCCAATTGGGAAACATGTGGTATGGTTTAAGCTATTAAGCTTACATTTTTGGCCCAACAGAAGAAGTCCATGTGGTGGCCTAAGTGGACAGGAGTAGGGTATGCAAGTAGTTCGGTTAGGATTTGGTACCAAGGAAAATCGAGCCAAACACAAAGGAGGCAAACGGTTTGTTTTTTATTCATAATTTTAAAAAAATCGGACCGAACCAACCGGAATCAGTTCAGTTCGGGTTTGGTTTACGAGTTGGGCCAATGATTTGGGCACGTTCAAACTTTTTTGGGCTGATATTTTTTGTTTTATGGGTTGGGTCAAGTTTTTTTTAATTATTATTATTATTTTATTATTATTATTAAAAAAAATTAATGGACTTTTTAGAGAACGGTGGTGATTGTGAAGTTGTGAAGTGAAAGTTAGGGAAATCGATTTGTGGAATGATCGAAGAATGAAAGAGGAATGAGCTTAGGGTTTGTCTTGGACATTTGGGCTTGTTTAGTTTAGGGTGGAAAAAACAAAAAGAATCGATTCGACATGGCTTGGTTCAAACCGAATTAAAATATTTCGAAACCGCAAAAAATGGCACCCCGTTTAGAACCACCAAATCAAACTGTTTAAACATTTTATTTATAAAACCGCAAGGTTCAATTCGGTTAATCATTTTTATTTTATTTTTCCTTACAACCCTAGACAGGAGACATAGCTTAACCCACGGAAACGTTGTATCCTTCTTGGTGATGTAGAGGGTTTGCCCCAGTGGTCGCTGGATTGCAGTCAGACCAGGCAGAACATCGGACGGTCACCAGAATTATGTCAGTGACAGGTGAAATAGTTATGTGACCAATAATATTCTAGTCAGTGATTGTTGGGCGGTCATCAAAGATCAATGTGGGTTTTACTTCGCCACACGGAGCGTTGTGGTCGTCCGGAGTAATTGGCAGAATTACCCAATCCATACAAAATGGTACCCATTAATCTTGGTTTATTTTTTAGTTTTTCTTTTATGTATTTAAAATTAGGAGAAAAAGAAAAAATAGAAAATACTACAAATAGGCTTGCTCTTTGGGTCTATTTCTTTGCAGGCCTCAACAAAGTTGTGATCAATTTCGTCCGGCTGCCCACATTAAACTACCCGTTGCTATAAACGATGCCACGTGTATGCAATAATACACATCTTTCACTGTTGTCCTTATATTTAAATTATTTATCACCGAACGCATAGATTGATTAGTTAGTGAAAAATTGTTTTAATTTAACCAAATTTTTTGATTCGAGACTTAAGAATGCAGCTGAATTAAAACTCGGTAGGAAGAGTTTTGCCGCCTTTATAATTTAACCCGATTCGATTCAAATTAGTCAAAACCCAATGTAATTATCCAATACCGGAAATTTATACCAAATATATATATATATAAATTATTTAGTCTATTATAAGTTAAATGACACATATCCTTCATTTTTTTTTTTAATTCATAAAATGTGACCAACTTTCCTAGTTTGTTGAGAGTCCATTTGGGTGGGATTGGATAGATGGTCAATTCAATTTACAATATGAAATCATTTATATTTTAAATTTTGTGTCTTACGAATGAAAGAGAAGTATGAATAAAAAAATTAAATCCTTAATCTGATCGGTAAGGGGAGGTGTCCCATTTCTTTGTCAACTAATATTCAATTTTTTTGATGAGCAATTCAGGAATTAAAATTTGATCTTAATCTTGAATATACCAGATCGATGTGAGGGAGCACGCTTTTAAGATCATCCGAAAATGTGATTAGTTGAAGTGCGCGTAAACTGACCTGAACACACCTTAACGTAAAAGGAAAAAAAGAAAAAAAAACGTATTAACCTCAGTGGAGTAGTGAAATTATTAAAATATCCTCATTAGAATGACACGTGTTGAGCGCAACCCATTTTTAATTTTGCGAGATTGAAACGAATATAAAACTTGAGAGACCAAATGTGTAATTTGACAAATTTCAAAGTCTACATAGACACTTTGATTCACCCCATACTTTAGGGACCAAAAATGTAATTTTCTCATATGAAAATATAGTTTTTTTTTTTTACCAATTAAATACAAATATAACACTTAATATAAAATATAATTTAATTTAACATTTTAGAAATATGAATTAATTTAACCATCTTACCAGTGCGGTATATTTTTTTGGATAATAATTTTTTTCCTAAAATTTCTATAATACAATTGTGGATGTTCGTTCTCCTCAAATGAATCACAATCTTACAAAAAGACGTTATTTAAACAAAATATTATTTATTTATATATTATATATAATTTTTTGGGAAATAAACCCTATTTCAATACATTCTAAAAAAATAATTTTAAATTCGAAAATATATATGATTATTTTTGCTATTATTAAATTGTTTAATACGAGTTATAAAGACAAAAAGGGAAAAAAAAGGTTTGGTTAGGGCCAAGCAATAAACATTGAAAGCTTCCCTTTCACCCCTTGAAGTCGTCTTTACTTTGCATCCAAAGCTTAAAATAAATACAAATTAATACAATGCTTCTTTGGGAGGCAATTCTTGAATCACTTGATCTACAATACAACAAAATATATATGTATATGTATACACTTTTACCAAAATAGTGTATGGTAAATCTCGTTTGAGTTAAAGCAATTGAGGGATCTCCGCAAAATTAGGGGTTCGAGTTTGCGAAAAAATATTTGTTGGGAGGGACAACCACGCACCCTGAACGAGATTAGTTTCACACCCTATATGAGTGTGGGGACACTCATATATATATATATATATATACTCTTAATCAAAATAATTAGAAGATTCTTGTTTCACATCCATCATTCGAGAGTTTCCAAATCACTAACAAATGAATTACTTAAAACCATATAGTTTTAAGTTGGAAACTCGTAACATGCTATTAGCGTAAAAGTTAGGAAAATTTGTTTCTCATTCCTTTGTAGTCAAATAATCTATACAAATCGGGGATTACACATTTCTCATAATTCTATTGTAATCAAATCATTCGTGCAAATCGAAAGTTATATTTAAGGACAGATATTAGATTTCTATCCCACATCGACCATTTGAGAGTTCCCAAACTACTATATAAGTCAAAAAAAGTTATTCCACTTGAAATCATAGGAATTTAAGTTGGAATCTCCTAACATGCGATTGCTAGTGGAATAACTCTTTTGACTTACATATTGATATAAAAATTCTTAAGTGATCGATGTGGAGACAAAAATCTAACATTTGCACAGTAGATTAAACCGAACCAATTGTATTGAAAATAATTTGTTTAAAAAAATGATTTTTGTAGTGTAAAAAGTAAGAACCAAATAGGAGCCTGAAGTAATGTAATGGAGGAGTGTAAGGATTAGCTATAAAAAGGCAAGCAATTTACATCAAGAGCTGTCCATGGAAGAGGGCCAGTCATTGTCTGATTAGATGATATAAGCTGCATTGTGATTAATTCGAGTTGGGAAGATGTGTTTAAAATAAGGGGTTATAT
This sequence comes from Eucommia ulmoides, assembly GCA_016647705.1. Classification (NCBI taxonomy): domain Eukaryota; kingdom Viridiplantae; phylum Streptophyta; class Magnoliopsida; order Garryales; family Eucommiaceae; genus Eucommia; species Eucommia ulmoides. The sequence continues at coordinate 1,618,047 of CM028326.1, read as the reverse complement.
GTGAATAATTTACATTCTATACAATTCGTACGTTACAGTAATATTTTTTTAAAATTAAAATTACTGTACTATATGAAAATTACTGTAAGTTTTCTACATAAAAATTATATTCCTACATCGTTTAGTGACTTTGAATTTTTGACAAAATTATTACATTTTTCATAAAATTATTGTACCGAGTGAATTGGATGTGTTGGGATTTAATCCCAATAGATCTGAATCTATAACACCTAAATCAACATGTCAAATGGTTCTAATATACACATAAATTGCGTACCTGGATCCATTATGATCCATCGACTACCGATGAGAAAATTTATAACGATCGATTACGAGAAGGACACAGATCGAACAAGTACGTGGTCTTCTTCAACCAAATCTCCGGAGTTCCTCAATAAGATTATCGATTCTCTTTCAGATGGGAAGAAGGGAGCCGTCAAGTGATTTGGTGTATTGGGGACCATAACCCTAATATTATTTATATATATGGTGTGATTAGGGTTCTCATAATCTCTTAATCATCTCAACAGTTTTTGATATTTACACATTTAATCTATATTCTTTTATATAGTCTACGAGTTTACCTAAATTAATTAAATCACTTAATTGAAAAGTAAATTGTTGGAATAAATTAGAGAGAGGATGGATGCGTTGTAAGAATGAAGCCTTAAAAAAGGATGTTGGGAAAAAGACCACGAGGATGGAACCATGCACCAAGAAACGAATAGAAATATCAACAAACAATTGCACCACCCACTAACTGTTTATATATATATACGTGGAGACTTTTGATTTCTTTAGTACCAAATGTTTTGAGGTTGACTCTTTGATTTTATTTTATTAATTCTTACAAATACACACCCACACAGAGTACGAGATTAATTTTTTTCGGGATTTTGTAATTATCCCTTCTAACAAATATTTTTCCGCATGCTCGAACTCTTGATCTTGCAGAGATCTCTTAACTGTTTTAATTTAAGTGTGATTTGTCATTTAAGCAACACTATGATGGTTTAATTTACACTGTTAAAGAGATTGAAACTATTAAAATTATCTTGTGATTTTTTGGAATTACATTTTCTACACATTTTGCAAAATCTCAATAAATTTATCCGTATTTAATGTTATTACATACCTTAAATGTATATCTAAAATATATTTTCTATAAAAAGAGATGGTTATCGGTTATAATTTTCATTAATTATCTTTCAATATAATAAAAAATAAGTATATTTCGATTTTGTTGAATTTATCTTACATCATATATGAAAGAGATTGGTGATCAAATTATAAGTGTGAGGAAAAATCCCACCTCATGAACTAGTTTTTGGAGTTGCGAGAGGCCCAAATCCACCCTACACTGGTATCAGAGTCCATGTTACAACAATTATGCCCCAATAGCTACAAATTGAGGGTTAGCTGACCGCAGGCTCGATATGTAAATGAGAGATTGCTGTGTCTTATTACATCGGATTTGGAAGGGGTTAGTAGTCAAGTTATACGTACGAGGAAAAATCTCCCCTCATAAACTAACTTTTGGGGTTGAGAGAGACCCAAGACCACTCTACATCAATATCAGAGCTCAAGTTATAACATTTTTGCCCCAATAGCCATAGAAGGAGAGACTGGTCGAGAGTTAGCCGACCGAATGTCAAAGACATAAGGGAGAGATTGTTAGATTTAATCCACACAAGATATTGTAAATGATAACTTTAAAATGACATTTCAATCAATCATTTTAATAAAACAGAAATAAATCAAGTGAAATTTAATACGGTCACTTAATTAAAATTTTTTAATTATTTCGAATTCAACATACAAATTCTTATCGTATCATTTAAATAGGAAAATTTGTGTTGAATTCAAAAAAAAAAAATTATCCTCATTTAATACAGTTGCCAATTATAATTTTACTACTTCTCTTAATATGATTATAAATAACTAAATCTCAATTTTTTATTTACTTGATTTTATTATGCAAAAACTTATTTTGTATATTTTGCCGTTTAAGTGATAAATATCAACAAGGTATGGCTCAAGTGGTAAGACCTGCTTGAATTTAAGTAATTGAGGGATCTCTGTAATATCAGGAGTTTAAGTCTGCAGAAAAACACACCTAAAAGGTGTGGTGGGGACACTCAGTGAAAAAAAAACCGAAAAAAAAAAAAAAAAAAAAAAAAAAGAAATATACAATAATTTGATAAAATTGCAAAGGGCACAATCGTCACCTTGTATTTTCAACGAACCTCTCTCACACAGAACCGCCAGATTCCATTTCGAAAAAATTCGAAAAAGCATCTCTCTCTGTCTCTCTCCACAAACGCTCGATCCATCCTAGATTTACCAGATTACCAGCAAGACATAGAGAGAGTGAAACAGTAGCATGGATCCATCGTAGAGTGGTTGAATTTTTTAATCAAACCCCCTTTTTTGTTTTTTTATTAGTTCTCTCTCTCTCTCTTCTAGGGTTAAAGAATTCATCTTCTTCTGTATCCTTCCTGCAATTCAAAGCAACGGTTGAGATTGCTAATCGGTAGCTTTGATTGCAATCCAAGGACCCACCAAAGCTCGATATCCCTACTACCACTACACTCTCTCTCTCTCTCTCTCTCTATTATTCAAATGGTCTCCAAGAGCCAGAACAAACCTCCAATACCAAACATTTCCAATCCCTCAAGCCCTCCAAATGTAAGCTTTTCTATGCCCTAACCCTTTTTTTTTTCCTGCCCAATTCGTTGTTATATTGATCTCGTTTCCGCTCATTGCATGACCTGCGCGTCTGTTTGATTCAGTTCTAATGATTTGAAGTTTTTCTTTTTTTGATTTGATTTCCTGTCTGTCTGTACTGGGCTACAGAGCAAGTACGGTGTGGATGAGGTTTCCATAGACAAGAGGAGGAAGATCGGAGCTGGAAAGATGGTGGGTCCGACGACTGCATCCAGAACCAGGCAAGCATTTTCGGTTGTGAATGGGGCTCAAGATCCGACTACTGCTTCCAATGCCGGCTCAGATTGCGGTAGTTTCGAGTTCACGAAGCAGGATGTGGAAGCGTTGTTGAATGAGAAGATGAAACAGAAGAATAAGTTCAATCTTAAGGTGAATTATTTAGTTAAATAGACTAAAATTAGTGACCATGGAGCTGTTCAATCTATCCATGGCTATGCTGAAGATCATACTGTCAATTTTTTTCATTTTTCTAGGAAAAATGTGATCAAATGGTGGAGTATATAAGAAAACTCAGGCAATGTATTAGGTGGTTCCAAGAGCTCGAGGGAAACTATCTCTTAGAGCAACAAAAGCTTAAGGAATTGTTGGATGCCGCCGAAAAGAAATGCGCTGATATGGGTACGATCAGTTCATTCAGCTTTAGTTAAGAACATCAAAATCTGGATTTTTTTATTTATTTATGCAGATTTATGTCCTCTTTTTTTCAGAGATACTAATGAAGGCAAAAGAGGAAGAATTGAATTCCATTATCATGGAATTGAGGAAGAATTATGCATCTGTACAAGAGAAATTCACAAAGGAAGAGTCTGATAAGTTGGTAAGACTGGTTGTGGACTGTTCTTTAAGGACATCAACTAAAAGCTTTTAACAATCTAAATTGCTGAATGTAAATATCAGGCTACCATCGATTCGCTTACAAGAGAGAAAGAGGCAAGGCTTGATGCCGAGAAGTTACAGGCTACTATTACCGAAGAGCTCAGGAGAGCTCAACAAGATAACTCAAGTGCTAATCAGAAGGTTATTACAATGGGGATATCTTTTCCGCCATCTTATGAGTTTGAGCCGACGTTTTTTAATCTCTTTATCTCCCCCTGTTGATTCTACAGATACAATCGCTCAACGACATGTACAAGAGACTGCAGGAGTACAACACGAGTTTACAGCAATACAACAGTAAACTTCAGTCGGAGCTTGCTACAACCAACGAGACCCTCAAACGTGTGGAGAAAGAGAAAGCTGCAGTTGTGGAGAACCTTAGTGCTTTAAGGGGTCACTGTACTTCCCTGCAGGATCAGCTAAGCTCTTCAAGGGTGAGTTTATCTTTCAATATCAGGTTTTAAATTCAATTTGCCAACAAAACTGGACTTTCCCCGGTATGATTTTATCTCTTTAGGGGGGCATACTTAAATTTTGAACAATTTGAAGTGTCCTTTATGTTCTATTGTATTCTATGAAAGTTAGAAAATTAATAGCTAGAATGGAGTTCAAGATTGTGATGGAAGTAATGGATTTGTGATAGTCTGGTATTTTTTCGGTATGGGCTTAAAAAGGTGGAAAATGAAGCTTTTTCTTAATAATTCTTGATTGCCGCATCATGAATACTGCGGGTTGAACTGCAAATAGGAGGAAAATGATAGGTACCACGCGTGATTTGGCTAATTGTTTTGCGGATCAAACCTAGTGTATCTGAATCAATTTGCAGCCTTGGGATATTCATCACTTGATTTTCCTTTCATTTTCCAACTGGGACTTGTTGGAGCCTATACGAAGTATAAGCCGAAGTTTAGGGATCAGAATTTAACGTGCTTTTGATAACTGATTGTGTCTCCATCTTCTTGTATCTAGGCAATTCCTTGTTCCCGAACCACGTGAGATTTTCTGTTTTTTGTGCATGTTTGTTGTGTTCTGTTTTGGTCTTATCTTCTGGTTAGCCAATCATGTGGTATTTCACGTTTCTTTATTGGGCCCTTTAGGTGGTGTCTGGTTAGTGTTTGTGCTTTTCTGTTTCTACTTCCAATAAATTGGGATGAAACATGTTTGATAGCGACCATTGTCCTGAAATTGTCTTTTAATTTTTGAAAACAGAAACAAAATACACGTTTGGTTGCAATATCTGTCTTTTTTCCTCTAAATGTGTGGTGGCTTGCGGGGTGATGGTGGGAATAGTTTTGTGGGAGTGAATAAGAATCAACATTTTTTTTATTTTTTAGATTCTTAAGGAATTCAAGAAATACTCCCAAAATTTTGGGAACATAAACGTGTTTATCAAATGCGTTTCTGTACATTAATCCCAAAATTTTGGGAGTGGGAACATAAATCAGGGAACAGAAAAGTAATCAAATGGGACCATAGATGCTTAGTTTCATTTCATGCTTCTTTGTTTAGGTCCTTAGATGTAGTTTGGCAGGGTCCTTTTTGTTACTATTTTCCAATTGTAATATTTGTTATCATAATTTATATCTGATGAAAATGTTTGTCCATGGCTAACATTAAAAGAGTTCTCAAGACGAGGCTGTTAAACAAAAGGAAGCTCTAGCAAACGAAGTTGGATGCCTGAGGGGGGAACTGCAGCAGGTGAGAGATGATCGTGATCGCAACCTGTTGCAAGCCCAGGATTTAGCGGCCAAAGTAGAGGAATATAGAGAGTGTAGCGGAAAATCTGTTGCCGAATTGCAGGCATTGACTATGAAGTCAAGTGAGCTAGAGGTCTTTCTCTTCATATCAGCTTTTGCTTTCTAACGTGGTACCGTTATGCTTTCGATCGTGAACCCCCTTTATTATATGAATTTGCAGGCAATTTGTTTATCTCAAAGTGATCACATAAGAAGTTTGCAGGAAAAACTTGCCCTTGCGGAGAAGAAACTGCAGGTATCATGATGTTATTGATATAGCTCCTAGCATTGTTGCAAAAAAAACATTTTCTTGGCAAGGCTAGAGGCGTAAAAATTAGGCGAATCCCGGGGCTTAGGGCGTGAGCCCAATGGGTTTTTTCAATTTTTTTATTTAAATGAATTAAAGGATTTTTAAAATTATGATATTTTGTTAGCGTTTAAAATAACTCAAGTTACTATTAGAAAGTAACTCTAAAATATGATCAAACATCTTGTTCTTCCCTCATCTTCCCATTGAGTGATTAAATAGCTTTTAAATTTTTATGCATGTTGTCCATTGTTTTTCCATATCTTATTTTTTTTCCTATTATTCTTTCATCATTATTATTATTTGTAGTATGCTTTTTTAATTATTGTATACTTTAAAAATATTAAAAAAACATATTTCATGGGCTTACACTCTGCCTGGGAGAGGTTAAACCCCCTGCCTCTCGCCCGTGCCTTTTAACATTGGTTCCTAGTTAGCCAGAAATTTACTTATCTCGCTGTATATTTTTCAGATGTCTGATTTATCCCAATTGGAGACGAGGTCGGAATACGAAGAGCAAATAAAGTTTATATGTGATTTACAAAGTCGTCTAGCGGATGCAGAACTGAAAATTGTGGAAGGAGAGAAACTACGTAAGAAGTTACACAATACTATATTGGTAATGTTCTGGCACTTGATTGTAGCTTCCTCTCCTTCTATTATTTTAATTACTTGGATTTTTATAGTAATCTTTATTAATAATTATTCATTTGTCATTAATGTAGGAACTAAAAGGGAACATACGAGTCTTCTGTAGAGTGCGACCTTTGTTGTCTGATGAATCTTCTGGCCCAGAAACTAAGTTCATCTCTTTCCCGTCGACAGTCGAAACACTTGGACGTGGCATTGACTTGTTACAAAATGGTAAGTTTTGCTGGAAAAAAAACATGCTAAGTAGATTTTAAGTAGGTATTTAATTTGTTATTATAAAGGTGCTTATATCATGTTACACTTTTCATAAGGACAAAAGCATTCTTTCACTTTCGACAAAGTGTTCATGCCCGAGACCTCTCAGGAAGATGTTTTTGTTGAAATATCGCAGCTTGTGCAGAGCGCTCTCGACGGTTATAAGGTAAGCTCGGCTATCATTTATGCACTTTCCATTTCCTGACATCATTCAATAATGTGTGCTGTTTCATGATCATTATGGCACCGTTTGGTAATACTTTTTACAAGTATTTTTTTGTTTTTAAACAAAAAAGTATTTAATTTTAAAAGTAGCGTTTGTTTTGCACTTAAAAAAATAGTTTTCAAAAATTAAAAAGTAAAACATGATTTTAAGTGCTTTTTTGAAAAACACAATTTTGTTTTTTTCAATTTTTGTATTATAAGAAATTGATGGAATATGACCTCTCCACACATTTTTTTTTTAATGATATATAATTTGTTTTTTTGGAATTGAGAGATCATTTATAGAGATAATACTATGCATCATCTCTACATAATCAAATACACTTGATTTTTTTGCTTTTACTTTTAAGTTTTAAGTAAAACTATTAAAGCTAAGAGAAATGATATGAATGTAATTCATCATGATACTCATGATAATACAATACTACATCTCAATACAATACAATACAACACTTAACAATTACTACCATATATATACATACAAAGATGAAGAATGTCTTGAGAACGTGAGTAACCATTTAATGAGGATGGAGAAAATGGAGTGACAATCTTTGACAATGGAGGAGCAATTTAGACAACTTGATATCTTTGACAAGAGAGGAATAAGTGAGGAGAGAGAGAGAGAGAGCAATAAATGAGGATAGACCTTATCTCTAACAAGGTGTGAAGAGAAGATGAAGACTAATTAATCTAATTAGTTATATATTTTTATCATGTCCCTGCAAGATGGTGCATCGTGAGGTGATTCCAATCTTGTTCGCCAATTGTTGAAAGCGCGAGTGGGAAAGAGGTTTGGTGAGCGCACCAGCTAGTTGATCAGTGGAGGAAACATAGGCAACGCGAAGAGAGCCCCCTTGAACTTGTTCCCTAATGAAGTGATAGTTAAGAGCAACATGTTTCATGCGAGAATAAAAAATTGGGTTTGAGCATAGATTTGTTGCACCAACGTTGTCACAGGTAGATAACCAGTTGTTGAGGTAGAGACATATGAAGCTCAGTGAGTAGAGAACAAATCCAACAAGTTTCAGCAGCGGTGGTAGCAATGGCTCGGTACAAGAGCGGGCCACCGTCCTTTGTTTCTTTGAACTTTATGAGATTGGATTGCGACCAATATAGATGAGATAAACACTTGTGGAGGTAAAGTCATCCTTATTTCCTGCCAAGTCTGCGTCCGAAAATGCATGAAGTGACAGTGGTGAATTACAGTAGAGAACAACATCATGAGCAATAGTACCACTGAGATACCGCAGTAGACGCTTTGTTGCATTCCAATGATCAGTCTTAGGGCAGTGCATGAATTGAGATAGCTTGTTGACCATGTAAGCAATGTCCGGTTATGTGAGTGATAAGTATTAGAGACTGCCAACAATAACTCTGTATTCGGTTGTATCAGATAGGGATGATCTAGAATGTAGAGTAAGAGTTGGAGTAGTGGCAAGTGGCGTAGACATGGGCTTGGCATTAGACATGTGAGTACGAGTAAGGAGATCATGTATATATCGCCGTTGAGAAAAAAAGATGCTCTGCGGATGTGGAATGACTTTAACTCCAAGGAAATATGAAAGTGGATCAAGATCCTTGAGGGAGAATCTGTTGGAGAGAAGATGAATGAACTTTTGTAGTGCGGCATCGTTGTTGCCTGTGATAATGATGTCATCAACGTAGACCAAGAGATATATCATGATGCCTGGAGCATTGTAAACAAATAGTGATGTGTTTGCATGAGAGTTATTGAAGTCTGAGGTGATGAGAAACTAACGCAGTTCATGGTACCATGCACAGGGGGCTTGTTTGAGACAGTATATTGCTTTGCGCAGTTTACAAACATGATACAGATGGTCTTTGTCAATGAATCCTTGTGGTCGGCATAAAGATGTCCTCAAAAAGATACCCTTGGAGAAAGACATTATTGACATCAAGTTGTCGCAGTGACCAACCATGAGTGACGACAAGAGATGAATAAGTGAGGAGAGAGAGAGCAATAAAATGAGAATAAACCTTATCTCTAACAAGTTATGAAGGAAAAATGAAAAGAAACTACACTGATGGCATGAAAACCGAATAAAACGTGTAGATTTAAAAGAAACTACACATGGCATGGAGACTGAATAAAAATGTAAATTTAAAAGAAACTACACGGCATGGAGACCGAATAAAACTGTAGATTTAAAAGAAACTACACAAGGCATGGAAACCAAATAAAAGTGTAGAAACGGCAAAGATACCAAATAATAGGAAATACGTGTTGGTTGAAAAGAAACTACACTGTAGGTGTAGAAAATTGAAAAACCAACACCATGGTTGGAATTGGAACACTCAAACACGTTAAGAACCGGCGTGAACCAGAGCAAAACCAGAATAATTGTCATTGATCCGGAGTGAAGAAGTGAACCGTGAACCGGTCTATGTAGTTATAGAAGAAACTACATTCTAGAAGATGAATTTTGAAAAAATCGACAACACGGTTGGAATCAGGGCACTGAATAACCCAAGGAACCAATTTGAAATGGGGGAGAACCGGATTTAAAATTATTGAACCTGTAGGAAAGATTTAACGGTGAATCAGTCGGTGTATTTATAAAAGAAAGTACACTGTAGAAACATAGTTTTGAAAAACGGACACCACAGTTGGATTGGGAGCACCAACAAAGTCTTGGAACCGGTCTGAACATGTCAAGAACCAGCTGAAAAAGAGGTGAACCGGTCCAATAAAAATGGCCGAAAAATCGGTCTGCGCGTCGAGAAGTCCGACAGCGCGTGAATCTGGGTTGGTAACTTCAGACGGAGCGTGAGAGTGCGTCCGGCATAAAAAAAAACATGTGATACGTCGTTGGAATCGTCTTTGAAAGAGGAATTCAGATGTGGCCTTGGATTTCTAATCGGAATTCGAAAAGTTTGTGAAAAAAGGTCGATCTGTGTGCGAAACGGTAAGTTTTCCGGGCAGAAATTTGAGCAGAGCGTGGAGGTTTGTTAGAGCTCTGATTGTAGTGATTTTTGCGGCCTTAGAATTGTTTTGGAATAACGTTTACAGGTATATGATCTAGAAAGCAAATGGAGCACTAGAAATTGAAGAAGAATAAAGGAATAGCGGAAGCAGCGTTGCCCATGTTTCCTTTGCTGATCAACTAGCTGATGCGCTCACCAAACTTTTTTCCCGCTCGCTTTTTCAAAAATTGGCGAACAAGATTGGAATCACCTCACGGTGCTCTATTTTGCGGGGGCATGATAAAGATATCTAACTAATTAAATTAATTAGTCTTCATCTTCCCTTGACACCTTGTTAGAGATAAGGTCTATCTTCATTTATTGCTCTCTCTCCTCACTTATTCTTCACTTGTCAAAAGATATCAAGTTGTCTAGATTATCTCTCTATTGTCAAAGATTGTTACTCCATTTTCTCCATCCTCATTAAATGATTACTCACGCTCTCAAGGCTTGGCAACGACCAAGATATGGTCATGGTGGGTTGTGGGTACCACGTTGAGATGTGGGTGGTATCGGGGGCGACCATGGGAGTCGGTTGTTGCGGTTTTGTGGGCGCCAGTTGGTGGAGCAGGAGGTGGCGACGTGTGCAGTCACCGGTAAGGGGGTTGGCGTGAGGGTGGTCACTGTGAGGGAGAGCTCATGGTTGATTAGTTTCTCGTGCAATTCATCAAACGTGATGAGGTTGTCTCTAGCGTTGACGACGTCGATCACAGGGTTGTATTCATTACCAAGGCCGTTGAGGATCTTTTCAATGAGGTCTTCGTGATCAAGGGGTTTACCAAGGGCAGCCAGTTCATCGATTTCGGATTTGATGGACTTCATGTAGGTGGTGATTGAGTCTGATCTCTTTGTGATCCTTTTGAGTTGATCTTTGAGTTGTTTGATATGACCATGGGATGGGCGAGCATATGTATAGTGTAGGACAAGTCGGGCTTCTCGAAAAGTGCGGGATTGGGTGATGAGTGGGATGAGGGTGCCAGCCAGGGCACTAAGAATGAAGCGATCTTGATGGGACCACGTGATGTATTCAAGGTTGGGCATGGTATTGTCTTGGAGAAACGGGGTTGGGGATGGGTATGTGTCATCTACAAACTTGAGTAAATCATAGCGAGAGAATGTGGATTTAATTTGGAATTTTCAGGAGATGTAATTCGTTGGTGTCAATTTTACTGTATTGTGCGTGTTGATGGCTACAAGGGAATGTGTGGGTTCATGGTTATTAGGTATGGCTATGGCGATGTTCTTGGTAGATATAATTGGAGTGGCTAAGGAAACTATTTTTTTTTTTTTTTTTTGAAGTGAAAAAACAAATAAAAGTGGTTTGAAAAAAAAAAGGGCTTAGGGACGTGAAAAATAATAGAGGAAGAAGTCTAAAGACGCCTTTACTGGACAGTGGGCTTTAAAAAGGAGAACCTTTGAAATTGATAGGACAAAAATAATAATAATTGAGTTCCCTTTTTCTTGTACTCCATCCCGAAGAGAGAGAGAGAGAGAGAGAGCAGAAAAAATAGTTCACTCCAAAATGTCTACGGTGACGATGATCTTGGTAGCGGTGGCGGTGATCATGGCAACAAACAAACCGGCGATGGGACAAAATCTGCCGTCCTGCGCCGGGAGGCTCGTCCCCTGCACCGATTAGATGAACGCAACTAATCCGCCGGCTTCCTGCTGTAACCCTCTTTGGGTTCGCGAGTTTCAAAGTTTGAGGATGTCGCGGTCGGATGTCGCAGCAGCAGGGTACGGTATTTATCTGGTTCGGCGATTGTGGATTTTGTTTCGCTATTGGATTTTGGTTGTGCAAAGGTGGTGGATTGGCGGCGGCAGCGGCAGGTTAGGGTTTCAATTTGGTTGGGGTTTGGATTTTTTTTTTCTCTCAGATGCTGGCAGCAGCTGGCGGTGGGTCTGGGTGAAAAATTGTGGCTCTTGATACCATATTAATGCTAAGAGAAAGGATATGAATATAATTCATTATGATACTCATGATAATACAATACTACATCTCAATACAATACTTAATAATTACAGCCATATATATGTAAAAAGATCAAGAAAGTCTTGAGAGCACGAGTAACCATTAACGAGGATGGAGAAAATGAAGTGACAATATTTGACAATAGACAGCATGATATCTCTGACAAGAGCGGAATAAGTGAGGAGAGACAGCTTGATATCTTTGACAAGAGAGGAGAGACAGTTTAATATCTTTGACAAGAGGAGAATAAGTGAGGAGAGAGAGCCTAATAAATGAGGATAGACAAGAGAGGAGAGACAGTTTGATATCTTTGACAAGAGGGGAATAAATGAGGAGAGAGAGCCTAATAAATGAGGATAGACTATTCATTAATTTAATTAGTTAAATATCTTTATCAAAAATTATTTTTTTTCAAATTTAATTTTTAATTGTTTTTCATTTTAAGAAGTACTTAGAAAAAGTGTGACCTGGTCTTCTGTTTTCCTCTATTGAATCCCACATCGTTTATGGTACCTGATCCTGAGCTATGTATAAAGCCTAGGGTAGTCTTCCTCTTTTATAAAGCGTCTTTTGGGAGTGAGTTAACCCATTGGGTTCTCTACATCCTCCATGCTGAGATTAGCAACTTTCTTAGGAATGGAACACTGAATCAAGTCTAAAAGATTCTGTTGTTCCTACTCTGTGTTTTTGTCATTGTTGTCTTTTATTGTACTACTTGTTTCTGTTGAATGTTTTGTTTGTTATTCTTGGTTGCTTTGTTTACTCTGGGTTTTGGAGTGTTTTTGCCTCTTAATTGGTCGCGTTTTCAAAATTAATTTAAAAAAAAAAAAAAGCGTTATTAAACAGTTTCTATAGTTTTTTTCCGCCTATTTATTTAAATATGCTTAGTTGTTGGTACATTTTGCCATTTTTTAAGGTTTGCATATTTGCTTATGGCCAAACCGGTTCGGGCAAAACCCATACAATGATGGGAAAGCCCGGGAATCCTCATCAGAAAGGGCTGATACCACGCTCTTTAGAACAAATATTTGAGACTAGGCAAGCTCTTCAACCACAAGGATGGAAATATGAAATGCAGGTAACGGGCAAAATTGTCACCTCATTTTAGTACTTGTGCTTAAATTTATTTGATCTTGATTTGTCTGCACATGTTCGAACAATGCCATTAGGTGTCAATGCTGGAAATATACAACGAAAGTATACGTGATCTGTTATCAGCAAATCGACCATCAACAGAAAACGGTGTTCCAGGAAAGCAATATGCAATCAAACATGATGCAAATGGAAACACTCATGTATCTGATCTAACCATTGTGGATGTTTGTAGTAGTAAGGAAGTAGCGTTTCTTCTAGACCGTGCTGCCCAAAGCAGGTATTGTGTCTTTTCTTTTTTCTTTTCTTTTTTTTTTTTTCCAGTTTTCTCACGTTTTTGGGTGAACGGCATCGTTAGAAAATCGTTTTCTTGGAAAAAAAATGAAAACTATTCATGATAAATCCTAACTTTTGTTTCTCCGTGTATGTTCTTAAAAAAAGCTTGCCTCTTTAGTTGCTTGCACAAAGTTTCAACATGGATGTGCATGAATGTTCATGATATCGTTTATTTTGATAGGTCTGTTGGTAAGACACAAATGAATGAGCAGTCTTCAAGAAGTCATTTTGTTTTCACTCTGCGAATATCAGGAGTGAATGAGGTACATCTGCATACAATTTTTGTTTGAGAGAGGCCCAATACCACTCTTACAATTTTCAATCTCTCTCTCTCATTAACGACAATTTTGATTGTGTTGTAGAGCACGGAGCAACAAGTACAAGGCATCCTGAATCTGATCGATCTTGCTGGTAGCGAGCGTCTCTCCAAGAGTGGCTCTACGGGAGACCGGTTGAAAGAAACTCAAGTATTTCAATTTTCAAGCATAATACTTCAATTTTTTTTTGTTTGTCTTTTTTATTTTTTGTGGTTTAATATCATAATTATTATGTTTTTATAATTGAACAATCTGTCTCAGGCCATAAACAGGAGTTTGTCATCTTTGAGTGATGTTATATTTGCTTTGGCGAAGAAGGAGGAACACGTACCATTTAGGAACTCAAAACTTACATATCTTCTCCAGGTAAATGCTCTTCAAATTTCTTCACTGAAATAATAATAATTAGGTTTGACACTTTGTTGGCCAAAAGTTTGACCATTATACCACTTTGGTACTCATAGTTACAATTTGAACACATAATATCTTGAAGTTTCGTAATCATCCCTCTTCAGTCCAAGTTGATGACTCGGATAAGATTTTGGATGACAAATATTTAACTTTCTTGCACCTAACTATTTTTAAGAGATTTTTTGTAAGCATTTTCAATCTCTTCCTTTTCCCCTTACAAATTTTCTAAAAACAAACAAACTATATATATATATATATATATATATATGGGAGGGAAGGAAAAGGTTGAATTTCCATAACCTTCTAAAAAACAGTTAGGTGCATGGTATATGATTGTTTTTCATAAAAAATTATAATGGAGATAATGACTTCGATTTTAGTAGGATGATTAAGAAACTCGAGGGGATTAGATTTTCAAATTCTCACCATGGGGACCAACGCGAGATTTCGGTCAAACTTCAAGAACAGAAAGTGTTAAAACCCCTAATAATTAACAGATTCTTGGTGAACAAGCCTCAAACTTAAAATTTCTTCAACACGTCTGATAATTTTGTCAGAATTATTCATAAAAATTAGGACCTATGGCAGAAAATCTTAATTATTATTATTATTTTTTTCTCATAAATGGAGTGGTTTTAACAGCCATGTCTAGGCGGGGACTCAAAGACGTTGATGGTTGTGAATGTTTCTCCTGAATGTTCTTCGATGGGGGAGTCTCTATGTTCCCTTCGGTTTGCAGCCAGGGTTAATGCCTGTGAAATCGGAATTCCCAGGCGACAAACTAGTGCTCGATCTTCAGATTCTCGACTGAGTATTGGATGATTTCGACATAAATTAACAGATTTATTAGTTCCATTTTTAGTAAAAAAATTCTTGTTATTTTGTATGGTGGTGTTTTTTTTCTTCACGAAATCGGGAATCGATCAAAAATTTCTAACATCATTATGCCAATAACTTGTATAGTCGAGAGAATACTATTGGGTTTGTATTTTACTAATATGAGAAAGAACGGGGTTGCCCTTTGCATAAATTATTAACTTTACATTTTACCTGTTTTTACTTTGAATAAAATGATAAACTAATTTTTTTTCCGTTTAAATTTCTAACATCATTCTGCCAATAACTCGTATAGTCAAGAGAATACTACCGGGTTTGTATTTTACTAATATGAGAAAGAATGGGGTTGCTCTTTACATAAATTATTAAATTTACATTTTACATGTTTTTACTTTGAACAAAATGATAAATTAATTTTTTTTTTATTTAAATTAACAAAATATGTTTGAAAATAGATAAAATTAAAATTTTCATCAAATTTTTAATTATTTTAAAAATATTCATGATAAAAAAAATTAAAAATATTAAGGTAAAGAGATAATTTCGTCTATTTTATTCAAAAATTAGATAAAACATTTAATTACGTCTACTTTTAAATATATTCTGTAAATTTAAATTAGTTGTTTAATGTAGAAATGGAGGATAAAGTATAATTTTTTTATTGGATGGGGATAAAGTCATAATTAAAAAAAAAAATAGAGTGGATAAAATGCAATTTACCCTAGTTCAAATCTTGGTTATTCACTTTTTTTTTTTTTCTTTCATATTTTTGGAGTTATAATTTAAATATAATATTTTTAGTTTCTAGGGGTTTTTACACTTTGTACCCCTAAAGTTTGACATTATAGTTGTAATTTGAACACATTATACCATGAAGTTCCATAATCATATTACTTTAGTCCACGTCAATAAACCCATTCAATTTTGGACGATAAATAGTTAATTGTTGTGCACCCAACTATTTCTGTAAAGACTTTATGAGTATGTCTAATATTTCTTTACAAATTTTCTACCAAAAAAAAACAATATATGTATATATTATATTATATGTATATTTTTTAGTATTTGGGTCGGAAAGAGAACGAGAGAGGAAGATGTTGGAATTGTCCATAAAATTTCTTAAAAATTGTCCATATTCTTTCTCATTATTAATATTTTAACCCTAATTTTTTTATGAATTAATTATCCCTAATTTTTGGAAAATATATATTTTCATCCCTTTATTTTTAAGAAAAATTAAACACAATCTTTAATATTTCATATATTCATCTAATTTATATAAATTTTGAACTCCTGAAAATTTTTTATCCTTTGAAAAATTATTTATGTTTTTTGTTATATGTAAATCAAAAATTAAAATTATAACATTAAAATATTCAAATTAAAAATATATATTAATATATCTTTTTCTATGCGGATCTAAAACTATTAAACTAGTTTGTAATGAAGATGATGACTTGGGACTGTACTGGGATGATTACGAAAGTTAAAGTGTTTTATGTTCAAATTGAAATTATGAGAACCAAAGTAAAATTTGGGTCAAACTTCAGGGGTATAAAGTGTCAAAATCCCTAATATGTGTTTAGATAGGTATCCGTGCAAGCATAAATCACGCCAAGAACATGAGACGAAGATATTTTTTGGGAGATATAATATTCTAATGTGCATGATTGCCATGGCCATATATGTATATATATATATATATATAGATTTGGATAGACTAGAATTATATCAAAGCAAGTAGCCATCAATTACAATGGTCCTACGTGTTGCAATTATTCGACATCGGATTTGGAAACTGTTGCAGCAGAAATTAATAAAGAACGCGTTTACTGGATTAGCTTGACTTGAGTCGTGGACTAAGTCGCTTTCTTTAAGACGTTTCGCGGCTCTGTCTAAGAAACGTGCAAGCAGTATATTAGTCTCGTCGTCCTCAGAATAAAATAACCCAGAAATCTTCTCTGTCTAGGACGTTCTTTGCACTGTAAAAGTCCCAAAAACCAAACACCCTTCACACACTATTCGTAAAACAAATAAACTGCTCGGAAAACAAAATCGAATTGAAGAAACAGTATCGGAACAGATCAGAACAGTTCCGGAACAGTGAAGAACAAAATTGTTTCAGAACAGTTTGGAACAGAACAGAACAGATCCGATCTGGAACAGAACAAAAGAGAACGGAACAGTTCTGAAAGAAATAGTTTTCTGTTTCGGAACAGTTTCCGAAAAGAAGAACAATAATAAAGAAGAAGGAGAACAATATTTTTTCTTTGAAAAACTGCAGAGTAATTTTTCTGGATTTTTTCGTAGTGCAAATATATGAAAAACGTCTGTTTTTATAGATCCAAAACAGCCGACTAAAAACGTTGTCAAGTGGTTCGAAAATGGGGGAAAGATCTTAAGGATGTGGGAGCAAAAATCGTGAGAATTTTTACCAAGTCAAAAACCGTTCTGAATTATTTTTAAATAAAATATAATTATTTAAATAAATTTTATCTAAAAAAATATTATATAAGTGCCATTTCATCACACGCTTGACTCGACTCGGCCGGACGGACGGCAGCAGCGCGCGTGTGTCAGACTAGTAGGGATGTAGCTCCTCTCCCCTCCACAAAATGTGGGTACCCCTTGGGGCACACCCCAAGTGTCTCACATACCTCTAGATATACTCCTCATTGCCTCTTCTCCCAACCGATGTAGAATAGAAGGAATTGAGGGAAAAATATTTGACACTTTTTATAACAAAAACAATTTCAAAATTCATTTGCTCCAACAAAAACAGATTGTGATCAAATTATAAATGCCATAAGTTAGTTTTTTAGAGTTGAAAGAGGCCTAAGATTACCGCGCACTTGGTATCAGAAACGAAGTTACAACTATTCTGACACAATCACTACAAAAGGAGAGATAGGGTTAATAGTCGACCAAAAACTCGATGTGTGAATGAGGAAGAGATTGTTGGGTTTAAAGACTGATAATCAAATTATAAATGTGAGTAGAAGTTTCACGTCGTGAGTTAACTTGTGGATAAACTAGAATTCTACTAATGTCAAAGCAAGTAGCCATCAATTACAGTGGTCCACCCTTAATCCATTCATTCCCCCAATCCACTTTCGTTCAAAAAAAGAAATAAAAAAAGGTGTCAATATCATCTTCTCCTCTATCTCATCTCTCTATAAATCTCTCTCTCTCTAGAGAGAGAGAGAAGAAGAAGAAAGAGAGAGAGAGGAGAGAGATGGAAGGGCAAGAACAAGCAAGGAAATCCAAGGTTGTGACGGTAGACTCAGCAGAAACATGGGATATGCTTACCATACAATCAACAGATAAAGGCTGTCCAGTGAGTTTCTCTCTCTATATATACATATATATGTATATATGTGTGTGTATATATATATTGGTGTTTGGTTTTTAAGATAAAAAAGAAAAGTGCATATATAAATTGGTGCTGCAGGTGGTGGTTCACTTCAAGGCTGCCTGGTGTATACCCTCAGTAGCCATGAACCCTTTCTTTGAAGGACTTGCCTCAACCTACCAAGATGTCATGTTTCTATCAGTCGATGTTGACGATGTTAAGGTAATCTAATCAACAAACATATATACACATACACACACACACATATATATATACACACACATATGAGAAAAACAAAAAAACATGTTTAAAGATGTATTAGAAGTTGATATCTTCTATCTAGGTTTTGTTGACTAATTTGATAATTTTCGTTTTTATTTTACTGTCCCATTTATTAATAAGAACTATAAAGTCTTATTTTATTGAATTATTAAATCTCCTTTTGATTTTTTTTATTTTTTTTTTAAAAACTAGGAAGTAGCTTCAAAGATGGAAATAACGGCCATGCCCACATTTTATTGATGAGGGAAGGAAAAAAAGTGGATAAGGTCGTGGGAGCGAACCCTGATGAAGTAAAGAAGAGAATTGATGGTTTTATCGATTCTTTGAAGTCATGCGCGACATAAATATATGTTTCATCTTCAAAAATAAGATATATTTGTTCAAAAATAGGATTTTTTTTACGCGCGCGTGCATATATATATATATATATAGTGAATTGGATGATTTATTATGTATCATTACTATTATTTGTTTGTGTTTTTGCATACAATTGTTGTAAGTTGTAAAGGTAGGTGTGATATGAAGTTCATCTATGAACATTATTGCTTTAGATTTTTAGCAAACCAAATCATTATGGGATGACCATGCAAATATTTAATAATGTTCTAAAAGAAAATATTACAACATGGTGCGACAATCCCATGTGTGCAAGTGGATCCCATCAATTATTAATAACTACTCACTAAGTTTTCTTAAGTGACAATCATGATATGGTACAATATACGCAATACTAGGGATTTTTCATACGGAATGAAATTGCTCGCAAAATCTTACTTTTAGTGAGAAACTTAGTTGGTAACTAAATATGAATTATTAACAAAAAAATTACTCAAATAAAATTTATTGCAAATTGTTACTTTTAGCGAGAAATTTAGTTGGTCGCTAAGTATTAGCGACAAAATTATTTAAATAAATTTCGTTGCAAAAAGTGATTTTTAGTGACCAAGTAATTCATTTAGTGAAAAAATTAGCGATTAAATAATTTCTCGCTAAATATATATTTTTTAGTGAGAAATTTAAAAATCGTCACTAAAGACTTTTGTCGACGAAGTTTTTGCAACGACCGTGACGCGAATCCATTTCCTCGCTAAAAAGCTTTAGCGACGAATTCACTACTTTTAGCGACAAAATTTTTTCTCACTAATTTTTTTTTCTTGCATTGACTATATTGATTTTTTAATTTATAAGTACAAATATGAAAGTTAAAAGGTACAAAATATAATTTAACTCAATCGTTTCGTAAATGGAGGAGAAAAAATTTTAGATGAGAATTTTTCTTCCAGAAATTTTCACAATTCAATCTCATCCTTTTATTTTTTTTCAGATTAATCTCATCCTGGATGCACGCCTAAAGACACTAAATTTGTTTTCAAATTTGTAATTGTAAAAAATAATAAATAAAAAAATAAATTAATAAAGCACATATACAAAATATAGTTAAATTTAAGTGCTTTGTAAGTGGAGGAAGGTGTGAAATTTTTAAGTAATTTTTTTTTTTTTCTTAAACATTTCATTAACTCATCTTAACCATTTAGGTGACGTTTAGTACGCTGGAATCGAATAAAAAGATAATAGGATTGGAATTAATATATTAATGGAATAGAATGGTCATTACCATTTCTATATTTGGTGACAAAAGGGATTATATGCGGTATAAGAATAACATCAAAGGGTAAAAGTAATTTAACTAAATTTCAATCTAATTCAAATATTTGGTCTCCTTTTTTTGCCGATGAACGATTAAAACCTAATCTATACAATTGGGATTAATTAATACCAAATTTATCTTGATATTGGTTAATCCCATATTTTGTGGGATTATGAAATCATTAGTATCTATTTGGTAACCGTTTCTATTTCAAAAATTCTCATCCCATTCTCAGATTTTTGAGAATTGTGTTTGGGAATAGCATTTAGTAATTTTTGTTTCCGTTTCCATTTCATTCCCATTTGGGAATTATGTCCACTTTTTCTTAAGAAATGAAAAATAAAAAAAAAAATTGTTTCTCATTATTTCCATTCCATTCCCAAAACACACAGTCACTGTTCATCCGCCGGCCGCCCACCGTCGGCCGGCGGTCATCTCCAGCGACCGTCGCCGGTCACCTTCCGGCCACTGTCACCCACCCGCCATCGCTGTCCGACCGTCGCTGGCGCAGGCGTCATTGCCCTCCGGCAGTTGCCGGCGCCGGCACCGCAGTACCGCCGGCCGGCCGGCAATGGTGCCACTGCCGTCCAACCAAAACAGAAAAAAAAAAAAAAAAAAAATGATTTTAGGATAAAATCGTTACCAAACACAATTCTCTTCCCAAAAAAAAATAAAAAAATAAATAAATAAAAATTATCGTTACCAAAAGCGATTCTACTCTCAAGAAGAAAACAAAATTCTCATCTCATCCCATTTCATTCCCATTCCACTGCTGGAATGGAAACAGAAATGGTTACCAAACGCCAAATAACCATTTCAATTTGGTCCCGAATCCCATGTACCTTGTGCACGGCCCAAATACATGACCGAAGCCCATAGTTAGGCCCTTTAGTTCATCTCATTGTTGGGCTTGGATCCCGTACATAAGCCCATTGGGCCGGGCAATTACTGGGTTACACCCGACCCATTTGTCACCATCAAATGGATCAATTTAAGCAATTCACCACTATTTTCCCTAAATAATAATTTAATCAATAAATGGAATAATATTTAGAGCAACTAATTTTATTTTTTAAAAAAAATAAAAAGATGCCTAGATCCAGATTGTGTGACACCAATTTTGCCAAATTATATTCCTCCAAAGTTGAATACCGAATATGAAAAATATTAAAAAATAAATAATATTAAATAAATGTATTGGTTTGTGAGTAAGCAGTGATGGCTAGATTAAATTATTTAATTTTTTAATACAAAATGTTTAAATTATCTTTTTACTCAACATAATATAATATTAAGGGGTTATTTGGTTCTCGGATTTTTTAGATTTGTCAAATTACATATTTAATTCTTCGAGTTTTACATTTAATTTTAGACAGAGAAATAAGTTGTGTTCGGTACTTGATCTTCTAATAGAGATATTTCGTCATTTTATCATTCCACTAAATTTAAACATTTTTTCTTAACAATCATCAGATGAATTGTTATTAAAAAAATATTAAAGGAAAATATCTAGGATTATTGAACTGATAAAATGGTAAAATATTCTCATCGGTTTTGTGTTGAGCACAATCTATTTTCCAGACAAAATCATTAATAATATTTTTTATTGTGACCGGCAGACGGTGGTGGCCTGCGGATAAACAATAAAAAATGGTTTTGAAAATGGAATGGGAATTATGAGAAATAACTTTTTTTTTGTTTCTCATTTCGTAAGTAAAAAATGGGTACAATTTTTAAATGGGAATGGAATGGAAACGAAAACAAAAATTACGAAACGCTATTCTCAAACAAAATTCTAAAAAATCTAGAAATATAATGGAAAATTCTGGAATAGAAACGGTTAATTTTCCCATATTAAGGGCTCCCACTTTTATCTGATTGGGTGTATGTGGTAGAGGTATACATAATTATACTTTGTTTTGAGGCCACCCATCTCCAATCTCCTCTTTTTTTTTTTTAAATTATCCACCAATGGCGATAAGACACGTCACCATGATTGTATTTGCCAAATATCCACTACTAGGTCTCTAAAAGTACAAAGTACTATTTTTTAAAAATTTAAATTAAAATTTGTAACAAAAAAATAAAAATAATTTATTTAAATTTTAAAAATTATTCTTTTAGAATTTTATTTCACTTTCATTCTATTCTGTCCAATCAAACGGCTAAGGCCGTAGGGCAATATTTAATATTGGGCCGGGAAAATGTATTGGGCTTGAAGCCCATTAAAAAAGATGGAGGGTGGCTTACGCAATGGTGAGCGAGCGCGTGGGAATCTGAGAGCACATGCCAATTTGCAAAAACAATTCCATCTGTTCCCTTCTTACGTCAGATTCCTCTCTCTCTCTCTCTTCCATCTGAGGCAACACCCCCCTCCCCCACCCCCTCCCTCTCTCTCTCCACAAGCACCAAAAAATCGTCGCCTTGGTTCTCTTTCCAGCAAGTTCGCGTCGGGAATCGTTGACTTTTACCGGTGATCGGAAATGGTTTCCCCGGAAAGCACCAATTGGCTATTCGATTACGGCGTGATTGAGGACATCAATGTCCCCGACGGGAATTTCTCTGTTCCGGCGACCGGCTTCGGTTGGCCTGTTCAGGCATTGAATAATGGTTCGTCAAATGTCAGGTATGGAGGATTCTGTCTTTCAATTCCTTCCTTTTTTGTTACCTTGGTTGAATTTAGACTATATATATATAGGCTAGGGCTTGTACGGCTTTTGACCAATTGTTGATTTTTTGAGTTCTTAGACTTTGTTGATTTGTAATTACGAGCGCAAAGCTTCTTCTACGCGTTCGATTTTACTGTTCCGTTGATTTTCTTTGTTTGCTGTTGTTGTTGACGATATTTGGGTTTTGTCGAGTATCCATGCTCAGATTCTTCTTTTTGCTCTTGATATATCTTCGTTGTTCTATTAATTATTTATCCTATTCATTCATAGCGTCAAAATACAAATAAGTTTATCAATCGGTTCTATTATTACTCATTATTCTCCTCCAATTTTGTATATTTGTTCTCTGCTTTGATTTATTAGGTGGTTAAATGCATCCCTGCAATCAGAAATTGAAAATGTTTGTGGACTGCTAGGAATTTTTTCGTATCTTTTTGTAAGATTTTATGCTCAAGTGCGCGTATTAAGATTCAGCTTATTCGATTGTTTAACTTCAACAGGGTGTTAATTTTAGATTAGAAGAATGATTTTTATTTTTAAGAAACGAGTAGAACTGTATACATTTGATTCGACTACGCCTTGCATATTCATTTGTTTTTACGCGTCTTTAACATCTTTTTGTTATCTGGGAGAGACTGAATGTATAGAGATTTTCTATCAGTATATTAGCTATAGGTTTGCTGAATTTTGACGGCTATTGAAATTACTGGCTGAACACATGGTTAGATATCGATATTTGAGTTGTTTTATTAGGAGGAGATGAAATAGGAGATTTCCTGTTTCTGATTCAAATTTTTCACAAATCTAAGTTTTTTTTTTTTAAAGAGTCGGAGCTTGAACCCAGTAGAGAAATGTGTTAAACGAATATTGGGTTTGATTTTTTTTGTTATTTTGTCCTTAAAAAGTGGTTTCAACATGTATTCTCACTTGTGTGATCTATTATGTTGCTAGTGTTGACATTGATAGCTCATTTGGGGATCCTGACAGCAACAAGGAAATTGGTTCAAGAAAGCGGTATACATCTCTCTCTCTCTGTCTATATATATATATATATGACTCTCTCTCTCTCTCTGATCTTGAATTTTGGTGACAGGACAAGACAGGAATCATGTACTCCATCAAGCTCCAAAGCATGCAGAGAGAAGTTGAGGAGGGATAGACTGAACGACAAGTGCGTTTTTGCTCTGCTCTCTCTCTCCCTATATATACATATACATATATATGAGTGTGTGTGTGTGGATATATACTCTCTTTTGAGTTAAATTGCCATGTTATCTAGGTTTGTGGAGCTGGGTTCTCTGCTTGAGCCTGGCAGGCCTCCAAAAAACGACAAGGCTGCTATCTTGGTTGATGCTGTTCGAATGGTCACTCAGCTACGTGGCGAAGCCCAGAAACTCAAGGAGTCAAACTCAAATCTCCAAGAAAAGATTAAAGAGCTCAAGGTGATTCTTTTTTTACTGATTGAATATGTAAGGGCTTGTTTGGTTTAGAATTTGAAAACAGTTTTCTGAATAATTTGAAAACCGTTTTTGAAAATTGTGAAAACTTAATTGGTTGGTATGGGTTTGACAATTTTCGAAAACAGAATATTGACTAAAATATTTTAAAAATAAAATTGAAAGTGGAAGTAATATGATGAGGTTGATTGAATTTTTTAAAACAAGTCATAGAGAGAGCTTATGGATGTGATTGATTGAGACTTGTGTAAATTGTTTTTTTAAAACAAAGAATGCAACTAGAGTTGTTTACCAAACAAACAAACCCTGAAGAGAACTCGATAATTGATTTGATTTCTGGTTCAACTTGTTTAGACTGAGAAAAACGAGCTTCGGGATGAGAAGCAGAGGCTGAAGGCCGAGAAAGAGAAGCTGGAGATTCAGGTGAAGAACATGAATGCTCCTCAGCCTGGCTTTCTACCGCCTCCCACAATCTCTGCTGCCGCATTTGCCGCCCAAGGCCAACACCCTGGCAACAAGTTGGTGCCCATCATCGGCTATCCAGGCGTTGCCATGTGGCAATTTATGCCTCCGGCGGCTGTGGACACCTCTCAGGATCACGTTCTCCGCCCACCGGTCGCCTGAGGAGCGGCATTGTGTGGTCTGGGTGCGCATTTTAGCTTTGTGATCACTCATTCAACTGTACTAGTACTAGTGTTTCTGATGTAACTGGATTTTTTATGTTTGTGGCTACTTCTGAAAAATCTCAAGTTTTATTGAGTTTTTACCCCCCACCTTACCCTTAGTATTTTGCATGTAAATTTTAATAAGCTGAGATTGCCTTTTTCTTATACTTTATGGTGTTTCTGATTAATAAGGGTTTTTAACACATTGCACCCCTGAAATTTGACCATTATCTCACTTAGGCTCTTGTGGTTTTAATTTAAACACATAACACCGTAAAGTCACATAACACCGTAAAGTTTGCTAATTATCTCACGGTGGTTCAAATTCAAATTATTATTCTAATTGTAATTTTAATAGTCAAACCGTCACTTGCCTCTCGTGTGATTATTATTAAGAGGTTTTATATGTACTATATATATTCTACTACAATCGTTTTTGTGATATTGATTTTAAAAGATTACATAAATGCCCTTGTTACCAACAAGCATAAAATATAGGGAATCTTGTTGAGAGATTTCAAGATTCAAAAAATTATTTTCTAAAGACAATATCATGTGTTAAAAAATCACTGTTATAGGACCCCGCAGAGTGATGGTTTTATAGAATAAGACCTTTCACCAAATTTCCCTAAAATATATATATATATATATTTATGTTATTGTTTTTTGGGTTGGGGTGGGAGAAAGGATTGGTAAGATCCGTAAAGCCCCCTACCAATAGTAAGGTGCAAAACGTGCAAGACAAGTAACAATTTGCCGTTCAAAATTATAATAAGGTTAATGATTTAGACTTAAGTAGAATGATTAGAGAATTTTAGGAGGTCAATAATTTAAAATTGAAATCATGAGGAGCAAAGTGAGACAATGATCAAACTTCTGGAAAAGAAAAAAAAAATTGAAAAAACAAACAAACATACATGATTTTCCTTGACAAAATGCAAGATGATGGTACAACAACAATTAAGTTTATGTTCCACTTAGGTAAGGTCAGCTACATGAATCCGTTTACGTTATAGTAATCAAGCAAGTGCCATCTCCTTAGTCAGGTTTAATACCATCAAATTATTTCTAATAGTCTCTTCTTACTTCTCCCTCTACTCTCGTAACACCCGCACTTGAATTAAATTGCATTTTTCACTGTTACTTTTATGAGTCTTTTATGCACATTGTTCAAACCATTGTAAAAAAAAATGAAATTTTAATTAATCAAATAGGAAAAGCAACAAAAGGTGGTGTTATTTACATATTATATTTACACACCCAAAAAAAAAAAAAAAAAAGCCAGAATCCATAATTGTATCCCTCTACACACTTTAGGACATTCTCTGAAATAGCTGCACACCTGAAAAATTATATAACAAAAAAAAAGAATAGAAAAAACGAAAAGAAAAAAAAAAGAGGGAATTACTCGAGAAAGCTGCAATATCTGAAGAATAATAGTTTAAATAAACATGAAATCTCACTAAAATAAAGAAATTCAATAATTTAAATCAGGAATATATGAGTTACCTCTAATCAAATTCATCACCCTCTTCATCTTCAAGTTTGATTTCCCATTTTCAGTTTCTTTTTCTCAAGTTCTTATTTAAAAACTTAATCATCTGGGGCTGCTCTCAATTCCATTTTCAGACATTTCATGAGGCATCCCACTGCTATTATTGGAATTTAAACAGGAATTCTGAATAAGAGATATATAATGCATCATATACATATATATACGTGTGTGTGTGTGGTCAATTCATATACACACACCTTGTCTGATGGAAATTTGAAGATTGAAAGCGGTCGAACACCGGAATTATATCTCTTGCCCTCACTTCAATCATACGCGTCGGAACCCTCTCAATTTCCATTTCCTCCTCCTCATCCATTTTCATGCTTTTTATCATGGCATGAAAACATATCTACCAATAAATACGAGAACAATCCGTAAATTGCCAAAAGAAAAAAAGAAAAACTAGTTTTTATGAACGAACATGAAAAAAAATACCTCGGGTTTTGCCCACAACGGGATTTTGGCTTGTTGAACACGAAATTCAGCTTCTGATATATAGATATGACCGTTTTTTCCTTTAGCATTCATGGGTTTGGCCTTTGGATAATCGCCATTAATCGTTTCTGTTCTTTCAGGGTATATTCTACTACTGATGTCTGAATTCCCGTTTTCACCATAAATGTCGAAGTTATCTTCTTCCTCGACTCGATTCTGTTTTTGAAAAACGTTCCACTTCTTGATTGGCTCTACCACTAGTTTTGCATCATTATCAGGAGCCGAAGAAATGCTTAATCCAGACAGAGAAGCAGTTGAATCTTCTTCTTCTTCACCACAAGGTAAATGCAATGCATATTGTACTATGCATCCCGGAGGCGAGAAAACAAGCAAATTATACCTTGTTTTCGAGTCATTTTCTTTGAAGTTGTGGAAAACCGAAGCGAAAGCGCCAGAGATAGAACTAATCCTGCCACTAACCGTGTTTTTCCAACCATTATTTCCACTCCTTATTCTGCTAACGACAGAGAGCGTGATTGGAGATTGAAGATTATCCGATCCGTTCGAGGGAGAAATATCAAACAAATGGCTTGTTCCTCTCCCCGAGCTTATGATAATCCATTGCCCGTCATTGCTAAAACCAATATCTTGTATTACCTGGAAAACAAAATGGAAAAAAAGGGTAAAAAGTGGCCAAACGAACAAGATTAAGGAAAGGCCAGATTATACGATGTTCTTACCGCATTTGTAAAACCCCGTTGCAGCCTATAAAGATGAACACAGTGGGGGCCAGTATCGGAAAAACCAGGCATTATACGGAAAACATTAATATTATGACCCTGAACTGAAGCAGTCACCAGAAGAGTACCGCTAGGATCGAAGCATAAGGATGAAATCGGGCTTTTATGAGCTTTAAACTGGGCAATAACTAATCTGCTGACAATATCTCTTACAATAACCTAATAAGTTCGAAAAAAATGGTTATATATAACATAAAACATGATTAAATTTGTTGGAAATAAAAACACATGGTTATGATATATATATACACACACACTAGTATATATCTAGTGCCTAAAGGCACTGATTTTAGTTCATACAGTAATCTTGAATATCCTCTACTTGGTTCAAATATATTAATCATGAAAATATATTTTGTTGGGAGGTTGTTATTTAGTTTTTTAACAATCAACGGTTGAAATGTCTCCCAACCATCCAATGGTAAAAAAATTCTCAAATGTAAAATATGTCGTGATTTATAGAATAGATATACATACCATTCCGACATTATCAGTGGTTGGCGAATGGCTGTTGGCACTAGTCAAATGTTGTCGAGTGACTGAAACGGGATTTGAAATGGTTGTCAGGCTTCCGCTATAAGCAATCCACCTAGGCCCCACGGCAAGAGGCCCAAACCCTATTCCTCCCGATCCAGAACAAACCGCAACAACAGGATTTGTAAGAACGCTGTACTTCCTCTCTAGTGTTCCAGCATCAAAACAGTGTACCTATTTTTATTTTTTTCATAGGGACATCATAAATTCATTCTTATTATCTCATAGGCAAACAACTATCAAAATTGCAAAAAATAAAATAAAAAATACACACACACACACACACACCTGAGCCGCTTGTAAAACAGCAACAACACGAGCGCTGCATCTAACAAGATAAACAACTGATCTGAACTTGATTTCGTGCACGAAAGATTGAGTTTTCAAAGAATAAAACCAAACAACAGTAGGCACAAAATCGCCACCAACTCGATCACGAGACTTCTGAATGTTTCCATTACAGGAAGCGTTTGAAGAAGATCCATCTGAACAAATTATCAGCAGTGGACGACTGTCTGAAAATTTATCTTCAGAACCCTTTGATAGTAATGGTTTGGGCAACATTTGCAAACATGAGATGGGACCATCATGCCTTGAAACTAGGCAATGGACATTGTCTGATTCTTCAATATCCCAAACCTGAAAACCACGACGATACCCTAGCAAGAGAACTTGCCGATTGGTGCCTTCCTCGCATTCTAACTTGTCATACCCAGCCCAGAGAACCTTTGTTTCATAAGAAATAACATATAATTAAAGTTAATTACAACTGCCAGTGTTATAAAAATGAAGAGCTTCAAAAACATGCATTTTAAAAAGAGTTACTAATGTAAAGGAACCGTTTAATAGTGTTTTTTTGTCAAGTATTGTTTTGCTTTTAAGCATAAAAAGTACTCAAACACAGAAGTACCGTTGGTTTTGCACTTTAAAAAGAAATACTTGTTAAAATCAAGATGTTTCCAACCTAAAACCATATGATAGCAGCGGGCATAGCTCTTTTCGTATATAGACTAATTTGGAAAGCTTCACAAATTCGATGGGGGAATTTAACACTCGTACTCATGTGCAACCCCGCCTTGAACATGACGCAATCCCGCCTTGAACATGACGCAATCAGACAAACATCATAAAAGAAAAGGCAACTAATCAGGGACAAACAAACAAGACTTCCCAATCCCAACTCGGATGCCATGTTAGCAAGTTCCAACCAAAAAAAATATGACAATAAGTGGAGTAGTTCCTTTTAGATATAGAATAGTCTAAGAAGGCTTACAAATTCGATGTAGGATTCAACACCCATCCTCACGTAACACCTCGGCTTGCATGTGTTGCAATTAACAAACATCAGAATATAAAAGACAAACAATTAGGGGCAAACAAACGAGACTTCCTGAACCCAACTCTGATACCATTTTCGTAGGTTCCAACTTAAAACTAGATAACGTGAAGCGAAGTAGTTCCTTTTATATATAGACTAGTTTGAGAGTTGCACAAATCGACGTGGAATTCAACATCCACCCTCACGTGCAACCTCGCCTTATACGTGATGCGATCAGACAAACATTAAACGAGAGAAGACAAAGGAGAAACAAACTAGAGTTCCCAAACCTAACTCTGATACCATTTTAGGAAGTTCCAGTCCAAAATCATATGATATCAACCGAAATAACTCCTTTCATATATAGATTAGTTTGAGAAACCTCACAAAATTTGTGAGATTCAACAAAGAGATTGATGGGCTAAAACCAACATTAATAAACATACTTTTCAAACAAGTACTTTAAAAAAGTGTTCCCAAATAGTGCCTAAATTAAAAGAGTCATCTCATATGTATCAGATCTCATTCACATATAATCATCCTCTGATTACTAAACAACTTCAAGAATCCTATTGCCACATATCCATTAAGGCATATAAGAACATTAATTAGAGATGGTAAACATGCTTAAAGATTCAATCTTTCTCAAAATTGAAAGATTATTGCAGTAATTATTTACAAGCTTATAATGAAAACAACAACTCATAGCAGACCTGATCGAGGCTGGCGTGATTATCCCTGTCCACAATCGCGGAAGCTGCGGAAGCCGCCGACCTTACCGTTGAAGCGACGGTGGAAGCACCGGAAGACACGATCCTCAGGTAGCTGGACAAAGATCGGAATGAAGTCGGAATAATCCCATTGCTCCGGCCCGACCTCGGCACAGCTCCTTGAGGTTTCTGTCCATCACTGTTCATCCCCAAGTCCCAAAGAAGCAGAAGATCAACCTAACTCTATCTGCACATTGATCACATAACCTTACGAAAAACAGCCCTAGAATCCACCGCCTCCACCCAACAAATGTCTCTATCTCCTACTTAGAATCTGCCGGAACTACGGAAAATCCAAGCGATTCCTTCCAAAAACCTCTGTTGAACCCGAACCAAGCGAAGCGAATTCAAGAGCAAAATTCAAACAATTGAAGCGAATACATGATATGGAGGGGGAGGCGAGAGAGGGGATGGGGGTGTCGGGTCGAAGTTGAATATGATCGGGTATGTAAATGGGTGGGGGAAGACATTGAAGTCTGTTCGTTTACGTCTCCATCCCAATTCCGAAGCGTTGGCTTCGGCTTTGGCTTTTGCTTCTGGGAGTCGTCGAAGAACCTCCTCGCTGCTTTCTTCAAATTTCGTCCCAACAAAATTGACCAAGATCACAACTTTTTCTATTTCGATTTATATCTATATCTATACATATATTTGAATTTTAAATGATATGTTTCTCCTTGATATATATATATATATATATATATATATATATATATATGTCTTTTTTGAGAACGGTGCTTTTACAAACATAAAATTAACGAATAAACCTTTTTTAAGCAAATTACCGAGCAAATTTACCGAGCAAATTTTTATTGTTATTTGATCAAATTTGTCACTAGAACCACTTGATATTATAATTTTACAAAAAATAAAGATTCAAAATCATGTTATTAAAATCTAAATAATTATTATTTTACATAAAAAAAAATTCATGATCTAATTATATATTCAGATTCGTCTCATTAAAATTTTCAAAATGATGACATTTACAATTTTTTTTTATCAGTTTTCATATTTGTATTGAATTCAACGTAATATTTTTAAATTTTTATTGTTTTTCAAATTCATATTAAATTCAGCATGGTAGTTTCAATAAAATTTTATAAATCTATTATGTTGTTGTTCAATAATATTAAATTATATAACAATAGAAATACAAATGTATATTACTTTAAAAACCAATGATATCACATTCATAATTTTTCATCAAATTTTCGCATTCGTGTTAAAATCAACATGTTACTTCCTTTAACAAAAAAAATAAAAAACATGCACCTTTATAATTTTTTCCATTCTTGTTGAATTGAACGTGACATTTCACCAAAAATTTATAAATGTATTATATTGTTAAAAAATGTAAAATTTAATTAATTAAAAAAATAGATTGAAAAGTGATGTATATTATTAAATTCAACACAAAATTCATCATCATGTTGAATTTAACAAATTAAATTATACAATGAAATATATACAAATAGATATTTTGAAGCTAATAATTTCTCAATCATAAATTTGTAATCAAATCAAGCAAGTAATATATATATATATATATATATATATAAAAAAATCTCTATTTTAAGTATATAAATTGGTTTAATTCCTAACCTGAAAAAATATAATGTCCAATATATGATTTTGGATTTATAGGGAACATTATCGTCATTTCATTTGATACTAAACGGTAATGATCGATGCGAATTTAAGGATTAAACAATTCAAATTAAAAATTACGAAATATTTTAATAGATTAGCTCTTCTTACGGGACAATTTGGGCAATTTTTTTCCCAAACTCTTTTTCCTCAAATATCCAAATAAAAAAATTACACTTTATACTTTAAAGTATCATATAAAATTACCATTTGTATCTCAATACTTTTTAATAATATATAACTCAATAACAATATTCCATGCCCTTCTCGACTTATCCCGGTGCCCTTTGACCTTTCCTTTCAATTGGGCCATTGGCCTCACCGTGGTAAGCAAGTAAACAAACCAAAATGGAGACAATATTTAATTACTTCCAGGCCTGAAAAATTTTACAATTGCATTTGGTACGCTGAAATAGAATGACAATACAATTTAAATTAGTAAGATAATGAAATAAAATGGTCATTATTATTTGTATGTTTGATAACAAAAAATATTATATGTAGTATTGAAATAACATTAAAAGATAAAATAGTAATTTAATTGAATTTTCAAACGGTATATTTATTAATTTAATTAAATTTCATTGCAATTAAAATATTTAGTTAGCATTTGATCTCCCTTCTTTGTCGATTATTGATTCAAACCTAATCTCATGTAATTGGGATTAATCAATACTAAATTTATCTTGTTATTGGTTAATCCTATGTTTTATAGGATTAGAAAATTTTTAGTAATGGGATTGAGATTAAATCCCATGTACCAAATGACCATTCTAATCCCATCTCGAATCCCACATACCAAACGTCACCATATAGATAGGACAACATAAAATTCTCTCTCATTATTTATTTTTTTAGGGTAAAAATATCCAGACTAACTCGCACGCACGTCGATTAATCACCTCACTGTGCGATTTAAAGGGCAAACTTGATACATTTTTGGTTAAATTCAAGATTTAATTCCTAGAGTATTTTCCGGAAGAATCGAATCCAAATTTAAAAAAAAAAACACTTCTTACCAACCATTCTTACCATCCAGACTAACCGTTTAAAATTGTCTTCCAATCACATAATGTCAACATAATTACATAGCATGAGGGTCACTGGTCACATGAATTATCAGACACCCAGTCGGCAATCATGTCCCCATCTTACGTGGTAATAACATCTTAAAGAGAAGCCAAGCCAAACCAAGCTAAGCCAAGCCAGTAAGGTAGGCAGGCTTAAGCCGAGCGCCGTTGAAAGCAAAATCTTGGGCCTCAAGGACCGTGAATCACAAGCCACAACACAAAATGAAGGGTGGGTTCTTCCCGGTCAGCCGACACCACATGGTTAGCTTTCCCACAAAACGACGCCGTCACAAGCAAAACCTGCCCCACCTGCTGACATCAAACAACTAGCCACAAAATACTCATTTTCCTATTTGGGCACAAAATGATCTCCACATGTTTTTATTCATGTATAAATTTTTTTATTTTAGTTTTAGCATCAATTTAATATTTAAAAGTAAATAAACGAGAAAAACTAACATTTTCTTTCTCTAAAATAAAACGAAAATTTAAAATAAAAGGTGATTTTGTTCATTGCATGTAAAATTTAGATAAAAAAAATTATTTTCCCCGATTTTTTATTATCATGGGTAGAAGGGGTTAAAAATAAAACGAGACCGAAGTACAAGGGGGTCTTTACTTGAGGAAGCTTATGAAGAAGACGCAACGACATCCCATCGCCAGATCGTGCCGTCCTCACAACAGCTGAGTATGGTGCTGCAACACACACATGCATACACACACACATATATACAAGAGATGATTGATAAAAAAACTGTTAATATCTAATTTGGACATACTCTCTCACCTTCCGTCAAAGGACATGGCGGTTTGTCTGATTGTGGATTTTGATTGAACATGCGATAGCCTTCACACATAAAAAAAGAAAAAAAAAGGCAAATAATTTTTTGTCAGATGGCAAGGAATTGTTCTCAGAACAGAATCTTAAGAATTTATGAACAAAAAAGGAGGAAGGAAAACAAGAAAACCTTGCTGTTAGAACAGGAGGACTGGATTGCAGTTCCCATACAAAAATCTTCCCTTCCCTATTCCCTGGTAAAATATAAACCTTTTCAGATCTACCCTCAATGTCGGCGTGTATACATCTTTATATAATAAAATAACTCGTCGTACATTTTTCAAACATATTTTGCTTACATAATTTAAGAGAATATGAAAGATAAGGTGTTATTCCAGGTCTCTTTCTTTCTCTCTCAATCCTTTTTATTTCATCAAAAGTTCCATTTCTCTCTCCATCCCTAACTATGGAAGCATCTTCTAATTAAAACCCATGTTTTCTCTCTCTCAATCCCTACCCAATCGCCCCTCTCAACCCCCAACGACCACCGCACCATGCACCCATCAACACGACCACGAGCCATCACAAAAAAAATCTTCTTTCGACTCGCTATTTGATTTGTTGAGAATTTAAAAAAAAATAAAAAATAAATAAATAAAATGTGGATTTTATAGTCCATGTTTAATTTTTCATTTTATTATTATTTTTTATTAACGAAGGAGTCTCTTATTCTTGGTGACCTTTTGCTTTCTTGAATGATTGTTGCGGGATTATTGAGCAACAACTGATTAAATTTTAGATGATGTCAAAAGAAATTTCAGAGATATAATAGGTTCATCTTTTACATCTGTGTCTTCAAGCACATGATACACGCTAGTTTGTGTGTTTGTCTATATATATAGAGAGAGAGAGAGAGAAGAAGAATGTGGTAAGATTTAACATTGATATAGTATGATGATGGGCTGCTGAAGGTGTATTGAAAATGTTATACTAGCAAGTATGATGCTCTGTTGAATTCAGTATATACCTATAGCTGCTGAATTGTAGTGGAAATCACATGAAAATTTGATGAACCATATATCACAGTCAGGAACAGGATACTTTTGAAGAATGTCAACCGAGCCCTGCAGAGAAATCACAAGGTAGTGAGTTGGGGTACTTTAAGTCCTCCCATGGCCTATGAGAAACTTAAAACCCAGTGAAGAACAATTACAGAAAAACACTTTTTTTTAAAAAAAAAGAAAAAGAAAAGAGAGAAGCTTCAAAAGAGAAGAACATTAGAAATCTACTGACCTCGCCAGGAGATTGTTCCTTCATTTTTGGCTCCCATAATACAATTTCACTGTCAACGCTCTAGAAATTCATAATAGACAATGTGAAACCAGATCTTTATATGAGTACGTGTAGTAGCACTATACTGCATACAAACTAGCATCAGCTGGCGACAAAAAATGAAAAGATAATCCAGCGTTCACCTTGGACAAGATAAAATCACCGAGCCACCGGTTGCAGTCAACATAGTTTGAATGGACTGAAGCTATGAATACCTGAAATGAAAAAAGAAAAAAAAAGGGTAAAATCAGATAGTGAATAAAATGTTCAGCTGTAACATTGAAGGATCATTGCCACTTACAGGGAACTGTACATATTTTGTTGGGAATTTAGAAGGAAGATCCGTCCAAGTAAATGATTTCTCCACATACGTCCAGAACTCTGCAGGGAAGTGTAAGAAATATTAGTAAGGAATAAAAAATCTGATCGTTGTTTTTATATATTATGTTTTTACGAAAACATTACATTTATTTAAACAAAAATAAATAATACTGACATGGCCTACCTTTCATAGACCATATCTTAACAGTGTTATCCATCCCACAGCTCGCGATGCGGTATATATCAGAAGGATGAAAGTCCTACAACAGGTAACCCATGGAAAAAAGCATGATAAAAATGATTTCCACTTCAATATATTTGTGTGTGTGTGTGTGTGGTGGGAGGAGGGGGGGGGGGGGGGGGGGAGGTTGAGCTAATCTATTCAATCAACTTACCACGCTTAGTACTTCATTGCGATGACCCCCAGCACCAGCAAATATCAAAATGCATATTCCAGTATGAACATTCCAGAGCCGAACAGATTCATCCTGGTAAATCATTGATAATGAACAATAAGTAAACACGATAAGAGTTCTCATTCCTCTTTGTTAGATGAATCCATTAAAATACTTACTTTGCTCGCAGATACCACAAGTGATGGTTTCAATGCCTGAGTCCTTATTTCATTTACAGAATCCCCATGTCCAACGAAACTCTGGATACATTAGCTTTTAAGAAGACAAACGTGGAAAAAAAAAGGAAAAATTTTTGCTGCTTATAGGAAGCATAAATTAACTCAAAATACTTTAAATTGGCTATACATCTTAATCTCAGGAAGCCGTAAAACTCACATACTATTAGTATTATGGTGTGAAAACTATCATATTTTTAAGATGTAATAGTTAATACAACCAATTTAAAATGATAAATGACATGATCACTAAACATCAATAGATGGCTTGTTGCCAAAAAAAAGTTCATACTTGATTATACTTCGACTATATTTCTTATTATATACTAGATCATAGACCACTAGTGGTACCAAGTTAAAGCCGAGAAAAGAGGTAAAGTTTGCACCTTGTGAATCTTCTCACTGCCAGCATCAATGACACGGATTATACCATTACATCCTCCAGCAACCAAGAATGGAGATCCATCAACATTGCACGCCCAACTCACAGTGTAAAAGGATTCCTCCTTCTGATCTACATAGTAGGTGGAAGTACCAAAACCTCTTTCAGATATATGCTATGCTTAAGCATTTGACATGCATTAAAGGAGAAATCTGTCTTGGCGAAAAAAAAAAATATATATGAGAAATCTTGTTTCTTACATCTTCATCAATGTAAGACTGCAATACAGCAATCACGCCACCATCAAGGCATTGGTAAACTGTTACCTGAAAAAGATTCACCAAAACCAAGAAGAAAATGGAATAAGCCAAGAGTTTGCATCAGCAATTCCAATAGGAACAAAATTTTGAAATCAATACTTAATTTAAGATGAAGACTCTTATGAACGACTCAAATGTTCAGAAGCCAGCCCATATACCAATATCCATATTAGGTTTGAAAAGGATCACCAATCAAACCCCAGAGATGAAAAGTCACTAAGATAGATGATTCTGGACATGGAAATAATCAGTTAAAGTCATTTTGAGAACATAAGACATTGATTATCTTCAAATGTACGTGCTTCAAAGGAATTGTAATAAATGAACTACTGAAACCGGCATTAGCACCAATTCCTTTTGAGTGAAAAAGGCGGCAGGCAGGGGTGCCTGGCATATGCATCAGCACCAACATCTCTGCATAGCATGAGTATTATTGGAACATTACTGATGAAGTGTTGTAACCGTCCAACATAGTAATTCCTCCTTCCTTGGACTTCGATGTGCTAACATTTACATCAAATGCTAGCTTCCTTAGAGATAATTCAATTTTTGAGTTCCTTCCAAAACTTTAAGCACCACAACCAGACCTCAATTTTCATTGAAATGGCTTGAAATGCTAAAAATGCAAGGCAAACACTAGGTATTCATGAGAACCAACTATGAAATCCCCTTCCCCCTATTTTATAGCTACAGCTAATGGCTCTATATTTTGAACTCCAGAAACAAAAATCAAGGGGCAAAAGAATACCCGGTTACCGCCGACGGTGGCAAAGACGTTGAAGTAACGAGAGTCGATGGAGTTGAAGACGACGGCGTAGATAGGACGCTTGCCCTCTTGAAGCCTGTTGGTGACTCTATACTCCTTCTTCTTCGACGGCGTCAGAGATCCGACCACCGGTTCGCATCCCAGCGGTATCTTCGCCATCGATTGCAATGCGAGCTACGGGAAGCACCAAATTTTGGTATTTTGATTTTGAGTTCAAAATTAACAATTTTCCTTTTCATGTTTTTCGTTTTGGGGTTATTGACACTTTATACCCTGGAAGTATGGCTTAAAAACCTGAAATTTTACAATTGTTGCCCCTTAAAGTATGGCTAATGGACACTTTGTACCCTTAAAGAATGGCTAATAGTCACTTATTTTGGTAAATGAAATTGTTATCAAATTACTCTATTACCTTTTATAAAATAACTTTATTTTTCTTCTTTTTCGCTTATATTTATTTTTTGAAATTTTCACAAAGCCCTCTCAAACCCACCCCAACCGGCCATCCTCCCGTGTCGGCCAACCACTACTTGTCGACCGCCTCCTTCCTCATCCTCTTCATCTTGTTCTTCTCTCTCTCTCTCTCTCTATATATATATATTACTCAGATGATCTGAGCTGCTCTCTCTTTCTCTTTCACGGGCGTGAGGAAGTTTCAGCAAATCTATTCAAATTTGTCACAACTTCGCGGCTGATTTGGCCCGCAAGAGAGAGAGAGAGAAAAATCGTCGCTGGCTATGCCGGCAATGATAATGGTCGGAGAAGATTGTGAAGGGAAACAAAGATAACGGTAGGGACTGTAAAAAAAAATAAAAAAATTAAGAACTAGACTTAAATCATTCCAGCATTCTACCTCTTAGTGTCGAAATATTAGGGATATTTTCTTCTCATTCAACATGCACCTTGAAATAAACTTATAATGTCATAGCTGGTGATGATTATTTTGGTTCAGGATATTTTAAACAAGGCAAAGGTTTAAATGAACTCGTTCTTTTTTAATCTCATTAAATTAATCCCAAAAATTTTTGAATCTCAAAAAAATACGAAAATAGAGGGATAAGCTTCGTCAAGAGGGAAACAACTCGGATCACCAACTAAAGCCCCTAAATTTTAGAACTTTTTTCATTATTTATTATTGTTTTTACACCAATAAATTTAAAAATCAGTGCCTTTGAAAACAAGAATATATAATCTATTAATAACTTTTTTAAATATCTTTTAATAGAGAGTTGAGATTGATTTAGAATGAATCAACAGCTAAGATAAAGAGAGAAATATTTGAAGGAAGCATTCCCATCGAAAATTTTTACTCACTTACAAAATAGTTGAAATTAATTATATTTTGTCAGTACTTTATTAGTAAATTATATATTATTATTATTATTTTATAAGTTATAAATCTGTACACTATCTTTTAATAGGGAGAATCCCAAGAGATGTTAATTTGATTGACAAAGAGAGATGGATGTCTCATTTATTTGTCAATCAAAATTCGACTTTCCTAAAAAACACTCTAAGAATTAAATCTTAAATTTAATTATGAATGCATTAAGCAGATATATGGGAGCACATTCTTAAAATCGCCCAGAGATGATTAATCGAGGTGTGAATAAGTTAATCTGGACACATCTTCCCGTAAACAAAAAAAATAATAATAAATAAATAAAAGATAAAATTTAAAACACCAATGATTTTTCATTTTGCACAACTAACCATTCTATTTGAGCATCAATTTTTCTCTTTGATATTTTTCATGTTAATATTAACAAGCATCCTCTTTGAGGTTCCACATATAACAATAAGACCCCCAAGTTCTTGGTTACATAAATAATACAAAACAATGCTGTGATACATTATGAAGAACTTTATTAAAAATAAAATAAAAAAATCTATCCCTGCCCTCTAAATTCTACTTCATCTAACGTTCATAGTTCTATTTTACCTTCCCTTTTGTTCTTCTTCTTCTTCTTCTCCTTCCCTCCCTTGGATCCCAAGTAAGTTGCTTGACAAGCTTTAATAACTCGTCGAACATGAGGATCATCTTTCGATATTTTATTTAACATTTTATTCGCTGATTTATTATCTCCAGAAGCCAAGAGAGCCTGATACATCCTGTAAAAACGGTCGGAGAAACATAAAATCTATAAACAAACTCGAGAATAAGATACATTTATTTGCTGGTTTTAGATTACGGGTTCTAAGAATATAATACCTTAGGAAACTTAGAACATTGTAAGGAAGACCGGCAGTTTGATATTCTTTCCATATCAGAAAAGAGGTTTGTAAAGATTTGGCGTTAACACAAGCAGAGAGGA
The DNA here is from genome assembly GCA_016647705.1 of Eucommia ulmoides. NCBI lineage: Eukaryota > Viridiplantae > Streptophyta > Magnoliopsida > Garryales > Eucommiaceae > Eucommia > Eucommia ulmoides. The sequence goes on along the minus strand of CM028326.1, from coordinate 1,578,273 downwards.
GAAAATCGAGACATTTTCGTGAAGGGCGAAGCTGTAATTCTTCCTTGACTGCTTGAAGCAAATCCATACCGAACTGCAAATGTGTGGCGTCTTCATCCGCAATTTTGCAAAAAACCTAGTTCATGAATTCAATAAAAACATATTTTGCATGAATTTTTCATTCATCAGAAAAAAAGAAAGAAAAAAAAAGGCAATGTTCATCTACATGAACAAACCTCATCAAAAAGGACTTCTGTAACAACTTTGTCATTGCAGAACTTGTCCTTGAGTTGCTTAAGCAAATCAATGGTAGTACTGGAAAAAATTGAAGAAGAAGAAGAATAAAGCATTGATGTCAGCAAAATGAATAACGGTAAAATCTTCAAAAGAAATCAAGAATGGTTGGGTTTATCCCGCATCGGATGTGGAAGGAGCTGGTGATCAAGTTATAAGTTTAAGAGAAATTCTCGCCTCATGAACTAACTTTTGAGATTGAGAAAGGCCCAAGATCACCCTACGCTAGTATCAAAGCTCAGGTTACAACAATTATGCCTCAATAGCCACAAAGGGAGAGACTAGCCAAGGGTTAGTCGACCGAAAGCCTGATGATGTGTGAGGGAGAGATTATTGGGTTTATCCCACATTGAATCTGGAAAGAACTGGTGGTCAAGTTATAAGTGTGAGGGAAAACCTCACCTCATGAACTAGGTTTTGAGATTGAGAGAGGCCCAAGATCACCTTACAAGAACATAGTCAGCAAATTGTTCTTTTTTAAGGACAGTTTTTCCACACACAAAAACGGACCTTAAGAACTTGTGCCTGACACAGTATAGTATAATTCTTGTGCAGCCGTCAACCCAGCAATCTGGATCTCTTAATTCCTCGAGTAGCTTAAGCAATCTTCCCAAGTCTCCATCAGATTGAAGATGCTCCTGGATAATGGTTTAAAAATCCTTAAATTTTATGCGGATTGAAAATAAAATGGAAGGTTAAAAGCAAAAAAAAAATATTTTCTTTAAAAAACAAACAAACAAACAAACTTACAATAAGACATAAAATGGTCTTGGGCTCCAGATAGCATTCAGTGTCTCTGATTTCTTCGTATATGGCCATGGCATCCGATACTTGCCCATGAGTTGCAAGTGCCGAGACAAGCACATACCTTACTTCATTTAAGCTCTTGGTAGGCACTCCTTTATCCAAAACTACCTGAACATGACTCCATCTTATAAGGAAAACAATGAAATATAAAAATACCCTGAAATCAGCAATAATATTATTAAAAAAATGAAAAAGAAAAAAAAAAGTTTTTTTTTTTATTTTATTTATTTATTCCAAAAGACAAGGCTCCCCGCAATGGCGGGAGCCTTCATGCACTGTGCCGCCCTTTTATTCCAAAAGACAAGGCTAGGGAAGAAATTGTACGAGCAAGCGGCGGCGGATCCAGAAAAATGGTTGAGGGGTGTGTGGCTAAAATATAGGTGTAATAGTGAAAATTTTCAAAAGTTGAGGGGGGACTTAGAGTCACCACTGAACCCTAAATAGCTCCGCCACGGGAGCCAAGGAGATTACCTGTTTTGCCTTCTCAAACTGTCCGCGAGCTGCATAAGCATTTATTATAGCCATGTAAACATGCTTGGTAGCTTGAATGCCTGAAAGCTTCAGTTCATGGTAATACTGGAAAAAACATTAAAGGTCATAAATTATAAATCGATGTTTAAACAGTAAGATAACGAGTCCATTACATAATAATATATGAGTTAAGACAACTTTTGGAAAGAATCGCCTAACAAATGATTAATGCAATCCAGCCTCGTTGAAATGAAGGTTGTGTTCATTGTGCATCATCATTAAGAGATGAATCTTGTGTAATATTCAGACTACCTTAACAATATCCTCTTCAGAGTTGCAGTTTGCAATAAGGTAGCTAAAAGTCTGAGCGTTTGGTTTTACATCTGCATCTTCCATTTCCTTGAGAACTACCATTCCTCGGTGAATTTTTTTCTGCAGAGAGTCCAGTGAAGAGTAAAGACGAGATGTATTGTAATAAAAGCATTAATATGCCTTAATTCTTAGTTAAAGTACGTGCATCCAAGAATTCAGTTAAAAGTACCTCTCTAAAGTATCCTGCGATTATAGCATTGTACATGCTAGTTGTAGGCATCAAATTCATTTCCTTCAGATCACGTATCATGTCATACGCACCATCAAACTGCATTAAAAAGAGAGGGGGGGGAGGAAAGGACAATATACACATCTCTTGCTTTAGTAGGGGAAGACATCACCAATTAATACAAAACGTTAAGCCAAATGCAAAGTAAAAACTTACATCTTTCATCCTCACACTTAGATCTATCATACTCCTGAAAGTCTCATTATTGGGCTTCAAATTATGGCGACGAACAACTGAATAGATTTGGCGAACCTTCAAAATCAAGGGCCACGAGATTAAAATTGTAGCTTAAGCACAAAAAAGAAATGGGTTGGAGCAAAATTAAGCTTAGTAAACGTAATTTTGCAAGCATGCATGATTTCACTCAAACCAACTAAAAGCTCATACAATACCAAGAGTCCAGTAAAGATGACAAAAATCGAACAAACCCATGTGCAGATGAAGATGAGGCTTTGCTTTCATTCAATAATCTCACGTTTCAAGGCTTGCATTGGAATCATAGACAACTTTAAAAGGTGCATTTGGTTAAGGTATTTGAAGAAGGGATTTATTAATTTTGCTTAACAAGATTTCTTAAGAAAATTTTACAAATTCTATTGAATCCCACATCGCCTGTGTTACCTGATCTTGAACTATATATAAAGTCTAGGGCAATCATCATTTTACAAGGCGTTTTTTAAGAGTGAGTTAGACATCTCAAGAAATAAATTTAAAATACCAAAAGAATATGAAATTTCACACCGAAATTCAAATATTAGCCTAATTTGGCACTCAAACAAAAATCAAATCCATGTAACACAAAAACAATTGCTAAGGTCTTGCATTATGCTGGAAAAGAATGAATTCTAAGATGGTAAGATCATTTTACCGTCATCAGAACATGGGGAAAATGTTATAAATCAAAAAATTAGGAGAGTAAAGAAGACAGAATCAACGTACCAAATTATACTCACAGCTCTCTTCACATGCACTTAATATGGAATGAATTGTTTCTATTGTCAAGGCCAAATCTGCTTCAAACATACGATCAACTATATCAAGTGCCAAGTGTACCTGCGGTGAAAATTTCAAATGTTCTTACCCAAGAGAAATTATAGAAAGAACAGAAAAGGAATGTACCTAGTGAAGTTAAACGAGCACAGAGAGAGAGCCCTTTTTTTTCCTCTCCCGTTTTGGTGGATGGGGGTGAGAGGAGGGCTGTTGAAGGGAGGATTTAGCAAATTCATAACATGCAGTAAAATAGATAACGTTCATACCTTGAGTGAATCACAGCAATATCCAATAAGCTTCTCATACGCCATAGATGAAGGTGTCAACATAAATTCAACGTGCATAGCTATAAACTTCAAAATGACATCTTCAACCTACAAAATAATAGTCAAGTATAAGCATAATACAGAATTGCATGAAAATACAAGGATAAGAACTGAGAAACCAATTGCATAAAAAGTAATCATAAGGATGAAATTGGATCTTTCAACCACGACTTGCACGTGGAGAAAAAAAGTTTAGAGATGGCTGAGAAAGAATAGGAGGGAAAGAAGAGAGAGGCTTCTTGATGCCTAACTTTGATACCATTTAGAAGGTTCTAGTGAAATAGTGCATTCGACTTATGTACTTGTTTAGGAAGTCTCATGAAACCAATGTGGGATTCAATGTCTATCTTGGCTTGCACGTGGACCAATTAACAAAGATAAGAGAGTGATGCCCCTTCAAGAGGATAAACGGGAGATGCTTCTTGAACATAACTTTAGTATGATTAGAAGTTTCTAACCTAATACTATACGGCAATAGGCGGAAGACCACTTCCATGTCATTTTAACATGTTCAATAACCTTTATATGACCTCCTTTAACTTTTAGAAAAACCTCTAGTTACCACAAATGTTTGTAAAAAGAGGCAAACAAAAACATGCCACAATCGTAAGAATAATAAACCATTTCACTATAATATAAAGAATTTGTAGCTACAAAACACTCCTGCTGTCCCATTACAAGGGGAAAAGCAAATTAAAATATTGCGAATGGAGAGAAATATGGGAACAAAAAAATCTATTTCTATTTATGTTCCAAGATTTTCAGAACAACGGAATTGTTCCAAATTTCTGTTTCTGTTCAAAGTATTCAAGGAACATAAAAATATATATTTGGGAACAGAAACACTAAACAAATGCCACCTAACCTAGAGCCATACTTATCTGAACAACATTAGATTTCAATGAACAAGCAAACAGCAATGAATCATGAGTGCCACATGAAATTGTGGCCTTAAGGACATTACCAGTAGCATTCATGAGAAGTTCCTCACCGCTAAATTTGGCAGACTAACAATGTAATTATAGATGAAGTTTGAGATATTCCCTGCTCCCATATCTGCGTTAAATAAAAAAAAACGGAAAACATTTAATTTCACAAAAGAAAAATAATGTCAACTATGTCTTTACAGGATAAAAAGACATGCTCAGCCTCCCATTTTCAATTTATGTAATCTATGTGTAGATTCAACTATTTGAAACCTAGAATTTATAAAAAAGAAAAAAAAAATCTCTGTGGAAGTGAAAATAGTTTCAAATTTCAATAAATAACAAGATTCAACATCCTGTGTCAGAACAAAAAAATTTAAGATAGTTTTCTAACTTTTTTGGTTGGCTTATTTCAAAATTGCATTAGAAAGAAATTATTGGTTCTATCAGCAGTATACACTCAGACAGGATTTACATGCTTCAGAAAAGACAACAATGGTGAATTTCGCAAATGAATTTACCTGAGTTTTTGAATGCCACAATGTACTTCTCCACAAAGGATTCTAATGAAAACCTCCCCAAGGATTTGAAGATATTCTCTATACGGTCGGGCAATGAAACTCTTGTTATGTCAACAGTGTCTAGTAACAGTAAAAGCTCTTTCTTCCGGTCACTGTTACTATCGCACAAGGCTAACATATAACTTTCTGAAAATATAAAATGTAAAAATAAGGTTAATAATTTCTATAACAACGGTAAAAGGAATGTATTAGTAAGGCTTCATATAGCCTCGAAAATGCGCAATTATCATGAAGAATCTGTATGCAAAACTATGCAGTAAATATGATCTCGCTCCATGTCTTTCAGAAGATGATCAAGAAAGAAATGGACATAACTAAAAACATGTCATAGAAGTTCAAATGTGATTCTGTCATGCATACGCCAATGACTTGACACAAACCAATTGTTTCCATCCATATCTAATTGTAAAGAATCAAAGCAAATGCCTTCCACAACTCACCAACTGAACGAACATTCAACTCATAAGAAGATTGACTCATATTATAATGGCAATCTGAGTGCCTTCCACAGCTCACCAACTGAATGAACATTCAACTCATAAGAAGATTGACTCATTTTATAATGGCAATCTGAGTGGTGATATAATTTAACTAATTTTATTAGAATTTTCTTGTTTTCCATTTCCTTCTATCTTTTTTTTCTTCTATAATTATTGCTCGGTAACTATAAGAAGAGTAAGTAGAAGAATTAGCACGAATGGTTACACACACACACACACACACTAGGGATTCTTCCCCAAAAAACACTGTATTGATTTTCTAATTTATAAGTGTAAAAAAATAGTAAATAATCAAAAATTGGCCAATAAATACAAATGTAAAACTTAAAGTGTACAAAATATAATTTAATTTAATCGCCTTAGAAGTGGGGTTGTGAAATTTTTGGGCAAAAATTTTCCTCCAAAAGCTTTTATAATCCAATCTCATCCATCTGTTTCCCTTAAATCAATCCCAACCCTTAACGAAAAGACATTTTAAAAAGACCCTCTTACCAAAATAATTTTTTTGTAGATAATAGTTACACGCACCACAATAATTATTGCATTTATGGATACACATCCTCAACTAACACAACAACAGCAAAACAATTATTTTGGTAAGAGGGTTTACTACTTGAATTGTTTTTCGCCAATGAACTCAACATGGAAGAGGGGAAAACAAAAGAAATGAAAAAAACTACAATTAGAGGGAGAGATATGAACATAAATAAAGAAACAATTATAGTGCATGATGACACCATAACCATAGCTCGTTAGGATGAAATAAAGAAAAAAATAAAAACTGAAATTTATCTAAACCTACAAGTACTAGCAAAAGACTAATTTACTACCAAATTACGCAAAATCACTTGTAAAAACAACATAAAAGCCTATAAAAATAAAGTAACAAAATAATATTGCTAGACAAGTAGCAACCTCGGAAGTCAGATTTATCTACACCATCATCAACAGCTATATAACTGCATAGCTCCTTTATTTTATCCTCATTTTTCAATCTAATCCAAAGCAGCATCTCATAGTAAGCCAATCTTGAGAGTGAATTAGGACTCACATCTTTGATAACTCGATAAAAAAATTGAAAGTCATCTTCCCAACCCATTTCAATTAAATACACAAGGAGTGGACCATAACTTTCCTCTTCTACAGGGAAACCCTGTTCCCTCATTGACCTAAAAAGCTGATATGCCTTATAAATTTCCACTAATGAAGCCTCTTCATCCATGGCATTCTTGGCCTTCTCTAAGCAAACATTCATTAATGCATTATATTCTTTCACACCCGCTTCACGTCCCAATTTACCAAATACCTGGATAGTAGCATCTGCTCCCAATTTCCGTGCACACAATCTAACTAGCCGATCAAAACGATTAGTCTGGGTGCTCTTGAAAATCCATTTTTGCTTCCTTTCACGTGACACCTCTTTCCGACGCTGTGATATGCTGGTGCTTGATATGCTTGAGAACCATGGTATATCCAAAACACTTTCCAGAGGTTTCCCTTCGTGGGTTTTTTGCGCATCCGTGGGAAAATCTGCATCGCCTGAAATAACCCAATGAAAATAAATAACTTTTAGGGAAAAAAAAAAAGACCCCAAAATCGCTAACCTAATGTTTAACAATTGATACAGCAAGTTGGACACTATATCAAGCAATCACGCAGCCATTTTCGAATGGGAAGCAATTTGTAATCCAATCTCCAACTTCCATTCTTATGCTTCTTATGAAAAAATTAAGACTTTATTTAGAAAATTTAGTTTCTATAAGCTGAATTTGCAAATACATACCACACAGTATAGATGATATCTCCCTGGACAGTTGCTTCGTCGAATCCTCTATACAAAAACAATAAAATATCAGCTTAGAACCATCAAGTGCTTAAACAATTCTAGAAACTACTCTATTTGGCTATTAAGTAACAGTAAACAAAACAAAGTCCTCAATTTCAATCAATTGTCAATTTTTCAGCAAACAGCAAATTCAAAATTCTGTTTCTCCGTCTACATGACAGTGCAAGAAGGAGATGCCTACCGGAATTTGATGCAGCGTTCGAGTTCAAGCTGTCTAAGGTCAATTGACTGAGAGGCTTGTGAGAAGAGTTATTTGATCCAGAATGCGGTTCAGAAGATTTCACTAAGTGCTTGCCGGTGATTCCATGGGTGTTCGGTGACGGAGAAGAAGTGCCTAGGGCAGAGACGCATTGTTTCGGGATTACGTCTTCGGTGGGCAGCGAGGCCGCTTTCGTTGCCAAACGGAAAAGGGAGCTTAGGCTTTTGACCTTCGAGGCGGGCATGACCGTTCAGGCATTTGCTCTCCCTCTCCCTCTCCCTCCCTCCACAAAGCAAAGCTTCGGATTTCTAAGTCGTCTGTACTCTGCTTTCCCTAGCCGGCGATTTGGATTTGGGCCGGGGGCGGAAATCAGTGTCAATCAGCTAATTATCATCTTTCAAATTTTAATTGAGATAATCGGCAGAAATCTCAAATAATAGATATAATTTTAAAAAAATTCCATTTAATATATAAATTTTAATTTAGTCTCTTAAATTAGATTTTGCTTAAATTTTAGTCTCGCATTACAATAATTATAAAGAGAATTTGGTGAATAAATTCGTATTATAGTGAATATTAATTACATGTAATGAATATTAGTTACAATTTAATAATTATTATATTTTTACATATATCTGTGTATTTTTTGTCACATATACTTATATAATATTAGTAATATGTTACAATTACATATATTTGTGTAATATTTGTGACATTTAACAAATATTACACACAGAAATTAGTTTAATATTAGTTACATGTATTTGTGTACATTTAGTAACATTTAACTAATTATATGTTTTTTGTATGATTTTTATTTCATCTAACAATTTTTTACACACAAATTAGTTACATATTACAAAATACAGTAATATTCATCACATCTAACAAAAACTTACACACAAAGTTGTTACATGTAACCGCGCGTGTGCAGGCGTGTGTGGACTTCCGCCTTTTTTAAATAAACGGGACTAAAATACAAGTTGCTTCCGCCTTTGGGACTTTTTTAAAATTAAGGGTGAAATAAGGGATCTCCCCCCAAATGCCCTATTTTAATTTTGTCCTCATATTTGTTAGATATGAGATTTTGGAATTGGCAATATAATATTTTTCTAAGTTATTGGTCTCTTAGCTAGGGGTGGTCATGAGCTCGGTAGTCCGCCCAGCCTGATACCATTTTTTAAGGTTTGAACTTAAGTTTTGAGCTCATGGGCAAGGCCATGACCTAGAAATCCCCGATCAATTTTAATGTCGGACTTAGACACAACCATTTTACTTTAAGCCCAACCCGATAATTAATTAAATATATATAATATAGTAATTATAAGTTCTAACCTTAATATTGAATTATGTATGTATTCATTTTATTTGGATATGGATGAATGTATTTTTTTATTTTTATTTTTAGTGTGAAATGTGGATCAATGTATTTAATAATTTTTATTTGTATTTTAGTGTTTATTTTTTAAATTATAAAAAAAAAAAAAAAAAAAAAGGTTGGATTGGCCCCTAGGGCCAGGCTTGGGCAAAATATTAGGGTCCGACCATAGAGCTGGGCCGGAATAGGGCCTAACATTTTTTCATAATACCCTATGCAAAGTTCGGCCTAAGCCCATGACCACCTCTACTGCTACCCTTTCAGCTCAGGTTCCTACAAAATAATACATTGCGAGTGGCCATGTCGGCGTTGCAACTTCAGTATGAGAATCAGTCGATTGTCTTGAGAAGTTTTTGACAAAAGATCGAATAGGAAAAAATGTGCACACCTAGACATACCTCTTTTTTAGTATTTATAGATGAGTTAGTTTTTTATTTTTTTATTTTATTTTTATTTTTTATTTTATTTTTCGCGAGGGTTTTTTACTACTTACATTTATTTTCATTTTGCACTTGCACAAAAGAATTCAGCGTCATTTGCAAAATAGAGGTCAATTCCTAATTATTTTGATCAAACACCATTTAGGTCCCATTTAAGTAAAAAAATTACTAAAATTAAAATAATAATAATTTTACTCTCTAACAATAAAAAATAACAAAAATAATTAAAAACTAAAATACAAAAATATCTCTTTACATTATATATATATATATATATATATATATATATATATATATATATATATATATATATATATATATATATATATATATATATATATTTCTCCCTCCCCTCCTTCTCCGCCGACTTCTTCTTTGGGGTGGGTTGGGGTGGGAGTGAAAAATAATTTTAAAAATTAAAAGGAGTAAAAAGTATTTTTCCCTAAACATAAGTGTTAGTGATTTTTTTTTTTTTAAATAGGGGTGTTATTGATTTTTTGGAATAATAAAAGGAAAAAGGAAAAAATATGTATATATATAAGGGCATTTATGTCTTTAATGAAGAGAGATTTAATTTAGGGATTGACTGATATTTTGTGAAGGATAAATGGAGCTTGTAGTTACGTGGAAAATGCAAAGACTTTTTTTTAACAGATCTTGGCCGTCACCGGCCAAATCATCAGGCTTCAAGATTTTTTTATTTTTATTTTTAGCTATTTAAATTTCTAGATCTATTTTTTTCCCTACGTTGAAATGAAATTTTATATTTTTTAATGTTTTCAATTGTATAATTTTGATATTTACTGTTGTTTTTTTATTTAAAGGATTGGTGGTGGTGGGGTTGAGGTTGGTGATAGCGAATTTTTTCTGGTGGTGGCGATGGTAGTAATAACGAATACTTATTGTGGTGATAGATAATATTTTGTTGTGGTGTTGGTGGTGGTATGAATATTAATTGTGATGATGATAGTGGCGATAGTGAATATTTGTTTTAGCGGCGGCAATGATGATGAGTATTTGTTGTGATGGTAACAGTGACAGTGAATATTGATTATGAGGGTGGTAACAACGAATATTTGATGTAGTGGTGGTGGTGGTGATGGTAGTAAATGTCTGACGTGGTGATAGCGGTGATGTTAATAAATATTTGTTATAGTGGTGGCGGTGATAATAAATATTTGTTGTGGTAGTGACTGTGGTTAACAAATATTTGTTGTAGTAGTGACAACGATGATAGCAAATATTTATTACAGTGGTGGCGGTGATAGAAATATTTGTTGTAGTTGTGACAAGATATTGAATATTTTTTTGTGGTAATTAATTTTTATTTTTTAAAAAATTAAAAATAATAATTTTTTTATATTAAAATTGACAGAGATAAAATTGTGGATTTTGAGGAAAAAAATCAAACTTTTTTTTTTGAGGTTTTTATTTAATAGACCTTATTTAAGAGTTCATCTAAAAAAAAAAAAATCATTTTAAGCAGTTATGTTGTAATGTAGTCCTTATATTTTTAATGAACGTACATTTATACCCCTTATACATAAATTGGATTAAACATGAGAAATCCTAATCCCAGCCGTCTACCCCTCTCTCTCTCTCTATTTTTTTTTTCTTTCTCGATGGCGAATGAATAATTGGGCGGCTGTCGTCATTGTTGGCCCACCCCTCTTTCTCACTCTCCATTTGTACACCTGGACCATGAAGACAAATGGTGTCACGATGATTGGTGGCGAAGGAACAACTCAATGGTCGTTCGTTCCAGATCTTTTTTTTTCCCCCAAAATTGTCGTCATTCTCTTTCTCACTGTTCACTGTTCCTCAGTCGCAAACCCACCACCATGAACAACAACCTTCATCTTCATTGCCTCTTTCTTTCTCTCTATTCACTATTTCACAGTGAACAACAACCGTCACCGCTACCATGAACAGTGGTCGTCGTCGTTTGTCTCGTTTGTCGTGCTCATGTTCATCCCCGCCATCGTCATTCGTTCCATATCTATTTTTTTCCCTTCTTTTTTTTTTTTTTTTTTCCAGATTTGAAATAGATCTAATCGACGCCGATCCATCACTCTCTTTCTCTCTCTCTTCACCGTTTCGCGTGAACATCGACCATCACTGCCACTGTGTACAGGGGTAGTCGCCTCTATATCACCTGTAGAGCCCTTAGCGGCATCATTAGACACATAGCTAACAAAGTTTACAAACAAACCAACAGTCCAAATGTTTGCGTCCTACATTGCCCATTATTACATGCCATGCTTAAAATAAAAAGGTCCATGGCGACAGAAAGTACCAAAATGATCCAAATACACTAAAGTTAGAAACGTGATATAGCGCACTTTCAGACCGAAATTCACTCCTGCTTACTATCCTGTGCACTACCTGAGGATGGGAGGAAAAAGGGAGTGAGCTCAACGTGCTCAATAGGGAAATCCATCAATTTTCTTACATTTTTCTAATTTTTATAGAACATATGCGATATAACAAAATAAAATCCTGGTTGGAACTTTATAAATAAAACAATTTATACTGCACACACATTGTAATAAAACATGCACTTATAAAATTCAAGTAGAGCAATTAAAACGCATGCACAACAAATATATAACTGCGATACCTGGTGACTGAATCGTACCACTGGGAATCTATACCATCCAGCGAGATACACACGTAACCTGGAGTATCCCTTGCGTGGATTTAGAGATTTTCACCCAAGGTCAACTCCACAGTGACCCAATCTCCTCGGTTCTCACATGATATCATCGCAATACCACCCAGCCAAATATATTTAACACGAGTATACATTTATTTTATATCACTAGATTTGCCTAAGATTCAATTTTTTTTTTTTACCATAAATCCAATTTTATTTGAAAACTCATTTTTCAAATAGGCACACAAGAATACATACATATAATGTATGCTAAAAACACGTAAGATAATGAATATAATTCCCTACCTCGAGATGCGGGTGGTCACCTAGTGATCTCGAATCACCCTACTTCAGCTCACCCAGTTAATAGAAGAAAAGATTAAACATCTTTTCATTAACATCATCACTTTATGCGTGTACCCTTAATATCTTATTATTTCTTAAGGGAGTATGATGCTGTAAGACCCTGATTTAAAAAAATAAATAATTTTAGTTGCATTTTTATAATATTTCGAAAATAGTGGGGCGAGTTTTAAAATTTAAGATGTGATTTAAAAGTTTAGGGGACCAAATTGTAAATGTTTAGATCATTAAAATAAAACTTGATGCTTAATTAAAATAAAGGGGGTTTAAGTGTAATTATACATTTTTATATGTTTAGAGAGAGAATCGGTGGGCAAATAGTGGTGAGGAGAAGGCCATGTGGCCGACTTCTAGAACATGCATACACACACACATATATATACACACATATATATACAGAAATATAGAAAACGGGAGAAGGTCGGAGAAGAATCGAGAAGAGAAGAGAGAGAAAATAAGAGAGAGAGGTCCGCCGGTGTGGGTTTCGGTTGTCCGTCGTTCGATGGTCGACCGTTCGTTAGGTGAGAAGGTGTGTGTGTGTTTCGGTGATGTGTGTATGTGCTCTGTTTTTGCCGTCGTCGTGTGTGTGTGATTTGTTGGTCGGTCGTTCGTCACCATCCGGACAGTAAGTGGGGTGTGTGTGCTACTGTATGTATAAATGTGTGTGTTTCATTGTGTGTATGTTGTGTGTGTGCTGTCTGTCCATTCGACGGTGTGGTCGTTCACTCCGGTGAGGCGTTGCCGGCGGTGGGGTAGAGAGAGAAAACTCGTCGGTGGTGTGTGAATGTCCCTGTTCCGTCACCGGTAGTGTTGCCACGTGTGTGTATGTGCATGATTCTGTGTATGTATGTGTGTGTCCCCGTCGTTTGGCATGTGTATGGGTATGTGTGTTGTGCCATCGTTCGGTTGGTCCAACGGTGGTTGGTTTGTGTGGGTATGAGTGTGGTTTGTGTGTGGTGAGTCGGTCATTTGGTCCGACGGTGTTGGCGGTGGTGTGTGTTCGGCGTGTTGACGTGTGTGGGTGTTGTCTGATTTTTCGGCGGGTCAGGTGTTGATGTGTGCTCTGTTTTTTTTGTTGACTGTGTGTGCGTGTTTTGTGTATGTATTGATCACTGACGGTGTGGGTTTTGTAGACTGTGTGTGTGATTTGAGCATCGTCGGCAGTGGAGAGTTAGAGAGAGAGAGAACTCGTCGGCGGTGGTGTTGCCGTTTGTGTGTGTGTGTGTTCTGTGCATGGTTGTGGGTGTGTATTTGGTCACCGGAGGGGTGGGTTTTTGTTGGTGGTGTGTGTGTGTGTGGCTCCTCCGGTGGTGTGGTGTGAGTGTGTGTCGTTTGGAAGAAAAACAGAAACACAAAACAGAAGCAGGGAAAAGAAGCGGGAGAAAGGAAGAAGAAAGAAGAAGGAAGAAGAAAAGAAAAGAAAAAATAATAATAAGGAAAAATACACAAACCACCCCAATATAACCTAAAACTCATCTCACGGACCCGTGAAAAATTCGGGAAAGGTAAAATTCCTGTCACTCTTTATATATGAATTTAATTGTGTTTAAATTGTCTCGTAGGTGATTATGAAACTAATTATTAGTATCGAAAATATCGAAATGACGATAATAAATATTGAGACCGTTCACATGAATAAATTCGATATCGTAAACTGTAATGGAACAATACTAGTTGAATAGTAATATAGAATGCGGGGAATAAGAAATTTCGAAAATTAGGGTCTGTATTTCATGGTTAGATTATTTTTACATAAAATATTAATTTAGGCCTTGTCACGAATAGGTTTTCGATTTTCAAAGAATCAGTAGTAGAGAGTTGGTGGAACTTTTGAGAGCGGATTATCAAGTGAGTGTACTGTCTTCTTACCAAATTATTTATATATATATATGCGTGTAAAATAGTTTTACTTAAACTGGATAGTTTTAAAATTATGTGGATCAAGCAGGTTTTTGGGTAAGTTGGTAAAATGGATTTTCGTTTAATTATGCTGGTTTTGAAAAGAAAGATTAAAAATGATTTGTTGGATTTGGTGGTTTTAAAAGCGAGTGGAGAAATGGTTTTTGTTGAAAATCAGTGGATTTTTAGATGAAAATGAAAAACATGATTTTTTAATTAAATCGGTTTTGGAAATAAAAGTTGAGATTTGTGATTTGACGATGTGGATTAATGATATTGATTAGACAATTGTTATAAATTTGTGGTTTGATGATGATGTTATGGATTTCTCCCCGTAAGGGGTGTGAATTATATTCTCTCTGTAAGGGGTGTGGATTTTTGACAATATTGTTGATTTGGACGATGCCATAGTTTTCTCCCCGTAAGGGGTGTAGATTATTTCTCCTTGGAAGGGGTGTGGATTTCTTTCCATGGGATGTGGATAGTTCTCCCCGTAAGTGGTGTGGATTATATTTCTCCCCAAAATAGGTGTGGATATTTTGTAGGAAGGCATTCCTACGGATGTTACGGTACCGTTGCAACTCCTGATCGTGAGGTTAAAACGATCACTATGGCTAGCCAGTGACTAGTGTAGTGGTGTGGTGTTTTACTTATATTTGGTAATTTATTATATATGATGATTGATATTATTTTATATTGGATGGGTTTGAATGAAACTTATATATATTGATTTACTTTTACTGCTTATATTATGGTGATTTTTATTAGATATGTAATGTTTGTATACTCATGCTTAATCCATTTAAATGTGGTATTACTTAGAAGGTATTATTATTATTTTTTTTTTTAAAATATTTTTACTAAGAAGGCAGTACACTCGCAGTTGAAACAGCTAGGAGTCAGTTCCCTACTAGTACTAGGTCGAATTCAGAAATACAGCAGTGAGGTAGTATCTTGGAGATGCTACGTGAGGCGAAATAATGAGAGGTTTAGGGTTTTGTATTTTAGTTGTTATAAAAAATTTTGAAGGGACGGGTGTGTCCTCAATTAGAGTGTATGTATATTTATATGATCTGCTTTGTGATCGCATATATATACATGTATGTTGTGGTCTATTGTGGTTTGTCATTTTTGGTGAGGTCATGTCGACGTCACGTCGGCCCCAGGGTGATGGGTGTCCGAGATGGGGTATGACAGATGCATTGAGAGCATGCCTATATTGTTTAGTTTATAAAAAAAATATTTGTTTTTAGATGACGTGAGAGCAATTTACTGTGAGCAATCATGTTTTCTACTAATTTTACCACAGTTGAAAATATTTTTCTACTCTTTTTATATTTTTCTATGAAAATAAAGCTCTGAAGCTTTGAAACACACTTTGAATCACTAGCTTTCGATTTTTCTACATTTAGTTATGATTTTTCGAAATTCAGTAAACAAAGTTGCTAGAATCTTATGGGATTATATTCAACTACGTTTCGGGATCTATAAATGTACCATATAAAGTTCTAAACCATATTTTAAAAAGAAAATCAGATTTTGTGCTTGATGATTTCACCCAAATATCATGTTTAATTTAACCTAACAAACTCATACATGACCTAATCTAAATTTTACTACGTTTAATCCAAATATGCTTTATATCTCAACCTTTAGAATTATAAAAATTCATGCTAGAACTCTTAATAAAAATTTCTACGTTTAGGAACTTACCAAATTTGAGCTTAATACTGCACCAAAACTTGATTTCAACTGTGGATTCTCTCAATTTTTCTCCTCCAAATCTCCCAAGACCCTCCTTATCCCTTTCCCTCTCTCGGTCGCTCTCATTTCCTTCTTTTCTTCTTATCTCCACTTCTTCTTGGTTCTTGACCTATCACGTTTTATCTAGAGACTTTTTTTTTTTTTTTTTTTTTTTTCCCAATGGGTAGAGTCTTGGGTCATAGGTTATGGATACTAATACTTAAGTTAGTTGGTATGGATTTTAACTTGGGTATTGGGTTATCTTAAAACTAATTTTGAACATTTCTAATAGAACTTGAGCTCTAACTATTTACATTGAGTTTTATAATCTATCAATTTACGCATATTTTATTTGTGGTATTTTTAAGATAGTCTTAAGTAGTTCAAATGTACATTTTGGGCAAAAAATCATGTGCCCAAATCATGGTGGACCATTAGATTATTTAATTTTGAGTTAATTCCATTAATTTGGCACTTAAATTTTTGTGATTTTCACTAGAGAATTTTAATTGCACTAATTTTTTTTTTATTTAATTACTCTCACAATTTTATAATTCTAATTTCTAAAATTGAGAATGTTATAATGCTCGTGTTCATCCCCGCCTTCGTTGTTTGTTCTAGATCATTTTTTTTAGATCTGAAATAGATCCGCTCGCTTTCTCTCATTCTCAAATCTATGAATGTTAATGTTAATTTTTATTGATTTTTTTGAATTTTTTATGAATTTCATACCGACCAGTCTTTTGGTGAATGTTCACACAGATTTGCTATCGCTGGTCTTAGGATTTTTCAATATTTTTGATTGTTCTGAAATATTAATTAAGTGAATATTCACACAGAAGTGTATATTCATAACATAATTTTTTCAATGTCATTGATTTACTCTGAAATACTGAGTGAACATTCACACAAAAATGTGAACTATTGTTGAGTGAACTATTGTTATGAAATATTTGAGTGAACATTCAGTGAACATGAAATTGAGTAAACTGAAATGTTGTTCTGAACATTCACACAAAAGTGTGAACTATTACTGAATGAAATATTGAGTGAACAATTGTTCTGAAATATTTGAATGAACATTGAATTGAATGAACGGAATATTTGTTCTAAAATATTGAGTAAGAACGTGTAAACTATTGAGTGAACGATGAGTGAACTATTATTATGTTTTTTTAGTGAAAACTGTACGAATATGGAATTGAGTAGACTAAAATAATATTCTAAATTATTGAGTGAACATTCACACAGAAGTTCCAATGACACGATTCGTAAATAAGAATAAAAATGGAGGACGTTTGTTGATTTTTTTTTACCTATAATTTCTTTAACTACTTTAAACTTAATTATTTGAGTTAAATCTTTTTAATAATTTTATAATTTGGAGGAGTATACAATTTTTTTTTTTTTTTAAATCATGAATTCATGATCCAATCAAAGCTCTCATGAATTGCGCTTAGTCATCCGATATACCAAAAACCGACAAGCTTCGTGAATGGAGAACATCTTGGCAAACTGAAAAAGAACCAAACAAGTAGGTACATGGAATGCAGATGCCACCAAACGGTGCAAAACCAGGACATACCCATCATTTGGCAAGGCAGCATTTAGGCCCATCATGAAAGCAGAGCCGGTGGTTTGAAGCGCGATGTACGTCAGGGCCATGGCGCTCCCGAAGTAGTAAACATACAACTCTCCGCCAAATATCGAACCCCAGAAGATGATGCATACGGCGGTGATGGAACAGGTCATGGCGATGGTGTCGGAGACTATGAACCATCGGAACAACGTGCTTCCCTGGAGGAGGGCAAACCCTTGTTGGGGGCCTACGTTGTTGTTGTAGCCACCGGGCATTGTGAATGCCGCCGCGAACGTTACGGTGGCGATAAGTGTTGCCACCATTAGAAGCATGTTGCCCATTTGTCTGTAATCTTGAGTTGTGGAAGATGGTGTTGCTTGATTTGGATACGAAGATACGTTCTCTCTGAGGATCCATGCACGTCGGAAACTGATTTGTTTCGAATTAGTAGACATCTATATCAAGATTCACGAAGAAGATAAATATTAGAGAATATTATGGGGAGCAAATCATAGGAAGTGTAGGGTGATTTTGGATCTCTCAGCCCCAAAAGCTAGTTCATGAGTCTATTTTACATCTAATGTGGATAAACCTAATAATCTCTTCCTCACACATCAGGTATTTGGTCGGCTAATACTTGACCAATCTCTCTTTTTGTGCCTATTGGATCAAAGTTATAATATTTGTAGGGTGGTCTTGGGACTTCTCTCAATCTCATAAGTTAACTTTGGAGTTGAAAGAGGCCCCCACAACACCCTAACGAAACTTCCAAAAACTATGACCATTATTTCACTTTGGTCCATATAGTTTTAATTTGAACATAATCCATCCAAATCAATAGTTTCATTACAATTTTGGATGGCAAGCCAAATCAAGTTATCAATATTTGTACTTGAAGGATAACGCAGGAAAGGAGAGACTAATGCTCATAAAACACTCTAAAAAGGGTCATTTTCAGTCCAAAATTAAAATTAGAATGAGGATAATGACTTGGACCGGAGTGAGGTGATTAGAAAACTTTTAAGGTGTTATATTTTCCAATTAAAACTATGGGAACCGAAATTTTGGTCAAACTTTAGGGGTACAAAGTGTCAAAATACCTTCATTAATTACCTTTGGGAATGTCAAATATTGCTCCCGGATTGAATCATCAATGTTAAACGCCGTCTGTCCGCACTTATTCACGGCCCTCTGATCGACCCTACCATCCCAAATCAAGTACTTCACGATCCATTTTCTTCTCCCCATGACCGCCAAATGCAAAGGAGTGTTCCCATCGCCATCTCCTTGGTTTATCATCCTAACCAGCTCCGCAGTATCGAGAACATACCTCACAACACTCGTTTCGCCATTCACAATCGCGGCGTGAAGAAAATTGCGTCCCCTAAGATCAAGCAACTCGCCGGAATCGGGGCAGAGTTCGATGATTTCCGCTATTAATTTCGTGTGGCCTTTGCCGGCGGCGAGATGCAGCGGCGAATGTCCGTCTAAATCTAGTATGTACGCGGTGGCAAGATCGAGTTTGAGTAGCCATAGGGCCGTTCTGTGGTCGCCGGCGGCCGCTGCATAGTGGAGTGGGGTTCTGCCGCGGTGGTCGGTTTCTTTGATTAGCTGTGGTTTTACTCTCACTAGTGTTGCCATGATATCTGGAATTTAAGGGAGGTAAAATTACAGATTAGCACCAAAAACAGGGAAAAAAATGCTTAACTTCTTAATTACACTTTATATTCGTTAAAGTCGTTGAGGGACCTCTGCAAGGTCAGGGGGTTCGAGCATGCGAAAAAATACTTATTGACAGAGACAAACACACACCTCAAATGAGATTAGTTTCACACACTGTGTGGGTATTGGGACACTCGTGGGTACAAAAAAAAAAAAACTGATTATAGAATACTAATGTTTACGTGTGCCTAAAAGCACTATTACCACTTAAACCTAATTCTATAAGATGATGGAGTTAGTTTTATCTAACGATATAAAATATAAATTTATTTATCTTTTGATCCGATAGTCCTCCTTATAAGTGTCATAACTTATTATACAGATACATTGTGATAGAGAAGTAAAATCCAGTTTATTTTTCTCCTAATCCCTTTGAATAATTAATTATATTGACTAAACCATTATTAAAGTATGAGTTTTTTTTTTTTAAGAAAATATATTTTTAGTTAGAGATCTCAAATCTACTTTGTAACTCACTCATAAAATCTTGGTGGAATTCAACGTGAGAGTCAACCTTCATTATACCTTTAAACAATATGAATGTGGAATTCCACCATGTTGGACTTATTCCAATAAATGAAGTTATTTGATAATTAAATGAAACATCATTTAAAAATTATTCAAAATTTTAAATTACGTGTGTGAATCAATTAATTTTGTAACACTTCTAACTTACTATCATAAAATAACTAATTATCATAACCAACATTTTACACCAAATTATAAATAGAGAAAATACTAAATTGCAAAAAAATGGAGAGAGAAAGTTGTAGAGAGAATATTTTAAAAAATAAAATTGTAAAACTTATTTTAGGAAAAAAATTTGTACAACAATAAATTTTTTGAAGTTAAAAATATTAAAAAATTAAATACTTAATATATTTAGCACTTAATAAGTTCAACAATTAAAATTTTCAGCAATTAAAATTTAAACGCTACCAAACAAGTCCTTTGGAAAATCAATTTTCTAAGAGAGAGAAAATTGAAAAAAAAAAAAACAAAAACTACTCTATTAAGAGTGAGGCCAAAAACACCTTTCTTTTTGTGAGCTATTCAAACTTTATGCTCACTTGTGTTGAATTTTGAAGCAGGTTGTGTGACCCGTGAAGCATCCACATGGGTGATAAATGTTATGAATAAACCGTCATCTGAATGGGTATCTATCAGTGTTGATGTCTCTATGAAATTTAATCTCATTGAATTACAGAGATTTTAAGTGGTCTTTATTTCTCAGTACATGGACATTATAAAATAAATTTTAGTAGTCTCTTTTACCCACGAGATAAGAAACATAAGGTACCCCTTGGTTTTATTCTTTTGCGTTAGTTTACAAATTATCTACATTTAAACATTACTCTGAGAGAAAAAGAACTTAGAAACTCACCAAAGTGGCGGCCAACCACGGCGGCATGCAAAGCGGTTTGACCTTTTGGTCCACCATGTGCAAAAGAACGAGTAAGCTTCAACAACCGGTTCACCACCTCCATCATTCCATCTCTAGCCGCTAAATACAAAGCCGACTCATCAGCATCATTATCCAGACAAGCCAAATCAGGGTCAACCTTAATCAACAACTCCACAATTCGAGTCCGGTGATTCCTCACTGCCTCGTGCAAAACTGTGTCGTTCAAACAATTCCTCAATCTCATCACCTCCTCAACCTCGAAATGTCCTAATCCGCTCTCGATGTCCATTCTGCAACCGAACAAGATCTTCTCCACAAAGAAGCCGACAGTGGAGTCGTGGCCGGCTCTTGTGGCTAGATGTAGCGGTGTGTCTCCATCAAGATTCCGGTGTACGAGGAGGGATTGCCGTCGGTTGTAAATCTCGGCAACCACCCTTTTGTGGCCAAAGCTGGCGGCGATGTGGAGGGCGGTGTTGCCGTGGGGGGTTGATTTGAGGAGGAGGTTTGGGTTTTCGCTGAGGAGCTGGCGGAGGAGATTGATGTCTCCTTTTTTTGAAGAAGTGTAGATTCTTGGATCCATATGGCTTGAATTGATTGGCATTAATTTGGAATTAATTCACTTATATATTAATCAAGGAATTGGTTTTTGATGTATTGAGCATTGACTTTGAGATGTTAGTCTGCAAAGTAGTGCCCCGTCCTAAAAGGCAAAGACCAAAAAAAAATTTCGTTTTTTAATTGGAGTAAAAAAGTTTTCTTGTCATATCCCCCCAAATTTTCGACCCCTAATGTGTCCAGGTCAATAAGATATTAAATCAGTCCAATAAGTAGGGCTGTGCAAGAAGCCCGCAAAACCCGACCCGTCCGCAAAACCCGACCGGCCCGACCCAAAATATGCGGATAAAATGTACAGAAATTCGGATCGGGTAAAAACCCGATCCGACCGTCGTATAAGACGGTTCGGTCGTCGGATTCCATCTCCGACGACCCTCTTCTCACCCGACCGACCGCAATACACAGAGATTAGGGTAGGAATCCGTCCCTATGTCTGAGAATGCATAGGCTATGGCTATGTGTGCTCTCAAATCAAATCGCCATCTCAGATTCCCAGTTCAATCCTAAACCCTAAGCGCCGATTTTGATCTACCAAACGCAGACCTAAGCGCCGCTCCCTTCTTTCTCAGGTGAGGTCTGAATCGCCACTCCTTTTTCAGTTCTCAGGTCAGTTCTCAGGTCAGAAGCGCCGCTCAATCGATCATCTAGGCTCTTGCGAGTTGCGACCCTTCGAAGTTCGAAAATGGCTATGGCTATAAAGGTAAGTTCTTCATCTTGCCCATCTCTTCTCTCATGTTCAATTGAATCGATTCCATATTTCCATTGTTTGACTTGATTCACTTGAAGCCAAAATCGAAAACAAAGGTGAGTTCTTCTATTCACATGTTTCTGTTTTGGTTTTTTTTTTTTGTTTTCGGTTTCTGTATTTTGTTTCCATTTCTGATTGATACATGATTAACATAGGTGGCGTTTGGTAACCGTTTCTGTTTCAATTCCAGCAGTGGGATGGGAATGGGATGGGATGGGATGGGAATTTTGTTTTCTTTTTGGGAGTAGAATTGCGTTTGGTAACGATAATTTTTTTTTTGTTTTGGGAAGGGAATTGTGTTTGGTAACGATTTTATCCTAAAATCTTTTTTTTTTTTTTTTTTTTTTTCTCTTTTCAGTTTTGGCCGCCGGCCGGCGACGGTTCTCCGGCGTCGGAGACGGCGGTGCCCCCGCCGGCGATGACCGGACGGCGGTGGCGCCGTCGCCGGCGACTGCCGGAAGTGGCCGAAAAAATTCCGGCCGGACGGTGACCGCCGGCGGTGGCCGGCGGCGGTCGGCGGCGGCGGACGGTGGTCGGCCGGTAGGTGAATAGTGATCATGGGTTTTGGGAATGGAATGAGAATAATGAGAAACAACTTTTTTTTGTTTCTCATTTCTTAAGAAAAAAGTGGGCACAATTCTCAAATGGGAATGAAATGGAAACGGAAACAAAAATTACCAAACGCTATTCCCAAACAGAATTCCCAAAAATCTGGGAATGAAATGGGATGGAAATGGTTACCAAACGGGGCCATAATATGTTCTTGAATCATGCTTAATTGATTATGATTGATACATGATTAACATAAAATGTCCATAGGAAGAAATGTTTATTTAGGATCAAATGTTTATGTTTCTGTTTCTGTTTCTGCTTCTACTTCTGATTAGTGTTTTTGTTCCAACGTTTAGTGTATTTTTGTTCCCATATTTAGTGTATTTTTGTTCCCTTGTGTAGTATATTTTTGATCTCATATTTGGTGTTATGTTTGGCTGTTTCTGTTTCTGTTTCTGTTTCTATATCTGTTTGTGTTTGTGTTTCTGTTTGTGTTTCTATTTCTGTTTCTGTATCTGTTTGTGTTTCTGGTGTTTCTGTTTCTGTTTTTGTATCTGTTTCTGTATCTGTTTCAGTTTCAGTTTCTGTTTGTTTTTGTGTTTCTGTTATTTCTGTTTCAGTTTCTGTTTCCGTTTCTGTTTCTGTATCTGTATTTGTTTCTGTTTATGTTTCTGTATCTGTATTTGTTTCTGTTTATGTTTCTGTTTGTGTTTCTGTATCTGTTTCAGTTTCAGTTTCAGTTTCTGTTTGTGTTTCTGGTATTTCTGTTTCAGTTTTCGTTTCTGTTTCTGTATCTGTATTTGTTTCTGTTTATATTTCTGTTTGTGTTTCTGTATCTGTTTCAGTTTCAGTTTCTGTTTGTGTTTCTGGTGTTTCTGTTTCTGTTTCTGTATCTGTATCTGTATCTGTTTCTGTTTCTGTATCTGTTTTTGTTTCTGTTTCTGTTCTTATACATTTACGTTTGATTTACTGTTCTTATATATTTTTGTTCTCATGTTTAGTGTTCTGTTCCCGTGCATTTGCTAATATGGAACAACCTTCTACACCCGTCGAAGGTAATCCTTCAACTCCTACCCCTGCTCCCCCTACTGAAAAACCACCATTACCGAAAAATGTGAAAAAACGTGGTGGAAGTAATAAGATTATTTCTGATGTTTGGAATCATTTTACGAAATTTGAAGATGAGAATGGAAATAAAATGGCATCTTGTAATTATTGTGGGAAAGTGTATCACGCCAATCCAAAAACTCATGGGACAAGTAATTTAAAGGCTCACATTCACGTTTGTAGCGAACATCCACATAGGGAGTTGGATAAGGGACAAACTCAGTTAATGACTCAACTTAAAAAAGATGGACAAGATAGTTTTGTATTAACTAGTTTTTCCGTGGATAAAGCTAGAAGAGCGTTAGCAGAAATGGTAATTTTGGATGAATTGCCATTTAGATTTGTTGAAAATTATGGCTTTAAAAAATTTTGTTATGCTTTGCAACCAAAATTTAAAAATATTCCATGTCGTACTACGGTTGCTAAAGATGTTGTGAAGATATATCACGAGGAGAGAGAAAATTTAAAGAAAGTTATGCAGGGTCGTAGAATATACTTGACCACAGACACTTGGACTTCAATACAAAATTTTAATTATATGTGTCTTACGTGTCATTTTATTGATGATGATTGGGTTTTGCATAAAAGAATATTAAGTTTTTGTGTTGTTGAAGATCATAAGGGGGAAACGATTGGGAAAAAGTTGGCGGCGATGTGGAGGGCGGTGTTGCCGTGGGGGGTCGATTTGAGGAGGAGGTTTGGGTTTTCGCTGAGGAGTTGGCGGAGGAGATTGATATCTCCTTTCTTTGAGGAAGTGTAGATTCTTGGATCCATATGGCTTCAATTGATTGGCACTAATTTGGAATCAATTCACCTATATATTAATCAATAATCAAAGAATTGGTTTTCGACGTGTTGAGCATTGACTTTGAAATGTTGATTGCAAAGTAGTGCCGTGTCCTAAAAGGCAAAGATACAAAAAAGTTCTATTTTTAACCGAAAATAAAAAAGTTTTCTTGTCATAGCACTCAAATTTCGAACCCAATATATGTCCAGTTCAATGAGATATCAAATTTGGTCCGTGGTTTACTTTTTTTTTATATATATTTTTTCAATAATTCCGAATTATTCTATTTAAATAACACATATGTTCCCTTTTTTATTTTTAATAGTAGCCGGTCGCTAAATTTAAATATTGCAAGATTATATTTAATTCTATATTATTGATTGATTTCGTTTTTGAAATTGAATCGATATTTGTTTTTGAAGTAACAAACGATGAAAATGACCAAATTTTTTTTTTTTTTTTGTGTGAATAAACTCAGTATAAAAGATTGAAGCTTTTTAAATTTTATAGGTAAAATTATTAAAATAGTGTGAACTGTTGACCGAAATTCCCAAATAAAAATGGGTTGTAGGAGATTGAAATGGGAGTCATGGCCTCAAACTTTCAAAGGTCGACAAGAGATTAATATTTCACCGTTTTGGTTAGAATATCCCATATTCTTTTCTTAATTCAACGATTTTTAGGTGTATAATTTTGAAGAACAATCTCGAAGCTAGAAAATATAAGTTGTTTCTATTTTCTCTCGAGGTCCCACTTTTTACAAAATCATAATGACTCATTCAAAATTAAGACTTAGTTTTACACTTATTTTTCTTTAGAATTAAGTTTGTGAACTCTTTTGTAAATATGTTAGATTACCTTTGTTTGAAAAGGTGAAGAAGAAAAAGAAAAAGAAAAGAAAAATAAAAAAATTTATTCTTTTTGAAAGATTTTTTTTTTCTTTATGATTATTTGGTTGGAGGGATAAAAAAAAATATATAATATTTTATATGTAGTAAAAAAAAAAAAAATAAAGAAATTTTCTTCTAACACTTATGTTTAAAAAAAAAAAAAACTTTTCTACTCCTATACATTAAAACTTTATTAAAAACTCCCAATTAAAAAAAAAAAATCATGCACAAACTCCCCATAATAAATTTTAATGACAAAATTACCCTTTCAAGTTTAATTTATCACATAGTATTTTCTGTTTTCTTTTTTCAAGTTACTCTCATATCATCTGTGTTCCTTTCTCTCTCAGATCTACAACGTCGTCGCCCATGCCCTAGCTCGCCGCCGTCACCATCTCTTTCGTCATTATCGCCCTCGCAGTCATTGTTTCCATCATCATCGTCGCCTTCATCATCATCGTCGTCGTTCATCCATCGTCGCTCGTCGTCGCCTCCACTCATCTTCTTCGTTGCGTCTCCTTCATCAACCATATCTACCCTAGATTTGGTTAGGTCTAGCCTATATCTAACCAGATCTAGATCTAGGTTAGATTTGCTTATCACACTATCGTCGTTTAGATCTATAATGAAATCGTCACCGTCACCTTCGCCCTTGCCCTCGCCATCGATGAACGAACCCCATCTTCCATCACCACCACTGACCCACAGGTAGGTTCTTCTCCGCCTATCTCCTTCTGGTTTCAATATCTTGTTTTTTTTTTTCGCGTTAATTTGATTCAAATTCTACTCTAAATTTTCTCAATTGATTTGTGTTTTTTGTGTTTTGAATCAGTTAATTATCCATATCGAGTTTGGAGATTGTGATCACTGATATTAGAAATTTGATTTGAATGGGAATTCTTCTATGCATTTCAAGTGTTTGATGTATTGCCTATGTGAGTGAAGCAAAGTGATAATTATGAATTGTTGATGTTAAATTTTGGTTGACACCAGCGATATGGTTTGGTCAACCTTGGAGAGAGTTGGAGAGGTCTGGAATGGAGATCTTCAATCCGTGTAGATTTTGATACGTGGAGAGGTCTCTGGCCGGGAAGGAGAGGGTCTGTTTTGGAAAGGGCCCAAAAACCTTCTAGGTTGAGAAGGGGAGGACCAAAATGCTTTGTGATCCTTAAGAAAACGAATCAGAGCTTAAGATGAAGCAGATCTGGGAAGAGGAAGGCTGGAATGCCTTTTGATCCGAGAAGGGAAAAGTTGGAATGCCTTCTGATCCGGGAAGGGATGAGGCAACACTTTGACACCTGCACAAAGGACTTGCCGGGATAGACCTAGCGTGTCCCCTCCGACGTGAGAATCAGCGTACGGGGGAAGATTTATAAAAGTGCTATCATGTAGAGAAAGCAAATATTGTGTGTGTCAAATTCATCTACCTTTTGAGCAATTGTATGCTCTCCGATTTATAGGTAAGGAGGAGATTGGATTAAGGACTTAAGTATGGATTAGTGTCTCCTCAAAAATCACATCAATGTGTCACCTTGGCATGTAGCCAATGGGAGGATGCCAAGAGGCCCGAGTCTTGGTCACGTTGGAAGATATTTAAAGATATTTTTGATTGGGGAAGAGAACCATGAAGATATTTTGGGATATTCAGAAGATGTTTTGGGATATTTAGGAGATATTTAAGGTTTGGAGAAGTGAGCCAACCCATAAATCGAGGAAGACACATTCCTGTTGCGCCCGGGATGGAGAATTTGATCTCTGCCCTTCCCGGATAGCCGAAGACGGGAAAGGGGGCTTTGTTGAGGAGCTTGCGGAATTGATTTTCGAGATGGGCAATGCCGATGTGGAGAATGCCGAAATGGAGAAGGGTTTTCCATCTCGACGACGGCTCGTCTTCCCCTCTTAGAGAGTGCTGCTAGCTGTCTTTTGAGTGACATGGGTTAAGGTGTGCCCTTGCCCGACACAATCTTCATACTTGACCTTTGGCAATAGTTGATCTTCGTGGATAATTGTGAACACGTGACGGTCTTCCATCGGCTGCGTGATAGTGACCATTTTTACACTCATCGTGAATAATTGAAATTTCTCCATTTTTTTCTTCTTGATAATTATGCTTTTCAACTATTGGGTTGCTTGAGAGGAGGAAGACAAATGAAATTGAATTAGAATTTTAATATTATTCAGGGTAGTCAATTAGATTCAAATAAGTTCTAACTATTTCATTTAGGTGATTAGTTTGTCATTTTATCCATTTTGTACAATTGTTTGTGTTATTATTTAGTTAAGTGAATATCCACTTATTATTTTTAGTGGATATCCACTTATTAATTTTTAGTGGATGTCCACTAATTATGTAATTTTAAGTGGAATGTAAAATTTAAAATTTTGCGTACCCTGATCATTGCTCTCTGCCGAGCTGAGCTTAAATGATCATAAGGTCTGGTCGGATAGACAGGCCAAGAACAGAGGAAATAAAAGACGTGGTGCCAGGAACCGTCTAGGGTTATCCCTGGGCTTAGCTCCTAGCCACGCAACAAGAACCGACTTGAGGGCCCGTCGTGGGCAGGGGAGCGTGCCTACTTGCCGCCCTTACGCCACTGCGACGTCCGAGCAGCAGCCAACCGTGCGCGTGCGACTTAAAGGAAAAGATAAGCATCCATTTGTCCCACCAGAGACGGAGACAAATGCCCTCCATCCTTTCTCTGAGCGAGGCTCAAATACGGAGACGAGCAGCCCTCTGTCCCACCAAAGACGGAAACGAGTGCCTTCCAGCCTATCTCCGAGTAAGGCTTAAATGTGGAGACGAGCAATCCTTTGCCCTACTTGAGGCGGAGGCGAGCGCCCTCCAGCCTGTCTTTAACAGCGGCACTCCGACCCTTGAGTCGCGGATGTTTCTCCAGATCCGCATCCCGACTCCGGTGTCGCGAGTGATTCTCTTCAACGACATTCCGACCCCCTGAGTCATGGATGATTCTCCAGATCCGCATCCTCACTCCGGCGTCGTGAGTGACTCTTCACAGATACATTCTGACCCCCTGAGTCGCAGATGATTATCCAAATCCGTATCTTGACTCCGGCGTCGTGAGTGACTCTCCACGGTTACATTCTGACCCCCTGAGAAGTGTCCCGGCTTCTGTGTCGCGAATAATTCTTCTCAACGGCATTCCGAACCGTGGAGTCGCAAATGATTCTCCAGATCCGCATCTCGACTTCGGCGTCGTGAGTGACTCTCCACGGTTGCATTCCAAATTAATTTCGAGATATTTTTGAGATATTTTGATATATTTTTGGGATATTTTCGAGATATTTTTTGGGATATTTTGAGATATTTTCGGAATATTTTCGAGATATTTTTGGCCGCCGGTGACCGGCCACTGTCATCTCATCCTATGCCCACCGTTCTGCAGCGCTACCTCTTGCCAGCGGGGCGCAAATGTATCGACCAAAGTTCCAGGTGAGCAGCGCCCTGCTGTGCTCAATATGTCTTCCCCCTCTTGTTCAGCTGAAGGGGCTTGAACGAGCCCATTACATTTTTCTTGTGCTGATCCACGACATGTGCTGGATTTGACGAGCTCAGCATGGATATTCCAAAACAAAAAACAAAAAAAGTCCAAAGTGTCAAGCTTCAAGGGTGCAAAGTGTTAATTCCCTTGAAGGGAAAAAGGATCCACACTTCAAGGGTCCAAAGGAGTTGCTTACCTATTAAATATTAAAAAAAAAAAAATTACTGAAAGAAAATAGTTTTTAACTTATTTACCGTAGTAATGCATTTCGCCCTTGTGAAGAGCGAAATCGAAATTTTTTTTGATCCCGCGCTTGTGAACAGCGGGATCAAAAAAATTTAATTTAATTTGATCCCGCCCTTGCGAAGGGCGGGATCAATAATTTTTTTTTTTTTTTTTTTTTATTTGATCCCGCCCTTCACAAGGGCGGGATCAAATGAATTTTTTTTTTTATTAAAAATATGATCCCGCCCTTGTGAAGGGCGGGATCAACAAACGGCGACCAGCCGTTACACGGCTGGTCGCCGTTTGCTTTGGCCGGTCAAACGACCGGCCAAAGCTGCAAAGAAGGCAGCCTTTTAGGCTGCCTTCTTTCCCCCCTCCCTTTTGAATTTGAATTTTTGAATTTTTGAAATTTCGGTATATGTGCACAACTTCGCCTATAAATATCACTTGCCGGATTTCATTAAAATTCACATTTCTTCATTTCCTCCTTCTCTCATTTGTTCTTCATTTTGATATTTTTTGTTCTAGTTACACTTCTTCTATTCAGACTTCTACTCCTCTATTCACAGGTTAGTATATTTTTAACGTTTTTTTAATTTATT
The DNA here is from genome assembly GCA_016647705.1 of Eucommia ulmoides. Lineage (NCBI taxonomy): Eukaryota > Viridiplantae > Streptophyta > Magnoliopsida > Garryales > Eucommiaceae > Eucommia > Eucommia ulmoides. Next base: position 1,548,542 of record CM028326.1, on the reverse strand, counting down.
TGTTAATTTAATTAGTATATTTTTTACCTTTATTTGTTAGTTAGTTGGTTAATTTAATTGTTGAAGTAAAAATTATACTTTGACCATTTTCACATGTTTAAGAAAATATAAAATAATATATTATTTTAAAAAAAATGTTAGTTAGTTAGTTTAATTTTTTACTCTAGCTATTTAATTTAAAAAAATATGCACTTTGACCCCTAAAAGTTTAACAACTAGAAAAATATAAATTTTTAATATATTATTTTAAAATAAATTATTAGTTAGTTTGTTTGTTTTGTTAATTTAATTTGTTGGTTTAGTTGTTTAATTAGTTGGTTAGTTTAATTTGTTAATTTAGTTGTTAAATTAAAAATTACACTTTGTCTCCTTTCACATGTGTAGAAAAATATACACTTTGGCCCCTGAAATTTTTTCAATTACAAAAATATAAAATTTTCAACCTATTATTTTAAAATAAATTGTTAGTTAGTTTCATTTTTGAATTTTGTTATTTAATTTAAAATGTATTTATTTAATTTGTTAATTTAGTTGTTAAATTAAAAATTAGTTAGTTTAATTTTTTAATTTAGCTATTTAATTAAAAATATACACTTTGGCCCCTTAAATTTTGATAATTAGAAAAATATAAAATTAAAATACCTATTATTTGTTTAATTTAGTTGTTAAATTAAAAATTACACTTTCGCCCCGTTCACATGTGTAGGAAAATATAAATCAACATATTACATTTTTAGTTAGTTTAATCTTTTAATTTAGCTATTTAATTAAAAATATACACTTTGGCCCCTTAAATTTTGATAATTAGAAAAATATAAAATTAAAATACCTATTATTTGTTTAATTTAGTTGTTAAATTAAAAATTACACTTTCGCCCCTTTCACATGTGTACGAAAATATACACTTTGGCCCTTGAAATTTTTTCAATTAGAAAAATATTAAATATTCAACCTATTGTTTTAAAATAAATTGTTAATTAGTTTCATTTTTTAATTTTGTTATTTAATTTAAAATGTATTTATTTAATTTGTTAATTTAGTTGTTAAATTAAAAATTACACTTTCGCCCCTTTCACATGTGTACGAAAATATACACTTTGGCCCTTGAAATTTTTTCAATTAGAAAAATATTAAATATCAACCTATTGTTTTAAAATAAATTATTAGTTAGTTTCATTTTTTAATTTCGTTATTTAATTTAAAATGTATTTATTTAATTTGTTAATTTAGTTGTTAAATTAAAAATTACACTTTCGCCCCGTTCACATGTGTAGGAAAATATAAATCAACATATTACATTTTTAGTTAGTTTAATTTTTTAATTTAGCTATTTAATTAAAAATATACACTTTGGCCCCTTAAATTTTGATAATTAGAAAAATATAAAATTAAAATACCTATTATTTGTTTAATTTAGTTGTTAAATTAAAAATTATACTTTCGCCCCGTTCACATGTGTAGGAAAATATACACTTTGGCCCTTGAAATTTTTTCAATTAGAAAAATATTAAATATTCAACCTATTGTTTTAAAATAAATTATTAGTTAGTTTTATTTTTTAATTTCGTTATTTAATTTAAAATGTATTTATTTAATTTGTTAATTTAGTTGTTAAATTAAAAATTACACTTTCGCCCCGTTCACATATGTACGAAAATATAAATCAACATATTACATTTTTAGTTAGTTTAATTTTTTAATTTAGCTATTTAATTAAAAATATACACTTTGGCCCCTTAAATTTTGATAATTAGAAAAATATAAAATTAAAATACCTATTATTTGTTTAATTTAGTTGTTAAATTAAAAATTACACTTTCGCTCCTTTCACATGTGTAGAAAAATATACACTTTGGCCCTTGAAATTTTTTCAATTAGAAAAATATTAAATATTCAACCTATTGTTTTAAAATAAATTGTTAGTTAGTTTCATTTTTTAATTTCGTTATTTAATTTAAAATGTATTTATTTAATTTGTTAATTTAGTTGTTAAATTAAAAATTACACTTTCGCCCCTTTCACATGTGTACGAAAATATACACTTTGGCCCTTGAAATTTTTTCAATTAGAAAAATATTAAATATCAACCTATTGTTTTAAAATAAATTATTAGTTAGTTTCATTTTTTAATTTCGTTATTTAATTTAAAATGTATTTATTTAATTTGTTAATTTAGTTGTTAAATTAAAAATTACACTTTCGCCCCTTTCACATGTGTAGAAAAATATACACTTTGGCCCCTGAAATTTTTTCAATTACAAAAATATAAAATTTTCAACCTATTATTTTAAAATAAATTGTTAGTTAGTTTCATTTTTGAATTTTGTTATTTAATTTAAAATGTATTTATTTAATTTGTTAATTTAGTTGTTAAATTAAAAATTACACTTTTAGTTAGTTTAATTTTTTAATTTAGCTATTTAATTAAAAATATACACTTTGGCCCTTTAAATTTTGATAATTAGAAAAATATAAAATTAAAATACCTATTATTTGTTTAATTTAGTTGTTAAATTAAAAATTACACTTTCGCCCCTTTCACATGTGTAGGAAAATATAAATCAACATATTACATTTTTAGTTAGTTTAATTTTCTAATTTAGCTATTTAATTAAAAATATACACTTTGGCCCCTGAAAATTTGACAATTAGAAAAATATAAAATTTAAATACCTATTATTTGTTTAATTTGTTAATTTAGTTATTAAATTTTGATAGGCGAAAATGTCCATCCCGACCCTGCCTTGCACCCAATTGATCTTGTCGGTTTATTGTAATGAATGTTTATGCTACTTTATTTTTTTGTTATGTCAACTTTTATGTATTATAAATTTTATGCACTTGTCGCGCACATTTCTTTATAATGAATCTTATATTTTGTTTATAAATATGATTAAATTTTAATTTCGTACTAACAAATTTACCACGAGTGTTGTGGGAAAAAATTTCAGCTATGCATCTTGGGCCTGAAGATACTTCAGTTCTACACCAAGAGGGACAGCACAGGTCCGAACTAGTTTGGTTAGCGCAGGTAAACATTTAGGTTATTGCATTTGTTTTTTTTTTTATTTAAGTTTTTTAATTTTTTAATGTTATTTATTATGTCTTATTAAATGTTTCAGGATATCAATACTTTTGACTGTGTTGGACACGATGTAGGGGAATGGAGAGAAAATGTCCCCCCTAGAGTTATACAGTTAATAGAATCAGTCGGTTTGTACGACCCATTTAGGTTGTGGCCGAAGCGGTTAGATAGGGCCCTCATAACCGCGTTGGTAGAGAGATGGCGTCCAGAGACGCACACTTTCCATCTACCTGTCGGGGAGATGACTGTCACATTGCAGGACGTGACCGTCTTATTGGGGTTACCCGTGCATGGGTTGCCAGTTATCCAGAATGATGACTCGCATGAGGATACCGTCTGGCAGAGACTCTGCGGTGAGCTACTCGGAGTGCAACCACCAGTGGATAAGATTAGGAATGGGTCTTTGACGCTGAAGTGGTTACGGGATACCTTTGCTATAGTTCCTGACGAGGCCGACGAGGAGGTTATGCATTGCTACGCACGTGCATATTGCTTGCTTATGCTTGGTGAGATGTTGTTTTCTGATAAATCACACAACAGAGTTAAGTTAGCCTACCTCCTACTGCTGCGTGACTTGACACCTTTCGTCAAGTATAGCTGGGGCAGTGCGACCCTAGCGATCCTCTACCGCGAGCTCTGTAAGGCAACGAAGCCCAACACGAAACACATTGCCGGGTGCCTATTTTTGTTGGAGTGTTGGGCTTGGGAGCGATTTCCAAGGCTTCGGCCTGAAGTAGTCCCTCTCCCCGACTATAATATATCATTCGGAGAGCTCGACTACGGCGGCGACTTGAATTTCCCAGCTGCTCCGAGGGGTTATTGGTAAGTAATTAGTATTTTATTTTTAATTTCATTTATCATGTAATAGATATTTATTTATGGATATTAAACTTATGATTTATATTTTTGGTGTACAGGTGGACTCTTCAATTTAATTTGGATAATTTGCCGATGCATATTTTGGTGGTGTATCGCGATCAGTTAGATCGCTTGAAGAATGACGAGATTATTTATTTACTTATATCGAAATTTTAATTTTTTTATTTGTTTGTTTATATTTTATTTTACAGGTCATTTGGATGCCCTATACCTTGCCGACTTTGCCTCCATATACTAAAGATGGAGAAGATATTTGGATGGCAAAGTTGCCCCTAATATGCTATGAGATTGTCGAGTACACGTATCCCCTCCGCGTGCTACGACAGTTTGGTTATCGCCAAGGGGTTCCTGAACCGGTAATGTGGGACAGGAACTTGCACAAAATTACTCGGCGAGGATACTTCCGTGCAAACTGGGCTGACCATCACCATGCACATATAGTTGCGTGGAATAATCGGCAAGCACCAGATGTCGCCAATTTTGAGCAAGGGATAGGGGTTGACCAAGAATACATAGATTGGTATTGGCGAATCACACGAAGATTTTTGGTCAACCCGGCGTACCAACCTCAATTTGGGTATCTACCAATAGGAGGACGACTGAGATTAGATGTATGATCACATTGACTGTACCATCTGTTTAGTTATATGAGTTAGATTATGTTGTTATTATTCATGTATTAATTAAACCAATTTATGTGTTTCGTAGGATACGGAGGTATCAAACTTGATACGCTTGAGTGATCTAACTCTACGGTCCAGTACTGCAGAATCGGGTATCGAGCTGGCTCATGCCATCAATGATGGCACCATTGGGAGGATGTATCGAGGAGTACCACGCCATGTGGCAGCTGACGTTCCTTCATCTCCTCAGGCTGCTCCTCAGCCTTCTCCTCAGCCATGGACTTCTGATGCCTATCGTCCAGGTAGTGTGGGTGATGCCGAACCTTCTACATCGTACGGCATGGGCGCTTATGCCGGATCATCTAGTACGTACGGCATGGGCGCTCATGCCGTATCATCTAGTTCGTACGGCATGGGTGACGATGCTGGGCCATCCAACGTGTACCAGATGCATGACCCTTATTCGCATTACGCATCGCAGCTAGGTACACACCCGTCATCGTCATTCGTCACTCCGGAGATGGATGAATTTATTTCAACTTCAGGCGTCATTCCTCCGGTGGCATTTGCCGAACCCACAAGATTGCAAAGACAAGTGTCGGCGTGTCTATCAGATATCAATGTAACCTCAGGACGATCACCGACAATATGACGCTTAAGCATGTAGATGAACCAGCGCCAACATCGGTAATCCTCCGTCGGTACGACTGCAAAAGCCAATGGGTAGCACTTGTTGGACGACGTCATTCCTATGGCGATTAAAATCTTTCCATCATATTTACCATACAAATGGGTCCCGTCAATGGTGATTACAGGGCGACAATAACGCCATCCGTCGACTGAAGCTTTGAATGCCCAAAATACCATGTCGAACATCCTATAGTCAGGCATATCAGTCGACACAGTGCGCCACTCGACAATCGTACCTGCATTGTAGTGCTGCAACGCGACCATAAATTTCGGTAACTTCCGGTATGATTCATCCCAATCTCCGAACAAGGTCTCAATGGCTTTAGATCTAGCCAACCAAGCTTTTCTATAGGAGATAGTGTATCCATGAGCCTCCTTCACGTAAGCCACAATGACGCCAATCTTCAATTCTGGATCTTGTTCTACTTGTCCAAGTATTAGGTTCGAAATGAGTGCAGAATCCAAATTTTTATGATCTACAGCAGTATGATTATAGAAACATGTATGTTGCCCCTCATACTGTGTAATCTCAAACATACCGTGACTTTTTTTCCTCCCCGCCCGCAACCTCCAATCGCATCCATGCGAACAATTAATCGACCAGAGCTTCTTGTTCGTTTGCGAGACATAAAACTCTTTGTTCTTTTTCAAGTGGTAAAATTTGACGGCCTGCTGGAGATGTTCCTTGTCCTTAAAGACCATACCAGTACGGAATTCGTCCATCTCCGGTGTCCAAAAATTCTTCCGCAACTTCGGCTCGTATTTCGCCAAGTCATCGTCGTCACCCCATTCCAAGTTATTGAAAAATGAAATTACATTGTCTAACTCCAATTGCTGATTTTCACCCCCTTGCCCGCTAGGCCCAGCATCTACATCTTCGTCTGGCTGAAACGCTAAATCCGCATCGAACTCTTCTTCTGACACATCGTCGCGACTATCAATTGTATCAAAGTCACCACCATAATTACTTATGTTATCTTGCGGCGGACTACTCGGTGAATAATGGGGATGTGGAAGAGCAGAGCTGGTGCCATGACCACGGTCAATCATACTATGGGAATGATTTTGCTCTGGAATATAGGGGAGTGGGACGGTGTAATTAGACTCAAGTAATTGAGGGTGCAGCATAGGAGTATTGTGGGAATGATATTGTTCTAGACTGTAAGGGGGTGGGATGGTGTAATTAGATTGGACTGCTTGGGGAACGGTGCCGAAAAATTGTCCGTCAGATTGGGTACTGTACGGATTTAAACTCTGGGTCATTAAGTTGGTAAAATGACCACTTGGGGAAAAAAAATTTGAACCATCATCAAATGCCCGTTCTATCTCTACATATACTTCAACAGGAAGAAGGGAGGGTATATAAAGAGGTAACTCAAGCACTTGGTTTAATGCTGAGTCATCCTCGATAGAAAACAAGGTATATTTATAGTTCGACCCGAAAAGAGCCATTGGCATCCTACACTTTAGTTTCAAAATTCCAGTAACCCCATCTTCAAGAACACATGGTTTTAGCGTCTCAATTAATTCATTTAAGCTTGTTCCCCTACGGACAACCAAAGATTTTACAACTGATGTACTATAACAAACCCCGAACTCCGTACCTTCCAATATTCTACCACCCCAATACAATAACAATCGAACGTGATCCATTTCAAGCGGCTATCATTTGACAAGGCAAAACAAAACAAGAAAATAATATCGTTAACTAAAACTCAATCACAAAAGTATGTTGGTTTATAGTGTTCATTTTTTATGGGTTAGAGTAATTTATTTTCAATCCTTAATATTTTACTTATTTTGAATTTATTCAATAATTATTTTAACTTTAACTCTAAATCGAATATAAATTCCACGTCAAGCTAATATCAACTAAATAGATTCAATTAATTTGAGGAATGAAAGTGCACAATTTGTACATCATATTCCAATGTTTGTAGTGTAAATTTTTTATGGATTTCAGTAATCTATTTTCAATCTTAACATTTTACTTACCAATATAACAAGTTTAATAAACTAATCAAAAATTCTTTTATATAAGTTTAAACAAATACATTTTAAATTAAATAACGAAATTCAAAAAATAAAATAAATTAACAAATTAAACAAATAATAGGTATTTTAATTTTATATTTTTCTAATTATCAACTTTTCAGGGGCCAAAATGTATTTTTAATTAAATAGCTAAATTAGAAAATTAAACTAACTAAAAATGTAATATGTTGATTTATATTTTCCTACACATGTGAAAGGGGCGAAAGTGTAATTTTTAATTTAACAACTAAATTAACAAATTAAATAAATACATTTTAAATTAAATAACGAAATTAAAAAATGAAACTAACTAACAATTTATTTTAAAACAATAGGTTGATATTTAATATTTTTCTAATTGAAAAAATGTCAAGGGCCAAAGTGTATATTTTCGTACACATGTGAAAGGGGCGAAAGTGTAATTTTTAATTTAACAACTAAATTAACAAATTAAATAAATACATTTTAAATTAAATAACGAAATTAAAAAATGAAACTAACTAACAATTTATTTTAAAACAATAGGTTTAATATTTAATATTTTTCTAATTGAAAAAATTTCAAGGGCCAAAGTGTATATTTTCGTACACATGTGACAGGGACGAAAGTGTAATTTTTAATTTAACAACTAAATTAAACAAATAATAGGTATTTTAATTTTATATTTTTCTAATTATCAAAATTTAAGGGGCCAAAGTGTATATTTTTAATTAAATAGCTAAATTACAAAATTAAACTAACTAAAAATGTAATATGTTGATTTATATTTTCGTACACATGTGAAAGGGGCGAAAGTGTAATTTTTAATTTAACAACTAAATTAACAAATTAAACAAAATAATAGGTATTTTAATTTTATATTTTTCTAATTATCAAAATTTCAGGCGCCAAAGTGTATTTTAATTAAATAGCTAAATTAGAAAATTAAACTAACTAAAAATGTAATATGTTGATTTATATTTTCGTACATGTGAAAGGGGCGAAAGTGTAATTTTTAATTTAACAACTAAATTAACAAATTAAATAAATACATTTTAAATTAAATAACGAAATTAAAAAATGAAACTAACTAACAATTTATTTTAAAACAATAGGTTGAATATTTAATATTTTTCTAATTGAAAAAATTTCAAGGGCCAAAGTGTATATTTTCGTACACATGTGAAAGAGGCGAAAGTGTAATTTTTAATTTAACAACTAAATTAAACAAATAATAGGTATTTTAATTTTATATTTTTCTAATTATCAAAATTTAAGGGGCCAAAGTGTATATTTTTAATTAAATAGCTAAATTAAAAAATTAAACTAACTAAAAATGTAATATGTTGATTTATATTTTCGTACACATGTGAACGGGGCGAAAGTGTAATTTTTAATTTAACAACTAAATTAACAAATTAAATAAATACATTTTAAATTAAATAACCAAATTAAAAAATGAAACTAACTAATAATTTATTTTAAAACAATAGGTTGAATATTTAATATTTTTCTAATTTGAAAAAATTTCAAGGGCCAAAGTGTATATTTTCCTACACATGTGAACGGGGCGAAAGTGTAATTTTTAATTTAACAACTAAATTAAACAAATAATAGGTATTTTAATTTTATATTTTTCTAATTATCAAAATTTAAGGGGCCAAAGTGTATATTTTTAATTAAATAGCTAAATTACAAAATTAAACTAACTAAAAATGTAATATGTTGATTTATATTTTCGTACACATGTGAAAGGGGCGAAAGTGTAATTTTTAATTTAACAACTAAATTAACAAATTAAATAAATACATTTTAAATTAAATAACGAAATTAAAAAATGAAACTAACTAATAATTTATTTTAAAACAATAGGTTGAATATTTAATATTTTTCTAATTTGAAAAAATTTCAAGGGCCAAAGTGTATATTTTCCTACACATGTGAACGGGGCGAAAGTGTAATTTTTAATTTAACAACTAAATTAAACAAATAATAGGTATTTTAATTTTATATTTTTCTAATTATCAAAATTTAAGGGGCCAAAGTGTATATTTTTAATTAAATAGCTAAATTACAAAATTAAACTAACTAAAAATGTAATATGTTGATTTATATTTTCGTACACATGTGAAAGGGGCGAAAGTGTAATTTTTAATTTAACAACTAAATTAACAAATTAAATAAATACATTTTAAATTAAATAACGAAATTAAAAAATGAAACTAACTAACAATTTATTTTAAAACAATAGGTTGAATATTTAATATTTTTCTAATTGAAAAAATTTTAAGGGCCAAAGTGTATATTTTCGTACATATGTGAAAGGGACGAAAGTGTAATTTTTAATTTAACAACTAAATTAACAAATTAAATAAATACATTTTAAATTAAATAACGAAATTAAAAAATGAAACTAACTAACAATTTATTTTAAAACAATAGGTTGAATATTTAATATTTTTCTAATTGAAAAAATTTCAAGGGCCAAAGTGTATATTTTCGTACACATGTGAAAGGGACGAAAGTATAATTTTTAATTTAGTAACTAAATTAAAAAATTAAATAAATACATTTTAAATTAAATAACGAAATTAAAAAATGAAACTAACTAACAATTTATTTTAAAACAATAGGTTGAATATTTAATATTTTTCTAATTTGAAAAAATTTCAAGGGCCAAAGTGTATATTTTTCTACACATGTGAACGGGGCGAAAGTGTAATTTTTAATTTAACAACTAAATTAAACAAATAATAGGTATTTTAATTTTATATTTTTCTAATTATCAAAATTTAAGGGGCCAAAGTGTATATTTTTAATTAAATAGCTAAATTACAAAATTAAACTAACTAAAAATGTAATATGTTGATTTATATTTTCGTACACATGTGAAAGGGGCGAAAGTGTAATTTTTAATTTAACAACTAAATTAACAAATTAAATAAATACATTTTAAATTAAATAACGAAATTAAAAAATGAAACTAACTAACAATTTATTTTAAAACAATAGGTTGAATATTTAATATTTTTCTAATTGAAAAAATTTCAAGGGCCAAAGTGTATATTTTCGTACATATGTGAAAGGGACGAAAGTGTAATTTTTAATTTAACAACTAAATTAACAAATTAAATAAATACATTTTAAATTAAATAACGAAATTAAAAAATGAAACTAACTAACAATTTATTTTAAAACAATAGGTTGAATATTTAATATTTTTCTAATTGAAAAAATTTCAAGGGCTAAAGTGTATATTTTCGTACACATGTGAAAGGGGCGAAAGTATAATTTTTAATTTAATAACTAAATTAAAAAATTAAATAAATACATTTTAAATTAAATAACGAAATTAAAAAATGAAACTAACTAACAATTTATTTTAAAACAATAGGTTGAATATTTAATATTTTTCTAATTGAAAAAATTTCAAGGGCCAAAGTGTATATTTTCGTACACATGTGAAAGGGGCGAAAGTGTAATTTTTAATTTAACAACTAAATTAAACAAATAATAGGTATTTTAATTTTATATTTTTCTAATTATCAAAATTTGAGGGGCCAAAGTGTATATTTTTAATTAAATAGCTAAATTACAAAATTAAACTAACTAAAAATGTAATATGTTGATTTATATTTTCCTACACATGTGAACGGGGCGAAAGTGTAATTTTTAATTTAACAACTAAATTAACAAATTAAACAAAATAATAGGTATTTTAATTTTATATTTTTCTAATTATCAAAATTTCAGGGGCCAAAGTGTATTTTTAATTAAATAGCTAAATTAGAAAATTAAACTAACTAAAAATGTAATATGTTGATTTATATTTTCGTACACATGGGGCGAAAGTGTAATTTTTAATTTAACAACTAAATTAACAAATTAAATAAATACATTTTAAATTAAATAACAAAATTCAAAAATGAAACTAACTAACAATTTATTTTAAAACGTTAGGTTGAAAATTTTATATTTTTGTAATTGAAAAAATTTCAGGGGCCAAAGTGTATATTTTTCTACACATGTGAAAGGAGACAAAGTGTAATTTTTAATTTAACAACTAAATTAACAAATTAAACTAACCAACTAATTAAACAACTAAACCAACAAATTAAATTAACAAAATAAACAAACTAACTAATAATTTATTTTAAAATAATATATTAAAAATTTATATTTTTCTAGTTGTTATACTTTTAGGGGTCAAAGTGTATATTTTTTTAATTAAATAGCTAGAGTAAAAAATTAAACTAACTAACTAACATTTTTTTTGAAATAATATATTATTTTATATTTTCTTAAACATGTGAAAATGACCAAAGTATAATTTTTAATTCAACAATTAAATTAACAAATTAAACTAACCAACTAACTAACAAATAAAGGTAAAAAATATACTAATTAAATTAACAAATAAATTAAAAAAACGTTAAAACTGTGAATAGAGGAGTAGAAGTCTGAATAGAAGAAGTGTAACTAGAACAAAAAAATATCAAAATGAAGAACAAATGAGAGAAGGAGTAAATGAAGAAGTGTGAATTTTAATGAAATCCGGTAAGTGATATTTATAGGCGAAATTGTGCACATATATCGAGATTTAAAAATTTCAAATTAAAGCTAAACCTATACCTATATCTATAAAAAAACAAAAAATAACCTGCGAAAAAAAAAAGGGGAGAAGGCAGCCTTTTTTAGGCTGCCTTCTCTGCAGCTTTGGCCGGTCGTTTGACCGGCCAAAGCAAACGGCGACCAGCCGTGTAAACGGCTGGTCGCCGTTTGGTGATCCCGCCCTTCACAAGGGCAGGATCACATTTTTAATAAAAAAAAAAATTCCATTTGATCCCGCCCTTGTGAAGGGCGGGATCAAATAAAAAAAAAAAAAAAAATTATTGATCCCGCCCTTCGCAAGGGCGGGATCAAATTAAATTAATTTTTTTTGATCCCGCTGTTCACAAGCGCGGGATAAAAAAAAAAAAAAAAAAAAAAAAATTCGATTTCGCCCTTCACAAGGGCGAAATGCATTATTCACGTAAATAAGTTAAAAACTATTCTCATTCAGTAATTTTTTTTTTTTTTTAATATTTAATAGGTAAACAACTCGGGTCCAAAGTGTAAAACTTCAGGGGAGTCAAAACGTCAAAACAACGCACAATCTTCAAGGGTGCAAAGTGATCAAGATTCTGCACAAAACTTAAGGGGGGCAAAGTTGTCAGGATATTGACCCAACTTCAGGGGGCTAATGTGAAATGGTGGTCAAATTTTGGGGGTACAAAGTGAAAATTTCCTTAAGAGGAATTCCTTCTGTGAGTGATTTGCAGGACGAAGCCCATCATTCAAACTCCACTTGGTCTCTCTCTCTCTTCTGCCAGCTCGACCGATTAGTATCGATAGCCCTCTCGCCGGACAGAATACTTGATGACGGCGACGCGCTTCTCAGTCACAATGTAAACGGCGGCGGCTCACTTGAAGCCAAAAATCGCCGGAAATTACCCGGAACTCTCGCCGCTCATGGATTCGACGACGGACTGAAGCTCAGTCCAATTTTCGCGAAAGCGGCGGCGGTCGTGAATCCCTATCCGACACCACCAAGTACCGAACGGACCAGTGCTAAGTGGGATCCACCTCAACTCTCTTATATATTTCATGAGCTATTACCAAAAGACACCCACAAAAAGGGATGACTTGTAAACCACTAGTGAATTTGGGGGCAGCACCAATAAAAAAAAAGAAAAGAGGAGGCTACTGTCCCCAGCCCCATGGCCAGCAGGCTGCTGGCCTTGCGGGTGCTGACCGCGAGGCCAGCACCGGCGGCCGGACAGTTGTCAGCCGGTAACCGGCGCTGGCACGTCTCCGCCCAATCTCAGGTTGCCCGTTGTAGCTAAAAATTGATATCGTTTCCCTCGCCGCACAGGGCTAGTGGCTACTGATGAGGGTATTTTTGGCTTCACCGAGTCAACACCTGGACTTTGGCCCCGTGTCCACTATCGCTAATATTTTCTCCATAGGCCTGATAAAGACCCGCGGGCTTCTTTGAATGGGCCCAAGAGTCCAAGTCCGTTACTATGCCTGACAAAGGCACGCGAGCTTATTTAAATTGGCCCAAAAGTCCAAACCCATCACTATTCAATTTTACTAGGCAGTTTTCATTTCTATAAAGACTAGGGGCTATCACGCCCGAGAAAAGGGGCACCTGGGTGGTTCAATTCTCTAATCGAGCGCGTGATGTGAGTTTACTAATCACACACTTGACACAAACCTTAACGCTTAATTTCTTTAAGTTAAAACGTATTACCCTTTTTCTCCCTTGAGATTTTACTCTCATGCCGGAGGGGCTTTTTGGGATACCTCGGGCAGGTTACGTGTGCAGAGACAGGTCACTCAGGAGCAGCACTCTGGGCACAGCGGGGACTGCAGACTTCAGTAAGTCAGCCCTTCAGGTTGACCCATGACAGCTCACTTGAAAACTTTTTAACCGTCGACTTCACTTTAGCAAGATGATCCCACCTCTGTCGTCCGATCGGATCATACTCGAGGTGCGTGTACCAGTTTTACGCATCAACAACAATAATAATAATAATAAAAATAATGATGATGATGGTGGATAGATAATCTGTAATCTTGCATTATGAATAATTGTTTTAATTGTGATCTTTTCTCCCTTCCTCTCATTCTCTACACACACACACTCTCTCTCTCTCTCCTTAGCATCACCAATGTACCCACAAATAAGTACTCATTTTTTTTAGTTTCTTTTAGCTATATATATATATATATATTGATATGGGAGAATCTCGTCACATATACCACGCGGACAATATCGTTCCAAGTGGAGAAAAACAATCGGGCTGGGAGTTGGAATTCCCCCCGAGTAGAGTTGAGAATCGTTTTGCCAAGCTGAAGAAGTCTGAACCGAGCCGACAGACTCCGGGCCGGGTTGACGAACTTGGACACCCTTTGCCCGTCGTCTCCGTGCTCGGAGTCTCGTTGGGCCGTCTTGAGGTTTCGGTCTATGGGCCTCTACAGGTGGGCCCAAAAGCCCAACCCAGATGATCAGAACACTAATCTATTTGCTCATTAGCTGCTCAACGGATTAGGTTAATTAACCCGAGCTTAACTCCCTAAATTCACAGCGCTAATCAAATCCAAAGCCTATAAATACCTCATGGCATCCACTGCCCAACAATACGTCTTCTCTGCTAACACTAGAGCACTTTTAGCCCTTTTCTCCCTGATACTTACTCACACGCTGGAGGGACTTCATCGGGCACAACCCCGGTGAATCTTTGTGCAGGTGCTCGGAGTAAAGGAGTAGAACTCAGCTTGGAGGTCGTCAGCACCCCTGAATTCACCAAGTTAATCACGCCATCAACAGTCTTGTGTCCTTAATATCTTTCTAGACCATACTATTGACCGATTACCACTTTTCGACATCAACACACATATATATATATATTGAAATTATATTTATAAATAAAATATTTAAAATTGTGATTTTTTTTAATTTAAAGTAATTTGTAAATTTTAGAATGATATTTTTGGTATTTCATGCCTACTATTATTATTAATGATTAGTTAATAGTTTTTCCGTAGTTAAGTTATAAATTGATAAATTTTATAAATATAATAGTTTAGTTGTAAAATTTATATTGAGTTAAAAAAAACTAATAGAACGTTTAATATTAATAAATTTCGTACAATTAGGAAAATATGGGAATGGAAAAAATTATATTTTAGTGTTATGCATTTCACGCCTTACATGTCATATTAGATTTATTAAGTTAAATTCTTAGTTTAAGCCCAACCGTTATTAGGTTCACAGGCGACGCCGATTACGACAATATTTCGACGATAGTCTATTAGCAATACAAATATCGAGGTGAGTGTACTGTCTTCTATGTAAATTATCCAATTATATTCTCGTACAAAAATGTGAAAAGAAAATGTTTATTAAAATCGATTATTTTATAACGTTAAATGGATCGAGTAAATGGTTAAATGTGGAAAGTGATTTTATATATTTATTATATCTATATGTCATAGTGTGATCCCGATAGGAGGGCATATCTTGCGAGGTGTTGTTGATCTTAAAAGAAAGGTATGTCCTGTAGTACGTTGTGTTGTGACCTGACAGAAGGACAAGTTCTGTAGGTGGTGGTGGTTGTTATTGTTGTTGTTATTGACGATGATTATTATCATCATGATATGGTGGTTTATACTGCGTTTGGCTCTTACCATTGGAGATATTGAATGGCCCTAACACTGATGGCAACCTTAGATTGCACATTTGTACATGTTACAATACTGTTATAACTCCCAATTGTGAAGTGAAACAATCCTATGACTAGTAGGGAACTATGTATATAATATTTTATTATATAAAAGTGATTTGATTTGTTGATTTATACTATGTTGTTATATCGTGATGATATGTGTGAATTTCGTTACTGTTCAGTGCTCTGTTTTGGAAAATATCACTATGGTTGTATTCTGTTTTGGAAAATGGTTTTAATAGATGTATTTGATCCATAAATTATTTTTATATTATGAAGACAGTATATCGATAAAATATTTTATTTTAGGTGCTCCAAGTAGAGATGGATCCATTATTGGCATTAGATAGAGTCAGAGAGTAATATGGATTTTGAGGCTGTCGAGGTTGTTGTTGGAAGCAAGTGATTTGAACATTTTTGTAGTTTTGTTACTAAATAATTAGTTATATATATAATCGTTGAATTTTGAGTTGAAAAAATATATTATTATTAATTTTATCAGAGTAACGCAGCGGAAGCGTGACAGTGAAGTGATTTTTTTTTTCCCTCTACTTCTCTGTAAAAATAAAAGGAAGAAATCGAGTGGCGGCCCTTGGAAACCGGGTTATTACACGTTGGCCTACCCTATCTTTCTCCATTTGCAGACCTGGACCATGGAGATAAACAGCGATGCAGTGGTAGAGACAAACGGTATCGCAGTGGTTGGTGGTGAAGGAACAACTCGCTGGTCGTTTGTTCTAGATTTTTTTTTTTTTTTTTTACAAACCTGAAATGGATCCAAGACATCCAATTGCTGCCTCAACCGCAAGCCCACTACCGTAATCAACGACCTTTATCTTCGTTGTCGCTCTCTCTCTTTGTTCACTGTTTCACAGTGAACAACGACCATCGCAGCCATAGTGAACAGTGGCTATCGCCATTTATCTCGTTCGCCGTGCTCATGTTCATCACCGCCATCACCGTTCGTTCCAGATTTTTTTTTTCCTTTTCCAGATCTTAAATGGATCCAATCGATGTTGCTCTATTTTTTTTTTCTCTCTCTCTCTCTCTTTCGCTCTTCACCGTTCCACGTGAACAGTGACCATCACCGCCACCTTGAATAATAGTTGTTACCATTTGTCTCGTTTACTGTTTTCATGTTCATCCCCGCCATCATTGTTCGTTCCAGATTTTTTTTTTCCAGATCTGAAATGGATCCAACCGTGAACAGTGGTTGTCGCCATTTGTCTCGTTAACAATGCTCGTGTTCATCCCTGCCATCGACACCTGTTCCAAATCTCTCTCCCATTTTTTTTTCCTGATCTGAAATGGATATGCTCTCTCTCTCTCTCTCAAATCTAGAAAATTCCAAATCTAGAATTTTCAGATCTGTCAATGCTTGTGTTAATTTTTATTAATTTTTATGGATTTTTTGTAAATGTTCATACCGGTTGGTGGTTTGGTGAATGTTTACACATATTTTTTTCTTGATCTTAGAATTTTTCAATGTTTTTAATTGTTCTGAAATATTGAGTGAATATTCACACAGAAGTATATATTCATAACATGATTTTTTTTCAATGTCTTTGATTTGTTCTAAAATATTGAGTGATCATTCACACAAAAATGTGAACTGTTACTAAGTGAAATATTGAGTGGACATTGAAACATTGAATGAACATGGAATTAAGTGAACTGAATATTTGTTCTAAAATATTGAATAAATATTCATACAGAATATGTGAATTATTGTTGAGTGAACTATTAAGTGAACGTTGAGTGAACTAATGCTCTAAAAATTTTTGAGTGAAAATTGAGCGAACACGGAATTTAAACTTGTTGATGCCAAAAAGTGGTTGCTGGTCAACAGTATGGTCCGGGGGGATACCTGAGGCGGAGGGTGACCAGTAAGGCAATAGCAAGTTGAGTTCAGGGGTGGTGACAGACTCCGAGCAGGGCTACACTCTTCTACACACAGTACCTGTACAAAGACCCACTGGGGTGATTCCCAGTAAGTCCTTCCGGCGAGAGGATAAGTATTCCGAAGTGGAGGGCTGAAAATATAGATTGAATTCAGTAGTAGTCACGTACCGTTTGGCAGTGGATGCCCCGGTGTATTTATAGGCGCCAGCACTTGATTAGTACCGCGAAATTAGGGGGGGAGCTCAGGTTAATTAACCTAATCTGCTGGACAACCACTGAGCAGACAGGTCAGCCCTTTAATCCTCTAGGCTAGCTTTTGAGCCCACAACTGGAGACCCATGGGCCATGGCCTCAAACCGGCCTGGTGAACTCCCGAGTACTGTGGTGGCGCGCAAAGGGTGCCACAGATCGTCAGTTCAGGAGGTTGGACCTCAGCTCGTTGGTCCTGATTTCTTCACTGCGACGACCCTCAGTTCGGCTGGGGGACATCCCAGCTTCCTCAGTTCGGCTGGGGGGCTCCCCAGCTCAGTATTGAGGGATTTTTTAGCCCTCGTTCTGGCCGTTCTTCTATAACTGGGTGAATTTTTGACCCTGTGATGTCCCTTACCAAATTTTCCTATATCAGTTGCCCCCCAAGTCCCGAGGGCAGGAGTGAAACGTGACGGCCTCGAGATTTTGAAGGAGCAAGTAAGTAGTAGGAGGTGAGGACATCGGGGTCAAAATGCGACAGTGGCACACCACAGATCCCTGGGGGGAGAAACGACTGGAAAATGGAAGGTAAAGAGTAGAGTCGGGGCTGATGAGAAAGTAGTTTCTTCTGTTCGGTAGGTTAGCAGTACGAGGGAAGCGGTGGTGGTAAACGAGAGTCTGGAGAGCTTTGCCCTTGCTGAAAGTGGCCGAGCTGAGAGCCCGTAGAGTCTTGAGCTCGGCAATTCATTTTTATTTATTTATTTTTTTTGGGAATTTGTCCGAGCTGAGAGTCCGTCAGGTCGTCAGGTCGGCCAGTGTCACGGCCCTGAAATTTTCAAGGGTGGGAAGTTTGAGAGCCTTCCCCCTTTGGACTTTGTCCGAACTGAGAGCCCGTAGGGTCGTGAGCTCGGCCATTTCCATGCCTTAGAAAATTTTAAGGGTGGGAATTTTGAGAGCCTTCCCCCTTTTGACTTTATCCGAGCTGAGAGCCCGTAGGGTCGTGAGCTTGTCCATTTTCATGCCTTAGAAAATTTTCAGTATGGGAAGTCTGAGAGCCTCCCCCCCTTTGGATTTTGTCTGAGCTGAGAGCCCGTAGGGTCGTGAGCTCGGCCATTTTCATGCCTTAGAAAATTTTAAGGGTGGAAAGTTTGAGAGCCTTCCCCCTTTTGACTTTGTCCGAGCTGAGAGCCCGTAGGGTCGTGAGCTCGCCCATTTTCATGCCTTAGAAAATTTTCAGGGTGGGAAGTTTGAGAGCCTTCCCCCTTTTGATTTTGTCCGAGCTGAGAGCCTGTAGGGTCGTGAGCTCGACCATTTCAATGCCTTAGAAAATTTTAAGGGTGGGAAGTTTGAGAGCCTTCCCCCTTTTGATTTTGTCCGAGCTGAGAGCCCGTAGGGTCGTGAGCTCGGCCATTTTCATGCCTTAGAAAATTTTGAGGGTGGGAAGTTTGAGAGCCTTCCCCCTTTTGATTTTGTCCGAGCTGAGAGCCCGTAGAGTCGTGAGCTCGGCCATTTCCATGCCTTAGAAAATTTTCAGGGTGGGAAGTTTGAGAGCCTTCCCCCTTTTGATTTTGTCCGAGCTGAGAGCCCGTAGGGTCGTGAGCTCGGCCATTTCTATGCCTTAGAAAATTTAAGGGTGGGAAGTTTGAGAGCCTTCCCCCTTTTGATTTTGTCCGAGCTGAGAGCCCGTAGGGTCGTGAGCTTGGCCATTTCCATGCCTTAGAAAATTTTAAGGGTGGGAAGTTTGAGAGCCTTCCCCCTTTTGATTTTATCCGAGCTGAGAGTCCGTAGGGTCGTGAGCTCGGCCATTTCCATGCCTTAGAAACTGTTCAGGGTGAAAAGTTTGAGAGCCTTCCCCCTTTTGATTTTGTACGAGTTGAGAGCCCGTAGGGTCGTGAGCTCGGCCATTTCCATGCCTTAGAAAATTTAAGGGTGGGAAGTTTGAGAGCCTTCCCCCTTTTGATTTTGTCCGAGCTGAGAGCCCGTAGGGTCGTGAGCTCGGCCATTTCCATGCCTTAGAAAATTTTCAATGTGGAAAGTCTGAGAGCCTCCCCCCTTTGGATTTTGTCCGAGCTGAGAGCCCGTAGGGTCGTGAGCTCGGCCATTTCCATGCCTTAGAAAATTTTCAGGGTGGGAAGTGTGAGAGCCTTCCCCCTTCCCACGTGACAGAACGCGGCACACGTGCCCCATCTTCTGAGTCGTGTGATAGGTCACTCCACCATAGTTGGATGGGTGCCACGTGGTAGGGGCGTGCAAACCAAGGCGTCCCCAGCCGTTGGCCTTTGCGACCTTTCGTCTGGGCACATTTTCCTTTTATAAATAGTGGCCCCTACCATTCATTTGACATTTGCGTAAAGTCCAGAGCCCCTTCTTCCTCCCTGGTACCGGTATTCTCTTCTTCTTTTTTGTTTTTTGTTGTTGTCTTCTTTGTGTCCGAACAAAATGTCGGGATCCCCTTCTTACTCTTCTTTTTCGTCTTCTGGCTCTTCTGACGGATCGGAGTCCGGCTCCTCGGACCGGTCGTCCGCCAGCTCCCCTCAATTTAGGGTGGAGAGGCGCCCTGCTCCAGGAGACGCCTCCTCGAGTGCTATGGCTAGGATCCACGAAACGAGCGGTGCTATCCAGTCATGCCTAGAAAACCGTGCATTCGTGGTGAGTCGTGCCGACGAGAGTGGTGGGGCTTCCACATCACTTGACGCTGGGGTCGGGGTCCCTCCCGAACCCGTCACTGTGGTAGAGATCCACACCGGCGTCTCCATTCCCCAGTTGCTTCGTGAAAACGAGGTGCACAATGCCGGGCCAGAGAAGTTGTTCATAAAGGTCCCGCCCTCGAGTCCGGTTTGGAAAATTAAAACAACCATGAACGAGGAAGCCGTGCTCTCTTGTCGGAGTGAGTTCTTCATTCCGGAGGAGGTCACGACACTTGTTCCTGGGCCCGACGATCGGGCTTGCATGCCACCAGCTGGGTTTATGACGGTATATAGGAAACAGCTGGAGGCGGGTCTTCGATTTCCCCTCCATTGGTGGGTCAGGGCCATCTGTGAGGAGTACTATTTGTGTCCGTCACAAATTGCTCCGAATGGCATTAGAGCCCTGGTGGCTTCGTACATCATCTTCCAGGCCGAGGGACTCGAGCCGAGCATTGATTTCTTCAGGGCTCTGTTCTTCCTTAAGCCACTCCCCCAGGGCACTGGGTGGTGTTACATTTCGTCCAGGTTGACTTTCCTGAAGGACTTGGACTCTTCCATTCATCGATGGAAGCCCCAGTTCTTCTATATCGGAGGGAGCGGTTGGCAATCCGGCCTGGAAGAAGAAGGAATGTACCCCTTCTAGATGGAATGGGGAAAAGTTGGTAAGGCTGGGACCCCGTAAGGGGAGCTTTCGGTTTGGTGTTTTCAATATGGTCTATGCGTTGATACATTTGTTTCCGTGACTTCCTGCAGCTAAGGAGACGCCCAAGAAGAAAAGACCGGAGCCGAGCAGAACAATTTGTGAGCAGAGAGACAAGGTCTTGAGGACTGCCTTCAAAGACGTAAACACCTTGATCGCGTCTCAGCTGTTTTCAGTCTTCTGGGTTTCTCCAGCGGACGTCTCAACCTCACCAGATTTCTTACTTGACTCAGACAACGGTAAGGACTTTCCTGCTATGTCAATTGCTCAGGCTTGGTAACTTTTACTCGTGCTACGCTTAATTCACGCAGATATCCTTGTATAGAACCGGATGCTGCCGGCCTGGACGGAAGAATTTCTAAAAATCTTATTAAATATTGCAGCTATGGATAAGGCAATGGCAGTTTGTGTGCTTCTGGAGAAGAAGGCAAAGGAAGCTGCCGGGGTAGAGAAGGAATCAGCTCAGCCTCTCGGGACGCCAGCCCGTAGTCACTCACTTGCCCTGCCGGGCGTGGTTATCTGGGATACACCCCAATCCAAATCGGGGTCTCGGCACTCCGTGCAAAATCTAAGCAGCGACTCTTCTCACTTCCGTTCTGACAAGGGGAAGAGGAAAGCCCACGAGGGAAAACATAAGAAGCACAAGTCCTCGAAGAGGGCGAAGTTTGTGCCCGGGGCGTCATCCGAGCTGACGGTTGACGGATCCTTCTTTGGGGTGGCGAACACCGGGCTACCGGCCGACCGTGCTTTGCTGAAGAGCCCAGAGGTGACGTCCGGCTATCTCCGCCGCATGACGCCTCCCAATGACAAAGAATTGATGGAGGGGGAGAGTACTGGTAACCTGATGCGTCAGGCCATCTACGACCAACTCGCGGTAACGCTTTTTCACACTTATACTTTTTTGCTTCGTATCGTGTGACTAAATTTTTCTAAGTATGATAACATTTTCTTTCTTCCACAGGGCATGCTTCGAATGTCCGTGGTTTTTTACCGGATCTCGGAGAGTGCCATGGAGGAGGCCATGCTGAGGTCGGAGAAGAACGCTGCTGAGGCCAAGGTGAACCGCCTGATGGATGACCTTCAGCTTGCTGCCCAAGCCCATTAGGGCCTACAAGCTAGGTACGTCCTCGTTACAAAAGAACGGGATGACTCCGAGAGGCAGAAGGTGCAGCTGGAGAAGAGGGTGGAGGAGCTGGAGAAGAGATTGAAAAGGGAAGAGCAACAGAGGGGAAAAGCCATCCGTCGGGCGGAGCAGAAAGCTGTTGAGGGCTATAAAGCCAGCGAAGAATTTGAAAATCTGAAGTATGAGCTTGCTGCCGAATTCATGGATGACGGGAATAAGGCCACCCTTCTCTACCTTCAGCGCTACTACCCGGAGTTCGACAGCTCGGGTGTTGGGATGGAATTTTCCCAGCACGGTGAGTTGGCAGTGGAGCGGCCAGCTGAAGAGGCTGCCGAGGGTTCAGCACGCGAAGCTGGTGCTGAAGGGGCTGGTAAAGAGGAGGCTGAGGCCGAGGAAGACACCAATGTCGACGTTGTAGGCGTCGAAGGTGCTTCTGGAGAAGAATAGGTCTTCACCTCGGTCTTTTTTTTTTTTGAAGACTTGGAATTTTTTTTTGGTTTTTGGATTTTTGTTAAACCCCCTTTTTTTTTGGGAATACGGGCTAGAACCCCACCGATGTAAGCCCTTGTTGATTTTTGAAGAAATGGAATATAACACAATTTTTTTCTTTTGAGCACTTTTTCCCTATTTGAGTGTTCGGGATAAGACTGCAAACCCTTATACATTCACAACCCCCTCCCTTCTGCATCCATGTCAAGTCCTAACAGACCTTAATTCTCAACGCTTCTAACTTTAAAGATGTTATGGCACCTCATGGGTGATTGATTGTCGGGGTTACAACCACCCTGCCCCCTCCAGCCTGCGGTGGGAGCATCCTAGCACGCTGGAAGGTCCGTTTAAGTAATAAAGTCATTATATTACCGTCAAAATACTTGATACTTAGTGGTATACAGATGAAACGATTACAAAATGACCCCAGTCCGATGGTGGTACCATTTGAGATAGTCAGCGTTCCACGGGTGTCGAAGCGAAACGCCTTCCTCAGTCTCTAGTTCATACGTCCCCGGCCTTGCGATTCTTATCACGCGATAAGGTCCCTCCCAGCTGGGGGCCAACTTTCCTGCGTTTGGCTCCTTTGTCGCGAGGGTTACCTTCCTGAGGACTAGGTTTCCAACGTCAAAATGTCGTGGTCGTACCTTTCTGTCATAGTATCGAGCTGCACGTTGCTGGTATGCTGCCTGGCGCACTCGAGCGTTCTCCCGCCGTTCTTCTAAAAGGTCCCGGTTAAGGGCCAGCATTGCGTCGTTCGTCTGCTGGTCCTGTCCATTAGATGATGCTCAGAAGGTAGGTAACCCAATTTTCGTAGGAATTACGGATTCGGATCCAAAAGTCATTGCGAACGGCGTCTCTCCAGTCGGGGTCCGGGAGGTAGTGTGGTATGCCCAGAGGACCGGGTAAAGTTCCTCCACCCACCTCCCTTTGGCTTTGTCAAGCCTGGTCTTTAAACCATGTAGAATCGTCCGATTCGTGACTTCTACCTGTCCATTAGCTTGTGGATGACCAGGAGACGCGAAGTGTGTTCGGATTCCCAAGCTAGAGCAAAAAGAAGTAAACAAATCGTTATCGAATTGCATGCCATTATCGGACACGATTACCCTCGGGATCCCAAACCGGCACACCATGGACTTCCAGACAAAGTCCCAGATTTTTTCCTTGGTAATGCGGGCCAGGGGTTCGGGTTCCACCCACTTGGTGAAGTAGTCGATGGCGACCACGAGGAACTTCCTTTGACCAGTGGCCTATGGAAAAGGGCCTAACAAATCGATTCCCCACTGGGCAAAGGGACACGGACTCGTCATGGACACCATGGCCGTTGGTGGTAGATGAGGATGGGGACCGAAGCGTTGACACTTGTCGCACTTTTTAACGAACTCACTCGCATCTTCTAACATTTTGGGCCAAAAATACCCTTGGCGGAGGAGTTTGCCAGCCAAGGCCTTGCCCCCCAAGTGATTGCCACAGATTCCCTCATGGGTCTCTCTCATTACATAATCGGCCTCTTCCGGCAGCAAGCATCGTGAGTATGGTCCAGAGAAGGAGCGCCGATACAGGACCCTGCCCAGAATGCAATATCTGGCTAATCTGTATCGCATCCTTCTTGCTTCGTTGTGGTCGTCGGGGAGCGTTCCGTCTTCCAGATATTTACGGATGGGGTCCTTCCAAGTGGGACGGTTATTAAGCTCACAGATTGGAGCCACATGATCAGACGCTGTTGTGCTCGGTGCATCGAGATATTCTACTGGCACACTTCGCTTCAAGGTTAACGCCACTGCCGAAGCCAGGTTTGCCAAGGAATCGGCATGCCGGTTCTCCTCCCGCAGTATTTTGGATACATTGATTTCTTCGAATTCCTCCATCAGTATTTTGACTCTCTCAAGGTACGCAGTCATACTAGGGTCTTTCGCCAAGTACTCCCCATTGACTTGGTTGACGACTAGCTGTGAGTCGCAAAAGACGGACAGCGTCGTCATATTGAATTCCCTGGCCATGCGGAGCCCGGCCAGCAGAGCCTCGTACTCTGCCTCGTTATTAGTTGCTCTAAACCCCAGTCTCAGGGTGTACTCAACTTCCTCGTTACTTGGGGCCACGAGCACCATTCCTGCTCCACAACCGCTTGTGTTGGACGATCCATCGGTGAACAGCTTCCATGTCATCAGACCGTTACCCGGGCTGGATTCACCCTGCACCTTCCCTTCTCCTGCCCTTCTTGCTTCTGGTTGAGCGGTAGGCGGCTCGGGATCTTCGGGAAATATGAGCTCAACGATGAAATCTGCTAGGACTTGACCCTTAATGGCCGTCCTAGGGCGGTACTCAATATGAAACTGACCCAGCTCGAGGCTATACTTCATCAACCGCCCCGAGATGTTTGGTGAATGTAAGATTTGTCTTATTGGTTGGTCCGTGAGGACGACGTTCTGGTGTGCTTGGAAATATTGTTTCAATTTTCGAGAAGCCACCAGTAGAGCGTACGCCAATTTCTCAAACCTAGTGTACCTTGTTTCGGCATCCGAGAGGACCCTGCTAGAGTAAAAGACCGGATGTTGGGCTGTCATCCCTCACAAGAGCGACACTCACCGCTGTCGCAGACGCGGCGATATACAGGTAAAGGGTCTCCCCCTCCTTTGGTGTGCTGAGTAGGGGAGCAGAGGACAAATAGTTCTTGAGTGCTTGGAAAGCTGACTCGCACTCGTCCGTCCACCCAAAACTGCCGCTGCCCCTTAGCACTTTGAAGAACGGCAAACACTTTTCCGATGCTCGGGATATAAAGCGGTTGAGTGTGGCGAGTCTCCCCGTCAGCATCTGTACCTCATTCTTGTTCCTAGGGGAGGCCATTCCAAGGATTGCATGTATTTGATCGAGGTTGGCATCGATGCCGCGTTGGGAGACCATGTACCCCAGGAACTTCCCTGCAGAAACACCAAAAATACATTTGTTTGGGTTTAGCTTCATGCGGTGGACTCAGAGTTTCTCGAAGCAGTCATGGAGATGTTGTGTGTGATCAAGGGCTTTTGAGCTCTTGACCAACATGTCATCAATGTAAACCTCCATAGTCCGTCTAATTTCTTCCTTGAATATTTTGTTCACCAGCCGTTGATAAGTGGCTCCGGCGTTGCGCAAGCCGAACGACATTACTTTGTAACAGTATGTACCCCTATCGGTGATGAACGACATTTTGCTCTTATCGGGGGGGAATAGCGGAATTTGATTGTACCCAGCATAAGCGTCAAGGAAACTTAGGCGCTCATGTCCCGCAGTGGCGTCTATGACGATGTCAATCCTGGGCAGAGGGAAGAAGTTCTTTGGGCAAGCTTTATTCAGATCTTTGAAATCAACACAAAGGCGCTACTTGTTGCCAGCCTTGGGGGCCAAGACCACATTTGCCAACCAGTCCGGGAATTTGACCTCTTCAACAACACCAGAACTGATCAACTTATCCATCTCTGCTTCAATTAATTTTTGGCGTTCCGGATGAAATTTCCGTCGCTTTTTCCGTATGGGAGGATGGTGTGGATCAGCATGGAGGCGGTGCATCGCCACGTTCGGATCAACACCTGGCAGCTCGTCATGGGACCAGGCGAAGATGTCGTAATTGCGTCGGAGTAGTTGGATGAGTTCATCCCTCTGTTCGGACGGGAGACTAGAACCGATCCTAACAGTTTGCTCTCCGATGGTTGGGTATATGGAAACCTCTTCCAGTTCCTCGTAAGGTCGGGGGCCAGCCTCCTCCTCTCTAGGATCATCGATGGGCACAGGCTCCAGCCCTCGGCCTAGAGCCATGAGTTTGGAATCTCCGAGCTCTGGCTCCACCTGTGATTGCTATTTCTTCCTTTCCAACGCCCTCCGCACACAAGACCGGGAAGATTCTTGGTCACCCCTCACAACTCCCACACCTCCTTCAGTGGGGAACTTCATCGCTTGGTGATATGGGGAACAGACAGCTTTAAGGGCAGCCACTGTAGGTCGACCCATGATTGCGTTATAGGGCGAGGGCCTGTCCACGATCAGAAATTTGGTCCAAACGGTGGAGGTCCGTGGATGGGCCCCGACTGTCACAGGAAGCGAGACCCACCCGGCGGCGTTCACAACGTCCCCTCCGAAACCGATTAGGGGGGTTGTCGATGGTTTTACCATGCTGGGATCCATGCTCATTTTCTCAAATGCGCATTTGAAGATAATATCAGCGGAACTACCACCGTCGACCAGGATTCGTACCATCTTGTAGTGATGGATGATCGCCATGATGACAAGGGCGTCTTCGTGGGGCACGTACACGTCCCGAAGGTCTGCCTCGCTAAATGAAATAACGTTATGTTCCTCTGCGTCCACCGTGTTGACCACGAAGACGTCTTCGCTCGCCTTCCTTTTGGCTTTATGCTCATATCTCTTCTTGGATGAGAGGGTCTCTCCCCCAAGGCCTAGTCCTCCATGGATGACATTAATTTCGCCATCAATCCTGTGCTCGTCGCCACCCCTCCCTGCATCTGACCTAGGAGGGGGGTGACTTCTGTTTCTTCTTCTTCTGTGACCCCTATGCTCTTCGCGGGGATCGCGCTCCTCTGCTTTGGGAGCTCGGGCGTCCCTTCGAACGTAACGTCCTAAGTACCCTCTGCTAATGAGGGCCTCAATTTCTTCCCGAAGTCAGAAACAATTCTCGGTGGAATGTCCCCGGTCCTTGTGGAACTCACAGTATTTGTCCATAGACCTCCCCATCGGTTTTCCGCTAAGTGGAGGAGGGGGAGGGAAAAAATCCCTCCCTGCATTTTCAGCAAGGACGATGGCCACCGAGACTGTGAGAGGCGTGTAGTTCTGCTGGCGATTTCCCTGGGATGGAAACGGTCTCCGATCTCCGGGAAACGGCCCCAGCCTCCCTTCTGCCTGCAGCCTTTTGGACCCATGGTGTTTGTTCGGCCCTTCTTCTGCCTTTCCTTTCTTCTTGTGACCACCTCCTTGGTCCTTCCTCGCTGCTTCCCGCTCATCCGCATTATGGAACCTCGTGCCTCTCTCTAGGGCAGCATCCAAGGTAGGGGCTGGGTTAGAACAGAGGTCATACATGAGGCGTCGATGTTTCAAGCCGTCGATGAATACGCTCATCGCGACCACGTCACTGAGTTCATCACACCCGATGATCTCTTTGTAAAACCTCTCCACATAATCCCCCAGTGACTTATCGGGCAATTGTTGGAGTGCAAGGATGTGAGCCATGGTTTTCGGTCTACGTCACGATCGCCCAAATCGTGACAGGAAGAGTAATTCTAGCTCGTGAAAATTAGAGATGGAAGCTGGTGCCAACGTTCGGAACCAAGCCCCGGCGGCCCCCGTGAGGGTGAGGGGGAATGCCTTACACCTCATGGCTATTGAGGCGGTGTGTAGATCCATATATGACCTGAAGATGGACAGGTGATCCGCCGGATCAGTGACACCGTCATAGAGGACTATTTGAGGATGGGTATACCGCGTGGGCAAGGGCTCTTCCAGAATTTCATTGATGAAAGGAGACCTCACCTCCGAGGGAAGCCTAGGCAGGCCCCTGGCTCCCCGGATCTGTTGTAGGGCCGCCTCCATGTCAGCTAAGCGCCTTTCCACCACCACCTCAGCTCTTAGCCGGGCCTGAGCTTGATTGAGAGCGGCCTAAGGCGGGAGCTGTCGCGGTGGGGAATGTGAATCGACTTCCCGATAGCGACAGGAGTGATGATCGGACCACACGGTAGCGCTATGGGCGGGGGGTGAGTCGGCTCAGTTGCCTCTCCTTCGGTGTGGCGGAGGTGGAGACGGAGATCCCGAGATCTCGTGGGGTGCCACCTCCACTGCTCTTTGATAAACGTTGCGGGCCCAAGGCGGCGGGTCGCGTCCGTCGGTATGGATGATATTTTCTTCACCCACGAACGCCCGACCTTCTCTGCTCGCAACTTGGACTGTAGGAAGATCCATTGGGGGGACCGGTGGCAAGCGGGCCAAGACGATCTGGAAGAAGGTTTGGAATTCACTGAGCTGATGCTCCAAAAGATCGACGCGGGCTGCCTCAGGGCCCCCCGAGGCCTGCCCAACACGCTGCTCTGGGGAGATAGGCCCCACTTGGGTGGCTTGCCGAGTAGCCAGACCCTCCAGCCCGGAAGGCGGGATGGCGGACAGGCGGATCCCCTCCGCAGGGGGCGCCGGAGGATCCGACCTGGGAGCTCTAGACATGTCCTGCACGGATATGGGAGGCGGATTGCCACTGGTGGTGGGCGTTTGATCAGCTTGGCGAATTTCCTTCCCAGACCTTGTGATCATCAAATCTTAATCTCGTGGGGAGCTGACGACCAAGGAAAGCTTTTAGTGCGTTCCCACAGACGGCGCCAAACTGTTGATGCCAAAAAGTGGTTGCTGGTTAACAGTATGGTCCGGGGGGATATCTGAGGTGGGGGGCGACCAATAAGGCTATAGCAAGTTGAGTTCAGGGGTAGTGATGGACTCCGAGCAGGGCTCCACTCTTCTACACACAGTACCTGCACAAAGACCCACTGGGGTGATTCCCAGTAAGTCCCTCTGGCGTGAGAATAAGTATTCCGAAGTGGAGGGCTGAAAATATAGATTGAATTCAGTAGTAGTCACGTACCGTTGGGCAGTGGATGCCCCGGTGTATTTATAGGCGCCAGCACTTGATTAGTGCCGCGAAATTAGGGGGGGAGCTCAGGTTAATTAACCTAATCTGCTGGACAACCATTGAGTAGACAGGTCAGCCCTTTAATCCTCTGGGCTGGCTTTTGAGCCCACAACTGGAGGCCCATGGGCCATGGCCTCAAACCGGCCTGGTGAACTCCCGAGTGCTGTGGTGGCGAGCAAAGGGTGCCACAGATTGTCAGTTCGGGAGGTCGGACCTCAGCTCGTCGGTCCTGGTTTCTTCACTGCGACGACCCTCAGTTCGGCTGGGGGATATCCCAGCTTCCTCAGTTCGGCTGGGGGGCTCCCCAGCTCGGTATTGAGGGGTTTTTTAGCCCTCGTTCCAGCCGTTCTTCTATAACTGGGTGAACTTTTGACCCCGTGATGTCCCTTATCAGATTTTCCTATATCAAAACTAAAATGTTATTCTGAAATATTGAGTGAATATTCACACAGAAGTTTCAATGACACTGTTCGTAAATAAGAATAAATAAGAATGATGTTTGTTGAAGATTTTTTTTTTAATAATTTCTTTGAGTATTATAAATTTAATTAGGGAAAATTACAAGTCAATCCCAATTTTAGCATGAAACTACCAATCAAACCCGCATGTTTGAAAATAAACTAAATAATCTCAATCTACAGATTTTTTAAATCATCTAATCCCAAATTGTAAAAAGCGCGAAAATTATATGATAAAATTACTCCTGTATGATTTTCTTTTTTATAATTTCTTTATTTGGAGGTTTCATACAAAGTCATTTTATTCAAATCAAAATAACTTTTATTATACATATTTTTTTTTACGATATAATTATACATTTAGATTTGTGTTAATAAGATCTTCAAAATGATATCACATTCAATATTTTTATTTATTTATTTCAGATTTGCGTTACATTCAACATGGATGTTACATGTAACATTATTATTACATGAATGTTACATGTAACATTACTATTTCACCATGTTACATGTAATATTCATACTCATTACGAAATCAGATTCAATACAGGCAATGTTACTTTCCACAGGCAATATGCTTTCCATTGACAAATTTGCCCTTGCATTATATGTGGATTTTTTTAATAGGGATTGAGAGTTTCCATATTCAACAAAATCATTTTATTAAAACGAAAATAACTATCATTGTACACATTTTTTTTATAATCTAATTATATATTCAGATTTGTTTAAACAAGATCTTCAAAACGATATCCAACTCACTATTTTTTTCATTAGTTTTAATTTTTACATTCATGTTACATGTAATATAATATTTTTTGAATTTTTAGTTCCTACGAATTATAAGATGTTACATGTAACATCCCATGTAATATAACATTGATGTTACATGAATATTAAATGTAACATGATGTACTTACTAACCTTTTGATTTTGGTTTTGGTTTGGTTTTGATTAATTTTACATGTAATATCCTCTGAATTATAGATATTACATTTCTCACGTGGAATGTAACATGAATGTGAAAACTAAAAACTAATGAAAATAATAGTGAATTTGATATCGTTTTGAAGATCTTGTTTAGATGAATCTGAATATATAATTATATTGTAAAAAAAAATGTGTACAACTATAGTTGTTTTCATTTTAATAAATGATTATCTATTACCTAAATTAGTTCCGCAAGATAGGGATGTATTATGTAGGCACAATAATTAGGGGTATTCTCGTCACAAAAATAGCAAAAGGACCGTTCGGTTCATGAAAAAGGGAGCGGGTGTAATTAGTAGTTTTCAATCATTTTTGGGATCTCCCGGTAAGCGCCCCTTTTAATTATTTGAGTCAAATATATTTTTTACAAATTTATCATTGTGGATTAAATAATAAATTTTCTTTCTCTGTTTTTTTTTCTTTTCATAATCATGATCCAATCAAAGCTCTCATGAATTGTGCTTAGTTATCCGATATACCAAAAATCGACAAGCTTCATGAACGGAGAACATCTTGGCAGAGTAAAAAAGAATCAAACAAGTACTTGTATGGAAAGCATATCCCGCCAAATGGCACAAAACCTGGACATACCCATGAGCTGGCATGGCAGCACTTAGGCCAGTCACGAAAGTAACGCCGGTGGTTTGAAGCGCAACGTACGTCAGGGCCATGGCGCTCCTCAAGTAGTAAACATACGACTCTCTGCCGAATATCGAACCCCAGAAGATGATGCATGCGGCGGTGATGGAACAGGTCATGGCGATGGTGACGGAGACTATTAACCACCGGAACGACGGGCTTTTCTAGAGGAGGGCGAACCCTTGTTGAGGGCCTACGTTGTTGTTGTAGCCACCGGGCATTGTGAATGCCGCTGCGAATGTTACGGTGGCGATAAGTGTTGCCACCATTAGAAGCATGTTGCCCATTTGTTTGTAATCTTGAGTTGTGGAAGACCGTGTTGCTTGATTATGATATGGAGGAATGTTTTCTCTAATGATCCATGCACTTCGGAAATTGATTTTTTTCGAATTAGCAGACATTTGTACCAAGATTCATGAAGAAGATAGATTTTAGAGAATGTTATGGGGAGTAAATAGTAGGAAGTGCAGGGTGGTATCTTTGCATCGATTGCACTGCGAGCTACGGGAAGCACCAAATTTTGGTATTTTGATTTCAGTTCAAAATTAACAATTTTCCTTTTCATGTTTTTCGTTTTGGGGTTATTGACACTTTATACCCTGGAAGAATGGCTAAAAACCTGAAATTTTACAATTGTCGCCCCTTAAAGTATGGCTAATGGACACTTTGTACCCTTAAAGAATGGCTAACAGTCACTTATTTTCGTAAATGAAATTGTTATCAAATTACTCTATTACCTTCTATTAAATAACTTTATTTTTCTTCTTTTTCGCTTATATTTATTTTTTGAAATTTTTACAAAGTCCTCCCAAACCCACCCCAACCCGAGCACCCTTCCAGTGCCGGCCATCCTTCTGTGTCGGCCAACCACCACTTATCGACCGTCTCCTTCCTCCTCCTCATCTTGTTTTTCTTCTTCTTCTTCTTCTTCTCTCTCTCTCTCTCTCTCTCTATATATATATATATATATATGTATATATATATATATATGTATATATATATATATATGTATATATATATATATGTATATATATATATATGTATGTATGTATGTATGTATGTATATTACTCGGACGATCTGGATTGCGCTCTCTCTCTCTCTCTTGTGCGCGCACGAGGAGACTACGGCGGATCTATTCAAATCCATCAACTTCGCGGCTAATTTAGCCCGCATGAGAGAAAGAGAGAGAGAGGAGTTGATGGTGGTGGGGTAGATTGGGGGCTGGGAGAGAGAAAGAGAGAGAGGCCATCGTTGTAGGCCGCGCCAGCAATGATAATGGTCGGAGAAGATGGTGTAGGGGAAGAAAGTGTAAAAATTTTTTTTTGAAGAAGTAGACTTAAACCATTCCGGCATCCTACCGCTTATGCTACGTTTGGTACGCTAGAATGAAATGGAATGGAATAAAATGAGTGTGGTATTGGAATAGAATGATCATTACCATTCCTATGTTTGATGACAAACGAGATTAAACATGGTATTAGAATGACCATTATCATTCTTACGTTTAGTTACAAAATACATTAAACATGGTATTGGAATGACCGATAAATAAAAATGAAATAATATTCTTAAATATAAGGAAATTTTAGAACAAAATTTTGGGAACAAAATTATTCTACTGATTTTATTCTAATCATTTTGTTAATAGACTTAAGATAGAAACATCAAACCCCACTTATGCCTCACTTGTTTAGTGTTTCTATTCTCATAAAATTGGGAATACAAATAAACATATGGAGAAAAAATTGTTTATTTTGAGTTTTATATCTATTTTTCAGGTTTTCTTAGAAAAATAACAGAAATCTGGGAACTAAAACTGAAATTTGGGAACAAAATAAAAACAGAAATCTGGGAATAAAAACTGAAATATGAGAACAAAATGTCAAAAACAGAAATATGTTCTCAGATTTATGTTTTTGTTTCCAGATTTCTATTTTTGTTTTTGTTTTCAGATTTTGTTCCCATATTTCTGTTTCCGTTCCATGTTTTCTAGGAACAGAAATATGAAAGCAATACCACTATATTTTTGTTTATATTTTTAGAATTTTATTTTCTATTGTGAAAAATATGGAAACAGAAGTATATGTTATTTTTCATACCTAATATCTCATTTCATTTGAGATTAGGTAATCTTAGAATTACCTAAGACTTCATTTCATTTGGGATTAATTAATCCCATGAGTTGTGAGATTAATTATTACTTGGGAATGAGAATGAAAACCGATCCCACCAACCAAACGTAGGAATTGAATGGTAATTCCTAACTTCATTCCAATCCCAAGATGAATCTCATGTATCAAACATGACCTTAGTGTCAAGATATTAGGGATATTTTCTTCTCATTCAACGAGCATCTTGGAAGAAACTTATAATGTCTTAGCTGGTCATGTTTATTTTGATTCAGGATATTTTGAACAAAGCAGAGGTTTAAATGAACTTGTCCTTCCTGAATCTCATTGAATTGATCCCCAAAAATTTTGATCTCGAAAAAATATGAAAATAGAGGATAAACTTCATCGTCAAGAAGGAAACAACTCAGATCACCAGCTAAAATCCCTAAGGTGGCGTTTGGTAATCATTCCCATCCCAAAAATTCTCATTCCATTCCCAAATTTTTGGGATTTTTATCTGAGAATAGCATTTGGTAATTTTTGTTCTCGTTCCCATTTGAGAATTCATCCCATTTTTTTCTTTAGGATTGAGAAAAAAAAAAAAAAAAAAAAAAAAAACGATTCTAATCCTTCCCATTCCATTCCCATTTCTTCATCACCTTCGTTCTGCTCCTTCTCGCCATCACTTTCATCATCTTCGTTCAGCTCCATCGTCGCCATCACCTTCGTTCTGCTCCATCGTCTTCGCCATCGTCTTCGTCACCTTCGTCGAAATCAATAGGGTTTCGATTGATTTTTCGAAATCGATTTCGATTTCGAAATCAAAACTCGAAATCGAAACTGGAAATGGGGTTTGAAATTGAACTCGAGTTTTGATTTCGAAACTCAAAATCGAAAATGGAAATGGAGTTCGTAACTGGAAATGGAAATGAAACTAGAAATTGAAATCGAAACTCGAAATGAAACTGAAAATGGAGTTCAAATCTCTCACTTATACTATTTTCTAGTTCTTCCTTTTTCTTTCCTTCTTGTATTTTTTTTTTTTTTTTTTTTTGTGAAAAAATCAACTTTCTTGGATTTGTTCTTGAATTTGTGGTTTAGGGTTCATTCTTGATTTATTGGATAAAATCGTTACCAAACGCGATTCTGTTCTTGGATCCAAAAATAAATAAATTGTCCTTACCAAACGCCCTTCTATTCCAAGAAGAAAATAAAATTTTCATCTTATCCTATCTCATCCCCATCCCACTGCATGGAATGGGCACAAAATGATTACCAAACGGACCCTAAATTTTAGAGCTTTTTTCATTATTTATTATGTTTTTACACCACTAAATTTAAAAAGCATATAGTACCTTTGAAAACAAG
Organism: Eucommia ulmoides; assembly: GCA_016647705.1. NCBI lineage: Eukaryota > Viridiplantae > Streptophyta > Magnoliopsida > Garryales > Eucommiaceae > Eucommia > Eucommia ulmoides. The sequence goes on along the minus strand of CM028326.1, from coordinate 1,513,664 downwards.
AATCTCTAATCTATTAATAATTTTTTTTTTTAAATGTCTTTTAACGGAGAGTTGAAATTGATTTAGAATGAATCTATAGGAGACGAAATATTTGAAGAAAAAATTCTCATCGAAATTTTTTACTCTCCCAATTATAAAATAGTTGAAATTAATTATATTTCGTATCCGTACTTTATTAGTAAATTATATATTATATATTATTTATTTTTATAATTTATAAATCAATACAATGTCTTTAAACAGAGAGAATCCAAGAGGTATTAATCTGATTGACAAAGAGAGGTAAATGTCTCATTTCTTTGTCAATCAGGATTCGACTTTTCTAAAAAAGATTTTAAGAATTAAATCTTAAATTTAATCATGAATGCATAAAGCAGAGATATAAGGGAGTATGCCCTTAAAATTACTAGGAGAGATGATTAATCGAGGTGCACATAAGTTAGTCTAGACACATCTTACCGTAAAAAAAAAATAACAACAAAAAATAATATTAAAGATAAAATTAAAAACACCAATGATTTTTCACTTTGCACAACCAACCATTCTCTTTGAGCACCAATTTTCCTCTTTGATATTTTTCATGTTAATATTAACAAGCACCCTCTTTGAGGTTCCACAAATAACAAAAAGACCCCCAACTTCTTGGTTACACAAATAATACACCCCCAAGCAAGGATGAAAAAATAAATGGGAAGCCCATCTCTCTATTAATACAAAACAATGCTATGATGCATTATGGAGAACCTTATTAAAAAAAAAAAAAAAAAATTCTTTCCCTGCCCTCTAAATTCTACTTCATCTAATGTTCATAGTTTTATTTTACCGTCACTTTTGTTCTTCTCACTTCAAGAAAAAAGGTTTTTTTTTTATCACAGTTAAAAAACGTGATAAAAATTTTTTTATCATAGTTTTTGGTTCAAAAACAAACCGTGATAATATGCAGTGTGATTAAAAATATGTTTTCTATCAAAGTTATAAACTGAGATGGTAAACCTTTTATTATAGTTAAAAATCGAGATTGGAGATTTTTTATATCTCGTTTTTTAAATGTGATTAAATGATCATATATATGTGATAAAATTTAAACAAAATGTGATTATTAGAACTATTTATCTCAGTTCACCCTATTTTCTATCACATTTAAAAACTGTGATAGTTTCTCATATCTCTATTTAAAAAAAAAAAATTTACAAATTAGAGCACTATTATATAAAACAAATACTATAAAAAAATTAGCTAAAAAATGAATTTCATATTTCAAAAACAACTAAAATATTGATGACGTAAGAACTTCACATAAGATAAAAAACACAAGTAACATTGTTTTTCAATACAATAATCATAAACTTGAATTTTCTATCATGTACAAATGTCTAAAATTCAATAAAAAATGAATTTTATATTTCTAACACAGTTAAAATATTGACACAAGAATTCTAAATAAACACGAAAAACAAAGTCGGATACTGATGGTGCGACCTGTAAGAGCCCCTATCATCAACTTCTTCACAACTTTATGAGATTCTGAAACGATAAACAAAGAAAAATAACTAGAACATAACTGAATTTCACAAAAACATAAAAACATAGGGGTTGGACCATCTTCATCCACTGCACCTTCATACAAAAAAATGAAAGACCAAACTTCAACAACTCAATCAGGAAAAAAAAAAAAAAAAAAAAATCACCTTGAGCTCTTTAATCTTTTCCTGGAGATTTAAGTTTGACTCCTTGAGTTTCTGGGCTTTGCCACGTAGCTGAGTGACCATTAGAATAACATCAACCAAGATAGCAGCATTGTCGTTTTTTAGAGGCCTACCAGGCTCAAGCAGAGAACCCAGAGATACACCTTCTCCAAGAGAAGCAACCTATAAGTTAATTATTCAAATAGTAAAAATAAATAAAAGTGCAATAATGGGAAATGGTGGCTACTGAATTCTACAATTTCTGTCACATTAATGTGCAAATTTATTCAAGACTCAAGTTATACCCCCCACAACCCATATACTCATTCAGAGTGGCTAGTGACGTACAAGGAGTTTACCTGCTTCTCTAACTCCCTAGCCCTAGCCTCTGCTTTTTCTCGTTTTTCTTCTGCACGACGAAGCTATAGAGAAATCAGTCATAATGATTATATAGAATAAGGAACATCAATATGCTATATCAAATATGAAGCTCCAGTTTTAGCTATTGGTATTCTTGTAACATATCAAGCTGTAGTTTTAGCATAAGTCAACTAAATCAAATACCAAATGAGCATTGACCATCTATATATAGTGAAGCAATAAAGTTCAACAATACATCCTATATAGCAAGCACAATAAAGTGGGGGGGGGGGGGGGGGGGGGGGGGAGCGCCACAGCTAACCAAAAAATTGTGATAAATAAAAGCTCTAGCCTCCCAAGAAAAAACTTCCATAGACAACCCTTCTTTCGAAGCTCATCATCATTTTCCTTGCACAAGAAAACCTATAATATATACAATCTCAACCAAAAATAGAACACATGCAATTAAATCAATTAAAGACGGTTCAAGAAATTAAACCAATTAAACCAAGAAATTGTGATCAAAAGGACTTGTGCTAACGTTCAATGGTTCAATTTGAACCAATTAACGACTACGAGAAAGATAATAAGAACTGATTGATAGCTCATAACATCAAAAATAAAACAGAAATATGGAAATATAAATTGGGAACAAAATAAAAGTAGGGAATATAACAGAACTGAATGCATGTCCATAGCAGTAGAATTTTAGAACATAAAATCAGAGTTACCAAATCCACAGATCAGACAAGTTATCCACAGATCAGACATGAGATTGCAGATCGGCTGCTAGGGCTGAACCTGAAGAGAATCACATTGAAACGCCACAATTTGAAAGCAATTGAAATGAAAAATCAACAAAAGAGTGTATAAATTTTGATTCACAATTCGAGAGATGTTACCTATTTCCACAAACATAGAAGAAAATTGAGAGAAGATGTTACCTATGAATCATCATCGCCAATGACTCAACACCGTTGAAGCCAACAATACACCGACGAACAACACTACCGAAGTGAACAACACAACGAATTTCAATGGCCCAGATCTGCTCAAACAATACATTGCCAAACACCACTACCATGGCTTAGATTTGCTCAAAGGAATAGGAATCGCCATCGTCAGCCACTCAACACCATCAAACCAAACAATACACCGCCAAACAACACCACCATGACTCAGATCTGCTCAAGGAAGCATAAATCATCATCGCGATGGCTGGAGAAGAGAGAACGAAGTAAAGGTTCAAGACGAGAATGAGAGATCTTAGAGATTTCGAAATCGAGAGAAATCTCGGTGATGGCAATGGTGTGATGCCGATTTTGATTTCGAGATCGATGGCGATTTCGATGGAGATTTCGGGATCGAGAGAGAGGCTTTGATCAATCGCGCGCGCGCATGCGCGAGAGAGAGAGAGAGAGGGAGAGAGGGAGAGAGAGAGCGGGTGCTAGGGTAGAAAAGGAAGAGATGTCAAATTTAAGAGGGAAGGAAAAGGAAGAAGGAGTTTTTATTATCTCGGTTCAAAATCAAAACTGTGATATAAGTCACTTACATACTATCACGGTTAATTAAAATTATGAGATAAATTTTTTTTTCTATCACATAATTTTTTTTAACCGAGATAAAATATCATGTATAGTGTTATAATCATTGTTTTTTCAAAAACCGAGATAAATTATATTTATTAAGCGTGATAGAAAGGTTGTTTTCTAGTAGTGTCTTCTTCTTCTTCCCTCCCTTGGATCCCAAGTAAGTTGCTTGACAAGCTTTAATAACACGTCGAACATGAGGATCATCTTTCGATATTTTATTTAACATTTTATTCGCCGATTTATTGTCTCCAGAAACCAAGAGAGCCTGATACATCCTGTAAAAACGGTCGGAAAACAATAACATTTATAAACAAACTCGAGAATATGATACATTTATTTGCTGGTTTTAGATTACGGGTTTTAAGAATATAATATCTTAGGAAACTTAGAACATTGTAAAGAAGACCGGCTGTTTGACATTCTTTCCATATCAGAAAAGAGGTTTGTAAAGATTTGGCGTTAACACAAGCAGAGAGGAGAAAATCGAGACATTTTCGTGAAGGGCGAAGCTGTAATTCTTCCTTGACTGCTTGAAGCAAATCCATACCGAACTGCAAATGTGTGGCGTCTTCTTCCGCAATTTTGCAAAAAACCTAGTTCATGAATTCAATAAAAACATATTTTACAAGAATTTTTCATTCATCAAAAAAAAAAAAAAAGAGGCAACGTTCATCTACATGAACAAACCTCATAAAAAAGGACTTCTGTAACAATTTTGTCATTGCCGAACTTGTCCTTGAGTTGCTTGAGCAAATCAATGGTAGTACTGAAAAAAATTGAAGAAAGAAGAATAAAGCATTGATGTCAGCAAAATGAATAACGTTAAAATCTTCAAAAGAAGTCAAGAATAGTTAAGTTTATCCCACATCGGATGTGGAAGAAGATGGTGGTCAAGTTATAAGTATGAGGGATAGTCTTACCTTATGAGCTAATTTTTAAGATTGAGAGAAACCCAAGATCACCCTACATTAGTATCAAAGCCCAAGTTACAATAGCCACAACAAGTCTGTCCCAATAGCTACAACAAGAGAGACTAATCAAGGGTTAACCGACCGAAGACCTGATGTGTGACGGAAAATATTGTTGGGTTTATCGCACATTGAATGTGGAAGGGACTGGTGGTTAGGTTATAAGTGTGAGGAAAAACCTCACCTCATGAGCCAAATTTTGGGGTTGAGAGAGGCACAAGACCACTCTACAGGAACATAATCAGAAAGTTGTTATTTTTTAAGGACAATTTTTCCACACGAAAAAAGGGACCTTAAGAACTTGTGCCTGACACAGTATAGTATAATTCTTGTACAGCCGTCAACCCAGCAATCTGGATCTCTTAATTCCTCGAGTAGCTTAAGCAATCTTCCCAAGTCTCCTTCAGATTGAAGATGCTCCTGGATAATGGTTTAAAAATCCTTAAATTTTATGCGGATTGAAAATAAATTGGAAGGTTAAAAGCACAAAAAAATATTTTCTTAAAAAACAAAAAACTTACAATAAGACATAAAATGGTCTTGGGCTCAGTGTCTCTGATTTCTTCGTATATGTCCATGGCATCCGATATTTGCCCATGAGTTGCAAGAGCCGAGACAAGCACATACCTTACTTCATTTAAGCTCTTGGTTGGCACTCCTTTAACCAAAACTACCTGAACATGACTCCAACCCATTTCTTTTCTGTGCTTAAGCTACAATTTTAATCTCGTGGCCCTTGATTTTGAAGGTTCGCCAAATCTGTTAAAAAAAGTCTTTGCATTTTGCACTTAACTACAAGCTTCGTTTGTCCTTCGTTTTTTTTAACAGATTTGGCCGTCCCGGCCAAATCATCAGGCTTCAAGATTCTTTCCTTTTTTTTAATTTTTTTTTTCTTTCTATGTTTTTTAGCTATTTAAATTTTCAGGTCTATTTTTTTCCTACGTTGCAATGAAATTTTATATTTTTTGATGTTTCCAATTATATAATTTTGATACTTACTGTTAATTTTTTATTTAATGGATTGGTGTTGGTGGAGTTGGGGTTGGTGATAGCGAATTTTTTTTGGTGGTGACGATGATAGTAATAACAAATATTTGTTGCAGTGATAGATAATATTTGTTGTAGTGTTGGTGGTAATATGAATATTTGATGTGATGGTGATGGTAGAGCTAGTGAATATTTGTTGTGACGTTGACAATGATGATGAGTATTTGTTGTGGTGGTAGCGGTGACAGTGAATATTGATTGTGGGAGTACGTGGTGACAACGATTATTTGATGTGGTTGTGATGGTAGTAAATGTCTGACGTGGTGATAGCGGTGGTGTTAATAAATGTTTGTTATAGTGGTGGCGATGATAGTAATAAATGTTTGTTGTGGCCGTGACAACGGTGATAATAAATGTTTGTTGTGGTAGTGACAGTGGTTAACGAATATTTGCCGTAGTAGTGGCAACGATGATAGCAATTATTTATTATAGTGTTGGAGGTGATATAAATATTTGTTGGGATTGTGACAAGATATTGAATATTTTTTATGGTGATTAATTTTTATTTTTAAAAAAATTAAAAATAATATATTTTTAAAATTTAAATTGACAGAGATAAAATTATGAATTCTGAGGAAAAAAATCAATTTTTTTTTGAGGTTTTTATTTCATAAACCTTATTTAAGTGTTTATCTAGAAAAATAAAATCATTTTAAACAGTTTTGTTGTAATGTAGTTCTTTTTATGAAATATTGTTAGTGTATAGTCATTTGACCGTTGACCAATTTAATGAAGCACATTTATACCCCTTATATATAATTTGGAGTAAACATGAGAAACCCTAATCCAAGCCGTCTCTCTCTCTCTCTCTCTCTCAGTGGCGAAGGAACAACTCGGTGGTCATCGTTGCCGTTGACCTACCCCCCTCTCTCTCTCCATTTGTAAACCTGGATCATGGAGACAAACGGTGTCACGGTGGTCAGTGGCAAAGGAACAATTCGGCGGTCGTCTGTTCTAGATTTTTTTTTTTTTTTTTTCAGAATTACCACTACTCTCTTTCTCTCTGTTCGTCGTTCCTCAGCTGCAAGCCCACCATCGTGCACAACGGCCTTCATCTTCGTTGCGTTTTTAGCTGGTGGGCAGGGCCTAAACTTGAAAATTCAGGCCCGACCAATTTTAGGGTAGGGCTTGGGCTTGACCAATTTTTTTTAGGGCTGGGCCAGCCCGACCCGGTCATTTTTTTAATTTTACAAATTATTATATTATATATGATGTCAATGATTCATTGAGTGGATTTAGCCTGTATATTAAGATATATATTACAGGATTTTTTTTATTGTTTAGGCATTTTTTAGCACTCTATCTCCTCATTTAACTTGTTTTTGAAAATTGTTATTTTTTAAACCCTTTTGAAAATATTGTTAGAGAAAAGTCATTTTCAAAATAAAAAATAAAAAAAGAATGGACAACTATACCCCTTATATCTATACATGAAACCATAACTTTCTAAATTACCTTTCATTCCCAGGGATCAGCCGCCTCTCCCAATCTCCCTCTCGAGTATCGATTCCACAGCCGATTGCCGCCCAACCACCATCGCCGAATGATTGTCGCCCAACCACCGCCGTGCCTGCACACGAAGAAACCACCGCCGAAGTCAAGGATATTCTTTATCTGGAAGTCAAGGAAGTTAGGGATGGGGAGAGGAAAGATTGTGATAAAGAGGATCGACAATTCAACGAGTAGGCAGGTGACGTTCTCGAAGAGGAGAAACGGATTGCTGAAGAAGGCGAAGGAGCTGGCGATCCTGTGCGATGTGGAAGTCGGAGTCATGATCTTTTCCAGCACGGGTAAGCTCTACGATTACGCTAGCACTAGGTGCACATGATCTCCTCTTCTTAGTTAATTAATTTGCATATTTTGAGATTTTCGTTTCATTTTTTAATTGAATTCAATTACATTCGAGTTTAGATCTATATATCTATATACTGAATTTTATGAATCATTTTATGCCTTCTGATTTGCCTGAGAAACTTGACATTCTGTCGTTTAGAGTTGCCTGCACATGAAGAAACCACCGCCGAATGATTTCTTCGCTGCCTTCTTCGTCTTCTTTGCTATCATCAACTCCCTCTATGATGATGACGACGACGATGACAACGCCAGTCTCTCTCTCTCTCTCTCTCTCTCTCTCCTTAGATCTGGTTGATTGATGGGAGACGATGGTAGTGGTTGCGGTGGATCTGGACGAAAGCAGCGATGGCGGCATCAAACGTGGCTGAAAACAAAAATGATCAGCGACAAACTGGATTTGGACAAGAGCATCACCACGAGTTTGGAGTTCGTCTCGCAAACTCAGATTTGAAGTTTTTGATCTGATTTTTCAGATCTGAGATAATCGTCACCATGGTGAATGTTCGCAACGAACCTCTTGTTTGATCAGTTTGTGTTTGTGAATGTTTGATTCATGATTGTTTTTTTGTGAATATTCATGTGATTGGGTTTTTTTTTTTTTGTTGTTGAATGTCCATTTTTTGGTTAGAATTTTTTTTTTTTTGGTTGTTGAATATTCATTGCTTGTAAATATTCATGTGATTAGGCTTTGTTTTTTTGTTTGATCTGTTTGTATTTGTTAATGTTTTTTTTTTTTTTTTAATATTCATATCAGTATATTTTAATGAATGTTCATATCGTTGCATTTTAGTGTTTTAGTGAATATATATATTCGATGTGTTTTGGTAAAAGTATGAATATTCACAAAAATACAATTAATATAAATATGTATTAAATATTTAAAAAGTAATAAAAATAAAATATGAATGTTCATGTTTTTAGTATATTAGTTTTAGACCAGCACAACGTGCGGGTTTAAAAAATTAAATTAAATTTATATTAATAGATATTTAACATTTGACTATTATATACGAAACATTTAGTATTGTTTCTTTTAATTTAATGTTGAATAATATTTTTTTAAAATAAAAAATTAATACATTTAAAAAAATATCATTTTTGATCACTCTAATTTATTTCTACACTTCAAAATAATAAGCAAAAAAAAGCAACATAAATTTAAGTATTAAATTCTAAGAAGAGATATATAATTTTTAAAATTGTTAATGTGTGTTTGAATAGAAACTTTAGTTATTTATTTATTTATAGTTCTTTTAATTTTGCTTTTGAGGCTAACTTTTAAACAAAATAATAGCTCTCACTTTGTATTGTTTAGTAGTTATTATTATTAGAAATTTTAATAGTGATTATCAATAAAAATCACAACAAAAGAGAAAAAAAATATTATTTTGGCCAATTTAATATGTCATATTTATTAAAAAAAAAATAGACATTTATTTTGAATTGGAAGAAAATCATTGAACTATTTAGGTAATTAATTAAAATGAAAAAAATTAATTTAAGTATGCAAGATTCAAGTAATTTACATTAAAATGTTATTAAAATTACACTATTTTTAAAAACAAAAAATATGAAAAGTCATAATATTATTTTGGGGAGTTAATATCATGAGTTAAACAAATTTTGACCATTTATTCATCCAAATGAATAGAAATTGAGAGATGAGCAATATTTGAATATGAGGACATGTCTTCCGCTTTTATATATAATATATAGATTTTATATAACGATATTTGTGTAGTGGCATGATTTGTAAATAAAGTAGACATAAAGGGCAATTTCCAGAGACTAAACTTTAAGAAGGTTATGAGGACTAAAAACTTAATGTAGGCATTTTGATGACTAAATAATAAAATTCCCTATATTATATATATACATCATGCTAATGATTCACTCAACTCCATCGGATATATATTAATTATAATAATAAGATCACTTTCCCTAATTTTATTTCATTTCTCTCGACCTATATTTCTCTAACTCTCTTCATTCTCGAAAGTGAATGCTACATCCCTCCATGGCCCCTGCCTCTGCGTGCCCAAGCGTTGCATCGTCGCCACCATCGGTCATTGTATATTTGATTCTCGACCGCCGTCGATCGTTGCTCTATCTCTCAAGACCCAATTCATAATGTGCTATACTGCTATATATAGATAAGGGTTTGTTTAACCCTTATTGTTCAATCCACAGCTTCCCTACCTCTCAAAACGGCGATGTGCTCCCTCCCTCTTTGCTTCTGTCTGCCCTAGTCTCGCCGCCGCTCAGTCTTCGTCGTCGTTGTCACAGCCACTCGCTCAGTGGTTCATCGTCGGGATCTTGTGTCATCTTTGATCGCCTCCGCAAGGGAGTTTAGGGTAATAGACTAGTTTGATTTTTGTTCATGCTTCACTGAAATTACTTTGGTGATTGTTGTTCATGCTTTGGTTATTTAGTGTTTTGTTCATGCTTCGGTACCAGTCCTAGATCTGTAGATCTATTTTAATAAACGTATTTTGTATTAGAGTATTCCATATATACAAAAAGAATGTTTCAATTTGTATATTTGGAATTATATTATTACCTTAATTATTGTAGTATTTATGTTATTTCCGTATCTATATTTCATTTGCTTTTGTAATAAATCTCTCACCTTGTATAAGTAGTGAAGATTTGAATCAATAATAATACAATAAGTCATTACCATTTCTTTACATGGTATTAGAGCATTAGATCTAAAACCCTAGCCGCCTATAGAGAGATAAAATTTACAGCCGCTGCCGGCCTTCATGGCCTCCGGCCACGAACTCCGACCGCAGCTGCCATGAACAAGTTCTCTTACACAATTTTCAATTTTTTTTTTTTTTTCAACTCTCTCTTCTTCGTAGTTGTTTTTTTTTTTCTTCCGCAAACCTGTGTCCATAGCGTCTGCTTCATTTTGAAGCTGTGTTCTCTCTCTACCTCCTCCAATCTCGATCTCTCTCTTTCTGCAGATGCAATGGCGACTACCCAACCCCTTCCTCTGCTAGTGCTTCTCCACCGTCTCCTACTATCCCGCCGATCAAAATCCCAACCCCAACCCTCACTCGTTTGTTCTGCAACTTTCGGCCCCATTGCAATATTCCTCTCTCCCCCATGTTTTCTCTCTATCCTCTCGCAATCCATTACATGGGTAGCCCACAGACCCCTACTCCTTCCCTCTAAACCCACTCTCTTGGTCTCTCTCTCTAAAGAGACCAAAAAAAAAAATCCTAAATTAATAACCCAATTTTTTAATTAAAAAACGTTGTTTCTGTTGGTTTACAGAGAGAGATTCGTGAGAGAGAGAGAGAGACCACTCAGAGAGAGGGGGAGAGAGATCCGTCACACACACAACTGCAAATAGGGGGATCTTGCAGAAGCCACTCCACTGCCTTGCTCGGATGCTCCATTCCAACCTGATCTTGCAGATCGTAGAAGTGGATCGGAGTTGAGCGAACCACCAGTCCACCGAATTGAGAAATTGGAGGGCGATTTTGTCGGAGGCCGAGAAATCAGAGGGCGAATTTGTCGAAAGCTGAAAGCGTTGATGGCGGAACGCTGAAGGGGCGAGCGATGGCGACGGTTATGGTGGCGTGGCGACGGAGGCTCAAAAATGGCGATTGAGCGGAGGCTGAGAAACGGCCATGGGGAGAGGGAGACAGCAGTGACGAACGAGAGAGTGAGAACCAAATGGAAAAAAGAAAAAAATACAATTTGGCCCTTAAATTCAGAATAAGTTACAAATAAATCCTATTAAATTAGTTTGAATAAAATGACGAAATTATCCTTATTTTTTAACATGAAATGACAAAAATACCCTTACTTACACGTTGAGTGTTAATGTTGACCTAACAGAAGAGTCAATTGGAATGAAAATGAAATATTAAGGACTCAATGTGTCGACTTTCAAATATCAAGGACCAATTGAGCACCAGAGCTATTTGTTAGGGACAAAAAATATCATTTTTCCTTTTTTTTTTTTAAGATTTGAAATCGGTCTAATCGCCATCGTTCTCTTTCTCTTTCTCTGTTCACTGTTCCACATAAACAACAGCCATCACCGCTATCGTGAACAGTGGCCATCGCAGTTTGTCTTGTTCACCGTGCTCGTGTTCATCACCGCCTTCGTTCTCTCTCTCTCTCTCTCAGATCTAGAAAATTCTAAATCTAGAATTTTCAAATCTGTGAATGTTCGTGCTAATTTTTATTGATTTTTTGTGAATGTTCATAGCGATCTGTGTTTTGGTGAATGTTCACACAGATTTGTTATCGCTGGTCTTAAGATTTTTCATGTTTTTTATTATTCTGAAATATTAAGTGAACATTCATACAGAAATATACATTCATAACATGATTTTTTCAATGTCTTTGATTTATTCTCAAATATTAAGTGAATATTCACACAAATATGTGAATTATTGAAGAATGACATATTGAGTGAAATATTTGAGTGAACATGGAATTGAATGAATTGAAATATTGTTCTGAACGTTTACACAAAAGTATGAACTATTGTTGAGTGAAATATTGAGTGACGAATTATTCTAAAATTTTTGAGTGAAGATTGAATAAACATGAAATTGAGTGAACTGAATATTTGTTCTAAAATATTGAGTAAGAATGTGTGAACTATTGAGTGAGCGTTGAGTGAACTATTGTTCCAATTTTATTTTATTTTTAGCGAAAACTGAATGAACATAGAATTAAGTGAACTAAAATAATGTTCTGAATTATTGAGTGGACATTCACACAGAAATTCTAATGACACAATTATAAATTAAAATAAAAAGGGAGGTCGTTTGTTGGAGAATTTTTTCTATAGTTTCTTTAACTACTTTAAACTTAATTATTTGAGTAAAATCTTTTTTACAATTTTGTAATTTGGAGGACTAAACAATAAATTTTTTTATTTTATTTTTTTAATCATGATCCAATCAAGGCTCTCATGAATTGCGCTTAGTCATCTGATATACCAAAAACCGACAAGCTTCATGAACGGAGAACATCTTGGCAAACTGAAAAAGAACCAAACAAGTAGGTACATGGAACACAGATCCCACCAAACGGTTCAAAACCAGGACATACCCATCATTTGGCATGGCCGCTCTTAGGCCCGTCACGAAAGCAATGCAGGTGGTTTGAAGCGCAATGTACGTCAAGGCCATGGCGCTCCCGAAGTAGTAAACATATAACTCTCCGCCGAATATCGAACCCCAGAAGGTGATGAATATGGCAGTGATCGAACAGGTCATGGCAATGGTGTCAGAGACTATGAACCACTGAAACGACAGGCTTCTTTGGAGGAGGGCGAACCCTTGTTGGGGGCCTACGTTGTTGTTGTAGCCACCAGGCATTGTGAATGCCGCCGCGAACGTTACGGTGGTGATAAGTGTTGCCACCATTAGAAGCATGTTACCCATTTGTCTATAATCTTGAGTTGTGGAAGATAGTGTTGCTTTATTTGGATACGGAGATACGTTCTCTCTGATGATCCATGCACGTCGGAAACTGATTTGCTTCCAATTAGTAGACATCTGTATCAAAATTCATGAAGAAGATAGATATTAGAGAATATCATGGGTAGTAAATAATAGGAAGTGCAGGGTGGTTTTAGATCTCTCTCAGTCCCAAAAGCTAGTTCATGAGTCCATTCCACATCTAATGTGGATAAACCTAATAATCTCTTACTTACACATCGAGCCTTTGGTCGGCTAACACTTGACCAATCTTTTTTTTTTTTTGCACCTATTGGATCAAAGAAGTTGTATTATTTGTAGGGTGGTCTTGCGATCTCTCTCTCAATCTTATGAGCTAACTTTGGATTTGAAAGAGGCCCCCAACAACATCCTACCGAAACTTCCAAAAACTATGATCATTATTTCACTTTGGTCCATATAGTTTTAATTTGAACATAATCCACTTAAATCAATAGTTTCATTACAATTTTGGATGGCAAGCCAAATCAATTTCTCAATATTTGTACTTGAAGGATAACGCTGGCAAGGAGAGACTAATGCTCATAAAACACTCAAAAAAGGGTCATTTTGGTCCAAAATTAAAATTAGAATGATGATAATGACTTGGACCAAAGTGAGATGATTAGAAAACTTTTATGGTGTTATATTTTCGAATTAAAACTATGGGAACCAAAATTTTGGTCAAACTTCAGGGTACAAAGTGTCAAAATACCTTCATTAGTTACCTTTGGGAATGTCAAATATTGCTCCCGGATTGAATCATCAATGTTAAACGCCGTTTGTCCGCACTTGTTGACGGCCCTCTGATCGACTCTACCATCCCAAATCAAGTACTTCGTGATCCAATTTCTTCTCCCCATGACCGCCAAATGCAAAGGAGTGTTCCCATCGCCATCTCCTTGGTTTATCATCCCAACCAGCTCCGCAGTATCGAGAACATACCTCACAACACTCGTTTCGCCATTCACAATCGCGGCGTGAAGAAAATTGCGTCCCCTAAGATCAAGCAACTCGCCGGAATCGGGGCAGAGTTCGATGATTTCCGCTATCAATTTCGTGTGGCCTTTGCCGGCGGCGAGATGCAGCGGCGAATGTCCGTCTAAATCTAGTATGTACGCGGTGGCAAGATCGATTTTGAGTAGCCATAGGGTCGTTCTGTGGTCGCCGGCGGCCGCTGCATAGTGGAGTGGGGTTCTGCCGCGGTGGTCTGTTTCTTTGATTAGCTGTGGTTTTACTCTCACTAGTGTTGCCATGATATCTGGAATTTAAGGGGGGTAAAATTACAGATTAGCACCAGAAATAGGCGAAAAATGCATTAACTTCGTAATTACACTTTATATCCCTAAGCACTACTTTATTTTCACTTCGGTCCTTAACCTTTTAGTTTTTTCATCTACTATCACATATGTTCATATAGTCTATATTCTGTATTTTATGAAGAAAAAACAAATATAATATACAGATTATAGATTACTAATGTTGCCTAAAGGCATTAGTACAACTTAACCCTAATTCTATATGATGATAAGTTCAGTTTGATTTAACGATGTAAAATATAAATTTATTTATCTTTTAATCCGACAGTCCTCTTTATAAGTGTCATAATTTATTAAATGAAGTAAAATTCAGTCTCGTTTTCACCATTGTAGTCACTCTTACTTGAATTCCAATAAGGTTGTAGAATTTCACAATGTTACATTCCTCAAATTAAAGGCATTTAAAACTGAATAAATTAAGTACTTACCAAATTAAATTATTTGATAATAAAATAAAACAATTATTTAAAATATAAGCATCACTTAAACATTGTTCAAAATTTTAAGTGACGTTTGACTCACTTAATTTTGTAACACTTCTCGCTTAATATCATGAAATAGTTAATTATCATAACCAATATTTTACACCAATACTAAAGTCTTACATAAAAAAAAATTATATAAAAAAATTAGGAAAATTCCTCCAAAGGTCCCATAAGTGAAAAATACCATTTATGGGAGGACTATCCAAGAGTTTTTTTTTTTTTTTTTTTGTCTTGGGGTGGTCCTTAGAAAGTGGTGGTTTTCACTTGTGGGACCTCTCAATAAGAACCTCCAAAAATTATAGATAAAGAAAATACTAAATTGCAAAAAAAAAAAAAATGGAGAGAAAAAGTTATAGAGAGAATATTTAAGAAAAATAAAATTGTAAAAATTATTTTAGGAACAAAAAATTGTACAACAATAAATTTTTTGAAGTTAAAAAAATTTAAAAAAAAAATGAATACTTAATATATTTAGCACTTAATAAGTTCAACCCTTTTATTTTTAACACTTAAAATTTAAATGTTACCAAACAAGTCCTTCGGAAAATCATTTTTCTAAGAGAGATAAAATTGAAAAAAAAAAAAAACACTACTCTACTAAGAGTGAGGCCAAAAGCCTCATTTTTTTTTGTGAGCTATTCAAACTTTATGTACACTTGTGTTGAATATTGAAGTAGGTTGTGTGACCCGTGGAGCATCCACATGGGTGACAAATTCTACGAATAACCATCATCTGAATGGGTATCTATGAGTGTTGATGTCTCTATGAGATTTACTCTCATTGAATTGCAAAAAATTTAAATGGTCTTGATTTCTAAGTGCATGGACATTATAAAATCAACTTTTGGTAGTTTCTTTTACCCATGAGATGAGAAACAAAAGATACCCCTCGGTGTAATACTTCCGCGTTAGTTTACAAATTATCTACGTTTAAACACTAGTACGAGGAAAAAGAACTTAAAAACTCACCGAAGTGACGGCCAACCACGGCAGCATGCAAAGCGGTTTGACCCTTCGGCCCACCATGAGCAAAAGAGTTAGTCAGCTTCAGCAACCAGTTCACCACCTCCATCATTCCATCTCTAGCCGCCAAATACAAAGCCGACTCATCAGCATCATTATCCAGACAAGCCAAACCAGGATCAACCTTAATCAACAACTCCACAATTCGAGTCCGGTGATTCCTCACTGCCTCATGCAAAACTGTGTCGTTCGAACTATTCCTCAATCTCATCACCTCCTCAATCCCGAAATGTCCTAATCCGCTCTCGATGTCCATTCTGCAACCAAACAAGATCTCCTCCACAAAGAAGCCGACAGTCGAGTCGTGGCCGGCTCTTGTGGCTAGATGTAGCGGTGACACACACCTCTGCAAGGTCAGGGGGTTCGAGCATGCGAAAAAATACTTATTGACAGAGACAAACACACACCTCAAATGAGATTAGTTTCACACACTGTGTGGGTATTGGGACACTCGTGGGTACAAAAAAAAAAAAACTGATTATAGAATACTAATGTTTACGTGTGCCTAAAAGCACTATTACCACTTAAACCTAATTCTATAAGATGATGGAGTTAGTTTTATCTAACGATATAAAATATAAATTTATTTATCTTTTGATCCGATAGTCCTCCTTATAAGTGTCATAACTTATTATACAGATACATTGTGATAGAGAAGTAAAATCCAGTTTATTTTTCTCCTAATCCCTTTGAATAATTAATTATATTGACTAAACCATTATTAAAGTATGAGTTTTTTTTTTTTAAGAAAATATATTTTTAGTTAGAGATCTCAAATCTACTTTGTAACTCACTCATAAAATCTTGGTGGAATTCAACGTGAGAGTCAACCTTCATTATACCTTTAAACAATATGAATGTGGAATTCCACCATGTTGGACTTATTCCAATAAATGAAGTTATTTGATAATTAAATGAAACATCATTTAAAAATTATTCAAAATTTTAAATTACGTGTGTGAATCAATTAATTTTGTAACACTTCTAACTTACTATCATAAAATAACTAATTATCATAACCAACATTTTACACCAAATTATAAATAGAGAAAATACTAAATTGCAAAAAAATGGAGAGAGAAAGTTGTAGAGAGAATATTTAAAAAAAATAAAATTGTAAAACTTATTTTAGGAAAAAAATTTGTACAACAATAAATTTTTTGAAGTTAAAAATATTAAAAAATTAAATACTTAATATATTTAGCACTTAATAAGTTCAACAATTAAAATTTTCAGCAATTAAAATTTAAACGCTACCAAACAAGTCCTTTAGAAAATCAATTTTCTAAGAGAGAGAAAATTGAAAAAAAAAAAAACAAAAACTACTCTATTAAGAGTGAGGCCAAAAACACCTTTCTTTTTGTGAGCTATTCAAACTTTATGCTCACTTGTGTTGAATTTTGAAGCAGGTTGTGTGACCTGTGAAGCATCCACATGGGTGATAAATGTTATGAATAAACCGTCATCTGAATGGGTATCTATCAGTGTTGATGTCTCTATGAAATTTAATCTCATTGAATTACAGAGATTTTACGTGGTCTTTATTTCTCAGTACATGGACATTATAAAATAAATTTTAGTAGTCTCTTTTACCCACGAGATAAGAAACATAAGGTACCCCTTGGTTTTATTCTTTTGCGTTAGTTTACAAATTATCTACATTTAAACACTACTCTGAGAGAAAAAGAACTTAGAAACTCACCAAAGTGGCGGCCAACCACGGCGGCATGCAAAGCGGTTTGACCTTTTGGTCCACCATGTGCAAAAGAACGAGTAAGCTTCAACAACCGGTTCACCACCTCCATCATTCCATCTCTAGCCGCTAAATACAAAGCCGACTCATCAGCATCATTATCCAGACAAGCCAAATCAGGGTCAACCTTAATCAACAACTCCACAATTCGAGTCCGGTGATTCCTCACTGCCTCGTGCAAAACTGTGTCGTTCAAACAATTCCTCAATCTCATCACCTCCTCAACCTCGAAATGTCCTAATCCGCTCTCGATGTCCATTCTGCAACCGAACAAGATCTTCTCCACAAAGAAGCCGACAGTGGAGTCGTGGCCGGCTCTTGTGGCTAGATGTAGCGGTGTGTCTCCATCAAGATTCCGGTGTACGAGGAGGGATTGCCGCCGGTTGTAAATCTCGGCAACCACCCTTTTGTGGCCAAAGCTGGCGGCGATGTGGAGGGCGGTGTTGCCGTGGGGGGTTGATTTGAGGAGGAGGTTTGGGTTTTCGCTGAGGAGCTGGCGGAGGAGATTGATGTCTCCTTTTTTTGAAGAAGTGTAGATTCTTGGATCCATATGGCTTGAATTGATTGGCATTAATTTGGAATTAATTCACTTATATATTAATCAAGGAATTGGTTTTTGATGTATTGAGCATTGACTTTGAGATGTTAGTCTGCAAAGTAGTGCCCCGTCCTAAAAGGCAAAGACCAAAAAAAAATTTCGTTTTTTAATTGGAGTAAAAAAGTTTTCTTGTCATATCCCCCCAAATTTTCGACCCCTAATGTGTCCAGGTCAATAAGATATTAAATCAGTCCAATAAGATATTTGATTTGATCATGATAGAAAATTTTAACTTAAAATACTAAGTGAAATAACTCATTTAATTTATATAGTGACTTTGGAACTCTCAAATAAACGATGTAGGATAGGATTCTAACATCCATCCTTAAATGCAACTTTCGGTTTGCACGAATAATTTGATTGCGAGAGAATGATGAGAAATGTGCAACTCCTAGTTTACACGAATGATTTAACTGTAATGGAATGAATGACTCATAACCTTAGTTTTGATATCATGTTAGGAGAATTCTAACAAATCCGTGAACTACCTTTTTTTTATATATTTTTTTAGTAGGTCCAAATTATTTTGTTTAAATAACACATACTCTCTTATTGGTTTTTAATAGTAGTCAATCGTGAAATTTGAATATTGCAAATTTATATTTATGATTGATTTGAATAGATTTTTTTTTGTGTGTGTGAAAATAACAAACGATAAAAATGAAGATATTTTTTTTTTTGTTAATGTGATGAACAAATAAGGAGATTTTTATCTAAAATAAGTTTATATTAAACTCAGTATAAAATATCGATTTTTAAAAAAAAAATCTAGGTTAAAATTTTAAAATAGTGAACTGTTGGCCGAAATTCCCAAATAAAAATGGATCGTTGGATTGAAATGGGAGTCGTGGCCTCAAACTTTCAAAGGTCGACAAGAGATTATATATTGTCTTAATTCAACGATTTTTGGGTATATTTTGGAGAAGAAACTAGAAGCTATAAAATATAACTTGTTTCTATTTTCCCTCTCGGTCCTACTTTTTACAAAGTCATAATGACTCATTCAAAATCAAGACTCATTTTGACACTTTTCACATTAAAATTGAATCCGTGAATTATTTTGTAACTCTGTTAGGGAACATTTATTTTAAAAGATAAAAAAAAAAAAGGATAAAAAAAGTACTTTGTAAAAAAAAATTATTTTCCTCATGTCTATTTGGTTGGATTGATGAATATATATAATAAATTAGGACTGATATATTTACGGCCGTTGGATAAGAGATAAAACTCTAGACATTTTAAGACCGTCGAATCGTTTTAATCCACCTATAAAATCAAAATGAAAAAAAAAATTTAGGGTTTACATTTTCACTTTTGACCTCTCAGCAGAATACAAATCACTGAACCTCCAGCTTGCTTCCACGCCACCACACCGCCGCTCTGTGGTTGTCTCCTCTGTCGGACAACAACCTCTCTCTTGTGCCTGTCGCTTTTCTTTCTCTCTCAACTGTCGCCCCTGACCCCCATTCTTCCTCGCTCCCTCTGCCTTCCCTTCGCCACGGCCACCGCCACCGCCACCGCAACGCCACGACACGACACCGCGCCACCTAGCCAGGCCTCGCCATCACCCTTACCATCTTTGCCTCTCGCTTCAAAGAACGGCGTCGGCTTCAACATCGGTGTATCTCCCCCATGACCGCTGCTCACGCCACTGCTCTCTTCTCCCGCAGGTACGCCATGGCCACCAAAATCGAACCCTAGTCTCAAAATCGAATCATCCCTATTAGATTTGAAACGGAGACCCTGTAATTCCCCGAAAATTTAGATTATTGAAACTATTATTTTATATAAAAATTTAATATTTTTGGGAATGTTTTGCGAATTTATGTTATAAATAATATTTGATCATTTTTTAGAGTTAAATATTTATTTTAAATTGATTTTAGAAGTTTTGGAACTATTGGGTTATTTAAAATTTACTTTTAAAAAGTTTTGGAGTATAATTAATATTTTCTTTATTTCAAGTGAGTTATTAATATAAATAAGTGATGACTCATGATTTTAATTGATAAGTCACCACTTATGTATTTATATATAAAAATAATAATAATAATAATAAGATAAAATGAGAATGATCATAAAAACAAAAAGAGGATAGTTGATAGGAAAAAGAAAAACAAACATATAAAGCTACCGTGAGTTAATATAAATAAGTGATGACTCATGATTTTAATTGATAAGTCACCACTTATGTATTTATATGTAAAAATAATAATAATAATAATAAGATAAAATGAGAATGATCATAAAAACAAAAAGAGGATAGTTGATAGGAAAAAGAAAAACAAACATATAAAGCTACCGTGGGGGATTCGGAAGGTTTTTAGTGAGAAAAGAGATTCCGGTTGGATTTCGGCTCAGATTTTAGGTAGAATTTCTAACTCTTCTAATATTGTATTTAATCTGTCTATTGGGTGATTTGCGTTATTATTGTCGGTAAACTTTATCGTTGTTAATTCGTATGAAATAATTATGATTATGTGAAAAACAAACATATAAAGCTACCGTGGGGGATTCGGAAGGTTTTTAGTGAGAAAAGAGATTCCGGTTGGATTTCGGCTCAGATTTTAGGTAGAATTTCTAACTCTTCTAATATTGTATTTAATCTGTCTATTGGGTGATTTGCGTTATTATTGTCGGTAAACTTTATCGTTGTTAGTTCGTATGAAATAATTATGATTATGTGAAAATTATGTGAAAATCATGCCAAGATATTTTATTTGTCGTGATAATGAAATGCACGTATTAGAGGGGTTGGAGTTCTACTGAGCGTTAACTCACAACCCTACAGTTTTGATTGTAGGGCCGGTGAGGACGAATTGGTTCCGGGAGTTAAATTTCTATTTATAAAGATTGTATTTATTATTTACCGTTGTAATCGGTGAAATCGACAACTAAAATTATCACCGTTGCATTTTAAAATTTATTGGATTTTATAGAATGAAAATTTGGTCATTCGATTTTAATGTTAATTTTTTCAAAAGGAGAAACCGTGTAGCGGCCCTGGGAAACCGAGTCATTACAGACCACCAGCATCTCTGGCCTCCAATATCTGAAATCAAGACCACCACACAATCGCAACAACCGTCGTCACCGCCCCACTACGCCCTCTTCTCTTCTCTCCTCTCTTCTTCAAAACCCTAACCCCTTTCTCCTTGAAATTGATTTATATTTCTCGGAGCTTGAGTTGGTGTCTGATTTGAAATTGTTTTTTGCTTCTGATTTCGATTTCACTGTGTTTGAATTTTATAGATCTTTATTCGCATGTACAGATCTAATCTCACCTCTCTCACTTCCACTCTCAAGTTCGAAGGTGGCATCATCGCTGGCCATGGTAAGTTGCGTAAGAATCAATTTTCGTTCAACAACAATTAGATATCAATTCTTGCTACTCTACTGTATGTTTATATATGTACATACTGTAATGCAGATTTTGAAACAATATATTGGTTGTGTTGGTTGAATGTAGATTTTAAAGGATGGGATACAACTTGTTGGGATGCAATTTACAAGGGTCTTTATCAAGTTCACCAATTCAGCAAGGTGGATATGTTCATCCTTTGGCGACCTGAAGACAACGATTCGTACCATGAAGAACTAATTGGGATCGAAGATGACCTCTTCTCCTCTTTGGGACTTCATTTTAAGGTTTTTTTTTTTTTTTTTTTTTTTTTTTTTTTTTTTTTTAAATAAAAATAAAAAATATAATTTTTTTTTTTTAATGATTTTGTCTCTGATGATATTTTTTTTTCTCAGGACGTTGGACATGGCTTCGGGAGATTTAGGTGCTCCGGCATATTGTAAATTTGATGTTGAGGCTTGGATGCCAGGCTTGGGACTCTATGGTGAAGAATGTTCATGATTTTTTTTAAAACATTTATCATTATTATTTAGGTGGTGTTTTTTACTGGTAATGTTCTCAGAATTCTGTTTCTGATCCCAGAAAACTTGGAACAGAAACAAAAATATGGGAACAATTCTGTTTATGTTTCCAATTTGGTAAAAATAAAACATGAATTATTCCAATTGTGAAAAAGTGGCAAGGGCAAAACCTTAAAGGGAGGTAGATGTAATTATTCCCTAATACTATTTGCATTTAATTTAATGATGAATAGATATCAAGTGCATCTAACTGTATGGACTAGGGAAGCTCATTTGTAGCAATTTAGGTGCAAGAATGGATTCGAAGCCAAAGCACTGGCGAATTATTGGTTTGTTTTATGTATAAATAGAAATTGATTGTTTTCAGTAGATGTTTTCCATGGTTTGAATGCTTAGAAATGAGATTTTAACTTGCAACGGATGTTCTCTATGACTTGGGTTCTAATTTGGAAGTTCTTTCGCCATTATGCCCACGTCTATTTCTTGACATGGATTGTCCTGGCAATTTCGTAAATGTAAGACACTGTTTGTTAACCCTTTTTTAATCACTTTTTATAATAAAACGTAGATATATATTGTGTATTTACCTAAATTTTTGGAAAGGAATTTGTATAGTAGGGATTGAATAGGTAGTAGTATAGCAGATTGTCTTCATTATGTTTTTTACTTGATTTTTGGTAACTGATTGTTTGATGATTGTATTTGTTGTTGTAAAGTACATTACTATTATTTTATTTTATGATTTTTTTAGACCCTGTATATTATTTGAGTGTTACTTATAACTGTTATTTGAATTTTTTTTAATAAAACAATAGTATTTAAACATATTTTTATTCTAAACATAAATATGATTTTATTTTTATTTTCAAGTTGCAATGTCAATAAAAAGAGATAAGGCTGTGCCAAACCATCGATTATGTGTTATTCTCTCCCGTAGGTAGTGTTTGGTTGTATGAAATTGTGGCTTTGAAATTGGAATTTTCAATTCTAAATCCATTTCTGTTTCAAATATTACCTAAGTATGTGTTTTAAGGCTATATGATTTTTCAGGATGACAAATTTCATTTATGAGTTACTATGTACATATAACCAATGATCATTTCATGACATTTGGTTGGGATGTAAATTTTAATTGCAATTTTGTATTTTTTGGATATTATTTGTGGGATATAAATTTTAATTGCAATTTTGTATTTTTCGGATATTATTTTCAACAAATTTTGATACCAATAGTTTATTGTACTATTGGATGTTGGTACTCGGAAGCACAATTTCATGAATGAAACAATATCTTATTTAAATTCTACTCTTTATAATTTCTATTTGTACTTTGGTTCAAATTATCATTTTTGATTTTGATATAATGGTTTCATTTTTTTTTATGGTATGTTTGAATTGTTTATTGATGTGCAATTATTAATTATTATTGATGTTAAAATAAAATAGGTATAGAATGTTATATAAACAGAGTTTATGTGAATAAAATCAAAATATGTATTTTTCTTACATCAATGTCTTCAAGCATGGGTTGTTTTTTATTAAGGTAAGCTCCAGTTGTTCAGGGGGACTCTAATTGTAAAACCTAAATCGTAAAACAAACGTCATAAATAGTTGGATTTAGAGCATTAGAGAATTTTAGAGTAAAATTTTTCTGATTAAAAAATTCAAATGAAAAGTTGGGGGTCAAATTGGAAATTTAGAAACATAAAATTAAAACTTAAGATTTAAATTGACAATTATAAATCAAAAAGTAAAAATATTAAGGGTGAAATTATAATTTTTGAAACTTTTAAAAGTTGAAATTCATTAAAATTAATATCTTAAGGGAAATTGGAGGTGGAAAGTGCCATTTAACTGTTTTTTTTTTTTTTTTAAACACACACACACACACACACACACACACACACACACATATATATATATATATATATA
Source organism: Eucommia ulmoides (assembly GCA_016647705.1). NCBI lineage: Eukaryota > Viridiplantae > Streptophyta > Magnoliopsida > Garryales > Eucommiaceae > Eucommia > Eucommia ulmoides. The sequence goes on along the minus strand of CM028326.1, from coordinate 1,489,695 downwards.
TGAACACCGTGTGTGTGAGTGACGGGAGACCACCGGCTGGCAGGGAGAGAAAGATCAGGCGACGTGGCATGAGGGGATCAAATTTAACCACTAAATTCATGCAATAAATACCCTCTCATGCAGTAGAAGTGATCAAATCCTAGATCAAATCTGGAAAATTAGAGAAATTCTAGAGAGAGAGAGGACTGGAGTGGGGGTCGTCGATATTTCTTGAATCGGCGTTCCTCCGGCAGGGTGGTCGTGGCTGTTATGGGTGTGCATGATCGTGTGGACATCGTCGACAGTTCCAGGAGAGAGAGAGGGTGGTCCGGCCGGTGGCGTGATTTGTTAACGGTGTGGCAGTGAGCGTTCTTAGCATCACCGGTGAGCGGGAGTTGCTGATCGCCGTCCAATCATCGACGATCGTTGGGCTGGTGAGTATTTATGTGTATTTCCTCTAATTATTTTGGTGGGTGTGTGCATGCATGAGTGTTGCGAGTTAGGTCGATAAATTTTCGGCGGTGTGGGTTGTGCTCTGTTTTCTTCTTCCGACAGCGTGTGGGTTTGTGCGTGTGTGTTCTGATTGTCCAGTTAGTGTGTGGGTGGGTGGGTGTGTTGTGTCGGCGAGAACCCAGCAAAAAAAACAAAAAAAAAAAAACAGAGACGGAGAGAGAGAGAGAGAGAGAGGTCGATCAACGGCGGTGGCGGTGGTACGAGTTAGGTGTGGCTACGGTGTGCCGTTGTGTGTGTATGTCGCCGTCGGCAGGGGTCGTCGATCCCGTGGCGTGTCGTCGGCATTGAGCATGCATGTGTAGTTGTGTGTATGGGGATATGTGTGTCGCAACGTGCATGGGTGTGTGAGCAATGATCTGGTGGGTGTGCGGGTTAGCTTGTGAGGTGGCCGGTGGTGGTGTTTGATTGATGTTGTGGGTGGTGCAGGGCCGACAGTGAGAATCGGCAATGAGTGGGAGGCCACCGGCGGTCGGCAACAGTAGAGAGAAAGAGGGGGCCGACCGTTGGGTTTGGAGAAGAACCAAGAACAAAAGAAAAAAAAAAAAAAAAAAAAAAGGAAGAAGAAGGGAAAAAGAAAAAAAAGAAGGGAATTACACAAACTACCCCACTGAAAATCAAAAACCCATCTCGTGGTCGCCAAACGATTCGGAAACAGGTGAAATTTCAATCAATTATTAATTTTCGTCAAATTAAATTTTATTTAGCATTACAAATCCTAAAATCGTAATAATTTCGTAACGATTAATTAATTTTAATTACGTGGTACATAAAATAGTAACGATTCGGAATATAGGGTCTACATTGCATGATTCAGATGTTTTAGATAAGATATTAATTTAGGCTCTGTCACTATTAGGTTTGCAGGCACCGGTGTCCTGATAGAGTGTGGTCAGTGAAGGTTTTGGAGAGCGGTTAACGAGGTGAGTGTACTGTCTTCTTACCAAACTATATATATATATATGTATGATGAAATATTGGTTTATTTAAACTGTACGATTTTATAAATAATATGGATCAAGCAGGTTTTTGGGGTGAGTTGGAAAAATGAATTTATGGGGAATTATGTTGGTTTCTAAAAAGAAAGATAAAAAATAATTTTTGTTGGATATGGGTGGTGCTTTTAAAAAGGAGAGTGAAAAACGCGATTTTAAAAATTCTCCCCGAAAAGGGGTGTGATTTATATTCTCCCCAAAAGGGGTGTGGATTTTTGACGATGTGGTGTAAAAATGTATTTATCCCCGTAAGGGATGTGAATTTTTAACTATACTGATGATTTTGACGATATCATAGTTGTTTTTCCTAAAAGGGGTGTGATTTCTCCCCGAAAGGGGTGTGAATTATATTTCTCCCCGAAAGGGGTGTGAATTATATTTCTCCCCGTAAGGGGTGTGGATTATATTTCTCCCCAGAAGGGGTGTGGATATTTCGTAGGAAGGCATTCCTACGGATGTTACGGTACCGTTGCAATTCCCGATCGTGAGGTTAAAACGATCACTATGGTTAGCCAGTGTGTATTGTGGTGGAGTGGTAGTTTGAGATGTGATGTTTTACTTATATTGGGTGATTTGTTATTTATTATGGTAATTGGTATTATTTTACTAGATGGGTTGGAATGGAACTTATATTTATTACTTTATTTTCACTGCTTATATTATGGAGAATTTTACTAGTTACGTGTTGTTTCTATACTCACGCTTGATCCATTTAGATGTTGTAGAATGAATTATTATTTTAAAAATATTTTTACTAAAAAGGCAGTACACTCGCAGGTAAAATAGCTAGGAGCCGGTCGGTCCCCTACTGACGCTAGATAGAGTTATGCGGGTCACGCAAAGGAATCATTTGAGGAAAATTTTGGAGACGAGATATCATAAATGAAATCTAAGTGAGGTTCATGGGATTTGTTTGATTGTATTTATATTCGGGACGGTGTATTCCTATCAGATGGGACTATTATATGTGTTGTATAGATTTACAATTTTGTTATTGACGTATTGAGGTTGGCTAGTCAGTTGGGCAGTGTCATTTCTACGTCACGCCTGCCCTACATGACGGGTGTCCGGGGTGGGGTTTGACAATTTTGCAATCAGAGCCTAGGTTATAAGTTCTGTAGACTTGTCAGTAGTTGTGTCAATAGAGGATCATGAGATAGGAAGACGTGCCAGTCATCTAATCAGGACTTTGAGATAGGGTGTCGATAGATAGTGTCGAGCTAGTAGTGGACCGTGAGATAGGGTGTCAATAGGTGGGTTCGGCACGCGAGTGATAGTTATTGCATTGTATTAGATGATATATTGGCATCATGCATGATTAATTGTCTTGTTGGTAATTAGTGGGTGCAACGAAGTGTGATACTGCTTGTTGGTGGTTTGGGTGGTGGTTGGTAGTGGTAATGGGTAGATTGCGATTGTAGAGGTGCTAGTGGTTGGGAATATTAAATTATAACTGATAAGTAATTCTATTCGTAGTATTTGACATTGGGATTCCCTATTGGTAGTACATAGTATTTTTATTGCTGAACCAACAATATGGTAGATCGTACTTATTTTGTCCAATGTTAACTTATTCATTGAATTGAAATCGGTTGACAACACTTTATTTATACAATGTCACAATACACTACGTTACTATTTGAGATACGCGAATTCTATCAGAAATGTGTGGGTGTGCTCGTGATTTTAGTGGAGAGGGAGGTTCATATGTTTAAAGTAGAAAAAGACGACCATTCGGCGGTACAAAACAAATATCTGAAATAAAACGGAAGAGATAAGATGTAGACTAATCTAGAAAGGATTTACTTTGGAAATACGTTTTAGATTGACGGGCAAACAGATTTAAAAGTTATATGAAATGGGCAAATGCAGCATGAATTAATAGAGAATGATGTGTAGGAAATAGCCGAGAACTATGAGTCTGTGTTAATAGTTAGTGCGTATAAATATAGTTGACTTCGTATTGGTGGTAGGAAATTGTCAGTAGATCTATTACCCTTGAATATTTACGATCTTGATGTAATTCTGGATATGGATTTGTTGTTCGGCTGTCATGCCACGGTGGATTGTTTTAAGAAGAAAGTGACCTTTCAAATCTCAGGCGAGCCAGAATTTGTATTCTTTGGAGACATAATTATCACTCTTGTCGGTTTGATTTCAGACTTAGAAGCCAGGAGATTATTGAAGAAAGGATATCAGGGATACCTTGCGCACGTGATTGACACCAATCAGAAAGAAGTTCAAATGGCGGATATTTCAGTGGTTAGAGATTTTCCCGATGTATTTTCCAAAAGAATGGCCAAGGTTGCCCATAGATAAGGAGATGGAAGTTATTATTGAGTTGCTTCCATGAACTGCTCTTATATCGATTCCCCCTTATCGTATAGCGCCTACCAAGCTGAAAGAATTGAAAGTGCAGTTGCAAGATTTCGTTGAAAGATTTATTAGATCATAGATTTATCAAACCTAACGTTTCCCCATGGGGAGCCGCAGTTTGTTCGTGAAGAAGAAGGATGGCACGTTGAGAATGTGTATCGATTATCGGCAGTTGAATAGGGTGATCGTCCGTCATAAATATCTGTTACTTAGGATTGATGACTTGTTTGACCATCTTTAGAAGACTAAAGTGTTTTTCAAGATAGATCTTCGATCGGGGTATCACCAATTGAAAGTCAGAGACAGTGATGTGCCGAAAATGGCGTTCCGTACGAGATATGGACACTATGAATTCTTGGTTATGCCCGTCGGATTGACAAATGCTCCTGCTGCATTCATGGACTTGATGAATCGGGTCTTCCAACTTTATCTGGATCAATTTATTAATCGTATTCATTGACGATATATTGATATATTCCCAAAGTAGAGATGAGCATGCAAAACATCTTCAAATCGTGTTGCAGACGTGGCGGGAGAAGAGGCTATATGCGAAGTACAGTAAATGCGAATTTTGGTTAGATTATGTAGTATTTTTGGGGTATATTATTTTAGGAATGGTATTTAGGTGAACCCAAATAAAGTTGAAGCTATTGTTCAGTGAGAAAGACCGAAAAATGTAACTGAAATTCAAATTTTTTTAGGATTGGAGGGCTAATCTCAACGGTTTGTGCAGGGATTTTCTGTTATAACTGCCCCATTGACTCATTCGACTGCAAGGAATCCAAATTTGAGTGGACTGACAAATGCGAATAGAGTTTCCAGGAGTTGAAGAGTAGATTGATGTTGGCACCAATACTATCCCTCCCGACGGAAGGGGTGGTTTTGTATTTTATAGTGATGCGTTCCACCAAGGGTTAGAATGTGTTCTGATTCAGCATGGTCATATAATCACATATGCATTTCGACAACTGAAGATTCATGAGCAAAATTACCTGACGTATGATCTGGAGTTGGCAGCGATTATATTTGCCTTAAAGATTTGGAGACACTACTTGTATGGCGAGATGTGTGAAATCTACACCGACCACCAAAGTTTGAAATATCTGTTTACTCAGAAGGAATTAAATTTGAGGCAGAGACGTTGGATAAAGTTGATTAAAGACGATGATGGCATTATCCACTATCACCCGGGAAAAGCTAATGTTGTAGCGGATACGTTGAGTTAAAAATCGGTTGGTTCGATTGCGCACCTAAGAGCCATTCATACTAACCTGTATGTCGATTTAAGATCGTTGTGAGTTTAGTTAGCGGTTGGTCAGACGGCTGCATTACTTGCGACTTTGACTTTGAGGCCAACGTTGATTGATCGTTTTATCGAAGCTCAGAAGTCAGACATTCAATTGGAGAAGATTCGAGATAAAGTGAGAAGTGGTCATAGAGCGGATTTTTATGTCAGGGAGAACGATGAGGCGTTGACGATGAGAAATAGACTGTGTGTACCTAACGACACCAGTTTGAAGAACGATATTTTGGAAGAAGCGCATAGCTCAGCATACGCGATACATCCAGGCGGTACCATAATGTATTGGGATTTGCGTGAGCATTATTGGTGGATCGGATTAAAGCAAGAATCGTGGAGTTTGTTTTCAGGTGTCTTACTTGTTAGCAAGTGAAGATTGAGCATCAACGTCCAAGTGGATTGCTGCAACCTCTACCTATTCCAGAGTGAAAATTAGAGCATATCACGATATATTTTATTTCGGGATTACCTCGTACTAAAAATGGGCATAATTCCATCTGAGTGATCGTTGATAGGCTTACCAAGTCCGCTTATTTTCTGACCGTAAAGATGACGTATTCTCTTGAAAAGTATGCCCAATTGTATATCGATGAGATTGTTAGGTTGCATGGCACACCGATTTCTATAGTGTCAGATAGAGATCCGATATTTACTTCGAGGTTCTGACTGAATCTCCATACTGCTTTAGGTACCAAACTTAAATTTAGCACCATTTTTCATTCCTCAGACAGACGGTCAATCAGAGCATACGATTCAAACGTTGGAGGATATGTTAAGAGGAGTTGTTCTGAAATTTTCTGGTAGCTGGAATGATCATTTGTCGTTGATGGAATTCGCCTACAACAACAGCTACTATTCGACAATCGAGATGGCCCCGTATGAAGCGTTGTATGGTAGGAGATGCAGAACCCCAGTCTGTTGGAATGAGGTGGGGGAATGGAAATTGTTGAAGTTGGACATAACCAGATGACAGCAGACAAAGTGAAGGTGATTCGAGAAGACAAAAAAAAAAAAAAAAAAAAAATCGCTCAAAGTCGACAAAAGAATTATGCAGATAAGCGTCTGCGGGATTTGAAATGCGAAGTGGGAGATCATGTGTTCTTGCGTATTTCTCCGTGGAAAGACATTATGAGGTTCGGAAAGAAAGGGAAGCTGAGACCAATATACATCAGACCATATGAAATTCTAGAGCGAGTTGGCACGACAGCGTATAGACTTGCGTTACCGCCAGAGTTATCTCAACTACACGACGTTTTTCATGTATCGATGCTCCGAAAATATGTGCCAGACCCTTCTCATGTGTTGACTTCGCAGCCGATCGAGTTGGAAACAAATTTGATCTACGTTGAGGAGCCAGTCCAAATCCTAAGCAGTAAAAACCAGGTGTTGCGAACGAAAACGATTCCTTTAGTCAAAGTGTTGTGGTGCAGTCATGCGGTGGAAGAGGCGACATGGGAGCGAGAGGAAGAAATGAAGAACAAATACCCGCATTTATTCGACTCAGGTAAAATTTCGGGACGAATTTTTTTTTAGGAGGGAAGAGTTGTAAAACCTAAATCGTAAAACGTACGTCATAAATAGTTACATTTAGAGCATTAGAAAATTTTAGAGTAAAATTTTACTGATTAAAAAATTCAAATAAAAAGTTGGGGGTCAAATTGAAAATTTAGAAACATAAAATTAAAACTTAAGATTTAAATTGACAATTATAAATCATAAAGTAAAAATATTAAGGGTGAAATTATAATTTTTGAAACTTTTAAAAGTTGAAATTCATTAAAATTAAGATCTTAAGGGAAATTGGAGGAAGAAAGTGCTATTTAACTGTTTTTTTTTAAACACACACACACACACACACATACACATATATATATGAACACCGTGTGTGTAAGTGACGGGAGACCACCGGCCGGCAGGGAGAGAAAGATCAGGCGACGTGGTATGAGGGGATCAAATTTAATCACTAAATTCATGCAATAAATACCCCCTCATGCAGTAGAAGTGATCAAATCTTAGATCAAATCTGGAAAATTAGAGAAATTCTAGAGAGAGAGAGAGGACCGGAGTGGGGGTCGTCGATTTTTCTTGAATCGGCGTTCCTCCGGCAGCGTGGCCGTGGCTGTTATGGGTGTGCGTGATCGTGTAGACATCGTCGACAGTTCCAGGAGAGAGAGAGGGTGGTCCGGCCGGTGGCGTGATTCGTCAACGGCGTGGCAGTGGGCATTCTTAGCATCGTCGGTGAGCGGGAGTTGCTGATCGCCATCCAATCATCGACGATCGTCGGGCTGATGAGTATTTATGTGTATTTCCTCTAATTATTTTGGTGGGTGTGTGCATGCATGAGTGTTGCGAGTTTGGTCGGTAAATTTCCGGCGGTGTGGGTTGTGCTCTGTTTTCTTCTTCTGATAGCATGTGGGTTTGTGCGTGTATGTTCTGATTGTCCAGTTAGTGTGTGGGTAGGTGGGTTGTGTCGGCAAGAACCCAGCAAAAAAAAAAAAAACAGAGACGGAGAGAGAGAGAGAGGTTGAATAACGGCGGTGGTGGTGGTGTGAGTTGGATGCGGCTACGGTGTGCCGTTGTGTGTGTATGTCGCCATCGGCAGGGGTCGTTGATCCCGTGGCGTGTCGTCAGCATTGGGCATGCATGTGTAGTTGTGTGCAAGGGGGTGTGTGTGTCGCAGCGTGCGTGGGTGTGTGAGCAGTGATCTGGTGGGTGTGCAGGTTAGCTTGTGAGGTGGCTGGTGGTGGTGTTTGATTGATGTTGTGGGTAGTGTAGGGTCGACGGTGAGAATCGACAATGAGTGGGAGGCCACCGGCGGTCGGCAACAGTAGAGAGAGAGAGGGGGCCGGCCGTTGGGTCTGGAGAAGAACCAAGAACAAAAGAAAGAAAAAAAGAAAAAAAAAAAGGAAGAAGAAGGAAAAAAGAAAAAAAAAAAGAAGGGAATTACACAAACCACCCTACTGAAAATCAAAAACCCATCTCGTGGTCGCCAAACGATTCGAAAACAGGGAAATTTCAATCAATTATTAATTTTCGTCAAATTAAATTTTATTTAGCATTACAAATCCTCAAATCGTAATAATTTCGTAACGATTAATTAATTTTAATTACGTGGTACATAAAATAGTAACGATTCGAAATATAGGGTTTGCATTGCTTGATTCGGATATTTTAGATAAGATATTAATTTAGGCTCTGTCACTATTAGGCTCGCATGCACTGGTGTCCTGATAGAGTGTGGTCAGTGAAGGTTTTGGAGAGCGGTTAACGAGGTGAGTGTACTGTCTTCTTGCCAAACTATTTATATATATATGTATGATGAAATATTGGTTTACTTAAACTGTACGATTTTATAAATGATATGGATCAAGTAGGTTTTTGGGATGAGTTGGTAAAATGAATTTCCGGGGAATTATGTTGGTTTCTAAAAAGAAAGATAAAAAATAATTTTTGTTGGATATGGGTGGTGCTTTTAAAAAGGAGAGTGAAAAACGCGATTTTAAAAATTCTCCCCGAAAAGGGGTGTGGATTTTTTACGATGTGGTGTGAAAATGTATTTATTCCCATAAGGGATGTGGATTTTTAACTATACTAATGATTTTGACGATATCATAGTTGTTTTTCCCGAAAGGAGTGTGGTTTCTCCCCGAAAGGGGTGTGGATTATATTTCTCCCTGTAAGGAGTGTGGATTCTTCTCATGGGATGTGGATGTTTCTTCCCATAAGGGGTGTGGATATTTCGTAGGAAGGCATTCCTACGGATGTTACAGTACCGTTGTAACTCCTGATCGTGAGGTTAAAACAACCACTATGGCTAACCAGTGTGTATTGTGATGGAGTGGTGGTTTGAGATGTGATGTTTTACTTATATTGGGTGATTTGTTATTTATTATGGTGATTGGTATTATTTTACTAGATGGGTTGGAATGGAACTTATATTTATTACTTTATTTTCACTACTTATATTATGGAGAATTTTACTAGTTACATGTTGTTTCTATACTCATGCTTGATCCATTTAGATGTTGTAGAATGAATTATTATTTTAAAAATATTTTTACTAAGAAGGCAGTACACTTGCAGGTAAAATAGTTAAGAGCCGGTCGGTCCCCTACTAGCGCTAGATAGATTTATGCGGGTCACGCAAAGGAATCATTTGAGAAAAATTTTGGAGACGAGATATCAGAAATGAAATTTAAGTGAGGTTCAGGGGATTTGATTGATTGTATTTATATTTGGGATGGTGTATCCCTATCATATGGGACTATTATATGTGTTGTATAGATTTACAATTTTGTTATTGACGTATTGAGATTGGCTAGTTAGTTGGGCGGTGTCATGTCTACATCACGCCGGCCCCACATGACGGGTGTCCAGGGTGGGGTGTGACGCTAATGTCGTTAATTTTTTATTTTTGGTTGTGTACGCCAGTGTCTTAGTGATTGATTTTTATTAGGTTTATACTGTTGTGTTTGTTTGTGTTAGTTATTTGAGTTGTGTGCATTTGAAAACATGATATTTGAGAATGTTGGAAAACCAAATGTGGCTTTGTCAGTTTTTTTTTTTTTTTTTTTTTAAATATTTTACCATGCATTCTTAATTATTTTTTAGTGTCCATTTAGAAATAGTTTGTCATTATGGTTCATTTTAAAACAATTGTCAATTATTGGTAATGTTGATTATTGGTTGTATTTATGTGAAATAAAACTCGATAATATTTGATAATGTTGCTTAAATAAAATGGATTTTATCAATTTTTTTTTTAAATTATCAAGTATTATTTTTATTGTACGTATTTTTTATTTGTAAATTCATAAATGTAAAGTTTATTGATTTTTTTCTCGTTGTATTTTTTATTTGTGCTCAATCAATTGTCCTTTTTTATATTACATTATTCATGGAAAAATTAGCACGAGTTATTTGTTAGTATATATAATGAAGAAAGAAAAATAGAAGAAAAAAAATATCCACTGATTTAATTTGCTATTTTATCTTTACATATTATAAAATAAAATAAAAATATTACGAATAAAATAATGAGTAACTCTTTAACTAAAAAACATAATTAATTAAAATAGGATTATAATTGTAGTAATCATCGTTTAACTTCAATACACTATATGTAAATTACTAACAAAAGAAATTAAAACAAAAAAAAAATAATAAAAAATTATGGTGAAGTAAATGGGTAGATGGGATAATAATGGTAAAATGAAAAAAAAAAATCCAAAAAGTCAAGTTAAAGTTGTGAAGTGAATGGATAGATAAATAACGGGGGTATAATAGCAATTTTGTTACTATTTTCCCATACCATTTTTCGTCCAATTTTTAGGAGGGAAAAAAAGGGGTGGGCATGCATTTTTTTTACCCCTTCTTTCTTTTCTATTTCATTTTTCTCTGTAACCAAACACTAAAATGTTCATTTGCTATTCTTTTTTCCTTTTTTTATTTTCCCATTCAACTTTACAGAAACGAAATTTTCATTCTAGTTTATTGGAAGTTGAGGCAGAAAAACAGAAACACTAACCAACCGCCATCATTCCGTATGGTTCATTATTACACTCGAACTTGTGTGTTAGTACAACCGGGAAATCTTGACAATCTCCAACAAGTGGTATCTGAGAGCAACCTCATAAATTCTAGTAAACTTAAACTCTTGTTTTTCATCTATGGATCGTTTTGGACTTGCCCTTAGACAAACGGTACAACAAAAATCGACAAGCTTCATGAATGGAGAACATTTTAGCCAACTAAAACAAAATCAAACCAATACTGATATGGAAAGCAGATCCCACCACATGGGTCAAGACTAGCATATATTGATGATATAGCAGTATCGCAAATACCCTCGTCGTGAAAGTAATCTCTAGCCCTCTCTCTTTTCTTTCTCTCTCGGTGGCGAAGGAATAACTCGGTGGTCGTCCTCCTTGTTGCCTTAGGCCAACCCCTTCTCTCTCCATTTGCAGACCTGGACCATGAAGATAAACAACGATGCAGTGGTGTAGACAAACTGTGTCCCAGTGGTTGGTGGTGAAAGAATAACTTGTTGGCCGTTCGTTCTAGATCATTTTTTTTACAGACCTGAAATGGATCCAATTGCCGTCCCTCTCTCTCTGTTCACTGTTCCTCAACCGCAAGCCCACCATTGTAAACAACGACCTTCATTTTCGTTTGTCGCTCTCTCTTCTTGTTCACTGTTTCACAGTGAAAAACGACCATCGCAGCCACAGTGAACAGTGCCATTGTCGTTTGTCTCATTCGCCGTGCTCATGTTCATCCCCACCATCGCCGTTCATTCCAGGTCTATTTTTTTTCTAGATCTAAAATGGATCCAATCGCTGCCGCTGTAGACACAGCATTTTGACCACCCCATAAAAAATTTATACTTTATTTTATAATTAACTTTGTTTTATTTACCTTTGTTTTATATTATTTTGTTTCAGAAAATGCAAAAATAAGAAAAAGAAAATAAACAAAATATCGTTTGTTTGGAGCAAATCAGGAAAAAACGAAATAAATTAAGACAAACCAAATGGATGCATGAATAGTGATCATGAATAGTATCCGCATGTATGAACAGTGATCGTGAATAGTATCCGCATGCGTGAACAGTAACCGCGTGATCGTGAATAGTATCCGCGCGTGAACAGTAACCGCGTGATCGTGAATAGTACCCGCATGATCGTGAACAGTATTTTCGCGTGAATAGTGAATTGTGTTTTTCCCATTTTACCCTTTTCGGAATCTATAAATAGAAGGCTCATTTTTATTTTGTGAAAGAGGATTTTGGGTGAGGGATTTTTTTTTTAGAGGATTTGGAGGGAGAAATTTTTTTGGGAGAGAAATTTTGAAGAAAATAATTTTATTTTCATTTTATTGTAATTTTGAAGAAGAAAAAAAATCTCTAAGAAGGTGGTAAATTTTTATCTGTTGTAAATTTTACTCTTATTTTTAAATAAGTTGTTATTATACTGATCTCTTTTTTTTTTTTTTTTTTGTAAATTAGATTTTTTTTTTCTCTTTTTTATTATTTATTTATTTATTATTATTTTTTTTTTGAGTAAATAAAACGAGCTGGAAAATTCCCAACCTTCAATTTGAACGGTTTAAATTTAGAAGGGAATTACTCCCCTCGATGTGTGCGTAAGTGTGTGGGCGCGTGTGTTTTATTTAATTTCTATTAAATATAATGTGCTAACAATACGAGGTGGAAAACTTCTGACCTTCCATTGGAACGGTTTAAGTTTAGAATGAAATTACTCCCCTTGAGAAGTGTGTGTGTGTGTGTGTGGGTGTTTTATTTAATTTGTATTAAATATAATGTGTTAACAAGATGAGGTGAAAAATTCCCAACCTTCAATTTGAACTGTTTAAATTTAGAAGGGAATTAGTCCCCTCGATGTGTGCGTGAGTGTGTGGGCGCGTGTGTTTTATTTAATTTCTATTAAATATAATGTGCTAACAATACGAGGTAGAAAACTTCTGACCTTCCATTGGAATGGTTTAAGTTTAGAATGAAATTACTCCCCTTGAGAAGTGTGTGTGTGTGTGTGCGGGTGTTTTATTTAATTTATATTAAATATAATGTGCTAACAAGATAAGGTGGAAAATTCTCAACCTTCAATTTGAACGGTTTAAATTTAGAAGGGAATTACTCCCCTCGATGTGTGCGTGCGTGTGTGAGCGTGTGTTTTTTTAACTCGTATTAAATATAATGTGCTGACAAGATAAGGTGGAAAATTCCCAACCTTCCATTGGAATGGTTTAGGTTTAGAAGTGAATTACTCCCCTCGATGCGTGTGAGTGTGTGCATGCGTGTGTTTCTTTAACTTGTGTTAAATATCATGTGCTAACAAGATGAGGTGGAAAATTCCCAACATTCCATCAGAACGGTCTAGGTTTAGAAGGGAGATCACTTCCCTCAATGTGTGTGTATGTGTATGTGTATGTGTGTATATGAGGAGGATTTCAAAATAAAATAAAAACATTCGGATTTAAATTCTAATTGGACTTAATCGGATAAGGTACCGTCTTTGAACAGGCGTCTTGGGGTGCTTGACACCTTCCCCGAGCGTAACTGACCCCCGAACTCTTTAAACGAATCTTTGGTCAGACCATGTTATTTTAGGAGTCAAATTTTTACTTAAGCCATTTTTTTAAATTGTTTTCAAAAAAGAAAAATATGGTGACCTAGCACATCATTTAAACCCAATGCTTGGTGGCGATTCCTTTTTCTAAAACAGGCTTAAGTATATTTTAATGAGAAAATCGACGTTTTTAAAAACCCTTCTCATTTTACCAGCGCCAAGCTTATATCTATTTTTTTGATTTTCTTTGGAAAATCGGGGCGCGTTCAGCTGGCGACTCCACTGGGGATTATTAGAAGGTCGAGCCTAATATGTCTGAATAAGTCCAATTAATCTAAAGTCCGAATGTTAAATTTTATTTTATTTTCTTTTCCCTCAATTCAGTAAATAAGTTGTGATTTTTTTTTATTTTTTATATTTTATATATTTTCTCCTTCTTTTCCTTATTTCCTCTCAGGCTCTTATATCGTTGTAAATCCTCTGACAAAAGCAAAGTTGTCTTGTATCCATATTATTCCCTCAGGATTCTATGATACAAGACGAGAAAGGGGTTTTTGGTACTTGATGGATTGATGACGTCTTGGGAAGTCCTAAAAAAAAAAAAAAAAAAAAAAGAAGAAAAAAGAAGCACACCAAACAAGTTCAAAGTTTTCAATATCGGTAGGGAACGACAAAAAAAAAAAAAAAAAGGATTTTTTTATGTACCATCATTTGTTTTAATTGGTCGTTATCGAAATTGAAATCTTCGAACTAGAATGGGCTTTAAGACCACCTAAGACCCATGTAAACTAAAAAAGGGATTTTTTTTGTAGGTGAAGAAGAAAGGGACAAGACAAAGAAAATTGGTCCCAGAAAAGCAAATCCAGTTCCCCCCTTTCGAAGTCCGATCTTTACACGCAGTCGAGCACAGGCTCATTCCAGGATGACATCAGAAAGCAATCCCGAATCTCCCCGAACGACCCAGATGGCTCAGATGCAGGAAACTATTGACAGGTTGATGGAAAGGATCAACGAACTTAACCGACCTCAGGAGGTGCCTATTCCTCCGTCTAACGGGACTTTTGTGACTGAATCCCCAAATGGAAACCCTGCAAGTATTGGGATGGAGAACTCAGGGCCGAATCCGAACCACGTCGGCCCGAACTTTGCAGTACCGGTCTACTATGGACCTCAGATGGGCCCTCATCCTTTCGCCTATGGAGCTCCGGCATATCCCATCCAGGGGCATGTCTATTAGGCCTCGCCAGAGGGCTCGGCCCCCACCGCACCACAGATCCTCATTCACCCGGAGAGGGTCGTTGCTCCACCAAACAATTCAAATGATAGCCAATCGGCCCCGGCCATGGAAACTGAAAACAGAGAAGAGAATGGCCCTCCACCGGCTTGGCTTCTAAAAATGGAGAAATTGGAAAAAACTATGGAAGAATGGCAAAAGGAGAAGCCATCCAGGAAAGCGACATACAAGGAGTTGTCAGCACTACCCGGGGTTGTGTACCCGAAAAATTTCGTGGTTCCAGAGTTCACAAAATATGATGGCACTGGCCCTCCAGAATGGCATGTCAGCGTTTACAAAGAAGAGTTAGGAATTCATGCTTGGAACGAAGACCTTCGCCTAAAGATGTTTCGGAGATCGTTGAAAGGACTGGCTCTCAACTGGTACATGACCCTGGAGCTATCACAGATGAAAACATTTGAAGATCTGGTAGAGACCTTCTGTGAGCAATATGTGTACAATAGGGATGCCCCGCCAGACCGTAATACCCTCTACCAGATACTGAAAAATAAAGATGAAAGTTTCCGGAGGTATACTGCCCGTTGGAGGGAAGAGGCTGCCAAAGTTGTCCCTAAGCTGAGCGAGGAGGCTCAGTTAGAGATATTCAAGCCAATTCAGTCACCGCCGTTCTATCGAGATCTCTCGAGCATAGCAGTGGTTTCTTTCGGCGATGCGATCAAACAGGCCGAGGTGACGGAAGAAGGAATAAGGAGCGAAAAAATTGAAGGGGCCCAATCCAATCTGACGAAAAGGTCAGCCCCGCCAAAGACGAAAGAAAAGAAGTAGCTGTTGTCGTTTTCCCTCGGCAAACCCATTACCAAAACTACCCCCAAGCTTCCTGTCCCCGAAACTACCCGAACCAGAACAACCAATATCACAACTACCCTCCTCAAAATCGCCAAAACCAAAATTATCCTCAAAACCAACCCTATTCCCAAAGTCGCCCCCGCTATTACCAAAATGTACCTCCCCCTTATCAAAACCACATTCCCCAATATTATCCTCAAGCCTACCCAGCACCCTCTTACCATACCTATCAACCACACCCGAACACCCCACCTCAAATTCCTAACCACACTCCAAGGTCAGGAACACAATACCACCAAGGCCTTCTACCTCATGCTACTGGGGAAAATTTCCAGAACAACAACAGAGAGCTACAAGACCTTCCGGTCTCGATCACCGAGTTGTATCGGAATTGTTTGAAGCAGGGGATGCTGACATCCCTTCCCTTCTACGAAGTTAAACCTGGGAGTAAAGCAGCTTCTTCAAATGCTTTCTGTGAATACCACTCGGGAACCAGAGGACATGCGACTGAGCAATGCTTTCAGCTGAAAGACAAAATCCGGGAGTTTATATGGACCGGAGGCATCACGTTTCCTAAAAAACCTGAGGCCGGTACGCCAAATTGTCAGCAAAATCCGTTGCCTGAACACACCTCCTCAGGAAGTGGCGTCAATCTAATTTTCACAAAGGAGGTCGAGGAAGAAGTTGATGTGATCGATATCGGTGGTGTTTGTTTACACCCGGAAGTTCTCTACGGAGGGTTCGAATTACATCTAGAAAGGGTAGCCCAAAAACTGGAGAAATCTCTAGTTTTGTCTTTCCCAATCCAAAAGATGGTGGAAAATCTCAATAAGGTTCCATGGAATTATGATATCATCGCTAAAACAGAAGAAGGAGAAGAATTGCCAATCTCAGTAGGAGAAACCAGTGGAATCACTCGGTCTGGAAGGGTGTATACGCCACAGGATTTGATTAGGATTCCTGTGAGGGAACCAAGAGGGGCTCTGAAAAAGTCGGTGTCAGAACCGGAGGCTCACGACTTCCTAAAGGCAATGAAGAATTCAGAATACAAGATAGTGGAGCAACTCGGCAAAGCACCGGCACAAATCTCGATGCTCTCACTACTCCTATCCTCAGAAGTACACAGACAGGCATTGCCGAAAGTCCTAAATGAAGCCCACTTGCCTAGCACGATCTCTCCGGAGAAGTTTGTCACACTGGTCGAGCAGGTCCTAGGATCTAACACCATCACTTTCACAGATGACGAGATGGACGATGATGGAACAGGTCACAACAAGCCTTTGAATATCACAGTCGAAAGCCATGGAATGTTCATAGCTCGGGTGCTGATTGACAATGGATCGGCACTAAATATCTGTCCTTTGTCGACCCTGGAAGAAATGGGGATAGATCTATCACAGGTTCGATCGTCTAAGACGGTTATCCGAGCATTCGATGGGGCTAGGAGAGATAGCATTGGAGAGATTGACCTGCCAATTGAAATTGGTCCAATACAGTTCAATGCGAAGTTCCAAGTGCTCGACATACCTGCTTCGTACAACCTGTTGTTGGGGAGGCCGTTGATCCATAACGCTGGGGCAGTGCCTTCATCTCTACATCAGAAGATCAAGTTTATCATTGATGACATACTGTACGTGATCAAGGCTGATTCAGATATCATACCTTTCCATCAAGCGATAAGTCAGCATGTCCCGTTAACAGATGACGGAAAGGAGAAGGAGAAGATTGAAGCCTCCTATCACGTGTTCGACGTCGTGAATGCTACCTTTGTGAAGGAAGGAGGACACGATATGACACCATCACTGTCTAATACTGTGGCCTTCGTTGCTAAAGAAATGAAGTCTCGGGGTTGCATTCCCGGGAAAGGTTTGGGCAAGAATCTAGACGGAATTACAGAACCGATAGAAGTCAAGGAGAAGAGGGGGAGATTCGGATTGGGATACGAGCCGACAAAAGCAGACAGGGCAAGGTTCTTCTGGAAGAAGAGGGATGGATCCCCAGACAACCAGCCAATGAAAATTCCGCATATCCGGGTCACTTTCCCCTATCCAGCAAAAATCATCAACAAAGGGAAAGAGACTGCAAGATTCGAGTTGCACCCTGAGAGAATGATGATCAAAGAAGCTGTGAATGTAATCATGGGAGATGAGGCAGGGCCAAGTCATGGGTCTGGTATTCGAACCAAAGAAAAGGAGAGGCTGCAGAATTGGGATTCTTGTTTTCTCCCAATTTGCCAGGCGTTTCGGTAAACTTAGGGAGATTTTCTGTTGGTCATCCCGCCATCCGCCTAACCTTCTGGATGGAAAAAGATTTTACTTTGTAATGGTTTTATATTTAATAAATGCAATTCTGTTTTATCCAACATATGGTTTAAATGTTTAAATTTTATGCTTTCAGGATGCCTAAATTACCAGTGTGTGATGCATGCGATATAACTGAGCTAGAGTGCGATAAGTATGATTTCAATGCAGAACCAGATCATAACCTGATGGAAGTGGAAACAGAAGATGACTCTTGCCAGCCAGACGATGGTGAGATCCGAAAAGCTTTCACGGAGTTCGAGAACAAGCCAATTCCCAGTAACGATGAGACCGAGTTGATAAACTTGGGGACCTCGGAAGAGTTGAAGGAAGTAAAGATTGGATCAGCCCTCATGACTCTGGAAAAGAAAGAGTTGACAACGCTCTTAATTTCCTACCAAGATATCTTTGCCTGGTCCTACGATGACATGGTAGGACTGGACAAAAGTATTGTGGTCCACTGCTGCCAGCTTGAATCTAAGCCAGCCAAAGACCCGTGGTACCATGACATAAAGAACTTTCTGAAAAATCAGGAGTATCCGGAAGGGGCATCAAGTGTTGATTGGAAAATTCTCCGGAGGTTAGCAGGCCAATTCTTCCTAAGCGGGGAGACACTGTACAAACGCTCCCCTGACATGGGCCTGTTGAGATGTGTTGGAGTCGAAGAGGCCATCCAGTTGATGAAAGAGGTCCATGGTGGCATATGTGGACCTCACATGAGCGGCTTCATGCTTGCCAAGAAGATCCTGAGGACTGGTCATTTTTGGCTAACGATGGAAAGCGACTGCGTGTAGTTTGTTCGAAGATGCCATAAGTGTCAGATTCATGGTGATCAAATCCATGTCCCACCTTCGCACTTTCATTGCTTGGCGGCCCCATGGCCCTTCTCAATGTGGGGTATGGACGTTATTGGGGAAGTTACCCCTAAGGCGCCGAGTGGTCATCGCTTTATCCTGGTGGCAATTGATTATTTTTCCAAGTGGGTAAAAGCTGTTTCCTTAACCCGAGTGACTCAAAAGATAGTAGCTCGATTCATCAAAGAAAATATTGTGTCAAGATACGGTTTGCCGCAAACATTGATAACCGACAATGCTAAAAACCTGAAGGGTTCAGAAATACAGAAAATATGTCAGCAGTTCAAGATCGAGCACAAAAACTCAGCGCCTTACCGTCCAAAAATGAATGGAGCAGTGGAAGCCGCCAACAAAAATATAAAGAAAATTCTCCGGAAGATGATTGATAATTATAAAGAGTGGGATGATATGCTGCCATATGCTTTGATGGCTTACCGGACCTCGGTTCGGACCTCGACAGGGGCAACCCCCTATTCTTTGGTCTATGGCACAGAAGCGGTGATACCGGCCGAGGTGGAAATTCCATCTCTACGAGTGCTCATAGAGGCCGAGCTTGATGAAACTGAATGGGTACAACAACTGTTGGACCAACTTTGTTTAATCGATGAAAAGTGGCTAACAGCGATATGCCATGGACAGTGTTACAGACAGAGGATTACTAGAGCCCATGATAAACGGGTATACCCTAGAGTCTTCAAGGTCGGTGAGTTAGTATTGAAGAAAATCTTTCATTTCCAAGATGAAGCTAAGGGTAAGTTCGGGCCAAATTGGGAAGGTCCTTTTGTTGTTCATAAAGCTTTGAGCGGTGGAGCGTTGATTCTCCAGGAAATGGATGGTGATGTATTTCCCGAGCCCCTAAACTCGGATTCTGTAAAGAAATACTTTGCCTAATAAATGTCCTTATTTTCTAAGTAAGTTTATTTCAATTTGTGATTATCTGTTGCTTCAAAAAAAAAAAAAAAAAAAAAAAAAAGGGTACGGCTCGAACATGGTGAAAACTCGAAAGAGCGCTATGAGAAAAATGTAGAGACCGTGTCGCCAAAAAAAAAAAAAAAAAAAGGAGAACAGTTAGATCACTCCCAGGGGCATTTTTGGAATTTCCACTACGGCTGACTTCCATTGACCGTAAGACTTTTCTGTGTTCGGAACTTGATGGATTTGAGCAAGAGTTGAAATCTGTGAAAAGAAACATCGAATATGGCTCAAATTTGCATTGAAATCATACTTGTCAGATAATCCGGCTTGAAATCTCGCAGTCAACATATCTGGTGATAAAGATACCTGTTTGGGGTAAGGTTTTACACGTTTTTCCCATATTTGGTTAAATTAGTTTTCGCAGGATTTGAAAAATACAAAGCAAGCAGGAGTATATGATTCTCCTAAGCACTGAGGATGCCTAGTAGAAAAGAGAAAGTGAGAATTGGCGGGTGCAGAGAAACAAAGGCTGATAGGGATGTTGTCCAAAACAAAAACCAAAACCCGCCAACAACCTAGGGAAAACCTCCAGAAAGTACATCTCTAAGATTGACGGAAGGACGAGGAAAAATCTCCCGATACTATCCCGAGAAAGTCAAGCGCCATCAAACGAGGGATTGCGATGGAAAAGAGGGGAACGGAATTGCGAGTCGTCAAGGGTGACAAGTTTTTCAAACTAAATTTTTGTGTCGCATGTGTTTTTTTTTGTCCAATTACAGGGATTTCAAAGGGCATGGAAGCATGGATTTCTCTATCACAAAGACTTCTTACCTTCCGGCTCAAATTAGAAACTTTTATTGCTGAAAGTTCAGAAGCTCTAAATGAGCGTCCAGGTATGCGTTTTGCCTTGAAAAGGGCAAAAAGTGAACTACGCTAAACTTGATCCTCGGCATAATACTAAGGTACGCAGGCAATCTATAAATGTTCGGTCATCTGAGAGTCAGTCCCAGCCAAAGGCTGGGGCACATTTTATATCTTTCCTCTCTCATTTTTGCCCAGATAGAAGTTGGGGCATATTTTATATTTCTGAACTTTCTTTTGTCCCCTGGCCAAGAAGGCTAGAGCATGAATCATTTTTCATTACTTTAAACGATTCTCTAAACGACCACTGGTTCGTCATGAGTATCGTCATGAGTCTCTTCTTTTTTATTACTCTAAATGATCTTCTAAACGGACACTTGTTCGTCATGGATATCATCATGCGTCATTTTTTCATTACTCTAAACGACCACTGGTTCGTCATGAGTATCGTCATGAGTCTTTTTTTTTTTATTACTCTAAATGATCTTCTAAACAGACACTTGTTTGTCATGGATATCATCATGCGTCATTTTTTTATTACTCTAAACGAACACTTGTTCGTCATGAGTATCGTCATGAGTCATTTTACTTTATTTGTTCTATTATTGAAAAATGCACTTTGAAAAAAATAAAAAAATAAATAAAAATAAAAAATAGGACGATCAAAATGACGTTGTCTTTTATCTTTGTCAAGCAAGTGAAACTAGCATGACAAAGAGGGGCAGCTGTAGACACAGCATTTTGACCACCCCATAAAAAATTTATACTTTATTTTATAATTAACTTTGTTTTATTTACCTTTGTTTTATATTATTTTGTTTCAGAAAATGCAAAAATAAGAAAAAGAAAATAAACAAAATATCGTTTGTTTGGAGCAAATCAGGAAAAAACGAAACAAATTAAGACAAACCAAATGGATGCATGAATAGTGATCATGAATAGTATCCGCATGTATGAACAGTGATCGTAAATAGTATCGCATGCGTGAACAGTAACCGCGTGATCGTGAATAGTAACCGCGTGATCGTGAATAGTATCCGCATGCGTGAACAGTAACTGCGTGATCGTGAATAGTATCCGCATGCGTGAACAGTAACCGCGTGATCGTGAATAGTACCCGCGTGACAGTATTTTTGCGTGAATAGTGAATTGTGTTTTTCCCATTTTACCCTTTTCGGAATCTATAAATAGAAGGCTCATTTTTATTTTGTGAAAGAGGATTTTGGGTGAGGGATTTTTTTTTAGAGGATTTGGAGGGAGAAATTTTTTTGAGAGAGAAATTTTGAAGCAAATAATATTATTTTCATTTTATTGTAATTTTGAAGAAGAAAAAAAATCTCCAAGAAGGTGGTAAATTTTCATCTGTTGTAAATCTTACTCTTATTCTTAAATAAGTTGTTATTATACTAATCTTTTTTTTTTGTAAATTAGATTTTTTTTTTCTCTTTTTTATTATTTATTTATTTATTTTTTATTAATTTTTTTTTGAGTAAATAAAACGAGGTGGAAAATTCCCAACCTTCAATTTGAACGGTTTAAATTTAGAAGGGAATTACTCCCCTCGATGTGTGCGTAAGTGTGTGGGCGCGTGTGTTTTATTTAATTTATATTAAATATAATGTGCTAACAATACGAGGTGGAAAACTTCTGACCTTCTATTGGAACGGTTTAAGTTTAGAATGAAATTACTCCCCTTGAGAAGTGTGTGTGTGTGTGTGGGTGTTTTATTTAATTTGTATTAAATATAATGTGTTAACAAGATGAGGTGGAAAATTCCCAACCTTCAATTTGAACGGTTTAAATTTAGAAGGGAATTACTCCCCTCGATGTGTGCGTGAGTGTGTGGGCACGTGTGTTTTATTTAATTTGTATTAAATATAATGTGCTAACAATACGAGGTGGAAAACTTCTGACCTTCCATTGGAACGGTTTAAGTTTAGAATGAAATTACTCCCCTTGAGAAGTGTGTGTGTGTGCGGGTGTTTTATTTAATTTATATTAAATATAATGTGCTAACAAGATAAGGTGAAAAATTCCCAACCTTCAATTTGAACGGTTTAAATTTAGAAGGGAATTACTCCCCTCGATGTGTGCGTGCGTGTGTTTTTTTAACTCGTATTAAATATAATGTGCTGACAAGATAAGGTGGAAAATTCCCAACCTTCCATTGGAATGGTTTAGGTTTAGAAGTGAATAACTCCCCTCGATGCGTGTGAGTGTGTGCGTGCGTGTGTTTCTTTAACTTATGTTAAATATCATGTGCTAACAAGATGAGGTGGAAAATTCCCAACCTTCCATCAGAACGGTCTAGGTTTAGAAGGGAGATCACTTCCCTTAATATTTGTGTATGTGTATGTGTATGTGTGTATATGAGGAGGATTTCAAAATAAAATAAAAATATTCGGATTTAAATTCTAATTGGACTTAATCGGATAAGGTATCGTCTTTGAACGGGCGTCTTTGGGTGCTTGACACCTTTCCCGAGCGTAACTGACCCCCGAACTCTTTAAACGAATCTTTGATCAGACCATGTTATTTTAGGAGTCAAATTTTTACTTAAGCCATTTTTTTAAATTGTTTTCAAAAAAGAAAAATATGGTGACCTAACACATCATTTAAACCCAATGCTAGGTGGCGACTCCTTTTTCTAAAACAGGCTTAAGTATATTTTAATGAGAAAATCGACGTTTTTAAAAACCCTTCTCATTTTACCAGCGCCAAGCTTATATCTATTTTTTTGATTTTTTCTGGAAAATCGAGGCGCGTTCAGCCGCTCTCTTCCCTCTTTATTGTTCCACGTGAACATCGGTCATTGCCATTATCGTGAACAGTTGAGTGAACATTAAATGAACTATTGTTCTGAAATATTTGAGTGAATATTGAATGAATATGGAATTGAGTAAACTGAATATTTGTTCTAATATATTGGGTAAACATTCACGCAGGACTATTATTGAGTAAATATTGAATGAACTATTGTTCTAAAAAATTTTGAGGGAAAATTGAGTGAACAAAAATATTGTTCTGAATTATTGGGTGAATATTCACAGATAAGTTTCAATGACATAAATATGGAAGACATTGGTTGAAGATTTTTTTTATAGTTTGTTTGAGTACTAGAAACTTAATTATTTGAGTCAAATGTATTTTTCACAATTTTACGATCAGAGGATTAAACATTTTTTTTTTTCATAATCATGATCCAATCAAAGCTCTCACGAATTGCGCCTAGTCATCTGATATACCAAAAATCGACAAGCTTCATGAACGGAGAACATCTTGGCAAACTGAAAAAGAACCAAAAAAGTAGTTATATGGAACGCCAATCCCACCAAACGGTTCAAAACCAGGACATACCCATCATCTGGCATGGCGGCATTTAGGCCTGACGCGAAAGCAACGCCGGTGGTTTGAAGCGCGATGTACGTCAGGGCCATGGCGCTCCCGAAGTAGTAAACATACGACCCTCTGCCGAATATCGAACCCCAGAAGATGATGCATACGGCGGTGATGGAACAGGTCATGGCAATGGTGTCAGAGACAATGAACCACCGGAACAACGAGCTTCTCTAGAGGAGGGCGAACCCTTGTTGGGGGCCTATGTTGTTGTTGTAGCCACCAGGCATTGTGAATGCCGCCGCGAACGTTACTGTGGTGATAAGTGTTGCCACCATTAGAAGCATGTTGCCCATTTGTCTGTAATCTTGAGTTGTGGAAGATGGTGTTGCTTGATTTGGATACGGAGATACGTTCTCTCTGATGATCCATGCACGTCGGAAACTGATATGTTTCAAATTAGTAGACATCTGTATCAAGATTCATGAAGAAGATAGATATTAGAGAAATGCAGGAAGTGCATGGTGGTTTTGGATCTCTCTCAATCCCAAAAGCTAGTTCAGGAGTCTGTTTAACATCTGATGTGGGATATATAAATCTAACAATCTCCTCCTTACACATTGAGTCTTTGGTCGGTTAACACTTGACCAATCTCTCTTTTTGTGCCTATTGGATCAAAGTTGTTATAAGATTTGTAGGATGGTCTTGCTCTCTCAATTTCATGAGCTAATTTTGGAGTTGAAAGAGGCCCCCAACAACACCCTACCGAAACTTCCAAAAACTATTACCATTATTTCACTTTGGTCTATATAATTTTAATTTGAACATAATCCATCCAAATAAATAGTTTCATTACAATTTTGGATGGCAAGCCAAATCAACTTCTCAATATTTGTACTTGAAGGATAATGCAAGAAAGGAGAGACTAAAAATGCTCATAAAACACTCTAAAAACGGTCATTTTCGGTCCAAAATTAAAATTAGAATGAGGATAATGATTTGGACCGAAGTGAGATGATTAAAAAACTTTTAAGGTGTTATATTTTCCAATTAAAACTACGGGAACCAAAATTTTGGTCAAACTTTAGGGGTACAAAGTGTCAAAATACCTTCATTAATTACCTTTGGGAATGTCAAATATTGCTCCCGGATTGAATCATCAATGTCGAAAGCAGACTGTCCAAACTTGTTCCTGGCCCTCTGATCGACTCTACCATCCCAAATCAAGTACTTCGTGATCCAATTTCTTCTCCCCATGACCGCCAAATGCAAAGGAGTGTTCCCATCGCCATCTCCTTGGTTTATCATCCCAACCAGCTCCGCAGTATCGAGAACATACCTAACAACACTCGTTTCACCATTCACAATCGCGGCGTGAAGAAAATTGCGTCCTCTCAGATCAAGCAACTCGCCGGAATCGGGGCAGAGTTCGATGATTTCCGCTATCAATTTCGTGTGGCCTTTGCTGGCGGCGAGATGCAGCGGCGAATGTCCGTCTAAATCTAGTATGTACGCGGTGGAGAGATCGAATTTGAGCAGCCATAGGGCTGTTCTGTGGTCGCCCGCGGCCGCTGCGTAGTGGAGTGGGGTTCTGCCGCGGCGGTCGGTTTCTTTGATTAGCTCTGGTTTTACTCTCGCCAGTGTTGCCATGACATCTGGAATTTAAGGGGGGGTAAAATTACAGATTAGCACCAAAACACAGGCAAAAAAATAAAAATGCATAACTTCTTAATTACACTTTATATATTCGTTAAAGTCGTTGAGCGACCTCTGCAAGGTCGGGGGTTTAGCCTGTGGAAAAATACTTGTTAAGAGGGATAACCATGTATCTTGAACGAGATTAGTTTCAAATCCTGTGTAAGTGTTGGGACATTCGTAAGTAAAAATAAAAATAAAAATTATAGTATACTAATGTTTATGTGTGCCTAAAGGTGCTATTACAACTTAAACCTAATTCTATAAGATGATGGAGTTAGTTTGATCTAACAATGTAAATTATAAATTTATTTATATTTTGATCCGATAGTCTTTTTTATAAGTGTCATAACTTATTATATAAATACACCGTGATTGAGAAGTAAAATCAAATCTATTTTTCTCCTAATCCCTTTGAATAATTAATTATATTGACTAAACCATTATTAAAGTATGAGGTTTTTTTGTTTTTTTTTTTTGCTTTTTTTGTTTTTTAGAGATCTCAAATCTACTTTGTAACTCACTCATAAAATCTTTGTGGAATTCAACATGAGAGTCAACCTTCATCATATACCTTTAAACACTATGAATGTTCCACCATGTTGGACTTATTCCACAACTAAATAAATTAAGTTGTTTCATAATAATAATAATAAAATGAAACAACTACTTAAAATAAAATATAAACATCATTTAAAAATTATTCAAAATTTTAACTGACGTGTGAATCAATTAATTTTGTTACACTTCTCACTTACTACCATAAAATAGTTAATTATCATAACCAATATTTTACACCAATAACGAAGTCTTGAAAAAAAAAAAAAAATTAAATAAAAAAATTATAAATAGAGAAAATACTAAATTGTAAAAAAATAGAGAGAAAGTTGTAAAAAGAATATTTAAAAAAAATAAAATTGTAAAACTTATTTTAGGAAAAAAATTTGTACAACAATAATTTTTTTGAAGTTAAAAATATTAAAAAATTGAATACTTAATATATTTAGCATTAAATAAGTTCAACAATTAAAATTTTCAGCAATTAAAATTTAAACGCTACCAAACAAGTCCTTCGGAAAATCAATTTTCTAAGAGAGATAAAATTAAAAAAAAAAAAAAAAAAAAAACCCTACTCTACTAAGATTGAAAAACAAACAAACTACTCTATTAAGAGTGAGGCCAAGAACACCTTTCTTTTTGTGAGCTATTCATACTTTTTACGCTCACTTGTTTTGAATTTTGAAGCAGGTTGTGTGACCCATGGGCGTCCACATCAGTGACAAATTCTATCAGTGTTGATGTCTCTATGTAATTTAATCTCATTGAATTATAAAAAAAATAAATGGTCTTGATTTCTAAATGCATGGACATTATAAAATAAATTTCAGTAGTCTCTTTTACCCACGGGATGAGAAACAAAAGGTACTCCTTGGTGTAATACTTCCGTGTTAGTTTACAAATTATCTACGTTTAAACACTACTCTGAAAGAAAAGAACTTATAAACTCACCAAAGTGGTGGCCAACCACGGCGGCATGCAAAGCGGTTTGACCCTTTGGCCCACCATGAGCAAAAGAGTGAGTCAGCTTCAGCAACTGGTTCACCACCTTCATCATCCCATCTCTAGTCGCCAAATACAAAGCCGACTCATCAGTATCATTATCCAGACATGCCAAACCAGGATCAACCTTAATCAACAACTCTACAATTCTAGTACGGTGATTCCTCACTGCCTCGTGCAAAATTGTGTCGTTTGAACAATTTCTCAATCTCGTCACCTCCTCAACCCCGAAATATCCTAATCCACTCTCGATGTCCATTTTGCAACCAAACAAGATCTCCTCCACAAAGAAGCTGACAGTGGAGTCCTGGCCGGCTCTTGTTGCTAGATGTAGCGGTGTGTCTCCATCAAGATTCCGGTGTACGAGGAGGGATTGCCGCCGGTTGTAAATCTCGGCAACCACCTTTTTGTGGCCAAAGTTGGCGGCGATGTGGAGGGCGGTGTTGCCGTGGGGGGTTGATTTGAGGAGGAGGTTCGGGTTTTCGCGGAGGAGTTGGCGGAGGAGATTGATGTCTCCTTTCTTTGAGGAAGTGTAGATTCTTGGATCCATATGGCTTGAATTGACTGGCATTAATTTGGAATTAATTCACTTATATATTAATCAAAGAATTGGTTTTTGATGTATTGAGCATTGACTTTGAAGTGTTGGTTTTTAAATATTTTACTTTTCTCTCTCGGTCCTACTTTTTACGAAGTCATTCTGACTCATTCAAAATCAAGACTTATTTTGTGCCACTTTTCCCATTAAAATTGAGTTTGTGCACTATTTTGTAAATATGTTAGGGTACATTTATTTTAAAAGATAAAAAAAGAAAAAAATAAATAAAGTATTTTTTTATTATTTTCCTCATGGTTATTTGGTTGGATATATATATATAGAGAGAGAGTAAAGAAAGAAAAAAAAAATATACACTCATTTAATTTACTATTTTATCTTTACATATTATAAAATAAAATAAAAAATTTACCAATAAAAAATGAGTAATTTTTTAACTAAAAAAAATATTTAATTAAAATAAAATTATAATTATAGTAATCATCGTTTAACTTCAATACAATATATGTAAATTACTAACAAATGAAATTAAAACAAAAAAAATAATAAAAAATAAAAAACATGATGAAGAGAATGGGTAGATAGGATAATAATGGTAAAATGAAAAAAATTCCAAAAAGTAAAGTTGAAGTTGTGAAGTGAATGGATAGATAAATAACAGGGGTATAATAGCAATTTTGTTACCATTTTCCCACATCCATCCTTTTTCGTCCAATTTTTAGGAGGGAAAAAAAAAGGGACGGGCATGCATTTTTTTACCCCTTCTTTCTTTTCTTTCATTTTTCTCTCTAGCCAAACACAAAAAATGTTCGTTTTTATAGAAACAAAATTTCCATCCTAGTTTATTTGAAGTGAAGACGAAAAAACAGAAACACTAACCAACCGCCATCATACAGTATGGTTCAATATTACACTTGAACTTGTGTGTTAGTACAACCGGAAAATCTCGACAATCTGTAACAAGTGGTATCTGAGAGCAACCTCATAAATTCTAATAAACTTGAACTCTTGTTTTTCATCTATGGATCGTTTTGGACTTGCCCTCAGACAAACGGTACAACAAAAACCGACAAGCTTCATGAATGGCGACGAACATCTTAGCCAACTGAAACAAAATCAAACCAGTATTGATATGGAAAGCAGATCCCACCACATGGGTCAAGACCAGCGTATTCCTATGATCCGGCATTCCCGCAAATACCCCTGTCGTGAAAGTAATCTCTAGCCCTCTCTCTTTTCTTTCTCTTGGTGGCGAAGGAATAGCTCGGTGGCCGCCGTCGTCGTCGTCGCCCTTGGCCTACCCCCCTCTCTCTCCATTTGCAGACCTGGACCATGGAGATAAACAGGGATGTGGTGGCGAAGGAACAAATCGCTGGCCGTTCGTTCTAGAGCTTTTTTTTTTTTTTTTTTTTACAGACCTGAAATAGATCTAATCGCCGCCTCTCTCTCTCTCTCTGTTTACCGTTCCTCAACCGCAAGCCCACCACTGTAAACAACGGCCTTCATCTTCGTTGTCGCTCTCACTCTTTGTTCACCGTTTCGCACTGAACAGCGGCCATCGCAGCCCTTGTGAACAGTGGCCGTCGTCGTTTGTCTTGTTCGCCGTGCTCATGTTCATCCCTACCATCGCCGTTCGTTCCAGGTCTATTTTTTTCCAGATCTTAAATGGATTCAATCGCTGCCGCTCTCTCTTTCCCTCTTCACCGTTCCACTTGAACAACGGCCATCGCCGTCAGCGTTTGTCTCGTTCACCGTTTTCATGTTCATCCCCGCCATCACCATTCGTTCCAGATTTCTTCTTCTCCTTCTTTTTCTTTTTTTTTTAATTTTTTTTTTTTTTCAGATCTGAAATGGATCCAATCACCACCGCGCTCTCTCACTCAGTTCATCGTTCCACTTGAACAGCGGCCGCCAACTGTGAACAGTGGTCGTCGCCGTTTGTCTCGTTAACCATGCTTGTGCTCATCCCTGCCATCGACGCTCGTTCCAAATCTCTCTCATTTTTTTTTTCAGATCTGAAATGGATCCGCTCCCTCTCTCTCTCTCTCTCTTTTTCAAATCTAGAATTTTTTTTAAATCTCTCTCATTTTAAATTTGAAAAATTCCAGATCTAGAATTTTTAAATTTGTGAATGTTTGTGTTAATTTTTATTGATTTTTGTGAATTTTTTTGTGAATGCTCTAATCGGTCACCGGTTGGTGAATATTTACATCGATTTGTTTTCGTTGATCTTAGGATTTTTCAATGTTTTTAATTGTTCTAAAATATTGGGTAAATATTCACATAGAAGTATTTATTCATAATATGATTTTTTCAATGTCTTTGATTTTTTTTTAAATATTAAGTGAACATTTACACAAAAATATGAACTATTATTGAATGAAATATTCAGTGAATTATTATTGTGAAATATTTGAGTGAATATTGAATAAACATGAAATTGAGTAAAATGAATATTTGTTCTAAAATATTGAGTAAACATTCACACAAAACGTGTGAGCTATTGTTGAGTGAAATATTAAGTAAACATTGAATGAACTATTCTTCTAAAAAATTTTAAGTGAAAATTGAACAAACATGAAATTAAGTAAACAAAAATATTGTTCTGAATTATTGAGTGAATATTCACATAGAAATTTCAATGACACGGTTCGTAAATAAAAATAAACATGGAA
The DNA here is from genome assembly GCA_016647705.1 of Eucommia ulmoides. Lineage (NCBI taxonomy): Eukaryota > Viridiplantae > Streptophyta > Magnoliopsida > Garryales > Eucommiaceae > Eucommia > Eucommia ulmoides. The sequence continues at coordinate 1,459,616 of CM028326.1, read as the reverse complement.
GACGTTTGTTGAAGATTTTTTTTATAGTTTGTTTGAGTATTATAAATTTAATTATTTGAGTTAAATGTATTTTTCACAATTTTACCATCGGAGATTTTAACAATTTTTTTTTGTTTTTCATAATTATGATCCAATCAAAGCTCTCATGAATTGCGCTTAGTCATCCGATATACCAAAAACCGACAAGCTTCATGAACGGAGAACATCTTGGCAAACTGAAAAAGAATCAAACAAGTACTTGTATGGAAAGCATATCCTACCAAACGGCACAAAACCTGGACATACCCCTGAGCTGGCATGGCGGCACTGATTCCAGTCACAAAAGCAACACCAGTGGTTTCAAGCGCGACGTACGTCAGGGCCATGGCGCTCCCAAAGTAGTAAACATACGACTCTCTGCCGAATATTGAACCCCAGAAGATGATGCATACGGCGGTGATGGAACAGGTCATGGCGATGGTGTCGGAGACTATGAACCAACGGAACGACGGGCTTCTCTGGAGTAGGGCGAACCCTTGTTCGAGGCCTACGTTGTTGTTGTAGCCACCGGGCATTGTGAATGCTGCCGCGAATGTTACGGTGGCGATAAGTGTTGCCACCATTAGAAGCATGTTCCCCATTTGTCGGTAATCTTGAGTTGTGGAAGATGTTGCTTGATTATGATATGGAAAAATGTTTTCTCTAATGATCCATGGATGTCGGAAACTGATTTGTTTCGAATTAGTAGACATCTGTATCAAGATTCATGAAGAAGATAGATATTAGAGAATATTATGGGGAAGTAAATTGGTAGAAAGTGCAGGGTGTTTTGGGTCCCAATTGTCCCCCAAAATTAGCTAATGAGGTGAAGTTGTTTCTCACACTTATAAGTTGATGTGGGATAAATCCAACAATTTCTTTCTTACACATTGGACCTTTGGTCGGCTAACACTTGACAAGTTTCTCTCCATCTTTGTGACTATTCGGTCAGAGTTGTTGTAATATGAGTTTTGATATCAGTGTAGAGTTGTCTTGGAGTTTTTTTTAACTTCATGAGTTAACTTTTGGATTTGAGAGAACCTCAACACTACCTTACCGAAACTTCCAAAACCCACGGCCATTATTTCACTTTGGCCCTATAGTTTTAATTTGAACATAATCCCATTTCAATCCAAATCATGAAATCAATAGTTCCTTTGCAATTTTAGATGACAAACTGTTACCCCTTTGTACCCAACTATTTTTAAAATGATTTTCTTACTTCTGAATATTTGTGCTTGAAGGATAACACAGGAAAGGGGAGACCGAAAATTCTTATAAAACAAACACTCTAAAAACAGTCATGGGACGAGTATAATGACTTGGACTGTAATTGGAATGAATAGAAAACTTTTTAAGGCGTTATATTTTCAAATTAAAATTATGGGAACCAAAATTTTGGTCAAACTTTAAGGGTACAAAGTGTCAAAATACCTTCATTAATTACCTTTGGGAATGTCAAATATTGCTCCCGGATTGAATCATCAATGTCGAAAGCAGACTGTCCAAACTTGTTCCTGGCCCTCTGATCAACCCTACCATCCCAAATCAAATACTTCACGATCCAATTTCTTCTCCCCATGACCGCCAAATGCAAAGGAGTGTTCCCATCGCCATCTCCTTGGTTTATGATCCCCTCCATCTCCACAGTATCGAGAACATACCTAACAACACTCGTTTCACCATTCGCAATCGCGGCGTGAAGAAAATTGCGTCCTCTCAGATTAAGCAACTCGCCGGAATCGGGGCAGAGTTCGATGATTTCCGCTAACAATTTCGTGTGGCCTTTGCCGGCGGCGAGATGCAGCGGCGAATGTCCGTCTAAATCTAGTATGTACGCGGTGGAGAGATCGAGTTTGAGTAGCCATAGGGCTATCCTGTGGTCTCCGGCGGCCGCTGCGTAGTGGAGTGGGGTTCTGCCGCGGCGGTCGGTTTCTTTGATTAGCTGTGGTTTTACTCTCACCAGTGTCGCCAGGATATCTGGAATTTAAGGGGGGGTAAAATTAAGGATTAGCACCAAAAACAGGCGAAAAATGCGTAATTTCGTAATTACACTTTATATCCCTAAACTGTACTTTATTTTCAATTTGGTCCTTAACCTTTTAGTTTTTTTCATCTACTATAACATATGTTCATATAGTCTAGATTCTGTATTTTATGAAGAAAAAACAAATATAATATATAGATTATTAATGTTTACTTGTGCTTAAAGGTACTTTTACAGCTTAGCCCTAATTCCATAAGATGATGAGTTCAGTTTGATACTTTGATCTAATCCTAATTTCATAAGTTGATGAGTTCAGTTTGATATTTTGATCTAACGTTATAAAATATAAATTTATTTATCTTTTGATCTGACAGTCTTTCTTATAAGTGTCATAACTTACTATATAGATACACCGTGATAGAAAAGTAAAATTCACTCTAGTTTTCTCCATTGTAGTCATTCTTTTTTGAATTCCAATAAAGTTGTAGAATTTCACAACGTTAAATTCCACAAACTAAAGGCATTTAACATTTGATTTGTGAAATTCCACATCTATCGGCCTAGACAGTAAAAAACCGAAGACTTTGAGCCCCGTTTAATAACATAATTAAGCATTTAAAATTGAATAAATTTGTTTGATAATAAAATAAAATAATTACTTAAAATATAAGTATTACTTAAATATTATTTAAAATTTTAATTGACGTGTGACTTACTTAATTTTGTAACACTTCTCATTTATTACCATAAAATAACTAATTATCATAATCAACATTTTATACCAATATTAAAGTTTTAACAAAAAAAAGTTATATAAAAAAAATTATAGATAGAGAAAATACACTAAATTGCAAAAAAAAAAAAAAAAAAATGGAGAGAGAAAGTCGTAGAGAGAATATTTAAGAAAAATAAAATTGTAAAAATTATTTTAGAAACAAAAATTTGTACAACAATAAATGTTTTGAACTTAAAAATTATAAAAAATTGAATGCTTAATATTTTTAGAACTTAATAAGTTCATCACTTTTATTTTCAACACTTAGAGAATTTAAACGTTACCAAATAAGTCCTTCGGAAAATCATTTTTCTAGGAGAGATAAAATTGAAAAAAAACAAACAAACACTACTCTACTAAGGGTGAGGCCAAAAGCCCCATTCTTTTTTTTATTTTTTGTGAGCTATTCAAACTTTACACACACTTGTGTTGAATATTGAAGCAGGTTGTGTGACCCGTGGAGCATCCACTTGGGTGACAAATTCTATGAATAGCCATCATCTGAATGGATATCTATGAGTATTGATGTCTCTATGAAATTTAATCTCATTGAATTGCAAAAAATTTAAATGGTCTTGATTTCTAAGTGCATGGACATTATAAAATCAACTTTAGTAGTTTCTTTTACCCACGAGATGAGAAACAAAAGGTGCCCCTCGGTGTAATACTTGCGTGTTAGTTTACAAATTATCTAGTTTAAACACTACTCTGAGGAAAAAGAACTTAAAAACTCACCGAAGTGGCGGCCAACCACGGCGGCATGCAAAGCGGTTTGACCCTTCGGCCCACCATGAGCAAAAGAGTGAGTCAGCTTCAGCAACCAGTTCACCACCTCCATCATTCCATCTCTAGCCGCCAAATACAAAGCCGACTCATTAGCATCATTATCCAAACAAGCCAAACCAGGATCAACCTTAATCAACAGCTCCACAATTCGAGTTCGGTGATTCCTCACTGCCTCGTGCAGAATTGTGTCGTTCGAACAATTCCTCAATCTCATCACCTCCTCAACCCCAAAATGTCCTAATCCGCCCTCGATGTCTACTCGGCAACCAAACAAGATCTCCTCCACAAAGAAGCCGACAGTGGAGTCGTGGCCGGCTCTTGTGGCTAGATGTAGCGGTGTGTCTCCATCAAGATTCTGGTGTACGAGGAGGGATTGCCGCCCGTAGTAAATCTCAGCGACCACCTTTTTGTGGCCGAAGCTGGCGGCGATGTGGAGGGCGGTGTTGCCGTGGGGGGTTGATTTGAGGAGGAGGTTTGGGTTTTCGCGAAGGAGTTGGCGGAGGAGATTGATATCTCCTTTCTTTGAGGAAGTGTAGATTCTTGGATCCATATGGCTTCAATTGATTGGCACTAATTTGGAATCAATTCACCTATATATTAATCAATAATCAAAGAATTGGTTTTCGACGTGTTGAGCATTGACTTTGAAATGTTGATTGCAAAGTAGTGCCGTGTCCTAAAAGGCAAAGATACAAAAAAGTTCTATTTTTAACCGAAAATAAAAAAGTTTTCTTGTCATAGCACTCAAATTTCGAACCCAATATATGTCCAGTTCAATGAGATATCAAATTTGGTCCGTGGTTTACTTTTTTTTTATATATATTTTTTCAATAATTCCGAATTATTCTATTTAAATAACACATATGTTCCCTTTTTTATTTTTAATAGTAGCCGGTCGCTAAATTTAAATATTGCAAGATTATATTTAATTCTATATTATTGATTGATTTCGTTTTTTAAATTGAATCGATATTTGTTTTTGAAGTAACAAACGATGAAAATGACCAAATTTTTTTTTTTTTTTTGTGTGAATAAACTCAGTATAAAAGATTGAAGCTTTTTAAATTTTATAGGTAAAATTATTAAAATAGTGTGAACTGTTGACCGAAATTCCCAAATAAAAATGGGCTGTAGGAGATTGAAATGGGAGTCATGGCCTCAAACTTTCAAAGGTAGACAAGAGATCAATATTTCACCGTTTTGGTTAGAATATCCCATATTCTTTTCTTAATTCAACGATTTTTAGGTCTATAATTTTGAAGAACAATCTCGAAGCTAGAAAATATAACTTGTTTCTATTTTCTCTCGAGGTCCCACTTTTTACAAAATCATAATGACTCATTCAAAATTAAGACTTAGTTTGACACTTATTTTTCTTTAGAATTAAGTTTGTGAACTCTTTTGTAAATATGTTAGATTACCTTTGTTTGAAAAGATGAAGAAGAAAAAGAAAAAGAAAAGAAAAATAAAAAAAAAAATTTTTTTATTCTTTTTGAAAGATTTTTTTTTTCTTTATGATTATTTGGTTGGAGGGATAAAAAAAAAATATAATATTTTATATGTAGTAAAGAAAAAAAAAATAAAGAAATTTTCTTCTAACACTTATGTTTAAAAAAAAAACAAAAACTTTTCTACTCCTATACATTAAAACTTTATTAAAAACTCCCAATTAAAAAAAAAAAAAATCATGTACAAACTCCCCATAATAAATTTTAATGACAAAATTACCCTTTCAAGTTTAATTTATCACATAGTATTTTCTGTTTTCTTTTTTCAAGTTACTCTCATCTCATCTGTGTTCCTTTCTCTCTCAGATCTACAACGTCGTCGCCCATGCCCTAGCTCGCCGCCGTCACCATCTCTTTCGTCATTGTCGCCCTCGCGGTCATTGTTTCCATCATCATCGTCGCCTTCATCATCATCGTCGTCGTCCATCCATCGTCGCTCGTCGTCGCCTCCACTCATCTTCTTCGTTGCGTCTCCTTCATCAACCATATCTACCCTAGATTTGGTTAGGTCTAGCCTATATCTAACCAGATCTAGATCTAGGTTAGATCTGCTTATCACACTATCGTCGTTTAGATCTATAATGAAATCGTCACCGTCACCTTCGCCCTTGCCCTTGCCCTTGCCCTCGCCATCGATGAACGAACCCCATCTTCCATCACCACCACTGACCCACAGGTAGGTTCTTTTCCGCCTATCTCCTTCTGGTTTCAATATCTTGTTTTTTTTTTCGCGTTAATTTGATTCAAATTCTACTCTAAATTTTCTCAATTGATTTGTGTTTTTTGTGTTTTGAAGCAGTTAATTATCCATATCGAGTTTGGAGATTGTGATCACTGATATTAGAAATTTGATTTGAATGGGAATTCTTCTATGCATTTCAAGTGTTTGATGTATTGTCTATGTGAGTGAAGCAAAGTGATAATTATGAATTGTTGATGTTAAATTTTGGTTGACACCAGCGATATGGTTTGGTCAACCTTGGAGAGAGTTGGAGAGGTCTGGAATGGAGATCTTCAATCCGTGTAGATTTTGATACGTAGAGAGGTCTCTGGCCGGGAAGGAGAGGGTCTGTTTTGGAAAGGGCCCAAAAACCTTCTAGGCTGAGAATGGGAGGACCAAAATGCTTTGTGATCCTTAAGAAAACGAATCAGAGCTTAAGATGAAGCAGATCCGGGAAGAGGAAGGCTGGAATGCCTTTTGATCCGGGAAGGGAAAAGTTGGAATGCCTTCTGATCCGGGAAGGGATGAGGCAACACTTTGACACCTGCATAAAAGACTTGCCGGGATAGACCTAGCGTGTCCCCTCCGACGTGAAAATCAGCGTACGGGGGAAGATTTATAAAAGTGCTATCATGTAGAGAAAGCAAATATTGTGTGTGTCAAATTCATCTACCTTTTGAGCAATTGTATGCTCTCCGATTTATAGGTAAGGAGGAGATTGGATTCAGGACTTAAGTATGGATTAGTGTCTCCTCAAAAATCACATCAATGTGTCACCTTGGCATGTAGCCAATGGGAGGATGCCAAGAGGCCCGAGTCTTGGTCACGTTGGAAGATATTTAAAGATATTTTTGATTGGGGAAGAGAACCATGAAGATATTTTGGGATATTCAGAAGATGTTTTGGGATATTTAGGAGATATTTAAGGTTTGGAGAAGTGAGCCAACCCATAAATCGAGGAAGACACATTCCTGTTGCGCCCGAGATGGAGAATTTGATCTCTGCCCTTCCCGGATAGCCGAAGACGGGAAAGGGGGCTTTGTTGAGGAGCTTGCGGAGTTGATTTTCGAGATGGGCAATGCCGATGTGGAGAATGCCGAAATGGATAAGGGTTTTCCATCTCGACGACGGCTCGTCTTCCCCTCTTAGAGAGTGCTGCTAGCTGTCTTTTTAGTGACATGGGTTAAGGTGTGCCCTTGCCCGACACAATCTTCATACTTGACCTTTGTCAAGAGTTGATCTTCGTGGATAATTGTGAACACGTGACGGTCTTCCATCGGCTGCGTGATAGTGACCATTTTTACACTCATCGTGAATAATTGAAATTTCTCCATTTTTTTCTTCTTGATAATTATGCTTTTCAACTATTGGGTTGCTTGAGAGGAGGAAGACAAATGAAATTGAATTAGAATTTTAATATTATTCAGGGTAGTCAATTAGATTCAAATAAGTTCTAACTATTTCATTTAGGTGATTAGTTTGTCATTTTATCCATTTTGTGCAATTGTTTGTGTTATTATTTAGTTAAGTGAATATCCACTTATTAATTTTTAGTGGATGTCCACTAATTATGTAATTTTAAGTGGAATGTAAAATTTAAAATTTTGCGTACCCTGATCATTGCTCTCTGCCGAGCTGAGCTTAAATGATCATAAGGTCTGGTCGGATAAACAGGCCAAGAACAGAGGAAATAAAAGACGTGGTGCCAGGAACCGTCTAGGGTTATCCCTGGGCTTAGCTCCTAGCCACGCAACAAGAACCGACTTGAGGGCCCGTCGTGGGCAGGGGAGCGTGCCTACTTGCCGCCCTCACGCCACTGCGACGTCCGAGCAGCAGCCAACCGTGCGCGTGCAACTTAAAGGAAAAGATAAGCATCCATTTGTCCCAGCAGAGACGGAGACAAATGCCCTCCATCCTTTCTTTGAGCGAGGCTCAAATACGGAGACGAGCAGCCCTCTGTCCCACCAAAGACGGAAACGAGTGCCTTCCAGCCTATCTCCGAGTAAGGCTTAAATGTGGAGACGAGCAATCCTTTGCCCTACTTGAGGCGGAGGCGAGCGCCCTCCAGCCTGTCTCTAACAGCGGCACTCCGACCCCTGAGTCGCGGATGTTTCTCCAGATCCGCATCCCGACTCTGGTGTCACGAGTGATTCTCCTCAACGACATTCCGACCCCCTGAGTCATGGATGATTCTCAAGATCCGCATCCTCACTCCGGCGTCGTGAGTGACTCTTCACAGATACATTCCGACCCCCTGAGTCGCAGATGATTATCCAAATCCGTATCTTGACTCCGGCGTCGTGAGTGACTCTCCACGGTTACATTCTGACCCCCTGAGAAGTGTCCCGGCTTCTGCGTCGCGAATGATTCTTCTCAACGGCATTCCGACCCGTGGAGTCGCAAATGATTCTCTAGATCCGCATCTCGACTCCGGCGTCGTGAGTGACTCTCCACGGTTGCATTCCAAATTAATTTCGAGATATTTTTGAGATATTTTGATATATTTTCGGGATATTTTCGAGATATTTTTGAGATATTTTTTGGGATATTTTGAGATATTTTTGGAATATTTTCGAGATATTTTTGGCCGCCGGTGACCGGCCACCGTCATCTCATCCTATGCCCACCGTTCTGCAGCGCTACCTCTTGCCAACGGGGCGCAAATGTATCGACCAAAGTTCCAGGTGAGCAGCGCCCTGCTGTGCTCAATATGTCTTCCCCCTCTTGTTCAGCTGAAGGGGCTTGAACGAGCCCATTACATTTTTCTTGTGCTGATCCACGACATGTGCTGGATTTGACGAGCTCAGCATGGATATTCCAAAACAAAAAACAAAAAATGTCCAAAGTGTCAAGCTTCAAGGGTGCAAAGTGTCAATTCCCTTGAAGGGAAAAAGGATCCACACTTCAAGGGTCCAAAGTGTAAAACTTCAGGGGAGTCAAAACGTCAAAACAACGCACAAACTTCAAGGGTGCAAAGTGATCAAGATTCTGCACAAAACTTAAGAGGGGCAAAGTTGTCAGGATATTGACCCAACTTCAGGGGGCTAATGTGAAATGGTGGTCAAATTTTGGGGGTACAAAGTGAAAATTTCCTTAAGAGGAATTCCTTCTGTGAGTGATTTGCAGGACGAAGCCCATCATTCAAACTCCACTTGGTCTCTCTCTCTCTTCTGCCAGCTCGACCGATTAGTATCGATAGCCCTCTCGCCGGACAGAATACTTGATGACGGCGACGCGCTTCTCAGTCACAATGTTAACGGCGGCGGCTCACTTGAAGCCAAAAATCGCCGGAAATTACCCGGAACTCTCGCCGCTCATGGATTCGACGACGGACTGAAGTTCAGTCCAATTTTCGCGAAAGCGGCGGCGGTCGTGAATCCCTATCCGACACCACCAAGTACCGAACGGACCAGTGCTAAGTGGGATCCACCTCAACTCTCTTATATATTTCATGAGCTATTACCAAAAGACACCCACAAAAAGGGATGACTTGTAAACCACTAGTGAATTTGGGGGCAGCACCAACAAAAAAAAAAGAAAAGAGGAGGCTACTGTCCCCAGCCCCATGGCCAGCAGGCTGCTGGCCTTGCGGGTGCTGACCGCGAGGCCAGCACCGGCGGCCGGACAGTTGTCAGCCGGTAACCGGCGCTGGCACGTCTCCGCCCAATCTCAGGTTGCCCGTTGTAGCTAAAAATTGATATCGTTTCCCTCGCCGCACAGGGCTAGTGGCTACTGATGAGGGTATTTTTGGCTTCACCGAGTCAACACCTGGACCTTGGCCCCGTGTCCACTATCGCTAATATTTTCTCCATAGGCCTGATAAAGGCCAGCGGGCTTCTTTGAATGGGCCCAAGAGTCCAAGCCAATTACTATGCCTGACAAAGGCACGCGGGCTTCTTTAAATTGGCCCAAAAGTCTAAACCCATCACTATACAATTTTACTATGCAGTTTCCATTTCTATAAAGACTAGGGGCTATCACGCCCGAGAAAAGGGGCACCTGAGTGGCTCAATTCTCTAATCGAGCGCGTGATGTGAGTTTACTAATCACACACTTGACACAAACCTTAATGCTTAATTTCTTTAAGTTAAAAGGTATTACCCTTTTTCTCCCTTGAGATCTTACTTTCATGTCGGAGGGGCTTTTCGAGATACCCCAGGCAGGTTACATGTGTAGAGACAGGTCACTCAGGAGCAGCACTCTGGGCACAGCGGGGACTGCAGACTTTAGCAAGTCAGCCCTTCAGGTTGACCCATGACAGCTCACTTGAAAATTTTTTAACCGCCAACTCCACTTTAGTAAGAAGATCCCACCTCTGTCGTCCAACCGGATCAGACTCGAGGTTCGTGTACCAGTTTTACGCATCAACAACAATAATAATAAAAATAATGATGATGATGGTGGATAGATAATCTGTAATCTTGCATTATGAATAACTGTTTTAATTGTGATCTTTTCTCCCTTCCTCTCATTCTCTACACTCTCTCTCTCTCTCTCTCTCTCTCTCTCTCTCTCTCCTTAGCATCACCAATGTACCCACAAATAAGTATTCATTTTTTTTAGTTTCTTTTAGTTATTTATATATATATATATATATATATATATATATATATATATATATTGATATGGGAGAATCTCGTCACATATACCACGCGGACAATATCGTTCCAAATGGGAAAAAACAGTCGGGCTGGGAGCTAGAATCCCCCCCGAGTAGAGTTGAGAATCGTTTTGCCAAGCAGAAGAAGTCTGAACCGAGCCGGCAGACTCCGGGCCGGGCTGACGAACTTGGACACCCTTTGCCCGTCGTCTCCGTGCTCGGAGTCTTGTTGGGCCGTCTTGAGGCTTCGGCCCATGGGCCTCTACAAGTGGGCCCAAAAGCCCAATCCAGATGATCAGAACACTAATCTATTTGCTCATTGGCTGCTCAACGGATTAAGTTAATTAACCCTAGCTTAACTCCCTAAATTCACAGTGCTAATCAAGTCCAAAGCCTATAAATACCTCATGGCATCCACTGCTCAACAATAAGTCTTCTCTGCTAACACCAAAGCACTTTTAACCATTCTCCCCCCGATACTTACTCTTACGCTGGAGGGACTTCACCGGGCACAACCCCGGTGAATCTTTGTGCAAGTGCTCGGAGTAAAGGAGTAGAACTCAGCTCAGAGGTCGTCAGCACCCCTGAATTCATCAAGTTAATCACGCCATCAGCAGTCTTGTGTCCTTAATATCTTTCTAGACCATACTGTTGACCGATTACCACTTTTCTATATATATATTGAAATTATATTTATAAATAAAATATTTAAAATTGTGAAATTTTTTAATTTAAAGTAATTTGTAAATTTTAGAATGATATTTTTGGTATTTCATGCCTACTAATATTATTAATGATTAGTTAATAGTTTTTCCGTAGTTAAGTTATAAATTGATAAATTTTATAAATATAACAGTTTAGTTGTAAAATTTATATTGAGTTAAAAAAAACTAATAGAACGTTTAATTTTAATAAATTTCGTACAATTAGGAAAATATGGGAATGGAAAAAATTATATTTTAGTATTATGCATTTCACGCCTTACATGTCATATTAGATTTATTAAGTTAAATTCTTAGTTTAAGTCCAACCGTTATTAGGTTCACAGGCGACGCCGATTACGACAATATTTCAATGATAGTCTATTAGCAATACAAATATCGAGGTGAGTGTACTGTCTTCTATGTAAATTATCCAATTATATTCTCGTACAAAAATGTGAAAAGAAAATGTTTATTAAAATCGATTATTTTAAAACTTTAAATGGATTGAGTAAATGGTTAAATGTGGAAAGTGATTTTTATATATTTATTATATCTATATGTCACAGTGTGATCCCGATAGGAGGACATATCTTGCGAGATATTGTTGGTCTTAAAAGGAGGGTATGTCCTGTAGTATGTTGTGTTGTGACCTGACAGAATGACAAGTTTTGTAGATGGTGGTGGTTGTTATTGTTGTTGTTATTGACGATGATGATTATCATCATGATATGGTGGCTTATACTGCATGTTGGCTCTTACCATTGGAGATATTGAATGACCCTAACACTAATGACAACCTTAAATTGCACATTTATACATGTTACAATACTGTTATAACTCCCGATTGTGAAGTGAAACAATCCTATGACTAGTAGGGAAGTATGTATATAATATTTTTATTATATAAAAGTGATTTGATTTGTTGATTTATACTATGTTGTTATATCGTGATGATATATGTGAATTTTGTTACTGTTCAGTGCTCTGTTTTGGAAAATATCACTATGGTTGTATTCTGTTTTGGAAAATGGTTTTGATAGATGTACTTGATCCATAAATTATTTTTATATTATGAAGACAGTACATCGATAAAATATTTTATTTTAGGTGTTCCAAGTAGAGACGGATCCATTATTGGCATTAGTTAGAGTGAGAGAGTAATATGGCTTTTGAGGCTGTCGGGGTTGTTGGAAGCAAGTGATTTGAACATTTTTGTAGTTTTGTTACTAAATAATTAGTTATATATATAATCGTTGAATTTTGAGTTGAAAAAATATATTATTATTAATTTTATCAGAGTGACGCAGCGGAAGCGTGACAATGGAGTGATTTTTTTTTCCCTCTACTTCTCTGTAAAAATAAAAGGAAGAAACCGAGTGGCGGCCCTTGGAAACCAGGTCATTACACGTTGGCCTACCCTATCTTTCTCCATTTGTAGACCTGGACCATGGAGATAAACAGCGATGCAGTGGTAGAGACAAACGGTATCGCAGTGGTTGGTGGTGAAGGAACAACTCGCTGGCCATTTGTTCTAGATTTTTTTTTTTTTACAAACCTGAAATGGATCCAAGACATCCAATTGCCGCCTCTCTCTCTCTCTCTCTGTTCACCGTTCCTCAACCGCAAGCCCACTACCATAATCAACGACTTTTATCTTCGTTGTCGCTCTCTCTCTTTGTTCACTGTTTCACAGTGAACAACGACCATCGCAGCCACAGTGAACAGTGGCTATCGCCATTTATCTCGTTCGCCGTGCTCATGTTCATCACCACCATCACCGTTCGTTCCAGATCTATTTTTTTTTTCATTTTCCAGATCTTAAATAGATCCAATCGGTGTTGCTCTATTTTTTTCTCTCTCTCTTTCGCTCTTGACCGTTCCACGTGCATAGTGACCATCATCGCTACCTTGAATAATGGTTGTTACCGTTTGTCTCGTTCACTGTTTTCATGTTCATCCCCGCCATCATCATTCGTTCCGGATTTTTTTTTTTCCAGATTTGAAATGGATCCAACCGTGAACAGTGGTTGTCGCCATTTGTCTCGTTAACAATGCTCGTGTTCATCCCTGCCATCGACACCTGTTCCAAATCTCTCTCTCATTTTTTTTTTCCAGATCTGAAATGGATTTGCTCTCTCTCTCTCTCTTTCAAATCTAGAAAATTCCAAATCTAGAATTTTTAGATCTGTGAATGTTTGTGTTAATTTTTATTAATTTTTATGGATTTTTTGTAAATGTTCATATCTGTTGGTGATTTGGTGAATGTTTACACATTTTTTTTTCTTGATCTTAAAATTTTTCAATGTTTTTAATTATTCTAAAATATTGAGTGAATATTTACATAGAAGTATATATTCATAACATGATTTTTTTTTAAATGTCTTTGATTTGTTCTGAAATATTGAGTGATTATTCACACAAAAATGTGAACTGTTACTAAGTGAAATATTGAGTGGACATTGAAACATTGAATAAACATGGAATTGAGTGAATTAAATATTTGTTCTAAAATATTGAATAAATATTCATATAGAATATGTGAATTATTGTTGAGTGAACTATTAAGTGAACGTTGAGTGAACTAATGTTCTAAAAAATTTTGAGTCAAAATTGAGCGAACACGGAATTTAAACTAAAATATTATTCTGAAATATTGAGTAAATATTCACATAGTGAACGCGCCCCGATTTTCCAAAGAAAACCAATATATATATATATATATATATATATATATATATATATATATATTATATGCTTGGCGCTGGTAAAACGAGAAGGGTTTTTAAAAACGTCGATTTTCTCATTAAAATGTACTTAAGCCTGTTTTAGAAAAAGGAGTCGCCACCTAGCATTGGGTTTAAATGATGTGTTAGGTCACCATATTTTTCATTTTTGAAAATAATTTAAAAAAATGGCTTAAGTAAAATTTGACTCCAAAAATAATATGGTCTAACCAGAGATTCGTTTAAAGAGTTCGGGGGTCAGTTACGCTCGGGGAAGGTGTCAAACACCCCAAGACGCCCGTCCAAAGACGGTACCTTATCCGATTAAGTCCAATTAGAATTTAAATCCGAATGTTTTTATTTTATTTTTAAATCCTCCTTATATACACATATACACATACACACACATTTGAGGGAAGTGATCTCCTTTCTAAACCTAGACCGTTCTGATTGAAGGTTGGGAATTTTCCACCTCGTATTGTTAGCACATTATATTTAATACAAATTAAATAAAACACCCGCACACACGCATCGAGGAGAGTAATTTCCTTCTAAATTTAGCCATTCAAATTGAAGGTTGGGAATTTTCCACCTCGTATTGTTAGCACATTATATTTAATACAAATTAAATAAAACACCCGCACACACGCATCGAGGAGAGTAATTCCCTTCTAAATTTATGCCGTTCAAATTGAAGGTTGAGAATTTTCCACCTCATATTGTTAGTACATTATATTTAATACAAATTAAATAAAACACCCGCACACACGCATCGAGGAGAGTAATTCCCTTCTAAATTTAGCCATTCAAATTGAAGGTTGAGAATTTTCCACCTCGTATTGTTAGCACATTATATTAAATACAAATTAAATAAAACACCCGCACACATGCATCGAGGAGAGTAATTCCCTTCTAAATTTTAGCCATTCAAATTGAAGGTTGGGAATTTTCCACCTCGTATTGTTAGCACATTATATTTAATACAAATTAAATAAAACACCCGCACACACGCATCAAGGAGAGTAATTCCCTTCTAAATCTTAGCCATTCAAATTGAAGGTTGGGAATTTTCCACCTCGTATTGTTAGCACATTATATTTAACACAAATTAAATAAAACACCCGTACACACGCATCGAGAAGAGTAATTCCCTTCTAAATTTAGCCATTTAAATTGAAGGTTGGGAATTTTCCACCTCGTATTGTTAGCACATTATATTTAATACAAATTAAATAAAACACCCGCACACACGCATCGAGGAGAGTAATTCCCTTCTAAATCTTAGCCATTCAAATTGAAGGTTGGGAATTTTCCACCCCGTATTATTTACTTAAAAAAAAATAAAAATAAATAAATAAATAAAAAGAAAATAAAAAGTAATAAATAAATAATAAAGGAAGAAGAAAAAAAAAATCTAATTTACAAAAAAAAATAAATTAGTATAATAACAACTTAAAAAAATAAGAGTAAGATTTACAACAGATGAAAATTTACCACCTTCTTGGAGATTTTTCTTCTTCAAAATTACAATAAAATGAAAATAATATTATTTTCTTCAAAATTTTTCTCCAGATTTCTCATCTCCCTTACAAAAATTTCTCTCAAAAATTTTCTTCCCCTCAAAATTTTCTCCCCTCCCTCTTGTGATCTTTCCTCTATTTATAGGAAGGAAAAGTGGAGGTTTGCCGACAAAAACAAACACAAAAAGTAAAAAAAAGTAAAAAAAATAATAAAAAAAGGGGTGGGTGCACCGAAGCTTTTGGGTGCACCGAAATTCGGTGCACCCAAAATCAGGGGGGACATCCCCCCTGCTGGCCGCACATGCGGCCAGCTGGTCGCACCAGCGACCCCTTTTGCAGCCCCCCGCGTTCGGTCCAGACCTCTCTCGTTCTCGTCTTTTTCTTGTCCGTTTTGTTCCGAATTAACGCGTTTTTATTCCACTTCGAAAAATCTACAAAACCAAAAAAAAAAAAAAAATCAATTACTAATATTTAATTTACTTAAGAGATTAATAAAACTTAATTTAGCAGTATTAAACCGCATAAATACGGTACAATCAAAATAAAATAAATAAAATAAAATAAAAAAGTAACTATAAAATAAAGTATAATTTGTTTTTGCGAGGCGGTCAAAAATGCCGTGTCTACACATAGAAGTTTTATTGAAACTGTTCGTAAATAAGAATAAATGGAATGATGTTTTTGAAGATTTTTTTTTTTAAATAATTCCTTTGAGTATTATAAATTTAATTAGGGAAAATTACCGGTCAATCCCAATTTTAGCGTGAAACTACCAATCAAACCCGCATGTTTGAAAATAAATTAAATAATCTCAATCTACAGATTTTTTAAATTATCTAGTCCCAAATTCTAAAAAACGCGAAAATTATATAACAAAATTACCCCTGTATGATTTTTCTTTTTATAATTTCTTTATTTGGAGGTTTCACACAAAGTCATTTTATTTAAATCAAAATAATTTTTATTGTACATATTTTTTTTTACGATATAATTATACATTTAGATTTGTGTTAATAAGATCTTCAAAATGATATCACATTCAATATTGTTATTTATTTATTTCGGATTTGCGTTACATTCAACATGAATGTTACATGTAACATTATTATTACATAAATGTTACATGTAACATTACTATTACACCATGTTGCATGTAATATTCATACTCATTACGAAATCCGATTCAATACAAGTAATGTTACTTTTCACATGCAATATGCTTTCCATTGTCAGGTTTGCCCTTGCATTATATGCAGGTTTCTTTAATAGAGATTGAGAGTTTCCATATTCAATAAAATTATTTTATTAAAACGAAAATAATTATTATTGTACACATTTTTTTTACAATCTAATTATATATTCAGATTTGTTTAAACAAGATCTTCAAAACGATATCCAACTCACTATTTTTTTCATTAGTTTTAATTTTTACATTCATGTTACATGTAATACGATATTTTTTGAATTTTTAGTTCCTACGAATTATAAGATGTTACATGTAACATCCCATGAAATGTAACATTGATATTATATGAATATTAAATGTAACATGATGTAGTTACTAACCTTTTGATTTTGGTTTTGGTTTGGTTTTGGTTAATGTTATATGTAACATCCTCTGAATTATAAATATTACATTTCTCACGTGGAATGTAACATGAATGTGAAAACTGAAAACTAATGAAAAAAATAGTGAATTTGATATCGTTTTGAAGATCTTATTTAGATGAATATGAATATATAATTATATTGTAAAAAAATGAGTACAATAATAGTTGTTTTCATTTTAATAAATGATTATCTATTACCTAAATTAGTTCCGCAAGATAGGGATGTATTATGTAGGCACAATAATTAGGGGTATTCTCGTCACAAAAATGGCAAAAGGACCGTTCGGTTCATGAAAAAAAGAGCGGGCGTAATTGGTAGTTTTCAATCATTTTTGGGATCTCCCGGTAAGCGCCCCTTTTAATTATTTGAGTCAAATATATTTTTTACAATTTTATCATTGTGGATTAAACAATAAATTTTCTCTCTCTCTCTCTTTTTCTTTTCATAATCATGATCCAATCAAAGCTCTCATGAATTGTGCTTAGTGATCCGATATACCAAAAACCGACAAGCTTCATGAACGGAGAACATCTTGGCAAAGTGAAAAAGAATCAAACAAGTACTTGTATGGAAAGCATATCCCGCCAAACGGCACAAAACGTGGACATACCCATGAGCTGGCATGGCGGCACTTAGGCCAGTCACGAAAGCAACGCCGGTGGTTTGAAGCGCGACATATGTCAGGGCCATGGCGCTCCTGAAGTAGTAAACATACGACTCTTTGCCGAATATCGAACCCCAGAAGATGATGCATACGGCGGTGATGGAACAGGTCATGACGATGGTGACGGAGACTATGAACCACCGGAACGACGGGCTTTTCTAGAGGAGGGTGAACCCTTGTTGAGGGCCTACGTTGTTGTTATAGCCACTGGGCATTGTGAATGCCACTGCGAATGTTACGGTGGCGATAAGTGTTGCCACCATTAGAAGCATGTTGCCCATTTGTTTGTAATCTTGAGTTGTGGAAGACCGTGTTGCTTGATTATGATATGGAGAAATGTTTTCTCTAATGATCCATGCATTTCGAAAACTGATTTGTTTCGAATTAGCAGACATCTGTATCAAGATTCATGAAGAAGATAGATTTTAGAGAAGAATGTTATGGGGAGTAAATAGTAGGAAGTGCAGGATGGTATCTTTGCATCGATTGCACTGCGAGCTACGGGAAGCACCAAATTTTGGTATTTTGATTTGAGTTCAAAATTAACAATTTTCCTTTTCATGTTTTTCGTTTTGGGGTTATTGACACTTTATACCATGGAAGAATGGCTAAAAACCTGAAATTTTACAATTGTCGCCCCTTAAAGTATGGCTAATGGACACTTTGTACCCTTAAAGAATGGCTAATAGTCACTTATCTTCGTAAATGAAATTGTTATCAAATTACTCTATTACCTTCTATTAAATAACTTTATTTTTCTTCTTTTTCGCTTATATTTATTTTTTGAAATTTTCACAAAGTCCTCCCAAACCCACCCCAAGCCGAGCACCCTTCCAATGCCGGCCATCCTTCTGTGTCGGCCAACCACCACTTGTCGACCGCCTCCTTCTTCCTCCTCCTCCTCCTCCTCCTCATCTTGTTTTTCTTCTTCTTCTTCTTCTTCTCCTCCTCCTTCTCCTCTCTCTCTCTCTCTCTCTCTCTCTCTCTCTATATATATATATATATTACTCGGACGATCTGGATTGCTCTCTCTCTCTCTCTCTTTCTCTCTCTCTCATGCGCGCACGAGGAGACTACGGCGGATCTATTCAAATCCATCAACTTCGCAACTGATTTAGCCCGCACGAGAGAAAGAGAGAGAGGAGTTGGTGGTGGTGGGGTAGATTGGGGGCTGAGAGAGAGAAAGAGAGAGAGGCCGTCGTTGTAGGCCGCGCCAACAATGATAATGGTCGGAGAAGATAGTGTAGGGGAAGAAAGTGTAAAAAAAAAATATGAAGAAGTAGACTTAAACCATTCCGGCATCCTACCTTTTACGCTACGTTTGGTACGCTGGAATGGAATGGAATGGAATAAAATGAGTGTGGTATTAGAATGAATGTGTTATTGGAATGGAATGATCATTACCATTCCTGTGTTTGATAACAAACGAGATTAAACATGGTATTAGAATGACCATTATCATTCTTACATTTGGTTACAAAATACATTAAACATGGTATTAGAATGACCGATAAATAAAAATGAAATAATATTCTTAAATATAAGGAAATTTTAGAACAAAATTTTGGGAACAAAATTATTTTACTGATTTTGTTCTAATAATTTTGTTAACAGACTTAAGATAGAAACACCAAATCTCACTTATGCCTCACTTGTTTAGGCCCTGTTTGGTAACCCATCCCATCCCAGAAATTCCCATTCCATTCCCAGATTTTTGGGAATAGCGTTTGGTAATTTTTGTTTCCATTTCCATTTCATTCCCATTTAAGAATTGTGCCCACTTTTTTCTTAAGAAATGAGAAATAAAAAAAAGTTGTTTTTCATTATTCCCATTCCATTCCCAAAACACATGGTTACTATTCACCTATCGGCTGACCACCGCCCGCCGCCGCTGCCGCCGGCCACCGTCCGCCACCGTCGCTGCCGGCCACCGTCCGGCCGTCGCCGGCGACGACGCCATTGTCTTCCGGCAGGCGTCGCCGGCGCCACTACCGTCGCCGGCGCCACCTCCGTCCGGTCATCGCCGGCGGGGGGCGGTCTTCGACGCCGAAGCACAGCCGGCGGCTGTTGCCCGGAGCACCGCCGGTGCCGCGTGACGGCGCAACCGCGGTCAGGCCAAAAAAGAAAAAAAAAAAAAAAAAAGATTTTAGGATAAAATGGTTACCAAACACAATTCCCTTCCCAAAACATAAAAAAAATTATCGTTACCAAACGCGATTCTACTCCCAAAAAGAAAACAAAATTTTCATCCCATCCCATCCCATTCCCATCCCACTGCTGGAATGGAAACAGAAACGGTTACCAAACGCCACCTTAGTGTTTCTATTCTCATAAAATTGGGAATACAAATAAACATATGGAGAAAAAATTGTTTATTCTGAGTTTTATATCTATTTTTCAGATTTTCTTAGAAAAATAACAGAAATCTGGGAACTAAAACTGAAATTTGGGAACAAAATAAAAACAGAAATATGGGAACAAAATGTCAAAAACAGAAATATGTTCTCAGATTTATGTTTTTGTTCCCATATTTCTGTTTTTGTTCCCAGATTTCTATTTTTGTTTTTGTTTCCAGATTTTGTTCCCATATATCTGTTTCCGTTCCATGTTTTCTAGGAACAGAAATATGAAAGCAATACCACTATATTTTTGTTTATGTTTTTAGAATTTTATTTTCTATTGTGAAAAATATGAAAAACAGAAGTATATGTCATTTTTCTTACCTAATATCTCATTTCATTTGGGATTAGGTACTCTTAGAATTACCTAAGATTTCATTTCATTTGGGATTAACTAATCCCATGAGTTGTGAGATTAGTTATTATTTGAGAATGGAAATGAAAACCGATCCCACCAACCAAATGTAGGAATTGAATGGTAATTTCTAACTTCATTCTAATCCCAAGATGAATCTCATGTACCAAACATGACCTTAGTGTCAAGATATTAGGGATATTTTCTTCTCATTCAACGAGCATCTTGGAAGAAACTTATAATGTCTTAGCTGGTCATGTTTATTTTGGTTCAGGATATTTTAAATAAGGGAGAGGTTTAAATGAACTTGTCCTTCCTGAATCTCATTGAATTGATCCCCAAAAATTTTAATCTCGAAAAAATATGAAAATAGAGGTTAACTTCATCGTCAAGAAGGAAACAACTCGGATCACTAGCTAAAATCACTAAGGTGGCGTTTGGTAATCATTCCCATTCAAAAAATTCTCATTCCATTCCCAAATTTTTGAGATTTTTATCTAAGAATAGCATTTGGTAAATTTTTGTTCTCGTTCCTATTTCATTCCCATTTGAGAATTCATCCCATTTTTTTCTTTAGGATTGAGAAAAAAAAAAATCGATTCTAATCCTTCCCATTCCATTCCCATTTCCTCATCACCTTCGTTCTGCTCCTTCTCGCCATCACCTTCGTTCAGCTCCATTGTCGCCATCACCTTCGTCGTGCTTCATCGTCGCCATCACCTTCGTTCTGCTCCATCGTCTTCATCACCTTCGTCGAAATCAATAGGATTTCGATTGATTTTTCAAAATCGATTTCGATTTCGAAATCAAAACTCGAAATCGATTTCGTTTTCGAAATCAAAACTCGAAATCGAAACTAGAAATGGAGTTCATAACTGGAAATGGAAATGAAACTAGAAATTGAAATCGAAACTTGAAATGAAACTGGAAATGGAGTTCAAATCTCTCACTTATACTATTTTCTAGTTCTTCCTTTTTCTTTCGTTCTTTTTTTTTTTTTTTTTTGTGAAAAATCAGCTTTCTTGAATTTGTTCTTGGATTTGTTCTTGAATTTGTGATTTAGAGTTTATTTTTAATTTCTTGGATAAAATCGTTACCAAACGCAATTCTGTTCTCGGATCCAAAAAAAAATTATCGTTATCAAACGCCCTTCTGTTTCAAGAAGAAAACAAAATTTTTATCTCATCCCCATCCCACTGCATGAAATGGGCAGGAAATGATTGCCAAACGACCCTAAATTTTAGAGCTTTTTTCATTATTTATTATGTTTTTACACCACTAAATTTTAAAAGCATATAGTACCTTTGAAAACAAGAATCTCTAATCTATTAATAATTTTTTTTTAAATGTCTTTTAATGGAGAGTTGAAATTGATTTAGAATGAATTTATAGGAGAAGAAATATTTGAAGAAAAAATTCTCATCCGAAATTTTTACTCTTCCAATTATAAAATAGTTGAAATTAATTATATTTTGTATCCGTACTTTATTAGTAAATTATATATTATATATTATTTATTTTTATAATTTATAAATCAATGCAATGTCTTTAAATAGAGAGAATCCAAGAGGTGTTAATTTGATTGACAAAGAGAGGTAAATGTCTCATTTATTTGTCAATCAGAATTCGACTTTCCTAAAAAATACTCTAAGAATTATATCTTAAATTTAATCATGAATGCATAAAGCAGAGATATAAGGGAGTACGCCCTTAAAATTATCCGAAGAGATGATTAATCGAGGTGTACATAAGTTAGTCTGGACACACCTTACCGTAAAAAAATAATAATAATAAAATTAAAAACACCAATGATTTTTCACTTTGCACAACCAGCCATTCTCTTTGAGCACCAATTTTCCTCTTTGATATTTTTCATGTTAATATTAACAAGCACCCTCTTTGAGGTTCCACAAATAACAAAAAGACCCCCAACTTCTTGGTTACACAAATAATACACCCCCAAGCAAGGATGTAAAAATAAATGGGAAGCCCATCTCTCTATTAATACAAAACAATGCTATGATGCATTATGAAGAACCTTATTAAAAAATAAATAAAATCTTTCCCTGCCCTCTAAATTCTACTTCATCTAATGTTCATAGTTCTATTTTACCTTCCCTTTTGTTGTTCTTCTTCTCTTTCCCTCCCTTGGATCCCAAGTAAGTTGCTTGACAAGCTTTAATAACAAGCCGAACATGAGGATCGTCTTTCGATATTTTATTTAACATTTTAGGATATTCTTTATCTAGAAGTCAAGGAAGTTAGGGATGGGGAGAGGAAAGATTGTGATAAAGAGGATCGACAATTCAACGAGTAGGCAGGTGACGTTCTCGAAGAGGAGAAACGGATTGCTGAAGAAGGCGAAGGAGCTGGCGATCCTATGCGATGTGGAAGTCGGAGTCATGATCTTTTCCAGCACGGGTAAGCTCTACGATTACGCTAGCACTAGGTGCACATGATCTCCTCTTCTTAGTTAATTAATTTGCATATTTTGAGATTTTCGTTTCATTTTTTAATTGAATTCAATTACATTCGAGTTTAGATCTATATATCTATATACTGAATTTTATGAATCATTTTATGCCTTCTGATTTGCCTGAGAAACTTGACATTCTGTCGTTTAGAGTTGCCTGCACATGAAGAAACCACCGCCGAACGATTTCTTCGCTGCCTTCTTCGTCTTCTTCGCTATCATCAACTCCCTCTATGATGACGCCGACGCCGACAACAACAACGCCAGTCGTTCTCTCTCTCTCCTTAGATCTGGTT
This sequence comes from Eucommia ulmoides, assembly GCA_016647705.1. Classification (NCBI taxonomy): domain Eukaryota; kingdom Viridiplantae; phylum Streptophyta; class Magnoliopsida; order Garryales; family Eucommiaceae; genus Eucommia; species Eucommia ulmoides. The sequence continues at coordinate 1,436,476 of CM028326.1, read as the reverse complement.
GATTGATGGGAGACGATGGTAGTGGTTGCGGTGGATCTGGACGAAAGCAGCGATGGCGGCATCAAACGTGGCTGAAAACAAAAATGATTAGCGACAAACTGGATTTGGACAAGAGCATCACCACGAGTTTGGAGTTCGTCTCGCAAACTCAGATTTGAAGTTTTTGATCTGATTTTTCAGATCTGAGATAATCGTCACCATGGTGAATGTTCGCAACGAACCTCTTGTTTGATCAGTTTGTGTTTGTGAATGTTTGATTCATGATTGTTTTTTTGTGAATATTCATGTGATTGGGTTTTTTTTGTTGTTGTTGAATGTCCATTTTTTGGTTAGATTTTTTTTTTTTTGGTTGTTGAATATTCATTGCTTGTGAATATTCATGTGGTTAGGCTTTGTTTTTTTGTTTGATCGGTTTGTATTTGTTAATGTTTTTTTTTTTTTTTTAATATTCATATCAGTGTATTTTAATGAATGTTCATATCGTTGCATTTTGGTGTTTTAGTGAATATATATATTCGATGTGTTTTGGTAAAAGTATGAATATTCACAAAAATACAATTAATATAAATATGTATTAAATATTTAAAAAGTAATAAAAATAAAATATGAATGTTCATGTTTTTAGTATATTAGTTTTAGACCAGCATAACGTGCGGGTTTAAAAAATTAAATTAAATTTATATTAATAGATATTTAACATTTGACTATTATATACGAAACATTTAGTATTGTTTCTTTTAATTTAATGTTGAATAATATTTTTTTTAAATAAAAAATTAATACATTTAAAAAAATATCATTTTTGATCACTCTAATTTATTTCTACACTTCAAAATAATAAGCAAAAAAAAACAACATAAATTTAAGTATTAAATTCTAAGAAGAGATATATAATTTTTAAAATTGTTAATGTGTGTTTGAATAGAAACTTTAGTTATTTATTTATTTATAGTTCTTTTAATTTTGCTTTTGAGGCTAACTTTTAAACAAAATAATAGCTCTCACTTTGTATTGTTTAGTAGTTATTATTATTAGAAATTTTAATAGTGATTATCAATAAAAATCACAACAAAAGAGAAAAAAAAATATTATTTTGGCCAATTTAATATGTCATATTTATTATAAAAAAAAAATAGACATTTATTTTGAATTGGAAGAAAATCATTGAACTATTTGGGTAATTAATTAAAATGAAAAAAATTAATTTAAGTGTGCAAGATTCAAGTAATTTACATTAAAATGTTATTAAAATTACACTATCTTTAAAAACAAAAAATATGAAAAGTCATAATATTATTTTGGGGAGTTAATATCATGAGAGTTAAACAAATTTTGACCATTTATTCATCCAAATGAATAGAAATTGAGAGATGAGCAATATTTGAATATGAGGACATGTCTTCCGCTTTTATATATAATATATAGATTTTATATAATGATATTTGTGTAGTGGCATGATTTGTAAATAAAGTAGATATAAAGGGCAATTTCCAGAGACTAAACTTTAAGAAGGTTATGAGGACTAAAAATTTAATGTAGGCATTTTGATGACTATTTTCTCAATACACTATATTATAAGGACTAAATAATAAAATTCCCTATATTATATATATACATCATGCTAATGATTCACTCAACTCCATCGGATATATATTAATTATAATAATAAGATCACTTTCCCTAATTTTATTTCATTTCTCTCGACCTATATTTCTCTAACTCTCTTCATTCTCGAAAGCGAATGCTACATCCCTCCATGGCCCCTGCCTCTGCGTGCCCAAGCGTTGCATCGTCGCCACCATCGGTCATTGTATATTTGATTCTCGACCGCCGTCGATCGTTGCTCTATCTCTCAAGACCCAATTCATAATGTGCTATACTGCTATATATAGATAAGGGTTTGTTTAACCCTTATTGTTCAATCCACAGCTTCCCTACCTCTCAAAACGGCGATGTGCTCCCTCCCTCTCTGCTTCTGTCTGCCCTAGTCTCGCCGCCGCTCAGTCGTTTGTTGTTCGTCGTCGTTGTCACAGCCGCTCGCTTAGTGGTTCATCGTCGAGATCTTGTGTCATCTTTGATCGCCTCCGCAAGGGAGTTTAGGGTAATAGACTAGTTTGATTTTTGTTCATGCTTCACTTAAATTACTTTGGTGATTGTTGTTCATGCTTTGGTTATTTAGTGTTTTGTTCATGCTTCGGTACGAGTCCTAGATCTGTAGATCTATTTTAATAAACGTATTTTGTATTAGAGTATTCCATATATACAAAAAGAATGTTTCAATTTGTATATTTGGAATTATATTATTACCTTAATTATTGTAGTATTTATGTTATTTCCGTATCTATATTTCATTTGCTTTTGTAATAAATCTCTCACCTTGTATAAGTAGTGAAGATTTGAATCAATAATAATACAATAAGTCATTACCATTTCTTTACATGGTATTAGAGCATTAGATCTAAAACCCTAGCCGCCTATAGAGAGATAAAATTTACAGCCGCTGCCGGCCTTCATGGCCTCCGGCCACGAACTCCGACCGCAGCTGCCATGAAACAAGTTCTCTTACACAATTTTCAATTTTTTAATTTTTTTTCGACTCTCTCTTCTTCGTAGTTGGTTTTTTTTTTTTTTTTTTTCTTCCGCAAACCTGTGTCCATAGCGTCTGCTTCATTTTGAAGCTGTGTTCTCTCTCTACCTCCTCCAATCTCGATCTCTCTCTTTCTGCAGATGCAATGGCGACTACCCAACCCCTTCCTCTGCTAGTGCTTCTCCACCGTCTCCTACTATCCCGCCGATCAAAATCCCAACCCCAACCCTCACTCGTTTGTTCTGCAACTTTCGGCCCCATTGCAAGATTCCTCTCTCCCCCATGTTTTCTCTCTATCCTCTCGCAATCCATTACATGGTAGCCCACAGACCCCTACTCCTTCCCTCTAAACCCACTCTCTTGGTCTCTCTCTCTAAAGAGACCAAAAAAAAAAAAATCCTAAATTAATAACCCAATTTTTTAATTAAAAAATGTTGTTTCTGTTGGTTTACAGAGAGAGATTCGTGAGAGAGAGAGAGAGAGACCACTCAGAGAGAGGGGGAGAGAGATCCGTCACACACACAACTGCAAATAGGGGGATCTTGCAGAAGCCACTCCACTGCCTTGCTCGGATGCTCCATTCCAACCTGATCTTGCAGATCGTAGAAGTGGATCGGAGTTGAGCGAACCACCAGTCCACCGAATTGAGAAATTGGAGGGCGATTTTGTCGGAGGCCGAGAAATCAGAGGGCGAATTTGTCGAAAGCTGAAAGCGTTGATGGCGGAACGCTGAAGGGGCGAGCGATGGAGACGGTTATGGTGGCGATGGCGACGGAGGCTCAAAAATGGCGATTGAGCGGAGGCTGAGAAACGGCCATGGGGAGAGGGAGACAGCAGTGACGAACGAGAGAGTGAGAACCAAATGGAAAAAAGAAAAAAATACAATTTGGCCCTTAAATTCAGAATAAGTTACAAATAAATCCTATTAAATTAGTTTGAATAAAATGACAAAATTATCCTTATTTTTTAACATGAAATGACAAAAATACCCTTACTTACACGTTGACTGTTAATGTTGACCTAACAGAAGAGTCAATTGGAATGAAAATGAAATATTAAAGACTCAATGTGTCGACTTTCAAATATCAAGGACCAATTGAGCACCAGAGCTATTTGTTAGGGACAAAAAATATCATTTTTCCTTTTTTTTTTTAAGATTTGAAACCGGTCTAATCGCCATCGTTCTCTCTCTCTCTCTCTGTTCACTGTTCCACATGAACAACAGTCATCACCGCTATCGTGAACAGTGGCCATCGCAGTTTGTCTTGTTCACCGTGCTCGTGTTCATCACCGCCTTCGTTCTCTCTCTCTCTCTCTCTCTCTCTCTCTCAGATCTAGAAAATTCTAAATCTAGAATTTTCAAATCTGTGAATGTTCGTGCTAATTTTTATTGATTTTTTGTGAATGTTCATAGCGATCTGTGTTTTGGTGAATGTTCACACAGATTTGTTATCGCTGGTCTTAAGATTTTTCATGTTTTTTATTATTCTGAAATATTAAGTAAACATTCATACAGAAATATACATTCATAACATGATTTTTTCAATGTCTTTGATTTATTCTCAAATATTAAGTGAATATTCACACAAATATGTGAATTATTGAAGAATGAAATATTGAGTGAAATATTTGAGTGAACATGGAATTGAATGAATTGAAATATTGTTCTGAACGTTTACACAAAAGTATGAACTATTGTTGAGTGAAATATTGAGTGACGAATTATTCTAAAATTTTTTAGTGAAGATTGAATAAATATGAAATTGAGTGAACTGAATATTTGTTCTAAAATATTGAGTAAGAATGTGTGAACTATTGAGTGGGCGTTGAGTGAACTATTGTTCCAATTTTATTTTATTTTTAGCGAAAACTGAATGAACATAGAATTAAGTGAACTAAAATAATGTTCTGAATTATTGAGTGGACATTCACACAGAAATTCTAATGACACAATTATAAATTAAAATAAAAAGGGAGGTCGTTTGTTGGAGAATTTTTTCTATAGTTTCTTTAACTACTTTAAACTTAATTATTTGAGTAAAATCTTTTTTACAATTTTGTAATTTGGAGGACTAAACAATAAATTTTTTTATTTTATTTTTTCAATCATGATCCAATCAAGGCTCTCATGAATTGCGCTTAGTCATCTGATATACCAAAAACCGACAAGCTTCATGAACGGAGAACATCTTGGCAAACTGAAAAAGAACCAAACAAGTAGGTACATGGAACACAGATCCCACCAAACGGTTCAAAACCAGGACATACCCATCATTTGGCATGGCCGCTCTTAGGCCCGTCACGAAAGCAATGCAGGTGGTTTGAAGCGCAATGTACGTCAAGGCCATGGCGCTCCCGAAGTAGTAAACATATAACTCTCCGCCGAATATCGAACCCCAGAAGGTGATGAATATGGCAGTGATCGAACAGGTCATGGCAATGGTGTCAGAGACTATGAACCACTGAAACGACAGGCTTCTTTGGAGGAGGGCGAACCCTTGTTGGGGGCCTACGTTGTTGTTGTAGCCACCAGGCATTGTGAATGCCGCCGCGAACGTTACGGTGGTGATAAGTGTTGCCACCATTAGAAGCATGTTACCCATTTGTCTATAATCTTGAGTTGTGGAAGATAGTGTTGCTTTATTTGGATACGGAGATACGTTCTCTCTAATGATCCATGCACGTCGGAAACTGATTTGCTTCCAATTAGTAGACATCTGTATCAAAATTCATGAAGAAGATAGATATTAGAGAATATCATGGGTAGTAAATAGTAGGAAGTGCAGGGTGGTTTTAGATCTCTCTCAGTCCCAAAAGCTAGTTCATGAGTCCATTCCACATCTAATGTGGATAAACCTAATAATCTCTTACTTACACATCGAGCCTTTGGTCGGTTAACACTTGACCAATCTTTTTTTTTTTTTTTTTGTGCCTATTGGATCAAAGAAGTTGTATTATTTGTAGGGTGGTCTTGCGATCTCTCTCTCAATCTTATGAGCTAACTTTGGATTTGAAAGAGGCCCCCAACAACATCCTACTGAAACTTCCAAAAACTATGATCATTATTTCACTTTGGTCCATATAGTTTTAATTTGAACATAATCCATTCAAATCAATAGTTTCATTACAATTTTGGATGGCAAGCCAAATCAATTTCTCAATATTTGTACTTGAAGGATAACGCTGGCAAGGAGAGACTAATGCTCATAAAACACTCAAAAAAGGGTCATTTTGGTCCAAAATTAAAATTAGAATGATGATAATGACTTGGACCAAAGTGAGATGATTAGAAAACTTTTAAGGTGTTATATTTTCGAATTAAAACTATGGGAACCAAAATTTTGGTCAAACTTCAGGGTACAAAGTGTCAAAATACCTTCATTAGTTACCTTTGGGAATGTCAAATATTGCTCCCGGATTGAATCATCAATGTTAAACGCCGTTTGTCCGCACTTGTTGACGGCCCTCTGATCGACTCTACCATCCCAAATCAAGTACTTCGTGATCCAATTTCTTCTCCCCATGACCGCCAAATGCAAAGGAGTGTTCCCTTCGCCATCTCCTTGGTTTATCATCCCAACCAGCTCCGCAGTATCGAGAACATACCTCACAACACTCGTTTCGCCATTCACAATCGCGGCGTGAAGAAAATTGCGTCCCCTAAGATCAAGCAACTCGCCGGAATCGGGGCAGAGTTCGATGATTTCCGCTATCAATTTCGTGTGGCCTTTGCCGGCGGCGAGATGCAGCGGCGAATGTCCGTCTAAATCTAGTATGTACGCGGTGGCAAGATCGATTTTGAGTAGCCATAGGGTCGTTCTGTGGTCGCCGGCGGCCGCTGCATAGTGGAGTGGGGTTCTGCCGCGGTGGTCTGTTTCTTTGATTAGCTGTGGTTTTACTCTCACTAGTGTTGCCATGATATCTGGAATTTAAGGGGGGTAAAATTACAGATTAGCACCAGAAATAGGCGGAAAATGCATTAACTTCGTAATTACACTTTATATCCCTAAGCACTACTTTATTTTCACTTCGGTCCTTAACCTTTTAGTTTTTTCATCTACTATCACATATGTTCATATAGTCTATATTCTGTATTTTATGAAGAAAAAACAAATATAATATACAGATTATAGATTACTAATGTTGCCTAAAGGCATTAGTACAACTTAACCCTAATTCTATATGATGATAAGTTCAGTTTGATTTAACGATGTAAAATATAAATTTATTTATCTTTTAATCCGACAGTCCTCTTTATAAGTGTCATAATTTATTAAATGAAGTAAAATTCAGTCTCGTTTTTCACCATTGTAGTCACTCTTACTTGAATTCCAATAAGGTTGTAGAATTTCACAATGTTACATTCCTCAAATTAAAGACATTTAAAACTGAATAAATTAAGTACTTACCAAATTAAATTATTTGATAATAAAATAAAACAATTATTTAAAATATAAGCATCACTTAAACATTGTTCAAAATTTTAAGTGACGTTTGACTCACTTAATTTTGTAACACTTCTCGCTTAATATCATGAAATAGTTAATTATCATAACCAATATTTTACACCAATACTAAAGTCTTACATAAAAAAAAATTATATAAAAAAATTAGGAAAATTCCTCCAAAGGTCCCATAAGTGAAAAATACCATTTATGGGAGGACTATCCAAGAGTTTTTGTTTTTTTTTTTTTGTCTTGGGGTGGTCCTTAGAAAGTGGTGGTTTTCACTTGTGGGACCTCTCAATAAGAACCTCCAAAAATTATAGATAAAGAAAATACTAAATTGCAAAAAAAAAAAAATGGAGAGAAAAAGTTATAGAGAGAATATTTAAGAAAAATAAAATTGTAAAAATTATTTTAGGAACAAAAAATTGTACAACAATAAATTTTTTGAAGTTAAAAAAATTTAAAAAAAAAATGAATACTTAATATATTTAGCACTTAATAAGTTCAACCCTTTTATTTTTAACACTTAAAATTTAAATGTTACCAAACAAGTCCTTCGGAAAATCATTTTTAAGAGAGATAAAATTGAAAAAAAAAAAAAAACACTACTCTACTAAGAGTGAGGCCAAAAGCCTCATTTTTTTTTGTGAGCTATTCAAACTTTATGTACACTTGTGTTGAATATTGAAGTAGGTTGTGTGACCCGTGGAGCATCCACATGGGTGACAAATTCTACGAATAACCATCATCTGAATGGGTATCTATGAGTGTTGATGTCTCTATGAGATTTACTCTCATTGAATTGCAAAAAATTTAAATGGTCTTGATTTCTAAGTGCATGGACATTATAAAATCAACTTTTGGTAGTTTCTTTTACCCATGAGATGAGAAACAAAAGATACCCCTCGGTGTAATACTTCCGCGTTAGTTTACAAATTATCTACGTTTAAAGACTAGTACGAGGAAAAAGAACTTAAAAACTCACCGAAGTGACGGCCAACCACGGCAGCATGCAAAGCGGTTTAACCCTTCGGCCCACCATGAGCAAAAGAGTTAGTCAGCTTCAGCAACCAGTTCACCACCTCCATCATTCCATCTCTAGCCGCCAAATACAAAGCCGACTCATCAGCATCATTATCCAGACAAGCCAAACCAGGATCAACCTTAATCAACAACTCCACAATTCGAGTCCGGTGATTCCTCACTGCCTCATGCAAAACTGTGTCGTTCGAACTATTCCTCAATCTCATCACCTCCTCAATCCCGAAATGTCCTAATCCGCTCTCGATGTCCATTCTGCAACCAAACAAGATCTCCTCCACAAAGAAGCCGACAGTCGAGTCGTGGCCGGCTCTTGTGGCTAGATGTAGCGGTGTGTCTCCATCAAGATTCTGGTGTACGAGGAGGGATTGCCGCTGGTTGTAAATCTCGGCAACCACCCTTTTGTGGCCAAAGCTGGCAGCGATGTGGAGGGCGGTGTTGCTGTGGGGGGTGGATTTGTGGAGGAGGTTTGGGTTTTTGCGGAGGAGTTGGCGGAGGAGATTGATGTCTCCTTTTTTCGAAGAAGTGTAGATTCTTGGATCCATATGGCTTGAATTGATTGGCATTAATTTGGAATTAATTCACTTATATATTAATCAAGGAATTGTTTTTTGATATATTGAGCATTGACTTTGAAATCTTAGACTGCAAAGTAGTGCCCCGTCCTAAAAGGCAAAGACCAAAAAAAGTTTTTTTTTTAATTGGGGTGAAAATGTTTTCTTGTCATACCCCCTCAAATTTTCGACTCAATATCTGTCCAGTCCAGTGAAATATCAGATTTGATCCGGGAACTATTTTTTTTTTATATATATATTTTTCAACAGGTCTAAATTGTTTTGTTTAAATAACACATATGCTCTCTTATTGATTTTCAATAGTAGTCGATCGCGAAATTTGAATATTGCAAGATTATATTTAACTCTATATTATTAATCGATTTCGTTTCTGAAATTGAATCGATTTTTTTTTTTGTGAAAATAACAAACAATAAAAAATGACGATATATTTTTTTGTGTAAATTTAATGAACAAATAAGAATTTGTTTTTATCTAAAATAAGTTTATATTAAACTCGGTATAAAAGATCGAATTTTTTAAAATTTTATAAATTAAAATTTTAAAATAGTGAACCGTTCACTGAAATTCTCAAAAAAAAAAAAAAAAAAAATGGGTCGTAGGATTGAAAAGGGAGTCGTGGCCTCAAACTTTCAAAGGTCGACAAGAGATTAATATATTACCGTTTTTGTTAGAAAATCCCATATTGTTGTCTTAATTCAACGGTTTTTAGGTATATTTTGAAGAAGAAACTAGAAGCTAGAAAATAAAACTTGTTTCTATTTTATCTCGAGGGCCTACTTTTTACAAAGTCAAACTTAGTACATTAATGACTCGTTCTAATTTATTTATTTATTCTTTTTCCTACTTTTAAGGTCCAGTCTCATTCAAAATTTTGACACTCTTATTAATGGAATAATGATATTTTTAATCCCTTATAAATATAGTCAGTGCTCAATTGGTTCCTCGTATTTAAAAATTAACTCTTTTAGTATTTGATATTTTATTTTCGTTTCAAATTGATCCCTCAGTTAAATTTTCTGTTAATTACTATTAAATTACAGTTATAAACTTTAAATATTTTTAATTAGAATCATTTTATTTTCCATCTAAAACTTGAGGGTCAAATGTGTAATTTAGACACTATTCATCATCTCCCTCCTAAACCCAAATGACCTCCCTCAACACAACACCGACTGCCACCACATCTTCTTCTCAAGCCGTCGCGACAAAGAAACCCAATGGAGAGAGAAAATTATTGTAAAAGATAATGAGCGGCGAAGTTTCGAAGCTTTTCATGAACAAACCTAAGAAAGCTCAGGTCTATAGATCGGCGGTGGGTTGGATCCCTGAGCTTCGGATCAGTAGATTCGATCTCTGACCTTCACCGCGACAACCTTGATCAACTTCAACCTACCACCGGCGGTCCGGCGCCACCTTCCTGCTCGTTGCTGCACCACCATCGTGGTGTTGGTGGGTTTTAGAGAGAGAGAGAGAGAGAGGGAGAGAGAAAACTTCTATGAGTGGTGATGGTGGTTGGTTGATTCAACGGTCAAAAAAATGGTTACACGATCGTGCTCAAAGACATGACATTTGTTTTGTATACCCACGAGTGTTCTCACACTCACACATGGTGTGAGACTACACTATGTTAGTCACAAAGACATAGCATAATGTGAAAGAAAAAGGCAAATAAGTAACTCCGAGCACCAGAAGACGTGACGACATCAAAATTAAAAATAGTTACAATCGAATGTTTCTTCTTACCCCTTCAAATTTCTTGAAACTCATTAAAATGCTTAGGGCCTTTTCGATTGCCTAAATTTCAGAAAATCATATAATAAAAATTAAAAGTGAAAGTCTAAGTTTTCAAATGAATTAGAGTTCACCAACTCTATTTTCCTTCTTTCTCATAATTTTGAGTGCATTTTAATTAATGAAATTATTTTTCAATTAATTTTATTGTCATAATTCTACCAATTGAATGCTTTTATGTGTGAGCATGTCAAAAGTTTTCATTATTTTATTGTCGTAATCCCACTAAAAGCTTTACATTAATTTCACATAACTCCACTAATAGTTAGAATTTGAGAGGACTCCAAAATGTTCTCTATATATAAGGATTCTTTCTTTTTTCATACCATAATTGCACACTCTTTAAAATTGTCTATTTTTTTTTATATATATATTTGATGAGGGTATTTTTGGGCACCTCTGAGTCAACACTTGAGACCCAGCCACGTGTCAACCCTCGCAATGACAGGGACGTATTCCGGAATCCACAACGTCCCAGCATACACCGACTACGGTTCCTCCCTGGAATCTCATTTACACCCAGGGAGGAGCGAGGAGCCCCGCAAGGATGTGCCGCTCTGAGCTCTACGCCGTGCCCCCAACGATCAGTTTCAGGGACTCAGTCGCTCACCTCGACCGACTCCCATTTTCATCTTGTTTCTTCTCCAGAACTCCACGGATCTCTGCGCTTCTTCATCAGCTCATCGCCACAGGCTTGTCAAAAGCCCGCAGGCTTCGCCAAATGGGCCCAAAAGCCCAAGCCCAATGATTATTTCCTAAACGCCGCAGATTATCGACTAAACACAGGGTTTCGACTAATTAATCGTGTTTAGGCCCGACTAATCATCTCCAACGCCTATATATATCGGGGGCTATGTAAGCCCGAGATACGCTGGAATGACTTACATTACGTGCAAGTTCATTTGTTTTCTTGCTATATTCTGTACATTTTCTCACTGAGCACTGATTACCACGCTTTAATGTTTTACGTTACGTGCGAGTTCAATTGTTTACTTTCTATATTCTGTACCTTTTCTCTCTGAGCACTAATTACCACGCCGGAGGAGCTTCATCGGGACAAACCCTGGTCTGAGTCTTCTGCAGGACCCTGGACACAACAGGTCAGGACCCAGTACAGCTCACGCGAGGACTTTTCAACCGACGACTCCACTTCAGTAAGAGGACCAACCTACCATCCGACTGGACCATACTCGAGGTGTGTACCAATTTTATGCACCAACAATATTCTTTTGTTTATTCTTCAAATTTTTACTATTATCAATACCTTGACAATGTATTTGCCAAAACATTGCCAATTCTTGTCATTTAATTGTAAAACAATAAGTTCAAGTTATGTGGAATTCTTGAAACAAGAATTTCAAGATTGAGATTAACGTCGAGACCGAAAGAGCCCGATAATAAAGTGACATGTCCATCTAAATATGAGAAATTTATTCATCATATTTATTTTTCTTTGTTTTTTTGCATGAAATTTAGGTTCGATTTGTGTATGAAACTCGGGTTTTCTTTGTATATATGTTTCATTTATTGGCTTAAAGTTTTATTAATATTGTCATTTTGTTTTGTTTTATTTTAGGGAATGAGTACATGATATTATCAAACATCATAGTATGAAATAGAACGATTTATCTTTTATAGATAGCTATACAATTAAATTAGGATATCCTATTAAAATGCATAAATTATGAACTAAGTAACTTAGCAATAAAATCTGAAATGATGATATTTGTTGGATATTATTTTATGCAATTTTTAGGGACTCATATTATATTGTGAAAAAAAATCATGTATCTGTAAAAAAAAACTTAAATTGAAAGAAATAACTCATGGTTTATTGAACGTCTACACTAAAAAAATTAAGGGAATCTTTTTGGGAAGTCCCATTAATACAAATCACCATTTTGTAGAGTCCTTTTTTTGTGAAGGATGATGGGACTCTACAAAATAGTAATTTCAATTCTTAGGACTTTTGAAAGGTTTTCCCAAAAATTAACTCAATCATTTTATTTCATCCAAAAATTTAAAAAATATTAAATACACCAAACAACTGTAATAATCTGATTTAATTTATATCTTTGGAATATTACACTTGAGAATGAATAAGACCTCACAATTTTTTTTTTTAATTCTCTTTAATTTCTCTCTTTTAACATTTTATTTTGTTTAAATGAATTTTAAGTATTATCTATCATTAATATAATAATTTTAGTGACTTTAATTATTATATACTACTACTATACGGTTCAAAGAATTTTAAAAGTTTTCTTATATTTCAAATAGTGTGATTTTTCATTTAAATAAAAAATATTTTTTTTATGACAAATAACAAAAAACTATGAATGATTCACTTACTAGACTTTTTATTTTTTTAAAATAGTATTTTTTTTCATGTTTTTATATTTTTTGTTTCTTATATAAATGTTGACAAGAGTAATTAAAAAAAAATTATGAAACAAGTTTCATATACAAAATGAGTTTAAAAATGACAAACAATTGAAAATAACAATTAGAAAATTTATAAACCCACAATTTTTGAACTTTAGTGAAACACTTACTAAATAAATTCTCATATGAATACTTTACCAAATAATTAAAAATAATAACTAAATGAAATAGTTTATATATAATAAAATTCCTTCTCTTAATTCTCCTTAATTTCTCTCTCTTTTAACATTTATTTTGTTTAAATGGATTTTAAGCATTATTTATCATTAATTAATATAACAATTTTAATGAATTTAATTGTTATTTATTATTACGGGTTTAAAGAATTTTAAAAAATTTCTTATATTTGGAATAGTGAAAATTTTCATTTAAATAAAAGATATTTTTTTTATAATAAATAATAAAAAATCATGAATGACTCACTTACTAGACTTTTTATTTTAAAAAAAAAAATCATATTTTTTTATTCTTCGTTTCTCATATAAGTGTTGATAAAAGTAATTAAAAAAAAAAAAAATTATGCAACCAATTTCATATCATATCATAGAAAAGAACCTAAAAGTAGAAGCTCAAGCCTTCAAATAAATTAGATCTCTCCAATACTTTTTTCTTTCTTTCTTATGATTTTGAGTATATTGAATTATTAAAAGTGTTTTTTTAATTAATTTCATTGTCATAATTCCACTAATTAAATTTAGTTTTTAAAATTGAGTTTTAACTATTCATTGTCTCTTCCTTCTATACTAACGTTCCAACTTTTTGAGATTTCACCAACACAATTTTTCTTATTTCTCAGCATTTTGGGTATATTTAAATTACTAAGAATATTTGTTAATTAATTTTATTTAAATAATTTGAAAACACGCATTTCTTTAAAATTAAAATTATGTTGAACTAAAATTTTATCGTTTCATCAAATATTAAACAATATTTTTAATTTTCACACCCAAAAGTAAAATATTCATCATGCTAACTGAAAACAAATATTATAAAATAGAAAGAAAAAAAAAAATCAAACACTGCAAAATAACATATACTTCATCCACTGAAATAAAAATAAAATAAAATAAGAATACATACTCCACTAACTAATACAAAATATTTTTTCAAAAACAACAGGTATAAAATTATATTTGAATAAATCGAATAAAGTACATGTAAAAATTATTTCAAAACTCGCGCTTAGCGCGGGTCCAAAACTAGTATAAATAGAAAGTTGGAGATTGTATAGTACTCTCTCTCTCAATCAAAAAGAAAAATTAGTTCTCTCTCTAAATGTGTGGCTACTATGACCGACTCGTTTTAAGGTGTGTGGGGAGGAGCTGGGGGAATAAACAAAGAGGTGTGGGGAGGGATTTTTTTAGAAGAGAGGAATTAAATATATTTTTTACCCTTAAGTTTAGAATAATTTATAAATAGACCCTATTAAATTAATTAGACTAAAAAGATGAAAGTATCCCTATTTTTTAACATGAAATAACTAAATAACCTTACTTTCACCATGACCGTTAACTTTGACTAACAAAACGGCCAATTTGAAACAAAAATAAAATGTCAAGTATCAAATTTGTCAATTTTTAAATATGAGGGGTCACTTGAACACTGACTGCATTGGTATTTATGATTAAAATTGAGTTGTGAACTGTTTTCTAAATCTGTTAGGGTACGTTTGGTTGGAAAGATGAAAAATAAAAAGAAAAAAATATAATTTTTTTATCCTTTGTGAAAGAAAAACTATTTTGCTTATGTGAAAAAAGAGAAATATAATATTTTAGGAAAAATTACATTTTTGGTCCCTGACAAATAGTTTGAGTGCTCAATTGGCTCTCGGTATATAAAAGTCGACACATTGGGTCTTTAACATTTCATTTTTGTTCTAAATATGCCCTTAAGCAAGATTCTGTTAAGTCAAACTAACAGTCAACATTTCATTTCATTAAGGGTATTTCGGTCAATGAACGATTCCAACTCATTTCTCATTTTCTTTCTTTTTTTAATTTTTTTTTACCCTTCTTCAACTTTCACTACCCTCCCCACCATCTCCAATAATTTCTCTCTACTCGGTGCTCCATCAACAACCCTAGCTCCATCTCCATCTCCAACTCCAACGCTCTCTCTCTTGTCGATCGATCCATCCTCCACTCTCACGGCCTTTGATAGATCGATCCTCCATACACCAATCGTCAATCTAGTCCTCCTCCTTACAACAAGCTTAGTTCGATCCTTCAATCTCTCTATCAATCAAAGCTTCGATCGATCGATCTATCCATCCATCGTCTTCGATCGATCAATCCCTAAATCGCAATCCTTATACCCTAAATTGAAATCCTGAAATTACAATACCAAAATCGGTAAGGACGAAGCCGAATCGGAGCATTCGATCTTCCCAGAGCGTTTCCAAAGCATTCCCTTAATGCTGTAAGGACGAAGCCAAATTGGAGATCTGGGAAGCGGTGGTGTTCGGCGTTGATGTTGTGGTTAGTAGTGTTGAGGTCCTTGTGTGCACTTCAAAGGTCAAGAATGATACAACAAACTAATCTTATGTATACTCCCAAGGAAAAAAATTATACTAATCATACCAACACAGAGACAAAGAAGGCAAAATATTTTGAAGAGCTACAACAACAACAACTAAGCCTTTGTCCCACTTATGTAGGGTCGGCTACATGAATCCATTTACGCCATAGAGACCGATCAAGGGTCATTCACTCCATCAGGTTTAATGTCGTCAAATCATTTCTAATAGTCTCGTCCAACGTCTTCTTAACTCTACATCTCCCTCTAGTAGTCCCCTGAACTTGAACTAAATCACATTTTCTCACTGGTACTTCTATGAGTTTTCTATACACATGCTCAAACCATCGCAAATGATTTTATCTAATTTTCTCTTCGATGGGTGTTATTCCTAAATTCTCTCTAATAGTTTTATTTTTAATTTTATCCATTCTCGTCTTCCTACTCATCCACTGCAGCATCCTCATTTTTGTCACCCCAATTTTCTGGATATGATTCATTTTTACCGCTCAATATTCTGAACCATAAAGAAACACTGGTTTTATAGAAGTTTTGTAGAATTTTCCTTTAAGTTTCAACGGAATCCTACGATCACAAATCACCCCAACTGCACTTCTCCATTTTAACCAACCTGTCTTGATTCTATGCATAATATCCTCCTCGATTTCGCCATTGTTCTGAATCATTGAACTTAAATATCTAAAACGATCAACCTTCGACACCTCATCGTCTCCAATTTTGACCGCACCACCGTCTCTCCGGGTATTACTAAAATTGCAATGTATGTATTCCATCTTACTTCTACTAACCTTCAAATTCTTAGACTCTAACGCTTCTCTCCATCTTTCTAACTTAGTATTATGACATATTCTACTTTCGTCCACTAATACGATGTCATCCGCAAACAACATACTCTAAGGTACTTCATCTTGAATATGTTTTGTGAGCTCATCCATCATTAGAACGAAAAGGTAAAGACTTAAAGATGATCTTTGACGTAAGCCTATATTAATAGAAAATGCATAAGTATTGCCTCCTTTTGTTCGAACACTGGTGACTATACCTTCATACATATCCTTAATTACCTCGATATATACATTGGATACATGTTTCTTTTCTAGCACCCACCACAAAACGTCTCTGGGTACCCTATCATAATCATTTTTCAGGTCCACAAATACCATATGTAAATCTCTCTTCGTTTCTCTATATTTTTTTATTAATCTTCTGAGTAAATAGATAGCGTTAGTGGTTAATCAGCTGGGCATAAATCCAAATTGGTTCTCTTCTATGCTTGTTTCATGTCTTATTCTATATTCTATCACTCTCTTCCAAAGTTTCATAGTATGACTTATAAGTTTTATACCCTGATAGTTCAAGTAACTTTGAACATCTATTTTATTTTTATAGATGGGCACTAAGATACTCCTCCTCCAGTTGTTAGGCATTCTCTTAGTCCTCAAAATGTCATTAAAAAGTCTAGTTAACCACTCTATCCCAATATCTCTCAAACTTTTTCATATCTCTATAAGGATTTTATTTGGCCTTACTGTTTTTCCAATTCGCATCTTCTTTAGTGCTAATCTAACTTCCAAAACCCTAATTCTTCTATGAAACCTATAAATCTTATCTGAAGATAAACTAGGCAACTTTAGTCTAGATTCCCTGACATCATTCTCATTAAATAAATTATAAAAATACATTCTCTATCGTTTCATAATCTCCTCATCTTTCACCAGTACCTTTTCATTAGTGTCTTGATGCATCTGACACTTCCAATATCTCTTAGTCTTTCATTCACGCCGTCTAGTAAGTTTAAATATATCCTTCTCTTCCTCTTTTGTATCTAATTTTTTATATAAATTATCATACGCCCTAAATTTTTATTTCTTAATTGCTTTTCTCGCCTTCGTTTTTGCATATTTATATTTCTCCAAACTCTTTCGACTTTGATATTTTTGCCATTATTTATAAGCTATTTTCTTGTCTCAAATGGCTTTTTGAACCTCCTCATTCCACCACCAACTTTTTATATTGTGATCATCCTCATCTACAAACTCCTAAAACTTTTCTTCCTATCTCTCTAATACGACTCGTCATATCAATTCATATTTTGTTCACATCCTTATGTCTCTTTCATAACTCATCATTACTAATTTTATCCTTAAACAACTCAATCTTTTCACCTCTTAAATCTCTCTAACGTATCATTGCATGTCTACTTATCTTAAACTTTCGTTTTCACCCTTGAAACTTGAGATTAATTACCATTAGTCTATGTTGGGTAACAAATGTAAAACCTAAGTGGAAGAACATGCGTCATAAATAACCATATTATAAAACGTTAGAGAATTTTAGGGTAAAAATGTCATTAATAAAAACTCAAGTTAAAAATTGGGGGTCAAATTAGGAATTTAGAAATGCAAAAAAAAAAAAATAATAATAATAAAAATAAATAAATAAAATAAAATAAAAATTTGGGGCAAAATTATAATTTTGAAACTTTTAAAATAAGGATGCACTGAAATAAGAACCTTAATGAAAATGTGGGGAGGGAAGTGTAATTTAATCTTTTTTTTTTCATAATCCCACTCCCACCCACACGGCAACCCGACGGTAACTCACCGGCTAAGGGAGGGATGATCGAGGGGCGACGTGGCAGGATTAGGATTATCTTAACCACTAAATTCATGCGTTAAAAACCTACTACATGCACTGAGGTGAGGAAATCGGAGAAGAAACAGAAGTCCGAAAATTCTAGAGAGAGAGAGAGCCGGAACGGAGGGGTCGTCGGTTTTCCTTGGATCGACATTTCTCCGGCAGCGTGGTCGTGCGTTCAGTGTAAACAATCCCAGAGAGAGAGAGGTGCATACGGTGGCGTGGTCCGTCGACGGAGCAGCCGTGTGCATGTTAGTGTCGCCGGTGAACGGAGTTGCGGATCGCCTTTCGATCACTGACGATCATCGGTCAGGTAAGTATTTATATGTATTTATGCAACTAATTGATGGATGCATGCATGCATGAGTGTAACGAGTTGGGTCGGCGAGGTGGGGGTCGTGTTCGATTTTCGTCTTCCGGCACCATGTGGGTTTGGGGTATGGATGTGCTGTTTTCTGGTTACAGTGTGTGAGGGTGTGTATGTGTGAAGGGTATACTGCAAAAGAAAAAAACATTAGAGAGAGAGAGAGAGAAGCCGGGACGGAGAGGATGAGAGAGAGAGAACGATCGGCGGTGGGTGAACAGTGGTTGTGGGTGTGCGGTGGAGCTGACGTGGCGGCCGGAGGTGGTATAGGAGGGTTTCTTGGGTGGTGCGGGGGTTTTCAGGCGAGTCGGCAAGGGGGGCGAGCCACCGGCGGCCGGCAACGGTAGAGAGAGGGAGGACCGGCGTCGGGGCTAGCAGGAACCGGAAACAGAGAAAAAAAGAAAAAAAAAAAGAAAAAAATTGCACAATTGACCGCAGGAGAAAGGGAGAAATTCATTTTTAAATAAAAACCTTTTTTACGGCCCGTGAATAACTCGGAAAGGATTTCGTTTGCTGTTAAATTTATTTTAGTTCTGTTAAAACCCAATCCTAGCCTAAAATCTTTGTAACCGGAGTACTAAATTAGGATCGTTCATATTACGGGTTTTCTCATGTAATAAATAATAAAACAAAAATTATTAGGAATAATAGCAAATCTCATAAATAAAATATGGGAAATGGAAAAATGAGGAACTTAGGGCCTGTCCTACATGACTAGGTGATTTTACATGAAATGTTAACTTAGACCCTATCATTTCTAGGTTCGCAGTCGCCAACACCCCGGTAAGCTTTGGACAGGGAGGATTTTTGCAGTACCAGAAACGAGGTGAGTGTACTGTCTTCTCGCCAAATTGTTTGTATATGTGCATGCATGATGAAAAATGGTTGAACTAAAATTAGATGTTTTTTTTTAAACCATTACGTGATGATTCGACGATATTATTATGTGATATGATCCGTTTCGGCGGAGTGATGTTTATCCGCTTTAGAGGAGTGATGTTTATCTGTTTCGGCAGAGTGATGATTAGACATTTGTACTACGCAGTAATGATCCGCTTCAGCGGAGTGATGGGTGTTCGTAAGAAGGCATATCCTACGGACGGTACGATACCGTTGCAAACTCCCGATTGTGAGGTAAAAACGATCGCCATAGCTAGCCGGTGTGCGTTGTGTTTTGGGGTGTGAGGTTCTGTTGCTATTGTGTAATAATTTACTATTTCGGGCAATGGTCATGATATTTATACTGCATGATTTGAGAATTGAACCTTAGGTATATATGTTACCTTTTTTTTTATTGCATATGTGATATTTACGTTGAATCCATGTATAAATATTGTGTTACCTAGAAGGTACGATTATTATTAAATAAGAATGCTTTTACTGAGAATGCAGTACACTCGCAGGTGAAATGGCTAGGAGTCGGTCCCCTACTGGCACGGGGTAGAGTCCGTCGACGGTATAGCAGGGTTTTCTTTTTTTAAAATTTTCGGCAAAGTGCCGCCTGAGATGAATCTAGGAAGGATTCATCGGTTGTTTTTTTTTTTTTTTTTTTTCCCTTTTTGCGGTCTAGAAGGGTTTATCAGGGACGGGTGTGTCTCTGGCTCAGAAAGATATTTATAACTTGTATCTTGATTATTTGTATAATTATGAATGTATGTTGTCACTTCCTGGTTGATTCTTTTTTTTATCCTGAGTAAGGTCGTGTCAACGTCACGCCGGCCCCACAAGGTGACGGGTGTCCGGGGTGGGGTGTGACAGCAAAACTCTCTCCGGGTATGGCTTGACAGTCCTTACATATTAAATGATCACTCACCCTAGTAAGGACAAAATATATCTGGCTATTTGTCTGACCACTCTTAAATGTGATAAGGTGTTCATCTATTTTTCTGAAGTATGTATTTAGAAGAACTAAATCATACGCCATAACAAAATCTAAAATCATCTTATCCATTGCATTTTTCTTCCCAAATCCATAACCACCATGTACTTTCTTGAAAGTCTTCATTTCCTTTCCGACATATCCATTTAAGTCTCCCCCAATAAATATTTTTTCTTGGTTAGGTATACTTCGAACGACTTCGTCCATCTTCTCCCAAAATTCTCGTCTAACATTTTCTTACAGTCCAACTTAGGGAGCGTACACACTAATAACATTAATCACCTCCCCTCCAATCACCAGATTTATAACCATCATCCTATCGTCAGTTCTCCTAATATCCACAACGCTATTCTTTAAATCCTTATCTACCATGATTTCCACCCCATTTCTATGTTCGTCATTCCCCGTATACCATAACTTATATCCCGTACTCTCAATTTCTCTAAATCTCTCTTCAACCCACTTAGTTTCCTACAAGCATAGAATATTAATCATCTTCCTACACATCACTTCCACGAATTTTCAAGTCTTACCTGTCAGCGTTCCTATATTCCAAATTGTCAATCTAAGCTTATTCTCATGGACTAACTTCTTTATCCGCACTCATCTACCATAATACAGTAACCCTCGTTCATTTTACACTGTATCAAGTCGAAAACATGGCGCGTCGCTTTCAGGCGACGCCCTAGCCTACCCTAACCCATTATTCACTACATTCGGGAGGTGAAAATATAGTGCGTCGCTAGTTAGGAACGACCCCAACGTTTAATATATTTGGATTCAAGTCATAAAAGTTCTGATAAAATTTTTCGCTGGCTGTCAGTTAGCTAACGCAACCCTCCTCTTTTACCCGAGTTTGAGATCGGCTGTGTGTAAGGAATAAAACATCGAACCCCACAAGCGGAGAAGAAATTTACCTCATGGGTGTAAATTTGAAGAAATTAATGGAATCCCCTTGAACCTCTTGATTGATGGGGCTCCAATATGCCTTTGGCTTCCTGTAACAATGCCTCCACTTTGATCAAAGACCCTATTTTGATGCCCATTTAAGAATAGTAAGCACCTCCGCCTAAGCAAAATTTTTGTTGTCAGGCATGTGTAGAGTTATGTAGCAGAGAAGAATCAGGCCTGAGCTCTAAACAATTTTGTTCCCCAAAGTAGACGGTGTGGACCAAATGTCTAGTTCCTCCGGCATTGATTATAGCATTGGAATGATTGATGTGGAGGTAATTGTCGCCGACAGTGAATTTCGCTAAGGAAACCCAAGCTTCGCTCGTAACTATCGCTTCTCTTTAGTCGAGAAGACGGACCAGTGGGCTGACCATCCTCGTTTCAGTAGCCCAGAAAGTTCGGCGTCCTATTCTGCCATCGTCGTGATCTCCATCACTGCCATGGCAGATTGTACTGTACGTCTTTCGCCCCTTTCTAGAGAAGAATGGCAAAGCACAAAAGGGCTCTCGATTCGGTGATGCTACGGCAGATGGTTGAATTTCCCTCCGCGAGACACTAAAGAGCTCTCACTATCATTGTTTTCATGTAAGCTTTAGTGTTTAGACCTTCTATTTCCCTCCCTATGGCTATGCTGGTGGTGGTGGTGGTGGTTTTGATGATTTTGTTTTTGTTTATTATTGTTGATGTTGTTGTTGTCGTTGGTCTGAATTTGATTCGAATTCGCGCCTTTGATTCGAATTCGCGCCATTGATTTGTCCTTGAGTTTTCATAGCCATGGTGTTAGTCTGAATTCGAATTCACGCCATTGATTTGTCCTTGAGCTTTTATAGCCATGGTGTTAGTCTGAACGATGGCACGGTGGTGAAGGAGGAAAGAGAAAAAAGGGTAAAGTAGAAAAATGAAAAAGAAAAAAAATAAAACAAAAAGAGAGAAAAATGGGAGAGAAATGAGTTGAGATCGTTAAATGACCGAAATGTTCTTAATGAAACGTTGACTGTTAATTTGACTTAATATAATTTCGCTTAGGGGCCAATTTGGAACAAAAATGAAATGTTAAGAATCAAATGTGTCGATTTCTAAATACAGAGGCCAACCATTTGTCAGTAACAAAAAATGTAATTTTCTCAATATTTTATATGTAGTAAAAAAAGAAAAAAAAAATATGCACTCATTTGATTTACTATTTTATCTTTATATATTGTAAAATAAAATAAAATTTTTACTAATAAAAAAATAGCAATTCTTTAACAAATAAAAAATAATTAATTAAAATAGAATTATAATTATAGCAATGGTCATTTTTGGTGAAGCGGTGAAGTGAATGGGTAGATAAATAACAGGGGTATAAAGACAATTTTGTTACTATTTCCCACATATTTATCCAACTTCATCCTTTTTTTTTTGGGAGAAAAAAAAAGGTGTACATGTATTTTTCACCCTTTTTTCTTTTCTATTTCATTTTTCTCTCTAACCAGACCCCAAAAATGTTCATTTTCTATCCCTTTCTCTTTTATTATTTTCCCATCTAACCTTATAGAAACAGAATTTTCATCCTAGTTTATTGGAAGAAGAGAGATAAAAACAGAAACAAGAACCAAATGCCATTATACCGTATGGTTCAATATTACACTTGAACTTGTGTGTTAGTACAACCGGAAAATCCCGACAATCTCTAACAAGTGGTATCAAAGAGCAACGTAATGAATTTTTGTAAACTTAAACGCTTGTTTTTGATCTATGGATCATTTTGGACTTGCCCTTAGACAAACGGTACAACAAAAACCGATAAGCTTCATGAATGGAGAACATCTTAGCCAATTGAAACAAAATCAAACAAGTACTGATATGGAAAGCAGATCCCACCACATGGGTCAAGGTCAGCATATACTGACTATCTGGCATTGTTGCAAACACCCCCGTCGTGAAAGTTATGCCGGTTGCTTGAAGCGCGATGTACGTTAGTGCCATGGCGCTCCCGTAGAAGTAAACGTACGACTCCCCACCGAATATCGAACCCCAGAAGATAACGCAGACGGCGGTGATGGAGCAAGTCATGGCAATGGTGTCGGCGACAATGAACCACCGGAAGGGCGAGCTTGTACGAAGTAGGGCTAGCCCCTGTTCAGGGCCGATGTTGTTGTTGTAGCCACCGGGCATTGTGAATGCCGCTGCGAATGTGACGGTGGCGATAAGCGTTGCCACCATTAGAAGGATGTTGCCCATTTGTCTATAGTCCTGTGTTGTGGAAGATGGTGATGTTGATTGATTTGGACTGATGATCAATTTGTTTGAATAATTGATTTGCTTCCTAATACTCCACATCTACATCAACAACAAGAAAAAAAAATTAAGTTCTTCCCAACCTGAATTGGAATAATTGTTGAAAGATCTTAAAAACAAATTAATATTTTAAAAAAAAAAAATAGATTCTTAGTTTTGATCCCATCGATTAGAATTCACGTACATTAATGTTTCAATTAAGATTGTGTTGCCAACCGCCGCCCACTAGACTCTGCTACCGAATTTTGGACACCATCGATTACTGAACCTTTGGTTACCGATTTTTTTTAGTTACATAACAAAATTTTTAATAACATTTTTTTTTTTTTTATGTATTTTTAGTAATATAACTTAAAAATACACAAAACAAATATATATATATACCCAACTAAAAAATACAGTTAAAAAAATAGTTACATATTGTTGAGTTTATACCACATCGGATGTGAAAGGGACAAGTGGTCAAGTTACTGGTGTGAAAGAAAAACTTATCTCATCAGCTGGTTTTTAGGATTGAGAGAGAACGATCCTACACCGGTGTCAAAGCCTACTTAAAACAACTACATGCCTGATGTACGAACGAGAGATTGTTGGGTTTATCCCACATCGAACGTGGAAAGAACTGGTGATCAATTAATAAGTGTGATGAAAAATCTCATCTCGAAAGTTTAACTTTTGAGATTAAGAAAGGCCCAAAGGCCAAGATCACCCTACACATGTAACCGAAAACAATTTGGTGGTCAATGGCCGAATTTTGCGACCAAAAGTCTGAGTTCAAACGACGGCCAACAATGGAGGATCGTGCCGATTAAAGATATAATTAACTTAAAATTAAAATAGTATAAATTATAGATTAGGCCGCTTAATTAGGATTATTGACCAATTATACCATTTAAATTTCGCTCAACAAAACCCTAGAAAAAAAAAAAGGAAATCAAATTCATGTGCAATACCTTTGGAAATGCCATATATTGCTCCATGATTGGCTCGTCGGCGTTAACCGCCGTCTGTCCGCACTTGTTCCTGGCCCTCTGATCAACCCTTCCATCCCAAATCAAATACTTGACGATCCAATTTCTTCTCCCCATGACCGCCAAATGCAAAGGAGTGTTCCCATCGCCATCTCCTTGGTTTAAAATCCCCTCCAGATCCACAGTATCGAGAACATACCTAACAACACTCGTTTCACCATTCACAATCGCGGTGTGAAGAAAATTGCGTCCCCTCAGATCAATCAGCTCGCCGGAATCCGGGCAGAGTTCGATGATTTCTGCGATCACTTTGGTGTGGCCATTGCCGGCGGCGAGATGAAGCGGCGAATGTCCGTCTAAATCTAGTATGTATGCGGTGGCGAGATCGAGTTTGAGTAGCCATAGGGCTATCCTGTGGTCGCCGGCGGCCGCTGCATAGTGGAGTGGGGTTCTGCCGCGGCGGTCGGTTTCTTTGATCAATTGCGGTTTTACTCTCACCAGTGTCGCCATTATATCTGGAATTTGTTGGGGGGAAACGGAAATTACAGATTAGCACCAAAACAGACCAGAAAAACAAATACGGAACTTTTTAATTACACTTCCTACCTCTAATTTATGTCATATTTATATTTTGGTCCATCAACAGTTTTTTATTAGTTTTATGCCTCAACTATAACAATCATATTAATCTTGTTCAGAGATTATATACAGTCTAATCCATTTAGTAAAATAGTTTTTTTGTTTTTAATATATATATATATAAAAAAATAACATAATCACGATAATTGTTTGTCTTTTATCAAATATCATGGAAACCCATTACAGGAAAAAATTACTATTTTACCCTTGTGCATGATTAATTTTTTTTTTTTTTTCTCTATTTTTTTTTTTTTTGGCTCTCTATCTCTTTACCATCGAGGAGATGTCATATCTGGTTTGGGGGAAAGGAGTGAGAGAGAGAAGAAGAAAAAGAATAAGAAAAGAAAAGAAAGCCGGAGGTCTTGGCGGTGGGAGGAGGAGGGGAGGAAACTAGATGAGAAAGAGAGAGAGAATAAAAGACGTTGCCTTTGATGATGGCCGGCGATGGCAAACGGTGGCCAGTGACGGAGGCCGGTGGTAGAAATCGCGAGAGAAGATGGTGATGGGAGGATAAAAGAGGGAGAAAACAAACAAATAGAAAAAAAAAAAAAAAAAAAAAAAAAACTAAAAGAAAAACTAAGAAATAAAATATATATATATATATATATATATATATATATATATATTAATGATGAAGATTTTTTTAATTTTACACCTAAGCTAAAGATAATTCAATTATTTTAAAAATAAATTTTATGTTAGAAAGTAAAATTAGAATTTAAATATATATTAAAAAAAAAAAAAATCGTGTCAGCCCAGCTGTCTCAATAATAACCATGATAATTGTCTTTCAAGAAAAGAGGAGAGATTTTTTTTTAAAGAAATACACATTATTGCACCCTCTTGTTGACCCAAAAATAGTCAACTCAAATGGGACCAGTTAAAAGTCAATAATCAATATTTAAATTAAATCCGAAGATATACCCAAATAAATGAAGGAAAAATTATAATTTAAAAAAATATATATATATATAAGATGAGTGTTTATGTAGATAGATTAAATTATATATTTAATTTTTAAAATTTTACATTTCTTTTAATTTTATAAAATTAAATTTTTTGTTAATGATTTAGGATAAAAAATAAATTGTGATAAAAATAATGATATTTTAATGGATATATTTTTATTATTTCAATCATTCTAAAAATATAAGATTTTTTTTTTAATGATTTAATCTTCTTCTTTAAACGAATTATTATTAAGAAAATATTGGAGAAATAGTTCTAGTTTTTTGTTTATTTATTTATTTATTTTTGGTTTTACAGTACGATGTTGTTCGAATTACCGTACGCGTACCTCTACTAATCGTTTCCCGGGCGATCTTAAAAGTGTATTTTTTTACATCGGTTTGGTTCATTCAAGATTAAATTTAATATTTAATTCTCAGAATGCTTCTCAAGAGAGTTGAACCTTAATTGTTAAAAAAATTAAATATCTCCCTTTACCAACTGGACTATCACCTCACGGCTAGTTTTTAATTTAATAAAGTGATAAATTTAATGAGCTACGGAGAGACACACACCATACGTTGGGGGGGGGGAGAATGTAATTTCGTTGGGGGGGGAGAATGTAATTTTCTCAAAGAAGAAAAGCAATTCAGGGCACTCACCGAAGTGGCGCCCAACTACGGCGGCGTGCAGAGCGGTTTGACCATCCGGACCACCATGAGCAAAAGATCGAACTGACTTCACCAGCAGGTTCACCCCCTCCGTCATTCCATCTCTAGCAGCCAAATACAAAGCTGACTCGCCGGCATCGTTATCCAGACAACCCAACCCAGGATCAACCTTAATCAACAACTCCACAATCGGAGTCCGACGATGCCTCACCGCCTCGAGCAAAACCGTGTCGTTCGAATAATTCCTCAATCTCATCACCTCCTCAACCTCAAACTGTCCTAATTCCCACTCGATTTCAGTTCCGCAGCGAGACAAAATCTCATCCACGAAGAAACTGACGGCGGAGTAGTGGCCAGCCCTTGTGGCTAGATGCAGCGGCGTATCTCCGTCGAGATTCCGGTGTAGGAGGAGGGATCGCCGCCAGTAGTAAATCTCGGCTACCACGTTTTTGTGGCCGAAGCGGGCGGCGATGTGGAGGGCGGTGTTGCCATGGGGGGTTGATTTGAAGAGGAGGGTTGGGTTTTCGCGGAGGAGCTGGCGGAGGAGATTGGCGTCCCCTGTTTTGGAGGAAGTGTAGATTCTTGGATCCA
Source organism: Eucommia ulmoides (assembly GCA_016647705.1). Classification (NCBI taxonomy): domain Eukaryota; kingdom Viridiplantae; phylum Streptophyta; class Magnoliopsida; order Garryales; family Eucommiaceae; genus Eucommia; species Eucommia ulmoides. Next base: position 1,409,120 of record CM028326.1, on the reverse strand, counting down.
TATGGGTCAAGATTGACGGGCATTTGGAAGTGTCATTGGGAATTGCTTCACGTAACGAATGTTAAGAAGGGTTTTATATTTATATACGTGTCTAAATACTCTATTCATTTTTAAATTTTTAATAAATTTTTAAATATTAAAAATTAAATATTTCAATACGCATATATAAAATTTAAAGATTACAAAGTATAATCCGTTGTGCGGGTTGAGTGACGTAGAAATATTTGAAATTAGTGGATTAAGAGAGAGCACAAATTCAATCTGCACAATTTATCTTTTAAACTTAAATCTCACTGTTAAAACGTATTTTCGTCTTGATTTATTAATAGATTAATAAAAAAAAAATAAAAAAATTAGCCGTTGGATATCTATGTAGATGTTAATATTTATCAAATTGTATCAATCATGCAAAATTTAAAACATTGTTAATAATTTTGGACGGAAAATAAGTAGTGCTTATATAGCTTTTTAATGGGTGTATTTTTGTAACACCATCACTCAGCTAAATGTAAGACATTTTCTCGTAACAATAATTCAAACTTCTCTCTCATTATTTAAACAAATCGTTGTTAGAAAAATGTTAGGGTAAAATATATTAGATTTAGTAGAGTGGTGAAATAACGAAATATCTTCATTAGAACGTCACATGGTGAACACAAGTCACTTTAAAAAAAAAAAAAAGGCAAATTCTTGTTTTAACACTCTAAATATTGACCAATTTCTATGTGGTCCAATAAGTTCCGTGCGTTTTACTTTGAACAATATACGTTTAATTACCATTTTAATTAGTCATTCCATCAAAATTAACTATTAAATTAGATGGAATGAAGAGTAAAATTATAAATTTATAAATATTTTTTAATTTTTGTTTATTTTTAATTTTTTTTCTTCTTCTTTGTTTTGCTTTCTTCTTCACCTCCCACCTCTAGTCACCACCACTAGCGCCACCACCATATCCGACCAAAACCACCCAACCAACACCACTAGCCCCTTCACTACCTACCTTCTCTCTCTCTCTTCGCGGTGATCCGACCAAAATAATGACACGAATCACTTGAATGACTCCTCCTAGTTTCTTGTCCCCCCCCCCCCCCCCCCCCCCCCCTCTCTCTCTCTCCTCAATCCTCTATTTGTTGGCCGATAGTCATAAACCATACTCTCAATTTTTTTCACCAGAGTGATTTTGAAGGGTTTAGGATTTGATTGCTGAATGAGAATATTCATGAATCTGTTGGTGAGAATTGACAAATTTTTATCTTTCAAGTGATTTTTTTTAAGATGGTTTGATCTAATTTTGATCATCGATATATATTTTTGTTTTGATTTGAGTTTCTGGTTAGACTGGTGGTGGGTTCTCATCGGAGACCGATTATCGGCCATGTAATTTTGAAATGGTTTGTTTCCATAGCTCAATTCTTGTGTGGAAGCGGCATTGGTATTGGCCGGAGATGGAGGTGGTGGTAGCTGGAGGTGGGCGGTGAAAGAAAGCAAAACGAAGAAGAAAAAAAAAATGGAAAAAAAAAAAAGAAAAAAAGAAAGAAAAACAAGTAGTTTTTTTAAATAAATTTACAATTGAATCCTTCATTCCGTCAAATTTAACAGGTACATTAGATGATTATATTAAAATCGTAATTAAACGTACACGATTCAAAGTGAAACACATCAAACTTATTGGACCACGTAAAATTGGTTTTTCATTTTGCGAATTAAAATAAATGTGAAAATTTGGATCTAAAATAGTTGACACCTTCTCCCGGCAAACGGGCTCTGTCTTGGGTTAACAAAAATATATTTCATACACCTATATATGGGGCATTGACTAAGAAATATTTATTGCACCAGTGTCGGGTCGTATGTGCGTTAGGTTAACGGGATCGAATATAACAGCTTTTAAGCGCCTGAGGAAACCAAAAAAAATAAAAATTCAAAGGTCAACAGCTTGATATTTGACTTCTGGAAACCCTGAAAACTAAAAAATAAAAATAAAATAAAAAAATTATATACATACATATATATATATATATACTGTTCAATAATGCGGAAGCATAAAAAACGGAAGCGTACCTTTCAGATTCGGAAGATTCGTTTACAACCCGTTTCTCGTTTCTTCTCTCGTTGACAAAAAAAATACTACTAGAGTATTTTCCGATAACATCTACACACTCACTAATCAAGGCCACTCAAATTATCTGTAATCTGATGGGATAGAGATCTTGATGTATCAACGCATATTTATAGAGAAAATCTCGAAAGATGTGTCCGTTCTAATGGATACACATCGAAAGGGTATGTCTATTCCAACGGGTGTCTATCGAAAAAAACGTGATCCTTAAGACCAAGAAGTGCACTCATTCACATGATGACTCTCCATAAATCATGGGGCTTATGTGGATGCTCCACTGATCGACCCGACCTGCTCTATAATCCAACATATCCAATAAGCATAACAAATTATTAAATCTAGCTGATTGTAAACTAAGGCCCCGTTTGGTAACCATTTCCATCCCATTCCATTCCCAGATTTTTGGGAATTCTGTTTGGGAATAGCGTTTGGTAATTTTTGTTTCCGTTTCCATTTCATTCCCATTTGAGAATTGTGCCCACTTTTTTCTTAAGAAATGAGAAACAAAAAAAAGTTGTTTCTCATTATTTCCATTCCATTCCCAAAACCCATGATCACTATTCACCTACCGGCCGGCCACCGGCCGCCGCCGAAGACCGCCGCCGCAGACCGCCGCCGGCCACCGACCGCCGCCGCCGGCGGCGGCGGTCACCGTCCGGCGACCGGCGTCCGGCCGGAATTTTTCCGGCCACTTCCGGCAGTCGCCGGCGACGGCGCCACCGCCGTCCGGTCATCGCCGGAGGGGGCACCGCCGTCTCCGACGCCGGAGAACCGTCGCCGGCCGTTGCCGGCCGGCCGGCGCCGGCGACGGCGGAGCACCGCCGCCGGCCGGCGACGGCGGAGCACCGCCGCCGGCCGGCCAAAACTGAAAAGAGAAAAAAAAAAAAAAAAAAAAAAAGATTTTAGGATAAAATCGTTATCAAACACAATTCCCTTCTCAAAACAAAAAAAAAATTATCGTTACCAAACGCAATTCTACTCCCAAAAAGAAAACAAAATTCTCATCCCATCCCATCCCATTCCCATCCCACTGCTGGAATTGAAACAGAAACAGTTACCAAACGCCACCTAAATTATATTCACAATTTTTCCTACATAAATCACTTTTAAACAATTAAGTAATCGCAAATAAAACGTTACGACACCATTTGATAATTTTTTTTTTATTTAGCATATTTAATTTGATAAAATAATATTTTTATTTTAAAAAAAATATCATAGTATATAGATAATATTTTAGAATTATGTGTATAGATACTTTTTTAATCCAAAAAGGATAAAAAACAAAGATTGAGAGGCTTAGGCCACGTTTGGTCACTGTTTCCGTTCCCTGAATTTTGTTTCCGCTCTCAAAGTATTGGGATTAATGTACGGAAGCGCGGTTGGTAAACACGTTTTTGTTTCCAAAATTTTGGGAATAATTCCTAAATTTCTTAAAAATCTGAGAAACAAAAAAAAAATGTTGATTCTTATTCACTTTCAAAAAATTATTCCCACAACCACCCTCCGTCCACCATACATTTAAAGGGAAAAAAAAAAAGAACAAATGTTATAACCACACGTGTTTCTTCTTTCTTTTCTCATAAAGTGAAAGAAACAATTTCAAGACAATGGTCGTTATCAAACATATTTCTATTCCCAGAATATTTCAGAACGGAAACATAATTCTCATCCCAATTTATTGGAAGTAAAAAATAGAAAAGCAAAAACACTAACCAAATGCGACCTTAATCTATCGATCTCTTGTATTATATATATATATATATATATATACTATTTTTTTATTTTTCAAAAATTTCTTAAAAATAATTTTTTTATTCTAAATGGTATTTTTAAGTGAAAATAAAGTGTGTTTAAAATTACAACGGTCATGTTTGATAATTCAATGTGCAGAAAACTGAATACATTAAGCGATTTTTGTGATAAATTTCTTTGATGACAATAATTTTAACCACTAAATTAATTAACTAATTGTTTAAAAAATTTCAACTAAATATGATTTATTCTATACTATACTCAGCTAAAATTTTAACATTTAAAAATAGATTTTATTAAATAAATTTTAGATATTTTCAATAATTAAATTTTAATAATGGTTGAAAAACAGAATTCAAGAAATAAGAAAAGGTCTTTATTTGAAAGAAGTAGCCTATAAATTAAGTACACGCGAAAGCCAATATTATTTCTTATTTTTCAAACCCTCCAAGTCCATATCAAAGACAATATAACCAATTGAAAATGAAATAAAAATTCGTTTCAAACTCCAATTTAAAAACATGGTTAAATTAATTAAAAAGAAATTTATTTAAAAGTCTCATCCCATAAAAATACTACTTTATGGAATTTTGTAACAGTGATTTTTTTACTATGAAATTCTATAACAGAGATTTTTTTACACATGAGATGGTTTTTAGAAAATTATTTTTAGAATTTTACGTCTTTTCAGAAAGTTTTCCTAAATTAAATGGCATGACGCTAATTCTATGCATTATTATTAGGGGGTCTTGACACTTTGTACCCTTGAAGTTTGACTAAAATTTTTCTATGGTGTTGATTGTTTTAATTTGAACATATAATACCTTAAAGTTTTTTAATCATCCCACTAAAGTTTAAATTGTTATTCTCATTACAATTTTCGAAAAAAAATAGTCTTGTACTATGAAGCTGACGGTTTTAAGAGACTTTCTAGACAATTTTAATCTACTGATCATTCCCTCTCATTCTTCTTTCCGCCCAAATACTTAGAACACACATATAACATAATATTATTCGGTTGCTCCCACAACTTCGATAGAAAGTAATCATTTGTTAAAAAATAATGGATGGTAAAAGTAATTTATTCACTTACTTTTTTCTGCAATCAAAATGGGTCATTTTTTTTTCGGTTTCTTAGGGTATTTCCGCAACACAGTAGGCAGAGACTAATCTTTCAAGGTACTGTCAGGCGCCAAAAGCTGGACACCTCTCCTGACAGATCACTTTCCATATATAATTCCTCAAAGTTCGATCCTTAAAAATATTGCTTGAAGAGTCTAAGTTCTTTTCACTTGATCCAACTCATATCGGTCCAAATGGGTGATTGACTCAATCAATCAAACACCAAAAAAAGAATTGGACGAGACGAGAGACGTGGATTGAGTACTTGAACAGAATAATTGAAAAAACAAGATTTAGGAGAAGTACAAATGGTCTCCATTTAATTGGAGAAGACAGTTGGATGTTTCTGTCAAATTCAACTTTTTTTTTTCTCCTTTTCAAACCTTTCACGTATACATCAAAGACAACACCGTCAATAATGCTATTCCTTACTCATCAAGTTTTACCTTTTTTTTTTTTTTTTTTTCAAAGGGATAATTAGTAATTAGTTTCAAATAACGGGTGTCATATATTATTAATCTCATTTAAAATTTAAGTTTTGATTTAATCTTTTAAATTAATTTTTATTTACATATTAATTCCGCATGTGTTACGTCTATCTAATATTAGTTACATCTACTTGTATAAAATTAATTACATGTTACAAATTATATATAGTTATATTATATATATTTGCGTAATATTTATTATATCTAAATTTTTTTACATACAAATTAAATATATGTAACTATAAGAATGCAACATGTGTATTCAATTTTTTAAAATTAAAATAAAACAGAGTACTTGCAACATGCAACATGAGCACTATTTTCCTAATTTATTTTATATTATTATTATCCACTTTTTGGTATGGGTACGCTTTGACTTGGTAAAAGATGAGTAGTGGATATGAAAAAGAAAAAAAAAAAAAAAACAAAAACAAAAACAAACCCAAACGAAGAGGGAAAAAGAATTGTACTTTAACCATCCTAATCAATAAATTACTATGGTTGGTGTCGAAAATTGGTCCGATCAACACTATGGTTCAGACACCCTCTGGTCAGGGGATTGAAGTTGATATAGAGATTATCGTAGTCCTTGCTGGAGTATCGCAACCGGACTGGATGGGCGATGTTCGGCCTGTCGTCCAAGCCGGGGTCTTCTGTTCCTTTCCACTGTCCAGGCTGAGCTTCGAAGTGTCACCTGCACACGGGACGAGACGGATTTTTTCCAACGTCTCCCCTCCAGCGTGAGAGTAAGAGCTCAGTGGGAAATTAGGGTTGAAAACAAGATAATTATGTTGACTTGACTAGGAGCTTACAACGAGCTGTTCCCCTCCTTTTTTAGGTGTTGGAGAAGCCTTCTATTTATAAGCAGAGAAGTAATTAGTGTTCCGCATGATTAAGACCTTAAGCTCGATTTAGCGCTAAACAATTAGGCGCGTGGCTGACACAGCGGATTAGAGTTATGGGCCTAGACCTTGGGCCCCTTACTGTAAATGGCGAAGCTCATGGGCCAAGCCTGCCATGATAAGCAGGTCGGCCCAAGGAACCGGGACGAAGGTCGGCTGAGTCTATTGACCTGCCCCTTGGTGGGGATTCTTCAGGATGTTGGTGCGTGGAGATCTTGAGTGCTTCATATTCACCGACTTGAGAGGCGCCCGGGCTGTCTATTCACCGGGCTACTCAAACCGGCCTGACGTAGACTTGACGACGTGGCGGACCTGGTGTAACTGCCGGACACGTGGAGAGAACCCGACTTTTCCCACATCAACTACTAATATTTAAATTTTGATTTTGTCTAAACAATCATTTACCTAGTGGATTAAAGTAAATAATATTGATGTGGAATACGTAAATTTGGGTATGAATGACTCTTAAGATAACTATTAGGTAAAATGACTATAATAATGCCTCTTGGGTTAAAGTTTAAATTTTTTATTTTTGTTAGCCAAAATGTAGTACACAATTTGACTCTTGGGATGACTATCGAGCTGGAGTTGCTAAAAATAGCCAGAAAGACAACAACTGATTTTGTCGCTTAGTTAATATCAGCTAAATATTAAATTTATATAAATGAAAAAATTAAAGATTAGGTTGCTCTAAAAATAGAATAAAAAAATTAAAATTGAGAACCATATAATAAAATCTCCTTATCCGTATTAAAATATGATAATTAATCATAATTAGTGATTTAATTGTCATAAGATAAGAACGTTTTAGCTTGTAAACGTTTTAGCATTACTAGCTTAAGAAAGATCGCGTTGTTAACAAAAAATATTAGCACCGCCACCACCGACCCAACAACAAACTTTTATTTGATTTCTTTTTCTAAAATTACTTATTTGGGTGTTACTAAAAGGAATTTATAAAATCTATTAAATCTAAAAAGGATTACTTGGTTGGGTGCTATTAACAAAAAAAAAATAGGGTGGGTTCGATTGAGCGTAAAATGAATGGAAAATAAAATAAAAAAGAAAATAAGATGGAAAATGAAAATAAAAAGTTGTTTGCTAAGAATGGAAAATGGAAGGAAAAAAGAAAATTATAAGAAAAATGCATAATTTTCGAAGTAATTTTTTTTCACAAATTTGAGAGAAAAATAAAAAAAAAATGGTGAAAAATGAATAAAATTACAACTATACATTTGATAATATAATTTTCAATAGGTGATTTATCTCCACCTTTTTTAATTTTATGAAAACCACATATATCATAAAATATATTAATTTTAATGACACAAATACCCATTAATTATTTTTTATAATAATAAACCTTAATTACAAAAGAAAATATTCAATATCTCATCACAACCACAGTAAATATTCTTATCACCGTCACCGCCGCAACACAAATTCGCTATCACCACCGCCACTAAAAATAAATATTTGTTATCATACCACCAGTATCGCAACAAACATTTAATATCATCGTCGATACAACCACAATAAATATTCATTGTTATATTGTCACTATTACAACAAACAATTTACTACCATCATGACCACTAATACGGTAAATATTCGTCATCAACAACACCGCCACCACAATCGATATTTATTGTCACCGCTACTAACAAAACAAACACTGGCCATTACCGTCGTCGTCTCAACAAATATTATCATCACTACTGTCATCACTACAATAAGCATTCATGTCACAGTTGCCAACAAATATTGATTACCACTGTAGCAAATATATACAACAGTAAATAATAAAAAAAATCAACAAATTTCAACAAATCACAATCAAACATTACAATAAATTTCAAAATTAAAATTAACACTAAATTTCAAAATTAAAATTAATATTTAGAGTAAATTTTCTTGAATGTTAAAAACAACGCCGGAGGTGGCCATGGCATCTAGCCATCCATGGTCTGATCCATATTTTAGCGGTGGTGGTCCGTGACTTGTTCGAATAGAGATAGACTGTCTGGTGGTGGCAGTCATTTATTGAGAGAGAGAGAGAGAGTAAATTCTATTAGGGTATGTTTGGTTGGAAATATGAAAAAAAAAATGAGAGGATAATATTTTTATCTATTGTGAAAAGAGAATTATTTTCTCTACTGTTGTTTGGTTAGAAAAAAAAAATGAAAGGAGGAAAAATAATTTACTATTTTACCCTCATATATTACAAAAATAAATTAGAAATCATATTATCAAATGTATAATTGTAATTTTATTCATTTTCCACCACTTCCCTCCATTTCCTTCTCATATTTGTGAGGAAAAAAATTTGTCTCTAAAATTCTGTTTTTTCATCCTTTTTTTTTTTCTTCCATTTTTCATCCAACCAAATAAGGTTTTTTTTTTTTTTTTTTTTCATCCATTTTCCACCCAACCAAATGCACCCTTAAAGTGAATTATTTTTTTTATTTTTTTTATTTTTTTCTAACCAAACAGTACAAAGAAAAATAAATTTTCTTTCACAAAGGATAAAAATTTTATTCTCTTATTTTTATTTTTATTTTTCCTTTTTCTTTTCCGTCACTTCTGATAAAATCTCTACTTGAATTACTTCATCAAAAAGCAACCTTAGTTTATTAGGCTGCTCCCACAACTTGGGTAGAAATTAATCATTTGTTAAAAAAGGAGGATGGTAAAAGTAATTTATTCAATCAAAGTAGGTTACATTGACTCAATCAATCAAACACCAAAATAAGAATTCGACGATAGACGTGGCATTGAGTCAAAAATACTTGAACAGAATAATTGAAAAAACAAGATTCAAGAGAAGAAGTAGAAATGGTCTCCATTTAATTGGAGAAAGACATATGTTTATGTTATGTCAAATTCAACTTTTCTCCTTTTACAACCTTTTGATGTTCACGTATACATCAAAGACAACACCCTCAAATAACGAGGATAATATATTATTACTCACATTTAAAACATAAATTTTAATTTAATCACTTAAATTAATTTGTACACAAGAATCATGCACGTATCATGTCTGTTTAATATTAATTACACATTATAAATTAATTATATGTACTTGCGTAATATTTATTATGTCTAAAAAATATTTCACACAAGTTAAATAAATTATTTTATCATTATTATTTTTTTTCACTTTTTGGAATGGGTACGCTTTGACTTGGGTAAACATGAGTAGTAGATATGGAAAAAAATAAAAAAAAATTACATGTGTTTTGCCTAATAGTGATTTGGAATTGTAATTTAACTATACTAGCCAAATAAATTACTTAATATCTTAATTTTGATTTTGTATTCAGGGAATTAAAGTAGATAATATTGATGTTAAATACGTAAATTTGGGTATGAGTAACTCTTGAGATAATTATTAGGTAAAATAGTTATAGTAATGTCCCTTGGGTTATAGCCTAAATTTTATATTTTTGTTAGCCAAGATGATAATACACAATTTGACTCTTGGGATGACTATTGGGCTGGAGTTGCTAAACATAGCCAAAAAGGCAAAAACTGGTTTTGTTATTTAGTCAATATCAACTAAATATTAAATTTATATAAATTATATTTGATATCATAGTTAAAATAAACTAACAATATTGGTAAAAATTAAAGATCAGGTTGCTCTAAAAATAGAATAAAAAAACTAAAATTGAGAACCATATAATAAAATCTCCTTATCCTTATTAAAATATGATAATTAATATAACTAATTGGTGATTTAATCGTCATAAGATAAGAACATTGTAGAATTACAGGGCTAAGAAAGGTCGCGTTGTTAACACAAAATGTTAGCACCGCCACCACCGACTCGACAACAAACTTTTATTTTGATTTCTTTTTAAAGCAACTTTCTTATTGTTTATTTTTCGATTTGTATATCATTTGAATATTTGTTGTTTATTTGTTATTAGTTTTTCTATAAATTTAAATTTAGTGTTGTTTTGATTTTTGTTGGGGGAAAAAAAAATTTGTTTGATGTTTTTAGTTGTATGTGTTGGTGTCTAGAATTGGTAAACACTGCGAATATGATTCAGTCAGATTCCCCGTGTTCTTTTTACCGAGGTGGAGTGTTGAGCTATAGTCCTGGAGTTCCAGGGAGCTGGAGTCTTCAAGCTTTTTGCAGCTAGTGATCTGTTTTCTTCTAATTCCTTGCTGAGGTCCAGAGAGCTGACGTCCAAAGAACGGATACTTGCACAAGGATCCACCGAGGTTTTGCCCGGCGAAACCCTTATGGCGTGAGAGTAAGAGCTCAAGGGGGGGAAAATGGCTTAGTATGCTTCAAGTAGGAAAAATGAGCATTACCTTGGGCATTTAATTGCCTTGGGTATCTATAGGAGTGGAGAGCAATTAACATAACTTAATTGAGGTCCTAAGCATGGTTAATTAGTAAAAAAATCCTATGCTTGACCAATAAGAGAGTAATTTGAGGAGATAACCCTATGGGTCTGAGCTTTTGACCATTAGGAGGGGCCCATGGGCTTAATCACTTGACTCTGAGGAGAAATGTTGGTCAAGACCTTCATCAAAGGAGACTTGGGGAGGTGAAGATGTGTGGAACGGTGCACGAATGGAGAAAAAAGACTCAAGTCCTACTAATTGTCGACCAGAGAAAATAGAGGGGAGCTCTGGCTGACAAGGGATGCGAAGACCACAATCCTAGTGGTCGCTGGAGAAGGGAAGTAGGGCAGATCGTCAATTCGGCAGGGAAATGCTTGGGCGAACACACACTACTACTGTTGGTTGCCCTCTAGGGTGGCAAGGCAGTGATGACCAGGTGGGAAATCCAGGTGGAAGATGTCGCACGGAGATAGGAGGGTAGGACTTTTGTTCAGCATATTTGAAAGGGGCCCCATCTAAAAACTGTCGGCCAGAGATAGCACGGCAGATCGGTGGGCACGTGATAATGATGATGCGGCCACATTGTACATGAGAAATGGACACGTGGCTGAGGCCATGGGCTAGAGAGGTGACGTCCAGAATTACCCTTATCAATATGGTTTTAATTATTATTATTATTTTTTACTATTTTTCATGATGGCAATGATAGTGGTTGTGTTGGTGAAGATTTTTGTTGTGGTGGTTGGTAGTGGTGGTGAATGTCTTTTGTGGTGATCAACGATGATTAATGTTTCGGTAGTGAATATTCATGATGTTGGTAAATATTGGTAGTGGCAACGGTGGTAGATGGTAGTGATTTTTGTCATGACGACTATTGTATTTCATAATAATGACAATGATAATAAATATTTGTTATGATAATTTTTTAAGTTCTGCGTAATTTAAAGAGAAAATCGATGAAAAATCTCTTTTTTTAAGTCTAATTGGTGAAAAATCCTTTTGTGTTATTAGATTTTGATTTAGTCCTTTAAGTTAAATTTTACTTGTGTTTTAGTCCCGCATTGCAGGAATTGTAGGGGAGCTTTTTAGTGAATACATTCGGTTTTTATAGTGAATTCTGTTACATGTAATTAATGTTGGTTACAATCTCATAATTGTTACTTTTCACACATATTTGAATATTTTTAGTTACATTTACAATTACATATATATATATGTATATATATATATATGTATATATATATACACATATATATAATATTTCCTGACGTAACTGAAAAAATATCAAACTTTTTAGTTACATATCAGAGATATGTAACTAAAAAGTTGTATATTATTGGAACATGTAACTGAAAAAAATAAATAAATTAGTTACTTGTGACTAATACAGTAATATTACACACAAAACAGTTACATGTAACTGGCGTGTGGCTATCACGTAAGTAAGGCTTCCGCCTTTTTAAAACAGATGGGACTAAATCAAAAGTTTTTACAACATGTAGGACTTTTGACCAATTAAAGCTTAAATGAAGGACCTCCCACCAAATGTCCCTAATTTTATTAGATTCTCATAGTTGATTTACTGATTATCATTAATTGTTTTTTTTTTTTCCGCAAATTTTGTTATGACGATAAATTTTTATCGTTGTACCGATGATTAACGACAACGGTTGCAACAACAGAAATTTTAGTGGTGGGCGTGGTAGTAGTGGTTGTGACAGTAGTGAATATTTACCGCAGTAAGAACAAATTGGGAACATTTCTGGACTAAAACATTCTTTAAAAATATATTGAGATTTTCGAGAAAAAAAAAAAAAAAAAAAGATATAGATAGCTTGAACTACACTATGGCCCATAGGGGTGATGCTATTTTGGACTTGAATCAATCATATTTTAGACTTAAACTTTGACATTTGATATACCAAGAAACGGTAAGAATCCATTTACATCCTATTATTTTACAACCAGGAGGTAAATCTACTAAATGTCAAGTTCTATTTGACTTGAGAGAGTCCGTTTCATCATCTATGGCTTTTTGCCACAAATTGACATCAATAGAGGACAATGCCTCTTGGAGAGTGTGCGGATCCTCATCTAAAGTGTATGCAAAGAAATCTGAACCATAATCATTAGCAATACAAGTCTGTTTATTTTTCCTAAGTTCAAATTCTAATTCATTATCAAGTTTGTTAATTCTAATGATAGGCATATTACTAGATGTCGAGTCCCCTCTATTCTTCAATTTAAACGAAAATCTATGTTCATAAAAATCAGCATCATTAGATTCAATAATAACATGATCATGCAAGTCATAAAATCTATAAGCTTTGCTATTCACAACATAACCAATAAAAACGCATTCATAAGCTCTACTTGCAAGTTTTTTCCTTTTTGGATCAGAAATCCGAACATATGCCAAACAACCCCAAGTTTTAAAATAAGATAAATTTGATTTTTTATTTTTGAAAACTTCATACGGTGAAATTTTACTATGCGATTTGAGAACTCTATTAAGCACATAACAAACAGTCAATAAAATCTCACCCCACCAGTGAGAAGCAGAACCAGAGTTAAGCAAAATAGCAACTACAGATTCAACAAAAGTTCTATTTTTCGTTTTTGCCTTACCATTCATTTCAGGAGAATACGGTGCAGTTCTTTCATGAATTATCCTATGAGAATTATAAAATTCAATAAATATATCAGAATCATATTCGGTTCATCTATCACTATGCAGCCTCTTAATTTTCTTATTGCACTGATTTTCAACCTCAGTCACAAACAATTTAAACATATCAAGTGCTTCACTTTTATTTTCATGAGATAAACATAAGTATAATAGATTTGGTCTGTGATCTAGTTATTTATATATATGTTTTCACAGTAGGTTCAAGCTGTTCATTTTAAATAACACATTTGTTCTCTTATAGCTCTTATAGGTTCTAAATAATAACCGATCGAGAAATTTGAATATTGCAAAATTACACTAAACAATTCTATATTATTGATCGATTTTGTTTATGAAATTGAATCGATTTTTTTTCTTCTAAATCTGATAAACAAATACAGGTATTTTTTTCTAAAACAAGTCTAGTGAAAAAAGACCAATTTTTTAAAATTTTATGAGTTGTGGTGTTCAAATCCCTTTCCCCCAACTACTTGTACCAAAAAAAAGTCCCCCTGCCCCTATAAATATTACAAGGGGGTGTCAAAATATATTTAGAACCTCTACTTATTTTTATATCGGAAGTGTAACATCGTTAAATCCATCTGCAGTTCATTGTTTTGTAAGAATTGAGACTTAAAAAATATCTTATTTTGAGATTAAAGATCATATCTAACGATCCAAATTTTAGCATCAATACGTATTTAACTGTTCAATAATTAATATGAATCAAATGTAAAATATCTTCACAACCGGTGAAACACGTCTCAACTACAAAATGTATATGATGTGTATTGAGCATTGACTACGAAATGTTGATTGCATGAGTACCAGGTCCAAAGGGACGAAGACTCAAATCAGTTCTAAAATTTTACATAGCATGATTTTTTTTTTTTAATAAAACATTTTTACAATGTGGGTAAAATCGGGCTCCCTCCACGTGTCAGCCACCTAGATCAGATCTACCACGTCACGACGACCTGGGGTAGTACGGTGTATAAATAGCCCGGACACCTTCCCAAGTCGGTGGATACGAAGCACTCAGGATCTCCAAGCAACAGCCTTGTTGGGGGCTTACGTCGATGATGATTTGTAATCTATAACTTCGTTGATGATGGCTGAGAAGACGACGACGATGGCAACGATACGACGGCGACACACAGGCAAGGAAAAGATGAAGACAACAAAGACAAAAAGACGAAGACGACAAAGACAAAGAAGCGAGACGACGAAAAAGGAAGACGATGGCGACAAGAGGAGGAGGAGGAACGATTGCGAAGACGATTGCGAGGAGAGGATAAGAGAGGTGAGGATAAAGACGAAGAAGCGAGACGACGAAGAAACACGGACGAGGAGGCGAGGACGAAGATACACAGAGGGAAGGGAAAAAAGAAAAATAAAAACTCTTGTTTTGAGCTTAACAGAAGTCGAACATGGGGTCTCATTAGCAATTACAAAAATTTCAAATGTGTCCCTAAAGTTGGGTTGAGTTTTTTGGGCAAAAAAAAAAATTGATTTCTCATTTTCTTAAAATTTTGAGAATCAATTCTCATTTTTTGGATTGGGTTGAATTGGGTTGGGTGGAATGGAAACACTAACCAAAGGAGCCTAATATACCGTTTTGGTTAGAAATTCCATATTCTTTCTAGAAAGCATAACTTGTTTCTATTTTTTTCTCAAGGTCCTACTTTTTACTAAGTCATAATGACTTATTCAAAATTAAGACTTAGTTTGACACTTATTTTTTTGCAATGAATGATTAAAATTGAGTTTGGGAACTGTTTTGTAAATCGGTTAGGGTATGTTTAGTTGAAAAGATAAAATATATATATATATATATATATATATATATATATATATTTACTTTGTGAAAAACAAAATTATTTTTGTTATGGTTGTTTGGTTGGAGGGATGAAAAAGTGAAAAATATAATATTTTGTATGTAGTAAAGAAAGTAAAATAAAAGAAAAAAAAAATAAGGTTTTTTATTTTTTAGAATATATTTAACTTTCTCTTTCCTCATATTACTTTTTTTTTTAATGTCATTTTTAAACCTTTTTGAAAAGAGAAAAATCATTTTTGAAAAAAAAAAAAAAGAACAAACATTTATATCCCTATATAAAAATAATCCTAACTCTAATACATCATTCTCTCCTCTCATTTTCACCAAACCTAATTTTTTAGCAACCGCTCCTCTCACTACCGCCGACGACAAATATCAAGTGACGATGAATAGATCACAGCGAACGACGATAAACGGACGAACACCACCATGCTCGCAAAACTCTCCCATCGTCGTCGTGTTCCCGTTCCTCAGATCTGCCAATTTTTCAGCAAGCCACTCCTCTTTCTCACTACTGCCAATGGCGAATATCAGGTGACGATGAATGGATCGCAGTGAAGGACAATGAACGGACGATTGCAACGGTGACGATGAACGGACATCGAATATCATTTTTGAGATCTGAACATTCTACCACGGACGATTGCGGACGGACAAGGCGGTAACGATGAATGGAAGATGAACGACGGTGAGATTTTTTAGATCTAGAAATTTCCAGATTTATGTAAATGTTTTAGTTCTGTGATTTATCAAGTTGATTTTGTTTCAATTTGAATGTTCAGATCGCAGTGAATGTGTTATCTGAAATTTTTTGTTAATTATTTTTGTGTTTACATTCAAGATCTACGAATGTTCATGTAGTATTTTGTTGATTTATATGGAGTTTTTGTTTATTCACGCAAATAATTTTGTTGATTTTGTTTTTGGTCTATGAATATTCATATGATGCATTTTGAAGTTTTTGTTGATTATTTGTTTTGTTCAAAATTAAGATATTTGTTTCTCCATTTTCAAATCTGAAAAATACCAGATCTGGAATTAGTTTGCATGTTCATGTTGATTTTGTTCTCATTCTCAGATCTGGTTTCTCTTTCCCATTTTTCAAATCTGAAAAATTATAGATTTGAAATTTATTTGAATTTCTATCAATTTTGAATTTGTTCAAAAACATTTGTCATCAGATCTCCATTTTTTACAAAACATGAACATTCACAAACCAACAAAAACTTACCAAAAAAAAAAATGAAACTTATATCGTTGGAAAAAAAAATTCGTAGATTAATTTGGTGTGTATATATATATATATTTAATTTATATCAATCGTGAATCGTGTGGGATAATTTTGATGATTTGATGGGTTTAAAAATGAGAACTGTCGCATTTTGGTTGTTCTTGTGTGCTGAGTGACATGACTTGTAAATATAATATAATTAGGGGACATTTATCAAGGACTAAATCCTAAGAATGCTACGGGGATCGAAAACTTAAATCAGGCAGTTGGATGACTATTTTCTCATTACTATATATTATAAGGACCAAATAATAAATTTTTCAAAACAATATACACTCATTTAATTTACTATTTTATCTTTAAATATTATAAAATAAAATAAATTATCATTAAAAAAAGAGTAAGTCTTTAACTAATAAAAATAATTAATTAAAATAGGATTATAATTATAGCATCACCATCCAAGTTGAATATAATATATGTAAATTACTAACAAATGAAATTAAAACAGAAAATAAAAATAAAAAAAAATAAAAAAATCAAAAATCAAGGTTGACATGAATTACGCTTAGTCATCCGATATACAAAAAACTGACAAGCTTCATGAACGGAGAACATCTTGGCAAACTGAAAAAGAGCCAAACAAGTAGTTACATGGAACAAAGATCCCGCCAAACGGTTCAAAAGCAGGACAGACCCATCATCTGGCATGGCGGCAGTTATACCCGACATGAAAGTAGCACCAGTGCTTTGAAGCGCGATGTACGTCAGGGCCATGGCGCTCCCGAAGTAGTAAACATACAACTCTCCGCCAAATATCGAACCCCAGAAGATGATGCATACGGCGGTGATGGAACAGGTCATGGCAATGGTGTCGGAGACTATGAACCACCGGAACAACAGGCTACTCTGGAGGAGGGCGAACCCTTGTTGGGGGCCTATGTTGTTGTTGAAGCCACCGGGCATTGTGAATGCCGCCGCGAACGTTACAGTGGCGATAAGTGTTGCCACCATTAGAAGCATGTTGCCCATTTGTCTGTAATCTTGAGTTGTGGAAGATGGTGTTGCTTGATTTGGATATGGAGATATGTTCTCTCTGATGATCCACGCACGTCGGAAACTGATTGGCTTCCAATTAGTAGACATCTGTATCAAGATTCATGAAGAAGATAGATATTAAAGAATATTATGGGGAGTAAATAGTAAGAAGTGCAAGGTGTTTTGGATCTCTCTCACTCCAAAAGCTAGCTCATGAGTTTCTTCCACATCAGATGTGGGATAAACCCAACAATCTTTTCTTTACACATCGGGTTTTTGGTCGACTAACACTTGACCAGTCTCTCTCTTTGTAATTATTGGGTCAAAATTGTTGTAATATTTGTAGGGTGGTCTGGAGACCTCTCTCAATATCATGAGCTAACTTTGGAGTTGAAAGAGGCCCCAAAACACCCTACCGAAACTTCCAAAAACCATGACCATTATTTCACTTTGGTCCATATAGTTTTAATATGTACATAATCCATCTAAATCAATAGTTTCATTACAATTTTGGATGGCAAGCCATTACAATTTTGGATGGCAAGCCAAATCAATTTTTGAATATTTGTACTTGAAGGATAATACAGGGAAGGGGAGACTGAAAATGCTCAGAAAATACTCTAAAAACAGTCATTTTCCTTTCAAAATTAAAATTAGAATGAGGATAATGACTTGAACCGTAGTGAGATCATTAGAAAACTTTTAAGGTGTTATATTTTCGAATTAAAACTATGGGAACCAAAATTTTTGGTCAAACTTCAGGGGTACAAAGTGTCAAAATACCTTCATTAATTACCTTTGGGAATGTCAAATATTGCTCCCGGATTGAATCATCAATGTTAAACGCCGTCTGTCCGCACTTATTCACGGCCCTCTGATCGACCCTACCATCCCAAATCAAGTACTTCACGATCCATTTTCTTCTCCCCATGACCGCCAAATGCAAAGGAGTGTTCCCATCGCCATCTCCTTGGTTTATCATCCCAACCAGCTCCGCAGTATCGAGAACATACCTCACAACGCTCGTTTCACCATTCACAATCGCGGCGTGATGAAAATTGCGTCCTCTCAGATCAAGCAACTCGCCGGAATCGGGGCAGAGATCGATGATTTCCGCTATCAATTTCGTGTGGCCTTCGCCGGCGGCGAGATGCAGCGGCGAATGTCCGTCTAAATCTAGTATGTACGCGGTGGAGAGATCGAATTTGAGCAGCCATAGGGCTGTTCTGTGGTCGCCGGCGGCCGCTGCGTAGTGGAGTGGGGTTCTGCCGCGGCCGTCGGTTTCTTTGATTAGCTGTGGTTTTACTCTCGCCAGTGTTGCCATGATATCTGGAATTTAAGGGGGGTAAAATTACAGATTAGCACCAAAAACAGGCGAAAAAAACATGCCTAACTTCTTAATTACACTTTATATTCAGTTGAGGTAACTCTGCAACGTCAGAAGTTCGAATCTGCCAAAAAATACTTATTAAAAAAGACAGCCACGCACCCGAACGAGATTAGTCTCACACCCTGTTTGATTGTGGGGATACTCGTGGGTATACAAAAAAAAAAATACAGATTATAAATTACTAATGTTTACCTGTGCCTAAAGACACTATTACAACTTAACCTTAATTCTATAAAATGATGGGGTTAGTTTGATCTAACGATGTAAAATGTAAATTTATTTATCTTTGATCCGCCAATCCTCCTTATAAGTGTCATAACTTATTATATGAATACACCGTGAAGACTTTGGAAAATTATTTTTGTAAAGAGGTAGAATTGAAAAAATAAAAAAGTGAAACATATTAAATTCTTATCCCACATCGATCATTTGAGAGTTCTCAAATCACTATATAAATAAAAAAAGTTATGTTACTTAATATCATATGATTTTAAGTTTGAACCTCCTAACATGGTATCAGAGTCAAGATTATGGGAATTCATTTCTCATTTCCTCGTAGTCAAATTATCCGTATAAGTCGGGAGTTACACAATTCTTATAATTCCTTCATTGTTAAATCATTTATGTAAATTAGGAATGGTGCTTAAGAGGTTTGTAGATTCCTGTGTCATATCATTCAGTTTTTAAATCATAATATAAATTAAAAAAGCTCACCATGTATGGTTTTAAGTTTGCAGCATATAATTTTCTCAAAGAAGAAAAAAAATTCAGGGCACTCACCGAAGTGGCGCCCAACTACGGCGGCGTGGAGAGCGGTTTGACCGTCCGGACCACCATGAGCAAAAGATCGAGCTGACTTCACCAGCAGGTTCACCCCCTCCGTCATTCCATCTCTAGCAGCCAAATACAAAGCTGACTCGCCGGCATTGTTATCAAGACAAGCCAACCCAGGATCAACCTTAATCAATAACTCCACAATCGGAGTCCGATGATGCCTCACCGCCTCGAGCAAAACCGTGTCGTTCGAACAATTCCTCAATCTCATCACCTCCTCAACCCCAAACTGTCCTAATTCGCTCTCGATTTCTGTTCCGCAGCAAGACAAAATCTCATTCACGAAGAAACTGACGGCGGAGTAGTGGCCAGCCCTTGTGGCTAGATGCAGCGGCGTATCTCCGTCGAGATTCCGGTGTAGGAGGAGGGATCGCCGCCAGTAGTAAATCTCGGCTACCACGTTTTTGTGGCCGAAGCAGGCGGCGATGTGGAGGGCGGTGTTGCCATGGGGGGTTGATTTGAAGAGGAGGGTTGGGTTTTCGCGGAGGAGCCGGCGGAGGAGATTGGCGTCCCCTGTTTTGGAGGAAGTGTAAATTCTTGGATCCATATGGGTCAAGATTGACTGGCATTTGGAAGTGTCATTGGGAATTGCTTCATTTTAAATACGTGTCTAAATGCTCTCTTCATTTTTTAAATTTTAAATATTAAAGATTAAATATTTAAATACACATATATAAAATTTAAAGATTATAAAGTATAATCCATTGTGCGGGTTGAGTGACGCAAAAAAAATTGAAATTAGTGGATTAAGAGAGCACAAATTCAATCTGAACAATTTATCATTTAAACTTAGATCTCACTGTTAAAATGTTTTTTTATTTTGATTTATTAATAGATAAATGAAAAATTATATTTTTAGCCCATGGATATTTATGTAGACCTTAATATTTATCAAATTGTACATTTGATCTCTAAGTTCTATATTTGTATCAATCATGCAAAATTTAAAATATTATTAATAATTTTGGACGAAAGATGAGTTGTGTATTTTTGTAATGAGTGTATTTTTGTAACACTATTACTCTGCTAAATTTAAGACATTTTCTCTTAATAATAATTTAAACTTCTCTCTCATTATTCAAACGAATCGTTGTAAGAAAAATATTAGGGTAAAATATATTAGATTTAGTTGAGTAGTAAAATAACGAAATATCTTCATTAGAACGTCACGTGGTGAACACAATTCACTTTCAAAAAAAAGGGGCAAATTCTAGTTTTAACCTTCTAAATATTGATCAATTTCTATGTTGTCCATTAAGTTCTGTGTGTTTTACTTTGAACACTGTACGTTTAATTACAATTTTAATTAGTCATTCTGTCAAAATTAACTGGTAAATTAGACGGACTGAAGGGTAAAATTATAAATTTATATATATTTTAAAAAAATTATTTGTTTTAATTTTTTTTCTTCTTCTTTGTTTTGTTTTCTTCTTCACCGCCCACCTCTAGTCACCACCAACGCCGCCACCATATCCGACCAAAACCACCCAGCCAACACCACTAGCCCCTCCACTACTTACCTTTGCGGTGATCTATTAACGTGAAACTTGACAAATTCGTGGTGGATCTCTTCATATCCACCGTAGATGTAGGTGACCCAAAATGAGAGTACGTAGAAGATACACAGAGGACCCAAATAATTAGCCATAAACCATACTCAATTTTTTTCCCCAGAGTGATTTGAAGGGTTTAGGATTTGATTGCTGAATGAAAATATTCGTGAATCGATTGGTGAGAATTGACAATTTTTTATCTTTCAGGTGATTTTTTAAAACTGATTTGATCTAATTTTGATCGTCAATATATATTTTTGTTTTGAGTTTCTGGTTCGACTGGTGGTGGATTCTCATCGGAGATTCATTATCGGCCGTGTAATTTTGAAATGGTTTGTTTCCATAGCTTAGTTCTTTTGTGGAAGCAGCATTGGTGTTGGCCGGAGATGGTGGTGGTGGTGGCGGCTGGAAGTGAGCAGTGAAAGAAAGCAAAACGAAGAAAAAGAAAAAGAATGAAAAAAATATGAAAAACAAGTAGTTTTTTTTAAAAAAAATAAATTTACAATTTAATCCTTCATTCCATCAAATTTAACCGGTACATTAGACGATTATATTAAAAACGTAATTAAACGTACACGATTCATAATGAAACACATCAAATTTATTGGACCACATAAAATTGGTTCGTTTTTCATTTTGCGAATTAAAATAAATGTGAAAATCTGGATCTAACAAAAATGTACTTTTTTTTTTTAATTTTACGGTATGATATGTCCAAACTAATTTATCTACAATTCGACTAATCATATCACTGGACAATTTTAAAGGTATACTCATCCATGTTGCATTCAGAATTAAAATTGTCTAACAAATAGTTGACACCTTCTCCCGGTTAACGGGCTAAGAGGTCTTGGGTTAACAAAAATATATTTTATACACGTATATATTTGTTGCATCAGTGCCGGGTCGTATCGTATGTGCGGTAGGTTAACGGGATCGAATATAATAGGTAAAGTGCCTGAAGAAAAAAAAAAAAAAAACTTTCAAAGGTCAACAGCTTGATATTTGACTTCTGGAAACCCCGAAAACTAAAAAAAATAAAATAAAAAAATTATATATATATATATATATATATATATATATATATCCAATAAGCATAACAAATTATTAAATCTAGCTAATTGTAAAATAAATTATATTCACAATTTTTCTACATAAATCACTTTTAAAAAATAAGGCCCCGTTTGGTAACCGTTTCTATTCCAGAAATTCTCATTTTATTCCCAGATTTTTGAGAATTCTATTTGGGAATAGAGTTTGGTAATTTTTGTTTCCGTTTCCATTTCATTCCCATTTGAGAATTATACCCACTTTTTTCTTAAGAAATGAGAAACAAAAAAAAGTTATTTCTCATTATTCCCATTCCATTCCCAAAACGCATTGCCACTGTTTATCCGCCGGCCAATCACCGTCTACCGCCGTCCGCCGCCGCCGTCAGCCATCTCCAGCAACTGTCACCGTCCGGCCGGAAACTTCCGGCCACTTCAGGCCGCCGGCCACTGTCACCCACCCGTCACCGCTGTCCGGTGGGAGCCACCCGGCATCCGCCGGCGCCAAAGCCACCGCTGTCAGGCCAAAACAGAAAAGAAAAAAAAAAAAAAAAAAGATTTTAAGATAAAATCATTACCAAACACAATTCTCTTCCCAAAACAAAAAAAAAATATCGTTACCAAACGCGATTCTACTCCCAAGAAGAAAACAAAATTTTCATCCCATTACTGGAATGGAAATAGAAACGGTTATCAAACGCCACCTAAGGCCCTGTTTGGTAACCATTTCCATCCCATTCCATTCCCAGATTTTTGGGAATTCTGTTTGGGAATAGCATTTGGTAATTTTTGTTTCCGTTTCCATTTCATTCCCATTTGAGAATTGTGCCCACTTTTTTCTTAAGAAATGAGAAACAAAAAAAAGTTGTTTCTCATTATTCCCATTCCATTCCCAAAACCCATGATCACTATTCACCTACCGGCCGACCACCGTCCGTCGCCGCCGGCCACCGTCCGCCGCCGCCGGCGGTCATCTCCGGCGACCGTCGCCGGTCACCGTCCGGCCGGAATTTTTCCGGCCACTTCCGGCAGTCGCCGGCGACGGCGCCACCGCCGTCCGGTCATCGTCGGGGGCACCGCCGTCTCCGACGCCGGAGAACCGTCGCCGGCAGTTGCCGGCCGGCCGGCGACGGCGCCGCCGGAGCACCGCCACCGCCGGCCGGCCAAAACTGAAAAGAGAAAAAAAAAAAAAAAAAAAAGGTTTTAGGATAAAATCGTTACCAAACACAATTCCCTTCCCAAAACAAAAAAAAAATTATCGTTACCAAACTCAATTCTACTCCCAAAAAGAAAACAAAATTCCCATCCCATCCCATCCCACTGCTGGAATTGAAACAGAAACGGTTACCAAACGCCACCTAAGTAATCACAAATAAAAGGTTGACACTATTTGATAACCATTTTTTTTTTTAATTTAGCATATTTAATTTGATAAAATAATATTTTTTTTAAAAAAAAATATCGTATCATTGTATATAGATAATATTTTAGAATTATGTGTATTGATATTTTTTTAATCCAAAAAGGCAAAAAAAAAAAAAAAAGATTGAGAGGCTTAGGCCCTGTTTGGGTCACTGTTTCTGTTCCCTGAATTTTGTTCCCGCTCTCAAAGTATTGGGATTAATCTACGGAAGCGCGGTTGGTAAACACGTTTTTGTTCTCAAAATTTTGAGAGTAATTTGGAAATAATTCTTAAATTCCTTAAAAATCTGAGAAACAAACAAAATAATGTTGATTCCTAGTCACTTCCAGAAAACTATTATCACGACCACCCACAGGCCACCATACATTTGAAGGAAAAAAAAAAACAAATGTTGTAACCACACGTGTTTCTTCTTTTTGTTCTCATAAATTAAAAGAAACAATTTCAAGACAATGATCATTAACAAACATGTTTCTATTCCTAGAATATTCTAGAATGGAAATATAATTCTCATCCCAATTTATTAGAAGTAGAAATAGAAAAGCAGAAACATTAACCAAACGCGACCTTAATCTATCGATCTCTAGTATTATATATATATATACTATTTTTTTATTTTTCAAAAAATTCTTAAAAATAATTTAAATGGTATTTTTAAGTGGAAAATAAGTGTGTTTAAAATTACAACGGTCATGTTTTATAATTCAGGGCCTGTTTGGTAACCATTTCTGTGGGATAGGAATAGGGTGGGATGAGATGAGAATTATGTTTCTTTTTTGGGAAGAGAATCACGTTTGGTAACTATTTTCATTCCTAGAAATCAAGAACGGACCCTAAACCACAAATTCAAGAAAAAATCAACGAACAAATTCAAGAACAAATCCAACAACAAATTGAAGAACAAATTCAAAGAAATCCAAGAACATATTCGAACAAATCCAATCCAAGAACAAATTCGAAAATCAAAATCGATTTCGAAATCGAAACAAAAAATCACAAATCCAAGAATCCAAGCATGGCATCGTCTCTTCCTTAGAGCTGGAACAACAATCACAGATCCAAGAACAAAATCGAATTTCGTATGAGGGTTTTGATTCGAAAATCAAATCGAAACCGAAATAGGGTTTCGATTTTGAAACTCTATTTCGGTTTCGATTTCGTAATTGAAACTTGAAATCGATTTCAAGTTTCGAAATCGAAACGATTTTGAAGTAGACAAACGACCACGATGCCATTGATGCATACGAACGAACACGAAGAAAGAACTCTTCGCGAAGAACACACAAAGAAGAAAAAAGATGAGTCTACCAAGGATTGAAGGGGGTCTCATTAACAATTGTGATAATTCCCTCACTGTCCTTTTTGGCAAATGAGAATGGGATGGGCACAAATGGGAATGGTCTATTGTTTTTGTTTCTCAACCCTTAAGGAAAAATGGGCACAATTCCCATTTTAAAATGGGATGAGAATAAAAACAAAAAAATGGGAGTGGTTACCAAACGCTATTCTCAAACAGAAATCTAAAAAATATGAGAATGGGATGAAAATTTCTAGGATGGAAACGGTTACCAAACAGGACCTCAATGTGCAGAAAACTGAATAAATTAAGCGTTTTTTGTGATAAATCTCTTTGATAACAATAATTTTAACCACTAAATTAATTAACTAATTGTTTAAAAAAAATCAACTAAATATGATTTATTCCATACTATACTCAGCTAAAATTTTAACATTTAAAAATAGATTTTATTAAATAAATTTTAGATATTTTCAATATTTTAATTTTAATAATGGTTGAAAAACAGAATTGAAGAAATAAGAAAAGGTCTTTATTTGAAAGAAGTAACCTACAAATCACGCCAAAGTCAATATTATTTCTTATTTTTCAAACCCTCCGAGTCCATATCAAAGACAATATAACCAAATGCTTCATTGAAAATGAAATAAAAATTCATTTCAAATCCAATTTAAAAACATGGTTAAACACTGATTCTATGCATTATTATTAGGGGGTTTTGACACTTTGTACCCTTAAGTTTGACTAAAAATTTTCTATAGTGTTGATGGTTTTAATTTGAACATATAATACCTTAAATACTTTACGACATGTTTGGTTGGACGGAATAGAGAGCGAAATGCAATCTCATTCTGCCCTTGATTCATATTCCGTTATTTGATTCTCCAATTGAATCATTTTTGTAATTCCATTAGAAAAAAAACCAAGAGAATAGGATTCTATTTGAAATTGGTTGGTATTAAGTCTAACTCAATAGAATCAAAACTAAAATTACAAAAAAATTCATCGCTGATCCTGTCCAATCCAGAAATTAGAAAACAGAAACATAAATTAGAGAACAAAAAATTGAGAACAGAAATAGAAAATTGAGAACAGAAATTGAAAATTAGAAAATAAAAAATTGAGAATAGAAATAGAAAATTGAGAACGAAAACTAAAAATTGAGAACAAAAACTAAAAATTGAGAATAGAAACAGAAAATTAGAGAATAGAAATAGAAAATTGAGAACAGAAAATATAAAACATAAATTGAAAATTGAGAACAGAAACTGAAAATTGAATAGAATAGTGAAATATAATCAAATGAGGGAATGAATGTAATCGTGAAATATAATAAAATAAAAATATAATGGCATAATGGAATTATAATAAAATAAGGACATAATGGAAATTTTATTATATTTTACTATTCTATTCATTCCCCCATTCTATACTAATCAAATAAGTGAATGAAATAGTGATTATATTGACAACTTTATTTCATTCATTCTCTCATTCAATTACTTCTTCCATTTCATTTCACCCTCATTTTATTCCGGCCAACCAAACGAACCGTTAAAGTTTTTTAACCATCTCACTGAAGTTTAAATCGTTATTCTCATTACAATTTTCGAAAAAAAAAAAAATAGTCTTGTACTATGAAGTTGACGGTTTTAAGAGACTTTCTAGGCAATTTTAGTATACTTATTCCCTCTCATTCTTCTTCCCGCTCAAATATTTGGAAACACACATATAACAAAATATTATTCGGCTGCTCCCACAACTTTGGTAGAAATTAATCATTTGTTAAAAAATAATGGATGGTAAAAGTAATTTATTCACTTACTTTTTTCTGCAATCAAAATGGGTCTTCTTTTTTTTTCGGTTTCCTAGGGTATCCCGCACCACGATCGGCGGAGACTAATCCCTCGAGGTAATATCAGGTGTCAGAAGCAGGACACCTCTCCCAACAGATTACTTTTTATACACAATCTCTCGAGATTTGATCCCTGAAAATGTTGTTTAATGAGCTCAAATCTTTTTTGTTTAGACCAACTCATGTTGGTAAATTGAGTCATTAACTCAATCAATCAGACACCAAAACCAAAATTGGACGAGATGAGAGACGTGGCATTGAGTCAAAAATACTTGAATAAAATAATTGAAAAAACAAGATTCAAGAGAAGAAGTAGAAATGGTCTCCATTTAATTGGAGAAGACAGTTAGATATTTCTGTCAAATTCAACTTTTTTTTTCTCCTTTTCAAACCTTTCACGTATACTAACGTCTAGAGATTGAAATCTGAGAATTGTGTATAGAGGGTGTTCTGTTAAAAAAGGTGTCCGCTTCGGCGCCCAATAGTACCTCGAAAGATTAGTTTCCACCGATCGTGGTGTGGAGGATACCCTAGGTTTACCTAAAAGAGACAACACCGTCACTAATACTATTACTTACTCATCAAGTTTTACCTTCTTTTTTTTCGAAGGATAATTAGTAATTAGTTTCAAATAATGGGTCTCATATATTATTAATCTCATTTAAAATATAAATTTTGATTTAGTCCTTCAAATTAATTTTTACTTGCATATTAATCGTACATGTGTCACGTCTGTCTAATATTAGTTAGATCTATTTGTGTAAAATTAATTATATGTTATAAATTACATATAACTATATTATATGTATTTGTATACATATACATATAACTGCAAGATTGCAACATCAAGAGTAGAACATGTCTATTGGACTTTTTAAATTTGAAAATAAAACAGAGTACTTGCAACATAAGCACTATTTTCCTAAATTATTCTATATTTATATTATTATTATTATTATTATTATTATTCACTTTTTGGTATGGGTACGCTTTGACTTGGTAAAAGATGAGTAGTGGGTATGAAAAAAAAAAAAAAGGGAAAAAGGAATTGTACTTTAACCATACTTCAATAAATTATTATCGTTGGTGTCGAAAATTGGTCCGACTAACTCATTGGTTTGGGCACCCACAGTTAGGGATGGTCATGGGCCGGGCTCGAGCCGAATTTTGACTAAGGTATTACACAAAAATGTTAGGCTCTAGCTCGACCCGGCCCTAATTTTATACCCAAGCCCGACCCTACAAAAAAAAATTAAGCCCAGGCCCAGCCCTAACTCGGCCCTATAATTTATTTATTTTTAAATTTAAAAACTAAATACTAAAATTACAAAATGACCCCTCGATTCTCTCTCTATGAGAGGAATGAAACTAGGGTTTGCTAAATTATCTAACTAAAATTAAAAATTACAAATTGACCCCTCAACTCTTTCTCTATAGATATATATATATATATATATATAAAATATATTTTTTATATTTAAAAAAAGTTCGGGCCGGGCCGGGCAGACCCTAAACAAAAATGATCAAGCCCTAACCCGGCCCTAAAAATGAATAGGTCTTAGTCTTTAGGCCCTAGCCCGGCCATGAGCTTAAACACCAACCCCAAGCCCTAAAAAAATAGGGTCGGGCTGGGCGGGCCGATCGGGCCTCCAGGCCCATGACCATCCCTACCTACAGTCAAGGGATTGAAGTTGATATGGAGATGATCGTAGTCCTTGCTAGACTATTGCAACCGGGTTGGACGAGCATTGTCCGGCCTGTCGTCCGAGCCAGGGTCTTCTGTTCCTTTCCGCTGTCCGGGCTGAGCTCCGAAGCGTTACCTGTACACAGGACGGGACGGATTTTTCCCAACGAGTCGCCTCTGACTTGAGAGTAAGAGCTCGGTGGGAAATTAGGATCGAAAACAAGATAGTTATACTGACCTAGTTGGGAGCTTACAGTGGGTTGTTCCCTTCCTTTTTTAGGTGTTGGAGAAGCCTTCTGTTTATAGGCAGAGAAGTAATTAGTGTTCCGCATGGTTAAGGCCTTAAGCTTGATTTTTAGCGTTAAACAGTCAGACGCGTGGCTGACACGGCGGATTAGAGTTGTGGGCCTAGGCCTTGGGCCCCTTACTGTAAATGGCGAAGCTCATGGGCCAAGCCTGCCATGATAAGCAGGTTGGCCCAAGGAATCGGGACGAAGGTCGGCTGAGTCTATCGACCTGCCCCTTGGTGGCGATTCTTCAGGATGTTGGTGCGTGGAGATCTTAAGTGCTTCATATTCACCGACATGAGAGGCGCCCGGGCTGTCTATTCTCCGAGCTACTCAGACCGGCCTAACGTGGACTTGACGACGTGGCGAACCTGGTGTAGCTGCCGGACACGTGGAGAGAACTCGACTTTTCCCACATCAACTACTAATATTTAAATTTTGATTTTGTCTAAACAATCATTTACCTAGTGGATTAAAGTAAATAATATTGATGTTGAATACGTAAATTTGGGTATGAATGACTCTTGAGATAACTATTAGGTAAAATGACTATAGTAATGCCTCTTGGGTTAGAGTTTAAATTTTTTATTTTTGTTAGCCAAAATGGTAGTACACAATTTGACTCTTGAGATGACTATTGGGTTGGAGTTGCTAAAAATAGCCAGAAAGACAACAACTGATTTTGTCGCTTAGTTAACATCAACTAAATGTTAAATTTATATAAATGAAAAAAATTAAAGATTAGGTTGCTCTAAAAATAGAATAAAAAAATTAAAATTGAGAACCATATAATAAAATCTCCTTATCCGTATTAAAATATGATAATTAATCATAATTAGTGATTTAATTGTCATAAGATAAGAACGTTTTAGCTTGTAAACGTTTTAGCATTACAAGCTTAAGAAAGATCACGTTGTTAACAAAAAATATTAGCACCGCCACCACCGACCCAACAACAAACTTTTATTTTGATTTCTTTTTCTAAAATTACTTATTTGGGTGTTACTAAAAGGAATTTATAAAATCTATTAAATCTAAAAAGGATTACTTGGTTGGGTGCTATTGACAAAAAAAAAAAAAAAATAGGGTGGGTTCGGTTGAGCATAAAATGATTGGAAAATCAAATAAAAAAGAAAATAAGATGGAAAATGAAAATAAAAAGTTGTTTGCTAAGGATGGAAAATTGAAGGAAAAAAAAAATTATAAAAAAAATGCATAATTTTCAAAGTAATTTTTTTTCACAAATTTGGGAGAAAAATAAAAAAAAAATGATGAAAAATGAATAAAATTACAACTATACATTTGATAATATAATTTTCAATAGGTGATTTATCTCCACCTTTTTTAATTTTATGAAAACCCCATATATGAGAAAATATATTAACTTTAATGACACAAATACCCATTAATTATTTTTTATAATAATAAACCTTAATTAATAAAGAAAATATTCAATATCTCATCACAACAACAGTAAATATTCTTATCACCGTTACCGCCGCAATAAAAATTCGCTATCACCACCGCCACTAAAAATAAATATTTGTTATCATACCACTAGTATCGCAACAAACATTTAATATCATCGTCGATACAACCACAACAAATATTCATTGTTATATTGTCGCTATCACAACAAACAATTTACTACCATCATGACCACTAATACGGTAAATATTCGTCATCAACAACACCGCCACCGCAATCGATATTTATTGTCACCGCTACTAACAAAACAAACACTCGCCATTACCGTTGTCGTCTCAACAAATATTATCATCACCACAATAAGCATTCATGTCACAGTTACCAACAAATATTGATTACCACTATAGCACATATATACAAAAGTAAATAATAAAAAAAATCAACAAATTTCAACAAATCACAATCAAACATTACAATAAATTTCAAAATTAAAATTAATATTTAGAGTAAATTTTCTTGAATGTTAAAAACAATGCCGACGGTGGCCATGGCATCTAGCCATCCATGGTCTGATCCACATTCTAGCGGTGGTGGTCCGTGACTTGTTCGAATAGAGAAAGACTGTCTGATGGTGGCAGTGATTTATTGAGAGAGAGAGAGAGAAAGAGAGAGAGTAAATTCTATTAAGGTATGTTTGGTAGGAAAGATGGAAAAAAAAAATGAGAGGATAATATTTTTATCTATTATGAAAGGAGAATTATTTTTTCTACTGTTGTTTGGTTAGAAAAAAAAAATGAAAGGAGGAAAAATAATTTACTTTAATGTAATTTACTATTTTACCCTCATATATTACAAAAATAAATTAAAAATTATATTATCAAAGGTATAATTGTAATTTTATTCATTTTCCATCACTTTCCTCCATTTTCTTCCCATATTTGTGAAGAAAAAAATTTGTCTCGAAAATTCTGTTTTTTCCATCCTATTTTTTTTTCCTTCCATTTTTCATCCAACCAAATAAATTTTTTTTTTTTCATCCATTTTCCACCCAACCAAAGGCACCCTTAAAATGAATTATTTTTTTTCTTTTTATTTTTTTTTCTAACCAAACAGTACAAAGAAAAATAAATTTTCTTTCACAAAAGATAAAAATTTTATTCTCTTATTTTTTTTTTCTTTTTTCTTTTCCATCTTTCTAACCAATCGTACACTTCTGGTAAAATCTCTACTTGAATTACTTCATCAAAAAGCAACCTTAGTTTATTAGGCTGCTCCCACAACCTGGGTAGAAATTAATCGTTTGTTAAAAAATAATGGATGGTAAAAGGAATTTATTCAATCAAAATAGGTTACATTGACTCAATCAATCAAACACCAAAATAAGAATTCGAAGATAGACGTGGCATTGAGTCAAAAATACTTGAACAGAATAATTGCAAAAAACAAGATTCAAGAGAACAAGTAGAAATGGTCTCCATTTAATTGGAGAAAGACAAATGTTTATGTTATGTCAAATTCAACTTTTTTTCTCCTTTTTCAAACCTTTCACGTATACATCAAAAACAACAACGTCAAATACCGAGAGTAATATATTATTAGTCCCATTTAAAACATAAATTTTGATTTAATCACTTAAATTGATTTTTACGCAAAAATGCCGCATGTGTCAAGTCTGTTTAATATTGTATATGTGTAATATTAATTACATATTACAAATTAGTTACATATACTTGCGTAATATTTGTCACGTCTAAAAAATATTTTACACAAGTTAGATATATATAATTGCGAGAATACAAAGCGTATATTGGATTTTTCGTCTTTTTTAATGCGCGGGACTAAAACAAATTTTTTTAACTGTCTATAGCACTTTTTTAAAATTAAAAATAAAATAGAGGAGTTGCAACAAACACACCCTTTTCCTTATTTATTCTATTTTATCATTATTATTTTTTTCACTTTTTGGTATGGGTATGCTTTGACTTGGTTAAACGTGAGTAGTAGATATGAAAAAAAATAAAGAATCATTCCAAAAAAAATAAAAAATAAAAAATAAAAATAAAAATTACATGTGTTTTGCCTAGTAGTGATTTGAAATTGTACTTTAACCATACTAGCCAAATAAATTACTTAATATTTTAATTTTGATTTTGTATCTAGTGAATTAAAATAGATAATATTGATGTTGAATACGTAAATTTGGATATGAGCAACTCTTGAGATAATTATTAGGTAAAATGGCTATAATAATGTCTCTTGGGTTGTAACCTAAATTTTTTATTTTTGTTAGCCAAGAGGGTAGTACACAATTTGGCTCTTGGGATAAGTATCGGGTTGGAGTTGCAAAACATAGCCACAAAGGCAACAACTGGTTTTGTCATTTAGTTAATATCAACAAAATATTAAATTTATATTATATAAATTATATTTGATATCATAGTTAAAATTAACTAACAATATTGGTAAAAATTAAAGATCGGGTTGCCCTAAAAATAGAATAAAAAAGTAAAAAAACTAAAATTGAGAACCGTATAATAAAACCTCCGTGTCCTTGTTAAAATATGATAATTAATATAACTAATTGGTGATTTAATCGTCATAAGATAAGAACATTATAGAATTACAGGGCTAAGAAAGGTCGCGTTGTTAACACAAAATGTTAGCACCGCCACCACCGACCCAACAACAAACTTTTATTTTGATTTCTTTTTAAAGCAACTTTCTTATTGTTTATTTTTCAATTTGTATATTATTTGAATATTTGTTGTTTATTTATTATTAGTTTTTCTATAAATTTAAATTTAGTGTTGTTTTGATTTTTGTTGGAAAAAAAATATTCTTGTTTGATGTTTTTAGTTGTATGTGTTAGTGTCTAGAATTGATAAACACCGCGAGTATGATACAGTCAGATTTCACATGTTTTTTTTTTGCCGAGGTGGAGTGTCGAGCTATAGTCCTGGAGTTCTGAGAGCTAGAGTCTTCAAGTTTTTTGCAGCCAGTGATCTGCTTTCTTCTAATTCCTTGCTGAGGTCCAGAGAGCTGACGTCCAAAGAACGGGTATTTGCACAAGGACTTGTCGAGGTTTTGCCCGGCAAAACCCCTCTAGAGTGAAAGTAAGAGCTCAACGGGGGGGGGGGGGGGGGGAGGAGGAGGGGGAAGGGCTTAGTGTGCTTCAAGTAGGAAAAATGAGTATTACGTTGGGTATTGAATTGCCTCGGGTATCTATAGGAGTGGAGAGCAATTAACATAACTTAATTGAGGTCCTAAGCACGGTTGACCAATAAGAGAGTAATTTGAGGAGATAACCCTATGGGTATGAGCTTTTGACCCTTAGGAGCGGTCCATGGGCTTAATCACTTGACGCTGAGGAGAAATATTGGTCAAGACCTTCATCAAAGGAGACTTGGGGAGGTGAAGATGTGTGGAACGGTGCACAAATGGAGAAAAAAGACTCAAGTCCTGCTGCTTGTTGACCAGAGAAAATGGAGGGGAGCTCTGGCCGACAAGAGATGCGAAGACCACAATCCCAGTGGTCGCTGGAGAAGGGGAGTAGGGTAGATCGTCAGTTCGGCAGGGAAATGCTTGGACGAACACACACTACTACTGTTGGCTGCCCCCTAGGGCGATAGGGCGGTGATGACCAGGTGGGAAATCCAAGTGGAAGATGCCGCACGGAGATAGGAGGGCAGGACTTTTGTTCGGCGTATTTAAAAGGGCCCCCATCTAAAAATTGTCGGCCAGAGATAGCATGGCAGATTGGTGGGCGCATGATAATGATGATGCGGCCACATCGTACATGAGAGATGGACACGTGGTTGAGGCCATGGGCTGGAGAGGTGATGTCCAAAATTACCCTCATCAATATGGTTTTAATCATTTGTTTTTTTATTTTTTGACTATTTTTCGTAATGGTAATTATGGTGGTTGTGTTGGTGAAGATTTGCTGCGATGGTTGGCAATGGTGGTGAATGTCTGTTGTGGTGATCAACGATGATTAATTTTGTGGTTGTGAGTGTTCATCACATTAGTAAATATTGGTAGTGGCAACTATGGTAGATGGTAGTGATTTTTGTCATGACCACTATTGTATTTCATAATATTTGTTATGATAATTTTTTAAGTTCTGCATAATTTTATTACATTCTCATAGTTGATTTACTGATTTCCGCAAATTTTGTTATGACGATAAATGTTTATTGCTGCACCGATGATTAACGACAATGGTTGCAACAACAGAAATTTTAGTGGTGACCTTGGTAGCAGTGGTTGTGACAGTAGTGAATATTTACCACAATAAGAACAAATTGGGAACATTTCTGGCCTAAAAACATTCTTTAAAAATATATTGAGATTTTCGGTAAAAAAAAAAGATATAGACAGCTTGAACTACACTATGGCCCATAGGGGTGATGCTATTTTGGACTTGAATCAATCATATTTTAGGCTTGAACTTTGACATTCAATATACCAAGAACCGATAAGCTTCATGAACAGAGAGCATCTTAGCAAGCTAAAACAGAATCAAACAAGTACTAACATGGAAAGCAGATTCCACCAACCGGCTCAAGAGCACGACGTACGGATGATCCGGCATGGCGGCAACCATGCCTGTTGCGAAAGTAACGCTAGTCTTCTGAAGCGCTA
The DNA here is from genome assembly GCA_016647705.1 of Eucommia ulmoides. Taxonomy (NCBI): domain Eukaryota; kingdom Viridiplantae; phylum Streptophyta; class Magnoliopsida; order Garryales; family Eucommiaceae; genus Eucommia; species Eucommia ulmoides. The sequence continues at coordinate 1,374,148 of CM028326.1, read as the reverse complement.
TGTATGTTAGTGCCATGGCACTTGCGAAGTAGTAAGCATACAACTCTAGACTGAACGTCAAACCCCAGAAGATGATGTACATGGCGCTGACGGAGCAGGTCATCGCAAATGTGTCGGAGACGATGAACAACTGGAAGATCTTGTCATTCCGGAGGAGGGCTAACCCTTGTTCGAGGCCAACATTGTTGTTGTAGCCGCCGGGCATCGTGAATGCCGCCGCGAATGTTACGGTGGCGATAAGTGTTGCCACCATTAGAAGGATGTTGCTATTGTTGCAGAAAATAAATAAAGTACGAGTTTACCAAAATTTATTGGGATGAGTCGCGGACTAGGTCGCTCTCTTTAAGACGTTTCGCGGCTCTGCCCAAGAACGTGCAAGCAATGTATTAACCCCGTCGTCCCCAAGATAAAACAACCTAGAATTCTTCTATGTCTAGGACGTTCTTTGCACTGTAGAAGTCCCGAAAACCAAACACCCCCACACACTGTTCGCAAAACGAACAAACTGCTCGGAAATCAAAATCGAACTGAAGAAACAGTACCGGAACAGATCGGAACAATTCCGGAAGAACAAAACAGTGTAAACCGAAACTGTTTCAGAACAGTTCGGAACAGAAACAGTGCAGAAATAGGAGCAGTGCAGAAACACTATTTTCGTTCTTAAAAATGAGGGGAAAAAAAAACTTGTATTTATAGGAGAGAAAAAAAAAACCGAAAACGTTTTTTATTTATTAGTTAGTTTTTTTGTTTTTTTTTTAATTAAACTGTTTTTTTAAAAAATATTTTTCTAAAAAATAAATAAGTGTCATCTCATCACACGCGCGACTCGACTCGGCTCGGCACGGCATGGCCGGCCGAACGGCGGCGACGGCGCGCGCATGTGTGGTAAACCGGTAGGGATGTAACTCATCTCCCCTCCACAAAATGTGGGTACCCCTTGGGGCACACCCCAAGAGTCTCACATACCCTTAGATATCCACATTAATTTCACCTCTCCCAACCAATGTGGGATAAAAGGGCTAGAGGAAATTTCACAATTGGCACTTTCTATTCAAAAAATTTTAATTAAAATTCATTTGTTTCAACAATCCCCCACTTGAATTTTTAAAAATAATTTTTTCATCGAGCAGTATAATTCAATATAAGATTGTGCATAAGAAAAGGTGTCTATCGACTTGAACCTTTACATAGTGAAGATGCTTTAGATTATACTAGAGTAACTCGTAATTTTGAACTCTATCTCTAACAATATCACACACACAACCCTATCAGGGTGTAGTCCAAAAACTCGTGCTTTACGGCCATGCACGTGTATCCCAATATAGTGAATACTCTAGAGAATTTTGCTCAAAATTCCTTAAGAAGCGGCCCCACTTCCACATTCACATAGGTGAATCTATCAAGAGTACTCTTGTAGCTAGGTACTTCACTCCAAATAGAGTATAAATCTCATTAAGAGTTAATAAAAACTCAACTTTCTATCGCTTCAAGATATCATGCTTCAAACAGCACATTTATGAAATAGAACTCAAATTTATAGCATGATTTTTCTTATATCACTTCATGAGTTGTTATTACCCTTTGAACATATTTCTTGAGATCTCCAGTCTATAGGTTGGGTTTCCCTCACAAGTGACTTGTTAATCTATGGGTTTGAGTCTCATTCCTTTTGAGGTTTTGTAAACCTTTTCTCGAGCTAATCCTTTCGTTAAAGGATCGGTTAAGTTATCATCAGACCGTACATGATCCACTCTCACAGCCCCTGTAGAGATATACTCCCTAATAGTGCTGTGTTTGCGACGTATTTGTCGCTTTTTTTCGTTATAATAACGGTTTTGAATCCTTGCAATAGCCGCGATACTATCACAATGGATCAAGACAGCTGGAATCGGTCTCTCCCATAAAGGGGTATCAGAAAGTAGGCTCCTTAACCACCCTGCTTCCTCGCTAGCCGAAGCTAGTGCAATCATCTCAGATTTCATAGTAGATTGAGCCAAAATAGTCTGTTTCTTAGATTTCCAAGAAACAGCTCCACCAGCTATACTAAATATATAACCGCTAGTTGCCTTGGAGTCATCTGAAAGGGTGTTCCAATCAGTATCGCTATATCCTTCCAGAACAGCGGGAAACTTCTGATAATGTAATCCAAGGTTCATAGTTCTCTTTAGATATCTCATAATCCTATCAATAGCATGTCAATGCTCAATACTAGGTCTACTTGTAAACCTGCATAGTAATCCCACAGCATACGCTATGTCGGGCCTAGTGCAGTCAGTGGCATATCAAAGACTGCCTATGATGCTCGCATACTCAGTTTGTCTAACACCGTCACCGGTGTTCTTGAACAAATTTACACTAGGGTCATAAGGAGTACATGCTGGTTTACAATCAAAATAATTGTATTTCTTTAGAATCTTCTCTATGTAATGAGATTGGTCCAAAGAAATTCCATGTTTAGACCTAATTATTTTAATACCAAGGATTACACTTACTTCACCAAGATCTTTCATATCAAAATTAGCACATAGCATGGATTTTACATTATTCACAACATGAATATTGGAACCAAAAATTAGCAAGTCATCCACATAAATACATATAATAGTGCAAACATTATTTTCAGATTTATAGTAAATGCATTTGTCACTTTCATTTACTTTAAAACCATGTGAAATGACTAGATTATCAAATTTCTCATGCCATTGCTTAGGTGCTAGTTTCAAACCATAAAGAGATTTATTTAATTTACATACTTTGTTTTCTTGACCAGGAATAACAAATCTTTCGGGTTGATCCATATAAATCTCTTCTTCTAATTCACCATTTAAAAAAGCAGTTTTAACATCCATTTGGTGCACAATAAGATCATGAATTGCAGCAAGAGATAAAAGTACACGAATAGATGTAATTCTAGAGACAGGTGAGAAAGTATCAAAGAAATCTACATTCTCTCTTTATCTAAACCCTTTGGCTACAAGACGAGTCTTATATTTATCAATGGTTCCATCAGGATTCAATTTCTTCTTAAGAATCCATTTACATCCTATTGTTTTACAACCAGGAGGTAAATCTACCAAATGCCAAGTTCTATTTGACTCGAGAGAGTCTAACTCGTCATCTATAGCCTCTTGCCATAAATTGGCATCTATAGAGGATAATGCCTCTTGGAGGGTAAGTGAATCCTCCTCTAAGGTATATGCATAGAAATCCGAATCAAAGTCTTTAACTATACGAGGTCGTTTACTCCTTCTAGGTTCAATAACTAATTCCTTATTAGATTCATTAATCCTAATGATAGGTTCATTACTAGAAGTCGAGCCCCCACTATTCTTCAATTTGAAAGGAAATTTATATTCATAAAAATCAGCATCATTTGATTCAATGATAACTCTATCTTTTAAATCATAAAATCTATAAGTTTTGCTATTTACCGTATAACCAATAAAAACACATTCATAAGCTCTACTGGCAAGTTTTCTTCTTTTTGGGTCAGGAATTCGAACATATGCCAAACAACCCCAAGTTTTAAAATAAGACAAATTTGGTTTCTTATTTTTAAAAACTTCATAAGGTGAAATTTTACTTTTCGATTTGGGAATTCTATTAAGTACATAGCAAACCGTTAATAAAATTTCACCCTACCAGTGAGGAGCTGCACCGGAATTAAGTAAAATAGCAACTACTGATTCAGCAAAAGTTCTATTTTTTCTTTCAGCCTTACCATTCATTTCAGGAGAATACGGTGCACTTTTTTCATGAATAATCCCATGAGATTTATAAAAATCAATAAAAATATCGGAATCATATTCTGTTCCTCTATCACTACGTAATCTCTTAATTTTCTTATTGCATTGATTTTCAATCTCAGTTACAAAATTTTTAAACATTTCAAAAGCTTCACTTTTATTTTTCATGAGATAAACATAAGTAAAATCAGAACTATCATCTATGAATGTAATAAAATAACATTTACCATTCTTAGTCAAGACTCCATCAAATTCACAAATATCAGAATGTATTAAGTCAAGAGATTCAGATTCTCTAATTACTGATTTATGAGGGGTTTTAGTAATTTTAGCTTGACTACAAAATTCACATTTTTCAAAATAATTCAAAGACAATTTAGGAATTAGTTCTAAGTTGCTTAAGTTTTTAATAATGCGTTTGTTAACATGACAAAGTCTAGCATGCCAAATATTAAAAGAACACAACATGTAAGCAGAAGAAGAAATTTTATTAATTTTAACATTCAGTTTGAACATTCCATCGGTTGCATATCCTTTCCCAACAAAAATATTATTTTTGGTTAAGGTGTACAAATCAGCCCCAATAGTTTGAGTAAACCCAGTCTTGTTTAGAAGATAGCCCGAAACCAAATTCTTTCTCATCTCTGGAGTATGCAGAACATCTTTAAGGATGACTATTTTTCCAGAGGTAAACTTTAATTCCACTTCACCAGAACCGGCAACAATAGTGGAGTGGGAATCACCCAGCAACACTTTCTTGTCTTCACTTTCAGAATAAGACTTGAACATGGAACGATCATAGCAGACATGGCGTGAAGCACCAGTGTCTACCCACCACCCTTCGGATCCACCAACTATATTGATTTCAGAAATCATAGCTATAAGTTGGTCTTCGGTAAGATTCGCCTGTGGAACAGGAGGACGTCTTTGCCGGCAGTTCCGAGCCAAATGGCCCGCCTTCCCACAGTTATAACAAGTAAACTGTTCAGAATTATTTCTTGAAGGGAGTTTGTTTCTATTCTGATTTTGATGCACATTTCTGTTCTGGTTGTTATGGTTGCGATTCTGATTTTGATTTTTCATATTTTTCCCTTTAGGTTTCAAAATAGCGTAAGATGATTTTTTGTGAGCGTTGTTAGTAACCACATGCACTTCATCTTTCTGATCTTGTTTTCGGGCCTCCTCCTCAATCCGAAGACGAGTGATCAAACTTTCTAAAAAAAACTCTTTAGTTTTATGCCTCAGAGTATTCTTAAAATCTTTCTAAGAGGGGGTAATTTGTTAATTAAAACAGCAACTTGAAATTGTTCATCAAGGGACATACCTTCAGCAATTATTTCGTGAGCGATTTTCTGAAGTTCATGAGACTGAACTTCCACTGATTTGTCGTCGGTCATTTGGTATTTCAAATACCGACTAACAGCATATTTTTTTACTTCCAGCCTCCTCAGTGTCGTATTTCTTCGAAAGAGCATCCCAAACTTCCTTTACAGTTTTGTTAGAACAGTAATAATCATACAGATCATCAGACATACCATTAAGAATAAAATTCTTACAACGGAAATCATTTTCCTCCCAAGACTTAACTTCTTGAATCTGAGCGTCTGTAAGAACTTGAGGTAATTGAGGTTTTTCGGTTGTACAGACATATGCTACTTTTTTTATAGTAAGAAAAATAACATTTTCTGTCTCCATCTTTTAAAATGAAACCCTTCGAAACGAAAAGGTTTGTTGAGATCAACAGTTACTTGTTTAAAATCGTGATCAGCAAACATCTTAGCAGATATTGAACGTCTTAAAATTGTTGTTGCAGAAAATAAATAAAGTACGAGTTTACCAAAATTTCTTGGGATGAGTCGCGGATTAGGTCGCTCTCTTTAAGACGTTTCGCGGCTTTGCCCAAGAATGTGCAAACAGTGTATTAGCCCCGTTGTCCCCAGGATAAAACAGCCCAGAATTCTTCTCAGTCTAGGACGTTCTTTGCACTGTAGAAGTCCCGAAAACCAAACACCCCCACACACTGTTCGCAAAACGAACAAACTGCTCGGAAACCAAAATCGAACTGAAGAAACAGTACCGGAACAGATCGAAACAATTCCGGAAGAACAAAACAGTGTAAACCGAAATTGTTTCAGAACAATTCGGAACAGAAACAGAAACAGATCAGAATCAGAAACAGAAACAGTGCAGAAACAAGAGCAGTGCAGAAACACTGTTTTCGTTCTTAAAAACGAGGGGGGGAAAACTTGTATTTATAGGAGAGAAAAAAAAAAAAAAAAACCGTTTAAAAATAAATTAAAACCGAAATTTAATAAAAACGTTTTAAATAATTAATTTATTAAAACGTTAAACTTTAAACGTTTTTTTATTTAAAACGCGTTTTTTTTTAATCAATATAAAACGTTTTGTTTCCAATGGTTCAAAACTTTAATTTTTTTTATTAGTTTTTTTTTTTTTTAATTAAACTGTTTTTTTTTTAAATATTTTTCTAAAAAATAAATAAGTACCACCTCATCACATGCGACTCGACTAGGCACGGCCGGCGGCACACACGTGTGGTAAACCGGTAGGGATGTAACTCCTCTCCCCTCCACAAAATATGGGTACCCCTTGGGGCACACCCCAAGAGTCTCACATACCCCTAGATATCCACATTAATTTCACCTCTCCCAACCAATATGGGATAAAAGGGCTAGAAGAAATTTCACAATTGGCACTTTCTATTCAAAAATTTTTAATTAAAATTCATTTGTTTCAACACTTGCCCATTTGTCTGTAGTCCTTTTCTGGGGAAGATGATGATGTTGCTTGACTTGGACTAATGATCCATGTGTTTGGGAAACTGGCTTGTTTCCGAATAATAGACATCTGCATAAAGGAAAGATAGAAATATATAGTTGTTTTAGGGTTCGTTTATTTGGGTGGATACATCTGGATGAACGGGAAAAAAATGAATGAAATATATATATATATATATATATATATATATATATAAAAAAAAAAAAAACCTTGTTTGGAACTGAGGAAAAATTAGAAGGAAAATACACAAATTTTTGTTATTACTAATTTGAGAGGAAATGACCTGAAAAATTATAAAAGTTTTTTTGGTGATGAGTTTACAAAATTAAAATTTTAATTCTTACAGTGCACGTGTTATAGTAATTTTTTCAAAAGTTTATACTTTCTATCAAAAATCCAAAAGTCACTATACCTCGTAAAATTACTGCAATTTTTTAGATCAAAAAATTATAATAACTTTTATATAATACAATAGTTTTGAACTTCAAAAAAAATTAATGTAGTGTGTGGAATCCATGGATTAAAATTTTAATTTCGAAAATTCTTCATCAAAATTTTCTAAATTATAATTATACTCTAGATGATAATTTTTTTTTTAATTTTTTTTAATAACATATGAAGATAAAATAATAAATTAAATAAATAAATAAATATATATATATATATGTTTCCTTTTTTCAATCCTTTCAAATTTTTTTAAAAATATTTACATAACATATTTTTTTATAATAAATAAAAAATTTATTACAAATTTTATTTTTTTTGGCAAGAAATTCATCAATTTCCCGCGAGTGACACAAACCCTAGAATTGGGGAAATATAGACTAAAAATCAAAATGGGAAAATCGGTGAAAAGTCTCTTTTTTTAAATCTAATTGGTGAAAAGTCCTTTTGCGTTATTAAGTTTTGATTTAATCATTTAAATTAGATTTCACTTGTATTTTAGTCTCGCATTGCAGGAATTGTAGGCAGCTTTTTAGTGAGTATATGTAACTAATGTTAGTTACAATTTCATAATTGTTATTTTTCACACATATTTGTGTATTTTTAGTTACATGTACTTATATAATATTAGTTACATGTTACAATTATATATATATGTATAATATTTTGTGACGTAACTGAAAAAATATCAAATTTTTTAGTTACATATCATAGACATGTAACTAAAAAGTTACATATTATTGGAATATACAACTGAAAAAAATAAATAAATAAATAAATAAAATAAGTTACCTGTAACTAATACAGTAATATTACACACAAAATAGTTATATGTAACTGGCGCGTGGTTATCACGTGAGTAAGGCTTCCGCCTTTTTAAAACAGATGGGACTAAATCAAAATAAATTATCGCATGTAAGACTTTTGACCAATTAGAGCTTAAATAGAAGACTTCCCACCGATTGTCCCAATCAAAATTATGTCGATTACCTTTGGAAATGTCATACGCTCCATGATTCTCTCATCAATGTTAAACGCCGTCTGTCCGCACTTGTTCACGGCCCTCTGATCGACCCTACCGTCCCAAATCAAGTACTTGACGATCCAATTTCTTCTCCCCATGACCGCCAAATGCAAAGGAGTGTTCCCATCGCCATCTCCTTGGTTTATCATCCCAACCAGCTCCGCAGTATCGAGAACATACCTCACAACGGTCGTTTCACCATTCACAATCGCGGCGTGAATAAAATTGCGTCCTCTCAGATCAAGCAACTCGCCGGAATCGGGGCAGAGTTCGACGATTTCTGCTATCAATTTCGTGTGGCCTTTGCCGGCGGCGAGATGAGCGGCGAAAGCCCATCTAAATCTAGTATGTGCGCGGTGGAGAGATCGAATTTGAGCAGCCATAGGGCTGTTCTGTGGTCGCCGGCGGCCGCTGCGTAGTGGAGTGGAGTTCTGCCGCGGCGATCGGTTTCTTTGATTAGCTGTGGTTTTACTCTCAATAGTGTTGACATGATATTTGGAATTTTAACGGAAAGAAAAGGAAATTACGGAAATTACCCCAAAATAGAAACTATAATTACACTCGAACCCCTAAATTGTACTGTATTTGTATTTTGATCCCTAATATTTTTTTTTAACATTCTTTGCGTCAACTATAACATTTATGTATATATACATACACACTTATTTTTATTTTTATTTTTTTGTGTGAGGATAAATAGCCACTCACCAAAGTGGAGGCCGACCACAGTGGTGTGGAGAACGGACTTACCGTCCGGACCACCATGCGCAAAAAGCCAAGCCGACATCACCAACCAGTTCACCACCTCTGTCATTCCATCTCTAGCCGCCAAATACAAAGGTGACTCACCAGCATTATTATCGAGACAAGCTATCTCCATAATTCGAGTTTGATGATTTCTCACTGCCTCGTGCAAAACTGTGTCATTCGAACAATTCCTCAACCTCATCACCTCCTCAACTCCGAAGTGCTCTAACCCACTCTCGATATCCATTTCACAACTAGACAAAACCTCATCCAAAAAGAAGCTGACCACAGCATAGTGGCCGACTCTTGTAGTTAGATGTAGGGGTGTATCTCCGTTGAGATTCTGGTGTAGGAGGAGGAATCGCCGACAATAGTGAATCTCGGCGACCACGTTTTTGTGGCCTAAGAGGGCGGCGATATGGAGGGTGGTGTTGCCGTGGCGGGTTGATTTAAGGAGGAGGTTTGGATTTTGGCGGAGGAGTTGGTGGAGGAGATTGATGTCTCCTTTCTTTGAGGAAGTGTAGATTCCTGGATCCATATGGCTTGAATTGATTGGCATTAATTTGGAATTAATGCACTTATATATTAATCAAGGAATTGTTTTTTGATATATTGAGCATTGACTTTGAAATGTTGATTGCAAATTAGTGCCCAGTCCTAAAAGGCAAAGACCAAAAAGAGTTTTCTTTTTAATTGAAGTAAAAAGGTGTTTTTTGTCATGGCCATAAAATTTTGAACCCAATAAATGTCAGCCTAACCAGATAATAGGTTTGGTCTCCGATCCAGTTAACAGGTCCAAACTCTTCGTCTTAAATAACACATATGGTCTCTTATAGATTCTAAATAATAACTGATTGAGAAATTTAAATATTGCAAGGTTACATTCAACAATTCTATATTATTGATCGATTTTGTTTCTAAAATTAAATCGATTTTTTTTCCTAAATCTGATAAACAAATGGGGGTATTTTTTATCTAAAATAAGTCTAGTGAAAAAAGACCAATTTTTTAAAATTTTATGAGTTGAAATTTTTTAAAATTTTACGAGTTTTGGTGTTCAAATCCCTTTCCCCCAACTATTTGTACCAAAAAAAAGTCCTCCCACGCCTATAAATATTATGAGGGGGTGTCGAAATATATTTAGAACCTCTACTTATTTTTACATCGAAGTGTAACATCGTTAAATCCGTCTGCAGTGCATTGTTTTGTAAGAATTGAGACTTAAAAAGATCTCATTTTGAGATTAAAGATCATATCTAACGATCCAAATTTTAGCATCAATACATATTTAACTGTTCAATGATTAATATGAATCAAATGTAAAGTATCTTCACAACCGGTAAAACACGTCTCAAATACAAAATATATATGATGTGTATTGAGCATTGACTACAAAATGCTGATTGTATGAGTACCAGGTCCAATGGGACGAAGACCCAAATCGGTTCTAAAATTAACCACATAAAATACATTTAAAATTCTAAAATTACTCATCATTTAAAAAAAAAAAAAAACATTTTATTTTTCTTCTATTCCATTCTAGATTTTCTTCATCTTTTTGTCTTTCTTTCTAATTTTTATTTAATATGTTAATCTTAAATATCTTAATAGTTAATTTAAGTACATTAAAAAATTGTTATTTAATTTTTCAATAACTTATAAATTAACAATTAACTGATTAAGACACGTATACGTGTTCCACGAAGCACACGATTAGATCACGTTGTTTGTGTCAGTGTTGAATATAACATGAATTAGATGCCTATGGGTACAATGCAATTTCAAATTCGAAAAATGAGTATTCAATTCATATTTGAATAAAACTGAAAATGAAAAATGAGTATTCAGTCTAAGCCCATATGGCTTCTGGTTGGGCGTAGAGTTTGTATATTTTAGAGAAGTCCGATCTGAAACCGAAGCCCAACATTTGGGCTACCAGAGGCCCAAACCCAAAGCCCAAATCCAAAGCCCATGAATTCTTACATTAATTTTATTAGCTAAACCCTAAACCCAATATCCTAAATCATGGATAAAAAGATATTAAAAATCACAATCTAATAATTTTTTTTCCTTTTTTCATGTTTAGCATTTGTTTTCTTTTCTTATTATTTTTTTTAGTAATTTTTTTCTTCTGTTATTATTATGTTTTCAATTTTTAAACAAAACAATAAATATAATACAAATTGGCAAAACTAGATGTAGGATTCCATATTTTATTTATTTTATTGTTTTCCATTTAGTGAGAAAAAAAGATCAAAAAAATATTTGTCTCCATTAAAAAAATGCAGTGTTTGTACTTCGTACAACAAACACCAATTTTTTTCATTGGATATTTTAACCATTTTGACCATTTAAAATTCAAAGTTTGAAAAAAAGCCCAAGCCCAAACCCAAAAACCCGAAGATGTGTAGGTCCTATTGGGCAGGCTCGGGCTCCCCCAATCAGTCAAAGCCCAAGGGCCCAGGCCCAACCAAACTTCAAGTTTTCTGGCCCGACCCGTTGTCGACCCCCAGTTGCTAAACATAGTTAGAAAAGCAACCACTGGTTTTGTCGTTTAGTTAATATCAACTAAATGTTAAATTTATATTTGACCTCATAGTTAAAATCAACAAAAATATTGATAAAAAATAAAGATTAAGTTGCTCTAAAAAAAAAAACTTAAAATTGAGAACTATCTATTAAACAATTCTGATCCTTATTAAAATATGAAAATTAGTGATATAACCGTCATAAGATAAGAACACTCATTTGTACAATTATCGCTCCGTTAACACAAAATATTAGCACCACCACCACCGATCCATTAGTACACCGATCAACCACCGCTGACAAGCCAAAGGTCCGGCAAGCTGAACTCGGAACACCCAAATTGGCACAGGGTGTGATGGTTTATTTGACATGATTAAGAAGTTTCAGTGTACATACATGTTATTCATCTATATATATAGTATTCAGAATATTTTTTTCATATGTAATTGTATTTTGCTTTCCTTCTCTATATTTGACATTTGGCAAATCCAGGTTGGCCGCTGAGTCTGCCGGCCTATGCATTGCTTTCTCTAATGATCTTTAGGCAGACCACCACAGAAAAATATTATTCTGACAGATTTCATATTTGAGATATTTTTAATTAGATGAATTGAGACATTTTTAATTATTAATTTAAATTTAGTCGAAAAACTCAAATTTATAAGTTCATATTAAGATAATGTTGGTGCATAAAACTGCTACACATCTCGAATATGGTCTAGTCAGATAACGGATAAGTCTTCTTGCTGAGATGAAGTCGTCGGTTGAAAATTCCTCAGATGAGATGTGCTGGGTTCTGAAGGGACTGACCTGCTATGTCCAGATTCCTGCTTCTCAGGGAGTGTACCTACAGAAGACTCAGACCAGGATTTTTCCCCGTGAAACCCCTCCAGCGTGATAATCAGTGCTCAAAGAGAAAAAGTACAATAATGCGATAAGTAAAAAAATGAACTCGCGCGTAGTGTAAGTGCATTCAAGCGTACTTCGGACTTGCATAACCCCCAATATATATAGGCATTGGAGATGATTAGTCGGGCCTAAACACGATTAATTAGTCGAAACCCTGTGTTTAGCCGATAATCTAGGGCGTTTAGGAGATAATCATTGGGTTTGGGCTTTTTAGCCCATTTGGCGAAATCCGTGGGCCTTTGTCAGACCTGAGACGGTGAGCTGGTGGAAGAGAGCGGAGATCCGTGGAGTCCTGGAAAAGAAACAAGGTGAAAGGGGAAGCCGATCGAGGTGAACGACTAAGTCCCTAAAACTGATCGTCCAGGGTACGGCGCAGAGCTCAGAGCGGCACGTCCTTTCGGGGCTCATCGCTCCTTCCTGGATGCAAATGAGATTTCAAGAAGGAGCCGTGGTCAGCGTATACTCTAGCGTAGCGTTTATAGATTTCAGAATGCGTCTCTATCACTACAACAATATACACGTGGTTGGGTCCCAAGTGCTAACTCAGAAATACCCAAAAATATCCTCATTAAATAATTACAAGAAAAACGGTGCCACTTGTATTGTGTCATTTGGGTAATACCAATTACATTAAGCAAATGTAGTATTTTTTGTCTTGATATTTTATCTACATAGATTAATCATATAACTCCATAAGTTGAGTTAATTTAACCTCTAATATTTTTTATCTTGATGTTTTATCTATATAAAACATTGATTACTTGACAAGTTGAGAGTTCATGTACCACATCGATCACTGGATAGTTCCCAAACCACTATATAAATAAGAAGAGTTCGTCCATTTGAAAATCATCTGTAGTCAAATTATCCGTGCAAACCGAGAGTTGCACATTTCTTATCATTCTCTCGAAGTCAAATCATCCGTGTAAAACCAAGAATTTACTTGAGAGCAGGTATTAGATTTTTGTCTCACATCGATCAACCATATAATACAAATTCCTTGAGCACATTAAAGAAAAGAAATTTGATTATAATACATGATAATACAATACAACACACATATATATATACAATACAAAAAAATCAAGACGTGAATTAGCATTAATGAAAATAGAGGAAGATGTGATTTTGAGTGTGATCTTGAACATGAGTTCTTCATTAATGAAGATAGAGAGGATAAAGGATCATTAATGAAGGTGCTTGAATTCTTTGACAAATAGTAAAATTTGACAGCTTGAAAATTCGTGCATGGTACCATGAGTGACGTCAGTTTCTCATCACCCTATACTCCAATAACTCTCATGCAAATACATCACTATTTGTCTACAATGCTTCAGGCATCATGATATATCTCTTGGTCTACGTTGATGACATCATTATCACAGGTAACAATGATGCTGCAGTACAAAAGTTCATTCATCTTCTCTCCAACAGATTCTCCCTCAAGGATCTTGGTCCACTATCATATTTCCTTGGAGTTGAAGGCATTCCACATCTGCAGGGCATCTTTCTTTCTCAGAGGCGATATATACATGATCTCCTTACTCGCACTCACATATCTAATGTCAAGCCCGTGTCTACGCCACTTGCCACTACTCCAACTCTTACTCTACAATCCGGATCATCCCTATCTGATCGAACCGAATACAAAGCTATTGTTGGCAGTCTCCAATACTTATCACTCACATGATCGGACATTGCTTACACGGTCAACAAGCTATCACAATTCATGCACTGCCCCAAAACTGATCATTGGAATGCAGCAAAACATCTACTACAGTATCTCAGTGAAACTATTGCTCATGGTGTTGTTCTCTACCGTAATTCACCACTGTCACTTCATGCATTTTTGGACGCAGACTGGACAGGAAACAAGGATGGTTTTACCTCCAAAAGTGCTTATTTCATCTACATTGGTCGCAATCCAATCTCATGGAGTGCAAAGAAACAAAGGACGGTGGCCCGCTCTTCTACTGAGGCTGAGTACCGAGCCGTTGGTACCATCGCTGCTGAAATTCGTTGGATTTATTCTCTACTCACCGAGCTTCATGTGTCTCTACCTCAACCACCGGTTATCTACTATGACAACGTTGGTGCAACAAATCTATGCTCAAACCCGGTTTTTCATTCTCGCATAAAATACGTTGCTCTTGACTATCACTTCATTCGGGAACAAGTTCAAGGGGCTCTCTTCGGGTTGCCCATGTTTTCTCTGCTAATCAACTAACTGATGCACTCACCAAACCTCTTTCCCGCTCGCGCTTCCAACAATTGACGAACAAGATTGGAATCACCTCACGGTGCTCCATCTTGCGGGGGCATGATAAAGATATCTAATTAAAATAAAATTGTCATTTTCCTTGAGCTGTCTCCAACTCCACCAACTCTCAAACTGTCAAGTTTTACCATTTGTCAAAGAATTCAACCACCTTCATTAATAATCCTTCATCCTCTTTATTTTCATTAATGAAAAACTCATACTCAAGATCACGTTCAAGATCACATCTTCCTCCATCTCCATTAATGTTAATTCACGCCTTGATTTTCTTGTATTATATATATATGTGTGTTGTATTGTATCATCATGTATTATAATCAAATTTATTTTCTTTAATTTCTTCTCTAGTTTATATCTTCCCCATCAACTTCAATAGTTTCAAGTTGAGTAGCTCATTTCACTTATATATTGGGAAAACTCTCAAATGATCGATGTGGAACATAAATCTAACAATATAAATCAAGACATATTTTACAATTGACGTTTTTTTGTCCATTGGATAGTTAGAGTTATCTTCAACCATTGATTTAGATTTCGTTAAGAAACCAAATAACAAACTTTTAACTGAATATATTTTAACGATTATCTAATTTATAAATCAAGACATATTTTACAAATTTTAAACTATTTCTAATTATTGAATTCTTGGAGGCATTTTATATTTAATTAAAATTTGCGTCTTTAAACACGGGTATATACTAATATATATATAAAATGGTAGAATGTACATCTTAGAGAATCTTCTTTATATTTATGTCTGATATACAATTTGCCTAATAGAGAGGACTAAAGAGGATGAAATCAAAAGGGTTTCCAGCTTAGACATATGAAAGTAATGGCTGGAGAAGTTAACAATGACTGATTAAGACCACTTAATTGCTTGTTAAATATTTGATTTTCTTGGTGGATTCCTTTTAGCATTGTCCTTGGAGGAGGAATAAACATTCTATTCTAATATATAATCAAGTAATGGTGTTTTAACAACAAGCCAAGGTTGATGTCTTGGTGTTTTAAGAACAAAACAAGGTTGATGTCTTGCTGTTTATGAACATAAACAATGTTCAAGATGTAGTAGCCGTACAAAAGATCCTATCGGCAAGATACCTTATAATTAGTTTTGGATCTCATTTTATACTTAGTGACTTTAATAATTAAATGTAGATCCGACATTGACGATTAAATCACTAGTTAATTATGATTAGCAATCATATTTTAATAAGAAGATTTTATTATGTGGTCTTCAATTTTTGTTTTTTCATTTTTTTATTCTACTTTTACAGCAACTTAGCCCCGTTTGGTCGTTGTTTCCGTTCTCTGATTTTTGTTCTTACTCCTAAATTTTTGGAATTTACGTACAGAAATACGTTTGGTAATCACGTTTCTCGTCCCAAAATTTTGGGAGTAATTTAGGTGTAATTCTTGAATTCATTAAGAATTCTAAGAAACATAAAAATGTTGACTCGTATTCACTCCCAAGAAACTATTCCCACTACTATCCTGCTGGCCACCACTTTCCTTCGGTCACCACCACCAAGCCGGCCACCATACATTTAAAAAAAAAAAAAAATAGAACAAATGTTGAAACCAAACGTGTTTGTTATGTCTGTTCTCATAAATTAAAAGAAACAATTTCGGGACAATGGTCATTATCAAACATGTTTCCGTTCCTCAAATACTCCAGAAAAGAATTAACATCTTCAACACCCATGTGTAGGTTTCAACAGCCTCGTCCGCTTATAATGCACAAACAAATATTGGTGTCTGAAAATAGTGATTCACCACAGCTAATATGACAAGAGGTTTCTTGTATGCATTTATTCGGTATGTTTTGTTGAATGCAAGAACATCCCCAAAGTATGATCTACCTCTTGCCTATCTGAAACTATCTCTTGTTATTTAAATAGTATAGAGGGGTAAAAATGGGAGGTAGAACCATTGAATATCTTCTTTTATTATTGATGTCAATCCAAATATGACATTTCAATGCCATAAACCCTCCATTAATACATCATTGGAGTTTATATAGCTATCATCATTAGACTCCCGTCTATCCTTACTCTCACTAATTTCATTCAATCTATATCAATGTCATATTATCCATTAATACACCCATCAAATCTTAGACTCCCAACCAAAAAACTCATTACTTGGAGTCAATATCTAACAAGTAATTTCTTGGGAGATCATCGCCTTCGCCCCACCCAAATCTCGATCACCTTAAACATTCTTCTCTTTTATCTCCTCTTCCATTCCCAAACGAAGGTAGAAAGTGAGATGTCGATTTCTTTACAATCCGGTTGGACCGATGGCTCCCGCACCACCGACAGAAAACTAGACCCCAAGTTTCTAATGTAAAAACTGAACACTACTTTCCGCCACAACCAGTTCCCATGCTTTTAAAATGAAGATAGTGATGACACATGGGATGGTGTGTTTTTAGAATACCTTTTTTCCAATCAAGAATTATTAAATTTACATCCTAACTGCAGTGTTTTGGGTGAAAACATTAATCTTCAAATTTCCTGTCTGATAGAACCCAAATGTTTAATTCATAAAGGAGAGCCCAATATTTGAAACTGCTTGACCTGTTCTTTTGTCCCGACATTTTGGGTGCATGAAACTACTGTGTTGAATACATGTATTTATTTGTTGGTAAATATAATTGTTGTTGGTTAAAAATTACTTTAATATTTGAAAATTACTTGTTTGATACGGACTACAAGTAATGAGTTTTTGTTGGAAGTCTAAGATTTAATGGGTGTATTAATAGATAATATGACATTGATATAAATGGGATAAAATTGAAGGGGAGGCTTGGAGCAATGGCAAAAGTTGTCGTCATATGACCTGGGGTCACGGATTCAAATCGTGGAAACAGCCTCTTGTAAAAATAATGTAAGGCTGCGTACAATAGACCTAAGTGGTTCGACCCTTCTCCGGATCCCGCGCATAGCGGGAGAGTCGTAGCACCGGACTTAGAGGTGATCGCGGGTCGGGTCAGGTATGCCATGGGATACTGGGTTGGGCAGAAAGTTTTGGGTTACAGCCTTACAGGTTTATTTTCCCAAAATTACAAGTATTCGGTTATGTTAGCATATTATCATTCTCATCCCTCCATTTATGTAAATATGGTCACACCAAGTCTTCTCCCACCGGCAAAGAGCTTGCTTCTCTTGGTGGGATCGAGCGACAAACCAAGAATTGGTCCCACTGGCAGAGAGTTACACACGACCGGTGGGACAAAAAGTCATGTCAAAATCATGCAGGGTACATTGCAATTGAATGGCCAATCCAATCCTGAATAAAGGGAAGACAAAGATGATAAAAATAAGTGATGCTGAGTACAATTTAAATGACTCTTCACAATTTGCGATGGATGAACAGAACCTCGATGGCATGAATACCCACACATCAAACACGTCAGATGAAGGACTACCGATCTCAGATAACGATGAAGATGTCATTCCACAGCCAAAACATTCGGAGTTAGACGATCGATTAGACATTGTCTGAAATAGACACTCTCCAAGACTTCTGCAACACCAACCGTCGCATAAATATTTTATAATATGTATGCCAAAATATTCGATTTTAGCATACGTAAAGGCATGATGCGACTTGATAGTCACAACAATGTTAAAATGCGTTGTTGAGTATGCTCAAGACAAGGTCACAGATCGAACAAAAATTTGAAAGTAGAGGACAAGAAATGTGAACCGAGGTCCTTAACCCGTGTCGATTGTGGTGCACATCTATGCATCCGATACGATCTTCACACAAAAAATTATGTTGTTTCAACATTCGAGAGAGAATATAATCACGACCTTGCTAACCCAAAGCTTTTTTAGTTTTTATGTTCTTGGTGACACTTGACAGACGATGACAAAGCGCAAGCGCAATCCATGTACGGTGCCGGTATTAGAACTAGAAATATCATGGATTTGATGGTACAACAAGCCGGCTCCTACGAGAATGTAGGTTTCACTCAAATGGACCTATACAACCACTTGAGTAAAGTATGACACGGATCAATTTCAGATGGTGACAATGAGACAGCATGTCTTATTTGTGTGCAAAACAGGAGACTAATCCTTCATTCTACTACCGCTACACCCTTGACCATTAAAGACAGTTCGCTCGACTATTTTGAAGTGATTCTAGTAGTCAATCTAATCATGGATACTTTGGGAATGTTCTTGCGTTCGACAGCGTGTCTTATTTGCGTTCGACACAACAACCGTTGTCATATAAGTCAGAGTGAATCACCATTTTTAAACAATATTTACTTGTGCATTATTAGCAGATGAGACTGTTGAAACTCACACATGGGTTCTATAGACGCTATTGATAGCTATGAATGGGGGTGTTCAAAAACTCGCCAAACGAAATCGACGACAAACGACTGGAGCGAGAGAGAGAGAGAGAGAGACAAACACTGTACAGGAGCAAGATCTAGGAAGAGAGAGAGGAAATAATAGAGAATAGCATGAACAAGAAAGAATTTAAGAATTTAGGGAGAAAGAGGCAACCATATATAACAAGTAGCCTTCTTTTTTTTGTCTTTTTCTTTTTTTTTAAGGTGATTTTGGACATTTATAGGTGATTTTGAAAATTTAAGATGGATCGCTAAGATTAACTCTCAAACAATCCATGTAGTCCATTTTTTTTAAATAGTTTTAACGTGGGATCTCAAAAGTTGATATATCAACTAAAAAGTTATTGCCTAAAAAAAAAAAAAGAGAGGAACTAAAAAAGGAATTAAAAATTATAAGTGAATGATTTCTTTTTAAGAATAATATAATATTTTTCACGTTTCATAATATTGTTTCCCTTATGACTGGTTCCAACTACACATACCAACATTCAAAGCAGCACCAATGCTAGCAAACACAGCCGGCTGATTCATTTAAAAATGATTTTAATCATTCGATTTGGCTTTGGCCTCAGACACAAACGTAAGAGACAACAAAACAGATAACATCCTCAAGACTAAGCTCTCTAGTAATTACCAATCTCCATGTATATAACTGAGGTCCATTAAGATTAAAAAAGCTTGTGATTGTCTTGAAAACCTCTTAAGGAGGAGGAGGTGGGGGGAGGTGTGAAATGGGGAAAAAGGAAGGGATGTTCCGGTATGCAGACGGTGTAGACAAGTTGTTCATGTTTTTTGGGACATTGGGTAGTATCGGAGATGGGTTGCAGATTCCTCTCATGATGTTTGTTCTTAGTGACGTTATCAACGACTATGGAAAACTCAACAGCAAGGTCACCTACCGTTCAGTGGACAAGGTAACTGCTTCTACATTGATTTAGGATTTAGTAAAAAAAATTACCAGTCAAAAATGTTTAAGCCAAAGTATTAGTAATAGGATGCATGATACTTTATGTATTAGATGTTCTTTTCTAATGGTTTCGAGGTGAGATTTCACAATATCCCTCCCTCAAAGACACGACATCATCATCGTGTTGGCCCAATTCGTTTTCTTTGGTTGGTGGTGTAGATAATAGTCCATAAACAAAGACAGAATAGTCCATAGGCACGTAGGGTACCTACGCCAAGGCCTCTACCCCTCTCCAAAGCCTCCACAAAAGCAACCCCAATTTTTTCGAGTTATTTTATAATAATATCACATACCAACAATAAATAATTTATTTTCACAAAAGATGAACATACCTATTATCTTTTAGACTTTAAAAATAAAATAAATAATAACAAGAATAATACTAAAAGATACTACTGACAATAACAAATAATAATAATATGAAAACAAAAGGATTTCATTTTTTGGAAAATAAAAAAGTAGTTCTTTAGGACTCACTTTCTACTCATTTAATGGCGTAGC
Organism: Eucommia ulmoides; assembly: GCA_016647705.1. Taxonomy (NCBI): domain Eukaryota; kingdom Viridiplantae; phylum Streptophyta; class Magnoliopsida; order Garryales; family Eucommiaceae; genus Eucommia; species Eucommia ulmoides. The sequence goes on along the minus strand of CM028326.1, from coordinate 1,353,829 downwards.
TCCTTTCATTTTCTTTGTTCCTTTGCTTGGCATGAGGATTTTATTTTATTTTTTTGGTAGATTAAGGGAGATAATATGAGGTGAAAAGAGAAGGAAAATAAGAGAAGAAGAGGGGAGGGGAGGGGAGGAGAGACTGAAAAAACGTAGAAAGAGAGAAGACGGAGAGGAGGAGAGGAAAAAAATAATAAAGAAAGAAAGGGAAAAAAGAGATCAGAAAATAAGAATGGGGAAAATCCTCTTCAGAAAGAGAGAGAACCTGCCCAAACTATATAGGGAGGGAAGATCGTTTTTCTTTTTTTTCTTTTTCTTTTTTTTTTTTTTCTTTTTTATTTTTTTTATCAAAAGCTGAAAGACTTATGCCTGACACAAGGTTGCCCCTCACGCAACCTTCTGTAGGGATGGCAATTACAACCGAACCGATGGGTAACCGCACAAAACCGAACCAAGCGGTCCGATTTTGAAACCGATCAAATGGTTTTGGTTTTAAATTTAACAACTGATGCAGTTTTGGTTTTGGGATAGTAACCGCGCAACCAAACCGCTTGACCGAGCCGCGAACCAAACCGTGTAATCGATATATATATATATATATCATTTTTTATTTATTTAGTATGTACAGTTTAATTCCTATTTTATGTAAATATTTTGTATTTATTTACACTTCAACGAGTGTGTGTGTGTGTGCGCGCGCGCGCGCTTATAGGCCCGCTGCTAGGGTTATAATTTATTTGTTTACTTGGCCGATCAAGTGTTCCTGCTCCTGCTCTTTGTCTCTTCTCTTGCTCCTTTATCATCACTTCATTGTGACTATTATCTGTGAGTTTATCTATGTTTCTATTGTTGTAATTCATTTGTGACAATTATCTATAATTGTATTGTTGTATTTTATTTATCGTTAGGAATATTTATTGTAACAATTAATAGTTTTGTGGTTCGGTTTTTGTTTTTGGAATTTATATTTTATATTTTAGTTATGTTTTTATTCATATATAAGAAACAATGGTCTGCAGTTTTGGTTTTGATTTTGGTTTTGGCTTTTTCTAAAATTTTAAAATCTTAAACGGTTTCACGGCTTTAATTTTGTTTTTGGTTAAAATTAAATAGTCCGGTTTTAAAACCGTTTAAAAAAAACTAGCAATTTCAATTTTGGTTTTGATCTTATATATGTCTTAACGGTTTTGGTTTTGGTTTTGTATAAAACCAAGTCGAAACCGGACCATTGACATACCTAACCTTCTGCCGCAGAAGGCTACGTCCCGTGCACAGAAGGCTAGGTCATGCACTCCACCTTGCGTGCATGCTGCATGCTACACTCTTTTTTAATACTTCTTTTATGGTTTTTTTGTTTTTCATTTTTTATTATTATCATATTTTTTTCTATTATTTTTCTTTTCTTTTTTTTTTGTCTTTTATCCTTTTTTTTTTTCTTTATTATTCTTACCGTTATGTTCCCTTTGTTTTTTTCCTTTCTTTTTCTTTAAATTTATGATTATAGAATAAATTAAATTCAGTCTTTAAACAAAAATCCCTTGTTAATTTTTCAAATTTTAAAAATGGTAATCTTTGGGGTCAAAAAATTGAATCTTTATACATACACACACACACACACACACACACACAATTGTTGACCATCTAAAAGATCCAAGGAAATATTTCCTACAAAATTCAGTCACTAATGACCTGTCTAGACAAATGTTGCAATTTTTCACTTATTACAGTTGGACCATTTGATAGACTTAAATTTGAACTGTGAGAATTCGAGGGTCTTGGGGGACGTGGCCTCGATTATATTATTACATAAATATATCACATGCAGGTACCAAATTAGATAAAAAAATCTAGAATCAAGCATAAAGACCACATAGATAAAAATATCAGGATAGGAGCTAAATAGAATAGTTGATAAATTGGGGGGTGAAAGCCAAAATAACTGCATGATTAAGGGGTTAAAGACCTATTGATTTATGAACTTGACATACATATAATTGATTGCCTTGCTATTCTTTGAACTTGTGTTTCAGTATGCACTGAGGCTGCTATATGTGGCAATTGGAGTTGGCCTATCAGCCTTTGTGGGTAAGATGCACTTCATATCATATAACAAGTGCAATAGTTTTCGATATATCCTTCTATGTTTAAAGATTTTTAGACAATCAGATCATCTCAAGAACAATGAATTTTTTTCTAAGTAGTGGTTTTTGCTGGTTTTTCATTTTTTCAGAAGGATTGTGTTGGGCTAGAACTGCTGAAAGACAGACTTCTAGGATGAGATTAGAGTACCTGAAATCAGTCCTCAGACAAGATGTCGGTTTCTTCGACACCCAAGCTGCTGATTCTTCCACGACGTACCAAGTTGTTTCAACCATCTCCTCTGATTCTAACACGATCCAAATCACCATAGGCGAAAAGGTGTTTAATTTTGCTTTCCTTTGTCTTCTTCCTGATTCAAAAACTACTATGTTGTCAGCTGTCCAATGCATTGAATATAGAACAAGAGGGAAACAAAAAATTGGTGCCAAAATTCAGCATTAAAATTGGCTCTATTTTTCAACATTTAGCGGCATTTGGAATAAATTAGCAACAGTTAAATAATATGACATTAAAAACATATTATTAATGGCTATTTTTCAATTGCCGCTACAATACCATTTTTCTTGTAGTGACGTCACCTCACTGGTTTCTTGAGATGAAACTAATGAACCAAGTAAAAAGAAGAAAACACCAAACTCCATTATTGTTTAGTCAGTGTAACCCTTTGGTTGTTCTTTCATGGTTACAGACAAATGATGAACTTACTATTTTCTCCCTTGTTGTCTTGATGCAGATACCGGACTGTGTTGCATACATGTCATCCTTCTTCTTCTGCCTCATATTCGCATTTGTTCTTTCATGGAAGCTTACACTGGCTGCTATTCCATTCACCTTGATGTTCATTGTCCCTGGACTGGGATTCGGAAAGCTCATGATGGATGTGGCGATGAAGATGATTGAATCATATGGAGTTGCAGGTGGGATTGCAGAGCAAGCGATTTCTTCCATAAGAACTGTATATTCCTACGTTGCAGAGAGCCAAACGCTCGACAGATTCAGCTTTGCACTTCAGAAAACAATGGAGCTTGGAATAAAGCAAGGTCTTGCAAGAGGATTGATGATGGGAAGCATGGGGGTTATTTACATTAGCTGGGCTTTTCAGGCTTGGGTGGGGTCTATTCTAGTCTCAAAGAAAGGAGAAAAGGGTGGCGATATTTTTGTAGCTGGATTCAATGTCCTCATGGGAGGATTGTGAGTAATAATTTGATATCTTTTTGCTCTTGCTTTGAATATCATATTAACTTCGATTAAAAGTCCTCATTGTTTTCCACTCGCAGGAACATTTTAACTGCCCTTCCAAATCTTACCGCCATCGCAGAGGCAAAAGCTGCTGCAACTCGGATTACTGAGATGATTGATCGGCTCCCAGCGATTGATTTTGAAGATAAAAAAGGGAAGGCTCTATCCTATGTAAGAGGAGAAATCGAGTTTAAAGGCGTCTATTTTTGTTACCCATCAAGGCCTGATACTCAAATCCTACAAGACCTGAATCTAAGAGTTCCTTATGGAAAAACTGTAGGACTTGTTGGGGGAAGTGGTTCAGGCAAGTCCACTATCATTTCATTGTTGCAGAGGTTTTATGACCCAATCGAAGGCGAAATTCTATTGGATGGGTATAAGATAAAGAAACTTCATCTAAAATGGTTGAGATCCCAAATTGGTCTGGTTAATCAAGAACCAGTACTCTTCGCAACATCTATCCAAGAGAATATACTGTTCGGGAAGGAAGGAGCTTCAATGGATGATGTGGTGAATGCAGCAAAGGCTGCAAATGCACATGACTTCATTGTTAAGTTACCAGACGCATATGAAACTCAAGTAAGCAAAGTTTTTGTTCCCAGTTTTTGGATCGTTGTGTTCTGAAAATTATTTTCCAAATTCCAACACACTCGAAAAACACATGATTCTCTTTTATTTAGCAAAGTTATTTGTTGGTACGATTCTTATAACATCTTCATTTGGATTCTTCAGGTTGGGCAATTTGGAGTACAATTGTCTGGAGGGCAAAAGCAACGAATAGCCATAGCAAGGGCTTTGATAAGAGACCCGAAGATCTTGCTCCTTGATGAAGCTACCAGCGCACTTGATACACAGTCTGAAAGAATTGTGCAGGAAGCCATAGATCAGGCGTCCATGGGGAGGACAACCATCGTCATTGCTCATCGCCTCTCCACAATCAGAATGGCTAATCTAATTGTTGTTCTTCAATCTGGAAGAGTAATTGAATCAGGATCACATGATGAACTGATACAAATGAATGGCGGACAAGGTGGCGAATATTTCAAGATGGTGCAGCTCCAGCAATCAGCAACACAAAAGGAAGTCGAGGGTAATTTCAGTCCTCGGGTTGATGGAAGAAACCAACACAAGATGAGTGTTCCAATGAGCCCTATGAGCATAAGAAGCAGTGCACCAAACACACCGGCATTGAATCCTTTCAGCCCAGCATTTTCCAGGAGTGCACCCTACTCCGTCCAATTTGAAGACTCTTATGAAAGCGATGATGAAGATTTTAACAAATCAGGTTATCCAGCCCCTTCCCAGTTGCGTTTGCTGAGAATGAATGCACCTGAGTTGGGAAGAACCTTGCTAGGTGTTCTAGGGGCTATAGGCTCTGGAGCAGTTCAACCTATAAATGCCTATTGTGTTGGAGCACTTATATCAGTTTACTTCCACACTGACAAATCCTCCATCACATCTGATGCCAGAATCTATTCATACATTTTCGTAGGCCTCGGACTTTTCAACTTTTTAACTAATCTCCTCCAGCACTACAATTTTTCAGTCATGGGAGAGAAGTTAACCAAAAGGGTCAGGGAAAAACTACTCGAGAAGCTGATGACTTTTGAGATTGGATGGTTCGATCAGGATGAGAATACGAGTGCAGCCATTTGTGCAAGGCTATCAACTGAAGCCAGCATAGTCCGTTCACTTGTTGGAGATCGTATGTCGCTGCTGGCTCAAGCATTCTTTGGTGCTACCTTTGCTTATGCACTAGGACTCGCACTCACCTGGAGGCTAACTCTAGTGATGATGGCAGCACAACCATTACTGATTGGGAGCTTTTACGCCAGGAGTATCCTAATGAAGAGTATGTCTGAAAAAGCCAGGAAAGCACAAAAGGAAGGAAGTCAACTAGCAAGTGAGGCAGTCATTAATCACAGAACAATCACTGCCTTTTCTTCTCAGAAGAGAATTTTGGGGCTCTTTGGAGCCACCTTGGAAGGCCCTAGAAAGGAGAGTATTAGACAGTCATGGTTTGCAGGTATTGGCCTATTTAGCTCCCAATTTCTGGCTGCAGCCTCTACAGCTTTAGCTTATTGGTATGGAGGGAGGCTTTTAACACAACGGTCAATAACACCAGAGAGACTTTTCCAAGCATTTTTGGTATTACTATTTACTGCTTATACCATTGCTGAAGCAGGAAGCATGACAAAAGATTTATCTAGGGGAAGCAATGCTGTCCGTTCAGTTTTTGCAATCCTAGACAGGAAGACAGAGATCGAGCCAAATCACTCCTGGGCACTTGATGCTCACAAAACAAATATTAGGGGCCGAGTGGAGCTGAAAAATGTCTTCTTTGAATATCCATCAAGGCCTAATCAGCTGATCTTGAAGGGCCTGAATCTTAAAATATCAGCAGGAACATCAGTAGCACTAGTTGGACAGAGTGGATCAGGAAAATCTACTATTATTTCACTCATTGAAAGATTTTATGACCCAATAAAAGGATCAATATACATTGATGAGCGGGACATAAAAGAATACAATTTGAGAACTCTGAGGTCACATATTGCATTGGTCAGTCAGGAGCCAACTCTTTTTGCAGGAACCATCCATGAGAATATTGCCTATGGTAAAAAAGATGCTAAAGAATCTGAGATAAGGAAGGCTGCAAGGCATGCCAATGCACATGAATTTATAAGGTATCATCTCTACTTGATATTACATAGATCATTTTATATCCTATTCATATATTCATCTCTAATTGATATTATGTAAGTCCTTTTATATCCAATTTATATAAATATTGAATGGAGTTCTGTACTTTTTTGAGGGAAAAAAATGCTTGAGAATACTTATAGTCATTAAACCATAATCTTCTTTCTCCTACAGTGGAATGAAAGACGGATATGAGACTTACTGTGGAGAAAGGGGAGTTCAACTATCAGGAGGTCAAAAGCAGAGAATAGCGTTGGCTCGGGCAATATTGAAGAACCCGTCAATCCTGCTGCTGGATGAAGCCACCAGTGCCCTTGACAGCGTTTCAGAGAGCTTAGTCCAAGAAGCACTCGAGAAGATGATGGTAGGCCGGACTTGTATAGTGGTGGCTCACAGGCTCTCTACAATACAGAAATCCAATTCCATTGCTGTGATTAAGGAAGGAAAAGTTGCAGAGCAAGGCTCACATTCTGATCTACTCGCCTTGGGACGGGCTGGAGCATACTACTCTCTTGTCAAACTACAAGGCGGTAGCAATTCTCCATACCGGTGAATTGCTCAAAGTTGTGAGTAGTGTTTTAGTATCGTCTCGTGTTATCAATTGCTTGCGCTTGCATCATAAGCCTATTTTTTGTAAATTAGTGAAGGATGTATGTTTTTCAAGATCAGAAACTTATGTGTATTAGACGTACGCTCTCCTATAGCATTATATAGCACCGGAAGTTCTATTAGCTGTATCATATGTGATTACTAGCTCTTAAAACATATTTGTTGCCCCATTTGGTTTTGAGCTTCAAATCGTTGTTCTGCAGTTTCAATTCAGAAACTAAGCATATGAAATTATGTTGCTTTGAATCGTCAATCTTTCTTCTCACATTAGACAAATACGAGTATGGTTTCATTACGGCTACGATACGTATCAGATGACAGGAGATCCTCTATAATGCAATTGAATCCGTAAATGATTATGCATTCTCATTTAACAGTGAAAAAAATTGAGTGATGCATTTTTGCATCTCAGAGCAGTATCCAAATTCCAAAAGATAAGAGAGAATAATACCGTTTATACTCAACCCAAGCAGCTAAGACATTCTTCAAAAATTCAAAATATCACAAAAATTGCGACTATATAGAACGGAGATCATCTAGGGTTGAACATACCTCAAAAAATTCAAAAAAATCTGCAAGTATCTCTGATCTTCTTCTTAATTGTATCTCAAGCTCCGACTCATTGTATGATGAGCTGAACATAGAGTTTCTTTCTCTAAACTCTTGCGAAATGATCTTCCTACCATTGATCCAGCTGCTTATCTCTCTCCAATTCACTGGGCAACCGAAAGCGGGAGAACCATTTTTATGTTGCTCGTCTGGCGGACTCGTATGATATCAAGGGGAAGCCGGGAAGGGAGTCTTTAGTAATTGATGGGTGGGCTTTGTGAGAATATAAGTGGGTTAATGTAAAAATTATTTGGATAAATAGTTTATGGGCTATGGGTGGGCTTTTACAATGGTGGATTTCAATTAATAGTTGTTGGTGTCAAGGAAATGTAACACCGCAGTTAATCCGGTCAGAAGAGTGTCGGGTAAATTTTGTTAATGTGACTGTGAGCTTGCATGTCCTGTCTGGTGAGTTGTCCTCAATAGTATGTCCATAATTCGAGTTGTGACCTGCAGAAAAAATCGATGAGGGTATATACTAAAATCTTTCTGAAATAAGAGTTTGGAGAAAACAGTTAGGAGCTAGGTAGATAAAAACTTGATACATGATGTATTGAATGATCTGCTACTTACAGGAGCGGGAGTCGAATTAGCCCTAGAAAATTAGGGGGCTTAATGTCACGACCCAAGTCTTTGAACACCAATAAATCCAATTCTGATCCAGCCTAAGTAAATGGGAAGGTCTAACCCAATGAGGATCTCCAGTTTCCAAAATGTTCTAGAGATCTCTAGGGAAATCTGGAGTATATTGCCTTTTACATTTTTAGATGTATATAAAGGATCCTTTAGTAGGATATTTTTTAGGAAAGTTCTAGGGTTTCAAACTCAGCCGTTAGATCAAATTGATCTTGACCGTCCATTCTCAAGGCCAAGAACTATATAAGGTGATGAGTACATTTGCTCCAAACCATTCCTCAGGTTTAGAACTCAACAATTCATGTAAATTCTTCTCTAGAGATAAATATAAGGAAATTATTTCTCCCAAGTGTCTTTCCCGAATTCCTTTCCCTCATTTTTAAATCTGTCACTGGCTTAGGCTTACGTAGCACTTCCAATAGGGTGGACCGATGCCAAGGCCGCGCAAGTTCTTAGAGAAATCTCAAGCCTGCGACATTAAGCCATCATCAAAGTCCTAAACTGGCGTGCGCGTGAGTGGTGCGTGGCATGATTAGGCCAATAAGCCATGTTCCATGGCTCAATTAAAGTAGGGCAAGGGCCCACATGGAGGTTGAGAAAGTGTGGCCCAATCCGCTGTGTGGGGAGATTCTCTAGGGACGTTGGAGACCTATTCAGATATTGCAGGGTGGAGAGCGGTCTAAGGCAGTGCAGCCGTGACAGAGAAATCGGCTTTGGGTCCTCATCCTCGTTACCCCGGAGGCCAGTCCTTGAAAAATACAAGATCGTGGCGATAGAGAGGTCAACTTCAAAATATACACGACGACGACCCTGAGTTGTTGATGAAATCAGATTGATCCACAATACAATGATGCCAATTGACCACTTTTGATACACACACAGCTGTGGAAGAGTTATCCCCGATAATCTATTTAAACTTAGTGAATGCCTTTATTTTGCAATGGCTTAAGATGCATATTAGGGACTCAAGTTGTTATGAGAAAGATATATTGGTCACTGCTCACATTTCGTCTTAAATGTTTTTTAAATAATTAATTTATTTAAAATATATATATATATTAAGAGTATATTGAAAAATTGAAAGTAAAAATAATTTAATCACATTAAATAAGATAATAATAATAATTATTATTATTATTATTATTATTATTATTATTATTGAGTAAATATGTGATAAACAGAATTTTTAGATAAATAAAAATAGAAAAATAAAATGAAATATAAGTGATTTCATAAATTGGGTATTGTGAATATTATTTCAAAACTTTTTTTTGAGTTAAATTATTAGAAAACTAATTATTTTTAAAAAAAAATGAAAAACAAAAAATAATTTTCTAAAACATAACCTCACATCCCCATAATAATCTTCAATTTTCAGGTTAAACAATGTTTATTAAAAAAAATTAAAATCTTCCAATGTTAACAGAAGAAACTGAATTTCACAAATCACAGCAGTAGATCCAGTAGGACAGCAACACAGAGCGCCACCGCCACTCCCACCGTGGCACGGCGGTCACGAATCCCCAGCGCACCTGACTTGAGTTTAATACCTTTCTTGTTCACTTTCTTACCTGTGTCGTCCACCTCCACGTCCGCCTTGACATCCAGTCTGTGCTTCCGGGTCGTCCAGGACATGATCTTGAATCTCACCGCCGTAACCAAATCCACCCTGAAAACCGCCGTCGACCCACCAAAAACCGCCCTGGAAACCGCCTTCCAAGGCACCCCACGCGCCTCCACTGTCCCTACCCGTCGAGTTTCCTTATTATGCCCCTGGTAAAACCCTGGCACCGTGTAGCTCGCAACTGGTAGGGTGGTGTTACGGCCGTAATAAAACCTGAGCTTGAGGTCATCATAGTAAATTCGCTTGTGTTTGTTCTTGTTTTCAAGCTTGAGGTAAAAAAAAATGGTGGTGGGGACTTTGGTGGCATTTGATGATTTGTCGAGGGCAGGAACGTAAAATTCCTGGAGGGAGAATATAGGGTTGGAGCTACGTAGCCCTAGCCAAACGAAGACGGCGGTGAGACCTATGGAGATTATGGCGCTCAAACAGAACCGGCAACAAGTGCCGGCGCCGGACTCCCTCATTCCTCCGGTGGCTTACAGTGAGCTATTTTGTTCTTTTATGGGGGCTTGAAGGAACACTGAAGTTTAAATATAAGAACTTGAACCCAAGAGAGGTGTTAGACTGAACAGGAGGTGTCCCTCCTTTGATTTTCTTGGAAGCATTTTGAGAATTAAATTTTAAATTTGATCCTAAATATACTAAGTCGATGGAAGAATGCGCTCCTAAAATCGTCCAGTAAAGTGATTAATCGAGGTGCGTGTAAGATATTCTGGACATACTTTATCGTAAAAAAAAAACACATATATATATATATAAGAAATTGAATTTGAAAGGATTTAATTGAAATAAAGAATAATTAAAGAGACATGAAAAGACTGCTATATATGTTGGCTTTTGCTTTTGGGAGACAAATGCTTTCTTGGCTGGCTCAAAGAGAGGGTGATTCAATTTTTGTTGGCCACACATGACACTCTTGGAATAAGTTTCATAAGAACTGGTATCCAAAAATTTTGTAAAAAATGCAATAAATTGTTTTTTATATATATATTTATATATCCTTCACATGTGAAGTCATATGGAATTTACCAGATGAAGTGAAATAACATCCACATACTGTTAAAAAAAATTACACATCGGTTCGAGTGGATCTTCAAAACTAAGTATTAAAAAAACAATAATTTTGACCAAAAAAAACCCAAGAATAATGACCTATTTGTAGCTCATTTCCAAAGAATACACTCCATATGCATAATAAAAAAATGAATGGTTGAACTTGAAAAATGAACCGCTTAGACACGCATAACGTTTTAGTTGTGCTAATATTACATTAGAACCAAGCTATTTGCTTCCTTACACTATCGCTTAGATGCGTATAACCTAGCTAAGAGTTGCGTTTTTTACTTTGCCGCGCAACCTTAGATAAAAAATAAAAAATAAATTTTTAGATCATTTTACATTAATCCAGTCTAACATATCTGCATCCATCACCACCCTCTATATACACATTTCTTCCTTTCTTTCTACAATTTTCTTGAAAATTAATAGACAAATTTGATCCACATATACCACACACACATATATGTATTTATGATAGCACTGCATATATATAGAGAGAGAGAGAGAAAGAATGTAAAACCCTTATCTCTTTGCTATGCCAATCCTATATCCTACATATGTATGGAACAATCAAATGATTATCTAAGGCATCGTTTGGCAAAACAGGAAAAGTGAAGTCTTGAAATTCACTTCTTAGTCCAAATTCAAGACTCCAATTTCATGAAACCAAACGCTACCTAAGAAATCTCGAAAGCCCGATCTTGCAGCCTGTAGCCTTAACATCCTCTTCAGTCTGTTTTTTGTACTCGCCATAGCTAAAACTTCTGTACACTGAATTAGGGTTGCAGTAGCTATCTATTACAGTGTCAAAGGTAGGACAGAAGAAGTATGCAATGGAGTATCTATCAACGTCTCCACTTGTCACAAGCACTCTGTGTTTGATGCTCTTATATACATTATTGCTCCAAACCTGCATGTCTCGGATAAACCAATTAATATACATTATTGCTCCAAACCTGCATGTCTCAGATAAACCAATTAATAAATGTATATGAGTCTTGGCCCATTATTTTAAACCCTAGTCTCACTGGAAAAACCAAACTCTAATCGTACGCACTCTATATATAGACTCTTGTAAATATATTTTTCTCATATCTCAATACAATCGCTCCATGTTCTCCTAATATTTGGCCTCTCAATTATTATAACATGGTATCAAAGTCAAGTTTATAGAAATTCAACTATCATTCACTCGTAGTCAAATCATCCGTGCAAGTTGTGAGTTGTACATTTCTGATCATTCTCTTGTGGTCAAATTATCCGTGCAAACGGGAGGTTGCACTTAATGGCGGGTGCTAAAATTCTCGTCACACATCGATCATTTGAGAGTTCTCAAATCACTATATAAATCAAAAGACTTAGTTCACTTTGCATCATATGGTTTAAATTTACGAAATTTTTGTAATATTAGCTTTCCAAAAAAATAAAAAATATTTTTTTTTTTTCGAATTATACAATATTAATGTTCATGAAGAGCATTCTTCTGCAAATTCGTAAACCAAGTTTGATTTCAATGTTCATACACGCATTAGCGCGCGCACATCAAAAAACGTTTGAAGCATATGAAAAACAGATCAAATTATAACTATTTGAAGCGTTCGAAGTGGAATGTTCTACCATTTTCAATGAGACCAAAATAAAAACATATTAAAATGAGTTTATTACCTGAAATAAATCACCGATGTTGATAATTAGGGCATCTGGATTAGGTTTAACACTAATCCAGTCTCCATCTTTCACTAGCTGCAATCCTCCGACCTCGTCTTGGTAGATTATAGTGAGGAAATCACTATCAGTGTGTGGGACTAGTCCGAAAACCTCGGAGGAAATGGGGCACGGCGGGTATCTATTCATCCGAAGATAACATGAACTTGGCAGGCAATTTTGTCTGAAGAAGGTGGATTTTAATCCAAGATTCTCCGATAATATTTCGGCTATTTTCATCGCCAGCTCGGAGACAACCTTGGCGAAATCGTGAATTGGTGAGCTGCAAAAAACATATAAGAACACACTTGGCAGACAATTTCGAAACCCTAGCTAGTTTTAGTAATGAACATTGGAAATACAACTCAAGAAATGTCCTTTTTTAGGTGGAGTTTGTGTAGTGTTTTTGTTTCCAAACAACTTGGAAGCGAAACATAAAGTCAGGAGCCAGTCAATTACATTCCCAGAAAATAAATTGTTCAAAAAATCAAGGAAGATAACATAAGCAGATTTTTTGTTCCTGTATTTCTTTTTCCGTTCTGAGATTTCTGGGAACAGAAACGAAAACACAGTACGACCTTAGCTACTCTGTCATGGCTTCGAAGTCCTCGGATTCTTATTACCTAAGCTTATAAAAGCAAAAAGTAAGTCCAAAAAGAGGGGAAATAGTATGTAGAAAAACATCAGTCATAATAAAAAGCCCTAATTTTTTACCTAAAATTGCAGTATTCCGATGCTGAAATGGTACTCATGGATATATGAAAAGCTTCTGACCAAGAGAACTGCACCGGAGAAGAAGCGTTAGGGTTTCCCCACCGGTAACACCCCTCCGGCGATATATCCATAAAATCCTCATTACCTTTCTTGAGAAAGGGCTTCTGAAACATTTCAACCTGCTGCTGTTTCACCTTTTCTAAGATTTCTCGAGGAATCCCATGATTCACAACCTGAAAGAACCCCCACGCTCTTGCTGCCTCGCAAATACGCCTCTGGAGTTCTTCTCCTTCGATTTTGTCAAGAAATAAACGACTAATATCAATCACCGGCAGCTCAAATTCTTCCCTTTCGGAATTTTTCTCATTCAATACTGTGTTTTTTGTTTCTTCTTCTATGGAGGTCCCAAATAGGGTTTTGTAGGTTTCTAGCAGTGGAGGGTCGGATTCCATGTTTGTTTTGAAGGGTATGGCAAATAAAATATTCTTTTTTCGGGAATTGCCAAATGAGAAGAAGGGTTTTTAGGGTTTCTGCAGAATGATGAGGCTAATGATCTCATTTTTGTATGTTCTGTGGAAAAATGAATTTATATAGAATTCTTAGCTCCTTGGCTCAAGATATTTTTCTTGTGTCTATTAAATCATGCTTGTCATCTCACAAAAACCATCAAGAACTTTTGGTGATTGAAAATTTTCAGGAAAATTGGTTCATTTGCATTAAAATGGGCTCAATGGGGCGTTATAAACTATAAATTATCATAATTGAAATAATTTTTTGGTTAAATAGCATTTTGCCCCCCTAAAGTTTACTCTTGTTGTTTCTATTTGCATTCTAAACTTCCAATAACAGTACATTACAACTCTAAATTTTGTTTAATCTTGTTCAAGAGCCGCAATTGGTTGATTCCTATTAAAACCGGGCCGAAAAATTAGAACCGTTTACAATGATTTTCCCTAAAAAAATGCATTTTTCTCTTGAACATAGCTTGAAATCTATAACCGAAGAGGTGTTACTTCGGTTGACAAGGGATGGTATCATTTTACTTGTTAACCAGGATTCGACTCTCTTGAAGAGCAATTCAAGAATTAAATCTTGGATGAACCACATCACGATGTAAGAGAGGGCGCCCTTAAGATCGCCTAGTGATATGATTAGTCGATGTGCACATGAGCTGGTCAGACACACCTTTACCGTAAACCAAAAAAAAAAAAACTTGAAATCTATAAAATAAAAATAAAAAAATTGGGGTGCAATATGGCAGTTTGTTTCTACTGAAATCACAAATGAGGGATAAAGTTCAGTTCTAGAAATAAAAAACGTTTGGATTAGGAGAAGAACACGCGTTTCCTCCATTATCACACACATACACACACCCACAGAGAGAGAGAGAGAGAGTTTACCAAAAAAGGGAGTGGAAGAAGGGCCAGCATGAGTCAACCTGTTGATGGATTTTTAGAGAGAGTATTGCCATAAAAGGAACAAGTAATAATATTATAATAATAAATAAATGCAGTAACATCTTTCGTTATTGATGATTGGCCCCAGTCTATGTCAGAGTAGTTGTTTGATGCTTGCTTACATATCTACGCAAAGGTTATGGAGTCGGCTGTCGGCAGGCCCCCCCTGAGGAGGAGGATCCCCTCCTTGGCTTAGATTATACCTACGTGGTACGCAAGGAAACATAATTCAATATTTTCTCTTTTTTTTTTTTTTTTTTTTAGAAAATTACCGACTAGACTTACTATTAGCAGTAGTCTACCAATAAAACCCACTCCCTTCCTCTTGCACTGAAAACTCTCATGCCGGTGATTTCTTACACCGATTAGTCACTTTTTCAAAAACGGCCGGTGACGAGATTATCGAAATGCCCCTCATGTGATTTCGCCGAGCATCGCCTTGCCGCCGTCGCCAAGCGGCCCTACTTTCTTTTATGGAATATTGGAAAGAAACGGAACATTTCTCTAGTGTTAGTACGATTCCTTACTTCGTCTAGTTAAAGTTGTGAATTCCTCGTTCCCTTTCGTGTGAATTCTCCAGCGGCCGGCTACTGACTGAACTAGCCCTCGTCCTGAAATGAAAATCAAGTCCTTCGCAACCCAGATTTGCCGTTGTCACTGTTGAGATTCGATGCACTCCCGCCGTCGCCGTCTAGATTCAATTCCTTTCCCATCGTCGCCGACGCCGTCCCCACCGTCACCGTCCAAATTTAACTTCTCCACCACCTTCGCAACTCAGATTCGAGCATTTCAATAGATGTCATCACCTTTTTCATGTTTTGTTTCAATCTGGTGGGATTTTCTTTATTTTAGAGAGAGAGAGAAAAATAGTGAAGTGGGTATTAAAGCCTTTGGAGTTCTTTTTTTACTATCTACACATTGCATCCTGCAATGTTACATATGACGTCTTCTTGAAATATAGTGAGAGAAATGTGGATATGTGATAATGTGGTGGGTATTAAAGCCTTTGGAGTGCCTTTTTGAATATCTACACATTGCACCTTGCAATATTACATGTAACATCTCATTGAAATATAGTGAGAGAAATGTGGGTATGTGATAATATGGATCTGTGGTAATGAGAGAAATTGAAAATCACATTAATGTTATATGTAACATCCTCTGAAATATAAATGTTACATCTAACATTTATATAAAAATATGTTTTACATGTAACATCAACTGGAAATAATTATTGATATAGATGTTATATGTAACATCCATTGAAATGTTTTAAAATAATCATTGATTATAGAAGTTACATGTAATATCTATTGAAAATATTTTTATTTTTTTAAATTTATCAATATTAGACAGTATTACATTGTTACATTTGATGTTACATGTGACATTCACGCATAATACGATCCACACGTCTAAAAAATATGATTAACATATTGTAAGAAATATGACATTTTACTGATCAATACAGTGTAAAAATATTAATTTTACGGTATCAGGAACTACGAAAAAATCCATGTGTTTTGATGTTAACATTGAAAGTTACACATGATGAATATTTTCGTCACAGAAATGGCAAAAAGACTGCTCGGTGCATGGAAAGAAGAGCGGGTTTAATCGGTAGTTTCTAACGCTTTATAGGACCTCATGGTCACCATCCTTTTTTTTTAATACTAAAATCAATATTTTTTAAACCATGTTTACAATATATATGTATTTTTTTAGTTGAGAATTTTTCGACCAGCTCCAAAAATTATCAAGTGTAAGAGAAAAAAATTTGCCGACGGACTATAATTTGTTCCCAACCACAATTGGATAGTGCTCATGTGCCAAACACGTGAGTTCAAATTCACCTATTGGTAATCGAGGATACTAATAACTACATAGTGCAATTTACCGAAAGATAGAACAACAAATGCACTGATTTTTTAGTGAAACTAGGAACTGATAAAGGACGCGATCCCAAATACTGGAGAACCTGTCGGTGGAGATGGAACGGTTGTTGTTTGTTGAAATGAAAGCGGAGGCTTTCAATCGTGGGCTTTATGTTTTTGTTTTTCATCTTGTACCCAAAAAAAAAAAAAGTAATCCAGGAGTCAATCGCCAAGAAAAATATTGTATGACCGTTGGATCTAGACCAGATACTAGTCTAATGGTCTGGTAGCAATCAAATTCAAAATAAAAAATTTACAAGAATTTTTAAGAATAAATATTGAAACCAAATGAAAAATAAGTTTCGTTGTCATACAATTGTATCCCACGGATTTATAAAATAAACAAAAATAAAAAGCAATGTAAAACCCTAGGTATATGACCAAAATCTGAACTTGATTATGGAGGTCAGTCGTGCATCGTAACGAAGATCGACATCTTGGATGTGATTCTCAAAATCGTCGTCTTAGCCTCTTTTGGTTGGAACCCTAGCCATTTTGGATGAAGATGAAGAAGAATTATGAAGATTTGAGTGTACGTAGAATGAATCTTCCCTTTCAGATTTTCGCCCTTGCGTTGCCAAAAAAACAAGTTCCTCATTTTCAGTTCCAAAATTCCTCCAAAACGGTTGATTAAAGCCCTTTCTCAGCTCTCATTCGTGAATGCGGCGAATTGAGGTCTCTCGAAATCTCTAAGGACCAGCATCAACTTCAAATGCACATTTCTCTCTCGTCTAAACTCTGATTTAATTGTATGACCATTTGTTGGAAAACTTAAAACGTCTAGTTTCATATGCAACTAGTTTCAACTAAAAATTCTAAATGTAAATTAGTTCTGATTAAAAGAGTTTACAATGGTCACAACATATATAATGCATGTAGAACACTATTTTATACTTCTTAATTTGGTATAACACTCAAAATGTGGTTTTCAACATAAAACATTTATACGACATGAATAGTTTTTATAGTATTTTTTTGAGTTCAAAATAGGATTTGGTTCAAATTTTATTATAAGAAAAAGATTTTGAGTACGCTGAAAATATTAAAGTTGTACATACCAAAATCTTCTATATTGACATTTATACTATTAACATACATACATAGATTATTCCATGTAGTGTAATATATGTCGATAAATTCAAAATATATATAGATATTTTACCGACCTCAAGTTTTAAATATAATCATTATTATCATAATTTATCGATTATATACTTTGGATGTTCAAATCTATTAAATCAATTCAATCTTTTCTTTTATTAAATTATTGTCCTACATCGATTGCACGACCGTATCCAAACAACTATATAGGTAAAAATAGCTACTTCACTTATAATCATATGGTTGTAAGTTAAAGCCTCCTATCATGGTATCATAATTAAGGTTACGAAAATTTGTCTCTCTTCTCTCGTAGTCAAATTATCTGTACAAGCCGAGGGTTATATATTTTGTATTATTATCTCGTAGTTAAATCACCTGTGCAAGTTGAGAGTTGCACTTAAAAGTGATATTAGATTTATAGTACCCCACATCGATTACATGAGAATGTCCAAACTACTATATTAGTAATATATATATATGGTTATAAGTTGAAATATTAGTGTTTATTTTGATATTTGAAAGTGAATAATATTTGTCAGTGCTCTCAGTTTGGCTTTCGATTGTCTCCCCACCAAATAATATGTGGCTTTCCGATTGGCCTAAGGGAAGAATTAGTATTTGTTCTCACTAAAAAGAACGCAAAGACGCCCAAGGGAAATCGCAGGCCTAGAAAGCCATCAAAGATTTAGTCATGGAGTAATTTGGACAACGTCTAGGCTTCATCTCAACAGGGCTAGGAAATATTCTATTTTTATTGATGTATATATATCATGACCCTTGGATTGTCATGTGATAGCCCGTTGGCGTTAGAACTTTTATCTCTTATAATAGTTAGTTTGGAGAGTCTTCTGATCTAGATGATAAATTTTTACCATCCAGTAAAGAAGAATATTTCCCATAGATTCTAAGAGATATTTTTTTTTTTTTTTTTTTTGGGGGGGGGGGGGGGGGGGGGGGGGTTTGGGGGGTAGGTGGCCCACTTCACTTTATATTCGAACAAAGGCAACCGAAAGCCAACGACATTTGTTATTTCTTCCTTCCATGTGTTAATTTTCTTTCTACCTTCTCATTATTTATATCAACCGTTGTGCCGGTGACCCGTCGACGTCGGCAAACCAAAACCTTGTGCCACGTATGCTATTGCTTGCCAACATGGGCAATGATGAAAATTAGAAAAGTGTAGATTGTTTGTAAAGTAGGAGCATTTTTAAGATAATTTTCTTAAGAAAATCCTTTTTTTTTTTAGGTATTTTAAGAATAATTTTATTTGAAAAATAAAGATTAATTGCTCTTTCTCCCTCTAATTTCTAACCGTCACACACACACACTCTCTCTCCCTCTTTATCCCGCACATCACCACTAAAGCCGCCAGGCCCGCCACCACCGAATCGGTCGCCACTATGACACCACGCAACCATCCTTGTTGTCCACCGCGGCGACAGCCACCATTGTCACCCCGTCAAAGACAAACACTAGTACTGAAAGGTCTCTCTCTCTCAACAATTCAAATCTAGAAAATTCTAAATATATATTTTTTTATTTTTTATTTTTAAAAAAAAGGAGCAAATTTGACATTTCTAAGAAAATAATGAAATTTGTATAAAAATTTACTGCATATTTATAAATTTAATATTGGTTTTATATCGTTTGACATCTCTCTCACTCTGCATTTTAGATCCGGAAAATTCTAAATTTTTTATGTAAATTCCATATTTATGTTTATCTAGTAATTTTTGTTGCGATTGTTGTGGTAGTTGTGATGTTCGGCAGCTGCAACAGTGGTGATGAGTATTTATTATGGTTGGTGATGGTGATTGTAGTTGTGGTAAATGTTTATTATTGTGACAAATGTTTGTAATAAAAAAATCATTTTGATATACATATTGGTTATTCATGCTCTTTATTATTGATGGACCTATTTAGGATAAATTTCTTGAAATTCAATAGGTAAAAGGTATGATTTTTAATAATTGTTTGCTTAATTTCTAATATTTTATCTATTTGTTTTAAATATAGAATTTTAAAGGTGTAAAAAATTATGAAAAGTGAAGGAAAAATCAGTTTTTGGTATCTTGATTTTATTCAAGTATATAATTGTTGGTGTATAAAATTGATATACATCTCGAGTATGATCCGGTCGAGTGACTGATGTCCTTTTACTAAGGTAAAGTCGGCAGTTGAAAATTCCTCACGTGAGTTGTACTAGATCTTGGAAGGACTGACCTGTTGTGTCCAAAGTCTTACTCCTTGGGGAGTGGTACCTGCAGAAGACTCGGACCAAGATTTGTCCCGACAAAATCCCTCCGACGTGAGAATAAGAGCTCAGAGAGAAGAGGTACAGAAATACGTCAAATAAGCAAATGAACGCAAAGCATTCGCGCGTAAAATAAAGCGTACCTTATACTTGCATAGCACCTGGTATATATAGGCGTTGGAGATGATTAGTCGGGTCTAAACACAGTTAATTAGATGAAACCATGTGTTTAGCCGATAATCCGAAGCGTTTAGGAGATAAATATTGGGCTTGGGATTTTGGGCCCATTTGGAGAAGCGTGCGGGCCTCTGTTAGGCCTGTATAGTTGAGCTGGTGGAGGAGCGTGAAGATCTGTGAATTTCTGAAGGAGAAGCGAGCTGAAATGGGGAGTCGGTCGAGGTGAATGACTGAGTCCCTGAATTCAGCCATCTAGGACACAGCGCAGAGCTCAGGGCGGCACGTCTATGCGGGGCACCTTGCTCTTCCTTGGGTGCAAAGAAGATTCCAGGGAGGAGTCGTGGTCGGTATATGCTCCAGCGTGGCACTGCGGATTTCGGAATGCATTTATGTCACTACAAGGACAGATACGTGGCTCGATCCCATGTACCGACTCAGTAGTGCCCGAAAATATCCTCATCAATAATAAATCGAAATTGAATAATAAATGGATTAAAATAGGACACTTTTGGGTAAAAACCAAAAAAAAAAAAATCAAAATTTCCAACACATTTATTAAACCTATTGAGTTAGGGTTAATACCCGAGATCATACAACACAAAAAAGAGACAAATTGAAACAATTAGGCCCCATTTGGTTAGTGTGCCCAATCCAACTCAACCTAACCCAACCCAAAAAATTTGGGATTGATTTTTGGGAACGCGTTTGGTAAACACAAAACTCAATCCAACTCAACCCAAAAAATGAAAATTGATTCTTCAAAACCTACAAAAAAGAGAATAAAAAAAAATTGTTTCTTTTTGTGACCAATCCAACCCAACCCAAAAGAGGGACACGCTCAGAATTAACACATTTATTAATGAGGAATCAATTCCCACACCCACCGCCTTCCTTATATCCCGTCTTCTCCACTGCTCTCGTCTTCATTTCTTTTCCATCAGCGAAGCAGCGCCGTTCGTCTCCTCCAAGCAACGATGTCATTCATCTCCTCCAAGCAGCGTCGATGTTCGTCGTCGAAGCAACCATCGTAAGTTCGTTCGTCGTCGAAGCATCGTCGTCGTCTCTCTCTCTCTCTCTTCTTCATCATTTGGGTTCTCGAAATCGATTTCGTTTCATTGACGAAATCGATTCCATTCACGAAACAATTTTAGGGTTTGATTTCAAAAATCTAGTGAATCAGTAATCTTAAAGACTGCATTCCTTTATCTCTACTCTCAATTTTAGTCATTGTAGGAAGACAGGATGCAAGTTTTCATATGGGTCATTAACTTTCATCAGGCTAATTCATGCAGGACAACTATGCCATCCAAAGCTTTGAGAGTGGTATTGCTGCTAAAGATCGTGATGCATTTGGGTAAGTTTCCGGTGGAAACGGAAAACAATCTACAATTGTTGACAAGGATGAAGGTCTAGGAAAGGTGAATTATATTCATCAGTCACTCTCTCTCTCTCTCTATCTATCTATCTCCCTGTTCTGTTTTGATGAATTATGGAAAATGATTGTATTGGTTTTTACAGATATGCCAGCTTGAAAATAGTGAGAGATAGAATGAGAAGGCAGTGATCATTGTTTGACAAAAAGAATCTTACAGTGCTAGATTTTATGTTGTTACCTTTATTATTGTATGAAGAGCTTGTTGTTGTATGTGTAAGAACTAAATTTTGATTCATAATAAAAAGATTGTGCAATTTTGATTTTGATATGACTTTTGTATATGACTTTTGTATCATGAATTTGGTTTTGATTCAAAATGTCCATAGATATACGTTGTGGAATTAATGTTTAAAAGTTAGTTGTAATCAAGTATATTGATATTTTTAAATAAGAGTTTGACGATGTCATTTGTTTAATTTGAGATATAAATTATTTATATTTTTTATTTGTTTATTGTATATTAATTGTTTATGAAAACACGCATAATTGTATTTTTGTTGCCAAAATTCATATTTAATCAAATTAGATATCTATTGTACAATATGTATGGTGTTTATATTTAATATGTCAATATTTTTAAATAATTATTTTTAATTAATGTCTATTTTTTTGAATTTGTTGTAATTTGATATTTATACTCATACATTTAAAGAAATAAATATATATATATATATATATATATATATATATATATATATATATATAAACAATTGGTATGGAAATATTTCCAGAATAATTCGTTATCAAACGCAATTCTGTTCTAGGAAAGAAACAAAATTATGCGTTACCAAAAACGATTCTGTTCCCAGCACAAAAAAAAAAAAAAAAAAAAAAAAAAAATTGTCGTTACCAAATACAATTTTGTTCCCAATAGATAACAGAATTTTCAACTCAACCGAACCCAACCCATCCTAGTTGGGTTGAGAAAAGTGGAAACACTAACCAAACGCCACCTTAGATTCAGTTTTGTTACTGTTTCAATTCCCTAATTTTGTTGCGTTCTTAAAATTTAAATACATTTTTATGCCCAAAAAATTGAAAATAATTCATGAATTTAAGGTAAGTTAAGGTAGAATTTAATTTGGACAAAAGATTTCACAAATTCTGTTTAGGAGTTTCTTATTACGGTAGAGAAATTTAAGAAATCTATTCATTTGTAAAATAAGAGAATAAGAGGTATTTGTGAATCCCTTTAAAACACATATTATTTTTTTAATTCTTTCAAAAGAAAATTTACTATTTTTTTTATTTCTCATCTATTTGATTTCAATCTCATTTTTTAAAATCTCATTTATTTATATATTATATAATAAAATTATATTTGTAAAATAGATATAAAAATTATATTAAAATGATTATGTATAATTAAAATTATATTATTAAAATAGGTATAAAATTATATTATGAGATATATTTTAATATTTTTTATTAAAATTATATTCTTAAATTACTAAACAAAAATTATATGAGATATACTTTTATATTTTTTATTATTTAAATTTTATAAATTTTAAAATGCAGAATTTTAAAATTTCGTCCTTTATAAATTTCAGGATTTATGAAATCTTTCACCCAAATGTAACATAAAAATCCGACAAACAAAAAAAATGTTGATTCCTAGTCACTCCAACAACACTATTTTTTCTACTACCCAACCGACAACCAACACCAACCCATCAGTCACCACCATCAGGTACCACCATACATTTCAAAAAAATGTTGCAATGGAACGTGTTCCTTGATTCTGTTCTCATAAATTATAAGAAACAATTTGGGAACACTAAGGTGGCATTTGGTCAGTGTTCTCAATTTTCTCATCACACTTGAAATGGGATGGGATGAGTTGAGTTGAGAATTTTGTTTCTTTCTGATAACAGAATTGCGTTTGATAACACCAAAAATTTGTTTTGTTCTAAAAATAAAATCGCGTTTAGTAAATATATTATCCAAGAATTGTTTCTTCACAATTGTTTTTGTTTTTTTTTATTTATTTCTTCAAACTTACACCGAAAAACAAGATCACTAATTCTGAGAAATTATCAAGAAATCGAACCCTAATTGAAATCGAAATCGAAATGGAAAATTGAAAATCGAAATCAAAAACCGCAATGAAATTGAAATCGAAACCCTTCTCGCCGACGAAATGTCCCACCTTCTGTTTGATTTCGTGATCGATTTCAGTAACGAAATCGAAATTGAAACCCTAAAACCCTAATCGAAATCGTTGTTGTTGGCCAACGATATCTCCCACCTTCTGTTCGATTAGAGCCTCGATGGCAAGACGACAAAGGCGATGACGAGACAACGACACCGAGAAGACGATTACACAGATGACAATTGCGGTGGCATGAGATCTTCGACGACGATGGCAGCGAAGAAGACGAAGGCTTCAAGGAAACGGCTGGGCTTCGGAGGAAAAAGGAAAAAAATATATGTGATTGACCTTGACAAGAGTTGAAGAAAGACTCGTTAACATTTATGAAAAATCCAAGCATGCCCTTTTTTAGGATGGGCACAAAAAAAAGAGTTTTTTTTTTTGTTTCTCATATTCTTAGTATTTTAATAATCAATTCTCACTTTTTAGGTTGAGTTGGAAACAAAATTAAGTTTGCCAAACACATTACCAAACATCAATCCCAAAATTTTTGGGATGAAATGAGATGGGTTGGATTAAATTGGGTTGAGAACACTAACCAAACGGGCCCTAATCGTTACCAAACATATTTCTATTCCCGGAATATTTCATAACAGAACAGAATTCCCAACCCAATTTATTGGAAGTTTAAAAACAGACAAACAAAATCACTAACCACACGCCACCTTACCAAACCTAGTCAACCTACAATACACAATCCAATAACATTGCAAGTAAATAAAACAAAAAATTGGTAATGTAAGAAGAGACGAAAAGTAATAACATTATAGGATCAAAAGACATGAAGATACCTATGATTGTAAAGAACATAAAATCCATTGAAATGACCATAAAATTGATTATACACTACTATTCAAAATTACTCATCATCTTTGTATGGGTATTCTTCGGGAACTTGCCTCAAGAGTTTGACCTGCAACTCGAAAACATCATCTCCTCTAAGCATATCTCGGAGCCATGTCACTTCAGTCTTCATTGACACCTGAAATATAGATTGGAAAAAATATATATATACATATAGATAGAAAAATAATATATATATCAGCGCTCTTCAGTCGGTTTAAGAGCACGCGGGATGGAAACGGAAGGAGTATATGATCGGAATTTAATGAAACGTTAAATAAAATATATCAATTACGATGATGAATATTTTTTTGGGTGTTGTGGCAAGTACCTTATTCTATTCTTAATTTTAAAAAAATCTCACACACAAGACAATTTGTCTTTTAGTTCCGAACAATAAAAAAAAACGAAAAAAGCCCAATACACGCGTTGTACTCTCATAATTACATGAATCTAACTTGTTTAAAATATTAGTTATATGTAACAAATATTATACAAGTATATGTAACATAGTTATATGTAATTTTTAATATATAATTAATATTACACAGGTACATGTATATGATGAAACTAATATTATACAGACGTGAACACATGCGGAACTAACACGTAAGCAAAAATTAAATCAAAACCTATGTTTAAATGAAACTAATAACAAACTACCCCGCTATTTGGGACTAATCACCAATTATCTCCATTTTTTTATTAAAAAAAAAGGACAAATTTCAATTGAAAATTAAGTGAATAAAATCCAGTTACTATTACCTATGTTTCGGCAACGTGCAGTAACAATAATTGGAGTTCCGACAATATTACGGTAACGCTACCGCAACTCCGATAACATTCTATTAAAATGTAAAATGGAGAAAAGATGAATGAAAAATAATTCTCATTTATTTTCCAATTACAATATAGCATCTATATATAGGCAAAAATGAGAATAACAAACTTCAACAAAATTTAAAACAAACCTAACAAACTAACAAACTTTATCTAGAAAGGTATAGAAGTTTTCATGGTGTATTTTCCCTATTTCTAATACTCCCCCTCAAGATGGAGAATACAAATTATGAATTATCATCTTGCTAAGAAGAATATGAAATTGGGATGGATGAAGAGCCTTGGTGAAGATATCTGTCAACTGGTTCTGACTAGAGACATGAAGGGTTTTCAACAATCCAGTTTGTAACTTTTCTCTAACCAGATGACAATCAATCTCAATGTGTTTGGTGCGCTCATGGAACACGGAATTGGCTGCAATATGAAGAGCAGCTTGATTATCACAAAAAAGTAGTGCAGGTCCTGAGTGTTTTACTCTCCAATCAGCAAGTAAGGAGAGTAACCAACCTATTTCACAAGTAGCATTGGCCATGGAGCGATACTCTGCTTCGGCTGACGAACGGGAAACCGTGTGTTGCATCTTGGATTTCCAGGATACTAGAGAAGAGCCCAAGAATACACAAAATCCACTGATAGATCGTCTTGTATCTTGACATGCTGCCCAATCAGCATCAGCAAAAACCTTAAGCTGGATAGTAGAGTTGGCAGGAAAGAAAATTCCTTGACCTGGGGCCCTTTTGATGTACTGTAAAATCTTTTGAGCTGCTTGAAAATGTGGAGTTCGAGGAGTAGCCAAAAATTGGCTAAGTCGATTCACAGCAAAGCTCAAATCCGGCCGAGTGATGGTAAGATATAAAAGCTTCTCAATCAATCGTCTATACACAGTGGGATCTTCAAGCAAAGGACCATCATCTTGGGACAATTTCAAATTAGGATCCATGAGTGTAGAAGAGGATTTGACGGCTAAGGTCCCTGTATTTGATAACAGCTCAAGAGCATAATGATGTTGGCAAACAGAAATGCCTGAATGAGAACGAGCCACTTCAAGACCCAAAAATATTTAAGAGGCCCCAAATCTTTCAACTTGAAACGGCTATTGAGAAAAATCTTCAACTTGTCCACAGAGCTAGCATCATTGCTAGCAATAACAATATCATCGATATAGACCAAGAGGGCAATGAAGGATTTTCCATTGAATTTGGTGAACAAAGAATGATCACTAGAAGATTGAGCAAATCCTTCACTAAGAAGAACACTAGTGAATTTTGAGAACCATTGTCGTGATGCTTGTCTCAAGCCGTATATGGATTTTTTCAATCGACAAACGGCATTAGGTGGCAAAGTCTCCCCCTCACGACAAGAATATCCAGGAGGAAGAGTCAAATAAACCTCTTCATCCAGCTACCCATGTAAAAAGGCATTGTTGACATCCAGTTGAGTCAATGACCAACCGTGGATAGCGGCTAAGGACAAAAGAACTTTGATTGTAACGAGTTTGGCAACAGGAGAGAAAGTATCTAAGAAATCGATACCCTCTTGTTGCGTGTACCCTTTAGCAACCAAACGGGCTTTGTAGCGCTCAATGGACCCATTAGCGTGAAACTTGATTTTGTATACCCTTCATGTCTCTAGTCAGAACCAATTGCCAGATATCTTCACCAAGGCTCTTCATCCATCCCAATTCCATATTCTTCTCAGAAATATGGGAATTCATAATTTGTATTCTCCATCTTGAGGGGGAGTATTAGAAATAGGAAAAATACATCATGGAAGCTTCTATACCTTTCTAAATAAAAGTTTGTTAGTTTGTTAGATTTGTTTTAAAATGTAAAATGGAGAAAAGATGAATGAAAAATAATTCTCATTTATTTTCCAATTACAATATAACATCTATATATAGGCAAAAATGAGAATAACAAACTTCAACAAAATTTAAAACAAATCTAACAAACTTTTATCTAGAAATGTATAGAAGCTTCTATGGTGTATTTTTCCTATTTCTAATACATTCCAACTATATTACAAAAAAAAAAATCCGGTGTTGTTCCAATAACATTTTAGGAGTTCCGGCAATATTTCGCAAATGTTGACAAAACTCCGGCAACATACCGAGGGATTCAGGTGATAGCCTAGTGGTAGGCTTACCATCTCCCCCGCACAGGTAGTGTGGGATTCGAATCCGAGTTCTTTACACAATAAATATGTTTTAAAAAAAAAAAAATCTGAAAACACGTGCTTTCGAACTTATTTACAAAACACGAGTATCCCGGTGTTCGGAACACTTGGATCTTAATCCCAGTGTTCCGAACACCGGAATCAATAATTATTTTTATTTTCAAGATTCCAGCGTTGTGAACGTTGGGATCAATCAATTGTAACGGCACATCACCGTTTGGGCAAAATAGTGATGTGCCGTTTGACCAATAGCTTTTCAGACTGCAAAGGTGCAGTCTGCAAAGTTGTGCAGCTTGGTCAGTATGACTAAGCTGCTTTGGTCCCGATGTTATCGACACCGAGACCAAACCAATATAAATCCCCCCACCCCCCATCGTCTGAACTTACATTTGGCTGCATCCTCTTTCATACTTCTTGTTGTTAGTATCTATTTATCAAAAATTTCACAACGTCTTCTTCCTACTACAAAAGTAAGTTTAATTTATTTATTTTTTGTTTATTTTATTTGTTAGTTTGATTACTATATTTTTTACTTGTTTAATTATTTAATTAATCTGTTTGTTAGTTAGTTTACTTATTTAATTTGTTAACTAATTGGTTAATTTAATTTGTTAATTTAGTTGTTTAATTTCTTAGTTAGTTTGTTAGTTTAATTTTTTAATTTAGCTGTTTAATTAAAAATTATGCACTTTGGCCCCTCATAGTTTGAGTAAATTATACATGTATGAAAAATTATAAATTAAAACATAAGTTATAATATATTGTTTTTAAAAAAATTATTAGTTAGTTAGTTAGTTAATTTGAGTTTAATTTGTTAATTTAGTTGTTTAATTAAAAAATGTGCACTTAGGCCCCTCAAAGTTTGACAAATTACACGTGGAAAAATATAAATTGAAATAGAAATTATAATAGATTGTTTTAAAAAAAAAATTGTTAGTTAATTAGTTTAAATTTTTAATTTAGTTGTTTAATTAAAAAATGTGCACTTTGACTCTTCAAAATTTGATAAATTACACGTGAGAAAATATAAAAATAAAAATAAGTTTAATTTATTTATTTTTTGTTTAATTTATTTGTTAGTTTGATTACTATATTTTTTACTTTTTATTTGTTTAATTATTTAGTTAATCTGTTTATTAGTTAGTTTACTTATTTAATTTGTTAATTTAATTATTTAATTAAATTAACAATTAAACTAACAAATTAAATTAATCAATTAATTAACAAATTAAATAAATAAACTAACTAACAAATAGGTTAATTAAATAATTAAACAAGTACAAAATATAGTAATCAAATTAACAAATAAAATAAACAAAAAAAATAAATTAAACTTACTTTTGTAAGAGGAGGAAGACGTTGTGAAGTTGTGAATTTTTTTATAAATAGACATTAGCAACAAAAAGTATGAAGGATGATGGAAGCAAATGTAAATTTAGACGGTGGGGGGTGGGGGGATTTATACTGGTTTGGTCCCGGTGTTGATAACACCGGGACCAAAGCAGTTGCAAACCAGCTACACAGCTTTGCAGACTGCCGTTTGACCAACACAAACGGCAGATCACCGTTTTGCACAAACGATGATGTGCCGTTACAATTTGAATGATCCCAGCATTCACAACGCCGGGATCATAAAAATAAAATAAAAAAATTATTGATCCCGGTGTTCGGAACACCGAGATACTCGTGTTTCGTAAATAAGTTCAAAAATTCGTATTTTCAGAAGAAAAAAAAATTAAAAATATATTTATTGTGTAAAGAACTCGTTCGAATCTCACCAGGTGCATAAGTGAGTGTGGGTGTGTAAAAAAAAAAGAAAAAAAAAAAAAAAACACTCCAGCAACATGCCAACAATGTTGGCAGAGTTCCAACAACATTCTAGTAAAGTTACCAGATGTCTGGCGACATTTTGGAGAGGTCGGCGCCAGACATCCGGCATCTTCACCAAAAAAATTGACCGTATAAAGAAAACAATTGCTTACCTATATTTTTCCATTTTGAATCCCATGCCCATCCAACCTAATACTGATTTGGTATTTGCCTAATCCATAATATGTGAGATTAGCAAATATCTAGAAATGGGAAGGAAGAGTGATTCCAAGTACCAATGGGAACAGAATGATAACCATCACTATGACCATTCCTTAGTTGAACCATCACTATGACCATTCCTTAGTTGAATCTCGCATGCCAAACATGTTGTAAGATCCACCAACTATAATATCAATTACAAGTCGAATACAATACAAGTATCCCCAAGTTTATATAATCCACCACCCGGCATATCTTTCCTTTTCTCCAGTTCTTTTTCTCTCTCCCTTTTTTTTTTTTTCTTCTTTAGGGGGAAAACTTGTCTTCCATCAAAAAATAACTAAGGTTGTGCTTTGGATAAAGGATTTCTAGGAGGGATTTCATTTGATTAGAGAATTTTGAAATCCTCTTTTGGCAAATCCCTTGTTTGGGTTTGTTTGGGTTTTAGGAATGAAGGATTTGTTAAATCCTTCTAGGAGTGAAAAGAAAAATTTTGAAATCCTTTTGGGAGAGGCTGAATTTGACAAATCCTTCGCTCATGGCACTTCGTTCTTCGCAAATGACCACTCGTCCGTTGTCGTCGTCTTCTTGGTCGTCGCCGTCGTCGATCTAGGGTTCGTCGTCTCCGTCACCAATCTAGGGCTCGTCGTCTTCGATCGTCAATGTAGGGCTTCGTCGATCTCTGATCTTCGTCGACCGCAATTTGTTCGTCTTCTTCTTCTCCGATTTGTTATTGTTTGTCGCAATTTCGCAGAAATCAAACAAAAGCCAAAGGAATTTCTGGTTTTTGATTGTTCGCACAATTTTGCAGATATTTTTCTGCGTTCAATTGTTTTTCAACACAAAAATCAATTTCAAAAACGAAATCAAACCCATATTAGGGTTTCGATTTCTACTTCGATTTATAATTTCAGCTTCGATTTAGGGTTTTGATTTCTACTTCGATTTGGGTTTCGATTTCGTTTGGTATGACGGCGGTGAAAGTGCAGATTTTAGGGTTTGGTATGGCGATTGTGATCGGTTTCTATTTTTGTTCCCATAAATTTTGTTCTATTATGTTTTGTTCTCATAATTTGTTGTTGAAATTACACGTTTAAATGCTTCAACTCAAACAATTATCCAAGCAAGGGATTTGTGAAATGAAGTGATTTCAAAATCCATTTTGAAATCGCTTCATTTCACAAATCCCTTGGATTTGTCAAATCCCTTACCCAAACGCAACCTAACAGATTAAAGACTTTGGGGTTGCGGAGGTGGGGGGAAGCAGTGCGGATCCATTCATCCTAGGCTTGGAGGAGCTCAAGCCCAAGTTCAACTTTTGAAAATTCACACTTTTATCCCTATATTTTCGGAAAAATCAATTAAAACCCTTAAGATCTACTAATAAAAGCCCACATCTGGTATATAAAAATCTCTACTAGACTTCTAAAAGAAATATAGCCCCCCTTCATTTCCTGGATCTGCACTTGGCGGAAGCCAAATCATTGCATATCAATTTTCATATGTAAATTTTGCCGAGTTTAATAACATATTCTTTTGATGAAATAAATGACATGATTAGTAATAATATGCCCCAAAATGACTCTTTACGTTTTTTCCAAACAAATGCAAGTGAAACACTGCCGAAAATTCATGCAATATGCCCGCCCTCAGTGAAAATTTTAGAGCATTATCTAAAACTTAAAGAGAGGGATGGGTAAGGCCTAAAGATAAATTAAAAGAAAAGGGGAGTTGGGGGGGATGGAACATGTTAAGTAATGGAATATGGAAAGCATGTAATCGATAGCTGAAATATAATACGAGGGGTAAACATGTATGCATATGCGAGGAAAAATCTCACCATTTCTAAAGCTCCCCTGACTACACCACTCAAGATGTTGCAATAGTAGAGACCTTGACAGGTATCCGGAAGCTCCACAAAGTCCACCAGTGGGTTGTCCTCCAAAATAAGACTGCAACTTGTTCCATCTGCATCCCAATTGGTCACCGATGCAGTCACCCCTAAGAACATCTTGAAACCAACCTGTTTCTAGGTATTGTTAGTGTCTGAAATGAAACCAAAGAAATACTTGAACAATTAAGATACTCAAAAGTTTTGATGAAATACAATCAGGTGCAAATCGATAGTTAACGGTCAACTTACATTCCCCCCCCAAAAAAAAATGTAGCACGCTAAATTCGTACTGAAATTAAAATAATGATAATAATAATAATAATGATTTCAGATTGCCAGAAGCTGGTCATGTAACTTCTCTAAAATTTTGGCGCTCAGCCCTGAAAAATGTTGTTGCTAGAGCCTGAAATTTCGTACTCATTCCACTTCAGTCCAAATCAATAACTCTATTAGAATTTTGGACAACAAATAGTCAATTGTTGTGCACCCTACTATTTTTAGGAGGCTTTATGGACATTTCCAACCTCTTCCTCTCTCCCTTAAAAAAAATCTACAAAAATAAATTATATATATTGTGTATTTGAGGGGGAAGAAGAATAGGAGAGAGGGAAGGAAGAGGCTGGAATTGCCCAAAAAGTCTCTTAAAAACAATTAGTTGCATTGCAACTAATATTCTCCTTCCAAAATTGTAATGGAGATAATGACATAAACTGTAGTGAGATGATTAAGAAACTTAGAAGTGATATATGTTAAAATTGAAAACACGAGACTAAAGTGAGATTTGGGTCAAACTTCAAGGGTACAAAGTGTCGGAACCCCATTCTCTTATAGTCAGTCAGCCTGTAAAAATGGTGTATGTACCTACCGCATGCCTATATATCCAACACTCTAAATGTATAGGTAGAAGCACTTGTGCTTTTTCATCAGCTAATTTATCAAACGCCTCATTATACCCTTTATTGATCCACCCCCTTTGGTACTTCATTTCTTCAGGTTGCACATAACTTTCGGACATAGACACATGCAGCAGGTAGAAGGAGATCATGCATCTTCTTCGGGCTTCAGCAAAATTATTCAATAGCTCATTAATCTCATTATTGGTACACCAGAACATTTGCTTCCTCAGGTTCCACCAGAAGGATTCAATTTCCTTTCAAATCTTCCCTCCAAAACTCCCCTACCCTTCCCCCATCCAAAAACACAAACTCCTCCATTCCCCTCCCCTCCCCTCCCTCTCTCCCCTGATCCAAATGGAGTGCAAGTGTGTATTCAAACTTTTGGCTGCTAATCATGTGTAATATACTGTGTATGTTCCCTTTGCCTCTTAATGTCAATAGTCAGTACTCAATGTCAGCCTTTCGAAGGCCAAAAAATAGGCAATGACAAAAGCATGCAGTTTATTCTCCAATTAAACAACCAATTTTATAAGCAGAGCATAGAGTATAAAAATAACAGTTGCAATTGGGCCAAGGGAACAACATAAAAAATCACTATAAGGAAATAATTCACATGTTGCCAGAAGAGATAATGCACATAAGATAAGATCACGAGTGTATGTAACAGTGCAAAAAATAAGAGATTCGGATCAACTTCTTTAATTCTTCAAGTAAATATCCGCTCAACCCTAATCCATTTATTCATTTGTGGAACCAAAACAAAGTATGCAACAACTATCAAAAAAGTAGACTGCCACTAGTTTAAGTCTTAGACTCTTATATGTACCTAGCCAGTAACAACAACGTAACACAGTTATAGTCGTACTTCCATATCATGCCGAAGTAACACAATCATAACTTTTCTTTTTCTAAAAGACAAAACACAACTGAGAGTTCTGTTATGGAAATGGAATGAATATCCATTTAAAACACATTTTGACCAAAATTTGGCATCAAACACAAATTTAAATCAGCAACCTTTGTTAGTAAATTAACAGGAAATTAAGCAATTCCTAATAATGCAGATGCTAAGAGCTCTATCAGCAGAAACTGAGAACTGTGAATATTTCAGAGAAGGTTATCTGCCACACCATAGATTGAGATTCTAATTATAGAAGCAGAACACAGACAAGGCAGACACTAAAGCAAACAAAAGCTAACAGAAAATAACAACATTAAAAGACCTTGGCAATGGCTTCAGCTGTTTCCTTGAAATCAACACATCTAGAGACGTTAGATTTTGCCAGAAACTCATCGATTAGCCGAATTCCGATATTATAACCCCTACAAGATAATGGATATAGGGGATTATACATTCATCAAAAATATATGCAGATCAAGTACAGCATTAATTGCAAACTAAGAAAATCACTCAAGTTAAATGCAAGAGGATTACATTTGATCAAGCTGCTTGTTCACTTCCTCCACCTCCTCCAGATCAGTAAGCAGTTGCCGCACGATGGCACCGTACGTTAGAGTGAAAAGCTCCGCATTCTAACATCAATTAACACATAAATCAGCAACAAGTTATTCATTACATGCAAAATTATAGCAACAAACGAATCATTAGGGTGTTTCACTCCTAAATACACTCAACAAAACTAAGAGAGGTTTCGGAATCGAATATCCGATTGATTCATGGGGAAAGAGCAGGGAATAAGGGGAAGCCTGCATAAGAAATATGGAGTCTGTGAACTCACCACGCGCTCGACGCTCGCAAAGATGGCCTCTCCAGATCGTGGAGCTGCGGGAGCCATGAAAATCTCGAACTGGAATCGCTTCGGACTGTGGAAATGGAGATCTAAATTCACCCTGCTCGCGATCGCACCTTGAAAACCAGTGGAAATGGGTCGGGTTACAGATCGATCCGAGAGCAAAGAGAGACGGAAAAGGAGATGGAGAGGCAGATAAGAGAGAGAGAGAGAGAGAGAGAATTTACCTGAGATCGTCGATGGAGAGAAGCTGCAACGATGGAGAGAAATGAGAGAGCAGGTCGTCGATGGAGATGGGATGAAGTTGGATCAAAAGTACCATTAAAATTTGGGCTTCGCTACAATAGTACGGTCCGTTTAGCTGTATTGGATACAACCCACAAAGTTACAAAATCGACTTATATGAGTTGTAGGTTATTCTACTAAAATTACAAGTTACAGGTTATTTCACTAAAATTACAAATTGTCTGAAAATTTATAATTTCACAGGTTATAAGTTTTTGCCTAAAAATTACAAGTTCGCCTAAAAACTTGTAACTTCTTTTAACCAACCTCGTAAGATTCGCGAGTTGTACCATGCTGTAGTTTTATAAAAGTGAAGGCCTTAAAATTTTTTGGTTAATTTCACATTACTCTTTACTTTGTAATCGTATAGAATTTTTGTCACCACTTACACTTCTCTTTCTTTCTGTCTAAGACTTAAGTGCAATAATTTAAATTAATTTTATTTTATTATTGTAATTAGATCGAATTTTACCTTGTATCCGAATTTTTTTCACTACTTACATTCATTATCTAAGACTTAAGTATAACAGCTAAATTTCTTATTAATTTTAACGATAGAAAAATAAAAGTAAATAAAAATCTATTAATTAATATAAAATTATATTATGCCTTTTCAATATTTTAATATGAATTATTTTAATGCTAATTTAAAATTTAAGGGTCCCTAAAGTATTTGTTTTTCATCTTCTTCTTCTTCTTTCACCACCGACCACGCAGGTCACCACTAATAGCAGCTCTCTCTCCTCCCCCCCCCCCCCCCCTCCCTCCCTCCCCTCTCCCATCCCAATCTTCTTCCAAATTAGGAGGAGATTTGGCTTTTTTTTCACGCCGTTAAATTGTTGTTCATGATGACCTTTCTTCACAAACATTAACTTTTTTACAAGTTTCATCAGATCTAGAACTTCTTATTTCAGCTGGGTTCTTCTAAATTTTCTCATCAATCGACTCGAATTTCATCTTCCCTGATTCAATTGAGTTGCTCTTGATTTTATCACCTAACCCATTTTCGATTTTGCCGGGATCTCCAACTCAAGCCTTGATTGACATTGATTTTGGTTTTGGCAATAGCACCTGAGATTTCTTATCATTTTCATTACTATTCTCAATTGAATCCTTGTTCGCCTCCGATTTCACTTTTCTTAGCGACACCGATTTCCTCTCAATTCCGTTGCCAGATGAGCTCAATTCCTTGATAACCTTTATTAAGTGCCAAATTTTTTTCATTGGATATTTTCTAATGTAGGTTTTTTACAAACTCAACCCTATATGAGGAGGTGTTTGGAGGTTTAATATGTGATAAGCTGAGAGTCTGGATGGTTGGATACTTTGGACAAATTTCGGAATGCAAGGGTCTTGAAGTGGAGCTACGGAGTTTGCATGCAGGAATTCGGATCACTTGGACAGAGATCTTCCTAGATTGATTGTTGAAAAGGACTCTAACGAGGCGGTTTCTTTAATCTTAAGGGAATGCTTAGAAACTAATAGATTTAAAGCTTGGGTTAAAGATTGTAAGAGATTCTTAGCCAATAACAACTATGTCTTTCAGTATGTCCTAAGTAAAGAGAATAAGTATGCTGATTTTCATGCGAATAAAGGAGTTAATGGAGGAGTGGAACTGAAGATCATGCCATGCCGAAAGACATGACAAAAATTGTACTAGCTAAAATAGATGTGAGCGCCTTTGATAGGTGCACGTAGTTATCTTGTATTTTTCTCTTATTTATATCCAAAAAAAAATTAATAACCAATTTGAGTTTTGAAATACAATTGAAATAATAATTCACCTCTCCCTCTCTCATATTACCTTATATGAAGTCTCATACTTCATAAATTTGTCATTTTGTGTACCAAATAAATAAATAAATAAGTTTTGGTTAACTAATCCGTAATAAAATATAGAACCTATTAGTTATCAACCCCAAATTAATTTAATTTTTAGCAATTTAATCATGAGCTTAAAATCAATTTATTTAATAGTTGTTATAAGATAAACTTATACAATCTTAAATTCTATTAATCTATGAATAAGCACATTATAATTCAATTTTCAATATTTTTTTTATTATTATTATACGTTAAGATGTGTCTGGATCAGTTTAGGTATATTTCGACTAATCACTTATTCGGACGATTTTAAAGGCGTAATCTTCTGCATCAGTCTAGTGTTTTCAGAATTTAATTTATAGAGTGTTTTTTTAAAAAAGTCGAATTCTGATTGACAAAAAATTTAAGAGACTTCTCCTTAATACTTAGATCAGTCTCTAATATTTAGTACTCAATGTCAAACTATGTAGGCAAGGTTAGTGAAAAATCTTGATCAACATATTTGAAATATAAAGTACGATTGTTTAATTTGCAAGTTGCTTTTGGTCTTAGTGACATAAATTAAACAGGTGCAAATGCATCTCGCATAGCTCAAATTGTGATTCCCAAAGAACCCTCATTTCGAGGATATATTTGTCTTGCACAAGGAAATCTTTATGAGATGCTGGGACAAAGAGTTATTTACACATTAAATAGTTTAAATTTTTTTTGAAAACATATACTTTTCAACTTTTTTACAAAACCCAAGCTACCCTTAAACCCGGTGTTACCAACACCAAATTAAAAAAAAAAATGATATTTGTATGCCCGATGTTCGCAATACCGAATATACGATAATTTTTATTTATTTTTAAATCCTAAACCCGGTGTGAATAACTACAGTTAAAAAATTAGGACTCGGGGATCAAATCACCGGGTTCATAATGAACAAAATATATGGTTTCTGAGGCTGCAGAGGGAGGAGGGACTCTGGTCATCCACTTTTTATGTCAATTGTTCAATGTGTCAGAGCTACCCATATATAGAGCCTTTATATTTTGTATGAAAAAGAAATATATTATCCAAGTTTTCTGTGTGTTTTGATTTTTCTTTTTATCAAAAATAAATAAAAATTGGAATAAGATAAATATTTGATTTTTTTTAACCCCCTTCGAGAAGTGTCGTTTGTAATTACAATGAGGAATGACAAAAAAAATCGAACCAAAACAGTTGAGAAGATTTACCAACAAGGTTTAGCTCAATTTTTGTCACTTGAACTAAAGCAGTTGAGAAACCTTTACAACGTTAGGAACTTGAGCTTGTAGAAAAACACTTGTTAGGAGGGACAACCACACACTCCGAACGAGTTAGTCGTTCACCTTGTGTTGATAAACATTGAGAGCTAAACCTTGTTGGTAAATCTCTCTCGTGTTTGAAAGGTTGATTTTACGCAATGTACACTAAAAGTTTTATAGTCAAGAACGACTGGTCCGGGCTCTGTTCGGTTTCATACAAAACAAAAAACAAAATCATTTAATATATATAAAATCAAAACCAAAATCGCCGATATTTGTTGGTAACACCGGGTTTAAGTAACCTAGGTTCACAATCCCAAGTAGCCTGGGTTTTGTAAAAAGGTTGAAAAGCAAGTATTTTCATATTTAAAAAAAAAAAAAAAAACTATTTAATATGCAAAGAACTCCTGGGACAAATAAGTTTTAGTACCAAAACAGGACTAATTTGCTTCACAAAAAGATTCTAAATTTTATAATTCACCATTTATCCAGCTTACACAGTAGAATAATTTTTAAAAAGTTTAGTAATTTTATAAAAAAAATAAAATCATTGCACGTTATAAATATTTAAAATAATTTTTTTATATAGAAAAATTACAATAATTTTCATGTATTACAATAATTTTGAATTTTAAAAAATTATTATTGATAAAGGTATTTTCAGGCACCATTGAAACAACATCTAGGAACCAGCCAAGTGTCCATTTTTGTCGTGATATGAGCGCATTCCGGAATCTATAATGCCACGAGGGAGCATACGCCGATTAAGACTCCTTCCTAAAATCTCCTTTGCACCCAATAAGAAGCAAGGTGCCCCACATGGAAGTTCTTGCCCTGAGCTCTGTGCCGTGCTTTAGATGACCAACTTTAAAGACTTAGTCGTTCGCCTCGACCGGCTTCCTATTCCAACTCGTTTTTTCTTCAGGACTCCACGGATTTCCACTCTCCTCCACCAGCTCACCACTATAGGCCTCACAGAGGTCCGCGGGCTTCGTCAAATGGGCTCAAAAGCCTAAACCCAATAATTATCTCCAAACGTCCCGAATTATCGACTAAACACATAGTTTCACCTAATTAACCGTGTTTAGGTCCGACTGATCATCTCCGACGCCTATATATACCGGGGGTTATGCAAGCCCGAGGTACACTTTATTATGCTTTGAGTTCATTTGTTTACTTAACGCATTTTTGTATCTCTTATCTGTAAGCTCTTATTTTCACGCTGGAGGGGCTTCGTAGGGACAAATCTCGAGCCAAGCCTTCTATAGGTATTACTCCCCGAGGAACAGAACTCTGGGCACAGCAAGACAGTCATCCCAGAACCCAATACAACTCACATAAAAAAAATTTAACTGTCGACTTCATCTCAGCAAAAAGACACATGTCATCTGACTGAATCATACTCGAGGTGTTGACCACCTTGGGACACTAACAATTATAGATTGCATTGGTAAATTTAAAGTCAGTTTATTGAGAATCTAAAATATCTTTAGAATACGTTTGTTTGGGTGAAATAAATGATAGATTAAAGAGTGAAAAGAAAAACACGCTAAAGAAAAAAAATTGTTTGATGTGAATGAAAAAAAATAAAAATGAACTAAATAAATTTTTTTCACAACAAAATAAAAGAAATTTTTTCAAATATAATTATATATTTGATAATAGAATTTTAATTTATTTTTATAATATATGAAAATAAATATTAAATTAAATTATTAATCGAACAACACTAAATATTATTATTTTTTTAACAAAAAAATAAAAATATTATCTTCTTTACTCTCTTACAACCAAGCATACCCTTAGGTTATCTTACGACCAAACGTACCCTTAGCGACTCCGTCAGGATAAACTGTTAAATGTAACGGACAACCACACAATTATTAGACGTCGACCTACGCGTGTAAGATTCCAAACCAAAAATCGATTAATCTGGTTTACCCACGCGATCAATGGCATCGTGCATTTCACCATCTCTATTATTTGATATGATGTGGAAGCCACCGTGCTATGGAAAAAAACAAAATAGGGATTATTTGTTTACTTTTCACAAATTTAAAATTAAAATTTTGAACTTGTTTAGTTTTTATTTAAGAGTTAATTTAATAATAAATAAATAAAATTAAATAGTTATGTTATAATTTATTTATTTTTTCAAAAATATTATAAACTTAGGGTCCTCGGCAATAAAATAAATAAATAATGAATATACATTTATATTTTTGTGTATATAATAGAGAAAAGAAACTTAATGTTTTTTTTTATTTTTCAGCCGTTCTCTCTCTTTTTCCCAATTTTTCAGTCGCAACCCTCACAATCACCACTGTCAATTGTGAAGCCAAGCGAACACCGCTACCACTATTCATATCCGTCGCGTCAGCTATCACCATTGCCAAAGTCAAAGTCAAGTTGACCCTGTTCGTCGCTGGTGTTATTCACATTTACAATGTCGTTCATGTTCTTGTTCACCTTCTCTCTCTCCCTTAGATTTGAAATTTTTCAGATACGGTGTTCGTCGTGTAATGTTCACCGTTCGTGTTTGTCGGCTCCGTTCGATTTCGCCATCCGCTATTTGTGTTTGTGTTCGTCCCACCGTTCATGTTTGTGTTTACCCTTCCCCCCCCCCCCCTCTCTCTCTCTCTCTCTCTCTCTCTCTCTCCATTTCTCAAATCTGGAAAATTCCAGATTTGCTGTTCACCGTTCGTATTCGCCATCTACCGTTCATGTTTGTGTTCGCCGTTTCGTGTTCACCGTTCGTATTTCATGTTCGATGTGCCGTTCGTGTTTGTGTTCACCCTCCCTTTCTCTCTCTCCATTTCTCAGAGTGTTTGTCATTTCGTGTTCGCCATCCAATCTCAAGTTTTGTTATTTATTGATTGTGATTTTGTATCTTTTATTTTTTGTAAATGTTCTTATCTAGTTTGTTTTGATGAATGTTTATTGTGACTTAGTAAATGTTCACACAAGTTTGTTTTTCACTGATCTTATGGTTTTTTTTCAATGTTCTTGATCTGTTTTGAAATATTGACAGTGATTGTTTTTGTTTGATCTTTTATTTTTGGTGAACGTTCATATCGGGTTTGTGGTTTAATGAATGTTTATTGTGATTTAGTGCATGTTTACATTGGTTTCTTTTTCACTGATTTTAGGGTTTTTTTCAATGTTTTTTTATATGTTTCAAAAGTATTGAAAAATATTTTTAAAAAATATTTTAATTTATTATATAGATTTTTAAGGAATGATGAAACAATCGAAGTAATTTTTTAATTATTCTTAAGGAGTAAAATTAACAGATTTTTTTATTTTAAATTATTAAATTATAAATGTTAAAAGGATATTCTTTTTAGGTGTAAAACTAAATAATTTTCTACCTTCCTTCTAAATTTTAGAGGATTTCATTTATCCTTTTTTCCCCCATTAATCTCAATTTTTTTCAATTTTTAGATGCTTTTGCACTTTGCGACATTTTAAGTTTTGGAAAAATTTTACTTTAGTCTCTATATTTTTCATTTGAACATTTTAAACTCTAAAATATCCGAAATGTATCAGGTTAATTCCAATTGATAAATTTGTCATTTTTTATGATGAAAATTAGTTACGTGTAAAACACAGAATCACTCATATGAATAAATTTTGTCATAAAAATGATAAAATGCGTGATTTGACACGATTTAAATACTTCATGATTTAAATAAAATGATAGGGACTAAAAATAAAATTTATTTTAGAGTACATTTGGTTGGACGAAAAATGGATGAAAAAAAAAAATGAAAAGAAAAAATTATTTAGTATGGATGAAAAATAGTAAGAAAAATACATAAGTTTTAAAGTAATTTTGTTTCTTCACAAATATGAGAGGAAAATAGTGGAAAGTGATAAAAATGAATAAAATTAGAATTATACCTTTAATAATATAATTTTTTTTTAATATATGAGAATAAAATAATAAATTATATTAAAATAAATTATTTTTTCTCCTTTCATTCTTTCTTCCCAACTAAGCTACCCTAGAAAAAAAAAAAAAAATATATTATTCTTTCTTTTTCTTTTTTTTCTAGCTTTATTCCTCGACTGTTTTTTTCTTTAGTTTTCTAGGGTATTTTCACATCATGATCGTTAGAGACTGATCTCTCGAAGTACTGTGAAGAGTTAGAAATGACGATTTCTCTTAATATAATACTTTCTATACACAAAATTCACGGATCAAATTTAAAATAATTGCTTAAGGCACCCTTCAACTTTATAAAAAGTGCAAAAAGCTATTTTCATTCAGCTAAGAGAAACGCGGAGCGCGTGGTGAGACTGGTGATGACGCCTCGTGTTGCTTTAATTATCTTCCGTCGCTCAAGAAAAGGACAACGTACAAGTTGCGTGAAGTTTCCGTGAGCTGCACGTCGATCATTACACGTGGCACTAATCCAACGGTTCACGGGAAGGCATTTTCGTCCTTTGAGTCGGTCCTCACGCCTTTAAATTGAGGCATTTCCAGGTGTATCGCATTCTTACCTGATTTCAATCACAAATTCATTTCTGAACCTCTCGAAATTCCCCAATCAAGGTATGAAGTTTCTCCTTGTTTCTAGTTTTTCTTTATTCTTTGATTCGATTTTGATATTGTGTTTGTGAGATTTTTCAATTGATCT
The DNA here is from genome assembly GCA_016647705.1 of Eucommia ulmoides. Taxonomy (NCBI): domain Eukaryota; kingdom Viridiplantae; phylum Streptophyta; class Magnoliopsida; order Garryales; family Eucommiaceae; genus Eucommia; species Eucommia ulmoides. The sequence goes on along the minus strand of CM028326.1, from coordinate 1,311,872 downwards.
GCTTGCTTGATCCGGAATGATATTGTATTCGTGATTCGCGATCTGTCGTTGATTTTCCTGTTAGGTTGAGTTATGTAGTTAGATTTTTTGATTTAGGCCGAATTTTCTGGTTTCGGCTGGATCTTCTGAGGTTGATTTGATTATTTTCAAGTTTCTTGCCCGGAGTTGTCTTTTGATTTTTGTTTAGAGCTGATGTCGGTTGCCGATCTATTTAATTAGTCGATATTTGTTCTTTTGGTTGCGTCGTCTCAGTTGACTATTTTCATGTTTCTTGCCCGGAGTTGTCTTTTGATTTTTGTTTAGAGCCGATATCGTATGCCGATCTGTTGAATTAGTTGATTTATGTTCTTTTGGTTGCGTCGTCTCCGATTGATTTGAGCATTTTCATGATTCTTGCCCGGAATTGTCTTTTGATATTTGTTTAGAGCTGATATCGTCTACGGATCTGTTGAATTAATCCATATTTAGGATCTTTTGGTTGTTTGATCTCCGTTTAGAGCTGATATCGTATGCCGATCTGTTGAATTAATTGATTTTTTTTATTCTTTGATTTTTCTTGTTTATTGCCCGGAATTGGTTTACAGCTGATATCGTTGAATTGTTTAGTCCATTGTTTGTTGGTATCTGATATTGTTTCTTCTATCCAACAGATGCAGATCTTCGTGAAAACCCTCACAGGAAAGACAATCACCCTTGAGGTGGAAAGCTCCGATACTATCGATAATGTGAAGGCGAAAATCCAAGACAAGGAGGGAATTCCTCCGGACCAGCAAAGATTGATCTTCGCCGGGAAGCAGCTTGAGGATGGCCGCACCCTGGCCGACTACAATATCCAAAAGGAGTCCACCCTCCACTTGGTCCTCCGTCTGAGGGGAGGCATGCAAATCTTTGTTAAGACCCTCACCGGCAAGACCATCACCCTTGAGGTGGAAAGCTCGGACACCATTGATAATGTCAAGGCCAAGATCCAGGATAAGGAGGGAATCCCCCCAGACCAGCAGAGGCTGATCTTTGCCGGCAAGCAGCTGGAGGATGGTCGTACCCTTGCTGACTACAACATCCAGAAGGAGTCCACCCTCCATTTGGTGCTCCGCCTAAGGGGAGGCATGCAAATTTTTGTCAAGACCCTCACCGGTAAGACCATCACCCTTGAGGTGGAGAGCTCAGACACAATTGACAACGTCAAGGCCAAGATCCAGGACAAGGAGGGAATCCCCCCAGACCAGCAGAGGTTGATCTTTGCCGGAAAGCAACTCGAGGATGGCCGCACCCTGGCTGACTACAACATTCAAAAGGAGTCCACCCTCCACTTGGTCCTCCGTCTAAGGGGAGGCATGCAAATCTTTGTGAAGACCCTCACAGGCAAAACCATCACTCTGGAGGTGGAGAGCTCTGATACGATCGATAATGTGAAGGCCAAGATCCAAGACAAGGAGGGTATCCCCCCGGACCAGCAGAGACTCATCTTTGCCGGAAAGCAACTCGAGGATGGCCGCACCCTGGCTGACTACAACATCCAAAAGGAGTCCACCCTCCACTTGGTCCTCCGTCTAAGGGGAGGCATGCAAATCTTTGTGAAGACCCTCACAGGCAAAACCATCACTCTGGAGGTGGAGAGCTCTGATACGATCGATAATGTGAAGGCCAAGATCCAAGACAAGGAGGGTATCCCCCCGGACCAGCAGAGACTCATCTTTGCCGGGAAGCAGCTGGAAGATGGAAGGACCCTTGCTGATTATAACATCCAGAAGGAGTCCACCCTTCACTTGGTCCTCCGTCTGAGGGGAGGAATGCAGATTTTCGTGAAGACGTTGACGGGGAAGACCATCACGCTGGAGGTGGAGAGCTCCGATACAATTGACAATGTGAAAGCTAAGATCCAGGATAAGGAGGGGATTCCACCTGACCAGCAGAGGTTGATCTTCGCTGGTAAGCAGCTGGAGGATGGAAGGACTCTGGCGGACTATAACATCCAGAAGGAGTCCACCCTCCACCTGGTTCTCCGTCTCCGTGGTGGCTTCTGATTGTTATGCTGGCTTCTGGGTCTTTGGAAGTGGTTGGTCTGGGTGGTGGAGTTTGCATGATGTCCATGTGCGTCGGCCATTGTTGAATGGTTTTAAATCTACTATTTGTTTTTTTTTTCTTTTGTATGGGTCTGTGTCTTGTTTTGGCGGCCAATGGCCGTCAAGTGTGTCCAGTTAAATAAATTGTTGTGTTTCTAAATCTGCCTTATATTTCAGTTGTTTCCTGCAAGAGCCATTGTGTAATTATATTAGTTAAAAAAATTAATTTAGAGTTGTAGTAATGTTAGTTAATGATTTAAATTGTTAAATAACTAGCGTATAACCCGTGCCTTCAGGCACGGGCATAAAACATAAATCATCTATTTGAACAATTATATCAATTTATTTTATTATTCAACTTTAAAATGTTACATTAACAGAAACAATTACAATTACAGTCATAATAATATTTCAGGATAAACAATATTTGTCGTGGATAGAGATTCATATTCGGGAAGAAGTACACTTAATCGATCAAATGATGTACACCTTGATAAGGCCACATATAGTTGACCGTGACTAAAAACTGGTGTAGTCAAATCAACTCCAACAAATTTCACTGATTGTCCTTATGATTTATTTATCGTCATAGCATACGCCAAACGAATTGGAAACTGGCGTCTTGTCATTTGAAAAAGGAAATTCAGAAGACGATGGCGTCAAGGATATTCTCGGAATGAACGTCAAATTTCCTGCTTTATCCCCTGTTAATATTCGAGCTTCTATTACACGTAAAGAACACCTGACAACCATTAATCGTGTGCCATTACAAAGTCCATCACTTGGTGCGATATTTCTCAACAACATAACTGGACATCCAATTTTTAAATCTAATTTGAACGGAGGTAATCCTGGAAGATCTAAGGAATTCAAGTACTCGATAGAATAACGATTTGTAATTTGACGATCGGCTCCATTATCTTCAGACATTTTATCTGCGGCCAGATATGTGATCATTTCTCCGGGAAAAATATTTAAAGCAGCTGAATTAATAGCATTAATATCGTCATTTCTTGCAGAAAGAATAGAACGTTCAGTTAGAAATGTAGGGGTAACAACACTGGGTATGCCTAGATGTGGATAAACTGAAGATATTAGTTCAACCACATTACGACACTTGTGTATGGTTGACGGCAACTGTACGATTTCATGCGGATCACTGCCAACCTATTTAAAGAAAAAATAAATGTAAATGAATAATTTAGTATCAAAGCATATATAAGTAATCTATTACAAAATGCTAAAATATATTTAAATGAAATATTACCTGAAGTAAATATCTCGAAAACTCTGTATTTTCAATGTTCCTACTATTTAGGCGCATGTTTAAATTCAAAGTTAAGACATGTATATCATTCCAAAGGTACGAACGTCTCAACGATGCTACCACAATTTGTTGACGGACACCTTTAGGTATAACAGGTAGAATTTACCGAAAGTCTCCTCCAAGAACGACCGTGATACCCCCGAATGAATTTGGATTACTGCAAATATCTCGTAGCGTGCGATCCACAGACTCAACGCAGTACTTATGTTGCATCGGAACTTCATTCCAAATGATTAACTTTGTCTCTCTAAACAATTCGGCATGCAACGATTGTTTACTGAAATGACAAATTGAATTATCAAGAATATCTAAAGGGATGTGAAATGTGGAATGTGCAGTTCGACCTCCTTCAAGTAGTAGCGATGCAATACCGGACGATACCACAGTAATGACAATATGACTGTTACTACGACATTTTGCTGCTATGGTATTATATAGAAACGTTTTTCCCGTACCAGCACCACCATTCAAAAAAAATATTTTTCCTAAATTTTCGAACACTGATGAAGTGATTGATTCGTATGCAGCACGTTGGTCTTCATCGAGACGATCAATATTACACTGCACATTCCTTTATTGTGCTTCACTTTGCATTTGACGATGTTCCCATATCAATCTATTTCCAACTACCATATTCCAATTCTGGACAGGTTGTGGAATCGAAGGAAAATCTACTAAGATCTTGCCCGATTCTTGAAGTAATTGATTCAAAAGGTACAAACCGTAGTCTTTAATCTGTGCCTCGCTTGGGACGGGTATCGAAAATAACGTGCGAACTTTATGTGAGAGATCATCACATATATGCATCCAAAATTGATCCCACAATTCACACGGATTTAAAGGGGAGCATTATGTAAGAATGACGCAAAATAATCTTCTCAGTTGATATCCAGTACTCATAATAGACGCCTCTTCAAGACATTGTATCCATTCACTATCATCTTCCAATAGCCCTCTTGCTACACATGCGGCTTTGAACGTCGCATGTTCAACATTGTTTACAATACGTAGACACCTAAATGATTGCGGCATTTTTACTACAGTCAATAGTAGACGCAGATAAAATCGTTCACCCGAATTGGGAGGCGCAAAATACATTCTGCCGATGGCAAATCTCCTCTGTTGTGGCTTCCAAAATTTTTCAGTTTTATTCCAAACAAAATGCTGGGGAAACACTTGATAAGTATACACACGTGCAGAAGCATGTGCATCACAATATGAAAAAAATTCTGTTAGAGTCGACTTTTGTGACTAAGCTCGAGAAATGATAGACTCTATTGTTTCAGTAGGATTGAAGACAACTTGATGCATTCCAGGCAAATGGAGCGCCAATCGAACAACTGTTGGATTCTCATCGTGCAAAGGAAAACTCAACAATCGCCAGGTTGCCTCAGAGGGTCCAATGTATCTTGCATCAAGATATTGCTTGATCTCATCCATCATTCCCAAAATCAATGTCGTCATATCACCTCCTTTATAGATATACTTGTGGATATATTTGACGCACCTAATCCCAGCGCATACTTCAATATTAATATGACAGTCGAACATCTTGGAAAGGTACGGATTGTATGGGACGACGTCTCTATTATCAACTTGTTGCCCCCTCACGGTATAAACTTTGCCATTATCACGACGACGGTAAATGGGATATCCATCTGAATCCATCGTTGTATACTCCGCAAAATCTCGTGGATACCTCTTAGTGTATCTGCCGTTCTCCATGCACGGGACTTGACAATTTCGAGCACCACATGGTCCGTGAACCATGCATTTTTTTATTGTCTCGAAAAGTTCTAGCTCTTCATTTGGATCTGGAAATTCAGCACAAACTATTCTGTCTACTTGGTCGCACGTTCGAATTTTATCTTGATTATCAAGAAATATCAATAAGTGCATGTGCGGCAGACCTCTTTTCTGGTACTCAATTGTAAAAACATGGGCAACTTTTTTTTCAAATACTCGAGTGCTTTCAATCTCTTTCATTAGAGCAATTCTTTTTAACTCGAAAACGCGAGCAATTAAGTCTGGACGGTCAGTTGGTTGTTGATGAGGTAATAAAGCTTCAGTGATTTCTGTCCAAGTTGGATTCGCAGTCATGGTAAGAAACATATCAGGGTGATGGTGGTACCGTGTTATGGCCATTGAATCTTGGAAGATTTCAAATATGTCTTGGACTACCAATAAAAGATGATGGCAAAATCATTCGTTGACCTATTTGATTAGGTTCCATCCCATCTAATGCCACATCAGTAAGACTTTGATAGAGTTCACTACGAAGATTTGGTTGATGTTGCCTAAAGTAATTCAACCTATTTTGCTCGGTCGCAGCCCAAGCATCTACCAAGAACTCTTGAAATAATTTTCCTCTCACTCGCACTCTCCATTTCTCAGCGTGTTTGTCATTTCGTGTTCACCGTTCGTGTTCGCCATCCAATCTCAAGTTTTGTTATTTATTGATTGTGATTTTTTATCTTTTGTTTTTTGTAAATGTTCTTATCTAGTTTGTTTTGATGAATGTTCATTGTGACTTAGTAAATGATCACACAAGTTTATTTTTCACTGATCTTATGATTTTTTTCAATGTTCTTGATCTGTTTCGAAATATTGATTGTAATTGTTCTTGTTTGATCTTTTATTTTTTGTGAGTGTTCATAACGGGTTTGTGGCTTGATGAATGTTTATTGTGATTTGGTGCATGTTTACATCGGTTTGTTTTTCACTGATTTTAGTTTTTTTTTTCAATGTTTTTTATATGTTTCAAAAATATTTTAATTTATTACATAGAATTTGAAGGAATGATGAAACAATCGAAGTAATTTTTTAATTATTCTTAAGGAGTAAAATTAACAATTTTTTTTTTATTTTAAATTATTAAATTATAAATGTTAAAAGGATATTCTTTTTAGGTGTAAAACTAAATAATTTTCTACCTTCCTTCTAAATTTTAGAGGATTTCATTTATCTTTTTCCCCACATTAATCTCATTTTTTTTTTCAATTTTTAGATGTTTTTGCACTTTGCAACCTTTTAAGTTTTGGAAAAATCTCACTTCAGTCTCTATATTTTTCATCTGAACATTTTAAACTCTAAAATATCCGAATCGTGTCAGATTAATCTAAATTGATAAATCTGTCATTTTTTATAATAAAAGTTAGCTACGTGTAAAACACATAATCACTCATGTGGGTAAATTTTATCATAAAAAGTGATAAAAGAAGTGATTTGACACAATTTAAATAAAAGAATAAGTACTAAAAAAATTGAAATTTCTCTCAAGGTACGTTTGGTTGGGTGGAAAATGAGTGGAAAATAAAATAAAAAGGAAAACATGTTGAAAAATGAAAATAAAAAATTATTTGATGAGTGAAAAATAGCGAGAAAAATGCATAAGTTTCGAAGTAATTTTTTTCCTTAACAAATATAGGAAGAAAAAAAAGGAAAGTGATGAAAAATGAATAAAATTATAATTATATCCTTAATAATAAAATATTTATTTATTTTTTTGTAATATACAAGAGTAAAATAGTAAATTATATTAAATTGAATTATTTTTCTACCTTTTATTCATTTTTTCTAACTAAATTACACTAGAAAAATAAAATAAAATTATTCTCTCTTTTTCTTTTTTCTATCTTTATCTCTCTCACCAAATGTAACTTTTTTTTTTTTGTTTCCCAGAGTATCCCCGTGTTACGGTCAACGAAAACGAATCCTTTAAAGTAATGTCAGGTGTTAGAAGCGAGGACTTCTCCCAACAGAGTATTTTTCATACATAACTTTTTATGGTTCGTTCCCGAGATAGTTATTTAAGGAGCTCAAGTCTCTTCTATTTGAACCAAATATAGGTACCAATGGCACCCTTCAACTTTATAAAAAGTGCAAAACAGCTATTTTTTTACTTTTAATTTTTATTCAGCTAAGCGAAACGCGTAGCGCGTGGTGAGACTGGTGATGACGCCTCTTGTTGCTTTAATTATCTTCCGTCGCTCAAGAAAAGGACAACGTACAACTTGCGTGTAGGTTCCGTGAGGTGCACGTCGATCATTACACGTGGCACTAATCCAACGGTTAACGGGAAGGCATTTTCGTCCTTTGAGTCGGTCCTCACGCCTTTAAATTGAGGCATTTCCAAGCTGTGTATCGCATTCTTACCTGATTTCAATCACAAATTCATTTCTGAACCTCTCGAAATTCCCCAATCAAGGTATGAAGTTTCTCCTTGTTTCTAGTTTTTCTTTATTCTTTGATTCGATTTTGATATTGCGTTTGTGACATTTTTCAATTGATCTGCTTGCTTGTTCCGGAATGATATTGTATTCGTGATTCGCGGTCTGTCATTGATTTTCCTGTTAGGTTGAGTTATATGGTTAGATTTTTTGATTAAGGCCGAATTTTCTGGTTTCGGCTGGATCTTCTGCGGTTGATTTGATTATTTTCAAGTTTCTTGCCGGAGTTGTCTTTTGATTTTTGTTTGGAGCTGATATCGGTTGCCGATCTATTTAATTAGTCGATATTTGTTCTTTTGGTTGCGTCGTCTCAGTTGACTATTTTCATGTTTCTTGCCCGGAGTTGTCTTTTGATTTTTGTTTAGAGCCGATATCGTATGCCGATCTGTTGAATTAGTTGATTTATGTTCTTTTGGTTGCGTCGTCTCCGATTGATTTGAGCATTTTCATGATTCTTGCCCGGAATTGTCTTTTGATATTTGTTTAGAGCTGATATCGTCTAAGGATCTGTTGAATCAGTCCATATTTAGGATCTTTTGGTTGTTTGATCTCCGTTTAGAGCTGATATCGTATGCCGATCTGTTGAATTAATTGATTTTTTTTATTCTTTGATTTTCTTGTTTATTGCCCGGAATTGGTTTACAGCTGATATCGTTGAATTGTTTAGTCCATTGTTTGTTGGTATCTGATATTGTTTCTTCTATCCAACAGATGCAGATCTTCGTGAAAACCCTCACAGGAAAGACAATCACCCTTGAGGTGGAAAGCTCCGATACTATCGATAATGTGAAGGCGAAAATCCAAGACAAGGAGGGAATTCCTCCGGACCAGCAAAGATTGATCTTCGCCGGGAAGCAGCTTGAGGATGGCCGCACCCTGGCCGACTACAATATCCAAAAGGAGTCCACCCTCCACTTGGTCCTCCGTCTGAGGGGAGGCATGCAAATCTTTGTTAAGACCCTCACCGGCAAGACCATCACCCTTGAGGTGGAAAGCTCGGACACCATTGATAATGTCAAGGCCAAGATCCAGGATAAGGAGGGAATCCCCCCAGACCAGCAGAGGCTGATCTTTGCCGGCAAGCAGCTGGAGGATGGTCGTACCCTTGCTGACTACAACATCCAGAAGGAGTCCACCCTCCATTTGGTGCTCCGCCTAAGGGGAGGCATGCAAATTTTTGTCAAGACCCTCACCGGTAAGACCATCACCCTTGAGGTGGAGAGCTCAGACACAATTGACAACGTCAAGGCCAAGATCCAGGACAAGGAGGGAATCCCCCCAGACCAGCAGAGGTTGATCTTTGCCGGAAAGCAACTCGAGGATGGCCGCACACTGGCTGACTACAACATTCAAAAGGAGTCCACCCTCCACTTGGTCCTCCGTCTAAGGGGAGGCATGCAAATCTTTGTGAAGACCCTCACAGGCAAAACCATCACTCTGGAGGTGGAGAGCTCTGATACGATCGATAATGTGAAGGCCAAGATCCAAGACAAGGAGGGTATCCCCCCGGACCAGCAGAGACTCATCTTTGCCGGAAAGCAACTCGAGGATGGCCGCACCCTGGCTGACTACAACATCCAAAAGGAGTCCACCCTCCACTTGGTCCTCCGTCTAAGGGGAGGCATGCAAATCTTTGTGAAGACCCTCACAGGCAAAACCATCACTCTGGAGGTGGAGAGCTCTGATACGATCGATAATGTGAAGGCCAAGATCCAAGACAAGGAGGGTATCCCCCCGGACCAGCAGAGACTCATCTTTGCCGGGAAGCAGCTGGAAGATGGAAGAACCCTTGCTGATTATAACATCCAGAAGGAGTCCACCCTTCACTTGGTCCTCCGTCTGAGGGGAGGAATGCAGATTTTCGTGAAGACGTTGACGGGGAAGACCATCACGCTGGAGGTGGAGAGCTCCGATACAATTGACAATGTGAAAGCTAAGATCCAGGATAAGGAGGGGATTCCACCTGACCAGCAGAGGTTGATCTTCGCTGGTAAGCAGCTGGAGGATGGAAGGACTCTGGCGGACTATAACATCCAGAAGGAGTCCACTCTCCACCTGGTTCTCCGTCTCCGTGGTGGCTTCTGATTGTTGTGGTGGCTTCTGGGTCTTTGGAAGTGGTTGGTCTGGGTGGTGGTGTTTGCATGATGTCCTTGTGCGTCGGCCATTGTTGAATGGTTTTAAAACTACTATTTTTTTTTTTTTGTCTTTTTGTATGGGTCTGTGTCTTGTTTTGGCGGCCAATGGCCGTCAAGTGTGTCCAGTTAAATAAATTGTTGTGTTTCTAAATCTGCCTTATATTTCAGTTGTTTCCTGCAAGAGCCATTGTGTAATTATATTAGTTAAAAAATTAATTTAGAGTTGTAGTAATGTTTGTTAATGATTTAAATTGTTAAATAATTAATTGGTGATAAAATATTTAATTACGTGTCTTTTTTAATCATTTGTAGACCGTGGGTAGAGGTTGCTAACCAGCAACGAACAACTCTTGCTGTTTAAGAGTTAAAGCCCCAAGTTGTACTTTGTAGGTCCAGCCAAAAAAAGAAATAGAAAAAGAATAATAATAAATTTTAATTATTTATAATATATGAAGATAAAATAATAAATTATATTAACGTATATTATATTTTTTTTTTAACCAAATATTATTTTTTCTCCGCAATAAATAAAAATATTATTATTTTTTTATTTATTTTATTTTTTTCCAACCAAACAAAAATATTATCTTCTCATTTTTTTTATTTTTCTATTCTTTCAAAAGTGCCCTAAATCTTCAATAAATAAGTCTAATAGATTAAATTTTACATTAAGATCATGGGTATATATCATTTAATTCACTTGTCATTTTGCACTAAATTAGATATCTCCATTTTATTTTATAAATACCAATTATTTCCCTATAATTTTGTAATTTAAACTACTTACATCCTCTATCAATAAATAGTTACTAAAATACCCTTAAAATAATTTGACTTCAATAAAATGACATGAATATCATTTCTTAAGTTAATTTATTGGACAAATATACCCTTTAATTTCTTTCACAGCCATCATCTTCTTCACCAGGCAGCCACCCTATCATGGTATCAACCACCTCCACTCATCGCCCACCCCCCACCGGAAACAAAACGGAAAACATCGCAAAAACATTTTTGGAACCCCAGATTTCTAATCATTCTGAAAAATCCCAGATTAATAATTGACTTGGTTACTATCAATCCTGTAATGGTTATCTGTACAACACCATCAAATTGAAAGAAAAATTGAGACTCGCAAATACAATGCCCTGGATCAGGCTCAACTCAATCGGAGCTCTTCAATGGAGTAGATGAATTCGATGAAGAAACAAATCCTAGAAATAAAGTGAGATAAGAGTAGAAATTGCAGATCTTGGAGAATCGGTTAACGGCGGTGGATGAAGATTCAAGAGGAGGATTCATGGTATCGCCGTCTTTGTCGTCAATTTTGACCTCCAAGGATTCATGGAATTAGTATCGGATCGTGTATGCGTTCGACGAGTTGATCATCATTTTTTAGACCGCCTGCGATTGATGGCAACTTGCAGCAACTGAAGAGTCAAGACAACTTCTGGGTATTTTTCATCTTATGGGTATTTCTGTGTTTGTTCTGTTTTTTTTTTTTTTTTTTTTTTTTTCTCTCTTTCTCTCTACAAGTAATGAGTTTTCTTCAATTTCATCAAAAACAAAAATGAGGGATTTCCCAAAAAAATGTTAATTATTATTATTATTAATGATTAATAATAAAATGTGAAAGTAAATTAATGAGGGATTTCCTCAAGATAGATGTCAATGGCTCTGTAGACCCCATCGAAGCTGTCTCTGGCGGAATCTGGCAAACTCTTCGCAACTTCGATGAACTTAGACATTTTCAGGCTCTGGTCAGGGGCTATCTCCTTCAAGTACTTGTCCATTAATCTGCCTACTTTTTTAATTTTCTGTACAGATGACGATTTTTCGCCGTGAATGAACAATCTAATCAGTCTTACTACCGATGAGGCTATCCTGTTTGGCTCTGTGTTTTCTGGTGAGGCTGAAGCAGGTGACGATCCTCAAGACGGAGAACATACTCCGACAGGAGAACGCGATTTTCCCCAGCGAAATCATGCCGCAGACCACCTTGTTGACGAGATTAGAGTAGTCGGACCTCGAAATGGAGGTCGTTTCCGAATTCGCGTTGCGTTGGAGGTCCCGAAGACCCCTAGGGTCTTCACGAAACTTTCCACAATCTTTCTTCTCTCTCTCTCGCAATGCAGGCGGTGGAAATGGAATAAGGGGTTAATTAGTAATTTTACTTATATCTTTTCAATTATATAATATATGAACAAAAGCAAGGGGTAAAATAGTATTTTCACATAAAAATATTGGTAAATGGAGTTGACTGGTATTTGCAAAATGACAAGAGAGGTATCTAGTTTAGTACAAAATGACGAGGGAGATAAATGGTATATACCCTTAAGATCACTATATATACTTAGAACTTTAAATAAATTATATCATTTTAATGACTATAACTATATAACAATCATCTCCTCACTAACCATAAAGATCCACAACCGGCAACATTATCGATAAATCTATAAAAATTATAATTCACTTTAGATCAGCGTCCAACTAGTAAGTAATCAACAATACATATATTTTTTAATCGAAGTCAATTTTCTTTATGATAAAAGTTAAGTTGTTCAAATGCAAATGCCGATGATATAAAGTAAGTGATTCAAACAATATAACTTTCTAATGTATAGATTTTCAGAAAAATAAAATTTAATACTTAAGAATGACTGTAGCTACAATAATCCTCGTGATAGGGTAAGATAATTAAAAAGTCATAATATCCCATGTGACTAGGTTGATAATTCAGATGCCACAATATCCCATGTGATTGAGTCAGAACACATGTTAATCCCTATCGGTGGGTTAGAATGTCCATGTTTAATCCTCTAGAATAGGGTCCAGAACATAATCAGATTAAAAGTCAATATTCTAAAGTTTTGCTCTGTTAGTAGTTCTATGTAATCAAAAGTCATAATACAATAGGTTTCATACAATAGAATGTTGTTTCGATTTTCAAAATATAATTATTTCACAATAGTCGATATTATGTTAATTTTTTTTTAAATATTAGTCTATTCACAATAGTTAAAATCTAAGCATTTACCAAAAGCTTAGGGCATGTTCGATAAAATAAATAAATGTTTAAAACTGATTATATTAAGTACTTGTTGATGCCAAAAAGTGGTGACTAGTCAACAGTGTGGTCCGGGAGGATATCTGGGACACAAAACGGCCACTAGTGCTGCAGCTGGTTGAGTTCAGGGGTGGTGACGATCTCTGAGCTGAGCTCCACTCTTTCGCTCCAAGCACCTGCACAAAGACCCACCGGGGTTATCCCAAGTAAAGTCCCTCCAGCATAAGAGTAAGTATTCCGGGGTGGAGAACTGAAAATATATATTGAATTCAGTAGTAGTCATATACCATTGGGCAGTGGGTGCCCCGGTGTATTTATAGGTGTCAGTACCTGATTAGTGCCGCGAAATTAGGGGGCCCAGCTCAGGTTAATTAACATAATTTGTTGGATAACCAATGAGCAGACAGGTTAGCCCTCTAATCGCCTGGGCTGACTTTTGAGCCCATAACTGGAGGCCCATGGGCCAGGGCCTCACAACAGCCTGGCGAACTCCCGAGAGCTGAGGTGGCGAGCAAAGGGTGCCGCAGACCGTCAGTTCGAAAGGTCGGACCTTAGCTTGCGGGTCTTGATTTCTTCACTGAGACGACCCTCAGTTCGGCTGGAGGACACCTCAGCTCGGTACTGAGGGGTTTTTAGCTCTCATCCCGGCTACTCTTCTATGACTGGGTGAATTTTTGACCCCGTGATATACCTTACGAGATTTTCCTATATCAGTTTTCCCCCCAAGTTCTGAGGGCAGGAGTGAAACGTGACAACTTCGGGATTTTGAAGGAGCAGGTAAGTAGTAGGAGGGAAGGATATCGGGGTCAAAATGCGAAAGTGGTACACCACGGACCCCTGGGGGGAAAAACGGCTGTAAAAAAAAAAGTAAAGAGTAGAGTCTGGGCTGATGAGAAGATATTTTTCTCTGTTCGGCTGGTCGGCAGTACGATGGAAGCGGTGGTGGTAAGTGAGAATTTGGAGTCGTTCATGGGTTAAATGTTGGTGGAGTTGAGAGACCGTCAGGTCATGAGTGCGGCCACTATCCACGTCGTAGAATGCTGCGGGGGTGAAAAGTTAGAGAGCCTTTACCTTTGTTGAAAGTGGCCGAGCTGAGAGCCCGTAGGGTCGTGAGCTCGGCTAAATGTGAATTTGATTTTTATTTTTTTTTGGTGAGAAGTTTAAGAGCCTTCTCTCTTTGGACTTTGTCCGAGCTGAGAGCCCGTCAGGTCGTGAGGTCGGCCATTGTCACTACCTTTGAATTTTTCAAGGGTGAAAAGGTGGAGAGCCCCCACTTTCTGAAAGTGGCCGAGCTGAGAGCCCGTAGGGTCGTGAGCTCGGCCGTTTTGCATGCCTTAGATTTCTTTTGGAGGGTGGGAAGTTTGAGAGCCTTCCCCTTTTTGATTTTGTCCGAGCTGAGAGCCCGTAGGGTCGTGAGCTTGGCCATTGGCATGCCTTAGAATTTTTTGCAGGGTGGGAAGTTTGAGAGCCTTCCCCCTTTTGATTTTGTCCGAGCTGAGAGCCCGTAGGGTCGTGAGCTCGGCCATTGGCATGCCTTAGAATTTTTTTTGGAGGGTAGGAAGTTTGAGAGCTTTCCCCCTTTTGATTTTGTCCGAGCTGAGAGCCCGTAGGGTCGTGAGCTCGGCCATTTGCATGCCTTAGACTTTTTTGGAGGGTGGGAAGTTTGAGAGCCTTCCCCCTTTTGATTTTGTCCGAACTGAGAGCCCGTAGGGTCGTGAGCTCGGCCATTGGCATGCCTTAGAATTTTTTTGGGGTGGAAAGTTTGGGAGCCTTCCCCCTCACACGTGACAAAATGCGCCACACGTGTCCCCTTCTTCTGAATCGTGTGATAGTCCATGCCACCATCGTTGGATGGGTGCCACGTGGCAGCGACATTTAAACCAAGGCATCTCCAGCCGTTGGCCTTTGCGACCTTTCGTCTCGGCACATTGTCCTTTTATAAATGGTGGCCCCTACCTTTCATTTGGCATTTGCGTAAAATCCAGAGCCCATTCTTCCTCCCCGGTATTGCTACTTCTTTTTTCTGTCTTTTTTGTGTCTGAACAAAATGTCGGGATCCCCTTCTTACTCTTCTTTTTCGACTTCTGGCTCTGCTGACGGCTCGGAGTCCAGCTCTTTGGACCGGTCGTCTTCCAACTCCCTTCAATTTAGGGTGGAGAGGCGTCCTGCTCCGGGAGACGCCTATTCAAGCGCTATGGCCAAGATCCACTAAACGAGCGGTGCTATCCAGTCATGCCTGGAAGACCGTGCATTCGTGGTGAGCCGTGCCGACGAAAGTGGTGGGGCATCTACATCACTTGACGCTGGGGTCGGGGTCCCTCCTGAAACCATCACAGTGGTGGAGATCCATACCGGCATCTCTATTCCCAAGTTGCTTCGTGAAAATGAGGTGCGCAACGCCGGGCCAGAGAAATTGTTCATAAAAGTTCCGCCCTCGAGTCCGGTTTGGAAAATCAAAACAACCATGACCGAGGAAGCTGTGCTCTCCTGCCGGAACGAATTCTTCATCCCGGAGGAGGTCACGATACTTGTTCCTGGGCCCAACGATCGGGCCTGTATGCCACCAACTGGATTTATGACAGTCTATAGGAAACAGCTGGAGGCGGGCCTTCGCTTTCCCCTCCATTAGTGGATCAGGGCCATCTGTGAGGAGTACCATTTGTGTCCGTCACAAATTGCTCCAAACGGTATGAGAGCCCTGGTGGCTTCGTATATCATCTTCCGGGCCGAGGGACTCCAACCGAGCATTGAGCTCTTCAGGGCTCTGTTCTTCCTCAAGCCACTCCCCCGGGGCGCTGGGTGGTGTTATATTTCGTCCAGGTCAACTTTCCTGAAGGACCTGGACTCTTCCATTCATCAATAGAAGCCCCAGTTCTTCTATATCGGAGGGAGCGGTTGGCAATCCGGCCTGGAAGAAGAAGGAAGATATCCCCTCCAAATAGAATGGGGAAAAGTTAGTAAGGCTGCGGCCCCTTAAGGGGAGTTTTTGGTTTTTTGGGCTTTACTTATCGCCTATGCATTAATACCCTTGTTTTCGTGATTTCCTGCACAGCTAAGGAGACGCTCAAGAAGAAAAGACCAGAGCCGAGCAGAGCAATTTTCGAGCATAGAGATAAGGTCTTGAGGACTGCCTTCAAGGACGTGAACACCCTGATTGCTTCTTAGCTATTTTTAGCCTTCTGGTTTTCTCCGCCGGACGTCTCTACCTCACCCGACTTCTTTCTTGACTCGGACAACGGTAAGGAATTTTCTGCTATGTCAATTGTTGATACTTGGTAATTTTACGCGTGTTACGCTTAATTCACGCAGATATCCTTGTATAGAACCGGATGCTGCCAGCCTGGACGGAAGAATTTCTAAAAATCTTATTGAATATTGCAGCTATGGATAAGGCAATGGCAATATAGAAGCTTTTGGAGAAGAAGTCGAAGGAAGCTGCCGAGGCGGAGAAAGCAGAGAAAGAACCCGCACGGCTCCTCGGGACGCCAGCCAAGAGTCGCTCACCCGCCTTGCCGGGCGTGGTTATCCAGGGCACGCCCCAATCCAAGTCGGGATCCCTGCAATCCATGCAAACCTTGAGCGGTGATTTTTCTCCTCGCCGTTCTGACAAGGGAAAGAGGAAAGATCATGAGGGGAAGCACAAGAAGCACAAGTCTTCGAAGAGAGCGAGGTTTATGCCCGGGGCGTCATTCGAGCTGACAGTGGATGGATCTTTCTTTGGGGTGGCGAACACTGGGCTGCCGGTTATCTTCGTCGCATGACGCCTCCCAATGGTAAAGAACTGATGGAGAGGGAGAGCACCGGTAACCTGATGCACCAGGCCATCTGTGATCAAGTCTCGGTAACACTTTCTCACACTTTTACTTTTCGCTTCGCATTTTGTGGCTAAATTTTTCTAAGTGTGATGACATTCCCTTTCTCACGCAGTGCATGCTTCGAATGTCTGTGGTTTTTGACCGGATCTCGGAGAGTGCCATGGAGGAGGCCATGCTGAGATCCGAGAAGATCACACCTTTTCTAAGTGTGATGACATTCCCTTTCTCACGCAGTGCATGCTTCGAATGTCTGTGGTTTTTGACCGGATCTCGGAGAGTGCCATGGAGGAGGCCATGCTGAGATCCGAGAAGAATGCTACCAAGGCAAAGGTGAACCGCTTGACGGACGACCTTCAACTTGCCACCCAGGCCCATCAGGGCCTACAAGCCAGGAACGTCCTCGTGACCAAAGAACGGGATGACTTCGAGAGGCAGAAGGTGCACCTGGAGAAGAGGGTTAAGGAGCTGGAGAGGAGACTGAAGAAAGAAGAGCAGCAGAGGGGAAAGGCCATCCGTCGGGCAGAGCAGAAAGCCGTTGAGAATTATAAATCCAGGGAAGAATTTGTGAATCTAAAGTACGAGTTTGCTGCCGAATTCATAGATGATGGGCACAAGGCCACGATTCGCTACCTTCAGCGCCACCATCCAGAATTCGACTGCTCGGGTGTTAGGATGGAATTTCCTCCGCATAGCGAGTTGGCGGTGGAGCGGCCGATTGAGGGGGCTACCGAGGTTCCAGCTCGTGAGGTCGGTGCTGAAGGTTCTGGTGGTGAGGAAGCCGAGGGTAAGGAAGACACCAACGTCGACGTTGTGGGCGTCGAAGGTGCTTCCGGGGAAGAATAGATCTTCACCTCGGCCTTTTTGAAGACTTAAAAGGATTTTTTGTTTTTTGGATTTTGTTGAACTCTTCTTGTACTCATTTTTTTTTTATATATTTTGTATACGGGCTCGAACCTCACCGATGTAAGCCCTTTTTTATTTTGTGGAATACAACACAACAAACAATTTTTTTTTTTGAGCATTTGTTCCCAATTATGTGTTCGGGATAGGGTTGCAAACCCTTACACCTTCACGATCCCACCTTCCTACACGTGTGCCAAGTCTTTACAGACCTTAGTTTTCAACGCTTACAACTTTAAACATGTTGTGGAATCATTTTGGTGACTAACTGTCGTGGTTACGACCACCCTGCCCCCCAGCTTGTAGTAGGAGTGCCTTAGTGCGCCAGAAGGCCCGTTTAAGTAACAAGATCTTTATATTATCATCAAAATACCCGATACTTGGTGGTATACAGATGAAACGATTACTACAAAATGACCTCAGTCCTACAGTGGTATTGTTTGAGATGGTCGGCGTTCCACGAGTGTCGCAGCGGAACGCCTTCCTCAGTTTCGAGTTCATAGGTATCCGGCCTTGCAATTCTTATCACGCGATAAGGTCCCTCCCAGCTGGGGGCCAACTTTCCTGCATTTGGCTCCTTGGTCGCTAGGGTTACCTTTCTGAGGACTAGGTCTCCGACGTCAAAATGCCGTGGTCGCACCCTTCTATCATAGTATCGAGCTGCCCGTTGCTGGTATGCTGCCTGGCGCACTCGAGCGTTCTCCCGTCATTCTTCTAGAAGGTCCAGGTTAAGGGCTAGTATTGCGTCATTCGTCTGCTGGTCCTGCCCATCAGGCGACGTTCAGAAGGTTGGCAATCCAATTTTCGCAGGAATTATGGATTCGGATCCAAAAGTCATTGCGAACGACGTCTCTCCAGTTGGGGTCCGGGAAGTGGTATGGTATGCCCAGAGGACCGGGTAAAGTTCCTCCACCCACCTCCATTTGTCTTTGTCAAGTCTGGTCTTTAAACCGTGTAGAACCATTTGATTCGTGACCTCTACCTGTCCATTAGCTTGCGGATGACCAGGAGACGCAAAGTGTGTTCGGATACCTAGGCCGGAGCAAAAAGAAGTAAACAAATCATTATTGAATTGAGTGCCGTTGTCGAACACGATTACCCTCAAGATTCCGAACCGGCACACCATGGATTTCCAGACAAAGTCCCGGACTTTCTCCTTGGTAATGCGGGCCAGGGGCTCGGCTTCCACCCACTTGGTGAAGTAATCGATAACGACCACGAGGAATTTCCTTTGACCAGTGGCCTATGGAAAAGGGCCCAACAAGTCAATTCTCCACTGGGCAAAGGACCACGGACTCGCCATGGGCACCATGGTCGTTAGCGGTAGATGAGGGTGGAGACCGAAACGTTGGCATTTATCGCACTTTTTTACGAACTCACTCGCGTCTTCTAGCATTTTTGGCCAAAAATATCCTTGGCGGAGGAGTTTGCCAGCCAAGGCCCTGCCCCCCAAGTAATTGCCATAGATTCTCTCATGGGTCTCTCTCATCACATAGTCGGCCTCTTCTAGCTGCAGGCACCGTGAGTATGGTCCAGAGAAGGAACGTCGATACAGGACCCCGTCCAAAATGTAATATCTGGCTGACCTGTATCGCATCCTTCTTGCTTCGTTGCGGTCGTCGGGGAGCGTTCCGTCTTCCAGATATTTACGGATGGGGTCCATCCAAGTGGGATGGTTATTAAGCTCACAGATCAGAGCCACCTGATCAGAAACTGTCGTGCTCGGAGCATCCAGATACTCAACTGGCACACTTCGCTTCAGGGTTAACGCTACTGCCGAGGCAAGGTTTGCCAAGGCATCGACGTGCCGGTTCTCCTCTCGTGATATTTTGGATACATTGATTTCTTCGAATTTCCCCATCAGGGTTTTGACCATCTCAAGATACGCAGTCATACTAGGGTCTTTTGCCAGATATTCCCCATTGACCTGATTGATTACCAGCTGAGAGTCGCAAAAGACGGACAACGCCGTCATATTGAATTCCCTGGCCATGTGGAGCTCGGCCAGCAGAGCCTCGTATTCCGCCTTGTTATTAGTTGCTCTAAACCCCAGTCTCAAGGCGTACTCTATTTCTTTATTGCCTGGGGTAACGAGTACCATCCTCGCTCCACAACCACTGGTGTTGGACGATCCATTGGTGAACAGCTTCCACGTCGTTGGACCGTTATCTGGGCTGGAGTCACCCTGCACTTCCCCTTCTTCCACCCTTTTCGCTTCCGGTTGAGCGGTGGGTGGCTTGGGCTCCTCAGGAAATGTGAGCTCAGCAATGAAATCTGCCAGGACCTAGCCCTTAATGGTCGTCCTAGGGCGATATTCAATGTGAAACTGACCCAGCTCAAGGCTATACTTCATTAACCGCACCGAGATGTCTGGTGAATGTAAAATTTGCCTTATTGGCTGGTCCGTGAGGACGACGATCTCGTGGGCTTGGAAATACTGTTTCAGTTTCTGGGAAGCCACCAGTAGAGCATAAGTCAGTTTCTCAAACTTAGTGTGCCTCGTCTCGGCATCCAAGAGGACCCTGCTAGAGTAAAAGACCGGGTGCTGGGCCCCAACGTCATCCTTTACAAGAGCAGCACTCACCGCTGTTGTAGACACGACAATATACAGGTAAAGGGTCTCCCTCTCCTTCGGGGTGCTGAGTAGAGGAGCAGAGGACAGATAACTCTTGAGCACTTGGAAAGCCGATTCACACTCGTTGGTCCACCCAAAATTGCCGCTACCCCTTAGCACTTTGAAGAACGACAAACACTTTTCCGATGCTCTAGATATAAAGCGGTTGAGTGCAGCGAGTCTCCCCGTCAGCATCCGTACCTCCTTCTTATTCCGAGGATAGGCCATTTTGAGGATCGCATGTATTTGATCGGGGTTAGCATCAATGCCGCGCTGGGAGACCATGTATCCTAGGAACTTTCCCGCAGAAACCCCAAAAGTACACTTGTTTGGGTTGAGCTTCATGCGGTGGACCCGGAGTTTCTCGAAGCAGTCGTGGATATGTTGGGTGTGGTCAAGGGCTCTTGAGCCCTTGACCAACATGTCATCAATGTAAACCTCCATCGTCCGTCTGATCTCTTCCTTGAACATTTTGTTCACCAGTCGTTGATAAGTGGCTCCGGCGTTGCGCAAGCCAAACGGCATTACCTTGTAACAGTATGTACCCCTATCAGTGATGAACGACATTTTTCTCTTATCGGGGGGGAACAGTGGAATTTGATTGTACCCGGCATAAGCGTCGAGGAAACTCAAGCGCTCATACCCCGCTGTGGCGTCTATGACGATATCAATCCGGGGTAGGGGGAAGAAGTCTTTTGGCCAGGCTTTATTCAGATCTTTGAAATCAACGCAGAGGCGCTACTTGTTGCCAGCCTTGGGAGCCAGGACCACATTCGCTAACCTATCCGGGAATTTGACTTCTTCAACGACGCCAGAGTTGATCAATTTATCCATCTCTACTTCAATTAACTTCTTGCGTTCCGGATGAAATTTTTGCCCTTTTTGTCGCACGGGAAGATGGTGTGGATCAGTATAGAGGCGGTGCATCGCCACGCTCGGATCAATACCCGGTAGCTCGTCATGGGACTAGGCAAAGACGTCGTAATTGCGTTGGAGTAGTTAGATGGGTTCATCCTTCTGTTCGAACGGGAGACTAGCACCGATCCTGACAGTTCGTTCTTCGATGGTTGGGTGTATGGAAATCTCCTCTAGTTCATCGTGAGGTCGGGGACCAGCCTCTTCCTCCCTTGGATCATCAATGGGCACATGCACCGGCCCCCGACCCAGAGCCATGAGTTCGGAATCTTCGAGCCCTGGCTCTGTCTGTGATTGCTATTTCTTCTTCTCCAACGCCCTCCGCGCACAAGCCCGGGAGGATTCTTGGTCACCCCTCACCACTCCCACACCTCCCTCGGTGGGGAACTTCATCGCTTGGTGGTATGGGAAGCAGACGGCTTTAAGGGCAGCCACCGTGGGTCGACCCATGATTGCGTTATAGGGCGATGGCCTATCCACGATTAGAAATTTGGTCCAAACAGTGGAGGTTCGTGGATGGGCCCCGACTGTCACGGGAAGTGAGACCCACCCGGCAGCGTTCACAACATCCCCTCCAAAACCGACTAGGGGGTCGTTGATGGTTTTATCGCGTTGGGGTCCACGTTCATTTTCTCAAATGCCCACTTGAAGATAATATCGGCGGAACTACCACCATCTACCAGGATCCGTCCCATTTTGTAGTGATGGATAATGGCCACGATGACGAGGGCATCGTTATGAGGCACGTGCACGTCCCTAAGGTCTGCCTCGCTGAATGAAATAACGTTGTGTTCTGCAGCGTCAACCGTGCTGACCGTGAAGACGTCTTCACTCACTTTTCTTTTGGCTTTGTGCTCGTACATCTTCTTGGATGAGAGGGTCTCCCCCTCAAGGCCCAAGCCTCCATGGATGACGTTAATCTTGCCATCAATCCTGTGCTCGTCATCGCCCCTACCTGTATCTGACCTAGGAGGGGGGTGACTTCTGTTCCTCTTTCTTCTACGACCCCTATGTTCTTCGCGGGAGTCGTGCTCCTCCGTCTTGGGAGCTCAGCCGTCCCTTCGAACATAGCAACCTAGGTACCCCCTGCTAATAAGGGCCTCAATTTCTTCCCGAAGTCGAAAACAATTCTTTGTGAAATGTCCCCGATCTTTGTGGAACTCACAGTATTTATTCATAGACCTCCCCATTGGTTTTTCGCCGGGCGGAGGAGGAGGAGGAGGAGGAGGAAAGAAATTCCTCCCTGCATTCTCGGCTAAGACGGTGGCCACCAAGACCGTGAGCGGCATGTAGTTCTGTTGGCGGTTCCCCTGGGGCGGGAACGGTCTCCGATCTCCGGGCAACGGCCCCAGCCTTCCTTCTGCCTACAGCCTTTTGGATCCATGGTGTTTGTTCGGCTCTTCTTCTGTCTTTCCTTTCTTCTTTTGACTGCCTCCTCGATCTTTCCGTGTTGCTTCCCGCTCATCAGCATTATGAAACCTCGTGCCTCTCTCTAGGGCAACATCCAGAGTAGGAGCTGGGTTAGAACAGAGGTCATACATGAGGCGTCGATGCTTCAGGCCGTCGATGAATGCACTCATCGCGACCACGTCACTGAGCTCATCATACCCAATGATCTCCTTGTAAAATCTCTCCACATAATCCCTCAACGACTCATCGGGTAATTGCTGGAGTGCGAGGATGTGGGCCATGGTTTTTGTTCTACACCGCGATCGTCCAAATCGCGAAAGGAAGAGTAGCTCTAACTCATGAAAATTGGAGATGGAAGCTGGTGCCAAAGTTCAGAACCAAGCCCCGGCGGCCCCTGTGAGGGTGAGGGGAAATGCCTTGCACCTCATTGCTATTGAGGCGGTGTGTAGATCCATATACGACCTGAAGATGGACAAGTGGTTCGCCGGATCAGTGACACCATCATAGAAGATCATTTGGGGATGGCTGTATCGCGTGGGCAGGGGTTCTTCCAGAATTTCATTGATGAAAGGAGATCTTACCTCTGAAGGAAGCCCAGACGGGCCCCTGGTTCCCCAGATCTGTTGCAAGGCCACCTCCATGTCAGCTAGGCGCCTTTCCACCACCACTTCATCCCCTGGATGGGCCCGAGCCTGACTGAAAGTGGCCCGAGGCGGGAGCTGTCATGGTGGGGAATGTGAATCTACCTCCTGAAAGCGACGGGGGTGATGATCGGACCACACGGTAGCGTTATGGGCGGGGGGTGATTTAGCTCGGTCGCTTCTCCTTCGCCTTGGTGGAGGTGGCGACGGGGATCCCGAGATTTCAAGGGGTGCCAACTCTACCTCCCTCCGATCGACGTTGCGGGTTTGAGGCGACGGGTCACGTCCGTCGGAACGGATGATACGTTCTTCACCCACGACCGCCCGACCCTTCCGGCTCGCAACTTGGACTGTAGGAAGATCCATCGGAGGGACTGGTGGCAAGCGGGCCAAGACGATCTGGAAGAAGGTTTGGAACTTGCCGAGCTGACGCTCCAAAAGATCGATGCGGGCTGCCTCAGGCGCTCCAGAAGCCTGCCCAACAAGCTATTCTGGGGACAAGATCGACCCCACTCGGGCGGCTTGCTGAGTGGTCGGTCCTCCCAGCTCGGACGGCGGAATGGCGGACAAGTAGAGCCCCTCCTCAGGAGGTACCGGGGGATCCGACCTGGGAGCCCTAGACATATCCTGCACGGATATGGAAGGTGGATTGCTGCTGGTAGCAAGCGCTTGGTCGGCCTGGAGGATTTCCTTCCCAGACCTTGTGATCATCAAATCTTAACCTCGTGGGGAGCTGACAATCAAGGGAGGCTTTTAGTGCGTTCCCACAGACGGCGCCAAACTGTTGATGCCAAAAAGTGGTGGTTGGTCAACAGTGTGGTTCGGGAGGATATCTGGGACACAAGACGGCCACTAGTGCTGCAGCTGGTTGAGTTCAGGGGTGGTGACGATCTCCGAGCTGAGCTCCACTCTTCTGCTTTAAGCACCTGCACAAAAACCCACCGGGGTTATCCCTAGTAAAGTCTCTCTGGCGAAAGAGTAAGTATTCCAGGATAGAGAGTTGAAAATATATATTGAGTTCAGTAGTAGTCACATACCATTGGGCAGTGGGTGCCCCGGTGTATTTATAGGGGTCAGTACCTGATTAGCGCCACGAAATTAGGGGGGCCAGCTCAGGTTAATTAACATAATCTGCTGGACAACCAATGAGCAGACATGTTAGCCCTCTAATCACCTGGGCTGGCTTTTGAGTCCATAACTGGAGGCCCATGGGCCAGGGCCTCACAACGGCTTGACAAACTCCCGAGTGCTGAGGTGGTAAGCAAAGGGTGCCGCAGACCGTCAGTTCGGAAGGTCGGACCTCAGCTTGCCGGTCCTGATTTCTTCACTGAGACGACCCTCAGTTCGGCTGGGAGACACCTCAGCTCGGTACTGAGGGGCTTTTAGCTCTCATCCCGGCCACTCTTCTATGACTGGGTGAATTTTTGACCCCGTAATGTACATTACGAGATTCCCCTGTATCAGTACCTAATTAATTAAATTTGATTAATAAATGCAATTAGTATTATTTAATTAATTAAGTTAACTAAAAAATTAAGTCAAAATGTGAGTAAAAAATTAAGTTAAGGTCCCTTCACTTATTTCATTTTGTTTAATGCACTCCATTATTTTTCACTTAATTTTTTTTTATATTTTGACAATTTTACCCTTGATCCCCTATGAGGATTTAATTAGGGTTAGATTTAATGAGAATTGGATTAACTTTTGATTATTTTAGGGTTTTAATTTAATTTTATATTTAAATTATTATTATAATTTAATTTAAGCAATCAAACTATATAAAAAATACATAATATTATATATTTTTGGGTTAATTTTTACTTTTAATTTTAATATAATTTTTTTTTTTAAAAAAATGACAATTTTATTATTTTGGTCTCAATTTTTTTTTTCTCCATATTATCTTGATTCAAAGATAGTTATATAAATTAAACAATTTTTAGCATACAAATTTTGTACTCATCAAACAAAAAAAATAAATTAAATTCAGCCTTTAAATTTTTAGTATAAATTTATCAAACAACCATCTGATATTTTCAGCACTTAAAATTAAGTACTTAAATTTTTAATATTTAATTTTTAAGTGGTTATCATGTTCTTAATTTCTAATAAATAATTTAAATTAACACGTCATTCTGATTTTCAATACATAAAAGAAATATATCAAGTATAACTTATATCGACTAAAATAATAAATATGTGAATATAAAAAGTAGATCTGGGTTTCTAATAACAAAAATAACAAAATCAAACGCACTAAATCTCTTTTCATTTTCTAATTTTGCTTATTGCGCTGTAGGTATTTGTGACATTTCTTAATGTGTATAAATAAACAATGATTACCGATGTGAGTTGATTTAAGAAGAAGCAATGATTTAAAAACCGGACCGGACCGGCCGGTCGGACCGGTTGAACCGTCGACCGGTCAACTTTCCGGTCCGGAAATAGTCTAAAAACCGCTCAAGCGGTTAAGCCGTTCAACCGGACGGTTCAACGCAGTTCAACCGAGAACCGGCGAACCGGTCCGGTTTTTATCGAACCGGTCGTATTTTTTGATTCCTCATTTCTGTAACTATTTCCCCAAAAAAAAACCTTAAAAAAAGTTGCCTTCTCCTCGCCAAACTTCACTGGGCACGATGATCACGATCGACAGCCGGACATCCCTTGTAAGTTGTATCGTCGTCATTAGGTCTTCAGGTTCAGGCTTGAATCAGGGAGAGAGAGCATACCTGTGTAGCAAGCAGTGGAATTGGGAGCGGCGCTGATACAATGGGGAGGGTTTGGTTGTATATTAGGGCTATTAGCTTTGACTTAGATAATGACCATTGGATCAAAAGTGATCCAATGGTAGACTAATTATATATATTGGGAGGGCATATCCTTATCCCATTCCCAAGCCCGCTGTAGCCTTGGAATTATCACCATCCTAATAAATATCTTTTAATTTGGTAGACTAATTATATATATTGGGAGGGCATATTAATTATTAGGTTATATAAATATATTATGTATCTTTTAATATTAACTAAAAGGGATATTAATATATATATATATACTAGGGCATAACCCGTGCCTGAAGGCACGGGCGAAAAAAAAATTTGAACCTAAAAGAAACCAATATGAACTCCTCTATTTATACAACATTCTACACATGTTTTATTAAAAATCAACAATAATTAACATTTAAATATCACTATCTAATAATCTAGATATTTATCTATTAAAATAATACCACAATTTATTAATTTTTTATCTGTTACTTTAATTTATTTATTTTAAAATTAATAGCATTACCCTATTAATATATATTCCAAATACTTTGGAAATGAAATTGCAAACCAAACAACCCTTAGGACTAATATTATGTTGATTTTAAAAAATTACATAAAGAAAAAATATTTTCTACTTTTGATGTTCACCTTTTTAATAGATGATCAACTTGATTTTGTAACATTTTGAAAATTATTAAATTATCCGTCTCTCAAACAGGTTATAGTTCCTGAAGTGACACACACCACGTTTTGATCCAAAATCGAACAACGAACCAGATAGATCTTTATTCGAAATAATACCACTTCCAATTTCAGTCATATTCAGCATAGTTGAACCTCCAAGATTTGAATTTTTAGTATTACTATCAATGTTAACATTATTGTTGACATTTGATGCACTTGTATATTATTCATATTGCTTAGTTCGGACAATGAATCAGCCATGGTCCATATCGAATAAACACTTCTAGTTTGGGCAATGAATCAACCATGCTCCTATCGAATAAGCACCATTAAAAAATTAAAAATATTGACATAATTTATTTTGTTTATACGACACACTCCAATATTTGAAAGTTATTCAAATATTGAAGACGATTAATAATTAATGTAAAAAAAATAAAAAAAAATTGGACATAACTCCCTTTATTTATATGACATTCGAAATTATTAACTCCTGTTTTATAACACAACACTGACAAACAACCAATATCAATCAAGTACGAAAACAACAAACACAATCATATCATACAACAATAAGACCATAATCTACAATATGAAATTTAACAATACGACGAATAATAACTATGTATATACATTATAAATTTAGTAATATAAGTCCACCACCCAGGACACTGGAGCCCACCACCCAGGGCTACTGGAACTTACCTTAATTATACTGTGTCAAGCCATAGATTTCTCCATTTGTCTTCAATATTTGAAGTGGCAAATATTTGTATATCGTCTAGTGAAAATCAAACATAATAATTATCAACTGGACAAATAAATTATAATCATATTTAAGACAAACAAATAAATAAGTCAACTCATGGTTAGGAAAAATTACCTTAAACATGAACTCTCAAACCAAAAATTAAAGACGACATTAGAGCATACTAAACAATTGGAATTTACACTAAATATTATAAATATAACTCCACTTTTAATAATCTTGTAAAAAAATTATCACTGCGCAGAAAGAAAAAAATGACAAATAATTAGATTTAATTTAAATGCATAAGTAAAAAAAATGATAATATTTCTAAAAACACAGGAAGCAGGTAAGAAGCAACTGTTCAACATGTACCAGAACAAAAACTAAAAAAAATATGTTATGAAAAAATTGGATATAATCCCCTTTATTTATAGTACATTACAAATTTTAAACATATTAACAAACATGATCAATGACAATGAAGCACGACAATAACTAACACAATCATGTCATAAACAATAATCCTTTTCTTGACTATGCAAGTTACAATCGAGAAAACATATATACTATTGCAATATATTATATATGTGTCTATTACATACCCATTAATAAGGTACTACTGGTCAGTTTATAAGTTTTTTTTTTGGTATTTCTACGCGACATTCTGAACATTCTATAAACATGTTTACCTTGGGATGCTAATAGTTTCCTTGAATGCTAATCTCCAAGTGGCTACAATATTGTCATCGGCAATGTACACTATACTGAGTCTTTTCTCAGGCTTCCACATGCCAAGATCAGTAAACTTTTCATCTGATCTTCAAATAATAATATTTGCTATCGATCATAACAAAAAAAAACAGGTGAAAAAAATAGATAAATACAATCTGACTTGATTTTTATAACCATATGAAAAAAATAATCCTGAAGTGGTGGATTCGGTGGTATTAGATTTACCCTACATCATGGTCCATATATGGCTTGCTGTCTTCACAGTATGAAGACTTGGATCCAAAAATATTGATATTTGGAGAGTCCAAATCAGTCAATTCATTCCTAAGACCATACTTTGGCTTCCGACATTACCATACTTTCCAAATTGTTTTTGCCTCTCTTTTTGCGTGTTTTATGGGGAAACCATTGATTCTCTTCAAATATTTTTGAAATATTTGAAGTGACAAACATATGTATCTCGGCCAATGAAAAAGAAACACAATAATTGTCAACTGGACGAACAAATAAATTTTGAAGACAAATAAAAAAAAAAAAAAATCCACGATTAAGGACTACTGGAAATTACCTTAAACATACTTTAAAACCATAAATCCTGTTACTCAAAATTTGAAATGATTGAAGTGACACATGTATATATCTTGACAAATAAGAAATACAAATAAATAAGAGACTAAATTAATAATATAGTGACAACAATAAGTTGAATTAAATTAAACAATAAAAATAACGCAATTACCTCATGATGGTACCCCAACTATTTAGAGTAATCTAATTTACCATATTTAAGCAATCATAGAATTCAATCTAATGCTATAAAAATCAAATAAAATATGAAAAAAATTGTTAATGTTATTGGACCTCAAAAGTGAAATAAATTATCCATTATTTGAAGGCATTATTTTATCTTTAATGAGAGTATAGTTGTGTGCTTCAACACAATATTTATAAGTAGTAAAAACTAAATCATAAGTTTACTATAAGAAATTATTACAAAATTTTGATATTTGTAATGAAATTGATTGATAAATCACGTATTTTCATTGAACTACTTTAAAATTGTGATAATATATGTGATATTGCTATTTTAACCAAAAATTTGAAAGAGTTACATATTTAACTATAATTTGTCTCATTTATTGACCGAAATTGTTAATGCAAATCAAATAGGGAAAATTCCCCTTCAAATATCAAAAGGAGCATTAAATTTCACATTCGAGTTAATAGGTAAGAAAATCACTGTTAACATCAAGGAAATGTGATTGGAAACAAAAGAAAGAGCGTGCATTATCATCTTACATGTTATTAAAATCAGAGATAACTTGAACAAACTGAAATTGAAACCAAATGGAAAGACAATCATGTAGAAGACGTACCAATTGTATGAACAGAAATCAGTGAATACCGAAATCAATTAAAAAAGTAAATTAGAAAAATTGCAAAAAATTCTCATTCAATAGTTAATGTAACTCAAATAGGGAGCATTTCTTATTTTTGTTTTTTGGTCACTATTTAGTTATAACTAAATAGTGATAGAATACTATCATAAAAGAAATTTTCATTTAATTTTAAAATCCAAATAATAGTTCACATATCTACCGAAAGGGTTGTTAAATATTAAAGTAAATATTACTTTAAATAACTTTTGCTAGTAAGCCAATACTAACAACATTGAATAAAATTCCATATAATAAATAGCAAGATTATCACAATTTAACTATAATAACACAATAAAGCACCAATATAAAATACAGTTTAAAATTTGCACAAAGAAAAAATATTATAATTTGTAATTTCTCCACTTTTTGTGAAATAAACTCAACCATTTCAAACAATACACAATTACTTTTACGAAATAAACTTTATTTATTCAACATTACCTAGGATTTCACTTACTTTTTGAAATTAAGACAAATAATAAATGATTGTTTTGAAATCTATCTTAGAACTGTAAGGACGAATTACAAAATTTAAAAAGAATTTGATATAGTCAACTTTGTTTATCAAATGGAAACAACAATAACAGACATGACAAATAACCAACGTAATGTTTGTAACAATATTTCATTAACCAAAGAATTGATGTTTGAAAAAAGAAAAACAAAATTAGTTGAACTTACCTGAATTGAAGTTCAAGAACTTACCTGAATTGTTCTGAGTACAACTAATTTCTTAATAATCTGGCATGAAAGCATCGTGGCCACCTAAATGACAAAATAATAACAAATTATTACATCTATCTATAATCCACCATTTCTAAAAAACTTCGATAATAATTTTAAAAAACATCAATTTCAATTTTATAGAAGCACTTAACTATAAATTCTCTCCATCACATTTTTGAAAGTTTGGAGAGAGATGCGAATGTAGCTTGGCCAATTAGGAACCACCACAATAATCTACAATTTACAAATATACAAATTAGTTAAAAAAAAAAAAAATCAAGGCAATAAATTAAATTATTTTAGTTTGAAACAATAAATATAATTGAATACCTCTTGTTTAAATCCCCATTTTAATAAATTCCTCTTATTTACTCGTCCAAGCTCTCGAGCCATTTCCTCCCAATCCTGTAAAATCAAATTCGAATTATTGTTTTGTTCATTTAAACAAAAATTAATATAATTGTATGCTTAATTGTGGTACCTTTTTTTTTTAAGACAAACTATAACAGAACTTCAGGATATACAATATTCGTAGTTGATAAAGATCCCGGATCAGGAAGTAGGATACTTAATCGATCGAAAGATGTACATCTTGATAAAGCGACATAAAGTTGGCCATGACTGAAAACCGGTGTGGTCAAGTCGACTCCGACAAATTTGACTGACTGTCCTTGGGATTTATTTATCGTCATGGCATACGCCAGACGAACTGGAAATTGACGTCTTGTCATTTGAAATGGAAATTCAGTACTTGACGGTGTCAATGAAATTCTGGGAATGAATGTCATATTTCCAGCTTTTTCACCAGTTAAAATTCGAGCCTCTATTACACGCAAGGCACATCTTACAACCATCAATCTTGTGCCATTACAAAGCCCCTCATTCGGTGCGATATTTCGCAGCAGCATAATTGGAGAACCTACTTTCAGATCTAACTTGAACGGGGGCAACCCAGGAGGGTCTAATGAATTCAAATATTCATTAGGATACCGATTTGTAATTTGAGGATTAGATCCATCATCTTCAGACATTTTATCCGCAGCCAAATACGTAATTGTATCTCCAGGAAATCTGTCTAATGTAGTTGAATTTACAACACTTACATCATTGTTTCGCGCAGAAAGAATTGTACGTTCTGTTAGAAACGTAGGAGTAACAATACCCAGTGTATTAAGATCTGGATAAACAGTTGATATTAATTCATCCATATTACGGCAACTTTGTATGGTTGATGGCAATTGTATAGTTTCTTGTGGATTGTTTCCAATCTGAAATATTAAAACAATAACGCCCAATTTAGTTACTATCTATAAGTAAATATGTATTCACAAAAATAATATTTAAAATTTACCTGTAGCAGAAATTCTGAAAACTCAGTATTTCTATTATTTGTGCTGCTTAAGCGCATGTTTAATTCCAAAGTCAAGACATTAACATCTTTCCAAAGGTTAGAACGTCTCAATGTCGCAGCAACAATTTGTTGGCGGACTCCTTTGGGTATAACAGGCAAGATCTGCCTGAAATCTCCCCCAAGAACTACGGTTATACCCCCAAATGGTTTTTTGTTATCGCGAATATCTTGCAACGTACGATTGACAGCTTCAACGCAGTACCTATGTTGCATAGGAACTTCATCCCAAATGATAAGTTTGGTTTCTCTGAACAACTCGGAATACAACGACTGTTTACTAAATCCACACACTGAATTATCAAGGATATCCAACGGAATACGGAATGTAGAATGTGCTGTTCGACCTCCTTCTAACAATAGCGATGCTATACCAGACGATGCGACTGCAACAACAATATGACCAAGACTACGACATTTTGTTGCAACTGTATTATAGAGAAATGTTTTTCAAGTACCCGCACCACCATTAAGGAAGAACATAGTTCCTCGATTAGCAAATACAGAGGAAATTATAGCTTCATAAGAAACTCGTTGTTCAACATTAAGGCGTTCGATGTTGGTGTCAACATTCGATTGTTGCGCATTATGTTGTAATTGTCTGTGTTCCAATATTAGCCTATTTCCAACATCCATATTCCAATTTTCTACCGGTAGTGGCATTGATGGAAAATCGATTAAACTTTTGCTTGATTCTTGCAGTAGCTGATTCAAAAGATACAAACCATAATCTTTAATTTGCTCTTCAGTTGGATCAGAAATTGCAAATGAGGTGCGAAGTTTATGTGGAATATCGTCACAAATATACATTGAAAATCGATCCCATAATTCATGTGGATTTACTGGAGAACACTGAGTAAGAAGTATACAAAATAATCTCCTTAACTGATGACCAGTTCTCATTATGGACGCTTCTTGAAGACATTGTATCCATTCACTATCATCTTCTAAGAGTCCCATTGCCACACATGCAGCCTTAAATGTTGCATGTTCAAAGTTGTCCACTGTACGTAAACACTTAAACGATTTTGGTCCTTTGACAACTGTTAATAGCAGACGCAAATAAAATCGTTCACCCGAATTAGGAGGTACAAAGTACATTCTACCAATAGCAAATCCCCTCTGTCTTGGTTTCCATACTTTTTCATTTTTATTCCAAACAAAGTGTTGAGGAAACTCCTGATAAGTATACGCACGCGCATCTTCATGTGCTGCACAATAGGCAAAATAACCCGTTAGTGTTGATACTTGTAATTGAGCCCTAGAAACAATAGCTTCCATAGTTTCATTAGGATTGAAAAGAACGTGATGCATTCCAGGCAGATGGAGTTCCAATCGAACAACAGTTGGAATCTCTTCATGTAAAGGAAAACTAAAAAGTCGCCAAGCCGCTTCTGATGGTCCAATGTATCTTGCATCAAGATATTGTTTGATTTCATCTATTTCTCCCAAAGTCAATGTACCTCGATCGCCACCTTTGTAGATATACTTGTGAATATATTTCACGCATCTAATTCCCTCGCAAACCTCAACATTAATATGACAATCAAACATTTTTGAAAGGTATGGATTGTAAGGAACAATATCCCTATTATCAACTTCTTGTCCCCTAACAGTATAAACTTTACCATCATTACGACGATGGTAAATTGGATAACCATCTTGATCCATGGTTGTTTCATCTGCCCAAACCCGTGGATACCTTTTTGTGCATCTACCATTTTCCATGCAAGGAGCTTGTGGATTTCGAGCACCGCATGGCCCATGCACCATACATTTCTTGACAGTTTCAAAAAGTTCTGGTTCTTCTTCTGAGTTAGGAAATTCTGCACAAACTATTCGATCCACTTGAGCACACGTTCGAATTTTGTGTGGACCATCAAGAAAAATAAGCAAGTGCATATATGGAAGACCTCTTTTTTGGTATTCAATTGTGAAAACATGGGCAACCTTTTTCCCGAAAACTTGAGTGTTTTCAACCTCTTTCATCAAAGCAATCCTCTTTTGTTGAAAAACACGGGCAATCAAATCTGGGCGATCACTTGGCGTTTGATGCGGTAATAAGGCTGAAGTTACTTCATTCCAATCAGGATTTGCAGTCATAGTTAGAAAAACGTCCGGATGATGGTTGTGCCGCGTTATAGCCATTGAATCTTGAAATATTTCAAACATATGCCTTGGACCACCAATAAATGAAGATGGCAAAACTATTCGCTTACCTATTTGATCAGGTCTCAACCCATCAAATGGTAAATCGGTAAGATTTTGATATAGTTCACCACGTAGATTTGATTGATTAAGTCGAAAGTAATTCAACCGATTTTGCTCTGTTGCAGCCCAAGCATCTACCAAAAATTCTTGGAATAACTTTCCACCCCTTAGAATCGTTGAATACTCGGTCGGTCTTTCAAATAATCGATAACTATAAAATTGCATCTGAGTTAATCGATCATCTGTATGTTGGCCATTTAACGCATCCCATTGTCTAAATCCGGGTTCCCATCCAAGCTCACCAAAAGGAAACAACAAAACATAGTGCAACGGTAAATAAGCCGGATGACATTCATTAATTCGCATTAATTCATTACCGCCCCTTAAATGTAGAACAATATCTCTCATACCACAAAACTGAGTTCCATCCCCCGGTAATATTACAGCTATCTCATCTGTTGCAGGCAAATTATACCGTCGACGATCTGTAGATGCATTGTACTGGAGAATAGCAGGCAAAGTTTGCATATTCAAATCCATCTGATTTAGAATTGCGTGAGCCTGACGAAACTTATCCGTGAAGGCATTGTGTTGCAACAAACTATCTTGAATAATTTGCAAAACATCATTTCTCAAATGAGGATTTCTCCGACATCTAACGCTATGAGCATATGCAGGATCATAAATATACAATTGAGAGTAAATTGGATTTTGTCCGTGTTCAGGAATCAATGATCCCGTTTGATGGCGTAATTCACCATGTATAGTAAATGATGTTGGACCTCTTCCGCTAAATACCCTTTGATCTAATTTAGCACCGAGACTTGTAAAAGCATTTGTTGCGTTGTACTCTCGAATGTAACGACGAAATGATTTTGACTTAGCATCTCCACCATCAAATAACGCTTTAATGTGTGGAGGTGGTATTGTTAGCAAAGGTAATTTAACTTTACCTTGTAAACAACATGTTCCAAATAAAGGACGCGTTGTGGTTGATTTTGACAATCTTTCATCCATCCAATGCAAAGCTGAACAGTAAGTACAAACAACATCCATTTGGCCGAGACTATGACGATTAGAAATTATATCATTCAAAGGATTGATTGATAAATTTTCTAAGTCATCATTATTTTGACTTACATCAAGATATTCATCCGCAGACGTTGGCCTGCATCAAAGAAAAATTAGATTCATTCATTTGATCATAACAACCTAAATGATTAAGGGATATTTTTTTTACCATATACGTTCAAATAAAATAGGTGGTTCAACTTCCACTCTGGATTCTTCACCGCGATTGCGAGTAGAATTTAAGTTT
The DNA here is from genome assembly GCA_016647705.1 of Eucommia ulmoides. Lineage (NCBI taxonomy): Eukaryota > Viridiplantae > Streptophyta > Magnoliopsida > Garryales > Eucommiaceae > Eucommia > Eucommia ulmoides. The sequence continues at coordinate 1,276,713 of CM028326.1, read as the reverse complement.
GATTCAGCATAGAAAGTTTCATCAATATTTCGTGGACCCTCTATAGCCGGAATAGTTTGATTGTTAACAACATCCACAACCGCGGGTGCTAGTTGATTTGCAGTTATAGATGGACCATTAGCAAGACACGTGATCTGACGATTTGATCTCTCACGTTCTCTTCTTGCTCGTTGTGCAATAGCAGCTTTTGATATCTTCTATACATAATTGTAATACAATTATCAATTAAACTAAAATAACTGTAACAAACTATAGTTAGAGATTAGTGATTGTTTTTAGTAGTTACATATTTTCTTTTTGAAATTTAAGTAATGTTTTGATTAATTTTCTTAAAACACAATGAGAAAATCACACCTGTTCATCTTGCACTATAGATTCTTCATCAATATTGGCCTCAGAAGGTAAATTTATATCAGTAGCACCTCTCATTTCGGCATCCACCATTGGTGTAGTAGTTTGATTCTGGAAGACGTCGACAACCATGGGCGCTTGTGGATTTGCAGTCATAGATGGACCATTTGCAGGACACATCGTCCGACGATTTAATCTCTCACGTTCCCTTCTCGCTCGTTGTGCAATAGTAGCTCTTGATATGTTCTATATGTAATTGTCATATAATTATCAATTGAAATAAAACAACTATAGGAAACAATAGTTAGAGAGTAGTGAATGTTTTAGTAGTGTAACAAAAATTCTTTTTGGAATTGAAGTGATTTATTGATTCATTTTCTTGGAAACAAAATGAATGAGAAAAGCACACCTGTTCATCTTGCACAATAGATTCTTCATCGATAGCACCTCTTGTTTCATTATCCACCATTGGTGTAGTAATTTGATTCTGGAAGACATCGACAACCATGGGTGCTTGTGGATTTGCAGTCATAGATGGACCATTTGTAGGACACATCGTCCGACGATTTAATCTCTCACGTTCCCTTCTCGCTCGTTGTGCAATAGTAGCTCTTGATATGTTCTATATGTAATTGTCATACAATTATCAATTGAAATAAAACAACTATAGGAAACGATAGTTAAAGAGTAGTGAATGTTTTAGTAGTGTAACAAAAATTCTTTCTGGAATTAAAGTGATTTATTGATCCATTTTCTTGGAAACACAATGAATGAGAAAAGCACACCTGTTCATCTTGCACAATAGATTCTCCATCAATAGCACCTCTTGTTTCAACATCCACCATTAGTGTAGTAGTTTGATTTTGAAAGACGTCCTGATTTATTGGTGCTTGTGGATTTGCAGTCATAGATGGACCATTTCCAAGACACGTCGTTCGACGATTTAATCTCTCACGTTCCCTTCTCGCTCGTTGTGCAATAGCAGCTTTTGATATTTTCTATATATAATTGTAATACAATTATTGATTGAACTAAAATAACTATAGGAAACTATAGTTAGATATTAGTGATTGTTTTTAGTAGTTTAACACAATTTTTTTTGGAATTTAAGTGATTTATTGATTCATTTTATTCAAAACACAGAGAGAAAAACATACCTGTTCATCTTGCACTATAGATTCTTCATGAATAGCACCTCTCGTTTCGGAATCCACCATTAATGTAGTAGTTTGATTTTGGAAGATGTCCACAACCATGAGTGCTTGTGGATTTGCAATCATAGATGATTGACCAATTGCAGGACACATCGTTAAACGATTTAATCTCTCACGTTCCCTTCTAGCTCGTTGTGCAATAGTAGCTTTTGATATGTTCTATATATAATCGTAACACAATTATCAAACTCAAATAACTATAGCAAACTATAGTTAGAGATTAGTGACTTTTTATAGTATTTTAACACATTTTATTTTGGAAATTTAAGTGATGATTTGATTCATTTTCTTGATGGAGATAGTGACGGCGACGACGGATCGCGAACAATTATCAACACACATAGATCAACGGATCTAAGATTATAAATCAAGATCGATCGTAAACTGGATATGGATCTGGATCTAAATCTGGGATCAATATCAAAGGTACCAGATCGAGGCAACAATCGATCGATCATAAAACGGCTTCGAGTTGTACGCACAATGATTATGGTGTGTAGGTAGATAGATATGTGGGATTCGGAGAGATTTGGAAAAAATTGGCTACGATTGTTAGGGATATAGAATGAGATAGGAGCGAAAAGTATAATTTTGCTATCAAGATTCACTGTATGTAATTAATTATGAAATCCCTTCATTCAATTAGGATTAAATTTTTTTTTTTTTTTTTCAGTATAGTTTAAGTATTTATTTATTTAGAAAACAGATAAAAAAAATTGCAAAAATTATATAATTACATAATCAGTGTGTATGGAAATAAAATTAACCATTTCAATAATAAAAAAACAATCAATCATCTATCTAACATAATTACGAAATAATACTATTACTATTCATAAAGAAAGTTTAGTAAATAAAGCATACATACCACATTAAATGGGACATTCTCTTTTTCCTTTCCTTTTCCTTTGTAGTTTGCTTCATTATTTTGCATGGTCAAATGTTTATCCTTAAAATAATGAAATGCATAATCACAAATAGTTAAAAGAAGTTCTAAAGCAATCAAAATGTATGACTTGTTAAAGTGGTAAAACTACATTCCCAACTTATATCACACAAATTTGAAGGGCAAATGCCCTTGTAACACCTTCTACTTTATCTTAATATCAACTAACCACATCTCCTAGAATTCACGTGCTTAACAACTCATTCAATTTTAGAAAATTGATAGAAAAGATGTTATGTTGAGTTTGCGCTTAAACATATGCATTTATCACCTTGGGCGTAAAATGTATGTTTTAAAATTAGATTGGGGTTAAGTAATAGTAAGGTAAAAGTGAGCGGGGGTCAAGATTCTCTCTATATAATTAATTATGAATAATTTTTTGTACTAATAATCAACTTAATAAAATTATGATCTTATTAAAATTAATTTTAATTAGGATTAAATATGAGAAATTATTTTTTAATGTAATTCAAGTCTTTTGTTGTAGATAACAAATAAAAAAATTACAACGTATAATAATGACATAAACATGGTGTGTGGAAATAGAATGAACCATGTTCGAAAATTAAAAAATAATCAATCATATATCTAATAAAATTACGAAATAATACTATGACCATTCATAAAGAAATTTTAATAAATAACGCATACATACCACATCAGAAAGGACATTCTCTTTTCCCTTTCCTTTTCCTTTGTAGTTTGTTTCCTTATAAGAATGAAATATATAACCACAAATAGTTAAAAGAAGATTCAAACCAATCAAAATTTATAACCTATTAAAGAAGTAGAACTACATTACCAACTTATATCACGCAAATTTCAAGTAAAATTCCTTTAAACTCTTCTATTTTATCTTAATATGAACTAACCACATTCCCTAAATTTCACATGCTTAACAACTCATTCAATTTTATAAAATTGAAAAAAGGAGATGTTATATTGAGTTTGAACTTAAACATATAAATTTCTCACCCCAATATGAGGGTGTGAAATTAGATTAGGGTTAAGTGATGGTGAGATAAAAGTAATAGGGGTTACAGGTGATTTGCCCAAAATAAAATAAGAATGAATTATGAATAATTTTTTTTGTACCAATAATCAACTTTATAAAATTAGGATTTTATTAAAATTAATTTTAATTAGGATTAAATATGAGATTTTTTTTTGGTTGTAGATAACGGATAAAATAATTGCAAAGTATAATAATGAGATAAACATGTTGTGTGGAAATAGAATGAACCATGTTCGATCATTAAAAAATAGTCAATCGTCTATTTAATAAATAACGCATACATACCACATTAGAAGAGACATTCTCTTTTCCCTTTCCTTTTCCTTTGTAGTTTGCATCTTTCTTTTGCATTGCCAAATGTTTATCCTTATAAAAATGAAATGCATTACCACAAACAGTTAAAAGAAGATCCAAGCCAATCAAAATTTACAACCTATTAAAGAAGTAGAACTACATTAACAACTTATATCACACAACTTATAGTCAACCCTTCTACTTTATCTTAATATGAACTAATCACATACTTAACAACTCATTCAATTTTATAAAATTGAAAAAGAAGATGTTATGTTGAGCTTGGACTTAAAACATATTAAAATTAGATTGGGGTTAGGTGGTAGTAAGGTAATAGTAATAGGGCTTAAAGGGGATTTGCCCAAAATCAAATAAGAATGAACAATCATTAATGGTACAAATATACCACATCAATAGAAAGATTTGAAATAATAAAAAAAAAATTACTCAACAAAATTATAGTATCCTTACTCTTGAAATACACATTGCGTTGTATTCTTGTTCGGTGTGAACTTCAACTTGGACATTTCTTTGTTGAAGAAATTCAACCTGTCAAAATTTATGTATATAAATATAAAATAATAAATTAAATGGTTAAATGGAGTATTTTCAATAAAGAATGATTTGACCAAACCGTTTCATTCAATTCAGTAGTTTCCTGCAAGATAATACAAAAATGATTATCAATATTCATTGTTAAAGAAAAAATTTAAAACTTGAGATATAATGAAATTTACATTTCCGTAAAGAGTTATTTTATCCATTGGCAGTAGTTAATAACCTGCAAAAATAAAACCAAAATAATAATATTTGATCAAATTAGTGAATAAAGATTTGCGTAATTTACAAAAAAAAAAACTAATGCAGACTCAAATGGCAGCATGACAGAAACTGTTCATCTTATTCAAAAGAATTGTTCATCTTATTCAAAAGAAACTGTTCATCTTATTCAAAAGAGTAAGAAATAGAAAGTGGTAGGCCATCCCTAAACGAAACCCAAATTGAAGATCAAAATGAAAATAACTTGAAAACATAAATGAACTGCAGGATGCAAAAAATAAAATAAAATCACATTACAGTATGAGGGGAGTATATAAACTTCTTCACCATTCAACCTTTTCTCATATCACTCTTACAAACGAAAACGAAACATGCAGAAAATCAAAATGAAACCAATCGCAAATCAAAATGAAAGTAATTAGGAAAAATATTGAATGAAAAAATAAATGAAACATACCTAAAGGATGAAAATTGAGATTTGAGGCCAAACATGGATATCAAAACAGAACCCAAATTGAAGATTAAAATGGTACCAAAACTACCAAGCGGTTCTATTGTTTTTCCAATGAACACTATGAACCCAAATTGAACTTTCTATTTGCTCTCATAATTAACTGTCGTTACATTCCATATTGACTATTCAAAATTTTCCCAAAATATATATTCCGGAAAATTAAGGAGTGGTTACCATATTTAATTGAAGTAAAAACTATTGTAAATAATCAAACAATTAATCAAGTTTGTTTCGTTATTTTGTTGATTAAATTACATAATTATGATCACCTATTTTACAGCTTCAAAATGACATCTAAATCTTATTTTTTTTCACATCAAAATAATATAGCTCATGTTGAATTCAGCACGCTAAAATTATTATCAAAATTGAAGAGTCGTCATTCATGATTTTGTTGAATTCAACATGAATGGATATGTCATTTTGAAGTTATTATTTAGATGAATGTGTCTGTGTAATCAAATTAATAAAAAGGGTAATTAAAGTGCAGTTATTTATGATTATATTAGGAGGTCATTAATGAAATTATAATTGGTAAATGTCTCTTCTTTGCGAAAATATTTTTGGTACATATTTCATCAGTATTAAGAGCATGTCACATTATTAAATGATGAAAGACTTTTCTAATTAAGTGACTATGTAAGACCTGACTTTTGCATGTGCATAAGTTTTAATTGCATTTTAGAATACTTAGAAAAATAACGGGGTAAATTGTGTCATTTAATATTTATTTTAAAATTTTAGGGGTCAATTAGTAATTTTAAAATATTAATTTTAGATAATAATATTAATTTTAATAGAGGGAGATTAATGTAATTTAAAATAATAATAATAATAATAATAATAAAAATAAATAAATATATATATATATATATATATATATATATCTTATCCACAAGCATGGATAAGATTGAACCAAAAAAAAAAAAAATTGTGGATGTGTTTTAGCGGTAAAAAAAAAAAAAAAACGTGGGCGTGAATTCGGCGAGTTCTTTACCTAATAAAATCACATTACAGTATGACAATCAATCCATTCGGTGAATTCGGCGAGTTCTAACTTAGAAAATTTATCAATCAATCCTTTGAATGATATAATTTCTAATCGTCATAGTCTCGGCCAAATGGATGTTGTTTGTACTTACTGTTCAGCTTTGCATTGGATGGATGAAAGATTGTCAAAATCAACCACAACGCGTCCTTTATTTGGAACATGTTGTTTACAAGGTAAAGTTAAATTACCTTTGCTAACAATACCACCTCCACACATTAAAGCGTTATTTGATGGTGGAGATGCTAAGTCAAAATCATTTCGTCGTTACATTCGAGAGTACAACGCAACAAATGCTTTTACAAGTCTCGGTGCTAAATTAGATCAAAGGGTATTTAGCGGAAGAGGTCCAACATCATTTACTATACATGGTGAATTACGCCATCAAACGGGATCATTGATTCCTGAACACGGACAAAATCCAATTTACTCTCAATTGTATATTTATGATCCTGCATATGCTCATAGCGTTAGATGTCGGAGAAATCCTCATTTGAGAAATGATGTTTTGCAAATTATTCAAGATAGTTTGTTGCAACACAATGCCTTCACGGATAAGTTTCGTCAGGCTCACGCAATTCTAAATCAGATGGATTTGAATATGCAAACTTTGCCTGCTATTCTCCAGTACAATGCATCTACAGATCGTCGACGGTATAATTTGCCTGCAACAGATGAGATAGCTGTAATATTACCGGGGGATGGAACTCAGTTTTGTGGTATGAGAGATATTGTTCTACATTTAAGGGGCGGTAATGAATTAATGCGAATTAATGAATGTCATCCGGCTTATTTACCGTTGCACTATGTTTTGTTGTTTCCTTTTGGTGAGCTTGGATGGGAACCCGGATTTAGACAATGGGATGCGTTAAATGGCCAACATACAGATGATCGATTAACTCAGATGCAATTTTATAGTTATCGATTATTTGAAAGACCGACCGAGTATTCAACGATTCTAAGGGGTGGAAAGTTATTCCAAGAATTTTTGGTAGATGCTTGGGCTGCAACAGAGCAAAATCGGTTGAATTACTTTCGACTTAATCAATCAAATCTACGTGGTGAACTATATCAAAATCTTACCGATTTACCATTTGATGGGTTGAGACCTGATCAAATAGGTAAGCGAATAGTTTTGCCATCTTCATTTATTGGTGGTCCAAGGCATATGTTTGAAATATTTCAAGATTCAATGGCTATAACGCGGCACAACCATCATCCGGACGTTTTTCTAACTATGACTGCAAATCCTGATTGGAATGAAGTAACTTCAGCCTTATTACCGCATCAAACGCCAAGTGATCGCCCAGATTTGATTGCCCGTGTTTTTCAACAAAAGAGGATTGCTTTGATGAAAGAGGTTGAAAACACTCAAGTTTTCGGGAAAAAGGTTGCCCATGTTTTCACAATTGAATACCAAAAAAGAGGTCTTCCATATATGCACTTGCTTATTTTTCTTGATGGTCCACACAAAATTCGAACGTGTGCTCAAGTGGATCGAATAGTTTGTGCAGAATTTCCTAACTCAGAAGAAGAACCAGAACTTTTTGAAACTGTCAAGAAATGTATGGTGCATGGGCCATGCGGTGCTCGAAATCCACAAGCTCCTTGCATGGAAAATGGTAGATGCACAAAAAGGTATCCACGGGTTTGGGCAGATGAAACAACCATGGATCAAGATGGTTATCCAATTTACCATCGTCGTAATGATGGTAAAGTTTATACTGTTATGGGACAAGAAGTTGATAATAGGGATATTGTTCCTTACAATCCATACCTTTCAAAAATGTTTGATTGTCATATTAATGTTGAGGTTTGCGAGGGAATTAGATGCGTGAAATATATTCACAAGTATATCTACAAAGGTGGCGATCGAGGTACATTGACTTTGGGAGAAATAGATGAAATCAAACAATATCTTGATGCAAGATACATTGGACCATCAGAAGCGGCTTGGCGACTTTTTAGTTTTCCTTTACATGAAGAGATTCCAACTGTTGTTCGATTGGAACTCCATCTGCCTGGAATGCATCACGTTCTTTTCAATCCTAATGAAACTATGGAAGCTATTGTTTCTAGGGCTCAATTACAAGTATCAACACTAACGGGTTATTTTGCCTATTGTGCAGCACATGAAGATGCGCGTGCGTATACTTATCAGGAGTTTCCTCAACACTTTGTTTGGAATAAAAATGAAAAAGTATGGAAACCAAGACAGAGGGGATTTGCTATTGGTAGAATGTACTTTGTACCTCCTAATTCGGGTGAACGATTTTATTTGCGTCTGCTATTAACAGTTGTCAAAGGACCAAAATCGTTTAAGTGTTTACGTACAGTGGACAACTTTGAACATGCAACATTTAAGGCTGCATGTGTGGCAATGGGACTCTTAGAAGATGATAGTGAATGGATACAATGTCTTCAAGAAGCGTCCATAATGAGAACTGGTCATCAGTTAAGGAGATTATTTTGTATACTTCTTACTCAGTGTTCTCCAGTAAATCCACATGAATTATGGGATCGATTTTCAATGTATATTTGTGACGATATTCCACATAAACTTCGCACCTCATTTGCAATTTCTGATCCAACTGAAGAGCAAATTAAAGATTATGGTTTGTATCTTTTGAATCAGCTACTGCAAGAATCAAGCAAAAGTTTAATCGATTTTCCATCAATGCCACTACCGGTAGAAAATTGGAATATGGATGTTGGAAATAGGCTAATATTGGAACACAGACAATTACAACATAATGCGCAACAATCGAATGTTGACACCAACATCGAACGCCTTAATGTTGAACAACGAGTTTCTTATGAAGCTATAATTTCCTCTGTATTTGCTAATCGAGGAACTATGTTCTTCCTTAATGGTGGTGCGGGTACTGGAAAAACATTTCTCTATAATACAGTTGCAACAAAATGTCGTAGTCTTGGTCATATTGTTGTTGCAGTCGCATCGTCTGGTATAGCATCGCTATTGTTAGAAGGAGGTCGAACAGCACATTCTACATTCCGTATTCCGTTGGATATCCTTGATAATTCAGTGTGTGGATTTAGTAAACAGTCGTTGTATTCCGAGTTGTTCAGAGAAACCAAACTTATCATTTGGGATGAAGTTCCTATGCAACATAGGTACTGCGTTGAAGCTGTCAATCGTACGTTGCAAGATATTCGCGATAACAAAAAACCATTTGGGGGTATAACCGTAGTTCTTGGGGGAGATTTCAGGCAGATCTTGCCTGTTATACCCAAAGGAGTCCGCCAACAAATTGTTGCTGCGACATTGAGACGTTCTAACCTTTGGAAAGATGTTAATGTCTTGACTTTGGAATTAAACATGCGCTTAAGCAGCACAAATAATAGAAATACTGAGTTTTCAGAATTTCTGCTACAGGTAAATTTTAAATATTATTTTTGTGAATACATATTTACTTATAGATAGTAACTAAATTGGGCGTTATTGTTTTAATATTTCAGATTGGAAACAATCCACAAGAAACTATACAATTGCCATCAACCATACAAAGTTGCCGTAATATGGATGAATTAATATCAACTGTTTATCCAGATCTTAATACACTGGGTATTGTTACTCCTACGTTTCTAACAGAACGTACAATTCTTTCTGCGCGAAACAATGATGTAAGTGTTGTAAATTCAACTGCATTAGACAGATTTCCTGGAGATACAATTACGTATTTGGCTGCGGATAAAATGTCTGAAGATGATGGATCTAATCCTCAAATTACAAATCGGTATCCTAATGAATATTTGAATTCATTAGACCCTCCTGGGTTGCCCCCGTTCAAGTTAGATCTGAAAGTAGGTTCTCCAATTATGCTGCTGCGAAATATCGCACCGAATGAGGGGCTTTGTAATGGCACAAGATTGATGGTTGTAAGATGTGCCTTGCGTGTAATAGAGGCTCGAATTTTAACTGGTGAAAAAGCTGGAAATATGACATTCATTCCCAGAATTTCATTGACACCGTCAAGTACTGAATTTCCATTTCAAATGACAAGACGTCAATTTCCAGTTCGTCTGGCGTATGCCATGACGATAAATAAATCCCAAGGACAGTCAGTCAAATTTGTCGGAGTCGACTTGACCACACCGGTTTTCAGTCATGGCCAACTTTATGTCGCTTTATCAAGATGTACATCTTTCGATCGATTAAGTATCCTACTTCCTGATCCGGGATCTTTATCAACTACGAATATTGTATATCCTGAAGTTCTGTTATAGTTTGTCTTAAAAAAAAAGGTACCACAATTAAGCATACAATTATATTAATTTTTGTTTAAATGAACAAAACAATAATTCGAATTTGATTTTACAGGATTGGGAGGAAATGGCTCGAGAGCTTGGACGAGTAAATAAGAGGAATTTATTAAATTGGGGATTTAAACAAGAGGTATTCAATTATATTTATTGTTTTAAACTAAAATAATTTAATTTATTGCCTTGATTTTTTTTTTTTAACTAATGTGTATATTTGTAAATTGTAGATTATTGTGGTGGTTCCTAATTGGCCAAGCTACATTCGCATCTCTCTCCAAACTTTCAAAAATGTGATGGAGAGAATTTATAGTTAAGTGCTTCTATAAAATTGAAATTGATGTTTTTTAAAATTATTATCGAAGTTTTTTAGAAATGGTGGATTATAGATAGATGTATTATTTTGTCATTTAGGTGGCCACGATGCTTTCATGCCAGACTATTAAGAAATTAGTTGTACTCAGAACAATTCAGGTAAGTTCTTGAACTTCAATTCAGGTAAGTTCAACTAATTTTGTTTTTCTTTTTTCAAACATCAATTCTTTGGTTAATGAAATATTGTTACAAACATTACGTTGGTTATTTGTCATGTCTGTTATTGTTGTTTCCATTTGATAAACAAAGTTGACTATATCAAATTCTTTTTAAATTTTGTAATTCGTCCTTACAGTTCTAAGATAGATTTCAAAAAAATCATTTATTATTTGTCTTAATTTCAAAAAGTAAGTGAAATCCTAGGTAATGTTGAATAAATAAAGTTTATTTCGTAAAAGTAATTGTGTATTGTTTGAAATGGTTGAGTTTATTTCACAAAAAGTGGAGAAATTACAAATTATAATATTTTTTCTTTGTGCAAATTTTAAACTGTATTTTATATTGGTGCTTTATTGTGTTATTATAGTTAAATTGTGATAACCTTGCTATTTATTATATGGAATTTTATTCAATGTTGTTAGTATTGGCTTACTAGCAAAAGTTATTTAAAGTAATATTTACTTTAATATTTAACAACCCTTTCGGTAGATATGTGAACTATTATTTAGATTTTAAAATTAAATGAAAATTTCTTTTATGATAGTATTCTATCACTATTTAGTTATAACTAAATAGTGACCAAAAAACAAAAAGAAGAAATGCTCCCTATTTGAGTTACATTAACTATTGAATGAGAATTTTTTGCAATTTTTCTAATTTACTTTTTTAATTGATTTCGGTATTCACTGATTTCTGTTCATACAATTGGTACGTCTTCTACATGATTGTCTTTCCATTTGGTTTCAATTTCAGTTTGTTCAAGTTATCTCTGATTTTAATAACATGTAAGATGATAATGCACGCTCTTTCTTTTGTTTCCAATCACATTTCCTTGATGTTAACAGTGATTTTCTTACCTATTAACTCGAATGTGAAATTTAATGCTCCTTTTGATATTTGAAGGGGAATTTTCCCTATTTGATTTGCATTAACAATTTCGGTCAATAAATGAGACAAATTATAGTTAAATATGTAACTCTTTCAAATTTTTGGTTAAAATAGCAATATCACATATATTATCACAATTTTAAAGTAGTTCAATGAAAATACGTGATTTATCAATCAATTTCATTACAAATATCAAAATTTTGTAATAATTTCTTATAGTAAACTTATGATTTAGTTTTTACTACTTATAAATATTGTGTTGAAGCACACAACTATACTCTCATTAAAGATAAAATAATGCCTTCAAATAATGGATAATTTATTTCACTTTTGAGGTCCAATAACATTAACAATTTTTTTTCATATTTTATTTGATTTTTATAGCATTAGATTGAATTCTATGATTGCTTAAATATGGTAAATTAGATTACTCTAAATAGTTGGGGTACCATCATGAGGTAATTGCGTTATTTTTATTGTTTAATTTAATTCAACTTATTGTTGTCACTATACTATTAATTTAGTCTCTTATTTATTTGTATTTCTTATTTGTCAAGATATATACATGTGTCACTTCAATCATTTCAAATTTTGAGTAACAGGATTTATGGTTTTAAAGTATGTTTAAGGTAATTTCCAGTAGTCCTTAATCGTGGATTTATTTTTTTATTTATTTGTCTTCAAAATTTATTTGTTCGTCCAGTTGACAATTATTGTGTTTCTTTTTCATTGGCCGAGATACATATGTTTGTCACTTCAAATATTTCAAAAATATTTGAAGAGAATCAATGGTTTCCCCATAAAACACGCAAAAAGAGAGGCAAAAACAATTTGGAAAGTATGGTAATGTCGGAAGCCAAAGTATGGTCTTAGGAATGAATTGACTGATTTGGACTCTCCAAATATCAATATTTTTGGATCCAAGTCTTCATACTGTGAAGACAGCAAGCCATATATGGACCATGATGTAGGGTAAATCTAATACCACCGAATCCACCACTTCAGGATTATTTTTTTCATATGGTTATAAAAATCAAGTCAGATTGTATTTATCTATTTTTTTCACCTGTTTTTGTTTGTTATGATCGATAGCAAATATTATTATTTGAAGATCAGATGAAAAGTTTACTGATCTTGGCATGTGGAAGCCTGAGAAAAGACTCAGTATAGTGTACATTGCCGATGACAATATTGTAGCCACTTGGAGATTAGCATTCAAGGAAACTATTAGCATCCCAAGGTAAACATGTTTATAGAATGTTCAGAATGTCGCGTAGAAATACCAAAAAAAAACTTATAAACTGACCAGTAGTACCTTATTAATGGGTATGTAATAGACACATATATAATATATTGCAATAGTATATATGTTTTCTCGATTGTAACTTGCATAGTCAAGAAAAGGATTATTGTTTATGACATGATTGTGTTAGTTATTGTCGTGCTTCATTGTCATTGATCATGTTTGTTAATGTGTTTAAAATTTGTAATGTACTATAAATAAAGGGGATTATATCCAATTTTTTCATAACATATTTTTTTAGTTTTTGTTCTGGTACATGTTGAACAGTTGCTTCTTACTTGCTTCCTGTGTTTTTAGAAATATTATCATTTTTTTTACTTATGCATTTAAATTAAATCTAATTATTTGTCATTTTTTTTTTCTGCGCAGTGATAATTTTTTTACAAGATTATTAAAAGTGGAGTTATATTTATAATATTTAGTGTAAATTCCAATTGTTTAGTATGCTCTAATGTCGTCTTTAATTTTTGGTTTGAGAGTTCATGTTTAAGGTAATTTTTCCTAACCATGAGTTGACTTATTTATTTGTTTGTCTTAAATATGATTATAATTTATTTGTCCAGTTGATAATTATTATGTTTGATTTTCACTAGACGATATACAAATATTTGCCACTTCAAATATTGAAGACAAATGGAGAAATCTATGGCTTGACACAGTATAATTAAGGTAAGTTCCAGTAGCCCTGGGTGGTGGGCTCCAGTGTCCTGGGTGGTGGACTTATATTACTAAATTTATAATGTATATACATAGTTATTATTCGTCGTATTGTTAAATTTCATATTGTAGATTATGGTCTTATTGTTGTATGATATGATTGTGTTTGTTGTTTTCGTACTTGATTGATATTGGTTGTTTGTCAGTGTTGTGTTATAAAACAGGAGTTAATAATTTCGAATGTCATATAAATAAAGGGAGTTATGTCCAATTTTTTTTTTTTTTTTTTACATTAATTATTAATCGTCTTCAATATTTGAATAACTTTCAAATATTGGAGTGTGTCGTATAAACAAAATAAATTATGTCAATATTTTTAATTTTTTAATGGTGCTTATTCGATAGGAGCATGGTTGATTCATTGCCCAAACTAGAAGTGTTTATTCGATATGGACCATGGCTGATTCATTGTCCGAACTAAGCAATATGAATAATATACAAGTGCATCAAATGTCAACAATAATGTTAACATTGATAGTAATACTAAAAATTCAAATCTTGGAGGTTCAACTATGCTGAATATGACTGAAATTGGAAGTGGTATTATTTCGAATAAAGATCTATCTGGTTCGTTGTTCGATTTTGGATCAAAACGTGGTGTGTGTCACTTCAGGAACTATAACCTGTTTGAGAGACGGATAATTTAATAATTTTCAAAATGTTACAAAATCAAGTTGATCATCTATTAAAAAGGTGAACATCAAAAGTAGAAAATATTTTTTCTTTATGTAATTTTTTAAAATCAACATGATATTAGTCCTAAGGGTTATTTGGTTTGCAATTTCATTTCCAAAGTATTTGGAATATATATTAATAGGGTAATGCTATTAATTTTAAAATAAATAAATTAAAGTAACAGATAAAAAATTAATAAATTGTGGTATTATTTTAATAGATAAATATCTAGATTATTAGATAGTGATATTTAAATGTTAATTATTGTTGATTTTTAATAAAACATGTGTAGAATGTTGTATAAATAGAGGAGTTCATATTGGTTTCTTTTAGGTTCAATTTTTTTTTTCGCCCGTGCCTTCAAGCACGGGTTATGCCCTAGTATATATATATATATATATATTTATTGTATATTTTAATATTTTTATTTAAATATATATATATAAAAATATTAATGGCGTAATTATGACGTCACCGGTTCAACCGCGGTTCGCCTACCGGTTGAACCAGTGACCCGTGACCCAGTGACTTTTCCGGTTCAACGTCCGGTCCGGTTTTAAAAACATTGAGAAGAAGGGACTTTGACTCCTTAAGCAACAATCTCGGGTTCAATCCTTAAGGGATTGTTTATAAAAAATGCTCAGTCGGAAGAGGTCCCCGCTTTTGATGTCTGACAATATCTTAAGAGATTAGTCTTCTTCGACCGTGGTGCGAGATACTAGAAACTAAAAATAAATAAATAAACAATGATTAGGTTATGTCATATGACTTACTTACTCTATTGACACTAACATCCCACCAACTCATATAATAATATTATTATATCCATTAATTATACTTTTAATCTCAAAATTAACATATTCATAAAAAATTATTTAAATTTCACTTCTAACTCATAAATTAATATAAAATTACAAGATACTCATTATATAAAATTGTAAAATATTTTTTAAAAAAATTATTATTATTATTAATTAAAAATTCCGGATATTACATGACTATCTCTCTAATAAAAAAATATTTTGGTTCATTTAGTTTAATTTTATTTTATTTTAGCTCATTTAGACAATATTTGATAATTACTTAAAATAAGTACTAAAACTTTAAGTACTGAATTGATTAAATGTTGAATATATTAAGTATTCAATATTCTAATACTTTTAACTTCAAAAAAAATATTTTTGAACAAAACTTTATTCCTAAAAGAATTTTTCTAACTTTATTTTTTAAAATATTTTCTTTTTACAATTTTTTCTCTCAATTTTTTCTCAATTTAAAAATTTTTAACTTATAAATTTTTGTATATAACTTTTTTAGTAAAATTTTACAGTATTAGTGTAAAATATTTATTATGATAATTAGATATCCTACAGTATTAAAATATAAGTGCTAAAAAATTGAGTGAATTACACATTATTTAAAATTTTAAACAATTTTTGTAAGCGATACTTATTTTTTAATTGATTACTTAATTTTGTTATCAAAAACACTTCAGTCGATAAATAATTAATTACGTTAACAAACAACGGGGTCTTAGTTGATTTTTTATAATTAAAAATGATATTGATCGGATAAGTAACGACCAGCGCGTACAATGTGCCTCTTCTCACGGGATACTCCCTCTCACGCTTACGTGTTGAAGGACTTCCTTCCTATATTAGTTGGTTGGCCTGCCATTGCCCCTTCCTTTCGTGCACTCATCGACCGACTTTATCTGGTAGCCAGAGGACTTTCTTTATCTGTGGTTAGGGTTTCGATCGTCTTCCTCCTCAATTTCAAGTTTCCAAACCCTATTCCTCGGATCAGGTACTCTCTTTCCCTCTCTATATGTATGATTTGAGCTTTCTTTTCGCTGATTTTGTGTCGCGTGTTTTATTTGGCCGCCGAAGCTTTATTATCCTCGTGTTTTCTCAACTGTTGATTATTGGGTGGAAAAACGGAGAAATTGTATGCTCTTCTCTTGTTTTCAATGGAATAGTAGAAGAAACTATGATTGTTTATGTTATGGATTCATATTTTATTTTTTGAATTTCAATTTATCTGTTGAAGTCTTGTTCTTTTTTCTTTGTTCATATTCATAATTTTATGCTAGAATCGTACGTTTTGATCTCATATTTCGCGTTGATGTTAATATGTAGGTTATCTCTCTGTTTTTCATACACGGTTTACTGTGATCCGGTTTGCATGTTCTATTTTATCCTGATTCGTTTATGATATGAATCTGAGATTCCATAACTTGTTTGGATGTGGTTTAGTTTTTATTAGTTTTTCCCTGTTTTAATGTTTGTTTTCTCATGGTTTCTAGTTTCAATATAGAATCAGTGGTATGCGTTGAAAGATCCTTCTTGTATCAGTTCGAAATTCCTGTTCACGTGTTTCAATTTTTCAGATGCACATCACTTACCATTTACTTCTGCATGCGTGATGCTTGATGGGAGATTAGAAATTAGTTGTTGATCCAGGCTTTGCTAGCCAATTGGGAAGGCTTCTATGTTTTCTGGAATGACTATTTCATTTTGTTTTTAGATTGTTGGAGTAATCAATGTTTGTTTTTTGGGGTTAAAGGGCTTGTAGGTGCCATCTTAAAGGACCCCTGCCTCACCTACTTCCTTTGTTTTCTGGGTCTCCTCTTTTGGATTGAAACACACACTATTTTTAAAAATCATTCAATTTGGGGTGGAACTCTATTAGGTAGGTGTAGTCATGCTTCCATGCATCTTGAATTATATTCTAATTTCTTTTTATATGTAAGCATACATGTTAGTTGTAGCACACGAATCTTGATGGTACGGTGAAGACGTGGTCATTCTAATGTTCCATTCTACAAGAATCTGGTTCTCCTATGAGATTGTCAGCGTATATATACTACTTGTTTGATGTTTTAAATTACTGGTAGGGAGGGTTCATTCCTCCTCATCCCTCAACCTTCTGTCCTCTCAATTTGAGTGTTTGTCGGTTGCTGCTCACAAACCATTCTCCTTAGTCCTTTCTTCTTCTAAAGTATTCGCTTGTTTCTTATCTTGCTTTAGAGGTCAATTAGGAATTGTGATTTCTTGAATAACTACTTCAAGGGATCAGTTTATTATCCTACTGCCCAGGCAAGGTCATAAGGGATTACATTAAGAAATTTTAACTATTATAGGCTACAAGGATGTCTCCTGCCAGTTGCTTAATTTATTGTGTTTTTGTCTTTGTTGAGTTGTTCTTAAAGCTCTAGGCTTTGTGAATAGTAATCAAGGCCTCTACTTGTGAATAGGAATCAAGGCCTCTAATTTTATAGGTGGTTTGCACTAAGATCTGCCCCCCTCCCCACCCCCCCAAAAAGAATTAAAAATAAAATAAAATAAGTAATAATATTAACTGATTCTTATTTCGTGGAAATCTAAGATCTTTTTCTACTGATTTTTGCATTTCAATTGTCCTTTACTGCCGTTCTGATGTCTTTGTCGCTTTGTATCCAGGTCTAAAGCTTTAGTGCTACACCGGAGTTATATTTGTGTTCGTGCTTCTTGACTTTATCAGCCAAGTTTCATGTCTGAAGCTGATATTCAGATACCTACTGCTTTTGGTAAACATGTTTTTACTTCTATTCATATACAAATGCTTGCTTATAGTTGGTTAGAAAGAATTGAGGAGATTATAAAGCATTGCACTTATACTCCACAAGTAGGAAGTAAAGAAATTTATCAAAATGATCTACTCCTTGTCCTCGAAGGCACTATCTTGTTTCTTTCTTCAT
Source organism: Eucommia ulmoides (assembly GCA_016647705.1). Classification (NCBI taxonomy): domain Eukaryota; kingdom Viridiplantae; phylum Streptophyta; class Magnoliopsida; order Garryales; family Eucommiaceae; genus Eucommia; species Eucommia ulmoides. The sequence goes on along the minus strand of CM028326.1, from coordinate 1,258,414 downwards.
CGTTTCCTCTAGGATCCCTTTAATCCACTTCTGTTATTGGTTTTCTTGATGTTGAATATTGGTTGATTTGGTGTTATATGGGTAGATCCTTTTGCTGAGGCAAATGTTGAGGACTCCAGTGCTGGGACAAAAGAGTATGTGCACATTCGTGTACAGCAGCGGAATGGTAGAAAGAGCCTGACAACTGTGCAGGGATTGAAGAAAGAGTTTAGCTACAACAAGATACTCAAGGACGTCAAGAAGGAGTTCTGCTGTAATGGTACTGTTGTCCAGGACCCTGAATTGGGACAGGTTTGCTTTAATCCCATTGATCTTCATAAAACTCCCCATTTTCTTAAGACTGATTTGAAAGAGTTTGATTTTGAGAAGGGATTTATAAAAATTTACAAAACCCTTCTCACAATTGAATATTGTTTATAAATACCTCATCCATGCATAGTGTAAGTCTATTTCCCCCCCATAATTGGTTAACTTGTTATGTGAAGGTAATTCAACTTCAAGGGGATCAGCGGAAGAATGTGTCTGCCTTTCTTGTCAAGGTGACTGCTTTTTCTTCCTTAAACCCAAAACTCTAAGCCTAAACTGAGTGCTGTTAGACATCATAAAAATTGAACAGAAGGGCAAATAAACAAATTTTCAAATGTGGTACACTATAATATCTAATTTAATGATAAATCTAATACAAAATACGACAAATACCAAGAACATGTGCATTGAGGCATACCATTGCAAATTGCGGCGCATTCTGTGCGGCTCATTGCTGCAAGAAACTTGCACTTGGCAATTCACACTTGGAGCTTGGCTTGCAGCTCTCTTTGTAGCAGTCTATTGGAATGCCAGTTATTTCAAATATACCAGTTCTTTTAGTCTGGTGTTGCATTTTCCAATTTGAGTTATATATGTGTGTATGTGTGTTCTTTGTTTGAGATACAGCATAAACCGCTTCGTACTTGTTGTGTATTACCTCTTCAGCCATCACTTTTACCGTTCTTCATTTGGTTGTCCAATTTTCGTCTTTATTCTTTTTCTCACCTTTTGTTTTGAATAACAGGCTGGAATCGTGAAGAAAGAACACATCAAAATGCACGGATTCTGAGTGTGCCGATTGCTGGGTTTGATGTTATTAGTATCCTGGTTCTGGTTTGGTTAGCTATTATTGGTACCTGTGGTGGTTTGGCATAAAAATACTGTTGCATTTTCGTTCGTTTGTTATGTGCTATGGTAATGGGATATCCGTTAATTTCTGGTATTATGCAAAATAAATCCTGTTCTCAGGATGTTAGTAAATGGTATTGTTTCCATTGTTATTTTAATCATCTTGGTGGCTGCGGCTTTATGAGATTAATGTCTGAAAATTGTAATTTTCGGTTCTCGAATTTGGCATTGGCAGGACAATAACCAACTTGAATTTTAAGCCGTTGCTGGATTGAATTTCCAGCACAAATGCGGCCTTTTTGCTCTTAATGTTGATTTTGGAAGCCTAGAATTGGCTTAAGTACATAGATTGGGCATTTTTGGCAAAGAAGCAACAGGTTATCCTTTGTTGAAAAATGTAGGAACAAGAAGCAGCTCCAAACTGCAAATTTCATATAGCCTTGCCTTGGGGCAAGACTAATAGAACTAGTTCACAAATGGTAGTAGCAATCTATATTTCTTGTGGAACTTGGGTTCTTTATTTCAAGATAGAGTTATTTTATTCCAGCCTTTCTTTTTAATTTTTTTAATAATAAAGCCTTTTTTCAGCCGAACTTGGTTGAAAAATTGCTAAGAATGATCAAAGCTTGTGGACTAGGGTTATTCACAACAAATATTCTATTAAGAATAATGCTAACACTTGAAAAAAGGTTAATGGTAATTCCCATATTTGGAGAGTTTTGTCCTTTAAGGATATTAAATGGAAAATTGAGAATCGTACTACTATTAATCTTTCGGATTGGTGGTGTGGGGGTAAACGCTTGGGTTGTCATGATCTCCAAAATTCTATGAATCTTGAAGTGACAAATATTGCTGATGATGATGGTTCTTGGTTTTTTAATTTTATTTTACATTTAATCGATTATGATACTGAGATGAAAATTAAGAATATTCAGTCTCATGTCTTTAATCTTATTGATAAATACTGAGATGAAAATTAGGAATATTCAATTTCTTATCTTTAATCTTATTGATAAATTCGATGTTTGATAATTATCGCATATTTTTCGTAAATTCGGCTTACAAGTTAGGCAATCCGGATAATGAAGTTTTTGTGCCTAATAATGGTTGGTGTGAGATTTGGAAATTTAAAACCCCTCAAAATCTTAAATTCTTCTTTTAGAAAATTTTCATAAAAGAGTTGTTATAAAATCTTTTCGTGCTTCTCGTGGTGCTAATATTTCTAGCATTTTCTAAAGATGCAACGGGGAAATTAAAACTAGTGAGCATGTCATTCGTACTTGTCCCAAAACTAGCCTTATTTAGAATACAATTAATATGTCTAGTTTCATGTATAATAACTCTTCTTCCAATATTTGATTTTGGATAAAAACAAACAAACTTAAAGGTAGTAGTTTCAATCATTCCTATTATATTTTTACTGTTATTATTTGAAAAATTTGAAAAGATAGAAATACAAAGGTTATTGAGTGAGTGTGTAATCCTCCTAACTTAATTCTTGCGAGAATTGCAAACTTCTCTTAAGATCTCTCTAAATTTTTCTTGAAACCAAATTTTCTAAATGACTTCAAAAGGCCTTCTACTTTTTAGTTTCCTCCTAAAACATGTCTTCTTAAGCTTAATACGGATGGAAGTGGAAAAGGTGATCCAAACATAGATGGTTTTGGTGGTCTGTTAAGAGATCACTTGGGTGTTTGGAATATAGGATTCTATGGCCATATTGATTGGTGTACAGCGTTGGAAGTGGAACTCAGAAATATTGTTGAAGGAATCAAAATTTCAGCAAGTAGAGACTTTCCTAAAGTTCAAATTGATATTGATTCAGCGGAAACTGTCTCTTTAATCAATAACCCATGCCTAGAAAATCATAGATTTAAAGAGCTTATTGAGATGTGTAAGAGTTTACTAATGTCTAAGAATTACACCTTTCATTTTGCTATTCGTGAGACTAATCGTTGTGCCGACTTTTTGGTCAAAAAAGGAGCCCTTCAGGATTATACCCTCAAAGTCCTTAATACGCCTACTACGTATATTGAGAAGATTTTCTTCTAGGAGATAGACAAGAGGACTTTTGATATGCGTTTGAAAGCCTAATTTTATTTTTTCTTTTGTTCATTGTATCTTTCCAAAAAACGTAAATAAAAGTGGAAAAATACATTAAAGGTGACCCTTCATGACACTCACATGCAGAGACAGAGAGACAAAGATAAGAGAGCGAGAGAGCGCAATGTGTGTTCGTCCATGGCATGGATGCCACTTGCGTGAACAACAGGACAAGCTTTCTTCCATCACCATATCTCGACCCTTCAATTCCTATCCTTTCAACGCGTGTCACCCTCAGATATTTTTTCCTTCAGGGAAAAATTACATTTTTGGTCCCTAAAGTATGAGATATGTCTATGTGAATCCTTTTTTTTTTAAATTGTATATTTCATCTCTCGAGTTTTATATTTGTTTCAATCTGATAAAATTAAAAATATTGTTAATGATTTTAGATCTCTTAATGGATGATATTTTTATTGTTTTATAATTTCGCTAAATCGAAGATGTTCTTTAACATTGATTTATGGTTTTTTTCTCTCATTTTTTACATGAATAATTGTTAGAGAAAAATAAAAATATATTGAGCATAATTCATTTTTTTTTATTTTGCGAAATAAAAAAAAAAAAAAGAGATTTAAGGGATTGAATATGTAATTTAAGAAATATTGGGTAAACGTTCAACCCCTTAATTTAGGGACTAAAAATGCAAATTTTCCTTTTTCTCCATCTCCTTCCTTTATAAACGCACTCATCTCTCCGTATTCCGACCATCGATTGGTTTGTGAAGAACCTCTAACAATGGCCGCTTCTGCTGCTTTTACCTCCTCTCTCTCCACCAAGCCAAAGGCCGGTTGTTTCTTCGATACCCACCAGTCGTCCTTCTATGGGGCGCCCGTTTCTTCTCCGACCAGAATCCAGCCCGGTAGGTCAGCTCCCGGAAAGCTATCCATATCGATGTCGGCGGCGGCTTCATCAACGCCGTACGACTTGAACTCTTACAAGTTTGAGCCCATCAAGGAGTCTATTGTTTCTCGGGAGATGACCCGCCGGTATATGACGGACATGATTACCTACGCCGACACCGATGTGGTTATCGTCGGTGCTGGCTCCGCCGGCCTGTCTTGCGCATATGAACTCAGCAAGAACCCTGATGTACAGGTATATATCGTATTCATATGATATGGGTTTGTGCTGAAATGGGTTTTTCTGTTTTCCCTGTTTTTCGTTGGTTCTCGTAGCATCACCTGCTTCGTATTGTTTTCAGGTAGCCATAATCGAGCAGTCGGTGAGTCCCGGAGGCGGCGCTTGGCTCGGAGGACAACTTTTCTCCGCCATGGTGGTCCGCAAACCGGCGCACCTTTTCCTTGACGAGCTCGGCATCGAGTACGACGAACAGGACCACTACGTCGTGATTAAGCACGCCGCCCTCTTCACGTCGACCATCATGAGCAAGCTCCTAGCCAGGCCTAACGTCAAGCTCTTCAACGCAGTAGCCGCCGAGGATCTGATCGTGAAGGAAAACAGGGTCGCCGGAGTCGTCACCAATTGGGCGCTGGTATCGATGAACCACGACACACAGTCTTGTATGGACCCGAACGTGATGGAGTCGAAGGTGGTGGTCAGCTCCTGCGGCCACGACGGTCCATTCGGTGCCACCGGAGTGAAGCGCCTTAGGAGCATTGGTATGATCGAAAGCGTTCCGGGAATGAAGGCTTTGGACATGAACGCGGCGGAAGATGCCATCGTGAGGCTGACCAGGGAGATAGTGCCCGGGATGATCGTTACCGGAATGGAGGTCGCCGAGATCGACGGATCGCCAAGAATGGTAACTGACCACCATTAATGCTCCTTTAATTCTTAATTTCATGCTCTGCAATTGAATAATTGATGGGGATTAATTGTTTATTTTGATATGGTGGTGCAGGGGCCGACATTCGGAGCGATGATGATCTCCGGGCAGAAAGCAGCTCATTTGGCTCTGAAGGCTCTTGGATTGCCGAACGCTTTGGAGGGAAATTACGCCGGAAAGATTCATCCGGAGCTGGTTTTTGCCGCTGCTGATGCCGCTTCTGAGATTGTAGATGCCTGAAGGAGGAAGAGAATGAACTCTAAATAAAAGGGGGGAGAGAGGGAGAGAGAGAGTTTAGTGGGTAGTGATGGACATGAGAGAGAGAGAGAGAGAGAGGTGGGTTAATGGTGAAATGGAGTTTCTGCCATGGCTGTTTTTTTGTATATGTTTTCTTTTGTTTGTTTGTATGAACTCTGGTCTGGGGCTGTTAATGTGAGAACCATAATGCTTCTGCTGGTTTTTATCTTATTTGTCCTCTTTTTTCTTTTTTGTAGTTTTGTATTTGTTTTGAAATTAAATTTTTAGTTGATATATTATTGGAGCACAAAATATGCTAATAAATAGGGAAGGGGAACCGAGTTGTTCTTGTCCGATCTGGGTCACAGAGTGAGTACTCGCTTGTCCAAAAGACTTTATCGGTGTTTTCTAGTGAAGTTCTTCGAACGTCTGAGTAAGTAATCAAATTGAGAAAGTAATTTAATCTAAAAAGCAATGAATGTGTAACCTTAAATCTTGGAGGGAGTACCATATATAGAGCAATGCCTTCAAATTAGAGCGGATTCTAGAGCCGGCGAAGCAGGAGGATTAGGCCTAATTAGACATCGTTATATTGTGATTGGTGAGAAAAGACGGCCATGGCCCTCGAGGCACAATGGACACGTCCCACGTGGCCAACCGATACTGGACTCATGAAGGCCCAACCGATTTTGCCCGAACTAAAATTTGAATGGTTAGATAACTAATTTAAATTTTAATTCTGGCCATATAGCAAGAAACTGTAAAATCCACGCAATTTGCAAATTGAATAACAATGAAGGAGGTCTTCATTAATTTTTATTTTAACAATTAATACTAGGATGTGGTTTATGGACCTTGAGGCCCACCTAGTCCATTGTTTAGTTTTTTTAGGCCTCATAATGGCCATTGTCCTAGCCATCATATAACTGTATAATTCAAATGAATTAATTACATAGTGGTTTGGTGTCAAAGTCTAATTACGAACCTAATTTTTTTTTTTTCATATGTAATGACTTGATTGTTTATCAATTAGTCAGTCGTCTTGTTGTTCCTAAAAAACATAGATGTCAAGGGAACCTAATGCACACACAAACACCAGAAACATGATGAATGTACGCAAAATTGCAGCCAAAAGTGGACCGCGTCTTATGACCCAACTAAAACAAGTAAACACACACTATTCTGGTTAAGAGTTGCAGAACAATATCACTCACTATTGAACTCAATACAAAATTCGAAAGATATGGACAAAGATAGATGTTGACACCCTCAACTACTAGGAACATGGTCTGAAACTGCTGAACAGGTATCTGGACAAGATTATAGGGCAGTTACTTAACCAATTCTGTGGTTAGTATTAGCAATTGCCCCAACATGCCAGACATATGTCCCAAAATGGTTACACTTAGCCAATTTTCGTGCATTGGCTAAGTACCAGCAACACCAGCTGTCTAGCTAACTCACAAGTTCTATTGCATCTTCGTTGTGTCGTTATTGATGTCGTCAGAGTGGGTGAACTCTTGCTGTTGAGGCCCTGGGGGAAGGAAAGGTCTCCGGTCCCCGGTCAGAGGTCCTAACCTCCCTTCTGCTTGGAGCCTTTGCGAATCCTAAAATCGGCTCGGTCCTTCCTTAGCTCGGCCATTCTTCCTCTGGACCCATTCTCGATCCCTCTCCACATTGTCCCTTAGATCGGCCTCGTAGAAATTTGTACCTCTATCCAGGGCAGCACAGAGGTTTGGTGCGAGGCGCAAACAGAGGTCATAGGACAACCTCCGTTGTCTTAGCCCATCGACGAACGCGTTCAGAGCCACGACATCCGAGAGGTCCTTATAGGCGATGGTTTCCCTCTCGAACCTATCCACGTAGTCTCTAAGGTTCTCGAGGAGATTTTGTTGGAGTGCAAGGAAGTGCGTCATGGCCTTTGGCCTCCGTCGGCAACGACTGAATTGAGTGAGAAAGAGTTGTTCGAGTTGGGAGAATGTGGGGATCGAGGTTGGGGCCAAATCTCAGAACCATGAATGGACTGTTCTAGTAAGGGTGAAAGGGGAAGACTTGCATCTCAACGTCGCAAAGTCCGTGTGCATATCCATGTAAGGTATGAAGATGGAGAGGTGGTCCCGTTATATAGAGTCATTTGGGGGTGGGAGAATTTGTAGGGCACCACTTCTTCCACAATATCATCTATGAAGGGGGTCCTCACCTCAGCAGGGAGCCCAACCACACTCCTTGTGCCTTGTAGCTGGTGGAGAACCAGTTCCACATCGGTGAAACAATGTTCCACGACAGCTTCACCCCCAGGAGGGTCTATTACTTGACTGGCAGGGGCGTTGGCTCCTTGTCTTCTGGCCAATAAAGAGTGGGAATCAACTTCTCGAACACGGCGAGCCTGGTGCTCGGATTGGGTGACATGGCTAGGCGCTCTTCCTGGTAGGGACCTATGATGGTCCTCAGCTCAGTGCCCTTGTAAAGGTTGTGACGATGAGTTCGAAGCAATAGGGGGCTAAATCTCGCTCCCTTATTGCTCGGTTACAAGGCCGAGGTCGGGCCTTTGGTACATGTCCACGGGAATGGATCACGCTGTCTTTTGACTCCTGGGGGCATTCCTCTCCCCCTGCGTTCTGGAGAGTCGGTCCCCCCTAGGTGGGGGTTGGTGGAAGGTGGGAGAGAAGGACTTGGAAGTAGGTTTGGAACTCGCCAAGGCGGCGCTCTAAATTTTCGATCATTTACGCTTCAACAGCTCCGGAAGTCTGACCTACAAAGGCTCTTGAGGGCAATGTAGGAGGGTCCATCTACCCTGTAGAGGGTAAGTTTTCTTCCTCAGTTGGGATAGCGGATGGAACCCTAGCGTTCGACCTGGGGGCCCTTGACATCTTTCTGTTCGGGTTGCTATTTACCGTGGCGTTCTGATCTCTTAGCTGAGTGATCTGACCGGACCTTGTGATCATCAAATCTTAGCTGAGCAGGGAGTTGATGACCTGAGGAAGACTTTTTGTACGCTTCCCACAGACGGCGCCAAATTGTTGGTGTCAAAAAATGGCTAACACCCGTAGTTGGTCTGATCAGAGTCCACGTGGATTGTTGATGATAATCTAGAGATGACTTGCTTTGAGTAAAAATCCCTTTAACTCTTTGTCCTTGGATCTCTACGTGACCGAGCTGGTATGAGCGATTTCCAGCTTGAACTCCAAACATGTACCTAACCAGGACCAACAGGGGTTGTGCCCTCCGAAGCCCTTCCGATGTGAGAGTAAAAGCTCAGAGGGAGGAATTATATAAATTCTTTGAATATTCTAAAAGCAGTACTGTAAGACCCTAATTTTAGCACTTACACAATTTTAGTTGTATTTTAGAAACATTTAGAAAATAATGGAGTGGTATGTGTTATTTTTATTTTGAAATAAAAATTTTAGGGGTGAATTTATAATTTTAAGAAATCTTAAATTTTGAATTGGGTTAAAATAAAAATTTTAAAATTTTTTTGGGAGGTTAAAGTAATTTGAAAAAAGATTATTTTATATATATATATATAAAAATTCATGCATATAAATGTTTCCTGCAAATCGTGATCTCAAGCCTGAAAAGAAGGAAAATCAGAAAAATAAAGAAGAAAGAGAGGAGAAGGTTCGGTTGGCAGTCGGCTGTTTCGACGTGGGTGTGTGCGTGTGCTCTACTCGTCGTCTATGTGCGCGCGTGTGTGTGTTCTGGTTTCTGTTCCTCGTCGTCGGAGGGTGGGGGAGTGATCGTCGCCGTTTTGCTCGACGGTGGGTGTGTTTCTCTGTTTTGAACCGACGTGCAGGTGGGTATGTGTGTCACCGTCTTGGGTGTATGTGACGGTGAATGTGTGTGTGTCGTTCATCGGTTCTGTGCAACGATGTGTGTCTGTGTGAGTGTGTATATTGTACAGGCGTGTGCATGTGTGTGTGTGTGACGGTAGGTGTGTGATCGACCCTGTTCAGGCTTGTGTTTCTTGATTCTTTGCTGTTTGCATGGGTGTAGGCTGATGAGGGAGGGGGACGGACGTCGGAGTGGTGTGTGAGTGTGTTTTGATCGTTGGTGAGGGGCGGCGAGTAACCCACCGTAGCTGGCGAAGAAAGAAAGAGAGGGGCTGTTTTGATCGAAGTAGAATCTGAACGAGGAAGACGACAGTTGGCCGTGGCGGTAGCGCATCGTCGAGGCAGTGGAGTGTCAGCAAGGGAAAAAAATAGGGAAAAAAAGAGGAAAATAAGGGAAAAAAATACAATAAATTCGAAAATCCAATCTCTCGGCCCGTGAACGATTCGGAATATGTAAAATTTCACTTGGGTATTATTATTGATTAAATTAAATTGTTGGATATTAATAATTCTCGCAAACGAAATAGTAACTCTCATAATAGTATTGTTATAATTGTTAATATTGGGAAAAATTAGTACAGTAAATAATAACGTATCGAAACAGGCAAAATAACAATTTTCCATAACAAAAACTTGGAGAAGGGGAAATATGAGATTTAGGGCCTGCATTGCACGTTAGGTTATTTTAAAGTAAAATATTAATTTAGGCTTATCGTTGTTAAGTTCACAAGCGCCAGCATCCTAGTAGATTTCGGACAGGGACGTTTTTGCAGTGCGAAGGAAGAGGTGAGTGTACTGTCTTCTATATAAATTACAAATTTTATTTTCGTATAAATTATGAAAAATGTGTTTATTTAAAAATGGACGAATTTGCAACATATATGGATTAAGCGATTTTGGATGTTTGTGGGAAAAGATGATTTTTGGATCGAGTCGGTTTTAAGGTGGAGAGTAATGTTTGGTTTGACTATGCCATAGTTTCTTCCCATAAGGGATGTGGATTTTCTTCCTGTTAGGCGGATATGACCTATGGGATGTGAATTTTCTTCTCGTTAGGCGGATATGACCTATGAGATGTAGATTACCTGCTAGGAAAATCCTGCAGGGTGGTTGACCCTGCAGGAGTGCAAACCTGGCGGGTGGTACGATATCGTTGCAACTCCCGATCGTGAGGTAAAACGATCATATGATTAGTAGGAAAAGGGTGTGGTGTATTTTATGATGAACTGTCTGTGAACGCGCCCCAATTTTCCAGAGAAAACAAAAAACAAATATATATATAGATATATGTTTATGTATGCTTGGCGCTGGTAAAACGAAAAGGGTTTTTTTAAAAACGTCGATTTTCTCATTAAAATGTACTTAAGCCTGTTTTAGAAAAAAGAGTCGCCACCTAGCATTGGGTTTAAATGATGTGCTAGGTCACCATATTTTTCTTTTTTGAAAATAATTTAAAAATGGCTTAAGTAAAATTTGACTCCAAAATAATATGGTCTAACCAGAGATTCGTTTAAAGAGTTCGGGGGTCAGTTACGCTCGGGGAAGGTGTCAAGCACCCCAAGACGCCCGTCCAAAGACGGTACCTTATCCGATTAAGTCCAATTAGAATTTAAATCCGAATGTTTTTATTTTATTTTTAAATCCTCCTTATATACACATACACACACATTTGAGGGAAGTGATCCCTTTTCTAAACCTAGACCGTTCTGATTGAAGGTTGGGAATTTTCCACCTCGTATTGTTAACACATTATATTTAATACAAATTAAATAAAACACCCGCACACACGCATCGAGGAGAGTAATTCCCTTCTAAATTTATGCCGTTCAAATTGAAGGTTGGGAATTTTCCACCTCGTATTGTTAGCACATTATATTTAATACAAATTAAATAAAACACCCGCACACACGCATCGAGGAGAGTAATTCCCTTCTAAATTTATGCCATTCAAATTGAAGGTTGGGAATTTTCCACCTCATAGTGTTAGTACATTATATTTAATACAAATTAAATAAAACACCCGCACACACGCATCGAGGAGAGTAATTCCCTTCTAAATTTAGCCATTCAAATTGAAGGTTGGGAATTTTCCACCTCGTATTGTTAGCACGTTATATTTAATACAAATTAAATAAAACACCCGCACACACGCATCGAGGAGAGTAATTCCCTTCTAAATTTTAGCCATTCAAATTGAAGGTTGGGAATTTTCCACCTCGTATTGTTAGCACATTATATTTAATACAAATTAAATAAAACACCCGCACACACGCATCGAGGAGAGTAATTCCCTTCTAAATCTTAGCCATTCAAATTGAAGGTTGGGAATTTTCCACCTCGTATTGTTAGCACATTATATTTAACACAAATTAAATAAAACACCCGTACACACGCATCGAGGAGAGTAATTCCCTTCGAAATTTAGCCATTCAAATTGAAGGTTGGGAATTTTCCACCTCGTATTGTTAGCACATTATATTTAATACAAATTAAATAAAACACCCGTACACACGCATCGAGGAGAGTAATTCCCTTCTAAATTTAGCCATTCAAATTGAAGGTTGAGAATTTTCCACCTCGTATTGTTAGCACATTATATTTAATACAAATTAAATAAAACACCCGTACACGCATCGAGGAGAGTAATTTCCTTCTAAATCTTAGCCATTCAAATTGAAGGTTGGGAATTTTCCACCTCGTATTATTTACTTCAAAAAAAAAAAAAAAAAAAAAAATAAAAAAAAATAAATAAATAAATAAATAAATAAAAAGAAAATAAAAAGTAATAAATAAATAAATAAATAAATAATAAAGGAAGAAAAAAAAAATCTAATTTACAAAAAAAAAAATTAGTATAATAACAACTTAAAAAATAAGAGTAAGATTTACAACAGATGAAAATTTACCACCTTCTTGGAGATTTTTCTTCTTCAAAATTACAATAAAATGAAAATAATATTATTTTCTTCAAAATTTTTCTCCAGATTTCTCCTCTCCCTTACAAAAATTTCTCTAAAAAAATTTCTTCCTCTCAAACGTTCCTCCTCCTCCCTCTTGTGATCCTTCCTCTATTTATAGGAAGGATCACTCAAGATCCTTCCAACAGTCGTGCGAAAAAGAGGGGAAAAAGGGGGTGGGTGCACTGAAATTTGGTGCACCTACCCCCTTTTGGGTGCACCAAAAATGGTGCACCCAAAAAAAAGGGGGGGGGCTGGCCCCCCCTGCTGGCCGCACATGCGGCCAGCAGTGCTGGTCGCTACAGCGACCAGTGCAACTGGTCACTGTAGCGACCAGCCTGGTCGCACGTGCGACCAGCCCTTGGTCGCACGTGCGACCTTAATGCACCCTCCCACCCCCGTTCGGTCCAGGCCTCTCTCGTTCTCGTCTGTTTCTAGTCCATTTTGTTCCGAATTAACGCGTTTTTATTCCACTTCGAAAAATCTACAAAACAAAAAAAAATAAATTAATTAATTACTAATATTTAATTTACTTAAAAGATTAATAAAACTTAATTTAGCAGTATTAAACCGCACAAATACGGTACAATCAAAATAAAATAAATAGAAAAATAAAATAAAAAATAACTATAAAATAAAGTATATTTTTTTGCAGAGCGGTCAAAATGCCGTGTCTACAGCTGCCCCTCTTTGTCATACAAGTCCCACTTGCTTGACAAAGATAAAAGACCACGTCATTTTGATCGTCCCATTTTATCTTTATTTATTTTTATTTTTAGTGTATTTTCCAATAATAGAACAAATAAAATAAAATGATTCATGACGAATACGTGTACGTTTAGAGTAATAAAAGAATACTCATGACGATGTTCATGATAAACAAATGTCCGTTTAGAGGATCGTTTAAAGTAAAAAAAAAAATGACTTCTGACGATACTCATAACGAACATGTGTCTGTTTAGAAGATTGTTTAGAGTAATAAAAAAAGGACTCATGACGATACTCATGACGAACAAGTGTCTGTTTAGAGGATCGTTTAGAGTAATAAAATGATGACTCATGACGATACTCATGACGAACAAGTGTCTGTTTAGAGGATTGTTTAGAGTAATAAAAAAAAGACTCATGACGATACTCATGACGAAAAAGTGTCTGTTTAGAGGATCGTTTAGAGTAATAAAATGATGACTCATGACAATACTCATGACGAACAAGTGTCTGTTTAGAGGATTGTTTAGAGTAATAAAAAATGACTCATAACGCTACTCATGACGAACACGTGTCTGTTTAGAGGATCGTTTAGAGTAATAAAAATGACTCATAACGATACTCATGACGAATACGTGTCTGTTTAGAAGATCGTTTAGAGTAATAAAAATTATTCATGCCCCAGCCCTCTTGGCCAGGGGCTTAAAGAAAGTTCAAGAGTATAAAATATGCCCCCACTTGTGACTGAGTCAGAATGAGAGAACAAAGATATAAATGTGCCCCAGCCGAACTCTCAGATGACCGAACATTTATAGATTGCCTGCGTACCTTAGTATTATGCCGAGGATTAAGTTTGGCGTAGTTCACTTTTCGCCCTTTTCAGGGGCAAAACGCATACCTGGACGCTCATTTAGAGCTTTGGAACTTTTAGTAATAAAAGTTTCTAATTTGAACCGGAAGGTAAGAAGTCTTTGTGAGAGAGAAATCCATGCTTCCCTGTCCTTTGAAAACCCTGTAATTGGACAAAAAACACATGCAACACGAAAATTTAGTTTGAAAAACTTGTCACTCTTGACGACTAGCAATTCCGTCCCCCCCTTTTCCATCGCAATCCCCCATTTGATGGCGCTTGACTTTCTCGGGTCACGGGACAGTATCGGGAGATTTTTCCGTCTCGTCCTTCCGTCAATCTTAGAGATGTACTTTCTGGAGGTTTTTCTCCGGGTTGTTGGCAGGGTCTGGTTTTTTTTTTTTTTTGGACAACATCCCTATCAGCCTTTATTTCTCTGCACCCGCCGATTCTCACTTTCTCTTTTCTACTAGGCATCCTCAGTGCTTAGGAGAATCACATACTCCTGCTTGCTTTGTATTTTTTAAATCCTGCAAAACTGATTTAACCAAATATGGGAAAACGTGTAAAACCTTACCCCAAACAGGTATCTTTATCACCAGATATGTTGACTGCGAGATTTCAAGCCGGATTGTCTGACAAGTATGATTTCAATGCAAATTTGAGCCATATTCGATGTTCCTTTTCACAGATTCCAACTCTTGCTCAAATCCATCAAGTTCCGAATACAGCAAAGTCTTACGATCAATGGAAGTCAACCGTAGTGGGAATTCCAAAAATGCCCCTATGAGTGATCTAACTGTTTTTTTTTTTTTTTTTTTTTTTTTTTTTTTTTTTTTTTTTTTTTTTGCGACACGGTTTCTACATTTTTCTCATAGCGCCCTTTCGAGTTTTCACTATGTTCGACGAGCCGTATTTTTTTTTTTTTGAAGCAACAGATAATCACAAATTGAAATAAACTTACTTAGGAAATAAGGACATTTATTAGGCAAAGTATTTCTTTACAGAATCCGAGTTTAGGGGCTCGGGAAATACATCACCATCCATTTCCTGGAGAATCAGCGCTCCACCGCTCAAAGCCTTATGAACAACAAAAGGACCTTCCCAATTTGGCGCGAACTTACCCTTAGCTTCATCTTGGAAAGGAAAGATTTTCTTCAAAACTAACTCACCGACCTTGAAGACTCTAGGGTATACCCGTTTATCATGAGCTCTAGTAATCCTCTGTCTGTAACACTGTCCGTGGCATATCGCTGTCAGCCGCTTTTCATCGATTAAACAAAGTTGGTCCAACCGTTGTTGTACCCATTCAGTTTCATCAAGCTCGGCCTCTATGAGCACTCGTAGAGATGGAATTTCCACCTCGGCTGGTATCACCGCTTCTGTGCCATAAACCAGAGAATAGGGGGTTGCCCTTGTCGAGGTCCGAACCGAGGTTCGGTAAGCCATCAAAGCATATGGCAGCATATCATCCCACTCTTTATAATTGTCAATCATCTTCCGGAGAATTTTCTTTATATTTTTGTTGGCGGCTTCCACTGCTCCATTCATTTTTGGACGGTAAGGCGCTGAGTTTTTGTGCTCGATCTTGAACTGCTGACATATTTTCTGTATTTCTGAACCCTTCAGGTTTTTAGCATTGTCGGTTATCAATGTTTGCGGCAAACCGTATCTTGACACAATATTTTCTTTGATGAATCGAGCTACTATCTTTTGAGTCACTCGGGTTAAGGAAACGGCTTCTACCCACTTTGAAAAATAATCAATTGCCACCAGGATAAAGAGATGACCACTCGGCGCCTTAGGGGTAACTTCCCCAATAACGTCCATACCCCACATTGAGAAGGGCCATGGGGCCGCCAAGCAATGAAGGTGCGAAGGTGGGACATGGATTTGATCACCATGAATCTGACACTTATGGCATCTTCGAACAAACTGCACGCAGTTGCTTTCCATCGTTAGCCAAAAATGACCGGTCCTCAGGATCTTCTTAGCAAGCATGAAGCCGCTCATGTGAGGTCCACATATGCCACCATGGACCTCTTTCATCAACTGGATGGCCTCTTCGACTCCAACACATCTCAACAGGCCCATGTCAGGGGAGCGTTTGTACAGTGTCTCCCCGCTTAGAAAGAATTGGCCTGCTAACCTCCGGAGAGTTTTTCGATTAACACTTGATGCCCCTTCCGGGTACTCCTGATTTTTCAGAAAGTTCTTTATGTCATGGTACCACGGGTCTTTGGCTGGCTCAGATTCAAGCTGGCAGCAGTGGGCCGGTCGGCGTTGAACTCGGATCACCACCGGAATGATATCATCATCCTCTCGAGTGATAGATATCATAGATGTCAAGGTAGCTAAGGCATCGGCGAAGTCATTTTTTAGCCTCGGTATGCTTTCAAATTCTATTATTGTAAATTGCTCGCACAACTCCAGGAGGTGATTGTTATAGGCTATCAAGGTCGGATCTCTCGTGGCATATTTATCCGTCACCTGATTGATTATCAGCTCAGAATCTCCGAACACTAGCAATTCTTTGATTTTCATATCGACAGCCAGCTGGAGTCCCAGAATACAGGCTTCGTACTCAGCTCGATTATTTGTGCTCTGGAACTTCAACTTGGAAGCCACTGGATAATGCTGTTTGCCCGGAGAAACCAGAACGGCTCTGATTCCAGCCCCTCGAGAGTTCACTGCTCCATCAAAATACATTTTCTAGACTGTTTCCTCATTTTCTTCATCCACCGCATGAATCGACTCGTCAGGGAATAGCGTCTCAAGAGGCTGGTTATCCGTTTGAGCTGGACAACTAGCCAACTGATCTGCTATCGCCTGACCCTTTACTGACTTTTGGGTCTTATAGATGATATCGAACTCCGTCAGCAGCATCTGCCATTTTGCAACTTTTCCTGACAGAATCGGCTTCTCGAAGATGTATTTTAAGGGATCCATCCTGGCTATCAGGTAGGTAGTCAGTGGGAGCATATAATGGCGCAGTCTTTGAGCGGACCAAGCCAATGCACAACAGATTCTCTCCAGCAAGGTATAATTTTCCTCATACTTTGTGAAGCGCTTACTGAGGTAGTAGATGGCTTGCTCCTTCTTTCCAGATTTATCGAGTTGCCCAAGAATAGCTCCCATGGAGGAGTCGAGAACTGACAAATATAGTAATAACGGAACCTTCTCCCGAGGCGGCACTAGAACGGGAGGGTTCGTTAGATAGACTTTAATTTTCTCCAAGGCATTTTGGCAATCTGCATTCCATCGCCCGTCACTTTCTTTTCGAAGTAGCTTGAAGATTGGCTCACAAGTGGCAGTGAGTTGGAAGATGAATCGGGCTATGAAATTTAATCGCCCCAGAAAACCTCGGATTTCTTTCTCATTTCTCAGCGGCGGCATCTCACGAATGGCCTTCGTCTTTGCAGGATCAATCTCGATTCCATGGCGATTTACCATGAAACCAAGAAGTTTTCCGGAAGCCACCCCAAACGCGCATTTTGCTGGATTGAGCTTGAGCTGGTACTTTCGAAGTCTGTCGAACACCTTTTTCAAATGGCAGAGATGATCCTCGTTCTCCTGTGATTTAACGATCATGTCATCAACATATACCTCCATCTCCTTGTGCATCATATCATGAAATAGGGTCGTCATTGCTCTTTGGTATGTTGCCCCGGCGTTTTTGAGACCGAAAGGCATCGCCTTATAGCAAAAGACTCCCCATGGGGTAGTGAAGGCTGTCTTTTCTCGATTTTTCTCATCCATCAGAATCTGATTATAGCCAGAGAACCCATCGGCGAAAGAATAGAGCTTTCGCCCAGCAGTATTGTCGATGATGATGTGAATGTTTAGCAGTGGAAAATCATCTTTTGGACTCGCCCGGTTGAGATCACGATAGTCCACGCAGACTTTGATTTTTCCTGAGGACTTTGGCACGGGAACGACATTTGAGAGCCATTCACTGTAGTTACAGACTTCAATAATTCGGGCATTGAATTGCTTCACGATCTCCTCCTTGACCTCGAGGCTGACAGCGGGCCTTAGTTTCCTCAACTTTTGTTTGACTGGTACACTCCCCGGCTTTAGCGGCAGCTTATGGGCCACGATACTCTTGTCCAGTCCTACCATGTCATCGTAGGACCAGGCAAAGATATATTGGTAGGAAATTAAGAGCGTTGTCAACTCTTTCTTTTCCAGAGTCATGAGAGCTGATCCAATCTTTACTTCCTTCAACTTTTCAGAGGTCCCCAAGTTTATCAACTCGGTCTCATCGTTACTGGGAATCGGCTTGTTCTCGAACTCCGTGAAAGCTTTTCGGATCTCACCATCGTCTGGCTGGCAAGAGTCATCTTCTGCTTCCACTCCCATCGGGTCATGGTCTGGTTCTGCATTGAAATCATACTTATCGCACTCTGGCTCAGTTATATCGCATGCATCATACACTGGTGTTTTAGACATCCTGAAAGCATAAAATTTAAACATTTAAACCATATGTCGGATAAAACAGAATTGCATTCATTAAATATAAAAACCCATTACAAAGCAAAATCCCTTTCCATCTAGAAGGCAAGGTGGATGGAGGGATGACCAACAGAAAATCTCCCTAAGTTTACCGAAACGCCTGGCGAATTGGGAGAGAACAAGAATCCCAATTCTGCAGCTTTTCTTCTCCGTTGGTTCGAATACCAGACCCATGACTTGGTCCTGCCTCGTCTCTCATGATTACATTCACAGCTTCCTTGATCATTACTCTCTCAGGGTGCAACTTGAATCCTGCGGTCTCCTTCCCTTTGTTGAGGGTTTCTGCTGGATAGGGGAAAGTGACCCGGATATGCGGAATTTTCATTGGCTGGTTGTCTGGGGATCCATCCCTCTTCTTCCGGAAGAACTTTGCTCTGTCTGCTTTTGTCGGCTCGTATCCCAATCCGAATCTCCCCTTCTTCTCCTTGACTTCTATCGGTTCTGTAATTCCGTCTAGATTCTTGCCCAAACCTTTCCCGGGAATGCAACCCCGAGACTTCATTTCTTTAGCAACGAAGGCCACAGTGTTAGACAGTGATGGTGTCATCTCGTGTCCTCCTTCCTTCACAAAGGTAGCATTCGCAACGTCGAACACGTGATAGGAGGCTTCAATCTTCTCCTTCTCCTTTCCGTCATCTATTAACGGGACATGCCGACTTATCGCTTGATGGAAAGGTATGATATCTGAATCAGCCCTGACCACGTACAGTGTGTCATTAATGATAAACTTGATCTTCTGATGTAGAGATGAAGGCACTGCCCCAGCGTTATGGATCCATGGCCTCCCCAACAACAGGTTGTACGAAGCAGGTATGTCGAGCACTTGGAACTTCGCATTGAACTGTATTGGACCAATTTCAATTGGCAGGTCAATTTCTCCAACACTATCTCTCTTAGCCCCATCGAATGCTCGGATAACCGTCTTAGATGATCGAACATGTGATAGATCTATCCCCATTTCTTCCAGGGTCGACAAAGGACAGATATTTAGTGCCGATCCATTGTCAATCAGCACCCGAGCTATGAACATTCCATGGCTTTCGACCGTGATATTCAAAGGCCTGTTGTGACCTGTTCCATCATCGTCCATCTCGTCATCTGTGAAAGTGATGGTGTTAGATCCTAGGACCTGTTCGACCAGAGTGACAAACTTCTTCGGAGAGATCGTGCTAGGCAAGTGGGCTTCATTTAGGACTTTCAGCAGTGCCTGTCTATGTACTTCTGAGGATAGAAGTAGTGAGAGCATCGAGATTTGCGCCGGTGCTTTGCTGAGTTGCTCCACTATCTTGTATTCTGAATTCTTCATTGCCTTTAGAAAGTCGTGAGCCTCCGGTTCTGACACTGGTTTTTTCAGGGCCCCTCTTGGTTCTCTCACAGGAATCCTGATCAAATCCTGTGGCGTATACACTCTTCCAGACCGAGTGATTCCACCGGTTTCTCCTACGGAGATTGGCAATTCTTCTCCTTCTCTTGTTTTAGCGACGATCTCATAATTCCACGGAACCTTATTGAGATTTTCCACCATCTTTTGGATTAGGAAAGACAAAACTAGAGATTTCTCCAGTTTTTGGGCTACCCTTTCTAGATGTAATTTGAACCCTCTGTAGAGAACCTCCGGGTGTAAATAAACACCACCGATATCGATCACATCAACTTCTTCTTCGACCTCCTCTGTGAAAATTAGATTGACGCCACTTCCTGAGGAGGCGTGTTCAGGCAACGGATTTTGCTGACAATTTGGCGTACCGGCCTCAGGTTTTTTAGAAAATATGATGGCTCCGGTCCGTATAAACTCCCGAATTTTGTCTTTTTGCTGAAAGCATTGCTCAGTCGCATGTCCTCTGGTTCCCGAGTGGTATTCACAGAAAGCATTTGAAGAAGCTGCTTTACTCCCAGGTTTATCTTCGTAGAATGGAAGGGGCGTCAGCATCCCCTGCTTCAAACAATTCCGGTACAACTCGGTGATCGAAACCGGAAGGTCTTGTAGCTCTCTGTTGTCGTTCTGAAAATTTCCCCCAGTAGCATGAGGTAGAAGGTCTTGGTGGTATTGGGTTCCTGACCTTGGAGTGCGGTTAGGAATTTGAGGTGGGGTGTTCGGGCGTGGTTGATAGGTATGGTAAGAGGGTGTTGGGTAGGCTTGAGGGTAATATTGGGGAATGTGGTTTTGATAAGGGGGAGGTACATTTTGGTAATAGCGGGGGCGGCTTTGGGAATAGGGTTGGTTTTGAGGATGGTTTTGGTTTTGGCGATTTTGAGGAGGGTAGTTGTGATATTGGTTGTTCTGGTTCGGGTAGTTCTGGGGACAAGGAGTTTGGGGGTAGTTCTGGTAATGGGTTTGTCGAGGGAAAACAACAACAGCTACTTCATTTTCTTTCATCTTTGGCGGGGCTGACCTTTTCGTCAGATTGGATTGGGCCCCTTCAATTTTTCCGCGCCTTATTCCTTCTTCCGTCACCTCGGCCTGTTTGATCGCATCGCCGAAAGAAACCACTGCTATGCTCGAGAGATCTCGATAAAATGGTGGTGACTGAATTGATTTGAATATCTCTAACTGAGCCTCCTCGCTCAGCTTAGGGACAACTTTGGCAGCCTCTTCCCTCCAACGAGCAGTATACCTCCGGAAACTTTCGTCTTTATTTTTCAGTATCTGGTAGAGGGTATTGCGGTCTGGCGCGGCATCCCTATTGTACACATATTGCTCACAGAAGGCCTCTACCAGATCTTCAAATATTTTAATCTGTGATAGCTCCAGGGTCATGTACCAGTTGAGAGCCGATCCTTTCAATGACCTCCGAAACATCTTTAGGCAAAGGTCTTCGTTCCGAGCATGAATTCCTAACTCCTCTTTGTAAATGCTAACATGCCATTCTGGAGGGCCAGTGCCATCATATTTTGTGAATTCTGGAACCACGAAATTTTCCGGGTACACAATCCCGGGTGGTGCTGACAACTCCTTGTACGTCGCTTTCCTGGACGGCTTCTCTTTTTGCCATTCTTCCATAGTTTTTCTAATTTCTCAATTTTCAGAAGCCAAGCCGGTGGAGGGCCATTCTCTTCTTTGTTTTCAGTTTCAATGGCCGGGGCCGGTTGGCTATCATTTGAATTGTTTGGTGGAGCAACGACCCTCTCCGGGTGAATGAGGATCTGCGGGGCGGCGGGGGCCGAGCCCTCTGGCGAGGCCTGATAGACATGCCCCTGGATGGGATATGTCGGAGCTCCGTAGGCGAAAGGATGAGGGCCCATCTGAGGTCCATAGTAGACCGGTACTGCAAAGTTCGGGCCGACGTGGTTCGGATTCGGCCCTGAGTTCTCCATCCCAATACTTGCAGGGTTTCCATTTGGGGATTCAGTCACAGGAGTCCCGTTGGACGGAGGAATAGGCACCTCCTGAGGTCGGCTAAGTTCATTGATCCTTTCCATCAACCTGTCAATAGTTTCCTGCATCTGAGCTATCTGGGTCGTTCGGGGAGATTCGGGATTGCTTTCTGATGTCATCCTGGAATGAGTTTGTGCTCAACTGCGTGTAAAGATCGGACTTCGAAAGGGGGGAACTGGATTTGCTTTTCGGGGACCAATTTTCTTTGTCTTGTCCTTTTCTTTTTCACCTACAAAAAAAATTATTTTTTTAGTTCACGTGGGTCTTAGGTGGCCTTAAAGCCCTTTCTAATTCGAAGATTTCAATTTCGGTAACGACTAATTAAAAAAAATTATTTTATTTATTTATTTATTTTTTTTTTTTTTTAGGACTTCCCCAGACGTCATAAATCCATCAAGTATAAAAAATCCTTTCTCGTCTTGTATCATAGAATCCTGAGGGGATAATATGGATACAAGACAGTTTTGTTTTTGTCAGAGGATTTACAACGATATAAGGGCCTGAGAGGAAATAAGGAAAAAAAAAATATATATATATATATAAAAAAAAATGATATATATAAAAAAAAATAAAAAAAAAAAAAAAAAAAATCACAACTTATTTACTGAATTGAGGGAAAAAATAAAATAAAATTTAACATTCGGACTTTAGATTAATTGGACTTATTCAGACATATTGGGCTCGACCCTCAGCCGTCCCCAGTGGAGTCGCCAGCTGAACGCGCCCCAATTTTTCAGAGAAAACCAAAAACAAATATATATATAGATATATGTTTATGTATGCTTGGCGCTGGTAAAACGAAAAGGGTTTTTTTAAAAACGTCGATTTTCTCATTAAAATGTACTTAAGCCTGTTTTAGAAAAAAGAGTCGCCACCTAGCATTGGGTTTAAATGATGTGCTAGGTCACCATATTTTTCTTTTTTGAAAATAATTTAAAAATGGCTTAAGTAAAATTTGACTCCAAAATAATATGGTCTAACCAGAGATTCGTTTAAAGAGTTCGGGGGTCAGTTACGCTCGGGGAAGGTGTCAAGCACCCCAAGACGCCCGTCCAAAGACGGTACCTTATCCGATTAAGTCCAATTAAAATTTAAATCCGAATGTTTTTATTTTATTTTTAAATCCTCCTTATATACACATACACACACATTTGAGGGAAGTGATCCCCTTTCTAAACCTAGACCGTTCTGATTGAAGGTTGGGAATTTTCCACCTCGTATTGTTAGCACATTATATTTAATACAAATTAAATAAAACACCCGCACACACGCATCGAGGAGAGTAATTCCCTTCTAAATTTATGCCGTTCAAATTGAAGGTTGGGAATTTTCCACCTCGTATTGTTAGCACATTATATTTAATACAAATTAAATAAAACACCCGCACACACGCATCGAGGAGAGTAATTCCCTTCTAAATTTATGCCATTCAAATTGAAGGTTGGGAATTTTTCACCTCATATTGTTAGTACATTATATTTAATACAAATTAAATAAAACACCCGCACACACGCATCGAGGAGAGTAATTCCCTTCTAAATTTAGCCATTCAAATTGAAGGTTGGGAATTTTCCACCTCGTATTGTTAGCACGTTATATTTAATACAAATTAAATAAAACACCCGCACACACGCATCGAGGAGAGTAATTCCCTTCTAAATTTTAGCCATTCAAATTGAAGGTTGGGAATTTTCCACCTCGTATTGTTAGCACATTATATTTAATACAAATTAAATAAAACACCCGCACACACGCATCGAGGAGAGTAATTCCCTTCTAAATCTTAGCCATTCAAATTGAAGGTTGGGAATTTTCCACCTCGTATTGTTAGCACATTATATTTAACACAAATTAAATAAAACACCCGTACACACGCATCGAGGAGAGTAATTCCCTTCTAAATTTAGCCATTCAAATTGAAGGTTGGGAATTTTCCACCTCGTATTGTTAGCACATTATATTTAATACAAATTAAATAAAACACCCGTACACACGCATCGAGGAGAGTAATTCCCTTCTAAATTTAGCCATTCAAATTGAAGGTTGGAAATTTTCCACCTCGTATTGTTAGCACATTATATTTAATACAAATTAAATAAAACACCCGTACACGCATCGAGGAGAGTAATTCCCTTCTAAATCTTAGCCATTCAAATTGAAAGTTGAGAATTTTTCACCTCGTATTATTTACTTCAAAAATAAAAAATAAAAAATAAAAAAATAAAAAATAAAAATAAAAATAAATAAATAAATAAATAAATAAAAAAATAAATAAAAAAATAAAAAGTAATAAATAAATAAATAAATAAATAATAAAGGAAGAAAAAAAAAATCTAATTTACAAAAAAAAAAATTAGTATAATAACAACTTAAAAAATAAGAGTAAAATTTACAACAGATGAAAATTTACCACCTTCTTGGAGATTTTTCTTCTTCAAAATTACAATAAAATGAAAATAATATTATTTTCTTCAAAATTTTTCTCCAGATTTCTCCTCTCCCTTACAAAAATTTCTCTCAAAAAATTTCTTCCTCTCAAAATTTCCTCCTCCTCCCTCTTGTGATCCTTCCTCTATTTATAGGAAGGATCACTCAAGATCCTTCCGACAGCCGTGCGAAAAAGAGGGGAAAAAGAGGGTGGGTGCACCGAAATTTGGTGCACCCACCCCCTTTTGGGTGCACCAAAAATGGTGCACCCAAAAAAAAGGGGGGGGCTGGCCCCCCCTGCTGGCCGCACATGCGGCCAGCAGTGCTGGTCGCTACAGCGACCAGCCTGGTCGTACGTGCGACCAGCCCTTGGTCGCACGTGCGACCTTAATGCACCCCCCACCCCCGTTCGGTCCAGGCCTCTCTCGTTCTCGTCTGTTTCTGGTCCATTTTGTTCCGAATTAACGCGTTTTTATTCCACTTCGAAAAATCTACAAAACCAAAAAAAATAAATTAATTAATTACTAATATTTAATTTACTTAAGAGATTAATAAAACTTAATTTAGCAGTATTAAACCGCACAAATACAGTACAATCAAAATAAAATAAATAGAAAAATAAAATAAAAAATAACTATAAAATAAAGTATATTTTTTTGCGGAGCGGTCAAAATGCCGTGTCTACAGTCTGAATTGATTCGGTTTGGGTATATTACTTTAAAATGGATTGGCGTATATATGTTATTTTGGTTGCACTGGTTGACTTAAAATATTTGGATTGGGTGCTTTAAATATATGAGTTTATTTCAGTGGTGACAGGGTAACTGGATTTTTCATACGGTATGCGATTTTATAATATTATATTTTAGTAATGAGGTATTTAAATTCTTATATTGGATCCATACAAACCGTTTTTATTATGAAGACAGTACACCGATAAAAAAATTTGGTTTCAAGTGCTGCAAATAGGAGTGGGTCCACTATTGATACTAGGTAGAGTCCGGGAAGTAGTGTCAATTTGGGAAGTGGGTCGATTAGAGGCGAACCGGGGATGGTTCAGTATTTTCTTTTGGTAATGTTCGTTGTATGTATATTTGGGGATGGGTGTGTCCCATATTTTTTTGAAAATAAGTTTGAGGTATTGTATTGGGAAAGAAAAATACTAATAGTTTAATACCCCGATTTTTTGAAATACGAATAATTTAAGTCGTGTTTTAAAATATTTTGAAAATATCGGGGTGGACTACGATATTAATTATGTGAATTAAAATTTTAGGGGGTTGTATTGAAATTTTCTATAAACATTAAAACATAGATTGGGTTTAATTTCTACCCCAATATAATATAAAGGGAGGTTTGTGTAATATTACAAAAATATCTTCATTTTTATATATATATAGAGAGAGAATGGAGGATTGGTGAAGTGGTAAGGGAAGCATGGGCACTGTCCGGCTGGTTGAGCACACGCATATATATATATATATATACACATACATACAAAGAAAATCGGGAAGAAAAATCTAGAACCGAAAAGAAAGAAGAGAGAGAAAGGAAGAGAAAGAAGAGAGAGGAGAGTCGCCGGCAGTGGGCTTGCAGTGTGGATGCCTTGTCTCCGGTAAGTGGGTGTGTATGTGTTTTATTTTCGTCCATCGTCGCGTGTGTTGTGTGTGTATTGTTGTGTATGTATGTGTGTGAGCAGTATATGTGTATGTGGGTATGCTGTGTGTGTGTGTGTGAGTGTCGCCGTTGGTTAGTTGGCCGGCGGTGAGTTAGTGGATTCTGTTGACGGTGGGGTGACAATCGTATGTGTTCCATGTTTTCTGTTATAGCAGGGTGTGACTGCATGTACATGTTCCGGCAGTGATGGAGGTGCCTTGTTCGTATGAGTGTGGGTGTGTTCTTCCGTTGGGGTGTCACCGGCGGTGGGTTAGAGAGAGAGAGCTCGCTGGTGGTGTGAGTTTTGGTTGGCGGTGTGTGTGTGTGTCTGCTCATTTGTGGTGTATGCGTAGAAACAGGGTGTGTATGTGTGTGTGGTGAATTCAGTCGGAGTCAGGTCCGACGGTGGTGTGCCATAGGGGGTGTGTGTGTGTGTCTAATGCTGCATGTGTCTGTGTTTGTTTTTGATGTGTGTGTTGTATAGGCTGTGGGAGTGTGATTGTGAGGTTTGGGTGTGTTGTATTGTGTGGGTGTAAGCCGAGGGTGAGAAGAGAGGGAGAGAGAGGTGGTTGAGATCTCAAAACAGAGTAGGAGGAGGAAGACGATTACCTCCTAAGCGGTGGATTTTCGCCCAGGCGGTGAAACTACAATGTGCAGTTGAGAGAAAGGGGGAAGCAATCACTCGTTCGCCTAGGCGGTGGGACGTCGCTTAGGCGGTGGGGAGCAGAATCAAGAATATATGAAATTTTAGGGAAATCCACGATCGGTTCGGAACGGGTAACATTTTCTAATTTATTCTATGAATTCTAAATTTAGTTTCTAACCTTAGAATATCAAAATGAGAATAATAAACAATGAGATCGTTTATATGAATTATGTGTAAATCATAAATTTTAACGACGCTCAACTAGTCGAATAACATCTTCATATATCAAAACGTGAGGAAGGAAAATTTATGAACATAGGGCTTGCATTGTACGATTAAGTTATTTTCTCTATAATATTAATCTAGGCCTTGTTACAAATAGGTTAAAAAATTGTTGAAAGTTCAGTAGCGGATATTTGGTGGAGCTTTTGAGAGCAGAATATCAAGTGAGTGTACTGTCTTCTTGCCAAACTATTTTTATATATACATATGATGAAATCTGTGTTTACTTCCACTGTATGATTTCAAATGATAATGGATCAAGCAGATTTTTGGAGTGAGTTGGTGAAACGAATTTTTAAGGAATTGTATTGGTTTCTGAAAAGAAGGATATTTAATAATTTTTGTTGGATTTTGGGTGAGTTGGCGGAAATGGATTTTCGTTAAAATATGGTGTTTTTTTAAAAGATGATAGAAAATATTTGGTTTTCATAAAAATAGAGAGAGGGAAAATGGTTGTATTAAAAATTTGACGGTTTTCAATCAAAAGTGAAAAATATGATTTTCAGATTTAAAAGTTGGTTTTGCGAAAAAGGGGTGGACGTTGGTGATTTTTGACGATATTAATGAGGTGGTGATTTATATTATGGTCTGTTCGGAGGGTGATCCGGCAGATGGATATTTATTTGTGATTTGGTGATGATATTATTGAGTTGACTATGCCATAGTTTATGATGTCCTGTCCAGAGAGTGGTCCGGCAGGTGGGGATTCATATTATGGTCTGTCCGGAGGGTGGTCCGACAGATGGATATTATGGTAATTGATATTATGTGGTGATTTATATTATTAGCCTCCGGAGACGTCCGGTAGGCGGTGATTTCGCAGTTAGGTCTGCTAGGAAGGCATATCCTACGGATGGTTACGGTACCGTTGCAACTCCCGATTGTGAGGTTAAATGATCACTATGGAACTTATTTATACCGCTTTACTTTCACTGCTTATATATTGGAGATTTTACCAACTGTATGGTGTTTATATATTTACGCTTGATCCATTTAAATGTTGTATTATTTAGAATGTATTATTATTATGTTAAAAATGTTTTTTTTTACTAAGAAGGCAGTACACTCGCAGGTGAAATAGTTAGGAGTCGGTCCCCTACTAGCACTAGGTAGAGCTATGTGATGGAGTCATATGGGCGTTTGAGAGAAGCTGTCAAAAGCGAACCTATAAAAGGTTCATAAACAAATACTTTTAGTTAGGGAAAAATTTCGAGACGGGTGTGTCCCCCATAATAGAAGTTTGTATTATTAAGTGTGTGTACTTTGTCATTCATTAGTTTACTTGGATTTTTGGTGATGTCATATTGTAGTTACGCCAGCCTCGAAATGACGGGTGTCCGGGACGGGTTGTGACAAATAGGGGTACGCGTGTGTCTGGGTATGTATGTATTATATATATTTAGGTGTGTTTGGTTGGTTGGACAAGGAGTGTCATGCCGACGTCACGCCCGGCCTCGGGAGACGGGCGCCCTTTGCAACACTGTTCACCCTCGCATTTATAAGAGAAAACTTGATTAGCGTTTTAGAGATTATGAGTCTTAAGCTCGGTTATCGACCTTAACATGGCGTGTGGTCGGGAAAAAGGGCGCGTGAAGGAATTAGAGCCTCGGGCCTGGATTTTTTAGCGTTGACGAAGAAGTCCATGGGCTGGTTCTCTAACGAAGATGGAGAATCGGCTTGAACACAAGTACGGATCCTGAGGAGTATATACCGACCAGAATATCACCGGTTAGACCTCTTTTGAATGTAGAAGTTTTTCGGGTATAATCATCAATGTTTAAAAATTTGCCAGCCTAAGTCAACCGAACTGAGACGACCGATCATAAGTTTGTACAGACAAGAGCATAAGTTTTAATATCCATATCATCGGTGCTTCCTGCCACGTCGGGCGCTTGATCCACATGGAAGGCTTAGGTGGGATGTACTGGGGGTGGTCAGTTTTTACCTTCATCAAATTCTATTTAGATTTTTCTTTAAACTGATCGTAGCAATTTTCCTGGTCAAATAAAGTTTATCTTTTCATATTTGTAACTCATTTTTAATAAAGAGTTACATGTGATAATTTTTAGTGCCTTTAAAGTATTCTTAGTGGCTTTAAAGTAAGACTTTTGGTGTGTTGGAATTATTCATTTGTTACTCTATAAATAGAGAAATTTGCATTATCATTTAAGCATGAAAACTTGGGACATCTTGCACTACAGACACTTGAGTCTATGTTAGTTTATTTTTGAGAGAGAGTTCAACACTTGTTTTGTTCGCCTTATCCTTTGATTTCGATTTCTAGTATCGAATGATTGTGATCGTTGTATCCTGGGAAGTAAACGCCTGAGTAATCGTAAGCAATTTGACAGAGTTGAAATTTGCTTTAAGGAAATATCGTCAAACGATAGTCTCAATCGATATAAATTTTTGATATTATCATCTGCCGTAAAGGACTATAAGTATATAACTTTATTTATTTACTAATTTCATATATTTTAATTTATTGTTGAAAATATAATTTTGTAATGTTTGTTAATTTTCTAGAATATTTGTTTTCATAATCTGAAATGTCTACTTTTACATACATGTATTGAGTTTCTGATTATTTGTTCTGAACCATTTTATATTTTGTAATATTTGATGTAAGTTATATTCAATAGTAAATTTCATTAAGAGTTAAATTTTACTGTTTATAAATATTATTTTATTGTAAATATTTTGTGAGATAAATAGAAATTTTTATTATTTAATATTTAATTATATTAATTAAAATTAATATTTTCACCGTTTTCAACATTAATACTTATCATCCCTCCCCTCCTTACCCACATCCACCTACATACTCTTTCTTATCAACAATACCACCCCCAAGATTGAGCCCTCCACACACACTGTTCTCTCTCTAACTCCCATGTTTTTTACTTTTTTGTTTTTGTTTTTTCATATTTGAAGTAAATAAAAGAAGTAATTATTTCAATTTAATCCCTATATAGTGTGATTTTAATAGTAGAACCTAGAAGACAATACTGTCCCCCATTAACTGTCACATGTTGAGCACATGACTTTTTCCATCCATTTTTTAAACGGAATTAGCAATTTGGCCTAAAATGATACGATTAGAAATTTTTAGGGCTTTACGTGTCTAAATTGGATTTAGAAAGACCAAAGTGAGATAATGATCAAACTTTAGGGGTGCAAAGTGTCAAAATCTGTAAGATAAAAGTCCACTAAAAACGTGGGTGCACTAAAGAGATGAGTGACAATGATGAGATTCACTAAACTTTTGCTTTCCAACTGTTCCCACTCATCAACAAAAGCCTGTCTAACAATTCAAAACGTTTTTATTCTACCCCCCATTACACCTTTATTGCATGGGCCCACCTCCACATTAGTAAAAATATCTTATAAACATATCTTTGATGTGAGTAAAAATCGGCCGACCTTAAGTTGCTTCACTTAAGCCTACCACGTGGATTAGCATGGGACATGTCATCAACGGCCTGAATAATCCGGTATCTCATCAGTCCGATAATTTCGCAGGACTTTGATGTTCACCGGCTGAGAGTTTTCTGCAATGAAGGAGGAATCAACTAACGAAGCTCAAGTCGGTATACTCACTTCGGCTTCTGTACCGGTGTCTGGGTCAGTTTATGCGCTGACTTAACAACGCGGCCCATGAACTTCTCTATCAATATTGAAAGGTCCAGGCCTATAATACTAATCCCTTCACATGCCATTTTTTCTCTACCATACATCGTGTTAAGGTCCATAACCGAACTTAAGACATTAATCTCTAAAACGCTAATCAGACTCTCACCTATAAAAGGAAAACGTGAACAGTGTTGTCAAGAGGTTGAAAAGTTAATCACTTTTAGAATATTCATAAGATTCCTAAATTTTCCTCTCGAGCTCTTACTCTCATGCCGGAGGGGACGCGCCGGACACAACCCCGATGGGTCCTTTGTGCAGGTATCGATCTGAAGCTCAGGCCGGACAATACCAGGTCAGTTCGGTCAGGTGCAGATTCAAGGATAAAGGGACTTAAAAGATTCTCCCACACCAAAGACAACCTCCAGATCATCAACAATTCTCCACGCGGATTTTGACTAGATCATACTGTTGGTCACGCCATTTTCCAACATTTTTACAGTACATTGTGTTTGAGCCAATTTAGACGCATATTGACTAATCACATTACTAAACGATCTTAAGAACGCACTCTTTCATATTGATCTGATGTATTCAATATGAAATTTAAGATTTTATTCCCAAAGTGCTCCCCGGAGAGTCGTCACTTCATTTTCATTCTCACTTTACTAATATGAGAGCCGCCGTATGCTACATATAATACCCTCAAAATTTTAGGAACCCTTCAAATGCACTTCCATATTTTTTATTTTTTAAAAAATTGTGTTCATTAATATTTTTATGAAATAAAAAGTGTCAATTTAAGTTAAATTAAGACATCAACTATATTTGTTTGATAAAATATTAGAATCATATTTATATTATTGTATATTCTTGAACTATTTTGCAATTTCACTTGATATATTGTTATTTTTTAAAATCTATACTTTAATAAATGATTTTTTGCACTTTGTGCCCTTGAAGTTTGATTACTATCTCACTTTGGTCCTTGCGAGTTTAATTTGAACACATCACCCTAAAGTTTCTTGATCATCCCACTTTAGTTCAAATTATTATAATTTTAAATGGTAAACAGTTTCGCCCATCAAACTTTACTATTTTTAAGAGACTTTATAGATATCTCGAGCCATTTTCTTTTCCTATTCTCCTCCCCGCCTGAAGGAATAAACATAAATGTGGGAGTGCGGGAGTGTTTGCAGAAAATTTGTGGATAAGGGAGGGGAGAGGGAGGAGGCATAAAATACCCACTAAACTTCTTGAAAATAGTTAAATACATAGCACATAACCATTTGCGGTCAAAAATTGTAATGAGTTAAATAATTTGGACTAAAATGAGATGATTAGGAAAGTTAAACGATTTTATTTGTTCAAATATAAATTACAATTTACAAAGACCAATTCAGGGGCACAAAGTGTCAAAACTATACTAGGTATTCTCCTGCCTAAAAACACTATATTAATTGACTAATTTATATATGTATAAAAAATGACCAATTAATTACAAATATCAAATTTAAAGACTTAGAAGTGGGGGTGTGATTTTTTGGGGGCTCCAAAATATTTTATATCTTTATTTATTATATAGATTTGTGTGAGATATTCTGGAATAAATTTTTAGTTTATTAGAAATATTACATAGTTATTTAGGGGATTCTTAATAAGGTGTGTCCGGGTCAGCTTATGCACACTTCAACTGATCATATTACCAGGGCGATCTTAAGATTACACTTCTTATATCAGCCTGATGCATTCATGATTCAAATGTTGTTTGATTTCAATTATTGTTCATTTGATGAGAGTTCTATGATCTCAGCCCTTGGATCTAATCCAAGTGCTGAAGTATCTCTTGAAATCCTTTAATCTTGATCCTTAATTATCCAATCTAAAAGTAAAATATGTCTCAAATGTAAAATATCATCCGACATGAGTAAATCAATTTTTATTACCTATGTAAAAAATATAAGTATATAAAATAATTATTTAAATATCTTTTGATGAGTGTAAAAATGACCATTCCTGCGCAACCAATGAAAGACCGCCACGTGTCCACAACTTTCCACCAATATCAATTTTCCACCAAGGTCAACCCTTGCCAAAGGTCAAGTGAAAAGATTATACCGGGCAGAGGAACATCTCTAGCCATGCCAGCCAACCCAAAGGCCTCAGAACTCTCCAGGAAAGGAAAACGAGCCGCCGCCGGGATGGGGAACCCTTCCTCATCTCGAAATTCTCCACAGCGGCATTGCCCATCTCGGGAATCAACTCTACAAGCTCCTCAACAAAGCCCCCCTTCGCATCTCTGGCTATCCGGGAATGGCAAGGTAAAAAGCTCTGCATAACTCTTCTTTTCGCTTTTAGCTATCCGGGAAGGGTAGGGGTCAAATTCCCCATCTCGGGTGCAACAGAAATGTGTCCTCCTCTAGCCATTGGTCGGCTCATTTTCCCAAAATATCTATAAATATCCTAAAATATCCCACAAAATCCCAAAATATCTACATCCATCATGATGACTCTCTTCCCCAACAATGACTCTCTTCCCCAACAACAAATATCACTAAATATCTTTCAACATGGGGAACATAAGAGCCCCTTTGTAAAGTCTAGCTCTTACGCATGCATATTTCTACTTGCATTTTAGAACATTTAGAAAAATATCGGGTTGCATTGTGCTATTTAATAATTACTTTAATAATTTTAGGGGCTACTTGGATATTTAAAAATATTGAATAAAAAAAATATATAACGCTGCATATATATATATGTATATTTGTTGACTGGTCAGGTAAAGTCAAGTTGACGTCATGCTTGAGGAGGGGTGTGACACCCTTGGTACCCTCTCATTGGCTATATGCCAAGATAGGACATTAATGTGATTGGAGGAGACACTAAACCATGCTTAAGCCCTTAATCAAATCCACTCCATGTTTATATAAAGGAGAGTATACAATTGCTCAAAGGTAGAAAAATTCTTCATAAAAAAAGATAAATGAAATTTACTCCAAGCACACACAATATTTGCTCCCTCTACATGATAACACTTTTATAAATTCTCCTCCCGTACGCTGATTCTCACGCCGGAGGGTTTTTCGGGATACCTCATGTTCACTTTCCCTCAAGTCCTAAGGCATTTTGGTCCTTCCTTTCAAGGCCCATAAGGTTTTTGGGCTAATTCCAACTTAGGCCCGTCCATTCCTGGCCAAGGACCTCTCCACGGATCACAAGCTACACGGACTGAAGATCTCCATTCAAGGCCCCTCCAACTCCATCCAAGGTTGACCAGACTATACCACTGGTGTCAACCAAAATTCGACATCAATAGTTTGGCGCTGTTTGTGGAAAGTGCTACTAAAATCCTTCATCCACTCATTAATTGCTCTCATTTTGGCTAGAGGTTAGATGAATACAAGGTATTGTCAGTCTTTGAGTCCAAGAGACCTTAACAACACAGTGGATAACAACCCAGCTGAAGAAATGTCAAGAAATCTCAAGCCGGATGCAAGGACTATCGTCCCCATCCTGAAAGAAGAAGAAAATGCACTCCCTATCAACCAAGCAGGCCCGTCGGCCCTACCTGTAGGAGCCCACGATGGACCATCTCCTGGAGCTGCGGACACAGTGCGACTTGATAACTTTGAACGCCAGTTTTTTTAGTTTCAAACTTGTCTCGACACCATTCTCTCTCATCTGTCACCGACCCTGAATCAACAAGGATCGATTCTCCAGAATATGGAGGGAGAAGAATGCCACCTGCCACTTGCTCCTAATTGAGGGAGACCGGTTCTCCGGCATGCAGGGGGTGATGATCCTCACCAAGGATCAGATCGTGTCATCCATTCTGAAGGGCACATGTCAAGGGAACAACCTCGTCCATGCGATCGGCCAATTAGAGAACGGATTCCAACTTTCCTAGCCGTTTTCGGTTCTGTGCCTTTGCCCTCCCGAGGTCGCCGGACAAAGGATCGCCATATTGCAGCATCACCCGGGGGAGAAGCTGTCACGACCCGTCTCGGACACCTGTCATACCAGGACCGGCGTGACGACAACATGACATCACCTCTTTTAAGTTTGGATCTTCTTTTTCATTACAAAATTTCAATAATTATTATACAATTTATTACACAATATATACATAATCTTTCTCTTTCATATTGTTCCTCTCTGACAGCTCGACTCAAATTATTTCCAGATGACTCCACCTAATGCCAGTAGGGGATCGTCTCCTAAAAATTCCACCTGCGAGTGTACTGCATTCTTAATAAAAACTATTTTTAACATAATAATAACACATTCTAAATAATACAACGCTCATATGGATCAAGCGTAAATATATATATATATATATATCCACCACACAGTTGGTAAAATCTTCAATATCAAATGAGCAGTGTAAATAAATTTGCAAACACCCAAAATCAATAATAAATCATCCAATATATATAAACACCCCAATTCATCCACATATCTCAATCCCATACCCACCGGCTAAGCCATAGTGATCATTTTAACCTCACGATCAGGAGTTGCAACGGTACCATAACCATCCGTAGGATATGCCTTCTTAGCGGACCTAACTGCGCAGATCACCGCCAACCGGACGTCTCTAGAGAACAATAATATAAATTACCACATAACGTCAATCACCATATAGTAACTATTCATCTGCTAGACCACCCTCCGGACAGATTATAATATAAACTATGGCATAGTCAATTCAATAATATTATCACCAAATCACAAATAATTATCCCTCTGCCGGACCACATTCCGGACAGACCATAATAATAATCACCACTTCAATAATATCGACAAAATCACCATTTCATCAATACCGTCAAAATCACCCTTGTCCACCTCTTTTTTTAACAAAACCCACTTTTAATTTAAAAATCATGTTTTTCCCACCTTTATATTAAAACCACCAAATCCAACAGATTATTTATAAAGTCTTTCTTTTTAAACCCAAACATTTCAATGAAAAACCATTTTACCAACTCACCCACAACTGGCTTGATCCATATAATTTATAAAATTCGTACAGTTAAATAAACATATATCTCATCATATTTATATGGAAAATAGTTTGGCAAGAAGGGTAGTACACTCACCTGATATCCGCTTTTGTAAACTTTAACCGACTATCCCGTATCCGAACTCCAGTGCCTGCAAACCTAACGGTGACAGGGCCTAAATTAATATTTTTGTATAAAAACAAACTAATCACGCCATGAAATCCTATTTTTCCTCAATTTCCTATTTCCCATATTTTATTACGAAATATAACTATTCAACTAGTATCGCTTCGTTACGGTTTACTATTTATAAACTTTGTTCTTATAAACAATCTCAGGATTTATTATTTCCATTTTATTATTCTAAGGTTAGAAAACTAAATTTAGAATTCACAAAATAAATTAGAAAAGTTACCCGTTCCGAACCGATCGTGGATTTTCGTAAAATTCCATGTATTTCTGATTCTGCTCCCCACCGCCTAGATGAACGAGTGGCTGCTTCTCCCTTTCTCTCAACTGCACTCTGCATTTTTATCGCCTGGGCGAAAATCCACCGCTTAGGCGACCAAGCTCCTTTACAGTTTCTGAGTTACACACTGACGACCTACCGCCTAGGCGAACTTTCCCTCATTTTGCACACTGATCTTCCACCGCCTAGGCGAACTTTTCACTGCCTAAGCGGATGCTCCTCCTCCTTTCTGCTCTGATTGAGATCTCAGTCACCTCTTCCCCTCTCTTCTCACCATCGACATCACACCCACACAATACAACACACCCAAACCTCTCAACCACACTCCCACAGCATATACAACACACACAAACCCACACAATCGCCGGCCACCGGATACTCACCAACGAACTCACCTTCACTTCTCTCTCTTCTCTGTTTTCCGACAACACACACACATACACACACTCCGTCGCACGTACAGACGAACAGACACCCGCACAATACACACTCTCACACTGTCAACGAGCAACAATAAGCACACCGTCACACGCCCAGCCGGCCGACGCTCCTTCTCACTAACTCCGGCAGTCACCACCACCAATTTCTCATACACAACCAACACCCACCAACCAACAACCAGCCAACAACCGACCACCACCCATATCTGGAATAAAACGGAAACAAACATGGAACGGGGCAGAAACAGAACAAAACAGTAACAAAGAACACACACACACACACACCCACTTACCGGCGACGAGGTATGTACATCGCAAGCCCACACATGCCGATGGAATGTGCAAACCCACCACCGGTGACCCTTCTCTCTCTCATTTCTCTTCTTTTCTCTCCCTTCCTTCTCTTCCTTTCTCTCTCTTCCTTCTCTTCCTTTCTCTCTCTTAGGTTCCGGACCCTTCTTCCATCTCTATTCCTGTATGTATATATATAAAGAGATTTTTATATATATATATATATTAAGATATTTTTATAATATTACACAAACCTCCCCTTATATTATGTTGTGGTAACAATTAAACCCAAATCTATGTTTTAATGTTTATAAAAATTTCAATACAACCCCCTAAAATTTTAATTCACATAATTAATATCGTAGTCTATCCCGACATTTTCAAAATATTTTTAAAACACGACTTGAATTATTCATATATGAAAAGTCGGGGTCTTACAGAAGCCGCATTGGAAAGGCGCGTTGCAGAGATGGAGGTAGCGCTCGTGCAGGTATGAGGCCCTTAAGGAACCGCTAGACTCTCTTCCGGGATAAGGTCTCCTTTTGTCGATGATATTGTGCTTGAGGTGGTTCCGTACAGGTTCCCTAACCCACAAATAATTCTATACTACTGACCCCGTTGATTACCTCTCCGTTTTCGTTACTTTCATGGACATGCACACGACCTCCGTGGGAATGAGGTATAAGTCATTTCCAACGTCGAGGATAATCTCCACAAAAGAACGGTACCCCAACGCGCAACGTCGAGGGTAATCTCCATAAAGAAACCCATCCCGATGCACTACGTCAAGGGTGTAACCAGACCCTCTCCACGGGTCGGTAGTTTGGAGCTCGACGATTGATAGCTATTATCTTTCGATGTAGAATATCGATTGGGTCTGAGGGCCTACAGTTAAGCATCCCACCCCTGACAGTCGAGCTTGCTCAAGCGACATAAAGGGACGATACTCTTGGAAGGACAAAAGACGGATATAACAACAAAAATGTCCAAGTCTACGAAAATGACCGGGTAGGGTTCAGATCTATCTCCAAGATGTGCTCAGGCAATCCACCGAGCAGGAGTTAAACTCCGTACTCAGGCACTTTGCTGAGCTCAAATTCCTTCCCATGTCGATATTTCTGGGATCAGGATGGGGCGAAGTTCCACCAACAGACAGAGGAATCAACACTACTCCCTAGTACCTCGTACCTCGCTACTAAGGAGTAAGGGGCTACTGATGAGTGTAAAAATTGTCACACCTGCGCAACCAATGGAATACCGCCATGTGTCCTCAACTCTCCACCAAAATCAATTCTCCACCAAGGTCAACCCTTACCAAAGGTCTAAGTGTGAAGATTATACCGAGCAAAGGAACATCTCTAGCCATGTCAGCCATCCCAAAGGCCTCAACACTCTCCAAGAAGGGAAGACGAGTCGTCGCTGGGATGGGGAACCCTTTCTCATCTCAGCATCCGAGATGGAGAACCCTTATTCATCTCGGAATTCTCCACAGCGGCATTTCCCATCTCGGGAATCAACTCCATAAGCTCCTCAGCAAAGCCCCATTTTCCATCTATGGCTATCCAGGAAGGGTAGGGCAAGAAGTTCCGCACAACTCCCCTTCCCGACTTTGGCTATCTGGGAAGGGCAGGGGTCAAATTCCCCATCTCAGGCGCAACATGAATGTGTTCTCCTCTAGCCATTGGCCGGCTCATTTTCCAAAAATATCTATAAATATCCCAAAATATCTACAACCATCATGATGACTCTTTTCCTCAACAATGGTTCTCTTCCCCAACAACAAATATCACAAAATATCTTTCAACATGGAGAACATAAGAGCCCCTTGGCACCCTCTCATTGGTTACATGCCAAGATAGGACATTAATGTGATTTGGAGGAGACACTAAACTATGCTTAAGCCCTTAATCAAATCCACTCCTTGCTTATATAAATGAGAGCATACAATTGCTCAAAGGTAGAGAATTCTCCCTAAAAAAAGATAGATGAAATTTACTCCAAGCACACACAATATTTGCTTTCTCTATATGATAGCACTTTTATAAATCCTCCCCTCGTACGCTGATTCTCACGCTGAAGGGGTTTTCCGGGATACTCCCGGCTAGGTTACATGTGCAGGTGACAAGTTGTTGCACATCTCAGACTTTTTTCTTTCCGGATAAAAAAGCATCCTAGCTTTCCCCTTCCCAGAATAACTCCTTCTCAAGCTCCTGTTCACTTTTCCTCAAGTCCCAAGCCATTTTGGTCATCCCCTTCTCGGCCTATAAGGTTTTTGGGCTAATTCCAACTTAGGCCCGTCCCTTCCTGACTAGGGACATTTCCACGGATCAGAAGTTACACGAATCGAAGATCTCCATTCTAGGCCCCTCTAACCCCATTCAAGACTGACCAAACCATATCGCTGGTGCCGACCAAAATTTTACATCAACATCCTTGATATACCATTTTCAAATTTCACTTAAAAGTTAAAACCCTAAATTCTAAGCTCACTAATATAGCTTTTAATTTTTTTATCCATTAAAATCATTACAACTACATAATCAAAGGCAATTAGTGGCATTAGTATACTGCAAATTGGAGGTAATGATTAAAAGTCATACAAGTAGTGGATTTATACTGCTTTACCCTGTTCCTTGTCCTCACAAGATGACAAGAACATGTGATACATCATTTTCAGGCAATAAATTTAGGAGAAATTACATTTTAGACTCTCTAGGCATGAGCATTTTTTTATATAATCTCTCTCTATTTGAATGTTTCATTTTAAACCTTCTAAATATCAACACGTTTTTATTCGGTTCTTCCATCATAAATTCTGTCAAAACTAACAAAATATAGGGACAAAACAGTCTTTTACTTATTTTTTAATGATTTTTTTTTATTTTTTTCCTTAATTTCTCTCTCTTCCGATCATCTCTCTCTCTTCTTTTTTCCTCCCGATCATATCTCTCTGGCTTCCTTCTTCCTCCCTCTCCCCACCTCTCTCTCCCATTCATTTCATAGGGGGTGTTTCACTCCCCTGTGAAAAACAGGGGGTGAAACACCCCCTGTTATGGGGTGAAAACACCCTTGTAACAAGGGTGCCACCCCCTGTTACAGGGGTTTGAATCACCCCCGTAACAGGGGCGATTCCACCCTCTGTAACAGGGGCCGGCGGGGGAAGGGAGGGAGGGAGGGAGATGAGAGAAGTCAAACAAAAAGAAAAAGAAAAAAAATATTAAAAATTGATTTAAAAATGAAAAAATATAAAATGACGATTTTACCTTCAAAATTCGGTTAGTTTTGACCGAATAAAAACGTGTTGATACGTAGAGGGTTTAAAATGAAATGTTCTAATAGAGAGGGACCATATAGAATAATGCCAATACCTAAAGGGTTTAAAATATAATTTTTCCATAAATTTATCCACCGAATTTTATCATTTTTTTTTTAAGTGTGTTGCTGGCAAATTATTTATTTTATCTTTAATTTTAAAAAAAAAATTATTATAGAATATAATTTATGTTTTAATTCTGCGCATTAAAAAAAAAAAAAAAACCGAAAGGCCCAACACAGACACTGAGTTACATATATTTAATTTGAGTGTAAAATATTTGTTAAATGTAACAAATATTACACAAATACATGTAACTTATAACAAATATTTAACAGACATGTACATAACTAATACACAAGAAAAAATCAGTTTAAGGGATTAAATGTTTTAAATAAAATTAATAACAGATTTCACCCGTTATCTAATCACTAATTATCCTTTTTTTTTTGTCATTTTTTTTTTTTTTTTTTTTTTGTAATGTATGATGCTGAGCAAATTATGGCGCATTTTCCTCTCACTTAAGTGACATGAAAAGGGTAATCAAATAATAATAAATTACTAATTTGAGATTACTTAAATTTGATTACTTTAGTCTAAGATGAATAAAATCTCCTGTGAGATGGGTAATTAATATTATTTTATTTTGGTTAAGATCAAATGAATAATTAATCAAATCTTGAGATGACTATAAATGCAACGATGAACAAGAAGAAAAGCAGAGTAAGAAATACCTGTAGTGAAAAATGGCTACTTCTAGCTCTACTTACCGGCCACTGCTGGAGTCTTCCAAGGCCACCACCATACGTAGCTTCAAGCCCTTTTTCTTTGTCATCTCACTGTTTGCAATCATCGCCTCAGCTTTCTTTTTTGTTCCAAATCTAATCAAACCTACCCACTTTGATCTTTGCCACAAGGCGCTTGATCCCAAATCATGTCTGTCCTTTGTATCGGAGGTTGTCTCCGATGGCGAAACGGAGCGAAATGGCTTTGTTGTGCTGAGGAGGTCGTTGAGGAAATACGTCGAGCAGATGGAGGACGCTGTTAAGCAGATCGACGAGATCAAGAATCGGATGAATGATCGGAATGAGCAGGCGGCTTTGGCCGATTGTGTTGAGCTGATGGACGTGTCGATGGATCGAGTGGCGGACGCTGCTATGGCCCTGGAGAATCGGACTTTGGTCTCCGACGCCGATGCGCAGACATGGCTCAGTGGTGTCCTCACTAACCATGTTACTTGCTTGGATGCCCTCGGTTTGGCGGGGAGATCATTCATGGGAAGGCTTCTCGATGATTTGATCTCGAGGGCGAGGGCTTCCTTGGCCTTGCTTTCGGCCGTTTCAGCTTCCGATGATGAAATTTTTCAGTCGAGGAAGGTGATATTACCGTCGTGGATGACGATCAGGGACAGGAAGCTGCTGGAGAGTTCGGCGAAGGACATTCGGGCCGATGTGGTGGTGGCGCAGGACGGCAGCGGGAATTACAGGACGGTTGCGGAAGCGATAGCATCGGCGCCGGAGAAGAGTAAGAAACGGTTCGTGATTCACGTGAAGAAAGGGACATACAAGGAGAACGTTGAAGTCGGGAAGAAGAAGAAGAATTTGATGATCGTCGGCGACGGTATGGATTCAACCACCATCACCGGTAGTCTCAATGTGGTCGATGGCTCCACAACCTTCAGATCTGCAACTCTAGGTATGCAATTAAAACTATATACTACTCCATGAGATTTATATATAATCAACGTTCGATTCACAAATCGATGTTTCCAAATGCAGCCGCCGTCGGTGATGGATTCATACTCCAAGACATTGCCATCGAAAACACCGCCGGACCGGAAAAGCACCAAGCGGTGGCCCTCCGCGTCGGAGCCGATCAATCCGTCATCAACCGCTGCCGCCTCGACGCCTTCCAAGACACACTCTACGCCCATTCCCTGAGACAATTCTACCGCGACAGCTACATCACCGGAACCGTCGACTACATCTTCGGCAACGCCGCCGTCGTATTCCAAAACAGTCAACTCGTTGCGCGAAAGCCAATGAAAAGCCAAAAGAACATGGTAACAGCCCAGGGTCGAATCGATCCAAATCAGAACACCGGCACATCAATCCAAAACTGTCAAATCATAGCAAGCCCGGACTTGGAGCCCGTCAAGGCCTCATTCCCAACTTATTTAGGCCGACCGTGGAAAGAATATTCTAGAACGGTAGTCATGCAATCTCGCATCGGCGATCATATTGATCCGGCGGGATGGTCGGAGTGGAGCGGAGATTTTGCACTGAAAACACTGTATTACGGTGAATATATGAACAGCGGGCCAGGCGCCGGCACCAGCAAGAGAGTGAATTGGCCCGGTTTTCGTGTGATTCGGGATCGGGCGGAGGCTATGAAGTTCACGGTAGCTCAGATGATACAAGGCCAGGAATGGCTGGCGTCCACCGGCGTGGCCTTCATTGAAGGATTATGAAGAAGTAATATATATGAATGTTGCTGATAATAAACTTGTTAGTATTGAGTGTGATTTTAACATGCATGGAGGGAGGATGAATTATCATTAGTATGAGTATTTTGTGTACCATATCCGTTTGGATTATATTATCGTTTAGTACTTTATCATTTGTCGAAAAATAAGTTTTTTTTTTTTTCATAAGTTCATACAACAAATACTAAGGGCATCTGTCAAATGTCGCGGGACTCGTCTTCTTAAAAATCAAATCCGTCATCCACTTCGGGTATCAAAAATAAACTTAAAGTCTTCCTCGTTCTCAATCTAGAGTCTTCAAAACAATCTGATTAAGGATATTTTGGGAATTTCCTCATGTTCCTTAATCTGGGGAGTCCCCCCAAGTATAAAAAGTCTACATGGAATACAAGTGGACCCCGAGTATCATCTCTTAAGAATCACGTACAACCACACGTGAGTCCGAATTCAACGCTGGGATTTGAGGAGTTTGCCAGGGATTCATGAGTCAAAATTGAGGACAGCGTCAATATTGACTACTACATGGAGCATTAAACTCAATTACTCCTGAGATAAATCATTCTCAGGATACGAGGATAATTGAGACCTCTCTGTGAGCTCGGAAACAATTATTACTAGTTCAGGAATAATTATTAATCCCGTTATTTAAGGAAGGATATTTTTGAAACAATTCATAATTCCTCAATACCACAAATTCTATGGGCATTATCGGTTGAGATTAAAAAAAAAATTTAGCAAGTCAGTCTTCTCACGCTTTCAAATACAAAAATGTGTGATGCGAAGTCGAAATCTTAAAGTGTTACTGAGATAAGACACAGCAAGCGCATCTGGTGTAGTGGTATCATAGTACCCTCCCACGGTACTGACCAGGGTTCGATTCCCTGGATGCGCAACTTCTGCCTCTTTTTTGCTGAACTTTTTTTTTTTTGCATCTCCACCCTCTCCAACCTACCACTTATTGGTTTAAAAAAAATAGCAACAACAATGTTACATACTAATATCAACGATTCCAATGCATTAATCGCAATAATTGAATAATTTTTTATTTATTTTTTTCAAACTAAGAAAGATTTTTTTTATTTGATTTGTGTTGGGCTAAATTTAACACGGGATAAATACCTTACTCAACACTGAAGCATGTTTATCAACGGTTGAATCTCGACCAACACAAATAAATATAAAAAAAAAGTCAAATGGAAAAGAAATTACATTCGTATTTCGGTTTAGATAACCTTGGCAAGAAAGTTTTGTCTAAATAAGGGTGAATTTTGGGTGGAAACTAAGGGTCCGTTTGGTTTGTTTACCAACCCAATACATCTCAAAAATTTCAAGATCGATGTTTAGAAATACGTTTGACGAACTCAATTATGTTTCCAACTCAACCCAAAAAAGTGAGAATTGATACTCAAAATCCTAAAAAATGAGAAACCAAAAAATATTATTTTTTTTGTGCCCATCCCATCTCATCTCATCTCATCCCATAGAAGACGTGCTTGGTATTTCTCAAATTGTTAATGAGAACTCCTGATCAATTCTCGTCCCACTCATTTTCGAAATCGTTTATTTTTTGACATATCTCTGGTCTTCGTCTTCGCCGGTCTTCTCCTACCTGTCGTTACTATCGTCTTCGCCGTTCTCATCCTAACCTTCGTCGTCTTCGCCATCCTTACCATCACCTTTGCCGAACTCATCGCCGTCGTCTTCCTCATACTTGCCATTGTCCTCGCCATTGCCATCGTCTCTTCTCTCACCATCGTTCATCGCCTCTCGCCATCGCCATTAGCTATAAGCTCAAATCAAACTGGGTCTCGAATGGATTTGTAATCGAATAGGCTGTAATCGAACATATCTCGATTTAGGCTTTCGATTTCGAGCAACAACAATTTCGATTAGAGTTTAGGGTTTCGATTTTGTTACTGAAATCGATCACAGAATCAATTTTGATTTCATTGCTTAAGTCGATTTAGGGTTTGACTGCTGAAATCAATTTCTCAGAATTAAGGTTCGATTTCGAGCAACAACGATTTCTGTTAGGGTTTTGATTTCGATTTTGTTACTGAAATCGATCACGAAATC
Source organism: Eucommia ulmoides (assembly GCA_016647705.1). Taxonomy (NCBI): domain Eukaryota; kingdom Viridiplantae; phylum Streptophyta; class Magnoliopsida; order Garryales; family Eucommiaceae; genus Eucommia; species Eucommia ulmoides. The sequence continues at coordinate 1,214,167 of CM028326.1, read as the reverse complement.
GATTTTGATTTCATTGCTCAAATCGATTTAGCGTTTAGTTGGTGAAATCAATTTCTTAGAATTAGGGTTCGATTTCGAGCAACAACAATTTCGATTAGGGTTTAGGGTTTCGATTTCGTTACTGAAATCGATCACGAAATCGATTGATTTCGATTTCATTGCTCAAATCGATTTAGGGTTTGTTGGTGAAATCAATTTTTCAGAATTAAGGTTCGATTTTGATTAGGGTTTAGGGTTTCGATTTTGATTTTGTCACTGAAATCGTTCATGAAATCAATTTCGATTTTTGATTTCTATTTTGATTTCAATTTCATTTCTCAAATCGATTTAGGTTTTGGTTGATGAAATTAATTTATCAGAATTAGGGTTCGATTTTTTGATGATTTCTTGGTTTTGGTTTAAAGATTCTTTATTGATTTCTCAGAATTAGTGTTATTAATTTCTTGTTTTTCAGTATAAGTTTAAAGGAAAAAAAAGAAAAAAAAAAAAGAACAACTGTGAAAAAATAATTCTAAAATAATATCGTTACCAAACGTAATTCTATTATCAGAAGGAAACAAAATTTTCAACTCAACTCATCTCATCGGAAGTGTGATGAGAAAAGTGAGAACACTAACCAAAACGCGACTTTAGCATTATAATTCTTGCGCTTAATTGAAGTCCAAAAGATAACCTTAAATTAGAATTGTATCCCCTATTTCGAGGTAACAAAATATACAGTCTGATGTCTGGCAATGCTTAAAGTCATTGATTTTTTTTTTTATACATATGTTGGAACATGAGTTGAACTCTAGACCTTCTATATGGTAGGTTAGATACATATCCACTAGACCTTAATAATAATATTGTTATTATTAAATTAGCATTTCATTTAGTCAAAACATTTACCTTTCAAAAATAATCCCAAACATCCAAACTCCAAATGGATTCTCGGTAATTCAAAACAAATAGGCATTTTAACAACTTTCTTACAAGAATCACACCCAACAAAAAGTAATGCAACTCCAACAAGAAGATTTAAGGTAAGTTTGACAAGTTAACAGCAACGGATAAAACAAGCCTATTAATGTTCCAACTCCAAGGTCCTCAAAACTTTAGCATTCTTCGGGAAATAGTTCAAAATATATAACTCTTCCCTTGTCCCATGATAACTGCGGATTTTTATTACCTTGAGGCTGTTGGGTTGGTGGCTCTCTTTTCAAATGCAGCCTTATTTGAATTGAACAAAATTTCAGCAGCTTCAATTCCAGTTGGCAACACTTTTTGGGTTTGAAAAATGAAAACTTTTGTTTCTGACAATATGAAAGCAGCAGCAAATTTTTTTGAAGAGAAAATCAGCATATGAAAGTGGCCATTTTGTTGAAAGAAAGAGCTGCAATTTTGGACTGCAGAAATTGTTGAAGGTTTATGTTTTTTGGTTCAGATTGAAAACAAAGCTCAAACCTCTACTATAAATAGAAGCTATGAGCTTTGAAGAAAAAACATCTCACAATTTGAAGAGAACAATATCTCTCAATTGAAGAAGTACATTAAGAAAGAGAGTTCAATTCCTCAATAGCCACAATTAAGTGAATTTTTGCACAAGTGTCTTAAGTTGTTTTAAGACCTTGTTTTGTATTCTTTATTTGTATTTTATTGTCAAATAAAGAAGTTTCATAGTTGCTCCCGAGGAGTAGGCGAAATTGTCGAACCTCGTTAAAACTTGTGTTCTTGTTTGTGAGTGTGTGTGTTTTCTTTTCATCTCCCATAATATTTGTTCTGTGTTGGGTCCACCCGACACGCTTCCGCACAACAGAGGCAAGACAGTAAACAAGATGGCACCTCCCCCAGTGGATCCCAAGCGAAATGCCGCAGATCTTCCTCATTGAGATAGCATTCAACTCCCTGATCACAAAAATGTCATTATTCAAGGAGGTAGCAATCTATACAATCATTCTTTAACGGAAAATGTTCAGCTTTACCCTTTCGAATTCGAGAATTTCCAGATTTGGCAAGAGATGTAGTAAATCAGGCAATTCTTTGAACATGCTGGCGCACCCCAAGAGTCTCAAAACAGTGACGTCGTGATGAAGCATTGGAAGTTGACCGATGCGAGGACCGAAGATTGTCTTCATAAACAACACAAACCATCAGTAAAACTACAAGAATCAACTTAAAAACAAATAATGATAATCAGTATCCCATGTGTTAAGAAGGCTTTAGAAGTTAATGTGCGCAAGGCAAATAATATTAATAATTCGTCTTTTTTGATATCATGTGTCGGAATTATTAGAAAAGATTGATTAATATATAAAATACTATGTGGGCAACTAGCTTGACTTACGCATTTTGGGCAACGTGCACTTGGTCCAAAAGTTACCAAGCCGGTGGCCCGTACAAAACCTTACAAATGGTACCACAACTAACTTTGGTGCAGAGGCCTTTGATTAAGTACCTTATGTCCGCTGATCGGTTGCACTTTGTCCGCATATGGGCTATATTTACACCTAGGGGCTCCGATGAATAAGAGGCCCATTTGATAACGGACCCTTCATTGTCTATTTTTAAAATACTCATAATTCTTTTATAAAATCAAAATATCATAGTAAAAGATAATTAATATAGTGATTGAACCAAAATTGAGTTTTTTTAACATAATATATTAATAAAAATATTTTTAAAATAAAAAATATAGGAGGGCCAAAAATTTGGGGGCCCAGACGGACTGTTTTGGTCAATCGGACAAAGTCATGGAATTGAGCCAATGCAACGAGAACGTCGCGTTTTCGAGAGTAATGGAGCGATTATACGAACAACACCTACATCTTTCCCAACATGTCCTTTTATTCTCAAGTCATCAAGCAAAGGGCAGCTTTGAAAAAACCTAGCCAGTGAATCATCATCGGTGAAGCGAATCCTGTCTAGATCAAGTATTTTAAGACTCGGGAGACAGAAAAAACTCGGAACATGAAGATCAAATCTTCTGCCTAGCTTTAGTACAACTAGATTTCCACAATTAAGGAGGTGACGAGAAACAAAACCTGACCCTGGCTCCTTCATATAAACGAAGAGATCGAATTCCTTCACATTACGTGATGCAACAGCAGCAACCCAGGAATTAACATGTGAAACATCGACGGACTCACGGCTACTGAGCCGGAACTTATTAATGTTCTCAGCACGACATAGTAGCAGCACCCTATACACAAAATTCAAGCAACGCGTACTCATTCCGCGATCAGTCTTGTAAAAACACTTGGATAAACCATCATTGATATCTAAATTGGAAATTGAGGTCCAATGTAGCTTCCAGTGAGTTGCCAACACGCTCGTTCTTACGGCATCTTTCGTCGGAAGAAAAGAGAGGATATAGCCTATTAGGCTACTGGGCAAATTACTAATCCTATCGGATTCGGTTTCCGATTGGATAGCCTTCTCCATTTCTGATATGATTTTCCCTAATAAGAAATCAGTAAATATATGGAGATGAAAAGCTGTGGTCGTTCTAGGCGTCTCTTTGATTATCGCAAATCAAGTTCGCCTGTGTTCGCATATGGCAAATAAATTTGAATGAGAATATGAAAACTGAAAGGGTGTTAGGCTACAAATAGATGAAGTGATTCTTAGGGCTTAAGACTCCCTTGTTGAAGAATCACTTTATCTTTTCATTCCCACTTTACTAATTTCAAAGCCGCCGTAGGCTACATATAGCACCCCCAAAATTTTAGAAACCCTTCAAATTCTCCCCTATTATTTTTTATTTTTTATTTTTAAAAAAGGGATAATCGGTTTGAAGTTCCAAATAATAGACTCAATTTAAAAAAAAATCTCGCTTAAGATATAAGTTTTGATTTAGTCTCTTAAGTTAAATTTCGTTTGAGTTTTAGTCTCATATTGCAGGAATTGTGGAGAGCATTTGATGAATAAAATAGTGAATATTAGTTACAATTTAATAATTATTATATTTTTTTACATATATCTATGTATTTTTTGTTATATGTATTTATGTAATATTAGTTACATGTTACAATTACATATATTTGTGTCATTTAACAAATATTACACACAAAAATTAGTTTAATATTAGTTACATGTAACTAATTACATGTATTTTGTTACATCTAACAAATTTTTACACATAAATTAAATACATATTACAAAATACAGTAATATTTGTTACATCTAACAAAAATTTACACACAAAGTTATTACATGTAACCACGCGTGTGCAGGCGCATGTAATGGGCTTCCACCTTTATTAAATAGGCGGGACTAAAATATAAATTGCTTTCGCTTTTAATATTTTTTTAAAATTAAGGGTGAAATAAGAGAACTCCCACCGAATACTTTTTTAAAATGTGTTCATTAATAATTTTTATATGACATAAAAAGTGTCAATTTAAGTTAAATTATGACATCAATCACTTGATATATTGTTATTTTTTAAATGAATAATTTTAATGAAGGATTTTTTTTTTTTTTGCTTTGCACCCTTGAAGTTTGATTACTATCTTACTTTAAACTTTGGTCCTTAAGAATTTAATTTGAACACATCACCCTAAAGTTTCTTGATCATCCCACATTGGTCCAAATTATTATAATTTTAGATGGGAAACAGTCTCGTCCATCACACTTTACTATTTTTAAGAGATTTTATAGATATCTCTATCCATTTTCTTTCTTTATTCTCCTCCCCACCCAAACAGACTCAGGCATAAACATATATATTCCTCTTGCCGAAGATGCTGAAAATTGGTTGAGGAGCATAGGACATGTATTTGAGGCAATAGACATTACCGATGACAATCGAGTTTCTCTCGTCACCTTCTAGTTGAAAGGAGAAATCGAACATTGGTGGGAGGAAATAAAGTGCTAATTTCAATTTTAGGTTAGGAGATCACTTGGGATCAATTTGTTACCGTATTTAATGAAAAATATTTTCCTGAATCTTATCAGTTTGAGATGGAGGAAGAATTCATATTACTAAAATAGGGGAAGATATTCGTAGGGGTGTTCACGGTTCGGTTCGGTTCGGTTTTGACATTTTTTAGTCCCTAAACCGAAAATCTCGGTTTTCACAAATTGAAAACCACTCCCTGACGGTTCGGTTTCAGTAGGTGGAAAAAACCGCCACTTCGGTTTCCGTCGGTTTCGGTGCGGTTTTCGGTTTTGGGCCTGACACAATTTTCGTGAGTTTTTTTTTTTGCATGTTTTGGGCCTGATACAATTTTCGTGAGTTTTTTATGCATGTTTTGAGCCTGATACAATTTTCGTGAGCATTTTTTTTGCACGGCTCATCAACCCATTTCCTTAGTGAATTAATCCAAATTCAATTTGAGCCCATTTACCAATTTTATAACAGTATAATTCACTAATTAATAATCCGTAAAATATAATTCGATAATTAATAGTCCAAAAACTACAATGTATCAAAAACTTTACCACATAACAAAATTCACCACCAACACATCTGAATTACATTGCAGCACAAAATTAAAAAAATTTACAATCCACATTTGAACTACAATGCAGCACAACATTAAAAAAACTTCCAGCAGCACATTTGAACTTCTAGCAGCACAAAATTAAACTTTACAGCACAAAATTAAAAAAACTTACAGCACCAAACCATTAGCATGACAATCCCAAAAAATAATAACAGAAACACATGCAATACAACACTGTCAACAAATGACAGCCAAAAAAAAAATAACAGCACTTAACAATACAACACAGCACTGTCAGCACATGACAGCCCAAAGAAAAATAAAAATAACAGCACTTATACAATATAATACAACACTGTCAGCCCAAAAAAAAAATAACAGCATGGGCAATTCAACAAAAATAATACAGCACAACAATACAATAACAGCATGGATATTTAGTTATTTATTGTCCCCAAAAATTTACAGTCCATGCTGTCTCAAAAAATTAACAGCAACCTCCCCAAAAAATAACAGTTGTTGTCCCAAAAAAAAGAAAAAGCTCCTGCTGCCTCCAAAAAAACACAACAGTTGTTGTCCCAAAATATAATAACAGCTGTTGTCCCAAAAAATAATAACCGCTACTGCTGTCCCAAAAAAAATAACAGTCCTTGCTGTTAAAAAAAATTAGCAGTAGCCTCCCAAAAAATAATAACAGTTGTTGTTCCCAAAAAAATAACAATCTCTGCCCTAAAAAAAAAATTAACAGCAGCCTCCCAAAAAATATAACAGCTGCTGTCCCAAAAAAAAAAGAAAAAACTACCTACTGTTAAAAAAAAACAGCTGCTGGCAGCCTCCCAAAAAATTAAAAACAGTAACTGTCCCAAAATATATTAACAGCAGCTACTGCTGTAAAAATAAAAAAATAAAAAAATAAAATAAAAAACTACCTACTGAAAAAAAAAAAAAAAACAGCTGTTGGCAGCCTCCCAAAAAATTAAAAACAGTAGTTGTCCCAAAATATAAACAACAGCTACTGCCCTAAAAAAAAAAAAAAAAAAAAAAAAAAAAAAAAAAAAAAAAAAAACAAACAAACAAACTACCTACTGAAAAAAAAAAACCAATTGTTGGCAGCCTCCCAAAAAATTAAAAACAGTAGTTGTCCCAAAATATAAACAGCAGCTATTGCTGTCAAAAAATATTACCAACAGTCCCAAAAAATTAACAGTAACTACTTACTAGTTAATAATCTCTGATTGGATAATCCGTTACTCGATAATAATCTCTGATTCCGGAAGAAAATGTTGACCAAGATCTACAATTAAAAAAAGAAGAGAAATTAATGCATTAACAATGAAAAGAAACTATGAATTGTAAACAAACATTTTCGATTTTTTATTACCTTCCTCCACGTCAATAAGATCAAGTTGTTCAACTTGTTCCATTGTTTCTCGAAGATTGATAGGAGTTGACCGCCGCAACCAATTTTGAGAGCAAATTAATGCTTCCACCATCTTCGGAATGGATCAAGAATGCGTCCACCGGTGCTAAAAGCAGATTCTGAAGCGACGGTAGATACCGGAATGGCTAAGACATCCTTCACTACTTGAGAGAGAATCGGATAATTCGACGAGTTTATCTTCCACCACCCCAATATATCAAAATTATTACTCTCCTTCTCTCAAGAATCAAGCAAAAACTTATCCATTTTCGATTTGTAACTCATATCACCCTCTTCTATTAGGTGTTTTTGAAATTTGGCAACAAAAGATTTACATTCATCCTCTTCTTCCACGTCTAAATCAATCGAGGGTACGCTCCTTTCTTGGGATTCACTTACATTAACTGTCCCATTTTCAGAATACCAAGCATACAATTGATTTAGACATCGTTTCAACTTATTAATCAACTCAAGCACAATGGATTTATCGTAACATTCCCCAAGACACCATTCAACATACTTTAACTTGTATCGAGGATCAAGAACAACCACCACAAGTAACAACGGATTTACTTTTTCGGTATGTTTCCAATATTTGTTAAATTTTTCCTTCATTCCAATTGCCATTAATTGTAAAAACGCGTCGGAATTTTCACCCAAGTTACTTATTCCATTTTGGATTATCATAAGTTCCATGAAAAAATTATTAGATGTCACAAATAAGGAACCGGAAAACCGTAAAGTTACATTGTAAAATAATTTAAGAAATTTTACAAACAACTTAGCTTTTTCCCAATCCCCACTAGTTGGTAGACCCAAAACCCTTCTAGCCTTTTTTCCTCTCACATTCTCAACATCAACTACATCATCTTCTTCATCATCATCATAAAAAACTCTATTCATTTGTGTACGCTCTTCCACCAATCGGTCAAACGCTACTTCAAATTTAATTGCCCTCTCCAACATGAAATAAGTAGCATTCCATCTAGTTGTCATATCAAGACAAACTTGACTCTTACAATCAATACCTTCTTTTTCGGCACAAATCTTGAAACTTGCCAATCTAGATGGGGATGACCTCACATGTCTCACTATATTTCTTATTTTGAGGATGGACTCATCCATTTCTTTTAACCCCTCGCAAACAATTAGATTTAAAATGTGTGCACAACATCTAACATGTAGAAACTCATGTTCCAAAACAATACCCTTCCGATTTTTGGTCTTTCTCTTCAAGAAATTAATTGCACCATTGTTTGAACTTGCATTATCTACTGTTATGGTAAGAAATTTTCCAATTCCCCAATCAAGTAAACAATTTTCAATAGCGTTACCAAGAGTTTCGCCTTTCTGATTTGGAACTAAACAAAAATTGAGGATTTTTTTGTGTAATTTCCAATCATTATCAATGAAGTGCGCGGTAAGACACATGTAATTCAAATTTTGCAAAGACGTCCATGTGTCGGTTGTTAGGCATACTCTCTTACCCTTCATAAAAGATTTCAACTTCTCCTTTGACTCATTATAAAGTCCCAAACAATCCCTAGCAATCGTAGTGCGAGAAGGAATATTCACCCACATAGGTTGAGCAACACGCATAAGGTCCCTAAATCCTTAATTTTCAACAAACCTAAATGGTAATTCATCAATTATTAACATTCTAGCAAGTGCTTTTCTACAATCCTTTGCACTAAAAGACCATGGTAATAATTGACCACCACCACTACAATCCGATTTCGCTTTAAAGACAATTTTTGTTTGTTTCGGATCCGGGACTCTATACGGGTATTTATCACATCTTTGCTCTAGGTGAACTGCCATTGTCTTAGTTCCATTTTTTCTCGAATCACATGCAAAATCTTTAGAACAGTAATTACAAGCTGCCCTAGGACCCTTACCAACCTCAGATTTCAATTCTGTGAAATGTTTCCAAATGAAAGACTTCTTATTTCCTTTACATTGTGGTGGGCGTTCATAATTGGTAACAATGGCAGGAGTGTCATCAACATTTTCAGCCATCAAATATCTAACAATTAAGAAAACAAAAACAGAAACTAAACAAAGATATAGGCGTATCCTATTAATTTATACATCCAAATCCAACGTCAACAAAATAGAATGGTACTAATATGATGAGAGCACTAGGGTTTCGATCAAACATGATGACAACTATCAAATATGCGCACATAAATAGAAAAAAATGGAGAGTGATACTCACCGAAAAAGAAATCTGAGGAATGAACACCTGTGTTCGATTGAGGGAGATCTCAACTCCGGTTGCGATCGTTTGGTTCTCAAGATCTGTAACAGCATAGCAGCAACAATCGTTCAACAAAATAAGAAGGAGAGCTAGAGATGAAATCAAACTAGACCAAGTTGTGTTTCAATGCTCCCTTCCTTTAACTTCCACATACGAAAGAAAATAAAATAAGAAAAAAAAAAAAAAAACACGCCCACGCACACTAAAAACATTTTGACTTGTTCTATTACTCAGGACGCAGAGTAAAACCATCTTCATACGTGATATTCAGGCAAAGGGAAAGTCTACCAATAATTAATTACCATGGAGAGCAAATGTAGCTTCAATATGGTTGTAATATGCCTTGTATTTCTTTGAGATTGGTAAGATTACAGGAACATATAACAAATTACAGTAACATATAACAAATTAGCAATCATATAACCGACAGCAAATATCTTATTTGTTCTCTGACAAAACTATACTTACAAATAAAACCCTAACTCCAAAAAAATAAAAATAGATAAGAGCAGTGAGCAACAGCCATTTCATCCTTGCGAAATAGGGGCTAAGTTCATTGGTAACAATGGCAAAAGTGTCATCAACATTTTTCAGCCATCAAATATACGCACATAAACAGAAAAAAATGGAGAGTCATACTCACCGAAAAAGAAATCTGAGGAATGAACGCCTGTGTTCGATTGAGGGAGATCTCAACTCCGGTTACGATCGTTTGGTTCTCAAGATCTGTAACAACACAGCAGCAACAATCGTTCAACAAAAGAAGAAGAAGAAGAGCTAGAGATGAAATCGAACTAGAGCAGCCACTAGGGTTTCGATCAAACATGATGACAAGTTGACAACCATCAAATATGCGCACATAAAAAGAAGAAATTGGAGAGTGACACTAACCGAAAAATAAATCTGAGGAATGAAGGCCCGTTTCACGATCTAAAAGCGTCGGATCGTTCAAGTGTTCAACAGAAGAAGACGTTCTATCCTTGCGATGAAATCAAACGACACACTATAAGAAATCAAACTAAAAGTTGAAGATCTATTGAGATTCGAAAAGAGAGAGAACGCATACCTACCTGGACGCCTGGACTGGAGAAAGAGACGGGAAAGACGGGCATTGGAGGCGGCGGCCAAAAATCTGAAATGAGCTCTCTAGGGTTTGCTGATGTTCAACTATGCATATATATAGAGACATAAAACGACGTCGTTTTATGTCCTGCGGTTCGGCGCGGTTTAAACCGCGGTTCAAGATGTGTAAAACCGGTCCCTGAACCGGATCTCCGGTTTTCGGTCCAAAAAAAAACCGATCCAGGCAGTTTTTTGTTGGTTTGTTTTTTTTTTCGTCGGTTTGGTTCGGTTTTTCGGTTCGTCGGGTTTTTTGAACACCCCTAGATATTCGTTCTACAGTATAAAATCAAATTTGATGCCTTGTCCCGATTTACTTCTGATCTGGTGAAAATTGAGGAAGCGAGATGTAGAGGATTTCAGAAAGGACTAGACTTGCAAATACGTTCAAGGTTGACTAACAGGCGGATCAAAAGTTACGCTGAACTTGTGAATACAACGAAATTAATAGAGAAATATGTGTAGGAAGTCGCTCAAAATCGTGAATAGTATAAGAAGAGCAGATTTGAGCCATCTACCAGATATCCATGTAGCACGTCTTGGGGATCTGGCTCTCGACTACAACTTTCTCGGACTTCGACAACCGATTAGTGGGGTAGGAGTCAAGGGCCCAGATAATCATATTCCGGGCGACAGTAGAATTTATCTGGACAGAATTCCATCCAACAAGGACAGGGTAGGAGCTAGACGTTTAGCCGAGCTGGAATAGCCATATGCTATCAATGTGGATCACCGGATCATTTCGTTAGGGATTGTCCTATGGCAGGCCTAATATATTTCCGTTGTCATACGTCGAGCCACATATTTCCATATTATCCAAAATATGCTACTACGCATATACCTTCTGCGAGCAGTGTGGACAGTATTGGGCTTAACAGTGTTTAGGGGCGAGGTAGAGGATCGACCGGTAGACCTCCAACTTGAGGTCATGTATTTGCTACTATCCAACAGGATGCTCAAGGTATCCCAAATGTGGTAACATGTATCATGTCTTTATATGATAGATATGCACGTATTCTTATCGATCCAGGTTCTATGCCAAAAACAATTTATATATAGCATCTAACAAATCAAACAAGACAAACTTATCGGCATCAATATTACTAATCGTACCAACTTCAGTCATATAATGACAATGCAACTCAAATCTCAAATCCATAACCCTACATAATGTAAACAAAGCTCAAACTAATAGATAAAGCTCAAACTAATAGATAAAGTGATTCTTAGGGCTTAAGACTCCCTTGTTGAAGAATCACTTTATCTTTTCATTCCCACTTTACTAATTTTAGAGCCGCCGTAGGCTACATATAGCACCCCCAAAATTTTAGAAACCCTTCAAATTCTCCCCTATTATTTTTTATTTTTTATTTTCAAAAAATGGATAATCCGTTTGAAGTTCCAAATAATAGACTTAATTTAAAAAAAATCTCGCTTAAGATATAAGTTTTGATTTAGTTCCTTAAGTTGGATTTCGTTTGAGTTTTAGTCTCATATTGCAGGAATTATGAAGAGTATTTGATGAATAAAATAGTGAATATTAGTTACAATTTAATAATTATTATATTTTTTTATATATATCTATGTATTTTTTGTTACATGTACTTATATAATATTAGTTACATGTTACAATTACATATATTTGTATAATATTTATGTCATTTAACAAATATTACACACAAAAATTAGTTTAATATTAGTTACATGTAACTAATTACATGTATTTTGTTATATCTAACAAATTTTTATACAGAAATTAATTACATATTACAAAATACAGTAATATTTGTTACATCTAACAAAAATTTACACATAAAGTTGTTACATGTAACCACGCATGTGCAGGCGCGTGTAATAAGCTTTCGCCTTTTTTAAATAGGCGGGACTAAAACATAAATTGCTTTCGCCTTTGTTTTGTTTTTTTTTTTTTGTTTTTTTTTTAAATTAAGGATGAAATAAGATATCTCCCACCAAATACCTTTTTTAAAATGTGTTCATTAATAATTTTTATATGAAATAAAAAGTGTCAATTTAAGTTAAATTATGACATCAATCACTTGATATATTGTTATTTTTTAAATGAATAATTTAAATGAAGGACTTTTTTTTTGCTTTGCACCCTTGAAGTTTGATTACTATCTTACTTTGGTCCTTAAGAATTTAATTTGAACACATCACCCTAAAGTTTCTTGATCATCCCACATTGGTCCAAATTATTATAATTTTAGATGGTAAATAGTCTCGTCCATCACACTTTACTATTTTTAAGAGATTTTATAGATATCTCTAGCCATTTTCTTTCTTTATTCTCCTCCCCACCCAAACACACTTAAGATTTTTTTTTTTGGGCGCTGACCGAACAGTCCTAAAAGGCGCAAGAAACTACCAATCAAACCCTCTCATTTTCCAATGCACCAAGCGTGCCATTTCTATGACGAAAATACTCCTCTTGTGTAACTTTCAATGCTAACATTAAAACACATGAATTTTTTCGTAGTTTCTTATGTCGTAAAACTAATATTTTTACATTGTATTAATCAGTAGAATGTTCTCTTTTCTACGATATGTTAATCATATTTTTTAGACATGTGGATCGTATTATGCATGGATGTTACATGTAACATCAAATGTAACAATGTAATATTGTCTAATATTGACCAATTTAAAAAAATATTTTCAATGAATGTTACTTGTAACATCTATAATCAATGACTATTTTAAAACATATTTTCAATGGATGTTATGTGTAAACATTTATATCAATAATTATTTCCAGTTGATGTTACATGCAAAACATATTTTTATGTAGATGTTATATGTGACATTTATATTTCAGGGGATATTACATGTAACATTAATGTGATTTTTAATTTTTTTTCATTAGCACACATGTAACATCTATATTTTAGAAGATGTTACATATAACATTAATCCAATTTTCAATTTATCTTACTAACACATATGTAACATCTATATTTCAGTGGATGTTACATGTAAAATTAAACCGATTACCAATTTTTATCATTAACACATACCACTATATTTCAAGGGTCAGAGGATGTTACATATAACATTAATTCGATTTTCAATTTCTATCACTAATACAAATCACTATATTTCAAGAGGTTGTTACATGTAACATTGCAAGGGTGCAATGTATAAATAGTAAAAAAAGAACTCCAAAGACTTTGATATCCAGTTCACTATTTCTTTCTCTCTAAATAAAAAAAATCTTACCAGATTGAAAACAGAACATAAATAAGATGAGAGCATCCATTGAAATGCTCGGATCTTAGTTGCGAAAGTGGTGGAGAAGCCGAATCTGGACGACGATAGTGGAGAAGACATTAGCGACGATGGGAAAGGTATTGAATTTGGATAGCGACAGCGGGAGTGCGTTGGATCTTGACAGTGATAGTGGCAAGGTGATGTTCTCGCAAAATCATGGAAGGGGCATTTCGGTAATCTCGTCGCATACCGTTTTTGAAAAAGGGACCAATCGGTGCAAGAAATCGCTGGCATGGGAGTTCTCGGTGCAAGAAAAGAGATGTGGGTTTTTATCGGTAGTTTCACGCTAAATGTGGGATTACCCGGTAATTTTATTTTTTTTCGCTTTGCACCCTTGAAGTTTGATTACTATCTCACTTTGGTCCTTAAGAGTTTAATCTGAACACATTACCCTAAAGTTTCTTGATCATCTCACTTTAGTCCAAATTATTATAATTTTAGATGGTAAACAGTCTCGTCCATTACACTTTACTATTTTTAAGAGATTTTATAGATATCTCTAGCCATTTTCTTTCTTTATTCTCCTCCCCACCCAAACACACTCAGGCATAAACATATATACTCCTCTCGCCGAAGATGCTGAAAATTAGTTGAGGAGCATAGGACATGTATTTGAGGCAATAGACATTACCGATGACAATCGAGTTTATCTCGTCACCTTCTAGTTGAAAGGAGAAGCCGAACATTGGTGGGAGGAAATGAAGAACTAATTTCAATTCTAGGTACGAGATCACTTGGGATCAATTTGTTACCGTATTTGTTGGTGCATAAAACTGGTACACACCTCGAGTATAGTCCAGTCAGATGACAGGTGGGTCCTCTTGTTGAGGTGGAGTCGTCGGTTGAAAAGTCCTCAAGTGAGTTGTGCTGGGTCCTAAGAAGACTGAGCTGCTATGTCTAGAGTCCTGCTCTTCAGGGAGTGTACCTGCAGAAGGTTCAGACTGAGCTTTGTCCCGGTGAAGCCCATACGGCGTGGTAATCAGTGCTTAGAGAGAAAAGGTTCAAAATATAGAAAGTAAACAAATGAACTCGTGCGTAATGTAAGTGTATTCAAGCGTACCTCGGGTTTACATAGCCCCTAATATATATATGCGTTGGAGAGGATTAGTCGGGTCTAAACACGATTAATTAGTCGAAACCCTGTGTTTAGCCGATTATCCGGGGCGTTTAGGAGATAATCGTTGGGCTTGGGCTTTTGGGCCCATTTGGCGAAGCCCACGGGCCTTTGTCAGGCCTGCAGCAGTAAGTTGGTGGAGGAGAGCGAAGATCCGTGGAGTCCTGAAGAAGAAACAAGGTGAAAAAGGGAGTCGGTCGAGATAAACGGCTAAGTCCCTGAAACTGATCGCCGAGGGCACGGCGCAGAGCTCAGAGCGGTACGTCCTTACAAGGCTCCTCGCTCCTCCCTGGGTGAAAATGAGATTCCAGGGAGGAGCCGTAGTCGACGTATGCTCCAGCGTGGTGTTGTGGATTCTGGAATGCGTCCCTGTCATTGCGAGAGTGGACACGTGGCTGGGTCCCAAGTGCTGACTCACAGGTGCCCAAAAATACCCTCATCAGTATTTAATGAAAAATATTTTCCTGAATCTTATCAGTTTGAGATGGAGGAATAATTCATATTACTAAAACAAGGAAAGATATCCATTCTACAGTATAAAATCAAATTTGATTTCTTGTCCCGATTTGCTTCTGATCAAGTGAAGACTGAGGAAGTGAGATGTAGAGGATTTCAGAAATGACTAGACTTGCAAATATGTTCAAGGTTGACTAGCAGGCAGATCCAAAGTTACGTTGAACTTGTGAATACAGCGAAATTAATAAAGAAATACGTGCAGGAAGTTGCTCAAAATTGTGAATAGTATAAGAAGAGCGTATTTCAGCCATCTACCAGATATCCATGTAGCACATCTTGGGGATCTGGCCCTCGACTGCAACTTTTTCGAACTTCGACAGCCGATCAGTGGGGTAGGAGCCAAGGGCCCCGACAATCATATTTCGGGCGACAATAGAATTTATTTGGACAAAATTCCATCCAACAAGGACAGGGTAGGAGCTAGACGTTTAGCCCAGCTGGAATAGCCATATGCTATCAATGTGGATCACGGGATCATTTCGTTAGGGACTATCCCATGGCAAGCCTAATATGTTTCCGTTGTCATACGTTGGGCCACATAGCTCCATATTATCCAAAATCTGCTATTACACCTATACCTTCTGCGAGCAATGTGGACACTATTGGGTCTAGCAGTGTTTTGGGACAAGGTAGAGGATCGACCGGTAGACCTTTAACTTAAGGTCGTGTATTTGCTACTATCCAGTAGGATGCTCAAGCTATCCCGGATGTGGTAACAGGTATCATGTCTTTATATGATAGATATGTACGTATTCTTATCGATTCAGGTTCTATGCCAGCAAATAATTTATCTATGGCATCTAACATATCAAACAAGGCAAACTTATCGGCATCAACATTACTAATTATACCAACTTCAGTCATATAATGACAATGCAACTCAAATCTCAAATCTATAACCCTACATAATGTAATCCATGCATAATGTAAACAAAAAGAAAACAACATTACCAGAAGAAGAAAAAAAATACAGACAAACCTCCAAGTAAAACCAAAACCCTATCTGACCAACGGAAGAACAATACAAACACAAAATGAAACACAAATAAAATCTGAACAGAATAAACAACCAACCAGCACCACCTTCAACATAACGCAACCAAAGAACACCAAGAGACAGAAAAAGGAAAAAACAAACAAACAAACGGGCATCCAGAAAACCCTAGAATCAAAACAGAAAAATTAGGACAACAAATGGTACAAATCAAATGTATTCGACACGATTAAACATAAATGCAAACAAAAATCCTCAAACTAGCAATTTTGAAGTACAAAATGAAAAAAAGGTTTTCAAAAATAGCGATGGAGATTCCGTACCTTGAATGCAACAACAATCACTTGACAATCTTGCACAATCGAGCAAAAATCTGCTAACTCACCTTTGAAATTTCACTCCATCGTCGTCGTCTTTGTGTGTGGTTCTCTCAAGCTCCCTCTAACTGTCGTTTGGCTTTCCAAGGAGTGATTGACGTCTTTGAGAGTAACAGAAATGGGCTAAGGCAAGTTGGTAATTTCACATCTAATGTTATTTTATAATCTCTCTCTCTCTCTCTTTTTTATGTCAAGGTTAGTAAGGGCAAAATGGTCAATTCGATAAAAAAAATGCCGGCAAGGGGTCATCGTGATAGTTTTGAAAGTTAGGGAGTGTATGCGTAATATGACAATAATTGAGGGGGTGTAAGAAGTTGTATTAACCCTTTTTAGCTGATTTCCTGCTTTTTGCATCCCAGTGCTGAACGCAATAAAATCATGTAGCCATTTTTTATTTATTTATTTATTTTTGGTACTAATAAAGGTTTTTTCACTTGATTCGCAAAATCTAACCGGTGATAAATAACTCAATTGACAATCATGTTTATCAACAGTTGAATCTAGACGAACACAAATAAATACAAAAAATAAAACGAACAATCGATGGAAACTTCTTCATTTAAATTCTAATTGATCAAAAATCTTACATGCAGTAAAAAAATTTAATTTAATCCCATCTATTTTAAAAAATACGGAAGTTTCGCTCACGTGATAGTCACATGTCAGTTACATATAACTACTTTGTGTGTAATATTATTGTATTAGTTACATGTAACTAATTTTTTTTTTTTTTTTTTTTCAATTACATGTTCCAATAATCTGTAACTTTTTAATTACATGTCTCTGATAAATAATTAAATTTTTTGATATTTTTTAATTATATATTTCAATAATATGTAACTAGTTACATGTCTCTGATATGTAATTAAAAAATTTGATATTTTTTCAGTTACATCACAAAATATTATACATATATATATATAATTGTAACATGTAACTAATATTATATAAGTACATGTAACTAAAAATACTTAAATATGTGTAAAAAGTAACAATTATGAAATTGTAACTAACATGTAACAGAATTCACTAAACCGAATGTACTCACTAAAAGGCTCCCTACAATCCTTGCAATATCTCTACAATTTTTGAAATGCGGGACTAAAACACAAATAAATTTTAACTTAAAGTACTAAATCAAAACCTAATAACACAAAAAAAAATTTCACCAATTAGACTTAAGAAAAAAAGAATTTTCACTGATTTTCCCAAAATAAAAATTAAAAAAAATCAAGCGATAATCTTGAAAATATGGATCGATTAATATTTCAGTTTAGATAAACTTGGCAAGAAAGTTTTGACAAAATAAGGGTGAATATTTTGGGTGGAAAGGCATTTGATTAGTGTTTTTATTTTTCTATTTTTCCGTACAATAAACTGAAATAAAAATTATGTTTTCGTTTTGAAGTATTCCGAGAATCTATATAATAAATCAACTCATTTATAAAGAGGGCCGTCGGATCAAGAGACAAACATTAAAGATATTCTTAGCCGTTGGATCATTTTTAATCTACATATAAATTGAAAATCAAAATTAGGGTTAGCCGCCCCTACCCACTCTCACCCGTCTCACTCTCTTTGTTAACTCTCTGCCTCACCCTCACTTTCACCCGATCTTCCTCCATCGCCGATCTTCCGCCATCGCCATCCCAGTTGCTCGCCGTCGCCATCTCTGTCGCCATCGCCTTCGCGTCCCCCGCCGTCGCCGAAATCGAATCCGCAGCTCACCGTCTCCATCGGCGAATCTCGCCATTGCCTTCGCCGCCAAATCTGGCTGCCAATCTCGCCGCTCACCGTCGTTTCACTCACTGCCAATATCACTCCCGATCTAGTTCGAAATGGCCAGATCGAGACGGCGGTGGTCGGATTTGAAGGCGGTGAAGTTCGGCGACGGTCTGGCTGGCGATGTCCGGCGGTGATCGTGGCGAGGTCGGATCTGGATGGTGATGCGTCGCGGTGGTCGGATTTGGGGGTGATGACGTTCGAGGTGGTCGGATCTGGATGGTGATGGTCGGGGTGGCTTTGTCCCGCCTCTTCTTCGCTCCCTTTGTCTTCTCTTAGCCCCCAGCACGCCACAACACTGTTGATTTGGCACCGCTTCCTCTGCCCCTCTCTCAGACGCCACAACACTGTTTTTTTTTTCTTTCTAACAAAGTCGATCGAGAGGGAATCATTTTATCTTGATTCTTTTGCCCAAAATAAGCATGTTTTTGGAAGTTTAAAGTATTCACCTCTTTAACAGTTTCGAAGTCCATTATTGTGCTGAAATGGGAAGCAGAGAGTGATATTTCGAGTTGAAGGTTAGAATTTAGATTTAATTTAAGGGTTAACTTACACATACTTTTTACTGGTATCTATCTCAATTAACTAGTAAGGATTCAGTGTTATTTTTCCATATTATTGTTTTAGTAACATTTGGACTACCTATATATACCGATGTATGTATATATATAGGTATGTATGGTATTTGATGTAATTTGAGTTTAAGATTTCTAATTTGATACATTAGTAGTTATTGGATTCTCTCTTGGCCTCGCGGTTCTGTTTCCTTTGGTTTCCCCTTTGTTGTTTTCTTCTCTCCCAATATTCCAGCTGGAAAAAAAAAAAAAAAATATTGCCATTTTCTCTTTGCTTTGGCTCCCCCTGGAGTTCCCAAAATAAAAGAGAATAAATGGTTGTTAATTTTTGCTTGGGGTGTTTGTCTACTTTTCTTGGGATGTCTTTGAAGTGAATAATTTTGATATATGATATCTTGATGAGAATGCTGATACTTTAAGTGTCATTTCTTTGATATATATATATATTACTCATCTTTTTTTTTCACCATTATTGCTTTTGTTGCCTGAATATTGGAAGACTTTTGTTCCATAGAAAGGGTAACATGTTTCTTTTAAGAATGACAATTATCAGTATTTTGTGAACCTATTGATTGAGTAAATGCGTATTCAAAAGTTACATGGATTCAATAGTCAAAAGTAAAAGTTACAGTGTTTTTTAATTTTGTTTACATTATAATTTTGTTTGATTTAATTGTGTTCCACGCCTTTTTTGTTTATTCATAGCCCATTTTCGTTTTTTGTTTCATTGATAGTTTGTATTTTTTACTCAAATTTTGTGGAAATCATGGTACACAGTTCAGACTTCAATGTATGCGTCTAGAATTTGCCCTACTGCTGGTGGAGACATAAAATTAATTGCCCTGTTGAAATGCAAAGGAAGAAATCCATCAGTTGTTGAAATCCATCAGTTATTGAAATGCATTTTTGAAAAGAATGAATTTTTACCTTTATATTCTTGGCTATTGTTGTGTTGGTTTGAAAACAGATTGTTAAAAATAAGAATGTCTTATAAATAAATTAAATTATGCCATATTTTTTTAATTTTTTTTAATTATGTTCATTTGAAAATGCAAGTTGAGAACCAATGAAATGAGAGGTGCTTTGTCATTTTTCTTTAGTGTTAGTTATGTTTATTATTATTGGTTGTGTTGGTTATTATTCTATTAATTTGAAATCAAAAGTGAGGCCTTGAAAATGTATAAACATTGAGAAATTTGTCATTTTTTTTATTTGTACATGTATTATTAATGTGCCTAATTGTAGTTCACTGGTTTTGAAATTTGTTCATATTTTATTTATTTATAAGTTTTGGCATTAGTTTTGCGCGATCATATATTTTTATAAATTGCCTTTAGACTCGGACAATTACTATATTGCATAAATGGAGAAAGTGTTGTTCATTTCTTCTAAAGTTTTAGAATTATAGTAGAAGTGTGTTGTTCGTTTGAAAATATGTGTTAGTAACTAAACTGTTGATTATTGATTTTTGATGTTTGGAGTTTTGGGTTTGAACTTTATTCTCTAATTATATTTTTATTGTTAAGTCTATTGATTTTTTTTGCTTAATTGTCTAAATATCATGGTTATTTTTTTTCGTTCGTGTTTTCAGAAACAGGTTATATATTAGTATATATATGTGTGTGTGTGTATATATGTATGTTCATATTTTATTTTAGCAATAACATATATATATGTGTGTGTGTGTATGTATGTATATATATGTGTGTGTGTGTGTATATACACACACACATATATATATATATGGTTTGTGTTGTTTCTTTCCTTGGGAAGGAAACAACATCGACCATATTTTTATTTATTTACATTAATTATCCTTATTGAAATAAAAAAAAATATTAATTATATCACAAAACTTTTAAAAATCATATTTTGAATAACTTAATAATCCTTACACTTTTAAAAGTCAAAATTAAAATCAACATATTAGTCCCTAAAATTTTTAAAGTAAAATTTAAATAGCACATTGAATCCCATTATTTTTTCTAAATGTTCTAAAATACAACTAAAAATATGCATGCGCAAATAAAGTGTCGATTATTGATTTTTGATGTTTGGAGTTTTGGGTTTTGAGTTTTGACTTTATTCTCTAATTATATTTTTGTTGTTAAGTCCATTGATTTTTTTTTCGCTTAATTATCTAAATATCATAGTTATTTTTTTTCTTTCGTGCCTTCAGGTACGAGTTATATGCTAGTAGAAATATATATCGTAACGACGATTGTCCCAAAATTGTTTCTTTTAGTTATGAGAACATATATAAGAAACACGTTTGATTACAATAGCTTCAAATGTATGCAGGCCTCCAGGCCACCATGGTAGTGGTGGATATAGTTTTGTAAAATTGAATAAGAATAAATATTTTTTTTTGTTTCTCAAATTTTTACAGAAAGAAAATAATCCTAAATTTTTTTAAAAAAAGAAAATAATCCTAAATTATTCTTAAAATTTAAAATTTTAATAACAGAAATATGGGTGCCAAAGATGATTTTGTACATTAATTCTAAAATTTTGAAAATTTTAGATTCTTGTGCTTAATTCAAGTTCAAAACATAACCTTAAACTAGTTGTATCCATTTATATTTGCACTCCAATGTTATTTTTACATCCCTGGGCGTCTAAGTAAGTGCAACGGTTAAAAATTTAACAGAAGTAAAATTAATTTCGTCATTTTCCTAAAACTAATTCAATAAGATCAATCTAAAATTAAATTCATCCAAAGTTAAGGGTAAGAAATGTTCTTTCTTTCATTCTCCTTCCCCCTCTGTTCATCCTTTGTTACAGGCGAACCCATCCCCAGCCACCTCCTTCTTTGTCGCCGGCGTGAAATGGCAGCAGCCACGACAAGAAACTCTTCGTCTTCCGCCAGTCTTGCGGCCGTTTCTGCCACTTCACGGCCATCACACCCAGACCCACAAACGCTCCGAACATCATCGCGAAACCCACCGCCGCTATCATGCAGCGACTCGTTCTGCCGGTGGACTTCCCGTCGACGCCGAACTCACTTGCGAGACTACCCACCGAATTTTCATCTTCGAAAACCTCTTACACCCCATATTCAGAGATCCTTGTTCGGATCTGTAGATCCGAGCAAAAACCAATATATATATATATGCGTATATATGAGATAGAGAGGAGAGGAGATGCATGGTGGTGGTGGTGGTTCAACGAGATGGTGGGTGGCCGGCGTGGGGGTGGCAGGAAAATAATATATACCGAAAAGAGAGAAAGAGAAGTTGCAGAGGGTGGTCTGGTTCATTGATGGAGGGTGGTTCGGTTCAATTGCAGTGGTGGCGGGCTAGTAATGACGGCTGTGGTGGGCTGGTGTTCACCGAATGAGGGAGCACCACAGCAGTATGTCACGGACTAATTTTTTTTTTTCAAGAATCCGTCTGGCTTTGGCTGTTCCACCACGTTGGAAGTTAGTTGATGAGTCAAAGTAAGATCCGCAAACTCAAGAAGTTGAAATTTCTGCGCTGAATAGCCCAATGGCTCACTATCAGCCAATTCAAGATACTTGAGACTTGGCAAATCGAGCACAAATTTGCCCCCCGTTTCACTATTATCTGAGTCTCCCACCCAAAAATGAATGCATGCGGATCTGCTGTCTCCTTCATTGAAGGACAAAACAGCTTTTAACTGCCAACGAATCATGGTCAATCTCCTGAGAAATGGAGCTAAAATTTGAACTGTAAGTTTATCTTCCCCTACTTGCCCTCGAATTGTCAGATCTTCGAGCAAAGGACAGCTTGCTCATTCACATAAACAAGTAAGGAGGCTACTAGAAACAAAATCTTGCTCATTCACAAAAACAAAGAGATCAAATTCCTGGATATTACGGGACAACACGGCAGAAATCCATAAATTAACATGTGAAGTGTCGACCATACAATGACAGCAGAGCCGGAATTTATTCATGTTCTCAGTACGAGATAGTAGCAGCACCCTATATACGAAATTCAAGAAACTTCTACGTAACGGAGTAGGAAACACGTACTCACGGATCGGAATGGCCGGAACAGTTATCTTGCACGGGAAGTAGGATTTTCTATCCTCGATATCTAATTTAGATATTGAGGTCCATTTTAGCTTCCAATCGGTTGACAAGACACTGGTTTTTACGGCATCTTTCGCCGGTAAGGAACGAGAGAATGTGGCCAATTAGGCAACCAGGCAAATTACTGATTCTATCGGATCCGACTTCCGATTCCGTCGGCATCCTGCTTTCCGCCATTTCTGATCTAACACATCTGATCAACAACAATAAATATAACGAGATGGAGAGTTGAGGTCGTATGCTATCGTCTCTTTTCGAGGTGACTCTTCGAAATTTGAATGAGAATGCAGAAACGAAAGGTTTTTTGGTTAAATACCAAGAAATAATAAATCTGCATTAAACACAATTTATTGATACAAGTGTCTGTGGTTAGCACGCTTTAGCATCAATATTAATCACCGAAGGAATGCGTTGATCAGCTGGTGAAGGACTATTCTAGTTTAATCAAGATCCTTGGTTCGAGATTTGAAAATACAACTGTGTTAAAACTCGATAGAGAGAGTTTTGTTGCTCTTGTGGTCCGACCCGGTTCGATCTGGATTAGTCGAAACCAGATGTGGTCATCGGATACCAGATGGTTTAAACAAAAAAAAAAAGTAGCAATATTAACTATGGGTTATGTCACAGGGTCAAAATTTCACTGCAAAATTTTCAACCAAGTGATGGCCTAGTTGCACCGACAACTAGCAACTCATGTGAATGCACTGCCTCGCAACAGAAATATACCGACAGATTGTAAACACACACGTTCCTGCAACGAAATGAAACGGGAATACACCGAAACACTACCGGAAACGAACCCACACAACGGTACACACACGTATTACGAGAAAACCCAATCTTGTATTAATAAACTCCGGTTACAAGGAACCAATTACAACACTTAGTCTGTAAAATCCGCAGGAATACATTCAACCACCAAAAACAGACCAAAACAACAGTATTTATAGGAGAAGACAACAATTGACAGCCCTAACTGCATAGGCAGACTACCGACATCTGTCCCGACACATGTCAGCACCACAGGAGTTAGTTTTCCTGTCTTAAAACCAACCAAAACCGCCTAAGAACTACTCAGAACTGCTCACACATGCCCTGCACATGTCTGGAAACCACCAGTCCATCAGCTCACAAGCTCACCATTCTTCCAGCGTTTTTGCACCGTTCCAACGTCTGCCCGTTGCTGTCTCGTCCCATATTCAACCAACGTTCCCCAACATTTTGCCACGCCGCTGCATGGTCGAAACGCGTCGTTGCGCCCAACGACTACCAACGTTCCAAGTGCTATTTCCGCACCAGAATGCAACGCCGCCCAACGGTGCGTCATGCCTCTACATGACTCAGCCCAAAACGTAGCGTTGCGCCTACGTTCTGTTTTATTGCATCGTTCTGCCCAACGACGTCCCAACGCCATATGCATTTTTCGCACCAAAATGCACCGTCGTTCCCAACAGTCCGCTATGCCGCACACATGACACTGTTTATCACGTATCGTTGCGCCTCCGTTGCACCATTTTGCTTCAGTACCGTACCGAGGTCTTCCTTTGGTCCCGTGACTCCCCACGACAACCCTATTACCAGCAAACTCTGCCAACGCCATCAACATGCGTCCACATTACCCAACAGCGCACCATTTTGTCAACTTCTGCCCAACAGCTTGGTCCAACGCCTCCCCACTCCTCCAACGCATGTTGCCGCGTCCATGACACCGTTTTCAACGTAGCGTTGCACCTACGTTGCACCATTTTGCCTTGGTCCCACACCGAGGTCTTCCACACTGCCCAATACCCGCCGGTGTTGTGCCACAACGCTGCTGCCCACCGACAGGCACCAAGCTGGTGCCCTTTTTGCCAACGAACCCATCCGTGCTGCATGCACCATGTCCGGTAACAAATCGCACCAAGTCAGTACTGTTTGGTCCTCCAGCATTATTAGGGTCTAACAGGTTACTAGATGGAGTTATAAAGTACCGGGATAGAAAATTTTCATTCGGATATTTTAAATTAGCATCATTTTACCCTCGTCTATTTCAAAAATTTGTTTGTCCCAAAAAAAGAAAAAAATAATAATTTATAAATATTAAATTTATTAGGTGCTTAAATAGTTAAATATATTAAATATTTTTTTAATCTTTCAATTCCAAAATATGAAAAATTACCATTGACGCTTCCTGTGTCTAAGACGATAATCATGATAATTCCTTTTTTTTGGGTCAAATATCACGAAGACCCCTTGTTCAAAAAATAAGGGATAATGTGTAATTTGTCTCAAATAGCGAATGTAATATATTATTAGTCACATTTAAAACACAAGCAAACCTTGGTGATTGTAATCTAAATCTAACAAGGTTGAACGCTCGCAAAACATATACTAAGAGTAACATATAGAAATTAGCAAAAATTATTACATCAACAAACAAGAATATATTCAACTTACCAATATAGCAATGATGCAGCTACGAATCGCGTAAGGTTTGTCAATGTTATTAAGGATAAACTCATTTACCTCCTTTGAAATCCCATCAGCCCATGCATATTCAGACATTGCACGCGAGTCTTCTACTAGTTGCACAAACGACCATCCAATATTTGTGCCAGTTGTTGCAAAAAAGCAAGTCACAGAAGCGTACAAACACATCAACCTTACAACGTCATCAATGTCATCGTGGTCGGTCTGATTAATAATCGCATTGATTGTCTGTAATATAACTATCGTCGAGACTTGCTCCACTTCTACAAAACGATGTTGAACAAATAAACTCACAATCTTCTTCGAATACGTGTGTTAAACTGCTTTGGTCCCATTTTTTATCCCAAAGAATAACGATATATCCCTCGAACTCAAAGAAATACACTTGCCTCCAAACACAAAAGCTTCCCTATCTCTACAAAAACACATTTGCAAAAGGACAACAAAACAATGTTAAAAAAACTATAGATAAATAGTAAATATCACTGTAAGGATTTTTATCGATATGATAAGTACAAATTTTACCGATTATAATAATTGAGCAGTATCAAGATGTCCTGATCACTTTTAATGCATTGATGGATCACGACATTCCCGTTAACAAATGCCTTAAAGAAAGGCCAAAGCGGAATGGATGACATAGCATCAATGTGGGCAGGACGAAACTTCCTTTGATTTTTTGCCATTAAATCGTAGAAGCTACGTAAATTACATCTATACTGTTTACCTCTTGCTTGCTTATGCGAGACTGGATTGTTGTCAAATTCACCCACCATTACTTGAGAAACAATTACGGTGCCGCACAAAAATTCAACCCCTAAAAATTAATTAAACATTGATTTTTGCATCGCCGTAACAATTTGTTCAACAACCCAACATTAATAATGAAACTAACAACATGTTAATCCAAAAACAATACTTCGATTGTTGATTCATGCTACACATAAAAAAAAAAAAAAAAAAAAAAAAAAAAAACTCAATAAATATAACATCAATAAGAAAAGATGAAGAAGATCGAAAATCAACATGGAAAATTGCAGACTTTTTCATTCTCGAAATGTAATGAAAAGTAACAATTATTGCTACACAGTAAAAATCTAATACATGAAACATCAATTTCTAGTACATTTTAATCAAACATTGATTTTTGCATCACCGTAACGATTTGATCAATGATCCCACATCAACAACGAAAAATAACAACATGTTCGATTTTTCATCAAATCTCCCAAATCTTCCTTCGAGAATGACCAAACCCACATCACTGTACAATTTTTCTACATCAATAAATATACCAAGAAACGATTTTGCTATACAGTGGTCGCAAATCCATGAACCCAAACGGCGAATAGATTAGGAAAGATGAAGCACAAATCTACTAAAAAATTGCAACAGGAAATATATCAAGAATGAACAAACCCAGCAGCAACAACGAATGAACAAACGTCGCAGTCAACAGACAATGAACACATACATCGAGTTTGGATTTTTGCTCCACAGTAACTATTTTGACAACCCAAACATCAACAATGCAAATGAATAAGAGGAAAATTCAAAACAAGATTTCAAGTGTGAATTTTTGCTATACAGTAATTATCTCAAACAACTCAACATCAACAATGCACAGGGGATAAGAGAGAAACTCAAAACCAGATTTCAAATGTGAATTTTTGCTATACATTAATTATCTCAACAATTCAAATATCAACAATGCAAATGAACATGAAGAAAATTTAAAACAACTTACTGACATTGGTATTTAGTCAATCAAGGACCCAATCATGAATAATGCCAAGAAAGTGGATGAAAATTGAAAACAACTCAGTCGAATAAGGTTGCTAGGGTTTTGTTATTACCTTTCCTCAACTGATGCTAGATGACACCGGCGATGGAGATGATAGTGGCGAACGGCTGGGCTTGGCCGGCGGGTAGGAAAGGACGGCGAGTTTGGAACGGACGCTCAACACAGACGGTGGCGAACGGCCTGAACTCTTCAATGCATACAGTGGTGAAAGGGCTGAAATCGTCAATGCAGACGGCGGTGAACGGATTCTCTTTTTGGAGAAGGCAAAGTGGGTTGCGATTTTTGGGGAAGAATATGGACAACAGCTTTTCTATAGCAAGATTCTGAAGATGGAAGGTTCGGATTTTGTAATTGAGCCAAGAACACTTACCATGTATACACACCTTCACACGCTTCTTGAGAGGAGTATTCTACACGATTTGAGCGAGGGGTTTTGATTAAATGAAAAATTATGGATGAGGATATTTCTAATATATTGGTGGGCCTTGGGGCTCATATTAAAAAAATCTTTTTTAATAATGTATTTATATTCGGTATTTATAAAACACTATTAAAATTTATGTATTCGTTTCTGGATATTACGACCAAAATAATCTTCACGCTTCAATAGTAAAAATTTATTATAATTTTTTTCTAAGCTCGTGCAATGCTCTGATCTAAACTAGTGTGGATTACTTACAGATTGGTGGCCTTCCACTTTCAACCCCAGGCTAGCATTGCTTAACTCTCCGGTAGTGTGCGATCCTAGGGTTTACAGGGAGGTCAATAACCTTGCCGTTGCTTACCAGATTATCAACAACCACGAG
Organism: Eucommia ulmoides; assembly: GCA_016647705.1. Lineage (NCBI taxonomy): Eukaryota > Viridiplantae > Streptophyta > Magnoliopsida > Garryales > Eucommiaceae > Eucommia > Eucommia ulmoides. The sequence continues at coordinate 1,186,160 of CM028326.1, read as the reverse complement.
TTTCCTTTGCTATTAGCTACCCCACTACTTTTTTTTTTTTTTTTTTTTTTTATTTTTTGTATATCAATGAGTGTCTTCCTACCTATACATGGTGAAAAATTATCTCGTTCAGGGTGAGTGGTTGTCCCTTCCAACAAGTGTTTTTCCGCAGGTTTAGACCCGTGACCTTGCAGAGGCCCCTTGATACACCATGGCCCATTCAACTTGAGCAAACCGAAACCATTACTGCAGCAGAGCCCAAAGATGCAGATGTGGAGCCCATAATTCGACCAGCTCTAAATAATACTCAGCCCAACAAAGGCCCACGTCATGTGAAACGTGCACCTGCTTGGTTAGATGATTACGTCATTTAGGAAGTTTTGAATTGTTGTTGATCATTTCCTTATCCTTTTGATAATTTTCTGTTGAAACAAATGAATTTTAATTTAGTTGTTAGAATAGAAAGTGCCAAATGTGTCAAATTGGTTTTTTCCCTCAAATCCTTTTGTCCCACATTGGTTGGGAGAGGTAAAATTAAAGTGGATATCTAGGGGTATGTGAGACACTTGGGGTGTGCCCCAAGGAGTACTCACATTTTGTGGAGGGGAGAGGAGTTACATCCCTACCGGTTTACCACACACGCGCGCGCGCCACTGCCGCCGTCTGTCTGTGCCGAGCCGAGTCGTGTGTGTGATGAGGTGGCACTTATTTATTTATTTTTAGAATTTTTTTTTTAAAAAAAAAACAGTTTATTTAATTAAAAAAAAAAAACTGTTTTAGTTAATAAAAAAATTTGAACCGTTTATAATAAAAAAAAAACGTTTTATTTAATAAAAACGTTTTAACGTTATAAATTAATTTTGTTTAACGTTTTGATGTTTTTTTATTAATTTCAGTTTTTAATTTTTTTTAAAACGGTTCAATTTTTTTCCCTATAAATACCAGTTTGTTTCCTCAATTTTCAGAGAGAAAAAAAAAACAGAACACTGTTTCTGCTCCTGTTTCAGTTCTGTTTCTGTTTCGGCTTTGTTTCTGTTTCTGTTCCGAAATATTTTCGGTTTGATCTTCCGGAATTGTTCCGATCTGTTCTAGTACTATTTTTTCAGTTCGATTTTGGTTTCCGAGCAGTTTGTTCGTTTTGCGAACAGTGTGTGGGAGTGTTTGGTTTTCGGGACTTCTACAGTGCAAAGAACGTCCTAGACAGAGGAGAATTCTGGGCTGTTTTATCATGGGGACGACGGGGCTAATACACTGCTTGCACGTTCTTGGGCAGAGCCGCGAAACGTCTTAAAGAGAGCGACCTAGTCCGCGACTCATCCCAAGAAATTTTGGTAAACTCATTCTTTATTTATTTTCTGCAACAACAATTTTAAGACGTTCAATATCTGCTAAGATGTCTACTGATCACGATTTTAAACAAGTAACTGTTGATCTCAACAAACCCTTTCGTTTCGAAGGGTTTCATTTTAAAAGGTGGAGACAGAAAATGTTATTTTTTCTTACTATCGAAAAAGTAGCATATGTCTGTACAACCGAAAAACCTCAATTATCTCAAGTTCCTACAGACGCTCAGATTCAAGAAGTTAAGTCTTGGGAGGAAAATGATTTCCGTTATAAGAATTTTATTCTTAATGGTATGTCTGATGATCTGTATGATTATTACTGCTCTAACAAAACGGCAAAGAAAGTTTGGGATGCTCTTTCGAAGAAATACGACACTGAGGAGGCTGGAAGTAAAAAATATGCTGTTAGTCGGTATCTGAAATACCAAATGACCGACGACAAATCAGTGGAGGTTCAGTCTCATGAACTTCAGAAAATCGCTCACGAAATAATTGCTGAAGGTATGTCCCTTGATGAACAATTTCAAGTTGCTGTTTTAATTGACAAATTACCCCCCTCTTGGAAAGATTTTAAGAATACTCTAAGGCATAAAACTAAAGAGTTTTCTTTAGAAAGTTTAATCACTCGTCTTCGGATTAAGGAGGAGGCCCGAAAACAAGATCAGAAAGATGAAGTGCTTGTTGTTTCTAACAACGCTCACAAAAAATCATCTTACGCAATTCTGAAACCTAAAGGGAAAAATATGAAAAACCAAAATCAGAATCGTAACCACAACAACCAGAACAGAAATGTGCATCAAAATCAAAATAGAAACAAACTCCCTTCAAGAAATAATTCTGAACAGTTTACTTGTTATAACAGTGGGAAGGCGGGCCATTTGGCTCGGAACTGCCGGCAAAGACGTCGTCCTATTCTACAGGCGAATCTTACCGAGGACCAACTTATAGCTATGATTTCTGAAATCAATATAGTTGGTGGATCCGAAGGGTGGTGGATAGACACTGGTGCTTCACGCCATGTCTGCTATGATCGTTCTACGTTCAAATCTTATTCTGAAAGTGAAGACAAGAAAGTGTTGCTGGGTGATTCCCACTCCACTATTGTTGCCGGTTCTGGTGAGGTGGAATTAAAATTTACCTCTGGAAAGACAGTCATCCTTAAAGATGTTCTGCATACTCCAGAGATGAGAAATAATTTGGTTTCGGGCTATCTTCTAAACAAGGCGGGTTTCACTCAAACTATTGGGGCTGATTTGTACACCTTAACCAAAAATAATATTTTTGTTGGGAAAGGATATGCAATTGATGGAATGTTCAAACTGAATGTTGAAATTAATAAAATTTCTTCTTCTGCTTACATGTTGTGTTTTTTTAATATTTGGCATGCTAGACTTTGTCATGTTAACAAACGCATTATTAAAAACTTAAGCAACTTAGAACTAATTCATAAATTGTCTTTGAATGATTTTGAAAAATGTGAATTTTGTAGTCAAGTTAAAATTACTAAAACCCCTCATAAATCAGTAATTAGAGAATCGGAATCTCTTGACTTGATACATTCTGATATTTGTGAATTTGATGGAGTCTTGACTAGGAATGGTAAACGGTATTTTATTACATTCATAGATAATTGTTCTGACTTTACTTATATTTATCTCATGAAAAATAAAAGCGAAGCTTTTGAAATGTTTAAGAATTTTGTAACTGAGATTGAAAATCAATGCAATAAGAAAATTAAGAGATTACGTAGTGATAGAAGAACAGAATATGATTCCGATATTTTTATTGATTTTTATAAATCTCATGGGATTATTCATGAAAAAACTGCACCGTATTCTCCTGAAATGAATGGTAAGGTTGAAAGGAAAAATAGAACTTTTGCTGAATCAGTAGTTGCTATTTTACTTAATTCTGGTGTAGCTTCTCACTGGTGGGGTGAAATTTTATTAACGGTTTGCTATGTACTTAATAGAGTTCCCAAATCGAAAAGTAAAATTTCACCTTATGAAGTTTTCAAAAATAAGAAACCAAATTTGTCTTATTTTAAAACTTGGGATTGTTTGGCATATGTTCAAATTCCTGACCCCAAAAGAAGAAAACTTGCCAGTAGAACTTATGAATGTGTTTTTATTGGTTATGCGGTAAATAGTAAAGCTTATAGATTTTATGATTTGAAAGATAAAGTTATCATTGAATCAAATGATACTGATTTTTATGAATATAAATTTCCTTTCAAATTGAAGAATAGTGGGGGTTCGACTTCTAGTAATGAACCTATCATTAGGATTAATGAATCTAATAAGGAATTAGATATTGAACCTAGAAGGAGTAAAAGACCTCGTATAGCTAAAGACTTTGGTTCAGATTTCTATGCATATACCTTAGAGGAGGATCCACTTACCCTCCAAGAGGCATTATCCTCTATAGATGCTAATTTATGGTAAGAGGCTATAGATGACGAGTTAGACTCTCTCGAGTCAAATAGAACTTGGCATTTGGTAGATTTACCTCCTGATTGTAAAACAATAGGATGTAAATGGATTCTTAAGAAGAAATTGAATCCCGATGGAACTATTGATAAATATAAGGCTCGTCTTGTAGCCAAAGGGTTTAGACAAAAGAAAGAATGTAGATTTCTTTGATACTTTCTCACCTGTCTCTAGAATTATTTCTATTCGTGTACTTTTATCTCTTGCTGCAATTCATGATCTTATTGTACACCAAATGGATGTTAAAACTGCTTTTTTAAATGGTGAATTAGAAGAAGAGATTTATATGGACCAACCTGAAGGATTTGTTATTCCTGGTCAAGAAAACAAAGTATGCAAATTAAATAAATCTCTTTATGGTTTGAAACAAGCACCTAAGCATACTTTGCACAAAGTATGCAAAGTATGAGAAATTTGATAATCTAGTCATTTCACATGGTTTTAAAGTAAATGAAAGTGACAAATGCATTTACTATAAATCTGAAAATAATGTTTGCACTATTATATGTATTTATGTGGATGACTTGCTAATTTTTTGTTCCAATATTCATGTTGTGAATAATGTAAAATCTATGCTATGTGCTAATTTTGATATGAAAGATCTTGGTGAAGCAAGTGTAATCCTTGGTATTAAAATAACTAGGTCTAAACATGGAATTTCTTTGGACCAATCTCATTATATAGAGAAGATTCTAAAGAAATACAATTATTTTGATTGTAAACCAGCATGTACTCCTTATGACCCTAGTGTGAAATTGTTCAAGAACACCGGTGACGGTGTTAGACAAACTGAGTATGTGAGCATCATAAGCAGTCTCTGATATGCCACTGACTGCACTAGGCCCGACATAGCGTATGTTGTGGGATTACTATGCAGGTTTACAAGTAGACCTAGTATTGAGCATTGGCATGCTATTGATAGGATTATGAGATATCTAAAGAGAACTATGAACCTTGGATTACATTATCAGAAGTTTCCCGCTGTTCTGGAAGGATATAGCGATGCTGATTGGAACACCCTTACAGATGACTCCAAGGCAACTAGCGGTTATATATTTAGTATAGCTGGTGGAGCTGTTTCTTGGAAATCTAAGAAACAGACTATTTTGGCTCAATCTACTATGGAGTCTAAGATGATTGCACTAGCTTCGGCTAGCGAGGAAGCAGGGTGGTTAAGGAGCCTGCTTTCTGATACCCCTTTATGGGAGAGACCGATTCCAGCTGTCTTGATCCATTGCGATAGTACCGCTGCTATTGCAAAGATTCAGAATCGTTATTATAACGGAAAAAAGCGACAAATACGTCGCAAACACAGCACTATTAGGGAGTATATCTCTATAGGGGTTGTGAGAGTGGATCATGTACGGTCTGATGATAACTTAGCCGATCCTTTGACAAAAGGATTAGCTCGAGAAAAGGTTTACAAAACCTCGAAAGGAATGGGACTCAAGCCCATAGATTGACAAGTCACTTGTGAGGGAAACCCAACCTATAGACTGGAGATCCCAAGAAATAGGTTCAAAGGGTAATAACAACTCATGAAGTGATATGAGAAAAATCATACTATAAATTTGAGTTCTATTTCATAAATGTGCTGTTTGAAGCATGATATCTTAAAGCGATAGAAGGTTGAGTTTTTATTAACTCTTAATGAGATCTATACTCTATTTTGGAGTGGAGTACCTAGCTACAAGAGTACTCTTGATAGATTCACCTATGTGAATGTGGAAGTGTGGCCGCTTCCTATGGAATTTTGGGCAAAATTCTCTAGAGCATTCACTATACTGGGATACACGTGCATGGCCGTAAAGCACGAGCTTTTGGACTACACCCTGATAGGGTTGTGTGTGTGATGTTGTTAGAGATAGAGTTCAAAACTACGAGTTACTCTAGTATAATCTAAAGCATCTTCACTATGTAAAGGTTCAAGTCGATAGACACCTTTTCTTATGCACAATCTTATATTGAATTATACTGCTCGATGAAAAAATTGTTTTTAAAAATTCAAGTGGGGGATTGTTGAAACAAATGAATTTTAATTTAATTGTTAGAATAGAAAGTGCCAAATGTGTCAAATTGGTTTTTTCCCTCGAATCCTTTTGTCCCACATTGGTTGGGAGAGGTAAAATTAAAGTGGATATCTAGGGGTATGTGAGACACTTGGGGTGTGCCCCAAGGGGTACCCACATTTTGTGGAGGGGAGAAGAGTTACATCCCTACCGGTTTACCACACGCGCGCGCGCGGCCGCCGCCGTCCGTCCGTCCGTGCCGAGTCAAGTGATGAGGTGGCACTTATTTATTTATTTTTAGATTTTTTTTTTTTTTTAAAAAAAAACAGTTTATTTAATAAAAAAAAAAAAAAACTGTTTTAGTTAATAAAAAAAATTTGAACCGTTTATAATAAAAAAAAACATTTTATTTAATAAAAACGTTTTAACGTTATAAATTAATTTTGTTTAACGTTTTGACGTTTTTTTATTAATTTCAGTTTTTAATTTTTTTTTAAAACGGTTCATTTTTTTCCCTATAAATACCAGTTTTGTTTCCTCAATTTTCAAAGAGAAAAAAAAAACCAGAACACTGTTTCTGCTCCTGTTTCAGTTCTGTTTCTGTTTCGGCTTTGTTTCTATTTCTGTTTCTGTTTCTGTTCCGAAACATTTTCGGTTTGATCTTCCGGAATTGTTCCGATCTGTTCCGGTACTGTTTTTTCAGTTCGATTTTGGTTTCCGAGCAGTTTGTTCGTTTTGCGAACAGTGTGTGGGGGTGTTTGGTTTTCGGGACTTCTACAGTGCAAAGAACGTCCTAGACAGAGGAGAATTCTGGGTTGTTTTATCCTGGGGACGACGGAGCTAATACACTGCTTGCACGTTCTTGAGCTGAGCCGCAAAACGTCTTAAAGAAAGCGACCTAGTCCGCGACTCATCCCAAGAAATTTTGGTAAACTCGTTCTTTATTTATTTTCTGCAACAACATTTTCGGTTATGAGTTTATTGCTAGTTTGTTTTTCTTTTATTCATTTTTTCTCTTTCTGTTGAAAGGTTGTTAGAGGGTTGGAAGGAGTATATATACTCCTGTGAAGCCATTGGCAAGGATATGAATGAAATTGCAGAAGCTTTGTTTTCTTCTTTTTCTCTCTTTGATTTCTTTGGAGCCAACACTCGCTCGAAGAGTGCCTACCTAGACTGACTATGTAGCTGTAAGTCAGTCATATCACCCCTCAACTGCAACCCCACTAATGCAAATACCTTTGGACAGTTCTAGGTTTCCGACACTTGCTGCCTTCGCGTATGAACTTCGGACAAGGAATTTGTGGTCCCATTAAAGATGTTGATGTGCTCCAACATCTGTGAACACTGCGCTGGTCAATGAGCTTGCTCAAACCCATGAGAGAAGGCGCCAACGATTCATGGTGTGAATGTTGACAGAAGACATGATAGGCTCTTTGAGTATGGAATGAAGTTCTAAGTGCCGTATAATCTTTAAAACACAACCAATGGAATATTTACAACTAAAACTATGAAAATATTTATAAGAAAAAACTATAATTTTAAAATTCAATTAGTAAAAACTAAGGTGGCGTTTGGTAACCGTTTCTGTTTCCATTCCAGGCAGTGGAATGGGAATTTTGTTTTCTTCTTGGGAGTAGAATCGCGTTTGGTAACGATAAATTTTTTTTTGTTTTGGAAAGGGAATTGTGTTTGATAACAATTTTATCCTAAAATCTTCTTCTTCTTTTTTTTTTTTCTGTTTTGGCCTGCCGGCGGTGGCTCCGGCGCCGGCGACGCCGGAAGGCAATAGCGCCCTCCGGCGACGCCGACAGGAAGGTAATGGCGACGGCCAGACAACGGTGGCCGGCTGCCGGATGTAGGCGGAAAATTTCCGACCGGACGGTGATCAGTGACGATTGCCGGAGATGGTCGCTAGCGGCGGCGGCGGACGGTGGCCGGCGGCAAAGGACAGCGGCGGACAATGGTCGACCGACGGGTGAACAATGACCATGTATTTTGGGAATGAAATGGGAATAATGAGAAATAATTTTTTTTTTGTTTCTCATTTCTTAAGAAAAAAGTGAGCATAATTTTTAAATGGGAATAAAATAAAAACGGAAACAAAAATTATTAAACTCTATTTTCAAATAAAATTTTTAAAAAATTAGAAATGGAATAGAAATTTCTGAAATGAAAATAGTTAACAAACGGGGCGTAAACCTTTTAACGCTCATCCTTGAAACAAGAAGGAAATTAATAACGTTAAAAATTGAGCTAGGGAAAAAAATCATGAAATATATCCGAAATAAATGTAAGTGTTTTTATAAAATGACAAGAAGCGCATCTGGTGTAGTGGTATCATAGTACCCTCCCACGGTACTGACCAGGGTTCGATTCCCTGGATGCGCAAATTTTCATTTTTAAAACTCTCCCACTTTGTCAAATAGCACTCCCTTTTTTTATTTTTAATCTCCAACCACGTTGTCTTGGCTTATGATTTGTACAATCTTTCAAATGCAAGTGTAGTGGTATATCTTTCGACCAAAGAATAAATGTTTATTGTGATAGTCGATGTCCGTTTAGTCTAATTTTTCGTTACTTGAGAGTTTAAAAACATGTTTAAACGAAACACTTGGTCAATCACTAATAACAAAAATCACCGCATAAACGAAGCATACTTGCTACAAATAGCTGGCAGACGATGGGACAATTTTGTAGCTGTTTTTTACAATGTATGTAACTCTTCCTTCATAAGTTCAATTACCATAAACTGTAGACAAGGAACAATAAGTTTATGTAGTTTTCATATAAAATCATTGTTGCATGTCTACAACTTATAGTGATTGAGCTTGTAAGGAAAGACTTTCATACTTAGTAAAAAGAAAATGTTATAAAATTGGTTCATCAGTTACTTGTAGTAAGTATGCATTCTAGTGCGAAGACTCGTGTCAGGGATGCCGATCAACTTTCGTCCCAAAATCAACATCTACGACAAACCGATTGTAGGGTTATCGTTGCCATGTACTGCTCTCTCTATGATCGTCTTCTCTAATTGCTACTGAACACGTCCCGGATGCAGGCAAGCCAGTGCTCCAAGGATGCAAACCATGCCAAAAACTTATGTACGTACTGCCCAATTCCCCATTAATTTCATATTCATAAATGTGAACGATAAAGCCTTTTTGGCTTACTTTCCCATTTTCAAACATGGGCCCATATGATTGATAACGGATTGTGGGGTTCACACTAATTTGACAAATTTCCACTATTGTAAGCTGGTGGTTGGCAGACGGTACAACCTTTGTTGAAGCAGAGACTGCACTCTCCCCTTATAAACAGGGGGAGATGTTGCAAAAGAAATCATTCCAAAAATCTCAGAGAGAAAAATCATAAGTTTCTTCTGAAGTATTCTCCCTTTTAGTCATTTCTTAATTTCTCCTATTTTGTATAGAGAGATTTATATTCTCCTATTTTAAGAGAAAGTTGTATTTGTTCTCTCCTTATTTATAAAGAGAAGTTGTAAAATCCTTGCCAATAGTAAAATCCTTCTTTCTTGTCCGTGGATGTTTCCCTCAAATTTATTGAGGGTTTTACCTCGTAAATATTCTGTGTCAATTCTTACATTTTTCTCAATCTCAATTCTTAGCTACGTGATACTGTTTGCCCTGATCATTTCAGGTTGGAAAAATATATCCAACACTTCAAAAACGCTAACTTGCATTGCATTCTACCATTTCAAGGTTAGCATTCTTCAGTTTGGCAAGCTAGCAGCAATGTTCCACTTCCAAGTTGCTCAAAACTTTGGCATTCTTCCGGAAATAGTTTACAAAATTTAACTCTTTACGTGTCCCACGATACGAGCTGATTTTAATTACCTTGGGGCGAAACAGTAAACAATCATGCACCTCCCCCAGTAGATCCCAAAGAATAAACCGCACATCATCGTCATATGTGTTTCCCTCAAATTAATTAAAGGTTTTACCACTTAAATATTTGTGTGTCAATCACTACATTTTTCTCAATTTCAATCCTTAGCTGCGTAATACTGTTTCTGTTGTGTGGAAGCGTGTCGGGTGGACCCAACACAGAACAAATATTATGGGAGATGAAATGAAAACACACACACACACACACACACAAACAATAACACAATATTTAACGAGGTTCGGCAATTACGCCTATTCCTCGAGAGCAATTATGGAACTTCTTTATTTGACAATGAAATACAAATAAAGAATACAAAATAAGGCCTTAAAACAACTTAAGACACTTGTGCAAAAATTCACTCAATTGTGGCTATTGAGGAATTGAACTCTCACTCTTAATGTACTTCTTCAATTGAAAGATATTGTTTTCTCCAATTGTGAGATATAAATCTTCAAAACTCATAGCCTCTATTTATAGTAGAGGTTTGAGCTTTGTTTTCAATCTGAACCAAAAACATGAACCTTCAACAATTTTTGCAGTCCAAAATTGCAACTCCTTCTTTAAACAAAAATGGCCACTTTCACATGCTGATTTTCTCTTCAAAAATCTGCTACTGCTTTCATATTGTCAGAAATAAAAGTTTTCATTTTTCAAACTCAAAACGTGTTGCCAACTGGAATTGAAGCTGCTGAAATTTTGTTCCATTCAAACAAGACTGCATCAATAAGAATAAGGCCCACCATTTAAAAAGAGAGCCACCAGCCCAACAGTTTCGACCATGATTCCCAAACAATGGTATTAGAGCTATTGGTTGGAGGTTGTTGTTCACGGATACTATTCACAAGTGTAGTATATAATTCGACGGTACTATTCAAGTATACATCACTTTTCACATATATGGTACTAATACGTCACTATTTACTTATACGGTACTGATACGTCACTATTAACGTGTACGGTACTATTCATACAGAACTGTTCACATATACAGTACTATTCACTATGAAAAGTGGGAGCCGGTTCAGTTAAGAAACAGATCGTCATCAACCCCATGGCAGCAAAATTTGAGATATTTTCATTTCATGTGTTGGTTTCTAATTCCAATTTCGAGACTCCAATTCCGTACAGCAATACTGCCTTAGTTTTAGAAGACGAAGAAAGGCTATAAGCCTCTATATAGAGAGCTGTCCAGGCTTTCATCCCATTCAGCTGTGATACTAAGAAGCTAAATCGATGATATTATTTGCGACATCAATTAAAACTACAAGAATTATAATTCTGAATTTAATTTTAGTTACTACAAAGAGTATTGGTGGAGTAAAGTAGTTGATCATTCACTATTTCACTTCCTACTTCGACAAGAATATATATAAGGTGTTTTGACCAAGGTTTAGAATCGCGGTATCGGGTTACGTAACCGTAACGGTGGTGTACAGTATCGAGAGTATCGGCCTGTCTATAACGAGAATCGGCCGTAGCGGTCATGAATTTTTTAAAATCACCAGAATATCCTCAAAAACTCAATAAGAGTAATTGTTTTACTCATTTAACCTTTAATAAACACATTATAATAGGTATTATGACATTTTAGGGTTATATATAACATAATAAAGATAAAAAAAGACGACAAACAGTCGTACTTAACAATCTTAAAAAAATAAGATGATGCACACAATACTTAATAAAAATATATTACATAAACATAATAAAAGAGTAAATTGTACTTCTACATCATATTACAAAAACAATACACTCATATAAAATTATCAATACCAAAACGAATTGCGCGCAGTCTCTTCATAGTTGGCATCGGCATAATTCATACTATTTACTAAAATCATAATTAAAACTAATTAACACTAAATTAACCATTATATATATAGTTATATATATAATATCATAAAGAATAATGACAAAAAGAAAAATGCTATAAAAATAGAAGTTAGAAAATTTTAGGATTAAATTGTAAACAAGTCATTTATCATTTTATAAATCAATATTATTTCCAAACCTCCCTAATTATCAACCAAACACACCCATGATCCACTCAAATCAACTGACACACTTACTCACACGCCCAAATGAGATGGAGAGAGAGAGACGAACGGAGTGAGGTGAAGACGAGGAGCTGCGACACGATAAAGAGAGCTGCGATCATGACGTTGCCCGCGACGGCGAGAGCTATGTTCGGCAACGGGTTGTTTCTGTTAGGGTTTGGCGACGCCACAACTGATATCTCAACTTTTGGTGAGGAGTTCTTTGATTTTCTGCTAATTGGTAAGTTTTTTTGTGTTTTCTACTATTTTTTTCTTCTCCTCTACTCAATTATATGGAAGATTCTTTGAAGAAAGCTGAAAAGCTAGAGCTCACATGGGTGTTGGACCTGAAAATAGAGTTGTACAAGCCGTAACGGCTGTAACGGCCTCAACAACGGCCCGATACGGTGCGAATCGTCCCTAAACACCGGAATTGGCCGTGTAACGGTATCGGAGGGTTCGATTTCCGATACGAATCGGCCGTTACGTACCATAACGACCGATATTTAAAACCTTGGTTTTGACACTTTGCACTCCAAACATTTTGACATTATTTGACTTTGATTTTCGTATTTTCAATTCGGACACATGACACCTTGACGTTTCATAGTCATCCAACTCCAGTCCAAACAAATACAACAACAACTAAGTCTTTGTGCCACTTATGTAGAGTCGACTACATGAATACGCCATAGTGATCGATCAAGGGCCACCACCTCCGTTAGGTTTAATGTCATCAAATCATTTCTAATAATCTTATCTAACGTCTTCTTAGGTTTATATCTCCCTCTAGTAGCCCCATGCAATTGAATTAAATAATGTTTTCTCACTGATATTTCTATGAGTCTTTTATGTACATACTCAAACCATCGTAAACAGTTTTCTCTAATTTTCTCTTCATGGGTGTTATTTCTAAATTTTCTCTAATAGTTTCATTCTTAATTTTATACATTCTCGTCTTCCCACTCATCCACCGCAACATTCTTATTTTTGTCACCCCAATTTTCTGAACATAATTCGTTTTTACTGCCCAACATTATGAACCATACAGAAGCATTGGTCTTATGAAAATTTTATAGAATTTTCCTTTAAGTTTCAACGGAATCCTACGATCACAAATCACTTCAACTCACTTCTCCACTTTAACCACCTGCTTTAACTTTATGCGTAATATCCTCCTCGATTTCACCATTACTCCGAATCATTGAACCTAAATATCTAAAAATGATCAACCTTTGGCACCTCTTCATCTCCAATTTTGATCGCACCACCGTCTCCTCGGGCTTTACCAAAATTGTAATGTATGTATTCCGTCTTACTTCTGCTAAACTTGTTAGGTGACGTGAACGAAAGACTAAAGATATTGGAAATGTCAGATGCATCAAAGACACTGGTGAAAAGGTATTAGCGAAGGAGGAAGAAATTATAGAACGATAGAGAAGCTATTTTTTTTTATTTATGTAATGAGAATGACGTCGGGGAATCTAGACTAGAGTTGTCTAGTTTATCTTCAGATAATTTTTATAAGTTTCATAGAAAAATTAGGGCTTCAGAAGTTAGAATAGTACTAAGGAATATGAGAATTGGAAAAGCAGTAGGGTCAGCTGAAATCCCTATAGAGGTGTGGAAAAGTTTGGGAGATATTGGAATAGAGTGGTTGACTAGACTTTTCAATGACATTTTGAGGACTAAAATAATGCTTGATGACCGGAGGAGAAGTATCTTTGCCCATATATAAAAATGAATATAAAAAAGTGTTTGTAATGTGCTGTAAATAAGGGATAAGCAAACTAACCTCGAGTAATCCTGCATTTATGTGCAAGACTCGAACTTCTGATATGGCTTCAAAGAAAGCAGGCAAAGCAACCTCAGAATTAGCTGAATTACGAATACTGATACGAGCAATCTCAAGATGTTCAAATTTCTGCAATGAATAACTAAATGGCAAATCATCACATACTTCAAGGTAATGGAGATTTGGAGTATGGATCAAAATCTTGAACATAACATAATTGTCATCATCATCTTCTTCACAAAAATCATCAAGATGTTCGCCACACAAATCAATCTCGTGAGTAATGGAGCAATTATATGAACAAGGCGTACATCTTTCCCAACATGTCCTATTATTCTCAAGTCATCAAGCAAAGGACAGCTTTGAAAGAAGCTAGCCAGCGATTCATCGTCCGCGAACCTTATCCTTCGTAGATCAAGTATTTTAAGACTAGGTAGACAGAACAAAGTAGGAACATTCAGATGAAAGTCACTGCCTAATTTTAGTACAACCAGATTTCTACAATTCAGGAGGTTACGGGAAACAAAACCTGACCCTGGCCCTTTCAGATGAACGAAGATATCGAATTCCCTTACATTACGTGATAGAACAGCAGCAACCCAGGAATTAACATGTGAAACGTCGATGGCGCCATGGCAGCAGCTGAACCGGAACTTATTCATGTTCTCAGCTCGACATAGTAGCAGCACCCTATACACAAAATTCAAGAAACTCATACCAGAAGAACTGTCGCAAATGTTGCCGGATTTTTTATCGTCGATATAGAAATTGGAAATTGAAGTCCAATGTAGCTTCCAGTGGGTTGACAAGACGCTGGTTCTTACGGCATCTTTTGTCGGAAGAAACGAGAGGATATGGCCTATTAGGCTACCGGGCAGATTGCTGATCCTATCGGACTCCATTTCTGATCCGGTCGGCTCCCTGCGTTGCTCCATTTCTCTGATCTCCTAGGGCACGAAACTAACGCCGTTTCCGACCCCAATTTGTTGTGCTGTGATTGGGAAGACATGAACTAAGAATTAAAGGGAAAAAATGATAATTTTGGAATAATTTCACCTCTAACTTTTCATTTTCCTCCCCATTTGAGAAAAAGAGCGGGAAACACTATTTTTACCTTCATTTTAATTTTCTTTTCCCTTTTCCTTTTCATCTTCAACCAAACACACTCTTTTTTTATTATCCACTCTATTATCTATTTCATTTTCCAATCTATTTTATTTTTCACTCTACCAAACACACTCTAAAATAAGAATGAATGTTTTTGTGTATATATAATCCTTAAGTTTTAAATTTGTTTTAATTCCTTAAAAAAATATTAATAATTTTGAATGAAAAATAGACTGTGGTCAACGCATGATTTTTTAATAAATATTTCATTATTTCGTCACACGTCTAAACATAAGATATTTTTTCTTAATTTTCTGTACAACGATTTAGATTTCTCTATCGTATTTTCTAAACAAATTGTTAATTGGAAAAAACGTCTTAGGTTTAATAAAATAATGAAATGATTAAAATATTACCATTGAAATATCATGTTCAAAATTAATAATAATATTTTTAATTTTACAAAATTAAAAATAAATATAAAACTTGAAAGACTAAATGTGTAATTTAGTAAACCAGAATGTCCACACAGGCACTCACCTTATACTTAGGACCAAATATAATGTTCCCAACTTTGATATTTAAACCAAACAGTTTGTTTTAGTTTTAAAATCCATTAATTTTTTTTTTTTTTATATATGATAATTTATTTTTATTTCTCCATTCTAATTATTACTTATAATAACTTTGTGGGTATTTATTAATATCCAAAAAATATAATTAAAATATAAAATATAAATTCTAAAAAAAATCCAAATCCTTCCCCAACAAAAATAAAAAAGACAAATCAACAAATCGCTAATTATACATCAGACATCCCGACCATAAGTATAATAAAGTCCAAACGTAAGGAAAAAAATAAATAACTAAATGATAAACCCTATTGATAATACATACGTACATATATATAAAATTGTAAATACAAAAAAAAAAATGTAAATAATATATGTAAAGGAATAGATCTAAAACAACCGATATAATGCAAAAACCAATACCATAAAATTGTTTCGGTTTTATATTATGAAACCAAAATCAAAATCGAAACTATATGATCATGGTCAAACGCCAACCATTCGATTCAGTTACTTGTTGTGGTGCTATTCTCAGCTCTAATCCAAACAACAATTGAAATCTACATTCAAAACGAATCATATAGCGGAATAATGATCTTTGTGATGGTAAGTTGAGTATTTTCACCTTCTTTTAAGTTTTATCATCAATACATCTGCCTGATTGTGATTAACTTTACGTTAATAGGTGTTCGATGAAATGCCCCAAAGAAATGTCCTCCCTCTCATTATTGGGGACAAAACTTCAAAAAGGCAATCAGCAAAGTCAGAAGTTGCCTCGTCTTCTTCGTTGATAGAAGAAAATAAAGATTGCATCAATGCTACTAACATCAGCTAAATGATATTTGCATTTTTGTTCTTCATGACATTGTTGTTTGTTCATATTTTCGATGCTAAAATGTTTCTGGCGGAATCTGGAAAGGATCGGATATATACAATCTTATCTCTGCATACAGAGAGATTGTTTTCAAAATCTGAAGGGAAAAAAAAAAATACAAAAATTTGAAAGTTTTCAGTTCATGTGTCGGTTTCTAATTCCAATTTCGAGACTCCAATTCCTTACAACCAAATATTGCCATAGTTTTACGAGACGAAGAAAGGCTATAAGCCTCTATATAGAGAGTTGTCCAGGCTTTCATCCCATTCAGCTGTGATACTAAGAAGCTAAATCGATGATATTATTTGCAGCATCAATTAAAACTAGAGGGGCCAGAAATGCAATTTAATGAGCCAAAATTTGGAAGGCCTGTATGGGTTGATGTTACCTTCTGCCAAACAAAGGGGAATTTGAGTTTAAAAAATGGTATACACTGAGATCATCTATATAGGCCTCTATCTCCTAGTGACATTTGCAATTCATTAAGAACTATATATAGCATGTTCATAAGTCAGCTTAGATGCCAAGCTCGTATAGCTCAAGTGGTAAGGTCTGCTCGAGTTGAAAAAGTTGAAGAACCTCTGCAACGTCAGGAGTTCGAGCCGAAAAACCTCTTATTGGGAGAGACAGCCAAGTACTCCAAACGAAATTAGTCTCATATTCTGTGTGAGTGTGGAATACTCATGGGTATACCCAAAAAAAAAAAGGAGGGGGGGGGGGGGGGGGGTTGGGTTCAGCATAGATATAACACATCAAAAACTTTAACTTGCATTGCATTCTAGTATTTGATGGTTACATAAAAAAAAAAAAAGAGTTTGATCACCTTGGGAGCATCAAAAGGTAAGTTACGCAAGTTAGTAGCAAGGGGTAAACTATGCCTACTAACGTTTCAATTCTAACGTCCTCAAAACTTTAGCATTCTTCAAGAAATAGTTCAGAAAATATAACTCTTCACTCGTGCCTTCATAAAAGTAGATTTTTATTACCCTGAGGCAAGACCGTAAACAGGAAGGCACCTCCCCCGGTGGATCCCAAGCGATATGCGGCCCATCTTTGCCCAAGAGATCGTATGTAATTCCCTGATCACAAAAAATAAGTTATTATTCAAGAATGTAGAAATCTATATAATCATTCTTATCGGAGAATGTTCAGCTTTACCCATTCGAAGTCGAGAATTTCTAGATTTGGCAAGAGATGTAGTAAATTAGGTAGCATGTCCCATTCATTGCCAAGGTCGGGGTGCGAGATTCTCAAAACAGTGACACGATGAAGCATTGGAATTCGACCATCATAACAGCGGATTAACTTCATAAACAAACACAAACCATCAGTAAAACTACAAGAATTACAATTTTGGATTAAATTTTGGTTACTATTAAAGAGTATTGGCGGAGCAAAGTAGTTGATCATTTACTATTTCAACAAGAATATAAATAAGGTGTTTTGACACTTTGCACCCCAAACATTTTAACATTATTTTACTTTGATTCCCGTACTTTTGATTCAAACACGACACCATAACGTTTCATAATCATCCAACTCCAGTCCAAATTAAATGAATATAAATAATTGTTTGTAATGTGTTGTAAATAAGGGATAAGCAAACTAACCTCAAGTAATCTTCTAGTTATGTACAAGACTCGAATTTCTGATATTGCTTCAAAGAAAGCAGGCAAATCAACCTCAGAATTAGCTGAATGACGAAGACCAATACGAGCAATCTCAAGATGTTCAAATTTCTGCAATGAATAACTTAATGGCACATCATCACATGCGTCAAGGTAACGAAGACTTGGCGTATTGATCAAAATCTTGTACATAACATAATTGTCATCATCATCTTCTTCATAAAAATCATCAAAATGTTCGCCACACAACTCAAACATGGTCAATCTCGTGAGTAATGGAGCAATTATATGAACAACACGTACATCTTTCCCAACATGTCCTACTATTTTCAAGTCATCAAGCAAAGGACAGCTTTGAAAGAACCTAGCCAGCGATTCATCGTCCGCAAACCTTATCTTGTTTAGATTAAGTATTTTAAGACGAGGTAGACAGAACAAACTAGGAACATTCAGGTGAAATCCACTGCCTAGTTCTAGTACAACTAGATTTCCACAATTAAGGAGGTTACGGGAAACAAAACCTGACCCTGGCCCTTTCAGATGAACTAAGATATCGAATTCCTTTACATTACGTGATAGAACAGCAGCAACCCAAGAATTAACATGCGAAACGTCGACATCCTGCCAGCAGCAGAGCCGGAACTTATTCATGTTCTCAGCTCGACATAGTAGCAGCACCCTATACACAAAATTCAAGAAACTCATACCGTCGTCTAGAGCAGAACTGTTACAAACGTTGTCGGGTGTTTCATCTTCGATATCTAAATTGGAAATTGAAGTCCAATGTAGCTTCCAGTGGGTTGACAAGACGCTGGTTTTTACGGCATCTTTCGTCGGAAGAAACGAGAGGATATGGCCTATTAGACTACCGGGCAGATTGCTGATCCTATCGGACTCCATTTCTGATTCGGTCGGCTTCCTGCGTTTCGCCATTTCTCTAGTCTCCTAGGGCACGAAACTAACGCCGTTCCCGCCCCCAATTTGTTGTGTTGTGATTCGGAATACATGAACAATATATTTAAGAATTAATGTTTCGCAACGAAGAAGCCAATGTAGTGTGGTGGTAGGGTTCGATTCCCCAGATGCTCAACTGTAAATTTTGAAAACTGTAACCACATGGTGGAAGATTACCTCGTTCGGGATGCGTGGTTATTTTTCTTAACAAGTACTTTTTCGCAAGTTCGAACCTCTGATTTTACAGAGATTCCTCAACTACTTTAGTTCAAATGTGTCTTGCCACTTAAACTACACCTGATTGTTGGTCAGTTAATTGGAATAATATGGTCACATTTTGATAGAAAAACTATATTTTCTTGGTCTCTAAAGTAATTATGGGTGTTTATGTGTATATATAATCCTCATGTTTTAAATTTATTTTAATTTCCTAAAATTAAAAAAAAAAAAAAGATATTAATAATTTTAGATAAAAATAGGTTGTGCTCAGGATGTGACTTTCAAATAAATATTTTATCATTTCATTACTCTCCTAAACATAAAATATTTTTTCTTAATTTTCCGTACAACAATTTAAACTTTTCTATCTCATTTTCCAAACAAATCATTACGAGGAAAAAACGTCTTAGGTTAATAGAATGATAAAATGAAGAAAATACTATCATTTAAAGGTAGGGATGTCAACGGTTCGGGTTCGGCTCGGTTGCAAACAAAATCAAAACCAAAACCGTTTAATATATATAAAACCAAAACCAAAACCACTGATTTTTTTTTTAAAACGGTTTTAAAACCAGATCATTTAATTTTAACTAAAACCAAAATCGCAAAACCATGTAAGATTTTTAAATTTTATAAAAAAAAACCACCGTGACCCATTGTTTCTTATATATGAATAAAAATATAACTAAAATATAAAACATAAACTCCAAAAAAAAAAAAAAAAATCAAACCACAAAACTATTAATTGTAAACATTCCTAACGATTAATAAAATACAACAATAAAATCATAGATAATAGTCACAAATAATACAAACAATCTCCAAATTATTCTAATGCATTAATTTTTAATAATCATGCAAAATCAATTGCATAAGCTTATATATATATATATACACGAAACAATTGCATACGCGGTTACTATCCCAAAAGTAAAATCAAAACCAAAACTGCTTCGGTTGCTAAATTTAAAACTAAAACCATTTAGTCGGTTTCAATTCAAACCATTCAGTTCGATTTCTCTCGGTTACCCGTCTAAATTTAAAACTAAAACCATTTAGTCGGTTTCAATTCAAACCATTCAGTTCGATTTCTCTCGGTTACCCGTCGATTTATTTTTTATTTTTATTTTTGTCATCCCTATTTAAAGGTCACATGCTAAGCATAATCAACTATTTGTTCAAAATTAATAATAATATTTTTAATTTTATAAAATTGAAACAAATGTAAAACATCAATTTATAAACCACAAGGTCCAAATAAACACGCACCTCATACTTACTACCAACTTTGATACTTAGACCAAATAGTTTGTTTTGATTTTATAACGCACAAAATGGCAAACTTATTACGGTTTTTCATATATATAATAATTTAGGTTTATTTCTCTATTCTATTGGGTCCACAAAAATATAAATAAAATATAAAATATAAATTTAAAAAAAAAAAAAAAAAACAAATCAAATCAACAAATCATTAATTATCCCAACTGACATCCTTAGGGATGACAATTGAAATTGAACCAATCGAAATCTAACTGAACAGTTCGATTTTGAAACCGACTAAATAATTTTGGTCGTAATTTTTATTTTAAAATTAGCAATCGAAGTGGTTTTCGTTTTGGGTTTGAGATAATAACTGTGAAACTGAACTGTGTAACCGAACTGTATAACAACTATTTTAAATATATTTTTATGATATATATATATATAGGGTCTGCTATGGTTTTAATTCATTTGTTTCATTGTTTAGCCATTCACTCTCATCTCTCGACTCTCATTTTCATTTTCGATCTCTGTTCTCCTATTCTCCACATCTCTCATCTCCATTCTTTTTGTCTCTTATCTCCGTTCTCTCTGTCTCTCACCTCCATTCTCTCTCTCTCTCATTTCATCACCACCGGCACCACTACATCAGATCCAGACCTCACCACCAAGCAACCACCAGTTCGAGAGTCGCCTCCGTCAGCGCCGAGATTCGGCCCAAATCAATTGCTCATTTGCTTACCATTCTCGCATCTCTGGACTTCCTTACCAGCAGATCCAAACCTCACCAAATGAGAATCGACCAGATCAAGACTCATCTTCGTCAGCGTTGAGATCCATCCCAAATCAATTGTTGATTTGCTTCATTCTCTCTCTCATCTTTCGACTCTCGTTTCTCCATTCGCTCTCTCACTTCCTCGCTACAAGATCCAGACCTCACTATCAAATCCAGACCTCGTCAGCATCAAGATCCATCTGAAATCAAATACAGGTATTACAGTTCATTTCCAGTTGATTTGGTTTTCCAGCTTCGATTTTCCAATTTATTTTACTGTAATAAACTAAAATTCTTAAATGATTTCGTTGTTTTGATTTTGATTTTGATTTTTTATAAAATTTAAAAATCTTAAACGGTTTTACAGTTTTAGTTTTGGTTTTGGCTTTGTATAAACTTAAATGGTCCAGCTTTAAAACCGGTATTAAAACCGTTTAAAAAAATCGACAGTTTTTATTTTAGTTTGGTTTTGTATATGTCTAACGGTTTTGGTTTTGTATAAAACTGGACCATTAACATCCCTAGACATCCTGAACATAAGTATAAAACATAAAATTCAAAGGTAAGAAAAAACAAATAAGTAAATGATAAACCTAGTGATAATACATATACATATATATACATAAAATTTTAAATATAAAGAAATATTGTAGATAATATATACAAAAATAGACCCCAAACAACCAACATGCTATTTGATTTTCTGGTTCGGTTTCGCAATTATAATGCAAAAACCAAAACCATAAAACTGCTTCGGTTTTAAATTATGAGATCAAAACCGAAACTATATGATCATGGTCAAACTCCAACCAGTCCATTTAGTTGCCTCGTCGACTTCGTTGATAGAAGTACAACTATGCAGAAAATAAAGATTGCATCCATCATACAATCATCAGGTAAATGATATTTGCATTTTTTTTTCTTTCAAATTTTCAATGCTAAAATGTTTCTGGTGGAGTCGAGAGAGGATCAGATATACACATTCTTACCTCTACATACAAAAAATCATGATTTGGAAAAAAAGCATACAAAAACTTGAATGTTTTCATTTCCTGGGTGCGCGTAAACTGGCCCTGATGCACCTTAACCTAAAAGAAAAAAAAAATCCCCATATATAGCAAGTATGTTCACAAGTCAGCTTTAGATATAACACTTCAAAAACGTTAACTTGCATCGCATTCTAGTATTTGATGGTTACATAAAAAGAGAGTTTGATCACCTTAGTAGCATCAAAAGGTAAGTTAATCATGTTAGCAGCAAGGGGTAAACTATGCCTACTAACGTTTCAATTCCAACGTCCTCAAAACTTTAGCATTCTTCAGGAAATAGTTCACAAAATATAACTCATCACTCATCCCTTCATAAAAGTTGATTTTTATTACCCTGAGGCAAGACTGTAAACAAGAAGGCACCTCCCCCGGTGGATCCCAAGCCATATGCCGCTCATCCTTGCCCAAGAGATCGTATGTAATTCCCTGATCACAAAAAATAAGTTATTATTCAAGAATGTAGCAATCTATATAATCATTCTCATCAGAGAATGTTCAGCTTTACCCATTTGAAGTCGAGAATTTCTAGATTTGGCAAGAGATGCAGTAGATTAGGTAGCATGTCCCATTCATTGCCAAGGTCGGGCTGCGAGATTCTCAAAACAGTGACACTATGAAGCATTGGAAGTCGACCATGGTAACCGCGCATAAACTTCATAAACAAACACAAATCATCAGTAAAACTACAAGAATTATAATACTGAATTTAATTTCAGATACTATAAAGAGTATTGGTGGAGTGAAGTAGTTGATCATTCACTATTTCACTTCCTACTTCAACAAGAGTATGTATAAGGTGTTTTGACACTTTGCATCCCAAACATTTTAAAATTATTTTAATTTGATTTCCGTATTTTCAATTCGAACACATGACACCCTGACGTTTTATAGTCGTCCAACTTCAGCCAAATCAAATGAATATAAATAATTGTTTGTAATGTGCTGTAAATAAGGGATAAGCTAACTAACCTCGAGTAATCCTGCATTTATGTGCAAAACTCGAACTTCTGATATCGCTTCAAAGAAAGCAGGCAAAGAAACCTCAGAATTAGCTGAATGATCAAGACTAATACGAGCAATCTCAAGATGTTCAAATTTCTGCAATGAATAACTAAATGGCACATCATCACATGCTTCAAGGTAACGGAGACTTGGCGCATGGATCAAAATCTTGTACATAATATAATTGTCATCATCATCTTCTTCATAAAAATCATCAAGATGTTCTTGACACAACTCAATCATGGCCAATCTCGTGAGTAATGGAGCAATTATATTAACAACACGTAAATCTTTCCCAACATGTCCTATTATTCTCAAGTCATCAAGCAAAGGACAGCTTTGGAAGAATCTAGCCAGCGATTCATCGTCCGCGAACCTTATCCTTTTTAGATCAAGTATTTTAAGACTAGGTAGACAGAACAAAGCAGGAACATTCAGATAAAATCCAATGCCTAGTTTTAGTACAACTAGATTTCCACAATTAAGGAGGTTACGGGAAACAAAATGCCCTTTCAGACGAACGAAGATATCAAATTCCCTTACATTACGTGATAGAACAGCAGCAACCCAGGAATTAAAATGTGAATCGTCGATGGTGCCCTGGCAGCAGCTGAACCGGAACTTATTCATGTTCTCAGCACGACATAGTAGCAGCACCCTATACACAAAATTCAAGAAACTCATACCGTTGTCAAGAGCAGAGCTGTTGCAACTGTTGTCGGACGTTTCATCGTCAATATCTAAATTGGAAATTGAAGTCCAATGTAGCTTCCAGTGGGTTGACAAGACGCTGGTTCTTACGGCATCTTTCGTCGGAAGAAACGAGAGGATATGGCCTATTAAGCTACCGGGCAGATTGCTGATCATATCGGATTCCACTTCTGATTCAGTCGGCTTCCTTCGTTTCGCCATTCTGATCTATCTCCTAGGGCACGAAACGAACGCTATTTTACCCCCCGAATTTACTGCGCTGTGATGCAGAATTGACATATATATATAAGGGCGTGCATGAGATCGGTCCAACCCGACAAAATCATTCAAATCGCCCAAACCGTAGCGCAAAAAACTACGGATGCCATAGAAAACTGAACCGATGAATAACCGAGAGAAAACCGATTAAATAGTTTGATTGCGATTTTGGATTTGAAATTAACAACCGAACCGGTATTGGTTTTGGTTTTGATTTTGGAATAGAAACTGTGAAACCGAACCGCGAAACCGAACCACAAACCAAATTGCGAAACCGTGAAATAGATATTTTAAAAATATTTTAATACATATATATTCTTATTTTTTAAATATATTTACATTTTAACTTTAATATATATGGATATATTTATTTATTTACAATTTTAGTCTTTCTCACTAAAAAAAAAAATTATCTGTTAGGACACTTTTATTAGGACACTACATGTAATGTGCCCTATAAAAGTATTTTTCAAGGCACAAAATTAAAAGTGTCACATAAAAGTAAATTTGATATTTTTAATATTCATTTTTTTATTATTTTATTGACAACTAATATATAATCAAATGTTTAATGGGTAAAAAGTAATGCCCAATAAAATAAAATTAGTGGAAAAAAAAATTAATATTCTATATATAATATAAAGATATAATATAAAGGGATAACAAATAGTGCCCTAAAAATAAAAATTATATTAGGACACAATTTTGTTTCTTATTGTAATTGAATAATTTAATTATAGGTCAATTAATTGTGCTCTAATAGATATAATAAAATAAATTTAAAAAAATTAAAAGTCAATTAATAGTGCCCTAATAGATATAATAAAATCAATTAATATTTTATGTTTGATATTTTAGTTATGTTTTTGTTTATATATAAAAAACAACGATCTGCTGTTTTGGTTCTTTTTTTTTTATATAAAATTAAAAAATCTTAAATGGTTTCGCGGTTCGCGGTTTTGGTTTTATGTAAATTTAAATAGTTTGGTTATAAAACCGAACCGGCGGTTTTGGTTTTGGTTTTGGTTTTGATTTGATATATTTCTAATGGTTTTGGTTTTATATGAAACCGGACCAAAACCGAACCAGTGATATCCCTACAAAATAACCTGCACATTACGCGGGTCATAAACCTTGAAATCCGCACATGAATGGGTGGATCACGGTTTGGTCCATTTTTTTACAGGTTCAACTCGTCCGCCAAGTAAAACACAAAAAGGTGTCATTTTGTAATTATATAAATAATATCTAAGTCGTTGCCTACGGTTTTTATCTATTTCAACTACCGTCAATTATTTCTCTTGCATCTTGTTATCTTTGTTCTTCCTAAATAATAATTCATTCTTTACCTTTGTGAAAATTTCTTCCTAAATTCATTTACCGCTTGGACAATCCATGGTTCTAGTTAGCCCAACTCATACACTATTAGGTAGCCTACGGTTTAAACTAGTCAATCCATATGCTTCAACCCACCCCAACCCGCACATCATTGGACGGTTCACGGTTCAAACTAACCCAACCCACCTAGCATTAATTTCGTTCGCGATTTTAGTCCAAACCGCCCGTTACACACCCACATATATAAATAAGCTGAAAACATGACAAGGCATTAAAGATTGCTGAAATTTTCAGGTGGAGTTCCATTTCAATTTCTTAGATCTTTTCAATTGGTTGAGTTATATAGAGTTATTCAGATACAAGTACAACCATAGACTTATTTTTTTAACGGTTAAAAGACAAAAGTCAATACTATTTCGTAAAAGTCCCAAAATTTTAAAAATTATTTTTTAAAGACCATCTCATGTATAAAAAAAATTACTATTACAGAACTCTAAAAAATGGTATTTTTATGAGATTAGATTTTTTGGACAAATTTTCTTTAATTTTATAGAGATAATGTTGGAACACATTTAAAAGATTAAGGGTGCAAAATACAATTTGACATAATCCATCTCATTTCTTTCTTCTTCTCCGCAAATCAACCAGAATCACCACTCCATCTTCCTTCACTGCAAAACCAACCACCACATCACCATTCCAACGGCGAACCACTACCGCCACTCCAATGGCAAACCACCACCACACATACGACCTCTCTATATAATACATTTCAAAAAATAAATAAATGGTAACCTATATGGGTAGATGTTACCTTCTGCCAATAGAGATACCACAAAAAATCGAACCGATGGGTAACCGAGAAAAATCAAACTGAATGGCCCGGTTTTAAAACCGACTAAATGGTTTGGTTGCATTTTGGTTTTGAAATTAGCAACCAAAGCGGTTTTGGTTTTGATTTTGGTTTTGGTTTTGGTTTTGGGATAGAAATAAACCGAAACACAAACTAAACCCTGAAACCGATATTTTAAAAATATTTTTATTACATATATACCCTTATTTTTTATATATCTTTACATTTTAACCTTAATATATATATATATATATATATATGTATGTATATATTATTTATTTACACTTTTAACCCCTCTTATATATATGTGGGTAAAGGTGTTAGGTTTCATCATTTTTCATTTCACAAATCGCGCAGCCGCTCCCGACTTCCCAACATGGAAAGAATCGAAATTTGCCCCCGTCCCAAGCCACCTGCTTCTCCATGCCGTTAGATCTCGTATCGCCAGCCCACCATCGCCACTAGTCTTATCTGTTTGATCTCGCGCTCTTTACCTTACTTTTGCCGGTGATCAGTTTTTGCGGACTCTCGGAAGCGGATAACATGTTAGATCTAGAATATTTGAGTTTGATTTATGTGTTTATTTTGGAATAGATTTAGAATATTTGAGTTTGGTTTATGTGTTATTGTTTAGAAACTTTAATTATGTTTACTGTTTGAAAACTTTAATTATGATCATTTTGTGAAAAAAAAAATTCAAGAATTTATGTTTTATATTTTAGTTATGTTTTTGTTCATATATAAAAAATAACGATCTACGGTTTTGGTTTTATTTTTGGTTTTTATAAAATTGAAAAATCTTAAATGGTTTTGCGGTTCGCGGTTTTGATTTTGGTTTTATGTAAATTGAAATGGTTTGGTTTTAAAACCGAGCCGATGATTTTGATTTTGATTTGATATATTTCTAATGGTTTTGGTTTTATGTAAAATCGGACCAAAATCGAACCAATGTCATCCCTATCTGCCAAACAAATGGGGTATTTTAGAGTTTAAAAAAGGGTATATGCTGAGATCATCTATGTAGGTCTCCCATCTCCTGGTGACATATGTAACTCATTAAGAATTATATATAACAAGTATGTTCATAAGTCAGCTTAGATATAACCCATAAAATATGGTTTAAGAACAAGAATGTCAACCCTAACCTTGAAGCTATCTTAAATTAATATAATAGTTACTGAATCACCTATTATATTAAGTTTGTTTAAACCTTTACAATCTTAAAAGTGTTTTGCTTTTTGGTTCAATTCATAAAAAGAATATTTTTAAAAAAATTACGAGGTTTCGACACTTTGTACCTCTAAAGTTTGAACAAAATCTGGTTTCAATTTGAACATATAACACCTTAAAGTTTTTTAGGTGGCGTTTGGTTAGTGTTTCCACTTTTCTGAACCCAACTGGAATGGGTTGGGTTGAGTTGAATTGGGTTAGGTTGAGAATTTTGGGAACAGAATTACGTTTGGTAACGACAATTTTTGTTTTGTGCTGAGAACAGAATGTGTTTGGTAACGATTTTATCTTAAAACTAATTTATTTATTTTGAATTTTTTTTTTTGTTTGGTGGCGGCCGGACAGCGGCGGCGGTGGCTGGACGACCGGCGGCGAGGTGGTCTGACGGCTGGCGGCGGTGGCGGAGGTGGCTGGAGGCAGCGGAAGGTCGCCGGAGGTGGCCGAAGACGGCGGTCGGTCGCCGGACGATGGCCGGCGGCGGCCGGCGATGGTCGTCGGACGGTGGCCGGCGGCAGCGGGTGGTGGTGGTCGGCCGGCAGATGAAGTCAGAAGTTGAAAACTCTAGATTGAGTTTTTTGGGCACAAAAAGAAACAACTTTTTTTTGTTTCTGGTTTTTTTAGGATTTTAAGAATCAATTCCTATTTTTTGGGTTGGGTTGGGTTGAGTTTTGTGTTTGCCAAACGCGTTCCCAAAAATCAAACCCAAATTTTTTTGGCTAGGTTGGGTTGGGTTTGGTTGGAAACACTAACCAAACGAGGCCTTAATCATCCTACTACAGTTCTAGTCATTATCTCCATTATAATTTTGGATGGAAAACAGTCACCTCCATTGCACTGATTGTTTTGAAGAGACTTTATGGGTAATTCCAGTCTCCTCCAAAAATTGTAAAACAACCCAAGTCATTATCTCCATTAAATTATTGGACAGAAAACAGTCACCTAAAATGCACCTGTTGTATTTAAGAGACTTTATGAGCAATTCCAGTCTCCTTCTTCAGTCGCACACTCACATTCTCCTTCTCGCCCAAATACTCTAAAATATATATATATATCACGACATGCACAGTTTTTTTGGTAGAAAATTTGTACGAGGGAAATGAAGAGGTTAAAAATTCCCATATAGTCCCCCTAAAAATAGTTGGGTGCACGGCAGTTGATTGTTTGTCCTTCAAACCTGTAATGGAGTTACTGATTTAAACGAATGTGTGATGATTATGGAACTTCAAGGTCTTATATATTCAAATTAAAGCTATAGGGCCCAAATAAAATAATGCTCAAACTTCTGGGGCACAGAGTGTCAAAACCCCAAATTTTATCAAAATAAACACCGAGTAGAGCAGGAATTTTTTTATTTTTTATTCTTCTGATGAAGAGAGGGGTTTCTTTGATACATCATCTTCTTGATTATCATTCATTTATTCATGGGATTGTACAGGTATATATATATATAGAATTTGTCCATGGATATAGATGCATATGCTAAAGTGATCATCTAACCAAGGTAGTTTGTGAACAATGAAACAGGCACCAAACACAGTCCCCTTTTCTTCAACTCTGTGAATTCACTATCCCTTTCTGCAATCCCAACTTCACTGCTTTCATCTTTATGGCCAGAGGTACCACTCTTCTTCTACAGAAATACATGAGCCAAAAGCGTGAACTTTGTTAGGCGCTGTTTGGTTACACTTTTCTTAAATATTGCATTGAGAAAGTTTTTTTTTTTTTTTTTTTTTTTTTTAAATAATAGATGATTTTAATTAACAATTTCGAAAAACAAAAACTAGTTAGCTTTTTTTTATAAAAAAAAAAAATTATGTTTTAAGAGATCGATCAACTAGAACTTTTTTTTTTATCTAAATTCTCTTTACCATCTATAAAATTCGTTTGGATGAAGAATAATTACACTGTGTACCCCTATAAAATAACAAAATTGCACTTTATCCTCTTGTAGTATTTTTCATCAGCACTTATATATCCTATGGTTCATACTTAAATGTAACGGTTAAATAATTAATATAATTTCATAACATAATAAATTTCATTTATACCCAACTCGACCCAACCCAGGAGAATAAAAAAAAGAGAAACAAAACAAAAAAAAGGACAAACGGATATTATCCAATTTGGTTATGTCAATTAATATTAAATGATTTATTAATTTTGACTTTTGAAGTTTGATCGTTAACTTTAACGAAAGATGTAACCATCACACTTTAATCTGAGCCACAGGGATAAGTGTTTAGAAATATACCACAGGAATATAAAGTATAATTCGGTCAAATTATAGGGAGTAAAGTGTCATTAACCAAATAAAAGCAAAATTTTATTAGTGCATTGTAAAATATACATATATATATATACATTTTTGACTTTTTTCTTATATTTTTAGGTAAAAAGTGTTTCTTTTATCAATTAGTTAAAAAAATAAAAATAAAAATAAACAAATAACCGCATGAAGAAAAAACAAAAATTAAATTATACTTTACCATTGAACTGTCTGTATTATCATCTTTTTGTAGGTTCATATTCAAGTGACTGATATAAGAAGAAACCTGCAGACAAAAAAAAAACTATAAATTCATGTATTAATGAAACCTTCCTCAAGAACATATCATAGATTAAAAATCTGACCTTGGGACTATTTACTGGGGAGCTAGCAGTATCCTCCAAAGCCTCATCAACCTTTGCTTCCCTAGTTCTCCTCTTCTTGAAACTCAATCTCTGACTACTTTTATCCCAAGAAAATCCCATGGCCTGATCATTCTTCTTCACCACCACCGCAGAAGAAGAAGATGCATCAGAAAGTAGAGAAGTGTTCCCATACCCAGAACAGAATGGACTTTGTTCCTCGTTTGAGAAGTCATCAAAGTAAAAAGTCCAACTGCTCTCCTCAGGTGATTCTGATGTTCTTGTTTTGGAAGAGAGAGATTTGCTCATGGAAGCCATGGAGTTCTCCATTTTTTTTTCTTTCATTTTTGGGGAAAAAGCATGTATGTATATAGTAGAGAAGAAGAAGAACACTTTAGTTTAATGGAGGAAGATGAAGTAATGAGTTAGGAATCTATGTTGTGGGTCCAAGGGAAGTTGGGGTAGTTAATTGGAGCAGATAAAAGGAAAAGAAATAGAGGGAGAGAGAGGGTTTGACATTTGTTGTTCTAGGATTTGATTAATGGAAGAAGAGATTTGTCAAATCTTTATATTCTATTGTTTACTTTTCCTTCCCTCCCACTAAATACTTTGATTAGGTCACCTAATAGGTCATCAAAATCTCTTGGAACATTTCTTAGTTCCCATTTTTGTTCCCATCAAAGATTGTAACTTTATGAGTAGCAAAGCTATAAACAAGGAAACTTAAAAATGGGGTTTTGACGCTTTGTGTAGGATGGTGTTGGGCATTTCTTGATCTTCAAAGTTAACTCATGGGGTGAGATTTCTTCTCACACTTATAATTTGATCACCAATCCATTTCACAACTAATGCGAGATAAATCGAACAATCTCCTCCTCACACATCGGATCTTTGGATTGGTTAACTCTTGACTAATCTCTCTCTCCGTAGCTATTGGGGCAAAAATGTTGTAAGATGGGGTCTAATACCGGTGTAGGACAATTTTCGGCATCTTTCAAACCCAATAGGACAATTTTCGGCATCTTTCAAACCCAAAAGTTAGCTCATGAGGTGAGTCTTTCCCTTACACTTATAACTTGACTATTAGACCCTTCCACACCCGATGTGTACGAAACTCAACCCTCACATATCGAGCCTTTGGATTAGCTAACACTCGACAAGTCTCTTCCTTCATAACTATTGGGCCAAATATGTTATATCATGAGCTCTCGTGCTAGTATAGGGTAGTTTTGAACCTCTCTTAACCCAAGTTTAGCTGATAGGGTGAGATTTTTCCTTGCATTATAATTTGACCACCAACCGCTTCGACAACCGATCTAGGATAAACCTAACACTTTCCACCATTGAAGTGCTAAAGTTACATAATTATTTCCGCCCACGTCAATAACTCCAATACAATTTCATACAACAAACAATCGATTATTGTGTACCAAACTACTTTTAAAGGGATTTCACGGGTATTTTAGATCTTTCCTTTCCCCTTACAATATTTTTAAAAAGTCTATGACTATTTGTGTGGGAAGAATGGGATGGAAGGACGAGGCTGGAATTGTCCATAAAATCTATTAAAAACATGTGCATGTTAAGTGATTGTTTTCAATCCAAAATTATAATGCAAATAATGATCGAGACTGTAACTGGAATAATGATACAAACTTTAAGGTGTTATATGTTAAAATTGAAACTTTGGGACCAAAGCAAGATTTATGTCAAACTTCACGGGTGTAAAGTTTCAAATTTTTTATTATTTTGGTACACATAGTTAGAAACAGTTTTGAACACTAAATCTTTCACTAGAGAATCACACTAGATAACCGTTAAACCGTTAAACTAAGTTAAGGTGTCAAATTTCATAATGAAATTTAGTATCACTAGATGGTTAAGTCTCTTTAATATTTATTGTTACATGTTTTTTTTTAACAAAAGAGAGAAAATGTTAGTATTATCTTGAAATTAATTAGTTTAAAGTCATAAGTGGAAACCATATGCAAGACCCCATCCTTGGATAGGATGATACATTGACTTCAGGCACAAAAGAACCATAAAATAGAAGTTGAAGAACCCATTTTCCCTTCTTTTTTTCCCAAAAAAAAAAAAAAAAAAAAACCTATGACTTGAGGAATTAATTATGTCCACTAGTTTGGTATTGGCTAATATTGGTTTGTTTAGTTGTGATTACATCATTATCCTACAAAGTTTCCAATTGAATTATTATTTATTGTTGTTATTTTATAATGAAGGATAATTTGGTCTTTAATTTTATAATTGGATCACGAACGGGTTGAGCCCGAGATTGAGATTGACCCGATGATCAAGGACGGATCAGACTCGTGAAGATTTAGATTCAGGGTTCAACCTGATAGAAATGTTCGTTAGAGTGACATTGTTCACTTCTAGGATCTCACGCTGAGAATATATCATCTCAACAGATTCGTTACATCCGCTATCAGGTGCTCTCTTTCCACGTTTTCTCGCCAAATGAAAATCTATAAATTATCTAAAGTGTTGAGGGCTAGAGGTAAGTTCAAAATCCTCTATATATTCAAATCAGAAATTATACGTATTTCCTATATTTACTCACGCCGGAAGTTATTTACCGTGATTTAAGTCCTCGGTGCACCCGTTACTGTGATCCCCATATAATTAATGTTTTGATTAATTGAGAATTTAAAAAAAAAAAAAAAAGGGGGGGAGGAAGATGTTAAGAGTGGGATAATGGGGTCCATTTTCAATGACTTGGGGAAGTGAATTTTTAAGGGGAACACTTAGTGGGCTTCAATCTAATCTAATTTAAGCATGATTAATTATTCCTTAATCAAAAATAATAATATTTTGGGTAGTGAGATTAAGGTCAGATACTTTGTACTTCTTCTAATTAATCATTTTCAGGCTTAGAAAACTTCCTCTTTCAAGGGCTTCCAATCATTCATTCATTATTTTATATTATTTTAGTAGTCAGTACTATCTGTGGAGCACGTGTGCTCACCATTTTGCCTGGCACGTGTGGAGTCCTCTCTACTTAAAAAATTACATTTTAATTCCATTTACTCATAATAAATTGAAAAAATAACTTTGATGGTGGTGTTTCTGGGCGTCACCTCGTTAGCATTCAGACCCTTGACACGTGTATATCCTTCATGTTCTCCTCTGGTCTCTGAAGGGCAATCTACGAAGATTTGGTTACTCTTCAACAAGATCGTTCTTCTCAATTGGATTGGATCAAGTCATTGGTCATTCACAGTGGGTCACAAAACCCAATCCCATTGATTATCTCCTCAAATACTCCATCAAGGACTAAGCGCATGGTTTTCGACTAATTAACCGCGTTCACCACTCCAATTAGCGAAACTAATTACTCTCCAACTCTTATAAATACCAAGAGGCAATCAATGCCATAAGATAATGCTCATTATTTATTCTAGAGCAATTGTGTAGCATTTTTCCCCAAAACTCTTATGGCATGTTTAGTTGGACGGAATGGAATGAGGGTGAAATGAAATGGAAGAAGTAATGGAATGAAATTGTGAATGGAATCACTATTCCATTCTCTTGTTTAGTTGGTATGAAATTCTCTTGTTTAGTTGGTATGAAATGAAAAAAAGAATGGAATAGTAAAATATAATAAATTTTTCATTTTACCTTTATAAAATTATTATTCCATTCTTTTCTTGGTTGGTTATAATAAAATTTTATTATATTTCACTATACTATTCCTTTTCTCATTTTATTATATTTCACCATTCAACTCAATTTTAAGTTTTCGTTCTCTAATTTTTATTTTTGTTCTCAATTTTCAGTTTCTATTCTTTAATTTCTGTTTTTGTTCTCAATTTTTAAGGGCTTAATTACAAGGGCTATCATGTAATTTAAGATATTGATTCCATTGGGTTGGAATCTCATTCCACCCCATTTCAAATGGAATCTCATTCCATCCAATTGCATTCTAGTGATTCCATTGGAGAACCAAACAACGGAATAGGAATCGAGGGCGGAATACGATTCCATTCCGCCCTCGATTCCATCCAACCAAACATGCCGTTACTCTTTCACCAGAGGAGCTTCGCCAGGCACACTCCCTGCGAATCCTTGTGTAGGTACCCGTTCTTAGGACGTCGGCTCTAAGGATCTCACCAAGGAACGCAAAGAACACTCAACTGGTCTCCAGAACTCCAGCTCTCCAAGACTCAAAACTCCACATTGGCACTCCAACTGAGCACTTACTCCTACATGGAATCTGATTAGGCCATACTATGGGTGTTCACCAATTCTTGAGACCAACAAATTTATTTTTTAAATCAACCGAATATACTAAAAAATAGATAAAATTAATTTTTTTTTATCTAAACTTTAGAAGAAATGAACAAAATTATCATTTATTTTAATTTTTTATTTTATTGTCTTTCTTAAAATATATTGTATAGAGATATTCTTTACTTTACTTTCATATGGTATCTTTAGTTGATTAATTCCATTCTACCACATTTGTTATATGCTTTATGTGATAATTGTAAATGGAGAAAGTTTTAGAATTAAAATTGAACGCATGAATCTATCTCAAATTAAGTAATTTAAATTACATAAGTAATTTATCTAGCCTCATTCATACCATATATTTTTTATATATACATTAGCAACCGAAAAAAGTGAAAAACGTGAGACTGAACAACCAAGCAACCAAAGGTTGTGCGGTCTCTAGTCAAGGTCGCGGTCGTGACCGAGACACTCGTTGCAACCTCATTTTCATGCGGAATGGACCCGTTTTTAGCATTTTACTCACAGATGTGAAGCTCGAAGTGTTGGGGGGTTCGCTCGACGACTCTAGGGCATGAAAATCAGGAGGAATATTTGAGTCTAATTCCATTTCCACCCTCATCTATTGAGGATGGCTAGGGTTCTTGGCAGAGATATTATGGCGATTCAAGAGATCCAATAAGAGATGTTGCTCTACAACCCTCCTTTGAGTTCTGCTGAGAATTCAGAAGAATGACATGACCATATATGGTTGGTTTATGTCAATAGAAATTGAAAAATCAAAACTACGAACATTTGAACCGTAAACCGTCAATTTTTTTAAATTCAATTTTAAAACCAAATCGCTTAATTTTATAAGAAAACAAAACGAAAATAGCAAACCCGTTTACTTATTCTATTTTTAAAATTGTCACATTAAGTCCAAACATCACGTCAAAACCAAACCATGACTGATATTATGGTTTCTAAATATTTTTGAAGAAATACTAGGTTAAAAATTGCAGTTTCGCATAACCCGGTTTGAAGTTCCTAAATCAAACACAAAATCATTGGACCATGGTTAAACCCAAAACATCCTGTTTGGTTTGATTCTGTTACCGGGTTCAATTAACATCCCGAAAGATTACAGGTTGTAAACAAGAACAAAATGAAGCTTTTGGTGAGCATGAAATTCAGGGCTTCAACTCTGAATAAAAATTGTACCTAATTCAGAAGCCGGTAAGCGTATATAAATATTCTGATCACTGCCTTCAACTCTGTACTCTCTGATATCAACCAAATCTCTGAACCATATCAAACAGCCATGGCCTCCACCACTAACATAAGCATTTGCAT
This sequence comes from Eucommia ulmoides, assembly GCA_016647705.1. Classification (NCBI taxonomy): domain Eukaryota; kingdom Viridiplantae; phylum Streptophyta; class Magnoliopsida; order Garryales; family Eucommiaceae; genus Eucommia; species Eucommia ulmoides. The sequence continues at coordinate 1,150,556 of CM028326.1, read as the reverse complement.
ATGCAGTGCAAGAACAGTTTTTCAAGCACTCGACTCTGCATTCATCTAGGTTCATGCTAGTGTTCACCCAAAACCTTAGAAGATCAGGCAACTTCACACTTTCAACTTTAAGGAAACCTTCTTCACTATTACAACTCAAGTTCTCTTTTCTTACGCATCCACTGGACCATTCAAGAACATCCCATTCTGTTTGCGTTTTCGGGGTGAACCCGTGTAAGCACTGGCACATCGGTGATTCATTGATTATGCAAATGCTGTTAGCACCACAATGGGCGTAATTGCCGCAGGGGTCGTTTGGTTCGGTATAAATTAGATCCCATTTTTTGGTTTTTTACATCCATTATGTACCGAAGGAGCAAACCCGACGGGCTCAAGGTCAGTCTGGTGAGGACCGAATTGTTGTAGGACTGTGAAAGAGAAATCAGACGATCGCTGTTAACTCCAATTTCCACATGAAAGCTGGACTTTTCTAAGTAATTTTGAAGAAATACTAGGTCAAAAATTGCGGTTTCGCATAACCCAGTTTGAAGTTCCTAAACCAAACACAAAATCATTGGACCATGGTTAAACCCAAAACATCCTGTTTGGTTTGGTTCTGTTACCGGGTTCGATTAACATCCCAAAAGACTACCGGTTGTAAACAAGAACATAATGAAGCTTTTGGTGGGGCTTCAAATTGAAGAGAATTGAAATTACAAAGTGTAGAGTGGTCTTGGGCCACCTCCAAATCCTAAACCCTAAACTCGTCCACCAACCCCTACATTCCGATGTATGATAAACCCAACAGAAAGGAATGCATCCAATTTCTTAAAACAAACAGTTATCTCAAAACAAGCAAATTGGTAATTCAAAACACCATCTCATTCCAACAAAAAAGGGACTAGTTCATTTGAAAGTGAAACACAAGCAAGGCAAAAAACAAGATTTTCTCACTTTAATACATGGCCAAAAGGCGAGGAAGATCAGTCTCCCTTCCTCCTGAAGGAGCAGCCTTCAGTCAGTCTAGCACGGCCACCGGTCGGTTGGCACAACACCATCTGGCAATTGCCACAAACAACTACTGTTTGCGAGTGGCTGAAGACGGTTGTTCTACAAAATTCAAATATTCCACCACATAATTATCTAAAAAAAGGGGAAATGATGAAAACAGAGTATTGAAACGATGAATAAATCAAAACAAAAGAATGGGAAAAGAATGAAGCTTACATATTGAAACAGCCCTGGCACTTAACATCCTACGGAAAACAACCAAATCGAAAAATTACAAGAGAATTAGATCGAGTTAGAAAATTAAAGAAGTATACGACGCAATCGCAAGATCCAGAAGAAGAGACATACCATAAAAAACGAATTAGGGCTGGGGACCAGCCGCTTGAGCTTATGTTTCTGCTTCTCGAGCTCGGCCGGCGGATTCAAAAGATCGATGTCATTTGGCATCACCTGAACCAAATCGGAACAATCATACATCATCGCAATCCAAAAACAGAGCCAAAAAAATGAGAAATCAAATCCTCGAAGAACTAGAAAAACCTTTACAAAGAATCGAGCTCAAGAAATCGAAAGAGAAGGAAGTTTGCTTCGATTACATACCATTTTCGCGGAGAGCTACAAACCCTAATCAGGAACCGACTGCTAGCTCTTCGCCACCAATTTGCAAAGAAGGGCTATCTGCGATCATTATATAGTAGGGTTTCTTGGACCATTGCTTAAAATATATAAAACACCCCTTAAAAAATTTTATATTTTCATTTGACCCCTTCATTTTATATAAATATGCAAATTCACCCAATATTTAATTTCACAACATAATTCAACAAAGATTTTCACTCACAACTAAAAACATCTAAAATACAATTACAATTTTTGAAAATAATAGAAAATATATTATTTTTCATCAGAATTTCACAAAATTGAAAATGAATTTTGTAAATAAAATTAGTGATATTTATTTCAGAAAATATTTTCAACTGCTTTTTAACACAAATCCAGTAAAACCAAATAAATTTCAATTTATTATTTAGAGAACATATTGTTTAATAAATTAAAGAAATTGTCTAGAAAAAAAAATGAATATACAAAGTTGTTTAGGGATGCATACTCCACTATTAGGGAACAAACTGAAAAATACTTATATGACCTTCTTAAAAATAGTTGGGTGCATGGCACTGTTTGCCGTTTGAAACTGTAATGGAGCTATAGATTTGGATTGGGGTGAGATGATTATGAAACTTCCAAGTTTTGTGTTTAAATTGAAACTATAGGGACCAAAATGAAATAATGGTTAAATTTCAAGGGTACAAAGTATAAAAACTCTGATTTGTCTATCTCAATAACTCTTGCACTAATTAGATCTTGAAAATGCTCAAAATGGATCATATTACTTCCATTTTAAGGCATAATTATCTATGATTTAAGAATTATTTATAATTCTTATATTTTAATTCATCAATAAATTAAATATTTAAATTTTATATAAATATTTCTTGATTTATTATATACTAATTGACATTTATCGATAATTAGTAATTACTTTTAAATAATTTTTTTGTAAATATTTTTAAAAAATAATTATACATAATTTATTTTATTAAAACAATATTATTTACATAGTTCTTAAACATTAAAATTCAATTAATAAATAATTTTTAAAAAAAAAAAAAATCAAATAAGCTTGTGAAAAGTTCAAATATTAAATAATAAACGAACTCAGCTTGAATGTAGACTTTCAGGCTAAACTAAAATTTAAATAGTAAACAAAATAAATAAACCAAACTTAAACACTTAGGTAACGTTTGGTTAGTGTTCTCACTTTTCACTTTTCTCAACTCAACTGAAATGGGTTGGGTTGAGTTGAATTGGATTAAGTTAAAAAATTTGGGAACAAAATTACATTTGGTAATGAAAATTTTTGTTTTGTGCTGAGAACAGAATCGTGTTTGGTAACGATTTTATCTTAAAACTAATTTATTTATTTTGACATTTTTTTTTTTTGTGTTTGGCGGCGGTTGGCTGTGGCGGACGACGGCGATGGTGTCAGACGGCGGTGGTGCCTGGACGGTGGCCAGTGGCGGCGTACGGACAACGATGCACGGTGTCCAGAGACGGTCACCGGAAGTGGCCAGCGGCGGTCGCCGGACGACGGGGGCCGGTGACCAACGGCGGTGGGTGATCGTTGGACGGTGACCGGAGTTGAGAACTTTAGGTTGAATTTTTTGGGCACAAAAAAAAATAAGTTTTTTTTGTTTCTTATTTCCTTAACATTTTGATAATCAATTCCCATTTTTTGGATTGGATCTGGTCTTTGTATTTGCCAAATGCGTTCCCAAAAATCGAACTCAGAATTTTTAGATCATTTTGATAATCAATTCCCATTTTTTGGGTTGGGTCAGGTCTTTGTATTTGCAAAAAGCGTTTCCAAAAATTAAACTCAGAATTTTTAGATTGAATTAGGTTGAGATTGGTTAGGAACACTAACCAAACGGGCATTATTTGGATCAGCTCATTTTCAGTACTAATTGTTAAAAATACATCGAACCTGAAATTGAACTGTAAATCATCAATTTTTTTAATTCACTTCCAAAACCGAACCACTTAATTTATAAGAAAAACAAAAACAAAAAACAATCCCGTCGACTTATTCTCTCTTTCATAAAGAAAAACTATTTTCTTTATACACACAAACATGAAATCTAAACATGGGATAAAAAACAAACAATGACAACATTACCATCCACATTACACACAGAAACAACATTCCATTAGAACCTAAGGAAGCCTTTGTTGGGCATGAAATTCAAGGCTTAGAATTGAAATTAGAAAAGAGTTCACATCTCAAAACATAGCAAATTGGTAAATATCTTCTGTTCAAAAAACAGAAAGGTACTAGTTCATCTAAAACAAAAGCAATACAAAAAACAAGATTTTCTCATGGCCAAAAAGTGAGGAAGTTCAGTCTCCCTTCCTCCTGAAGGAGCAACCCTCAGTCAGTCTAGCACGGCCACCGGTCGGCTGGCAAAGCACCATCTGGCAATTCCCGCAGACAACTACTGTTTGCGAGTGGCTGAAGACGGTTGTTCTGCAAAATTCAAATATTCCACCACATAATTATCTAAAAGAAAGGGAACATAATGTAAACAGAATATTGAAACGATGAATAAATCAAAACAAAAGAAGGGGAAAAGAATGAAGCTTACATATTAAAACAGCCCTGGCACTTAACATCCTGCGGAAAACAATCAAAACGAAAAATTACAAGAGAATCAGATCGAGTCAAAAAATTAAAGAACTCTGATGGTTTTAAATCGCGGTAACGACAACCGTAACGGACGCGGTGACGTGAAAGCGGGGTGAAGCAGGTATAATATAACGGTAACGGAAATCGCAATCGAGAATTTTTATTTTCAATTCACAACATGTATAAACTTAATATATTCAACCCCTTTACTTTAAAATAGATTATAATCAACTTAAGTATGTTAATTTTTAAAATTTATTTGAGATTATCTAAGTTTATAGCCTATACAAATAATGAGAAAAGCAAGAGTTGTTTACCTATTAAATATTAAAAAAAAAAAAAATTACTGAAACCATTCACCTTTTATCTTAATTACCGAACCAATACATTTCGCCTTTCAGAAGGGCGAAATCGAATTTTTTTTTTTTTTTAATCCCGCGCTTGTGAACGGAGGGATAAAAAAAAAATAATTGAATTTGATCTCGCCCTTCACAAGGGAGGGTTCAGTAATTTTTATTTTTATTTTATTTGATCCCGCCCTTCACAAGGACGGGATCACATTTAAAAAAAAAAATTAATTTGATCCCGCCCTTGTGAAGGGCGGGATCACTCAAACGGCGACCAGCCGTTACCACGGCTGGTCGCCGTTTCCAAATCTGCAAGAAAAGAAGGCAGCCTTTTAGGCTGCTTTCTTTTGCCTATATAGTTTATAGGCCGTTTGCTTTGGCCGGTCAAACGACCGGCCAAAGCTGCAAGATTTAGGTTGCCTTCTTTTGCCTATATAGTTTATAGGTATACTTTAATTTGAAATTTTAAAAACTCGGTATATGTGCACAATTTCGCCTATAAATATCACTTGCCGGATTTCATTAAAATTCACACTTCTTCATTTAATCCTTCTCTCATTTGTTCTTCATTTTGATATTTTTTGTTCTAGTTACATTTCTTCTATTCAGACTTCTATTCCTCTATTCACAGGTTAGTATATTTTTAACATTTTTTTAATTTATTTGTTAATTTAATTAGTATATTTTTTACCTTTATTTGTTAGTTAGTTGGTTATTTTAATTTGTTAATTTAATTGTTAAATTAAAAATTTTGCTTTGGCCATTTTCACATGTTTAAGAAAATATAAAATAATATATTATTTAAAAAAAAATGTTAGTTAGCTAGTTTAATTTTTTACTCTAACTATTTAATTAAAAAAATATGCACTTTGACCCCTAAAAGTTTAACAACTAGAAAAATTTAAATTTTTAATATATTATTTTAAAATAAATTATTAGTTAGTTTGTTTGTTTTGTTAATTTAATTGGTTGGTTTAGTTGTTTAATTACTTGGTTAGTTTAATTTGTTAATTTAGTTGTTAAATTAAAAATTACACTTTCGCCCCTTAAATTTTGATAATTAGAAAAATATAAAATTAAAATATCTATTATTTGTTTTAGTTGTTAAATTAAAAATTACATTTTTGTCCCGTTCACATATGTAGGAAAATATAAATCAACATATTACATTTTTAATTAGTTTAATTTTCTAATTTAGCTATTGAATTATAAATATACACTTTGGCCCGTGAAAATTTGATAATTAGAAAAATATAAAACTAAAATACCTATTATTTTGTTTTATTTGTTAATTTAGTTGTTAAATTAAAAATTACACTAACCAACTAACGAACAAATAAAGATAAAAAATATACTAATTAAATTAACAAATAAATTAAAAAAACGTTAAAAATATATTAACCTGTGAATAGAGGAGTAGAAGTCTGAATAGAAAAAGTGTAACTAGAACAAAAAATATCAAAATGAAGAACAAATGAGAGAAGGAGCAAATGAAGAAGTGTGAATTTTAATTAAATCCGGCAAGAGATATTTATAGGCGAAATTGTGCACATATACCGAGTTTTTAAAATTTCAAATTAAAGTATACCTATAAAGTATACCTATAAACTATATAATGCAACTTTGGCCGGTCATTTGTCCGGCCAAAGAAAACGGCAACCAGCCGTGCTAACGGCTGGTCGCCATTTGAGTGATCCCGCCCTTGTGAAGGGTGGGATCAAATAAAATAAAAAAAATTACTGATCCCGCCCTTGTAAAGGGCGGGATCAAATTAAATTATTTTTTTTTTATCCCGCCGTTCACAAGCGAGGGATCAAAAAAAAAAAAATTCAATTTCGTCCTTCTGAAGGGCGAAATGCATTGGTCCGGTAATTAAGATAAAAGTTGAATGGTTCCAGTAAATTTTTTTTTTTTTTTTTTATATTTAATAGGTAAGCAACTCAGAAAAAGGAAGAATATTATAGGGATATGTTTGGAGATAGACTGAACTGCACAGCCACGTGACCTTTTGCAAGAGGGACTGACATTTTTTAAAAAGGCCAGCACAGCCATGTGAAGGTGTTGGAAGTTGGAACCAGGGCTTTGAGGACAAAATTGAGTTCATTCAAAAGGTTATCAACCCATTCGCCTTCATCTCCTTCCTCAACAATCGATGATTTGTCTTCCCCATTCGTTCCCGTCGTTGACGATACCAAGGGAAAGCAACACGACGGCTGGTTGACTCTCAAAATTGCTTGCTCAGGTAGGTGTAACTCAAGCCTGCACTTCACTGGCTACTCTCTCTATATCGCAGCTTGATGTCCACCAATACAGCCTCAAAATTCTCTCTCATTCTGCTGTTTTTGCCTCACGCATTTGATGGATGTATGATCATAGATTAAATTCTGCTGATTTTTTTTCACACCCGTTACGGTGCCGTAACGGCTGTTATTTAAAACGACTTCCGACGCAATCGCAAGATTCAGAAGAAGAGACATACCATGAAAAACGAATTAGGGCTGGGGACCAGCCGCTTGAGCTTATGCTTCTGCTTCTCGAGCTCGGCCGGCGGATTCAAAAGATCGATGTCATTTGGCATCACCTGAACCAAGTCAGAACAATCATACATCATCGCAATCCAAAAACAGAGCCAAAAAAATGAGAAATCAAATCCTCGAAGAACTAGAAAAACCTTTACAAAGAATCAAGCTTAAGAAATCGAAAGAGAAGGAAGTTTGCTTCGATTACATACCATTTTCGCGGAGAGATACAAACCCTAACCAGGAACCGACTGCTAGCTCTTCGCCTCCAATTTGCAAAGAGGGGCTATCTGCGATCCTTATATAGTAGGGTTTCTTGGACCTTCATTGCTTAAAATATATAAAACACCCCTTACAAAATTTTATATTTTCATTTTACCCCTTACTTTTACATAAATATGCAAACTCACCCAATATTTAATTACACAACATAATTCAACAAAGATTTTCACTTACAACTAAAAACATCTAAAATCCAATTACAATTTTTGTAAATAATAGAAAATATATCATTTTTCGTCAAAATTCCACAAAATTGAAAATGAATTTTGCAAATAAAATTAGTGATATTTATTTGGAAAAAAATTTCTAAAGATTTTATCTTTTAGACCGAATTTCATATTCTCTCTCTTCAACAAATCATTACGGAAATAAAGTTATCATTTAGACAACTAACAAAACGTAGTTATTTTTCATTCATTTCATGAACATGTTTACCCCTTATATATAAGGGTAAGGAGAAACCCTAATTACGCATCACCGCCGGTGGTCTCCTTCAAGTTTGGCTCTCGTACTCGTCGACGCCAGTGATTGTGTTCATCTCTCCCGAACCGCAGATGTTCTCTGTCTCCTCGACAACGCAATCGCGATTTGAGATCGTCACCTTCTCCACAACGATGCTCTATCTCTCTACCACCATCAGCCGAACCATCCGCGCCCGAATGGATGAATGTTCATTTTTTCGAGTTTGTTTTTCAGATCACCCCTTCATTACAGATTTCCCTTTTATTATTTGTTCATTCCAAATCTCGGTTTTCATGAATATTTATATTGTTTTGTATTTGGTTTTATTTTTGGTAAATGTTTGATGTGTTTAGTCGTTCATATCAATTCAAATTTGTTTTGATTTGTTTGGATTCTGTTGATTTTTTGTGGAGTTGTTTATTCATTGGGGAATGTCTTGGAACGACGATGATGAAAGTTTTCGTCAATCGATTTCCGTATTCGTCTTCTTCTATTAATTTGTATCTGAAAATTTTTTAGATTTGGTGAACAGTGACGATGAATGTTTATAGATTAAGGCATGGGAACGACGATGATGAATGTTCTTGCCGATCAATTTCTTGTTCGTCTTCCATTTTTATTTGAATTTTTTCAGATCTGGGAACAATCGATGATAAATGTTATCGCAATTTTAATTGTTTGAATGTTAATCCACTAGGCAAAAAACGATTGCAATATTACAGAGTACCAACATTTTTTTTGAGCATTTAACCAATAATTGTGTTAACTGAAATATTCAAGATTGTGTTAACTGAATATTCACAAATCTTAAACACACATATATAGTCAGTGATTGTGTTAACTGAACGTTCACAAGTTCACGTTTTTATCCAAAAATTTTACAAATTATATCATTAAAAAAATAATTTTTTCTACATTAATTTGATGTATATATTTTTATTTTTTTAACAGGAATGTGGTTCATAGTAACGATTTTTCCAGATGGGGATGATATTTATGAAAATTATGCAATCCCCATAAATGTAACGGTTACACACACTTGGATAACATGGTTTTGTAAATACAATATCAATTGGGAGACAAATGTTAGGAACTATTTTCTAAGAATTAAAAATTTTATTGCAATTAATGGAAAGTTCATTTTGTGAATTGTGAATCTCTTAAGGTCTAAACAATAAATTTCTTTTTTTTTTACTTGCTTCTTAACAAAAATCTAGTAAAACCAAATAAATTTCAATTTATTATTTAGGAAATATATTATTTAATAAATTAAAGAAATTGTCTAGAAAAAAAATGAATCACCAAAAGATAGCCTTCATTGCCACGTCGTATAAATCATGGAATTTGAGACGGAATTGAAATAGCCATGGGACTGATCATTCAATTCTTATGTTTGGTATATGAGATTAAATCTCATTCTCATTACCAAAAATTATTTAATCCTACAAAATATAAAATTAACCAAAATTAATATAAATTTGGTATTAGTTAATCCCAATTATATGAGATTAGATTTTAATCATTCGTCGGCCAAAAAACGAGATCAGATATTAACAAAATATTTGAATTGGAATGAAATATAATTAAATTAACCATTATACCGTTTTGAAAATTTAATTAAATTACTATTTTATTTGATATCATTAAAATACCATATGTAATCTCTCTTGCTACTAAACATAAGAATATTCTATTACCATACTAATTTTAATTCTATTGTTATTTTATTATATTCCAGTGTAGTAGCGTTAGTACTCCTAAAATCATGTATTGGGTGATCATCAGAACTAATCTTCAATCTCGTGTAGACGCAAGAGATGAACAGAACAAGTAGAACTAAATGTAAAGAACCAGAAAACCCACGTAACATGAGGGGGTTTAGGAGGAAATCACTAGCCATGGCCATTTGGTTTTGGAGTGTATGATTGGATTTTCTGTGTGTTATATAATGTGGTCTACAACATTTCTCACTACTGTCAAACCTATTGTCATTCCATTTCATTTCAGCGTATCAAAAACACCATTAGTACTACTAGAAAATAATGTGGTCTGCAACATTTCTCTCTATATATAGCTGTATGTATCTATAGATCAAATAGAATTGAAGAGCGCAAAGGAACGACGAATGTGAAAATAAGATATAGTCAATTGGGGGCAAATTCGACTGGCATTTGCGCTCATATTTCCACGCACGTTGGTGGATGATTTTTTATTTTTAGGAAAAGTGGTTGAATTTTAGACCTTTAAAGAAAATTAGTTACATATCCACTAGACTACAAGACTGAAAATCACCAAGTGAGCAGCTGGAGAAGATGAATAGAAAGCAATGGAGGAAAAACTTATGGAAAAATTTCACTTTTGGTCCCTCAAATATGGGATTAGTGTTTAAATGGACCTTCTAATTATAAAATAATATATTTGGTCCTTCAAGTTGGAACTTCATTTCAAATCGTAATTTTTTCTTATTATTTTTTTGGGTTAATTATATTTTACCCCTTGTAGTTTGGCCCATTTACACTTTACCTCCTTATAATTTAAACGTCGCCACTTACCCCCCTGTGGTCATGAACTTAAGTGCCATGGTTAAAATTAAGAGTAATTGTGTCTGTTTACTTTAAAATTGAGGAAAATTTTGTCATTTTGTTCTAACTAATTCAAAAGATCTATTTGCAAAATTTTCAAAAACTAAAAGGGTCAAAATATATTTTTTATCCAAACGTTCCTCTGCTCTCTCCCCTCCCGACGACGGTGGCAGCGGCGCGACGTCTTTTTTCTCTCTCTTCTGGGTACCAACCACCCCCATACCGGCCACCACCTACCGTGCTGGCCACCCCCAACCCAACCATCCACACCGGCTACTCTAAACATCACGCATATATATATATATACGAACTAGGGTTTCGATTTCGGAATTGAAATCGAAACGGAGAAGACGAAAACATGAGGGTTTCGAAATCGAAATCGAACGTGACAGAGAAGATGAAGAAGAAGACGGCGACGACGGTGAAGACGAACGTGAGGGTTTCAATTTCGATTTCGATTTCGAAATGGAGAGGACGGCGAAGACGGGGCCAGTGACGGCGAAGAAGACGAAGAAGCAGTGAGGGAGAGTAGACGAAGAAGACGAGATGATTTGGAAAAAAATACATTTATAGCTCTTTAAGTTTTCAAATAGTATTAAAATAGTCCTTATCCAAATTTTTTAAAGGTATAAATGTCATTTCACACTATTTAACGGATTTCCGTTGACTTCCGTCCATTGACCGCTAGAGTTAACGGAAAATGTAACCGTGGCACTTAAGTCCAAGACCACAGGGGGGTAAGTGACGACGTTTAAACTACAAGGGAATAAAGTGCAAATGGGCCAAACGACAAAAGGGTAAAGTGTAATTAACCCTATTTTTTTTTTTCAAACGTGGCTCCACCCTCTTCCCTCGTCTATCATTGGCAAATAAGGTGACGTTTGGTTAGTGTTCCCATTTTTCTGAACCCAACTGAAATGGGTTGGGTTGAATTGAAAATTTTAGGAATAGAATTGCGTTTGGTAACGACAATTTTTGTTTTGTACTGAGAACAGAATGTGTTTGGTAACGATTTTATTCTATAACTAATTTTTATTTTTTTTGTGTTTGCCGGCGGCGGCGAACGGTGGCCGAACGCCGGAGGCGGCGACGGTGGTGGCCGGACGCCCGGCGGGGCGGCGGAGGTGGCCGGCGATGGTCGCCGGCAGGCGGCAGATGGTAGCCGGAGGTGGACGCCGGCGGCGCAGACGGTCGCCGGCGGTAGGAGAAGGTCGCCGGACGGCGGCGGCAGCAAACGGCGATGGTCGCCAGACGGTGGCCGCCAGCGGCGGGTGGTGGTGGTCAGCCGGCAGATGAAGACGAAAGTTGAGAACTTTGAGTTGAGTTTTTTGGATACAAAAAGAAACAACTTTTTTTTTATTTCTGGTTCTTTAGGATTTTAAGAATCAATTCCTATTTTTTGGGTTGGATTGGGTTGAGTTTTGTGTTTGCCAAACGCGTTCTTAAAAATCAAACCCAAAATTTTTGAGTCGGACTTGGTTGGGAACACTAACCAAATGGGGCCTAAATTTTCTACAATTTTATTTTTTTTACATAAAATTATTAATTTTGGGGTGTTGCATGTTAATTTAGACGGCTTATTTTTTAAATTTTGAAGAAATCTCTAAAACAAAATGAAACTCATTCAACTCGTAAAAATATGGTACTATGTGAATCCAGATTAATTTATTAAATTATACATTTACTCCTTCAAATTTTATATTTATTTCAATCTCCAAATTGAAAACGTTATTAATGATTTTGAACGAAAAAATACTTTTTCTCGACACGTATCTATCTAACGGAATATTATCGTTATTTCATCACTCAACTAAATTTAAATCATTTTTTCTTAATAACGATTCATGTTTTTATCTCTCGTTTTTTCATAACAAATATTTGTTAAAAAAATTAGAGAAAAACTTGGTGGAGTAATAAAATGACAAAAATATTTTTATTACAAGTTCAGTGAATGATATACCCAAAATTTTTCGACACGTGTAACAGCTCTACACGTGCTAAAAATCTCTTCACCTATCTGCAAAATCATGAATTCTAATAGGGGACACCGGTGTGATGTCAATTAAAGAACTTCCGACATAAAAGTAAGTTAATCTGGTATACAGAAAAAGTAGTACACAAATTGAAACGTAAAAAATTACCAGTGACATCTGTCATTTTTATAAACTCAAAGATATGTTACCGTTACTTTGGAGAGATTATCAATCATGTGATACGTTCCTAACAGTTTGGAAGATAATCGATACATCCATGATTTTGGGAGAGATATCTGTAACGGTCCCCATTAAATATGAGTCGTTACAGTCAATTTGGCTCATCTCTTCAAGTGTAGAGGAGACGTTCACATTGGACTAACATATTCGTTCCTTAACTTTGTACACCGTGGTTTGAGTATACCCAAATATGGGCCTCCTTAAAGGGCCGGGAGTCTTGCTCAGAAGATTGCTGAAATTAGCACCCAATTGAGCTCGTCATTCTTCGATCCAGATAACTCATTGGGTCTGTCTGTTTCGGATCAAGTTTCATATCCGATCCGACTCGTTTAAGGTTACACGCTTATGTCAGTTATGAGCGGAGTTTTTCCATATCAGTGAAAACAATTCATTTTGCATCCAAAATAATTAACAGCGTAGTTAATTTTATGTGATTGAAATAAATGTAAAACTTAAGGGCAAAAAGAGGTAATTTGATAAATTTCAGGTGTACATGTACAGCCAGTCTTCCCCGTACGCCAAAAATATAATTTTCCCGCCCATTCATTACTGAGACCCAAAACGATTTCGCTGTTGGATTTGCAAACCCTAGGAATCCCGTTGTCGGGACTGTTTCCGGTTCCGGCAACGACGTCAGATTCCGATTCAGCCTCCCTCCTAACAGGTGGGTCGGTTCTTTTCCTATTTGTCTGTTTGGTTCTCCCTGTTTTACTTCTCTGTTCAGTGAAGCAATGGATTCGAATATTGGGAGGAACATGGATAGAATCAGCACCTTACCTGATTCCGTTTTGTCTCACATTCTCTCGTTTCTTCCAACAAAGTACGCGGTTGGAACCAGCATTTTATCAAGAAGATGGCAATACCTTTGGGCTTCCGTCCCTGATTTCGACATTGACGATAGTTTACTGTTTCAAACATGGAGCGGCTTGGCGCATTACGTTAGAGATGTAATAATGGTGATGTTTGTGCTTTTCGTGGAAGGGGTATTGCTTTTCACCGATGTATCATTTTCGGTTTGTAGACACTTGGATACGTGCAGTAATTACGCGCAATGTTCAAGAACTGGAACTTTACTATGAGAGGAATGATCCACTTGACGTTTCTTTTCCCCGTATGCTTTTTACCAGCAAGACCCTAGTGGCTCTGAAAATAGGCTACACGACGGAAATTGCTATTCCTAATTCAGTTTGGCTTCCCAATTTGAAGATCCTTCATCTTGATATTATTGAATTTAGCAATGAAGAATCGAATACGAACTTATTTTCGGGCTGCCTAATTCTTGAAGAGTTGTAACAATTCAATATGTATGTTTCGGTACCTACACTGAAAAAATTGACAATTACCTATTTCGACAGTTATGATGTGGATAAGTCTGATTCAGAAGATAATGGCTTTCCAGGGTACAAGGTGTTCATTGATGCTCCTAATCTTGAATACCTTATGCTTGAGGATAATACATTAGATGAGTTTTTCATGGCGAACCTATCATCCTTGTCGACTGCTTCTATTCAGGTTGGAAATTACCAAATTGGTGCAGTCCCTCTCCGTTATTCCGATGACATACGCAAGCATCTAACTATGATTGCTAATGTCAAGTCTTTATCGTTGGTTAACTTAACCGAGTCCGTAAGTCCTCTTCCACTAAACTTTTAAATTTTTCACATTTTTAATCATAATTATTCTGGAGAATAGGTTTGTCGCACGATGAATTGGGTTTAAGCTTGCAATTGTAATGCATTTCGATAGGAATTTGGTGCTGAGTTGATTGTTTCACCATATCCTGCTGTATAATTATATCTATTTATTGATTAAACGGGGTTTAAACTTGCAATTGTAATGCATTTCCATAGGGATTTCGTGCTCAGTTCATTTTTTTGTGCTAATATAACTGCAGTTTTTGGATGGGATCAACGATTTTGCTTTCCCTATCTTTTATAATTTGACCCGTCTAGAGCTTAACGATCAATCTGGATGGGAGTCGCTGAAGGACTTTCTCGAATGCTCGCCAAAACTTGAAGTACTCGTTCTTGCACAGGTCTGTTCGAATTTGATGTAATAAGATCTAAGTCGACTATACCTTCAAATTATTTGATTCTAATTATTTTGTTATTTCATTAGGCATATGTAAACCCAAACAAATCCTCACGGTGGAACTCACCACAAAGAGTTCCTAATTGTTTGTTGTCGCATTTAAAGGAGATTGAACTCAAATCATAACGGTGTGAGGTTGAAGTTATAGAATATTTGCTGAAGAACGCTAAAATTTTGAAGATGACGACTTAATTTCGTTATTGCGAAAAAATAGTTGGGTTTCAGAGGGGCTCGAAAGCCTGTAGACTTAATTTCGTCTTTTAAACACTGTAAGTGATTCTCCCATCATTTCTTGTTTAAACCCTTGATTGATCATTATGGCATAAATGGATTCGTGTAGTCAACCCTACATAAGTGGGACAAAGGCGTAGTTGTTGTTGTTGTATTTTGGGTTTTCAATTTTTTTTTATTCTATTACAGAGTGATTTGTTTTTCAGCCCTTACTAATAGTTTACTGACGTTAACTAGAATATCAGATACAATTCAATATCGAATTGATATCAACTCGATAGATGTATTCTAATTGATGTTAGTGGGAGGACTATAAACTTATTCGAATGACTAACAAAGGAGGATGCATTACTTATTACACATTTGCTTGTCTTTTTTATACTTTCAACTTGAAAAATTTATGTTTGGACAATTATTTGTCTCTATAATATTTATGTTTTTATATTTCTAAAATATTATCTCTGTACAATTTTCTCTTTCTATTTATTTTCGATTTAGTATTCTCTATCAATAATTGTGTATGATTATTTTTCTAATAAGATTTTATAGTATTGATTATTGATGTTGACTACTGCTTGTAGTAGATAGATATTCGATGGGTCCTAATAAAATAATTGAATCACACATCGCTTAAAAGCATAAAAGTTTGAACAATTTTTCAGTGATACTTGTATTTTAAGTGGTTACTTTATTTTGTTATTAAACACGTTTAATTTTATAAGTAATGCATTTAGTTTTGATTGTTGAATTGTGTTATCAAACGGGCCTTTATGTTATAAACCATTTTAATCATGCTTCTTAAAAGCCAAGCTTCTTAACTACTTCAACCTTGTGTTGCTTTGTCAGGCCATTTTGCACTGATTTCTTCCGGGAGTTGGATCATCGAGTGTAAAAGTATTATCGATACTCATAATTTCATCATTCAGACTACTAGAAGGATCAACAATAGATACGCCGAGTACCACGCCATGGTGGGAACGAACAGCAGAACGAAGGTTCACTACCTTTAAGTGCCCCCCGGAAAAAATGGAAAAGCTCATTATGGCTAAGATGAAGAACAAAGCTTCTTTCCGTAGCCCTTAGGTTCTGTTTTCGCCACCGTAAAAATTCATATTTGCATGCATGGGGATGTCAAATTAGTGAAGTTTCCATTGTAGAATTTCCGACATTGTAAGCTTGGTTTGGTACATGTAATGGATGTATTGTTCTTATTTTGCAGGCAAAGGGGTGACAAAAGCTTGTTCAAGATTGGTTTTTTGGTGGAGTTGTTGATGAAGCTGTCTTGAAGATCCATCATCACTAAAATTTTAACCACGATTTGGGTATTTTTTAGTCAAAATTAAAACTCCAACAGATGTGTTATTTGTTATGCCAAAAGGGCGCATTCTCCTTGTCGAAGTCATATTTGTCACAAATCATAAGTCGAATGGAAAATTTGGAGGGAATATTGTTAGAGTTATTATTGCTCCAATAGTTATCAAACTCCTCCCTCTCCCAAAAAACACATAAAAAAAAAAGTTTATTAATTTTATTTTATTTGGGTTGAATTAGTTTGTTAATTTTGTTTTGTTTGGTAATTTTAATTTATTAATTAAGTTAGGTCATAATTTAATTTGAACTAATTTAAATTCATGTTCGCTTGATTTATTCACTTTAATTTTATACGCATTATTCAAAATCTAATTATTAATTAAAAAAATTAATTAATTAAAAAAAATGCATGCACCAGGAGATCCCTTTTTGCATTTTTATGAACCGATTAAGTCCAATTGTTTTTTTTGTTTTGTTTTTTTGCATCAACAAATCCTTTTGCCATTTCCTGACCAAAATATCCTTCATTCAATTTTCACTTGCCTAATTCTTTCGCAGTCGCAAAACATCTCAACCGTCACTGTTTGTCGTCGTCGTTGTTGGTCGTTTCGCCATCGCTGTTCGTATTCGCCGTTTGCCGTTCGCCTTGCCGTATGCCTTGTCTTCGCGGATCGCCGTGACTGTTCGTCGTTGACAGATCGCCATAGCCGCAAGCCTGCAGTTCACGATTCCATTGATGCATCAACTAGAGTTTCCAATTAAAAAAATACTATTAATTACATTTTCGCCCCTCATTAATTTTAGTTTCAGTTTTTTTTTTTTTTTTTTTTTTGTTTACATTTTCGTCCTTGAACCTTCACAATTGTTTAAAATAGCTACAATTTATTAGACAATGTTACATTTAACACGCATGTTATAACGGCATGTTTGGTTGGATGGAATCGAGGGTGGAGTGGAATCGCATTCCGCCCTCGATTCCTATTCCGTTGTTTGGTTCTCCAATGGAATCACTTTTGTGATTCTATTGGAATGAAATTAGATGGAATGGGATTCCATTTGAAATGGAGTGGAATGGGATTTCAACCCAATGGAATTAATATCTTAAATTACATGATAGTTCTTGTAATTAAGACCTTGAAAATTGAAAACAAAAATAGAAATTAGAAAACATAAATTGAAATTAGATAACAGAAAGTTGAGAATAGAAATAGAAAATTGAGAACAAAAAATTGAGAACAGAACTAGAAAATTGAGAACAGAAACTGAAAATTGAGAATAGAAATAGAAAATTGAGAACATAAATCGAAAATTGAGAACAAAAACAGGAAATTGAGAACAAAAATTTAAAATTAGAGAACAAAAAATTGAGAACAGAAACAGAAAATTGAAAACATAAACTAAAAATTGAGAACAAAAATTTAAAATTAGAGAACAAAAAATTGAGAACAGAAACAGAAAATTGAGAACATAAATTAAAAATTGAGAACATAAACTGAAAATTGAGAACAAAAATATAAAATTAGATAACGGAAAATTGAGAACGAAAACTGAAAATTGAGAAAAAAACATAAAATTAGATAATAGAAACAGAAAATTGAGAACAAAAACATAAAATTAGATAATAAAAAATTGAGAACGGAAACCGAAAATTGAGGACAAAAAATAGAAAATTAGAGAACGGAAAATTGAAAAAGGAAACTGAAAATTGAGAACAAAAACAGAAATTAAATAATAGAAACTGAAAATTGAGAACAAAAATAGAAATTAGAAAACAAAAACTTAAAATTGAGTTGAATAGTGAAATATAATAAAATGAGGAAAAGAATAGAATAGTAAAATATAATAAAATTTTATTATAACCAACCAAGAAGATAATGGAATAATAATTTTATAAGGGCAAAATAGAAATTTTATTATATTTCACTATTTTATTATTTCTTTCATTCCATACCAACCAAACAAGAGAATGGAACAGTGATTTCATTCACAATTCCATTCCATTCCTTCTCTCATTCCATTACTTCTTTCATTCCATTCCACCCTCATTCCATTCCGTCTAACCAAACATGTCGTAAGAATATTCCGAAAACAACTGGGTTCAATTGGAATATTAGTCAATGTTACATTTAACACGCATGTTGAATGTAACATTGACTAATCTTGCTAATATTAAAAAAACAATATGCGTGTTGAATGTAACATTGTCTACTATTCTAAAAATCAGTTTTTAGAATGTTGTTGAATGTAATCTGATTGAACCAAATACTGTCTGAACTAAACATAAGAGATAATGAACTATCAATCCAAAACATAAGAGATATCTTCTCGTCAATCCAAAAACTTTAATTGAACTAAACTCAACCAAATTTAAATTCTCATCATGCTAAAACATTGGTAAATCTAAACATCATAAACTTGAATTGATTAGAACTAAACTTCTAATTAATCCAAAAATATTGTCTGAACTAATACAACTGCACGTTTTGAATGTAACACTCAATCCAAACATAGGGAAAAAGAGAAAAGGTGAAAACATAGCTTCACAAAAATTGTAGGGCTTCGACAGCAAAATTATTGAAGACAAAACAAAAATTCATGCTCAAAACTGATAAATTCAACAATCGACAACGACAAAACAACAATCAAGAATCGAAAAACGAGAAGCAATCGAATTGAATTGAAGCTAACAATTTTTCACTAGATCGTTGATGGAGGAGACCAAAATCATCGTTGATGGGGGAGATCTAACTAAAATAACTTCATCAATTATTTCATCCTTAAACCCTAAATTGATTTCTGCAAATGAAATCAAAATTGAAATCGACACAAAGAAAGAGAGAGCTTACACAGATGGTAGTGGAGACGGTGACGGTGATGGCGATGGCTAATGGCGAAGTGAAAACGACGACGATAGAGAAGACGACACTTGCTGGAGACGACGAGAAGAGTAGACAACGATGGAGGAGGAGACGATTATAATTGTGGAGAATAGAGAACGGCGAATGATCGCACCACATTTTTTACGATCTAATACTATTAAACTATATTTTGTTAATCTTCTAAATAAATTAAACTAGTAGAAATTAATTTTTTTTTTAGATTTTTTAAAATGAAATAAAACTGAGCAAAACGGATGAAAAATGAACAACGTTCGAACGCACGTATGAACAATAGTCCACGTGGATGAATAGTGTTGGCATGAAATGAACAGTAACTCATGATTGTGAATAATACCGGGCCCACCTTGTCATTCTCACCAAATTGTGTGCATTGACTAAATTTTCTCCGCCCAACTCATGGTCTCCTTTGTCCCCCACTTTTGACCATTTTGGGTGAGAATTTTGGGATATTTTCACACTCAACAAATCAGTGAGGGAGCTTATATAAATGGCGGAATCGGATGAAGAGTTGGGGTTCGGACAACATATCTTGCAAGGAAAATTTGGCCCCGTCTGCTAACCGTTTCTATTCCAGAAATTCTCATCTCATTCCCAGATTTTTGAAAATTCTGTTTAGGAATACCATTTGATAATTTTTGTTTCCGTTTCCATTTCATTCTCATTTGAGAATAGTGCCCATTTTTTTCTTAACAAATGAGAAACAAAAAAAAATTATTTCTCATTATTCCCATTTCATTCCCAAAACACATGATCACTGTTCATTCGTTGGCAGACCACCGTTCGCCGCCGTCTGCCACCGACGACAACCGTTCGCCGTTGCCGGCGGTCATCTCCGACGACCGTCGCCGGTCACCGTCCGGCCGGAAAACTTTCCGGCCACTTCCGGCCGCCACCCAATGTCACCCACCCGCCACCGCTGTCCGACTGTCGCCGGCACCAGCTCCATTGCTGTTCGGCCGTCGCCGGAGATAGAGCCACCACCCGCCTGGGCGTCGCCGGCGCCGGAGTATCACAGTCCGGCCGGCGACGGCGCCACTGTCGTCCAGCCAAAACAGAAAAAAAAAAATAAAAAAAATTAGGATAAAATCGTTACCAAACACAATTCTTTTCCCAAAACAAAAAAAAAATTATCGTTACCAAACGCGATTCTACTCCCAAGAAGAAAACAAAATTCCCATCCCATTCCCAACCCACTACTGAAATGGAAACATAAACGGTTACCAAACGCCACCTTTCATCTTCTTACCATTTCGCTAAGGGAGAAAGCTTGGGTTTGAAAATACAATAGTGTACTGGTATTTTTGAGAATTTTATCTGCAAAAATACCAGTCCACTAAATAATGAGTGGCTAAATCTCTTTCAACGGGTTAGGATTATAGTGAGATATTTTGGATCTATATAATTTTGTATTTTCTTATTTAATTTCGGAATTTGTGTAAACAATTGTATAACATAAATCTTGTTCTTGGAATGGTATTATTGTGATTGGATTTAATTTCAAAATATTATTGTAGAGATTTTGAGTTGAATCCAGTTAGTACTAGAACATTAGATTGTGTATCTGTGATCTCGATCTAATGATTATACAATCTTATTCTTGGGAATTGATTATTTGTCTGGATGATTTATACTTAGATATTAATTCACCGTAGATTAGTGTAGTATAAGAATTAAATATCGAAGATAAATTATGCCAGAGAATAATAATCCATATATGTATGAGTAGTTACAACTTATAGCTAGGAACACTCGTTTACACAAATCGAGTTAAATAAGAAATATAAGAAAAACATATATTCCAAAATACGGATCCATAAATTCTAACCCGTTTTTTTTTATTGTTAATTCTAATATTTAATTTCGTTCCGAAAAGAAAATCAAATCAAATAAAAAATCTAAAATCATTCCCATCAAAGGAAGGAAAATAATCGAAAATCGATAGTTACAGGACTGATCCCTGTGGTTCAACACTCGTATTTAAGCACACTATACTACGACATTTTGTGCTTAATTAAGGATACTATTTTTGAGCGATCAACGAATGGATAAGAGAGAATGGAGAAGACGCACGAAGAGAGAGAGAGTAGGGTTAAAATGAATAGGGGCAAAATAGTAATATGATATTTGAGATTTTTTAAATTTGGGACTAACCAATTCATAAAATGATTAAGATGAACTAATTGATATTTACTGATAAAGGGAAAGTGATTTAAGGTGTGTTACTTTGCCAACCTATTCGATATGTTTAGGGATGGCAAAAAAAAAAAAAAAAAAACGACAGGTAATTGAGAGAAACTCAGCCAAATGGTCCGGGTTGAAATCGATTAAATGGTTTTGGTCATAATTTTGGTTTTAAATTTAGCAACCAAAGCGGTTGCAGTTTTGGTTTTGGAATAGTAACCATGTAACCAAATCACGTGACCGAACTGTGAGTCGAACCGTGTAACCGATATATATCATATTAATTTTTCAATTTATAATTATAAAAATATAATATGTAAAAAAATAATAAATTAATTACAAATATAAAATTTAAAAGATGCGAAATATAATTTAATTTATTTTTCTTTTTAAGTGGAGGTGTGAAATATTTGAACAAAAATTTCTCCATTTTTTTTAAATTTAATTTATTCAATCATTTACCTCAAATATTTCTAAAAACTTGTCTAAATTTATTATCTTTGTTCGTATGATTGTGCAACTTAAAAGTAACAAAAATTTCCATTCCATTTTCAGATTTTTGAAATTTCTGTTTGGAAATAGCGTTTGGTAAATTCTGTTTCCTTCCTATTCCATTCCGAAATGAGAATTGTGCTCACTTTTTGTATAAAAATGAGAAATAACAAAAAAAAAAATTGTTTCTCAAAATTCCCATAAAGGACACGGCCATCATTTTCGCAATTATTATTGAGATTCCCTCTTCAAGTTGTAAGTTTTTTTTTTCTTCTTCAACGAGCTTTGCTTCGTTGTCTGCTCAAATTTCAATTTCGAAATCGAAATGTTCTTTGCGTCCTCATCTTCGTTGTCTGCTCAAGTTTCAATTTCGTCGTCTTTGTCTGCTCCTTCGTCGTCTTCGTCTACTTTTGCTTCTTAGTCGTCTTAACAAATCGAAATAGGGTATTTCAATTTCGTTGATTTCAATTAGGGTCTCGATTTCGATTGGGGTTTCGAATTTCGATTTCGATTAGGGTTCAAAATTTCAATTTTGATTGGGGTTTAGGATTCAATTGCTTGGTGATTTCTTGATTGTGATTTAGGGTTTGATTTCTTGATTGTGGTTGTTCGATTGCTTGATGATTATTTGATTGTGATTTAGGGTTCGTTCTTAATTTTTAAGACCAAAATAAATTTTGTTGTTAACAAACGCAATTCTGTTCTCAAATTAAAATAGAATTATGTTGTTACCAAACGGGATTCTGCACATAAGAAGGAAACAAAATTTTCATCCCATCCCATCCTACTGTATGAGATAGACACAAAACGATTACCAAACGGGTTCTTAATACTAAAAAAAAATATTAAATTGTAAAATATTTACCACATACCATGTTTGTTGAATAACCGTTAAGGAAAAAAAAATGTTATGATTATTACTCACTACACAAACTTAGAAAAAAATTATATGTAAATTCCAATGAATTATTACAATAAATATGTGTATTAAATAAGGGGAAAATTATAATTTTTGGCATCTAAAATATGGGGTGGGTGTCCATGAACCTTTGCTAGATACATGTGCTCCTCAAATTTTATATTTTTTCAATTGTACAACATTAAAAACGTTGTTAATGATTTTGGATGAAAAATAGACTGTATTAAATACGGTGACTATATTTATATGTTTTATCACTTCACTAAAAGTAAGACGGTTTTTTCGATTTTTTTTATAACAACAATACTTCTGAAAATAAAAGAAAAAAAAATCTTAAAATGCTTATTAAGGAAATACGTTTTATCTTTAGTGATAAAATGACAAAAATATCCCATTCAAATGTGGGTAATCACCAAAGTGTCCATTTTTTTGTCTTTTTCATGTGTAATAATTTTTCTAAATTTGGAGTACATGTCATCCTCCTATTAATTTCGGACCAACTTCCCCATTTTCAATCTTTCTATAAATTTGTCCTTTTTTTTTACACACAACTCCAAACCAAACATGGCCTTCTCCTGCGCAAACCCAAGTTGCAGAGCCCACCCTTCTCCAGCTCTTCCCCATCCTCACCGTCCGTCTCACCTCCCCCTCAAATTTGCGAGATTCACGCCGTGCGCTTCCCCCGCCGCCGCCTCCAAGAGCTCCGTGGTTTTCTGTACCCTCGCCAGAGAGTCAACGCATCTGATGGCGGAAGCGGAGAAGAAGGAGACGCAACCGGCGATTCTCCTGCGTCCCGATTCATTCGGTCGGTTCGGGAAGTACGGTGGGAAGTATGTGCCCGAAACCCTAATGCACGCTCTCGCCGAGCTGGAAACGGCATTCAATTCTCTCGCTGGAGACCAGGAGTTTCAGGTTTGAATAAACTCGTCATAATGGTTGTTAATCTTTTTTTTTATCATTGATTGACCATGGATTTTGATTCATTTAAGGTCTAATTCTTTAAATAGATTCGATTATAAATTCCATCCATTGAAGGAGCTGTGTTGCCCATTCATCCTTGTTTATTTGCATGGGAATTCCCCTGTTCCTCCTTATTTGAAACATATACTTTTGCAGAAACTCCAATTGAACATTTTAGGCTTTGTTTGGATTGAGAAAAATGGGGAGAAGAGAAGAAAAAAAATTATGCATTTTCTCTGTATTTCTCTTGTTTGGTTATATTAGGAGAGAAAAGAAAAGCAATGAGGTGAAATGGAGAAAAATTCTTTAGAAAGTAGACTATCCTCACTAATTAATTTATTGGTTGAAATTGTGATTGTAGAAAGAGCTAGCTGGGATATTGAAGGACTATGTCGGTAGGGAGAATCCTCTTTATTTTGCTGAAAGACTAACCGAGCATTATAAGCGTCCCAATGGTGAAGGGCCACACATTTACCTCAAGAGGGAAGATCTTAACCACACCGGGGCTCATAAAATCAACAATGCCGTTGGCCAAGCTTTGCTCGCAAAGCGATTGGGCAAAGAACGGATTATTGCTGAAACTGGGGCCGGTCAGCATGGTGTTGCCACGGCTACTGTCTGTGCTAGATTTGGTTTGCAGTGTGTTATCTATATGGGTGCTCAAGATATGGAAAGACAAGCTCTCAATGTCTTTAGGATGCGTCTGCTTGGAGCCGAGGTTTGTTTCTGTTCCTCGTACTTTTTCCCTATTTTCTATGTCGTTGTCATATGTTGTTTCAATGTTTGTTTAGCTGGATGATGATCATCTTGCCCATTTCGATGTTATTTCACTTCTCATCATTGGTTTAGCTGTGGAAGTTAGTAGCTAATGTTGAATCCCACATCGCTTGTGTTACCTAATCTTGAACTATATATATAAGTCTAGAGGCAATCCTCATCTCACAAGAGCCAATTTCGTTTGATGTCGGGCATGTTGAATCTCACATCAATGTTGGTGGGCCCTCAATATCCGTTTGCAGTGGTTTGTCGAAATCCACCTCGTACGTGAGGGAGCTTGTTGAATCCCACATTGATATTGGCCCCCCCGATATCCGTTCGCAATGGTTTGTCAAAGTCTACCCTGCGCGTGAGGGGGTGTGTTGAATCCCACGTCGCTTGTGTTACTTGATCCTGATTTATATATTAGCCTAGTCGTCTTTTGAGAGTGAGTTAGGCCCATTGAGTTTCTACAACTAAGTTTGATTAAACTGAATTTCAAATTCCATTTTCAAAATTCAGATTCTTTTCATCCAAACACACCCTAACGTTGCCACATTCACAAGTTTGGCTTCAATTCCAAGTCAATCGACTCCTTTGTCCTTTTATCGAATTCTTTGCTTACTTTGAGCTGAAATCGCAACTCCTACCAAAAACAGGTGAGGGCAGTTCATTCTGGGACGGCCACACTAAAGGACGCCACATCGGAAGCCATAAGAGATTGGGTGACAAATGTTGAATCAACTCATTACATCCTAGGATCGGTGGCAGGCCCACACCCGTATCCTATGATGGTGCGAGAATTTCATGCCGTGATTGGTAAAGAAACAAGGAAGCAGGCGTTGGAAAAATGGGGTGGGAAACCCGATGTGCTCATTGCCTGTGTCGGGGGAGGTTCGAATGCCATGGGACTCTTCCACGAATTTATCGATGATAAGGACGTGAGGATGATCGGTGTTGAAGCTGCCGGATTTGGGGTGGATAGCGGTAAGCACGCCGCTACTTTAACTAAAGGAGAGATCGGGGTGCTACATGGAGCCATGAGCTATTTATTACAGGATGAAGATGGACAGATAATCGAGCCTCATTCGATTAGTGCCGGGTAAGTATTATGTGTGTGTGTGTGTATACTCTATAAATCCAGATATATTATACATTTGGGACAATTTTTACCATTTGATGGTCGGAGACATATCCAACTATTGATCTAGATTTTGTTGAATAACTTAGTAACAAACTCCCAACAAAACGTCTTTTCATGATTGATATATTTGAACTAACTATAATATATTCAAGATTAATATATCGGGTTAAAATTAGTGCGTTTAGGCACGGGTATATGCTAGGATACACATACATATTGGCATTGAGGGTATGTTTGGATTGGATGGATTGGAATGGGGGAGAAGAAAAGAGAAAATTATATGTTTTGTTCTTATTTCTCTTGTTTGGTAATTTTAATTTGGAGGAGACGAGAGGAGAAATGAAGGGAAAACTCGTTTAGAATCTTTCTCCAATAAATTGGGAAGATTCGGGGAGAGAGTGAAGGAAATTACCAAAATGCCCATATTCACTTCATTTTAATTTTATAAATAGTGGAGAGGAGAAGAGAAAAGTACGTGTTTTCTTCCGATTTCTCTTGTTTGGTAATTTTGATTGGAGAAGAAGAGAGGAGAATGAAGAGAAAATTCATTAAGGTAGGGTTTGTAATGGAAAATGAATGCATGTAAAATTCTAAAAATTTATAGAGCAAATTCTTAGACTTGAATTCCGAGCAACCAAACGCTGCCTAAAATCTTTCTCCCCCATGTTGGGAAGATTTGGAGAGAGGATAAATTTACCAAAATTTCTGCATTCTCTTCATTTTATTTTTATAAATAGGGCATTATAATTATTTGGCTTGAAATATAATACTTCTCTAACTAAATGGAAAGGATTTTTTTTCTTTTTTGGAAAAAAAAAACTTTTCTTTTAGGTATTGTTTGGTTCGGCGGAATTGGAATTTTAAAAGAGCGCATGTAAAAATCTAAATTTAACATGGGTTTGTTTCCAATTCCAATTTCGAGGCTGCTACCAAACACTATTTTAATGAAATTCTTTTTCTTCTCTTTATTTCTCTCCATCCGAAATCGTGTGCAATTTTACTAAATCCCGTGTAATTTTTTTTAATCGTCTTTATAATTGATTTTTTTTTTTTTTAATGAATTTTAGCCTGGATTACCCTGGGGTCGGACCCGAGCACAGTTTTCTGAAAGATATAGGACGGGCTGAATATTATAGCATAACCGACGAAGAAGCCTTGGAAGGTAGCCAAATAAAATCTCTTATTCCAATCCTGGATACGATTTAATTCCCTGCTGGAGTAAGATTACAACCTTGTTCTTGAACTAAATTGAAACCCACCGTTTTTTATACTTGATTTTCAGGGTTCAAGAGATTGTCTCGACTCGAGGGCATAATCCCTGCACTTGAGACATCTCATGCAATTGCTTACCTGGAGAAGCTCTGTCCTACTCTCCCAGATGGAGCGAAAGTCGTGCTTAACTGCAGCGGCAGAGGCGATAAGGATGTCCAAACGGCCATCAAATATTTGAAGGTTCGATTTTTCTGATCCTAAATCTAATAAACCAAAATGGGTTCATAGTATTCTTGAAAAATTCTTTGTCAAAATGCTTATGTTCTTTAGAATATTCATATATATATATATATATAACTTGTATAAATCTATCCTCTTGAAATGCAGATTTGATTGGGCTGCTATGAGAATGCTCTGGGAGCATATGATTGTCTTGATGGATGTTATGAAGTTTTGTTAGCTGAATAAATCTCTCTTTTTCTTTTTTTTTTTTTGTTGTTTTTATAATTTATTTTTTGTAATTTTAATAAAGAAAATTTCTCTGAAGTTTTGAGCTAGTTTTTTTTTTTTTTTTTTTTTTTAAGAATGGTACAATGAATCCCAGATTCTTCTTCATTCTAGCCCTTTTTGTCGTGCACCAGAAATAAAATTCTAGTTAATGTTAACTAATGTTGAATTTTTATTTTATATCATAGTTAACGTTAGCTAATAATATTTGGTATGGATAAAATCGAAGACACGCTCTAACTAATTTCAAATTTCTTATTGATAAATCAGGACGGTAAGATATTTTAACGGTGTAAATTTAAGTTTAAACGATAAATGATTGAGATTTAATTTTAGGTCAATTTTAAAATGAAATAAACTATTGTTAGATATTAAATTGTGTGATTTTAGTGGTGAATATATTGAAATAATTATTTTAAATATATTTTTTAAATCAAATTTACAAAAGGTAGTAAAAAATAGTTGTTATGACTCATTAACAAATGTAAAATTTTGTCTAGAAAATTCGCCCTTTACTGAGAAATCCAATAATTTTTTCGTAAATTCAAAATAATTGCACTACGCAACAATAATTTAAAGGAGTTTTCAGTCAACAATATATCGTTTAAAAAATTTAGTCTATGAGGTATAAAATTTTTGAGCCATTTATACCAAGACCATCAAACTTATTTAAGAAAAAAATATTCCTGTTTCTTTATCAAACTTACGAAAAAAAAATAAAAATATTGTAATTTTCATCATCAACAATATCTCACACTCACAGTCACACACCAAAAAGATTATAACACAAAAAATTTATTCAATATTAGAAAGAAAATTGATCAATAATCTAGACCTATTGATAATAATTCCATAATATTCAGAATTTACGATAGCTACAATTAAAAACCAATAAGAGAACATATGTACCACTTGGACATAACTATTTGAATTTACTGCAAAAAAAAAAATTACAAAATAGATCACAAAAGAAACCTGGTAAGTTATTAGACTGCATGCATATTGAGCCCCAAAATTTGATGCTCATGATAAAAAACAAATTAATTTAAAAAGTACAGTAACTTTGGACTAATTGTACTGAACGTGTTGGATAAATAGTGAGCCTATAAAATCCCCAAACATTACGTTTGGTACACTGAAATGACAACAAAATTGAAATTAGTTCGGTAATGGAATAGAATGGTCACTAACATTCTTATATGTGGTGACAAAAAGAATTACATATGGTATTGAAATGACGTCAAATGGTAAAATAATAATTTAATTAAATTGTCAGATGATATAATAGTTTATTTAATTAAATTTCATTCCAGTTCAAATATTTAGTTAGTATTTGGTCTTATTTTTTGACACATGAATGATTAAAACCTAATTCCATGTAATTGGGATTAACTAATAGCAAGTTTATCTTGGTATTGGTTAATCCCACGTTTTATGAGATTAAAAAGCCTTTGGTAATAAAAATAAAATTTAATCTCATGTACCAAATATAAGAATGAAATATGCATTTTTATGGCTATTTTAATCCTGTGTACCAAACGCAGCGTAAAAGTTATAAATTGATGGGATGGCAAAACCGCACAAGGATAGGCCCTTGAAAAAAAGAGGGCCCAAACAGCCTCCGCAAGTGAAGGTACCCAATGGGCCCAAACATCAGCCTATGCTCCAGCCATCGTCATGGATACTCGAATTCTACCATCGACATAGCAAGCTGGAAGGGATAGCTCGTACTCGTTCTTCACCGCCTCTATCTCTCTCATTCGCTTATGCTTCACTGCGTATAGTATTCAATCGGTAAGTTCTCTTCTTCCTCGTCATCCCCTAGTTTCTCTATCCATCTTTGCTCGTCATTCAAACTATCACATTTTTAGCAGCTAATTGCATTGATCCCTAGGGTTCATAATTCAAACCGGAGGAGTAGAAGCTGCCGCTTGAAGGATTAGGGTTCTGTTGGGGCTCTATTCTTATGTATTTCTGGATTTCCATTGTTTTCTCCGGGGAATATTTTGATATTGTTTGTTGAATTTCAATTCAAATTCAGGTATGTTTGACCTTTTTCCGTCAATTTGCTTCGTTGTGACCTTCTGGACTTGGATTTCATAATTTTAGTTTTCATAGCCATTTGAGAATAGAGAAATCCCTTATTTTGAATTATCACTTTAGGCTTCAGATTATATGAGCCGGCAGTAGTGATATTACCTGGACATTGGAGTTCAGACATGGGGCGTAAATCTGATCATTCGGAATCGCCAGTTAGGGGTGGTTCTCCCCGCAGACGAAGAGATCAATCTCCTGCTCGGCGGCATAGTTCGCACAAGGTGAGTTCACCTGTGAGAGAGAGAACCTCTACTCGGCACACCAGGTCCCCCAAACATGCGAGGTCAAGGTCTCCTGTACCTGTGAGAGAAAAACCTTCGAGTCGTGCAAGATCTCCGAAACACACAAAGGAGGCATCTCCTGCATCTCGTTCCCCTTCACCACGCTCGAAAAGGTTAAGGAGATCTCTAGGTGAAAGAGAGACTGAGAAAACGCGCGAGCGGGAACACGTGAAGAATTACGACAAAGGAGGTGGTAGGGCTGAAGGTAGGGGAAGGGATTCAGGCAGGGAAATTCCAAGTGATAGAAGGGAGAGAAGGGAAATTCCAAGTGAGAGGGAACCTGAGAAGAATCGTGATAAAGGTGGTGATAGGGATGAAGGTAGGGGAAGGGATTCAGGCAGGGAAATTCCAAGTGATAGAAGGGAGAGAAGGGAAATTCCAAGTGAGAGGGAACCTGAGAAGAATCATGATAAAGGAGGTGATAGGGATGAAGGTAGGGGAAGGGCTTCAGGCAGGGAAGTTCCAAGTCATGGAAGGGAGAGAAGGTCAGGGAGGGATGCAGTTGAAAATGGGTCCTCTAGATTAAGCAATGGCCGATCAACATCAACTTCTCCGCTGAATCATAATCATAGGAGCAGGCACAGATCTCGTTCGCCTCCTAATGCTGCCGACAACAAATCGCGTGACGAGGTGTCTGGTGATATCCACTCCGTTAAGTTCCTTTGTATTTTCTGTGTGCCTTCATATATACATATATATAGTTTACATGGTAGAGTTATCGTTTGTCTCATCAATTATAGTGTCTGGATTTTCATGTCACTTTCTAAAGTTTTTTTGAACTGACTAGGCCAGTCAAAGGAAAAATTTTGTCTTCATTTTTTTGGTTGATAAAATCATTGTTTTATTTAGAATTATATGTGATATGCAGTTAGATAAAGTATCTGAACCCGTGTCATTCTCTGCAGGGGGTGAAGTCCAGAAGAGCTGAACATGGGTGAGTTTTTTCTTAAAGTTTGAACTTTTTCATATGCGTAGTTAACAGTTTTCAGATAATCTCACCAGTCAGCTTTGCATTAGATATGTGTAATATCACAATATAAATTTGGAATCTTGGATTAGCTTTAAGGTCTTAGCCTAAGGAACAATGTCTTACCAATTTAACAGAGTAAATCCTCCTTTTTGGGGGTAAGAAGCTGAATTCTCATGAAAACGACCATCAAAAGTTATATTAATCATGTTTTAGGTCCTCTTCTACATCTTTATTGAATGATGCTGCTTACCCTCTTGGTCAAGTAGCATAATATGCAGTTTCTGAACATATTTTATTGTAATAACTGAAATATGAGTTATTTGCGTACTTGAGCAGGGACGAAGATGCTGATTCAGTAGCCAAAATGAAGGCTGCTGAAGAGTCCTTGGAAGCCAAGGAAAAGGTTGGCTTGAACTTGTTTTTTCAACTATTTGTAACTTCTAAATTGTGGCCTTTTTCATTCTGTTTATCCATCCATATATATATATATGTTATATATTTTGTCCTTATCAAAAAATAAATTCCTTTTCTTATGTTTGCCAAAATCTTCCGGTGTTGAGGATGGATTTTTTTCTTTTTTTATTTTTTTAATTCTCCCTGATCTAAGGTCTTTGCATGAATCATTAGAATATGCTTGACTGAACTGTAATGTCTTGTGCATTTGTTCTGAATTGCAGCAAAAACCTTCATTTGAGTTGTCTGGAAAGCTTGCTGCAGAAACCAATCGAGTCAGAGGTGATGTTTCCATCTCTTTCAATTCGATACACATGTTCTTATTTCTTTCTATGATTGTTTATTGAGGCGATTTCTAGCAGTGCTTTTTAAAATCTGTCAAAATAAAGACACAAGTAAATAAAACAGAACATTATTTGCTTGCCAAAATATGAAATTTTGTGATTGTTGCTAAACTATGTCAAATATGGCAGTAGTTGTCGCTGGTTGAACTACTACCTTTCTTCTCTATTGTCTTTGCTCCTAGATGGTCCTAGATGACACTCGTGTCTCCATATGGATGATAATATATGAACAGTGAAACATTTGTTTGCTGCTGAATTTTGACATGTGCCTTTCAAAAAGGGAATTTATATGATAGGGATAGATTGAATTGTTGTTCACAATTACGGTTCTGAATAAGAAGTTTTGATAACAGATGACAACCAAAAGCACTTGTTGGTGGATACTGTAGCATATGCATTTCCTTGTCACCACTGCTCCTTTTCCTGTGTTTCCTAACTAGATGCTTCTTAATGTCAGGTATAACGCTGATGTTCACTGAACCGCCCGATGCTCGGAAACCAAGTATGAGATGGAGGCTGTACGTTTTCAAAGGGGGGGAAGTGCTTAATGGTAGGTTTCTATGTGCATGCTTCTTTATTTTTGTGTGTATATACATAAGTATCTTGACTTCGCAAGAAATGGGCTATATATCTTGGTCCTGGTTCATCAGTCCACATTTACAAGGTTCTCTGTTGCACACTATTTGGCTGCCATATATTTAAGATATTGATAGACCACAATTGGAAGGTGTAACTTGAAGTATCTATTTTTCGAGGATGAAAGTTTTTAGTCATTATTAATGAGTGGCAAACTTCTCGTGTTCATCTCATTTTGGCGTTCGCTTTGAATTTCTTTAAAAAAGAAAAGAAAAAAATCTGGATGTGAAAAAAATTGCTATGTGGATGCTATAATCCTCATTGGTTCATCTTGCTTTCTTGTTCTTCGTCACTAAGTGTGTTTTTGTTGTTGCAAGTTAATACAAGTTCATAACTATGCCTTCGGTTTTACAATTTTTTCTTCTAAGAAGTGGGTTATGATGTGCAGAGCCTCTGTATGTACATCGTCAAAGCTGTTACCTTTTTGGTAGAGAGAGGAGGGTAGCAGACATCCCCACGGACCATCCATCTTGCAGCAAACAACATGCTATTCTTCAATACAGGTAGAATGATATTCGAGGTATGTTAGTTGGTTGTTGATGTATGGAACGTTTTTATTTATTTGTTCTCTTTCTTGGTTGGCAGGCAAGTAGAAGTAGAGCAACCCGATGGTATGATGGCTAAGCAAGTAAGGTAAGACTGGATTTTTACTGATTGCATCACTTCCAAGAATTCATACGTACATTTAGGATGAGTTTAGATAAGGCATTTGACTAAGGTATATTTCATTTCGTGAAACGATTTGTAAATTTTTCTTAACAAAGTTTCTTACAAATCCCTTCTCTAAATGAAATACCTTCTTCAAATATCTGGCCTAAATGGACCATTAGTGTGGTTAGGCATGGAATTTGATAAATTCATAGAATTTAGAAATGATGGGAAATTTCAAGATCCCAACATTTGGAAAATCATGGTTTGGGAATATTTTTTGAAATCGAAATTTTATTGATTTAATTTCACCTCGAGATGAAGAGATATACCTCATTTGGAAGGATTTACAAAATGTCATTTTACCCCCTTTAAATCCCATTTTGATATTCCAAGTAATTTCACAAATTCCTTTGCCAAGGAGCCAAACAGAGAACTTTAACTTATGAATTTGGAAAATCCCTTCCATCAAAATCAATTTCTCTCCCTTAATCCTTCACCCAAACACACCCTTATTCCAATTCTATCGATTCCTTATTTGTCTGTTTTTTAATGCCATTCTAGGCCTTACGTTATGGATCTCGGAAGCACCAATGGAACTTTTATCAATGTAAGTGATGGTCTCTACACTTTTTTCCCTTTTTTTTGTTTTTGTTTTTCTTTTCTTTCTATTCTTCGTTTTCTTCTTTTTCTTTTCATGGACGCTAACCAGTCACATTTACAGGATAGCCGCATTGAACCCCAAAGATATTATGAACTTTTTGAAAAAGACACGTTGAAGTTCGGCAATAGTAGGTATGCTACTTGTAAACAATAGCCGCATGCTTCTAGTTTGTTTGATGCTTGCGCAACATCCCCCAAATTTTCCTTATTTTCTTTGACAACCATTGATTTTGTTGTTCCTCAGTAGCCTGAATACTGGGCTGCTGCATTTCACTAGTGAATGTTTTGCCTAAAAATGACCGGAAAGGATGCTGGGGGCGGAAAGTGTCGATTTTTTCTTTTGTTCACTTTTTGAGAATAAAATTGTGATGGGTTTGTATTTGCATTTGCAGCCGAGAGTATGTTCTACTGCACGAGAATTCGGCCGAATGAATGATCGTTGTTTGGGAGAAACGATTTGATTCTCTTCTTTATCGAAAATCTGAAAGAAAAACAGAAATTCGTGCTGGGAGAAATTGGTAAAAAAACCAACATTTTATTTATGCGGATTGAAGAAAAACATTATTCTAGTTGCAGAAGCTTGTTGAAAGTGCTTGCTTTGAACATTTTGGTACCAACTAGAGAGAGAGTATAGTCTGATGCTGATGTTTCTATACTGAACTGGAGGAAATTTTAGTTTTTTTTGGGGTCTACCCTGTTGATCTTTTCAGTTCCTGTATCTATAACATGCTCTCCCTGTATGATTTATTTGTTTCTTTCACCGTCTCTCTCTCACATAAACCACTAGGCTGAGCACTCTCTCTCTCACACATAAATTTTTGTGTAATATTTGGTGGCCTTTGGTTAGTGATTCTGTTTTTTTTTGTTTCGAGTTCCAATGAATTGGGATAGGATGAGATGGAAATTTTGTTTCCGAATTGGAGTATTTAGGAAATAGGAACATGTTTGATAACAATCATTTTCCTGAAATTGTTCCTTTTAATTTATGAGAACAGAAGCAAGAAAAACGTCTGGTTACAACATTTATTTATTTTTTCTTTTAAATGTATGATGGCCGGTGGGGATGGTTTGCTGAACGGTAGTGAGAATAATCTTGTGGTAGTAAATGCGAATCAATATTTTTTTGTTTATTAGATTTTGAAGGACTTCAAGAAATAATCCCAAAATTTTAAGGACAGAAACATGCTCTGAGAACGGGAACAGGAATTACGGAATAAATACAGTGATCAACCGGGGCATTTGTTTTCCAATTTATTTCCATGCTCTAAACCGAGTACAATTTCGACCTTCCGATTATGACAAATAACGTAATAAACCGCTAAACACTCGCTTTCAAAACAATGAGCCAAACAAATACTAAAGGTAAAAAAAAAGTACTAAAATTTCTTTTGTAATGTTTGGAAGCACAAAATTAGAAATGAACGCATTAAAAATTTACACGCGTTCTTTTCCAATTCAATACAACCAAACACTACCTTAAAGTATCAATTATTCTCTTTTATTTACAAATGGCGTGTTCTTTTCCAAGCCAACTATGAGCCTAATACAGATGCGCACGCGGGATGAGACTTGAAAAAAAAAAAAAAAAAAGGGTAAAAGTAAAATCTAGAAATCAATAATGGGTTCCCCAGGAGTCAAGTTTCTCTCCACAGTCCAAGGCAGATTGAAGAGCTTTGCCATTATAAACTTGAAGATCTTGTTCACATTGATGTTGTGGGTTGAACTTGAAAAGAACAACGTCGCCTTCATTGCCTTGGCGTATGCTCTTGCCTGCATTGGCTCAAAATTTTAAATTTTTGCATATGCCGTCTGTGTTACAATAATTTTTTTACAAATTCAAAATTACTGTACTACATGATTTTTATTTTTATTTTTAAAAATTCAAACGTTATATATCTAGAAGTTTACAATATTAAAAAAATAATCTCAGTCACAGCGAGAGAATAGGGCACTTGTCTTCGTTTTTCTCTACCTATTAGTCAGTTGACTCAGTCTTTCTCCCCATAAAAAAAAGGAGAAAAAAAAACAACCACCTTTTATTTGTACTAAATTTGAAATTTTTGCATATGTAGTCTGTTTTACAATAAATTTTTTAGAAATTCAAAATTACTTTTTAAATTCAAACGTTATACATCTAGATGTATACAATATTAAGAAAATAATCTCAGTCAAGGATAGAGAAAGAATAGGACACTTGTCTTTGTTTTTCTCTAGCTATTAGTCACTTGACTCAAAGTCTTCTCTCATCCAAAAAAATAAAATAAAATAAATAAAATTTAGTACTAAATTCGAATTTTTTGCATCTGCAGTCTATGCACTACATTACATGAATTTTTTTGTCTATGCATTCCACGCGCTACTATAATTTTTACAGTGACTTTCATGTCTGTATAGTAATATTAGGTTTTTGACATAATTATTGGATTTTTCAAAAAATTATTGTAGAAATGCTAGTTTTTTATATAGGTTACCTGAGTCACTACGGTCCATTGCAAATCCAGCGGGAGATGAACAAAATCGTCGAATTTTGTTCCAATCAATATGGGCATTGCTGTCTGAAAATTACCAAAATATGGATAACACACAAATTAGACAAAATAAAATAAAATTAAATGTTTCTATGGACCAATTGTTGATTTGGACACAAAAATTGATGATCAATTATGAGAAAACTGTTGCGATTTCTAACTAACAAACTAGGAAAGGCCATCATCAACTAACTACCAACTGCAGTTATTGCCATTACAACCTTTTACTAACTACCCTCAACTGAATGTATAGCTTCACCAACTGCACTTATACCCACCACCATAACTACCATGCTTAGTCCATATGGAATCCACTTGTTACAATAATTTTTTCAGAAGTCTAAAATTACGATACTACATGAAAACCATTGTGATTTTTCATATAAAAAATTACAGTGATTTTGGATTTTTGACAGAATTAATAGACTTTTCAAAAAATTATTGTACCGAGTGGATTGGATGAATGACGGGTTGTAAAATTTGAGGTGTGGGCCAAAAAAATCCAAAAATTAAAGTTGATATGAAGTGAAAATTGTCAATAAATCTTTAGAAAAGAAAGAAAACAAAAACTAAAAGGAAAGGTAAAGTAAAAGAAGTTGTGTCTAGTACCTTATTCCACTTTCTTGCTTGATTATACCATCCAATAACACTGCAATTTACAAGAAAAATAAGCCTATAATAATTATTAAATACATTAAAAATAAGTATAAATTTGTTAAAAAAAAAAAAAAAAAGAAAAAAAAAAAAAAGGAAGAAGATGATAAGGAAGCATATTTACCTATTTAGAGTACACCTGCTAGTAAGATCAAACATAAAGAAAATTGCTACGGCATCTTTGCAAGCCAGTGGAACATGATCAAGACACCTATGATCACCTTTTTTTTTTTTTTTTTTTTTTTTATAAAAAATAAAAATTACATTAAACCCATGTCATAATTTTATAAACCCATGTCACAAAAAAAAAATAAAAAAAATAATGAAGAAGAAGATGAAGATGAAGAACAATACCTCCAACATCCCATATTCTAAAAGCAATCCGAGCCCCTCCAACAATCATTGTTTTATTCATCAAATTTAAGCCTTTCATCTCCAAGCAACTCTTTTCTTGTTCATCCCCCACATATTTTATCTGAAAAAAATATAATTAATATTAATATATATATATATATATAGAGAGAGAGAGAGAGAGAGAGAGAGAGAGAGAGAGAGAGAGAGAGAGAAGAACTCACCACAAAGCTTGTTTTTCCAATCTGGCAATCACCCAATAAACTGATCTTCAAAGTAACCAAATCCGAATCACTCTCATACCCACTACACGTAGTCGTCGGATCTCCCTGTCCCCCACCGGATTCAATGGCCTCCACCGCCGGAGAAGAACACCGTGGGGACAAACGCCGGTACCGGACTCTCTTTCCAACGGAGCAAACAACTATTTTGTCCCAAATGAACCTAAAGAACTCCCGGAAAACAGACATCCTCTCCAGTATGCTCCACCGGACGTTGACATGGACGATTTTCCGGCCAATTTGCTTCATCTTTCCGGTGGTTTCTTGGAATCTCTGAGCCATGAAGAAATCTTCAATTCTATATCATATTGTTTATCCAGCAGAGGTGTAATCGTGGGGCGGTTGACCGGTATTTTAAGGGTACCGGACCACAACAGTCCAAGATGCCGGCCTCTTGCTTTCTACGTAGCTCGGGGGGTATTTTAGTCAATTCAGGTGTCCCAAGTTATTTTAAAATGATTTGGAGGGTATTTCTGTCACTGAGACACCTTTTATAAAGCAACAAATAATAATAAAATCGAATTAAGAAAATTCTAGTTTTGCTTGCCAAACGCTGTCTTAACCTTTCTTGTCACTTTTGTTTGGCTTGTAACTATGAAATAATTATTTATTTTAAAATTAAAAAAAATAAATTCTTGGTCCATGGGTATTGGGTATTGGGTATTGGGTACAAGTTTTTTAAATTCTACATTTGATTTTTCAAATTTCACGTTTATTTTAATTATATAAATTTAAAAATATTATTATTGATTTCGGACAAAAAACGTGTTAGCAACTACAAGACACTTCCCGCTCAGGAGCAATCATAACGCCTTCCACTCATTAAAGAAAGAGCCGTTAGTACTCTCTAAATAAAATTCCATTACATCATATTCCACTAAATTCAGTGCATTAATGATAATGGACGAAGATTTAGGAAAAACTTGTTAAACAAATCTTCTCCCGTCTACATATACTAGAGGAGGGGGTTCTAGCCAGATACACACAATTTTCTTAGCTAACACTCTGCCAAATTCATTTCAGAATATTTTACTGATTTTCACACCGGAAGTACAACGACGATGGGTCTACTTGCGGTGCATTATTTTACAGGAACTAAAGTTGGGAAGATCTATCCAAATCATAATCCCAAAATTCCACATCGGACGAATTCGATTTTGATTTCATCAATTATAAAATTTTAAATCAACTTGAGCATAAAACTATATGCATAAATACAAAGAGCAAGACAAAACACAACTAAATTCTTTATGTCATAATTTGATTTTGATTAAAAAAAAATACATTTTTAATTTAGTAAATATTTTATGCGCTAATGTCCACTAACTTTTATTTAATTTCTTTTATTGTAAAATTCATTATAAGTAAAATAAAAATATAATGATTAAAAATTTTCACTAAAATAGGGCTTACATCACTATAAATTGCTGTAATAAAGTGGATCTTAAAAAAAAAAAAAAAAAAAACTCTTTTCCTTTAATTCCATTAAATTAAAAAAAAAAAAATCTAAATTCCTTTAATTTTTTTTATTCTACTGTCTAAAATATCTATTTATCTATGTGTTTATTTGATATCTGAAAGATATAAAAAGTGTCATGAATAAATGAAATGTTAAATCTAATTTCATTTAGGTGTTTGGATGTATAGATACATCCAATGAAGTTGTAAGTTCATTCCAAAGAAATTGCATGTCCATCTAAGAAGTTGCACTTTGCATCATTATCACACGTTTCAAGTTCATTCCAAAGAAGTCACACGTCTATCTAAAAAATATGTAACTTTTTCAATACGGACTTGTAATTAAGAACGAATGTATCAATATTGAAGTAAAACCCATAATTATAAAATACTTTATAAATTAAAAATTGAAGTATTTTATTATATATATATAGATATAGATATAGAACAACTAAAATGGATAATTAAGATAATAATCAAGAATTGGTTGTTAGATCTAGATCAAGTCCACAAGGGATAACAATAAGAAAATCCCACAAGGGAATAAAGGAAAAGGAAAAGCTGCACAAAAACTTATCATGATGACACACAAATTCCCTTAACCTTTATCCATAATTTAAAACAAAAAACACCCATCTTTTGGCAACCAAATGGTCCAGAAAAAATTAAAATTAATAAAAAAAAATATTTAATAAATGCAAAAGAAATGGTATAGTATTCTTGTGGTACTTCAAAAAGATGAAGAAGACCTCCTAACCAAAAGCACCAACTTCTAGTTTTATGGTTTTTCTTACTTTCATTATGTCTCTAAACACAAGTCATTCATTGTAGTCTTGGGAAGTGTCCTAAAAGCAACCTTCTTTTTACTATATAAATTTTGTACTAGTCCAAATTTACGTAAAAAGTCCACAAGTTATTGTACGTTATAAAAGTTATTATGATTTTCTGTATGAAAAAATTATGATAACTTTTATGTACTACGATAATTTAAGTTTTCTGAAAAAATTATTGTAATGCGTAAAATGTATGAACTAAAATTTTAATTTTGTGAACTGTTCATTAAAAAATCCTTTATTTTAATACTATCACTTATATATTATGTAAAACAGGACGAATATACGAATTTTAGATATTTCTCAGCGGTCTGATATCTTAAAAGATGAAGAATAGTTGAGATAAAAAAAATATAACATAAATATAAAATGTGTTTTTATTTTTAACTTTATATATCTTATACCTAATCTAATAAAAAAAAATTATTTTTTATTTTTTTAAGTCATGATTTTTTTGTATGAAAAAAATATGATAACTTTTATGTACTATAGTAATTTTAAATTTTTGAAAAATTTACTATAATGCGTGAATTGCATGGACTAAAATTTTAATTTTGTGGACCGTTCATAAAAAAACCCTTTATTTAAATGCTATTACTTATATAATATGTAAAACAGGACGGATGTAAGAGTTTTAGACATTTCTCAGTCGTTTGATGTTTCAAGCGACAAAGAACGGTTCAAATTAAAGTAAAATATAAC
Organism: Eucommia ulmoides; assembly: GCA_016647705.1. Lineage (NCBI taxonomy): Eukaryota > Viridiplantae > Streptophyta > Magnoliopsida > Garryales > Eucommiaceae > Eucommia > Eucommia ulmoides. The sequence goes on along the minus strand of CM028326.1, from coordinate 1,110,314 downwards.
ATAAATATAAAATATATATTTATATTTAACTTTATATATCAAATACCTAATTTAATAAAAAAGATATATTTTTTATTTTTTGTATAATTGAGAATTATTTACCGGAAATATTAAATTAGAAATAATATAAAAAAAAAAAAACGAAAATTAATTATTAAATTTACAAAAATTACAAAAATAATAGTCTAATCGAAATAATTTGATGTGCATCACGAATATGTCCTACTCCTACAACAAAATATCTAGCAATATGAATAAATATAAAAATGTATTATCAATCATCAATAATATAATACTAATACTATTACTTATATATATATGGAAAAAATACATTTTAAATCTTTTAGATATTGACAAATTTTTAAATGATCCGTATTCATTTAAGTGTTTCAATTTAAACCCTCTACGTATCAACATATTTTTAAATGGTCTTTCTGTCAAAAGATTCATCAAATCTAACGGAATAGAGAGCCAAAATGGTATTTTTACATATTTTTATTTTTTTAATGTTTTTTTTTTTAATTTTTAATTTTTTTTCCTAATCTCTCTCTCCCGCTCAACTATCTCTGTTCCTCCCTCCCTTCCTCTCTCTCTCTCTCTCTCTCGCTCAACTTTCTCTCCCTCCCTATAACACCCCCTTCAATAGGGGGTGTTACACCCCTTGTTACGGGGGTGTTCCCCGTTTCGGTTGCGATAGGGGAGGGAGGGAGAGTTAGTTGAGCGGGAGGGAGAGTTAGTTGAGCGGGAGAGAGAGTGTGAGAATTCAAAGAAGAAGAAAAAAAAATAAAAAAGAAAAGAAAAAGAAAAAATAACAAAAAATTATTAGAAAAAAAAAATATATAAAATGACAATTTTGCTTTCAAAATTTAGTTAGTTTGGATGAAATTTCTAACGGAATGACCAAATAAAAACGTACTTATAACTAGAGGATTTAAAATAAAATTTCAAACGGAGAGGAACCATTTAGAAATGTGTCAGTACCTAAAAGGTTTAAAATATTCTTTTATATATATATATACACACACATCTAACTATTTTTCATATCATATGACTAGTCTACAAGCTAGGTCATGCTTAGTTTGGCAGGATTTCAAAGAAAAAAAAATTAAAAAAATAATAAATCTAGTTTTATCATCTCAAGCCTAGATAGATGTGTAGTCATTTCATTGACTATAACAAAAAATAAATAATAAAAATAAAATAAAATAAAATAAAAAAATACTATGAAGATGATTAGGATAGGGTTGCTTGTTCTTGAATATTCAATATGTTGTTCGTCGTAGATATTGATGGTTGAACTCAACACGTGTAGCCACATCAAAGGAAAGTGAAGGGACACATAAACCTCAATCATGCCCACCCTCCCGAGATTTTTGTCCAATTGATTGATGGATACCCTAACTAGTTCTTGTCACAAATTTGACCTTCTTTTAAGGATAATACCACAAACATAAAACATGTGGCAAACAATAAAAACATTTCTGAATTGCTCTCACTTTTCTTCACTACAATAGATGGAGTTTGAAGCATATGAATATCGCATTTGTTCTTGAGCACCATGTCATTGCGTGAGGTGGTGTATCACTTGTAACTAGGGATGGTGATAGGCCGGGCCAGGTTTTGACTAGGATATTACACAAAAATGTTAGGCCCTAATTCGGTCTGGTCCTAATTTTATGCCCAAACCCGGTCCTAAAAAAAAAAAAAAAAAATTCCAAGCCCGGCCCTATAATTTTATTTTATTTTAAATTTAAACTAAATACTAAAATTACAAAATGACCCATCAATTCTCTCTCTATGGAGAGGAATAAAATTAGGGTTTGTTAAATTATCTAATTGAAATCAAAAATTACAAAATGGTCCCTCAACTTTTTTTTTTCTCTCTCTTTCTCTCTCTCTATATATATGTATATAAAATGTATATTTTTTATATTTTAAAAAAAGTTCGGGCCAGCCCTAAACAAAAATGATCAAGCCCTAACCCGGCCTTAAAAATGAATGAGCCTTAGTCTTTAGGCCCTAGCCCGGCCTATGGTCTCAAACACCAAGTCCAAGCCCTAAAAAAATAGGGCAGGGCTGGGCGGGCCGATCGGCCCTCCGGGCCCATGACCATCCCTACTTGTAACACGAGATTGATACTTATCAACAACGAGTCACTGATAGATCTGGAAAATTGGTTGAGGGAGGGTAATTTATTTACGGCATGTTTGGTTAAACGGATCGGGGTGAAATGAAATCAGTATTTCACATTCGATTCCAATTCTCATGTTTGGTTATCTAGTAGAAGAAAATTTGTTTTTTTTGTTTGATTAGGAAAGAAAAATGAAAGAATGAAAAATAATTTACTTTAATGTAAATTATTATTTTATTCTCATATATTACAAAAATAAATCAAAAATTATATTATTAAGGGTATAATTGTAATTTTATTTATTTTTCATCACTTTCCTCTATTTTCCTCTTATATTTGTGAGGAAAAAAATTATCTCGAAAATTGTGTTTTTTCCATCCTATTTTTTTTTTCCTTCCATTTTTCATCTAACCAAACAATTTTTTTTTTTTTTTTGTTTTTTAATTTTTATTTTTATTTTCTTTTTCATTTATTTTCCACCTATTCACACGCACCCTTAGAGAGTTTATTATATACTTTTATAATTCAGAGGGAGCTATTTAAAATTTTATGGGATTTTAATTGATTTTTTAAAAAATATAGGGGGCAATAATATTTTTTTTTGGAAAAAAAAAAAAAAAAAGAAGGGGGGCTTGAATTTTTTTGAGTTTATTGAATATTTTTATAATTCTTATGTAAAATTATAAGAGATTTTAATTTTTTTATTATTTTTTTTTTAAATTAAAGGGGCAGTGGTGAAAAAATTTCAAAAGTTGAGGGGAACTTGAGTTTCCCAACCTAGTTAATCATGTCGACTTCATTGTAACAGTCGAAAACGTGGTACTCAAGGACCATTGAATATTTTCTCTTCTCCTCGTATTTTAATTTCTTTTCTAAAAGAACTGAGAATGAAATCTAAACAACTGAAAGAAAAATAATATATTTTTAAAAAGTTCTAGAAACAAAATTGTTCCCATAATCGTTCTTATGGGACCAAAAACACTTTACAAACTCCACTTGAATGTTTTTTAACTCACAAGTGTCTAAAAGAAATTGACAAGCAAAACAACTTAAGCCAATCATTCAACTACGGGTCTTTATAAGACCCGTCCGTTTAGTGTTTATGTTCTCAATTTTTTGTTTCTTTTTATAATAAACTTGATGAATGTAAAAATGGTAACTCCAACACAACTAACCAAGGCCGCCACGTGTTCACAATTCCCTATAAAATTCATAGCACATCAAAGGCTAAGTATGAAAGATTCATCGAAAAGAGAAACCTCTCCAATTACACCAATCGCCCCAAAGGATTCAGCTCTCTCCAGGGTGACTAGCAAGTTATCACCAGGATGGACAACCACTCTCCATCTCGGTATTCTCTGGCGCGGCAATACTAATCCCTTAAAGTCTCTGTCCGCCCGGGAAGGGTAAGAGTCAATCTCTTCATCTCGGCCGCAATAGGGTAATGCCCTCCTCAATTCGTCCACAAGTTAACTCGGTTCTTCACCTTTTAAACACTCTAAATATCTTCTAAAATATCCCAAAATATCTCACAATACTCCAAAATATCCACAAACATCATTATGGCTCTCTTCCCCAACCAAAATATCCTCTAAACATGGCCAAAACAAGGGTCCCTTGACGTATTCCCGTTGGCTATATGAAGACACCATGATATGATTTTGAGGAGACATAAACCCATGCTTAGCTCCTAAACTCATCTCCACATTGCCTATAAAAATGAGAGCATACAATTGCTCAAAGGTAGATGAACTTTGTTCACCACTCACTCTCCACTCTTCTTGGTAGTTATATTATAAATTTTTTCCTCCGTACGCTGATTCTCACACTGGAGGAGACGCGCCAGGAAAACCCGTGCAAGTCATTTGTGCAGGTTTCCAGGCACTCATTCTTCCAAGAACTGCTCAATTCCAAGTGTTGGTTCATCTCTCCAAGGATCACGAGGTATTTTGCTTCTCCCCTTCTCGGCTCAAAAGGTTGCCGGTACCGGCCCTCCCCTTCCCTACAAGGGATTTCTCGACGGATAAGAAACTATACGGATCAAAGATCTCCACTCCGAAACCCTCCAATATCCTCCAAAGCTGACCGGACCATACTATTGATGTCGACCAAAATTTGACATCAACAAAACTGAAAACAAAATTTGATAACATGGAAAGAAAAAGAATCTAGTTTTGTTATGCTCGCATTTTTAGAAACAGAACAGCATCGATCCCAAAAGTTCTATTTCTGTTCTAAAGTAATTTGGGAACAGAAACACTAAAACAAACGCCACCTAGACCTCTTGCAACTGAAAGCTTCTACATTGAATAACAAACTTAGGACAATCAATCAACTTCACAGAACAATAAATGCATGATTCCGATTACAAACTACAGTAAACTAAACTCAACAGGGATTACAAGGAGGAAAATTTCACAAAAATTACAAATCTAAAAATCGGGAAAAAAATGGCTCAAAAATCATTTTTTCTGAACCGAAAATCCGAGGACAAACTCTCTGATTTCGTCGTTGGCAGCCCTTTCGAGTGCTGTTCGTCCATCACCATCCTTGACTGTGTAATCAGCTCCGGCTCTGAGCAACTCCTCGATTTTAGGTTTGTCGCCTTCAGAAGCAGCCATCATCAACAGGATGTCGACCGGGTGGATGTTTAGGCTCAAAAGAGCCTCCATCTTATCGTACGTCCCCTCCACAGCAAGCATACCCATGTAGTTGAAGTACTTCAAGAGTGTAATACAATTAAAAAAGTTCAGTAACCGTTAGAAACAACAATCAAACGATCAAAAAAAACCTCCCCGCATTTGTACAAAAAAATTAAAAACAATAAGGGCATATTTGGAAAGCGGTAATGGATTAGTGTTGGCCCCTAACAATGCTATCAAAGGAGTTGGCACGGACTTGGTGCATATTTCTAACCGAACATGGTGCATGCGGCACCCTATAAAGGCATTGGTTCGAAAAACACAAAGGTTGGCCAAAGCAAACGACCGTTGCACGAGGACGAAGAGTTGGTAGCAAAACTTCAGCACGATAGTGCTAAGTTGGGGTGATTTAACACGGATGTGGGCATTCGGTTACACCAAGGAGTCAACCACGGGTGGGAGTTCATTGTTGACTCCATTATGGATCATCGGACATATTGATATATGTTAGTGCTAACTGATTTTTTTTACATAAAGTATTATAAAGGGGGTATCTCTCCCTTTAGTGGCAAGGTACTTACGCATGCTAAAGGGGTGTCGACACACCAAAATAAGGTATAACGCATGGCTTACACACGGTGGGAAACTTGGGATAAGGCTTACCCAAGGATATTGCTTTGGGACAAAAGAACAACGGTATAGCATGTAGGTGGACAAGGGCGTCATAGGACAATATCGGCGGGCATTGGGCGTCGCTTAAGCTAAAACTTAAGATGATCCTAGACACGATGCTACGATCGGTGCCATGAGCGTGGCATGACACCGGTCAGGACCTTGGCACAGGCCAAGGCAATGAGCACCAACATGCGTTGGTATGCGTCAACAAAATAGAGTGCCATTGAGTAATGCTGGTGGGAATTGAGTAGCGTTCAAACAAGGTGTTGGGAAATATTGGCAAAATGAGGCGTCTGAACATTGGCGGTGTTGCTATGAGATACAAGGCAGTCCTAGGTGCAGTGACAGGATTAGGTTTTATGGGTGCAATATGAAACCGCAGGAAGAACGTGGGCGCAACGTCACGTTTTGATCAGAGTTACGTGGGCAACGGTGCGTTTTGCTTAGAGACATGCATGTGGCATGGCAAGTCGTTGGGACGCAACAGCACAACGAAGATGAACCAAGATGGGCAGATTCAGCTGAACAGCTCAGTGTTGTTAGTGCTTGGTCAATGTGTGCGAATTTGGTTAAGGGCGATCTGGAACATGTGCTTAACATGTGACGGCAGTTACATGAATGTAGTCACAGATTCAACAGAGTAACTACCATGCCTTTATGCCCACACACCTGTCGAGCAATTTCAGCCCATGTTCCTAGTAGTTGGGGGTGTCAATTGCCTTCTTCCTTTATATATTCCGGTCCATATATTCCGGAATTGTGTATGGTTTCAGCCCATGTCCCTAACAGTTCGGGCAGCCAGATATCATACCATCATTGACTTCTCCTTATGCTCTTATTACAAGCTCATGGTAACTGATTTATCAAAAGCTGTAAGAGAAAAAATAAAACCTAAAGGCTGCCCAATATCCTAGTATAGACAAAGGAGGAAAGTCTGCCCAATTCTAAGCTACTACATCATTTGATCAACTACACGAAACATCCCTATTTTGGTACCATTACGAGAATGCATCATTTTAAAGAGTAAAATAAGATATTCTTCTGAAACTCAAAATCGTGAAATTTTCAAAAGTTATAATACACGACAAATCTCAATTTAAAGTCGTGAAATTTTGAAAGACTAACACTCACAAAACACCCATATTTTGGTACCATTACGAGAATGCATTATTTTAATGGGTAAAAGAAGAAATTCATCATAAACTCGAAATTGTGAAATTTTCAAATGGTTATAGCATACCGAAAAATCCCAATTTCCTTAATTTTTTGCACCAGAATTGAAATTTAAAGCAGTTGATCCTATCTATGTATCTCTAAAATCATATAGATGATTCTTCATTACAGCAACCATGAATTTTGATTTATTCCACTTTCTGCTCAATAAAATTAAATCGAGCTATCCTCTAAAAGAGAAAATCGAGATTAAGATCACAGCTATGAAGTTCGCAAAACCCATTTGTGTTCTAATTTCACAGTTCGCTGATGATTCCTGTAGAGTAAACAGAGCAGACTCGAAACAATGGTGAATTTGTGAGAGAAAATTACCTGTTCGACATCGTCACGGTCAAAATCGTCGCGAGTTTGGCTACCGTAAATGCCGGCGCCCTCGGCATCGACGCCATTTTTGCCGAACTTAAACCAGCAAGTGATCTTGGAACCACGGCTGGACGGTCTGAACCGTCGGCGCTGATTCCATGTACGAACAAACCGAGGGCGTAATCTGGGCGAGCACGGGCTCAACCCACATGAAATTGATTGAGGGTTGCTGCTGCTGGTGGGTCTAGAGGCGAATCCCAGTTGGATGGTGCATGGAATTGAGGCCATGATTTTGAGTTTCAGACCAAGAAAATTTACAGACAGCTTTATCTACAAATCAGCTCTGTAGATTTTACGAATTTGTAGCTTACGAGAATATTTGAAGCACAACAATCAGAGTGGCGCAGCGGAAGCGTGGTGGGCCCATAACCCACAGGTCCCAGGATCGAAACCTGGCTCTGATAAGATAAGAGAAAAGCTTCCACTCACTCTTTAATTTTTTGGTATTTCTTGGAAAAAAATTACATTTTTGTTCCTTAAAGTATGGGGTATATGTCTATGTAGACCCTAAAATTTATCAATTTTATCAAACGAGTTGCTATATTTTGGTATGCCATTTGCCCAGATGACACGTCAAAATTTAAAAAGCAATCTAAGGGAAGTGTTCTATTTCAGTATGCCATTTTTTTTTTTGCATTAAAAAAATAAAATTAAAAAAAATTGGATGAAGATTTTGAAATAACCGCTAAATTTTAATTTAACCACTAAGTTTAACTTTTTTATTTCAATGTGACTGCCAAATTTGATTTTTTTTTCAAACTAAAACGCTGAAATTGGAATTTGGGATTTTAATTTAACCGCTAAACACTAATTTTTAGTTTCAAACTAAAACGCAAAAATTAAAAGTTTAAATTTTAATTGAACTGCCAAAAGATATAATTTTTTGTTTCAAAAATGCGAAAATTTAAATTTTCGATTTTAATTTTACCACCAAATCAAATTCAAATAAAACTAATTTCGATTCAACCCAAATAAAATAAAATAAACCAATTAATCTAACCCAACCCAAATAAAATAAAATTAATAAATTAAATTCCACCAAACTTGAATTATTTTTTTTCAAACTAAAACGCTGAAATTGAAATTTCTTATTTTAATTTAACCGTCAAACCCTAATTTTTAATTTTAAACTAATATGCAAAAATTAAAATTTTAAATTTTAATTGAACCGCCAAAGGATATAATTTTTTTTTTCAAAAACGCGAAAATTAAAATTTTCGATTTTAATTTTACCGCCAAATCTCAAATTCAAATAAAACTAATTCGATCTAACCCAAATAAAATAAAATTAACCAATTAATCTAACCCAACCAAAATAAAATAAAATTAATAAATTAAATTTCACCAAACCTAATTAAACACAAATAAACAAAACTTATTAAATCCAATTAAATTTAATTCCAAATAAATTTTACTTAATCCTAATTAAACAAACCCAACTAACTCAACCATATTTAAATCCATATCAACTAATTAGAGAACCCAACGTTAACCCGACCATATTTAAATCCATATAAACTAATTAACTCACTGACCCACTCACTAATCTAATATTTGACTCTTTCTCTACATGTGTCATTCTCAGCCCATGTAAGGCATGTGTGCCAAAATGGCATACATGATGACACATCCTTTGGAGTTCTTTTTTTTTTCAAAAGAGCCAACAAAACGAGATGGCACACCATTTAGCAAAACTCTTGGAGTTGCTTTAAGCTTCTGCTTTTGGTAACTGTTAGGCAAGTGATATCGTCCAGACCTATTGAGGTTGCTTGCAAGGAGCGAGTGGATGAGCTAATACGGCTAGCTTACTTTTCATATGTGGAGGCAACCTGATGTTAAGTAAGCACTGGGACCAACCACAAAGGAAGAGGCTTGAATGAAGATACGTCTTTCAACTAATCTTTCCAAACCATGTTTTTCCCTCAAGTTTTACATTTATTTTAATCTCACAAATTTAAAATATTATTAAATAATTATATATGAAAAATGAGTTATGAACAGCACGCGGCCTTCTAATTGGAATATTTTTTCATTTTATTACTCCACCAAAACTAAAACATTTTCTCCAACATTTCTTTAACAATAATTCAAAATTTTCTCTTTTATTCTCTAGACTCAAACCAACTTTTCTCTTCTCTTCTATTCTCTAGACTCAACCCCCCCCCCCCCCCCCCCTTTTTTTTTTTTTTTTTTTTTTACACAAACCCCCTTGAATTATATAAGGTTACGTTTGGGTAAAGAATTTGATAAATTTAAGGGATTTGTGAAATGAAGGAATTTCAAAATCCTAAAGGATTTGATAAATTTAAGGTTGTGTTTGGATAAGGTATTTGTAGGAGGGATTTTATTTGAGGGGGGGATTTCAAAATTCTCTTTTGATAAATTACTTGTTTGGGCAAAGGAGGAAGGGATTTGTCAAATCCTTTTAGGAGTGAATGGAAGGATTTGTAAATCATTTTGAGAGAGGCTGAATTTGCCAAATCCGTTCGTTCTTCTTTCTTTGTTTTCTCTTCGCTCCTTCGCAGATGACCTTCGTCCGTCGTCTTCTTCTTCTAGGTCGTCGCCGCCGTCGTCATCTTATTCTTCTCGGTCGTCTCTGTCGTCGTCTTCTTCTTGTTCGTCACTGCCGTCGTCTTCTACTTGGTCGTCGTCGTCGTCTTCGTCTCCGCCGTCGTCGAAATCGACTCCTATTTAGGGTTCAAAATCGAAATCGATTTCCAAATCGAACCCTATTTAGGGTTCGAAATCGAAATCGATTTAACGAAAATCGTTTTTCAAAATCGAATCGAATCGAAATCGAACCCTATTAGGGTTCGAAATCGATTTCGATTTCGTTTTTCGAAATCAATTTCGAATATGTTCTTGGAATTTGAAAATGAGATCGATTTCGAATGCAGTTGTTGGATTTGTTCTTGGATTTCGTCGCCGACGTGTTGTTCGTCGCCGACGTTCTGTTCATCGACAAGTTTTTCTTTCTTTCTTTTTTTTTAAGACAGAAGTGGGATAAAAAAAAATAGAACAAATTTTTTTTTTATCCAAATAATTCAGTTCAAACAATTATCCAAATAACGGATTTGTGAAATGAATGGATTTTAAAATCCATGATTTTGAAATCCCTTCATTTTACAAATCTCTTGAATTTATCAAATTCCTTACCCAAACGCAACCTAAGAGATTTGTGAAATGAAGGGATTTCCAAATCCTGGATTTTAAAATCCCTTCATTTCACAAATCCGTTGTTTGGATAATTGTTTGAATTATTGAATAATATTTTTTTTTCTATTTTTTATCCACCTTCTGAAAAAAAAAAAAAAAAAAAACCGGAAACAAGTGACGAACAGATGAACACCGAAGAAGACGATTTCGAAATCGTTTGTTCGATTTCGAACAAGTATTTCGATTTCCGAAATCGTTTGTCCGAAGATGAAATCGATTTCGAAACCTAAATAGGGTTCGAAAAACGAAATCGAAATCGATTTCGAAACCTAAATAGGGTTCGATTTTCAAATTGAAATCGATTTCGAACCCTAAAACAACAATCGACGATCGACGACGAAGCCAAATAGGGTTCGATTTGCAGAACGACGATGAAAACGAAACTGAAGACGACGAACGAAGAAAACGAAGCTGAAGACGACGACAAATGCGACGACGAACTAGAAGCTGAGACGACGATCGACGACGAACCACGAACCGGAAGTTACAACGACGAAGCTGACGACGACGACGAATCAGAAGACGACGACGACGACGAACACGAACCGGAAGACGATCGACGAACGAAATCGACGAAGAAGAAAAAGAAGAACGAAGAAGAGGCAGAAGGAGGAAGAACGAAGCAAACGGATTTCACAAGAAGAAGGAAGAACGAAGCTGACGGATTTCACAAATTCAACCTCTCCCAAAATCATTTCCAAATCTTTCCATTCACTCTCCAAAGAATTTGACAAATCCTTCTTTTCTAAATTCCAAACACACCCAAACAAGGAATTAATTAAAAGTGGATTTTGAAATCCCCCCAATAAATCCTTTATCCCAACACAACCTAAATATCTTTAAAAAATTAACTCCCTCCCTCAAATTATTTTCTAGACGTGTTAAATAAAGATTAACCCATGTTACAAAAAGCCTTTATATATAAAGCACATTCAACTAACATCCATAATTGAGTAAGGAAAAAAAAGTAAGAGGAACCCGGGTGGTTAGAACTTAGAAATCAAACATAATAAATGTTCTTAACTTCATACACATGAATACGGTGAGCATATCAGCTCCTCCAACCCCTCAAAAACTCAAGACAAACGCTCTTCAAAATTCAGATGGACAACACCACCAAGGTTGTAAGAGAAGAAATAGGTGTTAGGCCACAACCAAAAATGCCCACACTTGCAAGCAATTCCTCCACCAACAAACGCCCTAAAACCACCACTCTTCCACCACAAGCCACCACCTTCCTCCCAAAAACCATAAAAAAGATGATGTTTATAAAATCAACCCCAATTACCTCCAAAAATCCTGAAAAATTGACCACAATGAGTCCAGTCAAGATTGGGGCGAGAGGGACCGTTGGGTCGCTCGTTATGCAAGAAATGGAGTACTTTAGCCGGTTGGGGCTTCACTCTCAAAAACCCAAGTGTCAAATTTCAAACATAAGCTCAAAAAGTACTTCTTGGTCGAAAAAGAAGAAGAGAGGAGGGAAGAGGCTCATACCGAGCATTTGTTCAATGGTGGAAGTTGCAGACAGCACTCGTTCAAACAAGAATTCTATGACGGGTTACAGGAACTTGAAATCAGATGTCTTGAGCTTAAATAATGGTCTCGGAAAGCTTTGAAAAACCAAGCTTTTTGAGCCTGTTTGTAATGGGGATAGCCCATTTTTTATCTGAATTCCTGCATTTTATGTCCACCACTTCAACCGAGTAAGAACTCTTCTTATCGGGTTTGTCTCTAACGGGTGTTCCGTCTAGAGAAACGTTTCCAGATCGAAGGATTGGGATTTGATGGGTTTTTCTGTTGTAGTTTTTCGGTTTTCGGTGAATTTCATGTCGGTCGAGGTCGATGCTTTTGTTTCTGCTGCTGCTGCTGCTGCTGCTGCTTGTTGCTTCATCAAACGATGTTCTTGGTTTCAGTTTCTTGGGAGATAAACTACCGGAGGAAGCTGAAAAACGAAAATGTGAAAAGATTTAGGCACTGTTTGCTAAATTTTTTAAAGTATTTATTTGCTTTTAATCAGAATGTACTTAAAAATAAAGGCAGTGTTTGTTTTGCGCTTTAAAAAGGTATAAATATCAAGAAACTAAGCATTTTATTATTTAAAAAAACAAAAAATAATTGTTTTTCATTTAGATTGATGGACAAAGACATCTCCACTCAAATTTTCTCTACAGATACCAAAAACACTTTCAATTTTTTGCCTTTACTTTCAAGTAGAATTACTTTTTATTCAATTAACTTTTTTTTTTATTCATCATACAAATACTGGAAAAAAAACGTTACCAAACGGTGCCTTAGTTCTTGGTATAGACGGGATTTGATGATTTGGTGCAGACTTCTTGTTTTCCAATTCCTTGGACATAAGATCACTGATTGTTCCAGTTGTTCCCAATTTGATGGATCCTCCTCCACCCTTCACAGTTTCCAGCTTATGAACCATTTTCTTTTTGTTCTTCAATCTGGATCAAGTGTTCTTAAAATTAAGTGTTCTTGATCTTCACTTCTGTTTCAAATAGATTCAAACAACCAGGACATAAGAAAACAGCAGTTTTCTATTCGGCAAGTTTATTAAATTTATCCGCATAAGAGTTACCCAATTATCACTAACAAGCCTGAAGTTTGACAAAAATCTCACTTTGGTCCCCATGGTTTAAATTTGAACATATAACACTTGATGGTTTCCTAACTATCCCACTACAATTCAAGTCATTATCCCCGTTACAATTTTGAATAGGAAATAGTCACTTGCCACGCATGTGACTGTTTTTAAGGGGCTTTATGGGCATTTCCAACCTCTTCTCCTTCCTACCCAAATACTCAGAAGTCAAAAATATAGATATAACATAAAACACACACACGAAAATAAACAACAATAACTAAGCCTTTGTCCCACTTAAGTAGAGTCCGCTACATGAATCTGTTTACGCCATAAAAATCGATCAAAGGCCATCCCCTCAGTCAGGTTTAATATCATCAAATCAATTGTAATAGTCTCGTCCCAACTCTTCTTAAGCCTACCTCTCTCTCTATATATAGACACAAATGTATACGACTTTTTAAAGAAAATTTGTGAAAGGCAAAAGAAGAGTATGAAAATGCCCTTATGGCCCTCTTAAAACTAGTTAGGTTCATGGCAGATGACGGTTTACTATCCAAAATTAAGCTATTGACTTGGACAGTTGGAATGAAGTCAGATCATTATGAAACTTCAGGGTGTCATTTGTTCAAATTGAAACTACAAGGATCAAACAAAAGCTCATATACTAGTGGCCAGAAACAAATTATTAACGGTTAAAAAAAAAAGAAGAAAAAACACGTTTCTGGCCAAGAACCATCAATATGTATATTAGATTCATGTTCCACATCGACATCGATCACATGAGAGTACCCAAACCACTATTTAACTTAAATGAACTACTCTACTTGAAGCCTTATGATTTTAAGTTGGAGCCTCCTAACAATATATACCGTTCAATCATTGTCATTTAACAAAATCTGGCTTCCAGAAAAGGATTATAGCAAGCTACAACCAACGAAGAACTAGAAGATTAAGCAGCAATCCTTAAACATGAACATCCTCAAGATTTCCGAGGTCTCTTTTACCTACCGATGAAATTATTCTTAAATCATAGGTCTAAAAGATTTCAATACAATGGAAGGAGAAGGGGAAAAATATGATCTATGAGCTGGCAAAAGTCATTGATTTTCAAGACCATTTAGAGGCAATGAATTTTGGACCATTGCAGCAGCAGCAGCTATAAAAGATTTCAGACAATTAACGACCATTGAATTCTCATCAGTCAAATTAAAAGAAGCATTATTCATTGCCGATTTTCTTGATGAACCCAAAAATCTAAACCAAATCCTAATTATCAAAGCTTATATGGCATACATACATATATACACGCATTTTTCGGACACCCATGAAATGAAACAAACCCTAATAGGCAGCAATGAACAAATCGAATCCGAACATAAAACTAGGTTTAGACAAAAACATTGGAGCAAGAACATACCAATGGTCGTCTGAGAGATCACTATTCACCAAATGAAACTCTCAAAGTGCCCTAACAATGGACAATTTTTAAAAAGACGGATTCAAAAACGAATTCCCGCAAGAAGAAGTATCAGGTCATTAGAGACACGCAAGGTACATCGATTCATTAGAGATAGGCAAATTAGATTACTATTAGCGCCATCACCCATAAGTCAATGCAGGATTAAGGCAAGATCTGACACGAATCTCGTACGGAGGATGGGTTAGACGATCCATTGTCGCACCTTCTACTTGCCTCCTAAAAGTACTTCAACTTTGTAAGAGGAAATATTCTTACTTCTTTTTTTTTTTAAATTGGATGAGAATTTTATTTTCGTTGTTCTTAATATTCTGAAAATAAAAATATGTTTGGTAATGACTATTGTCTTAATTTTTTTTATTTTTTTTTTTAATTTATGAGAACAGAAACCAGAAACATATTTAGTTGTAACATTGTTTTTAGATATATGGTGATCGGCATCGTCGTGATAGTTGGCAAGAGTTGGTGGCCAATAGGATAGTGATGGCCAACATCGTAGTGGTAGCCGGTGAAGTGGTGGTGGCCCATAGGTGGTTGTGGGTGGCAAGGGTGATGGTGGAAATAATTTTATGAGAGTAAATAGTAATCAATATTTTTTTTATTTTTTAAATTCTTAAAAAATTCAAAAAATACTCTTAAAATTTTGGGAACAAAAACGTATTCTACCAATATACAAGAGAATATCCGTGATCATTGAACACCACAACAAAAACAAGATTGACTCCTTTCATGTATTCATAAACTCAATATATAAGGATAAAAAAACACAAAAAAATATTCAAAATTCTTTGAGCACCACGTTATCGACTAACATAGTACATTATAACCAAACCAACACAAGGTCAACACCCATATATCTACACAATTTTCAATTTGACCTATGAGATTGTTATTCAGAAGCGCTAACCATTCATTGGTTGTCGTGCACTACGTCACTATGCCACGTGATACTTAAAAATTGTTGAATATTTCCTCAAAAACACAATCACAAAAACTTGGAAAAGAACCACTCTATCACCCACTGAATCTACATATATAAACCAGCAAAGAAGCCATAATTTATAACAAACATCACATTCATTCTTCACAAGTTAACCTACTATGATTACATACAAAAAATGATACACAATCAGCTCCAAACCCAGAGAAAAAAACCCTAACCGCCACATTGCCGAATATATAAAAAAAAATCGAGGCGAGCTCGAGATTGAATGAAGATGGAGGAAGTGACTCCATGACTGTAGGAAAGAAAACCTCGAAGAGCAGAGACTTGGAGGGTTTAGGGTTAGGGTTGGAGGAAGTGTCGACAAAAATCAGGTCCCGTATGAGCAGAAGATTAAACCGTCTACTTGGCAGCATACCAGTTTTGTGCACATTTTGCATCAACTGCTAGGTCGACCTTGAGAATGTTCTTTCCGTCAAAAGGTTTGGACATGCATTCTACAACTATGTCCTTTGCAACCTCAGCAGACTCTGTTGGCCCTTCTAAGATCACTTCATCGTGAACCTGTTCCCAATTGTTTTTGTCAGTGTATTATTTAAATATGAACCGGAAAAGGAAAAGAAACAATATGTTATATCCTATCATTTTCCCAATGAAGCATTCGCTTTTGCTTAACCTGTAAAAGCAGCCTCCATCCGAGTTCCTTCAAACGTGCGTTCTTTGAAATTCCCAACATGGCACACATGGCAACATCAGCAGCACTACCCTGTTACAGTCATTTGCTTCAGCACCCTTTATCATTTTATTTATTTATTTTTATTTATTTTTTATTTATTTTTTTTTTGGGGGGGGGGGGAAGAGAGTGTTAGGATTTGAGAGGCATTATGAAAGATCGACCTGTACTGGAGCATTGATGGCAGCTCGTTCAATGTGCGATCTTTGGGAGTGAGAAGCACTAGAGATTGAGGGGAAGGTACGAGCACGCCCTAGCAACGTGTGAACACAGCCATCTTTCCGAGCCTCTTGTTTACGAGCTTTCTGCCATTTCAACACTTCTTGTCTATCACTATACCAGCGGTCAACAGTTTCAGATGCTTCTTCAACTGAAACCTGAAAAGGCAGAGATGACAATAACATTACATATCCGAGAAAAATGCTTAAAATTCAACTATAGAAGGAAGAACAAAATTACCTTCCAATCACGGGAAAGACCCACCACAGTTTTTCCATATGCAATAGAGAAATTAAGCATCTTTGCTTTTCTTCTTTCAGAACCAAAAGCATCCTGGGAGAAAAGAACAGTTGAAATTCATCGCATTAGATAAATCAGACAATCCCAAGAACGTGTACGTTATTATGAAACTAGAACAACATGAAGCTACTACAATTTGTTTCTAAACATCTATGGAAAGTTGGTAACACAAATTAAGCAAGGGAAACAATTAAACCCCAAATTTTGCAACCCACCATTCACCTAACCCACTCGACACAATATTGTTTTGAGAAGTTCAATAATTCTATTAAAATTCCCCAGTCAATGCAAAACATGAAAATTACTGTAATTTTTTACATGGAATAATTGCAGTGACTTTCATATGATTCAGTAACTTTGGACCTCTGAAAAAATTACTACAGCACTTACATTGCATGGACACAAATTTTAAGCTTGTGGACTGTTCACCAAGAACCCTAACAATTAATTATTGACATATTGATGTAAAATATAAAGTAAGAGAGGAAGGGGAAAAAGCTCGGGAAAATAACTACTTCAGAATTTACCTTTAGTAGAGGGACCGGAGGCTTATCTTCACCAGGTTGAGGATCCCATTCAAGAAGAACTTCCCTTAGCTTAACAGCTTCACGAATGTGGGGATACATGTTCATTGCAGTTCTTGAATGGAAATCTCCACCAGCTTTGAAGGCGTCCAACATGCTCGTACAATTAGCGAGATGTGCAAGAATCCTAAGCTCCAGCTGTATATAAAATAGTTAACTTTGATCAACATCCAGTATCACAAATCAACAAATAAGTTCATAAAAACAGACGCCATAAATGAATAGAAAAGTTGTGGTCATTTACTTGTCCGTAATCAGCAACAATAAGGGAATTTCCAGGAGCAGCTACAAATGCCTGGCGTATCTTATAACGGTCTTTCTCCAAAGCAGGTTGGTTCTGACTTCCCCCAATATTTATGTTAAAAAGAAAAATGTTAACTTAGTGAGAGCTGCATTCAGTGAATAAGAATTATACACGTGCTAAGTAGGCTTATAGACTTGGTTAGTTATATCTCACTGATAAAATTGATGTCGGATACTATTTACTATTTAATTTCGGACATGCATAAAGCTTTCAATGAGTTCGCCTATCTAGTAATCAAGGGAGCAGGAAAACAAATAGCATACCTGCAGATTCGGTCTCCTTGCTGACAATCGCCCAGTTTCTGTGTTAATATTTAGTGAACAATGAATTCGCTCGTCCTTCCCTGAAACATGAGTGCCCTGTTGTACAGATAAACAATATAATCAGAAGAGTTTCTAAACAATAATTATCGTCCTAAACCAAAAATTCCGCACACGTAAAACCCATCCTCTATTAGTGTGCCATTTCCCATGCTCAAAAATAGCCTCTCTCTCAAGACACCATTAGCATTATTGACCCACCAAGTCTAAGCGAAAAGAGGTATTTGTTCAGGCTACAAAGTTCCTAAATATTACATTGTATAGCTTATATATAAAGCAATGAACAATGAGGTATTACACCACAAATAAGTAATGCAAATCACACAAATGGTGGAAGAAAAAGATTGAGGGTGGTGGACAGTGGGCTCAATTGACAATCAAAAATTATACAGCTCTTAAATGGACATAAACCTAAGAAGCACAAGCACATACACTTCTCATATGTTAGCCGTACCAGTGTTGAACACACGTGTCGGATATATTCCGACATGACACTCCATGGATACGTACTGAACACGTATTTTCCACGTGTCCTTTAGAAGGGAAATATTTAGTGAGAAAAGTGTATGCAAAGATACTTTTCTAATTTGGAGGAATGAAGAAAAGTCAAAGAAGAGTATGCAATATTGCAATGTTTCAAGTCAGAGGTTTTTTTTTTTTTTTTTTTTTTTTTGGTATGAACCTTGATTGTTAGTTTTGTGATTTTGTTGCCAAACTTGATGGAATGATAGATAACATTCTTGAGATCTACTTAAGTGTGTTTGCAATTAATTTATTTATGATGCATGGTTGATAATTTAAAGAATTATGTAGTATTAATGTACGTTTTTAATTTATTTATGTATTTATTGTTTTTATGTAATAATATATTTGTGAAATTTGTTAGTGTATAAATAACATAAGCAATCATAAAAAATTTAAATACATATATATATATAAATAATAACAATAATAAAATTATATTGTTGTGTCCTAGACATACCCATATCCTGATTTTTTGGAATTTTTTGTGTCGGACACACATAAGTGGGACAAAAGCTTAGTTGTTTTTATTGTGTCAGACACGACACGCTTGTCTGTGTCAGTGTTTCCTCGATATAAACTAATCTGGAATCAATGATCAAACATCAGATTCGACTGTAACATCTTTAAAAGTGGTTACGAGTCAGGACATCTCATTCAAACTTCCTATGAGGTGAAACAGCAAAAAGCTGCATTCATTCCCCCCCCCCCCCCCACCCCCCGTGCCTCTTATTTTCCTCTTTTTAAGAACTCATGTGATCCAAGTAAAGTAAACAATGATCAAATGAAAAGGCTAAACGAACACAATCATTGGGTTCAGCAACAAACTGAAAGGTGATTATCTATCATTCTAGTGTCCAAACAGTTTGAAAGAAACTTGAAACTCGAAATGCAAGAACAAAGACAACCTTGCACATCATGTGTTGAGACAAAAGTGACTTCTTGTGAGCATTGCACCTGCAAGCAGAAGATTATCTAGAAGACTGAACAGATCTCATTTTATAATTTTTAATTTTTCCCCAATTCTAATTTCATTAATCAAAGTAGATCGTTTTGTTATTGCTAGAAAGTAGAACGAGCCGATTACAGCACAATACAAATGAGACTTTACTCTAGTAGGAAAATGAACAAAAAAAAAACATTCGGCATTTCGGCTGATGCAACCAAAACAGGAACAAATCTCCAGTCAAAAATTACTTATTTTTACTCTATCCCATGATAATTATACTACTTTCCTTTTTAGGATATCCCAGAAAAATCCACTTTCCTTTAAAAAAAAAAAAAAAAACTCTCATTACTTTTCCAACTCACTCTCTTCTCAACCTCTTTAATGCAATTTTACACCTTTTCCAACAAGGGAAATATAGTTCAACGAAAAATATTCAATCTTTTTGAGACAGAGGACTTACTAAAGTAACTGATCTAAACAAAAGACATCTCCTACATTTGTTTCTTGCGAACACCTTGGTAAATTCCATCCATCAATTCTCAAAATTCATGAAGGATAAGAATTCAAATCACATAAATAAAAAGATCAGATGAAAAACCTGCAATGGGAGGATGAAGTTGGATATTAGCGTATCTATAGAGCAAATGTCACACAAAGCGGCAATGGCATGGCAGGCCTCAACTCCGGCTTGCTCCCCTTTAAATGCATTATATGCTGTACCATAAACAGACGTGTCTAATCCCTTAGAGGAAACTCTTTTTGTGTCTGAAACCTGATCCTGCTTTATGTCACCTGAATCCACGCCATTGTAATCTGACTGACATTCAAGAGCTTCATCTGTGAAATCAAAATCTGTTGAAACCTTCCCAGAAAGAGTTCTAAGAACATCTCCACTCACAGAGGGCCAACCAGATACCGTGAACGTCTCTGGTTGAATCATACCACCAAGTCTCCGCAGTGTAATTTTTCGATATTTTGTAGGAACCTTCTTGCCTTCTTCTATCACTCTATCGACGTTGGGAACTTTAAACTCCTTTTCCTCCGGAATACTCTCATTAGGGTCCTTTCTGTAAACAGAGAATGCAAATATTGAATTAACCAAACATAGCTTTAACTGGGCTCTTTCATCGTGGTATGATGACATGAGAGAAAAAATCAATAACAATAAAAATAGCAGCCCATAAAGCACACGGACTTGCATCCAGCAAGTTAATATTTGTGAAGACATTTTCCATTCTTATGCAAAATTATGGTCAAATTGAATTAAATTTAATTTACCTATTTACTGAATTTTACTTACCTATTCAATGTGCCACCAAAAAATAGAACGCGCAGCTGTGTATCACTTCCCACATTCATGTACTTGGCGTCTGGACAATACTTGGATGCCCAGTTACGAAATCTATTAGCCGCAACTTGTTGTTCATGTTTGGCTACTTTCTCCAACTCAGCAAGGTATGCCCGATCAACCAACATCCCCTCTGTCTCCATTTTCACAAGAAGGTCACCAAATGGGACCCAATAATTCTCATAGAAGTCAAACATTGTTCCTTTGTCAATTCCATCAAGTTTCCACTTCCTAGTTGATAGTTTGCTTCTCAAGCTCTCGTACAACTCTAGCGTGCTTATTGAATCATAAGCAGAATAACAAATCCATGGTTTCCTCTCAACTCTTTGAAGCTCTTCAACAGGAGGAATAGTTATGACTTTTCCCTCTGATCCATCTTTCTTCACCTTTCTCCTGCCAAAGATGGCTTTCATCGATATTTTACCCATCAGCGTTGCATCGAACCTATATTTAGCATCTCTCATTATGCTTGGGTCACTTGTAAGTGCCTCTAAAGAATACCCACCTCCTATCCGTCTTGAAGAGTCCCATAATCGAGCCATATGCATTGTATCAGCATGAAATCCAGAAACTTTAAGGCCATAGTTCTCAATAACATGGCTATCAAAGCTATAGTTGTGCCAAACCTACACAAATACATAGGCCATCATGGTATCCATATCAGTGGTGATTCTGAAAAATAGACGTAAGTTCCTAAAGATGGCAAACTTCAAATGACCACTATGGAGAAAATATTACCTTTTTAATGGACGGGTCTTCAAAAAACGGAGCGAATTCGGATAAAATTCTCTTGCCACCACCATCAAGAACATCTACCCACACACAGGACTTTCCGTTGCCAAAATCAGCTTCGGGTCCTGGATAAATGCTGAAGCATGTAATTTCTCCATGGTCAACAGGTGTTTCCTCCTTCACATCAATCTTAGCTACCTATAAACAGAAAAAAAAATGAAATCCGAAAAATTGTTTGTATATTTATCGAGAGAGAAGGAGAAACGATTTGACTCAAGTAGAAGTCATGCCTCTGTATCACATGCATGAACAAGGTGCTTGTATTGATTTGTAAGCATTTTGACTATTTCCTTAGCTTTGGAAACATTATCAACTACAAAAACATTCTCATAGATGCGACCAAATCTCTGAAGAAGCTTCTGCTTGGCAAGTTCCGATTCATCCACCTTCTTTTCTATGCAATCTCCGTTAACCACATCCTTTCCTACTGAATCATTAAGACCATCTTCATCTTTTTCTAACTTTATATGATTTTCAGACGGCATACTTTTTTTTGAACTCGTGGACACCTCTCCCATTGAGCTTCCAGAAGACCCATTACCCGTACTCACTTCGTCATTGTTAATTGGAAACTGTTTTGGTAATGAAACAACGTTGTTTGGGCGCCGAGGTACAGTGTCAAGCATTGTGTTTCTAACACCGTTGCTATTGCCACTAAAACCCACGTCGCTTCTAGAATAAGGCACCACACCATTGTTGCTATTCTCCACATAAGACTTTACTTTTCCATTGACCCCCTTACGTAGTGTTGCAGGACCTTTACTCGCCTCAATGTCTATTTCTTTTAAGTTTTTATTGGTATTATCTTTGAAATGACGTGAAAATACATCTTTCCTTTGCTTTATTCCAACAGTCGCAGCATTCCAATCTTTCAAATGTGAAGAATATCCAATGTGCTCTGAGAAGGAGCCACCAAAGGGAATTGTTCCTTCAGGAGGACATTGCTTGGTGCAATTTGTAGCTTCCAAGCTTGAAGATGAAAAATGAAATTTTGAGTCCTTGCGTCGGTTACTTTTAACATACCACATGGTGCCATAGCTTGAAGCTTGTTTAAATTTACGGGTACTGCTGAACATTGTATTAATGCTGCCAAGTTCACCACTGCAACTCTGAAGTGCGCAAACGTCTCTCCTGCAGTTTAATTCAGTGAAGAATGTCACAGAAATGCCAATCACAATCTAAATGAGGGGAAGTTACAGGCATGAACTATAGCCTCCTTCAAACTCTATTCAGACATTGGAAAGCATCAATAGCCAACAAGTTCATTATAGAATGGGTCACATAATCAATTCATCAAACAATTGCAATGCAAAACTCAATTAGTTCTAACACAATTTGCACCTCAACTACGATTTTCCACTCTGCAAAATGTTGGAATTTGCGCAGAGAAAATACACAAACACGCGCATATCTAACATGAAATATAGAAATGGGGATACTAAAATCTAGACAACAACACGAGATATAATAACAGATAAAAATAAAAGTCGAAGCGAAATAGGAACTGAACCTGCGGAGATCTTTCCTGGAGGAAGCCCAAGAGGAGTGGGAAGAGGAAGAACCCGCCACGGAAGAGACGACGTAAGAACGAGGATATGAATTGCATAGCCAAAAACAAGGAGGGCAGTACTTGAAATGGTTGGTTTGGGTACTGAACCCCATTGCCATGGCCTTAGCAATTCTCCCCAGTTTTATGGTAGAAGCCGTTTCGATACGCTTTCCTCTTCGGCTGGACTGCGAATATAGGGTTTTACAAGGGGTTTATCCGTTGGCTTGTCTGACGGTGGTGAAGCAGCGCAGGGCAGAGGCCATGTAGACACTAGAGAGAGAAAACGAGGGAAGAAAACAAAGAGAGAGAAAACGAGGTAAAGGGGGAGGATTTTGAGGGCTGACCTCTAAAACCCTTGTATTGCGCCAAGAGCACAAATGTGGTCAACAATTTCAGGGCTTTTAATATTTTGGGGAAACATTATATTTTGGTCAAATTACATATTTGATCCCAAATCTACATTTGTTTCAATCTCGCAAAATTGAAAACGTTATTAATAATTTAGGACGAAAAAAAATTACGGGTTTGTGACATTTTAACTGAAAGATTTTTATTATTTTATTACTCCATTAAATCTCAGATGTTTTTCGCTACTAACGATTTAAGTTTCTCTCTATTTTTCACGTGAATTATTGTTAAAAAATTATGAAAAAATAAGTTCCCCTAATGTTTCTAAATGTAAATTCATTGTTCTATAAATCCTATTTTATACAGGAAATGTTGTTGGCAATTAGAAGTTAGGATGGCAACGATTTGATGTCAGGTCTGTTTATTAGAAATAAAAATCGTTAGGTATATATTGATGAGATGGAACTCCCACTCCATAACTCTTGGGTTCATCCAACTGGGCCCAATAATAAGCATAAAACAACTTGTGAAATGGCAGTCCAGTAGGCCACCTTTAAATGGGTCGCCCGGCCCAATCAGGATATCCTTGGAAACGAGCCTGGGTCCAAGCTCACAAAAGACTTGGTCAGGCAAATATCTAGCCACTCTAATCAGCCCATTATGGGCACTCAGCTCGATAATGCAGCAACGTGGGAGAGATTGAGAAAATTATTAGGCAACTACCAGCACAAAACATGAAATCTAGATATCTAACTGAGGTAAAAATATAAATGCAAGGTTAATTTATACGATTCAAACATCTACTATACTCATCTTTTCTCTCAATGAGTATTGATTTATTATCACTCAAAAAATTATTTGACTGATACCACACCAATGTCATTCTCAATCTTTTGGTGTTGCAACTTAACAGGTTGTTAAGAGTGGATTTGTTGTCCATTTCATATACCAAACCCAAAAACGAATTATAAACCGATAATTTTTGGAAGTTGTTTTTTTAAAACCAAACTATTTAATTTAGTATAAAATCAAAATCACAAACCGTTAAGTTTTTTTTTTTTTTTTTATATATTTATTAATTTTTTGCTAACAATACAAGTTGAAAAAATTATAATCAGGAAAATAACTTAAATATAAAATATAAATTCCAACAAAATCAAAACTAAACCATACAATCATTAATATGAAAAATAAACAAACAAAACAAAAACAAAAAATTAGAGTTGAAAGTGTAAATAAATGTATATGATATGTAAATATACTAAAGATAAAAGTGTAAATAAATAAATCCAAAATTTTTCTTACATGGTTCGGTTTTTATTGTTATCAAAATCAAAATTAAAACCGCTTTGATTTTTAATTCCAAAATAAAAAACGTGACAAAAAACATTTGACCGGTTATTCATTGGTTCGGATTCAATTGTCATCCTTACTTAGAAGTTTTGTATCACTTCTAATTAAAAATTATTTAAATAAAAGCGATGAAAAAAATATAATTTTTGTCTTAGGTATTAATTAATTTCAAATAATGTTAGAATTTTAATTTTTAAATTTATTTTATTTTTTAATGTGATGTTTTTCCAGAAATAAACCCCCAATCATGTCCGATTAATGATATTTTATTGTAAGAGTTTTTTACACTTTGCACCCCTAAGTTTGACCTAAATCCCACATTGGTCTCTACAGTTTCAAATTAAATAATAACACCCTAAAGTATGTCAATTATTTCAATTAAGGACAAATTATTAACGGTGTTAGAACATGGATGTAAATTGGTCTTGTGTCAGGTAAATGACCTTTTTCATTAAGGGTAAGATAGTCATTTTCCTTTTATATTAAGAATAATCTCGTAATTTTCATTCCAATAATTCAATAAACTCTATTGAAAAACTCATTCTAATATATATATATATATATTTTTTTTTTTTTTTTTTTTTTTTTTTTATTTTCAACTTCGTTCTTGTAAATGATATTACTTGTTTTAACTTTTCTCATGCACACTGTCACGGGCCTTTGAGGTTGAAAACTAGAATGTGTGGCGCTAACTACAGTTCAGGTCTAGCAGCAAGCTTGGAGACAAGATGATCTAAAATAACGAAAGCAACAATATTTGAGAGCAACTAGGTTCACCATAACAACATATGGAAACAGTACAGTAAGAATATAATTATAAGTATAGCGGCAATTGCATTAATACGAAAGACTACAAAATGTGAAAGGTTTATGATGACATCGGATGCTAATTAAGAGGTGATCTTGAAGAAGAGTCATCCGAGCAGCAGTCGTCATGGCTGTTGCCGACTGATAAATACTCCAAAGCGGTCACCACATCGCTTATCAATGGCCGTGTGCACGCCTCCTCTTGCAGGCACATCGCCGCCACTGCCAGCGCTTGGTATAGGCTTTTTATGGGGTATTTTCCCTTCAGCAATGGGTCTGCCATTAGATGAAACATCCTTTTGTCCTTGAATAAAGGCTGTGCCTGAAAAATTACAGGACCAAATTGAAATTTAAAAAAAAAAAAAAATCAATTCTGGAATGATTATTGTTTGTGTTGTCATATTTCTGTTTCTGTTTTTAGAAAAGTGGGGACAGAAGGAAAAATATGAGAACAAATATTGGAAATTGGAATAAAACAGTAACAAATTCAAATGGATTTCTGTTTTCTAGAGGGCTACTTTGTTTATTTGTTTCTGTTCTCAAAACACTGAGAACAGAAGTCAGAAGCAAAAATATGACAAACTGTTTCTATTTTGTTTGCAAAAAATAATTGCTCCCAAATTTCTGTTTCTGCTTCAAGTATTTTGGGAACAAAAAAAAAATAGGAACATAAAACACTAAACAAATGCTACCCTAATTTCTTTTTTTCCTGAAGTTTGGAATATAAATTAAAAAAACTAAAAAAAGGCAGTATGCACGAAGGCTCCTGCCAGTGCCAGTGCATGGTCTTTGGAGGATCAGACCAAATTTTTGGGTCAAAACATATTTTTTTTTTTTTTTTTGTGTGTGTGTGTGTTTTAGTCCAATTTAATGGGAACAGAAACAAAAAAAAAAAAAAAAAAAAAAAAAAGGGGAACAGAAACACTAATCAAAACTGTTTTGAAACTTACCCAAAGAACAAGGTTCTGCTCTTCACTAGGTCTTGCATTGTCAATGACTCTCCTACCTGTAATAATCTCCAAGAACACAACTCCAAAGCTGTAGACATCGGATTTGGTCGTCAACTGACCGGTGAGAGCATATTCCGGCGCACAATACCCGTACGTTCCCATCACCCTCGTCGAAACATGTGTCTTGTCCCCCGTTGGACCAAGCTTCGCCAGCCCAAAATCCGACAGCTTCGGGTTAAAACTCTCGTCCAACAATATATTTGACGCCTTAAAATCACGGTAAATAACCGGCGGATTTGCCGTTTCGTGCAAGTATTCAAGCCCTCTGGCAGCTCCCGCCGCTATTTTCATCCTCGTGTTCCAATCCAACGGCTTTCCATTCGGTCCTATATCTTACAAAAAGAAAAAAAAATATATGTTCTCATTTTTTAAGGTTTGTTTGGGGACTATACTACGAAAATCATATAATGATGAACAAAAAATCTTTACCGAGGAGGTGATCTTCCAAGGACCCGTTCGGCATGTACTCGTATACTAAGATCCTCTGATCCCCGTCAGCGCAATAACCGACGAGATTGACAAGGTTTGGATGGTGAAGAAGGCTCAACATCAAGACCTCCACCAGGAATTCTCGGTTTCCCTGGAATCCGTTTCTGTCTAGTTGCTTAACGGCAACATCCTGGAGGAACATTTCAAAATTTTAAAAAATCAAAAAATTCAACCATTTAAAGAAAATATGTAAAAATAATAATAAGATCACAAAAATTACTATATTTTGGTTGTGAATTCGGCCTTTGTAAACCCTGCCGAAACCACCTTCACCGAGCAAAGATTCCATGTTGAAATTCTCCGTCGCGACGCACATTTCTCGAAAAGTGAAGATTTGAGCAGAAATATTTTGTTTTCCGAATTTATCTATCTCGTCGGCTATGTACCGCCTCCTGCTACTATCTGCGCATTTTCTTAATATAAATAATGTTGATCGGAAACTCGCTAAATAAATAAAAGAGAAATAGAGAACCCGTTTACCGGTTTTGAATGAGATGTTAGCAAAGGATGCTAGAGTTTGCGCATCTTTATATTCCTTGATACTCTTCTTCAATGACTTGTTCCGAACTTTGCCCTCCGAAAGGCAACACGAGAAACAACTCATCTTCCTTCTCTTTTTCGCTATCTCATCCCGGAACTCCAAAACCATCAAAATCTTTTCGAATGAGGCGTCTATTGTTCTTGATCGAAGAACAATCCGATCGAAGAAGACGATACGAAATCTTTAATTTTTTTATTTTATTTTTATTTTTTTTGGGTTTGAATCTAGGTAGACAATGTGTTGGAAAGAGGCATTTGAAATGGTCAAATTTAGTAACTTTGATCCATGTATATCTTTTCTTAACCACTTCCCCTATTCTCTCTTTAACAAATTTTTGAAAAATTAGTTAAAAATAGCATACAAACACCACCCCTTGTCTGACAGCCTTACCTTTGATTTTTAGGCACAATTTTTAGATGTTTCTTTGCTGTCTCCAGCCTAAATGAAAAGGGGCTAAAACGGCAAAGGAAAATATTTTTTTTACGCTAACATCTCTATTTAATATATTTTTCATCGTTTTTTTTTTTTTTTAAAAATTAAAAAAAAAAATGATGGAGCAGAGGAGGTGGAAGTGGGTGGGTTCGATTGGGAGTAAATGTAATTTTTTTTTAAAAAAAAAAAGTTAAGAGTAAAAAAATATATTTTGTAAATTAAGGATGTTAGAATGTTGACTAGTTTAGTGAGTTTGTCACATGCCGAAGCCTACAGAGCGGTGAATTGAGAAAATAGGCGTTCTTAGGGTAGATTATGAGTCAGAATGATTATTGTTATGTTTTGTGTATCTAAAGAAAAAAGGGACATTTTAAAGTAAGACTCTCTCTAGTTCTCGGAGATTCATTAGGGTTGTTTAGATGAAATATTGACTCGATTTATGAAAAAATGAAAGAATAATATATATATATATATATATTTTAGAATAAGAGAAAAACATTTACATATTTTTCTAAAATAATGGGTCAAAAGAGTTGGTTGGTATTTTCCAAATAATAGGAGAAGCTAATATCGAGGGAAATGAGGATTTATTGTCATGAATCTCAAATTTCGTACATCAGTATTCACCAAATTTACTCAGTATAATTACTTTTTGTCAAGTTCAAGAATTTTGTATATAAAAGTTATTGTAATTTTTTAAATTACAATGACGGTAACTTTAAACTTCTAAAATTACTATAACGCATGAAATGTATGAACAAAAAATTTAACTTCGTCTGTGAACCCAAAAAAAAAAGTTTTTTTTTCCCCTTATTAAGGGGTACCTAAATTAAATATAAAATCTACTTACAAAGCACTAGTATATCATCATTTTACCACAAAAAATAATTGTCATGATCAAGAGGGAAGTGATCTTCAATCAGGGATTATGAACAATAGTTTCTCCATTTTCTGAACACGAACTTCTAAATCTGCTCCAAGTTTCTGAAATTTAAGCCTCGTAACCAGCATGTAATCATCAACATCAATGGGGTTATTCAAAGATTCTCCAGCTTCATTGATCCCCTTAACCCCTCCTCGCCTGTTTTCTTTCTTCTGCTCAATAATTTCAATTGGGTAATCAATGGAACAACCGTACTTTCTCTTCCTTTTCCCAACAATGGTAATCTGTTTATCAGCAGCCTCTGTCGTAGAATTCGTTGAAGGTTCGACAATGGCAACCTGCTTATCAGCAGCCTCTGTCGTAGAATTTGTTGAAGGTTCGACAATGGCAACCTGCTTATCAGCAGCCTCTGTTCTAGAGCTTGTTGAAGGTCCAACAATGGCAACCTGCTTATCGGCAGCCTCTGTCGTAGAATTTGTTGAAGGTTCAACAATGGCAACCTGCTTATCAGCAGCCTCTGTTCTAGAGCTTGTTGAAGGTTCAACAATGGCAACCTGCTTATCAGCAGCCTCTGTCGTAGAATTTGTTGAAGGTTCAACAATGGCAACCTGCTTATCAGCAGCATCTGTTCTAGAGCTTGTTGAAGGTTCAAGAATGGCAACCTGCTTATCAGCAGCCACTGTCGTAGAATTTGTTGAAGGTTCAACAATGGCAATCTGCTTATCAGTAGTCTCTTCTTTAACCGATAAATCTTTCCACCAATTGAAGTATCTCAGGGACACGCCTGGCTGGAAAGATCTTGCCGGGACAAAGAAGCTGCAATTTTCAGAGGTTAAACCGAAAACAGAGAGATCGGCGGGAAGATCTTGATCAAACCCGAATTGCATAGCTACCCGAAATGGCAGGTACTTCTCTTTACAACCCAATCCCATTAGCTCGGATGGGTTTAAAAATTGAAGGAAAGATTTCAATTCATCATCCAAACCGGAGCAATTCAACACGAACTGCTCCGTTTCGCTGTAATACAACGGGTGGCGCCAGTTTTCTAAATCGGAAGCATAAGGCCGCCAATGAAAATCTGTTCCAGATTTAAGAGATGATCTCACGAATTGAGAATTGAGATTCAAAACTATTTTATGCCAACGGGCTGCCCTGGGCTCACCCGGCCGGAGAGAATTCGTGAATTTAGACACTAAATTTGGGAATCTCTCGAGAACCCAGAGCTGAACTAGTTGAAATGGCGCCCAAACAATCAATTCGGAAGAATTAAGAGCATTTTCCCTCAGATTTGTTAGGTTTTGATAAATACTAGCAAGAACAGCAGGGGCTAGAGCGATTTTTTCTCCTTGGTCTAATCTTGCAGCAATTGGAAACACATGTTTACCGATGGTTTCTTCGGGAACAGAGGGAAAGACGTACCTTGATAACCACAGTGACAAGAACGCTATATGCTGAAGTTCGCTCTCGTTCTCCATGAAATGCTTCAGCCATGAATAGTGATCGGCTTTCTTCGACTTGCTTCTACTAAATTCAATCCGTCGTTTTTTCCATTTCTTCCTGAATTTTCGCCGATTCCCCTGTTATGGGTTTCACCGGAGAGTCGCCAATTACCGGTAACCCGCCGATAATCATCAGATCTTCGAGGGTTATCGTCGCTTCACCCCATGGAAACACAAAGGTGTTGGTCGCCGGACACCAAAACTCCGATAACCCAAGTACTAAATCCCTGTTACAACGAACTTCGCAGAGAGAGCTCAAGATGGCATCGAATATGCCGGTCTGAAACCAGACGGCGCCATATTTTCCGGCCAATCGGTCGACCCATTCTTCCAATTTCTTCTGGGGAAGTTTCCAACCTTTGAAGAGGACATTCGAAGGCCATTTTTTAAGGTTGCAAGGAAAAGCTCCGTATAACTGAGAAGCACTGTGAAGTCCCACAGCTTGGTCGACATGATCGGCGTAGGGTTTGAGGAATCTCGCAGCTCTCGCCGTAGATTTTCCATCTTTTGGGGAAATTATGTCTTCAACCCTCGTTACGAAGATGGGCTCGGATTCTTCCTCTAGCGACGCCATGGCAGAGGAGAGCGAGAGAAAGGGGGAGGGAGAGAGGTGAGTGACGATAGAGATGCCGTGATATGGCGGTGGAAAGAACCGGGAAATATTTCGGGTTCAAAAACAGGCCGTTGGGTGAATGCATAGGAAATCGGAAAAGTTACAGACGGCTAATGACGTAAGAGAAAGTACTTCAAGTTATAAAATTAGGGATAATTGCCTTTCTACCCCCTATTTTGATTTAATATCATTTTGTGTCCTTTTAGTTTAAAAATTTATATTTAACTCCCCCTTACTTATACAATAATGGAAAATTAACATTTTCTCAATTTATTGATGCACGAAAATTGATTCGATCTACTTTTGTTTTGTAGAAATAATGGCACATGAGAGTTAAAAAAAAAAAACTCATATTATTTAGTAATAATAAATTGAAAAAAAAAAAAAAAAGTGTAAATTACTATTTTATCTTTTTTTTTAAAAAAAATATGCTAAATGCGAGAGTAGTAATCTAAGACCTTACTTTTAGCATTTACACAATTTTAGTTGTATTTTATAAATATTTAGAAAATAATGGAGTGATATGTGTTATTTTCAATTTGAAATAAAAAATTTAGGGGTGAATTTATAATTTTAAGAAATCTTAAATTTTGAATTAGGTTAAAATGAAAATTTAAAGAAAATTTTGGGAGGTTAAAATAATTTGAGAAAAGATTATTATATATATATATGAATTTGCGAGGCAATCAACCAAATCGAGAACAGAGAAGGAGAAGGAGCGACGTGGCAACCGGAGGGATTGAAGAGAAGCACTAAAATTCATGCATATAAATGATTCATGCAAATCGTGATCTCAATCTGAAAAGAAGGAAATCAGAAAAACACAAAAAACAGAGAGAGAAAGGATCGGTGGGGGGTCGTCGATGTTGTTCGTGATCACCAGAGGTGATGGGTTCCGTTTGTCGGTTTTTGTTCGACGGTGTATGGGTGCGTGTCGGTGTGAGTATGTGTGCTATTCAGACACGTGGGTGCGTGTGTGTGACGGTGGGTGTGTGGTTGACCCTGTTCAGGCGTGTGTTCTCCGATGGTTGTTGTTTGCGTGTGTGTGGTTAGTCAAGTGTGATCTATCCTATTCCTTTGCTTGTCTGTGGGAGTTATTCGTCGTTGGTTTTGTGGGTGTGTGTGTGATCATTCGCCGAAGTTGGTAGAGAGAGAAAAAAAAGTTCGGCCAGTAGGGTGGTCCGCCGGTGTGTATTTGGAGTTCATTCGATCGTCGGAGGGGTGTGTATAGCTCGTTTTGGCGTGCTCTGATTGTTGAGGATGGTCGGACGATGAGCTGGTAAGGAGAGAGAGAGAGAGAGAGAGAGAAGCGATCGTCTGAAAATTTGAAGCAAAAACCAGAAATGAGAAGAAGATGACCGTCGCCACAGTGGTGAAATCCATCGCCGTGGCAGTGAGCTTCTGTGTGCAGAACTGTTGTTGCATCGCCGCAGCGGTGAGACCAGTGCCGCGGCGGTGAAGACCTGGACAGAAAACAGTGAATGTCAACAATTCGTAAAAAGGGTCAAATTTTGACCGATTTCTAATTTTGTTAAAAATTGAATTATTTAGCGTTGAATTTCCGTAAATGTTAAAATTAATAATCGTGACAATAGTAATATTTACAATTGTTAATTTAAAAAAAAAAAAACGTACAGTAAATGTTGTACAATAAAACTTAATGTCGTGAATCTTGGGTCAATAGTAATTTTACGTAGTCAAATTTGGAAAATGGGAAATTTCGTAACTTAGGGTCATGCATTGCATATTAGGATTGTTTAAAATAAAATATTAATTTAGGCCTTATCGTTACTAGGTTCGCAGGCGCCAACGTCCCAATACGTTTTGGACAATAACGTTTTTGCAGCGCGAAAAATGAGGTGAGTGTACTGTCTTCTATTAAATCTACAAAATTTATTTTCGTATAAATCATGGGAAATGTGTTATTTAAAAATGGACAAATCTTTAACTTATATGGATTAAGTGGTTTTGGTGATAGAGGTAAAAAATGATTTTTGGACTAAGTGGATTTTAAAAGTGATTTGTTTTGTCCGACTATGCTATAATTTCTTCCCGTAAGAGATGTGAATTTTCTTCCCGTAAGGGATGTGGATTACCTGCTAGGCAAGTTTTGCAGGGTGGTTGACCCGTCATGAGTACAAACCTGGCGGGTGGTACGGTACCGTTGCAACTCCCGATCGTGAGGTAAAAACGATCATATGACTAGTAGAAAAAAGGATGTAGTGTGTCTGATGATGAACTGTTTGGATTGAGTTGGTTTAAACATATTACTTGAAAATGGATTGGGTGTTTTAATTAAGGCTGGTAAAATGGGTATTTACACGATGACACGACACGAGACCGACACGAAATTATCAGGTCTAGGTTTTGCTTATCAGGTATCGAACCGTTATTGTATCAGACCCGATAGCACGATAAGAAATAGTGCAGGTTATCAGGTTAACCTGATAACCCGATAGGTTATACGATAAGAATTTCGTACATTCAGGTTACACGATAAGAATTTTGTGCATTCAAGTTACACGATAACCTGAGATCTAATAGGTTACCCGTTAATTTAATAAATTATTTTTACACTCCCAAATTATCAAATATTATAGTTTAGTAATGGATAGGTTAATGTATAATGGAAACCTATTAGATCTTATTGTATCGTGTTTACCTGATAGGTTTTGTGTAATTGTGTAACATGAAAAATTATCGTGTTGTGTTGACACGATAATTTTCGTGTCGTGTTCGTATTTGGGTAGTTTGACACGATATACTTATCATGTCGTGTTCGTGTTTGGGTCTTATCGTATAATGACCTGTTACACGACCTGTTACACGAATTGTCAGCCCTAGTTTTAATATATATGAGTTTATTTTAGTAATGACAGGGGAACTGAATTTCCGTACGGTATGTGATTTATAATATCATATCTTGTAATGTGGTATTTAAATTCTTATACTTGATCCATACAAAATGTTTTTATTATGAAGACAGTACACCGATAAAAATTTTAGTTTCAGGTGTTGCAAATAGGAGTGGGCCCACTACTGGCACTAGATAGAGTCTGGAGCCAGTGTCGTTTTGGTAGTGGGTCAGACAGGGGTGGACTGGGGAAGGTTTATCATTTTCTTTTAGTGATTTTTGCTGTATATATTTGGGACGGGTATGTCCGATATTTTTGAGAATGTGATTGAGGTATTGTATTTGGAAAAATAAAAATAAAAATACCAATAGTAGTACGAGTGCATCTGGGAATGCGTGTATATATATATATTTGGTTGTGTTTAGTTGGTTGGATAGGGAATGTCATGCCAATGTCATGCCCGGCCTCGGGTGACGGGTGCCCGGGGTAAGGGTGTGACAAGTAAATTCAAACTTTTTTTTTAACCAACATGAGTTGGTCCGAGTAGAAAGAATTGGGCTCCTTAAGCAACACCTCCAGAAATTGAATCTTAGGGGTTGTGAATAGAAAGTACTCTGTTGGGAGAGGTGTCCTATTTCTGGTGCCCGACAGTATCTCGAGAGATTAGTCTCCGCTAACTGTGGTGCGGAGATACCCTGAAAAACCGAAAAAAATAAAAGTAAATTCAACCTTTTCCCATCCACTTCTACTCCAAATTATATATATATATATATTACTTTATTTTATTTTATTTTCATTTTGGTTGGAAGGAAATTATAGAAAAATAAGCAAGCCAAGCAAGAAAAATAAAAAATAACAAACATTACTAGCACATGTTAAAGACCCTTTTGTCCATTTCAAAAAAATTAAAACTTCTTAGGCGTCTTGAAGATCTTTAACTTGCAATTGTTTTCTGCTACATTTTTAGCAAGCAAATCTGCACACATATTTATCTCACTCAGAACAAATTGGATAATGTAGTTATTAGTAAGGAGTCGTTTACATTTGTCAACCCATTCCCTGAAGCAATGATTTTCAGGGCAAACACTTTTAGAGTGTCTGCATTGGCCGAATCCAACTCTACTATAACACGAGAATATCTCTGATATCACGATCTGTATGCCAGTGACAATACTCCTTAGCTCTACTTCCAAAGCCATGTGGCTATCAATCGTTCCATAGAATCCCACTTTTTGACATCCGAGATTGCTGACGAAGAAGATCTCCTATGCCTCCCTTTCCCGAGTTTTTGTTTGCACTCCTATCCACATTAAGTTTAAGAAAACATGTATCACGAGGAAACCAATTAAAAATAGGTAAGCATGGTCATTTAAGAAATTTGGTTCAAGAAAGATTTTAGAGAGTTCTTTGGAAAAACATGTTATTCTACTAAGTATATACTTCGTAGAATTGCATGTTCATTTAATGACGTCCTTATTCCTATTCTTCCAAACTTTCCAAATTGTAGCGAAGAATAGGTAACATGTAAGGCCAAGGTGGTGGTGGCGGCGGCCAGAGTGATAGTGAGAATAGTTTTGTGGAGTGAATAGAGATCAACATTTTTTTTTTTCTCAAATTCTTAATGAATTCAGAGATTATTCACAAAATTTTGGGAACAGAAATATATTTACCAAAAGCATTTATGTACATCAATCCCATAATTTTGGGGGCGGAAACAGAAATTAGGTAACAAACCCTTACCTACTCATTGATTCTCTCAATGGAAATTATACAATATAGTATAGTTTAATTAATCCCTAAAACATGTAGGTAGTGTTTATTTTATTTTATTTTGGTAGGAGAGAATTCAAGCCTAAGAATTTGAATTGTAAATGTAAAACTTTCAATTGTTAGATGCATTCATTCCTAATTCAATTATAAAATATTTAATTCCATGAAACCAAAGCATGTGCGTAGAATTTCTCATTAATTTCAGCTAATCGTATACAACAGTCTAATAGTTTGTTGCTCGAAGAGCCCGAATCGAGTGCAAGAGGTTGTAACAACACGGGTCGACCATCATTATTAGTGTCATTCCAACTGCAATCCCGTTGATACTTATTGGTTGTATTTGCGTCTTCTTAAGAAAGAGGAAGCGAAGAAAACCCAAGGAAAATATGGAGAGTAAGCTTTCATTGACTTTATTAATATCTTTCCAAATTTTAATTATACCTATTATGAGAAGTAAAATTACTCTTTGAAAGATTTGAAAATAACAATGATTTCGAACGAATTCAAAAATTCCATTTTTTCCTTTTGAAATTCCATTTAAAAAAATTAATATATTTACAAACCTCTATTATTAATACCCAAACAAAGAATTATAAAAATAATAATTGTGAAATACTTATTTAAAGTGAAACCCTCATTGAATTACATCACCCAAACGCACCCTGAAATCTCTCAACTTCAAAAGCAAACTCATTAGGTGAGACTTTTTCTCACATTTACAACTCGACCACTAATCCCTTCCACAACTAATATGAGATAAACCCATCTCACACATCGAGTTTTGAATCGACTAAATCTCAACGTGTCTCTCACTTTGTGGTTGTTGAGCTAGAGGTTTTTTTACGTGGACTCTAATACAAATATAAGGTGGTCTTTCTAGTCTCTCGACCTCAAAATTTAGCTCATGAGTTAAAATTTTCATTCGTATTTATAACTTGATCATGAATTCCTTCCAACCAATGTGTAATTAGCCCAACAATCTCCCCTTCCACACATTCTGCATTTGCATCAACCAAATCACATTATATCAATACAAACCATTTACTAAACCTAGTTGACATTACATCTCTTCCAGATCAACACACAACTCCTAGAATTCTCTATTGACAATCTAAACATTTTTCTTCACTTAACAATTTCAAAACCATAACATGCCTTAAAAGGCAAACCACAACATGTTTGTCAACATGAGCAAACCATGAACTATAACACTGTAAAAGTTCACATCCCTCAGAAATTTATGATTTCATCAATGAAAGTCAGGCTACTTTTAACGTTAGAAATCCAAAACATTCTTCATCGGGATGCAAGAACACACACAATCTCCCCTTCATACACCAAGCAATGTCGAACCCTCAACCCATCTCTCCTTTTGTAGATGCCGGGCTAGAGTTGTTATAACATGAGTTCTGATACAAGTGTAGGATGGTCTTGGGCATATCTAAACTCCAAACACTAGCTCATAAGGTGAAAATTTCCATCACGCTTATAACCTAACCACCAGTCCCTAAACCCTAAACCACCGTCACCTTCCACATCCGATGTGAAATAAACTCAACATATAAATATCCCTCAGAATTAAGCATTCATCAAGGAATTTCAGTCCACTACTTTTAATTATTCATAATTCATCACAGGGACATTCTAACAAATTGATAGAAACAAGTAAACAACAACAAATTCAACCAAAAATAAGCCAGTTAAGAGAATTAAAGAACCATCATAACATCCCTGATCCCTCAGAATGTGTTTGCTCATCAATTGGATGTCAGTCCACTACTATTAATCGCCATAACGTTCCTCATAGGGGCGAAAAACAGGTCTATTATGATTTTTTTTTTCTATAAATTGCAGAGATACTGAAAAATCAATCAAGAAATATCAAAGTCACCTCATACCTGGACTCAGATTTTTTAACTTTCCGATTAGATAATGCTTTGAAACAATCAAATAAGCTGAAATAGGATTTAGCAAATTAGCGATTTCGAAACAAACATCGAATGAAGAGAGATGATTCGCATCGATTAAACACAGAAAACAAACAAAAAACTTCAAGATCAGTGTTAAATATTTCAATGGAAGCAAGGACATGACCTTATCGTCGGCGGCGCCATGGCGGCGGAATCTGGCGGAGAACCATGTTTTTGGATCAAGGTAGCAGGTTTATATAAGTGTGGATATTGGAGGTCTGTTTGGATACAGGGATATTTGTGTTCTAGGGCAAGGCCCATTATTTTCATGGGCCAAACAGTAATCCAATGGCCTAATGGCCCCAAGCCCGACTGATTCCATATACGTGTTGAAGGAAGCTAGAACCGGGGGAACAGCAATGGAGTCGCAGCTAGTGAAGCAGGTAACGGCGATTGCTCTCGTCACGCTCTTGACGGCGTACGGCGTGAGAGCTTGGACCGGCGAAATCAATGGCAGAGTCGTGTGCGATGTGTGTGGAGACTCCTTTATCGGCCCCGAAGATCATGTTCTTGAAGGTCAATCTCTCTCTATCTCTTCATCTGTCTTATTCCTAATCGAATTCCGTTGTTTAGGGTTTCTTTTTGTGTGTGATTGCCCATGGATGTCAATTCGAATCATGAATTTCTCGATTTCTCTTGAATCATTGAACTTCACTCGTTCTATTCTTGTTTTCTCGAAGAATCGAGTACTTTCATCCCTGATCTGATGGCCCTAGATTGAATAGTATCGTCTAACATCATCAATTGAATAATTCCACGCTTATAGCTTCGATTTCTTCATCCGCAACGCCGGTTGATCACCTCTGTATTTTTCACATTCGTAATTTGATCGGAAGAGAGATTGATTTCGTTAATGGAATCAATCATCAACTATATGTAGTAGCTTTCTGATTTCATTTCCTTGATGTAAGAAATGCTTTGATTTGAGTACAGGTGCAGAGGTAGCTGTTCTTTGCATAACGAAATCCGGTGAGGTTCTGAATTACCAGGCGTTTACGAACTCGAAGGGAGTATATACGGTTGCAGAGACGATGCCGGAGAGTGACCGGTGGGACGCGTGTTTGGCGAGGCCGATTAGCAGCTTCGAGGAACACTGCCCTCACCTGGGAGTTGGCAGCGCCGGCGTCAAGTTCACGTACAATCATCCCTCCGGCAAGTCTC
Source organism: Eucommia ulmoides (assembly GCA_016647705.1). Classification (NCBI taxonomy): domain Eukaryota; kingdom Viridiplantae; phylum Streptophyta; class Magnoliopsida; order Garryales; family Eucommiaceae; genus Eucommia; species Eucommia ulmoides. Next base: position 1,071,687 of record CM028326.1, on the reverse strand, counting down.
ACTCCGTCCGGCCGTTTGTTTATCAGCCTGCAAATATTCCCTCGTACTGTTTGTAAATTGTTGAGAATTTACTATGTAAAAAAATGGCAAAATGTGGAAACGGAGAAGTGAAAAATATTTAGTATTTTTATGGCAAAAATTGTTCTCGATTTGTATGTAGTGATATTTTTAGCGGAATCGTTTACAAAATTAAAATTTTAATTCATACAGTCGTAACTACAGTTTACGTATTATAATATTTTTTTTAAAAGTTCGACGTTCCGGGAGTTGTAATCTTCTTATTAATGATTGTGACAGCTTCTATAGGATACGTACCACCTTGGGAGGGTTTTTGGGAAGCTACAGTAACTACAAACTTGGCTAGCGCTAGGGATGGTCGTGGGGTGGGTTGGGTCGGGTTCGGGTTGGGCTTAGACTAATGTATTACCAAAAAAAGTTGGGCCCTAGCCCAGTCCGACCCGGTGATCAGGCTTTAATTATATGCCTAAATCCGGCCCTATAAGAAAAATCTAAGCCCAAAACCCGACCCACGGGTTTCCGACTTTTTTTTTTTTTAATTTTTAAATTTAAAAAATAAATACAAAAAATTCAATACCAAACCAATAAGAAATATTTAATTTATAATTTCTAAAGACAAACCAATATTTCAAACAAACCAAACCAATAAAAAATATTAAAATTACAATTTCTAAAGGAAACCAATATTCCAAATATTAGGGTTGTATTGTAATGTATATGTGTGTGTGTATATATTTTTTTAAATATCTTTTGGGCCGGGCCTAAAATTTTTAGGTTTTGCCCAAGCCCGACCCTAATTTTGATCGGGTCCTAATACCTAAGCCCAGGCCCATAGGCTCAAACCCTAAGCCCAAACCCTAAAAAAATAGGGTTGGGCCGTTCGTGCTGTACGGGCCCCCAGGCCCATGACCATCCCTAGCTAGCACCATACCAGTAGTCGGAAATACTGTACTGACTTGGCTTTGGGGTGATTTTTCTGTGGACAATGCCACCTTAAATCATTTTTTTAGTCTTCATTATTTACTCCCTTTTATTATAATCTATAAAATTTATTATATTTTTTTTAACTTTGACAGTAATTTTAAACTTTTAAAAATTATTGCAGTATGAGAATTGTATGGATTAAAATTTTAATTTTTTAACGGTTCACCCAAAATTCCTACAATGGAGAAGTTTTTTAGTGTCACATAAAGATTTTTAATGTCACAAACTTTTTAAAATGATTATTTTAAACATTTGGTATGTTTTTCATAATATTCATTTTAATTTAACTTGGCATGGTGTGTTATGTAAATTGCATGCTTATTTTTTTCATTAATTTTAACAATTTTTTGGGGAAAAAAAGTTCATATGGATAGATTTGGAGTCCTTAATTGAATTCTTTTGTTTGATTTTCACTTGATAAATAATTTATTTTACATTAAATATTTAGGAAATTTGATCATTATTTTACATGACAATGTCGACTTCTGTAATAATTCTACTTCATTTCAAATCAATAACTCCATTATGAGCATTTTCAATCTTTTTCTTTGCCTTGTATAAATTTTTCAAAAACACCTGCAATATTTAGACGAGAATAAGAATGGGAGGAAAGAAGGATGGAATTGCCTATAAAACCTCTTTCAAATAGCTAGTGCATGACATATGAATGTTTTCGTCCAAAATTGTAATGAGGATAATGTATAGCAATAGGATGATTGAAAAATTTGAAGATGTCATATGTTCAAAATAACACAATGTGGTTTCGCCTTACCTTGAGTTCATTAATAGAGCAACTTCACCTTCCAACCAATTTGTGCAGGGGTGGTTATGTGTCCCTCTTCTTTTGTCAAATCCTTGACAAGCGACATACTCTCAAAATTTAACCGGGTTAGTATACCTCGATTCTGAAGGGACACATATGCGTAGAGACACCCGTTAAGCTTAGAGAATCAGAGTTGCATGTCAGTACTGTAATCTTCTAGCCAACATACATTCTCATTTTGTACCATTATGTCAGAAAGTAATTCGTGAAACTCTCCCCCACTCAAATCACAAGCGTCCCCACTGTAATACGAACAGATCTCGATGTTGTTTTCTTGTGCCTTTGCACTTGCTCAACAAAGAGAAAAAGTAAGATGCCAAATCACACAATCCATGTGAATCTTTGAGACGCACGTTGCCCATCATTCAACGAGTGCTTAGCGAATCATGACTCCAACTTGCCTCCCCCAAGGAGTGTCATCCCCACGGCTTGAGCGAGTCTTCGAAGGAGGTAATGGTGCCTTGCTCTGATACCATTTATCAAGGGCTCACATTTCTCGACAATAACTATCTGTGCGGCATTCACAACGCTTCCGCTATATAAGAGTAAGCCTGCCTTTATGTATGAGGGAGACTTGTTTTGCACTCATATTTTGGTCAAGGTATGATACAAATAAAACTTATAAAATATAATTTATACTTGTTTAAAAAAAATTAATGTAGTGATCTAAATAATAAAATATTTAAAATTCAGTAAATACGGCGGTCAATACAGACCACCGAGCGAAGTCAAAAATGTAACGCCTACGGCCTAACAAAGCCGTTGAAGGCGTGGGAAACTTACGCCATGAACAAGCATGCGATTGCCCCTTCATACACGGAAACCTTCGCCATATTCATTAGTTTGATCACCTCGGCAATCGGCGTAGCCAGAGAGAGGAGAGAGAGAATCTAAACCAGAGATTTGTCGCTGCGCAGATAGAGAAGGTAACGAGGCTGCGGCATCAAACATGATACGGTGGCTGAAACAGCTACGAATTGCTTTCGGGGCTTCATTTATATGGCTCATCTGCCTGATTTACTTCACCCAGGTTTTTCAAATCATTAATCCCCCTCACTCCTCCCCTCTGTATCAGATCTTGTTATCTGGAGTATTGTTTTTAGATCTCGAGTTTCTTCTAATATTCATAATCAGAATTTCGATATCTCTTGTGGAATATCGATTTGTTGTTTCGTTAGGGTTTTAATGCTTGTTACTTGATTGTCTGATAAATTGGTTGCATTTTTGGCTAAATTTTAAATTCAATCATGCGATCGTAAAAAAATATGGTTTCGAGTTCGATTCTATAACGAATTTGCCTAATCTCTCTGTCCGTTGTGAAATGGATAGATCGAGACAGAATAGGAAATTTTCTTCATTACTGACCAAGCATTTTCCTTAATTGGTTGTAAATTAGCTTTTTCGTGATCTGATAATTTATATGCACTTTGTAAATGTTCAACATTTTGGCCGCCCTAAAGCATTTATTCTTTCTTCCTTCAAGATTGGACTAGCTTAATGAACACATGAACAATACCACGTGACACTTGAGGTTAAACCCTAAAATTTTGTTTTTATGAACAATAGGTGTGAGCCAGATGCGTCAAGCAATCAAGCTTCTATCATATGGACTAATGAAGAAAAGTTTGATTTAGTTTACTATCACTAATGCAGAAAATCGCTTATGTATGCATTTAAATTGATTTGATACTTGAATCGGATGACGATAAGAAAAGAAAGTTCATTATAGGCTTGGTTAAGCTTGATATTAGATCTGAATATGATAATGTAGTAGTTTTTCATCTCATTGATTCTTATGACATTTGGTTGCTTTCCTTGTTCTTTTCCCCGCCTTTTAAATTAGCTTTTTTTTTTTCCCTTATAATTTTATTATTTTACTTATATGGTTGAATCTTTTTATTTTCTGATACTAGGGTTTTAGATCTTTCGTTTGGACGGCTGTTTCATACCAGCTGAAAGACAGGCTAAAGTTATCACCCTCCGCCTCCCAATTTGTCTCTTCAATAGCCTTTTTCCCCTGGAGCATAAAGCCGTTATATGGGTATTTATCGCATCTTTGTTCATTTGCGTGACTGCCCATTTTCTCTAAGGTAGTGTTTGGGAGCACAGACATGAATGCATGCAAATTCCTGAAAATTTTCATTCCTTCATTTCTAATTCCAATTCCGAGGCTCCAGTTCCTTACAACCAAACACTACCTAAGGATTTTTAATTGTGAAATCAGGGCACTAATATTTTTATCGATATTATTGATACCAAAGATGAATTATTATGTATGCAGAATCATATCGGATTGTATTCCAATTAAAGGAAGAAAAAGGATACCATACCTAGTGATTGCAACTATGCTGTCTCTTATTCCATGGATCATTTTGGGATTAACTGCATCCCTAAGGAATTCTAAGTTCCACCTTATGATTCTTCTGTCAGTGCAAAACCTGGGCTCTGCAATGGCAGATGTTGTAATTGATGCAATGATAGCAGAGGCAGTTAGGTTTGAGCGGTATGTTCGTTATTCCAATATCCGTTTGCCTTTCTTTAATCTCTTTGTTTTGAAGTTGTCTACTTAATAATTTGTGGAAATTACATTTTTTATCCTTAAAAGTATGGGGTGGGTGTCTATGTGGACTTGAGGTTTGCCAAATTGCACATTTGATCCCTTAAGTTCTGCATTTGTTTCAATTCTGCAAAATTGAAAAGGTTGTTAATGATGATTTTAGACGGAAAATGGGTTGCGCTCAACACCTAGTCTTTCAATGCGGATATTTTCATCATTTCATTAACAACTAAACTTAAGACGATTTCCCTAACAACGATTCTGATTGTGAATCGTTGTTAATGAAAGTTTAAGAGAAAACATCTTAGACCTAATAGAGTGATGAAATGATGGAAATATCCCCATTAGAAGGCCACATGTTGAGCACAACCCATTTTCCTTTCAAAATCATTAGCAATGTTTTTAATTTTGTGGGATTTGACACAAATGTAAAACTGGAGGGACCAAATGTGCAATTTGGCAAATCTCAGGGTCCACATAGACACCCTTCCTATGCTTTAGGAACCAAAAATATACTTTTCCCTGATAATTTCTTCACAAAAACATGAAGTAATTCTTTTTAATTAATTATTCATGACCAGGGCCTCACTTGCTGGTGATCTTCAGTCAATGTCTTGGATGACAATGGCATTAGGAGGAATTTGTGGAAGTCTATTAGGAGGATATGCATTAACAAATTTGGAGATAGATAAAATATTTCTCCTTTTTTCTGTATTACCGATCATACAGCTATTATCCTGTGGTTTTGTAGAAGACAATTCTGTTGGAGGTAAAGATTTACCTGAATTTTCTTCTTTAGAAGGCTCCAAAATGGGGAATGGAAGTTCATTAGGTGAGGTTGATTCATTTGCTGAGAGGTCAAAAACGGGTACCACTAGGCGAAAGAAGAGCCGGAAAAATAACAAAAGCAGACCCCAAATTCAAAGTAAATTGCACAATCCTGAAAAAATTGGTACATTGGCATCGCAATGGTTGCAATCTCTGAAGATGGCCGCTTATACTTTGTTTCGGGCTTTTCGACAGCCAATCATTCTCAGGTAAAGTCATGTGTATATTTATAAATATGTCACTTAGGCATCGTATGGTATTTGGTAACACTTTTTTTTTCAAGAAAAAAAAACTTAATTCTGAAAGTAACGTTTGTTTTGCACTTAAAAAAGTATTTTGAAAAAACATGATTTTAATTACTCTCTTTAAGAGATTGATGCTTTAGGGCCTATTCAGGGGCTATTTTCAATCATCTATGGATGTCTTTTTTTGCTAAAGAGGTCGATCATAGGGATAATACTAAATATTATCTCTAAATTCAAAAACACTTTTATTTTTTACTTTTTCTTTTTAAGTAAAATTATTTCTATTGACAAAAAAAAACATTTTTATTTGAAAAACTACTAAAAAAAAAAAAAAAGCGTTACCAAATTGTGCTTTATTTTTTCATGGAGTTACTTATTCTTATTATGGTTATTAATTTAATCAATTCTCTCCCGGGAAGTCTAGACCGATGGCTTGGTTTTTCTTAGCACATGTGACTGTTCCGAACCTCTCAACAGTCATGTTCTATTACCAGACAGAAGTCTTAAACTTGGAGGCATCATTTTTGGGCACGGCCCGTGTTATTGGGTGGCTAGGCCTTATGCTTGGAACCTTCATCTACAATCGCTACCTTAAGAAAATGAAATTACGAAGAATTCTTCTGTAAGTTTCGTAAAACACCGGTAAATTCAGTCCATTTCTTTTTCTTTTTCCCTGCTGATTGATTTCTTCATTACGAATTTTTTGCAGGTGGGCGCATGTTGGTTTATCTTTATTGAGCCTTCTTGATGTGCTTTTAGTGTCCCGGTTGAATTTTGCATTTGGAATATCAGACAAGATGATGGTGCTGTGTGGATCAGCTCTTGCAGATGCTATTAACCAGTTCAAGTATGTAGTTCCTTACTATATATGAAAAGGGTTAATTGCCTTTTACTCCCCTTTATTTTGATCTCGTTTTATAAAAACTTACACTTTACCCCCTTATACTTCTACTAATTGGAAAACTACGAGTCTATTTGACAACGCTTAAATTTTAAGTACTGAAAATTTTAACTGCTGAAAATATCTAAAACTGGTTTTGATAAAATTAAAATTTGTTGTGTTGAATTTTTTGTAGAGCATGTTCAACATGAGTAATTGATTAAGTGTTCTAATTATAGCTACCAAAACAAATTTATTATAAACACTTTATTTTTTAGTTTCCACCAAACGAGTATTTAAGTTCAAAACGGGTGATTTGACAACTAATTTTTTTTTTTTTTTTTTATGTAATTTGCAGGTTCATGCCGTTCCTTATTTTATCAGGACAACTTTGCCCTCCTGGGATCGAGGGGACATTGTTTGCCCTCTTCATGTCGATAAACAACTTGGGGTCTACGGTGGGGTCGTTTGTCGGTGCGGGGTTGGCTTCAATCCTCAACATCTCTTCGGGTTCTTTTGATAACCTTGCTTTGGGCATTTCTATTCAGGTTTTCTGCACTTTCATCCCTGTGGGCTTCCTATTTTTGGTACCAAAGGAGGCTACTGGTGTATCGGCATAGTTTATAGACACAACTCAAGATTATATGAGAGATTTCCTGGTTAGTTTTTGTCATAACCAGAGGTAATTCATGTTAGACCTAGATATTTTGATGAAAACAAATATATATATGCACTGATATAAAGTTATTCCAGATTTTTTTGGAACAATTTTTGTAGAGCAGTTTTGATTCAAAAGCTGAATGCAATGACACTTGACAAAGATATTGTTTTTATCCTTGTATTTTTGGTACTTCATGTGGAATTTTTTAAGATGGAGGGATTTTTGTTGAAGTGTTGATACTTGTTTCTGTGATTGATTTTTGTTATGGAATTAATACTAGTGGTAAGTTTGGTGGAAAGGGAAGAGGAAAAAAAAATAAAAATATTTTTTTTTTTCAGAAGAAAAATCGTTTTCTTAACGTTGTTTTGATGGAGTGATGAAAAAAGAAAAAAATATAATATTATATGTGTAGTAAAGAAAGAATAAAAAAACATATATATAGTCATTTAATTAACTATTTAACCCTTACACGTTATAAAACAAACTATAATGTTTTATCTTTAGTAAAGAAAGGAGAAAAAAAAAATACATAATTAATTAATTTACTATTTTATCCTTATATATTACAAAACAAAATAAAAAATTGCCGTCAAATATTTCAAATCATCTAAATATAAACAATTCACTAACTAATAAGAAATTAACTAACTAAACTAGGATTATAGGTATAGTAATCATCTTAATGTAATATATGCAAATTACTAATAAATGAAATCTAAAAAAAAACGTGTACAAACATATAAATAAATGCGTAGATAGCATATAAAAGGATAAGGGCATAATTATAATTTTGGTATTTTTTCTCAAACTTCAACTGTTTTCTCTTCATTTTCATCATAAATTTGAGAGGAAAAAAAGAGAAGGAAAAAGAACATTTTTTTTCCATTCCCCCCTTTTTTTTCTTTTCCATTTCATTTTCTTTTCTTAGGAGACACAATTTTTTTTTTTTTTCATTTTCCACCTTTTTTTCTTTTTCATTTTCCCATCCACCAACCAAACATACCCTATATTAATATGAATATTCATACATAGGTCACAGAATATCTAAAAAGTTGATTCGGTTAGTAAAAGAATGTATCTTTTTTTCTTGTTAACCTGAGTTCGATCCTCTTAAAGAGCACTCCACAACTAAAATCCTGAATGCACTATGTTGATAAGTTAATGTGAAAGTGTATCGCCCTTAACATTGTCTAGGAAGATGACTTGAGGCGTGCATGATTTGATTTGAATACAACTTCCTATTGGCGAAAAAAAAAAAAAACTAAAAAAAAATAAAGAGCGAGAGGAAGCTTTTCTCTAAATCTATCAGAGCCAGGTTTCGATCCTGGGACCTGTGGGTTATGGGCCCACCACGCTTCCGCTGCGCCACTCTGATCTGATGAACGTATTAGGATTCAATATAGATTTAGTTATTTCAATAATTTTTTATTTTTTGGGAAAAATTTCACAGAGTGGTGGACTTTTTCAATGCTATATCCACCAATTCAGGAATCAGTTTTTAAATTTTGAAATGTTCCGATTTTATCTCCCCAAAAAAAAAAAAAAAATTGGGAAATTTAGGATTTCATGAATAGAAGAGAGAACTCTAGAGAGAGGGAGAGAGAGGGGGAGAGAGAGAATGGATTGTATAGATGAAAAGAGTGTCGAAAACAACACAAGAGATTGGGGAAGCTTGAACCGCGACATCCTGGTACATGTATTCGACAGATTGGGTGTAAATTCTATGTTGGGAAACGTGGGTTTTGTGTGTCGATCATGGGCGATCGCCTGTTTGGATGTCGTCTTCTGGAACGAACCTTTTCTGGACCTGAACTTTTCTGGGTTTTTCAGGCTATTGGGTTCTCCGGCGGAGTACCCGGTGCTGGAGAGAAGAGCAATGGGGCTGATCAGAACCATACTTGACGGCGATCGATATTTTCACCACAAAACAGAGGTTTGGAGTGGCGTTCATTTGCCTGATTTTCATGTTTCTGATAGAATCCTTCTCTACATTGCCCAGAGGTATGCATGTGCATGTCTGTGTTCTTTCTTTGATCGCGCCTTGGTTTTTAATTTTCTAACCTCCCCTAAACTTTTGGATATTTGCAAAGACACCCGATTTGTTTTTTTTTAAGGTATTGTTTGGTTTAGTTTTTGAAAATAATTTTCAACAATATTTTTTTTTTTAAAAAAATTGATGAATAAAAGTGATATGATGGATTGAAATATGAGATTTTTTTTAAAAAAAGATAATAATGATGTTTGTTATGTTAATGTGTGGTTATGAAATTTTTTACAGAACTAATACATATATATATATATATAAAAGTTAAAATTAAATTATAAAGTAATTAAAGTATATATTAAGAGTAACTAATATTATAAATTTTAAATTGTGAAAATTATTTTATACTAGTTTTTTTATTTTTTTATTTTTTTAAAGTGAAATAATAGTATTTTGATTTTTTTTTCCTGAGTAGTAGCAAAACCTTGGCGGTCTCACAATTTATTTTCTACTAAATTAACTGGGTAAATTTGTCAAACATAATATTCAAGGGTATAATCAATCTATGTTATAAATTAGGACAATGTTTAAAAATATATATATTTTTTAAAAATTATTTAGATTGATTTTGATAAAAATAAATGAATAAAATTGTTTTACGATTTTTTTAGAAAAAAAACACTTCTAAATATTTCACATACTCAATTCCTAGGCAGTTGAATTAAATTATATTTTTTTATCTTTTAGGTTTCATTTGTGTTTAGCTGATCATTTTTCATTATTTACCATCTTTTTATATACCAATTGTCCTTCATTTCACTAAATAAAAAAAAATCAATAATAATTTTTTTTTACATTTATTTATTAATTTAAAGTTAATATTTAGAGATAACAATTTTTTTTAAAAAAAATTAACATTTTCTCTCCAAAACTCTTTGCTACTCCTATATATTTTCTTTTTCTTTTTTAATAATTTAAAAAATAAAAAAAAATAAAAAAAATTTGCCTATTTCACTTAAATTTTAGATGAAAAAATTATTTTTACCTATTTTTATAACATATTCTGTAATTTAAAAGGAAAAAAATAATATATTTTTAATTTATTATAAATAAAAGGAGATAAAGTGTAAATTTATCGAATTAGGGGAAAAAAAAAACAATTACCCCCAACACTTTTCAATCAACACACTTATGATTTCCATGTTTCGTGAACTTATGAAATACAGAACACCAAGAGTTGAAACCCTCTTCTTCAGTAGCTTCGAGAAAAGAGAAGGCTTCTCAAGAACCCTAAGCCACTGGAAAAACACCATTTTTCTCATACTCAACGGCAGCTGCTTCAACAAATACAGGGGCGACATGTTCAAAAACCACAGAACAGAAAGGCAAATCGGAGACGACAGCTTTGTCGTGGACGAGGAGATCGCCATGGCCATTGCCCAAAACCTTCAAAAACTCAAGGATTTAAGGTTGGTTTATTGCTGTGTTAACAAGGAGGCAATGAGGATCATTTTGAATGAGTGTAGAGGGATGAGTTCAGTGACACTTGAAGGCTGCATGCTCAAAGTGGAGGAGGAGGAAGAAGGAGGAGAAGGTGGCTGCTCATCAACAAGATTGAAGGAGGCTGTAAGAAGTGATTTTAGAGGATGCCTTGGTAGGAGCAATATTAGGTTGAGAGTCTTTCATAATAGAGTTTGAGAGGGTATTTTGCTCTAAAAGCAATATATATTTGGGTGAATTTTTTTCTTTTAGTCCACTACTTTTCAAGTTTATTTTTAATTTTTAATTTTTTTTTTCTGAATTTTTTTTTTCTCCTCTTCTTTTCTATTTTATGTGTGAGCGGGAAAGTAGATGGGACAAGATGCGATCGAGGTTGCGGGATCCATTTCTACCACCACAGACTATGCCAAACCACCACTAAACACGCTGAAAATCTTCTTCTCGTCTCTCATCTCCTCTCTCTCTCTCTCACATACACACACAAACGTATGCGCGCACATATATACCCACACACAAAAAAAACAAAAAACGATCATAACTTCGGATTTACAAATTCGAAGCTTGGATATATAGATTCGATCCTTGTAAAAAATTTGATCCTTAGGGATCGAAAGTGATATAAGAGAGAGAGATGGACTCCGATCTGAAATCAAATTGAAAGAGGCAAATTTGCATTCCAAATTTAAACTACCAAACTTTAAATCAAAACCTTAAATGGCTAATTGAAATTCCAAATTGAGAAAAAATCAAATACGTGCTTGCTTTATTAATTTCAATTCAAAATTTTCAAGTCTCAGATCCAAGTTGACAACTGGGGAATAAAAGAGCTTCTGGGTTGTAGGAGGGAGAAAGAGATAGAGAGAAAAAAAAATAAAAAAATATATCAATCGGAAAAAATATAAAATGACTGTAGTAGGGATAATATTATTTTTTTTTCATTCTCATTAAAAGGATAATTAAGTAATTTTATAAATTTTATGACAAAATATTAGTTTACCACTTTGATGAAGTAGAAAGGGATAAAATATATTTTTTTAAAGTGAACGGCGTAAAGTGATATTAAGACAAAATAGAAGGTGGTAAGAGGCAATTTACCCAAAAGAAAAGTAGGAACTTTAAATTAAAAAAGAAAAAGTTTTTTTTTTTCCATTTTGTTTAGATTTTTACTTTCGAATTTTTTCCCACTATAACACCATACAAAAAATAAAATTAAAACAAATAAAACAATAAATAATAAATAATAAACAAAAGTAAAAAAATAAAAAAAATAAAAAATAAGAAAGAGAGTGAGAAAATAAAAAAATATGAAATAAAAATATTTTTATCAATAAAAAATTATAAAAGATATGTTAAATAATTTAATTAAAAAAATAAAATGTGTATCAGATAAAAAAATATAAATAATTTTTGTAGAAGTGAATATGAATTAATATACTAACATAGTGTAATTCAAGTGGTAAAATTCGTTTGAGTTAAAATAACTGAGCGACCTCTAGAAGGTTAGCAGTTTGAACCTGTGAAAAAACACTTATTGAGAGGGACAATCACGCATTCCCAAACGCAAATAAATAAAAAACACACCGATGCAAAAATAGAAGACCAAAAACTGTAGGGGTCGTCGGGCAAAGATATATTTTCCCAATAGTTTCTTAATTTACCATTTTATTCGCATTCGATTTTGGCCCAAAGGAAAGAAAACTCTCCAGATCTCTTCTACAAGCGGCAATTTCACCCTGCAATCTCCGACATACGCATAGAGCTTGTGTTTGGTGACGGCGGAGCTGAAACTGGTGCAAAATCTCCACAGGAAGAAATGGTTCGGAAAAACAGAGGGTTTCCGGCGGAACAGAACGCCGTCTCGGATTCACTCGGCGACGCATTGCTTTTTGCCACCATGTATATCGTTGGCCTCCCGGTGGATGTTCATGTCAAGGATGGTTCCGTTTTCTCTGGAATCTTCCACACTGCCTGTGTGGAGGACGACTATGGTAAGTTTGCTGAGGTTTTTCTCTGACGCCCTTGCGTTGCGTATTCATTGAATTTTATCGAACAGTTTATGGGCATAAGATTTATATGGGTTTCGATTTTCTTGACGAATTGGTGATTTTGCAATTTTCAAATGTAATGATTTATTCATTCGGGGTCTGATCTGATGCTCATAGATTTTGAACAAAAATTATGAATCTCGCATTTTTCATTGTTTAGACTTCAGAAACACTTTGCTAGCCTATGAATTAGGTTGTGTTTGGTTGAAGGCTCTTGGGAAATGATTTGATTTCGATATGGGATTTCTGAAATTTCACGAGTTTAAATTCTTATTTCGCTACTTCAGAAAATATTTTGTAAAATTCTTTGGAAATTCAAAATGGAATTTAAGGATCTATAAAATAACATCTTCAAATACCTCCTAAATATGTGTTGTTATGTGAATGCTTCCGAATGAGGTAGGTATATATCTCCATCTCGGGCTGAAATTAGATTGATGAAAATATAAAATTTCATTTCTGAAAAAACAACATATGAATTCGCAAAATTGTAAAATTCAAACGTTTTTAAATTCCATAAATGTATCAAAATAAACTCCCATCGTTGAATAGAAGAAGTATTCAGGAATTGTTATTTTATTACCACTTGAGAGTCAAATTGATTTATATATTGGGCCAGAACGCACATACTTAACGGATATTATTTTTCCTAGCTGTTGTGTTGAAGAGAGCGAGGATGACTAAGAAGGGGAAATGCAAAGTAAATGTATCATATGAGGATATCATAGAAACACTCATAGTAACGGGTGAAGACCTTGTTCAGGTGATTGCCAAGGTATGACGGAGTGTCTTCCCTTTCTAGTTTGGCGTTATTATTTTATCAGAACGTGTTTCATTTGAATTTATCATGTCATATAGGGAGTCCTTAAAGCAGATGGGGTTTCTGGAAAAGTTTCAGAGGATGATATAGGGGCCGCTGCGGGCACGCTTCCTTCTCTTGAATGTACCGAGGAGAAGGAAAATGCCAAATTTAGCAAGTTGAATGTGGATAAAAAGCATGCTTCTCAAACAAGGTATTATCTATGTGAATCATTCTAATTTTTATTCACTTGGGCTGTGATAATTTGTCCTAGGATTCGTCTTTATTGTCCTAGGATTCAAATTTTTAAGTGAAAACGGATTTATTGTTCGGAGGCCCTTCATCACCTTATTATTGTGCTAAACGATTTACTGGAAAAATTTAACTTTTTATTGATAAAGTGAGTTTTGTGTTGAGATTTACATATTGCCAGTTTATGAATAATTTAATGTGTTATGAAGGGATTTGACACACGCCAGGGTTGACAATTATGACTCTATTTGATCATTTTTGACAGACAGGTTGGTGATGGCAAGCTGCAAGTTAATCAGGGTGATCATGAAGACACTGTATGTAAAATTCAATACGTAATGAAGTCATTTCGTCCACATTTTTATGATCCATTGTCTTAACATCAGAGATGTTACTATTTGTGCAGGTACATGGAGTTTACATATCGGGTTCAAACTGTAAGTTATTATATGTATATATATTGCTGCTTGTTTTCCTACATAGATACCAATGAAAGAATGTTTGCCTTAAACAATTATTGGAACGATTTTAACGGTTTCAATTGTTTGTGTGCAGTGGATACCATTAACACCCATTTAAATGATGTCAATATGAAGACACAATCGAAGGTCCAGCCAGTTGATGTAAGTAGTGAAATTGCAGTTCCTCGAATTGGTGAATTGGATGCTAAATCTTCCAGAGTTTCAAAGGATGGTGTACCGGCTACAAATGTTTCTTTAGAATCAAGTCTAACTTCGTCAACTTCAAATATAGTTCTCCCTCCACAAAGTGCAAGCTCCAATGGAACTTCTAAGGTGATATGGATTTTTGGATATTATTTAAAATTACTCTAATAGTCCGTTTGTGTGAGGTACCTAATTTCGAGAAGGGATTTGCAATTTTTTCTTAGGAATTTTTGCGAAGAAAAAAATTAGAAATCCCTTCTCGAAATTAAAACTCTCCTTCAAATATGTACCCAAACACACCCTAAGGGTGGGTTTGAATTTGAATTTTATCAGTTAAAATTCCTTGTTTGGCTACTTATTGTAAAATTCCTTGAAATTTCCAAATGGGATTAAGGGGGTGCAATGGCATCTCCAAGTTAACATCTCTAAAAATGTATTTTTCAATAAAAGTTTCCGAATGAAGATTACCTCTCTATCTCGAGGTGAAGTTATATCAATAAAATTTCAATTTTGGAAAAGATAACCAAACAACAAATTTCAAATGATGAGATTTTAAAATTCAAAATTTAACAAAATCCCATTTTTTCTAAATTCCATGAATTTATTAAATTCCTTATCCAAACGCAGTCTAATATTTTTCCTATATAGAGCATTAATAGTAAAGTGTTAAACAATGATCTTGTGTGTGTGTGTGTATGGAATTGATGTAATATATATTCTTTTCTTTCTTTTGAATTCTTTTGTTTTTTTTTTGTAGGAATTTAAACTCAACCCGGGTGCGAAGACATTTTCTCCATCATTTCCACATCATAGATCAGCAACAACTCCAGCAGTGCCGACAATTGCAACTATGAGTTATACACCAAATAACTCTGTTGTGATACCAATGACTACTACTTCTGTACCAGCGGAAGCTGAAGTTGACTCGTTTGCTCCTCCATCTCTGCCTGTCAAGTTTGTTCCATATCCTAACATTTTAGCAAGGAATGGTGCCACCAACATTCACTATTCGCAACCTGTACGTGCTTTTGAGCCTCATGTTCTTCCTCTCTTCTTCCATTAACAAAATTAACTGCTTGAAACTTAGGATGCTTACTCATTTTGATTGTCAACCATTTTAACTGATCTTTCTAAAACATGTTAAATCGGATATATTAATCGTATTATTCTTAGATTCAACCCGTTTTAGGAAAAAAAAAAAATCGGTGCAAACACAGTGGCTTCTTAAGGGTTAAAATCAAGTGTTTAGACGAACTGGCTTCAGTTTGAGTTGTTTTCAGTGTATTTAGATTTTGTTGATGTGCATACTTGAAACTTGAAAATATTGCTGATCCTCAACTCTCTTTTCTCGAACATGACTGATGAATCTTATTCTCGGCACATAAACAAAATCTGGGAACAGAGCTTAAGCATTTCTTTTCCAGCTTTTCTTTTTTTGGGCTATTTCTCGGAACAGAAACAAAAAATTAGGTCTAGAAACACCAATCAAACGCCACACCCCACCTTAGTATCCCCCCTTTTATCCGAAATTTACTCGTGTTATTTTCTTGGTTTGTTTGCTGCGTTCTAGTGTCTCAATCATTCAGCATTATTAATGATTTTCTTATGCATTTTCGAAGCTCTTCTACTATTTTTTTTGGGGGGGTGGGGTGGGGGGGAATTTTATCGTTGCTGATACTTCATACTGTGTTTCGCCTTTTGGTTGTAGATTGTTGCTCAAGTCGGAAGTCGGGCACAACCAATTAGATATGCCACTCAGTATTATCCAGTTCAAACCGGATCCGCTTACGTGCATCCTAATTCTCAGAATGTATGTCGGAAACACTTTTTTTTTTCACTGAAAATTATTTTTAGCTGCCATTTTTTTTGACGAGCTGACAATGGAGGGATGCTTTTATTTATTGTCTGTTCATTAATATTCTCAGGTTATGGTTGGACGGCTGGGCCCTCTCGTCTACATGCATCCAGTTTCTCATGTAAGATACCACTACATTAATGAGAGCATAATTTTTAGGTCGAGCAATTACAGTTGTTGATTAGTGTTTTTAGTTCCTGGATTTTCTGTTTCTGTGCCTGTAAAAGAAAGGGAAAATTACATTTTTGGGTCGGTCTTAATAAATTAGAGGTCCAAAGTGAAATTTAAAAACGGGACCCTTCAATGTTTAATTTTTTTTAAATACTCAAAATTATTTTATAAAATTACAATATCAAAACAAAAGATAATTAATATAGTGAGGAACTAAAATTGAGATTTTTTTTATTTGACATAATATGTTGATAAAATATTTTGAAATAAAAAATATAGGAACAAGTTGAAGGGATCTCTAAAATTTGGGGGCCCAAAGCGACTGCTTTGGTCCCTTTGGGAAAGGGCCGACCCTGCGAATGTACGGGTGGGTGTTTATGTGGACCCTAAGATTTGTCAAATTGCACATTTGGTCTTCGAAATTTCAAATTTATTTCAATCCCACAAAATTGAAAACATTTTTAATGATTTTGGACAGAAAATGAATTGTTCTTAGCGTGCGGTCTTCTAATGGGGAATATTTTTGCATCATTTCATTACAACAATTCTAAGACGTTTTGCCTTAACCCTTCTCTAACAACGACTTAAGCTTATCTCTCATTTTTTATTATGATGAATCGTTGTTGGGAAAGATTAAGGGAAAACGTCTTAGGTTTAGACGTTTAGTAGAATGATGAAATGATGAAAATATCCTCATTAGAAAGCCACATGCTGAGCACAATCCATTTTCCATCCAAAATTATTAACATCGTTGTTAATTTTATTGAATTGAAACAAATGTAAAACTTGAGCAATCGAATGTGCAATTGGCAAATCTCAGGGTCTACATAGACACCCGCCCCATACCTTATGGACCAAAATATAATTTTCCCTAAAAACTTTAAAGGTACAAAAACAGAAACCTGTGATCAAATTCAATTCTGTTCCTAGATCGCTAAAATTCTAGGAGTAGAACAGAAACATATTTTTCTTATAATTGCTTTCTTGTTTGGTTGAAGGATGTGATTCCTCTCTCGCAATTCCCTGCACGCCCTTTGTTGGCCCAACATCAGCTCCATCTTTCTAAGCACCAAGGTATATATAGGTGGCGTTTGGTTAACGTTTTTATTTTTTGAGTTTTTACTCCCTAAAAAACGGGATGAGATTTTTGTTTCTATTCTCGATAATTTTGGGAAGAGAAATGCGTTGGGTAATGACAATTGATCTTAAATTGTTTCATACTTTACGAGGACAAAATCAAGGACACGTTTTTGTTCTTAAATTTTAAAATTTTGAGAACGAAAACTAGAATTTGAGCAGAAACACTAAACAAACAGGGGCCATAGCTACCTTGTTTTTTGTAAATTGTGCCAGAACTGTTCCCTTTTGTTCTAGAATGTTTTGACCCAGTTTCGCTCTATGAATGCAGGAAATGCAGCTCAAGCATTGCAGCAGATGTGCGTGGCTCCTCCATCTTTCATACCCACTACCACTGCTGCAGCTGGACAGGCATATACAGTGTCAAGCCATATGAATGTGATGCCCATTTCACAGCCAGGCTTTCCACTTATTCATCATCCCATCCCTCTTCCTGGACCCAATTCATTGTTACCCTCCAAGTTTTCCTGAAACTCCAAGTCACAGTTTTTATTTTTTCACCCCCATTTTTTACAAATTGTTGCCGTTTTCGATAAAATATAGCTTAATTAGTAGCAGAGGGCTAAACGGTGTTGCATGCCAAACTGGCTTTTGTTTTCAATGTTTATTTGTTTTCTGGTGTATTCAATCTTTGCCAAAGAGAGCTGTTTACAGAGTAATTTGAAAGCATTTTTTTTGGAACGGTGTTCTCAAAATTACCATAACATAATCTCAAAATATATAGAGAGTAATCATAGAACAAAAAACACTATGCATTCATTCAACAGTATACTAAGCCAGAACACATCGACTTGGATTCTCTCAAGAACAGTTCTTCCCACAAAAAAGAGTTTCTTTAACTCTGTACTCGGCATAAGCATTGCCATACCGAAACATTCAACAGAAGGCCTGATTTCACAGAAGATTTGAAGCATCGATTGCTATACAAGTTCAAGGCAGGTGGATTCAAACCCTAGTCTGATCTCCAAACTCGGTTGTTGGGTTTTTCAGATCATAAAACTCGATTCCAGAGCCTGTCGCCAGGTCTTCAACTTGAGGCGCCTGATTCCCCATCATATTTTCCTGCATAGCCTTCATACAGTGTTTCATTATGTTAAAAACACAAATTGTTAAATTCATGTACTAAGAATAATACTTGGAATTAGGGTTCCGTTTTACCTGCAAAAGCTCGGTCATTTTCCCAGTTTGGTAATTCTGGAAAGGCTTGAAAATCGGCGCTGGCTGGTTATGAAGATCTGAATGTGAGGGTTGTAATGTTTCAAGGAAAAACGGCTGATTAATGTTGGTGATTCCCCCTTCTGAAGTAACGTGTGAATCTTCTGCTGACGATACACAACCTGCACTACTGTTCTCAACTTGGGTTTCTGATGATTGTGGGGAAACATACACCTCCTTGTTGCCATCACCCGCCGCCCCCGGTGCTTCACCTGATGACTTCATTTGTTCATCTTCTACTTCCAGCTCTTGCTGGGCCTCATTTTGCACTTCTTTTGGGGTCACCTTCGGAGTTTCAGAGGGAAGATCTTGGCTTGTGATGGCTAAAGATGGCTCAGGTAGACAAACAGCTAAGGGTGTAAAATCACCAGAAGGAACCTCTCGGGAAGCAGCGGCGGTGGTGGTGGTTGGTCGTGGTCCATTTTGTAGATTGACCGGTTGAAGTACAACAGGAACCACGGTCCCTCTAGCACCCACTGGATGAGCAGGCTGAGCCACCACCAGAGAAGTGTATCTTGCTTTCGGAGTATGAACTTGACTTGAAGCCGGAGACCCGTTACTCAGAAAACTAATGTACTGCTGCTCGTTTCTCTCCCTAGGTCGAGCCCTCTTTCGGTGTTCCGGATGAATCTCGTTTCTCCGGATCATTTGCACATGTGGGGCCACATCGTTTTCGGACGTGACAGGAATGAAATGCCCAGGCTTGAAAACAACGCCCCTCAAAACAGTGTTGGAGTTTCCGATCTTGACGGTGAGGAAATAACCGGCGTCAAACGCTGCGTCAACAACACCTGTGACTGACTGCCCGGTAAAAAAATCATTTGCACTGGGTAATTGACGGGGTGGGTTTCCATTTGCACCCTCTAATCTACGAGGCACGCGAACAACTTCACGTTTTTGGCTTGGATCCTTTCGCGGGCGGCCACGCCTCCTCTTCACAGGAACAGCTGGCGAGGCTTCAAAGTTAATTTCTTGGCTTTCTTGGTTCATCTCACCGATTTACTGAAAAATGGGTAAAGCTAATAATCATAAAATTCGCCAAGTCGAAAATTTGAACTTACATGAACTAAGCGAACTATTCCACCTTCAAATCCAAAACAAAATTGGCTAAGAATCTAGCACAAATTTAGACACTTAGGTAGCGTTTGGTTTGGATAAACGAAAATTGCAGCTTGGAACTGAAATTAGAAACGAACGCATATAAATTTTTAGATTTTCACATGCATTCAATTCCAATTCCAAGGCTCCAATATCGCGCAACCAAACGCTCCCTTGAGATAAAAGGACTGCTTCAGGAAGCTTAAGCCAGCAAATAACTCTAAATTAACATTTATCTTTAGGCTTTATAAATATTCATGCTTTTAATACACACTAGATTAGAGGCTAACCATTAACCACATTCTAAACTGATTAACAGTCATCAAAATACAATAAGCACAAGAAATTAAATTCACACCAACAAGAAAGTAAATGTTCTACTTCACCCACAGTAGGAGTCCCATTTTTTTTTCTTACAGCTGTGTTAACGGTGGACTTGTTTTACATTGAAATTTTATCTCATAGTCTCTCTATATTACTACCCAAGTAACTCTTCTTAAATTCAATCCTAGAAAGCACGGGCACGGGATAAGGGAAATTTTAAGAAATCAGGATACCGGAAAGGTTCAGATAAGGAAAATTTTGAAAAATCAGGATACTAGAAAGGCTCACCTAAGGAAAATTATATAAACTCGGGATACCGGTAAGGCTCAGATACGACAAATTACATTTTTTTTTTTATATATTTATATTTATATATAGTTTCAAATGTTTATTATTGACCATCAAAATCATATTCTTTTTTTTTTTTCTACAAACGGGAGGGATTTTTGAACACTAGACCTCCATTGAGGAGGCAACTAGATAACCGCTAGGCTACATGTTTTGGTTCAATAAATTCATATTCATTGACATTATCCAAATTACTCTTTTTTTCCAAACAACACAAACAATAATTATCAAGGATATTAAGCACAAACAATTAGCATTTCACTTAATTGACAAATGATTCAACAATTTTAAATTAGGGAATCCCTTAATCAACAGATAATAATATTGCAGTAACTTAAAAATGGAAGAAAATTTTAAAAAATGGCATAAAATACGGGAATGGAGAGCGGATAAAAAATTAACCAGAACGGAAAAAACATACATGAATAGAAACTACAGGAAGATGAATACGAAGAGGAGATCGGCAGGAGAACGAGCGAAGACGAAGTGCGAACCAGCCACTGGTCCACGGCGAGTGGGCGACGAAATATGGACGGTCGACGGGCGTGAACGAACCACGGAGAATTGAGAAAGGACCACAGGGTCCACGGCGAGTTGACGACAAGATCTAGACCGTCGACGCGCGTGAACGGCGTCGAGCTACGGCGGACCGGCCGAAGTTAGGGCTAGGGCATGAACCATGAAGAGTAGAAATCTGAGGTCTTAAGACAGATAATGGAAAAAGACGCTTATTAATTAGTTTTTAGGGTAATTTTTTTTTATACCCCTCTACTTTTATTTAATATCACTTTATTCCCTTCACTTTAAAAAGAGATTAATAGCACTTTATCCACTATAGTTTGACCTATTTACATTTGCCTCCTGTATTAGCACTTACTCCATGTGGTCTTGATTTAGGTGCACTTACCCCTTAATATCAGGGATAAATGGTTTGAAAATCTAACCATAGAGGGTAAAGTGCAAATCGGTCAAACTATAGGAAGGTAAAGTACTATTAACCCCTTTAAAAAGTTAGGCTTTATATCTCCGTACTCTCCGCAAAGTGATACACTAACATTCTGTAAGAAAAAAATATAAAACGATTTATTTGTCCTTCTAATTAGAATGAAAAATACAATAATATCTCTATTGTAATTATTCTATATTTTTTTTATTTTTTTGAATCTCCTCCCGTCTCTCTTCTCTGTAGCTTCATCCGGCGAAGGCGCAACCTCATCGAAAACAATCTCTTTGGAAAATAAATCAACCTCATTCATCTTTATGGAATGTGCTTTGAAATTTCTGTAATTTGTTCTTGAAATTTGAAAATTCTGCGTATTCATCTTAGAATTGACCGGAGCAATTTGGGGTGGGGGTGGTTCGACGCTAAGTATCACAGGCCAAGCCTTTTGAGGCTAGAAAGTGGACCGTGCGGTGCTAACTAGATGATCGCCTAGTAGTAAGCCTGAAGATCAGAGGATCTTAAATAGTGGAAGCGGTTTTAATAGCAACGAGTTTCTCTACAACAACACATACCGACAATGTAGAGAAGAATATAATTACAATAACAACAACAATTGTATTAATATCAAAGGTTACAAGGTGTGAAAGATTTGAATGATTTCAAGAGCATATCCTCCCACATAATATTTTAAGCAAAAATATACAAGTGACCACAATAAACATGTGTCTTTCTACAATAAATGAAAAAAATAAGCTAAACTAGTCTAGAAAACAAATGAAAAGGGTCACGGACAAGCAACCATGTGTGAGAACAAGCACTGAACAAGTTAAGACCGTAACACTAAGCAGATAAGGGGTTGGGGTGGGTAGTAAAAAAAATTTTGCAAAAAAATATGAAAGAACAAAATTACTTGCACCCCTCCATGTCTAAAAAACCTACAAGATACACTATGAAAAATAAAATTTACAATGTTACCTTTATTTTTTATTTGATTTTAATATTAAATATAGAATAATTATTTTTTAATGTTGTGACAATTATCTTATTCTCATGTTACACCTATGTCGGACACGACATGCCTATCTGTGTCTATATTTTCTATCCACAGAATAACCAAGTTGGAAAAAACTTTTATTTTTCTTGTAAAAAATAAAAAATTTAAATATTTTTAAAATAAGTTAGAATAGAAATAATTGTGAGACCCCTAAACAATTTTGGCTTCTCGAATCTCGTCTAAAAATTATTTTTTTAATATTAGAATAAATTAAAAAATGGAATTTTAATTTTAATTAAAAAAAAAAATTGATTAACAATGATTTTGTGATGTAAATATTAAATATTTTTTTTGGGATTGTTGGTGAGATGTCTTAATAACGACACTAAATTAATAAAACCCACCAACCAAATAATTACTTAAGTTTTACTCTCATATATTAGAGCTTAAGAAACACTAGTTTCAATTAGAGTTGTGTCACCAACCGCCACTCTATAGTCACCGACCACCAGACTCTGCTCACCGGATTTCGACCACCATTAGTCGTCAATACTCCAATCACAAGTCGCCAAAATTAATTTTTTAGTAATATTTTTAATATAATTTTTAGTTACATTCAACTAATTTTTCTATTGTCAATCGCCAAAAAATTTACGTGAATATAATTAAAAAATATAATTATAAAATTATAAAAATATACTTAAAAAATATAACTGAAAAATATATTAAAAATAATTCCATCTAACTCAAAAAAATAGGGTAAAAATTGATTAAATGTAACAAAAAAAATTCCAGCAACTGGTGGCTGAATTTTGGCGACTGGAGGCCTAAGGTTCGACAGCGGGCAATGATGGGTGGAGAGGGAAGATGACACCGGCGGACGACGATACACACCTTAATAGGAATATTTCAAAATGCATCAAATTCTAACTTATGTTACATTTTGCTCATTGAAATTTAATTGGCAATACCATAATTTCTCAACTAGGGTTCCAAATCAACATAAGCTCATAAAACTTTTGGGGGATCCAACCTTAAAATTTACAAAAATGCAGATCCAAATGATGCTAGAACAATATAAACAATGTGTTCTTAACTAGCTTGGAGAGGCCTTTGTAACTCCGGGAGGTTTCTAACATAAACCTGATGCACCGTGTCGACATAGTCATCGATCTTGTCGGCCGTCCAATCAACGGTTCTGATCGGAGGAAGAAACTTCACGGTTAGAGGCGTCGGCCGAACGTGTAAGCTACCCTTCCGCCACGCTAAATGTGTGCCCGTTAACACAATTGGAACGATCGGGAGACCGGATTGTATTGCCAAATGAATAAAACCCTAAAAGAAATAACGCCAATTTTCTCAGTGAAAGAAACTTATGTTCCCTAATTTTTTTTTAAAAAAAAATAATTAACGATTCATCTCAAGAATGAAAGAGAAGTTTGAATTGATGTTAGAAGAAAACGTAAAGTTTAGAAGAATGATAAAATAATGAAAATATCCTCACCAGAAGTCCACGTGTTGAGCACAAACCTTTTTTCATCAAAAATCATTAATATTTTCAATTTTGCGGAATTGAAAATTAAAAAAAAAGTGAATCTTGATGAATTAAATGTACAATTTAGTAAACCTCGTAGTCCATGTAGATACCCACCCGATACATTAGAGACCACAAATATAATTTCCCCAAACTATAATTAATTTTGAATGGGAATTTTCTTTAAAAAAAAAACTTGTATTATTCAATCTCATCCCTTCATTTTCTTTAAAAAAAAAACTTGTATTATTCAATCTCATCCCTTCATTTTCTTCAAATCAATCTCAACCCTTAATAAAAATACGTTTTAAAAAAACTGTTTAAATTTATCAGATAAATTTAGTGTGAGAAGAGACCTTTTTGAAAGGGAGTAATCTGCCATTTTTAGACCTAGTGCCCTCAGGAAAGATAATTAAGGAAAGATTGTTCTTGACAACGGCATGAACAGCCTGTACAAAAAAATAAAAATTAGGGTTAGACAAAGTTAGTCCGGTCGGTAAGGGGAGGTACCCCTTTCTTTGTCAATCAGGGTACGATCCTCCTGGAGAGCATTCCAAGAGTAAAATCCTGACACACTTTATTGAATAAAAAAAAAAGACAAACTCGGAGAGAGATACAAGGGTGCGTTTGGGTAAAATATTTGAAGAAACTACTTGATTTAGAAAGAAAAAAAAAATTTACAAATCCGTTATCGACAACAAATATATTACCCAAACACGGCCTTAAGAATCGGAAACCTTTTTCATTGATTCAATGGCTGCAGTCGGATTCGACCGGTCTATTCTAAGATGGTTTGCTAGAACATAAAGCTGTCCAAACAGAGGATACCATATGATCTACAAAAAAAAAAAAAAAAAAAAAAAAACAAAAACATTTCCATTAGAGATTAAATTGCTTAATCATGGTGAATTAAATTAAATTTAAAAAATTAAACTATATTTTTTAAACCTCTTTTTTAGCAATTCCAACTGTGCCAGTTGGAGTGAGCCACATGATGAGGAAGATATCAATGGGAGATGCATGATTACTTATGTAAATTGCCCTCTCTTTAGAGTGTTCATCACCTTCAATCTTTATAGGGTTTCCCAATATCCACATCTGAAATCCATAATCTCAAGTTAACGACCATGTTTGATAACGCTTAAATTTTAAGTGTCAAAATTATAAGTGTTGAATCTATTGAGTATTCAGTATTCACTTTTTTAAAATTTTGAACATCAAAAAAATGATCTTTGTACAAATTTTTGTTTCTGAAATAATTTTTACAACTTTATTCTTCAAAAATATTTACTCTCTATTTTCTCTCAATTTAATATTTTCTCTATCTATAATTTTTTGTATATAATGTTTTTGTAAGATTTTATAGTGTTAATGTAAAATGTTGGTTGTGATAATTAGATATTCTACTGCATTAATTGATAAGTGCTAAAAAATTAAGTAAATCATACATCACTTAAAATTTTGAATATTTTTTTTAAGTGATATTTATATTTTAAGTGCTTGATTAATTTTGTTATCAAACGCATTTAATTTGATAAGTACAAAATGCATTCAGTTTTAAATGCTTAATTCTGTTATCAAACGGTGACTAAGAGCATGTTTGATAAAAAAAAAAAAAAAAACAGAAGTACTTAAAACTGATTATATTAAGTACTTAATTAATTAAGTTTATTTGACAAATACAATTAGTATCACTTAATTAATTACGTTAACTTAAAAATTAAGTCAAAATGTGAATTAAAAAATTAAGCCAAGCCCCTTCACTTATTTCATTTTGCTTAATACACTCCATTATTTTTTACTTAAAAAAAATATATTTTGACCATTTTACCCTTGATCCCCTATGAGAATTTAATTAGGATTAGGTTTAATGAGAATTGGATTAACTTTAAATTATTTTAGGGTTTTAATTTTATTTTATATTTAAACTATTGTTATAATTTAATTTAAGCAATCAAATTGCATAAAAAAAATACATAATATTATATATTTTTTTGTTAATTTTTACTTTTAATTTTAAAATAATTTTTTTTTTAAAAATGTCACCCTGATTTTTATTGTTTTGGTCTCAATTTCTTTTTTCCATATTATCTTGATTTAAAAATAGTTTTGTAAATTAAACAATTTTAGCATACAAATTTTGTACTTAAAATTAAAATTTTCTACAATTAAATGGTTATCAAATATGCCAAAGTGTCTATAAAATCTCAAAATCGCAGCTCAAAATGAGTTAAAATTCAAGAAGTTATTACCAGCAATCTACCGGTGATGTGTCCATAGATGTTGCCCTGTCGGATTCTCTGATAAGGCCATGGCAGGAGCAGAAGCATGATCAGAGCCCATATGAATGTGGTGAGCATCATGCTCACAAAACAGAGAACGATCCTGACCCATGAGATCAAATCGGCCCACCATGAATCACCGTCGTCCGTCGGCCTCTGTTTCTGCTTCGTCTCCGGCTCCACCTCTTCCTTCGCCGGAATATTCTGTTTGGCGGATGAAGTGAAGTCGGAGGTGGCATTGAAGTGGGTTCCGAAACTCCGGTTGTGCAAGAAAGAACCGGCGCCGGAATTCTCCATCTCGAACTCCATCTGCCGCGGTCAACTCAATGAATTAATGGGAGAACAGAATTCATAAAAAAATTGTGTTTTGTTTCTGAGAAAGTGACTTTTAAAAGGAAAATTTTGAAACGTAGACCCGTTTGTGAAGCCGGTTTGGTAACGACTCCCATCCCAAAAAATTTCATCTCATTCCCAAATTTTTATTTGGTATAGCATTTGGAGGACCACTGCCGTCGGCCACCATCTCCGGCAACCGTCGCCGGTCGCTAGGGGTGTGCAACGGGCGGTTTGGGACATTTTGGACCAAAACCGCGGACCAAACCAATACTAGGTGGGTTGGGTTAGTTTGAACCGTGAACCGCCCAATAATGTGCAGGTTGGGATGAGTGGGTTGACTAGTTTAAACCGTAGGCTACCCAATATTGTGCGGATTGAACCTATTTCGGGTTGGGCAAACTAAAACCTTGGATTGCCCAAAGTAGCGAATAAATTTAGGAAGAAATTTTCACAAAGGCGGAGAATGAATTAGAATTTCGGAAGAACAACGATAACAAGTGCAAGATTAATGATTGACGGTGGTTGGAACAGATAAAAACCTTAGGCAACGGCTTAGATATTATTTATATCATCACAAAAAGACGTCCTTTTGTGTTCTACTTAGCGGGCGAGTTGAACCCGTAAAAAAATGGACCAAACCGTGAACCGCTCATTCATGTGCGGTTTTCAAGGTTTATGACCCACGCAATGTGCTGGTTAGAATTGGACGGATTTTTTGCGATGCGGTTTTGGTGGTTTGGACGGTTTTGGGGAGTTGGACCGATTCGATGCACACCCCTACCGGCTACTGATTTACATTCTGGTCAACCAAATGTTTTTTCCACGGCTACTGATTTACATTTGAAAAAAAAAAAATAGACCGAATTACGTTTCGACCCCTTAACTTGTATATTATGCTTTTAACTCCTCTATCTTTTCTCGATGTTTCTTTTTTACGTAGTTCCATTTCACGTTAAATGGTCATTTTGTTATTGATAATTTCCATGAAAACATTGACGGTTTCTATCACTTAACGTTCTACTGAAAATCACAAATTTTTTCTGTCATTTCTGTCAAATATCATTTAGTTCTCTTTTAGGTCAAAAATTACTAAAATTCTAGCACAGATCTGACGCCTTGCGTTCGTCGACGTGCGGAGAGAGAGAGAAAAAGGAAGAAGAAAGAAATAGAAAATAAATAATAAAGCCTAGTTTGATTAGTATTGCATGGAAGTTCCATGTGGATGTAATGTCATTATACGATATCCACAATAGAGAAAAGGCCTTTACAACCACCTCCACAATTTTATTTTATTTATTCTAAAATTTGTGGATAATGTTTAGATTTTGATGGAGAAATTGTGAGTACATATTCTGGTTTCTGTCTTCGCCACGTTTTTAAACCCAACTCTTCATGTTAATCCGTATATATAACATTTCAAAAATTTAATCTTAAATACATCAGGTCGATGTAGAGAAATGCGTTCTTAAGATTGTCCATGGAAATAATTAATTAATGTATGCGTAAACTGATCCGAACACACCGTGCCATAAAACCTATTGAAAAAAAAAAAAATCTAATCTAATAATAATAACTAAAATTGGAAGATGTTTGAAGAAAAATTAAATATTGTTCGTCTCTTCAATCATAATCCACTCTAATTCTTTTTTAAATGGATGGTTAATATTAATTTTTATCATTATTAATATATTTTAACCCTCCTATTTAAATGGATGGTTAAATATATCATTATATATTTATCATTATTAATATATTTATAAAACAAATATAAAAAATAATTGAAACAAATATAACAAATATATTTATATTTTATCATTATATAAAATATATATATTTATCATTATTAATATATTTATAAAACAAATATAAAAAATAATTGAAAAAAATAGAACCAAAATTATATTAACATTAATTTACTATTTTTTTTAAAAAAAAAACTATAAACACAAAAATTAAACAGTTAATAGATGTATCTATAAAATTTGAATTATGATCAGCTAAAATTTTAATATTAAACAAATTTTAATACCAAATCACTATTCAACACTACATCATGTATAATATAATTTTCTAACACTTTATGATAATACTAATTAATATAGATGCAAAATAAAATAATAATAATAATAAAAGTAATAAGTTGTTCACCTAAAAGGAAAAAAAAAATATTATTTAGCCTTCAAAAGATATATAAATCATAAAATAAATCCCCACTACTATAATAAAAATTTTATTTCCCAAAGATGTTTAGAAAATAGTCTCATGTTTTTTTATCATTCTTTTCTCATAATTTATATAAAATATCATTCTGTAAAAATATACCAAGACGTAAACATTCACGTTTTTATTTTGCTATTATATTAACCATTTTAATGCATGTTAACAAGCCGATTGTACTGATGTGAATATTTACAATTTTTATGTGAACAATTACGTTCTTTGTTATATTCACACAATATTTTATTTTACGTTCTTTTTGTTATTTTCACAACTACGGAAAGAATATTTACGTTATTTTATTATAAACATTCACACTATTATTTAAAATAGTTGTGAATATTCCGGAGAGAAAAGTGTAAAAAAATTGAAAAAATAAATCTAAAATCGACCAAGAAAAACAAATCAAAACATTGAAAATAAACTTTAAGATCAATAAAAACAAATCGATATGAACATTCACCAAATCACAATAAACATTTACCAAAAAGCAAAAATGAATAAAAAACATTAAAAAAAAAAAAACTAAGATCAACGAAAAACATACAGGTGTGTGAATATTTTACCAAACCACATAAACATTCACCAAAACACAACCCGGTATTAACATTCAAAAAAAACAAACAATTAAATAAGAACGACAATCAATAAACAAAATTACACCAAAATCAACGAGAACAACATATCAAAACAAATTTGAAACAAAACTCCACCACCACTATCTAGAATTTCCACCACCATCAGAACGGCAGCGGCGAAGTGGTGATTTCCACTACCGTTTGGAATTTTATAGATTTGAAAAATTCTAAATCTGCAAAAATCCAAATCGGATCCATTGAAAAATGTCTGTGAACAGCGGTGGCGAATCGTGCTTCAAAAGGATGCAATGGCGGTGGCGAACGGCCGTGATTGTTCCAAACAAATGGCAATGATAATTTCCACGGCAACGATTGTTCCAGATCTGAAAAAATCCAGATCTAAAATTTTCCAAATCTAAGAGAGAGAGCGAGAGAGAGAGAGAAAGGTGGTGAGGGTTCGAGCTGGAGCGACTTCGCACGATCGTGATGGTGGGGCCTGCGGCTAAGAGAGAACGACCGAAAATGAATAGGATGATCTAGGTTTCTTCATTATATACACGAGTATATAAATTCATTCACCACCTATCAAGAACTAAACACTAACAATATTTAAAAATAGACTAAATTACAACACAACTGTTTTAAAGAGTTCTTTACTGAACACTAACTAAAAGCATTTACTCAAAAACAATTTACATTTCTAAAAAAGACAGCCCGGTGCTACAAAGTTCTCGCCATACGCAAAATCCGAAGAAGAGTAAGACCACATAAGTCTATTGTACGCAACCTTACCTTGCTTTTTTTGCAAGAGGTTGTTGCAAATTTATTTACAGAACACAAGCCACCCGGGGTTACCAACCCCGGGTATTAAAACCCGGGATTCACAACCCCAGGTATACACTTATTCGACGACAATAACTTCAACAACACGAAAACAAAGCTTAGCTTTCACAAGGATTGAATTTTCAGGCCAATGAGATATATATATCACAACATACTATAGTCTATGAGAAATTTAGAGCACCAATTTTATTTCTTATTCTTGGCAGCAGTTTTCTTCTTGGATTTTCTAAGCCCTTCTTCAGTATCCTGTCAAAATATAGGCATCACATGTTGCTCATCATGCAAGTTTTAATTCTAAAATAATTAAAATTCACCTCTCATAAATAGATACTTATAAGGAGTTTATACTACTTAGTGCATCTATCTTTTTACCGTTAACCAGATATCTCCTTTGTCATTTAATAAATTTAATCAAACCTTTATCATTTTTTATCGAAACCCTTAACCAGAAAATATCGTTTAATAACGATATTATCCTAGAATTATTTCTTCACAATTGTTATTTTATTTATTTAAACTTTAACCGAAGAACAAGAACACCAATTCTGAGAAATCATCAAGAAATTAAGAACGAACCTTAAACCAAAATCAAGTAATCATGAAGAAATCGAATCCTAATTCTGATATATTACAAAATTAAAAAATTATCAGCATCGGATAGCAAGAAGATTCAACGATCAAGAAATCAAGACGATCAATCACTCACCTTCTCCGACAAAAAATTACCATTCAGCAAGAACGAAATCGAAACCCAACAACAACGAAATCATTCTTGAACCCCAGCAACAACGAATCGTTCATGAACCTCAATAATGAAATCAATTTCGTGGACGAGCAACGAAATCATTTCGTTCATGAACCCTAGCTCGTTGACAAAATCGATTTCCTGAACGAAATTGATTTTGTCATCAAGCTAGGGTTTCGATTTTGTAGGCTATGGCGATTTCATTGGCAAGCAATGACGAACAACAAATTTGCCGGCGATAGAGAGAGCGAAGAAACCAGGCAAAGCGATGAAGAGAGCGATGGAGTTTACCAGAGAGCGAAAAGAAAAGAAAAAGAAAACGAAAATGAGTTTAACCAAAGTCGAACAATGAACCTACTAACGATTCTTTTAATACCGAGCGTGTCCTTTTCTATGGGATGAGTTTTTTGGGATGGAAAAAAAACAAAAAAAATAAATAAATTATTCTCAATCTCTTAAGAAAAACAAGAATCAATTCTAGGTTTTGGGATGGAATGGGAACGGAAACGGAATTTACCAAGCGCGTTCCCGCACATTAATCCAAAAAATCTGGGAATAGGATGGGAACACTAACCAAACAAAGCCTTATATTCTTTTTCTTTTACATTCTTCTGACCAAACAACAAAATGCTTTTCATTTTTCTTTTTCCACTACTTCTCCTTCCTTCCAACCAAACATAACCTAACTAGCGGTGGAAATAATTTCTACTCGGAACATCAATCAAATCCTATTTGCGATCGCATAAAAAGTAGGATATAGATTATATCATAGAAAATAGAACAATCCACCGGGGAAAAAAAAGGATAAAGTGCATTGTGATCGTATTTGTTGGGAAGGAGAAGATCAGTTGAAGAATATAAATTATAGAAGAAGATCAAGCTAGACATTCATTGTGAGTAATACTATAGCAGGTATCCAAAGGCATCATGTAACTAGACGTACCTTTTTGTACTGTCCATAGGCAGTTCGACCAATCAATTCCTGCCCATTTTTCGACACATAAGCCTGAAGAGCAGTGAACGAATGAGAGCATTATAAGCAGCAAATGAGAAAAGCTTTATTTTTTGGATAGATAAACAGGAAAAAAAAAACAGGATGAAATTATTATATTATGGGATGTAAAAGGGAAAAAATGACTTAGACATATTTGTAAAGGAAATCAACTTACTTTTTTTCCACCAGGGATAGTATACCAATGGCCAGTAGATTGAGAAGAACGACCAACTGCTGGAACCCTTCCTTTGCCAGCATCTTTTGGAATCTCGGGGCGGCTATTAGGATTTACCCAGCTTCCAGAACCCGGCAATACCTCTTCAGAATTTATTTATTTTGAATTTTTTCTACTCTTTGTTGAGCCCTTTTGAGCATTATTCTTACTGGCTACCTTTTTTGAACCTTTTCCACTCTTTGTAGAGCCCATTTGAGCATCATTCTTACAGGCTACCTTTTTTGAACCTTTTCTACTCTTTGTTGAGCCCATTTGAGCATTATTCTTACCGGCTACCTTTTTTGAACCTTCTCCGTGGTTAAATTGACTCCTGAAAAAAATTAAAAAAAAGTCACTTATCACCTCCAAGGCAAATGTCCAGAAGACTTCTTAGCATTGGAAATACAGCAAGTCAAGTATAAATACATTACATGTAATCGATAGCGGGTGCACGTGAATGTTTATTTCCTCTGTCATCCTGAACACCCAACGGGAAAAAATTAGGCAAGCGAGTGCGTACTAGATTTCGGATTCTTGGATCTTCATGAAAAAAGTAACGATGAGCAGGCAGACGACAGTCTGATAAATCACATATCTGCCCACGGCTCTGGTCAACATTGCTACTTCTATGACACCCTTTGTTGTCATTAGGAATCGTTCTCTTTTTTTTCATGGATCTGAAACATTCTTCACAAACCTCATCCAAAGCAGGTGTCTTTATTTGGAAACCCTTCTCTGCGGAGAAATCTTTCCACAAATCCTCTGTATTAGAATGTCTTCTCTTTATCAATGAATTTAAAATATTGGCCTCCGTGTTTTTATCAACACATACAGGCAGATCATCAGAGTCAGTATCCGAATCGATTAACGGGAACCTCCTAAGAGGACTAACAGTTGACTTCGAAAACACCAATTTGTTGCTGCTTGTTCCTACGTCTGTAGAAGCTTGAGAATTCATAACCCATTTTCTCTCCCTTGCTCTCAAGCAGCCAGTTGATTGTGTGCTCAAAACCCTGTGTCGTCCGTGCAACGGGAGCTTTGAACTGTTATAAACAGAATGGTGCTGTGCTGATGGACGCTTATTAGCTATTGAAAATGAGGGGGGGGAACACCACATTAGGAGGAGGAATATAACCCAAAAAAAAAAAAAAAACATCGATTATGGAAGACAAATATTATACGACGACGGGTTTAAAAAAAGACAAAACTAAATTAAGAAACACTTCGGAATTAAGGGCCTTGGCTTGATTCGACAAGCTTGCAATCTCATAAACCTATTTCTAGCATTAGTCAGCATTCAGTTCTCCAACTTTAGTTGAATATGAAGGGACTAATAAAGGTTTCTCATAAGTGGAAGAAATTCACATACCTTAACGGCTATTCCTTTTAAATTAGAAATAAAGACAAACTGCATAAGGCTGAGTTGTTAAGGTTCGGTTTGGCATGGAAAATAGTTCAATAACTTAAAGAATGTATGTGCAAAACCAGGAATTTGCTCGCATAAAAGATTAATAACAAAGACAATCATAAGTTCATAACAAATCCAAGATTGCTATATCAGGATTCCAAGATAATGTGGAGCAACATGAATACAAAAATTCCCAGATGTCATTATTGATTTTGTTGCGGTTCACCATGTAAATGTAGCATGAATTACCAATTATATTTGAAAGGAGAACCTGCAAGTGCAAGTAATGTGGCGAGTTTTGCCATATATGTATGAAATTATGAATACATAATTGTTGGGTGGTCTTGAGCCTCTCACAACCCAAAAATTAACTCATGAGGTGAGGTTTTTTCGCACACAAGCATAACCTAACCACCAGAACCTTCCACATCCGATGTGGGATAATCCAAAAAATTTCCCCCCCCCCCCACATCGGGCTTTTAGTCTGTTAACTCTCGACCAGTCTCTCTCTTTGTGATTATTGAGTTAGAGTTATTGTAACCTATGCTCTAATATCAGTATAAGTTGATCTTGGGTCTCTCTCAACCCCAAAAGCAAGCTCAAGAATTGAGTCCAGCTCAAGAAGTGAGGCTTTCACAAGGATTTGTTTTAAACATCTAAACTTCATAATATATCCAAGAGATGAATATCGACTTCACTTAACAATTAGCATCCTAATATAGTAGGACTAAAATCATTACTGCATAAGGTCGAGAATTTATCCCTTTTCCCATCTTTTCTTGAACTTCTCTGGGTTATCGATACAGAGAAGAACATGATTGCTTATTGTTTGCCAACCAGTAGAAACTAAAAAGTAGATTACGTGCTGACATATATCGATCCATCTCTTCAACGAAACCAAATAATGTAGGTAACAATGATCAATTTTCGCATGCCATATTAGGATCAAATGGGTGGCTGGACGGTGACAAGATCAAATAAGGGAGAAATGAAAAAGACGGAGAATTCGCTTCGTGATTATAGTATTACCTCTTCGCTGCTGATCCTGAGAAAAGAACTCTTCAATCTCGTCGTCAAAATTATGCATCTCATGCATTTTCTGCTTAGCTGCTGGCGGTTGCCGAGTGATCGTAGGCCCCCAGCAAAGGCGCTTAAGGGGTCGATTCTGATCCAAAACCTGCGGATTACGACCCATCTTCGGAGACTCGAAATCGTCGTCGTCTTCTAAGATTTTTCGGAGACTCGCCTTGGTTGAGCATCGTCGCCGTGACTCGGATGCCAGGTCTTCTTTAACGGTCCTCTGGAGCTCCCAATCAAAGTCGAAATCGAGTCCTAGAGCGAAGGATGGAGCTTCGAAATCAAGCTCTAAAGCGAAGGATGGAGGCTCGAAATTGGCCATGTAAAAACCTATGATGATGAGAGAGAGAGAGAGAGAGAGAGAGAGAGAGATCAACCAATGTCCGTTCACTTAACACTTAACAGAGAAGAGATGGAAGATGGAGATAGAAATCTATGCTAATTTGCGCCAAAAGCAGAACATTGACGCGCTTTACAAGTGCTTACAGACGAAAAAGAGTGAGCTTCCTTGAGAAGTTTCTTCCATTTCTTGGTTGGATGGAAAAAAAGGTACATGAGAAAATAAAAAAGAGAAAGAGGGTCAAAAATGTAAAATAAATATATATATATATATATTTTTGTTCCTTCAATTTTTGCAGGTTGATCCTCGAAGTTTGCCTTTCGCGGGCATGCATATTTTTTCTTGGACAATATCTTGAAAAAGACATTGATGATAAAAGTAAGTCTATGAACAGGCACAGGTTCTTCCAAAAAAAAATATAATGCAATTTTTACTTCCGTCGAGTATCAAGGGAGGAATTATTTGAAGAAGCATGTTTTGAAGATTTGAAGGCTGATCGACTTGTTCTCGGGGGTGTTTTCGGAATATAATATTTCAGTTAGTTGCTATTTTTTTTTAATGAAGATCTTTAATTTCATTTAGTTGGTATGTTTTTCATTATAAATTTGAACAAGAAGCATTCGATTGTTTTGAATAGTATTTTTGTTTCTATTCCCAGAAACATACCACGTGTACGTTCTGTTTTTAAATATTTAGAACGAATTTTTGGCATGTTTTAGCCGAGTAACAGACTCTTTTAAGTCACATTTGTTTCATGTTATTGTTTCCATTTTTAGGAAAAGTTGTAAGGGAAACAGAATTTTCGGAACATTTTTTTTGTGCTCTAGAAATCTTACAAATGACCAAAAACGCTTTGTTCAAAATAGCCAAGCAAAAATACATTCACCAATGACTTCTGGTTTTGATAACCAGTGTTTCTCCTCCATAGTCCCAAAATTTGGAACAAAAACCAAAAAAAATCATTTTGTTCCCAACAATTTGTTTTAATAATTTGTTAATTACCTATCACCCTCGTGTACTTTAATCCTATTTCATTGTGTTCCCATTCCCGGTACTTTAAAATACTGTATTTTACATTCATTGTGATAAATCGAGTGATGCGTCGCATGTGATTAAGTTGTTTTTTATAAAAGTGGTTAGATTGCATAGGAATACACTTCGGAAGCGTTTTTGCTACCACTCTAAAATTACACTTAAAATCCGTTTTTTCCTAAAAAAATTGAGGGGCTTGCGGTTGCCCAAGTCGACGTATACTTATACCCATAGACAGAGTATAACAATGTACTTAAATGAAAGGAGAGATTCAATTATTTGAATTATCCGTCATAACAAATTATTCTTGTTATTGCAAGATAAGAAAAAGTGAAATGTAACAAACGAAAGTTTTATCATGTAAAAATTGAACAATCAAAAATACAAAGACACCATTTGACGATCGAACAAAAGAAATCTAAATCCGTTTACAAATGAAGAACGAAAAAAAAAATATATAAATCGAGCTCAAAATCTCTTGTAGAATTTGAAGCATATTGGTTTCTTCTATATATATAACAAGTTCCCTCCAACTTTTGTGTAGTCCTTTTGGTGTAGTTAGCAACCTTTTTCCCGAATCGAACTCAACACTAAGGTGGTGTTCGACGGGATTAGATTTTAATCAATAATTGGCCAAAAAACGAGACCAAATACTAAACAAATATTTAAATTTGAATGAAATTTAATTAAATTAACTATTGTACCTTTTGAAAATTCAATTAAATTACTATTTTACCCTTTGATGTCATTCTAACACCACATGTATAATCCATTTCATCATCAAACATAAGAATGGTAATGATCATTTCATTTCATTACCATACCAATTTTAATTCTATTACCATTCCACTCCAGTGTACCAAACGCAGCGTAAGGCCCGTTTGTTAACGCAATTAAGTATTTATCAAATTAAGTACGTTTGATAACAAAATTAAACAATCACTTAAAAATTGTTCAAAATTTTAAATAATGTGTAATTCACTTAATTCTTTAGCACTTATTACTTAGTAACCATAGAATATCTAATTATTACAATTAATATTTTACACCAATACTGTAAAATCTCATAAAAAAATTACATTTTGACCTCTTAACATGCTTTTAAGTTTTAACTGTTCCTCTGTCTTTTCTCAATGTCTCTTTTATACTTAGTTCCATTTCAATTTTCATATTAAATGCTCATTTTGTTATTGATAATTTCTACAAAAACGTTGACGATTTCTATCGTTTATCTCCTCTTTCATTTTGTTTAAAATCGCATATTTCTCTTGTCATTTATAAAATACCGATTGATTCCTCATTATTTTTGTCAAATACTATTTAATTCTTTTTTAGATAAAAAATTACTAAAATTGTAGTACAGATCCGACACCATGTGTCCGGTAGTACAGATCCGACACCATGTGTCCGGTAATGCGCAGAGAGATGAAGAAAGAGAAGAGCCGGTGTTGCGCAGGGGGGGGGATAGGGGTAAAATTAACTTTTAAAAAAATTAATTGTAAAAAATAATCTTTAATAAGAATATCATTGAAGTGTAATAAAGCATTTGCAGCCTTATAAGAAATAGGGAATAAATAATAATGGCTTTGCTACGGTAC
This sequence comes from Eucommia ulmoides, assembly GCA_016647705.1. Lineage (NCBI taxonomy): Eukaryota > Viridiplantae > Streptophyta > Magnoliopsida > Garryales > Eucommiaceae > Eucommia > Eucommia ulmoides. The sequence continues at coordinate 1,034,163 of CM028326.1, read as the reverse complement.
AGAGGTAGTACCGGTACAACTTCTAAAACTTACGAGGTCAGTTCAAAAAAATTACAAAATTTTAGACGAACTTGTAATTTTTGAAAAAAAATTTGTAACCTGTAAAATTACAAGTTCTCAGACGAATTTGTACTTTCAGTGAAATAACTTGCGACTTCTTTGAGCCGATCTTATTACCTTTTTGGACTGTATCCAATACAGGCTATACAGCTAAAAAGACGACTCTATAGCTAGCCACAAATAATAAAGTCTCCTCTGTTTATTATCACATGGAAGTTCCATGTGGATGTAATGTCATAATAGAGAAAAAAAGGCCTTACAATTACATCCACAAATTTTTATTTTTTTATTTTTGGATAATGCCCCCACAAATATGTGCACATGAGACTTTGCCCATATTACGTTTATCACACGTCAGATTGATGTCAAAAAAATTAGTCATCAAATTATAAACGTGAAAAAAATCTTATTTCATAAGTTAACTTTCAAAATTGAAAGAGAATCAAAATCATCCTACATTAATATCAAAGATAACTTTAGGGTTAAATAAGATTCAAGACCACTCTGCACTAATCAAAGAATCCAGATTACAATTCTGGCCCAATAACCACAAAAGAATAGATTGGTCAAGGATTAGCCAACCAAAAATTCGATATATGAGGAGAATATTGTTGAATTTAGATCACATCGGATGTAGAAGAGACTGGCGGTCAAGTTATAAATGTAAGAGAAAACCTCATTTCATGAGCTATCTTTTCGGTTGAGAAAAACCCAAAACTACTTTATATTAGTATCAGAGCTAGTTTTTGGGGTTCGGAAATGCAAAAGATTACCTTACAGCCTATTATGTTAAACCCTAATTCTACTAACAAAATCAAACCCTAGTCACACTATCAAAATTCTAGTCATTGTTCATATAGACCTTTTGTATATCTCTCTATCATTGTACCTTTCACATATACCAATACAACCGTCTCATGTTCTCTCAATATTCCGTCTTTGAATTATTCTAACATGTAAGAAACAAAAACACGGTGAAAACCATAATAAGCACTCACAATTTTCTTGCAACTTTCATATTTACCGGAAAAAGGTCATAAATGATGTCTGATGGAGATGAATGGTCATTTTCCAGCAACACGAAAACAAACCTTAGCTTTTCAAAGGATTGAATTTTATTTCTTCTTCTTGGCAGCGGTTTTCTTCTTGGATTTTCTAAACCTTGCTCCATTATCCTGTCAAAAATATAGCATCACATGTTGCTGATCATGTACCATTAATGCAAATTTTAGTTCTAAAATAGTTAAACTCCACATCCCATAACTAAATACTTTTAACCAACAAGGTGTAGCTCAAATAATAAGGCACATTTGAGGTAAAACAGTTGAGAGATTTCTGCAAGATTAGAAATTCGAGCCTGTAGAAAAACACTTATTGGGAAGAACAACCACGCACTCCGAATGAGATAGTTTTTCACCCTGTGTGAATAAGGGGACACTCGTGGATATACCCAAAAAAAAATAACTAAATGGTTTTTAAGGTGCGTCGATTTGGGTGGAAAAAAAATCTATTTGGGTGGAAAAAAAAAAAGATGGATGGGAAAATAAAGAAAGAAAATAGGAAGAAAAAAAAATGTTTCATACATAGGAAAAATAAGGAAAAAATAATGAACAATTTTTTAAGTAAATTTTTATTCTCACAATTTGAAAGAAAAGTGAAAGAAAATGAAGGAGTTTTCAACCTAAAAAAAACTAAAATTACAATTATATCCTTGATAATAGAAATTTAGATAAAATTTCTTTTTATCCCTTCTATTTTGTCTCATTATCATTTTACTCCCATCCACTTAAAAAAGTTACACTTTACTTGCTTCTACTTTTGAATAAAATAAAAAACTAATTTTTTTTCCATTTAAATTAACGAAATATGCTTAAAAACGTATAGAGTTAAATTTTCCATCCAATTTTTGAATGAATAGACGAATTGTCACTTTATTATAATTTTGATTTAAATTTTTATTATAAATATTTTTAAAGGTAAATTAAAATTAAAATAAAAAGACAATTTCATCTATTTCATCATAAAATTGGATAAAAAAATTAATGTCATCTATTTTTAAACATATTCCGTTAATTTAAACGGAAAAAAAAAATAAATTAATTTCTCATTTTGTTCAAAAGTAAAAATAGATAAAAATAAAATGTAGCATTTTTAAGCGGGAGAGTAAAGTGATAATTAAGTAACGTAGAGGAGGGTAAAAGGCAATTTATCAGAGAATCTTTAATTTATTTTTGTAATATATGAAGGTAAAATAGTAAATTAGATAAGTGAATTATTTTCTTTACTCTCATTTTTCTTTACTAACCAAACATGAAAACTTATATTCTTCTTCTTTTACATCCTTTTGACCAAACAACAAAATAATTTTACTTTCGGTAGATAACAATATTATCCTTCATTTTTCCTTTTCTTCCAGTTCTCCATCCTTCCAACCAAACAATACCTAACTAGAGGCGGAAATAACTTCTACTGGAAACATCAATCTTATCCGATTTGGATTGCATAAAAAGTATGATGTGAAAGAAAATAGAACAATCTACCGAAAAAAAAATACATATATAAAGCGTTGTGATCGGATTGTGTTTCTAGCGGAATTCTGGGGAAGGAGGAGACGAGTTGAAGAATATAATTTACAGAAAAAGGTCGAGCTAGACATTCATTGTGAGTAATACTATAGCAGGTATCAAAAGGCATCATGTAATCAGAGGTACCTTTTTGTACTGTCCGTATGCAGTTCGACCACTCAACTCCTGCCCGTTTTTCGCCACATAAACCTGAAGAGCAGTGAACGAATGAGCATTATAAGTTATAAAGCAAATGAGAAAAGCTTTATTTTTTAGATAGATAAAAATAAAGCAAGATGAAATTCTTATAATATGAATGCATTCAGTATTTAAAACATGGGGATTATCTAGTTATGAGCTTTAAGTGTAAATCAGATCCCATCCCATCACCTTTCGGATAGACAAGGCAACAAGAACAAGAATCCAAAGGGCAAAAGGAATTGCAATTGAAATGTGAAGGGTTAAAAATGAGTAGACATGTTTGCGAAGGAAATCAACTTACTTTTTTTCCTTCAGGAGTAGTATACCAATGGCCAGCAGATTGAGAAGAACGACCAACTGCTTGAACCCTTCTTTTGCCAGCATCTTTTGGAATCTCAGGGCGGCTTTTAGGATTTACCCAGCTTCCAGAACCCGGTGATACCTCTTCAGAATTTATTTTTTTCGAATTTTTTCTACTCTTTGTTGAGCCCATTTGAGCATTTTTCTTACTGGCTACCTTTTTAGAACCTTCTCCATGGTTAAATTGACTCCTGGAAAAAAATGAAAAAAACAAAGTCACTTATCACCTCAGGCAAATATCCAGAAGACTTCTAAGTAGTGTTTGAAATAAAGTAAGTCAAGTATAAGCACATTACATGTAATCAATAGCGGGTGCACTTGAATGTTTATTTCCTCTGTCATCCTGAGCACCCAATGGGAAAAAATGGGGCAAGCGAGTGCGTACTAGGTTTTGGATTCTTGAATCTTCATGAAAAAAGTAACGATGAGCGGGCGGAAGAGGGTTTGATAAATCAAATATCTGGCTATGGCTCTGGTCAACATTGCTATTGCTAAGACACCCTTTGTTGTCATTAGGAACCGTACTCTTATTTTTCATGGATCTGAAATATTCTTCACAAACCTCATCCAAAGCAGGTGTCTTTATTTGGAAAGCCTTCTCTGCAGAGAAATCTTTCCACAAATCCTCCGTATTAGAATGTCTTCCCTTTGTCGATGAATTTAAAATATTGGCCTCCACGTTTTTATCATCACATACAGGCGGATCATCAGAGTCAGTATCGGAATCAATTAACTGGAACCTCCTAAGAGGACTAACAGTTAACTTCGAAAACACCAATTTGTTGCTGCTTGTTCCTATGTCTGTAGAAGCTTGAGAATTCATAACCTGTTTTCTCTCCCGAGCTCTCAAGCAGCCTGTTGATTGTGTGCTCAAAACCCCATGTCCGTGCAGTGGGAACTTTGAACTGCTACAAACAGAATGGTGCTGTGCTGATGGAGGCTCATTAGCTATTGAAAATGAAGGGAGAAAAAACACCACATTAGGAGGAATATAACCCAAAAAAAATAAAAATCCATCAATTATAGAAGACAAATATTATACGATGACGGGTTTAAAAAAAGACATAACTAAATTAAGAACCACTTCGGAATTAAGGGCGTTGGCTTGATTCGACAAGCTTGTAATCTCATAAACCTATTTCTAGCATTAGTCAGCCCTCGGTTCTCCAACTTTAGTTGAATATGAAGGGACTGCTAAAGGAAACTAATTCAATAACTTAAAGAGCATATGCAAAACCAGGAATTTGCTCGAATAAAAGATTAATAACAAAGATAATCATAAGATCATAACCAATCCAAGATTGATATATCAGCATTCCAAGTCCAACATGAATACAATAATTATGAGTTGTCATTCTTGAGGTTGTTGTGGTTCACCATGTAAACATAGCATGAACTACCAATTATATGAGAAAGGAGATCCTACGAGTGCAAGGAATATGACGATTTTCGCCGTATATGACCTTATGAACACACAACAAATTTTATCACCCAAATTTAGGATCAATCAAAACATAAGAATTTGTTCTAAACATGCAAATTTCATAAGATATCCAAGTAAGATGAAACTCGACTTCACTTAACAATTAATATCCTAATGTAGTATGACTACGATAATTAAGGCATAAGGTTGAGAATCTCTCCCTTTCCTCATTTTTTATTGAGCTTTTCTGAGTTATCTATACAGAGTAGAACACGATTGCTTATTGTTTGCCAACCAGAAGATACTGAAAAAATAGATTACGTGCTGACATATATCAATTCATCTATTCGATGAAACCAAATAATGTAGGTAACAAAGATCAATTTTCGCATGCTATTAGGGCTAAATCTGTGGCCGGACAGTGACAAGATCAAAGAAGGGGGGAACTGAAAAAGATGGAGAATCCGCCTCGTGATTATAATATTACCTCTTCGCTGCTCATCCTGAGAAGAGAACTCTTCAATCTCGTCGTCAACATTATGCACCTCCAAATGCACTTGCTTATTAGCTGCTGGCGGCGGCCGGGTGATCGTAGGCCCCCGGCAAAGGCGCTTAAGGGGCCGATTCTGATCCGAAACCTGCAGATCAGGACCCATCTTCGGAGACTCGAAATCATCGTCGTCTTCTATGATTTTTCGGCGACTCGCAGTGGCTGACCATCGCGGTCGTGACGCTTGTTCGGATGCCAGGTCTTCTCTCACGTTGTCCCGGGGCTCCGAAACAATGTCGCAATCGTCGTCGTCGTCGTCGTCTTCTACGATTGTTCGGAGGCTCGCCGTCGTTGAACATCGTGGCGCTTGTTCGGATTTAGGGTCTTCTCTTACGGTCCCCTGGGGCTCCGAATCCAAGTCGAAATCGAGCCCAAGAGAGAAGGATGGAGGCTCAAAATTGGCCATGATGAGAGGGAGAGAGAAATCAAATCGGAGAAAACAGAGAATTACCAATGTCCGTCCGCTTAACAAAGGAGATGGAAGATGGAGATTGAAATCTATGATAATTTGCGCCAAAGAGTGAAAATTAGAAATTATTGGCGCGCTTTGTAAGTGGTTTGGTTGCAGACGAAAGAGAGTTAACCTTCCATAGCAAGATTTCTTCCATTTCTTAAAGGAAAAAAAGGGTAACTCAGGGTACAACTCTCGTCATGCGCGGAATTCGAAAAAAAATCGAAATATATATATATATATATGTTAAGTGGAATAACTCCTTCCTTTGAGTTATATAATGATTTAAGAATTTTCAAATAAATTATGTGGGATAAGAATCTAACACTCGTCCTTAAATGCAACTCCCGGTTCGCACAAATGATTTGACTACGAGATAATGAAAAACTCATAACCTTAGATTTGATATCATGTTAGGAGGTTTCAACTTAAAATCATATGGTGTTAAGTGAAGTAACTCATTTTATTTATATAATGATTTAGAAACTCTCAAATAAGCGATGTAAAACAAAAATCTAACAATATATATATAATTTAATTTAACCGTGAGAGAGTAAAAATTTTAGAGGAGATTTTATATATATATATAATTTAACTTATTCATTCATTCTCCTTATATTAATGTCAACTACAAAGTAAAATATATATATAAATTTATTAATAAATCAATAGAGATAAACAATTTAACAATCCAAATTTAAGTTTGAAATATGAATAGTTGACTTCAATAAGTTTGAAATATGAATTGTTGACATTGAAGTTACGCAATTTCTCAATTCATCCACTTTAAACTCTTTACGGCACTTGAAATTAAATAAATTTTATATCTAATTGAAGATGGAGAGAGATTTTTTTATTAAAGTGTTGGAGAGAGAAAATACGAAGAAAATATAAAGTGATAGATAATTAATATAATGAAAATAATCATCAAACAAATTATAAATAAATTTCAATAACGTCTCTCGTCGAAAACCTACAATGATATTTTTTTGTCATTTGAAAAATATATCCAACACCCATTTTCTTTAATGTTAAATATAAAATTATTTATTTATCCATATTATAATGTCATTGTACTATTGAAAATTAATTAAATCTATCTAATAAGAACGACTCTTATAAGCTTCATAAAAGAATTATAATTTTGGCCAGTTTGATCTTTCAATTTTTTTATTGAAATATAATTCTAATTTTAACTACTTTTATTACTTTTGATATCAAATGACAGTTGTTATATATATTTTAGTATTTAAAGAGTATTTGTTGCTGTGTTTTTTAAAGTTAAAATTATTTTGAGAATTAAATATTTTTTATTTGTGTAATACATTTCCAATAATTTTTTTTTTGGATTGATTAAATGATAGGTTATTTTTTTTTTAAGCATTTAAAGAGTACTTGCTACTATTTTTTTTTTAAAAAAAATTAAATTATTATGATAATTTATTTATTTTTTTTATTTATGAAATTTACAATGTATTTATAAACTTATTCATTTGTTTTTTTGTTTTTTTTTTTTAATTGTTTTGTGAAATCTTCACATGAGACTTTATTTAGTAATAATTTCACTAATGTCCCACTAGTAGTCCTGTGAATTTTTTTAATTGTTATTTTTAATCATTTATTGTCCTTTTCCCTTTTTAACTCGTTTATTATATGAAATTGCTTGTATACAAAAAAAAAAATTCATTACTTCTATCAATACTTACATAAGAAACAAAAAATAGAAAAAGAAAAGAATCATTAGTCAAAAGAAAAAATAGAAAGTCTAGTGAAACATTTATAATTTTTTATTATATATATATTTTTAAAATTTATATTTTATTTAAAAGAGATAAAATTGTCATTCTATGTAAAGAATAAATTATAAAAGTGTAAATATTTCAAACAAAATTAGATATCATCTGTTCGCATGAGTTTTAAAATGTCGTTAGGTTTCTAAAATGATAGGGGGAGCTAGCAAAAAGTATTTTTCTAATTGAAATGGAGAATTTTTGTAGGTTTTTCCAAATATTTTTCTTATTTTAAAAGTGAAAATATTTCAAACAAAATTACATGTTATCTGTTCGCAGGAGTTTTGAGGTGTCGTTAGATTTCTAAAATGACAGGAGGAGCAAAAATGAGGAATTTTTGTAGGTTTTTCCAAATGACATGAGATGTTAGTGAAATTTACCCATGAAAATATTTATTAAATAAAAAATAAATAAAATTCACTCAACATACTATATTAATAATAAATAACAATTAAATTCAGTAAAACCATTAATTGAATAATGAATAATATTGAAAATTCATTTAAATATAAAAATGTTAAAAAGAGATGTATTGAAGAGATATAATTTTTTTCTCTATCATTTAGTGGGTTTAGAAATGGAGAATCAATGAGAATACAAAAATTACATTTGGTGAGCTCTAATTCATCCTAAAACAAATTCTTCCAATTTTAGGTTTCAGTATTAAATTTTTTAAAAATTATGTTTGTAATTTTTAACCTTATTTTTTCTTTTTTCTTTTTTTTGAAAAGAAAATAAATTTTTAAATATTCTTGTCAACACTTATATGAGATAAAACATATATTTAAAAAAAATAAAAATAAAAAGTCTGATAAGTGAATTATTTATAGTTTTTTTATTATGTATTTAAATGGAAAATAGCTCTACTTGAAATATAAGAAAACTTTTAAAATTCTTTAAACCCACAATTGCAATAATAAATAACAATTAAATTCACTAAAATTATTATATTAATGATAAATATAATTTAAAAATTATTTATACAAGATAAAATGTTAAAAGAAAAAGAAATATTTAAGAAGAATTAAGATGAGCTCTCATTCATTCTCAAGTATAATCTTCTAATTTTAGTTTCACTGGTTTTATGCCCACAAATAGAGCGGACTATTGAGTTCTATATTTATAAAATTTTCTTCATTTTTTTTTGTTGTCTTGTTTTTTTTATTTAAATTTTTATTTTAAAATATATCCTACTTAAATTTATGAGATAGCAAGCAAGACCTTAATAATTTTTTTCGGTATAAAAATTGCCACTTTTATAGCCTTTTTTTATTTCTCTTAAATAGGCTATCTTAATTTGAACTCAAAGACATTCTTTATTTAATTTAATCATTAATTTTTGTCTACAACATGCCCTCAGAGTGTCTATTTTTGGTTAACCAATCTATTTCTAATTTTACTATCTATTATTAGGGTTGATTGATTTATTTAGTATTTATTTAAAAAAAAAAAAATAGGTGGAATAAAACGATTGAATTAATTTTTTTTGCATTAATTAAAAAAATTAAATATAGCTAAAAAATATTGAATGGGGCCATGCATTCGTTTTTTTTAAAAAAAAAAAAAAAAAAAAACTAGCCGAGTGCAACAAAACTCATGCTATGGGTGGTGTCCAGGGAAGGGTCGAATCACTTAGAACCCACCAAAAAACATGAAAAATATATTCTTTAATCTCATTAAAATCTTCTCTCTCATTCTACTTTTAAGTATTAGATATAAATATAGATATCTCTCTTTTTATTCTTCTATTTTTTATTTTTATTTTCTAATTTCTACTTTTATTTTAAAATTTTCTTTTCTTTTTTTATTTGTAGTAATAAAAAATCAGAAAATAAAAATCTATAAATTCTAATAAGTAACGACGTTTTATAAATATCGAAAATAAATATTCATAGTAAAATAATATTTTTCCAAATTATTTTTTACTAATATACTATAAAATAAAATAAAAAAAACCATAAATTAAGATTAATTTTATCATTTTTTGCAAATGAACAAATTCTAATTTTATATATAAATAAATAAAAATTAGTACCCCAAAACTTGAAAAATGCATTCTTTAACCTCATTAAAATATTTTCTCTCCTTTCATTTTTATGTATATGTACATGTGTATATATATATGTGTGTGTGTGTGTGTAATTTATGAATTAATTTTTTAGTTTTTATTATTTTTTTGTGCTTATAAATTAAAATTTTGATATAATACCTTTAGGGATGGAGAATTCCCAATTACTATATAGATTAGGCATTCTCAGTGTTTAAAGAGCAATATTGTTTTTTCAATTTCAAGTGTAAAAATGTTAAATAATAAAAAAAATTGATCAATTAAATATTGACATAAAATTGAAATAATTCAAAATTTAATTTAATTATTTTAAAAGTGGGTTGTAATTTTTTTTGTCCAAAATTTTATCCTAAAAAAAATTATACCCAAACGATTTGATTATTAGGGATGTGGTCCATATCATTAATCACTTTTATTTAGTAGATTGAGTTTAATTTTTCATTAAAAAAATTAAAGATTAATTTATTAATTAACTATATCTGGATTAAATTAATAAAATAAATTTAATTAATTATTTTTTGCCCAATAATTATATAGTTATTATTTTTCTGTGAGAGATGAAAAGTGCAAAATTTGGTTATACAAAATTATTATATCGGAAAATCAAAGTGATAAAATGGTGGTTAATAGCATCCACGATTTCCTCAAGACTAAGAGTAGGTTAAATATCACTTGCATATAAATTAAATAAAATAACTCCAAATCCGCCGGAAGTCCAAAATATTAAAAAAAATCTCGCTTAAGATATAAATTTTGATTTATTCTCTTAAATTGGATTTCGCTTGAATTTTAGTCTGCATTGCAGAGATTGTAGAAAGAATTTGAAGAATAAATTCGTATTATAATGAATATTAGTTATATGTAACGAATATTAGTTATAAGGTTATATTTATATATGTGTGTGTATTTTTTGTTACATGTATTTATGTAATATTAGCTACATGTTATAATTACATATATCTGTATAATATTTATGATATTTAGCAAATATTACACACAAAAATTTGTTTAATATTAATTATATGTATTTGTGTACATTTAGTTACATGTAACTAATTACATATATTTTGCGCGATTTTTGTTATATCTAACAAATTTTTATACACAAATTAATTACATGTTACAAAATACAGTAATATTTATTACATTTAACAAAATTTTACACACAAAATTGTTACATGTAACCACACGTGTGCAGGCGCATATAGTGGATTTTTGTCACTAAGATTTTTTTAAAATTAAAAATACAATAGGAGACCTCTCGCCGAATACCCCCTAAATTAAATGATAAAAATAACTTGGTAAGAAAAGGTAATTTATTTTTAGAGTTACACCACAACGAGGGGTTTTCACACTTGGTGTCCCTAAATTTTGACCAAAATCTCAACTTGATCCCACATTTTTAATTTAAACATATAATACCTTAAAATTTCTTAATCATTCTACTACAATTTATGCCATTATCTCCCTTACAATTTTAGACAGATAATAGTCACTTGCCATGCATATGATTATTTTCAAGTGACTTTTGGTCAATTTTAGTCTTTTCTTCTCATTCTATCTTTAAAAGATAAAGGAAGAAGTTAAAAATGCTTACAAATTTTCTTTAAAAATAGTTGAATGCACATCAATTTACTAATTGTTGTTCAAAATATTAATTGAGTTATTGATTTGGACCGAAGTGAGATCATTATCGAAATTCAGGATGTTATGCGTTCCAAATAAAATTATGGACCAAAAAGTGAAATAAATGTCAAACTTTAGGGGTGTAAAGTGTCAAAAACCCGAATCCATAAATATGCAAGGCATCGAAGAAGAGTGTTAGTCCGGTTGATGAGAAAAAAATTTCTCATTTCTTATGAAGGAGGGTTTAACTCTTTTAGAGAATACGATCAGGAATTCAATATTAAATTTAATCATGAATGCATCCGATCGATGTGAATGAGTGCGTCTGTAAGATTATCCGGTAAGATGATTAGTTTAGATGGATGTAAGCTGACCCAAAAACACCATAAGCCCTCCAAAAAAAAAAATTCCGAAAATCGTTTTCCTTTTTTTTTTTCTCAAAATATATATAGAGAGAGAGAGAGAGAGGGAGAGAGAGAGAGTTGTATATATATAACCATCTACTTTTGTACACCTGATCCCACCGCCATATTCATATATACAAACTACAAGTTGGTGGTGGGGTCAATTAACCTCCGGTATACTTTGCAGGGCCGGCTTCCACGGCCGCTGATGCGTCTCCGGCAGGTCAACGCCGACGCTCATCAACTGAGTCAACACCTGCTGCACCGGCGAATCCTGTACCTCCACCTTACCCAGCAGTTCCTCCAGCTGCTTCTTCGTTATCTTGATCTTCACCTCCGTCGCCGTCGTTGAAGAAGAAGGAAACAAGTTCCCCTTTTTACCCCCAAGAAGCTTTTCTTCTTCCTCCCCCCCTTCCATGGCGCCCTTACCATACAACCGGTGGGTTTTGTCGCCGTCAAGTAATGTTTCCGACGCCGACGAACCCCAGTCTTCGCCGGCCCACACCATCGGAGAATCTTTCCGAATACAATTTCCCATAAAGGGTTTGAACTAGTTTTGAAGATGAAAATGAATGGCGATCCAGTAAGGTTTTGGAGAGGGTTGGGGTATTTAAAGGAGGGTAGAAGGCGGTGGGTAAAATGGTCAAACGAGCAAATCCGATGGCCACGTAGGATGACAATAGGACGTGGGGGGAGTGTCCTACCTGGCAGGTGGTAGGAGGGGGTTGTTTGATTTGACCCCATCAATTCTTGGCTCCTTCTCGGCTCCGTCCAAGCTTGGAATGGGTCGACATATTTGTCGACACTTCAATTAAGTGCTAAAAATTGAATATTTCACATGTTTTTTTTTTAAATTTATCGATAAATTAAAGAAATGTTAGTCTGTTGACAAATGGATGTGTTCTCTTTCTTTGTTAACTAAAGTTTGACTCTCATGGGAAGCGCTCCGGAAAATAAATGTTGAATTTAATCCTAAATGTACCAAATCGATGTAGGAAAGTACACTCTTAAGATCGTCCGTGAGATTCTTTGTTGAGGTGCATGTAAACCGATTTGGACATACATTGCCGTAAAACCCAAAAAATAAAAATAAAAATATGCTCGATAAAATTTTATCAGTTAAAATTTTAATTTTATCAAACAATCCTTTAACTATTTTATCATTAAAGTTTTTAGTATTTGACGATGACAAAAATTAAATTGTCAAATATGGTTTTCACGATTCAAAATGTGATCATCCATGAACTGGAGATTTACAAGATAATGCACTACGAGTGGATCTGCCAGCGATACAATTCCAATGTGAGAATTAGTATAGAGTTTTGAGAGAAATTTGATAGAGTCTAGACTAATAAAATTATGCGTACCCATTTAGACCTCTTTGTAGTATTAATACGCGATGAAAAACTTTTTACACAAGTTTATTCATAAATCGTGACCAATCTTTTCTAATACTCCGAATTCTACGAGATCCTAAGATTTAAATTTGTTAGCACTTAAAATTTAAGCGTTAATAGGCAATATTTTTACAATCCAAGAGATTGGAGAAGTGAAGCCGAAAGAGGGGTTGAGCCGGGTAAGACATCACTTGCACCTAATTGGGTGTAGTGCGAATATTACAACTTTTAATGTTGGTGAAAAACTAACTTTTTACCTACAAAATGTTTATGAAATAAATTTTATCGCCAAAAAAAAAAAAAAAAAAGGATTTTTTTTTTTAACATTTGACAATAATTTCTACAGTTTGTAAGGAAAAATTACGTTTAGCGTCCATTTTTATTTTAGGTTTCCTAAAAAATTATTTTTGTAGTGCAAAGTACAAGTTTTTCGCAACAGTATCTTTCGTAGCGATATTCTGTTCTGTTGTTAAAAATTTAGCCCCAAATTTGTTGGCTACGAAAAAATACCTGTCATAACTAATAATTAAAAAAAAATATTGGCTACAAATGAATTTCGAAGCTATATCATTTGCGCCAAAAGTATTTTGGCGGCTACAAATTACCTTTCGTTGGTAAAAAAAAAATTACTTTCCTCAATAACTTTTATAGTTCGTCGCGAAAAACAGACTTTTAGTTAGGAAATTTTTATTTCGTAATCAAAAATCATTTTTGTTGTAGTGTATTTTTAGAATCCAAAAGATAGAGGGAGTGGAGCCCTGTTTCGGCGCCCGATTGTATCTCGAGGGATTAGTCTCCGCCGATCGTGATACGAGAATACCCTGGTATATACCTAGAAAAAGGGAGTGGAGCCGAAAGAGGGGTTGAGCCGGCTAAGACATCACCTGTACCTAACTGGGTGTAGTGTGAAAAGGGGGGAAAATGGCATATTTGAGGTGTGAACGCGACCCAGACGACGGAATCTTACAACCTTTTATTGCTTAAAAAGGTAGCAACTTCACGTGTGTACCTTCTGTTTGCTCATCATTCTTCTAATCACGCATCTTATAATTGTAGTGTTTGTAATAATCTTTCTTGTCATGGATGTTTATCCATATTTTTGACTCTGTTTTGGGGGACTTTAATCATCTTTTACTTTTTTTTGCGACATTTTTTTAACGTTCTAGTAAGAATATCTCCGCCTCCATGACTAGTTTTTGGTCTAGTCCGCTGATAGGTTTCGTTTCTTTTTTTGGGTATTTTTTGGCTTTTCCGAATTAGCACTTGGGCCTCGGTCCCGTGTCCATTATCGCCAACATTTTTTCTACAGTCTTGGAAAAAGTCCACGGATTTCTCCAAATGAGCCCAAAAGCCCAAGCCCAGCGGTTATCTCCTAAACTCTCCGGATTATTAGCTAAATAAAGGATTTCGACTAATTAACCGTATTTAAGTCTGACTAATCATTTCATTTCCAACACCTATATATATCGGAGGCTATGCAAACTCAAGGTACGCTTGAATACGTTTTATATTATGCACGAGTTCATTTATTTATTTATTGCATTATTGTACTTTTTCTTTTTGAGCACTGATTATCACGCCGGAAGGGTTTCACCGGGACAAATCTCAGTCTGAGCCTTCTGTAGGTACATTACCTAAGGAGAAAGACTCTGGCCACAGTAAATCAGTCAGTACAGCTCATCCGAAGAATTTTCAACTAACGACTCCACCTCAGCAAAAAGATCCACCTGTCATTCGACTATACTATATTCAAAATGTGTACCATTTTTAAACGCCAAACAGTTTTTAATAGTATAATTTTAATTAAAAAATTAAAAAAAATGGTCACCTCCATGACCTAGATGATTCCGTGGCATTTAAGAAGAGTAATGATGAAAGAGATGGAAGAAGACTAAGAAAACTTTGTGTTGTCATGAGAAAATTAAACATGTATGATGTATAGTAGTTATGACATTAGACAAATCAGATGGGGATTTATACCACATTTTACAAGTTTTACTAAATTCATTCAAAGGACAATTAGTACTAGCATAAAATTATATAATTATCTTATTACTTTTTTGTTGTATATTTGTTCGTGTCAAAAAATGTCTTATACCTAAGATGGTGTTTTGAATGTCACGTCGAGTGAATTATCCTCTACGATTTTTCTGCGATTCAAATTGTGACCTGCACAAAAATTCACTGGAGTATTGTCATGTGTATCAGACAAAAAACTCAATCACTCGGTGTATCAAATGTTTCGTTGTTTATAGGTGAGGAGGTCAGATTAGCCCCCAAAAATTAGGGCCTTGGGCTCGGATTAGTCCTCCAATCCGGCAAGTGACCAATAAAGTGAAGCGTGACATGATTAACCATTTGGGTCTTGTCTTTTGGGCCATTTTTGTGGCCCATGTGTCTACCAGGGGATGAAGGAGATATGACCCAATCTAACAATGTGTAGAGGCCATTTGGGGATGCCAAGAAAATGCCTAGACCTTGCAAGTCGTAGGTCGATCCAAAGTAATATGGCGACAGGTCCTCGACCTAGCACCTCGGACGTCAATCTTCGACAGATGGATGCGGGCTCGTGGGTATCATCTAGGAATGATTAGAACATAGTGCCTGATGGGAGTTGATTGGTCAAAGTGCCCAACAAATGGCAGGTAAGTCAAATGGTCTGCGGTCACGTGGCAACCTTTGGTAGGTCCCAGTGGTCATGTAGAAATATCATTCATCAACATACCTTTTGTAATATTCAAATATATTTGCCCTCATTTAATGTAGTTACATAACCTAAATACCAGTTAAATACGTACCCAAAATATAATCCCTTTAATCCACAAACAACTTTTCTTCAATTATTGGTTTACTTGATTTACTTACACAATCGCAACAAGCGCATTCAACAAGATCATTTAATTAGAAAAGTTTAATTAGTGAATTGTGTTGAATTCAACATGATTATTGTGTTACTATATAAGGAAAGCTGGTGTTGAATTTAATTAGGAAAGTTTGCTCTCACTTATTGCCGTTACATACCCTAATTATCGGTTAAACAATAATCTCTCCTAATGAGAGCAAACTTTCCTAATCACGATGCCGTCCACCTTCCATCGCCAACCACAAGTCGGCCACCTTTTACTGCTAACTCGCTCTCTCTCTCTCTCAAATCCAAAACCACCACAGAAATCACCATCACCACCACCAAAAATGTAAAACCGGAGGGAAAAAATTGCAAATCAACGACAATGGTGGGAATCCATGATGATTTTGGTATACATTTGGGTTATAATAAACCTAGATCTTAAACTATTTGGGCGGAGATGAGCTGTGGCGGTGGGGATGAGCTGTGGTGGAGATGAGCATCGCCAACCATAAGTCTCGTTCTTTGTAGTAGAGATGAGTTGCGACGGTGCTAATAAACAATTTGAGGAAGAAGATTTAATTACAATTTTAATCCTAAATTTTTTGGTCATATCTTGTTTTCCACCTTTTTGTTTTAATTTTCTCATATTAATCTTTAAAGATGTTATTACAGGGCAATATAGGCTTTAGTATTTGCATGTTAGACTTAAATTTAGAAATACAAAGTACGAGTTTAATGTCATACGGTATAATGGACAATATATTTTTATTTTTTGTGAGATGGGATTTTATTGGTCTACGAGATAATATTATAAGGACATGGGTTCGAGCTTGCAAAAAAATATTTTTTGAGAAGAACAGTTACACACCCTGAATGAGATAATCTTTCATCTTGTATACCCAAAAAAAAAGGATAATATTATAAGGGTCTACCAAGTGATTTTGATAACACACGTTTCACTGAAACTGTCTACCCTAAATACCATGGGTGGAAACATAAATCTTGTGGAAATAGAGGGGGTTGGAACTCATCATTTTCTACAAAAGAACAGAAGAAGAACCCTTTATTCTTATGTTATCATCATTGATTTTTCTGAAGATGTTTTAACAATTTTATGTCAAGTTGAAAAATAATTCCCAAAGAAACAAAATTTCAAGTAATTTTAACTAGTAATCCATACTTTTTTCAACGGTAAAGTGTATCAGAACCAATTTTTTGCGTGCATTTGATTAATTTTCTTTCAAGGGATTTGAAGGGCACACTCTCTCACGTGATTCCTGTTGCATTCAAGATTTTACTCATGTATTGCTCTCAAGGGGATCAAACCCAGAACAAGGATAATTCTCATTACCAACCGGGTTAATCCTCTTTGATTTTAGTAATCCAAACCCAAATAGCCAAGGTGCATCTACACAATATTCAAATTAAAATAATTGGAAAGGATGGAATTGGGAAAAATTGATAGATGAAGGGCCATAAAGTTGAATTTGTGCGGAAGGGAAGGAAAGAACATGAATGTTAAAGTATCAATGGCGAGAGAGGGGGAAGCCAATGCCGTGTCTCTGGCTTGGGAAAGCAACGAACAACAGGCTGCAAATCATGCCGATCCCCACCGGCAGCGTCGCCAGAAGCTCCTTGGCCTCCTCCGACGGCGCCGGGTATAGACACTTCACCACATTCTGATCGAAAAGAGCCACCGCCGCGAAAACCATTATCGACAGGAAGCCGTGGAAGAAATCAAGCACCCTGACCCTATACTTCTCGGCCGCGTCCGGCGGAGCAACGACGGAGCCGTCGATGACCCAGATGCCGCGAAACGTCGCCAGTCCGTACCGGACCTTCCCCCTCTCGTCCCGGAAGCTGTCGGTGAAACAGAGGAGAAAACAAGAGATGCCGCAGATGCCGAGGAGGGCGGCGGTGAGGTATTGACTGACGTAGGAACGGCATGTTCCTTCGTGGGCGAAGACCGGCGAGAGAATCTGGAAGGCGAGGACTGAACCGGTGGGGAGGAGATTGGCCAAATGGGCTGTTCCCTTGAATGTCTTCCTGATGGCCTTCTGCGCCGGCGTTTTCCCTGGTTTACCGGGTTCTGGTTGATTTTCCAGTAGAGGTTGCCGTTGTTCTTCCATCGCTTCTACCTCCGGCGACATTCCGATCACTTCCTTGATGTCCATTTGGCTCAAAACGCCTTGGACTTAATTACAGTCAAACAATATTACAAAAACCTTAAAAAATGCTGTTTTTTCACACACAAAAAAAAAATGGTTAAGAAGGCAGTTTAGCATGCATAAAGTTATAACAAATTTATAATGTTTAAATTAGGAGTTGCTAACCTTAATTGTTATTACTACAGTAAATAGGCAGTTTCGTTTGGGTTTTGTGGTGAAATTTGTGGTGTCCTTAACAACTAATGAAAGCGTGGAGCGTTCAAAATAACACTTGTCATTTTTTGTATCATTGTTTTTTTTTTTTTTTTTTAGTGGTGAAAGATTATTTTGGTTACAATAGTGATGGGCGGTAGTCGTGGTGGCGGTGGTGACTTAAATTTTGATATTGATGGAGAGGAAATCATACAGGGCTTGATTCTTCGCCCCTAATCCACAAGCACGCCAGGCGCGAGTAGCCACAATGAAGTCTGGATTGATTCCATAATTCTCTTCTGTCTAGGACTTTCTCTGCACAGTAGAAGTCCTGAAAGTCAAAACACCCTACACTACACTGCTGGAAACGAAGAACAATTTTTGCAAAAAAAAATAGAGAAGAAAATCTAGAGAGCTCTATTTTTCTAGCTTCTAATATATAGTATATGAATCCACTGGCAAAGTGGAGCAATCTTTCTTTTTACTAATTGTAAGGCAAGTGGAACACTCTCATTCTAATAATTGTGAGACAAGTGAATGTTGGAAAGTTGGTGGAGAAATTGAGAGGAAATCATGGAGATTATCCAAATAGTCGAGGGATTTTTAATTTTTTTTTTAAGAAAAGGGTCACTAGGGCATTTTATTGAATAAAAAATGATTACATCCTTAGACGAGGAAGTTCTTGACGATCTTCCCGTAAGAACGAACTAACGGAAGAGGGTAAGGAACTCTCGGAATGAAAAAAAACAAAACTATTAGAAGTGACATTGGCTAAACTGTTTGCCATAAAGTTACATTCACGATAGATGTGAGAAATGACAATATTAAAAGATAAAAGGTAAAATCTAATTGTATTCCAAAGAACCGACACCGACCAAATTAAGCAATCCTTCTTGATAGCTTGCACAAGTGTCAGCGAATCGCTTTCCACAAGAAGCGGATGGAAACCCAAAAGAAGAGCCATTTGAATCCCAATGAATAAACCGTGTAACTCTGCAAGAAAGCTCGAATGAACCGAAAGAGAAGAAGAGAACGCAAAAAATATCTTACCTCTGTGATCTCGAATAACCCCACCACAAGAAGCATGCAAAGTGGATCTTTTGAGAGCCCCATCTACATTAAGCTTCAAATATCCCTCTGGATGACAGGTCCAAACACAAGGGATCGGTCGACGAATTTGGATAGCTCTCAAAGGGCAATCCAACAACGAAAGAGAATGTATCCCAAAAATAGAAGAAGCAATTTTAACTGGGACCTGAAGATTAAGATCAAAGACCCAAGAACGCACTTTGAACACAACCCAACCATGCGACATTGTCACCTTGTCATGAATAGCTCTATTCCGACTTAACCAAATCTCTCAGTAGATTAAGGATGGGACCAACACTCCCAGATTATGGAACTAAGAACCACTTTTTAACCTATTCCACTAAAGAGTGAGTCTATGTAACAACGGTTGATCCAAACAAGTAATGTTAAAAAAGGCACTGAAAATTTGCCAAATTTTGGTTGTCACCTCGCTCTCCACAAAAAGATGCTGCAAAGTTTCTTGGCCTTGGGTCACACAGTAGCTACAACTCGAGGCAAGATTGACGCCCATTTTCATCAACACTGAGTCTACCGCCACACGATTCTGCATAAGTTTCCATAAAATATTTTGATTTTTAAAGGAAGTTTGTGACCCCATAACATCGAGAAAAGAGATCCCAAAGAACCCTCAACATGACCGACCCCCGCTACCGCACGCCACGCCGATTTAATGGAAAAATCACCGTTCTTATTTGGCAGCCAGACAAGCTGATCATATTTCGATGAACACAACGGGAGAGAATTGCGTAAAAAATCCTGTAGCTCGGGCTCAAGATCAGACAACAGCTCTTCCTCACCCTGCATGTAATCATGTACAGAATACAAACATTCAGTTTAAAAAAAATCTGCTTCAAGAATTCCAAGACCCCAATCATCGCGCCAAATAGTGGAGGGATTATTAATTAAAATAATATAATATTATTTAATAAAATAATATAAGAATAATAAAATAAAATTTTATTTTATTTTATTAAAATAATCTAATAAATTTTATCCAAACAATAATAAGAGCCACCTCACTTCACACGCGGGCTTGACACGGTCGGATAGCGGAACGCGTATGGTAAACCAATAAGAATGTGACTCATCTTCCTTCTACAAAATGTGGGTACCATTTGGGGTACACCCCAAGTATCCAACTCATCCCCTTATAACCTCCTCTAGAGTCTTATTCGCAAGTAATGTGGGACAAGGGAACAATAGAGGGAAAACTAGTAACTAGTGACACTTGATTTATTTAACAAAGTAAAAAATTTACACATATTCCAACGTGGCCGGGATTAGGGGAAAGACTTGCTAAACAAATTTTCCCACTCCTATAAATACCAAAAGGAGAGGGTCTAACGAGGTTTCGGAACAATCGACTGATTCGCACACCGGAGACGCAACGCTAGCAGACTCACCCACAATGCATTGTTTTGTAGGAATCTAAAGCTGAGAGAGCACCCAAGCTAGGAAAGATCACGTGTTTCAAATTTGAACAATTTTTTGGCTTCATCAGATATAATGGTGGATATGTTCGATAGCAGTGATGATAATAATGAATGATTGTTGTGATTATGGCGGCGCTAGGGAACGTTTACTGTGTTGGTTACTGTTTATTTAAAAAAATAATTGGGGAATGTTTTTGTCATAAAAAATAATATATCTTTTGACTTCTAATTTTTATTAAAAAAACGATAAAAATAATTTTATTTAATGTATAAACTTTGTGTTGAAGTACTCATTATTAAACTAGTACATCTTCTTGAAATAAAAATATTTGAATATATATGCTTAATTATTCTAGTGGCAAATAAAGAGCAATATTACAAAAACCTTAAAAAAAGCTGTTTTTTCACACACACAAAAAAAATGGTTAAGAAGGCAGTTTAGCATGCATAAAGTTATAACAAATTTATAATGTTTAAATGAGGAGTTGCTAACCTTAATTTTTATTATTACAGTAAATAGGCAGTTTCGTTTGGGTTTTGTGGTGAAATATGTGGTGTCCTTAACAACTAATGAAAGCGTGGAACCAAACCGAATCGCTTCCTCCTCTTCATCCCCCCCCCCCCCCCCCCTCTTTCTCTCTATAAACCAAAAATAAAATATTCAGATCTGCAGATCCAAGTCAATTTTTATACATACATACATATATATATATATATATATATAGACGGGGGGAGGGAAGAAGAAGAGAGGAGGAGGCAGTTCTGGGGGTGGGTAAACGGGAGTGGGTGGGTGGAGGTAGGTGGATGATGAGAGAGAGAGAGTTTGCGATATTGCCAGCAACGACGCCGATGTCGGCAATGGTATTTCACGGGATTATAGAGGAAGAAGCAGGGGAGAAATGTGTAAAATTAAAAAATCTAAGGGATACACGTGTTAGTGAACTAAAAGGATAAAATTGTAAATTAATTAAATATTTTTTATTTAAAAATAAATAAAAATCAACCTAGAGCTAATTAAAATCGAATTGCTGAAGAGTCTTAAATCGATTTTGGGAATTCTTTACCAAAATATATATATAAAAAAAAAATACCTAATAAATATATGAAAATAAAAAATTATTTGACATTGAAGCCCCCCCCCCCCAACTAACTACACTTTATTTTTGTCTAGGGTGACACGTACCGATTTTTTGAAAGGAAAAGAATAATAAATAATAAATAAGCTTAAAGAGATAGAGGTTTTTAAAGTGTCGGTTTTCTCAAAAATATTATTAGGCCATTTAAAAAAATTGAAGAGTCGCCACCTAACATTAAATTTAAATGGTGTGTTAGATCACCGAATTTTAAAAAGTAAATTTAAAGGTCTAAGTAAAGGTTGACTAAAAAAAAAAACACATGGTCAAACCAAAAATTCATTTAAAGGTTCGGAGGTCGGTTACTCTCGGGGAAAGTGTTAGGCACCCCAAGACGTCCGTTTGAAAACAGTACCTTATATCTAATTAGTTTAGTTCGAGTGTTTTATTTTATTTTGAAATTATTTCCTTCTTATAATATCTTTTTTGTATTTTTGCAAATAAGGTGGGATGAATTTTTGGATTTTTTTGAATGTTCCCCCGGTATAACCTCTTATCGAATATTAAGAATTCAATAAGGAGGATCCCCGGGAGATTTTATGTATGTTTCCGAGAGACTTCTTTAATTTAAATAGATAAACTAAAATAGATGAATAAGATTGAAAATATGAATATAAAACTAACATTTAAATGAATTTTATTTATTTTTATGCAAAAGTGACTAATAAAGAACTAAATTATTTAATTTAAATATATTAATGCAAACTGATATGAATACAGGAATCAAATAAGGAACATTATGTGAATTAACGTTATTATGCATGATAAAGATTTAATTAAAAAAATATAAGTAGTGCACATATCGTGACTAGATGTGAAAAAATAGCGTGGATTCGTGAAAAAAAAATATATATAAAAAAATTAAAAAATATAAATAAAAATTATATGTATGAAAAGTGTAAGTGCTGAAAGTGTCTTAAACATGCCCTCTAAATAATATAAGAAATAAATATGCCAAAAATGTCTATTTTAAGTTTGCCCGATTAATTTAAAGAAATCGCGATTTCAAATTCTTTGGATGTGAGAATCGAGAGAGGTTCGCGGAAACAATTTTGTTAAAATTAATTTTTCCAAAACTTAAGCGAAATCCCATGAAAAGATTTATTGAGGGAAGATATTTCCTAAAACCAAACGTTTCTAAATTCCACTCGAGTCGGGGAATAGAAACGAGGTTATGGAAAACTCTCTCACGATTTATCGAATCGTCGGATTCACCTTAAGGTTCGTAAAGATTAATTTCTACAAATTAAAATTTTATTATTTTTTTTGTATTTTTATATTTATTTTTTTATTTTTTAGGGTTTTGATGACAAGAATAAAAATAAAATAAATAAAAAATACATAAAAATAAATTATGAAAAACATCATTCACCTAACGCTTGTGGATTAAGTTCAAGCACGAGAAACTCACCCCGACGTTTTCATCGGATCATCGAATGACTTATTTTTTTCTTTATGAATTTGTAAACAAAATAAATAATAAAAAAATGCATAAAATAAAAAAATACAGCGAGATGATGTCCTCGTTTAAATGCTCAAAGGTTTAGATTGAGAATGAGGAACCTCGTCCCAGCGTTTTTCATTGAGTCATCGGACTACTAATGTAAGGCCCAAATCATAATACGTACGTCAGTAATAGTTGCATTTTAAAATATTAAAAAATTCGAGGTAAATTTTTGTTAATAAAAATCCAAATTAAAAGTTTAAGAGTCAAATTTGAAATTTAGAAAACATGAAAATTAAACTTGAGATCCAAATTGATAATCAAAATCAAAAATTGAAAATAGTAAGGGTGAAATTATAATTTTAGAAACTTGTAAAAGTTGAAAATGATTAAAATATGATCTTAAAGGAAGCTGAGGGGAGGAAAGTGCAATTTAACTAAAGTTTTTTTTTTTAAAACACATATATGTATATTATATGTTGTGTGTGTGTAACGAGACTCAAACCGGTCGGCAAGGGAGATTGGCGTGGGCGACGTGGCAAGCTAGGAACGACTTCTCCCACTAATCTCATGCAATATATACTCACTCTTGCATGTGGAACTAAAATCCAATCTAGAAATTCAGAAATTCTAGAGAGAGAGAGAGGGAGACGGAGGGGAGGTTTCGGTGGTGGGTTCCCCGGCTTGGTCATTAGCGTGCGTTCAGTGTCATTTCATCTTTGTGGGTGTGCGTTGATCATCGTCGTCAGTTCCAGGGGAGAGCGAAGGTGGTTCGGCCGGTGGGGTCCTTCGTTGATGGCGTCGACGGTGTGCATCGCTAGTGAGCGGGAGTTGGGTTCGACTGTCTAGTCGTCGACGATCTTCAATCTGGTGAGTATTTATGCGTATTTATTTGATCATTCTAGTGGGTGTGTGCATGCATGTGTATGTGATCGGCGGTGGGATCGCCGGTGGGTTTCGATTTCGTTCGACGGTGGCGTTCGACGGAGTGTATGTGTTTTTTATTCTTGTTTTGTGCAGCGTGTGTATGTGTGTGTTGCTTCGACTGCATGCATGTGTGATTGTCTCCACGGTGTGGCCGACGGAGTGTGTCACCGCTATGGCAGTGCATGCGTGTGTGCGTTATCTGTTTCGATTTAAAACTGTAGAATGTGGGTATGTGGGAGTGTTGTTCGGATCGTCGTCTGTTGACCCTCGACGATCGTGGGTGGATCGCAGTCGGTCAGGGATGATTATGGTGCCGGTGTAGGATGGTCGGAGGTGAAGGGAGGTTAGAGAGAAAGAGAGTGTATCGACAGGGGGTGTGAGTTGCGGGTGTGGTCCGGAATATGTGTGTTTTGGTCGTATGAGTGTGTGGGTCACCAGTGGTGTGTTGCTGTTCGGTTGTGAGAGAAAGGAGAAAGAGAGAGATCGGTCTGGTGGTGCATGGGGTGGTGATAGTCGGCCGACGGAGAATGAGAATTTAGTGAGAGAGAGAGTCGGTCAGCGGCGTAAACAGGAACACAGAAAGGAAGTGGCCAGTGGTTTGTGGGTGCATTCGTGTCCAGCCGTGGGGTGCGGGAGAGTGTGTTGCAGTTCGTCGGCCGGTGAAGGTGGGAAGAGAGAGAGAGAGAAAAGAGGCGGTCGGGTTGCAAAAAAAAAAAAAAAAAAAGAAGAGAATTTCATTTTTAACCCCAACAAAAATATAAACTCATCTCGTAACCCGTAAGCGATTTGGGAACAAGTAAATTTTAATCAATTATTATTTCGTTAAATAATTAATTTTGAGGAAATTGGAAATCTTGCATTTAGGGCCACGCACTACATATTAGGGTTTATCGTGAATAAAATGTTGATTTAGGCTTGTCATGGTTAGGTTCACAAGCGCCTGCTTCCAGGTAGTATTTTGGTAGTTGTCCGGTAGTCATTTGGTAACGGTGTTTTTGCTGTGCGAAAAACGAGGTGAGTATACTACCTTCTTGCCAAAGTATTTTATATATATATATGATGACATATGTATTTACTTACATTGTACGATTTTATAAATGATATGGATCAAGCAGGTTTTTGGGGTGAGTTGGTAAAATGAATTTCCGAGGAATTGTGTTAGTTCCTAAAAAGAAGGATTAAAAATAATTTTCGTTGGATATGGATGGTTTTGAAAAGAGAGTGAAAAATATATGATTTTCTAAAAATAAAGGTAGAAAAACAGTTTTTACTGAAATCGGTGGTACAAAGGTGGAAAACTGGTTTTTTTTACTGAAATTTGTGGTATTTTTAAAAAGGAGAGTGAAAAACGTGATTTTGAAAATTCTTCCCGAAAGGGGTGTGGTTCATATTCTCCTCATAAGGGGTGTGAAATTTTGACGATGTGGTGTGAAAATGTATTTCTTCCCGTAAGGGATGTGAATTTTTAACTATACTGATGATTTTGACGATGCCATAGTTGTTTTCTCCAAAAGGGGTGTGGATTATATTTCTCTCCGTAAGGGGTGTGAATTTTTCCCATAGGATGTGGATAGTTCTCCCCGTAAGGGGTGTGAATTATATTTCTCCCCAAAAAGGGTGTGGATATTTCGTAGGAAGGCATTCCTACGGATGTTACGGTACCGTTGCAACTCCCGATCGTGAGGTTAAAACGATCACTATGGCTAGCCAGTGTGTGTTGTGGTGGAGTGGTGGTTTGAGATGTGGTGTTTTACTTATATTTGGTGATTTATTATTTATTATGGTGATTGGTATGATATTTACACTGAACGGTTTTGAAATGGAACTTATATATATTGTTTTATTTTCTCTGCAAATATTATGAAGATTTTTACAAACTATGTGATGTCTATATACTTAAACTTGATCCATTTATATGTTGTAGAATGAATTTTTATTATAAAAAATATTTTTACTAAGAAGGCAGTACACTCGCATGTGAAACAGTTAGGAGTTAGTCTCCTACTTGCACTAGGTAGAGTCCTACGATGGAGTCGTATGTAGGGTTGAGATTAGCTTTCTGAGTCAAACTTGTGAGGGGTTCATGGTATTATATTTTGCTGTTATTATATTTGGGGAACGGGTGTGTTCTCATAACAGAAATATGTATAGCTTGATATAGATGATGATTTATTGATATATATGCATATTGTCGTGTAATAGATGGTTGGTTAGTTGCTTTCGGTAATGTCATGATGTCGTCACGCCAGCCCCGAAATGTCGGGTGTTCGGGACGGGTCGTGACAACTAAAAGGAATAAAGTTTGCAATAATTTAAACTATGGAGATATTGAAATAGACTGAAAAATAAAATAAAAACATACATGTTCTAGGTCAAGAATCTCGATACTCAAATTTTTTTTCTCCCGCAGATGGCTTCCCAAAAAGGTATTTGGGAATCACACTTCTAGGAGGTGACTCCTCTAAATTTTTAAATGAATAAAGTGGGAGGAAAAAGGGTCTTATTTATAGGAAAAGATTAGGCGTGAAAAATATTTAGGAAACACTAAAAATTAGGTCTGGACGCCAAAGCCTAGTCTAAATTGGACTGGGAAAGGGTAAAATTGAAAAAAAATATAAAAATTTGTGTGCTAGAGTTGCGGGCGCGTGTAATCACGCGCCAAATTACAGCCTTTGCTGAATACGCCACGTGGCTACGGTCCATTGGCCAATTATTCTATTTTTTCCTTTTCTTATGCGTACACACACACGTGGACAACAAGTGGGGCCCTCATTCTCTCTCTTTGACTTTTCTCCCTCTCTCTTTTTCCTCTTCTCTCTCATGGTTTGGACCCAAAATGGGCCCCACTACCTTTCTCTAATTTCAATTCGCTCCCCCCCTTTTCTTCTTATTTTGATTTCTCCTCTCAGTTTTCCTTCTTCCAATTTCAAACCCCAATTTCTTTTTTCTTTCAATTTTATCCCTTTTCCTTTTATTTTGATTTTTCTTTAACTATTTTTTTTTTAATTTTTTGGGAACAAAATAAAATAAATCAAAATTAAATAAAACACAGTTAAAATTTACCTAAGTCAAAAAAATTAAAAGAACTCTACAAGTTCAGAGGTTCAAAATTAATTTCACATGTGAGGATTTTTTTTATAAAAATATCTCTCTTGAATTATAATATTTTATTTATTTTCAAAAAATTCTCTCTCTATATTAAAATAATCATGAAATTTCCCGGCAGTCATAGCAATCTCTTTCCATGGAATAATAATATTAAAAAGCCATCACAATTCGGTTCCATTTGATTGACTAGCGAGTAGACTTTTTGAAGCAATCTATTTATTAAATTAGTTAGAGGGTAGATACCAGTCTCATCACACTTTTATGACTCTCCTCTCTCCCAATAATATTCTTAATAATTTTTTTTCGATTTTCCAGTGTATTCTCGTACTACGGTCGGCGGAAACTAATCTTTCTAAGTAGTGTCAGACGCTAAAAACGAGAATCTCTCTCAACAAAGCACTTTTTATACACAACTTCCCCAAATTCAATCTTAGATTGGTTGCTTAAAGAGCCTAATTTGTTTTCCGATTTCACAGGTATCACCGTATCTCGATCGGCAGAAACTAATCCCTCGAAATACTATCAGACGCTAGAAGTGAAAACCTCTCCTAACAGAGCACTTTTCATATACAACCCTCCATGATTTGATACTGCGATAATTACTTAAGGAGTCTAAGTCCCTTCCGTTTGGACCAACTTTATAAATTATCGTTATTTAAAAAAAAATATTTTTAAATATTTTTTATTATTTTAAAAAATTATTCTCAATCACACATCTATTTTTTTTTTTTTAAAAAGAAGCTATATAGCTCCATTTTTTAATACAATTTGACACGTAATACATATATAAAAATATTGCTTTAACGTAATTTTAATAAAGATAACATTAAAAAATTAGAGATTATTTAAATATTATTTTAAAAATTATGCAAAATCAAATATGACAGTAAATTTAAGAAGGACAAAGTATTTATTTAATTTTATTTTTAAATTTTGAAAAAATATTTATACATTAAAATAAGGCATAATTGGTAATTAGTCTGGGTGTAATATGTTATTGGTTTTATTTAAAACGTAAGTTTTGATTTTATTCCTTAAATTATTTTTTGGTTGCGTATTAGTCTTGCATGTGCTCACGCCTATATAATTTATTAATTTTAATTACATGTTTATAAAATACTTATAATAATATTATATGTACTTATGTAATATTTATTATATCTAGTAAATATTTTACGCACAAATTATATACATGTAATTACGAGAGTGTATTAGGTTTTAAGTCTTTTTTTATTGTGCAAGACTAAAACACAAGTTGTACTAATTATTTATGGGACTTTTTAAAAATTAAGAATAAAATAAGGGACTTGCTACATAAACTCCCTTAAAATAATTGTTTTTATATTAGTCCTTTTGGAATTCAAGAAAGTATGGGTTTATAACATTTATCTCCTTTGTCATTTTGCACTATATCAGATATCTCTCATGTCATTTTGCAAATACCATTCATTCCCTTGACTGATTGTTGTATGAAAAGACAAAATTGCCTATTTTTTTTAAAAACATGTTTTTATTTTTATAAAAATTCATTAGTACCTCTATATTTTTAAAATTATATTTTTTACTCTTAACTTTTTAAATAATTATATTTACCTTACCACCATTCAACTCCCACCGTCACCGCCCAACTCCCCCGCCACCACTGCCCACTGCCATCGCCCCACCGCCACCACTCCCGGAGAGAGAGAAAAAGGGTGGTGGTGGTGGAGGGAGAGAGAGATGCGAGAAGAAGATACACACACACATTTTTTAAAATGGGGATGTAAATGTAAAAAAAATTATATTTTTTTAACCCTTTCATTAAAAATAAAATAAAAAATATCTATCTTCCTCTCCTCTCTCTCTACCCCCCCACCACCCCCCTTTTTCTCTCTCTTCAGTGGTGGCGGTGGGTGGTAGTGGTGGCGACGATGGGTGGTGGCGGGGGATGTGGGTGGTGGCGGTGGAAAGTGACAAAGGGTGGCGGCGGCGGCGGCGGGTGCGGTGGTAGGAGGTGACGATTAATATATATATATATATATAAATTAAAAGGCTATTTATGTATTTTAATTTTTTATTATTTAATAATTTTTAAATAGTTAAGAGTAAAATTGATATCATAATAAAATTTTTATTATTTTTTAATCAATAAGAGAGATAAGTGGTGTTCGAACAAAAGAAGAAGGGAGATAATTGATATTTACACAATGACAGAAAAAATATTTAATATAATATAAAACGATAAGGGAGATAAATGACATAAACCCAACAAATAGGAAAGATTTTTAGCTAAAAATATCACAACAAACCCATGTAAATTAAAAATATAATTTTTTTTTAGGGATATTGGTCTGGTTGGTAAAAAAAATATTTTTATTTCATGTCAATCACAATTAGATTTTTTTAAAAAAATATTTTTAGAATTAAATTTTAAATGTATATGTCTAATATAAATTTTTAAAAATAATTAATTGAAATACGTATAAATTAAATCGGACACACATTTAAATAAAAAAAAAATAAAATTAATTTATAGTAATTTGTAGTGAGATTTATTATAATACTACTCGTTACACTTCCCCAGAAGCACATTTTTCTCCCTTGTCTCCACCTGCAAGTGAACTGGGATTTCTCTCTCTATCCTCTCTGTAAACCCCTCTCTCTCACTCTCTGTATATAAAGGTTTATGTAGTTTCAACACAAACATGCTCCTACTGGGAAGAATGCTGCCGTCATTGTTCTTCGTCTTCTTGCTCTCTCTATTATTCCAGCTCACTCTCTCTCTGAACCAAGAAGGCGTCTTCCTCCACCGCGTCAAGCTCTCCCTTTCCGACCCGGCCGGCTCACTTTCCTCCTGGTCTGATCGCGATGCCACTCCGTGCAACTGGACCGGCGTGACATGCGATCCGTCGACTCTCGCCGTCACCGAAATCGCCCTTCCCGAAGCGTCACTCTCCGGCCCCTTTCCCATCCTCCTCTGCCGTCTGCCCTCTCTTTCTAGACTCTCTCTCTCCAATAATTCCATAAATTCTTCCCTCCCCACCGCCATCTCGACGTGTCGGAACCTCACCCACCTCGACCTCTCTCAGAACCTGCTTGTGGGCCCCATTCCATCCTCCATCTCCGACCTCCAGAACCTCAGGTATGTATCCCGGAAATGTCGTCTCTGATTGGTATCTGATAATTTCCAACGACGCATGGTTTTGTTATATATCCTTTATTTACTGTATTTTTTTTGGGTGAAGGTACCTCAACTTTGACGGTAACGGCCTTTCCGGTGAAATCCCGGCGAGTTTTGGACTTTTCCGGAGACTCGAAACTCTCATTATCACCGGAAACTTTCTAAACGGTACGATTTCTTCACATCTGGGGAACATAACGAGTCTAAAATCGCTAGAACTAGCTTACAATCCTTTTACTCCCGGTCGATTAAGTCCCGAACTGGGTAACCTGAGTAATCTCGAGAATCTCTGGCTGACTGGGTGTAACCTCGTCGGTTCAATCCCGGAGAGTTTTGCTAAACTGATTCGACTCTCTAATTTCGATGTGTCGAACAATTTACTCAATGGGTCCATACCCAGTCTGATTTTTAAGCTCAAAAGCATAGTCCAGATTGAGCTTTACAACAACTCGTTTACCGGCGGGTTGCCGGTCGTGGGATGGTCGAACTTGACGGCGTTGAGACGATTCGACGCGTCGATGAACCATTTGGTCGGGACGATTCCGTACGAATTGTGCGAGTTACCGCTCGAGTCACTGGGTTTATACGGGAACCAACTCGTGGGTTCGATCCCAGAAAGCATAGCTCGTTCGCCGAACTTGTACGATTTGAGATTATTCAACAATCGATTCACCGGACGATTGCCTTACGAACTGGGTAAGAATTCACCTTTAAAGACCATCGACGTATCGGAGAATCAATTATCCGGCGAAATCCCACCCAATCTATGTGAAAAGGGGGCACTTGGGCAGCTCATCATCATTTACAATTCATTCTCCGGGAATATTCCGGCGAGTTTAGCTAAATGCCAGAGCTTGAGCAGGGTCCGGCTGCGCAGTAATCAGCTCCGGGGGGAAGTTCCACCGGAGTTTTGGGGTTTACCCCATGTGTACTTGCTTGATCTTTACGGCAATTCATTTTCGGGAACAATTTCAAGCAAGATATCCACTGCACATAATCTTTCCACCCTGCTGATTTCAAAAAATAAATTTTCCGGCACATTACCAAATGAAATTGGATCACTGCACAGCTTAGTCGAATTCTCAGTGAGTGATAATGAACTCACCGGTGAAATTCCAGACACCATTATCCAATTGGGTCAGCTGGGGACGCTTGATCTCAGTAAGAATAAGCTTACGGGGAAAATTCCGGCAGGAATGGAGTCATTGAAGCAGCTGAACGAGCTTAATTTGGCGAAGAACAGGTTATCCGGTGAAATCCCAGATGAAATTGGGATGATGCAAGGGCTTAATTACCTCGACCTTTCTGAAAATCAGTTTTCTGGGAAAATCCCACTTGATTTACAGAACTTAAAGCTTAATACGCTGAATTTATCGCACAATCTTCTTGTCGGTGAAATTCCGCCTCTTTTTGCCAAGCAAGTTTATAAAGACAGCTTTCTGGGAAACCCAGGTTTGTGTGATGGCCTCACTGTTCTTTGTCAAAACAGAGGAAGAGGCACAAATCACCGCTATCTCTGGATTCTCCGAACCATATTCATCTTGGCAGCCATTGTTTCTCTGGTGGGGATCCTTTGGTTCATCGTAATGTACTGCAACATCGATAAATCGAAGAAAGGGATGACGATGACTATACTGAAATGGAGGTCATTTCACAAACTGGGTTTTAGCGAATTCGAAATCATGAACTGCCTTAGTGAAGACAACATCATCGGAAGTGGCGCTTCTGGGAAAGTTTATAAGGCTGTTCTGAGCAATGGCGAAGTGGTTGCAGTGAAGAGGCTATGGGGAAGAAAATCGAATGATAAGGAGGAAGAAGAAAGCGCCAATTCTGAAAAAGACGAGTTTGAAGCTGAGGTCGAGACATTGGGAAACATAAGGCACAAAAACATAGTCCGATTGTGGTGTTGTTGTAACGCGGGGAGTTGTAAACTGTTGGTGTACGAGTACATGCCGAACGGTAGTTTGGGCGATTTGCTTCACGGTAGTAATGGCGGCTCACTAAAATGGCCGACGAGGTTTGGCATAGCTTTGGATGCGGCTGAGGGGCTATCTTATTTGCATCACGACTGCGTTCCTCCTATCGTTCATAGGGATGTTAAATCGAATAATATTTTGTTGGACGGAGAGTTTGGCGCGAGGATTGCCGATTTTGGGGTTGCGAAATTCGTCGAATCGGTGAACAAAAGGGCGGAGTCTATGTCGGCAATCGCCGGTTCTTGTGGTTATATCGCACCAGGTACGAATTTATACCATGACTCTGCTTATAGCTGGCAATTCCTGTCATATTCTGTATCATGTCGACATGAACACAATGATATGTTAAAATATTGAAACACGAACACAATATTATAATAATTTTTGCTAAAATTTATTACAGAATATGCATACACTCTCCGGGTGAATGAGAAAAGCGATATCTACAGCTTCGGGGTGGTCATATTGGAGCTGGTGACCGGTAGGAGGCCGGTTGATCCGGAGTTCGGGGAGAGAGACTTGGCGAAATGGGTTTGCGCCACTTTGGACAGTAAAGGGGTGGAGGGAGTGGTGGATCCGAATCTGGGTTCGGGTTTCACCGATCAAATTCGCAGGGTTCTTGATATCGCTCTGTTGTGCGTCAGCCCTCTTCCGATCAACCGCCCCTCCATGCGAAAGATCGTCAATATGCTTCTAGAGGCGGCAACGGTGACGGCAGTTGATGCTAAGCCGAAGCTCGGGAAAAATGGCGGAAAACTGTCCCCTTACTACTACTACGAAGACGACGCCTCGGATCAAGGAAGCTTGCAGTGACAGTATAAATTAAACTCAAAAGTTCTGGGATCAGGTATTATGTTTTTTTTTTGACAGATTGATTTTGGAGTACTGCAGTGGGTAGATTCTGAGATTATCCCTGTTTATATATATAATGGATCCATCATCATGTGTACTGGTGTAGTACAAGAAGAACTTTTAATGAATCAAAAGGATTCAAAATTTAGAAGCTTGAAGACTGGTATCGCCATTTTTGAGAATTTGAAAAGTTTATAGATATCGGTGTGGTATCTGTCAAATATTTTATGGTATGTGAATAAGTTAATCACGATTCAGGAATTTGTGTTGTTTATAGTGTAGGGTTGTCTTACGTCAATAGTAATCCCTAATCCCTTACACATTCGATGTGGGATAAACCTAACAATTTCTCACTCACACATCGAGTCTTTGGTCGATTAACCTTCGACTAGTCTCTCTTTATGGTTATTGGACCAGAGTTGTTGTAGCCTGGGATCTGGTACCAGTGTAGCGTGGCGGTTTTGCACCTCTCTCAATTCTAAAAACTAGTTCATGAGTTGAGATTTTTTCGCGCATTTGTAATCTGACCATCAGCGTCTTCCACGTGGGATAAAATACTGTTAAGTATTGAAAGACAGGTAATGAAATTAATTTAGAGATAAGGGGGAGGGAGTGTGGTTGTCTGCTTCCATGGCCATCCCACATTTATTAATGAGAAAATGGAGACATTGCTGGTGTATTGTCCCTTTCTTGTTACAGTGACAAGGAAACCCAAGATTTTCCTGTAAAATTTGGCACACCCTAGATTTTGTTGACCTTGACCACCAGATTAGGCTAGATGGTAGATTAATTCCTGCTCCTGATGGGCCATTTGGTGTGGAATTTGTGATTGTTGATTGCCCAATTATTGATATTTACTCAATAGTGTTAGTCCCGTCGGTAAGGGTTTAAGGGATGTATCTTATTTATTTATTTACTTATTTTTTTGATAAGAGGTCGATCCTCATGGAGAGCGCTCCAAGAGTAAAATCGTAAATGCACCAGTCTGATATAAGAGAGTACGTTTTTAAAATCGCTCAATGGGATGATTAGTTGAAATATACATAAAATTGGTCTGGACAGAACTTATTGTCTAACAAAAAAAAAAAAAAACAATTGAGACTTATTATTATTATCAATAAGTCTATTTAATTTCAATTTTTAA
The DNA here is from genome assembly GCA_016647705.1 of Eucommia ulmoides. NCBI lineage: Eukaryota > Viridiplantae > Streptophyta > Magnoliopsida > Garryales > Eucommiaceae > Eucommia > Eucommia ulmoides. The sequence goes on along the minus strand of CM028326.1, from coordinate 999,795 downwards.
TAGAAAATTCGCCGAAGTTTGTTTTTTAAAATACTATAAATACTCTTATTGTATTTGTTTTATTTTTTTTGGAATATATTTCTAAGAATTAGTCAGATTCAACTACTAATTCACTTAATTTCAATTTTTAATAGAAAATTCGTTGATGTTTATTTTAAAAATACTATGAATACTCTTATTTATGGTCCATTGTATTTGTTTTATTTTTTTGAAAAAAATATTATTTAGTCCTCAAAAAATATAAAAATCATTAAATAGACTCCTAACTACTATCATAAAGTTTTTAGCCTTAAGAGATTTTTTAGAAAATAGTTCATATTCTTTAACCATCGTTTTCTCATAATCTATATAAAATGTTATTCTATAAAATATAATAAGATATGAACATTCATATTTTTATTTTGTTATTTTTAAATATTTAATACATGTTAACGGACTAATTGTGTTGTTGTGAATGATCACAATATTTATGTGAACAATTACGTTCTTTTATTAGGTTCACACTACATGTTGTTGTTATGTTAAAAAAATTACAGAAATAAAATTTATGTTATTTTGTTATGAGCATTCACGCTACTATTTAAAATAGTTGTGAATATTTAGGGAGAAAAATATAAAAATTAAAACTAAAATCAACTAAGAATAATAAATTAAAATATTGAAAATAAACCTTAAGATCAATATTCATAGAACCAGTATCAACGTTCACAAAGAACAAAAAATCAATAAGTTGTGGACATTCACACTGCAAATTTATGTGAATGTTGACAATGTTTTGAAACAAAATAAAGAGATGAACATTCAGCGGTGGGAATATGAACATTCAAGGGTGCAAAATGCAATTTAAACAAAAAATCCCATTTAACCTAAAAGTAATATCAGAACAACAAACTCAGATATAGAATTTTCAATTGGCGGTGATTCATCGTCTAGATCTAGAATGTTCAATTGTCGGCCTTCATCGTACATATTGTAATCTCAGATCGAAACCGTCTGGCCATTGTCTTGCTGGCCTTCATCGTCCAGATTTGGAATGTTTAATCGCCATGGAGTTTGACTTCAGCCTTTGACGTTGGGCCTTGACTTTGGCCTTCGACGTTCGACCATCGAAGACGAACTACGAAGTTTGGATTTGAACGGAGGTAGCAGAAGTGAGAGGGTTGCTTGGATTTGAGGTGGCTGTGGACCTAGACAACGGTGGCGATGACATTGGCGCTGTAACTATATGACATCGACGATGACGAATCTAGCAGAGGTGGTGGTGGAGATGGTGGAGGAGAGAAAGACAACCGGCTAAGCCTGAAAAAATGAAAAGAGAGATTGAGATAGGGGCTTACGGATTTCCTATATTTTGTTTTTAATCAAGAATTATACACTAAGAATGTTTTGAAAATGGACTATATTACAACATAAATGTTTAAAATGTTTCTTTACTAAACCAACTCTTAAATAGAGTTCTTTACGTAATAAATAGAAATTTTAAAAAATATGACTGACAACGGGTATAAACTAACTTATTTACCCAATACACGTGTTTCGGGGTTAATAGTACCAGGAACCAAGATCCCGGGATTAGTAGTACCGAGAACCAAGAATTCTTTTTTTTTTTTTTTCGCCAACAGAGCGAGCAGACAGAGGAGAGAGGGAGAGAGAGAGAGCAGAGAGAGACAGAGGGAGAAAGTAAAGACAGAGCACAGAGGGAACGAGCACCAAAGTCAAAATTTTTGAAAACTCAAAGTATTTTTTTACACTTTATATCCCCAAAGTTTGACTATTATTTTATTTTAAACAATCTTTTGTTGTTTTTTACTTTTTACTCTTTTTTTTTTTTTTTTTTTTTTTAATTTCGTTTTTCATAAAAAAAAACTTTTTTTGTTTGTTAATTTTCATTTCTTTGATTTTTGTAATTTAAATTTAAAAGTGAAGTCAAACGGTCGATCGAATAAGTCAAACATTTAACTGGTTAAAATAATGAGGTAAAAAGTTCTGAAAACTTATCCAATCGGTCGACTGACTTGACAAATCAGTTGATCATTGAAAATAGTGGGTTTAAATTGCATGTTTTGATCTAACTTGTCAACCGAATGGGACATCATATCGACCAAATTGAATTTTTACTTGAATTCAATTGAAAATAAAAAAATATTTTTACTTCACAAAAATATTTTTACTTCAAAAATTATTTATTACTTGAAAAAAATAAAAAATTATTAATTTTTTATTTATAATTTTTTTTAAGTAATAAATAAAAAATTAATAATTTTTATTTTTTTCAAGTAATAAATAATTTTTGAAGTAAAAATATTTTTGTGAAGTAAAAATATTTTTTTATTTTCAATTGAATTCAAGTAAAAATTCAATTTGGTCGACATGATGTCCCATTCGGTTGACAGGTTAGATCAAGACATGCAATTTAAATTCACTATTTTCAACGGTCGATTGATTTGTCAAATCGGTCGACCGACTGGATTAATTTTCAGAATTTTTTATCTCACTATTTTAACTAGTCAAACGTTTGACTTATTCGATCGACCGTTTGACCTCATTTTTAAATTTAAATTACAAAAATCAAAGAAATGAAAATTAACAAACAATTTTTTTTTTTATAAAAAACGAAATTAAAAAAAAAAAAAGGGTAAAAAGTAAAAAACAACAAAAGATTGTTTAAAATAAAATAATAGTCAACTTTAGGGATATAAAGTGTAAAAAAGTACTTGAGTTTTCAATAATTTTGACTTCGGTGCTCGTTCTCTCTCTGCTCCGTCTCTACTTTCTCCCTCTCTGCTCTCTCTCTCCCTCTCTCCTCTGTCTGCTCTCTCTGCTGGCGGAAAAAAAAAAGAAAAAGAAAAAAAAGAAGACTTGGTTCCCGGAACTACTAACCCCGAGATCTTGGTTCTCGGTACTACTAATCCCGAAATACATGCTTTAGGCAAATAAGTTAGTTTATACCCGTTGTCAGTAATTTTTTTTTAAATTTCTATTTATTAACTCCTCTTAAATAAGGACTAAATAATAAAAATAAATAATTTTTTATTACATTTCACTCAAAATTTTAAAATGTCACAACAAATAATCTTAATTTTAGAATAATAAATAACATTACTAACAATTTCACTGAAAATTTTCTTGTATTAAATTTTACTAATTTTTTATAATAATTTTATTGAATATTAATTTTTAGTTACGTTCCACTAAAAAAATTATAAATATCTAAATTAACAACTTAACAACATATTTCATTCAAACTTAATCAACTAAAAATTCACTAAAATATTTTCAAATTAGAAAGAATCCTAGACTTGCATTTGAAATATAATTAAAAAATAATAAAAATTTACATAATTTTTTTTATAATGAATAAAAATTTAAGAATAATCAAATGGAAATTCACGAAAAATAATTAAGTGGAAGTCATTGAAGAACTCCAAAAATTGAAAATCTGATGGCAATTCAAAATAAAAAATTAAAAATAAAACAAAAAAATAAAATAAAATGAAAAATCAAGCATAGAATTGAAACAGTAAATAGATCAGTAAATTAGTACTTCAGTGGTGGCGGCAGCTTGATGGACGCGAACATAGCGGTGGCGGCGATGGATAGAGGTGATGAAGCAGATATGATAGCGGCAAAGAAAGCGTATGTATTGGTGGTGGTGGTGGTGGTTGCTACATCTTTAGGCTAGATCTAAAACTAGATCTAGGCTAAATTTGCTTAAATTAGTGGTGGCATTTATTAGAGTTTATTATTATTATTATTTAGTAATGGTAGAATTGTTTTTTACTTGCTTTCTAGGTTTTTCATTGTACGCTTATATAAGTCTCTCTTGTCAATTGTATTCTATCATTCTTATTCAGAGATAATGAACCCTAGCCGTCGTTTCTCTTTTTTCTCTAGACTTTTGATGTTATTCCGATGTTCGTACAGATTCGGCGTTCATACAGATCCGGTGTTCGTATAGATCCAGCATCCGTATGACTATGATTGTTGATATTTGTACAGTTTTGGCTTTCGCACAATTGTGATTTGGCTTTCTCTGCAGCGAATCATCGATTTGTTTCTTGTATTTGATTTTATTTCTCCGTTGCATTAGATTTGTGATTTCGTTTGTTGATAAATTAATGGCTTCTGAAAAGGATGATTCGTTTCAGTCTATTGCTGTGAGATTGAATGGGGATTTTTTTTTCATATTGAAGTTATGTGATGAAAATTTTTCTCAAAGGCAAAAAAATGTGGGGCTACGTTAGTGGTACATTGATTAAACCAAAAAATGAAAGGGCTGGAGATTATATAATTTCATTAGACACTTGGGAGGTAAATAATTCGAAAATCATTACCTGGATTAACAACTCTGTTGAACATTCAATTGGTATGCAATTAACGAAGTATAAGTACGCCAAAGAGGTTTAGGATTATCTATTAAGGTTGTATACACAGTCTAACTTTGCAAAACAATATCAATTGGAATTTGATATTCGAGCACTGAAGCAGAATGATATGAGTATTCAGGAATTCTACTCCGCTATGACAGATCTTTGGGATCAATTAGCTCTCACGAAATCTGCAGAATTGAGAGTATGTACTCCGTATATTGCTCGTAGAGAAGAATAACTTTGGGTTCAATTTTTGATGGCGTTACGTGATGATTTTGATGGATTTCGTGGGACAATTTTGAACCGTAATCCACTTCCTTCTGTTGACTCAGTAGTTAGTGAATTATTGACCGAGGAGATACGCTTTAAGTCTCAATCAGACACAAGGGGTCTCCAATCAGCCAGTCCATTTGTTCTGGCAGTCCCTTCCAAACCATATCGTAATCATCAAAGCAAGCTTTATTCGAGGCCTGCCTTTGATGAATGTAGCTTCTGTAAGCAGAAAGGTTGTTGGAAGGCTTAATGCCCTAAACTGAGTAGAACACAGCAATAACACCAACAACCGCCTCCCCAGTGGAAATCTGACAATCGTTTTAAAAAACGTCCTTACAAGCCTCCACAGCCTAATATTGCAACAGCTGTACCGTTACCATCAACTTTGTTTAGTTTTGGAGATCCAATATCTTCTAATCTCACAAATGGAGGCCCTTACTGAACAATTTCAGAAGTTCCTTGCCACATAACTATATGCCATGTCCACTGCCTCTTCAGTAGGTTTGTCGCCCTCTAGTTCTTCAGGTATGTCTTTTTCCATATGGGTTCTAGATTTTGGAGCCTCTCATCATATGTCACCTGATTTTCCATCATTTGTTTCTTTAAAACTGGTGGCCGCTAAATAAGCGCTGTCATTTTTACCGCAAGCGTACGGATCAAGTTTTAGTATAGTGGACTTTTCGGTCAGGTATCGTATCCACAAGGATTGATGTTGTTACTATTGAGTACCGCGATTATCATAACCTGATATTATCTAGGCGACAGAAATGAAATATAATTAATTAATACTAATACTAATATAGCCTAATTTAACTATATTAATACTAATATTAATATGGGATAGTTTTGACAGAATAGGTTGTCTAGGGATTAGTTTCGTTTACGAATACGTGTTCAGTCTCGTTTTAGTTTATGTTAACGGTGTTTGACTTATCCGACAATCTCGGTATCTAAAACTCATCCGCCACCTTTTCCGAGTGTAAGACGGGAGAATACGCAATTTCGTGTCAACGAAGAAGTCCTCCTCTACATCTTAACAACCCTAGGCTGCGTGAGTCTCGTCTCAACGTCATTGATTGCGCACAATCCAACTCCCTCCCCGATTATTGGATCGTCGCGTTATGTTTACCCTATCGACAATCTCCGTTCTAAAACTCTCTCGCCACCTTTCCTGAGTGTAAGACGAGGGAATACGTGACTTCGCGTCAACGCTGAAGTCCCCCTCAACGTCTTAACGACTATAGGTCATGTGAGTCTTGCCCCAATGTCATCGATTGTTCACAATCTAAACCCCGACTGGGTTATAGGATTGTGGCGTTCGTTTATTCTAATCAAAATCCGGGATTTGTCAAACCCCGTATTCTTGATATGTAAATCTAAATAATATAAACAAACAATATGACACACATAATCAACATAACAGAGAACAATCGCAAACAAAACACAAACTCAACTAAACAACGTTTTCATAAATTATATTAATAATCTCTATACAACCTATGTTTAACTCATGGCCCTAACCATTTATACAATATAAAATGAGCTAAACATGCTCAACAACTACCAAAATGAAGAAAACAAAGAGAAGAAACGAGCGACTTAGCCGATATTTGAAGATTTTTTGCTGAAAACGTCGATCGATCGCTTCCTCGTTGATCCTCCACCTCGGGTTGGGAGCTCTCCCTCAAAAATCCCTTATCCTAACCCTAAAAGGCTAAAATATGGCCTAAGGCCTTAGGAGCTCAAAAAAAAAAAAAAAAAAAAAGGAAGAGAGGAGGAGAAAAGGGTATAACTAGGCCAAAAAATATCTATTATACGCAGATATTTTTGCCTAGGTGAAGGAAACTTCGCCTAGGCGAAGTTAGGTCAGTTAACTTTCTGCTGGATTTTCGCAGGTTTGTATTTTGTTTTGACTGTAACTTCTTCATCCAAACTCCGATTTAGGTGATTTAAAAACCTATGGAAATCTAAGAAAAAAATATACAATTTCCATGTTTTGAGTGTTTCCAAAATAGAATTACATCATAGTCCAAAATAGTCTTGAAGTTACAACACCTGTACCAATTTTGCAGGTTTGGTGACCGCCTAGGCGAAGAAGTAGGCGGTGGACTTGGAAATGTTCTTAGCATTTTCACAGCCTAGGCGGAGGTCTGGACGCCTGGGCGGTGGGCTTCTTTCACAATGTTGCCTCCTTACTTATTTATCCACCGTAACTTCGTTCGTTTTGGTTCGATCACATTGTTTTTACTTCGATTTCATACCTTTTCACCCCACACACCTATTTTAATACAAAAAGAATAAAAATATATTAAAACATATAAAAATAACTATAAACGTACTCGAAAATTAACAAATTCGGATTGGAAATACATAGGTAATTTACACCTATCAAAAACCTACATCATCTGTATCTGTTATGGTTGCTGATGGTACTCAGATTCCATTAGAAGGCATTGGTTCTGTTGTTAAATCTTGGTTATTTCTTTCAAGTGTTTATCATATTCCCAACCTTACATTGAATCTTGTTTCTGTTGGCCAATTATGTGATTCTGGTTATTGAATTTATTTATCTTCTACCTCTTGTCATGCACAAGATCCGCAATCCTAGAAGCTGATTAGGACAGGCCGTAGGCAGAGGGAACTATATATACTGGATGAGCTATGAGTACTAGATGTTGCAGTTTCCAGTGTTGATTTGTCGTCTTTTCATTTGACTTCTTCATCTTCTAGTTTTTATTTATGGCATTCTCGTCTTAGTCATGTTTCAACATCCTGTTTAAAATACTTAGTATTTAAAGGATTCTTACGGAATTTGTCTGTTTATGATATTTCTGATTGTAGTGGTTGTAAACTTGCAAAATTCTCTGCTTTACCTTTTAATCAAAGTATTTCTTCTTCCCTTGCACCATTTGATCTAGTTCACTCTGATGTGTGAGGACTTTCCCCGATTGCTACAAAAGGGGGGGGGGGTCTAGATATTATATTTCCTTCATTGATGATTACACTCGATATTGTTGGGTTTATCTTATGAAACGTTGTTATGAATTTTTTAATATTTTTTAAAAGTTTCGAGCTCTTGTTAAGACCCAACATTCTGCTGTTATCAAGTACTTTAGATGTGATTTGGGTGGGGAGTACATTTATAATCCTTTCACTAACTTGCTTGCTCTAGATGAAACAATTCATCAAACCTCGTGCACTGACACTCCCGAGCAAAATGGTGTCGCTGAGAGAAAATATAGACATATTGTTGAAACTGCTCGTTCTCTCTTATTGTTTGCCTCTGTTCCTAGTGTATTTTGGGGAGAAACAGTACTTACTGCAGTGAACCTAATTAATAAGATCTCATCCTCTCATTCTTTAGGTTTGTCTCTATTTGAAAAGTTGTATGGTCATGCTCCCAACTATTCTTCCTTAAGAGTATTTGGGTGCACTTGTTTTGTTCTTCGACCAAGAGTAGAGCGTTGTAAGTTATCTTCTCGCTTTGCTATTTGTGTCTTCCTAGGTTATGGTGAGGGACAACAGATATATCGTTATTTTGATCCAGTTGCACAAAAACTATATGTGTCCCATTATATTGTGTTTCTTGAGCATATATCTTTTTTTCTCTATTCCTTCTAATACACACAATTTGATAAAATCTGATCTCATTTCCATTGATCATTTCTCTGATGACACAAATAGTTTATCTTCTCAAAACCCATACATTACAGATTTTGACCCATCTCATGCATCTCAACCTCATGTTGACATTGGTATTTCTACAGGTATTGATACTTCTAGCGTCCCCTCTTTTCCTACGGCCTACCAAAAATCTTCTCAGATTGTGGATCCTCCTCCTCGCTATCCTCAGCGCATTCGTAAATCCACTCATATACCAGATTTTGTTTGCCCTTGTTATTCACATTATTTTACTTCATTTTTAGCCTCTATTCATTGTTTCTCTGAGCCTTTATCCTATAAAGAGGCAACACTTGATCCTCTTTGGCAACAAGTTATGGCTGATGAACTCTCTACTTTATACAAGACGGAGACATCGGATTTGATACCTTTACCTTTGAGTAAAAGTCCAATTGGTTCTCGGTGGGTCTGCAAAATTAAAACCAAGTCTGATGGTTCAGTTGAGCGGTACACAACTCGTTTGGTTGCTAAGGAATTTTCTCAGCAATATGGTATGGATTATGAGGAGACTTTTGCTCCAGTTGCAAAAATGACGACTGTTCGCACTCTTATTGCCGTTGCATTTGTTCGTCAGTAGCATATTTCTCAGATGGATATTAAAAATGCTTTCTTGAATGACGACCTTCAAGAAGAAATTTACATGACTCCTCATCCGGGTGTTGCTCATAAGTCTGGCGAAGTTTGCAAACTCAAGAAAGCTCTATACGGCCTCAAACAGGCTCCTCGAGCCTGGTTTGAGAAGTTCTCTACGGTAATTACTTCGTTTGGTTTTCACCCAAGTAATCATGATTCTGCTCTGTTTATAAAGTGTACCATTGCGGGCCGTATTCTACTATTGTTATATGCGGATGACATAATTATTACTAGTGATAATGTTGATGAGATTGCAATTTTGAAATCAGAATTATCTTATTAGTTTGAAATAAATGACTTGGGGGCTTTACGCTACACTTTGGGTATTGAAGTAGCTTTTTCTTCGAAAGGCTATCTTCTCTCTCAATCTAAATATGTAGTTGACATTCTCGAGCGTGCTCGTCTTACTAATACTAGGACTGTTGATACTCCTCTAGAGGTGAATGTTCGCTACTCACCTTCTGATGGTACCCCCTTGTCAGATCCCGCATTATATTGTACTATTGTTGGCAGTTTGGTCTATCTAACTATCACTCGCCTGGACATTGCTCACGCTGTTCATATCGTCAGTCAATTTATCACTTCTCCTGCTACAGTTCATTGGGCTGTTGTTCTTCATATTCTTCGGTATTTTCGGGATACCCTCTTTCAGAGTCTCTTACTTCAATCGACCTCGTCTTTGGAGCTACATGCTTATTCTGATGCTGATTGGGCTAGTAATTCCACAGATCGCAAGTCTGTAACAGGTTTTTGTGTATTTTTTGGTGATTCTCTTATTTCATGAAAGAGTAAGAAGCAGACCGTTGTTTTTAAATCTTCCACGGAAGTTGAGTATCATGCGATGGTATCCACTACCACCGAAATAGTTTGGTTGTGTTAGTTACTTACAGATATGGGTGTTTCTCTTTCTCATCCCACTCTCATGTATTTTAATAACAAGAGTGTTATTCAGATTGCTCACAATTCAGTTTTTCATGAACGGACCAAGCACATCGAGATCGATTGTCATCTCACTCGTCATCATCTTCAACATGAGACTATTACTTTGCCTTTTGTGTTATCATCCATGCAAATTGCAGACTCGTTCACCAAGTCTCATTCTATTTCGCGCTTTCGTTTTTTGGTTGACAAACTCTTAATGCTACTTGCAGCAACATCGTGAATTTGGGAGGGGATATTAGAGTTTATTATTATTATTATTTAGTAAGGGTAAAATTGTCTTTTACTTACTTTCTAAGTTTTCTATTGTACGCTTATATAAATTTCTCTTTTCAATTGTATTCTATCATTCTTATTCAGAAATAATAAACCTTAGCTGTCGTTTCTCTTTTCTCTCTAGACTTTTGATGTTATTCATTGATCTTCACATAATTCACTGGTGGAGACAACAAAACCAAACGGTGGAAGCCAAAAAAATAAGAGATGGTGTTCACGAAAGGCGATGAATTGGAGATAGCGGCGGCAGAAAACCAAAAAGGGTGATGGCGAAGGAAACATAAGCGATTGCAACGACAGATTCTAGGGCACACATTCTTGACGCCGGATGCAATGTCGAAGACGGTGGAGAGAGGTGTGGCGGGGAGAGTCCATACCATGGCCATTATCAAGCAAATATAAACGTTATTAGCGGGGTCAGAAACTCAATTTGGATATATGTCCATAAAAAAAATATATTTAGTATAAATTTATGTTATTAATACATTAAAAAAAACACACACAAAAAAAGTATGGAGTACCACCTTCACCTATAGAGAGAGAGAGAGAGAGAGAGAGAGAGAGAGAGTAGGGTGTTTTCTTGTAATACATGAGAAGTCTACTTGAAGAAATAAAATATAGGTAGTTGTTTAATTGTTTAGACTTATTTTCCTGGTACGTATTTTGCTTAAAATTGTTCATTGCTTCAACAAGACACTAGGGCGACATTGGAACCAAACCCCCCCCCCCCCCCCCCCCCCCCCCCCCCCCCCCCCCCTCTCTCTCTCTCTCTACACAACAGCAGATTGCCCCATCTCCACTCCATTACTTTTTTTCTCCCTTTTTTAAATAAACTAAATCTTTATTTAGTATATATGTTTAATTTCTTATTAATTTTAATAAGACCTTTTTGTTTTTGTTTTGTTTAATCAGTGTCATCAACAGAGAGATACTTACCCAAGAGGTGTTAGTCCAGTTAGCGGAGGGAAGTGTTCCATTTTCTTATCAATCATGGTTCGACTCTCCTCGAGAGTATTCTGAAAATTAAATAATAAATTTAATTATAAATGCACTAGATCGATGTGGGGGAATGCGCCCTTAAGATTGCCAGGTAAAATGATTAGTTCAGGTGCGCGTAAACTGGTCTGGACACATCTTACTGAAAAAAAATAAAAATAAAAATAAAATTCAACTGAGAGATACCTGCAGCGCAGATGGTGCAAAAAGGAAACCTAACCACATTATTCCCTCATCAAGAATTGCTAAATCAGACATGGAGGAAGATTACAACAAAACTTGATATCCAAGCAACCCTTTATATCAACGTTGATTTGGAACCTCTCTCTCTCTATATATGTTTATATACACACTTCATTTTTTTTAGGTGGTGCAATCGGAGAGACAATCATTAGGAGTAAGAACAATATTAATTAAGACACAAATTAAAAAGGAATTAAAAAAAAAAGAAGTGAAAGGAGGACAAAAAGATACCTTCCCAACCATAGGAACCAACTGGGTTGAGGGCCAATAACATGCTCAAGAAGATTCAGCAGGTTGCATGCTTTATCATTATTTCTTTCTTCTTTTAGTCTCTCTGTGTTCTCGATCTCCTCCTATTCCTTGTTTTTGCTTCTTCTTCAACATATATATTTAAGAGAGAGAGAGAGAGAGAGAGAGAGAGAGGGGTTTCTAGAGAGAGAGAGAGAGGATGAGTTGGTGCAATGGCTGCACCGATGATCCAGAAGCCATCGTTAGAAGGCCGTCTCAAATCGCGCAGAATTTTTTTATTGATGTAAATCACAAAGACAATCAAATCGAAACTTGTCCATCTTGTGGCCACCATTTCGAATGTGAAGAAAAGGTTTGCATCATTTAATGGTTTTTCTTTTTTTCATCTCAACAGTCATGATTATGTAATGTAATCAAACGTTATTTCTTTACTGTTTTTATGGGAGTAGGCCGGAAAAATTCATGACCTACCGGGGCTACCCGCCGGAGTGAAGTTTGATCCGAGTGATCAAGAGCTTCTTCAACATCTGGAGGCTAAGGAGCGTTTGGATGCTCATTATAAGCTTCATCCTCTTATCGATGAGTTCATTCCTACGCTTGAAGGAGAGAACGGAATCTGCTATACCCATCCAGAGAAACTACCAGGTATAAATCTATGAAGTAGGATTTTTTTTTTTTAAATAAAAATAAATAATCTATATATGATATTTTATAGTGCAAATTAAACACAACAAAAATTTGTATGAAAATCTACAATAGGACTTGATTGGGATTAATATTTAAATTTATAGTGCAGATTAGGGCATATTTGTTTTTTTTATTCAAAATCATACTTCCAAAATAACCCTTGTATCATAATATTTTTAAAAAAAAATTAATTTGGATTTAAATATATATATATATATATATATATTTCTCTTCAATGCATTCTATATTTATTGGATCAATTAGTGCGTAACACACGGATTTGAAATAATTAGTTCACCATTGTTGAATTTAATAACTTGAGTTGGGAGGTTAACAGTCATATTTTTTTTTTACAAATGGTAGCGGAGGTTTTTAATACTATCGCACTAGAGAGAGACATTAGATTACAAGTCTTGGATTTCATATTTTAATTTTTAGAGTGCCTACCGAAATTCGAGTGAAAAATAAGAGAACACTAATTAATACTATTACTCTTGATAATATCTCTATAAAATATCAAGATAAAAGTATTTTTATTATACAAAATTAATAGTAATTTTAATTTAATATATTAATTTAAACATATTAATAATCAAAAAATATTTTATTAAGATTTTCTTATATATTTAGTTTATCAATAAAATATAAATTAATAATTGAAAATTTCTCAAATAATTTAGTAATAAAAAATATCTAATTTATTATATAGATAAATTTTTGAAATGACATATGGCTAGTTTTTTAAAAAAAAATAAAATTGTGAGAAAGGTATTTGTAGGGACAAAAGTTATACAAATTATAAGGTCTCCCTCTAGGATATTTAATTTTATACACAAAATTAATTACCATGGTACAATGCGTGCAGGAGTAACCAAAGATGGGCTGGTCCGACATTTCTTCCACCGGCCATCCAAGGCATACACCACCGGCACCAGGAAACGTCGTAAAGTCCACACGGAAACCGACGGCAGTGAGACGCGGTGGCACAAAACCGGCAAGACCCGGCCGGTTTTGGTAGGAGGAAAGGCGGTGGGGCACAAGAAAATACTGGTGCTGTACACAACAAACTACCGGAAACAAAAGAAACCGGAGAAAACAAACTGGGTGATGCATCAGTATCATCTGGGTAACAACGAGGACGAAAAGGAAGGAGAGCTTGTGGTTTCCAAGGTTTTCTACCAAACACAGCCCAGACAGTGCGCTTCCAAAAACATTAATGGTAATAACGTTAAGTTGTCTTCTTCTTCTTCTTCTTCATCTGCTGCCGCTGCTGTGAAACCTGACGGGAAAAACGTTGGTTTTGTTGAGTATTTTGGTTCGTCAATTATCTCGTTCGAGCAGGGTCTGCAACAACGTTTAAATCCTCGGATAAATAAAAAAAATAAAAATTAGGGTTTCAGGTATTTTTTTTTTACAGAAGACATAAGGAGAAAAAAGTGGTGAATATTTTTTTCAGGACAGGGTACAATAAGTTTGTTCTTTTTTAATGTTTATTGATTTGTACAACATAACTATAATGAGAAGGAAATTACTACCACCAAACTTAGACATATCAATTTCCCAAAAAAGAAGAAAAAAAAGACAGTGCTTTTACTTTCGATCATTTTTTTACGTTTTTCAAAATTAGAAAAGATTTTTTTTCTTTTTAAAAAAAAGATTAGGTTTGTGTGCGGACAAGAAATGTAGGTGAAAGCCATTACATATTTTCATTTTACTTTGTTCTTAATTTTTTTAGAATAGATAAAAAGGCAAATAATATCGTGAGATTTTCTTTTCGGGTTACTATTTACTTTTTTTGTCATTTGGCCTAAAATTATAGATCTCCCGATCATATGTATGTTTTTTGGACAAACACGATTTAATTTTTCTTTCAATAAAAAATTACTGAAATTTTAAGTGTAATGATAATTTATCCTTAACAATGTAAAAATAATTAAATAATTAACAATTAAATTCATTAATATCTCTTTAAGTTATATAATTAATTAGTTATTTTTTTTTTAAAAAAAAAACGAAGAAAAGCCTTAACCCACCCCATCCCCCACCCCCCCGCCGCACATCCCTCCAACCCATCGCCGTCCTTTTTCTTCTTCTTTATTTTTCTTCCTTCTTTTTGTTTCTTCTTCTTCTCTCTCAACCAATCCATATCGGATCCATGCTCCAGCAAAGATCCGTCATGTAGGGCCACACACACACAGATGACGAAGAAGAAGAAGGCCAGTGGGAGGGGGGGCGGGCGCCGATGGCGGCGGGAGTGGGGGATTAAATATAATTTTAAAAAAAAATTAGGAGTTAAATGTATCTTAATTACACACATTTATGTTTTTTTTTACCTTAAAAGAGTCACTGCAAATCATAAATAATATTTATAATTTTTAAATAAAATAACAGGAGAGGTAAATGATTATACTTATCGGTGCAAATACGAGGCCTTTTCGTGAGGTTAGTTTCGTAATCTTAGATCCTTGTTGGGCCTTAACTGAATATTTATTTTTTCACTTTTTGGGCCTACCACTGGACCCATCAATTCAGGCATGTGACTCATCTTATCTCAACTAAAGGGCGAGGCCCACTTCAATATGATTTTTTGAGTTCCCCAAAACCCACAATTTTTCATATTTGTCTCACTTTTTTTGTCTGAAAAATAATTATCCGGACTTATTTCGGATTTTGCACGACAAAAATGTCCATCACTGATTTTCAGGATTAACTTGTGATTAAGATTTTCATATTAAGTTAAATTCAAATAAAACAGTTACGCTGGAATGGAATGACAATAAAATTAGAATTAGTATGGTAATGGAATGAAATGATCATTACCATTCTTATTCTTATGTTTGGTGACAAAAGGGATTACAGGTGGTATTGGAGTGACATTAAAGGTTAAAATAGTAATTTAATTGAATTTTCAAACGGTATAATAATCAATGTAATTAAATTTCATTCCAATTTAAATATTTGGTTAGAATTTGATCTCGTTTTTTTTATCGATTATTGATTGAAACTTAATCCCATACTTTGTGGGATTAGGAAATAATTGGTAATGGTAATGAGATTAAATCTCATGTACCAAACATAAGAATGGAATGACGCCTCCTTATTATAGATAAAGGAAGTGGAGATATTTCTGAAATATCTATTCCCCCCCCCCCCCCCAAAAAAAAAGGAACATTTATCATAACTAATTATATTAAAAACTCTTGCAATAATCACACAATAAATTAATTTTATTTTGTTATTTACATGATTAAATTACACAAATATGATCGTTTGTTTTAAAGTTTCAAAATGATATATCAATCATATTTTTTTGCATGAAATAGTATAATACGTGTTGAATTCAACACATTAAGTTTTTTATGAAATTTGAAATCAGTTATTGTTGAATTCAATAATTTGTGTGGAATTCATCACGGTCAGTTAATTAAGAAAATTTGATTATTGGGATCAAAGTTTGTGTTGAATTCAACACAACCATTGTATTTTGTTGGATACAAAACCAAAGACAAAATGAGGGATATAATGTTATATTCAACATGATGTATAATATTATTTTTCGTCATACATGTTCATTGTGTTTCAGTCTTACATTCAATATAATTGTGTCCAGAAATCCAATCACGTTCCGAATAATATAAATCTTATGTAAATGTTAGTTAATGTGTTGAATTCAGCACATTTGGATTTAAACACTAAAACAAATATATTGTGTTGAATTTAACATGAACATATTTTTTTTTATTCGATCCAAAACAGACGATCAAAATATCATTTTAAAGACAAAAACAAACGATTTTTTTAGTATAATTTGTTGATGAAAAGAAAAATTATAAAATGATTAATTAGGTGATTTTATAATAAACATTCTAAATTGGTCACGTATAGTAACTGTTCTCAAATTTCGGAATATATATTTGCATCAATTATTGGGGTTGTAAATAATGAAATATAATTGATTTTTAGATGGGCGGATCTGTCCATATATTCTAAAAGCGTTGGTCAGTTCATGAAAAAAAATTTGGTGTTCATTTGGTAGTTTTGGGTCTAAAGAGGACCCTCTAGTGAACGCCCCATCCTTTATTTTATGAGTGCTTCTATACATACGTACATCCATTTTTAATTAAAAAAATTAATACAATTTCACACCTATGTTAAATTACCATTAAGGGTATCAATAATTAAAATAAATAAAAAAAATATTTGCTAAATGTACACCCCTTATGCTTATAATATTTACACACTCCCCTCTACACTTTCTCTTCTTCTCTTTCACACTATCTT
Source organism: Eucommia ulmoides (assembly GCA_016647705.1). Lineage (NCBI taxonomy): Eukaryota > Viridiplantae > Streptophyta > Magnoliopsida > Garryales > Eucommiaceae > Eucommia > Eucommia ulmoides. The sequence goes on along the minus strand of CM028326.1, from coordinate 983,167 downwards.
CCATCCCTCATATCCTCAAACAATCAACCTTCAACAATGTTCATCTTACCATCATTTTCAACAATTTTCAATAGATTTTGAAGAAATCATGGGTATTAAACAATCATGCATCAATTTTACGTCCTTTAGTCATTTTTGCTAGATTTATTTATTTTTTTCAAAGCTTCCGAAATATCAAAATCGCAATTGGTGTAGACTTACATGTCAGCAAAAATGAGCTTTGCGCGAACATATAGGTCCACAAATGTATGTAATTTGCAAACCTATAAGTCCTTAGCTACAATACAATATTTTTTGTTTGTCAATTAAATGCTAAAGGGAAGGGTTTTCCATTCTACACGATACCTATTCACCGTGTAGCTTGCGAGACCCTACGCCGACAAAATATGCCGTTTATCAACAACCAAACACCCAGGGTCAAGATAAGCTATCCCCAACTGGTAAGCTCATTTAGTGCCTACAACCTAGCAACGCAACAATCCTTAAACCCAAACTAAACACTTAAACTAAACAAACTACACACCAAATCTATACGTTAATGTATTATATGGGTTTGACCCACGTGGCCTATTAGGGCAAAACCCTAATCCCCACTTCCCCTATAAATATGTGCATATATCATTGTATTCTTATATCTCTTTCTTATATATCAATACATGATTTATTCTCTCACTTCTCAATCATCTTAACATGGTATCAAGAGCGAGTTTTTCCTGGATCTGATCTCTCTAAAATTTTCGCAAGACTAAAGATTTCGCCGCTGTCTTCTTTATTCTCCCGAGACTTTCGTCGTTACTGTAGGCTTCATCTCAGCTCTGGTATCAACCACCACCACACCACCGTATTTGTCTTGCAGAGACGAACACAATGCCATCAAACTCACCGTCACCAGAGCTTAGACGCGGCCTCATGTGCCTCAAACAGCCTGTAGTACTATCACACTTCGCCGTCTCGAATTTTGGGCTCTTCCGCCTCAACCAAGGCTCCAAATCCAACCCACAATATACCATCGGAATCGTCTCGACAAGACGATTCCAACAACGCAACGAACAGCCCGATCCGATCATCTACTCGCCCACACGTGCGATTTTATTGTCTTCGACCTAGATCCATGCGCTGCCGCATATTGTTTCAACATACCCACTGCCACATTAGCCCTAAAAGTCCAGTCAACTGCCACCTCAATGCCTAGTCAGTTGACACGTCAACGCTACCTCAGTGCCACATCAGTACCAGTCAGCCATTTATCTGCCACGTCACCGATTTTCTCTGAGGTAATTTTCAAAATCACAAGATTCTCACACGGTTCCGTGTCACCATTATCCCAGAGATCAAACTTCAATTTGGTACACTCTAGACAGCTAAAGAAGCTTGAGATCTTCTCCAGCATCGCTACACCAGGGCAAATATCTCAAATCGGTATCGTCTTCTTTCCACCCTTCATACTATGCACCAAGAACCTGGGCAAACTGTCAACAATTTCCTATCTCAGATGACTGCCGTGTAGAACCAGTTGACTCTCATTGAGCCAACCTGAGAATGCACAAAAGATGCTGATATTCATGGAAAGTACCGAACTAAGACACGCATTATGCAATTCCTGATGGGCTTGAGAAAGGAATTTGAGCTTGTACGAGTTCCAATCTTATACCGGGGTGTGATACCTTCCCTAAACGACATCCTTTCTAATCTACTCAGTGAGGAAACACGTTTTGCTACATTACTAGGATCTCATACATATGTTTCCCTTGCAACACCAGTTGCCCTTGCCGCACCAGTTGCCAAAGTCAACTCATCCCAGAAGCCCTTATATCGTAGGTATTATCATTCACAAGGGCATGAATTGCTCAAATATCCTTCTCACTCGTGTAAGGTCTGTAGAGAACCTGGCCACTATCTTGCAGGCTACCCTAAACTTCCATCTGGAAATCAGTCAAATAGGAACCAATATCACTCTCGAAGCTCTCGCAATCGGTCCTATTCCAAACCAAAGAATGTTGCTGCTATAGCCACTGATACTACACCAACTTCATCTAGCTCTCCACTTGATTGGACTGGTCTCTGCACCGCGCTTACCGAGGCTCTAACTAAAATTGGTAAAAATATAACCATATCAGTTACACCAGGTACATCCTGATGGTATCTTGATTCTACTTGTTGTAATCACATGATTTCTGATGACTCTATCTTTTCCTCTAAAACCTGTGATGAGCATGCACCTATTATTCACATTGCCAATGTATTAAATATGTTGGTCAGCCACACTGGACATGTTGACAGTTCTCATTTGTCTCTCCCTAACACATATTTGGTTCCTAATCTCATGCTTAACCTTATATCTGTTGGTCAACTATGTGATCTTGGACTTGATTTGCATTTTTCTTCTACTGGTTGTCGTGTGCAAGACCTTCAGACAGAAAAACTCCTTAGAACCGACCATAAAGTTGGACGTCTCTTTGAACTCACTCACCTCCAAATCCCATCCTCACCATCACCAAACCAATCAGCCGTATCTATCTCAACACTCTCAGCCGTGGAATAGTGGCACTCTCGGTTAGGTAACACTTCATCCAACCATCTACATTCTCTTATTTTTAGTGGTTAGTTAGGTTTATTTCAGCATGAGTCTTTTCATTGTATTCATTATCAACTTGCAAAACAATCACCTTTATTTTTTATTGAGAGTCGGTCTGTTTTCGTTGCACCTTTTGATTTAGTACATTATGATGTTTGGGGCCCTTCTCCTCATGCATTAATGGGTGGTGTTCGTTATTTTGTTATATTTGTGAATGACTATTCTCGTTATACATGGTTATTTCTTATGAAAAGCAAATCTGAACTCTTTAAAATATATTCTGATTTTTCTTCTATGGTTCAAACTCAATTCTCTCGGAATATCAAAGTTTTTCATTCAAATAATGCAATGGAATAAAAAGACTGTGTTTTTCTAAACTTACTTCACAAAAATGGCAAGCTCCCCACCGCTCGTGCCTTGGAACCTCCCAACAAAATGGACAAGCAGAACGTAAACATAGACATATTTTTGACACCGTTCGTACTCTACTCATTTCGTCATCATGTCCTGAACGTTTCTGGGGTGATGTTGTCTTAACTGCAGTGTACACAATCAACCATGTCGCTTCCGCAACAATGCAGAATCAGTCCCTATTCGAGCGTCTTTTCGGTAAATCTCCTAATTACTCTGAACTCAGAGTCTTTGGTTGCGCTTATTTTGTTCTTCTCAAACCACGTGAACATAACAAACTGCAACCAAAGGCTCACTCGTGTTGTTTCATTAGATATGGTATTGAACCTAAAGGGTATCGGTGCTGGGATCCTATTTCTAAAACTCTTCATATCTCTCGTCATGTCATTTTTTTGGGAATATTAAATGTTATCTTACTTACGGTCATTTGACATGTCAACCATCACTAACTCCAGATTATTTACTGTTCCATCTATTGATTTATTTCTTGAGAATCCAGTTTCAGGTATTGTTGAGTTCACCTCAGAATCACCAGGCGATATCACCCATTCCGTTTTGAAACCAACAACTGACCCTACCGCCCCAAACCTAACTCTAGTTCTAGAACCATCAGTTGACCTCACCCCTCCAACTCAATGGGTCGTGCCCAAGGATATTCCTATGTCTGATGAGTCTGCACTAACTCCTTCTAAGAGCCATCCCCCATATCACTCCCGCAGATCTACTAGGTTAACTCATCACCCTTCTTATCTTATTGATTATCATTATTTTTCCACTATACTTCATTCGCATGAGTCTCAATCCTATAAGGAGGCTAATACTAATCATCTTTGGCAGAAAACAATGGACGAAAAACTTCAGGCCCTAGCTAAACTCACACCTGGGATATTGTCGATCTACTCCTTGGAAAAACTCCTACTGGGTACAAATGGATGTTTAAGATCAAGATACTTTCTGATGGCTCTATTGAACGATATAAATCCGGACTTGTTACCAATGAATTTGCTTAGGAATATGACATTGATTATGAAGAGACATTTGCTCTAGTGGCAAGGCTCATATCTGTCTGTACACTTCTTGTCGTCGTCGCCATTCGAAGATGGACTCTCTTTCAAATGGATGTTAAAAATGCATTTCTCAATGGCGATATTTTTGAGGAAGTCTATATGCATACCCCTCCCGGCCTGGATGCCCCTCAAAATAAAGTTTGTCGCCTTCACCGTGCCCTATATGGTTTGAAACAAACTCTACATGCCTGATTTGCCAAGTTTAGCACTACCATTCATCAGTTTGGGTTCACACCTAGTACTAATGTTTCAGCTCTGTTTATTCACCATACTGCCAATAGTATTATCTTTCTTTTACTGTACATAGATGATATGGTTATTACTGTAGATGATCTACGTGGTATTTCTGAATTCAAAAAGTTTCTCAGTGGCCAATTCAAAATGAAAGATCTTGGTGTGTTCCCCTATTTTCTCGGTCTCGAAGTCTCATTTGGTTCTGATGGATATTTTATCTCTCAGATCAAATATGCCTCGGATCTCTTTTTTAAGCCTGGGATCACTGACTTAACCACTACCACTACTCCTCTCGAGCCAAACGTTAGACTTACCCCACTTGATGGTTTACCTCTTCAAGATGTCACTTAGTATCGCCAACTGGTTGGAAGTCTTGTATATCTTACTGTCACTCCCCCTGACATTGCTTGTGTCATTCATCAGGTCATCCAATTCTTGTCCACTTCTCGGATCACCCATTACTCGATTGTTCATCGCATTCTTCGGTATGTCAAGGGTACTTTATTTCATGGGCTTCATTTCTTAGCTCAGTCTGCTCCCATCTTACAAGTTTATTTTGATGCCGATTGAGTCGGAGACCCCACCGATAGACTTTCTGTAATACCCAAAAAATTTATATTTTGGGAAATATTATTTTATATAAATTTAATATTTTTGGGATTGTTTTATAAATTTATGGTATAAATAATATTTAATAATTTTTGAAGTTAAATGTTAATTTTAATTTGACTTTTACAAGTTTGGGAGTGATATGTTATTTAAAATATATTTTTAAGAATTTTGAAATATAATTAATATTTTTTTTTTTTTTATTTTAAGGAGAGGATATTGTGTAAATAAATAAATTAACCATCAGAATTATTTCCTTCTATGAAGGAAACAAAACTCACCATGTTATATATATATATATATATATATATATATATATATATATATATATAGGCAACACGTGTACATGTTATATTATATAATGACTATAATAATAATAAGTAGTAGAATGATTAGATCAAGCCTAATTCGATAGGTAATATTGGTTATTAGGAATTAATTATATATATATACACAAGAAAAGGTTATGGATATTGGAAACTTTCGAGCGAGAAATATTGATTTTGGTTTGAATTTCGGTTCGGATTTCAGGTAGAATTTATAACTCTTTTAATATATGTATTTAATCTCTCCTTATATTGTGTGTTTTATTCTATTAATGGTATAATTGTTGTTTTTCATGAAATATTTATGAGTATGTATTATGTGAAAATTATGTGAGATACTCGTTTATGTGTTTATTTGAGGTTTGATTGGATGCACATAGTAAAAGGGTTAAAAATTCTACTGAGCTTTAGTTCACAATCCCACATTTTTTACTGCAGGACCGGTGAGAATGAAATTGCGCCAGGAATTATATTAGAATTTCTATTTGTAATAACTGTAGTTAATATTTACTGTTGTAAAAATTGACTCGATAAATTGAATATAATTATTGTCGTCGTATTGTAAAATTTAAATCGATAATTATAACTATCGTCGTAGTTGTAAAATTTCTCAAAATTATAATGGATATTCGGTTTTAGTATTAATTCCCAAAAGGGAGAAACCGTTTGACGACCTTAAAAAATCGGGTTGTTACACGTTCAATCACGTACTGGTTACTGTTTCTTTTTGGACAATTCTCTCATTTCTTGGCGTAGTAAGAAACAAACTATGGTTGCTAGGGGTATGCACGGGTCGGGTGGCCTTGTTTTTTGGTTGATCTGACACCCGACCTGATCTCACTCGGGTCTGAAAATTGCAACCCGTTGCCGATCGAAATGTGGAAGAAAACCACCGCTTTGCGGGTCTGTCGAAATTAGTCGATTTCGGTTGGATCAGAAATGGCAAAGCAAGAAATGAACAAGGAAATTAGAATCCATAAATCACAACAGAGATTTTTTTGACAAAGTTAAAGAAAGAAATAGGAAGTGACCTTCCAGTTCCAGCTGACCCTAATCGAGACGGAAACCATTGCAATTTGGGAGTTGGGCGTATTGTCTTCGTCTTCTTCTTCTTCGCAATGATGCAAATCAGCATCCCCTTTGCTCTTAAACTCTAGATCAGGGTTGAGACAAAAGAATTTAGGCATATTCAACAACAATAAAGCGCAAATCGGACTAGATTCACATACCCGTGCTCAATCTTCGGTGCTCCCAACTGCGGCACTCATTTTGCAAACTTCTTGTCATGTATGTTTGCGAAGAAGAAGAAGAAGAATCGAGAAAATCGAGGAAATCAAAGAAGAAGAAGAATCGGAGACGAATTTCGAAGAAGAAACATCCAGAGGACCAATGGCGTGCAATTAAAAACCCTAAAATCATATAAATACCATGACGTCGGGCGGGTCGGGTGTGTGCGGATGGGCGATGGCGAGACCCGTTATCCGATCCGAAATTGGCATACAAAATCGGGTTCAACCAACCCGACCACTGCTAAACACTCCAGGCCTGAATTTTACGGGCCGTGCCGGTCAGGTTTTTCGGGCGGGTCAGGCTTTCGGATATTTTGCACACCCCTAATGGTTGCTTGCTCTAATACTGAAGCTGAATGTCATGCAATGACTGATGCAACTTAAGAACTTCTCTGGCTTCGATGACTACTCATCTCTTCTCCTGCTATTCAGATCGCTTACAATGATATCTTCCACGAGCGTACAAAATACGTCAAGAGTGATTACAACTTCATCCGTCATCACATTCTCCAAAATACGGTTCGTCTATAATCGTCAGTTCAGCCGATTAGACAGCAAACATTTTCACTAAGGCTCATCCACCCGGATGCTTTCACTATTTGGTTTCCAAACTCAAGTTCACCTCCCACTTACTGCCTTGAGTTTGGGGGGGATGTTAATGTATTATATGTGCTTGGTCCACGTGGCCCATTAGAGTAAAACCCTAACACCCACTTCCCCTATAAATGTGTATATATCATTGTATTCTTGTATCTCTTTCTTATATATCAATACATGATTTATTCTCCGACTTCTCAATCATCTTAACACTATACACTACAATTATACGCCATATCTAACACTACGATATATCAATACGAAAGAACCAACGAAATATTCGAACAAGATTCGTCATCCCCATAAACCGCTTTACTCTCAGAATTACTATTTGTCCCTAGATGCCCAAGCCAATCCAATAAATAAAGGGGCTGAAATGAAGCAAAACAAGAATTCCAGTGGCAAATTGCAGCCCAAAATTGCAGCACAGCCAAGCCATTGGACACTTTGTTAGTATTGCTATCAAGCCAAGGCAATTTTTTTCTTTTCTAGATGATTCAAATTAGCTTAATAGCAATACTAACGTGATCAATGGTCCCATAATACTACTAGCTACCATGCATGGAGTTGATTGTGAAAGCAGCACCAGGTATTCTGTGATGAATGACAATGCTTCACTTTTTTTCCTCAGCTTTTTCTTTTTTTGCTTCAACTACCAGTTGATGATGCATAGAGTGAATGCCACATGAAAGCAGAGTCAGGCCCTTGGAAGATTTGGTATACACAACTAACTTATAGCTAGCAAGAAGCTACATGCAGTGGTAGTAGGCCAGTCTATAAAAAGAGGTTACACCATCAAAAAAGTAAAAAATAAACCTCCTCCTCAATCACTCAATCATGCAGTTAAAAGTACACAACATGAGGAGACTGCTGCAACAATATGGTCTCCCTTTTTTTTCCCACTTTAATTTTCTCTTTTCTGTACAGTGATCTTTGTTTTTTGCCTTTTGATGTTCTCTTTCTACATCCCTACCAAAACATGTTAATCTCTCTCTCTATATATATATACACACACACATATATATAATGAAATGTAAGGTGGTCTTGGGCCACTCTCAACCTCAAAAGCTCACTTATGTGGTGAGACTTTGCCTCATATTTATAATTTGACCACTAGATCCTTTTACATTCAATGTGAGATAAATTCAACAATCTCTTTTCCTCACACATCGAGTTTTTAGTTGGCTAACCCTCACACAAAACTGTTGTAACATGGGCTCTAATACCAGTGTAAGGTGGTCATGGACCTCTCTCAATCTAAAAAATTAGCTCTTGAGGTGAGATTTTTTATTACACTTATAATTTGACCATCAGCTCCTTTCATATCCGATTTGGGATAAACCCAACTATAAGGTGTGTTCGGGGTCAGTTTTACACGCACACCTTTTCGGATGATCTTAAGGCCGCATTCCCCACATCGCGGTTTAGTGTATTTTAGATTTTATTCTTGGAATGCTCCTCAAGAAAATAAAATTGTGGCTAACAAGGAAATGAGATATCTGCCCTTATCAAGTGGGCTAACGCTCTGGGTAAATATGTATTCTTCTAAATTATAGAATTAGAATTAGAAATGAACATATTATTATGGGTAATCACTTTACGTACAAGTTTTTTCGATGGTTGCAGAGAAGAAAGACAACACAGTTTTTATTTGAAACTAGGCTAATTAAGCCTACTTCATTAAGCTAGATTTGAGCTTTTCTACCACAGGAACACAGATAAGAAACATAGCAATAATGGAGTACGAAAAGGGCCCATTACTTTGCCCCCACCACTCAACCCTCCCCCCACCCTCCACGCTCTCTTTCTTTTTACCAAAAAATTAAAGCCACCATTTCAAAAAGGAACAACTTTGGCGGTTCAAAGAGAGAATATGCATGGATCTCCTCCTTCACCCTCTTTCTTAGTTATTTTTTTTCCACCTAACCCAAAAAAACTTTTAGGTCTCATCAATGGCACCTTTCTCTCTCTCTCTCTCTCCACCCCCACCTACAACCTCAATCTGCTTTTTATCATGCTTTCCTTTGAGCCAAAAAAATATTCATCTCATCAGATAAATCAATACCCGCATGGCTCAAATCCAACCGTTGATTGAAGGAGGATGGCAGATGGATTGAATGCCAACACCCAAGAAATCCCTAGTCTCACCTCCATTGTTATTACTATTACTGTCTTGATCACTCTGTATGTGCCTGCGCTTCGATGGGTACATCTGAAGCTGCTGGTTCAACGAAGATATCTCATTCACCGAGCTCTCAACGTCGCTCCCCAGACCGGTGGTGTCGTACAAACCACAGTACTTAGTCCCATCCGGAACTTGATTTCCACTACATTTAGTCACTCCAAATCCTCCGAGAAATGATGGGTCGGTTGTGTTTGCCCCGATTTGGGCTGCTTTCTGAAGCAAAGCTGTTGCAGACATGTTTGCAGAAGGCGTTTGGTGTGTACTAAATAGAGAAGAAACACTTAGGAGATCATGGTTTCCTAAAGCTTTGGCATTGTCTTGATCGGTTTTGTTGATTGATGAAATCTTGTGCCCAAAATCCCAATTGATCAACTGGTTATAAGTGGTTGGGTCCGCGTATAAAGAACCCATGTTTTGATGAATTTCTTGGAGGTTGATGTTGTTGGGGATTGATTGATCATGAGGCTGGTTTGATCCTTGTCCCAACCAAAGGGAGAGGCCTCGTCTTGTCGGATCAATGATTTCGTGTTGGGTGGACATCGGAGGTTTGAAAATGGAGGAGAAATGTTCTTGAGAAACGGTTGAAGTTCCGACAAACTGGTAGGGAGCCATGGCCGGGTTGGGGATGTTTGATGCGGCTGTAATTCTAGCGGTTTCTTCAGCTAATGCATCACAGAAGGCCCTGTGGGTGATGAAGCTATCTCTCCTGCATGAACACAAAACAATTGTTCAAAAAAAAAAAAAAAATGGATAGAGAACATCTAATGATTTTGAAAAACTAAAAAGAAAAAGAAAAGAAAAACTAGGCCTAATTAACCATGGCAACTTGACATTAATATTCAATAGTTTTTACCTAGAGGCTATTCAATCAAGAGTGAAGAACAAAAATCGAAAAAAAAAAAAAAAAAGTCTCTTTTCGAGACCTTTATTATAATGCTACTAGGCTACAAGTTATAAGAGTTTTTTTTTTTTTTTTTTTGGTTTGTTTGATAAGCAAACGATTATATTAGAAATAGAAGGGACAAGTCTCCCTCTGGCAAAATATTACCATGTAGACCGTGAGACCCTCTAAGAACACCCAATACAGGATTATAAACTTTTGTTGCTTGTCCTTATTATGTCCCAGCTCCCATTTTATCCCACAAAAAAATGCTATTGTTTGAGAACTAGAAAAATTTAAACCCTTATTTATTTTAAAAAAAGAGAAATAAAGAAATTTCTAATCACCATGGAGGAAAAAAAAAGGATAAAAAGACGAGCTTTTTATGCATCATTAAGCTAAGCCCTAAGCCCTACTTAATTTTTCTTCTTCTGGGTGTTCTTTATTAGTGTTTTCCCATGAAAAAAGTAAGAACATTTAGCCTAAACAAAGCATAATTAATTGATTAATTACCGGGAAAATATAGTCCCACAGTCGCATTTGTACTCCCTGGTGCCACAGGTCTTCGAATGAGCCTTCCAATCCGACTGGACCGCGTATCGCTTGGAACACTTCTCGCACTTCCACTTCTTCTCGCCGTGCTTCCGGCAGAAGTGTTTCTTTATTCCAGTCAGATCGCCGAGAGCCCTTGATGGGTGGTTGTGGACGCAGGTCTTCTCCGGGCACACGTAAACCCGTTTCCTCACTTCCTTACTCGTCCTCTGCTTGAGCTTCCATGGAAGATTGTGTCCCCTCCGGTGGAGCTGCAAGTTCTGATCCCTCTGAAAACCCTTCCCGCAAATCTCACACAAGAACCTGTTTGTGGCCATCAGAGTCTTCGGTGACAAGGAGATGACTTCCGCTTCAGGATCTGGGAATTTCAAATCGGGGTTCGACAATTTTTTTAAACGGTGTACCAACTAAGAAAGGAAAATAACTTACGAATATAGTTTTGGGTTTTGATGAAGAAACTAAAAGGGGAGATATGGCTAGGGCTTACCAGGGGTTCCTGGGAGGTTTCTCTTCTTCTTCAAGGGTGGAGGATTGGATCCACCACCAATTGGGTTATTACTGTGAGTAAAACCATTTGAGACTGTTTCTTCTGTCATCTTCTCTATCATTTGAAGCTTGATCAAAAATCTACAAAGAAAAAATCAAATTATAAGATCATATATATGGATTATGAGTAAAAGAGCAACCAAATGATACCTTTTGCAGCTCCTCTATGGAGAATTCAAGAATTTCTCTCTCTCTCTCTCTCTCTCTCTCTCTAAACAAAGATCATATACGCATCAAGAGGTTGAGTAGTTCCTAATCAAGGTCCCAATCTCGACCTGGGAGAAGCTTATAAATGGAAGATTGGATCTCTCTTTCTCTCTCTTACTTTCTCTCTCAAGCTTGAAACTTTATTAATTTAACTGGTTATGGTGGGGGAAGGAATAGAATAATAGTAGTTCATGGGAGGCGGTGAAAAGTGAAAGTTGGGAAGGGAGGGGGGGGGGGGGGGGGCAAAACACAAAGGTGCATGATGACACATTTGATGAGGTCTGGGGGAAAGTGAGTCTCCATGCCTTTCCCATTGGAATGATTATCCCATAATTACTTACTTTTTTCATATATATATATTTCTACCTTGCTTTCTTCCAATCAAGTTATGCTTTTATTTTCTTCAAATGTTTAATATATTGATGGAACCCCACACAAATTTGTAAGGAAGTCCTTTTTTTATGATGAGGATATAGATTTGTCTGATATTTGTTGATATGGAGACTGTTTTTTTCCTTTGCTTTCACTAATCACTATTGTTGATGTGATTTGATTTGCAATATTTTCTTGGCTATTTAACTAGCTTAAACTTTCATTTACGCAATCTTTTTAATAAATTATGATTGGGTTATTTCCACCGTCCACCGAATACCTGTTAGTGTCCAGCGTATGACAGGGTGAGGGCATAGGAGGGGATAACAGAATGCTCAAAGTTCACTTCACCTAGACCTCCTGGGAACCACGCCATGCCCTTTCACCGCCCAATGACTTGAGGATGGTCATCGATCATTCTCTCCTAAGCGATCACCGTCAACCTACCAGGCCAAGGTTGGTGACCTCATCCGTACGGCCACTGCTCAGTGACCAGTGCTAAGGGGTTCTTCACTACGATAATCGAACTGGCCGGTCTCTGACCAACGACCACCGGGCAAACTCTCAAGACCACCAAGTAGGCTCCTTAATCCCCGAGGGCCGGGCTCTGTCTTCTATTCATCTGGGCCAGCCCATGGGCTTCTCCTGGTGGGCTTAAAGGCAATGCCCAATGGCCTAAACCACGCCACGGGCCTCCCCATTAATCACACGCTAGATTACCATAATTGAGTGTGCTCAGGGCCCTAATTTCACGAAACTAATCAACCTCATCTCCTATAAATAACAGGCATTCAATTGCCCATGTAATGCTAGACTTCCATACTCAAAGTAAATATCTGCCTTTTTTTCTCGAGCTTTTACTCTCATACCGAAAGGATTTCGCTAGGCACACCCTAACGAGTCTTTGTGCAGGTACAAGTTCAAACTAAGAGAACTTTGGCCGTTGACTGTTAACCGAGAACCGTTCAATGAACTCCAACAACCGAGGACTTAAACTCCACCTCAACAAAAAATCTCCATATGAATGCTGACTGAACCAATTGCGGGTGGTGACCAATTTTAAACACCAACAAATTAAAACCTACCAAAAATTAAAAGGAATGTATAATTTGGACAAGTAGTAATTTTGTTTAGGTGTGAAATCTTTAAAATTTATTTGAATTCCGTGGTAGATTGTCATTGTCTGCTATTGATAATTTTGAAGAGATCAATTTACGAGGTCTTTGTTTCAAATTTATTTTGGTATATTATATTAAAACTGTTACTGTAAATACAGTAATATATATATATATGATTTTGTCTGTGAGCTATGTCCACCGGAGCACTTCAACTTTCTTCCTCATATTCCACAAAAAAGAAAAAGTGAAATCTTTTACATTTGGCTCCCCAGTCAAAGTGAAAGAGAGTGGAAGCATTTTCCAAAAAAGATTATGTGGCCAAGTCCATTTAACCACCATCCTCCCTTTTGTTAAAATTACAATATAGGACAATTAACCATTATAATTGGATGGAGATAATTAATTAACCCATGGAGATCATGGCTAATTGACCTTATATTATGTGACGTTTGGTTAGTATTTCTGTTTCTACTTCCAATAAATTAAGATGTTATATTTCTGTTTTGGAGTTCTTTGAGGATATAAGCATGTTTGGTAACAATTATTGTCCTAATTTTTATTTTTTTTTACGAGAACATAAATAAGAAACATATTTGGTTGCAAGATTTGTAATAGTTTTTTTCTTTAAATATATGGTGGCAGGTGAGATTGCTAGCGGGATGGTAGCGGAAATAATTTTGTGACAGTGAATAAGAATCAACATTTTTTTTTGTTTCTCAGATTCTTATGAAATTCAAGAAATACTCCTAAATTACTCTTAAATTTTGGGAACATAAACGTGATTATCATACGCTTTTCTGTATACTAATTTTAAAATTTTAAGAGCGAAAACAAAAATCAAGGAACGGAAACAATAACCAAACATGCCTTAGTTTCTTGATGTTTTCTAATCCTCAAAGTAAAATAAAGCTTCTAACTTTATGAAAGTTTGAGTTTCACCAATTGTTATGACTTCTTTTGAAGTATTTATTTTTTAATATGATATTTAAATTTAAAATCATATAGTATTAATTAGGTGAAATAACTTCTTTAACTTATATAGTACTTTTGATACTCTCAAATAATCAACATGTGACAAATAATCTAACACTCGGTCTTAAATCTAACTCTCTATATATTTGCATGGAACATTTCATGATGAAAGAATTATGAGAAATGTGCAATCCCTACTTACACGGAAAATTTAACTACGAGAGAAAATAAATAAATTTCTATAAACATTGACTCTGATATCATGGTAGGAGATTTCAACTTAAAGATATCATGTTAGGAGGTTTCAACTTAAAATTACATACTATTTAAGGGGGATTAACTTCTTTAACTTTATAGTAATTTGCACACTCAACTTCTTTAACTTATACAGTAATTTGCACACTCAAAGACATGAATATAAAAACAAATAAGGTAAATATATGGGGTGTTTTATTTGTTGTTTTTATGTAGATTGTCCCTTTTTTAGGGTTTGTGATGCGTCCAACCCAAAGCCATGCACGTGCCCCTACTGTTAAAGAAGGTAAAAATCCGAAGGAAACGACGAGCGAACACGCATAAAAGGGAATAATCGTCCTTACGACAGTGAGAGCACATTACCTCTTTTTTCATTATAAACGTACCTACATACACAATATACACTGAGAGAGAGAGAGACACTTGATATATATTCACCCTGAATCTGACAGTCAAAATGATATTTATAATGGAGTTTGTGTATATATATATATACATGGCGGAAGGAAATCAATAATTGGATTTTGGTTTGATTGTGAGTTGGTATGTTGAATGGTAGATGCATATACCCATTACCCACTTTAAATATAGCTTTTCTTATGGTGTCATTCGGACATTCTTTTCCCTTAGAAGATCGAATGTGCACGTATTATACATACATACATACATACATACATATATATATATATATATATATATATATATATTTCACAAATTTCAGTTTTAGAGAACTTCTGATAGACTCGTACTCCAGCATATTGACAGTTGTCAGTGTTGAGATGACAGACAGTAATTTAGTGGGTTAATACAATGAATTATTGAGGATGATCTTCACAATGACTTCAATTTTTTCCCCATAATTTGACTGTGATTTTCAGTATGTGGGCACATGCATATGTGAAATATATTAGACATGTGGTCCCATCCTCTCACGGTATGAAAGAGTGGTCCTTTGTGTAAGAAAATTCGAGAATATGAAAATATTCAAATTATATGAAAAACTAAACTAATATCACTTTTTCCTAAATAATTTCTTTGTTAATCATGCTCCAAAATTTCCAAAAAAACAAAAACAAAAATATATAACAAAGATATAGAAGTAACAGAGATGAGTATATATGTAACAACATATTTTTTTCTTAATATATCTTTTTTCCCCTTAAATTCTTGTTGTTAGACACCGTGTTTAGTGAAGTAAATTAGAGGAACTCAATGGCCTTAAGTTATGATGTTGCCAAAAATCTTTAGCACGTGCAAAAGATTAAACATGTGCCAAAAATCTTTACAACCTTCTTCTTCAACCTGCAAAACTGATTAGCTCTAAGGGACACTGGTGTAGTGTTGGCCAAAGAACCTCTGACGTAAGAATAAGTTAGTTTGTTTTTTGGGGGAGAGATCAAGTACTTGAATCGTAAATAATATGTTGATACTTTCCCTTTATATAAATTTCTTTATTCGTGTTGTTATATTGATGAGGTCGCCCTCTCCACGATCCTCTCCTAATTGCATGGGATTTGGAGATGATCTTGCCCACAATCGGTTAATTTGTTGCGATTCTCCTCATGTTGTGAGGATTGTGGGAGTTCTTGGGTTGACCTGTTCTTGGCCTTTTCACTATGGGTTTTGCTTGCTCATGATTGGGCCTCCTTATCAAGCCTTCTCTTGTTTAAGTATCGGGCCATTACAGTCTCTTTCTTGGTGGGCTGGTGCATACAACCCAATATAATCACCGGGTTGCTGTTTGCAGGTCGGATTACTAAACTGATCTAACCCGACCCGACCTATCAAAGCTTTCAAACTTCTATTAATCGTGAGCGAGAATTTCTCTCGTATCAAGTTACTCTCAAAATCAAACAATAGGTCTTACTCTGATACCATGTAGAAACTCAATAAGCCTAACTCACTCTCAAAAGATGACTTGTAAGAAAAGGATTGTCCTAATCTTTATATATAGCTCAGGATAAGGTAACACAAGCTAGCAATACGGAATTCGACAAGCCCCCTCACGTGCAAGATAAACTTTGACAAACTATTGTGAACAAATATTAGTGCGACTAACAACAATGTGGGATTCAAATGTCAGGGTTAACCCTTCATGTAGCCCATTGGCGTTGGGCATATCCCTGTAAGGTGTGTTAGTGGTGTTAATCGCTTGTAATGATTCTTTTTGGGGGTCTTGTAAGCTACAGGATGAACTTATTGTCGTGTAGTTAATGATACTCTTTTCCTTAATTTTAATATAATTAACTGTCTATCAAAAAAAAAAGTGGGATTCAACACGCCCACTCACGCGCAAACGGATATTTAGGGCCTCAACATTGATGCGGGATTCAACACATCCAATATCGGACAAAAAAGTTAGTTCTTATACCATATAGGCACCTCAATTGGGCAAATTACTCACTCTCAAAAGACGTCTTGTAAGAGGAGGATTGCTCTAAACTTTATATATAATTTAGGGTAAGGTAAAACAAGCGATGTGAGTAAGGAAATAAAATTTTTGACTTGAGAAGTTTGTGTGGTTAATTAATTTAGTGAAAATGATGATATTATTTAGTAGTGCTAAGAAGGAACAGGGTAGGTTAAAAGACAGCGAGCTGACAAAGGCAGTGAATTTTTAGAAGTCTGAGACAGTCGTCCCTTGCGAGCTGACTTTTCCAGCCGCTGCCCCCCTTAATCATAATCTAATCATGTTTCTGCTTTTTAACGTTGTTTAGTATTAAATTTTTGGATTTTAGCTGTTGAACTGTTTTGGTTTAGAATATTCTCTCCTTCCCCAACACCAAAGGCTTCAACTTTCAAGGCCTCCACCTCCTCTTACACTTCTGTCTCTCCTTTTTACATAAATACCCTTACTCTCTCTCTACTTTCTCTCTCTATATCTGCCCTAGATCCCATTGTTTGAGGAGGGTAAAAATATTAGGTTAGGAGGAGGGCTTGGGGAAAAGTAAAGTGTTGTCACCAAGGGTATGTTTGTTTCTTTGGTTGTCTTTTACTTGAGAAATGAATGGAAAAATCTGGTTATTTTAAGTGATTGATTTTGGAGTACTCGTCCTCCAAACGGTGCAAATTCCAAGGAATATATAGTATGTATTATAGAGGTGGATTTCTATATTATGCAGAAAACCCTAATTCAAAATTTTCATGTAGGTCTTTAAATATGCTTTCAAATTCCTAATCTTGGGTGTTTTTAATAGCTAAACTCAAGAATAAGGAATGGAATCTATGTCTTATTGCATAACACAATTTTTTTATTTGTTTCAATCCATTAAATCTTGTCAACTAGGGTTCGAATTTCTTAGGGACCACTCCAAGAATTAAATCTTGAATTTAATTCTAAATACATCAAGCCGATGTGGGGAGTGCGTTCTTAAGATCACCCAGTGAGATGATTAGTAGAGGTCAGCGTAAGCTGGATTGGATATACCTTACTGTAAAAAAATAAAAATAAATATCAAGTACGCCATTAAGATCGCCAAGTGAAATGATTAGTCGATGTGCGCATAAGCTGGACCAGACTTACCTTACCGTAATATATATTAAACCCTAATCACACTAAGAAACCCTACTTACGGTCTATATATAATCCATTTGTATATTTCTGTAATATTGTACCTTTCTACTTAAGTGGGAGTGAGACAAAGACTTAATTGTTGTCATTATTGTTAGATTGTACCTTTCATATATCATACATTTAATACAATGGTCTTGTATTCTCTCTCAATATTCGGCCGTCTCTGAATTATTCTAACAAATAACATCAAAGTGGACAATAGTGTAAATTCACCAAACCCATACAAACCATTTAGAACAATGAAAAAAAGGTTTAAAAGTTAAAAGTTTGAACCACCAATGGCAATTTGGTCATATGAAAATTATATACGTACATACATATATATATGTGTGTGTGTGTGTGTGTGGTTTTTTAATTCCAAAAAGAAGAAGAGATTTGGATCTAAGAATCCATTACAGAAACCACATGCTTTTGCTTGGCAAAAGTTGGAGAATATATGCCTTTCTGGAGACCTTTTTTTTATTTTATTTTAAAATAATTTTCTTGGTTTTCCTCTTTTCATTATTTTATTTTTTATTTTTTGGAAAAAAAAAGGAAAATAATAAATTGAGGTACACATGGCAGAGATTAATTGCTTCTTTTTGAATTAATATTAATTTAACCCAACTTTTATTGTAAAACCTGAATCATGTAGTAGCTGAATGAATATTCATTTGATTTTAAGCTCTCTATTCTACTTTATTGTTTTGGAGGCAATCTCTTTGGTAGAAAGTGATATAATTTTGTTAGTGATTGGCCTCTTTTTTTTTTTTTTGGGTATTTTTTTATAATCAAAGTCGCAATATATATAGTGCACTCAACTCCATGCTTCTTCTAGCTACCATATTCATATATTTGCTTTTCTTTAATTTATTTTTTTTCAATATTTTGTAAAACAAAAGAAAAAAAGAAGAAGCAAAATAGTTAAAAGTCGCCATCGCTCTTTAAAGCAAATAATTTTGAGCTAATCAAAGGTTGCTACTCAGGCCAAAAGCCAAAAGCATAGCCTATCAATGAACCAGGAGCGAGTTATCAGACATTGGAGAGCTCTGGTTTATTGATAGGCTATACTTTTCGCTTTTAGTTTGAGTAGAAACCTTTGATTAGCTCAAAATTATTGAAAATCTTTTATGAGATTTGATTGTTAACCTTTCTTTTATTTTTATTTTTTTACTTGGATTTTAGTTGATCATGTTTCTTTCTCTTCTTTCTTCAACATCCCGATTCATTCTCGATATTTGAAACATCCCTCCTATTTGAGTAGATTTTAATTGTTGATCTTCTCGTCAATTTATTTCTTTAATTTTATTACCGATAGAATTTTTGTTTGGCAAGAATTTGTTCGGATTGTATTTAATTCTATTCTTACAACCATAATTTGTACATATATAATAGGGGTGTTCAAGGATCCGCAATACCCGACTCACTCGCTAAAACCCGACTGACTCGGCCTGCCAAATTCAGATGTGTAAGACCTAAGGTCAAAATGCTAGTTTAATTTAATCCATTTTTCGGGTTTAGGGTCAAATAACAGGTTTTGTCATACCAAACCTGTTATCACCCGACCTGTCCGCCCAATGACTTGAATACACATTTTTTAGGGTTTTTCTTCACTTTCAAACTTTAACTTCACTTTGTCGCCTTCTCTAGTGTTTCGCCAATTCTCCAGTTCTCTCCGTGACTCCGTCGCCTTCCCTCTTCAGTTCACTCTTCAATCTTCTTCCTCTTCGACTTCGATTGTTCTTTTTCTTCTACGATTCTTCTTTAGTTTAGTTCTCTTCTTTGATTCCTCATTTTCCTCTTCTTCTTCGATTTGTCTTCTTTTTCTTCTCCATACATCTTTGATTTCTTCAATTCTCATCTAGATCAAGTGTCTTGAGAACCCTAATTATCTAAATCATTTAGATCCGGTGCCTGTGAAGTGCGGACGGTGATTGACGAGGCTATAACGATGACAACTTGAGTTGTGTTTCTGTTTCTATTCTATTCAATACATGAACTGCAATATTTATATATTTGATTTTCTTCTTCTGCAAGTGTGTGTAGTGTGTTTCAGTTTCTATTTCAATTCTGTTTCTGTTGGTTCTGGCCTTCTGGATACTAGTGTATTTTTATAATATCATTTTTGTTTCTATTTCTATTTTTGTTTCTGTGTATTGTATTTCTGTTTCCATTTCTCGAATCTCATCTCATCCTCTGTTTTTTGACCAGAATCCGAAACCACCTGCCAACTTCGGATATTTGACAACATCAGTTGGCAGCAGGTTCAAAAAATCTTACTCGATTGAATTCGGGCCGGGTTTCGGAACCACCCAAAACCAGTCCTACCCAACCCAATGAACACCCATATCTATATTTTGAAATAGTACTTTTACATGCTCTGATATTGGACCTAATACTCGCAGTATTTACCATTTGTTTTTTTTTTTAATTAAACTACTAGTGTTTTGGGCTTTTTTTATGGTTTTTTTTTTTTTTGGCATTGACCCCCAAAATTTTCAATTCACTCAATCCACTCGGTATAATAATTTTTTGAGAAGCCCTAATTATGTCAAAAGTCTATAGTTACTGTAGATTTTTACTTAGAAAAATTACAATAACCTTAATGCTATACAGTAACTTTAGATTTCTGAAAGAATTACAATAGGTTTTGGTTGTGGAGCTGAGCGTTGGTGTGCTTATACTTGCAGGGCATCCTTTGTGTTGTGTTGGCTTGGTTTCGTTTGTGTATGTAATAGGCTTTACGTTTATTGAAATAGGTTGTATGTGGGATCTTGCGTGCAACATCTCAAATTGTTGGTATGTATTTAGGGAGACCCTTCCTCTTATTTTAATATATAAAATCTTGCTTACAAAAAAAAAATTATCGTAGCGTGTGGACGGTAAAAATTTTAATTCGTAGACTGTTCATCAAGAACTCCTTCTTTTTAGTATCTGTTACATTATTTTTTATAAGCAATAAAATAAAATTTGATTCAACAATGAATTTTTAGTTACTATTCGTTGTGACAAAAAGACAAAAAAAATCAACTATCTTTTAATTTATTAAACTTTATGACAATGCATAGTTCAAAATAAATTAAATGATTTGATTAAAACAATATAAAAACACATTAATTTGATTCTAACATGCGTAATTGCATAGGTATAAACCTAGTTATGTATAAATGACAGTTAGAATGTAAACTACTTTATGAACCAAGAATGTGTACCTTGTGTTCAAATGGAATGTATTGTAGCACCAAATTAAATACAACTCGTGTAAGAATTAAAAAAAAAAAAGGTTATAGTATGAGATAATTCTTAGATTTTTTTATTTTATTTTTTTGGATAATTCTTAAAATTTTGATCAATGATAAATATATACATCTCGGTCAATCAATCGGTCGCTGATCCATCATTCTCTATCTTAGTGATCACTCATAGCAACAATCCTTTCTTGTTGAAGAAAATCCTACGTGATGCTGATGCATGAACACCCCTTCGCCCCTTGATGAGTAAGCTCCGTAGACCAATCACAGATTTGCTCGAAAGTACCCGTTCCGAAAGTGCTGGAGGACGGGAGGATTGGTCTCTTTCGACCCTTTGTGAGTATCAGATAGGATCGGGAAGGTTCATCTTGAGGATCCACAAGCTCTTAGGAGGATTTCTTCCTGAAAGCCAGGGAGGGAAGTCATTCGCGTTTTCTAAGGTCAATTCGTTCGGACAGTGATGCATTAACAAACACACAAGCGGGGGCCTCATTTTATATATATATATATTAAAATGTTAAAAATGTTGAAGAAGACAAACAGATTCAGTAATTTTTAGTTTTTGGGCATAACATTATTGAGATGATGATGATACTGTAGTACGTGCTCATGTCTTGTAGTGAAAGATAATGGATTCTAACATTGACCAAATCAGTAATCTCTCTCTTTTTCTTTTTATGTTTTTCATAGTCTAATACAAAAAAGTTTAAAATGATTAATGAAGGTGTCACTTAATTGTTGAAAGTGATTGTAGAGAGAGATACAAAAATGTTGATTCCACTTGGATCAAAAAATATTTCTCTTTGGATTTGTTTGCAATTCCACATATATTTTTTATACAGTAAGATGTGTCTTCGTCAACTTACGAGCATCTTGACTAATTATCTTCCTAGACAATCTTAAGGACGCAATCCTCCACATCGCTCTGGTGCATTCAGAATTAAATTCAAAATTTAATTGCAAAAGTACTCTTCAGAAGAGTCGAACCCTAAACCCTGTTGTAAAATATATATATAAATTAAAAAAAATAAAAACTAACCACCATTTTGTAAAAAAAAATTATAGTACTATTTAAAATGAACAAAATTAATTTTGGTTCTTATTATATACTTTTTTTTATCTTAATTATTGAAAATAATTTTTTTTTAGTTTTTTATTTATTTACTTTTATCCATCTACTTGTTTTCCCAAGTAAAAACTTATTGGAGAAAAAAAATGAGGATAATAAATTTTTAGTAATTGTTTTAAGGACAATCTATTTATTACTTTCCCAATTAATTTATAAGAAAATACATTTTATTCAAAAATAAAAATCAAAATCAAAAGTATGTCTGATCGTGTGTAGGATTTATCGTGATGTTATCCCATATAAGACCTCTTCATTCAAAAAAAATTAATCAGTGATATCTTAAAATATTTTTTAAATAAAAAAGAGTGAGAAAATATTTTAGTTTACCCAAAAAAAAAAAGTTCGTTATGAACAGTTCACTAATTTAAATTTTTGTTCCATGAAATTCATGCGCGATAATAATTTTTTCTGGACTCCAACAATTATGTTAGAAATCAAATTAATAAGTCATTGCATTACAATAAAAAAATCATTTTATGTCGCAATAAAGATAGATGAGAAAGATTTTAGTTGTAACTACTTTTTTTAATATAGAAAAATAACTGCAGATTACTGTTAGTCATAGATTAAGTGATTGATAATGGTCAAAGTGTTTTATTGCGACATAAATATAAAAATATTATAGTGATTTTTTATTTCAGCGCAATGAATTTTTAATTAATATTGCAATTATTGAATTTTTGACATAATTATTATCCTTGTCACAAGTTATTGCAACGAGCAGATTGGATGAACGTTGATAGGTGAAAATTATGGCGATGACGGTGAACCGTTAAAACATACTTAAAATTATATTTTTTATTTTTTTAAATAATATTTTTTAAGTTCAAATAAAAAAAATAAGATGATAATAGCACATAAAATAAGATTAAAGGTCCCCTTTTTGTGTTGGAAAGCAAATATAATATACTCTATTTATCTTTGGGTGGATTGGTCTCTATCCACTAATCTCTTCAAGATATTAATTGCATGTCATATCAATAATGCCATTTTACATTATGGGCTTGATTGGAGGGAAAGAAAAAAAAAATCTAAATCAGTATTCAATTATATTATTTGGTTGTTATATATATATATATATATATATATATATATATATATATATATATATATATATATTTTTTTTTTTTTTTTTTTTTTTTTGCGCCTACGAGTATTTCCACACCTACATAAGGTGTGAGACTAATCTCATTCAGGGTGTGTAGCTGTCTCTCCCAACAAGTATTTTTTCACAGACTCGAAATTCTGACCTTACAGAGGTCTTTTAACTGCTTTAACTCAAGCTGATCTTACCACTTGAACCTGTTAGTAGATTATTATTGTATATTTAAAAGTAAGAAATAATGCAATACTTTTTTTATATATTAATTTTGAGATCGAATTCATTTACAATATATACACAATAATTATTTCTTTTAAAAAAATGACTACAAAATGTAAATAATATCCCATGCAAAAAAATCAAAATCTACCAACAAATAAAATCGTTTTATTCTTAAATTTTTGTTTTCTCTTTGAGAGCATATTTTCTCAAATATTTTATTTTGGTTTAGAATAGAAACATATTTTTGTAATTTTCACTTCCATTTCCTATATAATTTTCTTTTTGTTCACGAATTTTTATTTATGATTCAAGAATAAAAGTAGAATTTTTTGTTCCTAGATTTTTGTTTTTGTTTCGAGAACAGTAACATATTTTTTATTCTCAAATTTATGTTTTTAATTCGGGAACATGAACTAATTTTTGCGCTGCGAATAATAATTTTTTTTTTAGTGTTTACTTTTTATTCAAATTAATATAGGACAAAATAGATAAATTAATTTATTAAAGAAAAAATCAAAATTATTATCAAATTGAGAATTATAGGCCAAAATAAAGTGAGATATTTTAAATATAACCCAAAAAAAAAAACCGTCCGGCATCAAATTTTTGAATCTTGATTCTATTGAATAACTAAATAAAAGAATCGGAATTGAAGGTGAAATTGCGTTTCCATTCCAGCGTGGGATCCAATACATGTATGAGTTGAGTAAAGAGTCTTTGGAAATTCAAGTATGGGCCTGATTTTGTGAAGAACAATGGGCCGTTGTATAAGAAATGAAATTTAAAAATAAATGTTATTTAAATTTTGAATTTTTTAAGTGTATTTATTTTATTTTTGTTACTACTCAAATGTGGGGGACTTGGCCAAATTAAATTGGAAGCCAAAGTTCATAAGCCTTGTTAGAAATTTTAATACAAGCCAAATTTAACGATGGGATATAAAAAAAAAGGCCGTCCGATACTATAAAGTTCCCGCTATACACGAGATCCGAGACATCACGTTAGATTTAAAAATAATCATGAAATAAATACTTGACGATAAATCATATAAAAAAATAGTGGATTAACTGATATGTATATTATGATATCAGTTTAATTAAAAATTTGAAAAAAAATTAAAAATACTGAAGTACAATAATTCTTGAATTTATTCTTGATTTGTTCATCAATTTTGTTCTTGATTTTGCTGCGGCGGAGATGGCTGATTTTGTTGCGGGTAAGTTAGCAATGGTAGCGGCTGATTTTGCTAAGTTGCGGCGGTGGAGGGGGTTGGTTGCGCGAAATTCGCGACAGTGGTGGTGTGGCTTGGTTGGTTGGTGGTGGCCGGCGTGGTTGGTGGTGGTGAAAGTCTAATTAACCCTAAAAAAAAGTAAGGAAAAAAAAACCGAAAAACAAGATAATTTAGTCCAATTATAGAAAATTGGACTAAATTATATATAAAAAAAGTATATTCTGGTAGTTTTGAAGTAGAGGAGATAGAGTGATACTAAGTCAAAATATAGCGGGTGGTAAAAAACAATTTACCCTTAGAAAAAGTTATATTTCCAAAAGTTTGTGGGATTAAACCCTTTAAGATCAACATTCATTTTATATTTTTTAATCTAACTTTGTCTTTTTATAATCAATCAATCAAGATCATTTGATTTTTCTTTGATTTGAAACGTGTGAAAATGTAAATGTGATTTATAGAATAAAAAAAGTACATATGGCTGGCAGCCCAAAGGAGACTTGAAGTAATGTGATCTAGAATATTTGAATAACTGACCACAACGTCAGAGTTGAAAGTATTCAAGAAGACGTTGGGCACTTAAGATCATGGTAAAATTCATGATGATCAGGTATGCTTTACTCTATACATATAGCAATTTACAGGCTTTAGCGGTTATTCTCATGCCAAAATGTATTTGGCCGATATCACATTGGTATCTCAAGTACTGATCTTAAGTTTTGCAGGAGTTATTATTGATCCTAAGTTTTGCAAGAGTTATTCACGAATTTAGGAGTTGGGATTATTGACAAATTCCGGCAATATCAGAATGGATATTCAATAAATTTATTTTTATAACACAAAATATAATTTATATAAGAAACTCTCACGATTCAGAGCTCGATGAGTTGTTACGGGACGACGAAAATCTTCTTCTGAGTGGCCAAATTGTTGATGCAGACCCATAGGAAGTTGGCCGTGTTCATGTAGGCATGTCCGGGCATTTTCACTTCAGATCTGCATATCAAAGACAATCTAAATCAACGATATGATTCGGGCATGTTCAGACATCTCCTCTTCAGATCTGATCATCGACGAGAGAGAGAGAAAACGGTTGGACCGAGAGAGACGAGAATGAGATGGAAGTGCCAAATGACTTCGGGTTCACACAGAAGAAATTAAAGTATTTTTCGAAATCTCATCGTCAGATCTGATCATCAACGAGAGAGAGAGACGGGAATGAGGGAAGTGACAACTGATTTAAGGTTCTCACAGAACAAATTAAAAAAACCGCTCGGTTCATAAAGAATCATTCTAGTTCATTAGGTCACCAGTTGAATCGGGCGGTCCGGTCTCGTTTTCAAAACATCGGATAAAGTTCAGTTTTTTAAAAACATGTAACAAAACGAATGTAAATAAAAATTAAGGGTAAAAAATGTAAATATTGAAAACTAATTAACAAGCGTCTTTTTCCAGTCCCTTGAGATTCCTAGTCTCCGCACAAAGCCCTAAGTTCAGCCGGCGATTGTATCCTCGACGCCGTTCACGATCGTCGACCGTCCAGATATTATCGTCGACTCTACGTGGACCCGTGGTTCTTTCGCGCTTCGACTCGTTCGCACTTCGTTTTCGCCCGTTCTCACGCAGATCTCCCGTCTTCAGCTTCCTGTAGTTTCTACACATGTATGTTTTTTTTTCTTACGAGTTAATTTTCTCTCCGCTCTCCATTCCTGTATTTTATGTCAATCTTTAATTTTTTGCGATTATATTATTTGTTCATAGAGGAATTCCCTAATTTAGAATTGTCCAATTATTTGTCAATTAATTTAAATGCTAATTGTGTATCTAATATTCTTGATAACTATTGTTTGTATTGTTTAGGAAATTGAGTATTTTGGAGGGTTCTAATCTCAATGAATATGAATTTATTTTTTTGATATAATGGTTGATTTGTGAAATGTGTTGATGATCCAAATTATAAGAGTGATAACAAAGTTTTAAAATGTATATAAATATATCTATAAAAAATAATAAATTTCCATATCATAGTCATGACCGTATTCTGATTTTTCAAAATTTCCCATGGTACTCGTATCCGACATGACACACTTATCCATATCTGTGCATTCCTGAATAGAAATCAATAAGGGTTAATTAGGTAGTTATGGAGAGAGACTAACAAAATGCAGCTCACTTCACGAAGGTTCCTGCCATCACTGGGTTTGGGGTGGGTCAGATGTTCTCACTTTTTCCCTGCATATAGAGAGGTTGTTTATTTGAACTTGCGATCTCTAGGTCACAATGGAGTAACTTTACCATTTTAGACGAGGCTCACCCTCAGACCGCAACTTATGGAGAGAGATTATGAGATACAATTTATTAAATAACTTTCAATGTAAAAGACGTCTAATATTAACAAAAATATGAGGGGAAAAAATACGGCCCCCTAAAATTTTGGGGCACTATGCAGCCACCTAAGTTGCCATGGGGTTGAGACGCCCCTGAAAGACAATTTTGTCTAAACTGCAATGACCGGTGTGGGTGAGTGGTTGCTTTTCTTTGCTCTCAATTTCTCTAACATGTCATCATGCATATTAAACGACAAAGCAACATAATTTACAGTAGCAGCGTCCTTTCTAGAGGCCATATGCCAAATTGACAACCGGTGTTCAGCATCATTGAGGAATACTTGGGATGTTTGCTTACATACTACATATGGAGGATCCACATAGCTAATGTCTTCCCAAGTACCACCGCTTAGGGTGAAAATCTCAACCTTGGGTGGGACCTGTAATAGTCAACACACATAACCTTGTGGTCGTCCTTCATGGTGTCAGGTATCACATGAATTAGAATGATTTGAATGAGCTGTAGCTTCCAAAAACCATTTATGAACATTTGTTTTTGTAGAATTTGTGAAATATTGTAGGAATTACAGCTATATGAAGGAGTTTGTGAACATTTGTTTTGCAGAGTTTGTGGAGAGAAACCCCCCTGGCTGTTTTTGATCAATTTTAAATTATTATTTGGGCTTAAATAATGGATGCGAAAGCTTTGGCAAAATCAAAGAGAGCGCATTCTCAACATCATAGCAAGAAGCATCATCCCAATCCAACATTGAAAACTCCTTCAGGTGGTTCTGGAGGACATACTGGGGGAAAGCAGCCAACAGGCCAGCAAGTTAGGGAGAAATCTCACCAATCTAGAAGTTCCAGTGCGCTTCCCTCAAATTGGGATCGATATGAGGATGAATTTGAGTCAGATTCCCGGGATCCTTCTAAAGTTGGCACCAGTCATGCCACTGATGTTATTTTGCCAAAGAGCAAAGGTGCAGATTATGCTCACTTAATTGCCGAGGCTAAGTCTCAGTCTCAAACAAATTACTCTTCAGAGATATTTCCGGCATTTGATGATGTTCTTGATGGTATGTCCTACTTTGCTTTCTTTACTTCATTTTATTTCATCATGTACTTGATTGTTCAAATTCTTAGCTAGAGATGATGATTACTGTTACCTTAGTTCTATATTGGGGCTATTTTATACATCTGTGTTCGTGGAAGAACCAACGAACAACTAATCTTTGTTAATGTGTGGAAGATCAATGAACTGATGTTCAACTATCATAGCCTGGCGCAAAAGTGGTTTCTTTTGATTGTTGGATGAGGGCTCCTAGAGAACATTTTTTTATGTTAATCAGTTAATCCAAACATTTTTTGGCGATAAATTGTTACGAATTTTTTTTTGTTTTTACTTATCAAACTGTATCCAACCCTCCCTAGACCCCACAATTGCGGGAGCCTTTGTGCACTGGACTGCCCTTTACTTATGATGATGCTTCTCATCATATGAGTGTATCTCCTGATTCTTTTTAGTACATTGAGATAATCTTAGTATAAGATCTCTTTTTGCATCTGTAATCAAAACTCCTGTGTCTTCTCTGATATCTTTTGTTTGAGAACTGTAACTGAGTTTTACTTTTGAGCGGATCGGGTGTTTAATCAAATGGCCACTACCGAAGTTTCTATGGGCAGTTTGACAGTGGAGATCACCTTCGATTTTATCACATTTATTTATTTTGTAGACTTCAGTCGGGGAATAGGTACTTTACTTTCAGTCAAAGGACAACGCATTTTATCATCGATTTCAGATGACTTCATTGTGGAGGATGAAGCAGCAGCAAGTAATGAGGTAAGCTGTATCATTTCATCATTTATTCACAGTTTCGTTGCATTTATATACAGCGTTTGTTCATTTTATGTGCAATGTGAAGTACTGTTAAAGGTTATGTTTTCTATTTTCTGGCAGCTCATATATGGGATCCCCCCGGTCATAGGGAACCTTAATAATTTTTATAATCTTACCTGAAAAATATAATGTTTTAGCGAGCATAATCATCTTAGGTAAAATAGCTGGTAACAAATATCTTTGTGACCTATCCTTTTTCGTATGAAATTTTGAGAAAAATAGTTTGGTTGGCCGTCGCATATGATTGGGCGACAAACGTATAGGTATAGCTGTTGTTCTTCTGTAAGTTATGCATAAGAGGAGATGGTCAGAAGGATTTGTCTCCAGATCCTATATAGGTAGTTAGGGATGCAGTGAACCTACGGGTTATTGTGCGAAAGTCTGTCCCGAGAGTCTGTTGGTTTGGTTCTGCCGGTGTAGCAGCGATTCTATGAGCTTATTGTCTGTCGGTGGGTTTCGTTCTTGTCTTTTGAGAAAAATAGTTTGGTTGGCCGTTAAAAATGGTTTAAAGCTATTTTCCAGTTTATGAAGCAATCGAATCTTATGATCTTTGCAAGTTGCAAGTTGCAAGTTGCAAGTTGCCTGTACGGCGCCTGCTATTTTTCGTCATCTGCCTTTTATTTTCTGAATATATTTCTGTTTATCTGACCACTTGCTTACATCTATCCCTCCTTACGTTTTTGCAGGCATCATTTCTCTCCCTTGATCTAAATGCTCTGGCTGAACAACTTGCTAAAGCTGATCTATCAAAAAGGCTGTTTGTAGAGGATGGCTTATTACCACAAGAGCTGGTATGCCTAATTTCCTCCATTACCCATTTAAAAACCTAATCTCTTGTCTTGTTTTGTGCTTAGGTAAGTGTTTGGTGGCGTGGAATTTGTGCCTTAGAAAAAAATTACAGACTTTTGCATGCATCCATACCTCCAATTCCAATTTTTCAAATTTCAAATTTTCAATTTCATTACCTTAATAAACTATGTTGAAAATTCTTGAATCGATTCATTTGGGTTTTTCTTTTTTATGATTTTTTTGTTAGTGTAACTTCAATCAGATCTGTAAGTATTTCTATTTGAATAATTTTCTTCATGATCTGTTATGTCTTCTACTTCAAATATGACAACAGTTCCTGGAAGAGTTTCAAGAGAGCTGCAGGCGAGATTCTGGACAGGGTCAAGCCACACGTGGGAAAGAAACAACGAACAAAGATTCTGGGGAAATTGGTGAAACCACATTGTTGAAGTCCATTGAAGAGCTTAAATTGAACCCTGTTGAAAATCCGAATAGCAGCGAATCATCAAGATTTGAGGCAGCAGCTGCTGAAGCAGAACTGGACATGCTTCTCGACTCCTTCAATGAATCACCTTCTTCGTTGAAAGGACTTGAATCTGTTCAGTTGGTTTCGCCTCAGCCTCTGAAAAAAGGCCCGGATTTATCCAAACCTGCAACAATGGCAGCCAATCTCGACGACACCATTGATGACCTGCTCGAGGAAACATCAAATGTGATCAAGCAAAACGGAAAATCACAGCCGTCAAATGAGGTAAAGACCTCCCCTACTCCTACTGATACTCGATCTTCACCTTCCTCTAGCACTGCTGTTTCTAAATCAAAATTGTTGGACGAATTTGACTCATGGTTAGATACAATCTGATTGTCTGAAACTAGATTAGCTAACAATACTGTGTTTGGGGAAATCAAACGGAGAAAGAACACTTTTTTCTTGTCCTGATGATATTATAATTATTTTTTTTGCAAATTGTTGTGTGTGTGACTCTGGATAGATTAGAAATAGCGTTAGGATGCTGGTGGTGGTTTGTTTATTTGTAAACAAAAGAGAGTTGCACGGACAAAGGTGAGTACAAACGTTATAAAGTTAGGCCACTGGTAGTATTCATTGGATCAAAAAAAAAAAAAATAATAATAAAGAAAGGAAGAAAAATCAAGTTTGACCTGTTCTTGTTCAACTAGGGGAACGCCACTTGGACTGATGGGAGTCTGAATTCTGACGAGTTTTGATGGTTAATTGGACAAAATTACAATTTTTGTCTCTAAAGTATGGGGTGGGTGTTTATGTCGTGATTTGTTAAATTATGCGTCTCTCTCGTTTCGCATTTGTTTTAATTGCGCAAAATTAAAAATGTTAGTAATGATTTTGGATATAAAATAAGTTATGCTTAACATGTGGCTTTCTAACGGAATATCTTGATGAAACAAAATTAAAAATGTTTGTTAATGATATTGGATGAAAAATGGGTTGTGCTTAACCTAATGCTTTCTAACGGGGATATCTCGTCGTTTCATAATTCTATTGAAGATAAAACGTTTTTCCTTATTATTTCTTTCTAACAACGATTTGTTTGAGAAATGAGAGAAGATCTTCGAATCATTATTATGAGAAAACATTTAAGGTTTAGTGGAGTGAGAAAAAATTATACCAAGTAGAAGGTCACGTGTTTAGTGCAATTTATTTTTCGTCCAAAATTATTAGTAAGGTTTTTAATTTTATGGGATTGAAATATTATGTAAAATTTGAGAATCCAATATGTAATTTGATAAATCTTACAAACTCTGTCTTTTTTTTTTTTTTTTTTTTTGCTTTATTAAAAATAATTGGAGGATGAGATTTTGAACACTTGATCTGGGGAGAGGTACACTAGAAAACCGTTAACTTACTAGAAAACCGTTAACTTACAAATCTGTTTGTAGAAAGTCACCTAACTAGTTGGTTGAATATCTTTGACAGTAGTGCTATTGGTGGCCAAAAATTGCACAAAACACCACCTAACTTGCATATCATAAAAAGGGGGAATTCATGTTAGGTGTAGCACAAATTTTCTGAATTAATATCCCATTCATAAAAATATTTTACAATAAAAATTCCACTAATCATCGAGAATCCACAACACATGGAAGATTTTACCACACTATACAAATCCTAATAGGCTTTAACTTTTCATAGACATCTCAAAATTTTCCATTCATAGAATTTATTAAAGGAAAAAGGAAGAAATTCATGGGAAAAAAAAAAGGCTGTGAGAGAAAATTGCTACAGACAAAGAAAACGTTAACCGTTAATCAAAGCCATAAAGCTCTGGCTTCTCTCAAGATAGGTGTCAGCTCGCCGGTAATATGGGTCGCCATGAGCCGATCCAACCCTCCGAATAGCCTTCCCCCAATAAACACCGCCGGAAACTGCAATTGGCCGTCTTTATCTCCTCCGTCGCCGATAGATTCCAACTCTTTGACGACCGCGGCCTCCTCGTCTTCCCCCACCTCGTAGACGGCAGGGTTGACGCCTAAGCCCTGGAGCAAGCGTTTCACGACGTGGGTCATGCAGCATCCCCGCCGGCCGAAGACTATCAGGGCGTTCTCCGACACCGTTTTCTTCAGACACTCTTGTTCTCCATGGACAGAGAAGTCGGCGTCGTTCAGGTTGATGGGCGGCGGCGATCTGTTGAGGGATGTCTGTGGAGTGACCGGTAGCCATGTTTTGTAAGGGATTGCTTCTTGCATGGTGTCGTCTTCTTCTTCTTCTTCTTCTAGAGAGAGAGAGAGAGAGAGAGAGAAATGTGATGATGTGTTTATGATCTGTAATGAGCTGGGTGTTTTATAAGCAACCTGTAATCTGTATGTATAGATGATTTAATATGCATAGGGAGGTGATGACGTAGGGTGGTGGGGTGGGGTGGGGTGGGGGTGGGGACTTGAAGGAGTCCGCCGTCAACGGCAGTTAGGCTTATCTTACGCGTACATACATATGTAATGTATATATTTATATTGTGGCTTACGTTAAATCACGTCACTACTTTCCTATTTATCGGCACCCATTTTCCTACATTCCCACTAACCATGACGTCATATTCTCTCTCTATATGTATATTATTTCTCTCTCTAACGGAGAGAGAGAGAGAGAGAGAGGGGAATACGATGAAGTAATGATGTGCCATTGTTGGTCTGAATGATTTTGTTTCGTGGAAAGATTTAGTTGGACAATCTTAATCCATGTTAATGGTTTTCCAAGGCTGATGTAATTAATAATTCAAATTAGTAAGTGGGTACATATAGAGACAAATAAACACATCTTAAGGGGTAAAAGATTATCCACAACTGCTAAAAATATTTTTGATCCTAAACCTTATGGGATGGGTGTTTATATGAATTTTAAGGATATGTTTGATTGGGAGAAACGCGAAAAAAAAAAAAAAAAAAAAAAAAAAAAAAAAAAAAAAAAAATAATAAATTAAAATAATAATATTTTTATTCATTATGAAAAGTCTTTTGGTCAGGAAAAATAAATAAAAATAAATTATAGTATAATTTATTATTTTACTTTTACATATTGCAAAAAATAATTAAAAAAATCTATTATCAAATGTATAATTATAATTTTATTATCTTCTTAAAAATATCTCCATCATTTGTCTTCAATTTCTTACTTAATTTGTTAGAATAATTGTGAGATGAAATATTGAGAGAGAATTTAACACGATTGTACTAATATGTGTGAAAATTATAATGTTATAGAAATCTATAAAGAGTTTATATATAGACAGTGACTATGATTTTTCTAGTAGGATTAAAGTTTAATTTTCCTAGTGGAATTAGGGTTAATAGACCAAAGTCCATATAAATATATTAATATCATCCTTCAAACTCAAGACAGTAAATCAAACGTGAACTTGAGTTTGAAAACCAAAGTATGAAAGCATCATCCCTTGAACTCAAGGACCAAAGTCCATATAAATATATTAACACTATCTCTCAAACTTAAAACAGTAAATTAGATCTGAACTTGAGTTTGAAAAGTAAAATATGAAAGCGTCTAGGTGAATGTGCCTTAATGAAAATATATGTTGTTTGATCTGATGAACTGACGGAGTGGAGACGAATAATATTCTAGAGAATGTGATAATGGATGAAGTGACAATCAATCTCGATGTGTTTTGTACATCTGTGGAAAACGTCATTATGTGCGACTTAAATATAACTCTTATTGTCACAATTTAGAACAATGACAATAGAAGAGGAGACTCTCATGTCAGCAAAGAGCCAACGAAACCAAAGTAATTATTGTGTTGCATCAATGGTAGTACGGTATTCAGCTTCGGTACTGGAGTGAACAACTACGGTTTGTTTCTTGTTGTGCCAAGAAATGAGAGAGTTGTAGAAAAAGAAACAGTAACCAATAGTTGAACGTCTGTCGATTGGATTTCCTGCCCAATTGTCATTAGAATAAACATGTAAGGTAGGAGCGGACTAAGCGAAAAAATGAAGTTTGTGAAATAAGGTGCATTTGACATGTCGAATAATGCAAAGACTAACCAAGTAATGAGTGGTCCGAGAAGCGGATAAGAACTGACTGACTTGATAGACGATATAGGCGATGTCTGGACGAGTAATTATGAGATATACCAAACTTCCAACTAGATGACAATAGAGAGTGACGTCCGAGAGAGAGAAACCATATAGTGGAGTAAGTCAGGGGTGGTGGAGTCAGTGATGTCAATATTAAAAAAAGATCAGAAACATATCTGGCCTGAGAGAAAATATTTGTAAAAAATAGTTGAAACTTAGAGACCAAGAAAATAAGTGGGTACACCAAAATCTTTTATCTCGAATCGACCACTAAGAAAATTTACGAATTCGGAGATTTCGCGTAAATCATCTCCTGTTATAATGATCATGTCATCCACATATGGTAGAAGGAAGATAATGTCGTTGTAAGTTCGACGAATAAACAAGGCAGAGTCATGATCGTTGGATGTTAACTTGAACAGATGGATGGTGGTGCTAAATTTTACAAGCTAAGCATGCAGGGCTTGTTTGATACCATATAGAACACGCCGACGGAAACAAACTTTGTGTTGAGGAGTAGTTAGGCCATGAAGAGTATGGACATAAATTTCCTCAATGAGATCGACGTTGAGGAAAACATTCTTGACATCTATTTGAAAGAGGGACAATTTGCAAATGGTAGTGATGGCAAAGAGAGTACAGATAGATGTGAGTCTGGCTACAAGAGTAAATATCTCTTCGTAGTCGATGTTATATTCCTCAAGTTGGTTCTAACTTAAAATCACATGGTTCTAAGTAAAATAGCTCATTCTATTTATATAGTGGCTTGAAAAATCTTAAGTGATCGATGTGGGATTGAAATCTAATACCCACCCTTAAGTGCAACATCGGATTTGCATGGATGATTTGACTACGAGAGAATGATGAAAAATGTGCAACTCCGGCTTGCACGGATGATTCGACTACGAGAGAATGAGAAATCCATAATTTTGGCTCTAATATCGTGTTAGAATATTTGAGAGGCAAAATATTGAGAGAGAATATGATATAATTGTATTAACATGTGTGAAAGTTACAATGTTATAGAGATATACAGATAATCTATATATAGATAATAACTAGAATTTTTTTAGCGAGATTAAGATTTGATTTTCCTGGTGGGATTAGAGTTTAACTTAGTGAGCCAAACTCCATATCCATAAATTAACAAAATTAATGTGAAAAATTTTGCTCATAAAATTGTGCATTTTCCCCCTTTTTTCTTCCATATCAACAAGATTTTTATTTTTATTTTCATCTTATTTTCTTTCCATTTTTTTATCCATCATTTTTTCCACACAAATAAATGCCTCATAAGTTTTGCCAAATTCTATATTTTATCCTCTAGTTTTATATTCATTTTAATTCCACAAAATGAAAATTATCATTAATCTTAATGATTTTAGTCGAAAAATAGATTTTGCTCATTATGTTGTCTCTTGATGAGTAATTTTTATCATTTCATCACTCTACTAAAGTTTAAATATTTTCACCTAACAATGATTTAAGTTTCTGTCTCTCATTTTTCAGACGAATTGTTGAAAGAAAAATATTAATGAAAACATTTTAGATTTAGTGAAATATTAAAATAAATAAAATATTTCTATTGAAAGCACGTGTTGAGTACAATTCATTTTTTATCTAACATCATCAACAATATTTTTTATTTTATAAGTTTGAAACAAATACAAAAAGGGTATATGCTATTCACATCCTCTATTATTTTGTACTGTATCAGATACTTCACTTTTCATTTTACAAATACCAGAGACCTCTCATGTCTTTTTACTCAAACATTACTTACCTCCCTTTGAATAAAACTGCCCTTAGGTTATTTTTTTTTTAAAAAAAAAACATTAGCACCCCAATATTTTTAAAATTATATTTTTTACCCTTAACTTTTTAAATAATTATATTTACCTCTCACTACCACCCAACTGTCACCGCCCAACTCTCACCAGCCACAGCTACCTTGAAAGAAAAATATTAACAAAATGTTTTAGATTTAGTGGAATAATAAAATAAATAAAATATTTCTATTGAAAAGACGGTGTTTAGTACAATTCATATTTTATTCAATATCATCAATGATATTTTTTATTTGGGAAAATTATATTTTAAACCTTCCAGGTATTGACATTTTTCTAGTTGGTCCCTCTCCGTTTGAGCGTTTCATTTTAAACCCTTTAGGTATCAACACGTTTTCATTCAGTCCTTCCGTCAAAAATTTCATCTAAATTAACAGAATATAAGGGCAAAACAGTCTTTTTACTTATTTTTTTGTATTTTTAAATTTTTTTTCTCTTAATTTCTCTCTCTCTCTCGATCATCTCTCTTTCTTCTCTCTCCTTCTCCCCTGTTATGACTTCTCTCTCTCCCTTCTTCCTCCTTCCCCCCTCTCTCCCTCTCCCTTCCCCAGTCGGCCCCGTTATGGGGGTGTTTTCACCCCCATAACAAGGGCTGAAACACCTCTGTTTTTCACAGGGGGTGAACACCCCCTGTTATGGGGGTGATCACCCTCGTTGCAAGGGTGCCAACCCCTTGTTACGGTGGTGGTTCACCCCTCATAACAGGGGCCGGCGGGGGAGGGAGGGAGGGAGAGGGAGAAGAGAGAGAGAAAGGGGGGGAGGGGGAAGGAGGGAGAAGAGAGAGAGCAAAGTCAACCAAAACAAGAAAGGAAAAGAAAAGAAAAAATATTAAAAATTGATTAAAAAAATTAAAAAATGTAAAATGACGATTTTGCCCTCATAATTCGGTAAGTTTTGACAGAATTTTTGACGGAAGGACCGAATAAAAACGTGTTGATAACTAGAGGGTTTAAAATGAAACGCTCAAACGGAGATAGATTAATTAGAAAAGTGTCAATACCTAGAGAGTTTAAAATGTAATTTTCCCTTTTTATTTTATAAATTTTACACAAATATATATATATATATATGATTGGGTCCCACAAAACAGGGACAAAAGGGAGGGCCGGTCGCGGACGGTGCGCATTGAGGACGCCGCTAGAGGACGGTTTCGACTTCGACCACACGTCACACAACGTGTCCGTGACATCACAACAAGGGCCCCGCCACGTGGCGTTGAGTACTGGTTGGTCTTACCCACTCTGTCTCCCACAGAAATAAATAATAGCCTCTTCATATCCTCCACGTGGCAGATGACGACAATGATGACGATACAAGGCGTGTCATGACCACATTATTCGGCGACGTGTTTGTTTCTCGTCAATTAACGTGAGTCATGTAATAATGCTAACTAGATTTTTTTTATACAATAAGGTACATAAATTTGGTCCCCCCTTCATTTATTTTTTCGAAAAAATTAATGAATGATTTCAACGGGCGTCCAAATCTAAAGAACGGTCCATCAAATTTTTTGATTAAACGGAATGATTCATAATTTACGAAATTGTATCGCCGTCATAGTTTCAAATTTGAAATTAGATTCGAAAGATTTTGTCCTTCTGGAACATTTAATATAACACGAACGAATGTGAATTTTTAATAATTTTTTTTTTTTTTTAGAGTTTTTTACGGGTTTTTTTTTTCTACAAATATCATACCAAAAACTTTAAATAGAAATAAAAAATAAATAATATTTATATAATTATATCGTGAAAAAAAAAATATTTTGTTGAATTCAATATGACGTGAAAACATGAATGTGAATTTTGTGTGGAATATTACACGAACATGAATTTTTTATAAAAAAAAATTGATGAACGTGATATCATTTTTGAATATTTTATTCATACAAATCTTTATATATAATTAGATCATGAAAAAAATATTATATTAAATTTAACATGATGTGAAAAACTACAAAATGTCCAAAGTAGCATGTTAAATATAACACGAATGTGAAAACTGAAAATTGTTGGAGTACTATGTAGAATGTATCACGAATCTGAATTTTTTTTATGATAAACGTGATATTTTCTTGAAAATCTTATTCGAGTGAATCTGAATATATAGTTAAATTATGAAAAAAATACTATATTGAAATTTGAAAAATTAGAAATTTTAGAAAGATTATTGTGTTAAATATAACACAAATCTGAAAACTAATTAAAAAATATTGAATAGGATATCATTTTGAAAATCTTATTAAGGTAAATCTGAATATATAATTATATTGTGAAAAAAAAATATGTAAAATAATTTTGAATATTTATTTTTTAGGAAGTTATATAACCAGTAAGTGGCTAGAGAAGTAAATGTGACCAAATAATTACAAAAGACTATTTAGTAACTTTAAAAAAATTGTTTAATTGGTAGTTTTCTCACTAGAGAGGCGCACTATAATCCCAAATGATAATACAATTTTCTTCAACTACTTTCTCTCTCTCCTTTTTTTTAAAAATAAAATAAAATAACAAAATCATTATAGTTGTTAATTTCTTGTTTTTTCAATATAAAGTAATATGAATTTATATTCGAGATATCTCTTATCATTTTAATTAATATCAAAATTATTCTCTATTATTTTTATAATATTTTAGACATTTTTTTATCATATTTTATTAATAAAAATACCCTTGTCGTGTTTTCTATTTTTCATTTGAAATTTTTTCTTTTATTCATTATTTTTTCTTTTATTTGTTATATTTTTATTTTTTATAAATGGTGTTTATAGAAAATAAAAATATGAAAAATAAAAATTAAAAAAAATAAATAAAACAAAAACAAAACTTTTAATTTAGAAGAGAAAAAAAATGAAAAAAGAAAAAAATCGCTTTATTTTAATTTTTAGATTATTATTTTTTTCAAATCTTTTATTTTTAAAATTTTTAATTTTTTTTTTTAATAGATTATTATTATTATTTTTTTTCTATGGATTCTATACCAAAAATAAAAAAATAAGGTTTTTTGTTTTTAGGCTTGACACTAACGCCTAAGGTATCTTCTATTTGAAGAGACATGCATGACTCGATTATACTCTACACGAAGAGACATGTATGACTCCATGTGGACTAGGCTACGAGGTGTGGGTGATGCTTAGATGACCAACACTATCCATTTCGTGTTTTGAGCGTGTGTTTGGTCGGAAAGATAGAAAAAAAAAAAAAAATTATTCATTGCGAAAGAAAAATTATTTTTTCTAATATTATTTAGTTAGAAAAAAAAATAAAAAAATAAAAAATAATAATTTATTTTAATATAATTTACTATTTTACCCTCATGTATTACAAAAATAAATTAAAAATTGTATTATCAAGAATATAATTATAATTTTATTCATTTTTTCATCACTTTTCTCTATTTTTCTCCTATATTTGTGAGGAAAAAAAATTTCTTCCAAAATTGTGTTTTTTCTATTTTATTTTCTTTTTTCTTCTATTTATCATTCAACCAAACAAGATTTTTTTATTTTTTTTTCATTTTCTTTTCCGTTCATTTTCCACCCAACTAAACGTACTTTAAACCCGTTAAGTTTACATGGAGATGATGGTCAAATTATAAATATAAATTTTTAAAGTTGAAAGAGGTCTAAAATCTGTCTATAATAGTATCAGAGTTTAGATTACATCTTTAATAATTATAAAAGGAGAAACTGATCGAGAATTAGTCAGTTCAAAGAGAGATTATTGGGTTTTATCTATTTATTTCATTGCTGGAGATATTTTCTTGAAATTGGTTTTCATGATGCAGCTAACGTTTAACATGCTTTGGTTCTAGAGAGAGCAATAATTGGGTTTGTTGATTAACAAAAGGCAAAAGCATGAAGACCACAATTTTATAAAAGACACGTGCAGCTCATGTGAATTGTCAATTAGTGGTATTTTTTTTTTTTTTTTTTTTATTATTATTTGGGCATGAACAAGGACAACAATAATATAAGCAATCTGCATCATATAATAAAGAAGAAGAAAATAAAGAAAATAAATTATCATTAAATTCACATATTTGGTTTATGTATTATTGGATGGAGTTGTTCACATGAAAAATATCTTTTTAAAAAAAAAATCTGAAAATGCCACGAAAAGCAAGTTATTCCGCGTTCTGAACGCCGAGACTATTTTTTTTTTTTTTTAATCCCTTGATCCCATTAAATAACATGTAGGTTGACCATTATATAACGGTCCTGGTGTTCAGAACACCGGATAACTTGTTTTTCGTATTTAAGATAAAATCTACGCGTTTTTAGAATTATTTTTTTTAAAAGATATTTTTTGTGTAAATAACTCTTAATGCATGTTTGGTTGGACGGAATCGAGGTGGAATGGAATCGCATTCCGCCCTCGATTCCTATTCCATTATTTGGTTTTTAATTACTTTTATGATTCTATTGGAATAAAAATCAAAGGAATGAGATTCTATTTGAAATGAGTTTGAATCAAGTTAAGTCAATGAAATCGAAACTAAAATTACAAAAATAATTTATCGCTGATCCAGTCCAATTCAAAATTAGGAAACATAAATTAAAGAACAGAAACAAAAAATTGAGAACAGAAAAAAAAAATTAAGAACAAAAAATTATAAAACAAAAACAGAAAATTAGAGAACAAAAAATTAGAGAACACAAACTGAAAATTGAGGATACAAATTGAAAATTGAGAACAAAAATAGAAATTAGATAACAGAAAATAAAAATTGAATGAAATAGTAAAATATAACAAAATGAGAACATGAATAAAATAGTGAAATATAATAAAATTTTATTAATGAGAATATTATTATATTTCACTATTTTATTCTTTTCTTCGTTCCATACCAACCAAACAAGTGAATGAAATAGTAATTCTATTGACAATTTCATTCTATTATTTCTTTAATTCTATTATTTCTTTCATTCAATTTCAAATAAAGACCAATTTTGAGAATATAAGGGTAAATTTCACTTATATTGTTTGGGATTTCGGAGAAACGAAGGGGATGGTTCACGGGGTTAACAGGGGATGGTTGGTCAAGAAGGGTTCGAATGTGGAAGAGAATTAATTGAACTTTTGACCGAAAGAAGAATTTGTTACTTATTGGAGTGGAGAGTAAATAAAAATGTGAATAAAATTTGGCAAATATAAATGTGAACATCATCACTGACAACATGAAAAGCACACGACATGGAATTTCTGTTCAAAGAAGGGAAAAAAGAAGTACCTACGGCCAAAAGAATGACCAATTTAAACACTAGCTACTCTAGGTTTGTGTCCTTTCCCTTTGTCGTTATTTTCCACAAAATTATAATTTTTTTTTATTATTTTAAAAATACTATTTACCCCGAGACTAATATTTAAAAAAAAAAAATGAATACATTTATCTTATTTGAAAAAATATTTTTCATTTTTTTTAAGAAAACACTAACACTCTTATTTTTAAAAATATATTTTTTACTTTTATTTTTTAAACAATTACATTTATCTTCACCTCACCTCATCCCACTCATCTTCTTCCTCCTTTTTCTTCTCTCTCTACAAATCCATCGCGATAGAGAGAGGGAAAGAGAGAAAAAGAGAAGAAAGAAGAAGAAATAGGCTAAAAAGAAAAAAATTACAGCGGGAGTCGGATGGTTACGGTGGTTGTTCTAGGAGGGGTGGGGGAAGGAGGGATAGTCTTTTTTTTTTTTTTTTTAAAGGATAAAATATATATGTATTTTTTTTAAATATGGATATTAGTATAAAAAGATAAAGGGAAATAAATATTAAAAAAAAAAAAAAAAAACAAATATATTTATGTAATTTAATTTTTAATTATTAATTATTTTAAAATTGTTTAGAAAAAATTGTCATTATAATAAATTTTTTATTAATTTTTAATGTATAAGAGAAAACGATTCGATGAGTGAATGATGAGGAAATGATCAATATATTTTTTAACGACCGGAGAATTTTTTTTGTTTTGAATAAAGTGACAGGAGAAGGAAAAGTAGTATACTATTCCACATATTCGACCTAAAATATATCAATTTTCCACCTTAATCTATTCCAACTTCCAAGTAAAACATACGTACAAAAACTATCTTCAAACGCCATATTCAATGTTCAAACCAAAAGAATAAACAAACATAATTCCCTTTTTGTTTGGAAAAAGAACGCAGGCCCACAATTTAGAGTAAAAAATGGGATACAGAAAACCCAAATTAAAAAAAGAGATTAACAAAAGTGAACTTTCTTTTTTTAACAGTCAAAAGATTTCCCAGATGGGTTTCATGTTCCCAGCTTTTACAATGCAAACAACAGAACAGAACAGAATTGAATGGAAGTGAAGGCAATTCATTCTTCTATTTCTTGCCGCCGGAGTTATCCAAATTCATCTGCTGAAGGTTCAGCAACAGATCATCGGAACTCAAGAAAACTCTGTTGGCCGAATTCGAGATCGTTATGGCGATTTCTCTGGCTGCTTCGATCTTCCTGAGAGTGATGAATGCTGGATTGTTGGCAATCGCTTGGCCTATCAACTGAGCACTCTTGGCCTCACCCTGTCAACCAATCACCGCCAAAGAGGATATGCGTTACAATCTGAGAATATAGGGAAAATCATATTTTTGGTCCCTCAACTACCTTGACGTTTACTAAATTGCACATTTTGTCCCTCAAAATTCGCATTTGATTCAATACCGCAAAATTAAAAATGGCATTAATGACTTTGTATGGAAAATGGATTGTGTGCAGCTATGTGACCTTCTAATGGGATATTTTCACCATTGTATTACTCCACTAACCCAAAGATGTTTTCCTTTTAACTTTTCTAAAACAACAATTTGTCTGAAGAATAGATAGAAGAGCATGAATCGCTGTTAGGGAAAAACATCTTGGGTTTAGTGAAGTGATAAAATGACGAAACACCCCATTAGAAGGCCATGCGCTGAGCACGACCTATTTTGTCCAAAATCATTAACAAAATTTTCAATTTTACAAAAATGAAATAAATGTGAAATTTGAGGGGGTCAAATGTGCAATTTGGCAACCCTCTGCGTCCACATAGACACCCAACCCCATACTGTAGGGACCATAATATAATTTTTCCCGAGAATATGTAAAGAGACTATAGTTGTTTTAGTGAAACTGACCTGAGCCCTAATAATAGCACTCCTCTTGTCTTGCTCAGCTTTTTCCACAACAAACTTGGCCCTTTCAGCTTCTTGAGCAGCCACCTGTTTAGCTTCAATTGCAGCTGTAAACTCTTTCCCAAAAGTAAGGCTTGTAATCGACACATCGTCCAGCGCCATGTTGAAGTTGGCTGCTCTCTCAGTCAATATCTTTCGTATTTCCCGACTCACAGCCTACACATGCGCACACACACAGACGAGGGAACTAGCTGTCACAAAACTACCACGAAATCTAGTATAAACAGGAAGCACTGATCGATTTAGTAGTAAGATCTAACTATTTGATCGAATAATAGCATTAAATATTTTTGTCAATTGCCAGGGAAAGAATTAAAAGTGGTAAACCTGGA
This sequence comes from Eucommia ulmoides, assembly GCA_016647705.1. Classification (NCBI taxonomy): domain Eukaryota; kingdom Viridiplantae; phylum Streptophyta; class Magnoliopsida; order Garryales; family Eucommiaceae; genus Eucommia; species Eucommia ulmoides. The sequence continues at coordinate 939,531 of CM028326.1, read as the reverse complement.
AATGAGCTTAAACAAAAGCTTTCAACAAGAATCCTAGTGGAAATGCTGTTAGGCATGATGGTTCTTGGAAAATTAAATTACAATATTTAAGTCTCGTATGTGAAAAGAGGCATTGATGTACCTCTCTCTGAGTAATAAGCTGGCTGGCATTGTATTGGGCAACCACAGCTTTCAAAGTTTCATGTATGATAGAAGGCAGGACCCTTTCATTGTAGTTCTCACCAAGTGTTCTATAAACTGTAGGTAACTGGTCAGCTACAGGACGGGTAAGAACCCTAAGACCAATTTTTACCTGAAAATCAAAATCATGAAAAAGAAAGAAAGATTAACCACGCCAATTGCTCCCCAACTATGTTAAAGTTCATGAAATAAAAAAAAAAAAAATCATAGTGAACAAGGTATTGGCCACCTAATGATAATTCAAAGCATGCAGACATCTTATAAACAACAAGTGGGCAATTCTAGGTGCTGTTAGTGCTGCTGCTGCTACCACTACAACTATTATGGCCATTAAGAAAGTGATGACAACAAAGACAAACATATTGACAGGATCACCCGTATAATATTAGAATTTTCAACTCCTCTACGGGGCAGACAATATCTGCACCAAACAAGGTGATAGCTACATAGAATGAAAGGATTCATGAATCAAGACTCCTTTAAGCTATACAGAACATTTCAAATATATGCATGCATGTACTGGAATTTACCATCTGGAGGTCACGGCTACCAGAAGTGCTCTCCACTAGATGGGGGCGAGCACGGACATCATAAATAACCGGTCTTTCAAACCATGGGATCATCACGTGTGTCCCTTCTGGGTAAACCTACATGAACAACAGTTTAAGTGCATGAATTAAACATACGAGGAAAGAGAAAAGTGGGGAAAAGACAACACCCAAAAAAAAGTACTAGATCCATCTTGAAACATGAAGAAAGAGTTCATTCAGAAAGCTACAGATCATAGAATAACCAAAAGCATATGAGCAAGAAAGTCCATTCATCAATAATTAAAAAAAGTAACTCATCGAACACAAAAAATTCTCCTTCATTTCCTGAGAGATGCATGAATTTAATACCTCATAGGTTGACTAAAAAGACGGCATAATTTACAAAGAATGTACTCAATTTCTATCTTATAGCTTATCTACCCCCACAACCTAGTAAATAAAGGCCTGCACAATAGAACAGTGTTCCAAAAGGAAATCCATCAAGATTGAACTCTCACAACCTGCCCACTCAAATAAATCAACAAAGGGATCTTTCGGAACACTGTATTGAACTCTTAAAGAATGAAGAAAGGCTAGTAGTAACCCCCAATCTAATTATCGCTATGCATTTTTCTTTTAACCAAGTCATGCTATGAATAGTGGGAGCATCTTGAGTTTTAATTTAAGGGGAACGATGAAATCATGCACACACAAATACTTACACCCTACTATAAAGGGATTCTTAAGTACGAATCAGCACAAGTTTGATCCAACAAATTTGTTTACAAAATAAAAACAAGTAGATTTAAATATAAAAAACTCAACAAGACGACATGTTTTAAAATAATTTAGAATGATAAGAGATTTTCCCCTAGCAGCCAGAAATATTTGGAAAGAAAACAATCTAAAAGTCACTGAGAGGAATAAGAGTAAGCATGATAAGAGAAAACAAACTTGGGGCCGTAAACAAAATGTAGAAGGAGGATATCTAGATTTCCCCAATAGAAGAAGTGTTTTTCTTTTGTTGGGGTGGGGTGGGGTGGAAGGGGAGACCTTGTCTTTGACACCAACAATGCGGTTGAACACAATGGCACGATGCCCTCCTTCGACATTGTAGAGACTATTAGCAGCCCCATAGATACCAATACCGGCGAGGACTCCCAACTTGATTAGAGCCGAAGCCGCACCACCACCAGGCATCTTGGGAACTTTAACATTGTTGAAGTTCATGTTCCAGCTTACTGAAAGTACGTAGAATAGTTCAAGCTTGTTAATCAAGATTCAGAACTCAGATTCCCAACGAGCATCAAGTAAATAATAAATTGGAAAACCATGTACAAGGGACACGGAAAAGAAGGACATAATGTTTAAAATATAAAGAACAAAAGAATGCTATGGGAGTACATTAAAATTTTATAGATCAAACAATCAACTCGAATGTCTGTATCGTATGCGCATATATATATGGAGCTAAAATATTAAGCATGCAATATCCCTCCTTGAACAATAGTTTAAAAAGACACAGGAAAACAAAAAATGGAAGCAATTGCATCCTAAATCATCAACATAAACTATACAATTAATGACAGTTCAACTGATTAATCAACATATTGGCAATGGGTTGAACACCAAAACAGTGAAACTGTCCTTACGGAGTTTATAGGAGCGTCTTAATGAGCTAGCTATTAGCCTAACAGATAGTCCACCAAGCAGAAGCATATGAAATGCATTTTCAGGCCAAAACCATAACGGCATGTTTGGTTGGACGGAATCAAGAGCGGAATGGAATCGCATTCCGCCTTCGATTCCTATTCCATTGTTTGGTTCTTCAATAAAATCACTTTTGTGATTCCATTGGAATGAAATAGGGTGGAATGGGATTCCATTTGAGATGGAATGGAATGAGATTTCAACCCAATAGAATCAACATCCTAAATTACATAATAACCCTTGTATTTAAGTTCTTGAAAATAGAGAACAAAAATTAAAAATTAAGAACAGAAACAAAAATTAGAGAACATAAATAGAAATTAGAGAACAGAAAATTGAAAACAAAAACATAAAATTAGAGAACATAAAATTGAAAACGGAAACTGAAAATTGAGAACAAAAATAGAAAATTGAGAATAAAAAATTGATAACGGAAACTGGAAATTGAGAACAAAAACTGAAAATTGAGAACAGAAACAAAAAATTGTGAACATAAACTAAAAATTGAGAATAAACAAAAAAAATTAGAGAACGAAAAATTGAGAACGGAAACTGAAAATTGCGAATAGAAACAGAAATTAGAGAATATAAACTGGAAATTGAGAACAAAAACAGAAATTAGAGAACAAAAACTTAAAATTGAATAGAATAGTGAAATATAATAAAATGAGGGAAAGAATGGCATAGTGAAATATAATAAAATTTTGTAATAAGGGCATAATGAGAATTTTATTATATTTCATTATATTCCTTCACTTATTTCATACCAACCAAACAAGATAATGTAATAATAATTTCATAAGGGCATAATAAGAATTTTACTATATTTCACTATTCCATTTCTTCCATATTCCATACCAACCAAACAAGAGAATGGAATAGTGATTCTGTTGACAATTCTATTCTATTCCTTATTTCATTTCATTATTTCTTCCATTCCATTTCACCCTCATTCCATTCCGTCCAACCAAACAAGTCGTAAGTATTATTACCAAACTTAAATCACTTGGCATGTTTGGTTGGACGGAATGGAATGAGGGTGGAATGGAATGAAAGAAATAATAGAATGAGAGAAGGAATGGAATGGAATTGTGAATAGAATCACTATTTCATTCTCTTGTTTGGTTGGTATGGAATGAAAGAAAGAATGAAATAGTGAAATATAGTAAAATTTTCATTTTTCCCTTATAAAATTATTATTCCATTCTCTTCTTGGTTGGTTATAATAAAATTTTATTATATTTCACTATTCTATTTCTTTCCTCATTTTATTATATTTCACTATTCAACTCAATTTTAAGTTTTTATTCTCTAATTTCTATTTTTGTTCTCAATTTTCAGTTTCTATTCTTTAATTTCTGTTTTTGTTCTCAATTTTCAGTTTCCTTTTTCAATTTTCCGTTCTCTAATTTTCAATTTTCAGTTTATGTCCTCAATTTTTTGTTTTTATTCTCAATTTTCGGTTTCCGTTCTCAATTTTCTGTTTTTATTCTCAATTTTCTGTTTCTATTATCTAATTTTATATTTTTATTATCAATTTTCAATTTTCGTTCTCAATTTTCTGTTCTCTAATTTTATATTTTTGTTCTCAATTTTCAGTTTTTGTTTTCAATTTTTAGTTTATATTCTCAATTTTCAGTTTATGTTTTCAATTTTCTGTTTCTGTTCTTAATTTTATATTCTCTAATTTTATGTTTTTGTTGTCAATTTTTAGTTTATGTTCTCAATTTCTTGTTCTCTAATTTTCTATTTTTGTTCTCAATTTTCGGTTTATGTTCTCAATTTTCTGTTTCTATTCTCAATTTTCAGTTTCTGTTCTTAATTTTCTAGTTCTGTTCTCAATTTTTTGTTCTCAATTTTTTATTTCTATTCCCAATTTTCTGTTCTCTAATTTCAATTTATGTTCTCTAATTTCTGTTTTTGTTCTCAATTTTTAAGGGTTTAATTACAAGGGCTATTATGTAATTTAAGATATTGATTCCATTGGGTGGAATTCCACCCTATCTCAAATGGAATCCCATTCCATCCAATTTTATTCCAATGGAATCACAAAAGTGATTCCATTGGAGAACCAAACAACAGAATAGGAATCGATGGCGGAATGCGATTCCATTCCGTCCTCGATTCCATCCAACCAAACATGCCGTTAAGCTCAACACCCATATATGTTTCATCATCGATGGAGTACAGAGGAAATAATGTAAACAATCAATTAATATAATTGAACGCAAGCAAACTGTTGACAACGAATACAAATGAAGATACAAACTGTGCTACATGGTAAAACAAATGACAGTACATAAAAACAATCAATTCATATTCAGTGAGATTAGAACCCTCCGAGTTACTCATTTTCCTAAACAATAATCAAGAATACTAGATACAAACAATTAGAAATTTAATTAACTGACAAACAATTCAACAATTTTAAATTAGGGAATTCCTCAATGAACAAATAATAAAATTGCAGAAAAACAAAAATTAGCACAAAAATATACGGGAATGGAGAGGAGATGTAAGCGGAGAGAAAATTAACCAAAAAGGCAAAAAACATACATGTATAAACTACAAGAAGAAGAAGACGGATAGGAGATCTCCGGCAGAACGAGCGAAGGCGAAGTGTTTACGAGCCACTGGTCCACGGCGAGTCGACGGTGAGATCTGGACGGTCGATGAGCGTGAACGGCGTCGAGACTGCGGCTGGCCGACTGAACTTAGGGTTTTAGGGTATGAAAACTAGGACTGTGAACGCTAAGGAGGGTTGAAAAAGACGCTTACTACTTAGTTTTTTGTATTTATATTTTTGCCTTTTTAATTTATTTACATTTTATTATTTTATAAATATTAATAAAAATATTTTATTAATATTAATAACTAACTTAATCATCAATCCTAAACCCAATTGAAATTGAAATCGAAATCTTAAACCCTAATCGAAATCGAAATTGAAATCGAATCTGAAATTGAAATTGAAATCGAAATCGAACAAGCTGTGATTTAAACCCTTGAAATCAAAATCGAAGCCCTAACCACGTGAAGAAATCGATTTTGATTTTGAAATCGAAACCATAATCACGAAGAAGAACATGCGAAGGAAACGAAGCAAAGGCAAAGGAGACGCGAAGGAGACGAAACAGACGCAAAGGAGACGGAGGAGGACGACGAGACAGAAAAGAAGGGACGAACCAGACGCGAAGAACACGAAAAACAAGAAGAAAAAGAAAGAAAGAAAAGAGGGCTTACAAAGTTTGAAGAGTGGATCTCACTAACAAATTAAAAAATGACGGCCGTGTCCTTTTTAGGGACTAGGAATGAGATGAAAATGATACGAAACAATTTTTTTTTATTTCTCACTTCTTAAGAAAAAGTTGGAATGATTATTGGTTTTAAGATGAGAATGAGAACGGAAACAGATTTACCAAATAGAAATTCCAAAAATCTGGAATTGGGATGGGATGGGAATGGTTACCAAACATAGCCTATATTTTCTTTTGATATTTTAATTTTATAAAATAATTATGAATAGTTAAAAACTATTTAAATATTAAGTGATTTTATTTTCAAATTTCATTTAAGACCTCTTATTTCTCAAGGCAAGCACCGCCAACACTTGTATATCGATTTTTAAACAAGTATTTGTGTTTCCAGGGTTGTATCCAACCATTCAGATATCCAACCTTATTTTTCACTTCTGTATTTTTTTTTTGTTTATTTTTATATTTTACGGGTTTTTTTTTTCACCAATGACCCCTTGTTATTTTTAATTGGTTTTGAAAACCGAAACGTTTTCTGATGTTGTTGAGTTAGTTTTGGTTTGACTATGTATTTGTAATTTATTTTTTTATGATTCATTATATTGTGGAGTTAATTTAGGCAGATCTTATTGCATTTGAATTATATTTGAATTTCTTTGTAATCTATAAATACTGAGGTCAATGAATAGCGATACATGTGTGGTCTCTATTTCTTTCCCCATCTTCTATTCATCTCCATTTATAACAATTACAACTAAGTCTTTATCCCATTTATATAGGATTGACTACATGAATTCATTTACGCCATAGAGATCGATCAAGGGTCATCTCCTCCGTCAGGTTTAATGTCGCCAAATCATTTCTAATAGTCTCGTCCAACGTCTTCTTAGGCCTACTTCTCCCTCTAGTAATTCTCTGAACTTGAACTAAATCATATTTTCTCACTGTGCTTCTATGCACATGCCCAAACCACTGTAAACGAATTTTTCTAATTTTCTCTTCGATAGGTGTTATTCCTAAATTCTCTCTAATAGTTTCATTCTTAATTTTATCAATTTTCGTCTTCCCACTCATCCACCGTAATATCCTCATTTTTGTCACCCCAATTTTCTGGACATGGTTCGTTTTCCGTTATTATTTTGGTTTTTCTATTGAAAAAATGGATAAATTTGTTACCATACTAATTAATGAAAAATGAATATATATATTAAAATAGCCATGGGGTGTTTTGTTCATCACAAGTCCAACACAATTATTTCCTCCTTTCTCACAATAATAAACAGAACATTAGTCATAAACAAACTTAATAAAGTTGTTCTCAAGGATAAACCTCAATGATTGACCTTAAACCCAGCATTGGGATAATTTTATAGTCCTTGAAACCGGCACCCACAAAGAGCTTTTCCCATTCTTTCTCGTTTCTTTCTTTACCAGTTAGAACCAACATCATCAGCAAGTCAAAGAAAAATTGTGTTTCAACTGACTCATGGTCTTGTTTTTGGCTATCCATTACCATGTCCACGATGATTATCTTCCCACCCTTTTCCCTACTTGGTATCGCCTATCTGCACTTTTTTAGTATCGCCATGCATTCGTCGTCATTCCAGTTATGAAGAATCCACTGCTTTTCATTTAAAACAAGCACAAAGATTAAACGAAACAAAAACATGTTTGAATTCTGAAAAGTAATAAAAAAAAAATTGTTTGATACTTTGGATCAAATGAACTCGGTTCAAATATTACCAAGTCAGTGGGCCACATAAAACGTTAAAAATAGTATTAGAGACAGGTTGGTCTAGAAAAGCACCATGTTGATGTTGATAGAAGAGTAGAGACTCCGGAAAAGGTTAGAGGCCTGGGGCAGATGATACTAACAATATCTTGATTTAAGCATGTTTCATTTGAAAAATTAAATTAAAAAATAGTGCCTCTTTTTTAACATTTATGTACCTTTAGAAAAACGGCATTAGCAGAGGGTACAGCCTTAAACATATCCCCTCCAACAAACTCCAAATTCTCAGTTCCCTCCAAGCCGGCAACCACATGAGGGAGTTCGAGCACCGTGCACTTCATGCCGGGGAATGTCTCGGCGATGGCCCGAGCCACCGTTCCGGAGCCACCCCCAACGTCGACCAGCGAGTCCAACCCCTCAAAAACACCCCGACACTCATCAATAAGCACCTTTTTCATCAACTGGGAGTCACTCGCCATGGTCTCGTTGAAAAGATCACCAAATCTAGACTCCTTGTTAGAGCAATAGTCCCAGAAGGGCATCCCGTGGGCGGTGTCGAACACCGTTGGATCATCGTTTCGAAACCACTGGCTCAAGAAATCCCACAGCTTTCTCAGAATCGGGTCGGAATGGATGAGCAAGAATGGCCTCAAGTGGAAAGGCAAATTCCCGTCTTTTAGGAGGAGTCTTGAAGCGAGTGTGAGGGAGTACTCCGGTTCTAGCTGTTCATTGTTTTGTTGAATAAAGAAGCCGGAGTGGACAAGGGCTTGCATGAGGCGGTGGAGGGATGGGGCTTTGGAGGGGTTGACGGGTAGAGCGGCGGCCAGCTCGGAGAGACACATGGGTTTGCCATGGCGATGGATGATGTCTGGTATACCCAGTTGAACTGCGCATTTTAAGGTGCCGGAGTTTATGAAGTTCAAGACTTGGTTCCAAACGTGAGCTTGTGCTTTGAGAAGCTCTTGATCAGTGGCGGTATCAGTATTGGCCATTGCTAGATTGTGGTGTTGTCTTCAAAGGCAATGTCTGCTTATATTTGAACTATGGTGACATTAATCATTACTATCTAGTTTACCTCTCTTGTATAAAGTTTAGAATTCAATTCTTGATGCATCTAAAAAAATGATCTACAGTCTGTGTAGAGGTGGCCAAGTGGGTATGCATGTACGCTGAATGGTGAACATGATGATCTTTTCCAATTAAAATAGGAATATCTTTGTCTGAATCTTTTTCATGGAGATTATGATAGCCTTCCAGCTACGTTTCCAAAAAAGTTTGCAAATGAGAGGTGTCTGATTTTTCAATTTTTTTTAGGGGGAATGGGAGAGATTTCAACTTTTTTCACAGGGACAGCTCACCGGCCACCGTAGTCTGCAACAAAATAATGGAAGTTGTGGAGCTTCACTTAAATTGTTAGAATAATTGAAGAACGGACTATTAAGATACATACATCGTCTATATACATACATCGACTTGAAACGTTGAGATAAAACACTATTTATAAAAAAAAATATTAAGAAAACTTATTATTTAAAATTGTTATTCCCTAAAAATATTTTTTTTAAATAAATAACCTTAATTCACGTAGTTATATGTCTAAATCTTTTTTTTTTTTTTTGAAAAAATTACTGATCAGACCTATATTAAGAATTAAATTACCAAGTAATACCAATTGTTTGCGATAAAATCGACTAATTTCATCGACTTGACTTTTTGAACTGTTTAATCTCAAATTTTAAAGGGCCAAAAAATATTCAATGACCAAAATATCCCTAAAATATGTGCAGAATTTAATACTTTTCCCTATTGAACAATGTTAAAAAAAAAAAAGAAAAAGAAAAACCAATTTCCACAACTAACAAACATCCTAGTCAACAAATATTATCTTCAATATTCAAACAAAGATGATAGTTATGATTGGGTGCTTCGCGGAAGATATATACCCTAATTTTACAAGTAGTTCATGTATAAAAAAAATGATTGACGTCTCATTTTAAAAACAATGAAACAGAGATCATTCATGTATACCCACCCGCATATCTATCTCTCTTTCTCTCTATGTGTGCGTGTGTGTGTTTTCAGTGCTATTCTGGTGGTGACCATCAGATCCAGCTATTGTGGCCAGACCTCTCTCTCTCTCTGTACAACTAAGACCGTCGCCACCTCCAAATTAGCCGAATATGGTGGTGGCCGAACGGGATTCAGCAGATATGGCCAGATTGAAACTAGATCCCGTCATATCTAGTTCCGATTTAGCCAGATCTCCCCCCCCCTCAATATATATATATATATATTTATTTACAGATAAAAAATTCTAGGATTTTTTTTTTCATGGTTTGTTAAATATTATTGTTGGGTTAATAAAATTTTTTGTTGTTTTTGTACTGCTTATTTAATATTTACTATTGTGTTTGAATACTTGATGATGTAATATTTTGTTGTTTGATTTGTTAAATTTTTTGCAATTATAAATTGGAAAAATTATATTTTAAACTCTCTAGGTATTGATATTTTTCTAAATGGTCCCTCTCTATTTGAGCGTTTTATTTTAAACTCTGTAGGTATCAACATGTTTTAATTCGATTCTTCCATGAAAAAATCTATTAAAACTAATAGAATAGAAGGGCAAAACCGTCATTTTACGTTTTTTAAAATAATTTTTTCCTACATTTCTCTCTCTCTTCCGCTCAACTATCTCTCTCTTTCTTCCTCCTCCCTCCCTCCTTCCCTCTCTCTCTTTCTATTCCTCTTTCCCTCCTCTTCTCTCTCTCCCCGCTGACCCAAACAGGGGGTGAAAATACCCCTGAAACAAGGTGCCCCGAAACAGGAGTGGTTCACCTCGAAACAGGGGGTGAACCACTCCTGTTTCGGGGGTGCCACCCCCCATAACAGGTGGTGGTTCCGACCGGCGGGGAGAGGGAGGAATAGAGAGAGAGAGGGGAAAGGAGGAAGCGAGAGAGAGTCTTGAGCGGGAGAGAGAGAGATGGGTTAAATAATAAAAGAAAATGAAAAAAGAAAAATAAAAAAATGTAAAATGACGGTTTTACCTTCAAAATCCTATTAGTTAGGATGAAATTTTTGACGGAAGGACCAAATAAAAATGTGCTTATAGTTAGAGGATTTAAAATAAAACACTTAAACGGAGAGGGACTATTTAGAAAAATATCAATACTTAGAAGGTTTAAAATATAATTTTTCAAAAAAAATTGTCATTTAATTAGTACCAATTTTGAAGTCGATTATTATTGTGTTTGTCAAGTTATTCAAAACATTGTTTGCTATTTAATTTGTACCAATGTTTAGTGTGATTTGATGTGCTTTTTCTTCAATATGAAATTTATTTTTGTTGTATTTTTTAATTTGTTTAAAAATTTAATATTTAATTTGAATCAGATATTTATTATGTAATTTACTGTAAGTTTCTACCATGATTAAGTTTAATTTTTATTTTTAATTTTGCTATGATGGTAAATATCTACTGTGACAACGGAAGTTGTCGGCAACAATGATTTTGGTGATGATCGTGGCGACCAAGTTTTTTTCTAATGTAATATGAATATTTGTTGTCGGTGATATCAAGTAGAATAACTCTTCATATGTAGACTATTTATTTATTCAACATCGGATGTGGAAGGGACTGGTAATCAGGTTATAAGTGTGAGGAGAAAAAATCTCACCTCTTGAACTAGTTTTTGGGATTGAAAGAGGCCAAAGATCACCCTACACTGAAATTAGAGCTCAAGTTACAACAAATTTGGTTCGATAGCCACAAAGGGAGAAACTGGTGGTCTTGTGCTGAAAGGCCCGTCCTTTAGGAGGAGGCTCGAAGCGAGTGTGAGGGAAAACTCTGGTTCTGTTTGGTCGTCATTTTGTTGAAGAAAGAAGCTGCAGTGGACTAGGATATGCATGATGCGATAGACAAACGGGGCTTTGGAGGGGTTAATGGGGAGGGCGGCGGTTAGGTCAGACAAAGACATGGGTTTGCCGTGGCGGTGGATGATCTCTGGTATGCCCAGTTGAACTGCGCACTTGAGTGAGGAAGAGTTGATGTAGTTGATGATTTGGTTCCAAACATGAGCTTGCGCTTTGAGAAGCTCTTGATCACTGGCATTGGCCATTGCTAGAATTGAAGAGCTTCTCAAGTCAAATACTCAATATATACATACAAGTAGATGGTGCATATATAATATATATATATATCATTCTTTTCATGCTGAATAAGGATGTTGTCATCCAATTCTTTTAATTTCTAAATTTGACTTTTTTTTTTTTTTTACTATCCAAAGTTGAAAAATATCAAACAATTCACCATATAAGTAGGACAACATAAAATCAATTGGCCCAAATCAAACGGAAGATATTTCTACTAGCGGTCGCGCTTACCACATTGTTGCTCTGCCGCCAGAGCAACTCCTCCTGCGCGGCGATGTTCCCATCAAGACGAGAGTAGGCATGAGCAAGAGAGAACAGGGTGGGGTATAAGTCCATAACAGCAATGGAGACCTCCTCTGTCACCTGCGAAACCTGCATGAGTTGGACGGCAAATACATCGCTCACTGTCATCTTGTCCGAATCCTGGCATCTCCTTATAAACTCGTTAAAAGAAGGACAATTGCCTTTGTCATCATCAACATCCCCAGATTTATAGTACTCCGTTATTGATTGTGTGAGAAACCCATATTTGTTCATCGTATCATTCAAGCCGCTTGTTCTTTGAACATCAAATCCTTCCAAGATTTCGGTTGTGAAACAAGCTGTTTTTATGGATTCAGCAGCTTCTGAAGAATTTGGATCGCCTTCAACCAGATACATCATCTTCTTGAGCCCACATCTCAAAAGCCGCAGTTTTTGATCTCTATAGCGATTATCCCTGATTGAACTTCGTAAATCATCGACTTTCTTCCTCTCCACGATGAAATCAAGAACATATTCTTTGCCATTATGTTTATGACGAGCGATCCAGATGACGTCTCCAACAGGCAAGCGCCTAACCTCGACAAGAATTTTGAATCGACTGCAAATATTTTCAATGATTTTTGCACCTCTTGACCCACGAGTCGCAAAATGCTCCCGGTTATCCAATATCATGACCACCTCATATGCATCCTCAAATCGTTCTCCGAATCTCAATGGTGGCATTGCTAACACATTTGACTTAGCTTCTTCTCCAAATTTCTTGCTGACAGGATAGTCTGTGGATGAGCAAGCTTTCAAGGTTGATGAAACATGTTCATCAATTGGTTTATTCTTGCTGACAGGATAGTCTGTCGACGAGCAAGCTTTCAAGGTTGATGAAACACGTTCATCAATTGCTTTCTTCTTCTTCTGTCCGCTTGAACAGACAGGAGGCGGCCTGTCTAAATTTGAAAATAAGGTTGATGAAACATGTTCATCAATTGGGTTCTTCTTCTTCTGTCTGCTTGAACAGACAGGCTGCAGCCTGTCTGAATTTGAAAATCTATCCAAATTCTCAGTTAAATCAACCAGCCCAGATCTTGAATTTGAAAATTCATCAATGGTGACCAAATTCTGAGTTAAATCAACCAACCCAGAGCTTGAATTTGAAAGTCTATCAAAATTCTGAGTTGAATCAACCAACCCAGATGTTGAATTTGAAAATCCATCCAAATTCTGAGTTGAATCAACCAACCCAGATCTTGAAAGGCATTGACGAGCTGCTTCCTTGCCCTCTTCAGTCAGCATGTATTTTGCAGGGCAGCTTGACTTCACAACCAATCCTTTGTTTACTAAAGTCTTCATGCAGCTCCACCCAGTATACCAATCCTTTGGTGAGCTTCCAAACTGTCCAGGTTTCCGTCCGCCTTTTTCCAGCGCAATGGAGGCACGAGAAAGCCCACTTGCTTCAGCAGCTTCGATCAATTCTTGCTTACGCATAAAATCACTCACACTTTGAGTTCCCCTGTAAAGAGTAATCAACAACGCATAAGCAACAGAATTCTTTTGTGGCATGTAGCGTCTGGTGTTCTTATTTTCTGGAAACTGCTCATTTTCAGATGCACCGGAATCAGTCCGGAAAAAATCCCGGGTGAGCCTTAAAATCCATTTCCCCACTCCCTTGATTTGAGCAAGGCCCCTGAGATCCGTAATCGGCGTTTTGGAATCGCAAATACTAGAGTAAGCCTTGTAAAGTGTCATGTCGAGATTCTCAGAAATACCTTTTGGGCGATCAGCCATTTCTTGCCTCTTGCGCCAGATGAATGCCGCGAGCTCTTCGTTCTCTCGACATGCCACTCCTCTCTGCCTTTCCATTTCGAACTTCAACGGATCATTTTTTGGGTTTTGATTGATTCTAGGGTTTTTGAGAGGGAGGGTTTCAGAGCTATCGGATCAATTGGGCATTGAAAAATGGAACATTTGCTTTGGTCGATTGATTTAGGTTAAGTTTTAGAATCGAATTAATATTTTTCTGGGAGTAGTGGGATTTGAACGAGCACATTAGCGAATGAATGAAAAGAATACATTAAACAAATCGAAGGGCGTGCTTGATTGAGAGGGATAGAGAGAGAAAGAAAGGGCTACCGAAGTGAAGGCCGACGGATGAGCAGCCACGACCGAGAGGGACGAGAGCGAAAGAGTTGTCGCCACCGTCGCTACAGCCACGCAACACCGGAGTATAAGGCCGAGAACGACAGAGAGAATTTGAACTTCGTTCAGACTCCGTTCTGGCCCAAAAGCCCAGTAATTCTTAGGGTGGTCATGGACCCGGAGGACTCGGTACTATATTTTTTAGAATTTGGACTTTAGTTTTGAGTTCTATCTAGATTTTGATTTTTTAGATCCGGTCAAATTTAAGAACGGATTTAAGCAAGGTCGAATTTTTTTAGGCCCGATCCAACCCGATGACTATTAATTATATATATATATATATAGACATCAAACAAACTCAACACACTAATATTTTTATGTTTATGTTTTTATTGTTTATATTTTAGTATTTAGTGTTTATGTTTATGTTATAGGATTTATTATTTAAGTTAAAAAAAATATATATATATATAAGGCCGGGTTTGTGCTTGATTTTTTTTTGTAGGGTCGAGCTTTGGCTAGGGCCCGACCATAGAGCCGAGTCAAGCTACGGCCTAGTATTTTTTGTAATACTCTAGTTAAAGCTCAGCTCGACCTATGACCACCCCTACTAATTCTCAATTTTATCTTTTTACTCCTTTTTATCTTAGGAAAACTTCAATATATTATTTTTATGATAAAAATATCTTTTAAATATTTTTTTGATAATAAATTTTAATCACCACAAGAATTTTCACTACACTATCACCACCATAACAAATATTTCATCACTGCCATTATGACAATAAATATTCACCATCACAGTTATCACCACTACAAATATTTATTATCATCGTTGCTACACCTTAACAAATATTCGGTACTATCACTGACACCACCACTACAGTCAATAATCACTGTTACCGCTACCATCACAACAAATACTCACCATCATCATTACCACCTCAATAAATATTCGCTATTATCACTATTGCCGCTACAACAAATATTTGGTATCACCACTAGCATAGTAAGTTTTCGCCTTCACCATCACAATAAATAAATAAATAAATAATTAAAAAAATCAGAATTATACATTAAAAACATAAAAAAAAATTGAAAACTTTTGTTCATAATGAAGGCTCTGTTTGGTAACCTTTTCCATTCCAGAATTTTCCATCACATTCCCAGATTTTTGGAATTTCTACTTGAGAATAGCGTTTGGTAATTTTTGTTCCCGTTCCCGTTCCCGTTCCCATTCCATTCTCATTTGAGAATTGTGTCCACTTTTTTTCCTAAGAAATGAGAAACAAAAAAAAGTTGTTTCTCATTATTCCCATCCCATTCCCAAAACCATTGCCACTGTTTATCCGCCGTCTGCCACCGTCTGCCGCCGTCCGCCGCCGGCCATCTCCGGCAACTATCGCCGGTCACCTCCAACATCGCCGGTAGCCCACCGTCCAGCCACCATCACCGGCGGCCGGCCAAAAAAAAAAAAAATAGTTTTAGAATAAAATCGTTACCAAACGCGATTCTGTTCCCAAAATAAAAAATAAAAAATTATTGTTACCAAACGCGATTCTACTCCCAAAAAGGAAATAAAATTCTCATCTTATCTCATCTCATTCCCATCCCACTGCTGGGATGGTAACATAAACGGTTACCAAACGCCGCCTAAATTGTTGATTATTGATTTTGATGTTTGTTGTTTTGGGTAGTTCGAGAACAACACCACAAACACAATACGTATAATTTTATTTATGTTATACAAATCAATAACAATACATAGAAACGAAGAAACAAGCATACAATAAAGATTTACTGCTTAAATAACACATACGTAATAACATAGTTTCTGCAAACATTAGCAGTTTTTATTAACACGCATTTTTATTGATTTCATGGAGAGACAACATGAAATCAATGTTTGTGGCAGTCATAGTAGCAGTTGCAGATGTGTCCTTTTCCCCATTTCCCACATTCTCCATACTTGGCATGCTCGTAGTCAACACATGTTGAGTTACAGTAGCTAGTAACACATTCCTTGCTTTGCTTGTAATAGTAGCAAGGCTTATCATGAGCTTTCACCATCTGTATCTCTGCATGCATCAAAACCCAAACAACCAATTTAAATTTAGTTATATATATATATATATATATATATATATATATATATATATATATATATATATATATATATATATATATATATAATTTAACCAAAAATATATATTTACTTTCATTTTCAACGTTTCTGTTTTTATTTCTTGGTTTCTAAACTAATATTTCTGAAAAGATTTACGAGCGCGCGCGCACAGAGAGAGAGACTTCAAATGTTGCCCTAGCTAGAATACTCACCAGATGGAAAGACGAGGAGGAAGCAGAAAAGGAAGGCGAAAAGGGTGACCGGAGACAATTTAGCCATATCTTGTTTATGATCAGTGGAACTACGTACAAAGATTGCGATTAAGGTTGAGTGAATTCATGATTCAATAACTGATATTTATAGGCAGGGAGAGTTATCCTTGAATGGATCAAGCCAACCCTATGTACGGAAAAAATAATTGCAAGTGGAGTAATATTAGAATAAATTTGTGTCATCAAAATGAGAAGATAAAAGGTGGGAATTGTTCATAAGTTATATATTTACATACATATATGCCAAGTAAAACTCAAAATGAGAATAACAGGTGGGAATTGTTTGCAAGTGTGTGCATATAATATATATATATACTAGGGCATAACCCGTGCCTGAAGGCACGGGCGTAAAACAAAAAAATAAAAAATAAAAAAAAAATAAACAAATTACTTCTGCAGCATAGTTATGTGAGTTATTAACCGATCTGTCTGTTACAACATCAACTCCAATATTTGAAAAATATTTCAAATGAACAATCAGAAATTAATTTACAAAAAAAATGAACATTACCCCCTTATTTGACATTTCAAATTCTCAACCCATATTCTTGAAACAACACAACATCAACACGACCAATAACAATCAAACACAACAATAACTAACATAATGAATTTTGACTAACACAATAAGCATATTAATTACATACAATATAAACATACTAATATAAGTCCACCACCCAAGACTACTGGAACTTACCTTAATCATCGAGAGCATACTTATGCAACATAGTATTGCAAGCTGTTAACCGATACGTTGCAACATCAACTCCAGCCACAGAACCTGGACATCCAAGAGGTTTTATAATATTATCGCAATCCAGCCCAGCTGAAGTTTGATATGGCCAAATCAAACTCAAATCTGGCCGAATCGACGAAGATGGCTATTGCACTGGTGGTTGGCGAGAGCGATAGTGATGAATCGATGGTGCTCCGAACGTGATGGAACTGGCGAGTCCGCTGATGATGACAGCGGTGAGGCACTGGACATAAGATGGCAACGGCGACGACGATGGCATTGGAGAGATGAAGATGGTGTGGCGGCGGCAACCTCTAAATCGGGGACAATGAGACTGTAGGGCTGGCAAAACAGGTATTTATACGATGACACGACAAAAGACCGACACGAAATTATCAGGTTTAGGTTTTGATTATCAGGTAACGGGTCGCTATCGTGTCAGACCCGATAACCCGATAAGAAATAGTGCAGGTTATCGGGTTGACCTGATAACCCAATAGGTTACACGATAAGAATTTCATGTATTTAGGTTACACAATAACCTGAGATCTAATAGGTTACCCGTTAATTTAATAAATTATTTTTACACCCCCAAATTATCAAATATTATAATTTAGTACCTAATATATATATTCACATTTCCCTAACCCTACTCATTTGGTCAACTCAACAGGTTAACAGGTCATTAACGTGTAATGGGTTAACGTGTAATGGGTAAGTTAATGTGTAATGGAAATCTATCAGGTCCTATCGTATCGTGTTTACCTGATAGGTTTCGTGTCATCGTGTGACACGAAAAATTATCGTATCGTGTCGTGTTGACACGATAATTTTCGAGTCGTGTTCGTGTTTAGATAGTCTGATACATTATGCTTATCATGTTTGGATCTTATCGTGTTTTGTGTTATCGTATAATGACCTGTTACACGACCTGTTACTTATTTTGTCAGCCTTAGATGAGAGGGCACATCAGGGATGAGCGAGAAAGAGAAGCCATAGAAAGAACGGAGAGCGTGGGAGTGATAGTGGGAAAGTTTTTGGGAATCTGAGATTTGATCTTGGCCATTGGATCACTTTGATCCAATGGATTAAAATGTCTCTCCCAATCATTCAATCTCAGCCCTTGGATATGAGATCCAAGGGCCTAGAATGTATCCCTCCAAAAATGTCTTTTAGACATTTTCAAATGCAATCCTAATTTGTATTATAGAGTAGTGATACCCTGTGCCTAAAGGCACAAATATAACTCGTTGGTATCTAATTTTTATTTTATATTATAAATTTAACACAAACATAGTTAACGTTGATAAACATAATAATAGTTATATATTGTTTTGCTTAAATTAATCTTATTCTCTTCAGGTATATATTGTTTTGCTTAAATTATTTTAAAATTAAGGGTTTAGAATAAAAAATGAAAAAAAATATTATGGGCATAATTGCAATCAATGTCTTTATTTCCTCTTCCTTTTTAGCTAGAGCCCAAACCAAATTATTCTTAAATTAAAATTGGAGGTCTAAAATATAATATGAGAAAATTTAATGGGTATAATTGTAATCAGTGTCTTTATTTCCTCATCTTTCGTCTTTTGTTACCACCATCTAGCAAAACCTTTGCCTCCATACAACACTGCAACTCGTCACCACCGACCATCAATCGCCTTTATTACCTCTCTATCTCAGTCCAAGCGAACACCACCACCCAAACCGCCCCCCCTCCCCCTTTCCTTTGCATTTAACACACAATTAACTTTTTCACACACAGTAATAAGAGAGTTCAATCGCACTCGTTAAAATACCCATGACACCAATTGTCGGTGAATCACAATACTAATAAATAGAATACAGTGAAATTTAAAATCAATTTAAGCAAAATGAATATTAAATACAACAATTTCATTTGATTCAAATTTCTTAAAAAATTATATGTCTTTAGCTTGACTATGCAATCTTATTTTGTCAATTCTCAATTTACAATTTTAAAACATTAAATACATTAATCAGTACAAATGAGGAAATAAATTACTCAACCTGCAGAGGTAAGATCTCATCCATGAACATTTAAAGAACAATATAACCATCCTCTTTTGATTTGAATACATGCTCAGTTGTTTCAAAATAGCAACCAAAATTACAAAAAATAAACAAATTCAATAAGAAATTAATGCCTTAATAATTCAAGCAATTTAAATGGAACAATATCATTTTCAATCAACCTCAATAAAAAAAAAATTTAAATCAAATAACGACACCGAATACAAAGGTTTGTTGAAACTACTGAACAACTACCAAGATTGGAGCGATCCTTGTCACTCTTAATATTTTACTCGCAACCATTTGATAATATAAAAACTAAATACCATTTAGAGAGCAAAGACATTGGGGTTAACAAATGTACTTGACAACCTTTGTGAAAGCCCAACCCTATAGATTTGCAAATATCAAAATTGATAAGATATTTGATATATTCCCAAAATTATAACCTACAAAATTGGAAACATAACAGAAACCGTTCAAATAAGTTTTCTTTCCAAGGGGCTCCCTTTGACCAAAAAAACACATAGTACATCTAATGATACTAATCCGACGGTATGAGAGAAAATATATTACCACAACTCACCATTGACATTGCTGTGAGGCTTCGACGATCTCAAGTTTTTCATTTTTCTACAAAGAGCGAGAAGGCAAAATATATATTAAAAAAGAAAAAAAAAAAAAAAAAAAAAAAGGGTGCACAGATGACTCTTCCATGGCTTATCAACATGTTTGACCTGCAAAATGAAATGATAACAAAATTATTTACTTTATTTCGTCATCCCTTCAATGAATATAGATACAATAAGGTAGTGTTTGGAAGTTTGGAGCTGGAGGCTCAGAATTGGAATTAGAAATAAGAAAATGCAAGTTTTTAAAAGTTTACATATCACTAAAGTAACCCGAGTAAGAATCAGATCAGATTGATGAGTGAGAAATTCATAAGTAAAAATTGAGAAAATGGATACCCCAGAGAGAAGAAAAAAGAAACAAAAATACCTTCTTGTTCTTCTTTCTACGCTCTTGCTTCCTGGCATATCTTTACATACACCACAAATTGCTTTTGAAGAATTAGAGAAGGTTCAATATGATGGTGATGGAGCACGATGATGGCGATCATATACACACAATTGCAACTTAATCTCATCTGGCCTGGCATGTACACTCACATATTTTTACACTCATCTGGCCTGGCATGGCATATACACTCATCTAAATCTGATCTAATTAATTTACACTCATCTGGCCTAGCATGTACACTCATCTAAATCTTCGCAACAACTAATGATTTTGTATGAATCTATCTTATACACGCAATTGCAATTTAATTTTATGAATCTAGCGTATACCTCATGCCTAAAGACACGGGTTTTAAAGTTTCTATATATAATTTAACGTAATAAATAATATTAAAATTCAAAAAGTTCCTCACCACAATTTCAAACGACAGGTATATATAGATAGAGGGAAATTGTAAGCAATCCTCACCACAAATCATATTCAAATCATATTGTAAGCAAATGCGATCAAATTCCAACACCAAAAACACTAATCTAACAAAAATATGAAAGTAGATTCAAAATGGCGGGAGATGGATCAAATCAATATGAACAATAAACAATAAACAAACAGACCTAAAACAAACTCAAAATGCTAATCAAAATCAGAAACTATGAACCAACAGACCCAAACCACTATGAACATACAGACATTAATTAGAACATTCTATGAATAATGAAAATCAGTATCAGAGATTTTCTAAGAACCAACATCAACGAAAAACACCATGAAACACTAACCCTAATTAGGGAACTTGCACCTAAATTAAAAAAAAAATCAAACAATTACTGAACAAAATTAGAATCAGAACAATCACTATGAACAAACAGACCCAAAACACTAATCAGAATCATAACACTGCGAACAAACTGGCCCAAAACACTATTAACAAACCTTAAATTTATGATATAAACTACTTTAATAACAGCAACACAAACCTTAAATTTAATAAAAAATGATCATGAATTTAATCAAATACGGCGGCGGTGTGCATATAGAAGAAAATCGGGGATTGAGAGACTCACCTGTGTGGCTTGGAACGGAGAGATAAGAGACACGTACTGTTGGTCCCCGTATCGGTTTGGAGAAGGGGCAGGATCTAGCCAAATCGGACCTCGATCAGGCCATGGATGGCAGTCGGTTGGAAAATCTTGACCGTCGATGCTGCCACCTCTACATTCGTCGGCGATCCTAACCTCATTGGAAGGGTTTGCGCAGAGAGAGAACATAAGAGATATGGGGAAGAAAATAGGTTCCGTTAGCGTGAAGAGGTGGGGATTTAAACCAATTGAAGGTGTTTGTGGAGGTGGATGAGGGATTGAAATAAGATCGTGGGAAGGGATTAATCGACAAAGGTTGGAGGGTGGGAGGAAACGGCGGAACGTGGGAGGTGAGTTCGTGGACAATGAGAAAACGGCGATGGAGAGAGATAGATAAATAGGTAAATCAAAGGCCAAACAATGCCAAACACTAAATCACAGCCGGTTCGGTTAGGGCACGATCAAAGATCTACGGGTGGCAAAATCAAAATCAAATCCGGTCATGAACAGTCAGATCCGGACGATCTCGAACCCTAAACCCTAACGCCGAACGATCGAATCAACTCACCGTTGAGGATGGTAAGGCACAATAGATGACGGAAAAGAGACAAAGAGAGATGGTGCGTGGAGATGTCCGGCGAATGGAGCAGGGATGACCGCCCGACGGTGCACGACGATCGTGGATGAAGGGCTGGATCTGTTTTAGAGCTGTGAAGGGCTGGATCTGTTTTTAAGGCTGGATCTGTTTTTAAGGCTGATTTAGAGCCAAAAAAGAGGTGGGGGAGGGGGGGGGGGGGAATAGAAAGTGCGAGATAGGAGGATCGAACGCGCAACCCTTTCATTTTTAGTTATGAAAATACCACTTGAGCCACACTTCATATGTGCACTCAATCTCCACCGTAGATCCCTTTCAAGTTGATCCCAACCCTTATCCCAGTCAGCTAGCACCTTCCTGATTTATTATATTTCGGGAAGGAGGGGGTTAATTTGTTGAGATATTCTAGGGATTTTGTGGGGTACCATAATTATAAAATTTTAATATAACCTAATATTTGATCTTGACCCTTAGATCTAATCCAATCTGACGGCTCAAAATATCTCTTGATATCATTCAATCTCGACCGTTGGATATTCAATCCAATGGCCTAAAATGTCTCAAATATAAAATCTCTCAAAATGTAATCTCAGCCGTCAGATATTCGATCCGACGGTTAAAAATGTCTCAAAATGTAAATATGTTGTGATTTATAAATATATATATATATATATATATATATATATATATATATATATATATATATATATATATATATGCCAAGTAAAAGTCAGAAGTCTAGAGTTTCTCGTGTGTTGGATTATGGAGCATGCCAAGTCGACCCTTGAAGCGTCCATATGGGCCCCAAGTTCCATGAATAATCACCATGTGAATGAGTGCGGCTCATCACGTCTATTCAATAAACATCCATTGAAAATTACACATCCTCTGGGATTCTTGCCATAAATAGACATTAATACCTCTAAGGTTTCAAATCCCAGAAAATTATAGAAAATTTGAATGACCTTGGTCAGTGAATGTGTGGATATTATTAGAAAATACTCTAATAGTATATTTTTTGCCGACGAAAGAGAAACGAAATACGGGTTGTAAACGAGTCTTCTAAATCCAAAAGCTACACGCTTCCGTTTTAATATTTCCGTGTTTACACCATGAAATTCAAATATTTGAATTTCAAAGAGAGTTTCTTAGTTGATCTACAGGTATGGGAAACCATGAAGTAAGTTTGAACTTTTTTGATTTTGCCATACTGAAATTGCATTTCAGTTATTTTAATTGATGTTTAATTGCGTGTTTTTGTTATAAGTTGGGTCTAATGGTGTACTTAGTTTTTCGGCATACTTAGAGTGTGGTTGTTTTCATGTGGTCTACTTTTGGTTTGATTTGGATGATGTTTTGGAGAATATTTAGGCCAAATGATTTCGAGGAAGGGAGATGCATAGATTTCTCAATCGTTAATCAAGAAGAGTAGGGTTTGGCTTTTGCCTTGATAAACAACAATAATGGTTTTGAAATAATATGGAGTGTTGAGTGGTTATTTTGTTGAGGTGTTTTAAGAAGGATATAAAAGCCAAGAGTTCAATGCCAGACTGGGATAGAGAGGGGAGAAGAGGTTTGAATAGTACTCAATACTCATTGCTTTCGATAAGAAAATTTGATGATGGTTAAAGAAGAATGATGTAATCCACGCCTTCTCAAGGAACAAAAGAAGAGCATAACAGGCAAAGCGAGCAAAAGAAGAATTTCCCATATTTTTTAAGGTAAAGGGAGAGATCCCGGAGACCTGGAAGACAACAGCCAACAACATGGGTTTGCACTGGAATTGACCAACTGAATTAACTGCCCTTATGGCCGTTGGTTTCATATTTTGTTTGGTGTTACGTAAATGTTAGATGTGGTGTTTGGTATATTGCGTGTGTATTTTGTTTCTTTGAATGTTCAACCCAGGGCTCCGAGGATGCTTGGTGTTCGGATGTTGGCACTAGGGATGGTCATGGGCCGGGCTGGGCTCGAGCCGGGTTTTAACTAGAGTATTACACAAAAATATTAGGCCTTAGCCCAGCCCTATGATCGAGCCCTAATTTCATGCCTAAGTCCGGCCCTACAAAAAAAAATTAAGCCCAGGTCTAGCCCTAGCTCGACCTAATTTTTTTTAAAAATTTAAAAACTAAATACTAAAATTACAAAATGGACCCTCAACTCTCTCTCTATGAAGAGGAATGAAACTAGGGTTTGCTAAATTATCTAACTGAAATTGAAAATTACAAAATGGTCCCTCAACTCTTTCTCTCTCTCTCTCTCTCTCTCTCTATATATATATATATATAAAATATATTTTTATATTTTAAAAAAGTTCGGGCCGGGCCGGGCCAGGCCTACACAAAAATGATCAAGCCCTAGCCCGACCCTAAAAATGAATGGGCATTAGTCTTTAGGCCCTAACCTGGCCCATGGCTCAAACACCAAACCCAAACCCTAAAAAAATAAGGCTAAGCTGGGCGGGCCGATCGGGCCTCCGGGCCCATGACCATCCCTAGTTGGCACTGGGCAAGTTCCTTGTTTGGGACAACAAGTCTCTTCCCTGAATTTGCAACTGTGTATAAACTATGTAGTTTGACAGATATTAAAGATTTTACAGACTACAAGGTGGATTTTTGCCGTGTAGTAAGGGAGACCATTCCTCTTCTTCTATATAAAAATTACTGAAGGAAAAAAGAAAAACGAAAAACGATATGGATTAAGCATAGACCTAGTATTAAGAAATATTAATTAGGCAAGTAGGGTTTTACCTGGTCATTAATTTGCATACGACTTTGATTGTGATGACACCATCTAGCATAGTCACCATCATTGAGATTTAACTAACTTAACAAGCAATATCAATAACCAGCCTGATCCAAGACGGATTTATCCATATGAAGAGCCCCTTCATTTTTCTAGAAGTCGTATTAGTTCTTGGTTTTTTCTTAAACCAACTAAAATAATATAAAAATAAAGAGTAGTTATGAAAATTAATAGAAACCCATATTTGAAGGCTAGATCTGGATTTAGAGCATCATTAAAAGATACATGTACAATACATATAGCCGTATGCTATTAAATTGTTCATCACGATACATGTATTGGGCCATTTTTACACGATAATAAACATAACGTTAGGCTAAAACAAACATATAGTATAAAGATCTTGTCAAGGATAAACATCAATTATCCTTGACCGAGCCCCGGGATGTCTCCCTTGATTAGGGGCTAGCAGTCCCTGTTTGAAACTATGTAATGGTAGTGTTTGTGGAGGTCTTGCAGTCTACGTGGTAATTTTTACCGTGTAGCAAGGGAGGCCCCCTTTAGTAATATATCCTTTATTAATATATATCCATTTGCTTAAAAAAAAAAAAAAAAAAAAACTCTATTATTGACATTAAACCTACTACTAGGATAATCTTATAGCCCCTGAAACCAACACCCGTAAAAAAGATTTTGCCATTCTTTCTCGCTTCTATCTTTATCGACGATCAACAACATTGTAAGTTGGTCAAAGAAAAGTTGAGTTTCAAGCAACTCGTGGTCTTGTTGTTTTTGGCTCTTCATTACCATGTCTATGATGATTACCTTCCCACCCTTTCGCTACTCGGAATAACCTCTTTGCACTTCTTTAATATTTTCACACGATCCTTGTCACTCCAGTCACGAAGAATCCATTGTTTGTCATTCAAATGAGCATGAAGATTAATTAATGGAACATCGACATGTTTAACCGAACAAGTTTTTGATCATCGCGGTCGATGAAGCATGAACAAACTCCAAATTCTCAGTTCTCTCCAAGCCGGCAAGACATGAGGGTGTTCGAGCTATTGACTATCTGAATCCGAACATGGAGAAGAAGAGAGGATAAAGTCATAGAAAAAGAAGATGATATTTTGAGATATTTGCATCTCTTACTTCATATATTTTGAGAGATCCTAATTTTTTTATTAATAGTAATTTTGTAGATCGCATATCATTCAAGTTTATATTAATATAGAGTTGATTGAAATTTTAAGCACAAACACTTACTAGTATGTCACGTATAAAATTAGTATTCCAATAAGAATTTTAAGATGATTCTTCAAATTTAATTTATTCAATTACCTATCCAATGGGATAATTGTTTGGATTAATTCTAAACATACTTTTAATCATTAGTAAGAAAATTCCATCAATTGATTTTAAAGAAAATTTATGTTCATTGCACAAAAAATAATAAATAAATAAATAAATATATCAACATTGTTCGTGAAGTATTTTTTTCCCTTCTCTCTTTTTTCTCAAGTCCCTTTTTCGAAAAAATTGTTGACCAAATTATAAGTATTTCAGTTATAGTGTAATTTTATTTTATTTTTAATTAAATATAATTTTTTATTTTAATTCAACATAATTAATTTTTCTATCAAATAGACAGAGAATTTCTCATTGTTGCATGAATTTTATATTTAAGATTTTAAAGATTTTTTTAATTGTTTAAGAGATTGTAAATAATAGAAGAGTACACTGATAAAATAAAATCTAAAATTATTACTTCACCATAATTCCAACCTACTTTTGGGGTGTCGTATTTGGGTTTTTTAAGTCACAATGGGTATCGATGATATTTTCAAAATGGAAAGAAATGTCCCTATAAATTTTCCAAATGACAGGAGATTTCACTGAAATTTTTCCAGTTTGTTTGTATAACAACAACATAAACACAATTTTGCATATACAATAAACATTTACCGTTTAAGCACATTGTGTAAATAACACACGCGTAGTAATATATATAGTTTCCGCAAACATTAGCAGTTTTTATTTATTCGTGGGGACGAAATCAATGTTTGTGGCAGTCGTAGTAGCAGTTGCAGGTGTATCCTCTTCCCCACTTCCCACATTCTCCATACTTGGCATGCTCGTAGTCAACACATGTTGAGTTACAGTAGGTAGTAACACGTTCCTTGCTTTGCTTGTAATAGTAGCAAGGCTTATCATGAGCTTTCACCATTTGCATATCTGCATGCATCAAAACCCAAACAACCAATTTAAATGTAATCATATATATAAGCAAGCCAAAAAAGTATATTTACTTCAATTTTCAACATTTCTGTTTTTATTTCTTGGTTTATAAACTATTATTTCTTAAAAGATCATACCAAAAAAACACAAGAAAAAAAAGGGAAAATTAACTTCAAATGTTGCCCTAGTTAGATTTTTCTAACTAACGAGATAAATCTACTTTATTGTAATAGTGTAGCTAGTACCCACCAAATGGAAAGACGGGGAGGACACAAAAAAGGGTGACCGGAGACAATTTAGCCATATCTTGTTTATGATCAGTGGAACTACGTACAAAGATTGCGATTAAGGTTGTGTGAATTCATGATCCAATAACTGATATTTATAGGCGGGGAGAGTTATACTTGAATGGATCAAGCCAACCCTAATTAAAGACAGAAAGATAATGGTTAAATTTGAGTTATCAGAATAAGAACACATATAACCTGAGGGAATTGTTTATAAGCATGTTGTCACAACCCTAGCACTTTATCTAGCAATCGTGTGGCACTTAGCACGGTCTGTTGTACTAAGCCTACCTTTGAACCTGAAATCAATACTCCAAAGAGATTAGAAAGAGACTTAGAGATTTTAGAGATCACAAGAGCAAAGTAAGAACACAAGAGTTTGAAAGAATGCTTTATATTACTCTTTTGAGAAAATTTCCCAAAGATGGTTACAAATGAAGGCCAACAAGCCTATTTATGGGGTGGCACCAAGTACACTAATGGTTAGGATTGTGCCACTTGTCATGATCCTACAATGTATCTAGAATATTCATGAATCTCTTACACAATTCTAGTTGTATGTACAACATTTCATAAGATTCTAGGATATTCTAGAAAAGTCTAGTTATGTCAAGATAACTCTAGCAAACTCTAGAGTCTTCTGGATTTGTCTAGCTCTATCTTGGAAGTTCTAGCATTTTTTGAATTGTTCCGATTCTTTCCAATATATGCTAGTGTGCTCTAGAAAATTCTAGATTCTTAGGCACACAATTTGAATATTTGGGGACAACTTGAGCAAGACATGACAATGTGTGTGCATACACCATGTGAAAGTCAGAAGCTTTGAATTAATCAACAAAATACAATTCTGTCATTTCAATAGTGCAGGCATTTTTTATTTTTATTTTTTTTTATGGTAAAATTTGTCTAGGTCAGCTTACGTCTACTTTGATTGATCATCTCTCCGAACGATCTTAAAAAAGCACTCCCTGTATGTATCTCGCATCGGTCTGGTGCATTTAAGATTAAATTTAAGATTTAATTCTTGAAGGGTTCTTCAAGAAAGTTAAATTCTAGTTAACAAGGAAAATGACTATTACCCTTACCAATCGGACTAACACCCCTCGGGGTAATAGTGCAGGCATGAATCTTAACATTAGTTTCTATAAAAAGGAAATTATCAGTGAATGAAGAATTAGAAAGGGTACAAAATCTGTTGAATAGGTTTTGCTTCTGTCATAGCTAGTGTATTAAAAACGAGTGTGACAAAGAGAGGGAAAGAGAGATTATCTTGTCCAACAAAAAAGACAACAAATTATATTATTTGTCATTAGGCAATTTCTAGGGCAATATTCACATTATTTTTATAATTGTATTTCAAAAAAAAAAATTGAAAGTGAAATTTTATTTGTATACTTCCGTAACTTCTAACTAAAATCACAAAACAATATTTGAGTTACAGAGGTGGCTACAGACGGCAATGACAATGGTCAAGTAATGTTGCAACGGTGGTTAGTATTTTTTTTAAGAGGTTTTATGTCAACAATTCACCGTTCTAAAATTTTAGCCCATAAAGTCCAAATCTTTGGTCCTTTTATACCAAGTCGACCAAGCTTACTTTGGACAAAAAATACCCCAATTTCTTCATCAAAAGGCCATTTTTTATCATCTGCAATTCTCACAAACCAAACGTGACAAAAATTGATTCAATTTTAGAGACGAACTTGATTGATAATAGGGAGTTGTTGAACGTGATCCCGCAATATCTGAATCTCGCGATCGACTACTATTAGTAATAGAGGGAGACACTTTGTTTCCCTGTAGTTAGATCGAATTGCATTTTATACTCTTGCCATATTTTTTTAAGTACTTATTCCCACGTGGTTTAAACTAAAGTGCATGTAGACACGGCATTTTTGACCGCCTCGCAAAAAATCATACTTTATTTTATATATTTATTTTGTTTTGATTGTACCGTATTTATGCGGTTTAATACTGCTAAATTAAGTTTTATTAATCTCTTAAGTAAATTAAATATTAGTAATTGATTTTTTTTTTTTTTTTGGTTTTGTAAATTTTTCGAAGTGGAATAAAATCGCGTTAATTCGGAACAAAATGGACAAGAAACAGACGAGAACGAGAGAGGTCTGGACCGAACGCCGGGGGGCTGCAAAAAGGTCGCACGTGCGACCAGCTACACTGGTCGCTGGTGCGACCAGTGGGCTGGCCGCATGTGCGGCCAGCAGGGGGTGTCCCCCCCCCTTTTGTTTGGGTGCACCGATTTCGGTGCACCCAAAAGGGGGTGGGTGCACCGAATTTCGGTGCACCCACCCCCTTTTTTCCTTTTTTTCCTACTTTTCG
Source organism: Eucommia ulmoides (assembly GCA_016647705.1). Lineage (NCBI taxonomy): Eukaryota > Viridiplantae > Streptophyta > Magnoliopsida > Garryales > Eucommiaceae > Eucommia > Eucommia ulmoides. The sequence continues at coordinate 910,105 of CM028326.1, read as the reverse complement.
TGCATTTTTTCGGCGAGTTTTAGGGCCTTCATTCCTATAAATAGGAATGAAGGCTCACAACACAAAGAGAGAATTTTTTTGGGAAGAATTTTTTTGGAGAGGAATTTTTGTAAGGGAGAGGTGAAATCTGGAGAGAAATTTTGAAGAAAATAATATTATTTTTATTTTATTGTAATTTTGAAGAAGAAAAAATCTCCAAGAAGGTGGTATATTTTCATCTGTTGTAAATCTTACTCTTATTTTTAAATAAGTTGTTATTATACTAATCTTTTTTTTTTTTTGTAAATTAGATTTTTTTTCTTCTTCCTTTATTATTTATTTATTACTTTTTATTTTCTTTTTCTTTTTATTTATTTATTTTTTTTCTTTTTTGAGTAAATAAAACGAGGCGGAAAATTCCCAACCTTCAATTTGAACGGTTTAAATTTAGAAGGGAATTACTCCCCTCGATGCGTGTGTGCGGGTGTTTTATTTAATTTGTATTAAATATAATGTGCTAACAATACGAGGTGGAAAATTCCCAACCTTCAATTTGAACGGTTTAAATTTAGAAGGGAATTGCTCCCCTCGATGCGTGTGTGCGGGTGTTTTATTTAATTTGTATTAAATATAATGTGCTAACAATACGAGGTGGAAAATTCCCAACCTTCAATTTGAACGGTCTAAATTTAGACGGGAATTACTCCCATCGATGCGTGTGTGCGGGTGTTTTATTTAATTTGTATTAAATATAATGTGCTAACAATACGAGGTGAAAAATTCTCAACCTTCAATTTGAACGGTCTAAATTTAGATGAGAATTACTCCCCTCGATGCGTGTGTGCGGGTGTTTTATTTAATTTGTATTAAATATAATGTGCTAACAATACGAGGTGGAAAATTCCCAACCTTCAATTTGAACGGTTTAAATTTAGAAGTGAATTATTCCCCTCGATGCGTGTGTGCGGGTGTTTTATTTAATTTGTATTAAATATAATATGCTAACGATACGAGGTGAAAAATTTCCAACCTTCCATTTAAACGGTTTAAATTTAGAAGGAAAATTATTCCCCTCAATGTGTGCGTGCGTGTGGGTGCGTGCGTTTTCTTTAACTCATATTAAATATAATGTGCTAACAATACGAGGTGGAAAATTCCCAACCTTCCATTTGAACGGTTTAAATTTAGAAGGGAATTACTCCCCTCGATGTGTGCGTGCGTGTGTGAGCGTGTGTTTCTTTAACTCGTATTAAATATAATGTGCTAACAATATGAGGTGAAAAATTCCCAACCTTCCATTTGAACGGTTTAAATTTAGAAGGGAATTATTCCCCTCAATGTGTGAGTGTGTGCGTGCGTGTGTTTCTTTAACTTGTGTTAAATATAATGTGTTAACAAGATGAGGTGGAAAATTCTCAGCCTTCCATCAGAACGGTCTAGGTTTAGAAGGGAGATCACTTCCCTCAATGTGTGTGTATGTGTATATGTGTATATAAGGAGGATTTAAAAATAAAATAAAAACATTCGGATTTAAATTCTAATTGGACTTAATCGGATAAGGTACCGTCTTTGGACGGGCGTCTTGGGGTGCTTGACACCTTCCCCGAGCGTAACTGACCCCCGAACTCTTTAAACGAATCTCTAGTCAGACCATGTTATTTTTGGAGTCAAATTTTACTTAAGCCATTTTTTTTAAATTATTTTCAAAAAAGAAAAATATGGTGACCTAGCACATCATTTAAACCCAATGCTAGGTGGCGACTCCTTTTTCTAAAACAGGCTTAAGTATATTTTAATGAGAAAATCGACGTTTTTAAAAACCCTTCTCGTTTTACCAGCGCCAAGCATATATAAAGCATATATCTATATTTTCTGATTTTCTCTGGAAAATCGGGGCGCGTTCAGCTGGCGACTCCACTGGGGATCGGCTGAGGGTCGAGCCCAATATGTCTGAATAAGTCCAACTAATTTAAAGTCCGAATGTTAAATTTTATTTTATTTTTTCCCTCAATTCACTAAATAAGTTGTGATTTTTTTTTTATATCATTATATATATATATATATATATATATATATATATATATATATATATATATATATTTTATTTTTATTTTTATTTTTTTTTTCTTATTTCCTCTCAGGCCCTTATATCGTTGTAAATCCTCTGAGAAAAACAAAACTGTCTTGTATCCATATTATCCCCTCAGGATTCTATGATACAAGACAAGAAAGGGGTTTTTTTGTACTTGATGAATTTATGACGTCTTGGGAAGTCCTAAAAAAAAAAAAAAAAAAAAAAAAAGTTCAAAGTTTTCAATATCGGTAGGGAACGACAAAAATAAAATAAAATAAAAAAAATAAAATAAAAAAATAATAATAAAAAAAAATTTCATGTACCATCATTTGTTTTAATTAGTCGTTATCGAAATTGAAATCTTCGAATTAGAATGGGCTTTAAGGCCACCTAAGACCCACGTGAACTAAAAAAATGATTTTTTTGTAGGTGAAAAAGAAAAGGACAAGACAAAGAAAATTGGTCCCAGAAAAGCAAATCCAGTTCCCCCCTTTCGAAGTCCGATCTTTACACGTAGTCGAGCACAGACTCATTCCAGGATGACATCAGAAAGCAATCCTGAATCTCCCCGAACGATCCAGATAGCTCAGATGCAGGAAACTATTGACAGGTTGATGGAAATGATCAACGAACTTAGCTGACCTCAGGAGGTGCCTATTCCTCCGTCCAACGGGACTCCTGTGACTGAATCCCCAAATTGAAACCCTGCAAGTATTGGGATGGAGAACTCAGGGCCGAATCCGAACCACGTCGGCCCGAACTTTGCAATTCCGGTCTACTATGGACCTCAGATGGGCCCTCATCCTTTCGCCTATGGAGCTCCGACATATCCCATCCAGGGGCATGTCTATCAGGCCTCGCCAGAGGGCTCGGCCCCCGCCGCCCCGCAGATCCTCATTCACCCGGAGAGGGTCGTTGCTCCACCAAACAATTCAAATGATAGCCAACCGGCCCTGGCCATTGAAACTGAAAACAAAGAAGAGAATGGCCCTCCACCGGCTTGGCTTCTGAAAATGGAGAAATTGGAGAAAACTATGGAAGAATGGCAAAAGGAGAAGCCGTCCAGGAAAGTGACGTACAAGGAGTTGTCAGCACCACCCGGGATTGTGTACCCAGAAAATTTCGTGGTTCCAGAGTTCACAAAATATGATGGCACTGGCCCTCCAGAATGGCATGTCAGTATTTACAAAGAGGAGTTAGGAATTCATGCTCGGAACGAAGACCTTTGCCTAAAGATGTTTCGGAGATCGTTGAAAGGACCGGCTCTCAACTGGTACATGACCCTGGAGCTATCACAGATTAAAACATTTGAAGATCTGGTAGAGGCCTTCTGTGAGCAATATGTGTACAATAAGGATGCCGCGCCAGACCGCAATACCCTCTACCAGATACTGAAAAATAAAGACGAAAGTTTCTGGATGTATACTGCTCGTTGGAGGGAAGAGGCTGCCAAAGTTGTCCCTAAGCTGAGCGAGGAGGCTCAGTTAGAGATATTCAAGTCAATTCAGTCACCGCCGTTCTATCGAGATCTCTCGAGCATAGCAGTGGTTTCTTTCGGCGATGCGATCAAACAGGCCGAGGTGACGGAAGAAGGAATAAGGAGCGGAAAAATTGAAGGGGCCCAATCCAATCTGACGAAAAGGTCAGCCCCGCTAAAGATGAAAGAAAATGAAGTAGCTGTTGTCGTTTCCCCTCGGCAAACCCATTACCAGAACTACCCCCAAGCTTCTTGTCCCCAGAACTACCCGAACCAGAACAACCAATATCACAACTACCCTCCTCAAAATCTCCAAAACCAAAATTATCCTCAAAACCAACCCTATTCCCAAAGCCGCCCCCGCTATTACCAAAATGTACCTCCCCCTTATCAAAACCACATTCCTCAATATTACCCTCAAACCTACCCAACACCCTCTTACCATACCTATCAACCACGCCCGAACACCCCACCTCAAATTCCTAACCGCACTCCAAAGTCAGGAACCCAATACCACCAAGACCTTCTACCTCATGCTACTGGGAAAAATTTCCAGAACGACAACAGAGAACTACAAGACCTTCCGGTTTCGATCACCGAGTTGTACCGGAATTGTTTGAAGTAGGGGATACTGACGCCCCTTCCATTCTACGAAGTTAAACCTGGGAGTAAAGTAGCTTCTTCAAATGCTTTCTGTGAATACCACTCGGGAACCAGAGGACATGCGACTGAGCAATGCTTTCAGCTAAAAGACAAAATCCGGGAGTTTATACGAACTGGAGCCATCACGTTTCCTAAAAAACCTGAGGCCGGTACGCCAAATTGTCAGCAAAATCCGTTGCCTGAACACGCCTCCTCAGGAAGTGGCGTCAATCTAATTTTCACAGAGGAGGTCGAAGAAGAAGTTGATGTGATTGATATCGGTGGTGTTTATTTACACCCGGAGGTTCTCTACAGAGGGTTCGAATTACATATAGAAAGGGTAGCCCAAAAACTGGAGAAATCTCTAGTTTTGTTTTTTCCAATCCAAAAGATTGTGGAAAATCTCAATAAGGTTCCATGGAATTATGAGATCGTCGCTAAAACAGGAGAATGAGAAGAATTGCCAATCTCAGTAGGAGAAACCAGTGGAATCACTCGATCTGGAAGAGTGTATACGCCACAGGATTTTATCAGGATTCCTGTGAGGGAACCAAGAGGGGCCTTGAAAAATCCAGTGTCAGAACCGGAGGCTCACGACTTCCTAAAGGCAATGAAGAATTCAGAATACAAGATAGTGGAGCAACTCAGCAAAGCACCAGCGCAAATCTCGATGCTCTCACTACTCCTATCCTCAGAAGTACATAGACAGGCACTGCTGAAAGTCCTAAATGAAGCCCACTTGCCCAGCACGATCTCTCCGGAGAAGTTTGTCACTTTGGTCGAGCAGGTCTTAGGATCTAACACCATCACTTTCACAGATGACGAGATGGACGATGATGGAACAGGTCACAACAAGCCTTTGAATATCACGGTCGAAAGCCATGGAATGTTCATAGCTCGGGTGTTGATTGACAATGGATCGGCACTAAATATCTGTCATTTGTCGACCCTGGAAGAAATGGGGATAAATCTATCACAGGTTCGATCGTCTAAGACGGTTATCCAAGCATTCGATGGGGCTAGGAGAGATAGCGTTGGAGAGATTGACCTGCCAATTGAAAATGGTCCAATACAGTTCAATGAAAAGTTCCAAGTGCTCGACATACCTGCTTCGTACAACCTGTTGTTGGGGAGGCCGTGGATCCATAACGCTGGGGCAGTGCCTTCATCTCTACATAAGAAGATCAAGTTTATCATTAATGACACACTGTACGTGATCAGGGCTGATTCAGATATCATACCTTTCCATCAAGCGATAGTCGGCATGTCCCGTTAACAGATGACGGAAAGGAGAAGGAGAAGATTGAAGCCTCCTATCACGTGTTCGACGTTGCGAATGCTACATTTGTGAAGGAAGGAGGACACGAGATGACACCATCACTGTCTAACACTGTGGCCTTCGTTGCTAAAGAAATGAAGTCTCGGGATTGCATTCCCGGGAAAGGTTTGGGCAAGAATCTAGACGGAATTACAGAACCGATAGAAGTCAAGGAGAAGAGGGGGAGATTCGGATTGGGATACGAGCCGATAAAAGCAGACAGGGTGAAGTTCTTCCGGAAGAAAAGGGATGGATCCCCAGACGACCAGCCAATGAAAATTCCTCATATCCGGGTCACTTTCCCCTATCCAGCAGAAACCATCAACAAAGGGAAGGAGACCGCAGGATTTAAGTTGTACCCTGAGAGAGTAATGATCAAGGAAGCTGTTAATGTAATCATGAGAGACGAGGCAGGGCCAAGTCATGGGTCTGGTATTCGAACCAAGGGAAAAGAAAAGCTGCAGAATTGGGATTCTTGTTCTCTCCCAATTCGCCAGGCGTTTCGGTAAACTTAGGGAGATTTTCTGTTGGTCATCCCTCCATCCACCTTGCCTTCTAGATGGAAAGGGATTTTGCTTTGTAATGGTTTTTTATATTTAATGAATGCAATTCTGTTTTATCCGACATATGGTTTAAATGTTTAAATTTTATGCATTCAGGATGTCTAAAACACCAGTGTATGATGCATGCGATATAACTGAGCCAGAGTGCGATAAGTATGATTTCAATGCAGAACCAGACCATAACCCGATGGGAGTGGAAGCAGAAGATGACTCTTGCCAGCCAGACGATGGTGAGATCCGAAAAGATTTCACGGAGTTCGAGAACAAGCCGATTCCCAGTAATGATGAGACCGAGTTGATAAACTTGGGGACCTCGGAAGAGTTGAAGGAAGTAAAGATTGGATCAGCCCTCATGACTCTGGAAAAGAAAGAGTTGACAACGCTCTTAATTTCCTACCAAGATATCTTTGCCTGGTCCTACGATGACATGGTAGGACTGGACAAGAGTATCGTGGCCCATAAGCTGCCGCTAAAGCCGGGGAGTGTACCAGTCAAACAAAAGTTGAGGAAACTGAGGTCCGCTGTCAGCCTCGAGGTCAAGGAGGAGATTGTGAAGCAATTCAATGCCCGAATTATTGAAGTCTGTAACTACAGTGAATGGCTCTCAAATGTCGTTCCCGTGCCAAAGTCCTCGGGAAAAATCAGAGTCTGCGTGGACTATCGTGATCTCAACCGGGCGAGTCCAAAAGATGATTTTCCACTGCCAAACATTCACATCATCATCGACAATACTGCGGGGCGAAAGCTCTATTCTTTTGCCGATGGGTTCTCTGGCTATAATCAGATTCTGATGGATGAGAAAGATCGAGAAAAGATAGCCTTCACTACCCCATGGGGAGTCTTTTGCTATAGGGCGATGCCTTTCGGTCTCAAAAACGCCGGGGCAACATACCAAAGAGCAATGATGACCCTCTTTCATGATATGATGCACAAGGAGATAGAGGTATATGTAGATGACATGATCGTTAAATTACAGGAGAACGAGAATCATCTCTGCCATTTGAAAAAGGTGTTCGACAGACTTCGAAAGTACCAGCTCAAGCTCAATCCAGCAAAATGCGCGTTTGGGGTGGCTTCCGAAAAACTTCTTGGTTTCATGGTAAATCGCCATGGAATCGAGATTGATCCTGCAAAGACGAAGGCCATTCGTAAGATGCCGCCACCGAGAAATGAGAAAGAAATCTGAGGTTTTCTGGGGCGATTAAATTTCATAACCCGATTCATCTTCCAACTCACTGCCACTTGTGAGCCAATCTTTAAGCTACTTCGAAAAGAAAGTGACGGGCGATGGAATGCAGATTGCCAGAATGCCTTGGAGAAAATTAAAGTCTATCTAACGAACCCTCCCGTTCTAGTGCCGCCTCGGGAGAAGGTTCCGTTATTACTATATTTGTCAGTTCTCGACTCCTCCATGGGAGCTATTCTTGGGCAACTGGATAAATTTGGAAAGAAGGAGCAAGCCATCTACTACCTCAGCAAGCGCTTCACGAAGTATGAGGAAAATTATACCTTGCTGGAGAGGACCTGTTGTGCATTGGCTTGGTCCGCTCAAAGACTGCGCCATTATATACTCCCACTGACTACCTACTTGATAGCCAGGATGGATCCCTTAAAATACATCTTCGAGAAGCCGATTCTGTCAGGAAAAGTTGCAAAATGGCAGATGCTGCTGACGGAGTTCGATATCATCTACAAGACCCAAAAGTCAGTGAAGGGTCAAGCGATAGCGGATCAGTTGGCTAGTTGTCCAGCTCAAATAGATAACCAGCCTCTTGAGACGCTATTCCCTGACGAGTCGATTCATGCGGTGGATGAAGAAAATGAGGAAACAGTCTGGAAAATATATTTTGATGGAGCAGTGAACTCTCGAGGGGCTGGAATCGGAGCCGTTCTGGTTTCTCCGGGCAAACAGCATTATCCAGTGGCTTCCAAGTTGAAGTTCCAGAGCACAAATAATCGAGCTGATTACGAAGCCTGTATTCTAGGACTCCAGCTGACTGTCGATATGAAAATCAAAAAGTTGCTAGTGTTCGGAGATTCTGAGCTGATAATCAATCAGGTGACGGATAAATATGCCACGAGAGATCCGACCTTGATAGCCTATAATAATCACCTCCTGGAGTTGTGCGAGCAATTTACAATAATAGAATTTGAAAGCATACCGAGGCTAAAAAATGACTTCGCCGATGCCTTAGCTACCTTGGCATCTATGATATCTATCACTCGAGAGGATGATGATATCATTCCGATGGTGATCCGAGTTCAACGCCGACCGGCCCACTGTTGCCAGCTTGAATCTGAGCCAGCCAAAGACCCGTGGTACCATGACATAAAGAACTTTCTGAAAAATCAGGAGTATCCGGAAGGGGCATCAAGTGTTGATCGGAAAATTCTCCGGAGGTTAGCAGGCCAATTCTTCCTAAGCGGGGAGACACTGTACAAACGCTCCCCTGACATGGGCCTGTTGAGATGTGTTGGAGTCGAAGAGGCTATCCAGTTGATAAAAGAGGTCCATGGTGGCATATGTGGACCTCACATGAGCGGCTTCATGCTTGCCAAGAAGATCCTGAGGACCGGTCATTTTTGGCTAACGATGGAAAGCGACTGCGTGCAGTTTGTTTGAAGATGCCATAAGTGTCAGATTCATGGTGATCAAATCCATGTCCCACCTTCGCACCTTCATTGCTTGGCGGCCCCATGGCCCTTCTCAATGTGGGGTATGGACGTTATTGGGAAAGTTACCCCTAAGGTGCCAAGTGGTCATCGCTTTATCCTGGTGGCAATTGATTATTTTTCCAAGTGGGTAGAAGCTGTTTCCTTAACCCGAGTGACTCAAAAAATAGTAGCTCGATTCATCAAAGAAAATATTGTGTCAAGATACGGTTTGCCGCAAACATTGATAACCGACAATGCTAAAAACCTGAAGGGTTCAGAAATACAGAAAATATGTCAGCAGTTTAAGATCGAGCACAAAAACTCAGCGCCTTACCGTCCAAAAATAAATGGAGCAGTAGAAGCCGCCAACAAAAATATAAAGAAAATTCTACGGAAGATGATTGACAATTATAAAGAGTGGGATGATATGCTGCCATATGCTTTGATGGCTTACCGAACCTCGGTTTGGACCTCGACAGGGGCAACCCCCTATTCTCTGGTTTATGGCACAGAAGCGGTGATACCAGCCGAGGTGGAAATTCCATCTCTACGAGTGCTCATAGAGGCCGAGCTTGATGAAACTGAATGGGTACAACAACGGTTGGACCAACTTTGTTTAATCGATGAAAAGCGGCTGACAGCGATATGCCACGGATAGTGTTACAGACAGAGGATTACTAGAGCTCATGATAAACGGGTATACCCTAGAGTCTTCAAGGTCGGTGAGTTAGTATTGAAGAAAATCTTTCATTTCCAAGATAAAGCTAAGGGTAAGTTCGCGCCAAATTGGGAAGGTCCTTTTGTTGTTCATAAGGCTTTGAGCGGTGGAGCGTTGATTCTCTAGGAAATGGATGGTGATGTATTTCCCGAGCCCTTAAACTCGGATTCTGTAAAGAAATACTTTGCCTAATAAATGTCCTTATTTTCTAAGTAAGTTTATTTCAATTTGTGATTATCTGTTGCTTCCAAAAAAAAAAAAAAAAGAAAAAAAAAAAGAAAAAATACGGCTCGAACATGGTGAAAACTCGAAAGGGCGCTATGAGAAAAATGTAGAGACCGTGTCGCAAAAAAAAAGAAAAAAAAAGAAAAAAAAAAAAAGAACAGTTAGATCACTCCTAGGGGCATTTTTGGAATTCCCACTACGGTTGACTTCCATTGACCGTAAGACTTTTCTGTGTTCGGAACTTGATGGATTTGAGCAAGAGTTGGAATCTGTGAAAAGGAATATCAAATATGGCTCAAATTTGCATTGAAATCATACTTGTCAGACAATCCGGCTTGAAATCTCGCAGTCAACATATCTGGTGATAAAGATACCTGTTTGGGGTAAGATTTTACACGTTTTTCCCATATTTGGTTAAATCAGTTTTGCAGGATTTGAAAAATACAAAGCAAGCAGGAGTATGTGATTCTCCTAAGCACTGAGGATGCCTAGTAGAAAAGAGAAAGTGAGAATCGGCGGGTGCAGAGAAATAAAGGCTGATAGGGATGTTGTCCAAAAAATCAGACCCTGCCAACAACTCGGAGAAAACTTCCAGAAAGTACATCTCTAAGATTGACGGAAGGACGAGACGGAAAAATCTCCCGATACTGTCCCGTGACCCGAGAAAGTCAAGTGCCATCAAATGAGGGATTGCGACGGAAAAGGGGGGACGGAATTGCGAGTCGTAAAGAGTGACAAGTTTTTCAAACTAAATTTTCGTGTTACATGTGTTTTTTGTTCAATTACAGGGTTTTCAAAGGACATGGAAGCATGGATTTCTCTTTCACAAAGACTTCTTACCTTCCGGTTGGACGGAATTGCGAGTCGTAAAGAGTGACAAGTTTTTCAAACTAAATTTTCGTGTTACATGTGTTTTTGTTCAATTACAGGCTTTTCAAAGGACATGGAAGCATGGATTTCTCTCTCACAAAGACTTCTTACCTTCCGGTTCAAATTAGAAACTTTTATTGCTGAAAGTTCCAAAGCTCTAAATGAGCGTCTAGATATGCGTTTTGCCCTGAAAAGGGCGAAAAGTGAACTACGCTAAACTTGATCCTCGGCATAATACTAAGGTACGCAGGCAATCTATAAATATTCGGTCATCTGAGAGTTCGGCTGGGGCACATTTATATCTTTGCTCTCTCATTCTGGCTCAGTCACAAGTTAGGGCATATTTTATACTCTTGAACTTTCTTTAGGCCCCTGGTCAAGAGGGCTGGGGCACGAATAATTTTTATTACTCTAAACAATCCTCTAAACAGACACGTGTTCGTCATGAGTATTGTCAGGAGTCATTTTTTTATTACTCTAAACGATCCTCTAAATGGACACGTGTTCGTCATGAGTATCGTCAGGAGTCATTTTTTTTTACTCTAAACAATCCTCTAAACAGACACGTGTTTGTCATGAGTATTGTCAGGAGTCATTTTTTTATTACTCTAAACGATCCTCTAAATGGACACGTGTTCGTCATGAGTATCGTCAGGAGTCATTTTTTTTTTTTACTCTAAACAATCCTCTAAACAGACACGTGTTCGTCATGAGTATTGTCAGGAGTCATTTTTTTATTACTCTAAACGATCTTCTAAATGGACACATGTTCGTCATGAGTATCGTCAGGAGTCATTTTTTTTTACTCTAAACAATCCTCTAAACAGACACGTGTTCGTCATGAGTATCGTCAGGAGTCATTTTTTTATTACTCTAAACGATCCTCTAAACGGACATTTGTTTATCATGAACATCGTCATGAGTCATTCTTTTATTTTTTTAAATGGACACTTGTTCGTCATGAGTCTTCTTTTATTACTCTAAACGTACGCTTGTTCGTCATGAGTCATTTTATTTTATTTGTTCTATTATTAGAAAATAAACTAAAAAATAAATAAAATAAAAAATGGGACGATCAAAATGACGTGGTCTTTTATCTTTGTCAAGCAAGTGAACTTGCATGACAAAGAGGGGCAGCTGTAGACACGGCATTTTTGACCGCCTCGCAAAAAATCATACTTTATTTTATAGTTACCTTTATTTTTTTTTTATTTTATTTTATTTTGATTGTACCGTATTTATGCGGTTTAATACTGCTAAATTAAGTTTTATTAATCTCTTAAGTAAATTAAATATTAGTAATTGATTTTTTTTTTTTTTGGTTTTGTAGATTTTTCGAAGTGGAATAAAAACGCGTTAATTCGGAACAAAATGGACAAGAAACAGACGAGAACGAGAGAAATCTGAACCGAACGCGGGGGGGGGGGGGCTGCAAAAAGGTCGCACGTGCGACCAAAAACTAGTCGCACGTGCGGCCAGCAGGGGGTGTCCCCCCCCTTTTGTTTGGGTGCACCGAATCGGTGCACCCACCCATTTTTTTCCTTTTTTCCTACTTTTCGTGCGTTTCTTCGGCGAGTTTTAGGGCTTTCATTCCTATAAATAGGAATGAAGGCTCACAACACAAAGAGAGAATTTTTTTTGGAAGAATTTTTTTGGAGAGAAATTTTTGTAAGGGAGAGGTGAAATCTGGAGAGAAATTTTGAAGAAAATAATATTATTTTCATTTTATTGTAATTTTGAAGAAGAAAAAATCTCCAAGAAGGTGGTAAATTTTCATCTGTTGTAAATCTTACTCTTATTTTTAAATAAGTTGTTATTATACTAATTTTTTTTTTTTTTTTTGTAAATTAGATTTTTTTTCTTCTTCCTTTATTATTTATTTATTTATTACTTTTTATTTTCTTTTTATTTTTATTTATTTTTTTATTTTATTTTTTTGAGTAAATAAAACGAGGCGGAAAATTCCCAACCTTCAATTTGAACGGTTTAAATTTAGAAGGGAATTACTCCCCTCGATGCGTGTGTGCGGGTGTTTTATTTAATTTGTATTAAATATAATGTGCTAACAATACGAGGTGGAAAATTCCCAACCTTCAATTTGAACGGTTTAAATTTAGAAGGGAATTGCTCCCCTCGATGCGTGTGTGCGGGTGTTTTATTTAATTTGTATTAAATATAATGTGCTAACAATACGAGGTGAAAAATTCCCAACCTTCAATTTGAACGGTCTAAATTTAGACGGGAATTACTCCCCTCGATGCGTGTGTGCGGGTGTTTTATTTAATTTGTATTAAATATAATGTGCTAACAATACGAGGTGGAAAATTCCCAACTGTCAATTTGAACGGTCTAAATTTAGACGGGAATTACTCCCCTTGATGCGTGTGTGCGGGTGTTTTATTTAATTTGTATTAAATATAATGTGCTAACAATACGAGGTGGAAAATTTCCAACCTTCAATTTGAACGGTTTAAATTTAGAAGGGAATTATTCCCCTCGATGCGTGTGTGCGGGTGTTTTATTTAATTTGTATTAAATATAATATGCTAACGATACGAGGTGAAAAATTTCCAACCTTCCATTTGAACGGTTTAAATTTAGAAGGGAAATTATTCCCCTCAATGTGTGCGTGCGTGTGGGTGCGTGCGTTTTCTTTAACTCATATTAAATATAATGTGCTAACAATACGAGGTGGAAAATTCCCAACCTTCCATTTGAACGGTTTAAATTTAGAAGGGAATTACTCCCCTCGATGTGTGCGTGCGTGTGTGAGCGTGTGTTTCTTTAACTCGTATTAAATATAATGTGCTAACAATATGAGGTGGAAAATTCCCAACCTTCCATTTGAACGGTTTAAATTTAGAAGGGAATTATTCCCCTCAATGTGTGAGTGTGTGCGTGCGTGTGTTTCTTTAACTTGTGTTAAATATAATGTGTTAACAAGATGAGGTGGAAAATTCTCAGCCTTCCATCAGAACGGTCTAGGTTTAGAAGGGAGATCACTTCCCTCAATGTGTGTGTATGTGTATATGTGTATATAAGGAGGATTTAAAAATAAAATAAAAACATTCGGATTTAAATTCTAATTGGACTTAATCGGATAAGGTACCGTCTTTGGACGGGCGTCTTGGGGTGCTTGACACCTTCCCCGAGCGTAACTGACCCCCGAACTCTTTAAACGAATCTCTAGTCAGACCATGTTATTTTTGGAGTCAAATTTTACTTAAGCCATTTTTTTTAAATTATTTTCAAAAAAGAAAAATATGGTGACCTAGCACATCATTTAAACCCAATGCTAGGTGGCGACTCCTTTTTCTAAAACAGGCTTAAGTATATTTTAATGAGAAAATCGACGTTTTTAAAAACCCTTCTCGTTTTACCAGCGCCAAGCATATATAAAGCATATATCTATATTTTCTGATTTTCTCTGGAAAATCGGGACACGTTCAGTGCAATAGTTATATTTTCCACTAAAGTAAATGCTTAAACTTCAAAAAGTCAAAATTAATAAATCATTAAATATTAATTAAGATTTTTACCCTGGATTGGATCGAGCCAGATAATATCCATTTGCCCCTTTTGTCATTTCGCAAAATTCTGTTAATTATTTAACTGTTACACTTAAGTCCCAACCACAGGGAGATAAGTGTTGATGAAAATATTATAGGATTGTAAACTGCAATTCGATCAAATTATAAAGGGGCAAATGTAATTAATCCTTATTGAAAGGGTTAATTCGCTTTACACCCATGTCGTTAGACCGAATTACACTTTGCATCCTTAAATTATTTTTGTCATCACTTGTACCCCTTATACTTTGGGTGTAGAAGTTAGACCGAATTGCACTTTGCACCCTTGTATTATTTTCATCATCACTTACATATTATTTTCATCATCATTTTTTTCAACTAATTCGATGGGATCTATTTGAAAAAAAAAATTCTAACTGAGATGAAAGAAGATATGGTTCGGCGTGGTGGTGATTGTGGCTCAATTTAACGATACGGGCGATTGAAGATTTGGATTTTGAAGATGACAAAAAGGTGTTCAATACATATATGTCATAATAGCCATGGGTTAATTATTCATCCCAACACAGCTATATGGGCATTTCACAGAATAATCAAAGGACACTAGACATAAACAAACATGTCGGCTAAGGATAAACCTCAATGATTGACCTTAAACCCAGGACTGGGATAATCTTATAGTCCCTGAAACCGGCACCCAGGAAAAGATTTTCCCATTCGTTCTCATTTCTCTCTTTACCCGTGACCGCCATCATCATCAATAGGTCGAAGAAAAATTGTGTTTCAACTGACTTATGGTCTTGTTTTTGGCTCTCCATAACGATGTCAACGATGATTATCTTCCCACCTTTGTCCTTATATGGAATTGCCTCTTTGCACTTCTTCAATATCTTCACACAGTCTTCATCGTTCCAGTCGTGAAGAATCCACTGCTTTGTCATTTCAAATAAGTATGAAAGATTAATGGGAAATTTATATATTTGATGTCATTTATTAATGAGGGGAAGAGTCTTCCTTACTTTACGGTAAAAGAGACCGTGTAATTAATTAAGTAATCTCCATTATGACTAATCAAATAAAACATGATCTTTTCAAATGTCCTTAAGGGTGCACAATAGATGATATTTTTCCAAACAAAGTTGTAATGGAGCAATTAATTTGGACTGGAGTGGGATCACTACAAAATTTTAAGGCGTACGTTATATATTTAAATTGAAATTATAGGGACCAAAATTTGGAGGTTTAAATTTAAAAAGTGAAAATGCTTTAAACAATTTTAGTTTAACGTACCTTGAGAAAGACTGCGTTAGCAGAAGGTACCGCCTTAAACATATCCCCTCCAACGAACTCCAAATTCTCAGTTCCCTCCACGCCGGCAACGACGTGTGGAAGGTCAAGCACCGAGCACTTCATGCCGGGGATTGTCTCGGCGATGGCTCGTGCCATTGTTCCGGTGCCACCCCCAACGTCGACCAGCGACTTCAACCCTTCAAAAACACCCCTACACTCGCCAAGAATCACCTTTTCCACCAGCTGGGAGTCTCTAGCCATGGCCTCATTGAAAAGTTCACCAAATTTCGGCTCCTTATTTGCGCAATAGTCCCAGAAGGGCATCCCGTGGGCGGTGTCGAACGCCGTGGGGTCATCGTTTTGGAACCACTGGCTCAAGAAATCCCATGGCTTTGTCAAAATCGGATCGAGTAAGACAAGAGACAGTGGTCTTGTGCTGAAACGCCCGTCCTTCAGGAGAAGGCTGGAAGCGAGTGTGAGGGAAAACTCTGGTTTTGATTGGTCGTTATTTTGTTGAAGAAAGAAGCCGGAGTGGACGAGGACACGCATGAGGCGATGGATGAATAGGGCTTTGGAATGGGTGATGGGGAGAGCGGTGATTAGGTCAGACAAAGGCATGGGTTTGCCATGGCGGTGGATGATGTCTGGTATACCCAGTTGAACAGCACATTTGAGTGAGGAAGAGTTGATGTAGTTGAGGATTTGGTTCCAAACATGAGCTTGTGCTTTGAGCAGCTCTTGATCAGTGGCGGTATCAGTATTGGCCATTGCTAGTTGATTTACGATCCAATATGCTCGCATGATCTATGGTCTATATACGCAGGTGGTGTATATAATAGGGGTTATACCACTTACCTCCTCTATTTTTTTTTTTTTTTAAGGACAATCGGCGAAAAACTTTTTTTTTAAAGTCTAATTAGTGAAAAATTATTTTGTGTTATTAGATTTTGATTTAGTCTTTTAACTTAGATTTCACTTGTTTTTTAGTCCCGCATTGTATGAATTGTAGGGATATTGTAAGGAACCTTTTAATGAGTACATTCAGTTTTTTATAGTGAATTTTATTACATGTAACTAATGTTAGTTACAATTTAATAATTGTTACTTTTCACACATATTTTTTAACTACATATACTTATATAATATTAATTACATGTTACAATTACATATATATGTATAATATTTTGTAACGTAATTAAAACAAATCAAACTTTTTAATTACATATCATATTTTGTGACGTAACTGAAAAAATATCAAATTTTTTAATTACATATTAGAGATATATGTAACTAAAAAGTTACATATTATTAAAATATGGAACTGAAAAATATCAAACTTTTTAATTACATTTCAGAGACATATAACTAAAAAGTTACATATTATTGAAACATGTAACTGAAAAAAAAAATTAAAAAATAAAATAAAAAAATTAATTACCTGTAACTAATACAATCATATTATACACAAAGTAATTACATGTAACTGGCGCGTGATTATCACGTGAGTAAGGCTTCTGTCTTTTTAAAACAGATGGGACTAAATCAAAAAAAATTTAGCGCATGTAAGACTTTTGACCAATTAAAATTTAAATGGAGAACTTCCCATCAATTGTCCCATTTTTTTTTTGGGCATGCACTATTAACTTCCAAAATGTAAAAGAAATTACCAATTACTTCCATCATTTTTTTTTGTTACACCAATAACTTTTTTTGTCTTTTTCTTACCTAAATACCCCTCATGTGGATGTTGAATGTAACATTCAACAACTGTGTGAGTGTTGAATGTAACATCAATTTTTTTTTTTTTTTTTATATATTATGATATTATCTTTTTCTGACCAAAATACCCTTCATGTGGGAGTTGAATGTAATATTTTTTTTTAATGATGTTATCTTTTTTCTGACCAAAATAATCCTCATATAGGTGTTGAATGTAACATCAATTGTTTTTTTTTTTTCATCAATTGTTTTTTTTTTTTTTTAATGTAACATTAATTGCTTTTATTTTTTTATATTTTTAATGTTATTTTTTTCTGACCATAATATCTCTCATGTGGATGTTGAATGTAACATTAATTGTTGGCTTTTTTTTTATGATGTTATTTTTTTCTGATAAAAAATACCCTTATGTCGATATTTAATGTAACATTCAACACCTGTTAATGTTGAATGCATCTATTGTTCTTTCTTTTCTTTTTTTTTTTTTTTTTTTTACAATATTAGATTTAACAATTGTGGATGTTGAATGTTACATTAATTATTCTCATATTTTTATGAATCATATTATACGTAAATGTTACATTCAATACCTATGAATGTTAAATATAATATCAATTGTTCTCTTATTTTATGTATCCACAGTTAAAAACTAAATGATGTTATATTCAACACCAGTGGATGTGTTGAATATAACATCAATTGTTCTCTACTTCTCTGCTCTCGTTTTATGTATTCACGGTTAAAATCATATGATGTTATATTCAACATCAGAAAATCGCGCTAGATCGCAGGGAAATTTTTTCATCGATTTGTAAATTAATCTCAGATCGTTCGGTAACCCAAACACATTTGCTTTGGTAAATCAATCCAAAAGCATATATATATATATATATGCAAAATGCAAACAGAAAAGAAAATGGAAAAATAAAAACAGAACATAAAATAATTAAGTCAAGATATCATGTGTAGAGAGAGAAAAAATTAAAAAAGAGGAAGAAGATAATAGTAGAAGACACAGACCCAGAAGAAACAAAGAGCAGAGAGAGAGAGAAAGATCGATTGAAGAGAACATAGAATCGACGAAGAAATTGAAATCATATTCCAAGGATTCCAAACCTGAAATTAATCTCAGATTGATTGGTAAACCAAATCAAGCTCACAATCTCAAATCGATTTACCGATGAAATCAATGGTTTCACTCCCTAAACCCTAAATCAATTTCTGCAACGATGACGACGTGGCAGTGGAGATGATGATGATGGCGAAGTGAAGACGACGACGATGGCGAAGTGAAAATGGAGATGGAAGACGCGAATCACGAGATAATATTTTGGTAAACTTGTTCATCGCCGTTTTTGGAAACGAGAGTTTTCGGTGCAAGATTTACTGGCGATGAGAGTAATCGGTGCAAGAAAAAATTGACGGGAGTAGGCGGTAAATACTTCTCTGTTTTGGGTGTAATCGGTAATTTGTCCTTTTTTTTTGCCACTAGATATCTCTTCCATCATTTAACAAATATCAATCAACCTTTTATTATTTTTGGTCAAAGTTTACTTAGTTCCCCTTATATATAAAAAGTTACTAAATTTTTTATTGGATCCAAGGAATATTGCGGTGCTAGGTTGTAGACACTAATTGGGCTTGTCTGTTGGGTATAACTTATCTTGACCCTGGGTGCTTGGCTTTTGAGAACCAGTGTATTTTGTCGGCGTGGGGGTCTCGCAGGCTACACGACATCTCAGTATCATGTAGTAAAGGAGACTCTCTACATATCTTATATAAAATCTTTGCTTATCAAAATAATAAAAATAATAATAATAATAATTAAAATATATAAACGACTCTTTAAATTTATTTTATATATATTGTCATTCTTTACTTTGTTACACTAACATCCCTACTTAAAAAAAATATACTTTTTAATTTTTTTTAACAAAATAAAAAAACAGATCTTGTCTTCTTTTTCCTCCCATCTCTCTCCCCCGCCACAACTTTTTCCTCACTCTCTATCTATCTCTCGCATGGTGCCAAAACTGTGCTCGCTGGCACAGATTCGTCGCGACAGATAGATCGGATAAAGGACGGGCCTAGAAGGCGGTGATGGCGAGGGAGGTGGAGGCGCCCCATATGGAGAATCCTTTGGCAAGTTCTTTGTCAAGGGATTTCCGGAGACCGATTGAGATTGAGCCGGTAACGATGATGTGGATGAATACTCTGATGAGGGCGGTGTACTACTAATTTTTTTGGATGCGTTGGATAGTGGTGAGATCCATTCGATGGTGGTGATGAAGATGAATTACATGAAGCCTAGGATTCCGATGCTCTTAAGAAATAAGACTTTTTTTGGGTAAAAAAAAGAGTTAAATAATTTAAGGATAGAAAAAATAATTTTAAAAAGATAGGGGGTGTTAATTTTTATAAAAATAATAAATAAATAAATAAGAGAAATGCATTCATATCTTTTTACACGAAAAAATTGGTCAAAGAAGTTGATCCTTATTTATAAGATAACAAGAGAAATATCTAGTTAACGGCAAAAAGACAGGGAATGTAAGTGGTATAAATCCATGTAATATGTAGGTTATTTATAATTTACCTCTATCTCACCTGTCAATTTGCTTAAAA
This sequence comes from Eucommia ulmoides, assembly GCA_016647705.1. Taxonomy (NCBI): domain Eukaryota; kingdom Viridiplantae; phylum Streptophyta; class Magnoliopsida; order Garryales; family Eucommiaceae; genus Eucommia; species Eucommia ulmoides. The sequence continues at coordinate 890,420 of CM028326.1, read as the reverse complement.
TTACAAATTTTTTCTATCATTCACTAACCCCTTTATCATTTTGATCAAACACTATTTAACTCTATTATAAGTTAAAAATTAATAAAAAAAAATTACAGTAACGACAATTTTACTTCTAACAATTTAAAAATTAAATAATTAAAAATTAAATTATAGAAATACACCTTTAGGTTTTTGTTATATTTATCTCTTTTATTTTTTTACACTAAGATCCTTATTTAAAAAAAATATATTTTTCTCTCTTTTATTTTTGACAAATTAAACAAGAAAAAAACACCCCACCCCCACCTTGCCGGAACAACAATCGCTGAACAACCCATCCCGCTTCACCGGTAGAACCCACCCCCATCTCACTAGAAAAACTCACCCACCAAAATCCCTTCGTCTTCTTCCATCTTCCTCTTTTTTCTTCTCGTTCTTCATTTTTCTCCTCCTCTGCCTCCTTCTTATTTATTTTTTGTTTTTTTAATTTTGTTAAAAGTAAAGGGGTGGAAAATATAGGAGTAGAAATATTTTTTTTTAAAAAAAAATTGAGGAATGTTGGTGAATTTTTTAAAAAATAAAAGAATAAAAAGTAATTTTTAAAAAAAGGAGAGGCATTTATGTCATTTCACAAAAAAATTGATTAGAAGAGTTGATTGTTGGACTGTTATTTTCTAAATGAGAGATGTAATTCATGATTTTGAAACAAAATGACGAGAGAGATATAAGTGGTAAATAAAGTATACAGACTTCTAGGTGATATAGATGATATTGAACTCTTGAAGGAGCATTTGCCACTTGAAAATTCGTCCTGATAGAGCACCGGTTTCTCTAAAATGTACTTAAATTGGTCCATCTGATCTATGAGGTAGATAGTGAAGCTCAACAAGTAATTTATCTGTCAGGGTTCAGTAATGAAAAACTTCAACCAACTTTCCTCTTTTGTGCTTTTCCTTCTTTTTTTGAAATTTTGGGGATTAAATTTTTTTAAATATATTTCAGACAACCTATCAAGTGGAGTGGTTCCTCTAGGTTTGCATGAAATTAATGATGTAGTTGGAAATCATCTAAATGGAATATAATTAATCATCTAAATGATGGTAGTTGGAGATTTGAGGTGGTAGATAAATCATAAAGTTGCCATTCAACTCCCATACTTCATTTACTTCAAAATAAAATTATTTTTATACAATTTTTATTTTTAAAATGATTTTTATAATTTTATTTTTTAAAAATATTTTTTGCTCTCTATTATTTCTCAATTTAATGTTTTCTTCATTTACAATTTTTGTATATAATTTTCTGTGAGATTTTATAGTATTAGTGTAAAATGTTAGTTGTAATAATTAGATATTTTATAGTATTAAGTGATAAGTGCTAAAAAATTAAGTGAGTCACACATTACTTAAAATCTTGAACAATTTTGTAAGCGATACTTATTTTTTAAGTGATTGCTTAATTTTGTTATAGTTTTGTTATCAAATACACTTAATTTGATAAGTATTTAATGTATTTAGCTTTAAATACTTAATTGCGTTATCAAACGGAGTTTTGCTCTCTCTTGATTTTTCTTAAATATATGGGTTTTTTATTCCAGTGGTCCCTAAAGTTTTAGCTAAATTCTAGATTGGTTAGGTTGTTTCAATTTTTTATTTTTTTTTGTTGGATTCATGTCCAAAATCGATCACTTAAGAGTTTTCAAACCACTATATAAGTCAAAAGAATTATTTGACTTAAAATCATATGGTTTTAAATTGGAACCTCCTAATATGGTATCAGAGTTAAGGTTATGAGAATTCGTTTCTCATTCTTTGATCGTCAAATCATCCGTGCAAATCAAGAGTTGCATGTTTCTCATCATTCTCTCGTAGTCATATTATCCTTTCAAACCGGAGTTGCACTTAAGGGCGGATATTAGATTTCCGTTCCACATTGATCACCTGAGAATTCTCAAACCACTATATAAGTCAAAATAGTTATTCCACTTGAAAACATACCGTTTTAAGTTGGAACCGTCTAATACTCGTAACTAATGTATTAATTTTATTTCAAATCAGGCTAAATGGGTAACTCCGTCAATAAAGTGGACGGAAGTTGAAATGTGCATGTCATTATCTTATCCATGGGTGTTATGATAAATACATAACTAAAACCATTCCACTGAGTATTCCCCAAAATGGAATCCCCATTGAGCACTCTAACAAACTGAATAAAAACAAAAATTTACTGTGCCAGTAGTGATAACAAGTATTTATCGTGCCAATAATAGTGGAATATGGAATATTTGTTGAGGCGGTAGCGATGATAGTGAGTATTTGTTGTGTTGGTAGCAGTGACAGTGAATAATAACTGTGGTGGTGGGGTGAAGAATATTTACTGTGTCGATGACGATGATAATAATAAATATTTGTTATGGTAGTAACTATAATAACAAATATTTATTGTGGTAATCAGAATTTTTTTTTTTTTTTTTGTAATGGTGACAATATAGTGAATATTTTTGTATGGTGGTTATTATTTGAATCAGAATTTTTATAGGGACAATGGGTAGGAGGTCCTATATTTAAGCTCTAATTGATCAAAAGTCCTACATATGGTAAAAACTTTTGATTTAATCTCATTTCTTTTAAAAACGCGAAAACCTTACTCATGTGATAATCACGCGTTAGCTACATGTAACTATTTTCTTATGTAATATCACTGTATTAGTTACAGGTAACTAATTTTTTTTATTTTTTATTTTTTTTTCAGTTACATATTTCAATAATATGTAATTTTTTAGTTACATGTCTCTGATATGTAACTAAAAAGTTTAATATTTTTCAGTTATAACTTTTTAATTACATGTCTCTAATATGTAATTAAAAAGTTTGATATTTTTTCAATAACGTCACAAAATATATATATATATATATATATATATATATATATATATATTGTAATATGTAACTAATATTATATAAACACATGTAACTAAAAATATTCAAATATGTGTGAAAAGTAATAATTATGAAATTATAATTAACATTAGTTACATGTAACAGAATTCACTTACACTATAAAAATCGAATGTACTCATTAAAAGATTCCCTATAATCCATGCAATATCCCTACAATTCCTGTAATGCGGGAGTAAAACACAAGTGAAATCTAACTTAAAGGATTAAATCAAAACCTAATAATACATAAGGACTTTTCATCCATTAGACCTAAAAAAATTGAGTTTTCACCAATTTTTCCATTTTTATAAAATAAAAAAGAAGAAGAACGGTAAAGTGGACTTCGGGGGGGAGAGAAAATCACCCTATAGCTCCCCACTAACATGAACATGCATAGTTTACGCGCCAAAATTTCGAATTAATTGATTTTTTTGCCCGAAATTATTGAACTGCAATCTGCGCATCCGCCATTGGAATTCATGTGATGTTTTACCTACACCACACAAAAATGTCTACGAATGAAGAAGAATCGTCACCTACCTGGAAAAGGCATTGCTGTTTAGATCGTAGGAACCATAATTTGAAATTTCAAAATTCTCATCACTTTAGTGTATTGAATTTCTAACTCTCATCATCTTCTTGTTACAGATCTAAAGCGCACGAAAGAAGAAAGGAATCGAAAGAAGAACGGGAGAGAGGATAGAGGTAATTGATCTCAATTCTCATTAATCAACGCTATCTATCTATTGTGTATTGATGCGATTTGAATGGAACACCAGGAGTCTGTTGCAGGTTGTAGAATTAGTTCTTAACTGTTATAGCATCTTGATGTTTCAATACAAATCGCATAATCACGGTTCCTTAGAGTTAGTTATGAATTGTTGAACTGAAGCTTCACGCGAAGTAGTATCCAAATTGTTCGGAGAAATGCCTGAACCACCGTATATGATGGATTTCATCATTAGGAATTGAATCTCACATGCATAACATGAGGATTAGTATTGTATTTTGGTTAGATGGACGTGGTAAATAATATATTTGTAGAAATCCAATGGGCCTAACTCATTCTCGAAAGACGCCTTGAAAGAGGAGGATTACTCTAGACTTTATATATAGCTCAGGATTAGGTAACACAAGTGATGTGGGATTCAACACGTCCCCTCATGCGCAGAGTGAACTGGCCAAACTACTGCGAACGGATATCAGGAGGCCCCACTGTTGGTTGTTGGCTTGATTGTCAACAAAATTGGGCTAACATTTTTCATGGTGTGAATAGATTTTTCACACATTTGTTTGGTATGAAAGGGAAGAAGAAAAATGGGTAAAAAATGGTAGATGGAGTTATTCAAAATTGGTTCCAACAATTGATTCCAACATTGTGGCTACCTCAATTGTTGAAGGTTCTAAGGATCTTATTCACACTAAGGATCTTATTCACACTAGATTATGAGCCTCAAGCATTCCCTATAAATTGAGACCATAAGCTTTGAAGAAAAATCATCTCACAATTGAAGAAAACAATATCTCTCAATTGAAGAAGTACAAGTTGAGAGAGAGTTCAATTCCTCAATAGTCACAATTGAGTGAATTCTTGCACAAGTGTCTTAAGTTGTTTTAAGACTTTGTTTTGTATTCTTTATTTGTATTTTATTGTCAAATAAAGAAGTTCCATAGTTGCTCCCGAGGAGTAGGCGAAATTGCCGAACCTCGTTAAAACTTGTGTTCTTGTTTGTGAGTGTGTGTGTTTTCATTTCATCTCCCATAATATTTGTTCTGTGTTGGGTCCACCCGACACGCTTCCGCACAACAAGTGGTATCAGAGCTCCGGTTGAGAGCTTGGGATTATGGCGGAGATCGAATCGAAAACGGAGGAGATTGAATCGCCATCAACCTCTTCCAGTTCACAAACAAAACTGTCCATATCAAATGGCAAATTTGATATTGAAAAATTTGATGGAACAAACAGTTTTGGCATGTGGCAATGTGAGATGATAGATATGCTGGTTCAACAGGGTTTGGAAATAACCTTGGAGGAAAAACCAGATTTTATGGAGAAAGCAGAGTGGTTGAAGATCAACAAAATGGCGTGCGGTTCTATTCGTCTCTGTCTTGCAAAGAACGTCAAATACTTTGTAATGAGAGAAACGATGGCGAAGAACTTATGGAGAGTACTTGAAGAAAAGTACATGACAAAGAGTATTGAGAATCGGTTGTATCTGAAGCGAAAGCTTTTCCGATTTCAATACCAAGAAGGTACATCTATGATGGATCATTTGAATGACTTCAACAAGTTGATTGCCGATCTATTGAACCTGGATGAAGAGATCAAGGATGAGGACAAAGCCCTTGTGTTGTTGAATTCCTTACCGGATTCATACGAACACTTGGCAACCACTTTGATCTACGGAAAAGACTCGGTGAAATTCAAGGATGTATCAGACGCGTTGATGAATAACGAAGTTCGTAGACGTGACAAGGTGTCTCAAATTGATACATCTACTGCTTTGATGATGAGGGGCAGATCGGAGACCAAAAAGCACAACAAAGGTAGAAACAACTCTCGTTCCAAGTCGAGAGGAGTTTCATCAAATGGCAGGAAGATTCCGGCAAAGGATGAATGTGCTTTTTGCCGTGAAAAGGGTCATTGGAAGAAGGATTGCCCCAAGCTGAAAAACAGGGGTAATACAAATGCAAACGTGGCCCAAATTGAAGATGATGATTCAAATTTTGCTCTGGCTACTACAGCTGGAGTTGGCTCAGACGAGTGGATTCTTGACTCCGCGTGCTCCTATCATATGTGTCCTGATACGGATTGTTTCACCAGTTTGGATCTCGGTAGTGGTGGATCAGTTCTTATGGGAAATGATCATACGTGTGAAAGGAAAGGGGTTGGCGTGATCCGATTGAAGCTGCACGACGGAACCACGAGGGATCTGACCAATGTCTGGTATGTACCAGATTTGAAGAGGAATCTAATTTCTTTGGGTGCTTTGGAATCAAATGGTTTCAAAGTCATCATGGAAGCTGGATCGTTGAAAGTCACACGAGGTGCTATGGTTGTCTTGAAAGGCCTAAGGAGAAATAATTTGTATTTCTTACAAGGAAAGACTGTTATCGGTGGAGCTGCCACCGTAGAAACTGCTATTGATACAACCAAGCTTTGGCACATGAGGCTTGGGCATGCTGGAGAGAAGGCCATGCAAGGCATAGTAAAGCAGGGTCTTTTGAAGGGTGCCAAGACTTGTAAGATGGACTTCTGTGAGCACTGTGTGCTGGGCAAGCAAACCAGAGTTAAATTTGGCACGGCCATCCACAAAACAAAAGGGATCCTAGACTATGTGCATACTGATGTTTGGGGTCCAACGAAGACTGCATCTTTGAGTGGAAGGCACTGGTTTGTTACATTTGTAGATGACTTCTCAAGAAAACTCTGGGTGTATACTATGAAACACAAGTATCAAGTCCTAGAGATCTTCTTGGCTTGGAAGAAGAGGGTGGAGAATCAAACCGGAAGGAAGATCAAGGTGTTGAGATCGGACAACGGCGGTGAATACACGTCCGATCCATTTTATTCCTTGTGCAAACAAGAAGGAATAGTGAGGTATTTTTCTGTGAAAAAGACTCCACAACAGAATGGTGTAGCGGAACGTATGAATCGGACTTTACTTGAAAAAGTAAGGTGCATGCTATCCAATTCCGGTTTGACGAAGAGTTTTTGGGCAGAAGCGGTTACTTATGCATGTCATCTAATTAACCGTCTGCCTTCTACTGCAATTGATGGAAAAACTCCTATTGAAGTGTGGTCAGGATCACCTGCATCAGATTATGATTCTTTGCGTATCTTCGGTTGCTCGGCGTTCTTTCACGTGACCGAAGATAGCAAACTTGATCCAAGGGCAAAGGAGGCCATATTTCTGGGCTTCAGCAGTAGAGTGAAAGGGTTCAGATTATGGTGCCCTGCATTGAAGAAAATGATCTTGAGCAGGGATGTTACTTTCGATGAAAGTAAATTTATGAAGAAGAAAGTGTCGAATGAAGAGAATAAAAAAGGCAGTCTAGTGCAGCAAGTGGAGATTCAAAGTCCAGTAGATTCTTTTTCAGAAGACACTTATTCAGATGATGAAAATGACGGGGATACGGAAGATAGAATTGAGGTGGAGCCCTCTCCTCAAAGGCCTCCACAAATTGAAGAATCGATAGCAGCTAGCAAACCAAAAAGAACAATTCGAAAACCAGCAAAGTTTGCGGATATGGTTGCTTATGCCCTACCAATTGTCAGTGAAGATATTCCAACCACATATAAAGAAGCTGTGCAAAGTTCTGAAAGTGTGGAATGGAATAAAGCCATGAATGAAGAATTGGATTCTCTCCATAAGAATATGACTTGGGAACTCGTAGAGTTACCAAAAAGAAAAAAAGCAATTGGGTGTAAATGGGTATATGCAAAGAAGGAGGACTCTCATGGGAAAAACAGTGTGAGATTCAAGGCAAGACTGGTTGCAAAGGGGTATGCTCAAAAGGAAGGGATTGACTACAATGAAGTCTTTTCACCAGTTGTAAAGCATTCATCCATTCGAATTTTACTTGCCATGGTCGCACAATTTGGCTTGGAGTTGGCGCAGCTTGATGTGAAAACTGCTTTTCTACATGGAGATTTGGATGAGGAAATTTATATGTCGCAACCTGATGGTTTCAAAGCTGCTGGCAAAGAACAAATGGTGTGCAAGTTGCAGAGGTCCCTGTATGGTTTAAAGCAATCTCCACGACAGTGGTATTTGAGATTTGACAAATTTATGAAGGTACATAATTTTACGCGAAGTCAATATGATCATTGTGTGTACTTCCGTAAATTGAAAAATGGTACCTTCATTTATTTGCTCTTATATGTTGATGATATGTTAATCGCATCTAAGAGTTTGGTGGAGATTGAGAAGTTGAAAGCCCAACTTCGGAAGGAATTCGAAATGAAGGATCTTGGCGAAGCCAAGAAAATTTTGGGCATGGAAATTACTCGTGACAGAACGGCTGGGACTGTGTGGCTGACACAGAAACAGTATTTGAAAAATGTACTAAATCGATTTGGTATAGATGAAAATACCAAACCGGTTAATACACCTTTGGCTCCTCACTTTAAATTAAGTGTGGAACTGTCACCGAGTACAAATGAAGAAAGAATGTATATGGCTCAAGTACCGTATGCAAGTTTGATTGGAAGCCTTATGTACGCAATGGTATGCACAAGACCTGATATTTCTCAAGCTGTTAGTATGGTTAGCAGATACATGCATGATCCAGGAAAGAAGCATTGGGAAGCTGCAAAATGGATTTTGAAGTATATCAAAGGTACTGAGGATGTGGGTTTGAAATTTGCGAGAAATCAAATGGAAGTCGAAAGATTTCTCATTGGATATGTGGATTCAGACTACGCTGGTGATTTGGATAAGCGACGGTCTACTACCGGGTATTTATTTACCATGGCTAATGGTCCAGTCAGTTGGAGGTCTACTTTGCAGTCCACTGTAGCATTGTCTACCACGGAGGCTGAATACATGGCTGCTGGAGAAGCCATGAAGGAAGCCATTTGGTTACATGAACTGATTTCAGACTTGGGTCTTCATCAGAAACAGGTGGAAATATATTGCGACAGTCAAAGCGCAATACATCTAGCGAAGAACCAAGTTCATCATGCTCGGACCAAACATATTGATGTTCGATTCCACTTTGTTCGAGAAATTGTTGATGCAGGTGTTATTCTTCTTACGAAGATTGGGACAGTCGATAACCCTGCAGATATGTTGACGAAAGTCGTTGGAAGCGCCAAGTTTCTTCACTGCCTAAACTTGGCCAATATTGTTCATACATAAGTATGATTTTTGGAGGAGCAACTATTGGTTCTATTGGAGGTGTAGTATGAGAATTCATATTAACGTTGTGGTGATGGTGGCATTTGAAAATCTCGCCAAGGTGGAGATTGTTGGTTGTTGGCTTGATTGTCAACAAAATTGGGCTAACATTTTTCATGGTGTGAATAGATTTTTCACACATTTGTTTGGTATGAAAGGGAAGAAGAAAAATGGGTCAAAAATGGTAGATGGAGTTATTCAAAATTGGTTCCAACAATTGATTCCAACATTGTGGCTACCTCAATTGTTGAAGGTTCTAAGGATCTTATTCACACTAAGGATCTTATTCACACTAGATTATGAGCCTCAAGCATTCCCTATAAATTGAGACCATAAGCTTTGAAGAAAAATCATCTCACAATTGAAGAAAACAATATCTCTCAATTGAAGAAGTACAAGTTGAGAGAGAGTTCAATTCCTCAATAGTCACAATTGAGTGAATTCTTGCACAAGTGTCTTAAGTTGTTTTAAGACTTTGTTTTGTATTCTTTATTTGTATTTTATTGTCAAATAAAGAAGTTCCATAGTTGCTCCCGAGAAGTAGGCGAAATTGCCGAACCTCGTTAAAACTTGTGTTCTTGTTTGTGAGTGTGTGTGTTTTCATTTCATCTCCCATAATATTTGTTCTGTGTTGGGTCCACCCGACACGCTTCCGCACAACACCCACATCATTGTGGGATTCGACACACCCCCTCATGCGCAGGGTGGACTTTGCCAAACCACTACGAACTGATATCGGGGCCAACATTGATGTAAGATTCAACACGCCCAACTTCAGATAAAAGACCCGACTCTGATACCAATGGGCCTGAGTCACTCTCAAAAGACGCCTTGAAAGAGGAGGATTACCTTAGAGTTTATACATAGCTTAGGATTAAGTAACACAAGTGGTGTGGGATTCAACACGGCCACTCACATGTAGAGTGAACTTGCCAAACTACTGTGAATGGATATCGGGGGCCCAACATCAATGTGGGATTCAACAATATTTTCCCAGCCTCATCAATTTAAATTATAAAATGAATTTCAGAAAAGTCAAGGAATAAATTTTGCATTTTACTCTCTCTCTCTCTCTCTCTCTAAAGAGAGAGAGAGAGATGTCTCACTTTTAATAATTTATTATGTGGTGATTGTCTACAAGATTAGATGACTGCATATTGCCGGACTGTGTTTTTAATTAGCAAATTGCAAGATGAGGAAAGTCTGAAATTCCAACATTAGAAGCTATGTGTTTCATCATCACGCTGAATTAATAAATTGGTAAAAGTACTTTCATCATGACAGTAAGGACATCAATATAGTTTTCTCATATTTATCACTTCAATTTCTATGTTTTTAGTGTCAGGATGTTAAAATTTTTCAGACCATCTTCATCTGACAAATAATCTGAGGAATTTGTCATGCTTTAAGCATATATGAATGTTGAATTGAATTCTGATATTTAGGCTGAGTTATGGATATTCCTGTGATGATCCTATGAGGAACATCATCAGTAGTCTTTGAAGAAAATAGAAATGTTTTTATTCTTTCGAGTTTGAGTGCAAGAAACTAGACAGCTAGGGCAAGAACTTGGAAATCTATTATTGATGATAAAATTATGTGGCGTGCACACACAAATGCAGACTAGAACTTGCACGAGAGAGCCTTGCAATTTCTTGGTTACTTGCTCCTGCTCCCCTCCATTTAGGAGTCTATTAGATCATCATTATACCTTAACTCTTAAACAAACTAAATGAAGACTATACTGCTTATTAAAGGGATGGATGATGAACTATGGAAATGATGAACATGAACTCTACCCTTTTTTTTCTTTTTATTTTTTTTTATTTTTTTTTCTGATGACAAGAACATAAACTCTTATTTGAAGGGTGAGGGTGGATGAAGAAATATAAATGTTTACCTTTTTTGTGTGTGAGTGGACAATTCACCATGAAAATATCTGATTGAAGATGATAAAATTTGTACATCCAATATGATTACTTTATCTCACAGTAGCCATCGGCTAATTATTCCTTACAACGCTAGTAATCTTCAATTAGACACACTAAATAGTTGATACATAGGACTTGTGCATAAATTTTCAATATCATAATCAAGACAACATTAGGCATAAATAAAAGTAGCATGAACATTCAAGGATAAACCTCAATGAGGGACCTCAAACCCAGCGCTGAAATAACCTTATAGTCCCTAAAACCAGCACACGCGAAGATCTTTTCCCATTCTTTCTTGGTTCTTTCTTTACCGGTGACCGCCACCATCATCACCAAGTCAAAGAATAGCTGTGTTTCAACTGACTTGTGGTCTTGTTTTTGGCTCTCCACAATTATGTCTATGATGATTACCTTTCCGCCCTTGTCTCTGCTAGGAATTGCCTCTTTGCACTTTTTTAGTATCTCCACGCATTCTTTGTCGCTCCAGTCATGAAGAACCCACTGATTGTCATGAAGAATCCCGATTTTAGACCCCAAATTAGTTAATTAAATATTTTTAAGAAGCAACTGGTGAAGAGAGGATACCTTGAGTAAAACAGCATTAGCAGAGGGTACCGCCTTAAACATATCTCCTCCCACAAACTCCAAGTTATCAGTCTTCTCCAAGCCAGCAACCACATGAGGGAGGTCAAGCACCTTGCAGTTCGTGCTGGGGAATGTCTTGGCAATGGCTCCAGCCACTGTTCCGGTGCCACCCCCAATGTCCACCAGCGATTCCAAGCCCTCAAAAACACCCCTACACTCATCAGTAAGAACCTTTGTCACCAACTGGGAGTCACCAGCCATGGCCTCATTAAAAAGATCACCAAGCCGTTGCTCCTTAGCGCCATAATCCCAAATGTTACCCCCATGGGCCGTGTCAAACGCGGTCTCATCATCATTATGGAACCATTCACTCAAGAAAGCCCACGGCTTTGTCAGGACTGGATCGAGCTCGAGAAGTACTAGTGATCTTGCACTCAGGTTCTGGTCCTTTAAGAGGAGCCTCGAAGCAAGTGTGAGGGAATACTCTTGTTCTTGGTCATCTTTTCCAGTCTTTTGCTGAATAAAAAAGCCGGAATGGACTAGGATTCGCATGAGGCGATAAAGGAATGGGGCTTTAGAGGGTTTGATGTGGAGGGCAGTGGCTAGGTCAGATAGAGACATGGGTTTGCCGTGGCTATGGATGATGTCTGGTATGCCCAGTTGAACTGCACATTTTAGGGAGGCAGAGTTTACAAAGTTGAACATTTGGTTCCAAATTTGAGCTTGTGCTTTAAAAAGCTCTTGATCGATGGCAATCTCAGTATTGGCCATTTCTAAATCGAAATATTTCCAAGCCAATATGCTCTCTTCTATTTATATACAAGTGGATGGATATATAGAGTATGCCTTTCATGCTAAATAGGATGTTGTAAGTTATTTTTGTAAGACCCGATTTTCGCATGTGCATAATTTTTAGTTGCATTTTAGAACATTTAGAAAATAACGGAGTGTATTTTGTCATTTAACACTTTTTAAAAAAAATTAGGGTCTACTTGAATATTTAAAAGTGTGATTTTAAAAAATTTAGGGGTTAACATGTTATTTAAAATATAATTTTAAAAATTTTATGATATAATTAAAATTTTCATTATTCTAAAAGGTAGTTAGTGTAAATAAAATAAAAATAAATAAATACATAGGGATAGAATTCGTTGAAGGGAGGAAACAAACTCTATCCATATGGATAGAGTTATTGGGATAAGATGACACAGTCATCTCCCCAAAAAAAAAAAGGGATAAAAGGGGTGATCAAATGTTAGATATGTATAGACATGTATTGTGTGTGTGCCTGGTGCCGCGAGAAAAGAAAAGAGAGAAGAGAAAAAAAAAAAAAAAAACATAAGCAGAAACGCAGTTACAGGTAATTCCTTTTTTTTTTTTATTCTTTCCATTTGTATATGTATCTGTCTATATATATATATATGTGTGTCTAGAATAAAATATATATCACTTTTAATTCATAGGATTATTTATGCGGACAAGTATACATGTATATTTATATGTCAAAAATATATACGTGGGTTTGAGAAATATAGCCGATATAGAAATATCTAATTTGTGAAAAATACAGTTAAAATAAAAATTGTAAATTTTATTAAAATGATAATTTTTTTTGTATTTTGTCGGCCAATAAAATTTTTAACAATTGACTAATATTTTTCTATAAATTTAAATTATTAATACGAGAATTTTTGTAATTGCTACAATGATAATTTTCGTACAATTTATATTGACATAAGAAATGGGGGTAGTAATTTTGTATAATTAAAATTTGGGAAATGAAAAATGATGCATTTTAGGGCCACGCACTACATATTAGGTTTATTTTAAATGAATTATTAATTTAGGTCCTATCATTGTTAGGTTCACAAGTGCTACCGCCCACGTAGTCTTTCGACGGCAGTGTTTTTGGTAGCACGAAAATCGAGGTGAGTATACTGTCTTCTATGTAAATTGACAAATGATATTTTTGTATGAATTGTGAAAAAAAAATGTTTATTAAAATGGACGGTGTTATAACGTTATGCGGATCAAATAGATTTTTAAATGTGGAAAGTGTTTTTGTTATCCGACTATGTCATAGTTGTCTTCTCGTCAAGAGGGCGGGTTCTGCGAGATGTTGATTACTTGTCAGGCAAGACCTGCTAGGTGGATATTTGTTGTTGTCTGTCAGGCAAGACTTTCAGGGTAAATATTTGTTGTTTTTTGTCAGGCAAGTCCTGCATGGTGGATTTTTGTTATTACCTATCAGACAAGTCCTACAGGGTGGATATATGTAGACCTATTAGGAGTGCAAATCCTACGGATGGCTGCCCCTACCATTAGAGATATTAAATGACCCTAACACTGATAGTCACTTTAGATGATATAGTTTTACAAGTTACGGTACCGTCGTAACTCCCGATCGTGAGATGAAACGATCTTATAGCTAGTAGGAAAATATGAGTACGATACTCTATTATATGTCGCAATGTTATATTGGTTGATTTAAATATATTATCTTATGGCAATGATGACAATGAAAATTTATTCTGACATGGTATGCGGTTATAGTATATTATATTTGAAAAATGGTATTTGATAATTATCCTTGATCCATAAATCAATTTTTATTATGAAGACAATACACCAATAAAATATTTGGTTTCAGGTACCGCAGCTAGGAGTGGGTCCTCTACTGGCACTAGGTAGAGTCAGGAGATGGTGTCATTTTGGAGGGTTGGTTGGACAGGTGTGAACTGTGAAAGATTCAGTTTTCTTTTTGGGGTTTTGTTGTGAATATTAGGGACAAGTATATTCCCAAATTTTGAAGTGAGTAAATATATTATATTTTTGGGGAAAAAAAAATTATAGGAGTGTATGTATATATAAATATTTATTGATTGGTCAGGTAATGTCAAATCAACGTCACACCCGACCTCGGGCGATGGAGGCCCGGGGAGGGGTGTGACAATTTTTGTTCAATTATCTTGTTTATATATATATATGTATATAGTTTATGGAGTATGCTTTTCATGCTAAGTAAGATGTTTTTGTCTGTAGCTTTGACTCCTGTCTGCACCTTAAAACACACTGCAAATTATGGGTGTTTGAAAAATAAAATGCAATGAATTGCACTTCTGAAGCCACTCACAGCTGACAAGCCAATGCATTCCTCCATCTACCCTCGTGTGAAAAAAAAAAAAACTTGCACTTACTCTAATGTTTTGCTAGATACTTGCAATTATTCTAGTATTTTTTTTTCCTTCAATATGCTGCTCCTAGTGATTTATTACTTCCTTTCTGAAATTCCAATAGAGCATTAGTTGTAGAACTGCTTTAAAATAGTAGAATTAAAATTCAAAATGAATGTTGAGGTATAAGCGTTTATATCTGTTGATGTCCAAAAGTGGTAAGCGACTAACAATGTGGTCCAGAAAGGCAATACACTTACAAGATTGTTGATGACATGATTAACTGGTGAGTTCGGGGGTGTTGACGACCTCGAGGTGATCGCAATCCGATCAAAAATCCTCATCCCGACCTGAGATCTTGTTCAGATTCCAAGATGAATGATTCTCTGGACTCTGTCCTAATCTCTGAGCACCTGCACACAGACTCACTAGGGTTATGCCCGATAAAGTCCTTCCGGTGTGAGAGGAAGTATCCAGGGGAGAAGAACTAAGACATGCTCTAATGTCAGTAGAGAAGACGTACCGTTGGGCATTGGATGTCATGATATATTTATAGGCGCTGGACTCGATTAGCGCCGCGAAATTAGGGAGTTATGTTCGGATTAATTACCCTAATCATCTGAGCAGAGCAAGTAGATTCGTGCGCTCTGGTCATCTGGATTGGGCTTTTGGGCCTACCTGTAAAGGCCCATGAGTTGAAACCTCAAGACGGCCCGGGGAGGCTCCGAGCACGGAGACAACAAGCGGAGGGTGCTTGAGCTCGTCAGCCCAGCCTGGAGTCCATTGGCTCGGTTCAGACTTCTTCAGCTCGGCTTGGAGGGAACTCCAGCTCCCAACCCAGCCATTTTTCCACACTTGAGACGATATTGTCCACGTGGAATATGTGACAAAATTCCCCCACATCAATATCTATTTAATTTCGAACTTCAATCACATACAACTAGAGTAATTGTCACGATGATAACGTTTTGTCTTAGAGGGATTGGAATGTTAGTACACATTTTGAGCATATAGCTTTAGGGTTATGTATTATGGGTGTTTCATGGAGAAGCTCATCTCACAAGCTTCTTACAGAAACACATGTTTCGGTCCCAACATGCACCCACTAACATTAACATAGCCGAGCTACTGAAAACTGCAATCTGAAAGTTTTGAATTAATTTTTTTAGGTTTTATTTGGGTTGATTGATTTAAATCAAAGTATTTGAACAAGTAGATTGTCTTTGTAGCTTGATGGAATTTCCCTTTTGATGATCATAATACACCCAATACATGATCATATTTTTTAGGGAAAATCGGTGAAAAATCCATTTTTTTAAGTCTAATTGGTGAAAAATCATTTTGTGTTATTAGATCTTGATTTAGTCATTTAAGTTAGATTTCACTTGTGTTTTAGTCCCGCATTGCGGAAATTATAGAGATATTATAGGAATTGTAGGGAGCCTTTAGTGAGTACATTCGTTTTTTATAATAAATTCTGTTATATGTAACTAATATTAGTTACAATTTTATAATTGTTACTTTTCACACATATTTGGATATTTTTAGTTGCATATAGTTATATAATATTAGTTATATGTTACAATTACATATATATGTATAATATTTTGGGATGTAACTAAAAAAATATTAAATTTTTTAGTTACATATCAGATACATGTAACTAAACATATCATTAAAATATGTAACTGAAAAATATCAAATTTTTTAGTTACATATCAGAGACATGTAATTAAAAAATTACATATCATTGAAACATATAATTGGAAAAAAAAAAAAAAAAATTAATTACCTGTAACTAATACAATAATATTATACACAAAGTAATTACATATAACTGACGCGTGACTATCACGTGAGCAAGGCTTTCGCCTTTTTAAAACAGATGGGATTAAATCAAAATTTTTTACCACATGTAGAACTTTTGATCAATTAGAGTTTAAATAGAGGACCTCCCACTTATTTTCCCTAATTTTTACAATGCATTTTTCGCTTCTGATGATCATAATGCATTCCATTTTAATAAATATATATATTCGACTCATCCCATGGTCGTACTCGAGTAGAAATAAAATCAATTAAGATTTATTTCAAACATAGTACTGGACAATCGATGAATTGTGTTGGACAAGTAGAAATTTATGTTTTGTCTTAAGGATAAACCTCAATGAGAGACCTTAAACCCAGAACAGGAGTGACCTTATAGGCCCGGAAACCAGCATCCAGAAAGAGCTTCTCCCAATCTTTTTCATTTCTTTCTTTACCAGTGACCAAGACCATCATCATCATGTCATAGAATAGTTGTGCTTCAACTGCTTCATCATCTTGTCTCTGGTTTTCCAACACCATGTCAATGATAATTACCTGTTGGAACATATGAATTTTTAATTGTTTTTTGTTAATAAAAAACGAGTGTCAAAAATAGTTTCCCTCTATTCCCTCTATCCCACGTTGATTGGGAGAAGAAGTGTTGAGCAGTATAACAAGGGGTATGTGGAATACTTAGGGTGTGCCCCAAGAGGTACTTACATTTTGTGAAGGGGAGAATAGTTACATCCCTACTAGTTTACCACGCCCGCGCTGCCGCCGCCGTCCGGCAGTGTCACGTCGCACGTGTGATGAGGTGGCACTTATTTATTTTATTTTTTTTAGAAAAAAATAATTTTTTTCTTGAAACCGTTTCCTTTGTTTTAAAATCTGAACGTTTCAGTTTCGAGAATTAATTTGCGAAACATTTCCGTTAATTTTTGAAACGTTTTGGGTCAATATTTTGGTCTATAAATACTGACGAACACTTCAATATTGAAGGAGACACTAGAACAAATTCAGAAACATTTTTTCTTCTGAAATATTGCAAAACTATTCTTCATTTTTTTATTAAATTGTTCTTTATTTCCGAATCTGTTCTGAAACAGTAAATTGCTTTCTGTTATGTTCCGAAACTATTCTGAAACAGTTTATTTTTTCACTGTTCCGATTCAATAGAACAGTTTTTTCGGTACTATTTCGATTTCCGAGCAGTTTGTTCTTTTTGAGAACAGTATGGGAGGGGGTGTTTGGTTTTCGGGACTTCTGCAGTGCAAAAAAGGTCCTAGACAGAGGTGATTTTGGGCTGATTTATCCTGAGGATAACGGAGTTGTTATACTGCTTGCACGATTTTTAGGCAGAGTCGCGAAACGTCTTAAAGAGAGCGACCTAATCCGCGACTCAACCCAAGAAAATTCGGTAACTTCGTTCTTTATTTTAATTGTGCAGTAACATTACCTTTCCACCACCCTCCTTGTTTGGAATTGCCTCTTTGCACTTCTTTAATATCTTCAAGCATTCTTCATCATTCCAGTCATGAAGAATCCACTGCTCGCCAATTTAGAACTTTATTGATATGAGAGAGATTAGCAGACATGTTCAAAAAATTATCAAGAGAAAACATACCTTGAGCAAGACTGCGTTAGCAGATGGTATTGCCTGAAACATATCACCTCCCACAAATTCCAAGTTCTTAGTCCCCTCCAAGTTAGCAACTACATGAGGCAGGTCAAGAACCGTGCACTTCAATCCAGGAAACGCTTCGGCGACAGCCATTGCTGCCGTTCCTGTCCCACCCCCAACATCCACAATCGATTCCAAGCCTTCAAAAACTTCTCTACACTCCCCAACAAGCACTTTCGCAATCAACCCTGAGTCACTAGCCATGGCATCATTAAACAAATCACCAAGCCTTGGTTCCTTGGCGTGATACTCCCAAAAGGTTAATCCGTGAGCCGTGTCAAACGCTGCAGGATCATCGTTTCCGAACCATTCGGTCAAGAAGCGAAACGGCATTGTCAGAATCGGGTCCAACACGACGAGCAAGAACGACCTCGCGTTATGGGGCTCGTCTTTTAGGAGCAGCCTAGAAGCTAGAGTGAGGGAATATCCGTGTTC
The DNA here is from genome assembly GCA_016647705.1 of Eucommia ulmoides. Lineage (NCBI taxonomy): Eukaryota > Viridiplantae > Streptophyta > Magnoliopsida > Garryales > Eucommiaceae > Eucommia > Eucommia ulmoides. The sequence goes on along the minus strand of CM028326.1, from coordinate 871,979 downwards.
TTGATCATAGAAAAAAAAGCCAGAGCGAACCAAGACGAGCATGAGGCGACTGAGAGAGAGGGATTCAGAAGGATTTATTTGGAGTTTGGAAATGAGCTCGGAAAGAATCATGGGTTTGCCATTTTTGTGGATGATGTCTGGTATGCCCAGCTGAACAGCACATTTTAGTGACGCCGAGTTTATGAAGCTGAAAATTTGGTTCCAAATATGAGCTTTGGCTTTGTGCATAAGCTCGGTAGGTATCTCATTATTAGCCATATGCAAGGATCAATGCTATAGTTTGGTTAACTGGTACTTGTTATAGTTGAATAGCAGGCTTGGCAAAACATGGTAAATTTGCATCCTCATCTATTAAATTTTGCATTTCATTTTCTCTCTTCAAAGAACGCTATGGTTCACACGTGAAGCATTACTGCCTAGTCCATTTATCCATTTTGAGGATTTATTTATTGAAGGGGTGATTCTCTACTAGATTTGATGACTGACTGGATATTGTTTCTGTCATTTTCAGTTACTCAATCTTAAGACAAGCGAGGCAGGAAAATCCAACATAAGATTTGTGATCTGGTCTGATCATTACTTTGAATTATTAAATTGGTGAAATCACTTTCAACATAGAAAATAAGAACCTCTGTAGTGTTCACTGTTCACTAGAAAAAGAATGAAAAATAAATGAAAGGGGTGCTTTTACATTTGCTTCCTCTTATTTGTTGTTTCAATTTCTGCATTATTTTGGTCATCAGAATGTTAAATTGCCTGGAATCATAATTTTTGACTAATTATATGTGACTAATTATATGTGGTTAACTCTGTAAGTGATCTTGGACCTCTCTCAATTCTAAAAGTTAACTTTTGAGGTGAGTCTATCCCTCACACTTATATCTGACCACTAGCTCCTTTCACATCTGATATGGGATAAATTCAATAATTTCCCCCTCACATATCGGGTCTTTGATTGGTTAACCCTCGACCCCTTTGTGGCTATTGGGTTAGATTTGTTATAACATGCCCTCTGATACTAGTGTAGGGTAGTCTTGGACTTCTCTCAACCCCAAAAGTTTACTCATGAAATAAGGTTTTCCCTCGTACATATAATCTGACCACCAACTCCTTCCACACCCGATGTAAAATCAACCCAACAAACTCTTCATGTTCACGAGCGTATGTTAGAATCCAGAACTGAATTTTGAAATTTTGAGGATTCCTATAAGAGGCATCATGATTCTGTGAATGAACAGTAATCTGGCTATTCTGGAAAGTTTTGAGTGCAAGAAAGTAGGGCAAATCTGGGAAATATTTGTTAATTAGAAGCAGGCAGACTTTTAGAATTACTAATAATACCATTGATCATGTCATTGCATAATTAATATTTACCTTTTGATCATAGGTAAATGGTTACAGTGATTTGCATATCGCTTTCGAAATGATTTCAAATATCTTCTAGGATGGCAACAAATATAACTTCAATTGTGATATCACCATTTGGCAGGGTGAAAATGCTTTGAATTTTAGTAACATCACAACCAAGAATCATTAACTATATATCCAACTAGACCAAGTTGGATAGAGTTCGCAGTGGTCTGTCAAAATCTATTATGTACGTGAGGGGCGTGTTGAATCTCACATCACTTGTATTATCTAATCCTGAGCTATATATAAGTTTAAGGGTAATCCTCCTCTTTCAAGGCGTCTTTTGAGAGCGACTTAGGCCCATTGGATTTCTACATGACTCTTCATATGATGTTGGGTGTGTTGAATCCCTCATCAATGTTGGGCCTCCAATATTCATTCACAATGGTTTGTCAAAGTTCACTTTGCATGTGAGGGGGCGTGTGGAATCTCACATTGATGTTGGGTCTCCCGATAGTCGTTCACAGTGGTTTGTCAAAGTCCACCCTACTAATGAGGGGGGCGTGTTGAATCTCACGTCGCTTGTATTTCCTAATCCTGAGTTATATATAAGTTTAGGGGTAATACTCATCTTTCAAAACGTTTTTTGAGAGTGAGTTAGGTCCATTGGATTTCTAGGTGAAGTTTGATCAATAAAGAAGCGAACAAACATAACTTTATAACGAAGGGATTTTGAGGACGATAAAAATTATACACCCACAACATGATATCTACTTTCAATATGTATCTTACAAGAGCCATAGGCCTATTATTCCTCACAACACAAGTATTCAGCAATTTCACACACTAGTTAATACTTCATACATAGGATTTGGGCCAAATTCTCAATACCATAATGACCACAACATTAGACATAAGGAAACATAGTATGTTTTAAGGATCTTGTCAAGGATAAACCTCAATGATTGACCTTAAACCCAACATTGGGATAAGCTTGTAGTCCTTGAAACCGGCACCCACAAAGAGCTTTTTCCATTCTTTCTCGTTTCTTTCTTTACCAGTGAGAACCACCATCATCAGCATGTCGAAGAAGAGCTGCGCTTCAACTAACTCATCGTCTTGTTTCTGGTTCTCCATCAGCATGTCTATGATGATTACCTTCCCACCCTTGTCCCTGCTCGGAATTGCCTCTTTACACTTCTTTAGTATCTCCACGCATTCTTCGTCACTCCAGTCATGCAAAATCCACTGTTTTTCTCGTTTTTCAATAAGAAAATAAACCGAATCATTGAATTTTTAAACACATAGTATTAAGAATTTAATCATTTCTAGTTTAGCATACCTTGAGTAAGACAGCGTTAGCAGAGGGCACGGCCTTAAACATATCCCCTCCAACAAACTCCAAATTCTCGGTCCCCTCCAAGCCAGCGACTACATTAGGGAGGTCAAGCACCGTGCACTTCATGTCAGGGAATGTCCCGGCAATGGCTCGAGCCACCGATCCAGTGCCACCCCCAACATCCACCAGCGATTTCAAGCCCTCAAAAACACCCCTACACTCCTCAATAAGAACCTTTATGACCAACCGGGAGTCACTAGCCATGGCCTCATTAAAAAAATCGCCAAGTCTTGGCTCCTTGGCGTTATAATCCCAAAAGGCTATCCCATGGGCTGTGTCAAAAGCCGTGGGGTCATTGTTTTGAAACCACTCGCTCAAGAAATCCCACGGCTTTGTCAATATCGGGTCGAGTTCGACGAGTAGCAGCGACCTCGCACTGAAAGGTTCGTCCTTTAGGAGGAGCCTGGAAGCAAGTGTGAGGGAATACTCGGGTTCTTGGTCAAGTTTTTGCTGAAGAAAAAAGCCCGAATGGACTAGGATTCGCATGAGGCGATAGACGAAACGGCCTTTAGAGGGGTTGATAGGGAGTGCGGCGACTAGGTCTGACAGAGACATGGGTTTGGCGTGGCTATGGATAACTTCTGGTATGCCCAGTTGAACAGCACATTTTAGGGAGGCAGAGTTAATGAAGTTGAAAATATGATTCCAAATGTGAGCTTGAGTTTTGAGAATTTCTTGATCAGTATAGGTGGTCATGATATTGTCCATGGCTAGATTGAGCTGTTTCTAGGCCAATGTATGATCTTATTTGAACTAGGGTAACCTCAACGTCTGTATATAGAAGTGGATGGTGTAGACTGTACAACATGCTTTTCATGCTGAATATGTTGTTTTCGTATTAATTTACATTTTGGCTAAATCTCCTTCTAATATATTACTATAGTAGGAAGAAAGGTGGTTCGACTATGCTTGTCTCAAATATATTTATCCAGTATTTAACTATTCTACACTTTCTGGTAGTGTCAGTTTGATGCCCATAATTAACCCATTTGAGTCCCGGTTCCAGGTATGGACTATGTAGAATAACGTTAAGTACCACATATGGTCTAGGAAAACAAATAGGTACATACATACTTTGTCATACATTTCATTCTAATAGATGACCTGGTAAACGAACATATAAGTGGTCTTTTGGAAACATTCAGACAAAATATGGGGACCAAATACATAGGTTGATATCGGTCAAATTGAAGCCAAATGAAAGTAAGGAGTTCATCACTCAATTTATCTCCATTTGGATGGATTGACTTGAAACAAATTTGGAGAGAAAAAACTCGTAAAATCTAGTTAGTGGGGTGGAGTTTCCCGTTTGGTAACCGTTTCTATTTCAAAAATTCTCATCCTATTTCTAGATTTTTGAGAATTCTGTTTGAAAATAGCGTTTGGTAATTTTTGTTTCCGTTTCCATTTTATTCCCATTTGAGAATTGTGCCAACTTTTTTTCTTAAGAAATGAGAAATAAAAAAAAATTATTTCTCATTATTCTCATTCCATTTCCAAAACACACGGTCACTGTTCATCCGTCGTCCGACAGCCGTCCCTCGCCGTCGGCCACCGTCCGACCGCCATCTGCCGCCGCCAGCCATCTCCGGCGACCGTTGCCGGTCACCGTCCGGCTGGAAAACTTTCTGGCCACTTCCGGCCGCCGGCCACTGTCACCCACCCACCACCGCCGCCCGGCCGGCGCCAACGCCAGCGCACCGCCGTTCGGCCGTCGCCGGCGCCGGAGCACCATCGGCCGGCCGATGACGGCGCCACTGCCATCCGACCAAAACAAGAAAAAAAAAATTAATGAAAAAAAGATTTTAGTATAAAATCGCTGCGAAACACAATTCTCTTCCCAAAACAAAAAAAAAAATATCGTTACCAAACGCGATTCTACTCTCAAGAAGAAAATAAAATTCTCATCCCATCCCACTGCTGGAATGGAAACAGAAACGGTTACCAAACGCCACCTAAATAACTCTTTTTAAGAAATCGTTTTAAAATCTTCCAGTGTATTTTTGGTTTTTGACGTTCATTTGTTAGTGTAGAAATCCAATGAGCCTAACTCACTCTTAAAAGATGTTTTGAAAGAGAAGGATTACCCCTAGTCTTATACGTAGTATAGGATTAGGTAACACAAGCGATGTGGGATTCAACTCAGTATAAATTTTTAATTGGAAAAATCGATGAAAAATTCATTTCTTTTTTAAATCTAGTTGGTGAAAAGTCTTTTTGTATTATTAAGTTTTGATTTAGTCATTTAAGTTAGATTTCATTTGTGTTTTAATCCCATATTGCAGGAATTGTAGAGATATTGCAGATATTGTAGGGAGTCTTTTAGTGAGTACATTCAGTTTTTATAGTTAATTCTGTCACATGTAACTAATGTTAGTTACAATTTTATAATTGTCACTTTTTACATATATTTGGTTATTTTTAGTTACGTGTACTTATATAGTATTAGTTACATGTTACAATTACATATATATGTATAATATTTTGTAACGTAACTGAAAAAATATCAAACTTTTTAGTTATATATCATAGACATGTAACTAAAAAATATCAAACTTTTTAATTACATATCCCAACATGTAATTAAAAAATTACATATTATTAGAATATGTAACTCAAAAAAATAAAAATTTAATTATATATTATTAGAATATGTAACTGAAAAAAATAAAAATAAAAAAATTAATTATCTGTAACTAATATAGTAATATTACACACAAAATAGTTACATTTAACTGGCGCGTGGTTATCATGTGAGTAAGACTTACTCATTTTTAAAACATATGAGATTAAATTAAAAGTTTTTACCGCACGTAGAACTTTTGACCAATTAAAATTTAAATAGAGGATTTTCCACTCATTCTCCCTTTTTAATTTTCGTCATGTTAGATTTCTATTCCACATTAATTCTTTTGTGATTGTCTAAAGTAAATCGAAGGAGTTATTTCATTTTATACCATATATTTTTAAGTTAAAACTTCGTTACATGGTATCAGAGCGAATCATAGGGAGAAGGCACTGTTTTGCCAGCATGTCCTCTCTCGTCTATGGAGAAACGGCTTAAAAAAGACGCACCAATTCGCTACCCAAACCCACCTTTAACCCGCCCCGTAACAGTCAACAGTCCACATCGAATCTCCGTCGTCTCGTTGTTCTTCTCAGAGTCCAAACATCAAACACGTACTCTGCTTCTCTGTTCATGCGATTTCGCTTTCGTAAGTAACGACAAACAATTAAAACTCACGTTTTCGTATTACTCCTGGAGGGGAGAGATGGTGGTATTACCAGTTGTGAAGCTAGGAACGCTAGCATTGAAAACAATGTGTAAACCGATAGGTAATCGGATCAAGAAAGAGGCTGGTCTGCACCCCAGGTTCCGCCAATTCATAATCGACATTGCCCAGGTCTTCACTTCTCTTCTATTTCATGCGTCCTGTTCTCTATGCATAACTTGAACTCGTATCCTCGTACATGGACGATGGTGCTGCTTCACATAGAAGTCATGTATCCTGCTTTTAGTTAATTTTTGTGTTCATCGACTCGAGTAGGACAAAGGCTTAATTGTTAATTGTTGTTATCAATATTTTGTTGATCACTGGTTATATTGTTCAGACCTTTCTGTTGCAACAATTTTTCCCTGTCAAATGGTAAAAATACAATATGCGCGCATGTTTAGTTCATACTACATACATGTATGAACACATGGAGGCGTCTGTTTATCTTGAGTAGGTAATTCCAATAGAGATGTGTCCATGATTCATCACACCCACATTGTTTTGGAAATATTTAGCTCATTTTTTATCAATGATTTGGTTCCATGTCTGCCCTTCTTTATCTCTCTTCTTCCTTTCCCTGTATTTTAATTTCTGTTCTGTTGAGATTATCTTATGGCTTCATCCTAGAATCAGTATTCATTCAACTGTTAGCTTATATTTATTCCCATTCTCTATGTCCGACGACCAATTTGGTAAAAAATTACTTTCGATGAAGATAGCCTCGTGGAAGAGAAGAAATTTTAATCTCTCTCTCTCTCTCTATGGTCCTCATATTTTAATGTCTCGATGCATATGAAGATCTAATGAATTATATGGTTCTATGGTTTTATTTTTCAAACACTGGATCAGGCAAACCATCAATTTACCACCAAAGTGCAAAGGCGTATCTATGGTCATGCAACTGACGTAGCAATTCGCCCTCTAAATGAGGAGAAAGCCATCCAAGCTGCAGCGGACCTTGTTGGTGAACTTTTTGTTTTCATGGTAATACTCATTTGCTGATGTGTTATTCTTATTGACTTCAGAAAATTTCATGAGAAAACAAATTATATTGAATCCAACCACATTCAATATGCATTTCTTGTGATCATGATTCAGCTATCGATTGTGAAACCAAGTTAAATGCCGCATTTAGCCACTCTCGGCTTTGCTGGAGTGTAGTGTGAACATATATCTCTGTGTGTGCATGTGCTCCACCATTATGTCCATTCTGATTATTTTTTCATGTAGTTCAAGCAATTTAATTTTTTTTATACCCACAATGACTAATGCTTGCCACCGAAGAATAACGCTTTCACTAATGAGGACCTACCTTTGTTTTTTTTGTAACATTGTGGAATGGGTAGATGCTTAAACAGCTTATTCCCTTTCGGATTTGCTTGTTATGGAAGTGGTAAATGCTTATCTTGATTGTTGAGGCTATTAACATTTATATTATCATAATTCATTAATTAAACATTTTGTATACCCTTCTGATATAGAAATTTAACACATCCAATTATGAATTTTTAAAGCATAATATTAAAAATTATGCTCCTCACTCTGCCTATAATCAGGTTGCTGGAGCTGCTGTTATCTTTGAGGTTCAAAGAAGTTCCAGGTCCGAAGCTAGAAAGGAGGAGGTGCGCAAACAGGAATTGGAGGTTCGCATTATATTCGTACTCCAATTATGGGTCTCAAAAAAGAAGAAAAGAAAAAAAGAGCGCTACTCCCATAGATGTGTGCGCTCTCTTATCTTTTTTTTTTTTCCGAAATCTAATGATCTTCTCTCACTTTGTTAGGCGATGAAACAACAAGATGAAGATCTGTCCAGAGAGATTGAGCTTCTTAAGCTAAAAATTGCAGAATTGGAGAAACTTGCCAAGGGACGAGGACTTGGTGGTATTTTCAACTTGAAGCATGCTAATGGTTCTGAGTCTTCTGACAATAGACAAGCAAAAGCTGCTTGATGACCTCACCTGAATCATGTCACCGTGCTTTAGTGTAAGTACTTAAATACCACAGACTGCTTTTGCATTCAACTTGCATTGGATGATTTGAGCGCAATTTGGGTTTAGTATGTAATCAAAATCAATATAATGGAAATATTGGTGGTGCAATTTCTTCCCAAGCATCTCTTAAATACTCGTTAGTTACAGAAATACTACACATTCAGAGGACTAGCTAGCTAACCATTTTAGTTCTAGTTCATATGCTAATTTCTTGTATAATTGGAGTAAGATTTGTATTAAAAGGTTGATTAAACTAAAAACAATTGCATGTTTCTTTGTTCAAACAAAAAATATGAAAATTTAATTAAATGATTGTTAAATGGAGAAATACACAAATCAATTCATCAAGAATATGGTAATTCGTAAGATAGGATAAATTAGACAACCAAACGGGCTTTAAGTACCAGCCATATATGGTGGAATTTTTTTTTCAAGCCAAAATATGGTCGATATGGTCAATACATATAGACTGATCTTAACAGTACGAAATATCCTCATAATAAACTGCTCTGCATGTTGGAACCTTTAGATATTGTTACAGCTTTCAGGATTGTTGAAAGAAAAGAACACCTTCATTTGTAGCTATCTGATCATTGTAGTAATTCTTGGAGTTTCATAAGAAAATTTTCAATGTAAGAGGATTCCAAGTCTTTGTGCAACAAGAATTCTCTCAGCTTGGCGTGGTTGGCTCTGATCTCTTTTCCAACCTCACTTCCTTCTTCCATTGCGGCCCTCACAGCTCTGCACACGCTCTCCCTCGTGAATACCCCATCTTCTTCTCCTTTCTCTACTTCCACGCCCACCTTTAGATCCCGACTCATCATCCTCGCGTTAATAATCTGGTCACCTACGTGTGGTAATAACACCATCTGACACTTATTCACCAGTGCTTCAGACACAGAACCCGACCCACAGTGTGTAATGAAGCACCCAACCGAAGGGTGTTCCAGAATCAGTTGTTGCTGAACCCATCCCCCGTGAACTATCCCTCGCCCTTGAACTCTCTCCTTGAAGTTCTCTGGCAATGCTGCTTCTGTAGATTCAACTCCGGCAGGTGGTTTAAGTGCTGCCAGGAATGGTTTTCCGGCGAGCTCCAAACCCAGCACCAGTTCTTGGAATTGGTCTTTCTTCAAGGTGCATTCGCTTCCGAATGCGCAGTAAACAACTGTTCCTGCCTCGAATTTGCCTAGCCATTTGACCCATTTTTCTTCCAAAGGAGATGTTGGCGGCTCTGGTATAACAGGTCCTGAAAGCAGCACTGACTTTCCGAATTGGCTTTCAATGTAGTCACAAAATTGGCCCTCGATTTCGCTACACGTCCTGAAACCCAATGCATCGCATTGGCTTAAACCGATAAAATGGCGGTCATAGAATGTCATTTCGCCCCCGAATCTCATACTTCTCCGAGCAACGAACGCAGGTGCCTCGTGAGCATGAAGCTTGATCGATGAAACTGGGTATCCTTCTGGCGGCTGCGTCAAGTCAGTTTCCGTTACTTTGTTTCCTTTAAGATTTCTAGCCGGTACCATCGTGTAAGCTACTGTAGCTGGACTGATGGTGCAGTAGTGAATCGACTTGATCCCTAACCACTTTGCAACTGCCGGTATCCAGTAAGCAAAATCGAAGATGACAATGTCCACTTTTAAGTCACGGAGGAGGAGTTCGATATGGGCTTGAGTCTGGTCCATGGCTGTCATGAGATGTGTCCCTGATAGATACGGGATGTCGGAAGTGGTCTCGGCGCCAGGAGGAAGGCCGTCCACATGAGGAATGGTGATTGGGATGAAGGTGATGAGGTTGGGGTAGAGGTTGAAAGGGTTTAATTTGGGCTGTGTTTTGGTGGGGATGAGGAAGGAGATTTTGTGACCCTTTTTGGCTAGTTTGTTGGATAGGTGGAGGAAAGCGGTGAGGTGGCCAAGAGCAAACCAGGGGTACATTGCTATGTGGAAAGTTGATGCTGCCATTTTTTTTGCCTCTCTGATTTTCTAAGCCAAGCTGATTAAAAAGCCAAAAAGAGAAAAATAGTTAGCAACTAAATGACTTATCGTTGCCGTTTTTAAGGTAGAAGTGATGGAGAAGTGTTAGCAAAGCGTGTGGCAGACATATTGCTTGCAATGAAAGTTATTGCCAACAACTACCTGTAACTATGTTTCGTCTAGCTGAGCTGCCTTCTTCCTCCCTTCTTCTCCCTCATCAAGGGGGAGAGAGAAGAAGCCGAAAGAAATGGACAAAAAGTAGTAGTTGACGGTGTTGGCAATGATAACTGTCACCGGAGTGCTGGAAAAAAAAATAAGAAACTCAGCATGAACGTTTTCTCAGGATCTTATCCCTTGTTTTTATATCATGCTGACAAAAACTGTCCTTGTCATCCGAATAACGTTGTAAAACACTATATCTATAACATCAATCAATGAAAAAACGACCTACAACTACGAAAAATATAACGTTCACCAAAGATTGGAAACCAACAAAATTCACCATAACAATTGTCTTGCATTCCTCTTCATTTGATATCCTTATATTTTTCTGGTAAAAATTGACTACGTTGGTTAGGATGAAAAACTCTTGAATCTGACTTGGTTAAAATCAATTGGTACAGATTTTAGTTCATATCTCGAGTATCTGGACATTTTAGTTAATAATAAATACAACTTTTGAGTGCTTAAGTTAAACACAAATTATAAAATTTAATGTTTTCTCTCTCTCTCAATGGTGGCGGACAAGATCTAGCCACAACAACGTAACAAAGAACAAATCAAGCCACCGTCGGCCACCAACTGGATGAGCATATAGGCGTGACCACCTACGATTGCTTCTCGACTCCACCTCCTCGCTGAAACAACCCCTCCCTCTCTCTCTCTCTCTCCCTTTCTCTCTTTGTGTCACACCAAATCGCGGCCACCACCTCTATAATTGGTGGTGGCCATGTATGATCTAGACGTCTACAACCATGTGGTGAGGTGTTGGCCCGGATCTAGTCGTCTATGACTAGATTTAGGTTTGTTATGCTTCCGCTACCCCTATCCCTTTAACTCCGCCATTGACACCGCTATTAGCACAACAAATATTTGTTATCTCCAGCACCATGATCACAACAAATATTTGTTACGACCACCACTACAACAACAAATATTTATTATCACCATCGCCGCTGCCATCACCATAACAACAAATAATCAAAAATTTACAGCAAATATCAAAATTGTACAATTAAAAACACCAAAAAATACAAATCTAATTATAGTTGGCGAGATTGTGACCAACCACTACCAGATTTGGTGGTGGTGGTTGTCGTGTTTTGGGGAGAGAGAGAGAGAGAGAGATTATACCCAACCGCAATGGCGGTCAAATAATAAGCATTTGGAAGGCCGTTTGGCAGACTGTCGAGCCACTTCAAGCAGCCATGCGGGGTGAACAGATTGGTTGTGGTGGTGAACAGTTTGAAGAGGCTTGAGGGAGTGCACCCTTAAGATCTTTCTGAGAGACGATTAGTTGAGGTATGCATAAGCTATCTGGACACACCTTACTGTAAAACTAAAAAATAAAATGGAGTTAGCAGCAGGTACTGACCTCCCGATGGCTGAGAGATCAAGTGACTTCTTTGCAGTTCGGAGTCGTTAATACTAGTTATCTTTATTGCTATTGTACTTATAGCCAACGGTGTTCGAGTCACAACAATGTTATAGTCAATTGACAATTTAGTCCTTTCAATCTAAGAGAAAGTTTTGATCTCATTCAAGGTCATGCTAATAGCTTGGTCTTTTGTTACAATGTTACCTTGACCTCGGGCCATACATCAGGCATGCCATAACTGCTGCTTCTGTGTGTTTTACTCGTGCAAGACTGGTTTTTAAACAAATTATGTCCTTGCTCTTGGTATGTGAAAGTGCATTATTACAATAACATATATATATATATATATATCTGTTAGCATCAATGCATGTCGCGCGCGCGCACACAGTCGTTTTTTTTATTCAAGCCAAACAAATGATCGAAATTGCTACACTATGCAAAAAAAAAGGACACCATCATTTGTAGCTGTCTGATCGTTGTAGTAATTCTTGGAGTTTGTTGTGGAAGTTGTCGATGTAAGAGGATTCCAAGTCTTTGTGCAACAAGAATTCTCTCAGCTTGGCGTGGTTGGCTCTGATCTCTTTTCCAACCTCACTTCCTTCTTCCATTGCGGCCCTCACAGCTCTGCACACGCTCTCCTTCGTGAATACCCCATCTTCTTCTCCTTTCTCTACTTCCACGCCCACCTTTAGATCCCGACTCATCATCCTCGCGTTAATAATCTGGTCACCTACGTGGGGTAATAACACCAGCTGACACTTATTCACCAGTGCTTCAGACAAAGAACCCGACCCACAGTGTGTGATGAAGCACCCAACCGAAGGGTGTTCCAGAATCAGTTGTTGCTGAACCCATCCCCCGTGAACTATCCCTCGCCCTTGAACTCTCTCCTTGAAGTTCTCCGGCAATGCTGCTTCTGTAGATTCAACTCCGGCAGGTGGTTTAAGTGCTGCCAGGAATGGTTTTCCGGCGAGCTCCAAACCCAGCACCAGTTCTTGGAATTGGTCTTTCTTCAAGGTGCATTCGCTCCCGAATGCGCAGTAAACAACTGTTCCTGCCTCGAATTTGCCTAGCCATTTGACCCATTTTTCTTCCAAAGGAGATGTCGGCGGCTCTGGTATAACAGGTCCTGAAAGCAGCACTGACTTTCCGAATTGGCTTTCAATGTAGTCACAAAATTGGCCCTCGATTTCGCTACACGTCCTGAAACCCAATGCATCGCATTGGCTTAAACCGATAAAATGGCGGTCATAGAATGTCATTTCGCCCCCAAATTTCATACTCCGACGAGCTACAAAAGCCCGTGCCTCGTGAGCATGAAGCTCGATTGACGAAGCCGGGTACCCTTCCGGTGGCCGCATCATGTCAATTTCCATCACTTCGTTTTTCCCTTTGAGATTTCTCGTGGGTACCATCGTGTATCCTATTGTGGCCGGACTGATGATGCAGTAGTGAATCGACTTGATCCCCAACCGCTTTGCTACTTCTGGTATCCAGTATGTGAAATCAAAGAAGACGACGTCCGGTTTTAAGTCACGGAGGAGGTGTTCAATGTGGTGTTGGGTTTGGTCCATGGCGGTCATGAGGTGTGTGAGAGATTGGGGAGGGGTGTCGGAAGTGGTTTCGGCCCCAGGAGGAAGGCCGTCGACGTGAGGGACTGTGATCGGAATGAAGGTGATGAGGTCCGGGTGGAGGTTGAAAGGGTTTAGTTTGTGCTGTGTTTTGGTGGGGATGAGGAAGGAGATTCTGTGACCCTTTTTGGCTAGTTTGTTGGAGAGGTGGAGGAAAGGGGTAAGGTGGCCGAGGGCAAACCAGGGGTACATTGCTATGTGGAAACTTGATGCTGCCATACTTTCTTGCCGTGTAATTGCAAAGCTGATAATAAAGACAAAATGGAGGGGGGGAAACTGTAAAGTTAGGGTGTTCAAAAACTAATGAACAATTTAATGCAGTTTTAAAGGTATTTTTTAGCAAATCGCGTGGTTATCTCCACTCCACTAATGTGTTTATTTGACTTCGTAAATGGCTCCCTGGAAAAAGGGTGGTGACTCCAAATGTACAGTTTCAACCCCTCTATTAGTTAGTAAAGTACAATATGAGACGAGGCAAATTATTCTGTCTCTCTCTCCCATCTTTCCGGCAACCATCATTGTCACCAGGAACTAGTGTTTTTGTCAACTACCACCTGTGATTTTTTTTCTTCTTTCCTTCTTCTCCGTCGGCAGGTGGAGAGATTAAAAAAGAAATGGGTGACATACTGTTGGATTTATTCCACATCGAAGGTAGAAGGAGCTGGTGATCAAAGAAAGTCTCACCCCATAAACTAACTTTTGGGGTTAATAGAAGCTAAAGAACACCCTATATCAGAGTTCAAGTTACAATAACTATGACCCAATAGTCATGAAAGGAGAAATTGGTCGAGAGTTAACCGACTAAAGACCTAATGTGTAAGGGGAAGATTATTAAGTTTATCCCACATTGGATATAGAAGAGACGAGTTTAGTGGTCAGAATATAAATGTGACTAGTTTTACGAGTGAGAGAGGTTCAATACCGCCCTACACATAATATGTGTGCGTGACAATAACACGTGTGATGAATGTGGAGGGAGCATTAGGCACTAACCTGGCTGAGGCTGAGGGGGTTGAACAAGCACAGAGCATCATCAATCAATGGGAGGAAGCAGGTTGAGTTGGTGTGGCATTTATAAACCCAAAATAATAATAATCAGAGGGTGGAAAGGACTAGTATCTTGGTGGTTGAAACATGTGGTGGGATAACGTGACAGACTGCCTCTCTCTTTTTTACCCCAAACTATGGCGTGTTGTGGCTGTGACAACCTCAAACTAGAGCGACAACCTCAAACTAGATATTTTTCAATGTACCAATAAGGTGTAGCTCAAAGTGTCAAAACACGTTTGAATTAAAGCAATTAAAGGGTCTGTATAAGGTCAAGGGTTTAAACTTGTGAAAAAACACTTGTTGGGAGGGACAACCACACATCTCGAATGAGTTAGTCTTTCACCCTATGTAGATAGAGAGACACTCGTAGATATATAAAAAAAAAAATCAATCAATTTTATGGCATTCTCTTTTCTTTACCCTTTTTCACTTTGTTTATTTTGTTATTTAATGCATTATGTACCCTCAACCACCATTCCATGGTTGTTCATTTGACCCACCTGGAACCGTCCAGAACCACCTCCCTGCAACCACCATACCTCCAAAATGGCAACAAAAATGTGGAAACATCTACTATTGAACACTATGTATAGTTTTACAAACATTGGATTCACCAAAGAGGTAATAATACATAAAATTTTCGGAATTCGATTTCTTAAATGAATCTCTAGATATAATCCGTCATATTAAACCATATTGATTAATTGATACAGTTAATATGATAGATTATACTTAAATATTGATTCACCGTAGATTAGGAACCGTATTTCAAAGATAATCCGTACCAATTAGATGGTCAAATTTTCGTTCTAATTTGCCTTATAATTAGACTACTTCATTATACACAAAATCAAAATAGATAGAGTAAAAATCATTAGGATAATTGCAAAATAAATACATGTCCATAATCCGGTCATTTATCTTATCATATTTCAATTTAAATATTTTTTTTCGTTTTTCTATTTTAAAAAAATCATAAATTTTATTTATTTGAAAAACAAGATAAAATAAATAAGGGACAATAGGTGAGAGGTCCTATATTTAAGCTCTAATTGGTCAAAAGTCCTAGAGGAGGTAAAAAAATTTGATTTAGTCCCATATCTTTTAAAAAAGAGGTAACATTACCCAAGTGATAACTACGTACTAGTTACATGTAACTATTTTGTGTGTAACATTACTATATTAGTTACAAGTAACTATTTTTATTTTTTTTTCCCTATAGCAACTTTATGTGTAAAAAATTTATTAGATGTTACAAAATTACACAAAATACATATGTAACTAATTATATGTAACTTTTTAGTTATATGTCTCTTATATGTAAATAAAAATTTTGATATTTTTTAGTTACATGTTCTAATAATATATAACTTTTTAATTACATGTCTCTGATATGTAATTAAAAAGTTTAATTTTTCAGTTACATGTTCCAATAATATGTAACTTTTTAGTTATATATTTTTTATATGTAACTAAAAATATTGATATTTTTTCAGTTACGTCACAAAATATTACACATATATATGTAATTGTAATATGTAACTAAAGTCCATATAACCAAAAATACATAAATATGTGTGAAAAGTAACAATTATGAAATTGTAACTAACATTAGTTACATGTAATAGAATTCACTATAAAATCTGAATGTACTCATTAAGGGCTCCCTAAAATCCCTACAATATTCTTACAATTCCTGCAATACGGGACTAAAACACAAGTGAAATCTAACTTAAATGATTAAATCAAAACCTAACAACATAAAAAGATTTTTCACCAATTAAACTTTGAAAAATGGATTTTTCACCGATTTTCCCAATAAATAATTACAATTCAATCCCTGTAATTCGACACATTTACTAAAGTTCCATGTACAACAATATTTTGCGTTTAAATATGGGTATAAATTTGAGCAATCAAATTTTGTAGTATTATTATTGCACACATAAATTATTGGGATTTTTGTTAAACAATTCACAAAACTGAAATTTTAGCCCATACAATATTCGCGCTACAATATTTGTTTTAAAAGTTCAAAGATATTGTAATACATAAAAGTTACTGTATTTTTTTTATGTAAAAAATTGCACTAACTTTTATGACAAACTTTTTGATTCTTGACAATAACTTTAAACTTAATGAAAAATTATTATAGTGTGTGGACTATATATGCTAAGATTTTAATTTCGTAGACTGTTTTTGTTTGAGTAAAAAAGAAAGAGAAGTACAATTGCTGGACCAAACTAGTGCTGAACCGATGCCCAAGAATTGGCGTCAACCCAGTCGAAAGCTATAGGGCTCAAGAAAGCATGGGGTATGCCGAAGGAGGTGACCAGAGCAAGGGCGTGCTGCCTCAGCTCGGTGCAGAGGTTGGCCACTTCTTTCCTCAGGACAGCGGCATTTTCTACTGAAAAATACCCGTACCGGAGAAATGCAGCATCTTCTTCCATGGTGACTAATGCATACATGGATCTCACAACACCTAATATCTCCTGCAACATCAATGTTTATTACAAAAATGAGTATTTGCTGTTATTTTTATCTATTAATATATGTATATTGGCTTTGGACCACTAGGTGGAGGTGGTCATTGGCCCGCCCAGTCCGAACGGCCCGATCCTATTTTTTTAGGGCTTGGGCTTAGGCTTTGAGCCCATGGATAGGGCCTGCGCCTAGGTGTTAGGGCCGGATTTGGGCGAAGCCAAAAAAATTTAGGGCTAGCCCGAAAAATAATTAAAAAAAAAATATATGTATATATATACACACATTATACACACAAGACAGTCCTAATTTTAATACTCCTTGTGGATATGGTATTGTAATTTTTGTATTCATTTTTTTAATTAAAAAAAAATATAGGGCCGGAGGCTCTAGGTTTTTTTATAGGGCCGGGCTTTGGGCTTAGGTTTTTTTTATAGGGTCGGGCTTGGGCATAGAATTAAGGTCCGATCATATATTTGGACCGGGCTTGGGCCTAGTAATTATTTGTAATACCCTAGTCTAAGCCCGGCCTGACCCATGACCACCCCTACCACTAGGTTAATCAAACTTTAATCCTACTTGGAAAACCATAGTCAGCCTCTATATAAAAACTCTTTGTATATCTCAGTATATTGTACATTATACACATATCAATACAATTATCTCGTATTCTCTCTCAATATTCTGCCTCTTAATTATTAATCATGGTATGAGAGCCAATTTTTCCTAATCAATTTGGTTAACAACTCTTGAGTACATATTTTTTACTTTCATAAACAAAAGATTACCTCCAAAATTATTTTACAAAATAATTTTTACGATTCTCAGTTTGATCACATCACCCGTTTTTTTAATATATATATATATATTATTTATTTATTTATTTTTCCCTATTCATATAAACACATTTTCCATCAATTTACACTAATAATCTCTATTCCAACTTTTTCTAAAACTTCAATCAATCACATCACAGTACTTCTAGTTTTATATATCAACACATTTTGTTCAATTTTTCTTAAAACAAAATCCAAACCAATTAAGTTTTGAAATTGGTACACTATGCAATACATAGTGATTGATCATAAGAGTGTTTCTGGCTTGTTGAAAGAAAAGAACACCTTCATTTGTAGTTGTCTGATCGTTGTAGTAATTCTTGGAGTTTGTTATGGAAGTTGTCGATGTGAGAGGATTCCAAGTCTTTGTTCAACAAGAATTCTCTCAGCTTGGCGTGGTTGGCTCTCATCTCTTTTCCGACCTCACTCCCTTCTTCCATTGCAGCCCTCACAGCTCTGCACACACTCTCCCTCGTGAATAACCCATCTTCTTCTCCTTTCTCTACTTCCACACCCACCTTTAGATTCCGACTCATCAACCTCGCATTAATAATATGGTCACCTACGTGTGGTAATAACACCAGCTGACACTTATTCACCAGTGCTTCAGAGAAAGAACCCGACCCACAGTGTGTAATGAAGCACCCAACCGAGGGGTGTTCCAGAATGAGTTGTTGCTGAACCCATCCCCCATGAACTACCCCTCGCCCTTGAACCCTCTCCTCGAAGTTCTCCGGCAATGCTGCTTCTATAGATTCAACTCCGGCAGGTGGTTTAAGTGCTGCCAGGAATGGTTTTCCAGCGAGCTCCAAACCCAGCACCAGTTCTTGGAATTGGTCTTTCTTCAAGGTGCATTCGCTCCCGAATGCGCAGTAAACAACTGTTCCTGCCTCGAATTTGCCTAGCCATTTGACCCATTTTTCTTCCAAAGGAGATGTCGGCGGCTCTGGTATAACAGGTCCTGAAAGCAGCACTGACTTTCCGAATTGGCTTTCAATGTAGTCACAAAATTGCCCCTGGATTTCTCTACACGTCCTGAAACCCAACGCGTCGGATTGGCTTAAACCGATAACATGACGGTCATAGAATTTCATTTCACCCCCGAATTTCATACTACGACGAGCTACAAACGCACGTGCCTCGTGAGCATGAAGCTCGATCGACGAAACCGGGTACCCTTCCGGTGGCCGCATCATGTCAGTTTCCGTCACTCCGGTTTTCCCTTCGAGATTTCTCGCGGGTACCATCGTGTATCCTATTGTGGCCGGACTGATGATGCAGTAGTAAATCGACTTGATCCCTAACCGCTTTGTTACTTCTGGTATCCAGTATGTGAAATCAAAGAAGACGAAGTCCGGTTGTAAGTCACGGAGGAGGTGTTCAATGTGGTGTTGGGTTTGGTCCATGGCAGTCATTAGGTGTGTGAAAGATTGGGGAGGGGTGTCAAAAGTGGTTTCGGCGCCAGGAGGAAGGCCGTCCACATGAGGGACTGTGATCGGAATGAAGGTAATGAGGTCCGGGTGGAGGTTGAAAGGGTTTAGTTTGTGCTGTGTGTTGGTGGGGATGAGGAAGGAGATTCTGTGACCCTTTTTGGCTAGTTTGTTGGAGAGGTGGAGGAAAGGGGTAAGGTGGCCGAGGGCAAACCAGGGGTACATTGCTACGTGGAAACCTGATGCTGCCATACTTTCTTGCCGTGTAATTGCAAAGCTGATAATAAAGACAAAATGGAGGGGGGGAAACTGTAAAGTTAGGGTGTTCAAAGACTAATGAACAATTTAATGCAGTTTTAAAGGTATTTTTTAGCAAATCGCGTGGTTATCTCCACTCCACTTATGTGTTTATTTGACTTCGTAAATGGCTCCCTGGAAAAAGGGTGGTGACTCCAAATGTACAGTTTCAACCCCTATATTAGTTAGTAAAGTACAACATGAGACGAGGGCAAATTATTCTCTCTCTCTCCCATCTTTCCGGCAACCATCATTGTCATTAGGAACTAAGGTTGCGTTTGAGTAAGGAATTTGACAAATTCAAGAGATTTGATAAATGATGGGATTTCGAAATCCCTTATTTGGATAAATAACACCAATTATAAAATACACCGAAATCATGGAACAATTCTCAAATTGAAAAATTTGAAGAACAATTCTCAAAAGAACAATAAATCTAAAGAACAAAAGCCACCGAACGAAAAACGAAAGTCAAAAAAGAAGATTCAATTGCGACGAAGAAAAGCCAAAGAAATTGCGAATTTGAAGAACAAAAGCTAACAATTGCGACGAACCCTATATTGGAACCCTAAAACAATTGTGACGAACCCTAAATCGGAACCCTAAACGATTGCAATGAACCCTAAACGATTCCGATTTCTGCAATCAAAAACCCTAAATTGGAATGATGGACGACGATGAAGGAGATGGACGACGAAGAAGGAGAAGACGATGAACGACAACGACGAGGAAGTCCAAAGACGACGGCGGCAAAGAAGACCGAGCCTTAGGAGTGAACTGAAGATGCAATCGCAAAGACATGAGTGAAGAAGATCGACGCTCTTGTTCTCAAATTTGTAAAATCTTCTCATGGGTGAATTTGTGAAATTCCACCTATTTCAAAAAGATTTCAAAATCCACTCTTTCATCCAAATTTGACACTTGAAAGATTTTACAAATTCACCCTACTCAATACCCAAATAAGGTATTCGTTAAAAAATAATTTTGAAATTCCTTATCCAAATGAAATCTCCCCCCCCCCCCCCCAACACCGCCTAATGTTTTTGTCAACTAACACCCGTGATTTTTTTCTTCTTCTTTCTTCTCCGTCAACAGGTGGAGAGATTAAGAAAGAAAGGGGTGACACACCATTGGATTTATCCCACATCAACTGTAGAAAGAGTTGGTGGTCAGGGAAAATCTCGCCACATAAGCTAGCTTTTGGGATTGATAGAAGCTCAAGAGCATCCTATATCAGAGCCCAGGTTACAATTCTGATCCAATAACCACAAAATGAGAGATTGGTCGAGAGTTAGCTGACTAAAAGAGAAGATTATTAGATTTATCCTACTTCAGATGTAAAAGAGTTTGATGGTCAAACCATAAGTGTGACTAGTTTTAGGGTGAGAGAGGTCCAAGACCGCCATACAGATGCTACGTGTGCGTGACAATAACATATGTGTGATGAATGTGGAGTGAGCATCAGGCACTAACCTGGCTGCGGCTGAGGGGATTGAACAAGAACAGAGCATCAAGCAATGGGAGGAAGCAGGTTGGGTTGGAGTGGCATTTATAAACCCAAAATAATTATAATCAGAGGGTGAAAAGAAGAACTGTCTCCATGTGTTGTATATATCTTGGTGGTTGAAACATGTGGTGGGTCAAGGTGACGGACAGCCTGTCTCTTTTTTGCCCCGCCGTGTTGTCACTGTGACAACCTCCAACTAGATATTTTCCAATGTACGAATGATGTGTATTTCGAGTGACAAGACATATTTAAGTCAAAACAGTTAAAGAGTCCCTGTAAAATTAGGGGTTCAAACTTGAGGAAAAACGCTTGTTGGGAGGGACAGTCACGCACTTCGATTGAGCTAATCTTTCACCTTATGTGGGTATGGGAAACTCGAGTATATACAATAAAAAAATATATATTTTTTCCAATGTTATCGCATTCTCTTTTGTTTATCCCTTTTCACTTTTACCACCTTAAAAACTTCAAAACTAGCTCCAAGGGAGTTGTTTACACATTAAATGTAATTTTTCTAAAAAATATCTAAAAACAGGGCATTTTAAACTTAATTACGCAACCCAGGCCATCCAAGGCTGGGAGCCCCAGGTACAAAAAACTCCAATTTCCTATACCCAGGGTTGTGAACCCCAGGTATACGGTAACTTTTAATTTTACTTTATTTTTTGTTTTTTAAAGTCAAACCCGGGGTTCACAACCTCGGGTTTAAGCTTTGTTTTTTTAAAAAAAAAACCTACTCTCTCTCTCTCTCAGTGTATATTATTTACTATGGGGGACAACTTTGGTGGGTTCCTATCTACCTCATAGGCACCAGGAAGTATCGCCGGAATGTTTTTTGGGAAAGTAAGAGTCGGAGAAGAAAGTTTGATCATGGTGGCCTTGTTGATGACCTGTGGCTATGAGCTCTCACTGTATATGGGTGGGGATTCTAGTACAACACTTAAACCCACCATCTCTCATGGTATTACTCTACTGCGGCGATGGTGGTGGAGGAGCGGTAGCGATGGGGAAGATTTTTTGGGTGCAAATGACAAAACAGAGAGGATGGTACAAGATGGGGGAAGGGAGGTGGGTTCACATCAAAGCAAATTGCTTCTAGTGCTTGTTAGTTGTACCCCTCATTTGCTTTTCATTTATTTTTATCAAATGGGGTCAAAAAAAATTTAGCTTCTCAATTAAGCACATCATTACTTAATATTTTATATCAAATGTATTGGTTATTCCAATTTAACACGAATTTTTTAATGAT
Source organism: Eucommia ulmoides (assembly GCA_016647705.1). Classification (NCBI taxonomy): domain Eukaryota; kingdom Viridiplantae; phylum Streptophyta; class Magnoliopsida; order Garryales; family Eucommiaceae; genus Eucommia; species Eucommia ulmoides. The sequence goes on along the minus strand of CM028326.1, from coordinate 849,910 downwards.
AAAATATATTCGAACCAATTTATGTGCATCTCGATTAATTACCTCACGTGTGATTTTAAAGGCACACTCCTTCACATCGACCTGGTGTATTTAGAATTAAATTATTAATTGAGTAAAAAAAAAAATTAGAAAAAATTGAATATTTAATTCCTTGAGTGAGTTTCAAGATAGTCCATATCAATTAGATGCTTCAAGATAGTCCATATCAATTAGATGGTCAAATTTTCGTGCTAATTTAACTTAGACCAATTCACTACACACATAATCAAAATAGATAAAAAAATATTTAGTAAAACTCATTAGAATCATTGCAAAAAACTCATTAGAATCATTGCAAAACAAGTATATGTCCTAACCAGATCATTTTTCTTATCGTATTTTAATTTTAATTTTTTTTTTTGTGTTTTCAATTTAAAAAATCACAAATTTAATTTATTTAGAAAAAAAGATAAAATTAATAATTACAATTCAAATTCAATCTCTGTAATTCGACACATTTACTAAAGTGCACCGTATTACAATATTTTGCACTTCAATGCGGGTATAAATTTGAGCGATCGAAAATTTGTATTATTATTATTGCACACATAATTATTGGGATTATCGGTGAACAATTCACGAAATTAAAATTTTAGCCCATTCATTACACGCGCTAAAATATTTTTTTCCTGAAAAAAAATTATTATAGCGCGTGAATTGTATAAATTAAAATTTTAATTTCATAGACTGTTCTCCTAAATTATTTAGGTAAAAAAGAAAATGTTCGGCCAAACTAGTGTTGAACCGATGCCCAAGAATTGGCGTCAACCCAATTGAAAGCTATAGGGCTCAAGAAAGCATGGGGTATGCCGAAGGAGGCGACCAGAGCGAGGGCGTGCGGCCTCAGCTCACTGCAGAGGTTGGCCACTTCTTTCCTCAGGACAGCGGCATTTTCTACTGAAAAATACCCGTACCGGAGAAATGCAGCATCTTCTTCCATGGTGACTAATGCATACATGGTTCTCACAACACCTAATATCTCCTGCAACATCAATGTTTATTCCAAAAATGAGTATTTGCTGTTATTTTTATCTGTTAATACATGTATATTGGCTTTGGTCCACTAGGTTAATCAAACTTTAATCCTACTAGGAAAACCCCAGTCAGCCTCTATATAAAAGCTCTTTGTATATCTCTGAATATTGTACATTATACACATATTAATACAATTATCTCGGATTCTCTCTCAATATTCTCGTATTTTCAAACTTTTTAGAGAATTGTAGTCAAATTCTAAACCAGACTGACACTTGAACTCCCTTTGGCTGGAAGGACAGATTGGAGAGAAGAAAAATAAAAGGATAATATTTTCTCTCTTGCGAAATAAAAGTTGCTTCCATAGGATTATTTGGTTAGATTAGATGAATGTAAAACAAGGATGATATAAGATTTTATATTTGATTATGAAAGAAAAATTAGGAGGAAAATTATTCCCTCATCTAGTTTTCTATTTTACTATAATATATTACAAAAATAAATTACGATTTTATCAGCAAGGGTATAAATGCAATTTTGGTGCCTTCATTTAAGAATCCTCCCTCATCATTCCTCCATTTATAAGGAATTATACATTTTCCTTTGATTTTTCTTTCCCTCTAATTTTTCTTTTTTTTTTTCAGCCTATATTCCATTTTTCCACCCAAACAAACGCACCCTTAAAGAATTAATTTTTTTAGCCAATAAGCAATTAGAATACCTTCAAAGGGCCAGGAGATACAGTTGCTTCAGCTTCTGTGAAGGTTTGCAAAATTGCCCTATCTGAGAAAGCTCTGCCCAAATCTTCTGCAAGCTGATATGTCTGATACCCCAAAAGAAAAAAAGAACATAAAAACGAGAGAGAGAGAGAGAGAGAGAGAAGACCAAATGGATCCAAAATCAACTGTTGTGCATGCAAACTTACAAAGAAGAGCATACTTAGGAGGCGTTTGGTTAGTGTTTCTGTTTTTTCTGTTTCTACTTCCAATAAATTGGGATGGGATGGGAATTTTGTTTCCGTTCTGGAGTATTTCGGAAATAAAACATGTTTGCTAATGACCATTGTCCCCAAATTGTTTCTTTTAATTTATGAGATCAGAAACATATTTGGTTACAACATTTGTTCTTTTCTTTTTTTTCCTTTTTTTAAATGTATGGTGGTCAGGGGGTGGTGGTGGTCGACGGGTGGGTGGTGGCGGCGGCGACTGACAGGTGTTGTGGGCCTGGAGGTGGTGGTGGCCGGCTGGATGGTAGTGGGAATAATTTTGTGGTACGAATCAACATTTTTTTGTTTCTGAAATTCTTAAAGAATTCGGGAAATAGTCCCAGATCACTTCTAAAATTTTGGGAACAGAAACGTGTTTACCAAACACGTTTCTGTACATTAATCCCAAAATTTTGGGCACGGCAAATCAGGGAACAGAAACAGTAACCAAACGAGGTCTCAGTTACTCACCACAGCAAATATATGCTCTTTGCTTACTCCCTGAGCTTGGTGTTGTGAAACTTCAGCAGCAAAACGGTTCAATAGATCTCTCTCTCTTAGGCAGAATACATCAGTCTGCAACAGCCAATTACTAAGAACTCGTCATCTGTTCTTGACAATAGTCAACTACTATAGGCAAAAACCGTTTTTTAAGGATTTAGTACCTGGAATTGAGCGGTCCTCAGGGTAGAACTCGTTAGCTGAGATGGGATAGAGGGGCAAGAATTGTTCATGTGTTCTAATCCTAACCCTTTAAACGGTTTACCCCTCTTCTTTGCAGCTATATATTCTGCAAGCAGTGCCTTGCTCACCTGAGTTCAATTGATCCATCAGTTTTTCAAACACTTCAGAGAATCAGAATTCAGACATGGACCACAAAAACTTGTTACGATAATACCTGTTGCATAAGAACATTGTTGTCCCCTTCGAAAGTAGACTGAACGTCGTATTCGCCTTTCAAATGACCAACGCGATTCTCTGTCTTTAAGCCTTGCCCTCCACAGGCTTCACGGCATTCCTGATTCATACAACCATTGAAATATAACATTAGCTTACGAGGAAACAACTCCTACATTGTCTAAGAGTTTTAATTTTTTTTTAAACCTGAAGGGTACGCATGTTATGCCATGTAAGAGTAGCCTTGAATGCACTTGAAACGATATGGATGGTTTTTATCAGTTCAGGAGTTCTCTTTCCGTATAGCATTTTCAAGTGGTTTGCCGCAAAACTCATAGCATATCTGCACCGAAAAATATGAAAAATCTCAGCTTTCATAAGTTGGCCATTCAATCTCTACCCTTTGTGTATATATATCACAATGTGCCTTAACATGTGGCAGCAGTTAACATGAGATACTTACGTCTTTGCAAGAAGAGGTAGGAGCCGACGTTGATGACTTGGGTAATCGAGCAAAAGGACTTCAGGTCCGTTGGGAGTAAGAGAAAATGCTCTTCTTGACAGTGAATATCGTATTGCAATTGCTAAACTAATCTGATGAGACAATAAAGAAAATTAAAAAAAAAAGTACGAAATGGTTGCTTACATATATAAAAATCTGCAAAAACAATGAACAAGTGAAAAATCTAGGGTTTTAATAATACCTTTGATTGGTAAATTGCACTGACTGCAATGGTTACACGACCCGAAGTCAAAGGAGCCAAGAATGCTGCAAATCTCTGGAAATGACAATAAAAAAACCTTTAGATTGAATGATTGCTTCATCAAAAATAAATTAGCTTAGGGCTTGTTTGTTTGTCCCTCAATTCGCAAATTACACTATTTTTCAAATAGTTAATTAATGAATTGTTATAGTTTAGTGCTTGGTTGTAATTATTAACAGGATTCTCGGTGAATGGTCCACAAATTTAAAATTTCTAGCTATGCAATCCACATGTTATAGTATTTTTTTAAGAAATCCAAATTTATCGTGGTGCATGAAATCACTACAAATTTTTCATGTAAAAAGTTACAATGACTTTTATATATTGCAGTGACTTTGGATTTCTAATAGAATTATTTGACATCTCAAAATGTTATTGAAGTGAGCGAGTTGGGTGAACAGTTGACCCTGAAATTAGGGTTCATGCCAACAAAACCCATAATTAAAAAATTTATATTAGCTAGCTAACCTTTTTTATTTTTAGTTCAAATGCTATATTCCCATATAGTTGGAGTAAAATACAGTTTAAAAATTTAACTAAACCGAAACAATTGTATGTTTCTTTTTTCAAACAAACAGTATGTGAATTTCATTAAATTACAGGAAAATGGAGAAATATACAAATTAATCTATCAAAAACAAAACAATTCATGAAATAGGATAATTTAGACAACCAAACGGGCCCTTACAATTTTCTGATTAAGACTGAGATTAGGTCAAACCTGGTCTGGGTCCTTAATTGCACTCAGATATTGCCCATCTGGAGAAACATCAGCTACTGAATTCAACAAATTCTCTCTGGGTATCCGGACATTGTCAAACCTATAAAAAGACATTTAGCATATCCCTGAGAATGAAACTCACAAACATAACCCTTTTGTGAAATTCAACTAAAAATGGAGATATTTGTCTTCTTTTTTTCTTACCAGATTCGACCATTGTCAACACCGTTTAAACCAATCTTATGACCACAATCGGCTATACGGACATTTGGACAGACATTGCCATTGGAATCCCTGATTTGAGCTATAAAAGCATGGACTCCTTCGTTTTTCCCGTTAATGTAGAGCTGAGAGAAAACTACAGTGTGTGTCGCATGCTACAAAGTATTCCAATGCAATCGTGTCAGCACAAAAATCTAAAGCAGCAATTTCACCACCAAAAAAAAAAAAGTTATAGAAGACCGCTGATATTCTTACATTAGCTGCACCTCCTATCCAATACTTCTGGGCGGATTCACACGGAGTGTTGATAACAAACTCTCCGGTGTTTGGATCATATGTTGTAACCGTTTCGATTCCTCGTACCTGGAAATAGAAAACATAAAAACAAGAAAGAACACAAATTATGCAAAAATGAAATGGTAAGAACAATTAACAGGCAAAATTATATGAATAAACAACCTTCACATACATTACTTCCATGACCCAACTCGGTCATTGCAAAGCATCCCTTCATCAAATACTTCTCAGTGTCCCTCAACCACTTATCATGATGCCGCTTCGTGCCAAAGAATTGGATGGCGCCGCCCCTTGTATCAATAAACAAGTATTTTACAAATTAAAGTTAAAAGAAGGGAGCAAATTCTATGAGATCCACCATAAAATAAAAATGAAAAATCAAGAGTAAATTAAGAGCATTTTTTAATAAATACCGGGCTACAATCCTGTAGCCAACATGGTACTTTACATATCAGACAAACTTTTCTAATACATCTGATGTAGAATCTTACAATATATTTCACTCAAACTTGCAACGTTCTCGTCATGTTAGTCTAGTTCATCCCCTTTGGTTGATAATGTAGGTTGCAACCCATAAACGGACACAGATTAGCCCATAAGCAAACACAAATACCTACCTTGTGGCCTCTAATCCCTCACGAGAGCCTCTACTCTTTTATCAACACCACGACAGTACTCTTTCGGACCAAGGTAAGTTCTGATACCGTTTGTATCACCTCATGCAGCTCTAGCCTAGTAACTTTCGGATTGAGTTCACATGGCCCAAAATGATTAAATCAAGGTACTAGGATACATGCTACATGATATTTTCAATAGTTTCGATTAGGGATCTCACACACATTGAATGTCAGATGGATTAAAGCTACTTAAAGGTATTGAATCTGTAATTGCAAAAATTCTCTCTCAATTCACCTCCTCGTCCTTGTAAGAATTGAAATTAATCACACTAACAACAATGATAACCCAAAAATTCATCAAATCAACCACGGAAATCAGAATAAAATCCCCCATTAATCATACCATAGAAAGAAATGCACGCCAATCTTGATAGCGAGCGAGTGATCGTATATCCCAATGACATCCAGCAACGCGAATTTCCTCAATTCAGCTTCGGGTCCTTTACCAGTGAGCCAGCCGTCGAAAACCCCACGATCGAGCAAATATCCGATTCGCCTCATCGTCATCTCCCTCTGCTGTTCCATCGATTGGTTATAGTCCGGCAAGACGAACACCTTCCCTCCCCTTTCTCTGGGGCAGAACAATTTGTTTTGCATCATCAAGCCGTAGAGCCAATCCCGATCCTCGAAATTGTGACCGTCCATGAGCTTCCGCATCGATTGAGTGTCGAATTCGAATCGCTCGGAGAGCTCCGGTGGAGAGTACTGGAGGCACATGGAGGGATTGAGAGATGATGGCGGCGGTGAGGAGAGGGAGGGTTGGTGGAGGTGTCTGGTGAGGACCTGGGTTCGAAACGTGGCTCGATTGAGTGGAACAGAAGATTTTGAAGATTCCGACGCCATTGTTGGAGAGCTTCGAGGTTCGAGAAGAGAAGAGGAGGGAAGTTTATTTGCGGATCGGACCAGAAGGGAAAGAAGTCGTTAAATGGAAGGCATGAGCATCTTGCAAATGTTCCGGTCAATACGCGCCGACGCGCACGTGTAAACACGCATCCGGATGTTTATTATTTGTCAAAAGGGCAAAACTTATCCGATAATCCTCCCATCTTTTACTCTCTTTGTCAAGTTCATGCGTGTGCTCATGGCTAATGTCAAATAAATCAACTATTTTAATTTTAATTTTAATTTTAATTAAATAATTATTTACCTAATAAATTAGAGAAGATCATTGTCATCTCATATCGGAATTGTTAAAAAAATTATCTAATATTGATGAAGGTATTTTTGGTAACCACTGAGTCAGCATCTGAAGTCGAGCCACGTGTCCGTCTTCGTAGTGACATGGACGCATGTCGAAATCCTAGCGGCACGCTAGAGCATACACCGATCACGGCTCCTCCCTAGAATCTCTATTGTACCCAGGGAGAAGCAAGGTGGCTCGTAGGGACATGCCGCCTGGAGCTCTACGTCGTGACCCGAATGACCAGCTTCCGGAACTCAATCGTTTACCTCGACAAGCTCTTTATTCCAGCTCGCTTCTCTTCCAGGACTACATGGATATCTGCTCTCCTCCACCAGCTTACCATCGTAGGCCTAAACAAAGGCTTGCGGGCTTCGCCAAATGGACCTAAAAGTCCAAGCACAATGATTATCCCTTAAACGCCTCGGATTATCGACTAAATACAGAGTTTCTACTAATTAACCGTGTTTAAGTCTGACTAATCATCTCCAACGCCTATATATATCGGAAGCTATGCAAACCCAAGGTACGCTTTACATTACGCGCGAGTACTTTGAGTTCATTTGTTTACTTGCTGCATTATGTACCTTTTTTTCTTTTAGAACTGATTATCACGCTGGATAGGTTTTATCGAGATAAATTCCGGTCTGAACCTTCTGTAGGTACACTCATTGAGGAGTATGACTTTGCACACAACAGATTAATCCTACCAAGACCGAGCACAGTTCACCCGAAGAATTTTCAATTGACGACTCCACCTCAATAAGAAAACTCACCTGTCATCTGATTGGACCATACTTGAGATATGTATCAATTTTATACACATAAAGTATCTACTACTAATATCTTGCCTTAAATATTTTGGACCGCTTAGATTTGATTCAAAATGTATTAAGCCAATTGGTCGCATTTGGACATTATACTAATGTTGATGTTGAATATGAATAAGTAAAAAAATTCCCCAATTTTAGTTTAATTCTCCATCTAAGATAGGAATGATTCTTAAATAGTAACTTAACTAGGTAATGATTTTTGGATTATAACTTTTATTTATCAAAATAATAATTACACAAATAACTATTGGACTGCAAGTTAATTAATAGTTCGATGTTTATTTTTTATGAGAGTAAATACCAACGTAAATCCCATACATTAAGATTTAGTGAGTTAGTATCAAAATGGACTTAAAATGAAAAAAACTCATATCCTACAAGGTGTGGTGATTAAATAATTGTTAATTTGGATCGAGAAGCTGTGACTCATAACAATATTATTTTAAATCATTCATGCGAATTCATGTATTAATTTGTTTACTTACATATATATATATTTGTACATATGTTGAGGGAGGAGGTTGAACTCTAAACCTTCTACACAAGATGATAGTTACATATACACTAGGTTACAAGTCTTGGAATTTTTATTTATATATATATGCATGATAATAACAATGAAGATTACAATTTATTTTTCTCCTCCACTCAAAATAGATTAACTTATTTTTATGTTAGAAATTTTTTTATCGACACCACACTAATCTCTCTTGAATTATCCAAGAAGTGTTAGTCTGGTTAGCAAAAAGAAGTATTATCAACTAAAGTTTTCAATCTTGAATGTATCAGACTGATGTAAAGGAGTGCATTCTTAAGATTACTTGGTAAAGTAATTAGTCGAGATATACATAACTTAGCTTATATAATAAATCGGTCTTTGTCTTCTTGGGTGATCTTTTACCAGCGTTGCACCTACTGTGACCGGGTTACTGCCAGGTACGAATAGAGAAAAAAGGGTTTATCTCTTGAATTGTTTTAGGTTTCAAGTCATGATTCACGTTTTACGAGGAGGAGGAAAAATCACATATATAAATGACGTAGATAGATCCAACCAACAAGTTGCTGTTCTCGACAAGTGTGCAGCCTAATCCTTTCATTTTTTTTCATGTTATTACTACCTTGGATATGATCTTGATTGTTACATGTGATGTGATGTCGCAACTAGACAATTAGGTGACGTTTGGTTTGGTTAGTGTTTTCACTTTTTTAAACTTAACTGAAATTAATTTGATTGAGTTGAATTGGATTGAGTTAAAAATTTTGAGAATAGAATTACATTTGGTAACGATAATTTTTATTTTGTGTTGAGAACAGAATGTGTTTGGTAACGATTTTATCCTAAAATTAAATTATTTTTTTTGAATTTTTTTTTTGTGTTTGGTGGCGGCGGCGGTGTTAGACCGCGGCGGTGGGCAACGACGGTCGCCGGAGGTGGCCGGCGGCAGCGGCCGGCGATGGTCATCGGACGGTGGCCGATAGCGGCAGACGACAACGGATGGTGGTGGTCGGCCGGCAGATGAAGACGGAAGTTGAGAACTTTGGGATGAGTTTTTTTGGCACAAAAAGAAACAACTTTTTTTTATTTCTGGTTTCTTTAGAATTTTGAGAATCAATTCTTATTTTTTGGGTTGGGTTGAGTTTTGTGTTTGCCAAACGCGTTCCCAAAAATCAAACCCAAAATTTTGGGGTGGAGTTGGGTTGGGTTTGGTTGAGAACACTAACCAAACGGGGCCTTAATCTCTGGATCGGACGGTAATGGGCTCTATCTAGATAAAGACTGGGCCTAGCCCAACTACATGTGGACTCTGCCTAATGCATATATCACTTTTAACGGACAATTCAACCCGAATTGACGGCCAACCAATCAAACCGAAATAAATGGTTCGAATTTGACCACGGTCAAATAATTTCGATTTCGATTTTTGTTTTGGAATTGAAAGTCGAAGAGATTTTGATTTTAGAATGATAACTGTGAAATCAAACTGCGTACACCGCCTAACTGTTATTTTACATCTATATTTTTTTATATAATATTATTAATATTTTTTTATTTATAATTTTACTTTTATATATTTTTATCATTTATTAGGGTTTATCATAACAATTTTATTAATATTTTTTTATTTATAATTTTACTTTTATATATTTTTATCATTTATTAGGGTTTATCATAACAATTAGTGATTTGGTGGTTCGTTTTTTATTTTGTTTGAAATTTATGTTTTATATTTTAATTGTATTTTTGTTTACAATTTTACGATATATAAATAATTAATAGGTTTGCGGTTTTCCGTGTTTAGTTTTGGTTTTAAGAGCAACTCCAACCCGTTACTTATTTCAAGAGCCAAATAATATAACTATTATTTGGGTCAACCAAGCTTAAAAAATTAAGTTCTAACCTTAGATTAATTTTTTAGATGAGATCATAGCACTATACAGTAATTTTTTAGACCAGACACCAATCTTTCTTTCCTTAAAATAATAGTTGTTCATCATGGCAGAAAAATATTACAATAATTTTTTTTAATAATTAAACTTCTAAAAAAAGACAACCACCATAATTTCAACCAAAATAAGACTAAAAAAATACCCCTAATATAGCAATAAGAAAGTTCAAATATCAATTGAGAACACAACCGAAAACCGTTTTCATCAACCAAAAAAAATAAATAAAAAACTTCTTTTTCTTCTCTCTAAGTAGAACAGCACCCGACTTTCTTCACCGCCGATACATCATCCTTACCACCGACATTGATCGTCTGCCCACTCGGCAATGCCGCCGGATCGTCCCCTTTCTCAAGAGCTTTTCTGCTGACAACGTGATATATCTGCGTCAGAACCTCCGTGAAGGCGTTCTCCACGTTCATGGACTCTAGGGCTGATGTTTCCATAAAGAATGTGTTTTCTTTCTCTGCAAATGCTTTGGCGTCTTCGACGGAGACAGCCCTCAGGTGACGGAGATCTGACTTGTTTCCTACAAGCATGATCACGATGTTGGCGTCTGTGTGTGCCCGAAGCTCCTTTAACCATCTCTCCACGTTCTCGAAAGTTACGTGGCGTGTAACATCGTACACAAGCAATGCGCCAACAGCTCCCCGATAGTATGCACTTGTGATTGCACGGTATCTATATTAACAAGGAACAGAATGAGGAAATGATAAGAAACATGTACGAGTGATAAGAAACACAGTATGGGCTCGTTTCATAACACAATTCAACACTTAACTTTCAGCAATTAAAATTCAACACTTGATTTTCAGTTTTATCATACGACTGTTTCACGACAATTTTCTGTGAAGACAAGAAAACAGGGATTCAATCTAAGGATGCAAACTAAAGAGCATCCCATTGCGAAATTTAAGACCAACTTGAAATCAGAACTTCCCTCTTTGTTCGAACTATATGTTCAAAAGCTTATTCACCACCTCCCCTAAAAGAATTGTAATGAAAACTGAAGCCAAATCGAACCCTCATTTGACAATAAAACCTTACACCAAGATAATGAAAAAGAGGTGACATGTAGGTTGAGAATGTGTGGGTCGAAAAATTTGAGACCCATAAAAATGAAAATTTGTGTCGTAATCTCTCCAATTAAACATGAGATTCATTCTCCATTCAGATCAAGCCAAAAGGAGAAGAAATGGTTCCAACATTACAAGTTCCTGTTAGCTTAGGTGGGGCTGCTACTGTACTAGGATCCCGGTTATGCCAAAATGTAGACTAAGCACACACCGATGCTGAAGCATATGTGCCCGCGTGCGGGTGTGTGGTCACTACTAAGTCAGTACAGTAGCTGAGAATATGGTTTGGGAAGATATCAATCTTTCAGTTTCTTATTCTCATTACTTTGGACTAGAAAGAAAGTAGAAATTTGAACCTCCATTGTTCTAGATCTGGCACAGGATCTTCCACAATCAACTATCCATCATTTGATTCTCACATCATCAAGTTAGATCTAGTACAACGGTTACTAACCAATCGATCAAACTCAGCTCAAATCAACTCGAGCAACATTCAGATCTCCCAGCAACTCAAGAAATAGAAGTGAATTGTGGTGTTATCGGGGTCAGATATGCATTTAGTTTAAACAGATCTAGAAATTAAGAATCTAATTTATTCAAAAAATTAATCAAACAAACTGTGGATTTGTTCTGTTTTCAATCCAGATCTCAACAATTTCAGAAAAACCGTTGTCATAGAAAATCATAGTTTAATTCCATACACATTCCCGAGCTACCTACCCATTAACAAGAAAACGCGTGCATTCGGTACATATAAACGCCAAAATCGTTGGAATTGAAACATGACAAAAAATATAAACCTGTAAATATATGCAAAAATATACGTGTGAATTCTCTCATTCTGTGCGTGAACTTTGAAGAGAACGGCAGAATAAGGAGAAGATGTGGAAGTGTAAATTTACCGTTCCTGACCGGCGGTGTCCCAAATCTGGGCCTTAACGACTTTTTCGTCGACGCGAATGCTGCGAGTGGCGAATTCCACGCCGATTGTCGATTTGGACTCCAAGCTGAACTCGTTCCTCGTGAAACGAGAGAGAAGGTTCGACTTCCCGACGCCGGAGTCGCCGATTAACACCACCTTGAACAAGTAATCGTAATCGTCGTCGGCCCTATATGCCCCCATTATCTTTATTAGAGAGATCTGAAGGAGGATTCGACAGAGATTTTCCGATCTACTACGCTTCAGATCTCAACATTTGCGAGACAGGGCGGGCGAAGCACGACACCATTACAACAGCAGGACAAAAGGGGGTTATTTAAAAGATTTTGAGAAGTTACTTATTTTGTTTTCAACCCCCAAAACAAAATGTATATTTTTTTCACTCCCTAAAGAAAAATGAGTTTTATTTTGTCCGTTTAACAGTGCACAAACTTAAAATTTTTACTCATACAGTCTACACATTATAATAATTTTTAATAATTTATCAATATGAAAAAATACAATAACTTTTATGTCGTACAGTAACTTTATACTTTTGATAAAATTATTAATTTTTTCTGTAAAATTACTGTATTGAGTGTGTTGGAAGAATATTGAATTGCAAAATTTAGAGTTTAGGGCAAAAAAAAACTCTCTCTTTTTTTTGGTGATTGATTGAATTGAAAAGTAAAAAAAAAAGATGTTTTGTTTTACCATCAGCACTAAATTTTACCCCCAATTATTCACTCAAGTCACTGATACAGTAATTTTTTGAAAGATTCAATAATTTAATTTTATCAAAAATTCGAAGTCAGTGTAATTTTTTATCTGAAATTTTGCAGTTTTTTTTTTTCACGTGGTGTAATAATTTTAGACTTTTAAAACAATTATTATAATGCGTGAAATTGTATAAAATATTTAAATTTATAAATTGTTCATCAATAACCCGAAAAATATATATATTTGAAAAAAAATAATAACATTTTTTCATAATTGCAAAATAACACCAATGGTGATCTAATCATTTTCACATAGTAAAATATGACATTATTATTGTAAAAAAGTATAGTATTTTAAATTCATCTCACTAATCGCTTTATAAATAAAAAAAATACAATGTTAAATAAACATGGTTAATAAAGAATATGTAAGTAGGGTGAGCTTTGCCGCTTCTGTGATCCAACCCGGTTCGATCTGAATTAGTCGAAATCCAATATAATTATCGGATACCGAAAATTTATACACAGAAAACAGAACCAAAAATAAAAGAATATATAAGTGGGGTTGAAAATTAATAAGGGTAAATTAGTATTTTAAAAGAAAATGATGAACATAAGAAGTGGGAGATTAATCATTTGACAAGTGAATGGTAATTGAATAGCCATCACTCTTTTTTGTTGTTATTGTGTTCATTTTGTTCATTAACTTTTCTAGAATTTTTTTTTTTTTAATTATCACTCTATCCGATCCACTTAAAAAAAAATCTCTGTATCTACTGCTATTTTTTAACAAAGTAAAAAACTAAGTCCCGTTTGGTTACTAATTCCGTTCCCTAATTTTTTTTCCCGCGTCTAAAATTTTAAGGTTAATGTAAACACGTTTCTATTTTCAAAAAATTGGAAGTAATTTCTGAATTTCTTAAGAATCCTGAGAAGTAAAAAATATTGATTTTTATTCACTCCTACAAAATTATTCTCACTATCATCCCGCCGACTATTACCAGTCCGTCGGCCACCTTACATTTAAATAAAAATAAAAAAGAACAAATGTTGCAACTAAATGTTTTTTGTTTCTGTTCACATAAATTAAAACAAATATAATATGCTAAAATATGGATGAAATTAATTTTTTTTTTCAATTTTTGGATGAAATATATGATTGACCCTTTATTTTAATTTTAATTTATTAAGACTTTTATTGTTTAAATTAGTGAATGTAATAGAATTCTTTGAACTCAATAAATGGAAAATGATACAATTTATAGAATAAATGGAAGTATATGTCTATCATTCAATTCAGATGTTAAATTTAGTGAAACACATACAATGATATTTCAATTTGGGTGATTAATAATTATTTTTATTTTTTTTAATTTAAATAAATGAATAAGTGGAATTATGGAGAACAATTGAACCCGAACTGACGGATAACCTAATCAAACCGATCTGAATGTCCGGTTCTAAAACTGTTCACTTGATTTCGGTTTCAAAATTAAAAACGAAGCAATTTTGGTTTTAATTTTAATTTTGGGATAGTAACCGTGAAACCAAATTGCATAACTATTATTTTAGAATTTTTTATACGTATTACCCTAATTTTAAAAAAATAATTATTTCCACTTTTATCTATCTATCTATATACATTATATGCATTTATTTGCACTTTCACTTTTACTTTTTTATTTTTTAGGGTTAATAGCATTTAACTCCCTGTAGTTTAGCTAATTTGTACTTACTTCTGTATTAGCAGTTACCCCCTATGATCTAGATTTAAGTGCATTTACTCCCTATATCAGGGGGTAAGTGGTTTGAAAATTTAACCACATGAAGGGTAAGTGACGATTTTCAAACTAAGGAGATAAAGTAAAAATCAGTCAAATCAAGAGAAGTAAAATAGAATTAACCCTATTTTTTATTTTCAGCTTGTTTGTTTTTATTACATATACTTTAATTATATTTGCGATGTTTATTGTAATAATTAATAATTCTGTAATTTAATTTTAATTTTGTTTAAAATTTATGTTTTATATTTTAATCATATATTTTTATTTTTTTTTATAATTTTACAAAGTTGTGTTGCTAGAGAAAATTAATAAACATATAAAAAAAAAAAAAAACTAACTTGTTCACGGTTTACGATTATATAAAATTAAATGGTTTGATTTAAAAACCAACATTTATAGTTCGGTCTTGAAATTATTATATACTTAACCGTTTTAATTCTCCCTTCCAGTAAAATCGATCGAAAACAGAATCTTTGTCATTTCCCAAACCAAACGTCACTAAGGGGGCGTTTGGTAACCATTTCTGTTTCCATTTCTGCAGTGGGATGGGATAAGATGAGAATTTTGTTTCCTTCTTAGAAATAGAATCGTGTTTGGTAACGATAATTTTTTTTTTTTTTTATTTTTTTATTTTGGGAATAGAATTGCGTTTGGTAACGATTTTATCCTAAAACCATTTTTTTTTTTTTTTTGTGACTTTTTTTTTTTTTGTTTGTTTTGGCGGTAGCGGCGGTGACGGTGGCCGGCCGGCGACGGTGGCCTGAGGTGACTGGTGACTGCCGCCGGAGATGGCCGGCGACGGTCGCCAGAGGTTCCTAGAGGTGGCCGGCGACGGTAGCCGGAGGTGGCCTGCGACAGTAGCCGGCGGCGGGTGGTGGTCGGCTGGCGTATGAACAGTGTCCAATGGTTTTGAGAATAGAATAAGAATTATGAGAAACAATTGTTTTTTGTTTTTCATTTTTTAAGAAAAAAATGGGTACAATTCTCAAATAGAAATAGAATAAAAATAAAAATAAAAATTATCAAATGTTATTTCTAATCAGAATTATCAAAAATCTAGGAATAGAATGAATTATTAAAAGGAATGGGCCTAACATTCCATATATATGTGTCGGTAGGTTTTAGTTTAAAATGGTATGACTGAGAAGTCTGACAAAGGCAACGAAGATTCAACTACATAGACAGATACCTATATGGGGTTAATTAAATAAAAATTAATTTAATTTTTATTTTGCCCTCAATATTTTTATTTTTTTTAAATATTAATACCCATCTATTTTTTTCAAAAAATTTATCAGTATTTTAACCCCCACAAATTTAAAGTTTTTGGTCCCACAATACCTACCTTTGCGTCTAGGGTTAACAATTCGTGTCATTGAGTCACGTCATCTATTAACACAAATACATTGTGTGTGATACGTAAACGACACAGTGTTAAAAGATTGAAACACGAACACGATATTTTATTTGGTCAACACAATATGACACAATAATAAATAATGCGACACGGTAACGCAATAATTATTTATTTATTGCTACAAACGGTTGGAGGAAAGGATTTTGAACACCAGATTTTTTACTAAGTAGACACGCTAAATAACCGCTAAGGTGACACGGTTAGTGTCCCCACCTTTCTCAACGCAACTAGGATGGGTTGGGTTGGGTTGAGAATTTTGTTTCATTTTTATAACAGAATTGCGTTTCGTAACGACAATTTTTGTTTTGTGCTGAGAATCTAATTGTATTTGGTAATGATTTTATCCTAAAACTATTTTTTTTTTTTTGAGATTTTTTTTTTTTGTTTGGGTGGCGACCAGTCGCCGGAGGTGGCAGGTGGCAACGGACGGCGGCAGAGGTGGCCGGCGACGGTCGCCGGATGGTTGCCGGCGGCGGCGGGTGGTGGTGGTCGGCGGGTGGATGAAGACGGAAGTTGAAAACTTTGGGTTGAGTGTTTTGGGTACCAAAAAAAATAATTTTTTTTTTGTTTCTGCTTTCTATAGGATTTTGAGAATCAATTTTTATTTTTGGGGTTGGGTTGGGATGAGTTTTGTGTTTGCCAAACGCATTCTCAAAAATAAAAAATAAAACCCAAAATTTTTGGGTTGGGTTGAATTAGAATGGAATGGAAACACTAACCAAACGGGCCCTAAGCTACCAACCTCGGGTTGATAACACGGTAATTAATCATATTCAATTTCTTTAACTTATATCCCGTTAATTAATCATATTTATATTTTTAAAATAATTTATTAAAATATTTAATAAATTGATTAATTAATTTTGTGTCCCTTTTCATGTCAGATATTAATTAGTAACCCAAAACACGATTCAAAATTATCATTTCAGTTATTGGTTAACAGATAAACCCTAAACATGACCTGTTATTGTACCTGTCTCAATAATAACCCGAAGTCATAGAGTTGTAAGAGGAGTAACTCTTTTTCATATATAGACCGGTTTAAGAAGTCTCACAAATGCCACCCGAGATCCAACAATAAGCTTACACACCATATTTCTTCATCATACTCTTTCATAAGCATGAGATATGCATAATAATAAAATAATACATATAAAAAGACTAAAGAAAAACAGAACAAGAACAAAAAAACAAGAACACATCGAGAATGGAGATTAAGAAATGGGATTGCTCCAATACAAAAGTAAAAAACTTCGACAATGGAATCTGATTTAGAGAAACACACATGGCCTTGTCTTCCTTCTCTTTTTCTTCGGTTTTGGAGGCTGAAGAACAACTTTTATTGCAGCATCAAACACAGCCTTCACGTTCTGAAAATCATCAGAACAATTGAGAACAAAATTACAAAAAAATAAAATAAAAATCAAATCTTCAAGGTTTGTACGGATGATCTTAATCTTGGCGCTGATACCATGTTAAAGAGGTACCAACTTAAAACCATATGGTGTCAAGTGGAGTAACTCCTTTGATTTATATAGTGGTTTAAGAACTCTCAAGTGATCGACGTGGGATAAGAATCTAACACTTCTAATGAAAATATATCGGTTAATCTTGCAACTTACTGCATTAATCAAGAATTTATGCTACCTGCTGTGTCTTTGAGCTGCACTCAACGTAAACAGCAGCACCGATCATCTTCTTCAGCTCCTCCCCCTGTCAATATCCAAACAAATCAGGCCTAAAAAAAACGTTTTTTTCGACGTCTAGGCGATCTGCCAAACGGGTACTTAAAATTTTAAAATTTATAGCCCATTTCTTAGCTTTTGGTAGTAATTTTTCGGATCAAGCACTTGCCTGAGCAGTTGTAATAGGAGTTGCTCCAGGGTGGCTGATCAGAAACTGCTTGTCTTCGCGTAAATCTTCAAGAAAAATCAAGAAAAACCGATCAAGAACAAACTAAAAACAAAACCTGCATGTAATAATTCATGATTAAGTATAAAAGTTACCTAATTTTGTTCCCACCAGCACAATCGGCACGGTTGGTGCATAATGCCTCAGTTCAGATATCCACTGTATAAAAAGATCGAAAAAAATGGTAAACCATATATAGATATACACGTAAAAACCCCATGCCCTAACTCATTCTCGGAAGACGCTTTGAGAGAGGAAGATTGCTCTCCACTTTATATATAGCTCAGGATCAGATAACACAAATTATGTGAAATTTAACACGGCCCCTCATGCGCAAGGTGGACTTTGCCAAACTACTGCGAACGGATATCATGGGGGTCCAACATCAATGTGGGATTCAACACGAGCAGGATAGACTTTGTCAAATCACTGCAAACGTATATCGTGAGGTCCAACATTGATGTTGGATTCAATACCCTAACATCAGATGAAAGGCTTGACGCTGATACCAAATAAAACCTAATGGACCTAACTCACTCTCAAAAGACACTTAGACAGAGGAGAATTGCTCTAGATTTTGTATATAGCTCAAGATCAAGTAACACAAGTGATGCGGGATTCAACAATATACTAGGGATTTCCCATGCTATACCAATTTTTGAATTTATAAGTGTTAAAAATAGTAATTAATAAGGTGGCGTTTGGTAGCCGTTTCTGTTTCTATTTTAGCAGTGGGATGAGAATGGGATGGGATGGGATGAGATGAGAATTTTGTTTTCTTCTTGGGAGTAGAATCGCATTTGGTAACGATAATTTTTTTTTTTTTTTTTTTTTGGGAAGGGAATTGTGTTTGGTAACGATTTTATCTTAAAATCTTTTTTTTTTTTTTGACCAGACGGCAGTGGCGCCGGCGGTGGCTCTAGCGCCGGCGCCGGCGACGGTCGGACAGCGGTGGCTGGTGGGTGACAGTGGCCGGCGGCCGGAAAGTTTCCAGCTGGACGGTGACCGGCTACGGTCGCCGGAGGAAGTGGCGGGGGCGGCGGACGGTGGCCGGCGGCGGATGACAGTGGCCAGCGGCGGCGGACGGTGGTCGGCCGGTAGGTGAACAGTGATGGTGTGTTTTGGGAATGGAATGGGAATAATGAGAAACAATTTTTTTTTGTTTCTCATTTCTTAAGAAAAAAAGTGGGCAAAATTCTCAAATGGGAATAAAATGGAAACGGAAACAAAAATTACCAAAAGCTATTCCCAAACAGAATTCTCAAAAATCTGGGAATGGAATGGGAATTTCTGGAATGGAAATGGTTACCAAACGGTAAACAACTGGCAAACAAAATATAAAATGAAACTTAAAGGGTATATAATGTAATTAAATTCAACCATGAAATTTTTAGACATAAATTTTTCTTCCTAAATATTTCATTAGCTTATCCCAATCATCTATTCTCCTCAAATTAATCCAAATCGTCAACAAAAAGACATTTTGAACAAAGCCGTCCAGATTTATTAACAGATCATTAATTTTAATTTTAATTTTTAATAATGAAATGTGTGATTTTGATTGCTAACCTTTTTTGATATGTTTTCATAGCTGGCTTTGCTAATGAGAGAGAAGGCAAGCAGGAAAACATCAGCCCCTCTGTAACTCAGAGGCCTCAGCCTGTTATAATCTTCCTGCCCTGAAAATACATCAAAATCACCAAAATTTCATTACAGTTATGGTCTTTTCCCACATGAATGTCTGAATATTTTTTTCTTTCAACAACAAAAATGATCAGGGATTCAACACGCCCTGCTCATGCAGAGGGTGGACTTTGACAAACTACTGTGAACGGATATCGGGAGGCCCCTCATATGCAGGGTGGATTTTGATGTAGGATTCAACATGACCAACATTAAACAGACAAAAGCCTGGTTCTGATACTATGTAGGAACCCAATAAGTCTAATTCACTCTTAAAAGACGCCTTGTAAGAGAACCTTATAAATAGCTCAGGATCAGATAACACTGACCACGTGAAATTCAACAGAAATCATGAAGGAGCTGAGTTACTCACCTGCAGTGTCCCAAAGTCCGAGGTTCACTGTATTCCCATCCACAACAACATTAGCACTGAAATTGTCAAACACTGTCGGCACATAATCCTGATTCAAAAAAGGGAGAAAAAGAAATGAAAACCCAGGTGAAGACATTGGGGGGGGGGGGGGAAATGTAATTAAATAAGAAATTGGTAAAGAACATGAATATTTACAGTGGGGAAGGTGTTGCTGGTGTAAGAGATGAGCATGCAAGTCTTCCCAACAGCTCCATCACCCACAGTAACACACTTTATGAATCTTGCAGTGCTCATTTTTCATAAAATCCCCCTCGCTTGCCCGGTCTGGCCGGTTTTGCTTCCCTTTAACTAGACGAAACAAGGAACCGTACTAACGCTAGCGAAAACGGAAACTTACTAACATCTTCCTCTTTCTCTCTCTACATACTCAGAATCAGGCGAAATTGAAGAAGAACAGAAATTTGAAATGGGAAGATGGGGGGGTGGGGGGTGGGTTTTGAAATTTGAATAGAAATGGAGGGTGTGTTTGGGGATGGTATTTAAATAAAACCCATTGCCCCCCCCCCCAACTTTAGCTGTTAAGAAATTCTCTTTTCCCCTTTTATAATCATTGCCACCAGCTTTCTGTTTCTTTAAGGGGAAGGACAGAAACAGAGGCAGGAGGAGGGGGGGTGGGGGGATGTTTGGTGCTAGTGTCGTTAGTTGGTTAAGTGTTGAATAAGGGAGATAAGTTGAGTAATTATTTGGATTAAGAAAACAAAAAAGGACATTGCTTTCTCAATTGGCCTAAGTTTTTATGATGATTTTGAGAAATTTAAAGGTAAAAAATAAAATATTTTGAGGTTTTAATTTGACCATGTGAGGATGTAACTTCAGTGCTACCTATACACATTCATAAGCAACAATAAAGTTTTTTTTTTTTTATACAATAAAGTGTATTCAAACCAGCTTACGCGTACCACGACTAATCATCTCACCGGATGATCTTAAGAGCGTAGTCCCCTAGATCGGTTTGGTTTATTCATGATTAAATTCAAAATTTAATTCTCCAAATACTCTCTAAGAGAATTGAACGAAAATGGGTATTCCCTCTTACCAACTGGACTAGCAACTCTTGAGTAGCCACTATAAAGATTCTCATGGCGGAGCTATTAAGGGTTTGGAGGACTCGGCTCTCCCGTCAACTTTTAAAAAATTTCACTATTGTCTTTGTATTTGAAAAAAATAATAATTAAAATCTCTTAAAATTTAACATAAGCATCAAAAGTTAATTTACTAAAATAATATAAAAAAATAGAAAACGTATTTGACAGTGGAAGGTTATATCTTAATAAGTATTACCTTTAATAAGTGATCTTTTAATCCAAAAAAAACACCGAAAGATGTTCGGCAAAATGTTTGTAGAGACGATCTATTCCATCAATCTCTATTTATAGTATAAGAAATTAGAAAAATTGCTATCCAAAAAAAATTACTTCAAATTATATTTTTCCTTTTTATTATTTGTAGAAGTATTCTTTTGGCTTTTTTAAAAGGGAAAATCGGTGAAAAATCAATTTTTTTTAAATTTAATTGGTGAAAAATATTTTCGTGTTATTAAGTTTTGATTTAGTTCTTTAAATTATATTTCACTCGTATTTTAGTCTTGCATTGCAAGAATTATAGGGATATTGCAGGGATTGTAGGGAGTCTTTTAGTGAGTACATTCGATTTTTATAGTGAATTCTGTTACATGTAACTAATATTAGTTACAATTTTATAATTGTTACTTTTCACACATATTTGGGTATTTATAGTTACACATATTTATATAATAATAGTTACATGTTACAATTACATATATATGTATAATATTTTGTGACGTAACTGAAGAAATATCAAACTTTTTAATTGAATATCAGAGATATGTAATTAAAAAATTACATATTATTGAAACATGTAACTGAAAAAAAAAATTAGTTACTTGTAACTAATATAATAATATTACACACAAAATAGTTACATGTAAGTGGCGCGTGGCTATTACGTGAGCAAGACGTTCGTCTTTTTAAAATAGATGGGACTAAATCAAATTTTTTTACCACATGTAGGACTTTTGACCAATTAAAATTTAAATAGTAGTACTTCCACCGATTGTCCCTTTTTAAAAATAACTAATATTTTTGCTTTAGAAAAAGGTTACTCTCATTTCTTTTTAGTAGTATGAAATAGTATCGAAGATTTGTAATTTTGTGGATATCTAGTTTATTTTTCTTGTGCAAAGTTTAGAATTTAACTCCCTTATCCAACACGAGTACCAAAAAAAAAAAAAAAAGCAGCATGAAATAGTTCTCCCTGAATTAATATCCAGGTGTCACCAAGAGAGGGCAGAAGCATAGAGAAAACCATGCAGCGGTGGGAAAGCAATAGACAAACACTAGCGGCATTTATGGGTTGCAACCATAATTTAAGGCGAATTGGCTTTTTTGGTGAGTGGATATCACTGCTCTGGGGGTTATCTCAGCTGTATTAAGCCCCACAACTCCTCCATATACTGACATACATATAAAGCGACACAGTCCAGTGCACAACAGCTTCTGTCATTACAGGATTTGGGAAGGTCAGATTTACACAGCCTTATGTATATAAAGAGACTGTTTTCAAGATTTGAATCTGGAGTCTCCTGGTTACAATAGAACAACCTTACCGTTGTACCCAAAACTCACCATCAAACCGTTTTTATATAATTTTTTTTATAAATAAGATTATATATGTGATTAATGAATTCCAGCAGGCTGATGGAAATATATGCCCAACTGTCCAAAAAGAAAAAGTTAGTATCTTTTTGCTGAAGCAAATTCAAAACATACATTAGTTGAATCTTTTTGCTTTGTTTATTAGATTTGATTTGGAGATCCTCTCTGTGAAGTGTGAAGTGGGTACTGGGTCCTGTGTGTCCTCTCAAGATTTTGATATGAATCCAATCTCTTCACATGCATGTAATCGTACGTAGTTTTATTATATATATATATAGGGGTTAAGGCACTGGCAGTTGTCTCACTCAATTTCATCAAACCAAGAATGATGGTTTCAGGACCAAGAGGATTCAATTAATAATCGATTAACTTTGGCGTGTGTTTGATAAAACTTATTGATGATGATATTTTTGACTATGATTGTTGGACTGTCACGTATAAGAATTAATGAAGTTTAAACATAGTTTGCCAGAGACGTTACTTTGGGATCATTTGAAATATTTAATCTCCTTTAACCTAGATCAATCGCAAAAATCAAGTCGCTGTAAAAGAATGCACTGCGAGTAAGTTTGCCGTCGTTACATCGCCGGTGTGAGAATCAGTCAAGTGTTCTCGAGGAATATTTGAGGAGTGTAGGTTGGAAAAAAGAGAGCGTACATGACTAGACGTTCACTTCTGATACTTGTATGCGAGGGAAGATTTGTTTGGTAAGTCCTCTCTGAATCTCGACTCATTACCATACCCGTCCTGTAATCGATGGGATATAGGGTTAATGAGCTAATACTTGGGGGTGTAACAGCTCTCCCTGGGGTATTGATTTCCCTTAACTGGCGTGGTGTTTTTCATAGACTCTTGTGCGTGGCATGTGCCAGACTGACATGTGACGATGATTTTGTGCCTGATCCGAATTTCTCCTCATCAAGAATAGTACTTATGTGGAAAGCATGTGTCTCTGAGGATAATTAGGCTAGACTTGTGTATTAAGCACGTGAGACTGAGCTCAACTTTAGAACCTGAGGATCTTGTCTTTGTTCCCTGGACAAAATCGAGGACAACGTTTATTATCGACCATGATCAAGTGAACCATGAGCATAAGGCTTTAGCGTAGCTGCAAAAGGTCATTCTCGGAGCAAACCGAGGACAACTCCAGACATCCCTATGCTCGAGGACAAATATAATATTATGTTTGGGATCCGTTATTATATTTCGCCAAATACGAAAAGAACAATTATATCTTTTGAATAATGGTCCATTACCCCCATATTCTACTAGATCCGGGGCATTAATAGGAATTGACCGAGATCTATGAAAAATTTACAAAATAAATCTTCATCTCGTATGCATACTAGACGGGATCTAGCTAAGAAATGTTCATTTCTCCTAATTATTACTCTGCCAAATTCATATCAGAACCTCCTACTGATTCTCACGATGAAGGTACAATGTCGGCAAACCCAGGCTTAAATTTGAATAATTTGAAATTATTAAACTCTAATTTGGGGTGTTCAAACAATTTATCCAAATGGGTACAAGTTTTATTTAACTATTATACTTTCAAAATTATATGAAATAAAAAAAATATATATTACACAAATATAAGTGTTGATGTCCAAAAGTGGTGAACGACCAACAGTATGGTGCGGAAAGACAATACATTTATAAGATTGTTGATGACGTGATTAACTGGTGAGTTCGGGGGTGCTGACGACCTCGAGGTGATCGTAATCTGATCAGAAATCCTCGTCCCGACCTGAGATCCTGTTCAGACTCTGAAATGAATGATTCTCTGAACTCTGTCCCAATCTCCGAGCACCTGCACACAGACTCACCAGAGTTGTGTCCGGTAAAATCTCTCCGGCGTGAGAGTAAGTATCCGGGAGAGAAGGGCTAAGAAATGTTCTATCAGTAGAGAAGACTTCCCGTTGGGCATTGGATGCCATGAGATATTTATAGTCGCTGGACTCGATTAGCGTCGCGGAATTAGGGAGTTAACCTCGGGTAAGTTAACCTAATCCGCTGGGCAGCCAATGAACAAGTAGATTAGTGCTCTGATAATTTGGATTGGGTTTTTGGGCCCACCTGTAGAGGCCCATGGGCCGGAGTCTCGAGACGGCCTGGAGAGGCCCCGAGCACGGAGACGACGAGGGGAGAATGTTCGAGTTCGTTAGCTCGGCTCGGGGTTCACCGTTTTGGTTCAGACTTTTTTAGCTCGGCAAGACGATTTTCAGTTTGGCTCGGAGGTTTTTCAAGGAGAGCACAAGAGCCCCCCCGAGGGAACTCCGGCTCCCAGCTCGATCATTTTCTGATATCCTTCACGTGACATATATGACCAAATTTTTCCACATCAATAAGCATGCATGAATGAAGCTCAAATTAGTGATGAGTACATTAAGTAAGAGATTGGGAAGGTGAAAAACAAGAATGAGTGTGAAGTCATTGAATGATGTTGTAGCCAAGAGTTGATAACTAACCTGTCCCAAAACAGTTACATGCCACATCACAAACATTCATTACAAAATATGCATCCACATGATGACATTGATTGCTTTATGTGACATTTCATTTATGCCTTCCCCATTATCTTATGTGATACCAAAAGTTGACATTAATACCCTTATCTATTCATATGTTGAATATAACACTTCAAAACGTATGATTTTCGAACCTAAGCTTGATTCGAGTATGATGAGGTGGTATTTCTCTCGAAACCACCTACACCAATCAGAAAACGCCATGTGTATGACAGACCACACATCACTGATTACGTTCGATGGACTACCTGACAAAGGGTGTCATCTAGATCTTTGTCGTTCATTGGATAGATCTTTCGATAATTGACTAGGGTCATCCGTGTTCCGAGCACAGTTCAACCGATCACATCTCTCTGCCTTGGTTCGATCAATAGTCAATGAGGACCGAACAATCTTCACTGCCACCATAAGGGTCCCTAAGCTCATCTGGTTTTGGCCTTGTCTTCTGTTCCATCTGGTAAGTCAATGGACTTTATTGATGGGTCAAAAGTCAAGACCTGCGGATTAATCATATCACGTGTCACGTGATTCACCATGCGCCCGATTACGTTAATAATCCGAGTTTAGGAGCGTAATTTTCAGGGGTTAAACTGACCCCTCTTATAAATAGCAGGACAATAAATGCACCAGGTACGTAAGAAGTTCTTGTTAAACACGCTTAAACTCTCATTTTCTCCTGAACTTTTACTCTTACGCCGTAGGGATTTCACTAGTATTACTCCAATGGGTCTTTGTACAAGTACTTACTTGGACTCCAGGCGCCTTGATGAGAACCAGTCACAAAACAAAGTAAACAGTATAACAGGATGCCAATTCAGCGCAAAATCATACACGTGGGCTTTGATTGGATCAACTGTACATGTTAGCCAATTATTTGACACCAACAAAACAGTATATTATTTTTATTTTTAAATGTATGATTTTTTGTTAATTGTGTTTTTTTAATAAAATGTATGATTTGTTCTTTATAATTAACTTTGTCAATTTATTAGATTGTCTTCCAAATAAGTCATTTGTAATATCTTATCCATGTATTATTTTTAATTCTTTACTTAATATTAATTGATATTGCCTGGACATGCTAACACGGTGAATTTGTTGTTTTGCCCTCATAAGTCTACATCCTGCCGTGCCAAGCGAGGTTTTTGCACAAATCTTTAACACTGGGAGAGGGGGGTGGATCCTGACGAAGGACCTCCGGTGTGAGAGTAAATATTTAGTTGAAAACAATAAAATATAGTAAAGAGTATTAGCCAAGTGAAATACATCTTCCTACTTGAGCCTTTAACTTACCCATGTATTTATATGATCCTTCGCCGGTTTGAGGAGAGAGGACAGTGCGCCTTGCCACCCATTTTGTTTTGGAATAATGATTGTTCTGTCCTTTCTGTGTTCTCCACGTCAGGCGAATATTCTGCGGCAATTTGGTGACGAAGCGTCCTTTGGCGGTTAGCATTTAGGCGGCCCGATGACTTGTCTTGGGCCTTTCCAAGAAAATACTCTTCCCACGGGTGTTTGGCCTACCGAAAGCCTTTGGCGATGGATTTTCTGGACTTAATAGAATGGGCGGTCCAGTGCCAAATTTATCACCATCATTAATCATAATCAATCTAGTTTATATTAATTAGTGCTAAATTTAAATTTAATATCATAATTAATATTAGCTAAAATACTAAAAAAGACTTAGTTGATAATGACTAAAAATTAAAAAAAAATTAAACAGAAAAAAAAATGAAAACTAAGTGCAGAACAATATAATAAGAAAAAAATCTTGTTTTTTTATTTTCTAATTTTTTTTGGTGATTAATAATATCTTCACTTTTTAAGATAATAAATATAAGGTAAAATTAGAGAAAATCCTACTTTTGCTATTAAAATTAAAATGGGTCACCACTTGTAAGTCCATATTGAAAAAATATTACTTATATATTTATTATTTAAGATAAATCCAAATATATATTCTCTCACTACATCAATAGCAACATAATAAATGTGGAGATGTCAATATTACTGCCTAATAATAATGCTAATAACAATATAATGAATGGAGGATACAAATATTGTTGTACAGTAACAATGTCAACAACAATATAATAAATGGAGAGATGCAAATGTCACTATCTATCAACAATGTTAATAGCAACATAAGGAATTGAGTGATGCAAATGTTGTTATACAACAACAATGTTAACCTCAACATAATGAATGGAATGATGTAAATATTACTGTACAATAAATAATTACTATATACTAATTGAGTTTTTCTCTAAATTTAAATGATTATATGAGTATAATAATAATAAATTAATAGTAGATCTTAAAATCCGTGATAAAATACCCTATAAATAAAATTGTCCAAAAATATAATTAATGCGTAAAATTAGTCCAGACATACTTTACTCTCTAAAATAAAAAGATGAAAAATAAGGGGAGTAGAATTTGGATTTAGTGAACAGGCGATAACCGAATGAACCTTGGACGGAGGTGGACTATCTAAGATGGAGGCGGGTCTCCGATTCCAATGACTCAACGCTCTTGGAGGAATGGAGATGCGTCTTCTGAGTCTTCTCGTCGCTTTTGTTTCTCTCTTCGCCTATTCCTCACCATCGATAATCGGAATCCATCCTCTAGGTGGTGATTTCTTCTCCCTTTCTCTCTCCAAGCAGGCACTCTTATGCGCAATTTATTAATGACTTTTGTTTGTAGATGAGAAGTATTTTAGCTCGGAGATCATCAAATGCAAGGACGGATCGAAGTCCTTTACCAGAGATCGTATCAACGACGATTTCTGCGATTGCCCTGACGGCACGGATGAGCCTGGTAATGGTTTAAGATTTGCGACTATATACTATTACCTCAAACATTCATCCTCGAATTTCAAATTATTTTTTCATTATTGTGAATTATGTTCTTGTTCATAATTATTTACATTTTGTTTTGCGTATATCCATGAATGCAGTAAGATTGCCATAGCAAAGACAATTCGACATGTAGATTTTTGAATTGATTTTTCGTTTTGATATAATTCTGGATTATTTTCATGGGGACAAAGTGAATGTGCAATTTTGACTGCTTTTTTGAATGCTTTTTGTTGCAATTGTGAGACTCAAACACCCCAGTTTCTACTTTAGGAGGCAAAATGAGTAAGTTTGAATGAAACTGTGTTAGCAACTGTATCCATATGCAATGTTTTTTTTTTGTTTTCAATTTATTTTTCTATGTGCTTTACACTTCTTTTGCTTGTTTAACTTAATGGAGGCACCCCTTGCATTTGGTATCATCATATCATGGAGCATAGTTTAGAATTTAAGCCGTATTACTGCTGACAAACAAAATAATTTGCTTGTCACCAATTCAACATTTATCGTGCATGTGTCGCTAAGTCTGTTGCATCATCCGTATTCTAGTTATTCTGCGGAACGTAAATCATTTGTTTGTTTGATTTTTTCTAGGAACTTCAGCCTGTCCGTCGGGCAAATTTTACTGCAAAAATATGGGTAGTACGCCCAAGTTTTTGTTCTCTTCTCATGTGAATGATCGTATCTGTGGTAAGTATTACGAGGGAAAATTTTACATCCTGTTTTATCACGCCAGTCTAGATGGAAAAAGCAATTTTTGTACTTATATTTGTCTAGGACAAAAGCAAAAAATGTTAGTGATTATAAATAAATGTTACTCATTATCCCCTTGTTGAATCAAGCACTAGATGGCTTAATGTATATCTTCGTTGGAATTGCCCTTTTTGATCCTAACTCCAGGGCTTATGTTGTCAATCTTCTACTGCACGGGGAACTATACAATGTGTATAGTTCTTGTGCCCATTGCACTTGCGGAGTTCTTTTTTTTAATTATTTTTTAAGATTTGAATTGGTTTTATCTCTTTTATGTCCTTTTAGATTGCTGCGATGGAAGTGATGAGTATGATGGCAGCATCGTTTGTCCCAACACTTGTGTAATGGGTGGGACTGTTGAGTACAAGACGATAAATTATGGCTCAACAATCAGGAAACCAACTTCAAAAGGCCGTAGAACTGATCTTAATACAGAGGATTCCATTCATAAACTTCAAGGTATTCATGTTCTTGCAGCAACTTATTGGCAGTTAAGAATCATCGATGATATTTATTATGGATTGGTGATACCAGGTTTGAAGTTGGTGATGGTCGTACAGTTTATTTTTGTCATTGTTTTGGTGGCTTTTCGACTGTTCTACCGGCGTTTGAGGTCTAGAAGAAGACGCTGACATTGAAAGTGTTTATCTCAATGCCTTAGTTTTGTCTTGGTAATATTCTTATAAAACTTGTTCTGGTTGAAGAATGAAGAGTTTTCTCTGCTAAATATAATGGAATTCCTATTTTATGCTCATCTATTTCCCTTTTTTCTAGTTTTGTTACAGTAGATTGCTTTAGATATGTGCAACTGATTCAAACACGAGTTGAGAAATCAATTGTTCCGCAAATCGTGATTACCTTTTGGAAGTAGCTGATGAAAAAGGCGCCGACTCCAGGATCCAAGTGTGTTTTTGATTCTGGAATATGGTTAGAATTTTGATGGCAATTTTATTGGTTTACAGGTCGTATACTTTTTGTTGTTGTTAGCAAGTGCTATCTGATTCAATGTACATACTTAAAAACTTTTGTAGATCCTTTTTATCCTCCTGTAACACTACAAATATGTGTTCCATTGTTAAACAGCCATATGGTCGTTGATTAAAGATAGTATTTTCTTGATGTTTTTTTTTTTGCTTTTAGTCTTAACTGGACACTTGTATTTGTCAAATTTTATTCCAGTTTGCGAATTTTGATATGTAAACTAATGTAGTTCGTGTGGTAGTTTTGGAACGATAAGAAGATTGTGATCAATTTACTTTCACTTGGTTTGGAGCTACCAAAGCTTGGCAGAGTCATGAGTCCTGGAGATGTTTACCTCGAATAGGCACCTGACTGAAGCATTGGCCGCTACCTTGGTTTGTCTCTTACCTATTTCTTCCTGCATTTTTAGTCTATTTCTCGTGTAATATTTAAGATGCAGTGTTACAATTTTTACCTGTTAAATTTGGCTGTGCATGCAGTGTGTTATGATGCTTTGTCAAATGAAAAACAGTTCATTTTTTTTTTTTTAAATATTGAAACAAAAGATGCTAATGTAGTTTTTCCAATTAACTTGGTAAAGTCTTTGAACTTGAACAAGGAAGCTGGTCGGTGTCGTAATTTGGTGACCAAGCCCATACCGAACATGATTCTGACAGTGTAGAATATCTGCAATAGGAGTTAGATAGAAACCGGTTATCATCTGCAAATCATCTTATTATCAATTACCTGAGAAATGGTTTTTTTGGCTTGACGGCCATTTATTTATTGTCTACATTATCTGAGGTTTCTCAGTTTGCTTGATATGAATCTGCTATGTACTTAATTTTGACCCAATCTATATCTATGCAGGAAATTTAGCTAGCTGGCATCTTCTAAAATGCTGATAGCAAGCTAATTTCACCTGCAGGGTTCTTCTCAATCTTTTAAAGGGTAGCTTGCCTCCATGGCAATGCCACAGATACCGTTTGCATCACTAGTATCACGCTTCATCTTGATATAACCACCTTCTCCCCAATCAACTCCCCACGAATTCTTCACAATCCAGTAAGTCTCATCATCTTCTTCCCCATACCCGACTATTGTCACCCCATGATTGAGGTAATTCCCACAATAACCCGTAAACAAGCCCTCTGAGTAGAACTGAAAATTTACACTTCCAGCATCGATTGCAACTGATACGGGTTGTTTTGCTACTGCTGCCTGTAGTTTCTTCTCATTGTTATCAGGCACCATTTCGTAGCCACTTATGGTCACTGCACAGTATTTTGATTCCTCTGTTTTGCACCTGCAGTCTTCTCCTACATAGGGATATTCTCTGTCTGTGCTGATGCCGCCACTGTTTTGGATGAAATCGAATGCTTTATCCATGTATCCTCCATTGCAACCTGCATTATCCTTGTCAACATCGCAGTCCACGAGCTCCTGTTCTGACAGGGACATCAATTCTCCTGTTTTGATCTTGTTAATGCCTTCCACCGCTGCTACAGCAGAGAACGCCCAGCAACTTCCTATAATGGAGGAGATATGCTGTCATTGAGCAGAACTACATTCACAACAGAGGTGCTTTCATTCCCTTTTTTGGGCGTAAAATTTTTATAGATTGCTTATTTTAGTGACGAATCTTGTGTGATAACTCATCCCATGTTGGTAGTTTATTGTCGGTATTGTGAGAGGATGTTGTTACCCATGTGTTTATGTTCCTGCATTTCTTTCTTTGTTCCCAAATATGTTCTAAAATTCAGGGAGCCGAACAGAAACAGAATTTTTCGTTCCCACATTTCTGTTTCTGTTCCCATGAAACAAAAAAGTGGGAACAGAAACAAAAATCTGGTGGCATTGGTTTCGTATTTCTGTTCTCGGAATTTTTTTTTTGGGAACAGAACAGAAACAATTTTTATGTTCTCATATTTCTATGAGGCAAGCAAATTCTGTAATTGACCCTACTTGGGAAGGACAAAAACAGGCTTCATTGTATTTTTGTTTTTGTTCCAAGTTTTGTGGGAGTGGAAAAAAAGAAGAAATAGAAACATTAAACAAATGCCAGCTATGTTACAAGGCCGACGAAGACCTATTACCACAAGGGTGCAGTGGTAGAGCCACGTTAGACTGATGAGGAGGGACTCAAGGCCTCCCCCTTGCGTCAACTTTTGAAAACTTTCACTTTTATCCTGATATTTTTATAAAAACTCAATTAAAACCCTTAAAATTTTACATAAGTCCCCCAAGAATTATATAAATATCTAATGAACATCTGAATTTTTTTTTGCCCCTCCTCAATCAATTTTCTAGATCCGCTGTTGCAAAGGTTTATGGTCATTTCTTGAACTCAAAACTCATATATATATATATATATATATATATTCATGTTCTTAAAGTGGTTCTCAAGAATTTGAATGTTAATTTCTCTTTATGATTCTTAATCAATGTTGTTTTAGTAAGAAAAACACGGAAAAATTTCTTACCACAATGACCTTGATCTTTAACGGGAGTAACGGCCCCTTCCTTTCTCCAATCAACACAATGGGGCAATGATCGACAATCATCACCGTCATCATAATCAGATGTTTGGTTATGCTTCACACGGTAACTCCCACCAGGGCGGCGATAACCCAAATACATTGATTTAAACTCATCATTTGTCATGTCAGCAAATTTGTTGTCTACCAGTTTGTAAGGAAGGTTTTGAGAATTGACATATTTGATATACTGAACGTTCGACTGGTAAATCCCGAACCTCAATTGCCATTCCTCTCCGTTCACGTATCTTTTCCTATACTTTTGCAGCCACATCTCATACCTCCTCCTCATCGGTTCCATGTTATACTTTTTACCCCTCTGGTTTCGCTCATAACCATCTCCATCCACCGCCACGCATACAAGTACAACCGACAACACCAGTAGAGCCCAGAAAACCGTTTTCTTCATCGTGGAGAGCGAGTAACTGTTAATGTCTGAAACTAATCCCCTATTTATAGAATTTTTTTTTTTTTTGGTCTGAAAATTCATGTAAATATTGTGTCTGGATTACGTATTGTAAATATTGTTTTATTCATGTGTTGTGCACCTTCTTCAATTTTGAATCCTCCACGTCTTCATTGTGCTTATTGGTTAAGCACTTCCATTGATTGGGCATCATATAACATATCTAATAATTAAGCTTCCTCTTAATCATGATTGGTGGCTTCCCAACACTTGAATTGTTTATTAAATAAAAAAAAAAATACACAATCAACCCCCCCCACCCCACCCCACCCCACCCCAACATGTGGGGTGGGTATGTTTTTTTTTTTTTTTTTTTTATAAAGGAAGTAAAATTATACTGAGACTTTAGTATAGACAATTGCAAACAGTTCACATGGAATGCCATGATACCTCCACTGGCATCCTCACTTTCCACAGCTCATACACCTCCCCCCTTTATGTATCTTCCTCCATTAACATATATATATATATATATTCTGTGGATATATCTCCATGTATCCATGGAGTACAGTACAAAGATGGTACCCAAACATGGTCAATATTGATGAGATTTTTGGTTAGGTAACTGTCACTAGCATTAAAAGTGACTGTCTGTGGGGTTTTTTTTTTTTTTTTTTTTTTTTTTTTTTTTTTTAAATTTTACGTTGATATTTGTCTGGGCCAAATTACGCGCGCTTTGACTAATCACATCTCCGAGGATCTTAAGGACGCACTCCTTTACATTGGCCTGATGCGTTCAGGATTAAATTCAAGAGTTAATTCCTGGAATAGTAGTGCACCCTTAAGATGCATTCACGATTTAAATCCTATAATGCTCTTTAAAAAGTCGAACCATGGTTGCCTTCACTTTTGGGTAATAATTTCTGATGTATGGGTATACAACAATTGTATTTTCTTTTGAAAAAAATTTCATTTTGACCAAATAAAAGGGTTGACCCATATCATCTTTACCTTCATTTAAACATCAATGATCACAACCCTCCTGGGATCGGTGTGGGAGAGAGCATCCTTAAAGTCACCAAGAAAAGTGATTAGTCGAGGTGTGCGTAAGATGGTCGGGACAATAATTTACCGTAAAATAAAAAAAAAATTAAACAGCAATGATCCAACGGTTGAAGGGGAATGTTTTTGTTTTTGGGGTTGTCTGTAAAAAAATGATGAGAGAGAGAGTATATAGGGTGTTAGAAGGGCACGTGGTGTGTGATTCCTCCTAGTTAATAAACTACTGCTACTTTCCAGTAATACCGTTGGGTCTCAACTTCCTCTTCCCAGCTGTTGATAGCTGTTCTAATCTCTGTCCCCCATGTGACCCCACCACATGCATATGTGTAAGATAGAGATATAGATGTAGATATAGAGAGAGATGGAGATTTAATGGCAGGCTCGACAGGGAGATGAAGTTTGTGGTGATGATGATGTTCTTGTGGCCATTTCTTACATTCTTAAATTGCATGCTTTTTTAGGGTATTCTTTTTAGTGCAGATATTGTAATCTGGGTATGTTCTTTCGTTTCATTAATTCTCCATTCTTTTCTTCCTTCGTTTTACTCTCTCTCTAGATTTTGATTCTGTTTCTCGTTGAACAAACGCCAGAAAGAAGAGAAAAAATGGCACAATTGCCTCCGAAAGTTCCTAATATGGCGCTAAATTGGCCGGAATTTTCCCACCCAAGGTTGCCGCCCATGGAGGTTTTGGCCCCTCCCACCGCCGCCGCCGCCACCGCCACCCAGAACCCCTCCTGGGTCGATGATTTCCTCGATTTTTCTCCCGCGAAACACGGGACACACCGGAGATCCGTGAGCGAGTCCTTCGCCTTCTTCGACGTCGATGAATGTCGGAAATCATCCGTCGCGGGTGGCGGCGACTTGGAACGTTTCGACGAGGAGCAGTTCATGTCGATGTTCATCGCCGACGACATCGCGATGTCTGTCGGACCCAACATGTCGCTATCCAACCCGTCGTCGCCGTCGGATCATAACAGCATCAACGAGGATTGTAAGCCGACTCCGATCGATCATCAGAAAATGCAGCAGCCGAGGAATAATCAGGAGTCCGATGAGGTCCAAAGCTCTTGCAAATCCAACGGACAATTCTTTCTTCAACCAACGTCGGAGAATTCAACTGAAAAAATTGGTGATCCAAAAAGGGTCAAGAGGTAATCATGCAAATCCATTACATCATCATTAAAGTGTGTCTTTTTTTTAAAAAAAAATAAATCAAATAAATAAATATGCTGCATGAACCAACGTATGTCTCATCATTTTCCCATTTTGCTGTTTTTTTAAAAAAATTATGCCCGGATCGCATCTCGTTTAATCACCTCACCGACACCGACGATCTTAATATATATATATGTTTTTGCATATTAGAATATTGGCCAACAGACAATCAGCACAAAGATCACGAGTGAGGAAGCTGCAATACATATCAGAGCTTGAACGAAGTGTTACTTCATTACAAGTAAGAAAATTTTAAATAATTAGTCAATAATTTATAGAAAATATATAATTAACTCTTTTAATCTAATTTAATCTCTCTTTTTTTCCCCTTCAATGAAGGCTGAAGTTTCAGTGCTGTCGCCGCGGGTCACGTTTCTTGATCACCAGCGATTAGTTCTAAACGTCGATAATAGCATTCTTAAGCAACGAATTGCCGCTCTCGCCCAAGACAAGATTTTTAAAGATGGTAATTAAGAAATTAAACTATGAAATTAATAAAATGGAGTGGTTTAATGTTTTTTATTAATTAAAAAATAAATAAATTGCAGCTCATCAAGAGGCATTGAGGAAGGAGATAGGAAGGCTGAGGGAAGTGTATAATTACCAACAAGACCTAAAGAAGGCTGAAAATGATGCATCAAAACCAGGGTCACAACCGTCAATTGGTCGAGGCAATGTCTCTCTAGATCCGAAAGAGCAACTTGTCAACTAAGCCAAAAAAAAAATTCAAGTATTTCAATATTTCTAGCTGGGTTTTGCTTAGGAAAAATTATATTTTTGGGCCCCGAAATACGCCCGTGGGTGTCTATGTGGATCTTGAGGTTTGTCAAATTGCACATTTGATCTCTCAAATTTCACATTTGTTTCAATTTCGTAAAATTAAAAACATTGTTAATGATTTCAGATGAAAAATAGATTGTGGTCAACACATGACATTCTAGTGTGTACATTTTCATCATTTCATTACTCTATTTCTTTAACAATGATTCAGATTTCAATCTCTCGTTCTCCAGACGAATCGTTGTTAGAAAAAAAAAAAAAAATTGGTTTAATAAAGTGATAAAATGGCGAAATATTTCAATTAGAATGTCATGTACTAAACGCATCCCATTTTTCATCCAAAGTCATTAACATTTTTGTGAGATTGAAATAAACGTTCAATTTAGTAAACCTCACGATCCACGTATATTAAGAGAGTTTGAATTTCACTGATTAATTCCCATTAATCATATATTAATTACTCTCTTCAACCCAAAATTAAGTTGCTTCCATTTGATGATTTGGAGCATTTTTTTTCTCATTTTTTTTTTAATTTCCTCTAAAAAAGAGGATTTTTTTTGGTGTGTAAAAAAAAAAAAAAAAAAGAAATTCATTGGAGCATAACTTGTGCATTCAAGTGTGTCTGCATCATCAGAGGACAATGTCTTATCTTGTCCTTTATTTAATTTTAATTTAATTTAAATTAATTTCCTTTTTGAGAAAAAAAATAATAATAATATTTGTATGTTGGGAAGGCAAAGGAAAGTGGGGCTGTATTGGGATGCAATAATAAAAGAAGAAGCTGTCAGGAAAGATGATGTTTCCTTTTCCAGTGTCTCTTGTATTTTGGGTTTTATATTCTTTAATGAATTTCTGTAATAAATATTTAAGAGTTTTTGGTGGAACAAGACATTAAAATTTTAATTCAGTACATGCGTTACAATAATTTTATAAAATTTAAAATTATTGTAATATGTAAAAATTAGTATAATTTTTTCATATAAAAAAATTGCAGTAGCTTTTTAGATTTTTTAAAAAATGACTATAACGCATGAATTACATGGATTAACCAACATAACGTGGGTTCAAGCGGTATGATCCGGTTGAATTAAAGCAGTTGAGGGGTCCTTGACTGATATAAAAGAAATTCCTGCCCACATTTAATAAAAGCTTAAAAGGCCTTCATGGGTTGGATCGGATTAATGATCCGACTTAGAAGAAGTGACCCGGTGGTCACCTCGGGCTAAACACACCATCCCACTTGGAATGAGATCAGCTTATAAAAGCAGCCTAATACATGAATAGAAGAAGACCTTATAAAGAGGCTCAATCGAGAATAAACAAAGCCCGCAGTGTGGAAGGTCATTGGAAGATTAACCCAAAACTCTACGATCCCATACATGAGGAGAATCATAACTAACTCACTGTACATCGTGAGGTCGTCAGTAAACTCCCATGCAAATAGGAGTGGATCATGGAAGGGGCGACTTCACCAACAAACGGCACGAATTAAGAACTCAATATATAAGGGAAGATATCGACATATTAAATCAACTCTCAAGTATTCGATCTATCACTAAAAAACAGACTAACTTATTTTTACGCCGGAGGTTCTTTGGCCGACACCACTCTTTGAGGTAATCGGTTTTGCAGGTCATTTATTTGCAAGTTGTGGAGGTCTTTGACATGTGGTAAATCTTTCGTACGTGCTAGAGATTTTTAGTAATTTTGGTTTAAACCTACGGAAAAGTACTTGTTGGGAGGGGCAACCATGAACCCGAATAAGATTAGTCTCACACTTTTGTGTAGGTGTAGAGATACTCGTGAGTATACCAAAAGAAAGTAAATTACACGGGTTAAAAAAAATTATTAAAAAAAAAAGAGAGAAAAAAATATATTTTACTATTATTGGAAGTGCTTAATAATAAAAACAGGTTTGTTTTTGACTGAAGTGTAAAATCAAAGAGAAGAAGGAGGTTATGATTTGAGACAAAACCAAGATGCCAAGTCCACATCTGCATGCAAATGTTTTTCAAGACATAAAATCGTGTTTCAGTTGGTGGGAAACAACTATGGTGACCAACAAGTGGCTATTGTTTTTACTCTCACCGCTATCAGTACAGTAAATACTCACCATCATCATCATAGTCGTAGTAAATATTCATTATTATCGCCATCATTATCACTATATTTATTTTTATCATCATCACTGGAACATCAAATATTAACTATTGATATAAGTAAATCTGGTAAGAGACATCACGGGGTCAAAAGTTCACCCAATTATAGAAAAACGGCCGGAGCGAGGGCTAAAAAACCCCTCAGTATCGAGCTGAGGTGCCCCCCAGCCGAACTGAGGGTCGTCGCAGTGAAGAGATCAGGACCGACGAGCTGAGGGCCGACCTCCTGAACTGACGATCTGTGGCACCATTTGCTCGCCACCACAGCACTCGGGAGTTCGCCGGGCCGGTGTGAGGCCATGGCCCATGGGCCTCCAGTTATGGGCTCAAAAGCCAGCTCAGAGGATTAAAGGGTTGACCTGTCTGCTTATTGGTTGTCCAGCAGATTAGGCTAATTAACCTGAGCTCCTCCCTCCTAAATTCGCGGCACTAATCAAATGCTGGCGCCTATAAATACACTGGGGCATCCACTGCCCAAAGGTAGGTGACCACTACTGAATTTAATCTATATTTTCAGCCCTCCATTTCGGAATACTTATCCTCACGTCGGAGGGACTTACTGGGAACCACCCCAGTGGGTCTTTGTGCAGGTACTGTGTGCAGAAGATTGGAGCCCTGCTCGGAGCCCGGCACCACCCCCGAACTCAGCTTGCTGTTGCCTTACTGGTCGCCCTCCGCCTCAGGTATTCTCCCCGGACCATACTGTTGGCCAGCACCACTTTTTGGCATCAACAACTATCATCGCAACAAAATATTTACTACCGCTACCGCTACAGAAAAATTTCGCTAATGTCACTGTCACCACCAAAACAACTAATATAAAAATTATACAATTAAAAACATCAAAAAATATAAAATTTCATTTTAGCATAGATAGAACAAATAATTTGAAAATTAAAATAGTAAAAAAAAATGAAAGAAAAAAAAACAAAATATCATTCCAATATATACAAAAAAAAATATAAAAATTTACATAGCTTAAAGACATGAAGGAAAACAATTTGAAAAAAAAAAAAAAACTACGGCCGAGATTTAGCCGTCGCAGGTTATATCGTGAACAGATCTGGCTGGTGATGACCAGATCTTTGGGCGTCACTTCATGAACTGGCCTTTATCGGGCTCATTCCAATATATACAAAAAAAATATAAAAATTTACATAGCTTAAAGACATGAAGGAAAACAATTTGAAAAAAAAAAAAAATTACGGCCGAGATTTGGCTGTCGCAGGCTATATCGTGAATAGATCTGGTTGGTAATGAACAGATCTTGGCCGTCACTTCATGAACTGGCCTTTATCGAGCAAACCATGAGAGAGAGAGAGAGAGAGAGAGAGAGAGAGAGAGAGAGAGAGAGAGAGAGAGAGAGAGAGAGAGAGAGAGAGAGAGAGAGAGATGTTGTTAATGGAGGCGATGGTGGTGGCAGAGAGTAGTGACCGATGGCTTTGTTGGAGGCGATCGAAATGGTGCTGCGACTCTTCTTCTTCTGATTTTTTTTGTTTTGTGCATTTGATTGCTATATGGGTTAATTATTTTTTTTTTTCAAAAAATATAATTTTAGAAATTTTAATTTGTGGGATTTTTTTTTTTTTTTTAACACTAGTGTTTATTAAATAAAATAATATTATTAAAGAGATTAGTCAAAGTGCGCGTAAATTGATCCAGATAAAAGCGGCCCACAACAGCCCACTTCACACGCGAACATCAGATGAAGGCCACCTTCAACCGTTGCGTGGCTGCTGGTCAGATCTTAAGATTCGCTCTTTGCAATTTCCCTCTTCTTCTTTGAATTCGAATATGCGTGCGAATTTCTGTTTCCCTCTCCTCATTTCACTCATCTCCGTCACCGTACCCATCCTCACTCGCGCCCAAAACGGCGGCGGCGCGACGGTGGAGCTTTGGTGCGTGGCCAAGAACAACGCCGACGACTCAGCCCTCCAGACCGCCCTCGATTGGGCCTGTGGTCCCGGCGACGCCGACTGCGGCCCCATCCAACAAGGTGAGCCCTGCTATGATTCCTCCGACATTCTGAGGACGGCGTCATTTGCCTTCAACAGTTACTTCCTCGAGCATGGCGCGACTGAGGATAGCTGCAACTTCGACAACACGGCCGCTCTCACTTCGCTAAACCCTAGTATGCAAATTCAACTGAAATACTCGTCAATTTAGGGTTTATTACCTTGTTTTCCTCACCATTTTTTCCGTCAACGTTGTAGCTTTCGTCTAATTTTGTCGCATTTCGCAATTTCAGGTTACAGTAATTGCAAATTTCCATCCAGGTACGTTTTATGTGTTTTTTCTCAGATTATTTCTGTGATTCATTTTGTTCCGTATCCATGGATTGGGAAATTTCAGCTAATTGATTGTTTCAATTTATCAATACTTGTCGCAAATTCACGACGGCAATTTCGTTATCAACCTTAATTACGTATCTTAATAGGAAGTGCTGATGTACGTTGTTTGGTGATGTAGCTCTTCATCGAACAATGGAAGCTTTTCTGGCTCAACGTTAGGGCCAGCTAGTGCCGATTTGAGCAGCAGCAGTGATGCTGGTGTCAGGTGGTTTAGGGCTTTGATCTATTTTCGCTTATGTTCTTCTGTTACATACTTGATTCTGTGAATACAGCCATGTCCGGCTCTGTTTATCCTACTACAATAGAAGTGAAGCCAAAGAAGGCAACAGTTTCTTAAGAAAAATCAGGTCAGACTCAGTTACTTTTTGTACGCCTTATGGATTGTGAAAAATATTATATGAATCAATGAAATATCTTCCAATTATCTCCCTTTCAATTTCTGTTAACTCTTTTTATGATCAACAGAATTTAGCTGTTCTTCCCCCCCCCCCCCCCCCCCCAATATAAGAATTGAACTCAATATTGAGCTAGATCAACTAACCTTAGCATAAATTTAGACCCCGGCTGTGGCTGGGGGTTGAAGGGGCTCAGGCAAGCGTCGTGGCTCGGCCTTGACGCGACAAGTAGGACAAGTCGAGTACAAGCTGAACCATTTGTCTATGCAGTCTGTGTGAAAAGCGTGGTTACAGTTGGGCAAAACCCTAACCATTTCTCCATCCTCCAACACGCTCAAACAAACCGAGCACTCTGTTGCCCCCATCCCGGTTTGCTTGAACTCAAGTGTTGACAGTGGGTTATGGTCATGGAACCTGATGGCTGCTTGTGGTTAGGGTTGACATAGGCAGTGGTGTAGAGGCCTACTAGGCCTGCTCTTCGACGTGCTTCCCGTCTAAGCAAGCATCTTTTGTACATGTGATGGATGCGATAGAATAGAACAACTAAAATGATAATCACTAGCAAGATCATAAACCCTAGCATGACCTTGCTGTTCATTGTGTTTCCACGGCCCGTGATTGGTCTGTTGATTTCTCGATCATCATTGTCAGAATCCATCAGGAAAATGCACAAGGGAAGAAGTTGTGTGTTTTGATATATGCAACATGGACATAAATATACATATACATATATATAATCATATAGTTCTATAATTGTTTCGGTATTATATCATATCACTGTATGATGACTTCATCAAACGCGTGGGAGCTTTTGGGTTCAATGAAAAGAGAAAGGAATGGATCAAATGACCTTTCCGGCTCTTCAAGAGGTTGACTTTTTGGGATACAAATCTATAACTGTATCTTTCTTGTAGTTATGGTATTAAGAAACAATGATGCTTGATCCAGCAAAAGAGAAAAGTTCAAGC
The DNA here is from genome assembly GCA_016647705.1 of Eucommia ulmoides. NCBI lineage: Eukaryota > Viridiplantae > Streptophyta > Magnoliopsida > Garryales > Eucommiaceae > Eucommia > Eucommia ulmoides. Next base: position 808,282 of record CM028326.1, on the reverse strand, counting down.
TTATCTAAGAAATGTTTAGACCTGGCTTGAGAATCCAGACTTCAGGGCCGGGCCTAGTGTAGGAGAAAGCAATCCAGAATAACTATTCCATTCACAAATAAGGCCTTTAGTTGTTTTTATGATGTTTATCTTTAGTACTTCTTGCTTGTCGTATAAAATTTCTGTTACCGTTTCTATGATTTTGTTTGATTCTTGCTCATTATATTTGGAGGTTGATACAGTCCATAGTTACCACAATTCACTAAAACACTAACGATCAGCGATTTATAGGATCAATCCAAAATATAGTACACTGCCAATCCAAAATGCTAAATTTCGCGATCTGAAAATTTTAAATTTAAAAAATTTCATCGGTAAATGAAAAATCAGTATCTTGTAATTAAACTAAGTTGCTATGACACTTGTGATTTGTTTCTAAACTTAAAATTTTTTTTAGGAGTCTTGCCGCAACGGTAGAAGTTGTTGTCGTGTGACCTGAAGGTCACAAGTTATGTGGAAGTAGCCTTTTGTAACGCAAGGCAAGGTTGCGCATAATAGACCCAAGTGGTCTACCCTTCCCCGGACCCCGTGCATAGCGGGAGTTTTGTAGCATTGGCCTGCCCTTTTATCAATGAAATATCTCAATAGATTTTCATGTCTAGTCATACCTTTCCATATTTTAGGTTAAATGGCGAACTTCCCGTATCCATTAGGCACATAGGAACATTCGTTGTTCAGTTTTCACAATGGTGTAAATATTTAGATTGTTACGAGGTTCTAACTTAAAATTGTATGGGACACAAATATGACATAGATAACAAGCACACAACATTTTACGACACAATCACACAAAAGATTGTCATTTTTTATGAACAATATACACCAACCTGGAGGAACTTACATCTCACCTTAGATTGTTGCATCGTTTTGAGGCTCTCAGCCTTGATGCGAGAAGTAGGACAAGTCGAGTGCGAACTGAGTTATCTGTCGATGCAGTCTGCACGAAAGGCGTGGTTACAGTTGGGTAAAACCCTAATTATTTCTCCATCCTCCAACATATAGAATAGAGAGGATGGAAAAGTCTTGTCTTTATTAGTAGAGATATTGAGGAAATAACATAATGATTATTAAAAAAGGAAACATTTTTTTGTAGGACTAGGAAATATTTCTAATACGCCCCCTCAAGACGGTGGTCAATTCGAACCACCAATCTTGTACCGCAACCATTCAAGGTCATAGCGAGAGAGAGGTTTTGTAAGTAGGTCGGCATGCCGTGGATGTTGGAGGGTGCACTGGAGTGGGCTTGGGTGTGCTGGAGCGTGAATCAGGCAGTGGCTGAATTTCGGGGCAGCGCTGTAGCGCAATCTAGTGAAGATTGGGGGCGTGATGCAGAGCGAAACAATCAGTGGCTGAGCTTCGGGAGCGCGATCTGGGGACGCTCAGGGTTTGAACATATCTGATGAGTGGGTGGTTGGAGAGTCGGTGGTTGGAATGGAAGAAATACACTGACAGCAAAGAAATTGATTTATAGTGTAGATTTGATGACGGCAATGGTGCGGGGTTCGACGACCATGAAGAGGTAGATTTAGGAGAAACTACACTGACGACAAAGAAATTGATTTATAGTGTAGATTTGATGACGGCAATGGTGCGGGGTTCGACGACCATGAAGAGGCCGCGTGTGCTCACTTTTGAGAGGTAAGAGAAGGAGAGAGAGAGAGAGAGAGAGAGAGAGGGAGGGAGGGAGATCTATAGCGAGAGCCTATATTGCAGATGTATATGCATGCACGTTATACCTGCAGCTTCGGAAAGCAAAATAAATGTAGGAGTGAGAAGTATTGTTTGTATTTTAGAGAAAGCAGGGACAAGTGGTGGAATAAACTAATCTGTGGAGATGGCAAGACTCCACATTATGTGAAAGTAGATTGTACAAGTGGGGTAGAAGAAGAAAGGAAGACGAAGGCAGAAACTTAAAAAAAAAAAAAAAGTTGCTAGATATATAATTAGGAAATGAAATGGAGTGGGTAAGGGGACACTCGGTGCTTCATCGCAGCCGCTGTCAGAAATCACAGCTGGAGGTCATGAAGACCAGAGGCGGCTAAGGACTTTCTCTCTCTAAGAGTAGCTACAAAGGAATCATTATGTTATTTTCTTATTTACTATTGTATTTACGTCCGAATGTGTTGTATAGAATAGAGAGGAAGGAAAAGTCTTGTCTTTATTAATAGAGATATTGAATATTTATACAATGGAGAGATGGGTAAGAAAAAGAAACACAAGCATCGGCAGTGAAACCGATGGCTCGCTAGAGTTGAGATGGGCGGTGGCAAACACCCCTAAGGTCCCTCCTCGTCCAGCTGCTTGGCGGTGCCTTGTCAAGTACCTTAACGCATAAGCGATGGACTACCATGATCAGTCACCTTAGGACGACCGCTACTAGGAGAAGTGCCGCGAGCATGATCTTCTCGTTGAGTGTGTTTCCGGATGTGATTGATCAATTGATTTCCTGATCATCATTCTCCGAACCATTGGAAAAACCAACCGGAAAAAGTTGTTTGGGTTGACATTGCATCAAACGAGTGAGAGCTTTTGGGTTCATCGAAAAGAAAAGGGTAGGAATCAAACCAACAAACGCAATTTATTAAATATTCAATAAACTAAACGGAATTAACTCCTCCAGTTTTGAAAACTATACACTGATGCCCTGTAAAAAATTTATGTATATGTTTATTTTGTATTATACTTAGAATTCACTGTCTCTCAAGATCTTCTTCTATGCCATCATCTTGTTCTTGTCTGCTAGATTGAATTCTCCGGGATGATCCACCAAGCATCCGTCTGAATGAACTCAACCTCAAGTTTGATCCACTAACCTTAGCCGACGATGACTGTGTTCCTCCATCCGATGTCCCTTCGGCCGCTGAGTTCACCGGTTCCACTGGCGGAGCCGTAGGTTGAACCCCAACTGGTGGCTCACGGGGTTCCGGCACCAGCCGTGGCTCAGCAGCGGCTCTACAAATGGGACAAGTCGTGTGCGAGCTGAACCATTTGTCTATGCAATCCGCGTGGAACGTGTGCTTACAGTTGGGTAAAACCCTAGCCAATTCCCCGTCCTCCATTACACTCAAACAGACCGCACACTCAATTGCTCCGGCGTCATCGTTGCTGTTGTGTTGCCGGTAAACGAGTCTTGGCATGGAAGATATGACCGCAGGGTCCAATCCTGTCGAGGGCGGCTCGCTAGCAGCAATTTGAGTTGTGGTGAAGAATCCTAGCTGCCGGAGAGCATCTCTCCGGCGATTTTGGCGCCTCAGCAACAACCTGGCATAGATGTGGAGAATGGCCACGAATACAATCACGACCGATAAGGAGACAATGGCAACCATCATGATCCTACCATTGAGATCACTTGTATCTCTCCGGGGAAAGAAGGGGGGTCTATCGTCGTCATCGTTGGAGGACATTGGGAACCCGCCGGTGAAGGGCGAAGAAGAGGGGATTGCTTATTGTTTATGAATTTGAAGATGAACATATAGGAACAATATGACGCGGAAGCGTATATGACTTGTTCAAATGCGTAGGCGCCGTTGGGTTTCCATGTAAAGAGGAGCAGATAATCAAAGAAGAAACTCGCGTTATGTCAAGAGAATGACCGTTGAATATTGACTTATTGTCTCGTCAGTGAATTTTCTTATTATTTTTCTGCAAAAGGTTGTTTAACCATATCTTTCCAGCGTAGAAAATTTGGTTCTTACATCGATAGCGTAAGAGTGGGGCTAAGGTTGTCTGATTTTTCTTCTTCCTTCTTTATATAAAATGTGAGTTTTATCATGTGAATAGGTTTGCAGAAGGTGGCGAAAAGTCAATGGAAGAGACTCTCTGGAATTTGCTGGTTGAAGTAATGGGCTATTGATTTGAAAAATCAGACAAGAAGAACAGTAAGTCAGAAATACTACAACAACAACCATTAAGCTTTTGCCCCTCGACTTCGTGAATAATTATATTCTTGGTTGAGATAAGATGTTTACACAAGAAAACATCTTCCCAGATTAGTGCAAAGAAATGGAAGGGATAATAATGTAAAAAAGTTCAAGACATGGCTTCCCTTTGTTCGGTGATTTCTGGCTCCTCTTCTCCATGAATTCGAGCCGGCATACGGAAATCAGAGGCAAATTGACTGCCGGAGATTGTCTGTGTATTCCGATGATCCTCCGGCAACGGTTGGTAATTCCAACTATTCAATAGCTGCAAAAAACTGGACTGAAGGGGTTCCCTGTCTGAAAGTACTTGATTCTGCCAAAGAATTGGCGGCGGTTGTGGCTCCTGCCGGGAGTTAAAAGAAAACCCAACTCTGTTTTCTTCTCCACCACCGTAAATTCTTGGAAAACTATCCGGGAATGTCACCGGATCTGGACTTGAGAAAAGGGGTTGATGAGTCGTCGGAGATGTATGTCCATGGCCTGAATTTGGGTCATGAAGAGAATGAAGAGTTAGGCATAGATCATTCCGGCAGCCGTGAAAGTTCATCAATGAATCCCCTGAAACGGCCTGCTGATCAATCGCCGGTGGTTCAAATTTCTGCGACGGTAGCTGAAATCCGTCGTAACCTGGGGAGGAATCCGACTCTTTTTCCACCACCAACCCACCACCGGTAGGAGCCATTGTAGAGCAGCCATCTTGGTTCCATTGAGGCAATTCCTCGAGCATATCAATGGCGTGTTGAGCCTTCTCGAGGAGCCAATCAACAGCTTTGCTGGGTCGATCATAGCCCAATCGATCCTGCACGTCGTAAAACTGAATTGCGGTAGGCGCCGACAACCTCACCCTCCTGTCCCTCGGACCCTTTGCAGTGTAGACCTTACTGTGCCGGTCTTTCCTGCCGGTTGGTCGGAGAATGTGTCCTCCGCCGTTTACTGGTACTATCTCTCCTGCTCCGCCGCGGCCGCCGCCGCTACTCTTCGTTCTCATTGTCTCCCGACTCTCAACATACTAATAACTGGGTTTGTGCTTCATAATATATATTATTCTTTGGTTGATTTCAATGTCGTTGAGATTGCTTTACGTAATTCATTCTGACAGCACAGTGAAGCCTGCTGCTGCTGCTGCTAATGATGATGATGATCCCGAGGAACCCTGCAACTCTACTATTATAGGTCCATCCCATAGCCTAATGATACCTCCACATCCAAAGAGCTGTTTATATTTATGGTTCCAAAATATTTAAAATTTTTAAATTTATTTACATTTTTGGATCTCTCCGGTCTTTCAATGGCCGGTTTCTAATGATTTTTTTTTTAATTAAAAAAAAAAAAAAAAAAAAAAGCCCCCTCACAGGGCCACTTGTCAGTGGGGCTCCCACCCTGGCAGCCCCTCCCACCCCCACCCCCACCCCCACCCCCACCCCCAATTTTAAATATAATTTGTATATATAACTAATGAAATCAATTTTTTTTTTATATAAACTACGCTCATAATACTATATAATAAAATTGAAAACACTAAAAATGAATTAGTGCATAATTTTTAAATAATGGTCAAAGTTGGTCGGATGAGTTGTTTTTTGGAACTTTAAATTAGCAAAATTTAGTCTATCCGTAACAGAATTGAACAATTTTTTTTCTATACAAACTATGTTCATAATACTTTATAATGAAACTGAGATCACTAAAAATGGATTAATGAATAATTTTTAAATAATCGATGAACATTACAAATTTAAGCATCCAACACTTCAAATCTAAAATTGAAGGTAAAAATAGACGTTATTTGAAAACATACTTGACCAAACCGTCTACGGCGGTTTGTCATGCCTAGATTTCGAAAAAATATCCAAAATCAATTTTTTTTTTTTTTTTTTATCCCAAACGGACTACCGAGATCAAAGTTATGCCCATCCAAATTTTTTCTACTTTTTCACATATAATTTTTTCATCTCTTGTTATTTTACTCTCTTTTAAAATTATATTTATTTGGTAAATAACTCAAAAAAATTAGTTATTATTTCATAAAATAAATGTTAAAAAACTAAATCGAAAAAAATAAATTAAAAACCAGATTCCGGCCCTAGCAGGGCCGGAAACCCCCCTCCCCCTCCCCCCATTTTATCCCCATCTCCCATCCCTGCCTTTTTTATTTGTTTTATATATATATATATATATAATTTTAAAATTTATTTTACATTTAGAAATTAAAAATTATATATACAAATTAGATAGGTAGTGAGATTTTTCGAACCCAATGCAAAAAAATTACACCGTCATCGAATTATGCAAAAAAAAATAAAAAAAAATAGAGTTGTAAATTGTATTATGGAGTGTTTTGAATTTATTTTCTCGATTTATTTATAAGCTACATTGACTAGGTATTTGTGGCAAATTAAACTCGTTATATGTGTGTGTGCAGGGCCGGATTTATTTTATTTTTTCTTATATATTTTATTTATTTTGAAAATAATTTATTTTTTCATTTACAAAATTATAATTTTTTTCTTTTCTTCATTTAAATTTGTTTTTTTAACGAGTTAATTTGTATATATAATTTTTAATTTAAAAATATTAAATAAATTTTAAAATTATAAATAAATAAATATATGGATGGGGATGGGGGTGGGTTGGATCGGGTAGGGTGGGGGCTGCCATGGCGGCAGCCCCCACTAACAAACCGGCCCTGTGAGGGCTGGTTTTAAAAAAAAAAAAAAATATTCATTAGAAATCGGTCGTTGAAAGGCCGGAAAGACCAAAAAATGTAAATAAGTTTAAAGGAGATCTAGGTTGATAATTTCGAATCTTTTGGGACCCATAAATGTAAAGAGCTCACATCCAAAACTCCATCTTTTTTTTTTGGTAAATACAGAAAAAAAACAGACCCAGAACTTCCTCCCCCCTCTTTTTTTTTTTTTGGGTATACATGAGAGATGGAGATTTAAACACTACCTCCTGGCAGCTGCATGCTTGTTTGGATGAAAAATAGATGAAAAAATAAAAACAAAATAAAATAAAATATAAAACTTATTTTGTATGGATAAAAAATAAGAAGGAACAAAAAATAGCAAGTTAAATACACAATTTTTAAATTATTTTTTTTCTATATAAATTTAGGAGGAAAATGAAAAAAAGTGAGAGATAATGAATATTATAATTAAACCCTTGATAATAGAATTTTTAATTTATTTTTGTAATATATGAAGGTAAAATAGTAAATTATATTAAAATAAATTATATTTTCTCTTTTTATTTTTTTTCCTAACCAAATAATATTAGAAAAAATAATTTTATTTTCATAATGGATAAAAATATTATCTTCTTATTTTTGTTTTATCTTTCTATCTTTTCAACCAAATATATTTTAAATAACCGTTAAATTACAAGTTTTAGGGATCCTAGAAATATAATAATGGGTGTTTTTGATCCTGGAATGAGTTAATTGTCAAAAAATGGTAAATTTAAAGAAGTTTGGGGGGTAATAAATAAGTAAATAGTTATTGGCAGAGTAATAATTAATGTGACCAGAATCACCGGATCTATCTAGTGTACTTGTGTTGTTTCAGTAGAAAAAGCAGATGCACTTTCACTGAAAAGAAATCGACCAAAATCCTCCCCCTCTTTCTTCTTGCAAATGATTTCGTACTTCATCTTCACGTGTAGGAAAAACAGTCATCCTTATCGGATTCTTTCTCTTTTTGGGTATTAGTACGAGTGTCCGGCGTGAAAGATTAACTCGTTCGAGATGTGCAACTGTTCCTTCCAATAAAAGTATATTTGGTTGAAAAGGTAAAAAATGAAAAATAATTTTTTTTATCCTTTGTAGAAGGAAAATAATTTTTTACGGTACGTTTAGTTGGAAGGATATTGAAGAAAGAAAAACAATATTTTATGTGTATTAAAAAAAAAAAATATTATATGTTTTTTGTTTAGTTTACTATTTTACTCTTAGTAAAAATGAAAATGGTATTTGTTATATAAAATGAAAGGGTAAAATAGTTATTTTTACTTTTGTTCCCCGACCTTTTCTTCGTTTTCACCCCATATTTGGAGGGAAAAAAAAAGTGGCGGGAAAACTCTTTATTCACCCCATTATCATTTCTCTTTTTCATTTTACCCCAAATCAAACATAGCCTAAGTGTTTTTTTCGCAAATTCGAACTTCTGACTTTACAGAGATCTCTCAATTGCGGTGGTTCAAATGTGCTTTGACACTTGAGTTACCTTGTTGGTTTATCGGATTGTTTCAACACATTCATTAAAACCCAAATTTAAAAAAATAAAATAAAAAAATAATGTGTTCTCAGAGTGAAAAATAGCAAAAAAAATGGCATTTAATTGAGGAACCACCAAGAATTAAGGAGATATAGACAGAGGGAAGTCGGTGGGTACTACTATTAATTACAATGAAATTGCGGCTTCTAAAAAGCCGTTGTACCACTAGAGTTTAATGATGTGGGGAAGGGGGACTAGCTAGCTATTATTATAGGTATTAGCAAATTAAGTAACTTTACGCTATGTTTGGTACGCTAGAATTAAATGAAATGAATGTGATATTGGAATGAATGTGGTATTGTAATGGAATGGCCATTGTCATTCATTTGTTTAGTGACGAATGTGATTAAATATGGTATTGGAATGATCATTACTATTTCAACGTTTGCTTACAAAATACATTAAATATGGTATTAGAATGACCGATAAAAACAGAAACATAGGAACAAAAATAAAAACAGAAATTTGGGAACAAAACAAAAATCTAGGAACAAAACAAAAATAAAAATATGAGAACAAAAATAGAAATCTGGGAACAAAATAAAAATAGAAATATGGGAACAAAAACAGAAATCGGGAAGAAAAACAGAAATATGAGAACAAAAACAGAAATCGGGAAGAAAAATAGAAATATGAGAACAAAAACAGAAATCTGGGAACAAAAAAAAATCGAAATCTGGGAACATATTTATATTTTTGTTCCCAGATTTCTGTTTTTGTTTTGTTCACAGATTTTTATTTTTGTTCTCATATTTTTGTTTTTCTTCCCGATTTTTGTTTTGTTCCCAGATTTTTGTTTTTGTTTTTGTTCCCATATTTCTATTTTTGTTTTGTTTCCAGATTTCTGTTTTTGTTCCCATATTTCTGTTTTTATTTTGTTCCCAGATTTCTGTTTTTGTTTTGTTCCCAGATTTCTATTTTTGTTCCCATATTTCTGTTTTTGTTTTGTTTCCAGATTTCTGTTTTTATTTTTGTTCCCAGATTTTATTCCCATATTTTTATTTTTGTTTTTGTTCTCATATTTCTATTTTTGTTCCCGATTTCTGTTTTTGTTCCCAGATTTTTGTTTTTGTTTCCATATTTCTGTTTTTGTTCCCATTTTTCTATTTTTGTTTTGTTCCCAAATTTTTGTTTTTGTTCCTAGATTTCGTTCCCATATATTTGTTTCCGTTCCATGTTTTCTGGGAACAGAAATATAAAAGCAACACCACCATATTTTGTTTTTGTTCCCAGAATTTTATTTCCTATTATGAAAAATATGGAAACACAAGTATAAGTTATTCTTCTTACCTAATACTTCATTTCATTTGGGATTGATTAATCCCAAGAATTGTGGGATTAGTCATTATTGGGGAATGGAAATGAAAATTAATCCCACCAACTAAACATATGAATGGAATTATCATTCCAATGGTCATTCCAATCCCATTTTGAATCCCGCGTACCAAACGCTACCTTAGGGGTTTACACACTTTGTACCGCTAAAGTTTCTTCAAATTCTCACTTTGGCTCCTGTAGTTTCAATTTAAGCACCGTAAAGTGTCATAATCATCCCATTATAATCCAAGTCATTATCGTTATTACAATTTTGGATGACTACCATGCACCTGACAATAACAATAACAAATATAAATATATATGATAAGAGATTTTTGACCGCCTCCAAAAACTGCCATGTAAAAGAGTAATCCCATGTGACCCATACGTGAGCCAAAAGCACGTATCAAGCACAGGGGTTCACAACTACTGATGGTAACTGAGAATATTGCCCAAGAGGTGCTCAACTTCCTCTTAGTCTTGCCCTTGGAAAGCCGAGGATGGCGTAAGGGCGTTTCGACTTGGTCTACAACCTGAGTTTGAGAGTCGTTACAACTATCTGCTACACATGTGGAAGTAACGGTCCCATAATCCCATTATTTCTTTAAATCCCAGGAATTAATTAGGATTGACCATGTTTTATGGAAGACTTGGCAAATAAGTGTTTCAAACTCCTGTAAATACTACAAAGGGGGTCTAACCAAGATATGCACACTTTTTTTAGAAATTACTTTGTCAAAATACCATCAGAATATTCTACTGATTGTCACATCGGAGGTGTAACGCTAGTAGGTTTACACACAATTCATTTTTTTGTAGGAATCATAACTCAAAGGAAATCATATTTCAAATCTCGAGTGCCATCTCTGACGATGGCAGTTTTTGGTTTCACCAATATATATATATATATATTGTTAAAAATTTGTAAGGAGGAAGAAAGAGATTGAAAATAACGGTAAAATTTTCTTTTAACAATCACAATAATTGATTGTTTGTCGTTCAAAATTGTGATAGAATTATTGATTTGGAGCGAAGTGGAATGATTACAGAAGTTCCAGTGTATTGTATGTTGAGATTGAAACCACAGGGATGTCAAACTAGAAGGGTGCAAAGTGTCAAAAACCCATACTCTTATTACGTGTTTGGTGTAGATGAGCTAAAAAAGGAAACCCATTAGTTTGAAAACAAAACATGCAAAAAGACATTATTAGTTTCTCTGTCAAGTCTCCATCTCAATCTCTGTCTGTGAAAAACGTGAAAGAAAAAAAAGGAGTAAAGAAGAGGAAGATGCTTTTTTATGTTGATTTTGAATCTGTTGATTTGTCTGCATGCAATTTAGGGATATGGAGCTACATGGAAAATGCCAAATCAAACAAAAAATGGGCTACTACAACTAGCACAGGTCTCAGAGGAGGGAACGTCTCTATGCAAGGTATGAACTATGAAGGTACACACGTCTTTTCATTGTGGGTTAGAATGACATTAAATTCTATTCATGCTCTTCATTTTTGGTTAATTGTTGTGTTGTTAAGAGTCGGATTGCTTCCACGTTTTTCAAAATTTTCCCTTTTGGCCAACACAAGAAGCAAGGCCATCTTCGAGTTAACGCGTGAAACACCCGATGTTACTTAGGCTTACATCAAGAAAAATCTCTATATGTCGAATAATATCTGATGTATTCCTTTTAAGGGTTGATTTTGAAATTTCATACAGTCATATTTTTTATACTAATAGTAATATAAGATATTTAGTACAAAAAAATTGGTTTCACACATTTAAAATTTGGGTTGATTATTTTGTATGTTGAAACCTTTGGATGGTGGATTCTCGATTAATCTTACCAAAAATATCTTTTTCAATCGCAAGCACTCTCACACTCAAACGACCTCAATCGTGCTTCGAAGCGTGCCCTCGAACACTAGAAGAGTCCTCAGATACCTTGTCCACTAGGGAAGGACAGCGACGGGAGTTACCAGAGTTTCCATAATTTTTTCATTGGACTTTGGTGGCATGATGGACTAGCTTTGAGGTTTTTCCTTTCTTTGTAGTGGCCCAAGTGGGGTTAACTTGTCCGCACTAGGCTTGCTGCTCCTTATCATTTCAATTCAGTTAATTGATAGACACCTTATCTCGTTTTATTGATAAAAATATTCTTGCAATTGCGATATTCTTTTTATTATTATTTTTAAATATTTGTGTTTGTTTCTCTCCCTCTTTTTTTTTTTTTTTTTTTTTTTTTATATATATATATATGTATATTTTATATTTTATTTTTTATGGTGCTTATAGAAAAAAAAAATAAAAAAATCTAAAGTGAAAACCTAAAAAAAATAAAAAATAAAAACAAAACATATAGGAATTCCAAACACAAAAATTAAAATAAAAAATTAGTTTTAAAAAATTAAAAATAAAACAAAAATAAAAATTACAAGCAAATTACAAGGATTCTTTTTTTGGGTTTTTCTTTCATTTTTATTTTTGGCTTTCTTGTTTGCCAAATTTTTATATTAAATTTTTATTTTTATTTTTATAAACACCATACAAAAATAAAAAACCAAGAGGTTTTAGTCCGGATGGCTATGGGAGGTGCCCTCATTCTTTGTGGTCGATATGGGGGAGTGCGTTTTTAAGATTGTCCAGAGAGGTGAGTAATGGAATTGTGCGTAAACTGACCCGAACACAACTTACCATAAAATAAAATACAATAAAAAAATACAAAAAAATAAAAACAACGCAGTTCTCCAATATAACTATGAAGTGCACAAACATTAACTTTCTTCTTTGTTTTGACATTAGTGTCTGAAGAACTGCGTTGTTTTTTGGGTGCATTACAAGTTAAAGCCAATTATTTTCCTCAAACGATGAAGCATTCTCTATTTTTTACGCCTTTCACCTAGCTTCTAAGAATAGCTTTTTTTTCCCCACTGATCGGGGCGTTCATAGTTACTTGGGGGGGGAGGGTCGAAGACCAAGAAGAGAAATGAGTTATTTATACCAAGTATTCTTCTTACGGCTAGATCCAAATCTCCTAGTCCCTGCAGAAAGTCGCAATGGCCGCTCTGATAGTGGAAGCCTTCAACGGAAAATTTCGTGTGCTTGCTCCAATGAGTAGTAGAAGAAAGCTTGGCCTTGGTGCACGAGAAATCCGCCAATAAATGACCAACTCCATGTCAAGGGGTGAATCGTTAAAGCCAATTGTTTTCCTCAACCGTTGAAGCATTCCCTATTTTTGTCACAACCAAAAACTCTGACTCCACACTCCATTTTCAGTGTTTTTTTTATCTTTTAAAAATTATGTAGAGATGCAATAACATTGAATGAGATTTGCTGTAAGAATCACTTTGCCAGATTCTTATTACAGTGTGCATCTTTGTTTTGGCACGTCTGTAAGTGGATGATCTACAAATATTCTTGTTTGGCATACCTGAAAAAAGAAACCCTAATAAAACACAGAAATAAATAAATAAATAAATAATTCAACTTTCTGATGTAAAAATCAATATAAGCATCATGGGTTAAATCATATTTATCAATATATTCAAATATTTTAGTTGAATATTGAGTGCTGGTTTCAAACTTGTTCAAAGAATGCAGCCAAGGGGCAAAAGAGAAGTTTGATGGCGACCCTTCAAAGCTTCACAGGGAAAAAGGGTTTGAGAATCCAAGCTCCGATACTGATGCATGAGCTTTTCGGCATCACAAGTGGTAAAAAAAAAGGCCAAAAGCCGCTGACTAGACATTCACTCATTCTCAAACAACATTAAAAATATAGGATTGGACAGTTGAGGAAAAAAAAAAACAGCACAAGAAGGTATAAGGTCCGGATCAACATAGTGTGGTTCAAATGGTAAAATCCGCTTGAATTAAAGCAGTTGAGGGACTTCTGCAATGTCAGAGGTTCTAGCCTGTAGGAAAACACTTATTAGGAGGGAGGAGGGACACCCACGCACTCCGAACGAGATTAGTCTAACACGCTGTGTAGGTGTGGAGACACAAGAATATCAAAAAAATAAAAATTGATGTGGGCAAAATCCAACCAGCCGCCACGTGTCCGCCACTTGGATCAAAAGCGCCACGTCTCCAACGCCGCGTCATCAAATGACCTGATGAGCCTGGTTGACCAACAACCCGGATGTCTTGTCAGGTCAGTAAATATGAAGAACTTGAGTCAATCGCTAGGCAATAATCTCCAACGCTCCTCTGATATTGCTAGAGAAGGGGAGGTCAATGTTGCCAACTGACCTCCACCCCAGTGCCTAGGCCGACCTGTTATTTCCAAACGAGCTTGGCCCATGGGCTTCTCCATCAGTGTACAATGGCCCAAGCCTAAGCCCATAATTCTAATACTCCACGTGATCTCCACGCGCCTGACTGATTAAGACGGATAACCGAGCTTAAAGCCTTAATTTTCGGGATGCTAATGACATCCTCGCCTATAAATAGAAGGCTTTACCAAGCCATTCAGGAGGTGAAAAAAGTTGCAAACTTGAGGTAACGACTTTGTTTTTTCCAAGTGACTTCTTTTCTTTCCCCCCGAGCTCTTATTCTCGCACCGGAGGGAACACGCTGGGTACACCCCGGCTAATCCTATGTGCAAGTATAACCCGGAAGGTCAGGCCGAACAGCGCCGTCTCAGCTTGGAGATCAAGCCGGACAACGCCATAGCAGCTCGAACATGTGCATGATGAAGTTCCAAGAGGATTGAAGACCCCAGCCCAGCCGAAGGTCCTCTCTAGATCAGATCCAACTCTCCACGTGAGGATTGACCGGACCATATTATTGGTTGGTTCAATTTCCAACACCAATAAAAATAAAAAACTAGGTATAAGGTCCTAAGTTTGTTTTTCTGAGGATGGACAAAAAACCTACGTAAGACAGTCCTATGACGAGACATTCAAATCCCACTTCATTTGAAAAGGAAAAAAAAAATTCAACTATATATACAGCAAGTCCTATGATGTTTTATAGATCAAGGAGAAGACAATGGCATGCTTGAAGCTCTTGCTGCTATGTCTGGTTATCGGGCTGTTTTTGACAGAAGCTCGGACTCTTGAGCCATTTCAGGAGAGGAGGAAGAAGCTAACCGGACCTTTCCGGGCTTTGTTCGGGGAAGTAAGAGGGCACAGCATGCCAATGAAGAACAGTCCCGGAGGGCCTGATCCTCACCATCACTTCAAAATTCCCTCCTAAACACCAACCAACCTTTTTACCAGAGAAAAAGAGAGAACTGTAATATATGAATGAAATTTCTCTTGTTTTTCTTTTCTCCCCGCCAAAGTACTTGTAATTTCTTTAGTTTAAAGGTTCTTCATGCCTATTAGTTGGAGTGAATTGTACTTTATAGTCCTGTACGACTTAAGTACCGCGGTTATATAATAAATAAAATTTTACAAAATGACAAATTTATCAATTTATCCGGCCCGACCTGAAATAAAAAAAGAGCAAATGGATTTATTAGATCCGGTCAAGCATCTGGATATAAATGCGATTAATATTAGCGATTTATTAATTTTTACTTTTTGAGATTTAACTCTCAATTTTAATAAAAAAAATAAAAATATTGCACTTTAGTATTAACTATAAGGAATTTAAAAGTACTATAAAGTATAAAGTGTAATTCGAAGGGGGTCAAAGTATAATTAACCATTTTAATATATTTAAAAATATGCAGATTTACTTAAAAAGCATACAACATAATCTACAAAAACTAACCATAAATAATTACTTCAAATGCATTTTATTATATTTAAAAAACGTACAACATAATCTACAAAAAAATAACCGTAAAAAAGAATTTTAAATGCATTTTAATATACTTAATAATATGCAAATTTACTTAAAAAAACGTACCACATAATGTAGAAAAAATTGCCATAAATAGTCAACTTTAAATGCATTCTAATATATTTAATAATATGCAAATTTACTTAAAAAAATGTAGAAAAAATTACCATAAAAAATAAACTTTAAATGCATTTTAATATATTTTCAAATATAAAAATTTACTTAAAAAAAACGTACCGCATAATCTAGAAAAATTACCATAAATAATTATCTTTAAATGCTTTTTAATATATTTAATAATAATATGCAAATTTACTTAAAAATCTAGAAAAAATTACCATAAACAATTAACTTTAAATGCATTTTAATATATTTCCAAAAATGCAAATTTACTTAAAATATTAAATTTATATTCCTATAAATACATCCCACATTCTCATTCTCATCACAAGAGATAGCAATGGCGAGTCCTTTTGCAGCAAAGATTGTGGTCGTCTTCTTCTTCTTGTTGCTACTAACGTCTGAAGCACGTGTTCTCCTTCTGAAAAAAGATATTAGTCACGTGACTTCACTTGGATTGGGCCTTCCTACGGCCCAGATGAAGAATCAAGATTTGGTGAAGTGGACATTTCCGTCTTTTCACGAAGTCCCTGGTGGGCCCAATCCTGAAGCAAACCATATTCCGCCGCCAAGTGGGCCCCCACATAAATGATCTTTTGCCAATATTGTCCCTCCCACGATAAGTAGTTATTTTCTAGGTTTTGGCTAATGTTGTTAATCTTCCCAATGATTGGGATTTGATTCAGACACGTGTTTTGATTTTTGAGTTTAATGTGATGGTAATTTGATGTTATTCGAATTTTTAATAGTTCGATTTAGAGTGCAAAATTTTGGCATGATATATTGATCTAGTAGCTAACAGATACACTCAAATATGAGAATAAATTAATCAATAATTTATGCTATTGAAAGTAACGTATAAAAAAAAATGCGCATTTCCCTAAATCGTAGTATATAATCTCAATTGATACTTGATTTTGTCTGAAAGATTTGATTTTGAAAATATTTAATTTGATTTATGGGTCTTTTATAATTGGATCATCATCATCGTGGACACTGACTATCGGGTCCAAATTATTATTAGTTAATTTCATATCCCTTATTGAGTTATCTATTAATGGGTAAACAAAATACGATTCAAAATTATCATGTCAGCTATTAATGAGTGAATTGTACTTTAAGTATCGTAGTTAAATAATTAATAAGATTTTGCAAAACGACAAATTTATCAATTTACCCTACCCGACCTGGGTGAATAAAAGAAAAGAAAAGAAAAAAAGAGCAAATGGATTTATCAGATCTGACTTGACCTGACGTCGGGGTATAAATGTGATTAATATTAGCGATTTATTAATTTTTACTTTTTGAGATTTGATCGTCAGTTTTAATAAAAAGATAAATATTGTATTTTAGTATTAACTATAAGGAATTTAAAAGTACTATAAAGTATAAAGTGTAATTCGATGGGGGTCAAAGTATAATTAACCACTTTATACCTTGAATTTGTCCTTCCTTTTGATTCGTGAATTGGGAAGTGTGGAGTGATAATCTCCCACCAAAAGCTAGCTCATGCAATGAGGTAATTTTTTATTTTTTATTTTTTTACATTTAAAATTTTACCAATAGCTAACATTTGATATGGATAAACCCATCAATCTCTTTCTCACACATCGGGTCTTTAGTCGACTATTCTCGACCAGCCTCTTCTTTTGTGACTATTAGATAATAGTCGTTGTAACCTAGACTCTGATATCACTATAGGGTGGTCTTGGATCTCTCTTAACCCCCAAAACTAGCTCATTAATTGAGATTTGCTCTCACACTTATAGGGATAAGCCCACCAGTGGCTTAAAAGACAGGTTACACAATCTACAACGAACTACCCTAAATAATTACTTTAAAAGGGATAATATTATTGACCTCCCATGTCATTTTACACTATACCAGATACCTCCCCTGTAATTTTATAAATACCAAAAATCTCCCCTATCTTTTTCTCAAATATCACTTATCTCCCTGATTAATTAAAAAATAATTATTTTTTTATTATAATATCAATTTTACCCTTCACTATTTAAAAAGTAATTAAATAATAAAAAATTAAAATACATAAATAATCCTTTAATTTATATATATTCATCACCACTTCCTACTATCGCACCCACAACCACCACCACCTCCTACCGTTGCCACCACCCACCACCCGCCATCACCACCCACCGACACCCTCCGCCGCCACCAATATTTTGATGTAAAAAGATATAAATGTCCTTACAAAAATATATTTTTATTCTTTTATTTAAAAAAGAAATCATTAACATCCTCTCTATTTTTAAGTTATTTTTTGAACCCATTAAAGTGCAATTTAAGACCAATCCAAAATTTAGGGGTAAAAGTACCGATCTTCTTCTCTTCTTGATTTTTTATTTTGTTAAAAAAAAAGAGTTAAAAAAAATATTATTTTTTAATGAAAATATTAGTGTAAAAAGTTAAAGATAGTGGCGTTGAATGGCGGTGGGTGGTGGTGGGTGGTGGGAGTTGGGCGGTGGCGGTGGGAGTTGGGTGGTGGTAAGAGGTAAATATAGTTATTTAAAAAATTAAGGGTAAAAAAAATATAAGGGTGCTAATGAATTTTTTTAAAAATAATCTAAGGGCAATTTTGTCCAAAGGGAGGTTGTGGTGTTTGAAAAAAAGACAGGGGAGATATCTGGTATTTGCAAAATGATAGAGGAGGTATCTGATATAATGCAAAATAATAGGGGAGGTCAATAATATATACCATACTTTAAAATGCATTTTAATATATTTAAAAATGCAAATTTACTTAAAAAGCATACAACATAATATATTTAAAATGCATTTTAATATATTTAAAAATGCAAATTTACTTAAAAAGCATACAACATAATCTACAAAAACTAACCATAAATAATTACTTTAAATGCATGTTATTATATTTTAGCTAATGTTGTTAATCTTCCCAATGATTGGGATTTCATTCAGACAGGTGTTTTGATTTTTGAGTTTAATGTGATAGTAATTCGATTTTGTTCGAATTTTCAACAGTACGATTTAGACTGCAAAATTTTGGCGTGATATACTGATCTAATAGTTAACAGATACACTCAAATATGAGAATAAATTAATCAATAATTTATGTTATTGAAAGTAACGTATAAAAAAAATGCGCATTTCCCTAGATCGTAATATATAATCTCAATTGATACTTGATTTTGTCCGAAATGTTTGATTTTGAAAGTATTTAATTTGATTTACGGGTCTATTTCACAATTGGATCAAAGAAATCTCTTACTTGAGACATTCAATTACCTATTTGCCTTTATCTTTTAACAAAAATAAAATAAAAATAATATTGTTTCACCATTATATATAATTAAGTTTTTTTTGTAAGACCCTAATTTTTAGTACGTACATAATTTTAGGAAAACAAAAAAAAAAGCCTGATCAGAAGGAAGACCAATATGTGGTTGAGGTGATTTATATGACCTAATCATGTAATTTTCCCTGTACATTTATGAGGAATACACTTTTTTCAAGTCTCTCATGTCACTGAAGTCTCCTCATTTTGGAATCATGTTTCATAATATTGTCTGCTTGCATAACGTTATGTTCTTTCACATTCTATGGGGGGACAAATGAGTTGGTTTTTTGTTTTGTTCTTAAATCATAAGGTCCATTTATGTTTTTACCTTGATCTTTCATCTTGCTCTGATATTGATTTGGTTGGATAGATCTTTACAAGTGAGTTCTAATGGAATAATTTTTTTAAAAAAAATTAAAAATTATATTGTAATTAAACTTGTATGTATGTATGTATGTATATAATATAAAAATGAGAAACTAGCAATGATTTGGATGCACCGTGCATGCATCCAATGCGCTACGCTTCATTCAAGAAGTTCCCAACTATTTATGTTTTCAATCCGAGAAAAAACATAACACAAACATGTTTAACTAGTAACATAATCGAAAACATGAAAAAAATGTGTTTACTTTTTGATTTGTCGAAAAATAAAACAAACTACCAAATTCAACACCGAAACATTTTTTTTCCCAAAATTATTTAAGAACAAAAAAGATAGAAACATATTTTTTTTCGTCTCTATATTTTTCCCCGAAGTTATTTAAGAACAAAAAAAAAAAAAAAAAAGGAGGAGGAAAACGAAAAAAAAAAAAAAAAAACCTGATCAGAAGGAAGACCAATATGTGGTTGAGGTGATTTATATGACCTAGTCATGTAATTTTTCCTGTGCATTTATGAGGAATACTTTTTTTCCAAGTCTCCCATGTCACTGAAGTCTCCTCATTTTGGAATCATGTTTCATAATATTGTCTGCTTGCATAACGTTATGTTCTTTCATATTCTATGGGGGGACAAATGAGTTGGTTTTTTGTTTTGTTCTTAAATCATAAGGTCCATTTATGTTTTTACCTTGATCTTCCATCTTGATCTGATATTAATTTTAATTGATCATAGAGTAAGGTAATAATGACTATTAATTACAAATTGAATGTGAAAAGCAATGAAATGGTGTTCGTGTAATCGGTTCATGCAAAATTTAGCTTTAAATGAGGTTTTTATTGTTCTTTGTGATTTCATTTTTATTAACTTGGTTAAGCTTTATATTATAGAAATATCGCAAAATTTAAGGTACAAATCAAAGTAACCAAAGTTATACACATCTTTTATAATAATTTATAAGAAGAATTACTATATTTGATAAAAATATTACAATTTATGGTAACAAGTTATAGTTCAGTACGCTTTCATATTTGTTGTAGTGATAACTCAAAGTGATTGATGTTATAATATAACTAGCGTATAACTCGTGCCTGAAGGCACGGACGAAAAAAAATTAACAGACGCAACACCAAAAATATTATTACTTAATCACATAAATATTAAGGTTATCTCTTTCTGACCGTGCCTTTAGGCACGGGACACTATTTTCTTTTTAAATTATCATAATCGTTGACACATACCCCATTGTTATTGCTTGATTCCAACTTATTAGAACACCCCCAATATAAAGAAAAATGCATTTTTTCTTTTTAAATGGTTGACACATCTTTAAATCATCATGATCTTTCCGACTGTGCTTTCAGGCATGAGTTATACGCTAATTTATTTTTAAATCATCATGATCGTTGACATAGACCCCATTGTTATTGCTTGATTCCAACTTATTAGAACACCTACATTATAAAGAACAATGCATCTTCATGTTTGATCAAGAGAACGAAATGCCTATTCGACATAACATCAAAACAGACCTGCAAGAAGAGAAAATAGGAATTTCAAATTCTAAAGCACAATAGCATCATCACTAAAACAAATATGTAATATGTTTCTGGTGCTTCTTTCTTACAATACTTTTTCTAATTGTTTCATGAAAGGAAAAGTAATCGAGTTTTTGTTTTTGGAAGCCCCAAAAAATATGTCCCCCAAAACAAAACCAAACGAATATGGATTCTCGAACAACTGTACCATTTCATAATTCTTTTAGTTTACTAAAATAATGCATATATAGTATTGCATAGTTACATCTACAATACTAAATGCCACCAAAAATTAAAAAAGACATGAAAGAATCATATAAAAGAAAATATTATGCAAAAATAAACCACTCACATTAACCAAGGTGATCCCTAACAATGAAATATTGTCTTCACCTCTCTAACTTGTCCAATTGGGGTTAATGTAAAAGAACTAAACCCCCTACCAAACCAAAGCCATTTTCAAGATATAAAAACGCATTCCCAGTGAGAATATATTTCTTACCTTCTCTATCGTTGACAATTCTTGAATTCTCCCCTTTCTCATCATCAAACTCTCCTTGTAAAACTACTATTTCCATAGTCTAGCTCTTTTGCAACCACAGTCAAACAATGAAAAAAATGTGTCTCTATATTGAAGTAAGAACATACCATTGAAAAACCAAGCAACAACTATTCAACAACTATGCGTAGAAACAACACTTAAAATGAAGGGATCCAAAAAATAGAAACAAAACCAGATTTTCCACAAATCTCCGTCAAAGTCTCAAAAAAAAAATAAAAAAAATAGGGAAGCCCGAAACTAATCAATGTTTGGCAATCCCCCACTCGTCAAGAAAACTGATGGATCAACGTCGCTCCAATCCGTACTTGTAACTGTAAGAAGAAGCTGTCGTCGTTGCAAGGGAGGGAGAAACCGCCATGGCTCCCCAATCCGTATTTGAGAAGTATCTCAATCAATCTTACTTCAGCAGATTCACTGAATCAATCTCTAACTTGGGAAGTATCTTAATCAATCTATTCACTGTATCAATTACTATACACATTCAAAAACATAAAACAACAAAAAATCAAAAACAAAAACATGAATTTTCAGATTTTGAGAAGAAAACAAAGGTTTTTTTTTTTTTTTTTTTTCTTTTTTTTTTTCTTTTTATTTTTTTTTATTTTTTTATTTTAAGAAGTGTTTCGGGAATTTGCCTCACATTTTCTCTTAATGTTGAGCCATTTTTAAATCATGTCCTCGGCAGTAAAAACTTCAGCCAAAAAAAATAAAATCATCAATATTAAAAAAATAAAAAATAAAAGAAAAAAGAAAAAAGAAAAAATCAAATATGATATGAGGAGAAGCCGTCGTCGTCGCGAGGGAGAAACCGCCATAGTTCGCGACCCTAATCAAACAGGTGGAGTGCAAAATCAAATTTCAGATGAATCAATAAGGTTGTTTGTTGGATCATCATTCACAACAATAAACACCCATTCAAATATAGTTAAAGTGCACATTCCCCACAAAATCAAGGGGAAGCAAAAATTAAAAACACAAAATTAATTTCTCCCAAAAGATGCCGCAGGAAATGAACACGGGCATGGTGGCGTTGTGTTCGCGGTTGTGACAGAGTGTATTTGGAATGTGTGAAGAGGGGAAGAGAGAAATCGTGCCTGAGAGCAGCGGCGATAAGGTTTGCTGAGAAAAATGAGGAGCTGTGTCATCGTGTTAGGGTTCGCGAATGAGGGGATGACGCCATCGTCGCGAGGGATAAGCCGACGCTGTCGTCGTCGCGAGAGTGGGATAAGTAGTCGTTGCGAGTGAGGGACGTGGTATTGTCATCGTCACGAGTGATCGTCGTGAGAACGGAAGAGAGAATGAAAGAGGGGGAGAGAGAGAGAGTCGACTGAGAGGGAGTGAGTGAGTGAGATAAGTTCGGCTGAAGATTAGAGGGAGAGAGACGATCGGCAGATGGATGGAGGAGACAGCGTTCCGGTTTTACTAGGGTTCAGGGGGGAGAGGCGGTTGGTGGGTGTGGGGGGTTTCTGTCTGGGGGTAAATGAAGATTAACCAAACTAATTCAGGAAAGGATTAAAATAAGAAATAAATGCTCAAACTAATTATAAAATTGATTCCTCAATTGTTGCCTCAAGCTTTTATAGATTTCCTTTTCGGCAAACCAGTTTCCTTTTATGGTCCTTAATTAATGTCGTCAAAATGTCATAATCAACATTTGTTTGGCCTTGTCAGTAATTTTGTTTATCTTAGTCATATTTTTTTGTCCTAGTCATAAGTTTGTTCTAACCAGCCTAAAAATCGTTCTATTTTATATAATAGATATAATGTTACTGTATTTAATAAGTTTTTTACATTATTAAATAACAATACTAGATTAATTGAGATTATATTACAATATTGACATATATATGTTATTAATACATTATTAGTTTGTACAAAAAAAAAATACATTATTAGTCAAAGTACAATATTTGATAAATATATAAAGATTTATACTGACAAGTTAAAATTTAGTTGAACATTTTCATAAATATATAATTTTAAAAAAAATGTATATTAAAAATTTTATTGTAATTAAATTTTAAATACACATGTATATTTGTTATATGAAAAAATGTGATTGGCATTGAGTTGGATGCACCATGCATCCAATTCAGTTACACGCTTCACTCAAGAAATTCCTAATTGTTTAACTAGTAACAAAATCGAAAGAAAACATGAACAAATGGTGCATCCAATTCAGTCACATGCTTCACTCAAGAAATTCCCAACTGTTCAACTAGCAACAAAATCGAAAGAAAACATGATCAAAAAAATTATGTCTACTTTTTTGATAAGTTGGAAACAAAACAAAAAAAAAAAAAAAAAAAACCTACCGATTTGAAACATTTTTTTTTTGAGAAGTTATTTAAGAGCGAAAAATGAATAAAAAATAGAAAGAGATAAGGCTGGCTAATATGTGGCTAAGGTGATTTATATGACCCAGTCATGCATTTATGAGGATGCCCCTTTTCCAAGTCTCGCATGTCACTGAAGTCTCCTCATTTTGGAATTATGATAATATTGTGTTTTTCCACGTAAATATTGCACTGAAGTCCCACCTTGTGTTTGCATGTGGTGTCTAGTTGAAGGACATCCATCCTATATAAAAGCTCACCACCTTCTACTTAGCTGCTCAAGGAAAGATTTCCTAAACAAACACACTATGGGATCATCTTACTGTCTCTTTCTCTTTGTCATCTCTTTTTTCCATCTCTTTATCATCTCTAAGTCTTCATCCTCTTTGCAGCCGACATGCCATCATCACGAACGCTCAGCTTTATTTCACTTCAAGCAAAGCTTTAAAATCAACAAAACGGCTTCTGGTGATCCTTCTGCATATCCAAAGATTGATTCTTGGAACCTTGGAGGAAATAGCAGTGATTGCTGCTCTTGGGATGGTGTCGAGTGTGATGAAAACTCCGGCCATGTCATCGGCCTTGACCTTAGCAGCAGCTTTCTCTACGGTTCCATCAACTCCAGTAGCAGCCTCTTCCGCCTCCTCCATCTTCAAAGACTCAACCTTTCCGATAATCACTTCAATTACTCTCGAATCCCATCATCAATCGGTCGATTCTCGGGTTTGACAAGCCTCGATCTATCATATTCAATATTTTCTAGTAAAATCCCTCAAGAAATCTCAGAATTGTCGATTTTGATTTCAATCAATCTTTCACATAATGCTAATTTGAATCTTGAGAAACCCACTTTCAGGAAAATAGTTCAAAATCTGACTAGGTTGGAGGTGCTCGAATTGTCTTACGTGAATATATCTTCTGAAATACCACATGAATTGGCCAATTCATCGTCTCTGAGAACTCTAATGCTCTGGGAATGTGGTCTATTCGGAGAATTCCCGTAACCTTTCGAATCTCAAAGCTCTCAATCTGAGGCATAATTGGAATCTCGGAGGCCACTTGCCTGAGTTTTTCCGAAATAGTTCTCTCCAGGACGTGAAACTCGCTGGAACAAATTTCTCCGGCGAGCTTCCGGATTCAATAGGAAATCTCGAGCACTTGCAGAAGTTGGATCTCTCGAACTGTAGTTTCACAGGGTTAATTCCGTCTTCTTTAGGAAACATCCTGCAGCTTTTGGACCTAGACCTATCATTTAACCATCTCACAGGGTTAATTCTGTCTTCTTTAGGAAACCTCCAGCAGCTTTTGCACCTAGACCTATCCGTTAACAATTTCACAGGGTTAATTCCGTCTTCTTTAGGAAACCTCCTGCAGCTTTTGGACCTAAACCTAGCCGATAACCATCTCACAGGGTTAATTCCGTCTTCTTTAGGAAACCTCCTGCAGCTTTTGGACCTAGACCTATGCATTAACAATCTCACAGGGTTAATTCCGTCTTCCTTAGGAAACCTCACCCAACTCACCCATCTATATATTGAATCCAACTATCTTACAGGCCCCTTCCCTCCTTCATTCCGCAACCTCACTCAGTTACAAAGAATATATATTGGGCATAATCAACTAATCGGTGAAATTCCACATTGGCTTTCGAATCTCACCCAACTAATTTATCTTTGCCTCGGTTCTAACAACTTCCACGGTTTAATCCCAGAATCTATTTTTGAAATCACGAATATTGAAGTTATTGACCTAGCATCCAATAACCTGAGCGGCGTTATCGATACCTCCATGTTTCTCCATCTCAAATATCTCACCGGATTTCTACTTTCTGGCAATAGATTATCCTTGGCATCTTACACCAACGTCAATACCAGTGCTACTCTTCCGAAATTTTGGATTTTAGGACTTGGCGACTGTAATCTAAATGGATTCCCAGAGTTTCTTCGTCATCAAGACGAATTGCTGTGGCTAGATCTCTTTGGCAACAATATCGGTGGTCGTTTGCCTGAATGGATGTTGAATGTCGGCAAGAATTCTCTGCTCTACTTTGATGCGTCCTTTAATTTGTTGACGGGTTTCGAAAAACTCCCCTCTATACTTGCATGGGAGAATCTCCAGATCTTGGACCTCCGCTCGAATATTCTCAGGGGATTACTCCCAGTCCCGCCTCCTTCTACTTCAATTTACACAATCTCGAACAATTCACTCACCGGTGAAATCCCGAGATTACTTTGCAACGCCCATTTTCTCCGCTTTCTTGATTTGTCTAACAACAAATTGAGCGGCAAAATTCCATGGTGTTTGAGCAGCCTCGACGATTCTCTAATGTCGCTTGATTTGAGCAGCAATAATTTCGTCGGTAGCATCCCTCAGCCGTACACGGAGAGATGCAATTTAAAGTTAATCGACTTGAGTAGAAACTCCTTGGAGGGGCAAGTACCGAGATCTCTTTCCAACTGCACGATGCTCGAGAATCTTAGCCTTGGAAACAATCAAATTGAAGATACATTTCCAATCATGCTAAGAAGTCTTCCGGAGCTGGGGATTCTTCTCCTCAGATCGAATAAATTTCACGGTGTTGTGAAATTTTTTATTTCAAACTTTGATTTCCCCAGACTTCGAATCATTGACCTATCCGATAACAGTTTTTCAGGCGAGTTGCCAGAAAATTACTTTGAGAATTGGAACGCCACAGCGAAGAGTAAAAATCAGTCCATGTATGTCCAAATCTATACGACTGTTCAACCACCAGATACGGGTTATTTAATTTCCGAAGAATTCAATTTCTCCATGACATTACGAAACAAGGGCGTCGATATGGTATACAGCGTGATCCAGAACGTGTTATCGGTAATCAATCTCTCGAGCAACAACTTCACTGGAGAAATCCCGAAATCGATTGGGAATCTGAAGGGTGTTCAGTTGTTGAACCTTTCTAACAATGATTTGAACGGAACGATCCCTTTTTCCATCAAGAACTTGAATGAACTTGAAGCGTTGGACCTGTCGAGGAACAAGCTGTCGGGGGAGATTCCTCGTGAGTTGACACAACTCACGTTCTTGGAGTTCTTGAATGTGTCTAAAAATCGTCTTGTGGGGTCGGTTCCAAGAGGGAGGCAATTCGATACGTTTGATGACACATCGTATGAAGGGAATGATGGATTGTGCGGAGACCTTTTGTCGAAAAAATGTGGAACAATGGAGACATTGCAGCCGCCTCCACCTTCAACCGATGAAGATGAAGATGAAGATGAAGATGAAGATGAAGATGATAAGATTCGTTGGATGTTCATATTAGCAGGATGTGGAAGTGGACTAGTTGTTGGATGGGTTATTGGGATGATTTTTACAGGAAGGAGACATGAATGGTTTGTAAAAACGTTTGAGAGGAGGAGGAACAAAAAATTGAAGTTAAAAAAAAAAAACCATTCATTAGTCATCTTTCATCGCTTATAAGACAATTGTGGCATGATTAGATAAGTTTGAAAGTTTATGTGTAAGAATGTGATTACATATCAACGTGTTGCTATTACTTTTTTCTTTTTTAACTTTTGTTGGGTTAACGAATATGTTGAACGTCATATTACTTGCATCAAGCTATATATAAAATTTATGATAATTCTCTTCTTTTGAGCATCTTTTATGATGTTAGGCGTGTTGAATATCACATTAATATTGGGCTTTCTCATATCTGTTTGCGGTGGTCTGATAATGTTCACTCTACACGTGAGGAAGCGTGTTAAATCTTACATTGATGTTGGGCCACCCGATATCCATTTGCAATAATTTGACAAAATTTACATTGTGCGTGAGAAGACATGTTAAATCTCACATCACTTATATTACCTAATCCTCAGTTATACATAAACTTTAAGATAATTCTCTTTGAGAGTGGGTTAGAATAATTAAATTAACATACTAATCAACATCATATGATTCCGTAAAAATTTAAGAAATTTGATTCTTTGGTTCCTGCCAATTGTATAAGATCATTTGGTTACTTCAAATTCATGGGTTAACGAGAAAAAAAATAATTATATTTATATTATATGTGTGTGTATAT
Organism: Eucommia ulmoides; assembly: GCA_016647705.1. Lineage (NCBI taxonomy): Eukaryota > Viridiplantae > Streptophyta > Magnoliopsida > Garryales > Eucommiaceae > Eucommia > Eucommia ulmoides. The sequence goes on along the minus strand of CM028326.1, from coordinate 780,626 downwards.
ATATATAGTTATTAATATTTCAATTCACTTTTACTTCAAAAAAAATATTAAGTTGTTAGTATTTTGAACAATGGTGTCTTTTTTTGCTGGTTCACAAAACCTAAAATATGCAACATTTGTCATTTTTCCATTTATTATTAATTTTTACGTTAAAATATACAAAATAAAGATTAATAGATTCATCTTTTATTATTAATTTTTCATTTTTTTTTATTGTGCAACATTTTCTTATTTCAAAAATTAAAGTTGAAGCTGAAGTGGTTTGTAGATTTTTCTGAAATAGCACATTTGGTCTTTCCCTCAAGTTGTAATTTTATTTCACTTTGGTCCAATCAAAATACTTGTTTCTATTTTTAATTTTGTGTATTTTATTTAATTTAATTTCTGTACTTACCTCTACTTTAGATTATTTTTTATAATTTCTTTTATTTTTCCTAAAAAAATATTTTTAATTTTGTTTATTTTTATCTTTTATTTTTTATTTTTATATTATTTTCATATAAAAAGTAAAAAACATGGAATATAGAAAAAGAAAAGAAAAATAGAGTGGGAGATTTTTTTTTTGTGCGTGTGTGTGACGAGGGAGAGAGAGGATTGTAGGAAGAAGAGAGGGTGGAGACCGGAGAGACGGACCCAACAGGAAAAAAAAATAGAAAAATATGTATATATATATATATATATATATATATATATATATTTATTTATTTTAATATTGAGGTATTGGGTGCTTCAAAGTGTACAACTCTCTCTCTCTCTCTCTCTCTCTCTCGGTTCCCATCCCCAACAGCCCCATCAACCTGTTGGAGTCGGACGGTGCTTGGAAGAAAAAGAAGAAGAGAGAGAGAGAGAGGTGGTGCCGGCGAGAGGCTTTCGGCGGGACACGGGATGCATAGGGCAGTTAGTGTATTTTTAAGAAAAAATAATGGGTAAATATGAAAAAAGTGAATTTATTTTAAAATTGATAAAAAAGTAATTTTTAAATATATATTTTTTTTAAAGAGATATTTATTGTTTAGCCATTGTTTAGCCTAGTGATAGGCCTTCGATGAGCAAAGTTGTGGAGATGCTTGAAGAAGATGTTCAACTTCTATGTATGCCTCCTAAACCTTTTTTTCTGTCCTCAGGACATGCCGGCAGAAGAACAAAGAACAAACACAACACCATCGTTTGATTTTCCTGTCTCGTCAGGTGATTTCATATATTCTATCACTTCAGATATAAACGAAAACTAATTAAGACGTTACTTTAATTCAGGACGAGTGATTTTATTCTCATATTTTCCAAGTTTCTAATAAGAAAAATTGTAATAAATTAAGTGTGTAAACTTGTGTAGGAAATATTATTGTTTGTACTAAACTTGTAATGGGTTTTTTATGAAATATTTATGTCACAGTATCCATGGAGTTTTTTTCTTTGTAAATATCACCATAGACTTCAAAGCCACCTCCAAAATCAAGCAAAGAGTTAAGCACATTGTTCTTCAATCTCTCACCTAAAAATTTATTAGTGTTTGGTAAAAAAAAAAAAATACTTTGATGGGGTATTTCTCACCTAAGGCCGATTCCTCCATTCGAATTGGAGGTATTGCCCTCTAGCCGACTGAGTGACCATCTCGTTGTCCCCGGTAGGTTGGTCCGGATGGCTAATTGGACGACTTAGGCCAAGTCTATTGGATCTTGTTGGGGTTGTTGGGGTTTCTATTGTTGGGCTACACACGTGTAGGATCAATTGGGCTTGAGTACAAACATATATATAAAATTATATTTTTATTTTTAAAAGTGCTTTTATAATTGTAAAGCAAACATTAATTTTAGAATGCAGCATCTTAAAGCTAGAAGAGTAAACATTTTGACTACACCACAAATTGTTATGGGCTACCACTCTACCAATAAATAAACCCCAATAAAAAATAGGCCCAAATACAATGCAATAGAACAAAACAAATCAATAATAACAATGCAATCGCGTGTAAAATAATAAATTTATTTTTATATCCAATTTAATCTAATTAGACCCGAAGAATTTGAAAAAAAAAAAAAGGACAAATGGATAATACTTGACCTGTGCCAATTAATATTAAATGCTTAAAAAATATTACGGGAAATAACGTACAATTGATTTAAATTATAGGGAACAAAGTGTCATTACACGGACGATTTCTATAAAAAAAAAGATTCTGGTGAAACCGGCCTTGACAAGGCCGGTTTCACCAAATGGGGCTGCCACGCTAGCAGCCCCCCCCCGGCCCCATCAACCCCATGCCCCATCCCCATCCCCTTTATTTATACATACATACATACATATATATATATATATATATATATATATATATATATATATATATATATATATATATATTTATTTTATTATATATGTATATTTAAATTATGATAATTTGAAAGTTCATTTAATATTTAAAAATTAAATATAAATTATAATTATTTGGTAAATGTAATTAATTTTAAAAAATATTAACAAAAATAATATTAAAAATTACCATTATACTGAAATTAAACACGTTTTCCATAAAAACGCAATTCCTTTATAAAACCTAAGTTTTCATGGACGAAAGTGCTTACAATAAAAGAAAAATTAGAAACTAAAATTAAATAAAGAGATAAAAATATAATTAACACTTTTTAATTAAAAAAGAGTTTAGGGATGAAAGTGTAAAAAAAAATTGAAATTAAAATTAAATAAAAGGATAAAAATGTAATTAATATTTATAATTGAAACCCAAGTGAAAATATAATTAAAACTTTGGACATGATTAAAAAATATAATTAAAAAAATTTAGTTGAAACCCAAGTTTCAAGGAAAAAAAATAATTAAAATTAAATAATGGAGCGAAAATATAACTTTTAAATAATGAACCCAATTTTTTTTTTTTTTTACATAAATTGTGTTACTAAGATTACGTAATAAAACTTAAAAAAATCAAAACGGACTAATAAATAACTTTTAAATAATCGTCAAAGTTGGTCGGTAGAGTTGTTTCGACACGATATAATTTTTTTTTTCAACTTTGACGAATTTTTATTCGTAACCAAAATAAATTCAATTTTTATTTGTACATAAGTAAACGTCAAATCTTCTATTCATGACACGTGTTCACTCAGAACCGTCTTCCTGTCCTCAAAATAGATCAAGTAAGATTCAACAAAAATCTACTCTGCCACGTCGTTGCTTCTAGACTCTACCGTCAGGATCAAACAAGGAAAGGAAAAATAGAAAAGAAAAGAGAAAAAGAGGAGGGAAGATCCGATCCGATCCGATCAACGTGGCATTCTCCAAATTGATTTAATCCAAATATCATTTTTCCACCCTCTTTAGTAGCCAACTAGATTCAACAAATCAATTCCGTCTCTCTTTAAAACCAACGTAATCCATATTTCTAGAAAACACTTAGAACCGCTTGATCCATATAAGTTAGGAAATCGTCCAATTTTAAGTAAAGTACATCTTTCCATCATATATATGAAAATAGGTTTTGTAATTTACTAGAAGACAGTACACTCACCTGGTTATCCGCTCTGAAAACTTTTACCAACTATCATCTCCCGGTACTCCGGTGCCTGCGAACCTAATAGTGACAGGGTCTAAATTAATATTTTATGTATAAATGACCTAATCATGCCATGCAAACACTAATTTTCGTTATTTCCTATTCCCTGCCTTTTATTTTTATTATGAAATATTACTATTCAACGAGTATTGCTCCGTTACAATTTACTATATCGAATTTATTTATGTGAACGGTCTCGATATTTATTATCGTCATTTTGATATTTTTAGGCTAGTAATCTAATATAACAATCATAAAATTCAACGAGAAACGTTACCCGTTCCAAAACGGTTGTCGATTTTCTTTAAAATTCCTTAGTTGATGTTTATGCTCCAACCGCCTCGGCGAGAAATCCACCGCCGCAACGAAACGCTTCTTCCCTTCTCCGGTTCACCTACTGACACTCCTCCGCCTAGGCGAACACACTCCTCTTCCTTCTGTTTTTGCACACTGACTCTTCTCTGCCAAGGCGAGCTTCTCTCCGCCTAGGCGAGAACATGCCTTCCTTGTTCTGCTCTGCTTTGAAGTTCAACCACCACTCTCTCTCTCTCCTTACCAACTCCGGCAACCCCCTTCTACTAAACGTCCATACACCCACACGACATCCACTGAACACCCATACACACAGCAGGAACAACACACACATGCATGACAACCAAACAACCGTAGAAACACACTCACACAAATGCACGCAGCATACACACACGGCGAATTCATGGCACAACTACCACCGCCGGAACACATACCCACACCCACGATCATTACCACCCCTGTCAATAAATAGCAACACACACACATACCCACAGCTCCAAATGGAAACAGAGACAACCACACGCCACCGAACTGCGCCACATCACCGGCGATCAAATCACACTGATCACCTATACCCACACACTTCGACGATCAGAACACACACATGCTTACACTCACCGGACGAACGGACAACCACACACATACACCGACACTGCCGCCGACAACTAAAACTCACTGCCGGAACAACCTTCTCTCTCTTTTCCCTTCTCTCTCTTGCTTTCTCTGGATTGTTCGTTGATTCCCCACCAACTCATGTATGTATATATGTGTGTGTCTCAAACAGGGGCCGACCAAGTGGCCCGTGTCCTCACCTTTTATTCCTTCGCTTCTTTCTCTCTCTATATATATAAAGTATGAAATTTACACAATCCTCCCCTATGTTTTATTAAGATTTTAATTAAGTCCAATTCTAATATTTGATGTTTTATAAAATTATAAATTAATCCCTTAAAAATTTTAATTAAACAACAAATAACACCCACACCCCCATCATTTCCGAAATATTTTAAAATGCGACTTTAACTATACGTATCTCAGAAATCGGGGTCTTATATTGGATCGCTCTCAACACCAAAAGTTAACTCATGAATTTAGACTTTCTCTCACACTTATAACCTGACCAACAATCTTTTCCACATTCGATGCGGGATAAGCCCAAGTGGCTTAAAAGACATGTTACACAATCTACAAAGAATTACCCTAAATAATTACTTTAAATGCATTTTAATATATTTAAAAATACGCAAATTTACTTAAAAAGCATACAACATAATCTACAAAAACTAACCATAAATAATTACTTCAAATGCATTTTATTATATTTAAAAAACGTACCACATAATCTAGAAAAAATTACCATAAATAATAACTTTAAATGCATTCTAATATATTAAATAATATGCAAATTTACTTAAAAAATCTTGAAACAATTACCATAAAAAATAAAATTTAAATGCATTTTATTATATTACCAAATATGAAAATTTACTTAAAAAACGTACCACAAAATCTAGAAAAATTACAATAAATAATTAACTTTAAATGCATTTTAATATATTTAAACATATGCAAATTTACTTAAAACAAATACAACTTAATCTACAAAAACTAACCATAAAAAAGAATTTTAAATGCATTTTAATATACTTAATAATATGCAAATGTACTTAAAAAAGGCACCGCATAATCTAGGAAAAATCACCATAAATAATCAACTTCGAATGCATTTCAATCTATTTATTAATATGTCAATTTACTTAAAAATAATTTACCACATAATTTAGAAAAATTACCATAAATAATTTACTTTAAATACATTTTAATATATTTAATAATAATATGCAAATTTATTTAAAAAATGTAGAAAAAATTACCATAAAAAATTAACTTTAAATGCATTTAAATATATTTCCAAAAATACAAATTTACTTAAAATATTAAATTTATATTCCTATAAATACAACCCACATTCTCATTCTTATTCTCATTCTCATCACAAGAGACAGCAATGACGAGTCCTTTTGCAGCAAAAATGGTGGTCGTCGTCTTCTTCTTGTTGCTGACGTCAGAAGCACGTGTTCTCCTTCTGGAGAAAGATGTCAGTCACATGACTTCACTTGGATTGGGTCTTCCTACGGCCCAGATGAAGAATCAAGATTTGGTGAACTAGACATTTCCGTCTTTTCACGAAGTCCCTCGTGGGCCCAATCCAGAAGAAAACCATATTCCGCCGCCAAGTGGGCCCCCACATAAATGATCTTTTGCCAAAATTATCCCTCCCACGATAAGTACTTATTTTCTAGGTTTTGGCTAATATTGTTAATCTTCCCAATGATTGGGATTTGATTCAGACACGTGTTTTGATTTTTGAGTTTAATTTGATGGTAATTTGATGTTGTTCGAATTTTTAAGAGTACGATTTAGATTGCAAAATTTTGGCGTGGTATACTGATCTAGTAGTTAACTAATACGCTCAAATATGAGAATAAATTAATCAATAATTTATGTTATTGAAAGTAACGTATAAAAAAAATGCGCATTTTCCTAAATCGTAATATATAATCTCAATTGATACTTGATTTTGTCCGAAAGGTTTAATTTTGTAAGCATTTAATTTGATTTACGGGTCTATTTCACAATTGGATCATCATCATCATGGATGCTGACCATATGGTCCAAATTACCCATTGATTGTTAATTATACATTTCAACGTTTTAGCGAGACTCTTCTCCTTTTTGCTAAATATATATATTAGCAAAAAGGAGAAGAGTCTCCCTTACTACACGCTAAAACTTGGAAATGTAGTATACGAGGCACCACGTACAACACAATACACACTAGTAGAACCTATTACAACACAAAAGAATCAATACAAAATCCAACCCACACTAACTTAAGAAGGAAAAAAAATAACGAAAACAGGATTATTAATTATATTTAACAGGGAAATATGTTGCTCCCATTTGAGTGCACTCCGGTCATATCATTTGCTACACAACACGATAATGAATCATTCTAAACAATAACATGATATAATCACACGTTGTGATAATTAATCGTGTGACATGAAAATTATTTAACCCATTACGTACTAATTTAATTATTATATATATATACACATTAATTTCATATTATATATATATTATTTATTAAATTTTTCGATAAATATATTAATTAATTCCATATTCCTTATTGAGTTATCTACTAAATGGGTAAGTAAACTACGATTCAAAATTATCTTGTCAACTATCAAATTAGTAGATTTATCCAAAAAATAATTTATTTATTTTTGTGTTTATTATTTCTAACACGATAAAAAAGGACAGCCCGATACTACAAAGCTCTCGCTATACGCGGGGTTTGAAAAATGGTCGGACAACTTAGGTTTATTTCTGACACGATCACAAATCTAAATAATAAATTAGGATTGTCTTTACTAATTGGGACATTTTGACATTCCGGATTAACTTAAAATGAATCTACGGCTAAGATGAACACGTACCATTCCTCCCACAATCTTTACATGATCCTCCTCCCTCATTTGCAATCCATTCCTCCCACAATCTTTACCGTCGACATCACCTACCACAACTCTCCGTTCACCCCCACGTTCGCCGATCATCATTCCCACCTTCGCCGATCATCACCTTCATCTTCTTTATTTGAAAACTGAAACTTCAAACGTTCTGGTACAAAATATGTTAAGACTAATATCACATGATAATTTATTGTGGATTTCGTGTCATATTTTTGTCTCAATATTCATATTTATAACCCTACATATATGCCATAATATTATGACTACTAAATTTTAAATCAATGTTTATATCCCAAATGAGGTTGCAATCCGCTCTGTAAAACATGATTTTTATGGATTATAAATTACTCAAATTATTTTATTTTATTTTTTTGCATACGGATAATATAATCCTAACACGAAACAATGCTTTTTGTAATCTAAAATTAAGAATCCTAATTAAATATGATTAAGATACACCTAATCTAAATAATCTCCTTTCCTTAATAATGATAATATGATTATGAAAATTTTCTTTTTTGTTTAACTTTCACTTTGTTTGTAAATTTAATTAAGGGAAAATTACCAAGCGGACCTAAATTAAGGATGCAACTACCAATTGATTCCAAGTGTTTACGTTTGAACCAAGCAATCCCGCTGTGCATATATTCCGAATAGTTTAGTCCAATTTTAAAAAACGAGAAAATTGTCATGACTAATTTGCCCTTGTAGGATTTGCGGGATTGAAAATTTTCATATTTAAATTTCACACAAAAATTATTTTATTTAAATCAAAATAATTATTATTGTACACATTTTGTATTTACAATCTAATTATATATTTAGATTTGTTTGAATAAGATCTTTGAAATGATATCACACTCACTATTTTTTTTTCATTAGTTTCAGATTTATGTTACATTCAACATATTATTTCAAGAATTTTAAGTTTTTACATTCATATTATATTCAACATGCTATTTTTAGAATTTTCAATTTTCACATTCGTATAACAATTAACACGGTCTTATATATTATCAAAATACAGTTGAGCGTTACATTCAACATCTAAAATACTTTTATCTGTAAGTCATGTTACATTCAACACGTTCATTTAATTTGTGTTATTATCAACATTAATTGATGTTATTTTTATTACATTGGATGTTATATTTAACACTCACGGAACACACAAATTATAGTGATGTTATATATAACATTAACATCACAGTTAATGTTATAAATAACATTCACATGCATCCTAATCCAGAACTTAAAAAAAAAAATCATATCTCAATTTGAAGATCATAATTTATAGATCATTTTGGTGTAAAAAATAATTGAACAACAATCACAATTGAGAGAAATTATATGTTTCGTTTCCAATTTCATTAGTAGTTTATTATCATATTTTGTTCTGTGTTTTTTGAGGTGACAACATGTATGGAAGGTGCAGATTTGTTAATAGGGGCAAATTTGTCGGTAAATTTTCATCAAGATTGATCGATGCAAACAAAACAAAATAAGAGGAATCACCGAAGTGGACCAATTGGCTTTAATTAAAAACCTAAATCTTTGTTCTCATAAGAAAATTGAGGTGCCATATTGTCTTCCACTTAAAGACACCAATAGAAATAAAGAGATTATTTGTTCTAAATATCTCTATTTTTTAAATGATAATGTCTATTATTAATTATTTGACATAAATTCAATTAATTAAGAAAGGACAATTAATAATAAATGTTATTTGCCATGGTCAATGGTGCACTACTCATTTAACATGATTGAGACTATAATTTGTTAAAAATCCAATGTAAATACACTATATGAAAATCACTTTATTATTTTAATTTTTCTATAATCTAGTAATTTTGAACTTATAACAGAATTAATTAACTATTTAAGATGATATAGTGAACGAGAGGATTGTTTAAAAAAAAATTATTAATTGTTTTACCAACAACTCTTAGGTGGCGTTTGGTACATGGGATTTAATCTCATTCCCATTACTAAAAATTTTCTAATCTAACAAAGTATGAGATTAACCAATACCAAGATAAATTTGGTATTGGTTAATCACAATTACATGAGATTATGTTTTAATCAATAATCGGCCAAAAAACGAGGCCAAATATTAAACAAATATTTGAATTGGAATGAAATTTAATTAAATTAACTATTATACCGTTTGAAAATTCAATCAAATTACTATTTCACCCTTTAATGTCATTTAAATGCCACATGTAATATCTTTCGTCGTTAAACATAGGAATTGTAATAATCATTCTATTTCATTACCATACTAATTCTAATCATATTGTCATTTTATTTAATTCTAACATACCAAACATAGCGTTACGGCATGTTTGGTTGAATGGAATCGGGGTGGAATTGAATCTTCATTCCACCGTCGATTCCAATTTTCTTGTTTGGTTGTCTAATGGAATAAAAAAAAATGATTCCATTGGAATAAAAAATGATGGAATTGAATGACATACTTGTAGGGATGGAATCAACCTAGCTGATGGAATTAAAAATTAATTTCCACAAATGTCTATTCCCAAAAACTAACCTCAATATTCATTCATCGGGTAAGCCCACCTCAATATATATATATATATGGTAAAATCTATTTGTAATCATTTTTTTCAAAATAATCTATTATTAGATAAATATTTAAAATTAATATCTGAAAAAGTATTATAGGAATTTTGTTATATTTCATTATTTCATTCTTTCTCTTATATCATAATAACCCCAAAAAATTTCTTATTTTAAATTTCATTTATAAGACAAATGAAGCATTAAATATATAATCCACAAAAATCACCAAAAGCAAATGAGATTTATTGTTTTAAATCATTTGATTAAATTCACAATTATAATAATCTTTTCCAGTTCTATAAATACAACTTTCAAAATTAGCCAAAATCAACATCTCTCTCTACTTAGCCAGCGTGTGGAAATGGAGAGTGGGCATGGAGTGAAAATGGTGGTTCTGTTCTTGATCGTTCTCTATGTTGTTTCAGTGAATTCAGAGGCACGTGTTCTCGTGCCGGAGCGGGTTAAAAACCATGTGGGTTTACCTGAGGTGGGCCGTCAAGAGGCCAACGTGAAGGGGAATTATGAGCCGGCCTATTTAATTTCATACGGGAGAGGGCCTTTGCGAATGACACCGACTGGACCCAATCCAATACATCATGGGATGCCAACCCGGGCTCCCAAGTTTTAACTACTCTCTTTTTATCTTAATAACCAAGACTTTAACTTAGTATTAACTATGAGGAATTTAAAAGTACTATAAAGTATAAAGTGTAATTCGATGGGGTCAAAGTATAATATCCACTTTATACCTTGAATTTGTCCTTTCTTTTGGATTGGGAAGCGTAGAGTGACAATCTCCCACCTAATTATTTTTTTTACATTTAAAATTTAATCAGCAGCTCCTTTCACATCCAAAGTGGAATAAATCTATCAATCTCTTTTTCACATATCGGGTCTTTGGTCCACTAATTCTCGATCAACCTTTCCTTTTGTGGCTATTAGTCCATAGTCGTTATAACCTAGACTCTGATATCACTACAGAGTGATCTTGGATCTCTCTCTTAACCTCCAAAGTTAATTCATTAATTGAGATTTTTTCTCACATTTATAATTGACTAACAATCCCTTCCACGTTTAACATGGGATACACCCACCAATGGCTTAAAAGACATTACACAATCTACGAAGAATTAACCTAATTAATTACTTTAAATGAATTTTAATATATAGAAAAATAAGCAACTTTACTTAAAAAGCATACAACATAATCTACAAAAAAACTAACCATAAATAATTACTTTAAATGCATTTTATTAAATTTAAAAAAGGTACGATATAATCTACAAAAAATAACCGTAAAAAAGAATTTTAAATGCATTTTAATATGCAAATTTACTTAAAAAAAACGTACCACATAATGTAGTAAAAATTACCATAAATAATCAACTTTAAATGCATTCTAATATATTTAATAATATGCAAATTTACTTTAAAAATGTAGAAAAAATTACCATAAAAAATAAACTTTAAATGCATTTTAATATATTTAATAATAAGCAAATTTACTTTAAAAAAAATTACCACATAATCTAGCAAAATTACCATAAATAATTTACTTTAAATACATTTTAATATATTTAATAATAATATGCAAACTTACTTTAAAAAAAATGTAGAAAAAATTACCATAAAAAATTAACTTTGAATGCATTTAAACATATTTCCAAAAATGCAAATTTACTTAAAATATTAAATTTATATTCCTATAAATACAACCCACGTTCTCATTCTCATTCCCATCACAAGAGACAGCAATGAAGAGTCCTTTTGCAGCAAAAATAGTGGTCGTCGTCTTCTTCTTGCTGTTGACATCAGAAGCACGCGTTCTCCTTCTGGAGAAAGATGTCAGTCACGTGACTTCACTTGGATTGGGTCTTCCTACGACTCAGATGAAGAATCAAGATTTGGTGAACTGGACATTTCCGTCTTTTCATGAAGTCCCTCGTGGGCCCAATCCAGAGGAAAACCATATTCCGCCGCCAAGTGGGCCCCCACATAAATGATCTTTTGCCAAAATTGTCCCTCCCACGATAAGTACTTATTTTATAGGTTTTGGCTAATGTTGTTAATCTTCCCAATGATTGGGATTTGATTCAGACACGTGTTTTGATTTTTGAGTTTAATGTGATGGTAATTTGATATTGTTCGAATTTTTACGAATTAGATTGCAAAATTTTGGTGTGGTATACTGATCTAGTAGCTAATTGATACGCTCAAATATGAGAATAAATTAATGAATAATTTATGTTATTGAAAAATGCGCATTTTCTAAATCGTAATATATAATCTCAATTGATACTTGATTTTGTCCGAAAGGTTTAATTTTAAAAGTATTTAATTTGATTTACGGGTTTATTTCACAATTGGATCATCATCATCATGGATGCTGATTATAGGGTCCAAATTACCCATGGATTTTTAATTATATATATATTGGTAATCAAGATATTATATATTAGCAAAAAGGGGAAGAGTCTCCCTTACTACACGCTAAAACTTTGAAATGTAGTACACGAGACACCACGTACAACACAATACACACTAGTAGAACCTATTACAACACGAAAGGATCCATCCAAAACTGCACATAGCGTGTCCTAAAACATAGAATAACCCTTCACTCTGATCCACACCTAAAACATAGAAAGATTCGAAATAATACAAGACCAAAAAACGCCCAAGAAGAAACACACTGCACTCCACTCTGGAACTATCCTCCATCTTGAAATGAGATAAATTCAATACGGGAGAAAGGACCGGAACTGGATTGCGCCCACGCCCGCCGGCAATACCTTACATCAGATTATTAATTATATTTAACTGGGAAATATGTTGCTCCCATTTGAGTGCACTCTGGCCATTTGCTCACGATCCTTACTAGGTGTTGTGGTGAATTTACCCTTGCCGCTATACGTGTAATCCGGTCATATTTCGGGTCACATCATTTGCTACACAACACGATAATGAATCATTCTAAACAATAACATGATATAATCACACGTTACGATAATTAATCATGTGACACGAAAGTTATTTAATCCATTATGTACTAATTTAATTATTATATATATATACCCATTAATTTCATATTTTATATATATAATTTATTAATTTTTTTGATAAATATATCAATTAATTCCATATCCCTTATTGAGTTATCTATTAAATGGGTAAGCAAACCACGATTCAAAATTATCGTGTCAACTATCAAATTAGTAGATTTATCCAAAAAATAATTTATTTATTTTTATGTTTATTATTTCTAACACGATAAAAAAGGACAGCCCGGTACTACAAAACTCTCGCTAAGCAAATTTGTCCATAAATTTTCATCAAGACCGATCAATGCAAACAAAATCTCTTAAGTTCATCTGGTAGTTTCCACACCTACATGACCTGACACAGATAAAGAACCTTGGGTACACGAAATGTGAGCACTGATGCAAACAAAATCAGAGGAATCACCGAAGTGGACCAATTGGCTTTAATTAAAAACCTAAATCTTTGTTCTCATAAGAAAATTGAGGTGCCATATTGTCTTCCACCTAAATACACCAATAGATATAAAGAGATTATTTGTTCTAAATATCTCTATTTTTTAAAAGATAATGTCTATTATTAATTATTTGACATAAATTCAATTAATTAAGAAAGGACAATTAATAATAAATGTTATTTGCCATGGTTAATAGTGGACTACTCATTTAACATAATTGAGACTATAATTCACTGTATGAAAATCACTCTATTTTTTTAATTTTTTTACGGTCTAGTGATTTTGAACTTATAATAGAATTAATAAACTATTTAAAATGATATTGTGAACGAGTGGATTGGTTTTTTTTTAAAAAAAAATTGTTAATTATTTTACCAACAACTTTTAGGTGGCGTTTAGTACACGTGGTTCGAGATAGAATTTGAATGGACGTGGGAATGGTCATTTTATTCATATGTTTTGCATATGAGATTTATTCTTATTTCCATTACCAAGGATTTTCTAATCCCACAAAGTATGAGATTAACCAATACCAAGATAAATTTGGTATTGGTTAATCCCAATTACATGAGATTATGTTTTAATCAACAATCGGCCAAAAAATGAGACCAAATATTAAACAAATATTTGAATTGGAATGAAATTTAATTAAATTAACTATTATACCGTTTGAAAATTCAATCAAATTACTATTTTACCCTTTGATGTCATTCAAATGCCACATGTAATCTTTTTCGTTGCCAAACATAGGAATGGTAATGATAATTTTATTTCATTACTATACTAATTCTAATCATATTGTCATTTCATTCCATTTCAACGTACCAAACACAACGTTATGACATGTTTGGTTGAATGGAATCGGGGTGAAATTGAATCTTCATTCCACCGTTGATTCCAATTTTCTTGTTTGGTTGTCTAATGGAATTAAAAAAAATGATTCAATTGGAATGAAAAATGATAGAATTGAATTCCATACTTCTAGGGGTGGAATCAACCTAGCCCGATGGAATAAAAAATTAATTTCCACAAATGTCCATTCCCAAAAATCAACCTCAATATTCATTCATCGGGTAAGCCCACCTCAATATATATATACTAGGCATAACCCGTGCCTAAAGGCACGAACGAAAAAGAAAAAGAACCTAAAAAAACTAATACAACCTCCCCTGTTTATACAACATTTTACAACTGTTTTATTAAAAATCCATAATAATTGACATTTAAATATCAATATTCAATAACACACATATTCGCCTATTAAAATAATACAACTACCAATCTAAATCTCATTAGTATTTATTTGTAGATAATGATTTATTTATTTTTTAGAATTGGTACATAAGTAATAATTGAACATCAATAATCAATTATAAAACAATAATAGCAAACAATCAAGTCCTACGATTAAAATTGATCACAAAGAATAACATATAATAATTACACAACAGTGAAAAATTAAACAATGAAAAATTAAACAGTGAAAAATTAAAATTGACCAAAGCACTAAAATTAAAATTGATCACAAAGAATAACAGATAACAATTAAACAACAGTGAAAAATTAAAATTGATCACAAAGAAGCAATACTCCACAATATCTAGTGCAACTGAAATTTACCAATATTGTTCCGCGATTAAGTGATTGATTGTATGACATGAAACCATCGTGGAGACGTAATAGTAAAATAACAGCAACTGATTAATTCGGCTCACTCCCCTTCATGCTAAACCAACTGATTAACAGCAACTGTTTCCAATTTTATTACCTTCTCCAAACAAACTTTGTCACGAAGATGGCATATAGGTTTCACCAATACGAAATGCTTTGGTTCCTTGATGAAGATCTGATCTTGCGATTTCGAAAACTATACTCTTTCCTTCGTTGTTCTGAATTCTAAAACAAAAACAAAAATCTAGAACAAAGAAATCCATTTAAATTACATGAGAAAGAATTAAAGTTGATTATTCTCTGCCACATTCAACTTTCCATTTTTAACAGATAGGGTCGGACCGTTCCTATCGCTTTTTTTTAGAAGACATATCTATAGCAAACCTATCGCTTGATTTTCGCATATCTATTTTTTTTAGAAGAGGGCAATGCTAAATCCCCAAAAGAAATAAAAGACAAAACAAATCACATACAACCAAACCCCTTATAACCTAACAATACTCACAATAAGAGCTACAAACATTGTGGATCAATTACAACTGGAAGGTAAAGTTTGGGGTTCTTATTGAAACAAAAAAAAGTTATTGGAGGTGTAAAACAAATAAAGAATAATTGACAGCACATACATGTTGACAAAACCAACAACAAATAATGACAATCACCCATTAGCTAGAGACTATGGTGATTGTCTCTGCTTTCTCCCAGGTTTTTCGCGTCTCAAGTTAGCTTTTGCTACAATATGTTCGATGTTCCGTCGATTGATTGGACTTCAGAGGTGGGAGGTGTCCTACTGCTCTTCCAATTTCTAAGGAATCGAAGGAGGCGGATATGGTGGCTTTTCGCTCGGAGTCGGACAAACCGAAGAAGAAAAAGGATAAATCCTAGCATGAGGGATTTCTGCCTGAACAGATCTGAGGTTCCCATGGGGAGGATTGACGAACAGAGCTGGTGTTAGAGGGATGATAGCGAACAGAGAAAGAGGATACCTGAGCTGCGACGATGAGGTTTAATGAGAGAAATGAGAAAACGATTTTTGAGACGAACGATATTTGGACTTGGGGTTTGAATCAACATTTTATCTAATGTTGATTACCGTGGGTTTGTTCTGCAACAAAAACAAAAATTTAGAACAAAAAAATCCATTTAAATTACGTGAGAGAGAATCCATTTCAGATCTGCAAGAAATTGAGGATTTACAACAAATTACCTATCAGGTCAAACCAAATGTTTAGGGTTGAAAATAGAGAGAGAAGAACATGTGGCGGAGGAAGTGGATACCTGTTCATGTCTCTATGAAGACGGTGACGGCTACGGCATTCGAAGAGGAGGCCAGATGGGGTAGTCGACGGCTGGATGGCTGGATTTACGGCAGTGGGTTTGGCGACGGAATCGTAGTTTACCAACGGCTGATGAATCGAACTGAGCTTGTTGCTTGGAAGAGGGATTGATCGAAGCTTCTGCGTGGTGGAGGGCTCGATCAACGATTGGTGCTTGGAAGCAATTGATCGAAGCTGGGTGTGTAGATGAGAGATCGATCGAAGGCTGAGCGTTGATTTTTGCATCATCGGCGAAGAAGGGCATGGGAGTGAGAGAGAAGCGAGAAGTGCTGGGGAGAGAGAGAAACGATAGAGAGAGAGTGAGTGAGGCCAGTCTGAGAGATGAAGGTTTTGAAATGTTATTTTGATGTCTGCCGCTAGAGGGAAGATATAATCACAATCGTTGGATGATGATTGATCCTAAGGCTACAAATGTCTCTTACTAATATTTGATCTTGGCCCTTGGATATGAGATCTAAGGGTCAAAAATTTCTCCCGTCCAAAAATGTCTTTAACCACTGTAGGAGACATTTTTTATTTAGGATCTGATTTATATTATAGATATATATATTGAATTTTAAATATGAGATTTAAAAATATATAGATATGTAAACTCTATAAATAGTAAAATCTATTTGTAATCATTTTTTTCAAAATAATCTATTATTAAATAAATATTCAAAATTAATATCTGAAAAATATTATAAAAATTTTGTTATATATCACTATTTCATTCTTTCTCTTATATCATAATAACCATTTTTTTTTTTCTTATTTTCCATTTCATTTATCAGGCAAATGAATCATTAAATATATAATCCACAAAAATCACCAAAAGCAAATGAGATTTATTGTTTTAAATCATTTGATTAAATTCACAATTATAATAATCTTTTCTAGTTCTATAAATACAACCTTCAAAATTAGCCTAAACCAACATCTCAATACTTAGCCTGCGTGTGGAAATGGAGAGTGGGCATGGAGTAAAAATGGTGGTTCTGTTCTTGATCGTTCTCTATGTTGTTTCAGTGAATTCAGAGGCACGTGTTCTCGTGCCGGAGCGGGTTAAAAGCCACGTGGGTTTACCTGAGGTGGGCCGTCAAGAGGCCAACGTGAAGGGGAATTATGAGCCGGCCTATTTAACTTCATACGGAGGAGGGCCTTTGCGAATGACACCGACTGGACCCAATCCAATACATCATGGGATGTCAACCCGGGCTCCCAAGTTTTAACTACTCTCTTTTTATCTTAATAACCAAGACTTTAATTTAGTGGTTGACTCCACTAAGATTAACGTCTTATTGGTGAGAGGTTTAGTATTCAAAAATCTCTCCGCACTATTTGTACTAATAAAAAAAATAAAATGAAAAAAGCAGAGAATTTCATGATGACTGCGTTATGACGTCGTTGTTTGACCACCACTCAATGCACGTGGACCCCACATTTTGACCATGCACAGTATTCATTGTATATTTAGAGAAAAAAAAAAAAAAGGTCATAAGCTCATTACTTCTAATTTATACATAACAAACATCTAATTTATATTTATATTATATATATATAAAACCTCGGGCCGGGCTTAGGCCAACCGTAAAAATTTTAGCCTAACCCAAGTCCGGCCATAGATTTAATCGGGTCTCAAAGCTTGAGCCCAAGCCATGTCCGTGGGCTCATAACTTGAGCCCAAACCCTAAAAAAATAGGGTCAAGTTGGGCGGACTTAGCAGACCCCCAAGCCCATGACTATCCCTCAACACCCAAGAATTTTTTGGTGAACTTTAATTTCAATCAATGCAATTCACGTGTTACAGTAATTTACTAAAATAAAATTCTTGTTAATTACAAGTGGATTTTTTTATTATAAATAAATGGAAGCTTAGTGAAAAAGGGGATTCATGGGTAATATTTTTAGGGAATATTATTGCTTAAGCCTAATTTAAAGATCTAATTATCAATACATTTCAACTAGTTTATAATAGACCAAACATTTCCATTAATCAGATTTCATGAACCGTTTAATACCATTTTCAAATTTCGCTTAACTACAGATGATTGATTTGCCCATGCAAGATAATAGGAATTGGAGTTATTTTCAAATCACTCTATTATTTTTAATTTTTTTAGATTTTGAACTTATAATAGAATTAATAAACTATTTAAAATGATATTGTGAACGAATGGATTGTTTTTTAAAAAGAATAAATAAATTTGTTAATTATTTTACCAACAACTCTTAGGTGGCGATTGGTAAGCGAGATTCGAGATAAGATTTGAATAGCTATGGGATTTAATTTCATTCCTATGTTTGGTACATGAGATTTAATCTCATTCTCATTATTAAGAATTTTATAATCCAACAAAGTATGGGATTAACCAATACCAAGATAAATTTGGTATTGGTTAATCTCAATTACATGAGATTGTGTTTTAATCAATAATCGACCAAAAAACAAGACCAAATATTAAACAAATATTTGAATTGAAATTAAATTTAATTAAATTAACTATTATACCGGTTGAAAATTTAATCAAATTACTATTTTACCTTTTGATGTCATTCAAATACCACATGTAATCTCTTTCGTCACCAAACATAGGAATGGTAATGATCATTTCATTTCATTACCATACTAATTCTAATCATATTGTCATTTCATTCAATTCCAACGTACCAAACATAGCGCTACGGCATATTTAGTTGAACGGAATCGGGGTGAAATTGAATCTTCATTCCACCGTCAATTCTAATTTTCTTGTTTGGTTGTCTAATGGAATTAAAAAAAAAAAATGATTCCATTGGAATAAAAAATGATGGAATTGAATTCCATACTTGTAGGGGTGGAATCAACCTAGCCCGATGGAATTAAAAATTAATTTCCACAAATGTCCATTCCCAAAAACCAACCTCAATATTCATTCATCGGGTAAGCCCACCTCAATATATATATATAGAATTTAAAATATGGAATTTAATATATATATATATATATATATATATATATATATATATATATATATATATATATATATAGTAAAATCTATTTGTAATCAATTTTTTAAAAATAATCTATTATTAGATAAATATTCAAAATTAATATCTGAAAAAGTATTATAGAAATTTTGTTATATTTCATTCATTCTCTTATATCATAATAACCAAAAAAAAAATTTCTTATTTTCCATTTCATTTATCACACAAATGAAGCATTAAATATATAATCCACAAAAATCACCAAAAGCAAATGAAATTTATTGTTTTAAATCATTTGATTAAATTCACAATTATAATAATCTTTTCCAGTTCTATAAATACAACCTTCAAAATTAGCCTAAATCAACATCTCTCAACTTAGCGTGCATGTGGAAATGGAGAGTGGGCATGGAGTGAAAATGATGGTTCTGTTCTTGATCGTTCTCTATGTTGTTTCAGTGAATTCAGAGGCACGTGTTCTTGTGCCGGAGCGGGTTAAAAGCCACATGGGTTTACTCGAGGTGGGCCGTCAAGAGGCCAACGTGAAGGGGAATTATGGGCCTGCCTATTTAACTTCATACGGAGGAGGGCCTTTGCGAATGACACCGACTGGACCTAATCCATTACATCATGGGATGCCAACCCGGCCTCCCAAGTTTTAACTACTCTCTTTTTATCTTAATAACCAAGACTTTAACTTAGTGGTTGACTCCACTAAAGCTAGCGTCTTATTGGTGAGAGGTTTAGTGTTCAAAAATCTCTTCACCATGCTATCTGTACCAATAAAAAAAAAAAATGAAAAAACCTGAGAATTTCATGATGACTGCGTTATGACATCGTTGTTTGATCACCACTCAATGCACGTGGACCCCATATTTTGACCATGCACAGAATTCATTGTATATTTAATATTTCTTGAAGGGAAAGGGTGATCCTCAAGAGGCATTTGTGCATACGGGATAATTGATTAATTAATTATATATTTTACGACTAATTAAGAATGGTTTAGTAATAATCCGATCATGTCTTAATTAATGTTTAGGATGAGCCCTAGGGACCTCAATACACACAACCCCCAAGAGTTTTTTGGTGGATCGTTTTTAATTTCAATCCATACTGATGAGGGTATTTTTGGGTTTCTCCAAGTCAGCACTTGGGACACAGCCACGTGTCCGTCGTTATAGTAATAGGGACGCATTTCGAAATTCACAAACGCCACACTGGAGCATATGCCGACCACGGCTCCTCCCTAGAACCTCATTTGCATCCAAGGAGGAGCGAGGAGCCCTGCTGGGACATGTCGCTCTGAGCTCTGCGCCGTACCCTGGATAGTCAGTTTCAGAGACTCAGCCGTTCACCTCGACCGGCTCTCCTTTTCACCTTGTTTCTTTTCTAGGACTCCATTGATCTCCGCTCTCCTCCACCATCTTACCGCCGCAGGCCTCACAAAGGCCTGCAGGCTTCGCCAAATGGACCCAAAAGCCCAAGCCCAACGATTATCTCCTAAACGCCTCGGATTATCGGCTAAACACAGGGTTTCGACTACTTAACCGTATTTAGACCCGACTAATCATCTCCAATGCCTGTATATATTGGGGGCTATGTAAACCCGAGGTACGCTTGAATGATTTACATTACACGCGAGTTCATTTGTTTGCTTACTATATTCTGTACATGTTCTCTCTGAGCACTGATTACCACGCCGGAGGGACTTTACCAGGACAAACCCCGGTCTGAGCCTTCTGCAGGTACATTCCCTGAAGAGCATAACTTTGGATATAGCAGGTCAGTCCTCCCAGAACCCAGCACAGCTCACGCGAGGACTTTTCAACCGACGACTCCACCTCAACAAGAGGACTCACCTGTCATCCGACTGGACCATACTCGAGGTGTGTATCAGTTTTCCGTACCAACACATACAATTTAAGCGTTACAGTAATTTATTAAAATAAAATTATTTTTAAAAATTCAAAAATCAATATACTAGAATCATAAAAATTAGTGTAATTTTTTATATAGAAAAATTACATTAATTTTCTATACTATAATAATTTTAATTTTTTAAAGAAATTATTATAGCGCATAGAAAAGAAAATTAGAGAAAATCATCTACGATGGTTTGGGCATGTGTATAGAAGACCCATAGAAGCATCAATGAGAAAATGTGATTTAATTCAAATGCATGGGGCTACTAGAGAGAAAGGTAGACCTAAGAAGACGTTAGACGAGTCTATTAGAAATGATTTGATGACATTAAACCTGACGGAGGAGATGCCCCTTGATCGATCACTATGACGTATATAGATTCTTATAGCCGACCCTACATAAGTGGAACAAAGGTTAATGATCCGACCCAAAAAAAGTGACATGGTGGTCACCCTTAGCTGAACACATAAGCCCGTTAGGAATAAGGTTAGCTCATAAGAGCAACACAATACATGAATAGAAGAAGACCCTATAAAGAGGCCCAATCAGGAATAAACCAAGACCACAATGGAAGGTCATTAAAAGATGAGCCCAAAACCCCACGATCCCATGCATGAGGAGAATCACAACTAATTCACTATTCGTGGCAAGATCGTTGATAAATTCTATGCAAATAAGATAGGATCATGGAGGGGGCGACTTCACCAACAAATGACACGAATTAAGAAGTCTATATAAGGGAATGTATCAACATATTATACACATTCTCAAGTATTTGATCTCTCACTCAAAAATAGACTAACTTATTCTCACACTGAAGATTCTTTGGCCGACATCACCTCGATGTCCTCTTTGAGCTAATCGGTTTTCGAGGTCATTATTTGCAGGTTGTGGAGGTCTTTGGCACATGGTAGATCTTTTGCACGTGTTAGAGATTTTTGGCAACATCAATTACTGCTTAAGCCTAAAGATTTAATTACCAATATATTTCAACTAGTTTATAATAGACCAAACACTCTCATTAATCAGATTTCATGAACCGTTTAATACCGTTTTCAAATTTTGCCTAATTGCATATGACTAGTTTACCCTTACAAGATAATAAGAATTGAGAGTTTACATATTTAACAAATCATTTTATTTTATTTTCTTGCAAGATAATATGGATTGAAAATTTCTATATTCAACAAAATCACATTATTAAAATCAAAATAACTATTATTGTACATTTTCTTTTTTCACAATCTAAATATAAATTTAAATTCGTCTAAATAAGATCTTCAAAAAATATAAAATTCACTATTTTTTTTATTAGTTTTACTTTTCACATTCATGTTACATTCAATATGATATTTCCAAAAACTTTAATTTTCACGTGTTACATTTAACATTAAAATCACATTTTATCAGTGAGTCGTGTTACATTCAACACATAAATAATTTGTTCCATTATCAATATTACATTCAATATTATATTCAACAATCACAGGAACACAGAATGTAATGATATTATATATAACATTAATATCATAATTAATGTTATGTATAATATTCACATGCATCCCAATTTTAGAGCTAAAAAAAATAAAGATTAATATCAATTACTGAATGGTACATTCAACATTGGTGTCATACGAACTATAAGATGTTATATATAACCTTTACCTGAAATACGATTCACATTTTAAAAAAATGATTAATATCTCATTTTAAAGAAGACAATTCACTGATGATTATTGTGTAAAAGAATTAAAAATTCAACAATAGGTTCATGAAAAATATGTTTCCTGTCTTTGGGGGATAATTAAAACTAAAAAATAGCGTCGCATATATAAAAGAAGTAGCTAGATCTGTTATGCTTGAATTTGAAAGTTACAAGCTCATTAAATAAGGGTATATTTGTTCACGATCTGTAAAAGAAACTATTGGTACCCTTTGTTTGCGCTGCCAATGCATGATAGAATTTTTTTTTTGGGAAAAATACCGAGAGGACCCAAACATACCATCAAATTACCAGTTAAACCCACTAATTAGATAATAAACTAAGAAATCTCAAATTACATATTATTTGCACAACACAGTCCCAAAAATCTTTTCTGTACACTTTTCATTGACAGATTTGCCCTTGCAGTATATGCGGTAATAATGTTTCCTTAATAAGGATTGAGAGTTTCCATATTCAACAAAATCATTTTATTAAAATGAAAATAATTATTATTGTACATATATTTTTTACAATTTAATTATATATTCAGATTCGTCTAAACAAAATCTTCAAAACAATATCCAATTCACTATTTTTTTCATTAGTTTTCAGTTTTCACATTCATGTTACATGTAACATGATATTTTCAAAATTTTTGAATATTACATGTAATAAGGTGTAGTTATCAACTTTTTGGAGGAGGATTGATATTTGGTTGGTTTTAATGTAACATGCAACATTGATGTTACATGTAACATTAATGATACGAAATTCATCATAACCTTTTTGAATGTTACATGTAATATTCGTGTGCATCATGTTAAATATGTCTAAAAAATGTGATTAACTAGTATCAGTTTTTACATTCATGTTACATGTAACATGTTATTTTCAGTATATGCAGCAATAAAATTTCTTTAATAAGGATTGAGAGTTTCCATATTTAACAAAATCATTTTATTAAAATGAAAATAACTATTATTGTACACATTTTTTTTTACAATTTAATTATATATTCAGATTCGTTTAAACAAGATCTTTAAAATAATATCCAATTCACTATATTTTTTCATTAGTTTCAGTTTTCACATTCATGTTACATGTAACATGATATTTTTAGAATTTTGAATGTTACATGTAATAAGGTGTAGTTATCAACTTTTTGAAGGGGAGGGTTTGATGTTTGTGTTGGTTTTAATGTTACATGCAACATTGATGTTACATGTAACATTAATGATACGAAATTCATCATAACCTTTTTGAATGTTACATGTAATAAGGTGTAGTTATCAACTTTTTTTTTTTTTTTTGGGAGGGAGGGAAAGGGGGGTTTGATGTTTGGGTTGGTTTTAATGTTACATGTAACATTGATGTTACATGTAACATTAATGATACAAAATTCATCATAACTTTTTTTAATGTTACATGTAACATTTATGTGAATCATGTTAAATATGTCCAAAAAATGTAATTAATTAGTTTCAGTTTTCACATTCATGTTACACGTAACATGATATTTCCAGAATTTTTGAATGTTTACATGTAACAAAGTGTAGTTACCATCTTTTTTGGGGGGATTTGATGTTAGGTTGGTTTTAATGTTACATGCAACATTGATGTTACATGTAACATTAACATTAATGATATTTTCAGAATTTTTGAATGTTACATGTAACAAGGTGTAGGTACCAATTTCTTTTGGGGGGTTTGATGTTAGGTTGCTTTTAATGTTACATGCAACATTGATGTTACATGTAACAGTAATGATACGAAATTCATCATAATTTTTTTTAATGTTACATGTAACATTCGTGTGCATCATGTTAAACATGTCCAAAAAATGTTATTAACATCTCATTTGAAAGAGATTAAAATGAACATTTTTGTTTTGCAATTTTTATTTTTTTTCACATGAAAATCTGAGGAAAAAACGAAGCAAATTGTGCACATGATATTAATATTGTTTACCAAATTTAGCTCCGCTATATAAAAAGTCTACACTGCCGCATATAATGCAAGGGGTATTTTCGTCACAAAAATAGCAAAAAGACTGCTGGGTGCACATGAATATTAGTGGGTTTATTTGGTAGTCTTGACCGCAATTTGGGACTGTTCAGTCAACGCTCCCCTTTTTTTTTCATAAGACAAAAGAAGTCAACATTAGTAAGAACATTAAATATGATCAAGATACACCAAAACTAAATAATCACCTTCCCTTAATAATGATAATTAATATGATTACTATAATGCAGTTTTCACTCTTCCTAATTCTAAGAATCAGAAAAATAATAATTTTGTAATCTTTGAATTTTTCTTTTTAAGGAAGGAGCTAATAATGAAATTCTAAAATTCTTGTAATCGCTTCATTCTTCAGTACTATAAATATTGTTCACGAGCATTGCTAAAACTACACAACGATGACAAATTATCTCTTTCCACCCAAAATGGTGTCCTCCTTCTTCCTTCTTTTTCTTACTATTTCAATAAACACAAAAGCGCTTGCTCTCACGCAGAAGAGCCTTGAGACGCATATTGTTATCCATGAGTCGGGCTATGACCCGACACAGATAAAGAACCATGGGTTCACAAAATGGAGCCCCATTACAGGGGTATCTTTTCGGGAAATACTATCTGGATCAGATCCAATATATAATGAGGAACCACCGCCAACTGAGCCCAAACCAAAGTCAAAGGAATCACCGAAGTGGACCACTAAGGTAGGAGGGGGTTTTCGTCAAGTAACATCTGGATCAGATCAAATACAAGACAAGGTATTTCCGCCAAGTGGGCCTAAACCAAAGTCAAAGGAATCACCGAAGCGGATCGTTGAGGTAGGAGAGAGTTTTCGTCGCGTACCATCGGGACCAGATCCAATACATCACAAGGTACTATCGCCGAGTAGGCCCAAACCAAAGTCAAAGGAATCACCGAAGTGGACCGCTGAGGTAGGAGGGAGTTTTCGCCTCATACCATCGGGACCAGATCCAATACATCACAAGGTACTACCGCCAAGTAGGCCCAAACCAGGGAGTTTTCGTCTCATACCATCGGGACCAGATCCAATACATCACAAGGTACTATCGCCGAGTAGGCCCAAACCAAAGTCAAAGGAATCATCGAAGTGGACCGCTGAGGTAGGAGGGAGTTTTCGCCGCATACCATCGGGACCAGATCCAATACATCACAAGGTACTACAGCCGAGTAGGCCCAAACCAGGGAGTTTTCGTCTCATACCATCGGGACCAGATCCAATACATCACAAGGTACTATCGCCGAGTAGGCCCAAATCAAAGTCAAAGGAATCACCGAAGTGGACCGCTGAGGTAGGAGGGAGTTTTCGCCTCATACCATCGGGACCAGATCCAATACATCACAAGGTACTACCGCCGAGTAGGCCCAAACCAGGGAGTTTTCGTCTCATACCATCGGGACCAGATCCAATACATCACAAGGTACTATCGCCGAGTAGGCCCAAACCAAAGTCAAAGGAATCACCGAAGTGGACCGCTGAGGTAGGAGGGAGTTTTCGCCTCATACCATCGGGACCAGATCCAATACATCACAAGGTACTACCGCCGAGTAGGCCCAAACCAGGGAGTTTTCGTCTCATACCATCGGGACCAGATCCAATACATCACAAGGTACTATCGCCGAGTAGGCCCAAACTAAAGTCAAAGGAATCACCGAAGTGGACCGTTGAGGTAGGAGGGAGTTTTCGCCTCATACCATCGGGACCAGATCCAATACATCACAAGGTACTACCGCCGAGTCTGCCCAAATCATAGTCAAAGGAATCACCGAAGCGGATCGCTGAGGTAAGAGAGAGTTTTCGCCGCGTACCGATTCCCTCCAACACATCACTGGAGACCAACACAGCCAATTGACTTTAATTAAAACCCCAAATCTTTGTTGTCATAACAAAATTGGAATTCCATTTTGTCATCCACCTGAAGTCAGCCATAGAAATAAAGATATTATTTGTTCTAAATATCTTGATTTTTTGAAAATAATGTCTATTTTAATTATTTGAATTTAATTTAATTATTAAATTATTCACGAAAGGACATTTAATATTAAATGTTATTCGTCATCGTTCGTGGTCTACTACTACTCATCTAATGCAGTGGCGGCGACTATAATTCCATCAAAAATTCAATATCTAATGCATGACATGAAAATCACCCAATCGAATCAATATCTTAAATTAAGTCTTTGAAAATTGAGAATAAAAACAGAAATTAGAGAACTTAAATTAAAATTAGAGAACAAAAAGTTGGGAATAGAAATAGAAAATTGAGAACAAAAAATTGAGAACAAAACTAGAAAATTGAGAATAGAAACTGAAACTTGAGAATAGAAACAAAAAATTGAGAACATAAATCGAAAATTGAGAATAAAAACAGAAAATTAGATAAGAAAATTGAAAATAGAAATAGAAAATTAAGAACATAAACTGAAAATTGAGAACAAAAATATAAAATTAGAGAACGGAAAATTGAGAACGAAAACTGAAAATTGATAACAAAAACAGAAAATTGAAAACAAAAATATAAAATTAGATAATAGAAAATTGAAAATAAAAACAGAAAATTGAGAACAAAAATAAAAAATTGAGAACATAAACTGAAAATTGAAAACAAAAAATAGAAAATTAGAGAACGAAAAATTGAAAAAGAAACTGAAAATTGAGAAAAAAAACAGAAATTAAAGAATAAAAACTGAAAATTGAAAACAAAAATAGAAATTAGAGAACAAAAATTTAAAATTGAGTTGAATAGTGAAATATAATAAAATGATGAAAGGAATAGAATAGTGAAATATAATAAAATTTTATTATAATTAACCAAGAAGAGAATGGAATAATAATTTTATATATAAAATTCCGTCAAAAATCCAATATCTAATGCATGACATGAAAATCACTCTATTATTTTAATTTTTATATAATGCATTGATTTTACTTATAACATAGTTAGTAGACTATTTAAAATGATATTGTTAACAAGTGGACTCTTAGTGAAAAAATTAAGTATATTAATTGGGTCGGCCCAGGTGAAGACTCACTCCCTCACATCGTCCTTTATAATTAAATTCAAGATTATAATTCCTAAAGTATTTTTCAGGAAAGTCGAATCCTAATTGACAAAGAAATTGAGCACCTCCCTTTCCGACCGGACTAATATCTCTTGGGTAGCTCTCTCACTCTCTCTCTCTCAACTTTTTTTTGGTATACCCTTGAGAGTCCCCACACCTACATACGTTGTGAGACTAATTTTATTCGGGGTTCCGTGACCGTCCCTTCCAACAAGTATTTTTTCGCATATGCCTAACTTTATAGAGACTCCTCAACTGCTTTAACTCAAGCGTCTTTTGTCACTTGAACCACAGTATATCAGTAGCTCTCTCTTTTCACTGATGTGAAATATTTATGCTACTTTGAAATTTGGACCTGAAATTAATAAAAAAAAATGTCCACTTCATTTTATGACATTAATAATAATCCTTTCAAAATACATGTTTTTTACAAATTCACGAAAAAAAAAAAATTGGCATGAGCTTCTCATCTCCCTTGAAAAAATATTTTCTCTTAATTTATATAATACATTTTTTCTAAAAATAAAACAAAAAATATGAATCAAATTTCTCATCAAAAAAAAAAAATTACAAATGGTAAATTTTATAAAATCAAAAAATTCATGTTGATTTAATTTCGTTTTTAATTTTAGATTTATAATCCTAATAATTATGATGACTGCGTTATGACATCATTGTTTGATCACCACTCAATCCACGTGGACCCCACATTTTGACCATGCACAGTACTCATTATATATTTAATATTTCTTGAATGGAAAAAGGTAAGGGTGGTCGTTGGCCTGGGTTTAAACTAAGGTATTACAAAAAATTATTAAGTCCAATCCCGACCCAACTCTATGATCGGACCTTAATTTCATACCCAAGTTCGACCCTATAAAAAAAACCTAAGCTCAAAGTCTGACCCTATAATATTTTTTTTTAATTTAAAAAATAAATATAAAAATTACAATACCATATCCACAATAAATATTAAAATTAGGGTTGTCTTGTATGTATAATGTGTGTGTGTGTGTATATATTATTATTATTTTTAATTATTCTTCGGACTAGGCCGGGCCTAAAAAAATTTAGTCTTGCCCAAGCCCGGCCTTAAAATTGATCGGGCCCTAACACCTAGATCTAGCCCTTGCCCATGGGCTCAAAATCTAAGTTCAAACCCTAAAAAAATAAGATTGGGTTAGGCGGGCCCCCAAGCCCATGACCACCCCTAGAAAAAGGTGATCCTCAAGAGGCATTCATACAAACGGGGCGACTCAGGTCTTACAACTCATTAAGACTGGTTAAGTAATAATCCGATGATGTCTTAATTAATGTTTAGGCCGAGACATTCCAAACATATAACATGCACCTCAATACATGACAATATTCAACCCGAACCAACGGTTAATCGAATCAAACCAACCTTAAGGGTTCGATTTTGAAACCGGTCAAATATGATTACAGTTTTGATTTTGAAATTGAAAACTGAAACGGTTTTGAGATAGTAACAGTGAAATCGAACCATGAAACCGAATTACGTAACCAGTATTTTAGATATATTTTTATTATATATATTACCCTCATTTTTTTTAATATTTTGTCCTCTAGTGTGTGTATCTATATATACATACATATATCTATATATATGTTATAGGGTTAATTGGGCTAGGGTTTTATAATTTATTTTTGGCATTATAGTTATGTTTTTGTTTATATAAAAAAAATAAAGGTTAGCTTTTTCACGGAGGTTTTAGTTTTGATTTTATATAAAATTAAAAAACTTTAATGGTTTTGCGGTTTTAGTTTTCATTTTGCATAAAAGTAATCGGTTAGATTTTAAAACCGTTTTCTAAGAAACGGATGATTAGTTTTGAGTTTGGGTTTGGTATATGTTTAATATTTTAGGTTTTGGTTTCTAGTGAAACAGACTCAAAACAAAACCGTTGTCATCGCTATGATACATATAGCAACCCCCTTCTTAAAAAGAGTGTTTCGCTTAACACTCTTTAATTCCAAATCATGCAACACACACTACAACAAAAACTGTCTGTAAGTGCACTTTTGTCAGGACACTACATATAATGAGCCCTAAAAAATGACTTTTAAAGACACAAAATTGAAAGTGTTGCAAAAAGTAAATTTTGATATTTTTTAATATTGATTTTCTTATTATTTTAGTAAAAACTGAAATATAATCAAATGTTTAAAGGGAAAAAAGTAGTGCACCAATAAAATTTAAAAAAAACGTCAATATCTATATATAATATAAAAAGACTGCAAATAGTGCCCTAAAAAAAAGCTATATCGCGGTACAATTTTGTGTCTTATTGTAATTGAATTATTTAATTAGAGGTCAATTAATGGTGTCCTAATACATATAATAAAATAATTAAAAAAGAAGATTAAAGTAGAAATTAAAGGTCAATTAATGGTGTCCTAATACATATAATAAAATAAATTAAAAAAAGATGAAAATTGGAAGAGTCATGACAAACGACGTCGTTTTGCTCTTAGCGCCAAACCAAATAGTCTCCCGCTCACCTATTTGTTAGAAGAGGTCTTTGCACTATACAATTTTCATTCATTTCTCCTCCTTCCACCGCTCCACCACTCAGTTCAGTCTTAATATCATTCTAGTTTCGCTCATCCTTCAACCCTAATCTTGTAAATTCTTTCTCACGAATTGAGCGTAATTTGTTTATCGTTTCTCTTATTAGATTCTCAAAATCTAAAAGTTATTGAACATCATAAAAGTTATTGTAATTTTTTTTTTTTAAAAAAAAAATCACGATTATTTTTCTGTATTATAATAACTTTAATTTAAAAAGAAATTATTATAACGCGTACATTACATAGATTAAACCAAACCTTCATGAGACTAATTACAGGTGGAATCAGGCGTGTCAATGGAAGCTTAATCAGAAATGAGATTCATGGGGAAAATATTTTTAAAACATGGCGCCGCCAACGCATGATAGATGCTACATATGTTGTCTGATAAAATGTATTTTTGTAAGAACGAATAGCATTAAGAGACCATTGTGTATGGTGCCCCACTAGCTTTCGTTATTATCGTTAATTAACGAGATTAGAGAGCTTTACACATGGACACATGGTTATTATTATTTAAATATTTTGAAGAAAAAAAAATAAAAAGAAAAATATTGTTGGGATAGAATGGAATATTTGACAAAAATTAATTACAATAAAAAAAAAAAAAAAAAAAAAAAAAAACTTTTTCTCCCACAAGACAAAAGAGGTCAACGTATAAGTTAAATTTTAAATGATAATTCGATATGGACTGTAAAGTCATATTGTAATTTAAGTTATCGTTATCCTTATTTCATTCTTAGATAATTTTTTATTTTTTTAAAAATAGTCACCAATCTTGTTGCAGCCACCGACCAACCATTGTCACTGCCACATCAAATGGATTGCTTGTGAGTCATCGCCACCGTGGACACAACATTTATAAATACAACAAAAAATTGAAAAAATTCAAAAAAAAAAAAAAAAGTAGAATGAATCAATCTAGTGTAAAATTGCATCAACAATTATGACGAACTTTAAAAAATAGAAAATTTGCAAAATAATCCGACAAAAACGGCAATAAAAGTCCAATAAATTTGATTTTACTCAAATAAACACATCAATCAAATCTGTAAACCCAAAATTCACGATTTTCATATATGAGTAAACCTAAGTTGTGGATAACTCGATAACAAAAATTCCAAATCCAAGAGTAAACCAAATCAGCAACAAAAATTCAATAAATCAACAACAAATATCCAAAAATCGAGGAAAAAAAAAAGAAGGAAACTAAATCTGGATTTTCAGATTTGATATTGAACAACAAAAAATCAAAGCAATACAAAAAAATCAATAAATCAACAACAAATATTTCAAGAAACAACAAAAATTTAAAGGAAAAAAATCGCATAACAAAAAAATAAAAAAATAGCATTTGGAATAACGCAATTTCCAAATTTTGCAATTACTTTTTGCCATCCTGATTGCTCAAAAATAAAATTATCGATTTAGCACAAACTCGATAGTGTAGCGTTTAAGTATGAGCGTCGAACCGTAGGGACTTATCTTATTTCTCAGATTGAGGTAAATGAATATATTGATTTTCCTTCTTCCCACCGAAAGTCATACGATTGAGGGTCCTAGTGAAGTGGTTTTGGAGTTGGAAGAAGAGTGCAGGGTTGGGAAATTTCTTTGATAAGCCCAGGGGCGGTTTTGAAATGTATTGCACGTCAATTGAAATGGATTGGGAGGCAAGATCGTAGTGTCTAGATCTTTGGGATTCACTTTGCAGTAGGTGTGTCCTTCTTTGTCCGAAAATCGGGTGAATAAGGAGCGGATCTATCTTTTGTTGAAATATTGGCATTTGAATCTTGTTGCAATTTTAACCGTTGTATCTTGAGGTGTTTGTTAAGGGTAGCTAGGATTTTTTATTTTTTTTTTCCGTAAAAAGTGGGGTTGTTTTAGAACATCAAATATAATTCACATGTTCCCCTTTTTTTTTTTCCTAACAATTGTCCATTTGTACTAATTAGTACAACCGTCCACCTAATAAAATCGTCGGAACTCTGTAGGATATCCACCAAAAAGTCAAAAACAGACAAAGCTTCTCCTTAAAAGTTTAAACCCTTTATCATGAAATCTGGTTTCAAGTAATACTATGGGAAATGATACCGGTATACTTTGAGAGTTGCATTAAAAAAAATTGTGAGAAACTTTATTATTCTGCGATCATCTGTGCTTTTTTTTTTTTTTTTTTTTTTTTAGGTATACTTACGAGTGTCTTTCAGGGTGAAAGACCATTTCGATCGGGGTGCGTGGTTGTCTCTCCTAATAAGCATTTTTCCACATGTTCGAATCCTTAACCTTGTTGATGATCATCTGGATTGGATTTTAATAGGTGGTTAAAGATGGTTACCTCACATAAAATAGATTCATGAACCTTTAATTCAAAACATATGAAAATAAGAGAGAGATTAACATTTGTTTTGCAATAACAAACGAACGCTTTTGGTTTTGGTTCGATAATCCAAAGTGACATGTGGGATGAGACTGATCCACCATTCCGTGAGGCAAAAAGTATATCTTATCCACGCCGATTCAAAAAAGAAGAAACCTTTTTTTGCATAACTTTAAGGTACGTACGTGTTAAATCCCTGTCTTATGCATCCCTTCTTTAATTCGTCCTTATATATATATTCCACCGCCCCCATGAATGACCAAGAAACTCCATATTTCGTGTGTAATATGCATTAATGTCCTTTTGCCTCTCTAAGAGAGAGAGAGAGAGAGAGGGGGAGAGAGAGATGACAATGGACATGGGTAGCGCATTAAGATGATGAAATTTTATGGAGTAAATTAACTAGTATATATCCACGGAAGAATCTTTTGTCGCATTGTTAAACAAATAAAAATCCACACGTTCTCTCCACTATCATCTGCCTCTCCTCTCATTCTCTCCTAGGGTCGTTTATCCTATAAAGGGGAACGAGGTTTTCAACATGCAAGCTCCCCTTCTTCTGTTCTTCTCTGCTACAAAAATATTGAACAACATTTTCTCCTTCCATTACTCCATATATATAACCAAAAATGACTAACTCAAACTGCCAGAGCAAACTACTGCTGTTATGTTTCATTATCTGCACTATTTTGTTCGTCAATATTGAAGCTCGCCTCATTCGTCGGCCTCCGGTGGTGGAGAAAAATATTGGAAGCCATCTTCTTCTCAGCAAATTAGGGTTTGAACCCTACGAAATTGAGGGCTACAGAAGGAGGTCTCTTAATGCCAACTCCGATAAAGTTGCACCGGGTGGTCCAGATCCTCACCACCACTCCATTCCACCATTTTAACATCGTTTTGGGGTGCATGCATGAGTAGCTGAGCTTGCCTGTGTGTTTCTAGGGTTCGGCGAAGAGAGAGGATAAGGAGGGAAATAATTAAAATATGTACTTACAACGTTGTGGAATAAGTGGTAGAATTTTCTTGTTCAATTTTCTCCATTATAATGTATTTTTGCATGCGGAATGTAATGAAATATATTATAAAAAAAAAGGGTCATATATACTTACATGGTCTCGCAAAATATATCTAGTTTAATAGTTGACTTTGTTCATGTACTCAGAAGATAATCTTGTCATTATAGGATCAGTAGTGATGTGGTAGTGGAGGTGGTTGGCTAGCTTGTATGTCGGTGGATGGGTGGGTGGACTGGTGGTGGTGATGTAGTGGGAGAGAAAAGAGACCACCGGCTCATTAAAAATGTAAAAATAAAAGAGGAGTGCATTTGGAAATCAAGGGTATAATTACTATTTAAAAAAGCATGCTACAAACCTCCCGTTATGTGCGAGATTTGGGAAAGAGTCGGACCAGTTTAGATTTGGGAAAGAGTCGGACCAGTTTAATTACTATTTAATAGAGGGAAAAAAAGGTGAAAAGAGACCAAGAGAATATTGAACAAGAAAATTCTACTTCTTATTCCACAACGTTGGACGTAGGTATTTTAATTCTTTCCCTCCTTAATCTCTCTCTTCGCCAAACCCTAGAAACACAGGCAAGCTCAGCTATTCATGCATGCACCCAAAAACGATGTTAAAATGGTGGAATGGAGTGGTGGTGAGGATCTGGACCACCTGGTGCAACTCAGAAGATAATCTTGTCATTATAGTGGTGGTTGCCTAGCTAGCTTGTATGTCAGTGGATGGGTGCGTGGACGGGTGGTGGTGATGTAGTGGTGATACTGTCACACCCCACCCCGGACACCCGTCATGTGAGGCCGGCGTGACGTAGACATGACACCGCCCAACTGACTAGCCAATCTCAATACGTCAATAACAAAATTGTAAATCTATACAACATATATAGTAGTCTCATCTAATAGGGATACACCGTCCCGAATATAAATACAATCAAACAAATCCCCTGAACTTCACTTAGATTTCATTTCTGATATCTCGTCTCCAAAATTTTCCTCAAATGACTTCTTTGCGTGACCCACATAACTCTATCTAGGGCCAGTAGGAGACCGACCGACTCCTAACTATTTTATCTTCGAGTGTACTGCCTTCTTAGTAAAATTATTTTTAAAATAATAATTCATTCTATAACATCTAAATGGATCAAGCGTAAGTATAGAAACAACACGTAACTAGTAAAATTCTCCATAATATAAACAGTGAAAATAAAGCAATAAATATAAGTTCCATTCCAACCCATCTAGTAAAATAATACCAATCACCATAATAAATAATAAATCACTCAATATAAGTAAAACATCACATCTCAAACACACATCAAAAACCACCACTCCACCACAACACACACTGACTAGCCATAGTGATCGTTTTAACCTCACGATCGGGAGTTGTAACAGTACCGTAACATCCGTAGGAATGCCTTCCTACGAAATATCCACACCACTTTTGGAGAGAACTATAATCCACACCCCTTACGGGGAGAACTATCCACATCCCATGGGAAAAATCCACACCCCCTTACGGGGAGAAGTAAAATCCACACCTCTTTCGGGGAGAAACCACACCCCTTGCGGGGAGAACAACTATGGCATCGTCAAAATCATCAGTATAGTTAAAAATTCACATCCTTTATGGGAAGAAATATATTTTCACTCCATATCGTCAAGAATCCACACCTCTTATGGGGAGAATATAAGCCACACCCCTTTCGGGGAGAATTTCCAAAATCACGTTTTTCACTTTCCTTTTTAAAAGTACCACCAATTTCAGTAAAACCCATTTTTTCACCTTTGTACCACCGATTTTAATAAAAACCATTTCTCCCACCTTAGTTTTTAGAAAACCAAACATTCTTAGAAAACCAGTTACTTTCTACTCTCTTTTAGAAACCAACACAATACTTCGAAAATTCATTTTACCAACTTACCCAAATACCTGTTTGATCCATATAATTTATAAAATTGTACAGTTTAAATAAACCAATATTTCATCATACATATATATAAAAATAGTTTGGCAAGAAGACAGTACACTCACCTCGTTAACCGCTCTCCAAAACCTTCACTGACCATACTCTATCGGGACACCGGTGCCTGCAAGCCTGTTTCCGAATCGTTTGGCGACCACGAGATGGGTTTTTGATTTTCAGTGGGATGGTTTGTGCAAATTTTTTCTTTTTTTTTTTTTTCCTTTTTTCTTCTTTTTCTTTTTTTTTTTCGCGCCTGTTCCCTGCGTCTAATTCAATTCCACCGACGAACTCTCTCACTCCTCCTGCCGCCGGCCACCCTGCATCGTTTTGCACACACACACACACACACACCGCAACAGCAACACACACATACCTGACAAAACACACGTCGGCAACGCCACACCTCCGATCACAGCCCCACGATTACCGTCGGCCCATGTCCACCGATGACACCTATACGCACACCCACACAACCGACACACATACCACCGGAGGAACACACCCACACCGTCAACACTAAAGAACACCCACACGCACATGTCCACCATCTGAACACAGCAACCCACGAAATCGACGACGTCCACCGGCCGACGACACCCTCTCTCTCTACTCTCCATTCCGGCGACAATGGCGACCACACCGACACACTTATCTGACCGAACAATCATACACCGGCGACGCTGAACAACCCACACAGAACACGTACACACACTTTACCAAACGACGGCGATGATTACGCACCACTGGACAAACGGCGATCCCACACCCACCGGAGTGACCCGCTCTCTCTCTCTCTCTGAAATTTGATGACGACACACACCCACAAGAAGAACACGAACACCTACCCACGCTGCATTTCTATTTTCTATTTTGAATTTTCGTCGCCGGCGAGCTCTCTCTCTCTAACCCACCGCCGGCGACGAACATTGACTGTCCGACCCTGCTCTCTGTTTATCTCTTTTCGTGCTTCTCCTTTCCTCCCTTCGGATTGAGTCTGCATGCAAGTATATAATGCATGTATCAAGTGGGCTGAAGAGTTGATCTAAAAATGCCACGTCTCCCACTTCCTGATTCTTCTCTACCTCCGGCGGATCTCCATGGCACACAGCACACACACACAAAATGGGTTTATATATATATATATTAAAATAAAGCTTTTTGTTTAATTACTCTTTCTCCCCCTGATTCTTAAAATCCTCTTTTTAGTCCAATATCAACTTCTTTAAAAATTCTAAAAATTGAAATTTCACCCCTTTTAAGTTTCAATTTAAAAAAGTTAAATGTTAATTTTGGATAGAATGTTTTTCCTAAATTTTCAATTTAACCCCTAAACTTTTTAATTTAAATTTTTGATTGACTCAAATTCCCCCGAATTTTTTCCAATTACTCTAAAATGCAACTAAAATTACGTACGTGCTACGATTGAGGTCTTACAGATACAGTTTGGCTCCCGAGGTTGATTCTCTACTCATGATTTTTTTTTTCTTTTTTTTTTTTAGTACTATTTTGAGTTGGTAACATGTGAAAGGAGAATTAGTGCATGTTCCCAATAAAGAGAAGACAGGGGATAGGGACAAGGGGAATCATGGGTCTTACAAGCCCGTCTCACAGGTCTTACAAGCTCGTCGTGGGAGATGGCTAGTTATTAAAAATAAGAAGGGGTACACATTGGTGTTCAAGGTGGAGTTTTTGAAAATTGTGACAAATTTGCTAATGGAGTATCCTCGAGCAGCCTCTAGGCATCATCTCAACAGGGCCTAGGAAATTTTTTTCTTAGTTCTGGTGTTTTCTAGCTCTCTTAGAAGTGAGGTATAGTGGTTGGTGTTTTGTATGTTTGTACACTTGTAGGGTCCCATATATTGGTAAATGGCAAGGCCCTGGGCTTGCCCATGTGTTAGCCTGTTGACACTGTGGAAGCTTCCTGATGCGGGATAAGGACTATTGAACGCTTGTATTGGTTGCTTTGGAGAGTCTTGCGGGTTACATGGTAAGTTTTACTTGTCTTGCAGTAAGAAGACTATTCTCTTTAAATTCTAATATAATCAATTGCCTACTAAAAAAAATACTCCCCAGCGGCCATTCGTCGAAGTAATCCTAAGGTGAGAACATATTCAAGAAGGAATTTGTACCTGAAGTACTCACAAACCTGAGAACAAGTGCTAGACCAAAAACCTTAAAAAAAAACCTACCCACACAACTCCCATATAATAAATTATGCCACCACCCAACTTCGTATAGGAAAAAGTTCGGTACAAATTTTTGCTTTGTAAAAAATATAATAAGTGATGAAGGGGATTTTCGTTTGACTAGTCAGCATCCGTAGACTTCTCATAACCCGACACGTGATAGGAAGAGGATCCCGAGAATACCGTTTGACTAGTCAGCATCCATTGCGCACGTTGATTGGACTTCTTCACCGAGCAGAGCAAGGCGGACACCTGTCCTTCATGACCATCGCCCAGCAAGCTCAACTAGGGAGTCACCGACCTCCCCTGTGCCAATCACCACCTAACGACCAGAGCTGAGGAGTCCACCATGGCAAGCTCCTATCCAACCTCTGTCTAGCGGCCACCGATCAGGATTGTTGAATCACCAATCAAACTCCTTCATGTCCATGAACTGAGAGTCTGAGCCTAATCTCCAAATCCTTGTGGGCAAATCCATGGGCTTCTCTTGGTGGGCCGAAGTACAAGGTTCACGTACCTAAACCGTGCCACACACCTCCTTATTGTCCACGTGCCAGACTACAGTTATTAACCACGCTCAAAACCCTAATTTGACAAGGCTAATCAAACTCTACTTCTATAACTAGTAAGAAGTTAAATGCTCCAAGTAATGCTAAACTTTTCCACTTAAAACAAATATTTGTTCTTTTCTCCCGACCTCTTACTCACACGCTAGAGGGAATTTGTTGGGCACATCCCAGCTGATCTTTTCGCAAGTACACGCTTGGACATAAGAAATTGTGACCGTTGACAGTGGACTCTAGACCGTTCACTGGGTAGTGGGCACCAATCATCGAGCATAAGAACTCCACCTCAACAAGGAAAATTCATCTAGACCCTGACGGGTCAACTGCCAATATTAGCCAATTTTCGACACTAATAATTAACTACTAAAAAACTCTTCCAAATGGTGCCTTGTTTGGAAGAGATACTAGGTCAAGCATCAAGTCTTACCCAGCTGCATATGAATCTCCCCAGAATGTTGCCGTCGCTCACCCAATTAAGACCGTTTATGGATTCTTTAATGAATTAATTAGTCCCACAACCTAGGAGACATCAAATGAATGAACTCGTCGGCATCCATGCGTTGGTTGGGGAAACCTGCTGTCCGTCACAAGATGAACCATGACCCAGTCTTCAAATTTTTTTTTTATTTTTTTTTAGGGTAAGTGTTGTTCGGGACAATTTACACGCACCTCGACTGATCACCTCCCCGACGATCTTAAAAGCATTCTCCCCCACATCGGCCTATTACATTCAGAAGTAAATTCAAGATTTTAATTTTTAGAATTATTCTTCACGAGAGTCAAACCCTAATTGACAAGAAAATAGACATCTTCTCTTGCCAACCAAACTAACCCTTCTTGGGTGACCCATTCTTCATTACAAACATTGGGTTAAACGTCTCTCTCTCTCCAAAATTGTTCCAAACGTCAATTTTTAAAGTTAACGGCTACCGTTGGTTTGTTAATTATTCCTATAAATATATTGTATGTATACTGTTAGTTATTTCAGTTACATATTTCATGCAGAAGGAATAATAATAAATAAATAAATAAATATATATATAAAACCAATTCCACCCGTAAGTATCGCCGATGCCGGCAACCAACGACCAAGTCTAAAGTGTTGTTTTCGGTTGTCACCTTTGCTTCTTAATATCTTATTTTTCACATTTTTGTACCAATTTCTTTTTTTAATCTTCATTTAATTATGATCATTTGGATTGCAAAAATGCATCACAATCATTAAAAACAAAACTGATTATACAATGACAGATTTTGAATAAAAAATAGAGAAAATAACCAGCCTGACCTATTTTTAGACACAAATTATCAATCATACTTATTAATTACAAATGAATCAAAGAATCCCGTTGACTTGACTTTTTTAATAGAATAATCCCATTTTTTTTTTAAAAAAAAAAATTATTTTTGCATGACAAGAATGTCCACCTCTGATTTTTGGGATTGACATTTGATTAAGATTTTCTTACTAAGTTGAATTCAAATAAAATAGCCATCTAGTATTCCCGAAATATTTATTCCCAGAAAAAGAACATTTACCATAATTAATTATATTAAAAACTCTTGCAAGTAATCACTCAATAAATCAATTTTGTTTTGTTTTTCACATGATTAAATTACACAATGATGATCGTTTGTTTTAAAGTTTCGAAATGAAATCTCAATCATATTTTTTTACATGAAAAACAAATAATCCGTATTGAATTCAACATGTTAAATTATTTATGAAATTTAAAATTAGTCATTCACAATTGTGTTGAATTCAATAATCCATGTGGAATTCAACATTGGTCAGTCAATAAAAAAAGTTAGATTACTGGGTTCGAAACTTGTGTTGAAATCATCATGTGTAAAATCGTTGTATTTTGTTAGATACAAAACTAAGGACAGGAGAGGGATATAATGTTATATTCAATATGATAATATTATCTTTCGTCTTACGTGTTCATTGGTTTTTAGTGTCATATTCAACATAATCATGTTTAGAAACTTAGTTACGTTCCAAACAAATACATACCTTATGTAAATATGAGTTAATGTGTTGAATTCAATATAGGTGCATTCAACCATTAAAACAAATAAATTGTATTGAGTTTAATATGAACGTGAGGTTTTTTGGGGTTCAAAACACACGATCAAGATATCATTTTAAAGATAAAAAAAAAAAACAAAAAAAAAACAATTATTTCAGTATAATTGGTTGATAAAAAGAAAATTTAAAATGATTAATTGGGTAATTTTACAATAAACGTTTTAAATTGGTCGATTACAGTAGCCACTCTCAAATTTCGAAATATGTATTTACAAAAATTATTGGGGTTGTAAATATGGAATGTAAATGATGTTTAGACGAGCAAATATATCCATATATTCCAATAAAATTACTCGGTGGAAAAAACTTGAGTTTCATTTGATGATTTTGGGTCCACGCCCCTAAAAAATATACTCAAAGATCTAGTATAACCTTCCTATAGCGAAGTTTTTAAGAAGCTACCAACATAGTATAGCGCGAGGTGTAAGATCCGTTTGAGTTAAAGCAGTTGAAGAACCTCTGCAAGATCAGAGAGGTTTGAATGTGGAAAAACATTTGTTGGGAGGGAC
Organism: Eucommia ulmoides; assembly: GCA_016647705.1. Taxonomy (NCBI): domain Eukaryota; kingdom Viridiplantae; phylum Streptophyta; class Magnoliopsida; order Garryales; family Eucommiaceae; genus Eucommia; species Eucommia ulmoides. The sequence continues at coordinate 739,145 of CM028326.1, read as the reverse complement.
AACCATTCACCGTGAATGAGATTAGTCTCACACCCTGTATGAGTGTGGGGACACTCGTAGGTACAAAAAAAAAAAAAAAAAGGTTTTTAATAAGCTCAAGTTGTGAATAGAAATAATGGACCATATAACCATGAATTAATGTGCTTAGTTGAAGTGGTTAAGGTCCAGAATTGTAAATTAGGGGATCAATAAGCAAATTTAACGAGATGAAAGTGACACATATACCATAAACATAACAAATTCGAATGAGTAATCGATGAATTAGGGCTTTGTTATATAGGGTTAACGGAACGTCGGCAATTCTAAGAATTAATGTCCTTTTCACCATGCATGCAGACACAGATTACAGCTCCAATCCTAGATTTCCCACACTATAAATAGTACTAATCACCCCAGGTTTTAGACACCCAATTCAAGCTCTCTTCGCTTTATTTTTACTTCATATAATTGTGTTTCTTCTCCGGATCCCGCACATCGCAAGAGCTTTGTAGCACCGAGTTAACGTTTTTTTCAATCGTGATTATGGAGGACGCTAAAATGGTGCCTAGGGTTACTAGCTGCCGTGGCGTATCCTTCGAGATCAAACCCAACAAATCAAACCTATTTTCAATCCCTTCTTCTCCCAATGATCAGCAAACCGGGGACCGGGCTTGGCTCCCATGGATTGGGGGGAACTCCTTTAAGGTTGTTCCACTGTCGAATTCCATGAGGACTCTCAGCAGGGCAAGCAGCCATTTCTGTGACCTCGAGGTTGAAGACGACGATGAAGATCCGGCGAGTGTGTGCTTTACGGATCAAGAAGACGTCGAAAATCAAGAAAAAGTTGAAGAAATGAAGCTACCCACAAAGCCTCAGCCCCAAAAACATTCAAGACTCTCCGTTATTCTGCTTGATCAGGGGCTTTTCACAGTATATAAGCGACTATTTGTGGTCTGCTTGACTTTTAATGTCATCTGTTTGGCTATGGCGGCTGCCGGAAAATTCCCGTATGCCAAGAACCATGCAGCCCTTTTCTCGATCGGGAATATACTGGCGTTAACACTCTGCCGGAGTGAGGCTTTGCTTCGCATTGTTTTCTGGTCAGCGGTGAAGGTTCTGGGGCGGCCGTGGGTGCCTGTTCCGGTAAAGACCGCCGCCACATCTTTCCTCCAATGCCTCGGAGGTGTCCACAGCGGCTGTGGGGTTTCCTCCATCGCTTGGCTTATTTATGCTTTGGTTCTCACTCTTCGAGACAGAGAAAACTCTTCTCCAGAAATCATCGGTGTTGCTTCCGCCATTCTCTCACTGATTTCTCTCTCCGCATTGGCGGCGTTCCCTCTCGTCCGCCACCTCCACCACAACGTGTTCGAACGAACCCACCGTTTCGCCGGCTGGTCAGCTCTAATACTGGTCTGGTTTTTCGTCGTCCTCACCCAATGTTACGAACCTGTTCCCAAAACCTACGATTTGAGCGTTTCTAAACTTGTGAAATCACAAGAATTTTGGTTTACTCTTGCAATAACAATCGCAATCATCCTCCCGTGGCTGACCGTGAGGCGGGTGCCGGTTCAAGTATCTGCACCGTCCGGCCACGCATCTATAATTAGGTTCGAAGGAGGTGTCCGGCCCGGAATTCTTGGTAGAATCAGTCCGTCTCCCCTGTCGGAATGGCACGCTTTCGGAATAATTTCCGACGGGAAGAAAGACCACATGATGCTGGCCGGCGCCGTCGGCGACTTCACGAAATCCCTAGTCTCGAAACCGCCAACCCACCTGTGGGTCCGTGGCGTCCACTTCGCGGGCCTCCCTTATCTAGTCAACATGTACCAGAGGGTCGTCCTTGTCGCCACCGGGTCCGGTATCTGCGTGTTCTTGTCTTTCCTTCTGCAGCCGTGTGCGGCCGAGGTGTGCCTGGTTTGGGTGGCGAAAGGGGTGGAGCAGAATTTCGGAAAAGAGATAAAGGAGATGATGAGTGGGTTCCCGAAGGAGAAAGTCATTGTTCACGACACGGCGGTGCTGGGGCGGCCGGACGTGGCAGCGATGAGCGTGGACGCCGCGAAGAGGTGGAACGCGGAGGTTGTGATTGTAACGAGTAACCCAGAAGGAAGCAGAGACGTTGTGGAGGCATGCAAGGGCGCCGGCATACCTGGTTTTGGTCCAATTTGGGATTCTTGATTCATGGGCGCCGTTCCTCCATGTCCATGACTGGAGATCAATTGGCCTCTTGTTTCTTTGTGTGATTAATTTTCAGTGAGAAATAAATTGTCATTAACTTCAAGAATTTTATTTATTTATTTATTAAATTTTACGATAAGATGTGTCCGAAACCGCTTACGCACACCTCGACTAATTATATCTCAACTTGCGCACATCTCGACTAATTATATTTCAAAACAATCTTAAGAATGCACTCTCCCACGTCATCCATGGTGCATTCAAGATTAAATTCCAGATTTAATTCTTGAAATATTTTTCAAAACAATTGAATCGTATTTCACAAGAAAAGAGACACCAACATTCCTAGAGTGCATTCTTTGTTTATTATGTACTTTAATTAAGTTGAAGAACTGCTAAGCATTGTATTTAACAATTTAATTATTTGCCTTTAGTTATAATTTAAGAATATATAGCGTTATCCACATTACTAAATTAAATTATGATATTTTTATATAATATAAAATTATATTAAATTACTAAAACAAAAATTAAATAATGAGTTTGTAAATAATTTTTATTTTAATTAAAAAAAATTAATAGTTAATTTTAGAGATGCGTTATCCTAACTATATCAATCATATATTTAAATTGATGATGGTTCAAAGGCATTTTAATCTGGTTATAATATCAGTTGGTATTTTTATCTTTTTTAATTTCGACTATAGTATTAATTAATATTTTTATCCTAATTTTATAAATTATTAAATAGAATAATTTAAACAAAAATACTAGACATGAAATAACAAAGGGTAAAAATCCAAAAGCTTGTAGCCTAGTGGATATTTAGGGCCCGTTTGGTTAGTGTTTTCATTCCATTCCAACCCAACTCAACCCAAAAATTTTGAGTTTGATTTTTGGAAACGCGTTTGGCAAACACAAAACTCAACCCAATCCAACCCAAAAAATGAGAATTGATTCTCAAAATCCTAAAGAAATCAGAAATAAAAAAAAAATAAAAATTTGTAGCCAAAACACTCAACTCAAAGTTCTCAACTTTTGTCTTCATCTGCCGGTCGACCACCACAACCTGCCGCCGGTCGCCGGCCACTGTCCGGCAACCCCAGCCACCGTCGTCGCCAAAACCAAAAAAAAAAATAGTTTTAGAATAAAATCGTTAACAAACACGATTCTATTCTTAGCACAAAACAAAAATTGTCGTTACCAAACACAATTCTGTTCTAAAAAAGAAACAAAATTCTCAACCCAACCCATCCCAGTTGAGTTGAGAAAAGTGGGAACACTAACCAAACGCCACCTTAGTTTACTTCTTTTACACAAGGACTAGAACTTAACTCTCTCACCTAACATATGTACCCAAAAAAAAAAAAATAACAAATGGTAGAAAATAATAAATCTTCTAAAATTATTATTATTGTTAAATTTATATTTGTTGATATAAAATAATAAAATATAACAAGGAGGTTAACAAAAATATTTGATGTATATTTCTACGTAGCCACCTGCACTAACCAAAAGCCACAACATAGCAATAGGGCGGGCCGAACAAACCGGTTACCCTATCCAACCACGATGCTAATTGTTGAGGACCAAGCACCAAGGGCAGAGTGCTGAGTATCCCTCAAATCGATGGATTTGCAAGGTTACGGTTTGAGATTTGTAACACTGAAATATTTAGAGTTTGAAGGATGATGAGTTACCGTGTTTTGAAGAAGCTTCTTTCTTTTTGAATTTTGTAAGAAGTTTTCTTATTCAACTCCCGCCACCAAGGGACAACAACTTCATGCAGTTTGGCTCCAAAGGTTGATTCTCTACTCATGATTTTTTTGTATTGTTTTGATTTGGTAACATGTGAGGGAGAATTAATGTATGTTCCCAGAAACGAGAAGGCATTGGGAGAAGTTTAAAGGGAATCGCAGGTCTTGAAAGTCCGTTGTGGGAGATGGCCAGTTATTAAAATAAAAAGTGGCACAAATTGGTCTTCAGTGTGAAATTTCTGAAAATTGTGAGAAATTTGTTAATGGAGTGTCCTCGAGCAACATCTAGGTGTCATCTCAACAAGGTCTATGAAATATATTTTTTTATTAGTTCTGGTGTCTGCAAGCTCTCTTAGAAAGTGAGGTATAGTTATTGGTGTTTGGTTACATGTATTGGTAAAGAGTAGGGCCCTGGACTCGCCCATGTATTAGCCTGTTCACACTATGGGAGCTCCCCGATGCGGGATAAGAAATTTTAAACTCTGGTAATGGTTGTTTTGGGGAGTCTTGAGGGTTACAATGTAAGTTTATTTGTCGTGTAGTATGAAAGACTCTTCCCATTAAATTTTAATACATCAATTGCCTACCAAAAAAATAAAGAACCGAGTTGATTTCGGTGTTGCTAGAGAGCCTCCAGACTCTCCTCGACTATACATGTCTTCCATTCCTTCTAGTTGGCACATTGATCTACTCTATTTAATGAACCCAACCAAAAACTTAATCATATCACTCGCAACGTGATTCGCCATGCGTCGAATTAGACTAGGCCCTGTTTGGTTAGCGTTTCCATTCCATTCTAACCCAACCCAATTCAAAAATTTTGGGTTTGATTTTTGGAAACGCGTTTGACAAACACAAAACTCAACCCAACCCAACCCAAAAAATTATAATTGATTCTCAAAATTATAAAGAAATAAGAAACTAAAAAAAAGTTGTTTTTTTTTTTTACCCAAAAAACTCAACCCAAGTTCTCATGATCATCCCAGTTTGTTCTTCCATCTTCGTTGTTCTTCCTTGTCGGCGTCGGCCTCTTCCTCGTCGTTGTTGCCATCCTCTTCCTCGTCGGCGGCACCGTCCTCTTCCTCGTCAGCGTTGGCCTCCTCCTTCTCGCCATCATCTTCTCTATCATCGTCCTCTTCCTCATAGGCGTCGTCCTCCTCCTTCTCGCCATCGTCTTCTCTGCCGTCGTCCTCACCATTATTGTCTTCTCCAGCCATCGTCATCGTCGTCTCCAACGTAATCTCTCTCTCTCTCTTGATTTCGATTTCGTTCTTGAAATCGATTTCGGTTTCATTCTTGAAATTGATTTCAAGAACAAAATCGATTTCGGTTCTTCGTTCGTCTTCGTCTGTCGCCTGCCTCCTCCTCGTCCGTCGCCATCGCCTACCTCGTCGTCGTCCGTTGCCTGTATGTTCGTCTTAGAACAGAACATATATATATATATATATATATATTAATTTTTGTGGCGTTTGGAGATGAGTTTCTTGGATTTGATAATTTTTATTTGGATGATTTTTTTGTTTTGATGATTTTTGTTTGGATGAGAAAACAATTTCAGAATAATGTGGTTACCAAACGCGATTCTGTTTCCAAAAAAAAAAAAAATTGTCGTTACCAAACGCAATTCTGCTTCTAGTTGGAAATATAATTCTCAACCCAATCCATCCCAATCCAGTTGGGTTGAAAAAAGTGAGAACACTAACCAAACACCCCCTAATAATCCGAACTCCATCTAATATGAGGGGGAGGGTCTCCTTCTTCACATAGCGACAATTCCACTGTGTAGCTTAGACCCCTTATAAAATATGACTCTCCCTACAACACAATGAGAGCATGAACCTTTAGAAAAATCCCTCACACCACACTGCCATACACACCTTCATGGATATACAACCATATGCTATGGCCCTGTAAAACCATACATAAAATACGATATAAAAACAAAATTCCAAGTATATACGTTATTGGCTTAGCAAAAAGATATATATACCACTGGATACTTGTCTTGTTGTCGCACTCAGTGGTAACTATGTTCTCATCCCATGCAGTGGGATGGAAATAGAAAGAGATGGGATGAAAATTTTATTTTCTTCTTGGAAGTAAAATCGCGTTTGGTAACGATAATTTTTTTTTTTTGTTTTGATAACAGAATCGCGTTTGATAACGATTTTATCCTAAAATCAAGATTTTTTTTTGTTTCGAGAACATTTTTTTTTATTTTGGCCGGCGGCGGCGGTGGCGGCGGCGGCTGGCGGCTGGACGGTGACTGGTCGGCGGTGCCGGAAGTTGCCAGACAGTGACCGGCCAGCGATGCCGGAGGTGACCGGCGACGATTGCTGGAGATGGCGAACGGCGGCGGACGACGGTGGACTGTCGGTGGCGACGGTGGCCCTCTTTAATTTTTGGAAAAGGGATGGAAATTTTTAAAAACAATTTTTTTTTGTTTCTCAAATCTTAAGAAAAAATGGATACAATTTCTATTTTAGAATGGGATAGAAATGAAAAAAAAATGGAAGTGGTTACCAAACGTTATGCCCAATAAAAATCTAGAAATGGAATGAAAATTTAACGGCGAAGCAACCTACACTTGATGTACCCAAACACCAAGAGATTACTTCTTTCCGAAAAGATATTGAGATAAAGTCTTCAAGTGAGAAAAAAATCTCATCGATGTCAAATAACGACTACAAACAAAACGTTTAACCTTGCCTACTTAAAGAAGAAACTCACTCTAACACACTTTATTTTACCGGAAAAAAAAAAAACTTCTAATCATGGTTCTCCTCATCCACCGTGCCGCCGCCTTTATGTCCGCCATGCTGGTCGGCTCCGGGATAATAAGTACCCCCACCGCCGATTAGAAGCTCCTTGGCGTTTAGACCAATTTCGAATATAGTTTCTCCAATGGCCTGCAACCATCCACCACCACCCTGTTCTTCCTTTATTAGTCTTTCATGTTCCCAGTAATCATCATATTCTTCACTCCTACTATTTCTACTGTTTGATTCATCAGACTCGATATTTATTTCCGATTCCCGGTGGCTGGTCTCTTCCGGGTGACTGGTCTCTTCCTTTTTTCTAGCTGCGTAATCTGTGGAGCTCTCCTCCGTTCCCACCACCGCGCTTTTGGCGGCAGCAATTTTTTTGCCGGCGGCTCCAGCCACAGCCTTGGTCGCTTCCGCCTCTTTCTCCTTCGCCTCCCCTGCTAACTTGGCCGCGTCTTTTCCAGTTTCCACAATGGTATCTTTTGCTCCCGCAGCTTTCTCACCTAGTTTTTAAAACCCGTTATAATAATTATATCCACGGTTTAAATAAATACATGGCAGAAAACTGAAATCTTTACCGTCGTTCTTATTACCGTCGTAATGAGCGGTGCTCCGGCCGGTGGAATAAATTACATCCTTAGCCTGACCTGCCTTTTGGGCGGTGGCGTCTTTCGCCGCCGCACCCTTCTCAGTGGCATAAGATGTCGCATCACCCAACCCTCGGCTTGACGATTCTTTGGCCTTCTGCAACGCCGACGCGCCTAACTGCTTCGCTTTCTGGTACCGCTCTTCTGCTGCCCCTATGGCATCCATTGAGCTCTGCTGCGCCTCCTGTCGGAGTTTCGAAATCTCCTCCAGCGAAGGCCCACCCGCCTCCTCTCCGCCTTTTCTCTCTCCACCAGTCTCCCCTGCGCTACCTTTAGTTTCCTGCTCTGTTCTTTTTCCACCGCCGGAGCCCTTCTCTTCTTCAATACGCACTTCAAATTTACCCGGAACAGACTCCAACCCAGATCGCGTCTCACCGCCTGTTTTCTGGCAGGAGACTTCTCGGCGGGCACCGCTTTTGGCGACTGTCTCCCTCTCCGACTGTCTTGCCCGATCATCGGTAGCGTTTTTTCTCCTCCTCTGCTCCGAAGCCATGGATTTTTCTTCTTTTTTTTTTTAATAAAAACAAAAAATAAAAAAAATACCCAGTTGATTTTTATAACAAGATCATGCACAGAGAGAGACTAACAAATGGAGTGAAGGTTATAACGAGGAACAGAGGCCGATGTTGTTCATCGTCATGTTGCCACGTGTCGCATATATAAGCATCGAGTAATGACTCAGCCGTTATTTGTTTTAACTTTTGCACACGTGCAATGAGGGACGTGGTGGATGAAGCCACCTGTCATCATCCCACTGCCCCTCAGTCAAAGCATTGACTGCTGGGCCATAAATATACATATACTTCTTATTGGGCCTTTATCCAAGCATTTGCCATGGTTCATTTCAAAATTGGCCCATTATTTAGGCCCAAATAATTTATTAGAGAGATCTTAATCATTATATTTTAATGATGGCTAAAACGGAATCATTAGGAATGATCTCTTGGAATTCGGAATGTAAACTTCCTTAAAGTTTGGTTCTTGCAAAACAATGCATTTTAGGTGGATTTGCCAGTGTTGCACCTCTGATATGAGAAACAGTAGAATTTTTTTAAAAATATTTTGGCAAAGTGGCAGTTAGGAAAAAATTAATGTACCTAGTTAGACCTCTCTTCTGTATTATTTTATAGGAGATAGAAGACTTTATTGTCAAGTCTTCCATAAATCTTTGTCAACCCCTAAAATACAAGTACGTTGGAATGGAATGAAATGAAATAAAATGACAATAGGATTGAAATTAGTATGATAATGGAATGGAATGATTATTACCATTCCTATGTTTGGTGACGAAAGGTATTACATGTGATATTAGATTGTCATCAAAGAGTAAAATAGTAATTTAATTGAATTTTCAAATGGTATAATAGTTAATTTACTTAAATTTTATTTTAATTCAAATATTTGTTTAGTATTTAGTCTTATTTTTTGACCGATTATTGATTAAAATCTAATCTCATTCTTTGTGGAATTAGGGAATCCTTAATAATGGAAATGAAATTAAATCTCATATACCAAATTTAAGATTGGAATGGTCATTCCCATGGTCATTCCAATCTTATCTCGAATCCCCCGTACCAAACGCCACCTAAAGATTTAATAGAATATGGGAGTAATGAACCATTATATTTGAATCATAACTGCCCATTTCATTTATAGTGGGCAATTATAACGGTTTTCGAGCAAAGAGCACGCCCGAGTTAGATTTAGTGCAAGATCCTCCTCGGTGATCTCGAGGATGGATTTCATAGCACAACTGAACTTGTGGCCTCGGTTAAGAATCATTATGCCCGACATCTTCGTAATCTTTATAGTCTACTCGGATACCAAACAGTATTCTCGCTTACCAATAGATGATGGGTTCGGGCTCAACTTTAATTACCTAAAATACATTGGGGATCGCATGCTATTTATAATATAGATTACATAATTTAAAATTAGAATAACAAGGTATACTTTATAATTATTTAAAATATATAACAATAAATTACATAAAATTAAATTTTATTAAAATAATATGAAAATGTTTCCTTAAACACAAAGAAAACGAGGTACAAATAGAGGCAACTTTGTGCCAAGACAATAAGCTATCAACTATTTTGAAGAACAACCGCCCACCCCCTTGCCCCAACTTTCATGAGAAAAAAAAAATAGAATTAAATACATAAACAATGGATTTTTCCCTACACACAACCAATTCTTACCAATGAAAAATAAATTACGAAAAATATACCTCGGCCACTCTTTAACCGAAAAGAGCTGCATAAAGGAGTTGATTCCAAGTATCTGGCAAACCCGGAAGACACCAATGACTACAGTCCAACCCGCTATGTTCACGGCTGTAATATGTGGGATGCGCATCTTTTCTGTATTGCGAGAGTGTCGCTATATCTAATAAATAAACTGGTTTTTTGATCCTGCTCAGGACTTTGTTCACGATTACTGCAGCTATAGGTGTGCCCGCTGGATACCTAGATCCCATGAAGGGTTGTGTCTCGCCGCTACACGATTTCGATGGCTCGTTCCAATCCTTGCCCCTGATCAAAAACAAATTAAAGATAATTAAACATTTCAATATATACATATATATTGCAATTGATTGAAATATTTAAAGCATAAACTTACAAATAATGGGTAGGAGAAATTCCTTGGAAGAAGACTTGGGTTTTGGTAGGATCAACATTAAGGTTGACCCATCTTGCCCAGGTGGTCAATCCCTTGTAGTAAGCAATCAGACGGTTCATATCCTTCCTTATGGTGTTCCCATCTTGTATGTAATTCCACCTGCGTACACACCAGATTATTACACGTTCCTAGTCGAATCCTTAAATCAGATCAAAGAAAGATGTAGATCCTACGGTTGGCTGCTTCCGGTGTGGGTCCACCAGTGCCACGTGTTGAAGATCAACATGTCCATTCCTCTCCATGCATTGCCGTTTTTGATGGAGTCCAGTTTAAGGATCCGACCCATCTTCTCGTCGACCATATCCACCAGGTACGGTGTACGGTACAATATCAGCCTAACGCCATAATCCTGTAATGTACATAGGAGGAAATTTCAGACACAGCCATTGTCCTTATTAAATACATGGTCACTCCGGTGTTAGTACGGTTGGTAGCGGAGCGCCAATCAGAATTTGACTTTCTTAGAGAACATTTCATGAATTAAATCTTGAATTTAATCCTAAATGTACGACGTTAATAAAGGAGAGTGCGTCATTAAGATTGTTCGGAGAAATAATTAGTTGAAATGTGCGTAAGAAAAAAAAAATACATCGTCACCCAATTTAATAATATTTTACATGAAATTACTGAATTTTCCGTTGCAATATCACGCGAATTTCTCCGTAAAAGCATAATAAAAGTGAATTTTGAGCGTATATTTGGTTGGGTGGATATAAAAAAAAAAAAAAAAAAAAAAAAATAGAAGGATAATATTTTTATAAAAATTTCTTCATAAAATAAAATAAAAAGGAGAAAAACATAAGATTTCATATTCGGAAGAAAAAATGTTCAGTTATCTAATTTATTATTTTACCCTTATATACTACAAAAATTATTAAATCTTATTGTCAAGGGTATAATAGGAATGAAAATGTAGGTTTTCCTCAGTAAATTTTATCCTCAACAATTTGGATATTTTGCCAAATTAGTATTTATCGATATTTTCAAGTATTTGGGCGCAAACGATGATTGGAGAGACGGAGAAGACTGAAATTGCCTATAAAGTCTTTTAAAAACAGTCAAGTGCACGGCAGTTGTCTGTTTTCTTTCAAAAATATTAATACATAACAGTATAATGACTTGAACTGTAGTTGAATGATTAAGAAACTTTAAGCTGTTATATGTTGAAATTGAAACTATGGTGACCAAAGTGCGATTTTGTCAAAATTTAGGGGAAGAAAGTATCAGAACCCCAAAGTTTTTGGCCTCCCATTAAACAGATGAATTGGGGTGGATAATATGAACAAAAGAGAGGGGGTTGGTCATGTCATTTTCACAAGGTCATTTTTTATTTAAAATCCAACAAAAAATGACGAAAAATCATTAATTTCTGCAGATTTTTTAAGGCATTGTTTGGTATGAGAGGGAAAAGGAAATAGGAGGTGAAATAATATATTTTTATTTTTATTTTTATGTTTGGTATGAGAAGAAAATCAAAAGGAAAAAGAAAATGGAGAGAAAAAATAGTATTCCCGCCACTTTTTTTTTTCCCAAAATAGAGATGAAAATGGAAAGTTAGAGGAGAAAAATCCAAAATTACTATTTTACCCATTTATTTTATATAAATGTCTATTCCATTTGTACTAAAGGTAAAATAAAAGTAAACAAAAAACATATTACTTTTTTTTTTAATACACACAAAATCTTATTTTTCCTCTTTCTATATCCTTCCAACTAAACACACTAAAGAAAATAATTTTCCCTCTACAAAGGATAAAAAAAAAAAAAATTCATTTCTCTTTTCCTTTTCCTTTTCTACCCTTCCAACCAAACATACCCTAAGAGTTAAAAGGGATAGCGTAGCACCGTTTGAGTTAAAACAATTGAGAGATCTTTGTATGGTCAAGAGTTCGAACATGTGTAAAAAACCACGCACTTCGAAGCAGTGGTATATATAAAAAAATAGTTAAGGGGTTGTTTGGTATTTAAATTTGTCAGCATTTTCAGAGCTGAATCAGTGAAAAACAGGGGTACCAAAAATTCAAAAGCAATGGGCCAAAGACGGAAGAATAAAGCAGAAGCAGTGGTGCTGTGCCCTCTTTATGATTCTTCCTTTCATACTTTAGCAAACCTACTTTAAAGCTAAAGTAAATTCGCAAGTTGCATACTTTTTACAACCAAAAATCACAAGTCTACCCAACTGTTGGATTTATCCCGGAGATAGAAGTGACGGGTAGTCAAGTTATAAGTGTGAAAGAAAGTCTATGTTTGAAGTCGCTAGTATCAGAAACCAAGTTATTATAACTATGTCTCAATAGCGCGCAAAGGGAGAGGCTGGTGGAGTGTTCGTCGACCAAAGACCCGATATGTGACGAGAAGATTGTTGGGTTTATCCCGTGGTTGATATAAGTGTGGGAGAAAATTTCACCTCATGAACTACCTTTTGAGATGGAAAGAGAGCCACAACTAACCAATAACATTACAACAATTTGCTCCTTAATGTAAAGGTCATTTAAAGCTTTATGGAGAGGAGGGTGAAAATGACAACATTGTGCTTCATACCCACCAATCAATTTATTTAGAGAGAGAGAGAGAGAATTTGCTCACCAGAAATACAACTTCAGCAACTACTCCTTTCCTGATGAGTGAGGTTCTAGCTTTTGGAACCGATGAATGAATCATACAAGCAAGGGATTGCCACATGTTCAAACTCAAGGAATCACCCACAAACATGATCTTCTTCCCCCTCCACCTCTCCAAAAACACCAACCCATTAAACCTGCACAAATTTCAAGCCTGAATTTTCAATCCCCTGTCGTCAAAAAAGAGAGGAGAAAAAAACAGAGCAAATTTAGACTATGCATGGTGTTTACCTGGGTATGTTACATGAGAGAGGCTGCCATCTGTATTTTTGGTAGAGTTTGTCAGGTCTGCCGTACTTTTGGCAGTTGAATTCAGGATCTATGAAGGGACAGCTTGAGGAATCATAGAGAGGGTACGAAGAATCAAACACCCATTTGCCTCTGAAAAAATTGCAGCGGCGGCCGCCGGCAAGAATTCTTGCGGGTGAGCTGGTGGCGTTAGTGTAGTGATCATCGGCCTTCACTTGGTATAAGAACAAAAAGAGAGAGAAGAAGACGGTTATGAAAGAAGAAGAACCCATCTTGGGGTTCGGCCCAGAACAGAGTAGAAAAGAAAAAATTGTCGGAGAACTGTATTTCCTAATGCAGTAACTTAGAGAGAGAAAGAGAGAGAGAGAGGGCTGCACATGGTAATGGTACAAGGAGCAACACGAGGTCCTATATATATATATATATATATATATATATATATGTATATGTATATAGATATTGAGATTCAGAAAAATGAACAGTTGTAAATTTTTTTATTTTATTTCATTTTAGTCCGTCTCCACACCCACACAGGATATGAAACTAATCTCGTTCGAAATTTCATAGTTGTTCTTCTTCATAATTATTTTTTCGCAAGTTCGAACCACTGATCTTCCATGTTTTATCGTTTGAGTTATGCTATATTGGTAATAGGTGTAAAATTTGATCACATAAGTTTTAAGTTAATTCAATTAAAAAGAAAAAGAAGAAGGTACAAAACCACTTTATGGAAGTTTCTCCAACACGTTCATGTAGCAATTTTTTATTTTTTTAATAATAATTAATGGAAAGTACCCAAAATTAATAAAAAATAAAATAAAAATCCATACTAATTAAACGGGACCTTTCAATTTCGGTTATCCCCGGTCACCCGTCGTCGGATTTTGACAATTGTTGAAATTCTAATCACTGATCGTCAAAATTATTTTTAGTCACGTTCAATAATTTTTAGTAATATTTTTTTAATATACATTTTAGTTACAAATTTTTTGTTACATTCAACTGAATTTTTTTTATTGTCGATTGTCGATAAATTATGTGAATGTAATTAAAAATATACTTAAAAAATAAAAATATTAAAAAATAGTTACATGTAATTGAAAAATACACTAAAAATTGTTATATGTAACTATTTCAAAAAAAAATATCTCGCAGCTAGTGCTCAGACTTTGGCGACCTAAGTTCTTACGTCCGACTATGGGCAACAATAGGTGGCAACAGAGGATGGTGGCGGTGTTAGATGATGTAAATTTTAATTAGAAGTATTTGATTTGAGTTATAAAATAACATTAACCATATCCATATGACTAAAATACAACTCAAAACATAATTATAATAGTCAAGTTAGAATGAAAGTAGAATAAATTATGAATTAGTATTTAAAGAGTACAAAATAAATTTAATTTATCCGTCTTAAAAGTAGAGGTGTGGGCGAAATTTTTTGTCTTTGTTTCTGTTCTCAATTTTCTCTTTCTATTTTCAATTTTATGTTCTTTAATTTTTATTTTTGTTCTAATTTCTGAATTGAGCTGGATGAGCGATGGGTTTTTTGTAATTTTAGTTTTAATTCCATTAGATAGGATTTTATTCTAACCCATTTCAAATGGAATCTCATTCCCTTACGGCATGTTTGGTTGGACGGAATGGAATGAGGGTAGAATGGAATGGAAGAAGTAATGGAATGAGAGAAGGAATGGAATGGAATTGTGAATGAAATCACTATTCCATTATCTTGTTTGATTGGTATGGAATGAAAGGAAGAATAGAATAGTGAAATATAGTAAAATTTCTATTTTGCCCTTATAAAATTATTATTTCATTCTCTTCTCGGTTGGTTATAATAAAATTTTATTATATTTCACTATTTTTTTCCTTTCTTCATTTTATTATATTTCACTATTCAACTCAATTTTAAGTTTTTGTTCTCTAATTTCTATTTTTGTTCTCAATTTTCAGTTTCAATTCTTTAATTTCTGTTTTTATTCTCAATTTTCAGTTTCCTTTCTCAATTTTCCGTTCTCTAATTTTCTATTTTTTGTTCTCAATTTTCAGTTTATGTTCTCAATTTTCGGTTACCATTCTCAATTTTCTATTATCTAATTTTATGTTTTTGTTCTCAATTTTCTGTTTCTATTCTCTAATTTTTTGTTTTTGTTCTCAATTTTTCAGTTTTTGTTCTCAATTTTTCGTTTTCTAATTTTATATTTTTGTTCTCAATTTTCAATTTACGTTCTCAATTTTCTATTCTTTAATTTTATGTTTTGTTCTCAATTTTTAGTTTATGTTTTCAATTTCCTGTTCTCTAATTTTCTATTTTTGTTCTCAATTTTTGGTTTATGTTCTCAATTTTATGTTTCTATTCTCATTTTTCAGTTTCTATTCTCAATTTTCTAATTCTGTTCTCAATTTTCTATTTCTATTCCCAACTTTCTGTTCTCTAATTTCAATTTATGTTCTCTAATTTCTATTTTTGTTCTCAATTTTCAAGGGCATAATTATAAGGGCTATCATGTAATTTAAGATATTAATTTCATTGGGTTGGAATCCCATTCCACCCCATTTCAAATGGAATCCCATTCCATCCAATTTCATTCCCATTGGAGAACCAAACAACGGAATAGGAGTCGAGGGCGGAATGCGATTCCATTCCGCCCTCGATTCCATCCAACCAAACATGCCGTTAGTTTTCATTCCAATAGAATCACAAGAGTGATTTCATTTGAGAACGAAATAATGGAATAAGAATCGAAGGCGGAATGCGATTTCATTCCGCCCCTGATTCCGTCTAACTAAACATGTCGTTAACGAAAAAATATTTAAAAAATAAAATTTTATTTTTTAAATTTGAATATAATTAGAGAAAGATAAGATTTAAGGGAATTAAATTGACAATAAATAAAGCTAAGAATAACACAAACAAATGTAGCAATCAGCACTAAGAAATTGGGTCAATGTTGTACAAACGCACACGCTACTTCGCCACCCCTGCCTAATGTCATAGGGGACCATCTTGCCCCTCCCCTGCCCCTACCCTACCCACCCACCCCCACCCCCCCACCCCCCAATTTTTTTTTTACATTTTATGAAAATAGATTAATAATTGGAGAAAATTGCACTTTTGGATACTAAACTTTGGGGTACGTACTTTTGTTATCCTTATGGTTTGCACAGTCGCACATTTGGTCCTTCGTGTTCTACTTTTGTTTCAATCTGGTCAAATTGCAAATTCCCTTAACAAAAAAAATGTACGGAACTCCGTTAGTATCGAGGGTATTTTTGTTAATTTCCTACCGATAAATTTTGAGTGGGTGTTTAAATAGACCATATTGTTTCAAATGTGACACATTTGATGCTCGTGTTCCAATTTGTTACATCAAATATTTCGTTAAGAAATTGAACAAAATATATTAGTTTGGGTACTAATAAAAATTTATTTTTATCCCTATATTTTAATGAGATTCGATTAAATATTTATATAAAAATCCGTTTTGAATTTTATAGATCTTGTACTATATTTTTTATGATTTTAGATATATAAATTCAAGAACAGATTCGAAAAAAACATAGCTTTTTATAGCATCAAAAAGAGCGATTTGACGCAGAAAATGTTAAAAAAAAATATCTCCAAATTTAATGGAATTCATTCAATTTACATAACATTCTAAATTAGACCAAATAAAAGTCGAATTAGAACATGAGCGACAAAATGTGTCACCTTTGAAAATCTTGGGGTCTAGTTAAAAAATCCATCTTAACTAACTTAACGGGAGAAAATTTACTAAAACACCCCTATACTAACGAATTCATCCGATTTTGTTAACGAAATTTGCAATGAACTTGATTTAAACAAAAAAGATATTTAAGTACCAGGTGTACCAACATAGTATAGCTCAAGCTGCTAGACTCGTGTGAGTTAAAGCAGTTAAAAGACTTTTGTAAAGTCAGAGATTCGAGCCTACAGAAAAGCACTTGTTGGAAGGGACAGTCACGCATCTTGAACGAGATTGTTTCACACCCTGTAAAATGTAATTCCCCCTAATAATTGTGTAGTTATAGAAACCACATAATTTTTTATTATATTGAATTTTGAGTGAATTGTATTATTGAGATGTCCATCGCAAATGGGGTTGTTGTCACACTAATGTGTAGGGTACACCTACATTAAAACAACTCAACTTTTTGTGTTTTGTCTTTTAGGTATATACCAGGGTATTGCCGCACCACGATTGACAGAGACTAATCCTTCGAGGTATAGTCGGGCGCCGAAACGAGGACCTCCCCCAACAGAGTACACTCCATACACAACCCCAGGTTTCGATCCCTGAACGTTGCTTAAGGGAACCCAAGCCTCTTCCGCTTGAGCCAACTCGTGTTGGTACTTTTTGTGTTTTGTCTGTTGGTATCCAACTATGCACGTATTATCTACAAGTATGGATTTAAAATTTCAAACACACTTTCTATTTTGCTAAATATTAAAGTCATTTTCATAATATTAAAAAAAAAAAAAAAAAAAAAAACCTTTTTAATTTAGTTATCTAAAACTCAAAAGTTCTTAGTTCGATTGGTAAGAGCAGATCCCCTTTCATTGTCTAGAAAATACTTTAGCAATTAAATGTTTAATTTAATTTTGAATGTCCTAAGTCGACATGGGGGAGTCAGCATTTAATATCGCCTGGAGAGGTGATTTATTGAGTTGTGCGTGCTCAAAAACACCTTACCGTAAAACAAAAAAAAAAAATAGTTACCAGAGAAACACTCTATCGTGGTTGACAAAAATACCCTTACAACATAGTTTTTTTTGTTGCTTATTTTTTACTATTTATATCTCTTTCTTGTTTTTTATTTTTAAATTGTTATTTTTATTCTATATTTTTTATTTTATTTTTTGTCTTTATTTTCAATTTTTGATAAACAAAAAACAAAATGAAAAAAAAAAAATTGATAAATAAAATAAATAAATTTTTCTTTTTTGTTTTGTTTTATATTTTATATTTTCTATTTTTTGTTTTTATTTATTTCTACAAAAACCAAAAATAAAATAAAAAAGTTCAGTACAAAAACAAAAAACAAAAAATAAAAGAATAACAAAAAAAAATTACAGGATATTTTTATTAGTAAAATGTAAAATATGATAATGGGTTTATCCATCATCAAGTACGAACTTCATTATCTATTTCATCAATGTTTATTTAATTAATCAACGTCATAAGCTTGTGAATTTAGAATTAATTAATAGAGGCATCAAAATTTTATCCATGACTTTCCTTATAATCAACCAACTAATTATTGGGAATGAGGGTGATTATGGCCAAGTTTTGGCTCAATTAGAGGAACACTTTATTCTCATTTACCTTTAATTTAATCTATTTTTCCCCATTTTTAAATATAAAAATAAATTATTAAATTTCTTGGTTTTATATTATTGTTTTTTTCCCCTTAACCTACTCTTAAAATACAATTGCCCGACGCATTTATAACTTATGTAATGTCATATGCATACCACCGGTCCAATATTTTAAGACCAAATCCATATGGTTCAAAATGCTTAAAGTAAAGTATTAATAGTAATTCGCATGTCATTTTATATATATATCAGATAATATTTTCTAATACTTCCGAGATAGAATTACGTTGAAATGTAATAGAATGAAATGATAATTATTATTCCTATATTTGATGATAAAAGAGATTACATGTGATATTTGAATGATATCAAATGATAAAATAGTAATTTAATTAAATTTTTAAACAGTATAATAATTAATTTAATTAAATTTTATTTCAATTTAAATATATGTTTAATATTTAGTCTCGTTTTTTGATCGATTATTGATTGAAACCTAATCACATATAATTGAGATTAATCGGTATTAGTTAATCCCATATTTTGTGGGATTAGAGAATCTTTACTAATGAGAATAAGATTAAATTTCATGTACCAAATATAAGAATAGAATGACCATTCACATGAATATTCTAATTTCATATCGAATCTCACATACCAAACGCCACCTAAATGTGTTGGATAACAAAATAAAATAACTATTACTTAAAAATTATTCAAAATTTTAAATTACGTATAATTTAACATCAATAATATAAAATCTTGTAAAAAAATTATAGACAAACAATTTCAGATTGAAAAAAATATTAAAAATTGAGTAAAAAATATAAAGAGAAAATAATATATATATTATTTTAAGAGCGAAAAATTATACAAAAATAATTTTTTTAAGAATTAAAAATATGTAATAAAAATACTTAATATATTGAGCAACCCAATTGGCAATTGCCTGTTAAGTAAGTAAGAATGATAAAAGCAGAAAGTGGCCTAAAGGCAAATGATAATGGCGGCTTTGGGCCGTGTTGAAACAAAGTGCGTGGGGTCAACGTTTTCAACCCATCAATTTCTTAATAGGTGTCACCCAACCTTTATTTTTATTTTTTTATATATTTTTACACCCACACAAAGTGTAGGACTAATCTCATTCAGAGTACGTGACTGTGTTGAAACAAAGTGTGTGGAGTCAACGTTTTCAGCCCATCAATTTCTTAATGGGTGTCACCCAACCTTTATTTTTATTTTTTTATACATACTGGTGTTTTTACACTCACACAAAGTGTAAGATTAATCTTGTTCGGAATGTGTGGAGGTGTTGAAACAAACTGTGTGGGGTCAACGTTTTCAGCCCATCAATTTCTTAATATGTGTCACCCAACCTTTATTTTTTTATACCTACGGGTAAAGTGTAAGACTAATCTTGTTCGGAGTGCGTGGTGGTGTTGAAACAAACGGTGCGGGGGTCAACATTTTCAGCCCATCTATTTCTTTAACAGGTGTCACCCACCCCTGTCCTTGTCGTGGCATACCATTATTCCCTTATAAATTTGGTCCACCATTTAACACAATTTAATTTTTAAATTTAAAAATAAAAAAGACAGTATTTTAACCGTTCTAATCTAATTTCAAAAAATAAATAATTGAATCTGGTGTTAATCCGGTTAAAAAAAAAAAGATGTCTCATTTCCTTATCAATCAGGGTTTGACTCTCCTGTTGAGCACTTTGGGAATTAAATATTAAATTTAATCCTGAATGCATTAGACTGATGTAGAAAAGTGTAGCCTTAAGATCGTTCGGGGAGGTGATTAGTTGAGGTGCGCGTAAGCTGGTTCGAACAACACTTTACCACAAAACCCAAAAAAAAAAAAAAAGATAAATAATTGAGATTGAATTTCTGCATCTTTTCGACCGACTCAGTTTAAAATTGTCTACACCACTTAACCCACTCAATGGTTTAGGTGAAGAGATATAGAAATATTTTGAGGAAAATTTCTCGGATAAAAAATTCACAGTTCCACTTCTAAAACAATTTAATTTAATTATACTTTGTACCCTTCAAGTTTCATATATGTATTTTATTAATATTTTTTATTATTTAATTTTTTTACACTTACAAATTTATAAATCATTCATATAGTGCTTTTAGGCACAAAATCCCTAGTCTAATGAAATTTTGATTTAAATCTAGCATCAAAAATTATGCAAATATTTATTTTACCAATTTTACGAATAAATTCAAGACCCATAACCTTATATTGCTCCACACAGTGGTTACTCGTTCTCCTTATAGAAGAACCCCTCAAAGGGTTTGAGAGATTGTTGATTGCGTATATGCACATTGCAAACATTCCGCCTAGTTGCTAGTCTGTGCTGTTTTCTTTTTTCTACTGATGTAGGAGAATTTCGTCACATATTCTACGCGGACAATATCGTCCCAAGTGTGAAAAAATGCTCGGGCTGGGAGCTGGAGTTTCCTTCAAGCCGAGCTGAGAATCGTTTTACCGAGCTAAAGAAGTCCAAACTAAACCGATGGATTCCGGGCCGGGTTGACGAGCTCAAGCACCCTTTGCTTGTCGTCTCCGTGCTTGGGGCCTCCTCGAGCTGTCTTGAGGCTATGACCCATAGGCCTCTACAGGTGGGCCCAAAAGTCCAACTCAGATGACTAGAACACTAATCTACTTACTCATTGGCTGCTCAGATGATTAGGGTAATTAATCCAAACTTAACTCCCTAATTTCGCGACGCTAATCGAGTCCAGTGCCTATAAATACATCGTGGCATCCAATGTCCAACGTTACGTCTTCTCTACTAGAGCATTTTTTAGCCCTTCTCTCTCGGATACTTACTCTCATGCCAGAGGGATTTTACTTGGCACAATCCCGGTGAGTCTGTGTGCAGGTACTCGGAGATCGGGACAGAGTCCAGAGAAGCATTCATTTCGAAATCTAAACAGAATCTCAGGTCAGAATAAGGATTTCTGATCGGATTGCGATCACCTCGAGGTCGTCAACACCCCCGAACTCACCAGTTAATCATTTCATCAACTATCTTGTAATTGTACTGTATTTCCAAACTATACTGTTGGTCGCTCATCACTTTTGAAAATCAACATCTAAAAAAAAAACCTTATATTGCTGTATTTATATCATTAAAATATGATAAGCAATCATGATTTGACTTATAATTTAACATTCGAATAAGACGTAAAATTAGCGCTTCAAAGTCAATAGAATACAGCCAACTATACTAATCTTAATAATCAATATAAAATTTATTACTTAATACTTAAACCATCATCATTAAAACTATAAAGAATCCACCGGAGGAGTTTTTTTTTTTTTTTTTTTTTTTTCGCGTCAACTATGATTCAACTCTCCTAAAAAACACTCAAGAAATTAAAGAACAATATGGGAGATTTCACCCTTAAGATCGGCCCCCGATAAGTGATTAGTCGAAGACCGGACACACCTTACTGTAAAAAAAACCCAAAAAATTAAATACTAGAGAGAAAAATGTGTAGAAATAAAATTATAGTATTAGAAAACACTATTTTAAAAAATAAAAAGAAATTTTTGAGAGAGCAAATTAAAAAATATTTATACACTTTTAGTGAGAAAAGTTTTTCTAAATTCAATATTATTAAAAGGGCAGTCCGGTACTACAAAACTCCCGCTATACATGGGATTCGGGAAAGGGTCGGACCACTTAGGTCTATTGTACGCAGTCTTACCTTACTTTTTGTAAAAGGCTGTTTCCACGACTCGAACTCATGACCTCCAGGTCACATGCCGATAACTTTTACCGTTACGCCAAGACTCCCTTCAAAATTCAATATTATTAAGATAAACAAAAATTAAAAAATAGTAAATTCATCACTTAACCAATTAAAACTTAAATTTTTTAACATTAAAATTCAGTTTTATCAAATAGAAAAATCTTGTCCATGGCTAGGTCTTTATTTTAAGTCTTTTTTTATTTTTCAATATTTATAAATATACTAGTGTATAACCCGTGCCTGAAGGCACGGGTGTAAAATATTCAGCATCTAATTTATCATAGCATCTATAGTAACTAACAATTTCCAAAATATAAAGTTAAAAGTACACCGTTAAAATTAGACCCCTTTTAGTAGCTCAGAGGTTTATAATAAAAAATTTAGATGAATAATTTGAGAAGTACACACTGAAAAATGGACATATGTTAATATGATTGTTGTCAATGAATGATGATTATCTCTTCTAATTCTAAACATGAGAAATAGCAAAATTGTCAACGCTAAAAGGTTCAACATCTAAAAGATTTTCAATGTTCGGCAATTACAAAACCTCAAATAAAGTATCAAATTGACCATCAAACAATTGGAAAAAAAAAAATACCTAATTGAAAAAGAATAAACAATATTACACCAATAATTCAAAAACTAAAAACCCATATTTAGAAATCCTTGATTAATTAACGACGATCGATTAAATTGTAAGATAAAACATACTTGATCAATTGTTCTGCTTAGAATTCAAGCATCCACGTCACATTAATGGTGTTGCAACCTGAAAATCAAAATAAAATCATAATGACGTATGGAATAAAATAAAAATCTATATATGTAATATAGTTTTCTGAAGAAAATAAATTTATTCAAATAACATTTAAAATAGCATTGAAAGAAAATATGTGATCTAAAAAAAACATAACACAAAATAATAGTGATGCACTTTACAACATATTTCGCATAGATAAACCTCCAAGATTTGAATTTTTAGTATTACTATCAATGTTTACATTACTGTTGACATTTGATGCACTTGTATATCATTCATATTGCTTAGTTTAGATAATGAATCAGCCATACTCCATATCGAATAAACACTTCTAGTTTGGGCAATGAATCAACCATGCTCTCTATCAAATAAGCACCATTAAAAAAATTAAAAATATTGACATAATTTACTTTGTTTATACGACACATTCCAATATTTGAAAATTATTCAAATATTGAAGACGATCAATAATTAATGTAAAAAAAAAAAATTGGACATAACTCCCTCTATTTATATGACATTCGAAATTATCAACTCCTGTTTTATAACACAACACTGACAAACAACAAATATCAATCAAGTACGAAAACAATGAACACAATCATATCATACAACAATAAGACCATAATCTACAATATGAAATTTAACAATACGACGAATAATAACTATGTATATACATTATAAATTTAGTAATATAAGTCCACCACCCAGGACACTGGAGCCCACCACCCAGGGCTACTGGAACTTACCTTAATTATACTATGTCAAGCCATAGATTTCTCCATTTGTCTTCAATATTTGAAGTGGCACATATTTGAATCTAGTGAAAATCAAACATAATAATTATCAACTGGACAAATAAATTATAATCATATTTAAGACAAACAAATAAATAAGTCAACTCATGGTTAGAAATCTATAAACGATTACTTTCCAAAACCCATATATTTTCGTTCCAAAACGGAAACCCAATTTTTTTTTGGTTTTCGTATAACCTTTTATGTTCCCAAAATGAAATTCACAGCTGTTTAGTGGCATTTGTTTAGTGTTTCTCTTCCCGGATTTCAGCATTTGTTCCCCAAAAAACATGAAACAAAAAACAAAAACAGAAACAGAAACAAAAAACAGAAACAGAAACGGAAACAAAAATAGAAACAGAAACAAAAAACAAAAAACAAAAACAGAAACCCATTTATTTCCTGTTTCCATTGCGGGGAAAAAAAATTGAGAACAAAAAACTTGTAAGGAGAAAGCAATCAATATACATAGAAATTGACGCAAAAATATACGTGGACATGTTAAACCATTATTAACATTCAAGTTTCAAGAATTAGATTTAAAGCAGTGGCTCTAAGTCTAAT
This sequence comes from Eucommia ulmoides, assembly GCA_016647705.1. Lineage (NCBI taxonomy): Eukaryota > Viridiplantae > Streptophyta > Magnoliopsida > Garryales > Eucommiaceae > Eucommia > Eucommia ulmoides. Next base: position 715,029 of record CM028326.1, on the reverse strand, counting down.
TTTTTTTATCTATGATTTTTAAGAACACTAAACATAGTAAATAGGAAACATATTTTTAAGACACTCCATCTTAGAACATATTTCATCCATAAAAATTAGAAATGAACAAAATTAGAGTTTAGAAGGTGAAGTAACAAAACCCTCTAAAATCTAGGAAATGAAAACATAAAATCTGCGAGTAATTCCCAAAACATAAAACGTGGAACAAAAAATATGGGAACATAAATCTTCTGCTTTAGCACAATAAGTGATCTATAATACAAAATAAAAGTGAAACAAACTCAAAGTGGTTTACAACAAATCTAAAAATAGAAACTAAAATCTGGAAAGAGAAACATAAAAATCTAGGAAAAATAGATCCTAGAAAATTAATTTTAGAACAGAAATCTAGCAACAAAAAAACTGGAAATGGGAATTCAAATATAAACACCTGTAAATTTAAAGAATTTAAAGACTTTTACATGTATTAATTTTCAATTCCATTTCAAAAAATCCAATTTCACACATTCAAACGCTACCTTATAAAAAATATTAATTTTAAATTTCTAGTATAAATACATGTACGGGTATAAAAAAGATAGAAAAAAAGATTACCTTGTTGAGGAATTGCGGAACCAGTACAGATCACAGAAGGAGACGAACACCTAATAGCATCAAACAATTTTCATCCAAAGAACATAAATTGATGAACACACGCATTTCAGATAAAAATATGAACATACACTTTAGTTTTGAGCTTGAAAGAGTTAAAAACAGATATATAAAATAAAACATAAATAGAAATCAGAATATAAAATTTTCGCGGTGCCCGATGCTTCGAATTGCAAGGTGAACAACTACTATTTTCACCTTGAGCCGTTGCCGTCCAATCAAATCTTTAAGGTTAATATGTTTGGAGTTCAGATAAGCAAATAAAAACACATTTAGCTAAGCAGATGAACATAGCTTCAAAGAGTAAAAAATAAAAAATAAAATCTTAATCTGAAGATAAAAATAAAAACAAAAAATATCAAAACCTACATCATATAATGGCAGAAAATACCCATTTGACTCTTTGAAGCGAAATATAATAAATTAGCAGCAGTAATTCAACCAATGCATTGTTATTTCATCCCCAAAATAGAGAGGATCGTAAAAAACTAATGACCTCCAGGTCACATGCCGATAACTTTTACCGTTACGCCAAGACTCCCTTCAAAATTCAATATTATTAAGATAAACAAAAATTAAAAAATAGTAAATTCATCACTTAACCAATTAAAACTTAAATTTTTTAACATTAAAATTCAGTTTTATCAAATAGAAAAATCTTGTCCATGACTAGGTCTTTATTTTAAGTCTTTTTTTATTTTTCAATATTTATAAATATATTGCCAAAGTGATATTTATGATTATGAGTAGTCTATGAAATCAAGGGAAGAAGTATAAAATGAGCAGTGTGTTGGACTAATGTGCGCCATAGAAAACAGTTGACTTATGAACCTAAGTTCGTCTAGGTGTCTAGGCTAGGTGTCTACCAAAGTTCGTCTCTCTTAAAAAACACTTCAAGAATTAAATTTTAAATTTATTTTTGAATATACCAAACCGATGTGGAAAAGAGCGTCTTTAAGATAATTCGCGAAGATAAATAATTGAGATGTGCGTAGCCGTAAATTAGTCCGGGTACTGCTTACCTTAAAAAAAACATATATATATATATATATCGACAGTGTGAATCTTAAATTACATATATTTAGGGTCTGATAATCTAAATTGTCTGCTTTTTACCTACCCTAAACTCTTTTACTTGTTTAGATTGGCCAACCACTACTATTATTGGACTACTTTAAGTAATCTCCAAGAAATTATTCATATCAAAATCAATAACTATAAATTATATGAGATTTTTTTTTTAATTTTTTTTATAAGCTATAAATTATAAGAGTTCTTAATACATATATATATATATAATAATTTATTTTTTAATCAAATTTATTCAAATGAATTAAAAAAGAAAAAAAAAATGAGTAACTTATTTTGAAGATAATCTAGTGTGTTTTCCCTAAATAATTAAAAATAATAATAATACAAGTAAAAATAAAAGGCTGAATTGCAGTTTTTGCCCAAAAAGTTTTGGTGAAGTTTTACTACACAACGTGCTGTTTTAATTGTCTTAATTTGCCCTCCCTAATTTTATTTATTTATTTATTTTTTTTGAGAAAATCGTTTGCGATGGTTTTTGCACGTGTATAAAAGACCCATAGAAATACCAGTGAGAAAATGTGATTTAATTCAAGTACAGGGAGCTACTAGAGGGAGAGGTTGACCTAAGAAGACGTTAGACGAAATTATTATAAATGATTTGATAACATTAAACCTGACGGAGGGGATGACCTTTGATCGATCACTATGGCGTAAATGGATTCATGTAGTTAACGCTACATAAATGAGACAAAAACTTAGTTATTATTGTTGTTTATGTGATCCAATTGACAGATTTGGATTATCTTAAACTTGAATAAGGGGCAAAATGCAAGTATATTTGAACATAAGGTGCAAAATGCAACGTAATATTTTATTTGTTAAATCAATTGAACTAAATTGATACGATAAGAAAACTTTAAAGGTAAATTATAACAATCGAAACAGCAACCTGCAATTGCACCAAATTTTTATGGAATGCAATTGTGGGTTTCTAAAGTTGGTTAACACCCGCAGGCGGTATGATCAACATACACAGGAAGTTTTCTTGCTGAGGTGGAAGTCTTAAATACGAAAATCACTGTTCACAAGGCGGTCCGTGGTCAATTTCAACTGTCAAATCTCTAAGTTCGAGTTGATGCTTGCATAAAGACCCGTTGAGTTGTGCCCAACGAAATCCCTCTGTCGTGAGAATAAGGAACTCGGGAAAAAATGTAATTATATACTTCAAGTGAGTAGTTGAGCATTACCTGAGACATTGAATGTCTGATTATTTATAAGTGATGAGCACAATTACAGTCGTGAAATTAAAAAGTGCTTAGGCCATTGGGCCTTGCCCTTCGGCCTATCAGGAGGAGTCCATGGGCTGGCCAAGATGATCAGAAGAGAGAGCCCAACCCATAGGGACTATGGAACCTCTACTGGTGGCATAGGAAGTCGCTAATATGAAGTCACTAGTCTTAAACCAGCTCGGAAGCCATGGTGGAGAACCCCTCAACGTTGTTCATTGGGCGGTGTTCGTCACGCTAAGCCCCACCAGATCATGGTAGGCCATACGAGGCCATCGCGCACTCCACTAAAAGTTACTCAGGTGAATGGAGCATGCCACACAGATGGTCGTCATGGGGCCACCCAGTTGGTAAGGTGGACGTCAACGCGAGGCCACTTGCCAAGTGATGGTCTTTGAGCGGAGCTCGGTGGGGTGGATTTTCCCCACTTCAGCAATCAAGCCAAAAGAAAATTGAGGAACAAGAAGAGATTGAATAATGAGTCGCAATATATACTGAAACAGAAACCATTAAGGGTTAGTGCAGTTGGTAAGAGGAGATACCATCTTTCCTTGCCAATTAGATTTTGATCCTCCTTAAAAGCACTCCAAGAGTAAAATCTTGAATGCACTAGGTCGATGCGGAAGAGTATGACATTAAGATCGCTCCCGAGGAGGAAATGAGTCGAGGTGCGTATAAACTGACCCAAACACAGCTTAACGTCTAAACATAAAGAATAATATTGAAGCAGAAGCATCATAGATATCAACTAACTCATATATACTTTATACAAAAAGCTGAACAAAGTCTATCTTAATGAAAGAAGAAAACGATGATTAAGCAGAAGAACCTCCTGTTTGATGCAGCATGGCGTCTATCTCATCTCCATCCTCCATTTCTAGCTGTTGAAGAAGAAGAGAAAATCAGAACGTAAAATGGTGTATATATTGTGTTACTGTGAGTGAGAGAGAGAAGGGTAAAAGAAAGAGGAGGGAGAAGACCTCATCCGGTGTCTGCTCTGCCCGGAGACGGCGGCCGTCGAACAAGAAGGCAATGGAGTTGAGATCCACCGATTGGCGATCACAGTAAGCATTCATCAGCTTCTTCAGCTGCGTGCTTCTCTTTATCCTAAAGAACACTTCATTCCCATCCTACCATAATTACAACTTCTTAACACAGACAAAGAGGAGAGAGAGAGCAAATTAAACCTTAATACCCACGTCATTTGGTGGCAGTTTCTTATTTCATCTTTAATTTTAAAACATTTAAGGGATAATAGGTGGGAGGTCCTATATTTAGACTCTAAGTGGTCAAAACTCCTAGGGGCGTTAAATTTTTTTGATTTAGTCCTATATGTTTTAAAAAATTGGAAGTCTTGCACATATAATAATCATACGTCAGTTATATGTAACTATTTTGTGTGTAATATTATATATTAGTTGCAAGTAATTTATTTTATTTTATTTTTTTTTTTATTTTTTTATTTTATTTTTATTTTTTTTACATGTAACAATTTTATGTGTAAAAAATTTGTTTGATATCACAGAATATATATAATTAGTTAAACGTAACTAATTATATATAACTTTTTAATTACATGTCTTCTAATATGTAATTAAAAAATTTAATTTTTTCAATTACATGTTCTAATTATATGTAATTTTTTTAGTTACATGTCTCTGATATGTAATTAAAAAATTTGATATTTTTTCAGCTGCATCACAAAATATTACACATATATATGGAATTGTAACATGCAACTAAAGTATATGTAATCAAAAATACCTAATTATGTATAAAAAATAACAATTATAAAATTGTAAGTAACATTAGTTACATGTAACAGAATTCACTCTAAAAATCCAATGTACTCACTAAGGGTTCCCTACAATTCCTGCAATGCGGGACTAAAACACAATTGAAATTTAACTTAAAAGATTAAATCAAAACCTAATAATACAAAAAGATTTTTCACCAATTAGACTTTAAAAATTGGACTTTTCACCAATTTTTCCCAAATTTAATTCTAGAAGCAGACTAGAAACAACTTGTGTTTTAGTCCCGTCTACTTAAAAAAAAGACAGAAGTCCAATACACGCACCTGCACACACGCAGTTATATTTAACTACTTTGTGTTTAAATTTTTGTTAAATATAACAAATATTACTGTATTTTTTGTAACAATTACTAAATAGTAACTAATTACGTGTACTAATATTAACTATAATACAAATTTATTTACCAAAATTCTCCTATAAATTCCTGTAATGCCTGCACACGTGGGACTAAAACTCAAGTCAAATCTAATTTAAGCGATTAAATCAAAACTTATATCTTAAACGGGACTTTTTAAAAAATAGGCATGTTATTTGAGACTTCCAGTAAATTATCCCAATTCTTAATCGTTGAAAACCCTAAAAGAGTTTAAAACAGAATTCGGAAAACCCTAGGAAAATCGATGGGATCAACCCAAAAGAGCTAAAAAAACAGACCAGGAACAGAGATTTACACAGAAAAAAACTTAGGATTTGAATAACAAATATCAAAAGAAAAAATGGCAAAATGGAGGGAGCTCGAGCTTGCTTAGAGGGGAGAGAGAGAGAGAGAGAGAGAGAGAGAGAGAGAGGAGAGACCTGGCCCTTGACCTTGAGGTTGATGTGGGCCGATTGATCAGTTTGCTTCTTGTCTTCCTCCTGGCTCTCCATCTGGTTCTGGTTCTGGTTCTGGTTCTGGTTCGTCACGCCCGACATCCTTCGACCCGATTCGTTTTCTCGGCGCCGATCACAGCTCTCTCTCTCTCTTCTCGATTTTCCAGGCATCAGCCAGTAACTTTTTATAAATATCAATTAAGACCAAAGTTTTGATTTAGTCAGAATTTTGCTCGAGTAATTTAATAATTATTATATATATATATATTTTTAGTTACATATAATTATATAATATTTATTACACGTTATATGTGTTTTTATAATATTTGTGTTATTTGATAAATATTACACATAGAAATTAATTTAATATTAATTATATGTATTTGTATCTAATTACGCGTGTTTTGTGTAATTTTTGTTACCTCTAATAAATATTTACACACAAATTAGTTATATATTACAAAATACAATAATATTTATTACATTTAATAAAGATTTACACACAAAATAACTACATATAATTGGGCATATATTGGTCTTTCGTTTTTTTTAAATATACGAGATTAAAATACAATTTTTGGAAATTTTTTAAAATTAAAGGTGAAATGAGAGATTTGTTATTTTTTTTTTGTTTTTTTTGACTTGATTAAATTAAAGAAAAAGAGGTCAATAGAATATTATTAGTTTAATAAATAAATAAGTATTTTTCAAATTGAATTTGAAATTGGGCCTTGTACAATAGGCCATCTCATTTTACTTCCCTTTATGTTTTTATTTCACAAACCACAACTTGAGTTCAAAGAAAAGATTGGGTTTGATCCAACAAAAACAAAAATATTATGGGTTTGGGTTCCATCTTATTATTTTCTTTCTTTTTATACAGTAAGGCGCATACGGCTCAACTTACGTATATTTTGACTAATCATCTTTTCAGACAATTTTAAGAGTGCAATCTCCCATATCGGTCTGGTACATTTAGATAAGGCTGAAAAAAAAAAAGAGAAAAAAATAAAAAGATAATATTTTTAACCATTATAAAAGGAAAAAATATTTTCTGGTTAAAAATTAAATAAAATGAGAAAATATGATTAACTTTAATATAATTTACTATTTTATTCTCATATTATAAAAATAAATTAAAAATTATATTACAAAGGGTATAATTGTAATTTTACTCATTCTTCCTCACTTTTTTTTCATTTTTCTCTTAATTCTCAAATTTGTGTGGAAAAATTATTTCGAAAATTGTGCATTTTTCTTTTTTCTCCTATTTTTCATTCATACCAAATAATTTATTTATTTATTTTCTATCATATTTTCTTTTTCATCCATTTTTCACCTTTCACCGTCAAAAGTCACCCTTATTGCCCACGTATATTCATATTCCAGAATACAATTCTCAATTGTGCAAGGGAGTCCTTTCTAGAATCACTATATTAATTTTTCAATCTATAAATATGAAAAGATAATAAATAATAAAAAAATGATGAATTAAATATAAACTTAAAATTTAGAGAATATAAAATATAATTTAATTCAAACATCTTTAAAAAAATTTACCAATAATTTTCTCCTAACTTATTGAATAGATTATAAATTTCTCATACCTAAAGACACTATATTCAATTCAAAATTGTAAATATAAAAAAAATAAAATAAAATAGCTACTAAAATACGTATATAAAATTTAAAAGTACAAAACATAATTAAACGCAACCGTTTTATTGGAATATTTGAGAGGCGGAATAGAGTAGAGAATGTGAGACAATATATGTGAATCTTACCATTTAAAAGGATGCCTACACATAAATAAGAATTAGAAATTTAAGCCTATATATAAATAAGAATTAGAATTTTAACCTAATGTCGTAAACTCATACTGTAATTAGGTGTGGTCATGGACTAGGAGACCTGCCCAACCGGCGTAGCCTATTACCATTTTTTAGAGTTTGTACTTGATTTTTTAGTCCATGCGCAGAATTAGGGCCCAAAGATTTGGGCTCGTTCATTTTCAGGACCGATTTTGAGTATAACCATTTTTGTTTAGGGTCAGCCTTGCGTTGTTCGACTATTTAATAAAAAAAATTATCTAAATATCCCCTCTCTCTCTCTCTATATATATATAAGATCAAGTAATAAGTGTTACTAGTTTAAGTTGTTTGGAAAAAAAATTGGGACAAACTTGAACATCGTAATAGGGTTTGATCATAGGGTCGGACTTGGCTCGGATTTACCATTTTTTCGTAATACTCCCGCCCGAGTCCGGTTCGTCGGCCCTAAATATAATGGAACCAAAAACAACACATTTTAGTTTGATATTTTTTCGAAATTTTTATAATTCAATCTATTTTAAAAAATATATTAAAAATAAAAAAAAAATAAAAAAAAAATGGTCGCGTAAACGTAAAGACGTTGGAAGCGACTGCGTGGTAGCGAGAGAGAGAAATGGCGTGTTTACTTGGCTATTAGTTGCGTGACATTCAAGGAATTCACTGCGGTGACTCTTTTTACTTTGTCCCCCACAAATTAATTGACGTATAATCGGCTCGGCCGGAGTACTAAACAATAGATTTAATTTTAAAAAAATTTCGATTAAAATATAAATTTTAATTTAATCTTTTAAATTGAATTTCAGTTGAGTTTTAGTCGCGCATTGCAAGATGTTAGGGAGAACTCGATAAGTAAATTTATACTATAGTTACAGAATATTAATTACAATTTAATAATTGTTATATTTTTACATATATTTATGTATTTTTTGTTACGTGTACTTATGTAATATTAGTTACATGTTACAATTATATATATTTATGATATTTAACAAATATTACATGCAAAAATTAATTTAATATTAATTACATGTAATTAATTATATGTATTTTATGTGATTTTTGTTACATCTAACAAAAATTTATACACAAAGTTATTACATATAACCAAATGTGTGCAAACGCGTGTAGTGGACTTTTGTCTTTTTTAAATAGGCGAGATTAAAACACAATTTGTTTCTGTCTCTGAAACTTTTTTAAAATTAAAGATGAAATAAGGACCTTCAACCGATCCATTAATTAATTACAAAAATTGGGGGAAAATGTTAGTTTCACTCCACAATTTGTTTAACGAATTTATTTTTCTCTATCTTTACAATTGGATATTTTTGGAATTAAATTATAATTACTTCGTACAACCATTTACTTTCACACCTGAGATTTTTCATAAGGAGCAACCCCCGATGTAAGAATTCTTGTAGGAAACTCGGCGAGGAGCAATGGAAACATGAGACCCCCTCTCAATGTGTGGTCCTCTCTAAATCAAGGTACCATCAAAGATAATGTCCATTAATGTTGGTGGTCTGATCGGTAGACCGAGAAAAATTATTTTTCTACTGTTGTTTAGTTAAGAAAGAAAAAAAAAAAATCATTTTAATATAATTTATTATTTTACCCTCAGTATATTGTAAAAAAAAATTAAAAATTCAATTATCAAGTATATAATTGTAATTTTATTATCCTCTTGAAAAACTCTCCCTTATTTTTATTTTTTTCATTTTTCTCCCAAATTAAAAACTTATTCCTCGGGAAAAATTCTTAAAACTATTAATCAGCTATTAAACCAAATGAATTAAAAAAAAAATAGTTGGCGATTAGTCCCAAATAATGGAGGCAGTCTATTGTTAGTCACATTTAAATTTTAAGTTTTGATTTAATCCTTTAAATTAAATTTTATTTACGTTTTAGTCTCGCATGAGTCACGCATTGCATGCAAAATGTAGAGAGAATTTATGGAATATTTAACTATATTACATTTATATGTATAATACTAGTTACAAATACTTACATGTATCTGTGTAATATTAATTAGTTACACGTTACAAATTACATTTTTTTGTATAATATTTATTACATCTAACATATATTCTATACAAAAATTAGTTTCATATTAGTTACATATTACAAATTATATGTATTTGTGTAGTATTTGTTACATTTAACAAATTTTTACATACAAATTAGTGACATGCTACAAATTACAATAATATTTATTACATTTAACAAATATTTCATACACAAACTAATTACCTGTAACTACGTGAGTGCAAACGTTTGTATTGAACTTTCCGATTTTTTCAATAGGCAGGATCAAAACACAAGCGGTAATTGTACATGAAACTTTTTTAAAAATTAATGGTAAAATAAAAGGCTTGCCACCCAATTACTTTTAATAAAAAAATAAAATAATATATATATATATATATATGTATATATATAACACTAATCGGCTTAGCTAACCACGACCGGTTGACCGGTAAGAAGGGATAGTTGAGGGGAAGAAGAGAGAGAGAGAGGGAGATGGACGATCGCTATCGTGTCTGGATAGAGACAGGTGGTGGAGGTGGGCCACCGCCACCGTCACGTCCTCGAGTTCCGCGATTTGGGTCGGTGGTGTTGGCTTGGAGACCGCGTTCAAATTCAACACCTCCCCCCGTTTGTCATTTTTTAATATTAATTTCTAGAGAGAGAGAGCATCGTAAAATGCGCTCTAGAGAGAGAGAGAGAGAGTCTTCCATTGGAAGGTGTGGTCTGAAAAAGGAGCTGGAGAAGAGTCAAGTCAGTCTTGATGGATGGACGAACGAGCCCTCTCTCTCTCTCCTCTTTTCACTGGTCAATGCTCTCGTGAAATGCAAATTACACTTTCCTCCTTCTGTTCTATGCATAATTACCCTTTTCATCCTTCCTTCTTTTCTAAATTTTAGGGATGGCAAAAAAAAACCGAACTGACGGATAACCAAGAGAAATCGAGCCGAATTGTCCAAGTTGAAATTGACTAAATAGTTTTGATTTTGGTTTTAAATTCAACAACCGAAACGGTTTTGATTTTGATTTTAGAATAGTAATCGTATAACCGAACCACGTGACCAAACTGTATAACCGATTTATATATATATATTATTTTTTATTTATTTAGTATTTACGATTTAATTCTATTTTTATTTATTTACATTTTTAATCATTTTACACTTTAACCGAATATTTTATTTTTTTTTAAATTTATGTTTTATATTTTAGTTATGTTTTTATTTAAATAATGGTCCACAGTTTTGGTTTTGACTTGTTATAAAATTTAAAAATGTTAAATGGTTTCGCAGTTTTGCGGTTTTTATATATATATTATTATTTTTTTATTTATTTATATTTTTAACCCTTTTACACTTTAACCGATATATGTTTTTTTGTTTTTGAAATTTATATTTTAGTTATGTTTTTATTTATATATAAAAAATAATGGTTCGCGGTTTTGATTTTGGTTTGTTATAAAATTTAAAAATCTTAAACGGTTTTGCGATTTTGATTTTGGTTTTAGTTAAAATTAAATAGTCCGATTTTAAAACCGTTTAAAAAAAAACAGCATTTTTAATTTTAGTTTTGGTTTTATATATGTTAAACAGTTTTGATTTTGTATGAAACCGATTCCAACCCGGACCATTAACATCCATGACTAAATTTTAAGAGAGAGAGAGAGAAATGCGGTCTAGAGAGAGCGTAGAGAGAGAGAGAGATTGAGTGGTCTGGAGACCCCCCTTATTTTCATCCCTGCCTGTCTTAATATTTGTTATTTATTAATTTTTATACGAATTGATTGGCATATAGAAGATACATTAAGGAGCTGGGGATACATGGGAAATTTGGGAAGAACATTGGCGTCCATCCTCGTTGTTGCGACATGCTTCGTACTCATCAACGCAAATTTTGATTATCAAGACGCACTTACCAAGTCAATTATCTTCCTTGAGGCACAAAGATCAGGAAAGCTTCCTTCCAACCATAGGCCTTCATGGAGAGGAGATTCTGCTCTTCAAGATGGAAATCTAGCAGATGTACGTAAATTCAACCCTGCGTGCATGCATGCATAGCACAGTTAAACCCGCTAATTAAATAATAAATTAAGAAATTCAAGATTATAAATTACATACACTGTGCAGTCCCAAACTTCCGATCCGTATAATTTCCGTTGATAGATTTTTTCTCACTAAATTTGCGGCAATCAATAGGGATTGTGAATTTTCATATTTAACAAAATTATTTTATTAAAATCGAAATAAATTATGTATTCATATTCATTTAAATAAGATCTTCAAAACGATATCAAATTCATTATTTATTTTTTTTACTTTTTATTACATTGGTTATTATATTCAACAATCACGGACACACAAAATGTAGTGATGTTATATATAATATTAACATCACAGTTAATGTTATATATAACATCACCATGCATCCCATTTTAGAATTGCAAAAAAAATATTAACATCAATAATAGAATGTTACATTTAACAATAGTGTCATACGAACTATAAGATATTACATGTAACATTTACATGAAATACGATTTGACACAAATAATATTTCATTCCACACGCAAAGAAAGAGAGGGTTATAAGCAGATGCGATGCAAACAGTATAGCGCTGTTTCGGTTGGATTGGATGCTACATTCAACATGCAAATATAGATTGAAATACCGTAATGTTACATGTAGTATTGTTGTCACACGAATATTACATGTAACATGGTGTAAGACATGCAAATATAAATAGAAATACGATATAAAATAATGTTACATGTATCATTGTTGTTACATAAATGTTACATTTAACATGCTGTAATTACTAAATGTTACATGTAACATTTATACTCATTACGATAAATAACTCAAAAAAATATGATTAATATATCATTTTAAAGATAATTAACTGCACATAATTAATTGTTGTGTAAAAAATTTACTGTTTCACGTTCGGATTGAGATCAAAACAAATATTTTTGTTCCACCTAAAATTAGTCTTATGTTACCTAATTTAATTCCGCATATGAACCGGCACATTAATTAGGGTCATTTTAGTTACGAAAATGCCATAAACACTGCTCAATTCACATAAAAAATTGCGAGTTTAATTAGTTTTGATTATTTTTGGGATTGTTTGGTAAGCGCCCACGTATTATAAACCTATCCAGAATCTACTTCTTTGTAATATATATAGGTGGACCTTGTGGGAGGATACTATGATGCAGGGGACAATGTGAAGTATGGTCTCCCAATGGCTTTCACAGTTACAACCCTAGCGTGGGCTGCCATTGCATACAAACCAGAGTTGGAAGCAGCCAGGGAGTCGGAAAATGTGCATGCAGCAATCCGTTGGGGAACTGATTATTTTCTAAAAGCCACTTCTAGACGTCAACGCTTGTACGTTCAGGTATTAATGGATCTCAATTTTCATAAAAGACACTGGTCCGACCCTCCCCCAGACCCCGTGCATAGTAGGAGTTTTGTAGTACCGAGTTGTCCTTTTTTATTCACTAATTAATTTCCAAATGCATCTTATATGTTGAAGGTAGGAGACCCCGTGCAAGATCATGATTGTTGGGTGAGACCAGAAAATATGAAAACAACAAGAACCGTACTGAAAATTGATCAAGATACGCCTGGAACAGAAATTGCAGCCGAAACATCTGCTGCAATGGCTGCCGCCTCTATTGTTTTTAGAGGAATCGATCATGCTTATTCTCGTCGTCTTCTCAACAAAGCCAAACTGGTAAGTATTTAATCATTAACTTGCAACATTTGATCCCTTTCCATATATATTTTTATTTTGTTATCTATTCAAATTAAGAATTTCCCATGCTTGGATTTATAGTATAAAATCTTTTTTTTTTTTTTTTTTTGGCAGCTTTTTCAGTTTGCCAAAACTCATAAAGGAACTTATGACGGAGAATGCCCTTTCTACTGTTCTTACTCTGGCTATAATGTAAAATTTCCCCTCACCCAACTCTTTGTATATAATCTTCGTGTGTTTTAAGTAATATTGGTCTTTTCAAGTAATGCAAATCCATTCTTGACGCACGTATGGCTTGTTGGAATATCCACAACCAATATATGTGGGCATGCTTGCTTTAAGATTAGGGTCAATCGGCCGGAAGTCCCAAAAAATAGATATAATTTTAAAAAAAATTCGCTTAAGATATAAGTTTTGATTTAGGCACTTAAGTTAGATTTCGTTTGAGGTTTACTCTCGCATTGCGGAGATCGTAAGGAGAACTTAGTGAGTAAATTCGTATTATAGTGAATATTAGTTACATGTAACGAATATTAATTACAATTTAATGATTTTTATATTCTTACATATATCTATATATTTTGGGTTACTTGTACTTATGTAATATTAGTTACATGTTACAATTACATATATTTGTGTAATATTTGTGACATTTAATACGCAAAAATTATTTTAATATTAGTTATATGTATTTGTGTATATTTAGTCACATTTAACTAATTACATATATTTTGTGTAATTTTCATTACTTCTAACAAATTTTTACACACAAACTATAGTTACGTGTTACAAATTACAGTAATATTTGTTACATGTAACAAAAATTTACATACAAAATTGTTACATGTAACAGGGTGTGTGCAGACGCGTATAGTGGGCTTCCGTATTTTTTAAACAGGCGGGGCTAAAACATAAGTTTCTTCCACCTCTAGAACTTTTTTAAAATTAAGGGTGAAATAATGGACTTTCCACCAAATGACCCTTAAGATTATTAGGCCATGAATGTATGCATGCTCCTAATTTATCTGTTTTGTTCATATATATATACATATATATGAACAAACCCTATATAGTTCTCTTGTCTTTCTATGAAAAAATCCGCGCTATTAAATGTAGGATGAGCTGTTGTGGGCAGCGTCATGGCTATACATCGCAACCAAGAATCCAAAATATTTACAATACATAGAAGAAGAGTCCACCAGCGCAACCGTGGCTGAATTTAGCTGGGACCTTAAATACGCCGGTGCACAGATTCTCTTATCCAAAGTAAATTTATACGCCTCTCCCTAAAATTTCTTATAGATCTATTATACAAATTGTTAGTTTACTTTTGCCTCCATCTTTGATTTGACATTATTGAGCACCCGAAACGACTTGTTTCTAACATATTTTAAAAAATAAAATTGTCAAAAAAAATGAGAGAAATCAATATATAGCATGTAGATAATAACTGTCATACTATTTTTTGAGTCCTCTCATCACCTATATTTTCTGTAAAATACAGTTGTATTTGGAAGGACATGATAGTTTGGAGTCCTTTAAACAAGATGCTGATAGTTTTATATGTTCAGTGATTCCTGATAGTCCTTACCACCAGGTTTTTATCTCTCCAGGTTTTTCCCTCCCCCCCTCTCTCTCTCTCTCTATATATATATATATATAATCAATTCAACTGACCGGTTGGATGATGTTCAGGGGGTATGATTCACCTAAGAGATGGGGCTAATACGCAATATGTTACGGGCACTGCTTTCCTATTTAGTGTCTACAGTGATCTTCTGGCAAAACACAAGCAACAAGTCCAATGTGGCGATAAACAATTAAGTTCTGCAGACCTCATGGCTTTCTCTAAGAATCAGGTATATATATATAGATAGATAGATAGATAGATATTAACTCTTGTCGTTTTTCCTTTGGTTTATGATCATGAATTGTATATGGTGCAGATCGATTATCTACTGGGCAAAAACCCTAATGGAAGATCATACATGGTTGGATTTGGCAATAAACCACCAACGCAAGCCCACCACAGAGGTGCTTCTGTCCCTCCAATGAGTCCAAACGTGGTGGTGAATTGCCCCATGAGTTTTGTTAGCTGGTTCAACAAAGATGTACCCAACCCTAATGAACTTACAGGAGCCATTGTGGGTGGTCCTGATCGTAACGATAATTTCGTGGACAAACGTACAAGCTCAGCCATGACCGAGCCAACCACATATACAAATTCGTTGGTTGTTGGAGTCCTTGCAAAGCTCGCCAAACAACACGCTATCTTTTGATCATCATCCATCGATTTATCATCATCATCGTCGATTCATCATATATGATTAATTTTTTCAAGTTTAATGGAATCGATCAATGTTGAGATCTTATATATGTGGGATATATAAATACTAACGTATATCCCGTACCTGAAAGCACGGGTTTTAAATTTTTTATGATTAAATTTATAATTAATTTAACATAAAAATCTTATTATTTACCAAACACAAAAATCTATTAATAATAAAACAACTAATAACGACAAACCAATTTTAAATGGACATTAATGCGTAGTTAAATAGACAGAGTCTCCGTTTGATTTTAAAGCATTCCCAAATCTCATGTTCTCAAATGAACACAACAATATTAATTAACATAAAACTCTACAATATAAACTTAATAATAAAAATCAATCACTAAGACAATGTGTGTGCCTTGCCACTCTTGAATAAAAACCGAAAAATGCTCAAAACGAAAATTAATTTCATTCACTTCAACACAAAAGTCAATAAAAAATTTAAATAAAATTAATTAATCAAGTCATTTAAAAAAAATCAGCTTCTGTTCCCAAAAAATTGAAAACAGAAAAAGAACATTTTTCTATTTATGTTCCTAAATTTTAGGAATAGAAACATATACATATATATAAGAACAGGAAAAAAAATTAGGAAGAAAATTAATTTACATTCATCAAACTCAGAAACAGATCCATATGAATTGAATTAGATCTTCTCATCAAACCCAGAAACATACCTATAAATTGGATAAATTAAGACCTTGAAGAACACTGGCCTGTTTTCGGGTTTACAATAACATTTTTCATGTAAAAAATTATAATAATTTTTATGACGTGCAATAATTTTAAATTTTTAACAGAATTATTAAACTTCTTAAAAAAATATATATTAAATTATAAAATTTTAGAGTCACCAAACTATGTATATATTTTGAATTTATAAAATTAATGTTATAAATAATTGAATTGGGCAGGTTGGGGAAATAAATACGTGGCTATAATCGACAAATGTTGGGTACCAAACGAACAACTAATAAATTAATTTTAAAAAAAAAAAAAAAAAAAAACCTTTTTAGTAACGTGAACAAAAATGAGCCAACATTATTTCCTGGACCTAAAACAGTTGAAAGATTTTTGCACAGTCAGTGATTCTTGCTTGCAAAAAAATACTTGTTGGGACGGTCAATCATATACCTTGAATGAGACTTGTCTTTACATCCTGTGTGAATGTGGGTGGATTTACCCAAAAAAAATAAAAATATTGCTCATTATTTCTCATCGTTTAGACATTTGGGCTAAAGCAGTTGAGATGTCTCTACTAGAAAAAAATAATTGTTGGGAAAAACAATTACGCAACCTGAACGAGACTTGTCTTTACACCTTGTGTGAGTGTGGGTGGATATACCGAGAAAAAATAAATTATTGGTCATCATTTATTTATTTACTTTTGAAATTAAATGTTTTTTTTTTTTAATATAAAAAAGAAAATAATTAAATTGAGTAAAAAAAATAGGGGTGGGGGGTGGGTGAACAAATGCAATTCACCATCACCCACCACCACCTCTATCCATTAAAAGTGTTCATCAGACAAGGTACCCTTCCACCGCGTGAATTGGTAATAAATCATGGAAAACTGACCGGACCAAAACACCCCTTTACCCTCTATTTAATTACTACACTCTATACCCATAATAAAAGAAACATTCAAGGGCTTTTCCGTCATTTCACTCTCTGGTTATTTCTTTTTTGGAAAGGAAAATAAAATTTGGGAAAGGAAAAAGACGAGGGAAGCAATGGAGTCGGCATGTGGGGACGAGGGGAAGGTAGAGAAATCGAGAAAGCTAAACCCCAAATATCGATAAAACCAGGCTTTTTTTACACTTTTCACCCCCTATTTCTAGGGAGAGCTTCACTTTCGCCCATTTTAATTTTTATAATAAACAATACGTCGTCGTCTTATGTTAATTTAGTGAGACTATCATAGAATCCGAGTTGAAACTGATTCAGTTGATGTTGTTTACCTTGATTCAAAAATTGTCTCTGGAAAATCACAGATTTAAGGAGTTGAGTGAAGAATGTAAGAGGTTGCTCCTTTCGGTTCGAACTAACCGCTATATTGATATTCTGGGCAAGAGAGCTGTTAATGAAGATTTCATTCTCTAAATTCTTGAAACACTGATGACAGATCTCGAAGACATCATCTTCCAAGAGATGGATAAAAGGGTATTTGAGATGTGCCTGAAATTTTAGTTTGTTTATGTTTTGTCTATTTTGTTGTTGTTTCCGGTTTAAACTTTTTCTTTCTACAAAAAAAAAATAAATCAAATCAAACAATAATGACTTTCCACAAAATTGCAATAAGACTGACGCTTCTGTATGGTTCATTGGACAGTAAAAACAAAACATGTCTAGAAAATTTGTATGGCAGAAATGAGGATGTTACGGTGGATAAGTGAGAAGACAAGAATGAATAAAATTAAAAATGAAACTATTATAGAGAATGTAAGAATAACACCCATCAAAGAGAAGATGAGAGAAAATCGTTTACGGTGGTTAGAACATTATCTAGATTTTTGAAACGCTGATGACGGATTTCATTCTCTAGATTCTTAATGAAGATTGCATTCTCTAGATTCTTGAAACGCCGACTACGGATCTCGAAGACATCCTCTTTCAAGAAATGGATAAAAGGGTATTTGAGATGTGCCTAAAATTTTAATTTGTTTCTGTTTTGTCTATTTTGTTGTTGTTTTCTTGTTTAAACTTTTTTTTTTCTACAAAAATAAAAATAAAAAATAGTGAAATCAAACAATGACGACAAAATTCTACAAAATTGCAATAAGACTGACGCTTCTGTATGATTCATTGGACAGTAAAAACAAAACATGTCCAGAAAATTTGTGTGACAGAAATGTGGATGCTACGGTGGATGAGTAGGAAGACGAGAATGGATAAAATTAAAAATAAAACTATTAGAAATAATATAGGAATAGCACCAGTCAAAGAGAAGATGAGAGAAAATCGTTTACGGTGATTAGAACATATGCATAGAAACACCAGTGAGAAAATACGATTTAGTTTAAGGACGGGGGACTAACTAGAGGGAAATGTAGGTTTAAGAAAATTTGGGACCAGACTATTAGAATTGATTTGATGACATTAAACTTGACTAAGAGAATAACCCTGATCGTTCATTGTGGCGTAAATAAATTTATGTAGTTGACTGTATTTAAGTAGGACAAAGACTTAGTTGTTGTAAACAACGTCGACAAAATTAGAAATATATTCAAAAGTTAAAGGGTATAAAGTGTAAATTCCCTAAAAACAATACAAATGGAGAAAAAAGAAGACCATCTCTTTCTCTACCTTTCACGCACCCACAGGAGAGAGAGAGAGAAAGGGGGAAGCCACAAGGAAACCTAGAGAGAGAGAGAGAGGAGAGGTTATCTTGAAAAACGCCGTGTTTTGGTATTCTACCAGAATTCATATCATCTGGTTCGTCTCCTCTCTCTCTCTCTATCTGTCGAAAAAACCCATATTTTTTCTTTACCTGTGGTCATGCGGAGAGCCAGAGCAGCCGGAGCGCCGAAGGCCTCGGCCGCCGGACTTCCTACTGCAGCCGGCGAAGATGTCAAAGGATCCGGATCGAAGGAGATTAGATTCCGTGGCGTGAGGAAGAGACCGTGGGGACGATTCGCGGCTGAGATCAGAGATCCATGGAAGAAGACTAGGGTTTGGTTGGGGACGTTCGATTCCGCGGAGGACGCCGCCAGAGCGTACGACACCGCCGCCCGAACGCTTCGCGGACCCAAAGCCAAGACAAATTTTCCGTTAACGTCGATTCTTCCACCGTATTCCCAATTCCTTCAAAATCCCAACGATCGGTTCATCGATCAGCGGTTATACCCCACGAATCAGCTCGCCGAGCACCAGATCATCCAGCAGAGACCCGCATCCAGCAGCCAGAGTTCGACGGTGGAGTCGTTTAGTGGACCCAGGCAACCCGTGGCCAAGATAGTCCCGACGCGGCGACACCCTCGGTCACCGCCGGTATCGCCGGATGACTGTCACAGCGACTGTGATTCGTCGTCATCGGTCGTCGACGATGGAGACGGAGATATTGCTTCATCATCCTTCCGTAAACCGTTACCCTTCGATCTAAACTTCCCTCCGCCGGCGGAAGATGGATTCTTCGCCAGCGATTACAGCCTTCAATGCACAGCCCTTTGTCTCTGATGAAGATTAAACCATATGGATCAAAAAAACCACCACTTCGATTACTCGATTTACAATTTTTTTCCTCTGATCTCACGCGGAGACGAAGACTGAGACTGAGATAAAGATGCAAGAACAAATCAAAACCATTTCATGGTGATCTTACTTATATGAGTGTGTGTTTATTGTTATAATGAAATTAGAGCCTTATTTTGCCTGCATCTAAACCCTTATTATATAATTTGATAATGCAATCTGGGTTCTCTTCTCTTCATCCATATATATATATATATGAGCTGTTGAATCTATATGAATCATGTTCTTGTTTCATGTTAAATTAGAGCAAATCAGCTCTGATCTGTTCTGGGTTTTCGCTATTTTGATCCATGGTGTTTCAGGTTCTTACCTCTTCATCACCCAGTTTTTGGATGTTCCATGTTTATTACATATGATGGCAATCTTTCTCATTGTATTGTACATTGAAGTATTTGAATGTGTTTTGCTTATGTTTATTAGAATTTTTTTGTTTCAAATGGTTGTGGATTGGAAGGGGGTTTTGAACGCCAGACCTCCCGCTAGGAACGCATATTATATGACTGTTATGTTACAAGTTTTGGGTTTACTTATATGTATTTGATGACTTTGTGTATCTAGGATTCAAATGTATGCCTCACTAAGACTTGTTTGTGTTACTGTGGTATGTTGTTTTTTGCAAATTGATTTTAATGTAACTTGAGGCCGGCGGGTGTCCTTGCGTGAGGGTTCGAGGATCCCAAATGTTATCCAATTTTGACCGAGTTTATTTAGGTGTAACATTGTGTTGTGGTACAAGTTGATGTTAGGTCTAAGATGATGTCTTATTGAGACCGCATCCAATTATGTCGCTTTTTTCTTCTAATTATGCGCTAATTTGGTCGGCTTAAGACTTCATCAAAGGTAATCCTCTTGTTTCATCCCCTCCTTTGAAGTTCTCCCAAATCCGAGACCCCGCCCTTAGAAATAAAATACTCCTCAAAAGGTTTTAGGTAACATACCATCAAAGGTATTGTACATTGAAGTATTGAAGTTGAATGTGTTTTGCTTATGTGTATTAGATTTTTTTGTTTCAAATGGTTGTGGATTGGAAAGGGTTTTTGAACACTAGACCTCCAGTTGGGAAGGCATATTATATGACGGTTGTGTTACAAGTCTTGGGTTTGCTTGTATGTATTTGATGATTTTGTGTATCTAGGATTCAAACGTATGCCTCACTACGGCTTGTTTGTATTATTGTGCTTCGTTGTTTTTCGCAAATTGATTGTAACGCGAGTAACATGAGGCGTGAGGGTTTGAGGATCCCAAATGTTATCTGATTTTGATCAAGTTTATTTAGGTGTAACATTGTGTTGTGGTACAAGTTGATGTTCGGTCTAAGATGATGTCTTATTGAGACCGCATCCAATTATGTCGCTTTTTTCTCATAATCATGCGCTAATTTGGTCGGCTTAAGACTTAATCAAAGGTAATCCTCTTGTTTCACCTCCTCCTTCGAAGTTCTCCCTAATCCGAGAGCCCTTCCTTATAAATAAGATACTCCTCAAAAGGTTTTAGGTAACATACCAAAGTGAGCGACTTTGCTGGGAGCACCTTGGTAGATCTTTCTACTGATATATTGTTTTCAAAGACGAGTGCAACTTGGTTCCTATTTTTTTTTAATCGGCTCACTACATGAAGCTGACTGAGTGAGAGATGATGATGTGAAAACAGTCCATTTTTGCTCCTAACACTCGAACATGATCTACATTGATTTCAATATAAAATTATATAATTTCAAGTTGAGTAAAAAAAATAAAAAAAAATAAAATCCATAAACATGAATTTCACACTTACAATGACCTATATAAAGCTTGATGGGCTCAGTTTTTTGGGCCTCTTTCTATAAATATATAACCATGAAATAAAAAAAAAAAAAAAAAAGGCCCAGTTGAGACGTTTAGGTTTTGAATGACAGTTGAATGTCAACATTTCAATTTCAATCTTTTTTTTTTTTTTTTGATATATATATATATATATATATATATCAATCAACTCAAAGATGAGATTGTGTCTTTCTACTCTCCCGTAAAGAATTTTAAGAATTAAATTTTAAATTAGATCGTGAATAGATTAGGTCGATGTAAAAGAATACGTCTCTAAAATAGTCCGGTGAAATATGTAGGAAATTCAATGAGCCTAACTCATTTTCAAAAGACGTCTTATAAGATGAAAATTGCCCTTAGCTTTATATATAGCTCAAGATCAGGTAACACAGGCGATATGGGATTCAAGTTCAACACACCCCTCATGCGTAAGGTGGACTTTGACAAACCACTGCGAATGGATATCGGGAGGACCAACATCAATGCGGGATTCAACACGCCCACTCACGTGCAGGGTGAACTTTGACAAACCGCTGCGAACAAATATCTGGAGGCTCATCATTGATCTAAGATTTAACACGCTCAACATCAGACAAAAGTGCTCTTAACTTTATATATAGCTCAGGATCAGGTAACACAAGCGATGGGGGATTCAACACATCCCCTCACGCGCAGGGTGGACTTTGATAAACCACTGCAAACGAATATCGGGAGGCCCAACATCAACGTGAGATTCAACACGCCCCCTCACGCGTAAGGTAAATTTTAACAAACCACTGCGAACGGATATTGGAGAGCCCATCATTGATGTGAGATTTAACACGCCCAATATCAGACAAAAGTTTGACTCTGATACCATGTAAAAAATTCAATGGGCCGAACTCATTTTCAAAAGGCGCCTTATAAGAAGAGGATTGCCCTTATCTTTATATATAGCTCAGGATCAGATAACACAAGTTATATAAAATTCAACAAAATAATTATTCAAGTGTACGTAAATTGATCCGAACACAAAAAACACTAAAAAATTATATCAATCAAAGGTGTAGAAAGAGCCAAGCAGAAACAGCAGGGCGATGAGTTTAGGCCAATGTTTTTGCCACACGCTAACCCTTCCTGCACCGAATACGTTGACTGATTAAGATTGAAGATTCCTACATTAAGTTTTTAAACAATAATTAAAAAATAATTAGGTAAAAAATAATGGGTGAGATGATGATTGTTCATCAGGTGTAATCCAAACAGTGGTTCTTCATTTTGTTTTCTCTCTCTCTCTCTGTCAATTTATATGACTAATAAAACACATCATCATCATCATCATGTACAAGTAATAGCTTGTCGATCTCACTCTACACGTAGCATATAATTTAAAAAAAAAAAATCGCCTAACACATAAATTTTAATTTTGTTGATGTCCAAAAATGGTAAACGACCAACAGTATAATCCAAAAAGATAACATACCTACAAGACTGTTGATGACGTGATTAACTTGGTGTAATCAGGGGTGCTGACGACCTCTGAGCTGAGTTTCATTTCTTCACTTCGAGCACCTGCACACAAGCTCACCGGGATTGTGCCCGATGAAGTCCCTCCGGCATAAGAGTGAATATCCGAGGGAGAAAGGTTAAAAGTGCTCTGGTGTCAGTATAGAAGATGTACCTTTGGGTAGTGGTTGCCATGAGGTATTTATAGGTTTTGGACTCGATTAGCGCTACGAATTTAGGGAGCTGAGCTCAGGTTAATTAACCTAATCCGCTGAGGGGCCAATGAGCAAGTAGATTAGTCATTTGATAATCTGGGTTGGTCTCTTGGGCCCACCTGTAGAGGCCCATGGGCCGAAGTCTCAAGATGGCCCGACGAGACTCCAAGCACGTAGACGACGGGCAGAGGGTGTCTGAGTTTGTCAGCCCGGCCCAGAGTTTACCAACTCGATTCAAACTTCTTCAGCTCGGTAAGACGATTCTCAACTCTGCTTGGGGGGGATTCCAGCTCCCAGCCTGATTGTTTTTCCACACTTGGAACGATATTGTCCGCATGGTATATGTGACGAGATTCCCCCATATCAGATTTAGTTTTTTAAATTGGGTTTTGCATAAGTTTTAATTCCGCATGTATAGACATTGCAGGGATTGTATATAAAATTTTGATGAGTAAATTCGTATTATAGTAAATATTAGTTACATATGACTAATACTAGTTACAATTTAATAATTAACATATATTATATATATCTGTGTAATTTTGGTTATATATACTTATATAATATTAGTTACACGTTACAAATTACATGTATTTGTGTAATATTTGTGACATTCAACAAATATTACACACAAAAATTAGTTTAATATTAATTACATAAAACTAATTACTTGTATATTGTGTAATTTTTGTTAAATCTAACAAATTTTTATACACAAATCAGTTACATGATACAAAATAAAGTGATATTTGTTATATCTAACAAAAATTTATACAAAAAATAGTTATATGTAACTGCACGAGTGCAAGCGCGTGTATTGGACTTTTGTATTTTTTTAATAGGCAGATTAAAACCTAAGTTGTTTCCGCCTCTAAGATTTTTTTTTTTTTTTTAAATTAAGGGGAAATCAAAAGATTTGGTTCCAAATGCCCTTTATATTTTTCTCTCTTTATTCTTTTCTTATATGTACACTAGAATTTTCTCTCTTTATTCTTTTCTTATATATACACTAGAAACTGTATTATTTTTTAAATTAAAAAGTATATATATATATATATATATATAATTTTAAGTGTGATGGAAGAAATTATAAGTGGTGGAAGATGCTGGTTGAACATGAAAATGAAAGGAAAAAAATAATATTAATTTAGTTTTTTTAGGGACAAAATGGTAAATTAGTTAATAATATTTTTATATTTTATATATAATTCAAATAAAGTTGAAGGTAAAAAAATCAATTTTTTTTAAGGTAAATGGCTTCGGGAATTTTAAAACATGATAGGGGGCGCCAATAGTATTAACCCTAAAACAAAAAAATTTAATTTATAAGTAAAAAAATACACAATATAATATAATTAAGAAAAAATCGGTGAAAAATCAAATTTTTTAAGTCTAATTGGTGAAAAGTCATTTTGTTTTGTGTTACTAGATTTTAATTTAATCCTTTAAATTAGATTTTACTTGTGTTTTAGTTTCGCATTGCAGAAATTGTAAAGATATTGCAAGGATTATAGGGAGTCTTTTAGTGAGTACATTCAGTTTTTATTAGGAATGTGCGGCGGTCGGGTTGGGGCGATTTGGGCTAAAACCGCAGATCAAACCATTACTGTGCGGTTTGGATTACTTTAAACCGTGGACCGCCCACTAATATGCGGGTTGGGGCGGGTTGAAGTGTGCGGTTTGACTACTTCAAACCGTAAACCGCCCAATAGTGTGCGGTTTGAGACTAGTTACGGTTTGGGCTAATAAATATTGCTAAAACAAATCATCACATTACTAAAACTTACAAAAAAATAAAAAATAAAAAATCATAAAATTACAAAATCCGACATACAAAATCACTAGAAAAGTGGTTAAAAGTTTTAGATTGCATCAGTTGTGTGCATATGTGCTCGAACTCTGCAGAAATTCTGGATCTTTCTCGTAGAGGATAGAAACCCTGTTTAACAACACATCATTAACCTTCTGTAAGATCCCCCAGTTCAATTGTAATCATTATTGGGAAAGAAAGCTTCAAACAAAAAGTCCATTGATGAAAGACCCATATACAAACTATTCAATAATTCAAACTAGAAGTAACTACTCAAACAAAACATCACTCAGAAATAGAGAATTGAAATGTACGGACCAAAGAGCTACTTCGAACTAGATCTTAAACTGTCAGCAAAGCAGGAGCAAATATCAATTGGAGCAAGAAAAAAATCACAGTGAATTACGTATAATAAGTTCGATATCTACTTCCACAACCGTTAAGACTAGATCTACCCTCGATCTCAAACTTAAAAGCGGTTAAGTATCACTGTACAACACATCAAAGCATGTCGCCTCGAATACATCGCGAAATTGCTTAACTGAGTAGCGATCCAAAAGATTGAGCAAGCGCAAAATACAGACATCAAATTGAATCATTTTTTGGTACTAAAAAAACGAAAAAGCGGATGTACATCATTGTTTCCATAATCGAAATTGGAAATCGAAAACTTTTAGGAAAGTAATGAAACACTAGATCGTTGATGGAAGATCGAAATCTCTATTCTCTAAACCCTAGCTGCCGACGGAAAGGGAATGGAAGTCGTTCGTGTGAAGTTTGGAAGATCACAGCTTACCTCCCTTAAACGATGTCGTTTGCGGTCGGGCGGGTTAACCTGCAAAGCCCATCACCCAAACCCGCGAGCCGCACCAAAATTGGGCGGGTTGGAGCTGTTCACACCATGGGCTTAGCGGGTCTGTTCGGCCTGGTCATATTTCGGGCGGTTTTGGGAGGGTTGGGTTGGTTTCGCGGGTTGGCCTGCCCCGCTGCACACCCCTACTTTTTATAGTGAATTTTGTTATATCTAATTAATGTTAGTTATAATTTCATAATTGTCACTTTTCACACATATTTGACTATTTTTAGTTACATGTACTTATATAATATTAGTTACATGTTACAATTACATATATATGTATAATATTTTGTAACGTAACTGAAAAAATATCAAATTTTTTAGTTATGTATCAGATATTACATATCAGAACATGTAACTAAAAAATTACATATTATTAGAATATGTAACTAGAAATTTTTTTTAGTTATTTGTAACTAATATTACACACAAAGTAGTTACATGTAAGTGGTGCGTGTCTATCATGTGGGCAATACTGTTCATTTTTAAAACAGATGAGATTAAATCAAATTTTTTTATCGAGAACAAAAATAAATAAAAAGAAAAGCCTAATACGCCAAATTAGATTCGGGGAGTGGCATCTCCACTTTTGTAAGCAATCCAAGGTTGCCACTTTGCGAGCTCCTATTGGTTGGTCAATCCCACAATCACGGCTCCAAACCACCTTCACCTGCATCTCATGCACATCCTGCTACTAATTCTTGCTTTACAATTGTGTAAAAATCTTTTTATTACAATAATTTTTTCATCACAATTTTAGTAAATAGTGCACAAATTGAAAATTTATACTCATATAGTTCACCTTATCACAAACCGGTTATTGACGTGATGGTCAGAAGGAACAAAAAATGCGAATTGGAAGATTGTGGCACTTATATGCCGCCCTCAACCAAACAGGTGCCAACACCACTAAGGTTGCGTTTTAGTTCTATTTTTTATCCCACTTCTGGGAAAAAAAAAAAAAAGAAGACAATGAAGAATGATGAAGATGAAATTGAACCAGAAATAGAACAAATTCGAAACAGGAAATCAAAATCAAAATCAGAGAGATCTTCGTTGTTGTTCGATTTCGTTTTTGAAATCGAACCCTATTTGATTTCGAACTCGACAGACGAAGATGGAGATGGAGCGACCGACGAAGAACGAACAAAGTGACAACAAAGAAGACGACGAACGAACGAAACGACGAAGATGGAGATGAGTAACGAACGAAAAAACGACGTGAGAAAAAAAAGATTTGGCAAATGCAACATCTCCCAAAAGGATTTCAAAATCCTTCATTTCACTTCTAAAAGAATTTGACAAATCCCTCCCTCAAAAAACCCAAATAAACCCAAATAAGGGATTTGCCAAAAGAGAAATCCTCTACCCAAACACAACCTAAGTGTCCCTCCAGAGTCAATACATACCACCCCGGTTAAATTCAGATACTATGTCCTCGTTCATAGACCTAACAAAAGAAGATGAATTTGACGTCCTCTGTACAAACGGGTCGAGAGCTAGAGTCGCTCTCCTGATAAGCCTTACAAGAAGGCAGACTTATCCTCTTGTTGCGAATGCGTTGGGGATGCCGCATAGACAGTTGCTTCTGTAAAAATGTGAACCCGTGACAAATGTGCTATATTAATTTTTTTTAAAAATATAAATTTGACCAAAAAAAATAAGTACCACGGAATACAACTCATAAATGGTGTATTATGAAACACACTATAAATATCTTCATTCAAATCAAGACACTAATCCATTGTCTCTCTCTCCAGAACTCTCTTTCTCTCTCTAAATTTTCAGGACTCATGGAAGGTGAAAGAGAAACGTTCCTGAACAAAAAGAAGACCATCTCCCGCACCGTATCGCACGCTCTCGACGAACTCCACAGTTTCCGGACGTGGCTCAAATGGATGTGCGTCGATCAGTCCACCCCGTGGACGGCTGCCCTCTCCTGGCTCGTTTTCGTAATACTCGCGATCGTCGTCCCTTGCCTCTCCCATTTCTTCCTCGCATGCGCCGATTGCGACAGCAGGCTCCACCGTCCCTACGACGGCTTGGTTCAGCTCTCCCTCAGCGGCATCGCTACGCTTTCTTTCATCTGCCTCTCGCGGTTCGTCAAGATATACGGCCTCCGGAGGTTTCTCAACTTCGATAAGCTCTGCGATGAGAGCGAGATGGTCAGGAAGGGTTATACAGGCGAGCTTAATGTAAGTTTCTCTTCAATTATGATTCATAACGCCATAGCATGAAATTTTGTGAGTTAAATCTGTTTGTTGAAATGCAGATCATGTGAAACAGTCTAAGATCATTACACTTTGGATCAAAATTTAATTTCCAGTTATTGATAAATTTCAAAATTGTTGATTCTTGACCTGGATGTTGATCATGTTATTGTGGCGATTATTTCAGCCAATTTAATTTATATTTAAGAGAATTTTCCAATTGATAATTGAAAAACATCGCTCATTCAATCCTCTGGTATGAACGAAATACATAAAAGTGAAAAAAAAAAAGAACTAAAAGGGGAAAATGCTTGTGGAGAAAGAATCTTGATTTATCAGCCTTACACGCATCAACAATTAATATAGATTTTTTGAAGTTTCTAAAACATATTTTCAACTTTTGTTCATTTATTATGCTCCATTAATAAAAAGAATAACTGTTCATAACCTCTCATCTATTGTTAAATCTATTTTAAATTTTACTTAAGTATTGTTTGGAAGCATTGAATTGTGCCTTTGAATTAGAATTAGAACTAGAATTAGAAATGAACACATGCAAAAATTAGAAATTTGCATGCATTAATTTCTAATTCCAATTCTACGGTCCCAATTCCTTACAACCAAACACTACCATAAGACGTAATCCTGGCTTTTTCTTTAAAAATGTGTTTTTGTCAAGCGCGTCCTGCGCGCTGAACTGAAACTCAAGCTACTTTGAGCTGCGAACAAGAACTCCCAAAAAATTCAAATGTGACTTTTGGTAGATAAATATTTGATAGTTCTGTATATAATTGTTAATTTAGTAATTTTTATATGTAAAACTGTTTGTATATAACCGTTTTTTTAAAGATTTTATACATTCAGTATTGCTTGTGGAATTATAGCATCAAGCGGGCTCTAAGATTAGCTATGAATATCTGAAGAAGTACTATGATTAACTTTGTCTTGTGTTTGTTAATTCAATCAGAGATCCCTGAAAATCCTCTTCATATTTGTTGGCCCATGTTTTGCTGCCGAGAGTGCATACAAAATCTGGTGGTACGCCTCGGGCGCCACTCGCATCCCCTTCTTGGGCAATGTCATAGTGAGTGATGCTTTTGCCTGCATTCTAGAACTTTGCTCATGGCTTTATCGGACGGTTGTTTTCTTCCTCGTGTGTGTCCTCTTCCGCCTCATCTGCTACCTCCAGATACTTCGACTCAAGGATTTTGCTCAGGTTTTTCAAGAGGAATCCGACGTTGAGTCTGTTTTGAGAGAGCATTTGAGAATAAGAAGGCATTTGCGGGTCATTAGCCATAGGTACCGTGTTTTCATATTGTGGGCGCTGATATTTATCACGGCTAGCCAATTTGCCTCGCTCCTCATGACCACACGATCAGGCGCTGAGCTCAATGTGTACATAACTGGAGAACTCGCGGTAAGCCATTTTTATGCCAGGCTATCTTTGTTTTAGTTTGCGATTTCGTTAAGTTTTTCAATCAAATATTTTGCATTCTCTATGAGCATGACTTAATCGTATCATGTTTTTATTGTTTAGACAATAACTAATGCAAAAAGTAATGTTTTTTGGTACAAATTTGTATCTTTTTGCATAAAGGGTCATAGATTTTTTGATTGGTAGCGTTTGGTTTCGTGGAACTGGAATTCGGAAAGAACGCTTGCAAAAACTTGAAAATTTTCATGTGTTCCTTTCAAAATTTTTGCACGCACTTGTTTCCAGCTCCAATTCCACGAAGCCGAAGGTGACCTTAGGCCGTGTTTGTTAGCACAGAATTAGAAAGTCCTAGAATTCGAATTTGAAAATGAACGCATGAGAAAATTATTAGGTGGCGTTTGGTTAGTGTTTATGTTTGTACTTCTAATAAAATGGGATGGATGGGAATTTTGTTCTTGTTCTGGAGTATTCTGGAAATAGAAACATGTTTGGTATCAACAATTATCTTGAAATTATTTCTTTTAATTTATGAGAACATAAACAAGAAACACATTTGTTTGCAACATTTGTTCTTTTTTTTAAAAAAAAATTATGGTGGCCGGCGGGGTAGTAGCGGCCGGAGGGATGGTAGTGGGAATAGTTTTGCGAGAGTGAACAAGAATGAACATTTTTTTGTTTCTCAGATTCTTAAGGAACTCAGAAAATAATCCCAAATTATTTCCAAATTTTTGGGAATAGAATCGTGTTTACCAAACGCATTTCTGTACATTAATCATAAACTTTTTTTAGTGGAAACATGAATAAAGGAACAAAAACAGTAACCAAACCGGGCTTAGATTTTTACATGTGTTCATTATCAAATTCCAAGTCCGAGGCTCCAATTCCATGAAAATCAAACACTGTCTTAAGGTTTTCTAATTTATGCATATAGTTTTTCTACAACATTGATTTCACTGATTTGGTTGAATTTCATTGTCTCATTGATTTCACATTTTTAAGTGTGCTTGGTTTTTGCTACAGCTGTGTTCGGTTAGCCTTCTAGCTGGGCTATTGATACTACTGAGAAGTGCCACCAGAATCACCCACAAGGCACAGGCTGTGACCTGCCTTGCTGCTAAATGGCATGTCTCTGCAACCATTGATTCCTTTGACACGGTGGAGGCTGAGACTCCTGTTGCCCGGTCCAACCAGATTTTTCCATTGAACGATGGATTCTCCGATGGTGATGATGTTGGAGATGAAGAAGACGAGCTGGACAATACTCAGCTTGTCCCTGCTTACGCCTATAGCACGATATCGTTCCAGAAGAGACAGGCCTTGGGTGAGTCAATCTTTAAGGCACTATTTTGTTTAGGCACTGTTTGGTAGGGATGGTGACGATTCGGTTTTGGGTCGGTTTCATTCCAAATCAAAATCAAAACCAAAATTATTAGGTATTACCAAACCGAAAACAAAACTGTTATAAAACCAAAATCAAGACCACAAAATCGCAAACACGTTAGGTATTTTTTATATATATATATTTATTGATTTTCTCTAGCAATGCGAGTTCGTAAAATTGTGAACAAAAATATAACTAAAATGTAAAATATAAATTCCAAATAAAATCAAACTTGAACCAAAAGGTCATTAATTGTTATAATAAACATTTCAAATATACTTAAAGTCCAACACGGTTACATGTAATAAAAACAAGCAAACAAAACAAAAACTAAAAAGTAGGGTAAAAATGTAAATAGATACATACATGATATACACACACACACTAGAAGTAGAAGTGTAAATGAATAAAAAATAAATAAATATATATATATATATATATATATATATATATATATATATATATATATATATATATATTATAATAATGGTTACGTTATTCGGTTTCACGATTACTATCCAAAATTAAAAACAAATCTGCTTCGGTTTTCAATTCTGAAAGCGAAATCGTAACAGAAACCATTTGATCGGTTTCAAAACTGAACCATTCATTTCGTTTTGTTTCAATTGCCTTGTTAATGCTCTTTTTCATTACTGTTATAATAAAAGAACGATTAAATGAAAAAAAAAAGGGAACATATCCCAAAGAATTTTGTAGATACTTCATCCCCCAAAAAAGTGTTGTCAAACTGTTTTTCTATTATGAGAACAAAAAAGAAAATGAGATTTGTGTTTCTGTTTTTTTTTTTTTGTAGTGACATATTTTGAGAACAACAGAGCTGGGATAACAGTGTTTGGATTCATGCTGGACAGAACCTCACTTCACACCATATTTGGTATAGAGTTGTCCTTGGTCCTCTGGTTGCTTGGCAAGACAGTTGGTATTTCTTAGTGCCATTGAAGAGAGAGATAGAGAGAGGGGAAGAGTGAGGCTGTATAGATAGAGAGAGAGAAAGAACTATTTTATTTATTTATTTTGTATTTTTCATTGTTTATTTGTATCTTCTTTTCTTTTCTTTGCCCTTTTATTCTTTGTATCTCTGCGTTTACATGAATATATTGAATCCATTTGTTTTTACGATAAAATATATCTGGGTCAAGTTTCTCGTATCACGTCTAATTATCATTCCCAAACGATGTTAAAAATATATTCTCGTACATTAGTATGGTGTATTCAAGATTTAATTATCTGAGTGTTCGCCAGAAAAATCAAACTTTATTTATATTTTCCCTTTCAAATTTTATATTCATTTCAATCTTTAAAAACATTGTTAATGATTTTGGATGAAAAATTGAATGTGCTAAACATGCGACCAAGGATTTTTTTTTTTTTAATTTCATCAGTTCTCATTTTCACTTAGTATTATTAATGATTTTGGAGTGAAAACTGTTTGAATAATGATAAAGAAGCCTAAATTGTTGTCAGAGAAAATTTAAGAGAAAACATTTTAGGTATAGTGAAGTAACGAAATGACAAAAATATTTTCATTTAATGATCACGTACTGAACATAACTCATTCTCCTTCCTTAATTATTATTATTTTCAATTTTAAAATAAATGTAAAACTTGAAGAATCAAATGTACAATTTGACAAATCTCAAAGTACACATAAACACCCGTCTTCCGAACCGGGCGGTTCAATTTTTTCATGCAATGCGGATTCGGGCCGGGTCAACGGGTTGGGCGGGTTTTTGAACACCCCTAGAAGAAACTGCCACTTTTCTTCCTTTTTTGGACCCCGGAGTCTCAAAAGCGTGACCGACGAAACCAAAAGCAAACAGTCCTTCCTGGAGAGATACGACGTCGCTTTTACCCCTTCGCCGCCTCAAAACGACTCGTTTAATTGCGTAAACTCGAAACTACGACGCCGTATTTGGGAGACAAACACTCCGGCCAAAAACGCCTGTTGTTTTCCCCGATCAACGCGCAAGAGAAAAATATTTCAAATAAATAAAAAAAAAAAAAAATATCTGAAACGAAGCCGCGCAGCAGTTCGAGTCCCCGTTTTTGAATGAATGGAGATCGATTCCGCTCCGATCAGTCGATGCTCCAAAGAGCACCAGAAGATCTATCAGGAGTGGTTCAATTACTCTGATTCAGGTTCCTCTCTCTCTCTCTCACACACACACACACACACACACCGGCGCTCTTATATGGTTGTTTATGATTCTGGAGTATTTGTGAATCGATCAATTGTTCAATCATCAATCCATTGATTTTGATTAGATGGAGATGGACGCATTACGGGAGGTGATGCCATCAAATTCTTTGGAATGTCCAACTTGCCTCGACCAGATCTCAAGCAGGTTTTCATTTCCTCCTCACAATCGCGCTCTCTCTGTCATTGTTTGCTGTTCGGCTACAGAGAAAATGGAGGACTGGGAAGCACTTGTGGTTTTCAATCATGACGAAAAATTAGAAAAGCTACTCTCCTAAGTCATCAATTTATATTACATACACACACTAGCACTCATTGGTTGATAAAATTGTAATAATTCTACACTTTACATAGGAATGACTTATCTATATTGAGATGCATCACCAAAAGATGGATTGAACCTTAAGAAATCTACTTCTGGAATTCATGTGGTATAATCATTCTATGGGATTGATGGACTCAATTTTTAGTGTTTAAACATGTTAACAGTTTCCTTAACGTTTGGGGTATATACTAATTTTGCGGATGATGAGTTGCATATTTGCCACTATTTTTTCTCTTTTTTATGCACGTTTGCCTTCTAAATTGTTATTAAAGTCGGTTTGTTCATTTATTATGTGTCTTCCCCACCCCCCACAAGAAAAAACAATCACCGATTCAAATGGCACAATTATCAATGTTTTAGTATGCTAGTATTTAAATTGCATATGCACATTAACCACACTTGAATGCAAGCAGAAATTTACCGTAGGAATTTGTTGCAATATATGTGCTTCAATGTTGTTTTCAATTTATTCTCAAGCTCCTACATGGTTGCGTAGGGAATTATTGTGCTTGATGTTGTAATCGTTGTTTCTGAAAAATGAGCATTGGGCTAGTGGGTGTGTTTCATTTATTTAATTGCGTTCTCGTGGATGGCTCTCAGTTATTCTCTTCATCACTCGTTTGTGGTTTTCTTATTTCTTTAGGTTTGGGCAATTGCAGATACCAAAAGACTGGGCTTTCTTGGTTTCAAAGAGTTCGTCACGGCGATGCAGGCAAGTACTTCTTCATATGTTTTTCTTTCTCCTTTTTTAACGATCTATTTTCTAGGAGCTGATCATTATATCATCTACTTTTTAGTTGGTTTCTTTGGCGCAAGCTGGCCAGCCGCTCAGCAGTGATATTTTAAATGCTGATGGTAAGCATCTTGCTCTCAGCTTTGTTTTCATATGCCATGCTTCGTGTGGTTTCAGTGCAACCTCAATTCCACAATTTAAGTCATTCTTAAGCTTTCTCTCCCAATTGTGATCTTACTTCTTGTTAAATGATTATAATCTGTTGCAGTTGACTTTGAAAATATATCGCCTCCTGTCATGGAGGGGTTGGATGTGCTATTAGCTGTAAGTATGCTAAATCTATTCCCTATGGTTCAATTTTGGTTTATGAATATATTAACTTGTTTTTTGATGATACGCAGAAGAATAAGCGTTTGCCTAAAACAAGTGAAAATGATCTGAATGGTTAGTTGGTTTCATTGTTTATAAAATGTCAAATGTCCGTTTTCCCCTCTTTAAGTTCACTAATCATCATTTTTCCAGGTAGTACTCCAGTGCAGTCGTCTCCATCAGCTAATTGGTTTACTTCTTCAAAGTCCGCGAAGAAGGTCAGAGCTGTGATTGCTGTCACTATGGACTTGATTCATTTATGTAATATTGTTGTCATGCCATGTTAAAAGCCCAATCAACTCATAATTATATGATAAGGATGGAGTAGCCCCTTCCACTTGTATGATAGTTTTGATGCTTCAGTTAACATATGTGAGACTCACCAGTCACCAGTCACCAGTCACCACTCACCTTTGATTGTGGTCCTGGATTCTAGTGACAAGGTAAGAGACCAGAGGTAGCCACCACGAGCATGTTATGTTCACACATCTCAAAGTTGTATAGGGTCATTACAGGCATTTAGTAACTATGATGGGCTTCCACTGTACTCTTGCGAAACTGGGGATTTTGCCAAATCCACTTACACGGACCTTTACACTATGTAACGGCTGATATTCAGATACATGAGTTTAAGTTGTCACACTCTAGGAACTCATGTAACATCCATGTCTGAGGACTCTTTTCAGCCTCTAACATATGTAATTTCAGTTGGTTTAATTGTTAGGGAAGAAGCTCACTAGGCAGAAGTGGACTCATGGTTCTTCAGCTGCAACCATTTTTTTTTTTTAAAAAAAAAAAAAAAAAAAAGAAGAAGAAGAAGAAGACACGAACTTGACTCGCTTTTCTTTCTATTACTTTCTGTACTTCATCTGGAAGAAGCAAAACAAAAAAACAATAGAAAAGTACTTCATGAGAACACGCTTAGTCCTTTTCATATATACTGTGTTTTGGGGTTTTATTCTGTTTGACTTGTTAATTAAACTGTGTTCTAGGTTCTGTTACCCTCCTTAAACTCCTATCTTCCACCTTTACTTTCAAGTCTTAACTGTGTTAGTCTGTTATGTTTTCTTGTCCTATCTTTGCTTCTAAGATGATTTTTCCTGGTTCCCATTCTTTGCTTCTCATCAGGTATCTCTATCTTCTGTGACGTCAATTGTTGATGGCCTCAAGAAACTCTACGTTCAAAAGCTGAAGCCATTAGAAGTCACATATCGTTTTAACGATTTTGTATCTCCCTTACTGGTTAGTGAGTGGCGCATCCGGTTCTCAATTTGTCTCGTATTAAAGGGTTCAATGGACTCTTGAGTTGATTTTGGCTTAAAATATATATGGAGTGATATTTTTATGAAGAAATAGTGATGCATGATTGCGGCTACTGTTTTATTTTTAACAGGCAAATAGTGATTTTGATGCCAAACCCATGGTGATGCTTTTGGGTCAATATTCCACTGGGAAAACAACATTCATTAAACATCTGCTCAGAAGTAGTTATCCAGGCAAGAAACTCTCTCTATCTCATTGTCTCCGTATCTCTCTCTCGAAGTGCCGGAAAAACCTCTACATGCCCCACTATACTAAGATCTTCATTTGTAACAGGTGCTCATATTGGACCTGAGCCTACCACAGACAGATTTGTTGTTGTCATGGTATACACCGGATTATACTCTTACCTTTTATTAGACAATTTTGACTAAGGCTATATTATAAATAGTACGTAGAGAACTAAGGTATGTATTTCATTCTATGCAAGCTTCAGATTGATTGTTTTGGAGATCAAACACACCATTCAAATCATTATCCATAAAGTGGTAGTTAGCATGAAAAAAACTGATATTTCCCTAATCATGCCTGGTCATGTCTATCTGCTTATTAAGAAAAATGCATGACTTTGTGGTGTGCAATTAAATATACAAATGTGAATGCCTCCTAAAATATTTTGGATGCATGAAAATATATTTCGCTGTCTTGGGTGATTTCATTTTGAGATTTGTTCATACGTTTCTCCTAATCAGACAATTGTTTTCTTGTCCGAATACTTACTTCTTTACTTAAAAGTGGCAATTCTGAGATTCCAGTTGCATAAGTCAACTGTTCTTGTGTTTCTCTTTGATTCTTGGTTGTTTTTTTGTTTGATCAATTGACAACTCCTTTTCTGTACTCTCTCTCTCTATGTCCTGTGTTACTTGTTTTCATTAGTGCTCAATCTTTAAAGTCCTGTTCATTAGTTTTTACTAATTACATGTTCTCCAATACAGAATGGACCTGACGAGAGAAGTATTCCAGGGAATACAGTTGCTGTTCAGGCAGATATGCCATACAGTGGTCTGACAACTTTTGGAACTGCATTTTTGTCAAAATTTGAGTGTTCTCAAATGCCACATCCTGTGAGTTATTATCTTTAAACCTATTGAGAACTTTGTGTCATCTAGCATGCTGACATGCTTCATTGAAATAAATTGTTGTTTGTCTTGTTTGTCTCAAGCTGCTGGAGCACATTACCTTTGTGGATACTCCAGGAGTTTTATCAGGAGAGAAGCAACGAACACAAAGGAGCTATGATTTCACTGGAGTAACATCATGGTTTGCAGCAAAATGCGACCTCATTCTCCTCTTGTTTGATCCCCACAAGCTTGATATCAGTGATGAATTCAAACGTGTCATTTCATCGTTACGAGGTCATGATGACAAGATACGCGTAGTCTTGAACAAAGCCGATCAAGTTGATACCCAACAAGTAATGAAGTTTCTCTCTCTCAACATTGACCTTCGTGTGCATTTCGGTTGCTAGTCGTTTGGTTTGTTTAACTGTTATTGTCTTTAAATGCAGCTAATGCGGGTTTATGGAGCGTTGATGTGGTCTCTAGGGAAAGTTCTCAATACCCCTGAAGTCATGCGTGTATATATTGGGTAATACATTTGTTCTTTACAATTTTTTTTTCTTTTGCAACTCTGAAGTTCGGTTTGCATTTGGTTTCCTTAATAATTCTTTATCAGTAATATAAAAATTATGGGCTCGAATAGAGCTGAAGTAATTTAGTACTCGGGGTTTTCTATGTTTTTGTCTTTGGCAGCTCGTTTAATGATAAGCCTATAAACGCTGCTGCTGTTGGTCCTATTGGTGCAGAACTTTTTGAGAAAGAACAGGAAGACCTTCTTTCCGATTTGAAAGACATTCCAAAGAAGGCTTGTGATCGTCGAGTGGGTTTCTCCCTCTATATCTCTCTCTCTATATATATATAATATACAGTGAGTTTTCTTTCTATTTTTCAAAACGGAAGAGTAAATTAAGCATTATGTTTATGTAGATTAACGAGTTTGTGAAGCGGGCAAGAGCTGCTAAGATTCATGCTTATATTATCAGCCATCTCAAGAAGGAGATGCCGGCAATGATGGGCAAAGCAAAGACTCAGCAGAGACTCATCGACAATCTCCCCGATGAATTTGCTAAAGTAGTCTCTCTCTCTCTCTCAGCAAAGACGCTATTCTTGACGCGATTTTCACTTGTAACATTTAATCGATTTTTGACAGGTTCAAAGGGAGCACCATTTACCGGCAGGCGATTTTCCAAACATTGAGCACTTCAGAGAGATATTGAGTGGATACAGCATAGATAAATTTGAGAAGCTGAAACCTAAAATGATACAATCTGTGGACGACATGCTCGGATACGACATCCCGGATCTTCTCAAGAGTTTCAGGAATCCCTATGATTGATTTTTTTTTTTTTTTTTTTTTTTTTTAATACTTGAGAAGAACACCTGGAAAAAAAAGTGGCATGTTTGTCTTGAAGCCGGTGGTGCAGCAATGTTCATATGTCTTATGTAGTCTCTATTCATCCTTAAAACAGTATTTCAGGGAATCACTGGATTTGGGGTTGAACAATAATTTTATGTTCCAATTATGTGAGTTGGAAATGGAAATCATTGATGTTGTTACCGGTATTTTTATTTATTATTTTTTTTATTTATTAAAAAAAATAACTTATATGAACCTTATTGTTCGTTGGTTTTTTTAATAGTTCACGAAATTAAGATTTTAGCCTAACAATAATTTTTTTAGACGCGCAAATGTGTTGTAATAAATAAGATTACGTTTGGGTAAGTTAATTTAAGGAGGGATTTCATTTTAAAAAAGAATTTCACAAATTTGTTAGTGGGAGGAATTGTAAAATATAATTTTGAAGGCGGATAACGGAATTTTTAAATACCTACAAAACATGTGCTATTTTTCTATACTTACAAAGAGAAATTTTATTTCTATGAAGAGATATAATTGAAATGATATTATTAATATTTTATTATTAAAATAGGTATAAAAATAGTATAATTAAAATGGTACTACTAAAATTAGTATAATTTAAATAGTATAATGAAAATAATATTATTAAATTATTAAAATGAAAATTATATTATTAGGTATGTTTTCATATTTTTTATTATTAAAACTTGGCAGATTTTCAAAATTCTGATCACAAATGCCTGTCTATACAAATAAGAAAATTATGAAATTACACAATCAAAATTTTCATTTAAAATAGTTACCCAAACAAATAATTTATAAATAAAATTTTGAAATTGCATCATTTAAAATTTCAGGAATTTATGAAATTTCTTATCTGAACGCAAATTGAAAGATAATGTAATTTTTTCATATAAAAAATTAGAGTATTTTAACAGTAACGAAAAATTATTGTAGCGCATGGACTGCATGGGCTAAAATTTTAATTTGTTGCAAAAAAAAACAAAAAAAAAAACATTTTTTTTCAATTGGGGACCGAAATTGAATTCTTTAAAGAAGGGAGGGTATATTTAGGATTTAGGATTTAGGATTTAGGAAAAGGAGGGCATGCATTCAATTGCCTATTCTCCTTCTGTCCATCTTCCCCGTTTGCAAGCTGTAGAAGTAGCAGAGTCGGAGAGACTGCCGATATCCGGCCGTTGATAAACAACCCTGCACTCTTGCGGCATAGAGCTCTCAACTTTCAACATCCAATTTACGGCAGTAGAAGTCTCACTACTCAGGTATACCTCCGTCGAATTCATAAAAAAATGCGATTTTCCTTCTCTTTTGTATGTTCGATGTCTGGCTTTTGATCCTAGTTTAATCTTG
Source organism: Eucommia ulmoides (assembly GCA_016647705.1). Classification (NCBI taxonomy): domain Eukaryota; kingdom Viridiplantae; phylum Streptophyta; class Magnoliopsida; order Garryales; family Eucommiaceae; genus Eucommia; species Eucommia ulmoides. Next base: position 675,283 of record CM028326.1, on the reverse strand, counting down.
CTACGCGGTATCTAGTTCTATCATGTTAACTCACGTTAGAGTATCGCTTGGATCTAAATCTTCAACATCCTCAACCTTGAAACTCAGGTGTTTGATTAAATTCCCCTGCGAATTGAGTCTCCAAATTTTTGTGTTGTTTTAGCTGATTTTTGATTGCGGAAGAAGGACGGAGTTTGGGAGAGAATGCTGCCCCAACGGATGAAGAAGGCCATTACAGATAACCCCAAAAAACTTGCAAACCTGATTGACCTCGTTAATCTTCCTTCGACGCTTCGAGAATTCATGGGTCAGTCTCAGACCTCACGTTTGGGATGTTTCGTGCGTGTTTGGTCATACATCAAGGCCAACAATCTCCAGGTTCTGATCTCTTTCACATTTCATTTGTTCGTGGTTCTGGAAATTGTTTTTGCTTAGATTATGTCATAATTTTCCAGATTACTCTATGTACTAAGCATCTCTAAACTGTAATTTCTGCAAAAGAATCTCATATGTTATCGTGGCTACAATTATTGCCAGTAAAACTTTGCATTATGTGTTTCCGTTGCGAGTAACGATTGTTATATCAGCATTTTCTTTACATTTATTTTTAGGATCTGAACAACAAGAACGTAGTCAAATGTGATGAAAAGTTGAAGAGCATTTTACTGGGGAAGCATCAGGTCGAGCTAGTTGATCTGCCTGCACTTATAAAACTCCATTTTCCTAAAGCGGCAAAATAGTTGGCACGACGTAGAGCATAAGGTGATTGATTATCTTCACCTTTAGATTGTACTCATTATTATATGCATCCTTATCAAACAGATATAGATTTTGCCCTTTTGGCGTCTAGCTTTGAATCTTTCTTCATGATAGTCATTTGGTGGTACTGCTAGTAGCAGTACGATTTTGAGAACAATGTGAGATCGAAATAGAATGCACAATGTTGAGACATACAATCTATTCTAGTACAAGGTCAATACGATAGTTGGAGATGTAATAAACACGATTGCGATTTTATATTCCTATTATTTGCTCGAACTAATACAAGAATTCGGCTAGTGCAGTCGTCACTGCATAGTATGCCACTATGCTGTATGTTTTCTCTGTGGGGTGGAAGGAATCCCAGAATACATATTTACTTGCATCTTTACACGTGAAAGGGTTGTATTTTTCGCACAAGTAGCTCATCTCATAGGTTCCACTCGCACAACATGCTACGGCTGCACTTTCAAATCCTGGAATCAGAAGCAAAATCAAGTTAATTTCTGTTTAACTTGAATAACCCAAATCCATTAAAAAAAAAAAAAAATAGAAACCATATATGGCTATATGTAACTTTCTATTCCAAAATATCCAACGTTTTTCATAATTTTCACATAATATTCAATGTTTAGTTTCCATATATATTTGGAATCCTATGTTCTTATTTATTTATTTCTATATAATTTTTTTTCTATAGAATTAGGAATAGCTAAGATTCCAATTGTCTATTGAATTCACGTGCGTATGCGTATGAAATTTCTGTTATGTGAGCCTGGTTCGCTCAGAGTTTAGAGCATCGCATCTGATCCAGTATGCCAGTCGAGTGGAGCTAGCATGTGCCCAGGGGGCCACACACCCCACCCTCCCACCCCCCCACTCCCAAAAATAAATAAAAATTTAATAGTTACACTAGAACCCCTAAAAGTTAGGTAGTTGTCCCATCTCAATTTGGATAAATTACACTGCCATCTCTAGAAATTCAATGATTATTTATGCATATCAGTTGAAAATTCTAAACTTTATCTACGAAACTATAGTATTTTATTTATATTAAGTGCCCTAATATACTTTTGTACCTTAGTTTAATTATTTTTTGTTCTTTTTTTTTCAATTCTCTTGATTTAACTAATTTCATTGTTAATTAAAAAACATAGATATATCCAAGGCAAGATAAAAAATATATTTGGATTTGAATATAATCTGTTAGTTCTGGAAAAGATGATGCTAGTTGTTTATTTTTCTTAACATGTTGATGGTGACTAACAATTTTTTATTAAATTTTCTAGCAACTATATTGTATCTTCATTTTTTTTTTTCCTTTGTTGTGCCCCCTCTTGTTAAAACCTAGTTCCACCCCTAAAGCCTGCAGTGTACGTGCTTGTGTTCTTCATCTGTTGCTATGAGGCTAATTCGTGATGGACTGAAAAAATGATCAAGTACTTACCAAAAGATTGTGGACTCTGAATGATTTTTGACATTATGTCATACGGGTTCCAAAGCACCAATCGAATTCCTGAAACTTCCTTGTTCATTTCCACAACCAATTCTTCAAATTTTGTGTTGAAATCCCTAGCAACCTTATTGTATTCCTCGATGCAACCACCTCCATGCAGTACGTTTGTGGCTCTCTCTAGCGGTAAACATCCCATGGGTGGAAGCCCGGTTACGGCTATTTTTTGTGCTCCCAGCTGGTGAAGATCCACGATGAAATTTCTAGCAATGCCCAATAGGAAATTCTGGTACTCATCCACGGAATAATGTGATGATCTTCGTGAAATGAGAAAGTAATTCTCGAGGAAGTCATTTGTTCCTAAGCTTATCAAGTAGAGGGCTTCACTTAAAACCTTGTCCGCCTTTTCGTCGCCTAGGTAGAGTCTCAGCTGCTTCTGGTATTCTTTGTAGTACTCGAGTTCTTTCCAGAGGGGTATCACGGACTGCAAATAAACAATTTTACAAAAACATCATAACACAGTATATCACATCATGTCGTCACTTACTTTTAATATTATACTTTTTTATTATTATTTTTAAATGTAATTTTTTAACACATGTGATGTAACCAAACACTACCTTAAAATATTTTGTCTACATACCAGCACATCCGATGTCGCATTGTCATAACCAGTTCCAGCCGATGCAAAGCAAACTCCTGTAGAAAAATCTGCAATAGTGTACCTTGTGTCCAAGTAAGCAGGTATGCTTTGCTTGAGGCCGGAGGCCTCAGAAATAAAGTCTGTCGGAAGCCGACCGTTTGAAAACCGACCGGTCGGCTGACCATTAATGAAATCACGACCGTATGGCTCGAAATTGCTCTTTAGGACAGTTGAGATATTGTTATTGTTGCCTGAATCCACAGTGGAGTCTCCAAACACTATAATTGATGGAACTTTTGCATGAGATTTAAACAGGAGGTTAGCAAGGAGGAGGAGGAACGGTAAGGCTTTACGTGCCATTTTTTCTTTGGCTCTCTCTGTTTGGCAGCTAGCTTGGGAAAGCTGGTTTCAGTTATAGATATGAATAGAGAAGGGGGAAGTAGATATTAAGTGTATGTGTGCGTGAAGTTTCTTGTGAGTTATTTGGTGGCTGTTAGAAAAGGAGGAGGAGTAGGTATGAAGCTGCCGAGGTTCGATTTAATGAATTCAGTAAATGCAGTGGTGGACTTTTTTTACCTTTTTTTTCATTCCGTACGATGTTTCTAGTGATCTGGGTTTGTTTTGTTCTTTGATGATCACCGGTCCGGCTGCCTGAATAATCCTGGTTTATGATGCATGTAACGGCCTGGTCTGGGTTTGTTTTGTTCTTTGATGTCTGATCAGGGTTTTTAAGGAACCATTGTTGAATGGTCTGATGATGATCACCGGTCTGGCTGCCTGAATAATCCTGGTTTATGATGCATGTAACGGCCTGGTCTGGTAATAAGTGTAACATTTGATGCATTTAATGATCAAATTTTCTTGTTTTAGCATCCAACAAATGTTGTTAGAAATTGTTAGGAATTGTTGGAGAGAGAGTTGGGCCCCTCTCTCTCTCTCTCTCTCTCTCTCCAATATAGTCATGGTCTGGTTATAGCTGCCACTTGACCTTGAGGTTCATTGCTCACCAAATTTATTTAGGCCCGTTTGGTTAGTGTTCCCAACCAAACTTAACTTAACCCAACCCAAAAATTCTGAGTTTGATTTTTGGGAACGCGTTTGGCAAATATAAAACTCAACCCAACCCAATCCAAAAATAGAAATTGATTCTCAAAATGTTAAAAAAATGAGAAACAAAAAAAACTTGTTTTTTTTTTTTCCCAAAAAACTCAACCCAAAGTTCTCAACTCTGGCCACCATCTGACAACCACCTGGTCACCGTCCACCGTCGCCGGTCACCTGCTGCCGCCGTCTGCCTTTGCAGTCCGGCGACTGTCTCGGGACACCGTGTGTCGCCGTCTGTCCACGACGCCGCCGGCCACCACCGCCGCCGGCGTCTGGCCGCCGCCAAACACAAAAAAAAAAAATTCAAAAAAAAAATTAATTTTAGGATAAAATCATTACCAAACACGATTATGTTCTCAGCACAAAACAAAAATTATCGTTACCAAACGCAATTCTGTTCCCAAAATTCTTAACCCAACCCAACCCAACCCAATCCAACTCAACCCAACCCATTCCAGTTGGCTTCAAAAAAGTGGGAACACTAACGAAACGCCACCTTATTTTTTTGTATTTTTGGTTTTACGGTAAAATGTGTCCGGGTCAACTTATGCGTACCTTGACTAATCACCTCACCAAGCAATTTTAAGGGCGCGCACTCCTTCACATCAGCCTGATGCATTCAGGATTAAATTCAAGATTTAATTCTCGGAGTGCTCTCCAGGTGAGTCAAACCCTTGCTAACAAGGAAATGAGACATCTCGTTACCAACCAGACTATCGCGTATTAGGTCATTGCTCACCAAATTCTTGACCACAAACGTCAGTAACGCAATGGATTTCTCTCTCTAGAATTCTCTGCGTGTCTGAGAAGGACAATCACGAATTACATCTGATTTCTAGGCTGGGGTTGTAACTGCTAGAAAATAAAACCTGTAGAGAGGCTTTTGTTGGGCAGTACGTAGTACTGTTTTTCCGATGATTGGTCTCTGCCATTTGCCATCCACAATCTTCATAATCATATAATATCAGAACCTGCATTTGCCCTGGAAAAATTTCCTGGAAATTTACTCTTTGTAAACGGATTCATGTATTCGACCCTATTTAAGTGGGACAAAGGCTTAATTGTTGTTATTGTGTTATTTTATTTTATTATATGGTAAGGTGGGTTCAGACTAACTTACGCGTACATTGACTAATCATCTCCCCATGCAATCTTAAAGATGCACTCTCTCATATCGGCTTGGTGTATTCAAGATTTTATTCTTGGAGTCCTCTTCCGCCGGATCGAACCTTAATTGATAAGGAAAGAGAGCACCTCTCTTAAATCCCCTACTACAGAATGCACGCATTTCAAATTGGGATTGAAAATGAAATTATTTTTTATTTTGAAGCGGAAATTAGTCTCTGTTTAAATTCGAAAATTAGTATTGATAAGGTGTATAAATTGACCGGAAAACACTTCAAATTTTCTCTCTCTCTCTCTCTCTCTATATATATATCATATACTGGTGTATAGCTTATGTCTGAAAGTATAGATTTTAACTTAAATAATTAATGGAAAAAAAAAAAAAGAGGAAAAAAAAAGAAGAAAGATAAATGTGATGGCGGCGTTGATGGTTGTTCAAAGATAGAGAGAGAAGGTGTCTGAAGTGAGATTACTATCAGCCAAATCAGAGGACTCAATCTCGAATTAACTAGTGTGTATTTGAATTAATTATAGGATATTTAAAATTAATATATTGAAATAAAATTAGTATCTTTAGACATGGACTATACTTATCAACCGGTGTTCGATCCTCTGGGGAGCACATTAGAATTAAAATGCTAAATACACCACAGGGTGCTATATGACACACCACATCAACCCGTTATACAATATATTTGTCGAGGGTACTTAAGTCTTCTATTTTTATTTTTTATTTTATATTAATTATTATTTTTCCCTTATCAACCTTTTAATCGATGTTAATTGTGACCTAATTGATATCAAGTAGATACATATAATTTAATTAATATTGATTAATGATTATGAATTTATTTAAAAAAAAATTATATACAAAAAAAATATAGATGGAGAAAATATTAAATCGGGAAAAAAAATAAAAAGAGAAAGTTGTAAAGAGAGAATATTTTAGAAAAATAAAATTATAAAAATTATTTTAGGAAAAAAAAAATTACAATTTTTTTTTTTAAAATTTGAAAGTATTTAAAAATTTAATATTAAAATTTTCAATACTTAAAAATATAAGTAGTCTCTAAAAATTTATATTTATTTTAATTTCTTAAAATTATTAACAATGTTTTTAGTGCTCGATTTTGTTGTATGCGGAGCTTCAAAAATACAGAGATACTTGTGAGGAAACAAGAGCGACTTTCCCACATTTAACCCTCTTAGACGCACATAGCACATAGCTTACTGCATAACGTTCCGACCTACCGCGCCACCCTAGCACCCCTACCGCATAACCTTCGGTTCCTTGCTTCCTTCTCTGCCGTTCCTATCGCACAATCTTCGGTTGCTTGCGTCTCCATTTTACACTCTCATTTTTTAACTACGGTCACTCGCCTGCCCTACTAGCCATGTTTAGTTTTATGAAGATGAAAGAAATGTAGAACATTAAAAAACAATATAAATGTCATCATCTACGTAGACATTCACTATATCTTGTGGATTAAAAAATAATTTTTTTTTTTTTACGATTTCCTCGAGTTTAAATATTGTAATATGGGGGTTTGGTCTCCTTAAACAATCATCCCGGAATTGAACCATGGGAGGTTGTGTATGAAAAGTGCTCTGTTGGGAGAAACTTCCGTTTCTGACGTCTGACAGTACCTCGAGAGATTAATCTCCACCGACGGTGAAATCCAAAAAAAAAAAAAAAAAAAAAGATATTGCAATATGGGGCATCAAATTAATCTAAATTAAACCAGGCCGAAATCAATCATACCACCTCTCGTCTTCCACCCTCCTCTCCCAACCGCCATTATCTCCCTCTACCTGTGTGAGACTCTCTCGGCAGAGATGTTCGGCGTTAGGGCTGCCTATCGGCTATCGAGAAGTGTCGCATCTGTGTGCCGGAGCTCCTTATCGCTATGTGCTCGCCAAAATCAACCGCCATTTCCTCTCCACTCCGATCGATTTCACTCCAGCTCTCTCCTCGACTCCCCAAACAAGGTACGTCTCTCAATCTATCATCCTGCGGGTATATTTTGTATCTTCTAACTTGTATTCACCAAGTTAGGGTTTTACAAGGGTTTAAGCAACAATATAATTTCAATTGTAGATTTGAATTTCAGTTTTTTTTTTTTACCCTAAACGGAGAATTCGAGTTTTGATGTCAACTTGTTATCTCCAATTGTTAGCGTTTTTTAAGGGTTTTTGTGCCCTCATTTGTGATGATTTTCATCTGGCTTTGTCATTTTCTTACTCTATTTTTTCGCATTCATATAGGTTTTTGCTTTTTTTTTTTGGCAGTTCTTATGCATTGTTACAAGCTTATAGAGTTAAGGGGATGGCAACGGTTTGGTTTTAGGCTGATTTCAATAGAAACCAAAACCCTTAGACATGTACGGAACCCAAAATCAAAACCAAAACCATCTTAGAAAACGGTTTTAAAATCGAAATATTTAATTTTATGAAAACCAAAACTGCAAAACCGCAAAACGGTTTTTTAATTTTACATATAACCAAAATCACCACGAAAACCTTTGATTTTTATATATAAACAAAAACATAACTAAAATATCGGAAGAAATTATAAAAATCTTAAAATTAGCCCAATTAACCCTATATATTAGAGGTCAAAATGTAAATAAATAAAAAAGGTGGAAGTAATATATATAATAAAAATGTATCTAAAATGCCGGTTATGCGATTCGGTTTCGCCGTTCGATCTCACGGTTACTATCCTAAAACTAAAATCAAAACTGCTTCAGCTTTTAATTTCAAAACCAAAACCGTAACTAAAAGCATTTAATCGGTTTCAAAAGCGAACCATTTGGTTTGGTTTGGTTACCCATTGATTTGGGTTGAATTGCCATTAAATGATGCAGTTTTTCTGTTTAAAATCAGTGTTTCATATGAATTTTCTCTGTTTCAGTTGGTTACAGGGCAGCTGTTCTTGTCGCACAATTCACTGCTCGATACACATTCTCTGCAACAATTTGGATTCTTCTCTACTTCTTCTCCAGATCCGAATGAAAAGGAGGCTCCCCAGTCTAGAAATGAACAAGATAGTAGCACTACAGAGAATAATGAAGACGCTGCAGCTGCAAAATCAAATGGAGATGCTGATGAAACAGAAGCACCCCCTTCTGCAGAAGCTGAAGTTTCTGCCCAAGAAGACGAATCAGGTCTATTACACTAAACATAACATCTCCCTGTCTGCTAGAAGAAAGAGAATATATACTAAATGAACTTCATTTTCAGATTCTGATTCAGATTCAATGGCGGACTTGTCCAAGGACGAGCTGTTGAAGATCGTGAAGGAGAGTGAGGAACTCTTAAAACAGAAGTATAAAGAGATTGAAGAAATGAAAGATAAAGTTCTTCGAACGTATGCTGAAATGGAGAATGTGATGGCTAGGACTAGACGTGAAGCAGAAAATTCTAAGAAGTTTGCCATTCAGGTGCCAATCGATGCTGCTCTTTTTATGCTATAGGATAGGAAACCGTTTTCTCATTTTTACCTTCTGCTGTTTGTTTTGGTGTAGAATTTCGCAAAGAGCTTGTTGGACGTTGCAGATAATCTGGGGCGGGCTTCCTCTGTAGCAAAAGATAGTTTTTCAAAATTTGATGATTCTAAAAGCAGTGATGGGGCGGTGGCGCTTCTGAAAACTCTTCTTGAAGGTGTTGAAATGACTGAAAAACAGTTGGCAGAGGTAGTTAACTTGAATTCTAACTCTAAAATTAGAAAATGAGCCATTTTAGTTAAATATATATATATATCAGTTTTTAGTTTTAAAATGTGGTAAAAACTCGACCTTTCTGATCTTATATGATTAGTATGATTAGCAAGATCATTAGTGAAGTTGATCTATATTGGGCTTATGCAAAGCATTTGATTTCAGGTATTGAAGAAATTCGGAGTGGAAAAATATGATCCAACAAATGAACAATTTGATCCACACAGACATAATGCTGTGTTCCAAGTTCAGGATCCATCTAAGCCTGCTGATACCGTTGCTGTCGTCTTGAAGGTAATCTCGTATATCTATTTCTTTTCTATAAATCAGGATACATTTTACATTTTAGACATTTTGAATTGTTGGACCAACTTTAGGTTCAACTGTTGAGATCACATACCATTTTAAATCCTTATGATCTAATATCATATAATATCTTTAACAAACTAACAACCTATGGCAAAATATGTTGCACAAAAATTTCACACAACTTCCGAAACGGTTAAATAAAATTACACTTTGTACCCTTTAATTTTATATTTGTATTTGATTGATTATTTTATTATTTACTATCTTTTTATATTTTTAAATTAAAAAAATCAATATAATGACTCTTTACGCACCAGAATCACTAGTATATATATAAATCGGGACACATTTTATATTTTAGACTTTTTGATTATTGGATCAAATTTTAGATCCAACGGTTGAGATTAAACATTTTTATATTAGAGGTCGCCAACCAGGCTCGCTCCCGCCTCTCTATATGTTCATGCACGCCTATTTCTACCCCCATCTCCTCATGAATTGCCCTTTCTCCTCTCGCCAGCCTCTCATTGAACAATGACCAACATCAGTTGATGTTTATTCTTCGTCTTTCTGTTTTTAATTTAAAATTTTAAACTTTTTAATTTTAAAATCTATACCTTTAACACGGTTATACACTAGTATATATATACACTTAAAATATTTTGAACAAGAATTTGGAGAATTTCCTGCTGAGAGTATTGTGTTATGTTTTTGCAGCCGGGATACACACTGTATGACAGAATTATTCGTCCAGCTGAAGTCGGTGTGACTGTTGCTGCGGATAATGAAAAGGAAGAGTAGCAGCAAAGCTATGATTATGAATCCCCAAGGCATGTTTTTTCAATAGAATCCCAGTTTAATGACAACAAAAAAGTTTTGTATACGTTTCGTTACTAAATGATCAAGTTCGAGTTCTTGGTTTTGTTCTTGTCGCCTTTTTTTTTAAACTTCGGATATAGGAACAATTTTGAATTCAATTTAGATGTGCAATATATTTGAAGCAGGTTGGATATGATAAGGATCCCCATATTCTTACCTTACCTAGTGCAGAGAATAAGATTGTTTGGTCTGTTTGTTTTGTTGTCATGTAATAAGGCCCTGTTTGTTTGGCTTTGCATTTCACAAACCCTGTTCATGGATATGTTATTACTAATACTGCAAATTTACATTCAGAGAAAAACCCATATAAGCATACCCCTGTTTCTCTAATATATTATACAGAACGAACATTAAACCAACGTCCAAACACCGCCTTTCGTCACGCTGTCGGCCTCATTTTCTTCAACATCAGAATCAGGGTTATCATCGTCGCCGTTCAAAGATATATCCAAATCCAGACTGCCTCTCTTTGAATTCGACTGATCCTTGCCCGAGGCCTGCAAAAATGCATAGTAAGATTTTATCATGGTAACTCGGGCAAGGTAAAAAACAACCTTAAAACAAACAATAAAGATCATAGTACCTGAATCTCCTCCATCAAAACATCATTGATCTTTAGATTTCCAATATCATCATCTCGTTTTGATTCTTCTTTTATGTTTCTGATAGCCTCCTTTTTGTTTTCTTCCAGCATCACAATCTACATATTATCATGGAAATTGAGGCCCTGTTTGGTTTACTGCTTCTGTTCCCTGATTTCTGATTTCGCTCCCAAAATTTTGGGATTAATGTAGATTAGCCCGTTCGGTAAACATGTCTATGTTTCCAAAATTTTGGGAGTAATTTGAGAATATTTCTTAAATTCCTTAAAAATCTGATAAGCAAAAAAATATTGATTCTCATTCACTCCACAAAACTATTCCTGCTAGGATTTATTTTACTAACGGAATTCATCACGACTTTAACGACGTTAGTGGCTTGGCCAGTTACTAGAAGATAAACAGGAATTAATTCCAACTCCCAATTGATGAAAAACATGATTAGTTGTCTTGAGAAGAAAATAATCTTATTTGTTCGTTATACATTGCTAACATTAAGAAATGGAATAATCGGGAATATCTGGTAACTGGGCAAGTCGCTAAGGTCGCTAAAGCCATGATGAATCCCGCTATAAGTCTATTCTTGCTTCCACCCCGCAGGCCACCACGATATTACAGCCAAACATGTTTAGGATAATGGCCGTTATCAAATATATTTTCCTTTCCGGAATATTCAAAAACGGAAACAGAAACGCCACCGGAGTTTCCGGAACTAGAAATGAACGCAGGCTAAAATCTAAAAAAATTGTATGGCGGTTAATTTCTTAATCCGATTTCGAGGAATACTTCCAAACACAACCCAAGTAGAATTACATGATAAATTTCTCAATTATGATCAATTTTTCTTGCTTTAGCTTCCCCCCCTCCATTCAATTTCATGCATAAAAAAAAAAAAAATTAAAATTAAAAAAAAAAAAAAAATTACTCATAAAAAATGTTATAATCCAAGAAAAATTATCTAAAATTCCAAGAAAAACCCATTATTTTAGTATCATATTTGAAAATGGCGGGGAAATCCAACCCAAACCCTAGCCAGAAATCAAATACAGAACAGTATACGTACAATCAGCGGGTGAGCTTACCGGAGTGTATCGGAACTTGCGTCTCGGCTGCTCCTCCTCGTTGGCGGAGTCCTTGTCGGCGTCATCGGTATGGGTGGTGGAAATAGGGGTCCAGCGGCAGAGATAGAGGCTGTGGGCGTTGCCATTGTTGTTGCCGGCGCTGTCTTTGTTGCGGTGGCTGCCGCGGAAACTGAGGTTGGTGGTTGGGGATGAAGAGACGTGGATCCACCGCTTCTTCCACTTTCTTACCGGCCCGGTGAACGCCGGCGTTTGGCCGTAACGGGACGAGCCACGACCGAGTCTGGACCCGACTCCTTCCATCCTCTACCACTCAGTTGGAGCTCAGCTCGCACCTTAAAATGACCCAGTTTGTACTTGCTTTTACTTTTTTGTATTGAAGAAAATTACATTTTACTCCTTTATATTTTTGTTTTATTTTAATTTTAGTTTATGCAATTCATGCGTTACAGGAATATTTTCAGAACTTCTACGTTATTGTAATATATAAAAAATTATTATAATTTTTTATGTAAAAAATTTAAACTCAGTAAAAATTGCAGTAATTTTTATGAAAAAATATATTTTAAACCTTCTAATTATTGACACGTTTCTATGTAGTCCAATAAATTTTTTCGTTTCAGTTTAAACTCTCTAAGTATAAAGGTGGTTTTAAAAGGTTCTTCTGTTAAATTTTTCATTCAAATTTCAAACTAACAGATTTAAGAGACAAAATTGTAGTCTTCTATTTTTATTCAATTTTCTTTTCCTTTTCCTTTTCCTTTTCCTTTTTTCCTCTTTTCTCTTCTCTTTATTGGTGAAGCTCTCCTTTCTCTTTCTTTTCACTAAACCATTCTCTCTCTCCCTCCACTGCAGACATCGCTGCCGTCACCCCCATAATAGGAGGTGAAAACGCCCCTATTATGGAAGTGAATCACCCTCTATTATAGGGGGAGAATCACCCCCGTAACCATACCGTGTTACGGGGATGAACCACCCCTTGTTATGGGGGGGTGGGGGGTGGGGAGGTGGATGTCCATGGTGGCGGCAGAAGAAGGTAGTGGAGAGAGAGAGAGAGAACGGTTTGCTGAAGAGCGGGGAGAGAAAGAGAGAAAGCTTCACCGGTGAAGAGAAGAAAAAAGAAAAAAAATTAAATAAAAAAAATAGAAGATTACGATTTTGTTCCTTAAATCTGTTAGTTTTGATTAAAACTGACTTTTTAAAATCACCTTCATACTCGAAGGGTTTAAATTGAAAAGAAAAAATTTATGGGACTATATAGAAACGTATCAATAGTTAGAGGATTTAAAATATATTTTTTCCTAATTTTTACGATGCACAATAATTTTTGAACTTTTGACAGTGAAATAATTATCGTAACACATGGACTGCATCAGTTCACGTTCTAAAATTAAAAAATAAAAATCTCTACTCTTTTTTACTCGAATTTTATTTTTTAATAAAAATAAAGAGTTATATGTCTATTTCAAGCAAAATTTAATTTAAATAATTTGTTTAACATATTTTTATTAATTTAAATAAAAATATAGTTTATTTTTCAATTTATTAGAAGTAGAAGAAGGTATTTACCAATACAATGCAGCTCAAGTGGTAAAATTTGTTTTAGTTAAAACAGTTGAGAAATCTCTGTAAAGTTAAAGGTTCAAACCAACGGAAAAACACTTTTTGGGAGGGACAGCCATGCACCCCGAACGAAATTAGATCAAAGTATAGGGGCAAAAAGAAATTGACCTTAAATATACTAGAAAATTCAATAGTACACTGACTTAAACATATGAAACGTCGTCGTTTTAAACTGCTCCAGTGCTCTTCAACGGTTTAACTGCTTAAGCAGCATATTTGCAGAGACCGAAAATGGAGCTCCGTCGCTCTGCAACTACTCCGGCTTCCCTCCGATGGAGATCCTCCCTTCTTTCATCTATTTCTTCTATTTCGCTTTGTTCTCTTTTTCGTCCTAAAAACAGTAGCAGTACAATCTTCGTTCCTCTGCGATTACCACGTTTTTCCCGCCAATTCTCTCTCCTCCCACCCATATCTACGACTTCCTCAGCTCTATTTGCTTCGGAATTGCCGGCGTATTCAGATACCGTGGACGAACTCCTAGCGACGGCTATTGAAGTCACCGAAACGCGAGAACCAAACTCTAGGGTGAGTCCGTTCAATTCATTGAACTGATTTTTCGTCAATGTGAGCCGTGGATTTGATTAAGGATTGTAGTTTCATACATGTTTCTACCTGTAGGTTAGGTTGAGTATCGAAGTTCCACCGGCGGTATGTGATGATTGTTACAGAAGAGTCATAAATGAGTTTATGAAGCAAACGAAGGTATTCGTGGATGGCTAGGTGGCGTTTGGTAGTGTTCCCACTTTTCTCAACCCAACTCGGATGAGTTGGGTTGAGAATTTTGTTTTCTACTGGGAACATAATTGCGTTGGTAACGACAATTTTTTTTTTTTTTTATATTGGGAATAGAATCCTGTTTGGTAACGATATTATCCTAAAATTGATATCATGAACCAACCCTAAAATTGATTCAAACAAATCCCAAAATTTAATCAAAATCCTCAAATCAAGAACCCATCCTAGAATAGATTTCATGAAATTCAACCAAACCCTCAAATCAAGAACCAACCCTAAACCAAAATTAAGAACGAATTCTAAACCAAAATAAAGAACCAAGCTCTAAATCGATTTCGTGATGAAATTGAAATCGAAAAGAGAAATCGATTTCGATTTCAAAAATCAGAATAGAAATCGAAAATCGATTTCGTGATGAAATCTAAGCCAAATCGATGTCATACTGATTGAAGATGATGGCGAACAGATCGAAGAGTAGGTGGATGGCGAAGACGAGTTCGAAATCGATGTCGAACAGATCGAAGATGACGGTGAACAGATCAAAATTGAAATCGATGCCCAACAGATCGAAGACGATGGCGATGGCGATGCAAAGTACGAGGAAGACGACGGCGACGGGTAGAAGAGGAGGAGGAGGAACGATTGCGAAGACGAGGAGAGGAAGCGGTGTGGATGGCTAAGACGATTGCAAGGAGAGGAGGAGAACGACGAGCTGGTGTTGGACGGCGAACGAGGAGTTCGGCGAAGATGAAGAAGACGATCGAAATAGGAGAGACAAATATGAAAAATAAAACTTTATTTGTTTTGAGCTTAACAAAAGATGAACACAAGACTCACTAACATCTCTAATAATTCCGAGCGTGTCCTCTCCTTTAGGTTCAGTTTTTTGGGCCAAAAAAAAGAAAAAAGGTTTTTTTTGTTTCTCTTTTCTTTAGTATTTTAAGAATCAATTCTCATTTTTTGGATTAGGTTTGGGTTGAATTTTGTGTTACCAAACACGTTCCCAAAAATCAATCCTAGAATTTTTGGATTGGGTTGGAATGGTTATCAGGATCAATGTTCATTAAATCGTTGATCATTTTAGAGAAGTAATTTTTGTACAATTGGTGGTCCATTGTTTGATTCTGCAATGATAGTTGTCTGCTTAACTTGATCAAGACCATGATTGAGGAAACACTGAACTCCATGACAGAATGATTAGTTTCTGCAATTGAGATCGAAATCGAAATGATAGTCATAAGCCCTAACAATCCCTTAAATCACCATCTCCACTTAAGTTTCTGCAGCTATTGCTGCATGTTTCAACATTAATCTCATTCTCAAACTGGAATAATTTTGCTTCAAATTAAATATGAGAATATTATTGCATACATATTGGAGAGGATATCTCTTTGCTGATTTAGTTTTCATTTTTTTTGGTGAATGCTACACTGCTTTTATACTATGCAGGTCCCCGGATTCCGCCCTGGAAATGAAGTTCCTGAGAACATCCTTGTTCGTTATGTTGGAAAGCCAAATGTCCAAAAGTCAATCATAGAATCTATACTGAAAAGAACTCTTCCACACGCCCTATCTTCGGTATGCTGTTTGTTCATTTTCTTTCAATCTCATAATATTATATATACTTGTAGATATGCCACAAAATAATTGTTGAATCCCAATTGCTTGTTGTTGGAACAAATAACATAAGACGGATTTCATTTTTGTATCTGTCTAATTACAATACATTCACACACACATATATATATACACACATTAAATGAGTTTTACGGTGCATTTAATGACTAGAGCTGGAGCATGGCAAGTGAACAGGTAATGGAGCATGAAAGTGAGCAGTGATATCATGAGTTGTAATCTTTGACACTTGTGTTACCTGATCCTAAGCCATATATAAAATTAGAGACAATCATCCTCTTTCAAGGCGTTTTTTGAGACTGAGTTAGGTCCATTGGGTTCTTACAATACTAATAATAATAATAAATAAAGCACCCGACTCTGTAATAACGTGAATCACAGGGCCCTCCTGGATAATTTATAGTATTAAAAGTTTGCTTATCAAATAATGCAGGCCCTTGCTTGAGTTCTAAATACTCTCTTTATACATCTTATTTTGTAGGCGACTGGAAGGGCTTTGAAAGACACGGTCAGCATTGTAACCAAATTCTCTGACATGGAAAAGACCTATTCTTCTCATAATTCTCTAAGGTTTGCCTCAGATTAAATCACTTGAGACCTGCTTGGTTTTACATCAATCGGCTTGTAATGTAATACAGTAATTTTGACGGGCCTTGTTTAGCCAGTCATTACTGGTGCTTCTTTACCATGTGAGAACATGGAAGTATCAATTCACTTGTATTTAAACCCAAAACTAAACCCATGAAGACGCAGCGGTGCTTGGGCCTGACTTAGGTGCTTACCTTAGGGAGAACTGAGAATAATATTATTCCACTTCGATGCATAAAAAAAGAACTCGTGCGTTGAATATATTATATGGTAAGATATTGTTTCTTTCCCTATACATTCATGTTGATTCAACTTGTACTCTAGGTATGATGTTGTTGTTGATGTGGCACCTGAAGTCAAATGGATTCCTGAAAATGGGTACAAGAATATGAAGATTGTTGTGGAGTTGGACAGTGATTTGGATGCTGAGAGAGCTGCTGAACAAGAACTCAGGCGTCGTTACAAATCTCTTGGTTCATTGAGAATCGTTACGGGCAGAGGATTACAAGTACAAATCTCTCACTCGCTCTCTGATATTTGTGTTGCTGTTGGGGATCTTTCTTTTGAAAAGCTTACTTCTTATGGTACATTATAGTCTGAAGCTTGATGAGTTAGCTAAATCAAAGATACATGATAAAAACATCATGACATGCTACATCAGGAATACACATGCATCATATCATGGATTAATTGGATCTAGCTTTCTCACCTCCTTCAACAACATTATAATTTGTTCCTAGAAAGATAAGCAAAGGCAGCTGGTTCACTTTTTAAAAAAGTTTTTTGGCTTTTTCCAAGAATTCAAGAATGCCCTTAACCTATAGCTTCACATGCATGATGCTAAAAGCCAATTAATGGGGTACCATGGTTTTTGTCAGAATAAGCAGTTCTAAATGTTACTTCCTGTTTTATATTTATCCAGATACACTTTGTTTAGGATAGTATTGGGTCTCTCTCTCTCTCAACCCCCAAAACTAGTTTATGAGGTGAGGCTTTCCCTCACACTTGTAACTTGACCATCAGCTCCTTCCACAGTTGATGTGGGAAAGCCAACAATCTCCCTCTCACATATCGAGTCTTTGGTTAGCTAACCTTCAATCAATCTCCTCCCTTTGTGAGTATTGGGGCAAAGTTGTAACCTAGGCTCTGATATTAATATAGGGTGGTCTTGGACCTCTCTCAACCCTAAAAGTTAGGTCACGAGGTACGCCTTTCCCTCACACTTGTAATTTGACCATCAACCTTTTCCACATCCGATATGGGATAAACCCAACACTTTGCACTATAGTAATTGTCGGAGTTATCTTCTATATCGCATTTACTGTGGAAATCGGAACCAAGTTGTCCAAAACTCCTTTTTAACTTGACATATAAGGTGCATAACAAAAGGTCGTAATTTCCACAGATTGGTGATGTCGCCGTCCTTGATATATCAGCAACGACAATAGATCAAGATCAGTCAAATGTTAGAAAGATTCCGTCTGCAGAGAGAAAAGGTTTTTCTCCATCATCTGTACAATTTTATGTTTATGATGAGTACTATTTTTAGTCATATAAGAATTCCAAGGTCAAAAGTGAACTTGTTTACCTATGATCTGGATATGACGCATTTAAACCACAAAAGGATCATCTAATCGTAATGTTAGGTGGGGTATTTTGATCTTGATCCACATCAGCAATAAAAACTCTCATTGAAACACTGTATAAAGCAATCCGCATTTGTGTATGTTCTGATTTTTTAGGATTGTGTGAAACTTACTGAAGAGAATGTTGCATTGTCTGTGGTTGATTAACCAGGCGTAAGAATAGGGGCCTGTTGTGCTCAGGGCGATAAAAATATGAACATAGAGAATATGCAGAAGTAAAAAAAATGACAATAAAAAGGAAACGAGATATAACGTGGTTCGATACAATTTGCCTACGTCCACGGGCGAAAAATAACGAATAATTTCACTAATATGAAAAAAAATTATATATATATATAGGAGATAAGTTCTTGGACTCAAGAATTAACAACAAAATCTCCCAAGAAAAGGACTCTCAACACACACAATTTCTCTTTGGAATTTCTAATACACTTCCACACCTCTACCATTCTAACAAAGGTTTTTTTAAAGAGCAAATTCAACTCACAATTGTTCAACAAACAAGGAAAAAAAACCCACATTTTTTACCAATTTGAGCATTTACTCTTTTTTTTCTTCCTTAAATGCATGAAAGTCTCCAAAAATGGCTAAAAAAATCTACTAAATTGAGCCAATTTTCAACAGGGGCCTTCATAGTTCATACATTGAGCTTCATGTAGTATTTAATATATATTCAAATGACGAAGTTTACTTATTTGAATTTCTAATGTTGATATTATTTTGTGAGTGCTTTACATAGATCCTACTTTGGTTATTTCACTCTTAAAAGTCGCTAATGATCTAAATATTCAAAGCTTCCTGGTTATTTTCCAGGTTTTCATTTTGATACAGAAGATGCAGATACAATCATTCCTGGTTTCCTTGATTCAATTATTGGAATTCAACGAGGTGAAACAAAATCTTTCTCAATTGTTTTTCCTGATTCATGGAAACAAGAAGAGCTTCGTGATGTTCATGCCCAGTTTACAGTAAGTGCATCCACATTAGTCCAGTAGAAAACTGATGAGGAAAGAAATGCCTCAGCACACAGTAGTAAATAAATTCCTTCTTTCTCTCTCTCTCTCTCCCTCTCCCTCTCCATGTGTATTCTTTTTTTTTTTTCCTTTAGGTCGAGTGCGGAGAACTGTTTTATAGAGATTTACCAGATCTAAATGACTCCATTGCCGAGAAGCTTCTTCCTGGATTCACCACCCTTGAGCAAGTAAGTCCTTATACTTGCCTAGATACATCAACCTTCAGTATAATCGGCTGACTCGAAGCCTCATAAAATTTCTTGATATATGAATCTTCAGGTCAAGAAATTCTTACTAGAAAGATGGTTAGAAGTGGAGCAAACAGCTAAAGAACAAGCAACAGATGATGCTATTCTAGACCAGCTCTGCAAGGTGATTTCTAAATCCATACTTATATTCAATTCATTTGTGTAGTTTTAAATTTAAAACTTGCTCTCCCTCACCATAAACTGTTGAAAGGGAAATTTTTATTTTTGGTCTTTAAAGTATGGGGTGGGTGTTTATGTGAAGATTTGATCCCTCAAGTTCCACGTTTGTTTAAATCCTGCAAAATAAAAAACGTTCTTAATCATTTTGGACGAAAAATGGGTTGTGCTGAGCACGTGGCCTTCTAATGTGGATATTTTCGTCATTTCATTACTCCACTGAACTAAGGCGTTTTCTGTAATCTTTCCCTAACAACGATTCTGGTTTTTTTTCCTCATTTTTCAGACACCCACCCTATATTTTAGGGACCAAAAATATAATTTTCCCTTGTTAAAATATCGTCATAAAGAAGTCCTTGACAGTTGTATACCTAATTTCATGAATGCGAGTCACAGGCTTTGTTTCTTATGCATATGCTTATCATCAGCTTATATAGTTTGACTATCGTTACTATTATGCCTACATTAATACTTCAATCAAGTTTCTATCTCTAACCGGCCTATTTTGTCTAGTATAAAACCGTGCTAAGCATTGTTGAATCCCATATCGTTGTTGGGTCCTTCCCTCGATATCCGTTCGTTGTGGTCTGTCAAAAGTTCACCTTACGCGTGAGGGAACGTGTTGAATCCCACATCGCTTGTGTTACCTAATCATGAACTATATATAATGTCTAGGGCGATCCTTATCTTACAAGCCGTCTTTTAAGAGCGAGTTAGGCCCATTGGGATATAACACTATAACCTACTGCTTGGATCGTAACATCTTACTGATATTTCTTAGATGATTGAAGTTGATATTCCACAATCGTTATTTGAGGAACAAGGTAGGCAGCTTTATGGAGATAAACTCTTACAAATACAGGTGAGTTCTCGCTGTCTATTTCGGATTTCTTATCCAAGATTTCATTATAGGCATCATGAATGAAGCATTATGTTGGGGTAGGCAAATATGAAGCTCAACGAGCAGCAGTTAGCCTCTCTGTCAAGTCCTAAAGCGGTAAAGAAGTACCTGGAAAACCAGAAGGTGAATATAGAGAAGGTGATAAAGCAAAATCTGGCGCTGGGAGATATATTTAAACGTGAAAATTTGCAGGTATATATTTTATAAATCACGTAATCTGTAGAAATTCAATGGGCCTAACTCATCCTCAAAACATGCCTTAGAAAGAATATCGCGTAAAAAAAAAACCCTACAAAATTAGTTAACATGTAAATATTATTTATTCCAACAGATACATGGAACTCTTCGCTAGTAATTTGCTTCTGTAAAATATAGATATATATTTCTATTTTTGTTGCAGTTCTCGACAGAGGAGCTGGTCGAGGAAGTTGAGAACTCGATTGCCAAATTCAAACGTTGTAAACAAGAATACGACGAAGAACGGGTGAAAGAACAGGTTATTAATATTAATATTTTATATTATCAACTGATCCTAAATGTTCCAAAAACAACTTGAAAATAAGTCTTCACATGGTTATAAGAACTTGAGAATTGTTGACTTATTTTACAATCCAAGTTTATCATCTTATGCCACAGGCAAGGCATGATGATGCCATTAACACTCTCTTTCTCTCCAGGTGAAGGAGATATTGGCAGGAGCAAAAGTCCTTGAATGGTTGAGAGAACATGCAGATATTCATTACACAAGCAGATAAGTAATAGAATCAGAAAATACAAATAATTCAAGAAAAATACAAATTAATGTCGGACTAATGAATGGAAATTTGCGGCTGGCAACGGCTTGAGATTGGTGCAAGAGATTCATCTTTGACTTGTCTCCTTCAGGATACAACAGTTTTGCACAAGTAGTAGAACCCAAAATTCCATTTGCCGGCCCGATATAAAGTATCTATATATACAATTATGAATGATTCACAAAACTTGTAAAATGACCTATATAAATAGGCTATCAAAACACACAGGATTAAAGACACAAAATAAATAAAAATTACAAGAAAATGAAAGGGCATCATGAATGGAGCACTAATCCACTAAGATACTGGGTGACTTTCTACCTACATCACGTATGAAATTTCAAAATAAATAATTCAATAAATAAATAAAATATATATGTATATGTAACACAACAAGAACGGATGTACAACAGGTAGAAAATCATGAAGAGATACCCTTGAATTGTTGAGCCACCATGGCATTGAAACAGGAAGGAGTGGAAGAGAAATTTTTGGGAGTATCCATATCAATTGTGAAAAATGAAAATGAGTTTTTTTGCACTGTTCATCCAACCCAATCGGTACATTAATTTTTTGAGAAGTTCATTAATTATATCAAAAGTCTAATGTTATTGCACGATATCAAAGTGACTGTAATTTTTTACATGGAAAAATTGTAATAATTTTTAGGGTTAATAGCACTTTACCCTGTGGTTTGGTCAATTTGTACTTTACCTCCCTTGTAATTTTTATCCCCTATATCAGGGGGTAAGTGGCAATTTTCAAACTACATGGGGGTAAGTGTAAATCGGTCAAATCACATATGGTAAAATTTAATTAACCCTAATTTTTATGTATTGTAGTAATTTGTGCTTTTGAAAAATTTACTCTAGCGCAACTGAACTGTATAATTTTATTTTATTTTTAAAATTAGTGAATTGTTTACTAATAATTGCGGAAATAAATTAATAAAAAAAATAATTAAAAATAAGGGTGAGATGATTGCAAAAGAATACAAAGTGCATGTGATAATTTTTTGTTGGTACGTACGACGCAACACAATAAGGGACCCCATCCATACCCAGCCCCAGGGCCATGGGCACATGATCAAGCAATGGTCTGCATAGCTGTCTCCCTTGTCTTTGACCTTTAACATATGACCGTAGCCATATTCAAGAACCCCAATTTGGCCCATTGTGTGACCCAAAATTTAGCCAATATTATTAAAAATCTATTTTTTATGTCATTAATTAGATTAACGGGGGGTGTTAGTTCGGCTGGTAAAGAGAGGTATTCTTCAACTCCGTTCTAAAGGAGTTCAGTAATTAAATTTTGAATTTAATGTTGAATGTGATGTGAGTGAAATCTGACGTCCTTCAAGTGTCCGTTCACCTGGATTAGAACTGTCACGTCATCAGATGGTCTGATGGGCCCGGTGAATAGACAGTCCGGATGACTCCTCAGGTTGGCAATGATTGAGGACCTTGTCATCACCAAGCAAGAATCACCTTTGATGTGGCCGCTGCAAGGCGGGTCGGTGCGTACATCCTAGCCTGCCACCCTTAACAAGCTTTGCCCATGGACTTCTCCATCAACAAACAAAGGGCTCAAGGCCTAGACCCATAGCTCTAATTTTTCGTGTTCCCCACGCGCTTGGCTGATTAACGGATAACTGAGCAAGGCCCTAATTCTCTGAAATGCTAATCGCCTCTTGGCCTATAAATAGGAGACTTCACCAAGACATTAGAATAGGCGAAAAGGTTGAAGTAATAGCTTTATCTTTTCAAGCGACATGTTTTTTTTTTTTCCCTGAGCTCTTACTCTGATGCCGGACGGAACACGCCGAGACCACCCCGGCTCGACCTGTATGCAAGTCGTAGATCGAAGATCAGGCCGGACAACGTCATTCCAGCTCGGATTCGAGATTCCAACAAAGGAGAAGATTATCTCCAGATCAGCTGCAACTCTCAACGCGAAAATTAATTAAACCATACTGCTGGTTAAACTAATTTTTGACACTAATAGAATGTATTTGATCGATGTAAGAGAATACTAATATGGGGGGGGGGGGGGGGGGGGGTTGGTTTTTGGGGGGTGGGGGGTTGGCCATGCATGCATGGATGGTGATATGATATGGTGCATGAGTTGGAGAAAGACAACTAGCAATGATGCCGACTTTTGGCCTCACAAACCTAATCCAACCTATGATTTTGCCTATCTATTTCTTTAAATTTAATGTTGTCTTTCGACTATTTGGCGTCACAAATCATAACATGCCCCCTCAATTCTACCTCAAATTACAAAACTGCCCCTAGAACACATTTAGGAAGATACCTACCTAAAATTGCACTCCAATTAGATCCCCATGCTTTATATACTCCATTTAGTGTCATTGAAGTTCAATTGAGTATCTCTATAGAATTACAAGTTAAAGCAGTTAAGGGATCTTTGTAAAGTTAAAAGTTCGAGTCTATGAAAAAATAGTTATTGAGAAGGACAGTTATATATCCCGAACATGATTAGTCTTACACCTTGTGTAGGTATAGAGACACTCGTGGATATACTAAAAAAAAAAAAAAAAAAGTATCAGTAGAATTGTAGTGTGTCAATAAGTTTTTTTACCTTACCAAAGAAGATTTAGTCCGATTTACAATAGGAGATACTTTTTTTTCTTGTCAACCAAAATTTGACTATTTTAGAGAACACTACAAAAATTAAAGAGAGAAAAAAAAATGAGAATATAATATGTTTATCGAAAAATTATTTTTCTTTAGTGTTGTTCGGTTAGGAAATAAAAATGAAATAAATGAAAAAATAAATTAAAAATTCTATTATCAAGGATATAATTATAATTTTACTGTATTTTTTTTTTAAAAAAAAAAAAAAATCCTTATTTTTCTTCAGAATGGGTGTGGAGAAATTCCAAGTTTTTTAACCTAGTGGATACGTCCTAATCTTCTTTGTGGAAGGTATAAAGTTCAATCCCCTCTCCTAACATATGTAAAAAAAAAAAAAAAATGGATGTCGTGAAAATGTTGTTTAAGAAATTACGTATTTTTTTTCAGTTTTTATTTTTTTTAATTTTTAGATTTATTATTTTTTTCACCCAAACAAACGCTCCGAAAATCGTACCAACTACGGACTACTAGCGTTGGACTCTAGACCGGGTTTGGTCCGGTCCGGTCAACAGCCAACAACAACAGCTTAAGCTTAGGTTGGGTCAAACCTTAAGGTCAAGTAGTCAAAGTACACATTATTCTTTCGAACAGTGTCATGTTCGTAAATAGTCCACAAAATCACGGGCGAGAATCCAGCAACAAAAGATAATATATTCACGACAATTACATACAAACGACGCTTCAACCCCGTCCCCACCACCTTTTCAATATCAATCTCTCTCTCTCTCTCTCTCTTCCACCGTCACTGTCCTTCGCGAACGCTCAGCCTGAGAAGACGCTTAGATCTGAGAAACACTGACCCCGAAAACCCTAGTCTCCCTGATCTCGGTAAGCATTCTCTGCGTTCCCGCATTTTTCTGTTGATATTGATTACTCAAATGTAGATCACAGCATGCTGTTGCAGCAGCTAGCTATTCACTCCCACTGTGATCTTTGTTTGGAGCAAATTCCGTTTTCTTGCGATTCGTACGGTTTCCGTACGAGATCGGAGAATTATGAAGTTCGTGACTACTTGATTGTGCTAAATGCGGCTTGTATTGTGAGGAATTGTTTCGCATTTGGTCTAAGATTGGGTGCTCTGTGTGTGCTAATCGCGATCCTTCTCTTCAACTTCATCGTTTTGATTGGTTAATATTTTTGTGCTTAATCGCGGTGTTCACTATCTTTGACTGTGTTTCGGGTTGAGATCTTGTGCATAACCCTTGATTTTTGGTTTAATTGTGTAATTTGCTTTTAATGAGGTAATTTTATCGTTTTTAATTAACGTGTACAAATAAACTGTGGATGAACTCCTTTTAACTGCAGAAATCATAAAGCCATATGATTTTCGTGAAGTAAGTATGATTTCAGGGATCCAGAATAGATATTCGATTTGAATGTGACTAATATTCTTCTTGATCAATGAAGTAAAACATAGGCGGGAGTGCAGCCGATGTTCATTTTCTTGCGATTAATGCCTTTTCTAACAGTCTGGATTTTTATGGCACTTGGTTTCAAAAAATGAATGCAGGAGCCACACTTCGCCGCCTGCTAGTGTGATTGACTTTTTTATGCTATCTGGTTTGTGTACATGATTACAACATATTATTACCTAAACTGCTGAGGCAGAGATGCTGTTTGTCATTATTTTATAGCCAAATCTGTCTTTCATGTTTTAATTTTCTATGAAATTGTTTCAAGTTGTTGTTCTAACGCGTGTCAGTCTTGTTTTGTGTTGTCCATATATTTTTAGTAAGCCATATATGATACAGATCAAGTATTCTATTAATGTGAAAATTCGGATGCTCTCCTTGTGCAAGTTAGGTGCTTCATTAGTGATGGCGGCAGCAGAGGACCAAGTCTCACTTCTTGGAGATACCACGTGTGGTTCTTTACTGCAGCAGCTCCAGGTAATTCATTTTGGATTTTTCGGAATTACAATAATTAATATGTTATATTATAAAGTCATTGCTTACAGTTCTGTCGATTGTTAATATAAATGTTTTACATGTTACACGGGGGTTTAATACTTTTGATTGTAATGCAGCAAATTTGGGATGAGGTCGGTGAGAGTGATGAGGAAAGGGACAAGATGCTTCTTCAATTAGAGCAGGAATGCTTGGATGTGTACAAGAGAAAGGTTGACCAAGCTGTGAAGTCTCGGGCACACCTTCTTCACGCACTTGCAGATGCTAAAGTTGAATTTTCAAATCTCTTATCAGCACTAGGAGAAAAAAGTTTTGTTGGAATTGTGAGTAACCATAGGCCCTAGCTTAATTTTTGAGCAGGATATTTGACTCTGGCTGAATCACTTGAATATGTTGGCTTTAGAATTTTTAAATTGTATTCCTCGTGGTTTACTTTGATCGAACCTGCAGCCTGATAAGACTTCAGGAACAATCAAGGAACAACTTGCTGCTATAGCTCCAGCACTTGAACAGCTGTGGAAACAGAAAGAGGAGAGGATAAAGGATTTTTCTGATGTACAGTCACAAATTCAAAAGATACGAGGAGAAATCGTAGGGACTAGCGAGCGGGTGGGAAGTCCTGTAGTCGACGAGTCTGACCTCTCTGTCAAGAAATTAGAAGAATTCCATTCCCAACTTCAAGAACTTCAAAAAGAAAAGGTAAAGTCTTGAACTTGATTGAAAGTAAGGCTTTTCTTTTCTTTCTCATTTTTTTAAGAAAGTGGGGCTAAATAAATATCCCGAGTCTGACATTGTTCAAATTTCCAATCCTGCAGAGCGATCGGTTGCACAAGGTCCTTGAATTTGTGAGCACCGTACATGACCTTTGTGCTGTCCTTGGCATGGACTTCTTCAGTACTGTCATTGAAGTTCATCCTAGCCTTAATGACTCTACTGGCGTGCAATCAAAAAGCATAAGCAACGATACTCTGTCGAGGCTGGCGGAGACAGTGGTAGCACTAAAAGAAGATAAGAAGCAGAGGTTGCATAAGGTAGTGAGCATCTCGCCATTCTTGTCTGAAAAGTTGATCATATGTTTCTGTTTTTCCATATCGTCTTGTTTCATGTACTAGACATGTATTCCATTGAAAGGCTAGGGGCTCTGCATGTTCTCATGTTGCATTTGTTAAGTGCTACCAGAAGACGTATCGTCGTGTATACAACAATTGCAATTGATGTCTTTAAAACTTTCCAAGTATCTATCACCACAGAATTTTGCACATTTGGAAAGGTAGTTCTAGCATTTAATCTCATGAACGAACTGCTTTGCTGTTCATGTGATGGGCATTTTCTGCCTTACATTGTCGTTTTCACACAAATTACCTTCAGCCTTCTGACATGTATTTTCATTGATCTTCCGTCCACAGCTTCAAGAATTAGCAACTCAGCTAATTGATCTCTGGAATTTGATGGATACTCCGGAAGAAGAGCGGAGCTTATTTGATCATGTTACCTGTAACATATCAGCTTCAGTGGATGAAGTGAACATCCCTGGGGCTCTTGCTTCGGATCTTATTGAGCAGGTACTGTAGCATTTCCTTCCATTAAGAATCTGTGCAAAATGAACAAACAACTTTTTATCTACTTTTTTTCTTTGTTGAAGGCTGAAGTGGAAGTGGAAAGGCTTGATCAGCTAAAATCTAGCAGAATGAAGGAAATTGCTTTCAAGAAGCAAACCGAGCTGGAAGATATTTTTGCTCATGTTCACATAGAGATAGATCCAGAGTCTGCTCGAGAAAAGATTATGGCGCTGATTGATTCTGGGAATGTTGAGCCTTCTGAGTTGTTGGCTGACATGGATAATCAGATCTCAAAAGCTAAAGAAGAAGCTCTCAGCAGGAAAGAAATATTAGATAAGGTCGAGAAGTGGATGTCAGCTTGTGAAGAAGAGAGTTGGCTTGAAGACTACAATAGGGTAAAGATACTACCCCCCCTCTCTCCCATCAACCCTCTGTGTGCCTGTTCTTCCCCCTTCAAGTATTTTAACAGGCTTACATGGTGGCAAGTTTTTGTCTTCATTTCTCATTTCAATGTTGCATGGTCTTTCCCTCCCATTTAACTATGCTAGGATTTTGAATCTCTTAATAAATGATAGGCTAGGGTACATTGCAAAACAACATTTTCTTGGGTGTCTTCTGGTGTTTAAAATTTTGTACTCTTTACATGAACAATTATGGTATGGCTGTGCCACTGATTTGCATTGGTGATAACAGGATGATAACAGGTATAACGCCAGCAGAGGTGCACACTTGAATCTCAAACGTGCTGAAAAGGCACGTATTCTGGTCAATAAAATTCCAGGTAAGTGTGAAATTTAGCCATAACTTTTCTGAAAGACATGTATTCTGTAGATAATGAAGTGGCCTGCTTCTTACACGCTGTTTTTGTATGCTGTGATTAAAGTTTTTCCAAGTGATATATTGGCCTTTCCTCTTCATATTTTACACTGATCTGTTTGTTTCTTCACTTTGTAGCTCTGGTTGACACATTGGTTGCAAAAACCCGGGCATGGGAACAAGAACGTGGCATTTCATTTGCTTATGATGGCGTTCCTTTGCTTGCCATGCTAGATGAATACGCTATGCTCAGGCAGGACAGAGAAGAAGAAAAAAGAAGGATGAGGGTAAGTCCAAATTGGTGTTAATATGCAAAGTAAATGTTCCAACCAAAAACACGATTCTTGAGTTACAATTATTAGTTATTACCTACCTAAGTTTATATATTAAAATGGGTTTTTAACACTTTGCACCCCTAAAATTTGACCTCTATCTCCATTAGACAGATTTGGTTTTAATTAAACACACGATACCCTGAAGTTTTCTAATTATTTCATTAAAGTCCAAATTATTTTTCTTATTGCGCTTTTATTTGGCAGACAGTCGCGTACCGCACATGTAATTATTTTTAAGGGGTTTTATATGTATTATATATATTCTGCCTATTATTTTTTGTGGGATAGGTAATGACAGATTGCATAAAATCCCTTTTTAATAATTGTAATAGAATTATTGATTTGGACTAAAATAGAATGAGTAGAAAACTTTAGGGTGTCTATGTGTTCAAATTGAAATCATGAGAACCAAAGTAAATTCATGGTGTGAAGTGTCAAAAACCCTATTAAAAAGTTAGAAGAAGTTTCTCATTTGTGGTGTTGGTAGGATCAGAAGAAGTCCCATGAACAGCTGAACAAAGAACAAGAAGCAATCTTCGGCGCAACGCCGAGCCCAGCTCGACCCAGCGCTACAAAGAAGGTGGTGGGCCCACGTACAAACGGGGGTGCCAATGGAAATACAAGCAGACGACTCTCGCTTAATGCCAACCAGAACGGTTCGAGGTCCATGAACAAGGATGGGAAGAGGGACAGCACAAGGCTGGTTGCCCCCGTGAACTATGTCGCCATTTCGAAAGAGGATGCTGCGTCTCACATCTCCGGTGCCGAGCCCGTTCCGTCAACGCCTTGAATAAGGGAATGGTTGTGTAGGTTTTATATCCTGGTGCTTCTGTTGATTAGTAGCGCGTAGTGTTACTGTGTGGTAGGGAGGAGGATATATACATATAACGAACAACTGAGTGAGAGATAGACTGTTAGCTGTATCTTTTGTTGTGTTGGTGTTTCTTTTTAATGTTCAAAGTGCTGCTTTGTTCGGTTTTTGCATCAGGTCTAAATTCACTATCCTTGCTCTTAGGGAAAATTGAGAATCTTGTTGAGAGATTTCAAGACTCAAAAAATTATTTTCTAAGAACCATATCATGTGTTAAAAAATCACTGTTATAAGATCCCGTAAAGTGATGATTTTATAGAATGGAATTTTTCATCAAATTTTTCAAAATTTTATTATATACCGTCTATAAAATATTGGTTGAATTTAAAATTGGTCTTCTAAAATAAAAAATAAAATAAAATTGATCTTCTAAAATAAAATAAAAATAAAATGAATTGTACGTAAAACGGGACCTTTTAATAGATATTTTCATTAGTTCATCATAATAAATTAAGATATTTTTTTCTTAATTTTTTTTATATTTGAAAAATAAAAGAAGAGTATGAATTTGTCGAGAAAAGATTAGGAGAATTTTTTTTTATTAGAAAGTTATGAGTTGAACATAATTTATTTTTTATTTAAAATTGTTAACAATAATTTTAATTTTGTAAGATTAAAACAAATTTAAAGTTTAAGAGATCCAATATGTAATTTAACAAATTTCACGTTTTACATAGACAATTACCTCATATTTTTGGAAAAAAAATAATGATATGGTCATGTCAGATTGAAATATAAATCTCCTCGTAATTTTTTTTTAATTTTTATTTTTATTTTTATATTTAATATAAAAAATTAATTAAATTTTTAAAATTTTACTCACTCTTTTTATTTATATAAATATCTTAAAAAATTGATTAAATTTATATTTTGGGTCAGGACATAATTAAATTAAAACAGTTGAGGGATCTCTGCAAAATCTGGGATCCAACATAATCACGGATCCCAATCCAACAATAGAGCCAGCAACGAGCCGCTGACGACATTTTCCATTTCTTCCAAGCGAAGTTCCATTAACGCGACGAATCGGACATTGTAGAACTGATCGTCGTCTTCATCAAATTTACTCTTGCCATAAGCGATTCAACGACCTCTCTCTCTCTCTCTCTCTCCATACACACACACACACAACGCACAGTTACGATGGCGAACGAGACCGAACCGGCGAAGCTCCTTCTCCCGTACCTTCAACGAGCTGACGAGTTGCAGAAACACGAACCCCTCGTCGCCTACTATTGTAAGTCTCCATCTCAATTCTCATCCTTTGAAATAAGGAGAAAATACTAACTATATATCCGATCATCCATCTCGTAACCTCGAAACCCTAACTTTTCGAATTTGAAGTTCCAATCTCACTTACGATTTTATTCTGATTGATTGCGTTGTCCTTTCGAATTCTTCAGGTAGATTGTACGCTATGGAACGAGGATTGAAGATTCCACAGAGCGGGAGGACAAAGACCACCAATGCCCTCCTTGTATCCCTAATGAAGCAACTTGAAAAGGTCAATATTTTTCTTTTCTGTTCCTAGTGTTTTACAATTTATGGGTTTTATGTATCTTCGATGGTGATTTGTTTTCTAGAACTAAAATCGATGAGCAAAATAGTTCTATTACTCGATTGTTTTTCGCTTACCAAATGATGATAAACATGAGTTTTAATTGTTCTATATTTAGTTTTGATCTCTCCCAATCCTGTTATTCTACTTGATAACTCTTGTTTGTGACATATTTTCCAAATATTACATGATATAGTATATGAAGCTCAAGTTACTGCCATGAAGTGGTTTCTAATCTTTTGTCCCTGATGTTGGATTTTCTCTGTTTTGAAGGATAAGAAGTCACTGAATCTGGGGCCTGATGATAGCTTACACGTGGAGGGATTTGCTTTGAATGTCTTTACTAGGGCTGACAAACAGGATCGAGCTGGGAGAGCAGATTTGTATGATTGTATCTTCTTCTTATATTTATCTTTATAGGTTTTTTCCATTCTGTCCATGATCAAGTTTCTTATTAGTACCCTACGTGTAAGTGTTGATAGCAATATTGTGTTGCTTTCGGCTTGTGAATACTGTCTGCGGCTTACTTTTGAGATTTCTTGAATTGAGAATTGTCAGTGAAATATATGGCATTATTGAGGTCCTATGGCCTGAAGTGTGTATTGCACATTAATGGGGCTTTTGGAACAAAACAAAAAGTGAAGAAAGTTTAAATTCACATATTCCGTTGGAGTTTGAGATGCTAACTTCTCGACAATATAGGTCCTTATTGTTCTGAGAAGCAATTGAAGGATTAACATAAAGATTATAGCTTGTTAGCACTTGGCAAAGGCGACGCCACATAGATTTTCATCTTTATTAATTCATTCTGTCATTTATGCCTTAATTAAGCATTCAACTTTGTTTTTGTTGTTAAGGATACCCCCAGGTAATGTGTGTTTTGAATCTGTTTTTTAGATTGTTGCTCCAACATTAACGTTACCTTATCTTGCAATTGTTACAGGAATACTGCAAAGACTTTTTATGCTGCAAGTATATTTTTTGAAATTTTTAATCAATTTGGTGAGCTTCCACCTGATGTAAGTTCCTTCGTTTAATCTCTCTTATTCTTTTTATAATTACTAAAAAAAATGAACTAAGATCATGAGATGTCGATTTTGATTTTAATGGCAACCATGAACAGCTTGAGCAGAAGCAGAAATATGCAGCATGGAAAGCTGCAGATATAAGGAAAGCTATGAAGGAAGGGAGGAAGCCTGTACCAGGGCCCCCTGGCGGTGATGATGATTTATCACTGCCCACAAGCTCAACAAGTGGAGAATATGTATGATTTCTTACCTCACATTGTTATTTCATCGAGTTTTTCACCTGATTGAGTTTAGGTTATGGGGTTTTTCAAATCCATTTGAAAAACAACTTACCCTGCGTAGAAAGAATTACGTAGCTATTATTCGGTTCTGTTGATGTGGATAAATGTGGGGCTATTTACTTGTAGAGGGTGCGAGAAATGGTGGAAGATAATAATGTATCTTAGGCCTGTTTCTAGTGTTTCTATTCTCAGATTTCTGTTTCTGATCTCACCGATATGGAAACAAAAACATAAATATGGGAGCAAAAAAAAATTGTTTCTTTTCTGCTCCCAGTTTTGTAGAAGAGAAGATAATTGTTACTGGATTTTTGTTTCTGAAACAAAAAACTACTCAGTGCATTTAGTGTTTCAGCTCTCAAATTCTTGTTCCCCTTCCTAAAATTTTGAAATTTAAGAGAAGAAATTTTTAGTTCAACATGTTTATGTTCCAAAATATTCCAAAATTTGGAGAAGTATCCTTTGCCCGACCCTAAATCTCTGATTACAGAAGAGCCGCAATGATTATTGAAATTCGTATTATTGAAACAATTTCTAATTATTATCGGCTATGCAGGATTTTGAACCGAACGGAGTTGATCCAGCTCTCAAACCTGCGTCACAACCTGATCCACCACCTCAATTTTATAATCATCCTAACCCCCAATCTCCTCCCGCAGTTCCTCCATCTCCGCCCTCCCACATGACATCACCACCGCCACCGCCACCGCCTCCTCCTGCTTATCCCACTGATGAATATCCTTCTCACAATTTCCATCAAACCCCTTCAAACAACAGACCTGAAAACCCTACTTACCCTGAACCCTACCATCAACCCTACCACCCTCCAGATCATCCCCAACAACATCTGCCACAAAATTATCCTTCACACGACATTTCGCCATATTCATATCCCAATTTCAAATCTTACCCTAGTTTTACAGAGAGCAGCCTCCCAACGGCTCCCACCCATCACCCTTCTTACTACCAGGGCGCTGATGCCCCCTCATACTCATCTCCCCCATCTGCTGCTAACATGACGAACTACCCGCCTACAATCCAACACGATTCGAGCATCAAAAGGGGAGGAGCTGTTTCAGAAGCCGCGGCTGTTTCTCCACAAGCATACCAAGTTGACAGCAATTACCAACCTCCGCCTGAAAAAATTGCAGAGGCACACAAGGCGGCGAGGTTTGCTGTCGGGGCTTTGGCGTTCGATGATGTTTTTGTTGCTGTAGATTTCCTCAAAAAATCGCTTGAACTATTAACCAATCCATCAGCTGGTCAGTGAGATTCTCATGTATATTCAGAGAGTTTGGGATCATTCAAACAATTTTTATTTTTTTTTAAATATATATCTCTTCCCTATTGTCATTGTATATCCAGATTTTTGGATTTTTTGTGCAATTGTGTTTGATATGTTTGCTGGGAGTGTAAGTTTGATATTACACAGTTCTAAAGGGAAAATTGCATTTTTGACCTTTAAAGTTCATCGGTGTTCTTCGTGCCATCTTCTCTTGTTTCGATTTCCTGTTTCGATTTCCATTTCAAAATTGAAACCCTAAGATTCAATTTCGGCAGTGTGCTTCGTTTTCGTTTTCGGTGTTCATTTTGGTATTTGGCAGTGGTGTTGTTCGTTTTGGTGGTGATGTTCGTCAGTGTTGATGTTCGTTTTGGTGGTGGTGTTTGTTTTGGTGTTGATGTTTGTTTTGGTGGTGATGTTCGGCGGTGTTGATGTTTGTTACCAAATATAATTCTGTTCTCAGAACAAAAAAACAATTATCGTTACCAAATGTGATTTTGCTCTCAAGAAAGAAACAAAATTCTCATTTCATTCCATCCAACTCTCATTCCACTGCATGGGATGGAAACGAAAATGATTACCAAACCGGCCCTAAACCTCCACCCAAACTTTGGGTCAAAACCAAACTTTGGGTCAAAAAATACAATTTTACCCAGTTCTAATTTTGGCTATAAACCCAGTTTTGACCATCATCCAAGCAATATAAACAAAATTTAAAGTTAAAAAGTAGACAATTTGGTACTCCAACACACATAAAAAAAAGGCAATATATTTAGTTTGACTATGAAAGTAAACAAATCAAATGTGGTGTTTTGGGTAGAAAACAAATAAAATATTGAGATAGCAGAGCTTAAAGCTTGGCTTTCATCTCATACCCACTTTGCTGTGAAGTATTCGCCATCAAAGAAGGTATGAAAATGTTTAAAATGAATAATATTACAGCCTACTAGGAGATGATACAAACTACAAGCTAAAACTAAATATTGTACAACTAATCTCTCTGCTCCAACTCTGCACTGAGCTACCTGTTTACAAGCAAACCAATGGCATTGTTAAACACTTGAGAAGGAAGAGGGGAAGGGGGAGAGGGGGCGAATCATGCACATAAATTGTAGAAACCCGATGGGCCTAACTCACTCTCAGAAGATGCCTTGAAAGAGGAGGATTGTCTTAGACTATATATATAGCTCATGATTAGATAACACAAGCAATGTGGGATTCAACACGCCCACTCACGCTCAGGCTGGACTTTGCCAAACTACTACAAACGGATATTTTTTATTTTTTTGGGAGGGGGGCGGAGGGGGATATCAAAGTTCACCCTTCACGCGCAGGGTGAACTTTGACAAATCACTATGAACAGAGGATATCGAGGGGTCCAACATCGATGTGAGATTCAACACGCCCAACATCAGATAAAAGGTCTAACTCTGATACATTGTAGAAACCTGAGAGGCCTAACTCACACTCAAAAGACGCCTTGAAAGAGGAGGATTGTCTTAGGCTTTATATATAGCTCAGAAGTAGGTAACACAAGCAATGTGGGATTCAACATAAACAATTGCTTTGACAAGTTCCCCTGGTAACCTACCCTTGACCATATAACTAAGAGCAAAGTTATCGAGCAAACCGAGAAGAGCAATGGCAAAGCTAGTATACCTGATTATAACGTGGATAAGCTGCATTGACAGCATAACAACGTGATATAAAATGTCTGACCCACAATTAACTGGAAACTTCTCGGAATAGCCCTTTTGGTTGGTCATAAAACCATCTGCAAGACAAGTTTTAACATTTATGAATATCAATGCAGAGAGTTGACAACTATCTCCAACCACGCCGGTTTCTGTAAATTTAAAAATAAAATGGAATAAAAGGAGTTCTACGGAAAAGTACAATCACTTCACAAGCAGCATGATTAGCTATAACCTGGTTACGCCATTAAGGAGGAGGAATTTCTATTTGTCAAGGAAGAATTAGTGGATAAAAAAAATAATGCACCAGGACACACGAAAAACAGCCATTTTCCCTATCCCACACCTTTCCGAAAAATATATATATGGAAATAACAGTGGAAGCATGGTGAATAATTGAACTAAACAATCTCACATACTTGCACAGGAAAAGTGGTTGTAATCCGTCATCTGCTCCAGTCCCTGAACAATTTCTCCTTCTATGTTCTTCAGTAAACTTGCTTGGAGGGAAAACTTGACACGGGCCTTGAATTAAGCCCGCCATCAGTTTGTACTCATGATTAGATTCATATACCTATAAAAAAACAAAGAGAATTCATATGAACTGTAAAATACAAAAGACTACTACATGCATAAGTATCGTAACACCAAAGCAGAAGCTGGGTAGGAGAATTCACTCCTGGTAAAACCAATGTGATATGACAAGACTAATTTAAGTATGCATGATAGTAAATCCCATATCCAGATGGTTAAACTCAGTGGTTTTGAGTTTTTTTTTTCCTTTTTGGTCAGTGACTTGGTTGGTTGGACTTTTTACGAGTTACCTTGGCTCTGCTTCAAAACCCTAGAACTAATCAGTTTTGGCTCATGCGACTTTGGGTAACATAAGGGTTATAAGGAAATACCTCACTGCTTTCTGGGCTACACGGGCAACCAACAGCCTCTGGCAGCTCACTGGGAAAGTAACAGCGACTAACAACAACCCACTTTGATTTTGTTTTTTCATCCTCCCACATTGCCTGCAGTCAAACGGCAAGATTGTCCAAGTGAAATTTTTGGCATTGCAGGAATTTACAAGAGGATTCAAACCAAACAAGAGAATTTAAGAGAGGAATTTAAAGCATGAGCATAACCAATGTATAGTTCTATTGTTTTCTGTGCAAAGGAGAAAGATAGTGAAACAACGGGCAGATAAATGGGACTAAGATGGGCAACCCAATTCATTAAAGTAGAGATTATGCTTTGAACACCAGAGCATTAAATCTCACCTCAGTGAGTGGAGCTTTTTAATTGGTCCACATAGTTTGGACTAAATTGAGGGCCATAGAACTGTTACCATGTCTAACCAAGCACCTTCAACACAAACTTGAAAAGATATGGATATACTTGCCGAGAAATAATTGCTACATAAACATGAAATGCTCAATAAATTGCTCACCTGAATCTTAGAAGGCATCGCTATGTCATTTTGCAATCGAAAAAGAGCATAATCCTGACATTTATACACAATGCCATTGATGCAGCAAGAGTGGTAATAAGTCTTGTCACCTACAACTTGAAGTACATCACTCCAATCAACACTATGCAAACCATCTGATGAGATTCCATGCTGTTCTGCAAATCCAACACTATTCCGAGATATTGTAACATTATTAGATTGAACTTGCTTAGCATTTTGATTATGGTTTAAAGTCTCTCCACCACAAGGTTTCTCCAATACATTACCAACGAGGTGGTTGTCAGATTTCAACGGATTTTCACCATTTTCTAGCAGTCCTGCTTGTCCATTAACTTCGGGGTTTCCGTGGATTTCTGATTGACCAAGTGTATTTTTTACAATCACCATATTTTCTGAAACCTCTGATGTTGATTCAGCAACCACCTTCTCTTCAAGGGATTCGTCAACTGATGAGCCAGTTGAAGAATATGCACAACCAGTTCCAGAAATTTCTTCCAACTTATTTGGATGAGTTTCAAAAGGCATAAGTCCATCCACTGATCCTCTACTTGATGAAATGTCATTCAACGTTTCCTTTGCATTTGTTGTCTCTAATCCAGGTTCTTGGTGACTACGAGTATTGCCTGTCCCAGTAGGAATACTTGGTAAACCAGAACTCCCATTCATTGTAATTTTCTGCTGATGGATCTTCTCATCTAAAGTTCCAATTTTTTCCTCTGAAGAAGACTGTGTTGTTGGTTTGACCGGAGACAATTTTGGAGCACTCATGTTTCTCATAACACGACCATACTTAGGGGGCAAAGCTTTCCCATTGCTAAGTGTCAAACACTTTGGACAGTGCCACTCACCTTTAGGAATCCCCTTCTGATTATGAGACTGGAGACATTTCAAGTGAAACCCTTTCTCACAAGCATCACAAACAAGTACATTCTCTACCTCATTAATGGTAGACTTGCACGTTTGGCAATTCAAAGCCTTATTCATGTAATCTCTCGACGGAGGAGTCCATGTAGAGTGCTCTGGAAGCTTTGGTTGCAAAAACTGCTGAATAATTTTACCTATATCATTGTGGCTACCACGCGCAAGTGGAGTCTGAACAGATTTCATGCCCTGTAGCTGCTGTTGTGTACTTTGGGGATTCCCTGAAGTGGCTTGAGTAACAAATTGTTTACCTCTTGCAGTTTGAGGACCGGTTCCTGAGGTGCTGGTATTTCCACCTCCCTCTACTTTAAGAGAAGTATGAGATGGCAGCTTATTATCTGATCTGAGTTGCACCCTATTATCCGATCTAAGCTTAGCTGCCGAGGCAGCTTTCTGTTGTACAGACCAAGTTGGAGTTTTCGACATTATGTGATCTCCAGAGGAATTTGCTGCAAACATAGATGGCACTATGGGATCATCACAAATCAACACAAAGAATAAAATGTCTAATATAATTATATAAAGAAGTGTGAAGAAGATCAGAAGATGTCCGCATAATATGATCAAATATACTTGCAAAGTTTAGTGAAACACCATAAAAGAAAATAATCAAATAAGAAAAACTAGATCCCACATCACCATCTTGGGCACGGGGATAGTGAAGTAAAGTAACGAACAACAAGATTGGCAGTAGAGCTGGGCAAAAGACTCAAAACTGTTTAAATTCACAATATCTAATCGACCAAATTTGTCTTCAACCGAATAACAATGGCTATTTTTCAGTCAAACTTATAGAAGGTGAGAACATTAATACTTTATTAGACAATAAAGTGGATAATAACAAGGTTGCATAAGAAATACCCACATATGAGATCTGCCTTTCCAAAGGCAGCATACTGTTTGCAAGTAAACTGTGAGCTACTGCCTACCTCTCACAGATAACTTAAATCTTGTTGAAAATAAATTTTAACTGGAAATAGGTTTCTCCTAAGAAGTTTACATTTATGTATAATTTTCCTCCTCCTTTTTGATTTCCAATTGCAACCTTAAGCTATTTTCTGGAAGTTTGAAGTTTGAGTTTTTGTGAAATTATTTTGAAGCAAAAATGAAGAAACAAAGGCTACCTTGAACTTGTGGTGTATAGGAAGGACCAGTTGATTTTTCTTCCAATCTGAAAGGTGGCCGATCAACTTTACCCAACGCTGATGAAGAGGAATCTCTTCCCAGATTACTGGAAGGCAATGCACTGGAAAGCATAGGCCTTACTTCACTAGGGGGCAACTGGTATGGTAAAGATGTAGAATTTGCTGCAGTAACAGGACCTCGGGATGGGTTCGGTTGGATTCCTCCGGAAGGAATCGGTGCATGATTTGGTTTATCTGATGGAAATGTCCGAAGAGTGTGGTTTTCGACTGCATCACCAGAAGTTGGCAACCTTTGAGATGAATACGCAGCAGAACGCAAGGAAAAATCCTCGGTTTTTTCCATCTGGAACATGATGGTTGAAAACATGTCAATAATAAGTTTGAGCACAACAAACATTATTTAACCATGCACAAGATGATCGGCAAACAGCAATTAAATAACATTAACAATCATCAGAAAAACAAATACATCCAAACTGAACAGTAACTGCAGACATGGAAACAAACATAGGCAATGCAGAAACTTCATATATCACACCAAGAAAAAATTAGGCACGGAAAACATACAACAAAATGAATGAAATGCTAAATTTGATATTTCTCAGATTTTAGTAGTTACTTTCCAAATTTTTACTATGACAAATAAGTGAAACCGGGTCATAATGAAAAGACTGGAACTAATTTTCTAAGAATGATACAAGATCATGTATCATTATCCAAGATGGATAGACGATGATAAGTAGGCTTAGTGCTATACAATAGCATTGATAAGTAATGCACTCTAGAAATAGTTTGAAGTGTTGGAGAACACATATGTGATTGTACAACTACTTGAATCTCTCTTTGGCGAGCATAGTCGTACTGCTAGGTTAAATGTCCCAAATAAGTGAAACCGGGTCATAATGAAAAGACAGGAACTAATTTTCTAAGAATGATACAAGATCATGTAAGTGGGCATCAACCAACAACATGAGTTCACTATCATGTTATGTGGTCAAGCATACTTCTATAAAGTTGTAATTTCCAATGCATTCTATGGAAAAATGCCGCCGCGCACTAATTCAACCTATCAGTTATACAATGAATATATATGCATAAGCAAAAAGGCCTCAAGATTTTCATTACATTCATTTTCAAGTGTAAATTCAATCAATGAGAAATGAAACATTCAGAAAGAAATACTAAAATGCCAATTCAAACCTCACTTTTTGCTTTGTGAGTAACAACTTCTCAGCAACGGTCAACTTGGGAGGCCTAAACCCTAGTTTCTGCTCCCTCAACTTGCTAAGACCAAGATCCTCAATCACAGCCCCGAATGCATTACTTGGAAACAAATCCTTGGGCGCAAGCACTTCGCACACCTCCGCCAACTTCATCCTCGCAACCTCCATCATCTCCGTCTCCACCACCGTCGGACTCCTCCCTCCCCTCATCTTCCCCATCGTCGCCAAAACCAGCACCAACTCCGCCACTTTCTTCACATCCCCACCAAATTCACCATCAATCCTCGCCCTCTTCTCCACCCGTCCCTCCAAATCCCCGTTCTCAACCGGTCTCTTCTCGCCGGAAACCCCCGATCTCACCTCCGAAACATCAACAGCTTCAGATTCCGTCGTCGAATCCATTTCCTACCAAACCCGACGCATCCCTCACCAAAACGTCGCCGCTTCGCCGTTCTCCCAATAAATCCGAGCAAAATCGCCGCTTTTGGCCCGGGAAACCTGCAAGAAAGACAAGCCATGGCAGGGGAGAAGGGGAAAGCGAGCTCCCAAGCGTGAGGAGAAGCGAGAGAGGAGCGCTAAGAGAGGGAGAGAGAGAGAGAGGGACGTTAAGAAATTTGAAAATACGAAATTTAAATACCTTTGTGGCGTGCGAGCGATAGATATAGAGAGAGAGAGGTCCTTTTTGTTTAGAGAGAGAGGGGGCGGGCGGGGCGGTGTTCAGCGGAGAGGCATACCGGTGGAGGAGAGAGATTGATAGCCACCCCCTTTTTTTAGACAGAGAAAATAAAAATAAAAATAAAAATAAATAAATAAATAGAGAGAAGGTTTTTTCGCCTACTGCTGCTAAAAACACGAGGGTTGCACGCTTTCTACAGTACTACTATTACACGTCTTTCCACTTTTAGCCTTGGTTGTGTTTTGAGTTTCGAATTCTCTCATTCTGTACCTGGGATGTCACTTATTTCACCCTTAATTTTTATTAGATATAATCAAATATTATTGTATTTTGTAGCATGTAATTAATTTATGTATAAAATTTTGTTAGATATAACAAAAATCACAGAAAATACATGTAATTATTAACAT
Source organism: Eucommia ulmoides (assembly GCA_016647705.1). NCBI lineage: Eukaryota > Viridiplantae > Streptophyta > Magnoliopsida > Garryales > Eucommiaceae > Eucommia > Eucommia ulmoides. Next base: position 634,456 of record CM028326.1, on the reverse strand, counting down.
GTAACTAAATGTACACAAATACATGTAACTAATATTAAACTATTTTCCGTATTCAATATTTGTTAAATATCACAAATATTACACAGATATATGTAAAAATATAACAATTATTAAATTGTAACTAATATTAACTAATATTCACTACAAATCGAATTTACTCTCCAAATTTTTACTACAATCCCTGTAATACCCCTACAATACTTGCAATGTGAGACTAAAACTCAAGTGAAATCCAACTTGAGGAACTAAATAAAATCTTATATCTTAGGCAGGACTTTTTTAAAATTAGATTTATTTTTTAGACTTTCGAGCGATTAACTCTTCTTTTTATTTTTCTTGTGATTTATTTTATTTTTTAACTAAATATAAAATTTTCAATTACACAGTCAAAACTCACTTATATTTTTAGTTAAATATTTTCAATTAAGATAAGCATCATCACCCACCAGTACCATTCTCCGTTTTCACCCTTCATCGCACCCCCGTCAGACCTCAACTTCTGATCTTCGAAGTCTGATCACTGATCGCCAGAATGTTTTTTTACTTACATGTAACTATTTTTTTATTATACTTTAATTATATTTTTAATTATATGTTTAGTGTATCTTTTAATTACATTCAAGTGATTTTTCGGAGACCAACAACCGAAGGTTCCGCGACCGACGATTGACAGTGGCAAAAATCCAACGTTCAATAGGGGTGGTCATTGGGCTGGAGGCCCACCTAACCCATTATTTATTTTTTAGGGTTTGAGCTTGATGTTTAAGCGAATGGGCAAGACTAGGACCCCAAGATTTAAGTTTGCTCATTTTTAAGGCCGAACTTAGGCATTGTCATTTTTGTTTAGGTCTGGCCCGGTCCAGCTCAATTATTTATTAAAAAATAATATATATGTGTGTCTATTAAAACAAAATTAATCATAATTTTCATTTTCATTTCATTCTTAATTAGACCTATATTTGAAAGAATCTAATCTTGAGATCAATGTATTTTATTATTTTTATTTATTATTTTAGTGATTGTTTTTTAAATTACAAAAAAAATTATAGGATCGAGCTTGGATTTGAGACATTTTACAGTGGACCAGCTCGAACAAGAATGTAAGGTTTGATGATAGAACCGAACCAAAGCTCGGGCCTAATAAGTTTTCATAATATCATAGGTAGAGCCCAACCCAAACCTGGCCCATGATCACCCCTAATGTCCAGAGTCTGGTGCCAAGTGGCGGTAGGGCAACAATTAGCAACACAATCCTAGTTGAAAACATTAGTCGTCATGAAAATTAATAGATAGAACCAGACATAAAATACTTATTCAGTTTGAGAATTTTTATTAATTTGGTAAAAAAAAAATATGGTAATATACAAGTTTAAAAAGTTAAATATATTTCACCTTGAGGTGGACTTTAATTTTGAACTATCAGAAAACAAAATAAATTATTTTTGTGACACTTCATCAGAAGAGATGGGAAACATGCTCAATTTCATTTGATTGAATAGTTGACCCAATCCCTTCCATCGGTCTTTTTTCCCAAAAAACAAATAACTCAAAAATATAGCATGCCTGAATCTAACTGGGATTCACGGTGGTGGAGGAAGAATTAGATCGGAAAAAAGGGAGATTGAAATTCTAGTTGTAAGATGGCTAAAAAAACCATCGCTGAAATTGAGATCTTATTCAAAGAGAAAGAGATCAAATATCTGGAGCTTCTTTTTATATATCCAATCCACAAGGACCATGATTGGGAATTGTTTGATCGTCTTTCTCTGAGGAAGAGTCCAAATATAATCAACTTCAAAGAGAAAGAGATCAAATATCTGGAACTTCTTTTTATATATCCGATCCACAATGACCATGATTGAGAATCGTTTGATCGTCTTTCTCTGAGGAAGAGTCCAAATATAATCAACTTAAATTCGGGACCGCGATTTGAAATCTTAGTGAAAAACTCATAATGACGGCGAGTCCCCGGTTGACACGCAGTATACCAACCACTACTACAATGAAATAAAAATCTCAATAGCCAGAAAACTATAAAAATGAAGAACCGAAAGGTTTTAAGAACTGTGTTAGCCTCCGATGAGACAAATGCAAGGCAACACCCATCACTTCATTTTCATTAATAATATGACCCGGATTGAATGTTCTTCAAGCTTCCACCAAATTATATAGTTTTGACAGGCAATCAATCAATTTCAGAAGAACTGGAAGAAAAAAAAATGATAAATTTATGAAGTGGGTTTCATAAGAAGTAATCTGGCGGTGGTTTCTTGGCTGGGGCTCCTCTTGATTCCTGCACATCATAATCAAATCAGTTCAGAAAAATGTGTAGATAGTTGTTGCTTCTATTGTTCCAGTTAAAGATGGGATGGTTGTTCGTTTGGTGTTCCTGTTCCCATATTTCTGTTTTTGTTCCCAGAAACGTGGGAACAGAAACAGAAGTATAGAAACAATATATATATATATATATATATATATATGTATGTATTTGGGCTAATCGCCTTTTACCGCCTTGTACTTCCATCTTGTTTCATTTTGTCCCCTCTACTTTAAAAACGTGCGCTTTACCCCGTTCTACTTGGAGTAAATTGGAAAACGAACTCTTTTTTTTGTTTAACTTAGCCGAATATCTTAAAAGATGGGTGAAAATAAAATTTTCATCTAAATGTTACATGAAATGGACAAAATTACCCTTTATTTTTTTTTTCTTTATTAAAAGAGAAAAAAATAAAAATAGAGAGAAATAGAGCTAGAGAGAAAAATGTCGGTTTACTTTTAAATACTAAATTTAAATTAAAAAATAAAAGAAAATTAATTTATTTTCATATTTTTTGAATAAAATGTGAGTTTCTCCTTTTAGTAAACAGTAGGAGGCAATGTGTGGGTTTTTAAAGTAGAGGGGTTAAATTGAAACAAGACTAAAGTAGAAGGGGGTTAAGCAATTAACCCTACATATTTCTATTCGGTTCCCTGAATTTTAGAACAAATTTATGAAAATGGAACAACATTGTTTGTTCCAGATTTCTATTTATATTTCAACTTTTTGATGACAATAACATAAATCTGGGAACCAAAAACACCAAAAAAGGGTCAACCTAATCTCAACTTATTGTGAAAAAGTCATATGCACAAACCTGTGGTGCTGCTTCAAATACACGAAACACCTTATTAAGATTCTCATCCAGCTCAAGAATTGCAGCTACATTGCCACACCTGTAAGCATATACTAATTAATCAGACATTGATACTTGAAAATTTGCGAGTGGGGAGTGGAAAATCAAATCCAAATTCCTATTCGTACCGGTAACAGTAATTTGGCGCTGACCAAACAGTAACTATCTGTTGGTTGAACATCCATTTATAACCCTCCATTACCAGCTGATGTGCACGGCATATATAATCAATGTTGTTTTTGTGATTAAAAGAAGTAACGACAATACCACCGAACAAAAAACCCGCACCACGTGGACTCAAGCCCCAACCATCAACAATGTCTTCTGGATCTGACCATAGTAGGTCACACATTGCACCATCGTGGGGTACTTCTTGCTTTCGATCAATTGTTCTTATCTGTCAAAAAGGGTCGTTAATTTTCTGTAACAAGGCACAAGACAAATGGAATGATCTGGGGAAAAAAATCTCAGACCTGGTCTAGTGAGGAAATAGCAGGAGATAGACCACCATGAACACAGAATACCTTGTTCTCGATGAGAGCCGACAGGCTGCAGTAGAACACCATTGAGAAAAATGTCAAAAGGTGGGGCCAAATGTTTTGAGCAAAATGAAGAACAAGGCAGGGCATCTGATGACGCATGATTTAGATGAGCATTAAGGGCATGATGCAACGAGTAAATATACATAGCTTGTCAAGCTAAAAATTATGATTTTTAGCAGCATGTTTAAACTCTAAAATGTCATTAGCAAACAAGGCAAGAAACATCAAGGAAGCTACCCTCTCCAAGCAGCATAATTTTCAGCCAGAATATCAACTCAAGCCGAAGATCCTACTTACTAGTATTAGCAATCAGGAGATCAAAAACGATCAGCAACCAATGTGCTGATATTTCGTTGACATTTTCTACAATTACTATCATATCATATGCAATTCAATTGCCACTAATGCTTGTAAACCATTCATCAGGCATATGCACCTATGTAAAATCTTTAGTAAATTTGCAAACCTTAAGTAATCAAATATATCAGTGCAGTATCTCCACACGTTCACTGACCCATACTTCCGTAGGCACTCGTCATAGAATCCATAGACCTAGAGATGAAGGAAAACGGATCAGTTTGTCAAACAAATACAAAGTTAAACTAGATAAATAAATGTACAAGACTAACCTGAGTGATTTGGCGGCTCTCATGGTTCCCCCTAATAAGTGTTATTCGATCGGGATATCTCACCTGATGATACAAAAAAAATCAATTGAAAGACAAAGGGAAAAGACAAGAAACAGATAAAGCAAGTGTTCTGAAAGTATTAACAAGGCAATGTAAAGGTCTGCACCCTTGAAGGTCTAAGACCTATCCTTCCAATTAGCAGTTTTCCTTGAATTGGAATACCGAAGATTTTGTTTATCATGAATAACCATGCATGATGGAGGACACCCATATTTAAAACTAATTTTGCAATTGCTCGACTCAAGTACTTTGACAATTAGACATTTCTTGCTCCATGATTTATGATTGCTTATATTATTTTCAGCAACAGGTATTGGTTCTATGAGTTTTCATGTTTGATTTATGAACTACATAGTTTCTAGAAGCATACAAGAAAAGAAACCAGAAGGAAGCCTCGTGGCACCCAATTCCATCAACCATGTTTCAGCTCAAACTTCTACGTGGTAGAAAAATCAGGGCAGGACTCAAAAGCTTTGGAAGCCGAGCAGTTCTTTATGCTTACTGCCTAAGACTCTCCAATAATGACGGCTATGCAGAGATAGACTTTTACGAGAATTAAGCATGCCAAAATTTTACAAAGAAAGTGCCACTAGAACATAAACATGGCATACGCATCAAATGAGGCAGATGTTTGTTATTTCTGATGACCATTTCACCTTGGCTTCTGATCATGGGGAGTTGGATGGAGTTATCAAAATTAACTGAAAAAAGAACAGCTTCATAATCATAGTTTTCTACAGTGTGTTCTTTGTCTTTTTATTTTTCTCCTTTCTTTGAATTTTAAAACTATTAAAGGAGGTTTTGCATGCTCAAGTGAACTAACCATGCTAAAAACTCATTCTTGTACACTCTTAACTTCTTCAAAAGAGCATCATGAAAACAAACTAGGGGAACATAAGCTTGTAAGTAACCAAATAATTTTTAGATGGCGTGAGTTTTCTCATCTCACGAATGCCCACTTCAAAAGAAAAATAAAAAAGATGCAACTTACCTTTAGGGCTAGTAGAAGTAGAAACGTCTCAACCGAGTAAAATCCTCTATCAACAAAATCTCCCAGAAATAAATAATTAGTCTTCGGACAATCACCTCCTACTTTAAATAGCTCTTTCATGTCATAGAACTGTCCATGGATGTCACCACATATCTATAGAAGGGAAAACATTGAATTCAAATTCACAGTAGACAATTTGTGACAATGTTTTTAAAATGCATCAAATCCAGAAAAGTTGTCAGCAACATTCATATTTATGAAGTAATATGTGTGACAAGACAAAAATCTTCAAGGAATACTCCTACAACTGCAAGTAAATGTATAGGAGTGCTAGGAAAAAAATATGCCCTCCAATTGGATTTTGTGGGAGAGGATGATATGATTAAGCTTAACAGTAATTGACATATATGATTAATCTCAACAGCAATCTGACAAACTTAATACAGAATTGCAGTTCCACTAAAGAACAATTGATGCTTCTATACGCCATTCATTAGAAATGTCCAATTAATCTGGAGCAAAAGCAACCTACATATGTTTTCTGAAATCCATTCACCAATCCATAAATGATGCTAATGTCTCATCCCTATTAATCATTTGGGAAAATTATTAGATTGTCCTTCAAATAAGTCTCTTGTAATTTTCGATCCTCCGTTTTTCTCTTTATTTGTAAGTCATTCGAATAAGTTTTTAATCTTCTAATTAAAATCAACTAGATTGAATCTATCGAATAGATATCAACTAATTGTTGAATTTGTATTTGATATCATAGTAAAAGTTAACTCATTATGGCCACAAAACAAAAGCTTGTCCATTAGAAACCAACATTGAATCTGAAAAAACTTTCAGCATATATGCTGATTAACCCTGAATTGAAATACACACATAATGCAATGCTGCAAGTAGTAACAAATCCGATAGAAACTCAAACTGAAGCTGAAGTTTTTAAAAATATGATTTACAGAAGATTCCTGAAATATCTAGAAAGATAAGCTCAAATTCATTGAGCTATGTGATTATAGTAACTGCACACACACATGATACCATGTAGTAAAACATAGCAACCTCATAATAAAACAAAGGACACAAAAACAGGCTAAATGAAAAAATACTATGTGATTGTAGTATTTGCTTTCAGATTAACCAAAGTCCAGACTATTACACACCAAATCTAAGCCACTGCCAGTGCAATTTACATGTCCAGGGATGCAAGTAAGGCTCAATGGATGAACAGAATCGAAAACGCTATAGCGCTTAAACTGGAATAACTGGAATTCTGGGCTATGCCCTATGAAAAAACACTAACCAAGCCACCTCAAATTCAACTTGATGGCTGAAACCACAAAGATTATAAAATTCAACCTTATGTCAAACATGAGCTTGTACCCACGCGCGCGCTCACACACAAGCAAAGGCAATGTATTTAAACCTAACGAGAAACGTGGTGTTGAATTTAGTAGTTCTTAGTTAAACGTGATATGAAGTGCCATCCAAGTTCCCAAATTTGTTATTTTGGGCCTTTCAGCTAATTCCTATCACATTTCATCCATACCCCACAATTGTCAAGAGATAAAATGAATGATTGCACGCAATTCGAATAGATAATAAACTCTTTAATTATTCAATCCTATCCACTCGATGTGTGCATGTGAGAGTGTTATAACAGTTACATTACAAATATGCATATTCGCTTGTTGAACTGAGGACCAATGGTAGCTTCTCCCTCCTCTCAGTATGCACAAGGCATGGTTCTCATTATCAAAAGCAACTTATGGTGCATTTGGTTTTGCTTCTGGATACGTAATCCCCATTTTCAAAAACAAAAAACTCGACTATTCTCTTCTTACATCATAATTCAAATTAATTTACAACAACATTTTTACACTTTTCAATCAAACATATCACCGCTTTTAAAATATTATATTTTATCATTTTCAAAAAGATTTTATAATTTTGGACTCTCATTACTTGAAAACTTTTTTCTCAACCACACACTTGTCTCTCTTTCTCCTCTCTCATGCACATACACTAATCTTTCCTAACTTCAAAAAAAAAAATATATATATATATATACTCGATCAATCACACCACTTCTCTTTTTATCATTCACACATGTTTAATAAAGATTTTGTTTTCAGAAACATTCTTTCACCAAACCAAATGAATTATATTTGAAAACTGTTTTTTAACTTATCGAAAAATTGCTCTCAAGTTTTAAACCAAACAGGCCCTTTAATTACCCCACCACCCCTAAGTATTTAAATCAGTGCAATAGGATAACACACGTTTGAGAGTAATCTCTGCATCGAATAGTATCAATAACCAGTTTCAATATTCAATATACAAGAAACAAGGCAATTGGGACCTGAGAACCGTGTTCATGGGGTTTCACATATAAAGGAAAAACACACATGAAACATGACTGATATTCAAACTCAATTGATTCCAAAGTTCAAACTCTGTACAGTCGAAATAAAACAAAATAGATTAAGCAAACGATAACAACTACAATCTGATTCAGCAGCTTCTCCATACCTCAATCATCCAAACGGAAAACATACAAATTAAAAATTAAGGGGATTTATCTGTGGCTTACAGTGACTGGAGCATCCACCCTCTGAACATTACTCTCTTCGACGAGGATTTCCATGGCTTTGAGACAAAGAGCCTTGACTTCCGACTCCTTCAACGGCTCGCACCTCTTCAGCTGCTCTATCTGCCTGTCTAGGTCCGACATCTTCCCTAAAATCGACTCGTGTAACCTAAAACAAGCTGATTTGACGGCTATCACCAGCTCTTTCTCATCCGATGTACTGTAAAGTCCATGGAATCATGCAATCTTGCTCCGAATTCACTGGTCTTCTCGGTCTCCCCCTCTCTCTCGCGCCCCTTGTGGATTCAACTCCCGGCGCCAGAAATACTACTTTCATTCTCCCTCGCTTGTTTTCCCTTATATTTTCTCTTCTGCTAATTATTTTCTTTTTGTGCGTGCGTGTTTATTTCTCCTCTTTTTTTTTTTATTAATTAATTATGTGAAAAATATAGCTTTCTATTAGGTCTCATTTCATAAGATCATCACTCTACGAAATTCTGTAATAATTATTTTTTAACACATGACATGGTCATTAGAAATTGATTTTTTTAGTCTTGAGATCTATCAACAAGATTTTCTAAATTTTTTTGGTGCAAAAAAAAAATAAGAAAACTAAGGGCGGCGAACAAATGCCTCTGCCTTATTTCTATCGTTCACTATCAATCGTTTGAAGAGTATATGCATTTTGGAAGCGACCCAAAACAACTCCCTAGAGGAACTATCAATCGTTTCCTTATTTCTATCGTTTTCTCTGTGCATGATCTAACGTTTCTTGGGTATCTGAGCATCTTTGGCATAAAGATGTGGCATCGTTGGACCACCTAACCCTCATCATTTTTTTATTTTTTATTTTTTTTATTTTTTTTTTATGGTTCGATGATGATTTTTTTTAAAATATACATAGATAGCGTTTGCACAAAAGATCTATAAAATTGATTTAAAAAAAAAAGTTTGATATTTGTTAGATATTTATATAAATCAAGAGGAATTTGTATAAAATTTCACAGGTAACTGAACTTTCATAAAATTAAAAAATTAAAAGTTAAAGGGGGGCTTGAGTACCCCTCAGCCTAACGTGACTTCATCCCTAAGAATTTCGATACCTGAATTGAAGCTTCAAATTGAAAAAAAAAAAAATGATTGAAATTTATCTATTATTAACGGTGGATTTAGAAAATTGATCGAATAAGATTTATTTTTTAATATTTATTAGATACTCGTATAATTCAATGGGACTTACATAAAATTTTAAGATTTTTATTTGAATTTTTATAAAATATATGTATAAAGGTACAAAAATTAAGAGGGGGCTTGTCCCCCTCGATCTTACGCGGCTCTGCTAGTGTTTACCACAGTAGATCCAAAGATAAAAACAGAAATAAGTAAATAAATCCACATGCTCACACTTTAAAAGAATGTCAACAGTATTTATAAGAGTTATAAAGTGGATAAACTAATTTAGAATTAAGACAATTCATTTGAACAATCGGGATGACTACCTGCAAGTTTAATGCATTACTGTAAAATTTTAGTAGATCTTAACAACTTTCTTGAGTATTTAGAATTAAAATTCAAAAAAGACAAAAAATGAATTTAAAAATTTATCGAGGTTACTTGTAAATTTACTAATCAAATTTACCTAGTCAAATTCGTGGTTGCTTGAGATGAGAAGATGTGAACCAAGGACAGATAAGGGGATATGATGTTATATTTAACATGATATTGTTGTGTTTTGTCTTACATGTTCATTGTATTTCGATGTTATATTCAACATAATTGTGTTTTTAAATTCAGTCACGTTCCAAATAAATATAAACTTTCCCAAATGTAAAAATTCGTAAACGTCCTAAAATTTTCACTAAAAAAAATAACAAATGAAATGACAGAAAACTAAAATTTTTTAAGGTAGCATTTAACATGCAAATTCATGCATAAAATACTGGATCTGTCAATTGATGTAATTATGTTAAATACAACATGAATAATATTTTGTAAGTTAATGTATTGAGTTCAACTCAGTTGCATTCAACTAATAAAACAGATATATTGTATTGAATTTAACATGACCGTGAGTTTTTTTCTTCGATGCAAAATACATGATCATGATAACATACGATTATTTTAGTATAATCGGCTGATGAAAATAAAGATTACAAATGATTAATCAGGTGATTTTAAAATAAAACGATTTAAATTGATCGATTATGGTAACTGCCCTTAAATTTTAGAATATATATTTGAGAAAATTATTATAGATGGAAATATGGAATGTAACTGTTGTTCAGAAGGGCTGAACCGTCCTTATATTGTAAAAGGATTGTTTAGTTCATAAAAAAAATAAAAATTAAGATTCATTTGGTAGTTGGTAAACGTTAGGGATGGTCATGGGCCGGGCCGGGCCGGATTTTGACTAGGGTATTACACAAAAATGTTAGGCCCTAACCCGGCCGGCCCTATGATCGGGCCCTAATTTCATACCCAAGCCCGGCCCTACAAAAAAAAATTAAGTCCCGGCCCGACCCTATAATTTTTTTTTTAAATTTAAAAATTAAATACTAAAATTACAAAATGACCCATCAACTCTCTCTCTATGAAGATGAATGAAACTAGGGTTTGCTAAATTATCTAGCTAAAATAAAAAATTACAAAATGGCCCCTCAACTTTTTTTTTTCTCTCTCTCTCTATATTTTTTAATTTTTATTTTTATATTTTAAAAAAGTTCGGGTCGAACCGGGCCGGCCCTAAACAAAAATAATCAAGCCCTAGCCCGGCCTTAAAAATGAATGAGCCTTAATCTTTAGGCCCTAGTCCGGTCCATGGGCTCAAACACCAAGCCCAAGCCCTAAAAAAATAGGGGCGGGCTGGGCGGGCCTCCAGGCCAATGACTATCCCTAGTAAACGTCCTGTAATTTTTTACATAAAAAGTTAATAATTTTTACGTATTACAGGAAATTTAGACTTCTCTTAAAAAAATTATTGAAATATATGAACTAAATAGGCTAAAATTCATTAATCTTTCTACCAACATAGTGTAATTCAAGTGTTAAGATCTGTTTAAATTAAAGCAGTTGAGAGACTTTTGTAAAGCCAGGTGTTCAAGTTTGCGAAAAAATATTTGTTAGGAGGGACAACCACGCATCGCGAACGAGATTAGTCTTACACTCTGTATGGATAACACTCGAGCATACAAAAAAATAAAAAAAAAATAAAAAAAAATCATTAATCTTCTCACCCACAAGTCCATTCAATTCAATTGCTTTGTTTGGTTGGTTGAATGTCGAAATGATATAGGCCGAAAGGGCGAACGTAGACCCACTTTCTTGTCCTAGTTGTTTCTTTACCTCAATAATGCATTATATAGTCCCATCACGCCTGTGATCTAAACGACGAGGAGGCCGGACAAACGCTGCCGGACATTGGTGGCAAATCCGTGTGGCCTCCCGTCGAATAATTTAACGGTATACCATTCAGAGCAGCAACACGATCATCATCGTCTTCACAATTCGGTTCCAGATTCAGATCGTTGATTCAAACCAACGACCAAGTTAAAAATTCTTCATTTTTCAAGGTATCGGTTTCGTTTCATATTTAGGGTTTTACATATTCGCTTATTTACTCGGATTTGTTTGCGTATCTGTACACGCGTAGGATCTCATCATAGACATTGAAATCGTTTCTATTGAGTCATTGATGCCCTAATTTAATTGGCACAATTTGATGTCTGATACTTCCGCTGAATTATAAATGATTGATGACCTTCTGAAGCAATGGAATGTTGATGCCTATTTTTTGTATCGTCGATTCATGTTATTTGGGAATTGAATGAATTCAACATCTGTTTGTCGTCTGCAATGGAACTGATTTTGGCTCTGCGTTCTCAATGAGATCACGGACACCCTTAGTTGTTGGAGTGTTTTTTTGGTTGTGTATTAGCAGAATCATGGCTCTTAATTCGTGTTTGTGGGCAGATCCATACAGGCTATTGCCCCATGCAGAAGTCCATTCGAACAAGAGTGGCATGTTTGGCAGCTGATTAGAGATGGACTTTAAGAAAAAGACCCGACTTTCAGTTGTGCACTATTCAAAAAGTCACATGGACTAGCTTCTGAAAACCACTTATTGCGAAGTCAGTCTGCTAAATTGAAGTTGCTATTAAGTAGACCTTGGGAACTCTTTCGTTGTGAGTTAGCTTTTGCTTTTGGAATTCTGAGAACAAAATCACATCTAATTATCCTCAACAATGTTCCACATTTCAGTTTCTTACGTTCAGAAAAGATGCATCCATTGTTCTTGTCAACCACCTTGCCGTTTGGGCTAGTGGTGTTTGCGCTTGCCGTTTGGGCAAGGGCTTGGAGAGATCATGTCTCGCCAATTTAATTTCAATGGTCGGATTCAATAATGAAATCATAAGTAGCAGCCATTCAACCAATAACGAATTGCTAACAATAAATTTCCTTCCACAGAATGATTTTTCTGGGCCTGAGAAACTATTATACTGGAAACTACCTTCAAGGATAAAAATCCATACCTTTGTGTATGTGAAGTTGAGGTTATGCTCAAGGCTTCCTGTTTTCTTCCTCCTGCCCCATTCAAATCTTCACTCTATTGGCGCTCTACGTTAGTGTTATGTTTGTTTTAAGAAGATTGTTGTTCAAGTTTTATTCGGTTGAACTTGCAAACTATTATTTTATAATTGTATTTATGAATTAATACTTGCGTATGTTGGAGAAGTTTGTCAACTTTGATGCTTAGTATGGCCCATGGGCATGATTAGGAGGCTTTATGGGTCAATGTAGGAGTAATTCTATGAATACAAATTATTTTTAAAAAGTTTATTCTTACCTATCTCTCTCTCTATTCGTCTAGTTAAAGCCAGTAGTACCGTTCCTTGCTTCTTCTAGTTAAAGCTGTTGTATGTATTTGTTTATAATGATTATGATTTGCACTTTTCTGTACAAGTTCTTATGCTAGGGACGGAGGGTGGTGTTATGTACTTGTGTTTGATAGATGGCGCCTACTAAAGCTACATATACATTTCTATATAGGATATTTTTCGCATTGCCTTCTGATTGATTATACTATCTCCACTATGTTTCAGATAAATGGGGTCTTCTGCGGATCCATGGATGAGAGAATACAATGAGGCGCTAAAGCTTGCTGATGATATCTCTGGCATGATATCTGAAAGGAGTTCACTCCCCGCATCAGGACCAGAGGTTCAACGACACTCATCAAGCATACGGAGAAAAATTACAATATTAGGAACTAGACTTGATAGCTTAGAGTCTCTTCCGGCTAAGCCTACCGGAAACAAGCCTCTGTAAGTCTTCTCAATTGACTTGTACCCTTCATTAAGATAAAAAATCCATCTGAGTTGTGTGATTCAGAATCACAGCTACTATTTAAGCAGTCTCTCCAAACAAACAGAGTCAAGGGAACGCACCTCATGGCCTCCCATGGGCACCGTGCTGATTGGAGCTTTGTGCTGGACTGCCAAATGCTGAAATTCTCTCTTTTGCAGTTGCCTTGCAGTTGTTTTTGAGAACAAATGGGTCAGGTCATATGAGATTTTTTCAATAGTTATATAGGAGATAGGTCAAGTCATCAACCTTTCCTGAGGTTATTTTCCACTAGATACTGCTATCTAATTTGTCTTAGACCATAGCCACGTAGTGTGATACATAAATCACTCCTTAGTTATACTATAATCGTGGCCATGATTTATACTATAATTGTGGCTATTCCCTGAAATGGCATGTGGGTTTAACAGAAGTCATCCTTGAATATGTTAACGGAATGTTAGTCTTGCTTTTGTGATAGTTATATCTGGCAATTGAGTTTGATGTTAGTCTTGCTTTTGTGATAGTTATATCTGGCAATTGAGTTTGATGTTAGTCTTGCTTTTGTGATAGTTATATCTGGCAATTGAGTTTGGGCCCATAGTTTTGTGGCACGTTGACATATTCTCTCTCTTGCCCCCTTCAAAATTTAGTCAATTGATTAATTTATGGAGGGTGTATATGTAATTTCCTTATTCTCATGCGATTGGGTTTGGGTTACTCTACATCTTTGTTCCCGGGGTGGTGTGAATTGAGCTGTGAAAGTGTGAAGAACATATTGTCAACAGATTCTTAAAAAAGGCAGCCCGGTGCTACAAAGCTCCTACTATGCGCGGGGTCTGAGGAAGGGTCGGACCACTTAGGTCTATTGTTAATAGATTCTATTAATAAAATTATAGGTGGATTAAAATGTGAATTGAAGAAGAGGGAAGAAAGGGTAGTTTTGGATGCTCAGGTTATCATACTTCCTCCTCGATAAAAATATGGGAAAATTACAACTTTGGCCCCTAAAGTATGGGGTGGATGTCTATGTGGACCCTGATGTTTGCCAAATTGCACATTTGGTCCCTCAAATTTCACATTTGTTTCAATCTCATAAATTAAAAACGTTAATAATTTTGGATGGAAACCAAATTGTGCTCAACATGTGATCTTCTAATATCGATATTTGGTCATTTCATCACTCTACTAGACCTAAGGCGGTTTGCCCTAACCTTTCCCTAGCAACGATTCTTCTGAAAAGTGAGAGAGAAGAGCATCCCTAGCAACGATTCGTCTGAAAAGTGAGAGAGAAGAGTATGAATCGTTGTTAGGGAAAAACGTTTTAGGTTTAGTAGAAGGTTATGTGCTAAGCACAACCCATGTTCCATTCAAAATCATTAACAATGTTTTCAATTTTCCCCGATTGAAATAAACGTGAAACTTAAAGGATCAATCAAATGTACCGTCCCCATACTTTAGGGACCAAAAATGTAATTCTCCCTAAGAATATTTACCTTGGCAGATTTTGATGCCATGTTAGCAAATGAAAATAAAGAGATGATGCTCGACGGTGGAATGGTACAACTGCAATAATCAATTCTTAAAAGAACCACACTCATGGTCTAATATTGTTAGAGGTACATGTCTTGAAATCAGTATAGCATGCAATTCAAATATAAAAAAAATCAATACAGCATAGTTCTTACCCATGCATTTGTGCCTTTCTAATTTCTTTATTGGTCGAGAGGTATTTGTTGATAATATTAGGTAAGCATGAGAGGTAATTTGCAATCTTTATGTTCTTCCGCGCTGCTTCTTCTTCTTCTTCTTCCTGAGAGTGATTGTTGAAACTAAACCTTTTTTATGCAGTACAGAGAAGGAGATGAATCGTCGGAGGGATATGCTGGTAAATTTGAGATCGAAAGTGAACCAGATGGCTTCCACTTTGAACATGTCAAATTTTGCAAGTAGAGACAGCTTGCTTGGACCAGAAATTAAGCCAGCTGATGCCATGAGCAGGACAAGTGGATTGGACAACTATGGTGTTGTTGGACTTCAAAGGCAAATTATGAAAGGCGAGTTATTTACATTATATTGAAAATTTCCTTCCTTAGTATGTGAACTTATTGTTACTTAGCGGATCATTTTGGCATTTCTTTAAAACAGAACAAGATGAAGGCCTTGAGAAGTTGGAGGAGACGGTGACAAGTACAAAACATATTGCGTTGGCAGTCAACGAAGAGCTTGATTTACATACTAGACTGATTGTATGTGTTACTTAACCTCTTAATTCCTTTTGTATTCTTTGACCTTCTGAACATAAACTAATTAATTATACAAATGGGATGTATCCACTCTATTGCAGGATACCCTGGATGAACACGTGGATGTGACGGATTCCAGACTGCGGGTAAGACTCTTCGTATGACCACCATGCAAATCTTTGGTTAAAGTATAATTTTTTTATAAAGGGAATTGTTGGAGTTGGCTTGGGCTACTCAAGTTAGAAATTGTCTCCTGTATCGGCTTTTTCACACACGTTTTCTTGCTCTTCTTGTATTGTGGAATTTTTCCAGCGCGTGCAGAGGAACCTGGCGGTTTTGAATAGACGCACGAAGGGCGGTTGCTCCTGCATGTGCCTGCTTTTATCGCTTCTTGGGATTGTTGGTCTGCTTGTTGTTATATGGTTACTCGTCAAATACTTGTAATTCAAACAACATGGATCTCCAATTTCTCTCTGCCATTTTTCCTCTGTGTGTGTGTTTACTAATGGGTGTGTCACTTTCACCATTTGAATTTTCTGGTTTTCTTTTCATGTATTTGTTTTGTCTGCATAATGATTTATGTTCAGTTGCTTGTTGACCAGACAACCTTGTAAATTACACCTCTTCTGTGTGTTATTGACAGAGAAATATGTGTTTTATCCTTCCTCTTGCTTAGAGCATTTCCTGTGTTTTCCCCTTAATTCGGTCATTTTGGCTGAGGTATTGCTTGTGCCGTATTTGGCACAAATAAAATATTTATGCCAAAATGACGCATATGATCCAACAGTTGTTGGAGCTTCTTTTGGCATAAAAAATGCCAAAAAATGGAATAACAAATATTATTACATTTTTACCTGCAACAGAGGTAATTCATAATTTTACATGTTGACGATATTAAATATTATTTTTTATTATGTTACATTTATAGTATAATTAAATCTACTATCATCCCAATAAATATGTTATGATTATATTAATTAGAATAATACCATGAACCAAAACATTCAAACAAATTTAAGGGAAATTTTTTGAGATTTTTATTGTTTAGCCCATATCTAAGTGTCTTTATAGTAGTTTACCCAAAACAACAGTTATGTTGTAAAATCATCCAAGCCGTACAATATACTTATTTTTTGATCATTTACAGCCGAAACTTCACCATAGATTGTCGTGTATACCCTTTGCGTTATTCGCGCTATTCTCACGATAATCACGACGCCGTTGATGAACGAGGGCGTTAGGGATGGTAAGCCGCGAGATCAGTTTCATTTATGGTAAGCTACAGGAGCGTGGTTGTACTTCAATAATACCTGGTCGCTCAGGATTTGTTTGATGGGCGTGGACCCGATTGAAGAGGCATGCGTAGTCAAGCACCAACGTTGTATACGTGGGACAACAAATTCCCTGCCTTCCATTGCCGTCGCCAAAGTAGTGTGTTCGCAAAGCCAATACTGATACAAACAAACAAACTATGCGAAGAAATACGTCAAAGTATCAAGATGCACAATGAAATGTTAACGTAAATTGTAAAAGGAACAACCAACTAGCAAAACTGTCTAGACAAAATTAGATTACCTGCAATGCTAGTACGTAATCTGTTACAGACCTTGGGCCGGTGTATGTTCATTTAAGACTTGTTTCTCCAAGTCTGTAAAAATTGTCTCTGGCCAATTATACCTGGACATGCTATCAATATCCTGCACATACCGCACCAAGAACTTGGAAACCTGCTGTCCCGTCGTTGTGAAGAAACAAGTGGCTAGCAAGTGCAGACATAATAGACGGACAACGTCCCTGACAGATTCTTCATCTGTATTGTTGATCTCATTCTCCACCAACGATCTCAAGAATGCAACACTAAAATCCCGTGGCCCATAGGTGAACTTGTTAAGAAACGGGGAGTCAGTCTTTGTGTATCTGCTCGGTACTATTTTAATTTCACCGGCTGGCATCCCAAAGATCAATTGCAAGTCCATGGCAGTCATCTTCACAAATTTGTTGCCGACCATGAACGCTGATCGTGTAAGATTGTAATTTCTGGTTATTTTTTCTATTAAGTTATCGTTTTTATGTATATTTTCAAGCGATAGGCGCTGATTATAAAGCGTCTCGAACAAAAGTCCAAACAGTGTTTTTGCCAGCAATGTCTTGTGTTGGTCCTTAAGTTTGCACTCTTTGAGAAGTTCATATGTCTGTTTCAAGTTACTGCGGTACAAAAAAAACCTTTGTTGAGGTTAAGACTTCCACCTCTCCGCTATTTTCTGGCCTTTGGGGCTGCATCAACGAAAAGTTAATTGAAATAATAAGGATTAACATTCACGTAACTCCATTATCCACATAAACGAAAAACCCCTTCACGGGAGTGGATGACAGCAACACGTGAACAATAATGAACTCGATATACACATAGTCTGTTCACGTTAACATCCACTTAATACAATATGAATTAACATACACACAATATAAAGCAAGAATTAAAACGAACAGACTATTGAATATAACGAGTTAACATGCACTTTATGGGAGTGGACATGCACGCAATACACTATGAGTTAACATGCACACAAATACAGAGTAACAAGATAAACGATCGTTACATCGAATATAACGAGTTAACATACACACAAACGCAAACAACGATTATTTTCTCTTACAAATCGCAAAATATAGAGTTAACATACACGCAAATTTCATATTTTGGGCAGATTTGGCGGATTCACCCGGTCCGTTATACATTCCCAAATTAAAATTATTATAAACTCAAATCATTTTTATATTTTACTTAGTGATAAATCATATTCTAAGAACTCATTTGGTTGTCATTCAATTTGCAAATTATATTATTAGTTAGTTTAAAAATTATTGTAATCTAGTGTTCAGTTGAAAATTAGCAACTTTTTTTGTTCTAATTCAACATTAGTTTTTCTTTTAGAATCTCGGAATTGTTTCATTTGAATTGAACTGTGAAAAGCCCTAGAAAATAGTGGGAGATTCGTTTGAAGGAAGACGATCAACAATCCTCTAGCAATTGAAGTGATTGCGAACGGATTCTTTCTTTTTTCGCTTGTTATTTCGCGTGTGTTTGTGTATGTATGATATTATATGTGTTGGTGACTGCATTTCAAAAGAGTTTCCGATGAGTATCGTCCCAAAGGAGGCAATAGAGGTAATTGCTCAGACCATCGGAACTATCAATTTGTCTCCCGATGTGTTGCCCAGTCTCGCTTCCGATGTCGAGTACCGTCTGCGGGAGATCATGCAGGTAGTAGAGATTTTCAACTCACTTTGCGATTTTCTAGCAATTTGCATAGCAGTTGAAGGTTTTTCAATTTTTAGTATGATTACGAAGAAGATTCTGTAAATTAGCAGCTGAAGATATTATATGATTACACACACTCACACACACAATTGCATCAAATTACAGGAGTCTATCAAATGCATGCGCCATTCGAAGCGAACTACTTTGACGGCTGAGGATGTGGACAGTGCACTGAACTTACGAAACGTGGAGGTAACCTTCTGATCGGTGATTTGTCGATAGCTAATTTGGTAGTTTCACGATATGGAGTCCCATGCTTTACGTTCAGGAAAAAATTAACGAGGATTTTATTCCAATTGATTTGTTTATTTTGTGCTCTGTCAGCCAATTTATGGATTTGCCTCTGGAGATCCGTTGCGATTTCAAAGAGCTGCTGGACATAAGGATCTTTTCTACATCGATGAAAAGAGTGTTGAATTTAAAGATGTAAGAGTACTAGCAGTGTGATTCGACTTCATTGATTACTTCTTTCAAATGTATGCATGCGCAAAAGCATACACAGACACTGATATCATTTTTTTTCAGGTGATTGAAACCCCTCTACCGAAAGCACCATTAGACACCACTGTTATTACTCATTGGTTGGCTATTGAAGGGACGCAACCTGCAATTCCAGAAAATGTGCCAGCTGAAGGTAATTCTTCTTTAGCCTATGGTTATGGAGAACATGTTTAATTTAATAGGTGCAAATGCAATATGTTGATGTCTTGTTTTGAAATTACCGAGACTCTTGATCTGCCATTCATATTTTAGTTTACTCTTATCTGTGCTCGTCTCATTTGATCTAGTACTCATGCTTAGTTTTTGATTCATTTTCTCTGTTATAGCAATTGCAAGCCATCCCGATAACAAGAAGCCTGAATCAAAAGAAGATGGAATTGCTGTTGATATGAAGTTACCTATTAAGCATGTACTTTCTCGTGAGCTTCAGGTACTTTGAAGTCATCAACTCTTTAGCTCCGATTCTGCACCTTGAGGAACATTTTTCTATATAATGATTTTTTTGTGTTTCAGCTTTACTTTGAGAAGATCACGGACATTACTGCAAAAGAATCAAACTCCATTATATTTAGAAAAGCGTTAGTAAGCTTGGCAACTGACTCAGGGCTCCATCCCTTGGTTCCTTATTTTGCACATTTTGTTGCTGATGAGGTAATCACAAGCTCAATTTAGTTTATATATGTTTTGAATGGTATTGAGGTTATGGGTTAACAATATTCTACCAATGCTGTCAGGTTTCACGGAATCTGAGTAATTTTTCTCTCCTTTTCGCATTGATGCGACTTGTGCGGAGCCTTCTTCAAAATCCTCATTTACACGTTGAACCGTATGTAAGTTTCATGAGTGCGTAGGGTCCTTCTAAGTTTGACTTATGAGTAAGAATAACGTAAGACAACATTTGGATTATTACTTGGAATATATACTTATATGCTCATATCAAGGTATTCACTGCCATACCGTTGACCATACCACAGGTGTGCACCAAGATCAATTGTGAAGCCTAAAGTTTAACTTTCCTTTCCAGTTGATTATGTTTGACATTATTTGATTTTCTTAGCCTGTTAGCTGTGCTTTTGAATTTTGTTAATGATGTAAGCTTATTTCCAATTAATGACGTGGAACTGACAACTTTCGATCTGATGATGTTATTTTTCCTCTTCAGCTCCACCAATTAATGCCATCTGTACTGACCTGCCTTGTTGCAAAAAGGTTGGGCAGTAGATTTACCGACAATCAGTGGGAACTTAGAGACTTCACGGGTAATTTGGTTGGTTCAATATGCAAGAGGTGAGATTTCCTTTCAACTGCAAATTTAATCATATTATTTTTGAGACACATAATCAGAGAATGTGGTAGTTAGACTTGACATGATATCTTTCTTAATCTTCATGAAAACATGGTAATCCTCAAATTTATCTCTCTGATATATATTTTCTTTTAAGTTTTATGTCTTTTGATTCGCAAATATGTTTTTGGAGAAATATTATTTTGTAGTATTCTAAGTTGAATAAGTTAAGGGTGAAATATGTTTTGGGTAATGTTTGGACATTAGTTCTAGCTGTCCCTTGTTAGTACTATGAAAGTGGTTCCTCCCCACTGCCGGGTGGCCTCAGCGGATGACAGAGTGGTTTATTTTGGTCATTTGATTTATATAAGGTTTTGGACCTTCTGGTTGTCTAAATAACGTCTCTTTTGAGATCTGCATTTTTTCTGTAAACTTCCTCATTTAAAACATTGATATTCCATATGTTCCTGGAACTTCTTATTCAACGATTTGCGAAGATGATGGTCAGATATATGGATTTAGTTGATTCCCAATATAGCATTTTTATGGAACAATGTTGACATGTCCATGCATGGATTATCTTGTTAAAGCATTGAGGTGAATTTCTTGTCTATCAGAGTCACGTTTGGAGAGCTTGAAAGTTTTAACCACCTCTCAGCAAATGAGAGTGATTTTTCCTTTATTTTCTTTTTGACAGTCATGAATCTCTTTACCATTAAACTTTTGCAGATATGGCCATGTTTACCACAATCTGCAGGATCGTGTGACAAGAACTCTGCTCCATACTTTCTTGGACCCGACAAAAACATTGCCTCAACATTATGGTGCAATTAAAGGTCTATCAGCCCTTGGATCCAACGTGGTATTCCCTTTTATCCAATCTTCTTTCTCTCTTTCACTGGCTTGTGGCTTCTTATGAAATGTCATGAAGTCAATACTTCTCCGACTTTTATGAGGGCTTGGAGCCACGTCTGAAATTTGTAATACTTTTCTGACATTTTTTGTTTAACACCTTTTTTTATTGTCTTAAATTGGGTTTTTCATCTCTATTCGTTACTTCTTCCAATTTTGATCCTTTATCAAATACTCGGCCACTTTGCCTTCTCTCTCTACCGTTGCAACTTCATATGAAATTTACCGAAATTATGTGCCTTAAACTATTGGAGCACTTCCTCTTTTCCAGTATGCCATCTTAAAAAATTAAGTTCCTTCCATTTCTTGTAATTGTCTACTGTGATTGGGCAACTTTATATTGTTTGTCATTCTTTCATTTCACCCTCTATATTAAATGAAAATGCGCCACACTTTCCTGATGTTTCTTGACTTTGGATAGGTTCGCCTGCTTGTGCTACCAAATGTTGAGCCCTATTTGCAACTATTGGAGCCAGAAATGCAACTTGAGAAGCAAAAAAATGAATTGAAGAGGCATGAAGCATGGCATGTACACGGGGCCTTAATGGTAAATCCTTCTCTAGTGCCAATTATTTTTTCAGTACAGCTCCCATCAAGATGAGGCCCATTGCAGAATTTCTTTCCATACGATTATGAAATTTATTTTTCATTTTTAATGTCCTTAATGCCACCTTCTCTTTGCTATGAAACCGAACTGATAATGCACTGCACTTCTTAGCGTGCAGCTGGTCTCTGTATGTACAATCGACTCAAGATTTTCCCGTGTCTGCCATCTCCCCCTGCACGTGCCATCTTGAAGAGTCGTAACAAAGTCGCGACTGCAACCCCTAGTAAGACTTCTTTTCACCTGCTTCCTTTTGCCTGTAGACGATATGCATCCTCCACATGTTCACACAATATGCTACACTAACAATTTGACGTGATCCCAGTTTTGAGCAGTCATGTTGGCAGACATATTGAGAATTGATGAACATTCATTACCATTTGAACTTGATTAGCTGGTTTTGAAATGCTTAATGCAATTTGCACGCGTAAGCACTTATTTTGAACAAGTTGGGAAGTTTTTTGCAATCTAAACAATAAAAACTATTTTATTGTTTATGTGTTCTTAACTATCCATCGAGAAGTGATTTCTTTCTTATTTTCCTTTTTGGGGTAAGAAGAACATCAGTTAATCAGATAAATATCTATTAAAGCAAAACGAGCTCACCCACTAAGGTACACACACACTCACTAAGCTGTTGTATTGTGCATGTATGCTTTACTAATCGGATAAATATCTATGAAAGCAAAACGCACACCCACTATGCTACATACACACACTTAAGCTAAATGACACGGACCTCGGAGAGTAGAGGGGGCTCGAACTCGTGACTTCCACAAAAGAGGGCCACTATATGACCGTTAGGCCAAATGCATTGGGCCTGGAGAAGTGATTTCTGTGTCACTGATCCTGGACTAAACTGTGAAGCAAAAACAAGTAACGTTTGCCATATTCGTTTATACTCGTTCCAAGCCTTGTGGAATTGAGAACCCTTTCCTTTTACGCATACTCTTCATTAGAAATTAAAATCACATGTTTTCATAATCCTCTGTGTCTGCAAATATGATCTCCACATTATCTGATAGGCCTATTTTGTTTCCCATTTTTTTGTTTATTTCCTAATGCGTCAAGATAAACGCAAAGCAAGCATGGACAACCTGATGCTGCAGCCACCTCTTAGAAAGCTAGCAACCGACGGTCCGATGGGTGTCATGTCAGCAAACCCGTTGCCAGTCGACGCGCAAGGGACGAGTGTCGGATACAACACAGCTCAAGGCATCACCGACTCAATGCCTTCACAAATCACTAGCAGCAGCAGAAGACAGATGACTGTTGCTCAAGCTTTGAAAAAGACAACTCTTCTTGATCAGATTTGGAGAGAGGGGATTGACGTTGTTCGCTCGCTACCTTTTCTATGCGAACATTCTGGTGAAGTCATGTTGTCGTTTGTTCCGTCGCCCGAGTTGTCTGTCTTCCTGTGATTATCCATTGCTCTTAGCTCACTTTTTTTAATTCATTGTAGGTGCTGTAAAAATATTTATATAGTTCATACTTCTCTCTTAGATTAGTTTGGTTTATTGGGAGACTATAATAAATGTAAACTACGCCAAATGGGACTCGAATTATGATATGTGGAGTAATTGTTCATATGATCTTTTTTATTTTTTATTTTTTTATTTTATTTTTATTGTTGTATACCCACGAGTGTCCACCCACCCACATAGAGTGTGAAACTAATCTCGTTCCCAGCAAGTACTTTTCCGCAGGCTCAAATACCTAATTTTACAAAGGTCCGTCAACTACTTTAATTCAAGTGGGTCTTATCACTTGAGTTACATTATGTTGGAAACATTTGTGTGCAATATACTCCATGGTTTATGGACTTGGAAAACCAACATAAGAACAAAGGACCCGTGTTTGGTTGTCTAAACGATGAATTGTTTTTATTTTTTTTCTATTACCTATCATTCTGTCAAATTTAAATATTTTTTTAAATAAAATAAAAGATATATTTATTTTAATTTAGTTATTTTTTACAGCAATTACACTATAAATCAACCTTTGAACTAGAAAAAAAAATGGTTTGGTATTCAATTTTAAGTGTGTTTAATTTTTATGATAAAATACTAAATTGACTAATAAAAAAAGGAATAATTATTCACTTCCCATAATTTGATTTAGTATCACTTTATCAAAAAAGAAAATTCACTTTAATTAAAATTGAAAGTTTGAGAGTGGTCAAAGTAATTCAAACGGTGCACTACAAGAGAAAGATAGGTCTAAAAAAATTTAGAACGAAACTATTAAAATTGAGGAAGAGATAGATAGGATTTGACATGAAATTATTAAAATTGATTTGATGACATTAAACTTGACTGAAAAGATGACTTGATCGATCACTGGATATAAACGGATTCATATAATCGACCCTATTTAAGTAATCGACTCTATTTAAGTAGAACAAAAATAATACAAATTGATTGACACCAAGTTAAAGTACATTGGATAAAAACAATTATCCCATAAAAAATAATACAAATTGAAAGACAACCAAACCAAACGGGCCCTTGAAAGCAGACACTTCTCTGTATTTACTTCTTCATAGCTTTCAGATTTTAAATACCGCAAGGTAAGAAAAAACTGAATGAAAAAAATTCTTTAAACCTAATACTGATGAGCATCAATATCATTACATAGCCATACCCACATCCCTCAAGAAGAGAGAGAGAAGAGAGAGAGATTAAACGGACCAAAAAGAAAAAAATGACTAAAAGAAGAGCTTTCGCTGTGGTCGAGTCGATGTGGAAGGTGAGGTTGAGGGCTTGAGGTTAACAGGTAACTTGGCACTATCTTGTCCTACCGCCATCCCTTTCTCTGCCAGTTTAGTGCCTCTAGGATCGGTTAAGAGTGTCTTCTGATATGATTGCGTGAAACCGGTGGCGATGATCGTCACGTGGATCTCTCCGTTGTAGCGCTCATCCACAACAGCCCCGAATATAATGTTTGCAGATGGATCTGCCAAACTTGTAACAACCTGCAAAGGAGAGGAGAGGAAGGATAAACACATCTACATACAAGAAAAAATGAAAAGTAAATCTGTTTGATAATACGGAAAATCAGTTGGTATGATTATTACTTTATTAGCCTGACGAAAAAAAAAAAAGCCTGCTTTTTTAACAATCAAATTTAACTACTGAAATACGATGCGAGAGAGAGAGAGAGAGAGAGAGAGAGAGAGAGAGAGAGAGAGAGAAGTACCTGAGACACCCTATTTACTTCTTGCAGAGTGATGTCCTTGCCTCCAGTAATGTTGTACACTACACCGGTAGCCGATTGAATTGAAGAACCGATTAGAGGAGCCAGAGTTGCCTGTTCAGCTGCTTCTTCAGCACGGTTCTTGCTGGAGGAAACCCCGACGCCCAGCATAGCAGTTCCAGAGTCCTTCATCACTGCCTTCACATCTGCAAAATCCACATTTACCAATCCAGGTATCTGCAGACGAAACACAGCTATAACCCTCAGCCACCAAGTTTATTATTACGATAGTATGGATAATCCGATAAAATCCATGTATATAGGCATGATGCGTATAGAATATGCTAAAATATCCACAAATTGATGCACATCACTGTGGGTTTGTCTCATGATTGTATGTTGTATCGATAAAAAGGCAAATCGTTAGTCATCACTTGCTGAAATGAGGAGTTGGACAAATAACTTACCGTGATTATATCTGATATTCCTTGGACACCTTGTCGTAGTACATCATCAGCAAGAAGAAAAGCATCCTGAAGACGGGTCTGCTCATCAGCAATATCTAGCAGACGGTCATTGGGAATCACTATAAGGGTATCGACGTTTTTCTGCAACTTTTCAATGGCCTCCAGTGCCTGGAGAAACACCAAATGGAAGGCACCCTCAGTGAGACTAGACATAGAAAGGAGGTTTAGTATCATATGAATATGAATCATCCTTGGATGAAGTCCATTTAAAGCATCCTTGTAAACAGTCTGAATCGAATTGGACGTAAATTTTTTGTTGTTAATAGATTGTGGTTCGAATATAATAGACTAGTGAAAATTGAAGCTAATTTCCTCACTATTTCGAAAGAAGATGAAAATGCCACCTGCCTGAAGAGTTCTTTTACGCCCCTCAAAACTGAATGGGTAAGTAACCACGCCAACAGTTAAATAACCTGCTTCTCTGGATATCTGGGCAACAACAGGAGCAGCACCGGAGCCTGTGCCGCCTCCCATCCCTGCAGTTATGAACACAAGATCTGATCCCTTAAGAGCATTTCCAATGGCTTCCTTTGATTCTTCTGCTGCCTGTTCCCCCAAAACTGGATTGCCACCGGTACCTGCATCTCTAGGAATGATAGAACATGAGTTGTAAAGCTAGACGTGCACCCAGACACACATATGAGGGGATGCAGACACAGAAGTACAAGTGCCAGCGTGACGATCTACCAGCTCAGGGCTGCAGTTCCCAATAAGAGAATAAAGGAATTTCTGTTTTTTTTATCAATGTGCATAAAACAAATTATGTCAAAAATTTATTTTGAAAAGAGAACTTTTAAGATCACAGTGAGAGTGCTAGACCTAGTCCACGAGTCAAAAGCTCTCCAATTTGAATAGGGTTTTCAGCAGCAGATTGCAATAGTGCCTGAGAATCTGTGTTTATGGCATAGAAATCAACACCCTACAACCAAACATGGCACATGAAACACTATCAGAAGTCAAGATTCACTCATTCACAATAGAAGTATAGCCTACCACAATACACACACACACACAAATGTATGTACTAAGAAATGCATATAGACATAAAGTTAAGGAACATGAAACTTCATATTCTCATTTTCACAAGTAAAGCTTAAAGTAGGACTTGTCACACAGATCAAAATAATCCACCTAAGAGGACCACACATGCTGTTTCACTTCTCGATTCTAGGCAATTTGCAGGGGCTATGTACACAAAGATGCAAATGTTTGGAGGTTACAACCTAGGAGTAGCTCCTTTCATATATAGAATAACTTGGGAAGCCTTTTGGGATTCAACAGTAAGCTCACTACTTCTAATTGTATTGGAGCAATGTTTCTACCGAGAATCTGTATCCAAGACCACTTTATGTGGAATAACAAGCAAAGCGAGAGAGCGCTGTCGGGAAGATGGGGTGGAATAAACCAAAAAAAAGTATGTAGAGTTTTGTTAAAGCACTATCAATCAAGAAAAAAAGTAAGAATTCAATAGGAGAAGGAGCAGCAGACCCATTAATACCGTAATCTTGTATTGATATTTGTTGTTTTCCTAAGCATACGACTTCATTAACATATGGTTGAAATTAAGCTAATGCATTGCTCTAGAAAACAGAAGATTCTCATCTCAGACTATTACATAGCCAGTAAATTATGGAACTTTGAGGCCACAACATTCATCCTAAATGGGAACTTTGAGAACTTAAGCTCTAATGGATTGCTCTAAAAAACAGAAAAACGTTCTCGTTCAGATTATTACATAGCCAGTGAATCATGGAAACACAAAATCTCTCATGTGCTTCTAATACTACCAAGATTTTGGTACTCATTAACCGCTACGTAGAATACAAAACATGCTGTTAGCTTAACTATTCAACTAATTAGCTAATAAGAATTAACAATTGAGGGGAAGAACCTGTAAGCCGCTACCAATCATGCGATTAACGGCATTATTGCCACCGCCACCAACACCGACGACCTTAATTTTGGCGGAGTCCATTTCGGTAAACGAGCTAAAGGAGCAACAAACACCAGCACGTTGTCGCTTCCAGAAACTCCTCCGTCGAGCCCTAGGACAGAAACTCGTTTTCGGAACGAATGGAGACAATGCATTCCGATAAAACCCGGCGGAAATTGAAGCAGACGACGAAGAAGAAGAAGTAGAAATCATCTCAACTGGATTCGAGACTCCAAATGTAGCCATCAATTCGACTACACGGTTTCTAAGAAAATGGCGATAGCTCTGCTTTTCCGTCGAGATTTGGAGAGAGGAGAGAGAAAGTGCCCCCACTGTTCTAGTGGCTTTTAGGGTTTTAGATTTTGTTTTGTCTTTACTTTGAAATTTTGGAACATAAAAAAAAAAACACAACAACTAGTCTTTGTCGTCTTTGTCCCATTTATGTAGGGTCGGCTACATAAATCTATTTACGCCATAAAGATCAATCAAAGATCATCTCCTCCCTCAGATTTAATATTGCCAAATCAAACAAATATTTATTTATTTATTATTTATATTTTTCATTTGATTCATATTATACTAGCGCATAATGATCGAGACGATTATCTGAAAGTGATTGTCAAAACGGATTCATCAAAAACAACCTCTCTTCCTATGAAGGATTGGTTTAAAATACACCAGTACAAACCATGGGTAGAAGACTAAAAAGATTTTCACAAAATAGAGTGAAAAATAAGTGGGCTGATTTCCTCGCCAATATGGCTACGGATGGTGGAGTTGAGCTTAAATACTTGGACTCAATCCTGATCGAATTTCAATTTACACACATGTTTTCGCAATTAAGTACTCCATCTAGTGTAAAGTAAAGTGCACCAGTTATATTTTTTTTTTATCTGTTAATTTAAAAGTCAAATTTCAAAAATTTAAAATTGATAAATTATTAATATCAATTAATATTTATACTCATATCAGATGAAATCAACTCACTGGTAATTAAACCCAGGTCATGGAAAAAAGAAAAAAAAAATAATCTGAAGGAAAAAAAAAAATATAAAAAAACAATTTTCACTTCTCCACCCATTACTATATCAAATAGAAGTTTGAATCAGAAACACCAAGAACAGTTGTACAACACAGAGAGAGAATGAAGAGCAAGAATTAGATACAAACTCAAAAACATAATAAGATTTTTCAGCCCACAATGCAACCTGGAAAAAAGGAAAGATTACGACAAAATGCCGCTGCTTTCTCAATACAACACCGGCGGGGCGGTCTCACTCTCCTTCGCTCAGAATTGGGACAATCAGCGGTTTCATTTGTGCCATATAAACGATTGCCCACCTGCCCAAACAGTACAAAAGAGAAGTATAATTAGAATTTCTTGGCATTTCTCGATTTGGCATCAAACAAAGTGGAACTACAAAAATCTAGTCATTTTACAGCAAAACAGACGGCAAATCGAAGCAATTATATGGAAGATTTAGTACACACATCCAATGGGGGGTGGGATATCTATCTAAAATTGCAGCAGCATAGTGTGGTTGACACAGATGAGGCCTCTTGCAACCTTACCCTTATTTTCGTTTTTTTTCTTCAGTAAATATACAAAAGAAGAGGACAGACGGCTCATAGCGAGAAAGGTCGGTTAAAAAGTTAAAGATTGTTTATTTAGGGAAATAAGAGAAATAGAACGGCAAAGGCTCGAGCAATTGAATTACAAAAATTATCTACCACTTCTATCTTCAATCACTCCTATACCACTACAATTACAGTCACTTGTTTTTACTATGTCAATTCATGTGCAATCAACACCCCCCACGCCCACCCACCCCACAAAAAAAAAAAAAAAAGGGAATAAACAAATAAATAGATAAATAAAGAATTAATTAAGAAACCCTTAATGACACGACCGTTACCTCATTTCTACAATTGCATTATATACTAAGAAAGAGTTGGAATGATCCATAGAACATAATCATCATCATGTCATCGTTCTGTGGTAATACACAAAGTTTAGACAATCAATTTTATGATGAGGTGAGCCGTTCATAGCGTATCATAAGATTTTCATTGTTCTTTGAATCGGGTTTTCGCCATGTATAGGTGTACTACACAGAATCGATAAAAAAACATGATGCCCCCCTCCTCCTCTTTCAAGTATCAAGTGATTGTTATAAACCGCAAAGAAAACTCTAAACTAGCCCTTTTCCATAAAGATATGGAGAAAAAAACCACTCTAACTGTAGAAGGTCGGTACAAGCCAACATGCTCAATAAACAACAGAACACTTCCATCTTAACATATTTTAACCTTGATTTCACGCATAAAACCAGCCAGGCAAAATAGAAGTCATAAAACATCACAGGAGGACAAAATGACGTAGTTTCCGACAAAATGCAGCAACATATATTGATTAATTCGAACAGTAGAAAGATACAAATTTCAACAAAGAAATTGAAGTGAAAGGCCAACTTACATCATCCAACAGCATACTGTTGCCGTAATAATCAATGTTAGGTGAAACCTGTACCACAAGCTATGTATCAGCAAAAAGAAGATGATGGCAAAGAAGTTACATATAAATTGGCGCCACTGGCCATAAAGATTTATATGGATTATACAAGAAATCTTTCTATTTGATATGTTTTGTATATAAAAATAAAAAACAGATGGATGTAGCCATCAAAGGCAAATTTAACATTTATAATCACGAACACATTAAACAGACTTGTAGCTACTATCACAGGAAGAGCGTGTTCAGACTTCCCAAAAGAAAGAGGGCTATGCGCCACGATTGGAAGCTATATGATTCTGGAATAACTCGGCTTAGTTGAGTTTGGGGCCTCTAGGCTGTTCAAACTTGAAGCTACACATTGACTATCCAAGCAAAAGTAGACAAGAACCCAGATAAATGTCCAGCTCGTGGCTGGTTTCATGAAGTATCAACATACCAGAGCATTTTCCGAGCAAAAAATTAAGAAGTCAGCATATTCGACACTTTTGTCAGACAAAGACCAATTTCAGAAATCCTAGCCACTAAAGTTTGTCAATGTAAAGCCTTTGATTCCTACTGATCTGTACTCATCGAAAGAAATTTGATAGTTCACTAAGAACTGAGAATTCTTCAAGATAAATAAAATCCAAAAGTTTACTATTAATACTTCACAATTTCCCGCACAATAGTTATACTTTGTCAAAATAATCAAACCTATTTTTTGAAAGCTGACCAAATTAGAACAAATGAGTTTCGAACTTGGAAATTGATGCTTTTGATCTCAAAAATCTCAAAAAATGCACCAAACAATACTACGATTGGAAATTCAAATTAAGAGACGGAATTGAAGAAATGAGGCATACAGATTGGCGGAGGGCCCTCTGTTGCAGCAGATTCGGGTACACAGACACGCAATAACTCCGATCACCGTAAAAATTAGGGTCGTCACCAGAAAACCCATACTGATTAGATCTCTCCCTCCGTCACAGAACCACTCGATTTCCACAATCAACTGCAGGATCAAAATATCAGAAATTATAAACAGATCTGAGAATTAATGCAAGACTGTGGCTCAAAATCCTTGTTTCAAATTCCATTTAGAAAAGAAATTCAATCGAAATATCGACGCAAATAGGATAGAGAAGGAAGATATTGTGAAAAGAGATGGAATCCTCAACCTCCGGCGACGTTTGGCGATGCTTCCTCTTGGGAGTTGAAGAATAAGTTCGTCGTCGATTTGCTTGAAGGATCGATTTCTTCCTCTCTGTTACGAATTTTGCCAGTCGATTGAAAGGCCCATTTAATAATGTACTTCAACGATAGGCCCCCAAATTGTGAATTGGATTGGGCCAGCTAACCACACCAGCGGTAAGACTAATCTTGTTCGAAATGTGTGACTATCCCTCCCAATAAGGTAGCATTTGGTTAGTGTTCTCACTTTTCTGAACCCAACTGAAATAGGTTGGATTGAGTTGAATTAGATTGGGTTAAGAATTTTGGGAACAGAATTACGTTTGGTAACGACAATTTTTATTTTGTGCTGAGAACAAAATGTGTTTGGTAACGATTTTATCCTAAAACTAATTTATTTTTTTTGAATTTTTTTTTTGTGTTTGGCGGCGGCGGGTGGTGGTGGTCAGCCGGCAGATGAAGACGGAAGTTGAGGATTTTGGGTTGAATTTTTTAAGCACAAAAAGAAACAATTTTTTTTTATTTCTGATTTCTTTAGGATTTTGAGAATCAATTCCTATTTTTTGGGTTGAGTTGGGTTGAGTTTTATGTTTGCCAAACGCGTTCCCAAAAATCAAATCCAAAATTTTTAGGTTGGGTTGGGTTGAGAACACTAACTAAACGGGACAGTGTTTTTTTGCAGACTCGAATTTTTAATCTTGTAGGGATTCCTCAACTGCTTTAACTAAGACAGATCTTACCACTTGAGTTACGCTACGTTGGTGGGCCAGCTAATTTGATAATATAAAAAATAATTAAACAACTTTTGTCTCACTTAAATAGGATCAACTACATGCAATACATATATTACGTGAACAAAAAAATTATATTTGTATATTGTAAAAATTCAAGTCTTAAAATTTAAAATTACAATTGAATATTGTAAAAATACTAATAATTATTCGGGTTCAGAGACACTTTATATTATTTTAAATTTAATACATGTATATATTAAAATCAAACTGAGTGGCTAAATGCAGTATCCTGATATATAATATAAATATAAAAAAAATAGCTATTTTTCATAAATTGTTCACAAAATTAAAATTTTAATTTATACAATCTACGTATTACAATAATTTTATCAAAAATCTAAATTTATTATAATACATAAAAATTGTTATAATTTTTTTAATTTTCACTACGTACATTATTTTTTAAACTTTTAATAGTAACTTATGTTAAAAATGTCACTAATTTTCACGGCGTACATTGACTTTTAAACTTTTCGCAGTAACTTTGATCAACTAAATGAACTGAAATTTTAATTTCCTTTTGTGAACTGTTAATAAAAAATAAATCAAAACAAAAATTTATTTTTTTAATTTCAATTGAAATTCCACTAAAATAAGACACTACCTTGGACATCAACACTAAAAAAGACAGCCCGGTGCTATAAAACTCTCGCTATGAGCGGAATCCAAGAAATGGTCTAACCACTTAGGTCTATTGTACGCAATCTTACTTTGCTTTTTGCAAGAGGCTGTTTCCACGATTCGAAGCCATGACCTTCAAGTCACATGGCGACAACCTTTGCCGTTACATCAAGACATCAACACTATATCATCAAATTTGCTCAAATATTCCCATCATCCATGTCCTTACTTAGAACTCAAAAAAAAAAAAAAAAAAAAATTCAACTTCAAAATTTTGCATTATTAGAGATGATGAAAAATTACATGATTAGCAAAGTCTACTTACAAAAAAAAAAAAAAAAAAGCAGGAGATCTATGCATATTTATCACATCAAAATGTGACATCTGGTTTTTATTTGAACTTTCTTTTTCCTCTTCTTCTCAACTGCCAAAAACCATCAAATTATTTGTTCATTATTTGATGTGATCTCCTCGCTTTCAACCTGGGACGAAACCGTTGTGTCTGAAGCAGCGTCGTCGATGGTCAGACTCGAGAAATCACCACCGCCCAGAGAGCTGTTGGTTTCATCCTCACCGTTGACAGAAGGGGAGGATGCAGTGGGAGAAGAAGGGGATGGAGATGAATCGGCCGACTCTTTGGCCGCTTGCTGAAGGCTCCAGTACATTATGCTGGCTGTTAGTGTAAGGATCATCTTCTGGTTTACCTGTCACTCATAATAATATCGCCACATATAATAAAATGAACCCAAAAAATTTAAAATTTAAGGGTCCGTTTGGTTGTCTAAATTATCAAATTTTGAAAATTATTTTATCTCGAATGAATTGAATCGTATCTCTCCCCATTTGTATTACAAAATTTACTTACTAACTTTTTGTCGTATTTTGTTCCCATTCCACCCGAAGAGAGTATTTAAACTAAGTTTTTTGGAGAACAGTTCACGAAATTAAAATTTTTGCCCATGCACTCCACGCGCTACAATAAATTTTCTAGAATTCCGAATGTTATTGTTAAAAGTCTAAAAATCACTGTACACTATAAAAGTTACTGTAATTTTTTACATGAAAAAATTACAATAATTTTTATATATTACAGTAATTTTGGACTTTTGGAAAAATTATTATAATGAGTGAACTACATTGGCTGAAATTTTAATTTCGTCGATCAACAAATCCCTTTAAACTATTGCCAAGAATTAGTAACTTTTACAAACAAGCACAAAATGGTAAAAATTCAAAAATTGACTAAGGTTCCCTTTGGTTGTCAAAATTATCCCATGTTTTGAATTATCTTCTTTTTTACAAATAAATATGTATATTTTTCTGTTTAACTATGATTTAATCAAATTTACATATTATTTATTGAGCTTTTTGCACTCCTGAAATTTTTGAGAAATCTCATTTTAGCCCCCCGTCTTTCAATTTGAACACAATAACATACCAAATCTTATCAAGTCGGTTCTTCCGTTATTTTTTATAACGGTATTCACCCACGTGAGTGATTACGTGTTTGACACGTGACTGATTTTCGTTATAAAAAATAACCGAGTTGCCGATTTGGACTAAGTTAACACGATTTCGATATTAATGTAAGTGGATTTTTTTCCAATATTTCAAGGGTGTAAACTTATTGGAAGAATTATTTTAGTTTAGTTGAATTTTTAAGCTACGAGAAAAATAGCATCCATGATAAACTAATTTAAGCGGTTTTAATTCTAACAACTAAACACTAAACTATAACAATTCAGAAACGGACTAATTGAAAAACAGTATAATTCGAAAATTAAAGGACAACCAAACGGGCCCTAAATATATTTCGTAATAATCACAAGTTGCATCCATACCTCCATGATATCCTCGGGCAACAAGAAAATGGAGCATCCGAGCTTTCTGGCTACACTGATTATGTAAGTAGCATTCAACTTCTTCTCCTCATCTACATATCATTCAAAAGACAAAAGGCCATTCGTTATTTCATGATCAAGAAGAAATAAATCAAGAAAAGTAGGAGAGAATTAATTTAATTATTTTACCACTTTCGCCCTTGGTGACGAGGTTCCAGTTGACAACCCTTGGCTCCACTGCACTGAGGAGCTCAAGGAAAAACAACCCATTTGAGAGGCTCTTATCCTGAATAGCAATTCACTATCAGTAGGTCATTTTTTCTTATGATATGATATAAAATTATGGAAATGTTTCATAACGGTCTTTTAGGTATTTTAGGAAACGTTTCTTATTAATGTTAATTCATTTTTTAAGTATTATTTTGCTTAAAAAGCGAAAGAGTATTTAAAGAAAACGTTATCGGATAATGCATGGGTAAAGAAGAAGTGTCTTTACCCTGAAACTCTCCATTTGAGAAGTTCGGCCAGTGCCCTTGACCTTTTTGTTTGCCCAACTCAAGATATCAGTGTCGGTTATCTCCTTCCCCCGGGAATGGGATCTCAAGTTCTTCAAGAGTTGAAGAATATTATACCTCATCAATTGCCACAGGAAAGCTGGAAAACAAATACACAATTCTCAAGTTCTCAACTGATGAAAAAGGAATTTAATTTGGAAAAGATTTTGTAAACTTTTGTTACAATCTGTTCGGGTTAAGTATTTGAAGAAGGTATGTTATTTCAAATAGAGTTTTGTAAATTTTTCTTGACAAAATTCCATAAAGGTTCGTTTGGGTAAGAGATTTGAAGAACATATTTGATTTCGAAAAGGGATTTGTAAAATTTTGTAAACAAAATTTTGGATTTTGTTTGTCAAGAAAATTTTACAAAAACCTTTTCGAAATAACATACCTTCTTCAAATCTCTTACCCAAACGCACCCTTACAGAATTTTGTCAAGAAAACCTACAATCCCTTTTTGACATCAAATTCATTCTTCGAATACCACACCCAAACACGCCCTTATGGTTGAAAAGTCTAGAGATAGCTCGAGAGTAGAGCGCATTACCAAGTATAAGTTTTTTATTCCCTTGAACAATGTCATTTCCAGCTAAGTTGACTAATGAAAACCTTAGCTGCTTTCCGATCCTGATAACTTGATTGCAATTCTCTACTTTCCTGAATGGCATTTTAATAGGTGGCTTTGTCGCCTGCTTCCAGTTAACAGATTCTGGACAAACCTTGTCTAGCACTTCTAGTAGTATCCATCTGCATAAACAACAGGTCCCGATGTTCAAGTTGTCATTTTGGATTTGATCAAGCGAATGAGGATACTCACCCATTTCTGACATCCTCAAACAAATTATTTACGTAGGAAGCAATGCCAAGGCTGTTGATCCATAGTCGGAAGCATCTCTCTTCTCTGGATATTTGTTCATCGTCTGTCATCATTTCTGCAAATGATATCTTTTTGCTGTCTGTAGACAAACCATTCCTGCAAGAAAACAGCAAACTCTAAAAGCTATGGAGATATTTCAAATCAAATATGCAAGCCAAAAGCAGGATAAATACAAGAACAAAGTCGACAGATTTATGTTGATTGGCGGGCTATTTATAACAAGGATCTCGAGTTGAAAATGAAAGTAAAAAAAAAGAATCATAAACTCACATCATAAGGGAAGAAAATATAAATTTAAAGCTTCATAATTCTAAACACGTATTGCATTTAATCACTGCCTCCAACTTCAAGGATTGCTAAATTACTAGCAAGCCCTTCAATATATGAAATTTGTTGCATTTAATCACGGAGAGGTCAATGCTGAAAATTTCACCAAGAAGTTCATGCCAAATATGAACCGCTAGAAACTTGCACATGAGAAACAACTATAAATATTCAATACAAAACCTAACCTTTGGTGGAATATCTGTGCAACGAACGCAAGATTTAAGTTTGGGGATCCTTCGGTAATGTCCTCTGGGGTTAAATATCTCTTGCAGTCCATCTTCTCAGCATGCTCAAGCACCAAATTAGCCCTTTCACTTGGCTCCTTGGCATCCAGTGTGGCAGGACTGCAGTGTTCTGGAGCAAGAACGTTTAGTAGGTAACTGTAAGCCTCTCCATCCTGCAGCCAAACAAAAAAATGTAAAAGCAAATTAAGAAATGGGTTAAGCATGAATGAAGCCAAGTGCATGAAGACTCCCGCCATTGCAGGGTTTGGAGAGGGTTCCTGTTTACAGAAAGCCCTATTTACAGAGAGACTATTTCCAAAATTTGAATCCGAGACCTTCAGATCACAATGGAGCAATCTTATCATTCTACCCAAGGCTCACCCTCAGAGTTAAGCAAGGCATATGGCGAATTTAAATGTTGAGATTCAAGGAAATTCATAGAACTTAGAAATGATGGGATTTTTAAATGTTGAATTTTAAAATCCGATCATTTGCAGATGATGGCTTATATTAATTTAATTGACGTAAAATTTCATTTCGAAATGGAGAGTAATACCTCATTCAAAAGGATTTACAAGTTGTTTAGGAGGTATTTTCAGATGTCATTTTACCCCCCAATAAATTCCATTTCGAAACCCCATGGAAATTTGCAAATTCCTTTTTGAAGTAGCCAAACAAGTAAATTATGAATTTCTAAAATTCCTTATCAAAATAAAATCCTCTATCAAAATCCTTCATCCAAACACACCCTTAAAGAAATGTAATGCTGCTGCTAAGTAATGATTAGCTACCTTCAAGTCGGAAGAAAAATTTGTAACGGGTTTTTTGTAGCCAGCTCTTTTGAGATGGAAATTCATCCATTTTAGTAAGACCTTCTCGGGTGCTAATCCCAGAAGCTCCTCAACATCCTGCAAAATTCTATGACGTATGTAAATTCTGTAGTCACACTACTTCCAAATTCAAACATAACGATTCTAATATTTCATATTTTTACTTATACAAAATATATATATATATATATATATATATATATATATATATATATATATTATTCTCGTACGTTGCTGTCATCAACCAATTCTACGAGCTGAGGCGTCTTCCTAAGGTTGAGATCCGCCAAGAGTTGTATCTGAAGATACCACAAACTATAAGTTAAATCAATGAAGAGAAATAAAAAATCTAGTACACACTTCGTCTTTAGGTCGAAATATAAACGCCATTAACATCTCAAGATTGCACTTAAGAAATTCAGAGCTGGTTAAAGTCTGTAAACGCACCTTTATAATTTGGGAAATCAACCCAAGAACCAAATGAGGCTGCAAAATGATCAGGAAAACATAACGGTTTTTAAGGGCTAAAAAAAAAAACTAATTCTTACAAATAGATGAATTGGCTCAACTTACCCTACCCTCAACTAGGTCCTGTGTGCCAATGTTAACTACTGTACAGCCAATGGCCTTTGCAGAGTTCAGGCAAAGAGTATGATTTTCATTTCTTTCCCAAGGGTTTAACACCCGTTTGGTGTTAATAGCTCGTTCATCTATAGTACCCGGCACAGCAACATTGATGAGCTTACTGCACTAAGGCATATAATAACATGTTAAAAGCTTCATAATCATAACAAAGTAAAGTAAAGTAGGCCGAGCTTAAATACCATAGAAGAACTCCGTCTTTCGCAAGATCAAATAGAGCATTTGAGGATGGATCCATTGGAAGAAACTGTTTCAAAAACGGGTCGTCCCTTAGATAGCTGTTGATGTGAGCAACATAAGATGATTTCTCCGATTCAACAATGGTGTGAAGGAGGGTGGTTGTGGTGGCCTTAAGGAACGACGGGGAGTTCTTCGAATTACCCAATTTAGCACTTGCTCTAGCTTGCAAATTCAAATATGTCTGCCCATTCAATGCAATCAATGAATATGTATTGTATATAACTATATCCATTGGAAGAGTTCATTAATAGTACAGGAAACTGAAATTAAGTAGAAGAAAACGAAAAAGAGGCAGAGCTTCACCCTGAGAAAACCTTCAAAATCAATCTCCTCAGTCATATCAGAGCCCGAGTTCCCTAATATTACCCTGATTTCTTCCTCGTCGACAATCCGGCTTAGTGCCTTCAGTTTTGCCATTACCGGCGGCAAATCCCCGACTGTAACTTTGCCATTCTCCTTCTTTATTGAAACAAACTACGGAGAAAAACGAAAGCAACAACACACATCACACATTTGTCGATACCACGCAAATCAACAGAGTCAAGTGAGTTCTATACACTAATCAAGCGAGAAAAATTATACCAAAACAAGAAACAAGTTAACAGGAAAGAGATAGGAAATGGTTACTTTGGATTTGAGGCTGCGCAGTTCGACCTGCGTGAACTGACTTTGAAGCCATTGATCGGAAACGACAACACCCGCGAAACTAGACATCTCCTTCTGACCCGCCGTCGCGCAAGTCGCAGAC
Source organism: Eucommia ulmoides (assembly GCA_016647705.1). Classification (NCBI taxonomy): domain Eukaryota; kingdom Viridiplantae; phylum Streptophyta; class Magnoliopsida; order Garryales; family Eucommiaceae; genus Eucommia; species Eucommia ulmoides. Next base: position 595,220 of record CM028326.1, on the reverse strand, counting down.
GCGGGGGAAGAAAATCAATCGACCAGTGATTCCTTCACCAAACTGCTAAAACAACCGAGCACAAATCTTACAAATCCAAATTCGAACGACTAGGGCGAAATCAATAAAAAACAAAAAACAGAACCCATTGACAAACTACGTAAGCAGACGACAGATTTGAAATTATAATGGAACTCCATTTTCAACTCCCGATGATAAACAAAATGGCAAACGGAATCAACCCGGAGACTGAAAATCTTCAAACCCAAATCCTTAACTACATGCATATAGCTTCTCTTGATGATTATTAATCGAGAGAAAGCCGGAGAGGAAACACAGTCATAATGAGAACCCACAAGATCAAAATACCTGTAGAAATCAAAGAACTCGTTCCTTCTTTATCCAATGACTGGTTTCGCAATAGACTGTATGAGAGAGCGAGAGACAGAGAGAGAGAGTTTTGCTTCGACGGAGAGCAAAGGCGACGGGGAAGAGAGAGAGAGATAGGATTTGGGCAGTTAATAGAATATCACGTATCGGCCATTCTCCAGCACGACTATTTCGAAAACGTGTGAATCCTACGCGCGGAGGTTTGATGAAATTGTCACTCGCTTTTGGTGATTGACACCTCATCAGCGTACCGGACACCTGTATGGCCAGCTCAGTAGTTGCTTCGTCATTCTTGTACCAACCAGCAGAGATATGTAAAATGACAAAAATAGACATGGCCTTTTCGTTTAAAGTCTCTTCCAACCTGTAAAATTAAAACACAATTTTCCTTTTTCCTTTTCCTTTACTTCTTTTCTCACATTTTCTTTAAAATATATACATATATATATATATATATATATATATGATGAGGGTCTTTTTGGACATTACCAAGTCAGCACCTGGACTCCGACCCCGTATCCACTATCGCTAGCAGTTTCTCCACATGCCTGACGAAAGCCGCGCCAACGGGCTTCTCCAAATGAGCCCAAAATCTCATGCCCATTACTATGCAATTTTTATTTCTATAAATACTAGAGGCTATCACGTCCGAGATAACGGTCAATTAGTATTTACATACTTGACGCAAACCTTGATACTAATTTTTCTAAATAAAAGCATATTAAAATTCTCCCCCCTAAAAAAAAAATCTTACCCTCACATCGGAAGGGCTTTTTGGGAAACCTCCAGTCAGGTTCCATGTGCAGATACAGGTCACTAAGGAGCAGGACTTTGGACTTCAGTAAGTCAACCCTTCAGGTTGACCATTCCAGCTCCTTTAAGGAATTTTCAACTCTACTTCCGACTTAACAACTTCAACTTCAACTTCAACTCCAACAAGATGACCCGTCTGTCGTCTAACTGGATCATACTCGAGGTGTGTACTAATTTTATACACCAACAATATATATATTATCTTTTTAGCATTTCCAATTTTTTAATAAAAATGTTGGTGACTTTCATGTAATATAATAATTTTAAAGTTTTGAAAAAAATTATTATAGTGTATGGACTGCATGAACAAAAAAATTTAAATTCGTGAATTGTTTACTAAAATTCTAAAACTTATACAGTAATTTTTAGGGCGTTAAATTAAATTAAATATTTTATATTCTTTAACTTTTACATTTATATTTAATTAATCAATTTCTTTTTTTATTTACTATAGTTCACATTTATGAAATAAAAAAAAAAAAAAAAGAAGCAAACACTAAATTACAACTTGGGTCCTCTTTTCACAAGTTTTGGGATGTTCAAATGAAAAAAGGATTTATATTTATTTATTTTTATTTATCTTATTAAATTTACTTTACATGTTGTTTATGTGAAGAAAATAACGAACTTTAATTAATTCTTTAATTATATTTTACTCAAATTCATGAAAAAAAATAACAATAAAATTAAGATAAATAATTAATTTATGTGCTTTAATTTTTATCCAATTTTGAATTACAAAATTATAAATTGACTAATTAAAAAATGGTTTAGTTTATGAATTAAAGGGGAATTCGAACTTTGGCGCAATAGTAGAAGTTGTCACCATATGGCCTCAGATTGGAGTCGTGAAAAAAATCTGTTACAGAGTAAAGTAAGGATGTATACAATAGACCCAAGTAATCCGACCATTCTCAGGACGACGTCTTTATAGTATAAGATTATCCTTTTTCAAGGACAAGTCTTGGTTCTTATTTTTAATCAAACTTAAATTTTCATGTTTTTGGCTTATTACAAGTTGTATTATTACGATAGAGTACAAACCTAAAATATATAGTCTAACGGTTATCTAGTGTATCTTCCCAGTTGGAGGTTTAGTGTTCAGAACTCCCTTCTCCCACCGTTTGTCCAAAAAAATTACAATAGGGTACATATATATAAGTAGAAGTTATCGTTATGCGATCTTCACGGGTTCGAGTCATGTAAACAATTTCTTGCAAAGCAAAATAAGGTTGTGTATGATAGACCTAAGTAGTCCAACCATTTCTCAAATCTTGTGCACATGGGAAGATTTCAGGCTACTCTTTTTTTAGTAAACTAAATCAATGTTGTAAAAGGCGGGACATTTTGATCTGTCTGGGGTGAGGCGTAAACTCTGGGGTGGGAGACGTAATCTCTACGATACATGATTTTTAATACTTTAAAAATATTATATATAATTAAAAATATCAAAAAAATAATTAAAAAATGATATAAATAAAAAAATAAATATAAATAAAATTGACAAAAGTTATGAATGATAAATAGTAATTTAATTGAAACTCTATTTTTCATAGGAGGCTAATATATTTACTAAATATTATTCTTTATTTGATTATCTATTACAAGTAACAAATAATAATCTTCCTTCAGTTCTGGTCAAATACTCTATTTTTTTTTATTAATTTAAAAAAATATTAATATGAGAAAACAACTGATAGTTCTTCTATTTTCACAATTATCATTTTGTTCTAGAAGATTTGAAAATCACCGTCAATACCCCCCCAGTGTAAGTTTGGATAATCCTTTGATCTATAATCCCGGGGCTATTTATAACTAACCAATTAAGAATTCTCAAAACTTATTTTCGTTGCCATAGATCTCTATCTCCTTATCTAAATGATAATCTCTACTACCCCAAATATTGGTTGCACTTCCAACCTTCGAGTTCTGGTACTGGCTAAGCGACAAAGACAAAGACGAATGTACCAAACATGTTCAAAATTAAATTTCGTCTCTATTGATTTTTCTTCTTATGGAAACACAGAACGTAAACCCCATTGAACTTTGCCCAGGGCAAAGTTAGGCGTCGCCCACAGCATCTGGGCCATGCCCAGTTGGAAAATTGCACCCCTCATCTTCCCAAAGCAGTATAGGACCGTCCCGCCCCTAAGCGAGGCCCAAAACTAGCTCTATAATTGCCTTTTAAAACATTGGTGTATATATAAGGAGCAAGGTCAATTTTAGGGCAAATAACTCAAATTAAAATATTTTTTTACTAAAACATTGAGAAAAAAATAAAAGATGGGAAGTGTAAGACCTCGTTTGTTAACGTGTAAATAAGTATTTAAAACTGAATGTACTAAATACTTATCAAATTAAGTGTGTTTGACAACAAAATTAAGCAATCATTTAAAAGACAAGTATTATTTAAAAAAATTATTCAAATTTTTAAGTGATGTGTGATTCACTTAATTTTTTAGTACTTATCACTTAATACAATAGAATATCTACTTATCACAATTAACATTTTACGCCAATACTGTAAAATCTCACAAAAAAAAAAAATTATATGCAAAAAATTATAATCGAAAAAAATATTAAATTGAGAAAAAATAAGAAGAGAAAGTCATAAAGAGAAAATATTATAGAAAAATAAAGTTTTAAAAAGTATTTTAAGAATAAAAATTTGTACAAAAATATTTTGTGTGAAGCTAAAAGTATCAAAAAATCGAATACTTAATACATTCAACACTTTAGGGTATCTTTGATAAAAAAAATAAAAATAACACTTAAAACTAATTATATTAGGTACTTAATTAATTAAGTTTGTTTGATAAATAAAATTAGTATTACTTAAAATTAAGAGCAAAAATATAAAATTAATGGCATGTTTGATAACTAAATTAATTTTAAGTGCTGAAAAAATCAAAAGGTGGTTTAATAAAATTGTGCTGAAAATTTAAGTGTTGAATTTTTTTTGTTTGTTTGATAAGTACAAAATTTGTATACTAAAAATTGTTTAATTTACAAAATTAACTACCTTTGAATCAAGATAATATGAAGAAAAACAAAATTGAGAACAAAACAATAAAATGAGGGTGCCTTTTTAAAAAATATATATATATTAAAATTAAAAATAAATATTAACCCAAAAATATGTAAATATTATGTATTTTTTTATGTAATTTGATTGCTTAAATTAAATTATAATAATAATTAAAATATAAAATAAAATTAAAATCCTAAAATAATTAAAAGTTAATCTTATTCTCATTAAACCTATCTCGTAATTTTTTTAATTGAAAAATAATGAAGTGTATTCAGTAAAATGAAATAAGTGAAAAGGTCTTAACTTAATTTTTTATTCACATTTTGACTTAATTTTTAAGTTAACTTAATTAATTAAATAATACTAATTATATTTATCAAATAAATTTAATTAATTAAAAACTTAATATAATCAATTTTAAACACTAAGGTAGCGTTTGGTTAGTGTTTCCACTTTTTTGAACCCAACTGAAATGAGTTGGGTTGAGTTGAATTGGGTTGGGTTGAGAATTTTGGGAACAGAATTGCGTTTGGTAACGACAATTCTTATTTTGTACTAAGAACATAATGTGTTTGGTAACGATTTTATCCTAAAACTAAATTATTATTTTTTGAATTTTTTTTTTGTGTTTGGCGGCGGCGCGGCGGTGTCAGACGGTGGCCGGCGGCGGCAGAGGTCGCCGGACGGTGGCCGGAGACGGCGGTCGGTCCCCGGACGGTGGCCATAGATGGCGGTCGGTCGCCGGAGACGGCGGTCGGTCGCCGAAAGGTGGCCAGAGACAGCGATCGGTTGCCGGCGATAGTCGCCGGACGGTGGCCGGCGACGGCGGATGGTGGTGGTCGGCCGGCAGATGAAGACGGAAGTTGAGAACTTTAGGTTGAATTTTTTGGGCACAAAAAGAAACAACTTTTTTTTGTTTCTAGTTTATTTAAGTTTTTGAGAATAAATTCCTATTTTTTGGGTTTGGATTGGGTTGGGTTGAGTTTTGTGTTTGCCAAATGCGTTCCCAAAAATCAAACCCAAAATTTTTGGGTGGGGTTGGGTTGGGAACACTAAAGTGGCGTTTGGTTAGTGTTTCCATTTTTCTGAACCCAACTGAAATGGGTTGGGTTGAGTTGAATTGGGTTGGGTTGAGAATTTTGGGAACAGAATTGCGTTTGGTAACGACAATTCTTATTTTATGCTGAGAACAGAATGTGTTTGGTAATAATTTTATCCTAAAATTAATTTATTTTTTTTGAATTTTTTTTTGTGTTTGGCGGCGGCGCCGGCGGAGGTGGGCGGCGGACGGTCGCCGGAGGCGCAGACGGTGGCCGATGGCGGCAGAAGGTCGTGGGACGATGGCCGGAGACGGCGGAAGTTTGCCAGACGGTGGGCGGAGATGGCGGAAGTTCACCGGACGGTGGCCAGAGACGGCGGTTGGTCACCGGACGGTGACCGGCGACGGCGGACGGCGGCGGGTGGTGGTGGTCGGCCGGCAGATGAAAACGGTAGTTGAGAACTTTGGGTTGAATATTTTGGGCACAAAAAGAAACAATTTTTTTTTATTTCTGATTTCTTTAGGATTTTGAGAATCAATTCCTATTTTTTAGGTTGGGTTGGGTTGAGTTTTGTGTTTGTCAAACGCTTTCCCAAAAATCAAACCAAAAATTTTTTGGTTGGATTTGGTTGGGAACACTACTTTTTTAATTAAACATCCCCCAAAAAAATCTTCCATTTATTTACATATACCCTTTTTCAGAGCAAAACATAAAATTAAGAAAATAATGGGGTGAACAATGTAAATAAATGGAAGATTTTGTCCTACGGGGGAGGGAATATGTTACATCACATGGTGGTAATACTATAGTCCCAACTACCATACTTGTCACCTTTCGTGGCAACATATCATTGGCCATTCACATTCTTTTCAAACATATTAAGATTAGATTTAATGAGAATTTGATTAACTTTAAATTATTTTTTAAATTATTATTATAATTTAATTTAAACTATCAAACTGTATAAAAAATACATAATATTATATATTTTTGGGTTAATTTTTTACTTTTTATTTTAATATAATTTTTTTAAGAAAAATAGCACCCTGATTTTATTGTTTTGGTCTCAATTTTTTCTTTCCATATTATCTTGATTCAAAGGTAGTTATATAAATTAAACAATTTTTAGCATACAAAATTTGTACTTACCAAAAAAATAAAAAATAAAAAATCAGCACTTAAATTTTCAACATAATTTTATTAAACAACCTTATAATATTTTGAGCACTTAAAATTAAGAAGAAATAGTACCTTACAGGAAGAATCGCCGCAAATGTCATCGCTCTTCTTAGAACAATACGTAGATAAAATTAAACAATAAATAATTAAGTGAAATATAAAATATAAATAAAATAAAATAAAATAAAAAAACAAGAACAAAAAAAAAAACAGAGAAAGTCAAATTTTACAAAAAATAAATAACAATTAAAAAAAAAATCCAAAACAAGTATGCGATATTATTTATAATTATTTACCTTCTATAGAAGCAAAATGGATTAAATTGAGGGGTCTTCACTAAATTTTTTACTTAAATTTTGACTTAATTTTTAAATTAACTCAATTAATTAAGTGATTTTAATTGTATTTATCAAACAAATTTAATTAATTAAGTACTTAATATAATAAGTTTTAAGTGTTTAATTTGATTATCAAACAAGTCTTTAATTTTTTACTCTTGACTTAATTTTTAATTAATTAATTAATTAAGTGATACTAATTATATTTATTAAATAAATTTAATTAATTAAGTGTTTAATATAATTAATTTTAAAACTTTTTTTTTTTTTTTTTATATCAAACATGCCTAAGAAAATCTTCCATTTATTTACATATATACCCTTTTTCAGAGCAAAACATAAAATTAAGAAACTAATGGGGTGAACAATGTAAATAAATGGAAGGTTTTGTCCTACAGGGGAGGGAATATGTAACATCACATGGTGGTAATACTACAGTCCCAACTACCGATACTTGTCACCTTTCGTGGCAACATATCATTGGCCATTCACATTCTTTTCAAACATATTGGGGTTAATTAAACTTTACTCATGTGCATGTGCTTTGACCATTTGCAAGTGGTTAGAAAATCGTCACTTACCTCCCCTCTAATTAAATTTTCAAATCTAATTAAATTTTCAAATCACTTATTCCTTAATATAAAAGATAAATGCAACAAATATCTTACCACAGAGAGGTAAGTGATAATTTCTAAACCATAAAAGGATAAAATACAAATTGGTTAAAACCCAATATATTGTTGTCTCTCAAAACTTGGTAAGGGGAGATATTTATTTTCTTATTAATCAGGATTTAACTGGAACACTGTAATGGCATGCTTGGTTGGACGGAATCGGGAGTAGAATAGAATTGTATTTTACCCTCGATTCTTATTCCGTTGTTGGTTTTCTAATGGAAAATGAAAATAAAAGGAATATGATTCCATTTGAAATGAGACGAAATCAAATTCAACCCAATGAAATCAAAATTAAAATTATAAAAAAATTCATCGTTGATATAACCTAATCTAGAAATTAGAGAACAAAAACAAAAATTAAAGAAGAGAAAATTTAGAACAGAAACAAAAAATTGATAACAGAAATAGAAAATTTAGAATGGAAACAGAAAATTGAAAAAAAAAATAGAAAATTGAGAAAAAAAGAAAAGAAAATTAAAGAACAGAAAATTGAGAACTGAAAAATAAGAACATAAACAGAAAATTAGAGAACAAAAAATTGAGAATAAAAACTAAAAAAATGAGAACACTAATTGAAAATTAAAAACAAAAACAGAAATTAGAGAGAAAATAAAAAATTGAAAACATAAACAGAAATTAGAAAACAAAAATTAAAAATTGAATGAAATAGTAAAATATAATAAAATTTTATGATAGGGATATAATGAGAATTTTATTATATTTTAAAATTTTTTTATTTTTTTTATTTTATACCAACCAAATAAGTGAATAAAATAGTGTTTCTATTACTAATTTCACTATATTCCTCATTTTGTTTTTTTTTTGCTATTTTGTCATTTCCGTCTTCTATTTAGAGAGAGAAAGAGACAGACGGGGAGAGAGAGAGAGACAGAGACAGAGCGGAGATAGAGAGAGAAAGAGAGAAGCACAGAGAGAGAGAGACGAAGAGAGAGAGAGAGGTAGATACCGTTAATTTCTGTTGGGTGAAAATTATATGAAATAGTGAGAAAGGGGCGACAATGGGTTCTGACCAGGTCATAGCAGAAGCTCTGGGTTCTCTTCTTCGCGAATCAAACCCTAACAACAACACCTTAACCTCCCTCAACGCCGTCGTGCAGCAACTCCAGTCGAAGCTAGGTGGTGTGGACCTCACTCACAAGGTCGACTTCATCCGATCCCAGATCCAGTTTTTTCTCCGGCCTCCTCCGCCACGGCAACCGCAACAGATCCCGTTCTACCACAAGGACCATTTTCTCGGCCACCAAAACCCTAATTTCCACCCGTCTCCGTCCCAGCTTCCTCCCAATTACGCCGTTCACGGCACCGGAGAGATTAATTTCGGCGCACCGCAGCCGTCGCCGGTCCCAAAGACCGGGGCCTTTGTTACTGATGCGGTCACCCCTGCTGCCGCCACGCCTGCGTCTGCTCCTGAAGCCGTCAAAGAGAGGTTTGTTTTCCTCTCAACGATCTGTTTGCTTGGTGAGAAAATGAGGAATTGAAATGATTGTCTTTTTCCGTTGCTTATACAATATTCATATTTATTCCGTTTCGGTTTAATCGCTCGTACCTTCCATGGCGGAATTGTTTGATGATTGCCTGTGCGTTTCAGTTTATGAGGGATTTATTATTTACTCGCATACTCGGTGAAGTTATGATTTTAATGCTAAAATCACTCCAAGTAGATACATAAATAAAATCGAAGTCCTCTCCCTTTTAGGCATAGATCATGGCTCAAGAACACAAAGCCCGTCCATGTAAGTTTTCCCAGGAAAGCCCTGCATTTTAACCTCTATCATTCTCTTGCTGTATTAGCTAAGCTATTAACATCATTGCCAAACAAGATCTCAACCCTTTTTCTTCTGTAAGCCTGTAAATGTGACCATGAATTCAAATTCTTCAAGTTGGTGTTCTTTATTTCTTATTTTGAGGGGAGGAGGGAGGTGTTAATATTGGGTTACTTAATGACATAATATCCGGTTTCACTAAGGTATGGAATGAAGCATTATGCTTGAGTTTGTACTGCCGCTATGTTTCTGTTGATCTAATTCCTGATCGAGCAATATTACTGATTTTGCTTACTTAGTAATGACTAATGAGTTACCAAACTACGTCCTCAACACACTGTACATCTTTTTTTCTTGTTCTTTGTTGTCCTTTGTTGTGCATGTAGCTATTTCTCTCCAGCAGCATAGAATAAGGTTGCCGCTGTCTACCCTTGTCTGATTTTTTACCATCTCTTTGTAGTGGTAAACCTGCAAAAAAAAGAAGAGGTGGCCCTGGTGGCCTAAACAAACTCTGTGGTGTTTCTCCTGAACTTCAGACCATTGTGGGGCAGGCAGAACTGCCAAGAACTGAGGTTTGAGCTTATGAATTTTCATCCTTTATTCTCTCTACCTCCCTCCCCGTGTCTGTGTGGTTGTGTGTGTTCTTTTCTAACTTAAATGCCAAGTACTGTTCTATGATGTTCTCTTTTCAAATTGTTATGTTCAATTCAGATTGTGAAGCAGCTGTGGGCGTACATTAGGAAGAACAACCTCCAGGATCCAAGTAACAAGAGAAAGATAGTTTGCAACGATGAACTGCGATTGGTGTTTGAGACGGACTGTACAGACATGTTCAAGATGAATAAATTGCTAGCCAAACATATTATCCCTCTTGAACCCACAAGTAAGGACCTACCTATACAGACGTTATTTGTGGTATTTTGTTTTCTTTTTGATTAATTAGACTTCCTCTACGTTTTCGGCTCTCAGAGCAGACAAATCAGAAATCTAAGAAATTGAAGGTAGATGATGAAAGTGGAGGTCAAAGTACCGAATCTGTTCCAATTGTGATAATATCTGAAGCTCTTGCAAAGTTTTTTGGTACCGGTGAAAGGGAGATGTCTCAACCTGAGGTTCTAAGGCTTTTCTGGGAATATGTGAAGGTCAACCAACTTGAGGTAGGTAGCCAAACAAATAATGAAGTTCTGTTGTTAGCAATCTGTCTTGACCTAACCCTTGTCTGCTTATTAACTAAGATAACTTGGGTGATGAAAATTTTGTCAATCTCATTTTATTTCATTGTTTTTGTTTTTTTCTTTTACTTTTTTGGGGGTGGGTGGGTAAAGTATGACATAGGCTTTATGAGCTGTGGTGAAGAGGAGTTGGTTGTAAATCTAGATGGTTTATGTTCGTCCTGTTTTATTATATAGATTATGTTTAACATTGAAAACCTCATTTTTTTTGCCGATTGCACATTTTTGGTCATTGGTTTCCATTGATTGAGAAGACCAAAGAAAATGTGATCTATAATGTTAATTTGTTTGATACAGGATCCTTTGAACTCAACGGTGGTATTATGTGATGCCAAACTTCAAGAGCTTTTCGGATGCGGGAGCATTTCTGCATTGGGGATACCTGAGATGTTGGCTCAAAATCATCTATATAAGAGATCTTGATGACTGACTTATTGACTGGTAATCATAAACTATACATACGTATCGTTCGTCTGAAACATACTATTTGTTTGATCTTTCTCTTACTTCTCTTTAACATATTTCTATTATAGTGCTCAACCTTCATCGTTTTTGCAGTTTCCAGAACACGTTAATCTATATAAGACGTGACGAATAAGCTGTATATGGTTGTTACTAATCATCTCGTCTAAAACCTACCATTTCTTTGATTTTATTTGCCATCTATTCTACAAATCAAGACATTTTACATTTGAGATATTTTAAACCGTTGAACGGTTGAAAGTATTTCCAACGGTTGATTTAGATTTTGTTGAGAAACTAAACAACAAACTCTCAACAAAATGTACGGAATTAAAATGAATATAATCTATATAATAAATCAAGTCATATTTTACCACTGGATGGTTGGAGAAATTTCCTCTTAGTTATAGATTTTGTGAAAATGTATTTTCACGATATTCAAGATTAATATATTGAGTTAATATTAGTGTCTTTAGGCACACTGTATCACATATGGTGTGGAAGAGTAGGTATATATGAGGTCAAATCTCACCGCGTTGCCTTAATTCATAAGTTTTTTGTTCTTTTTTTTATCTACTAATCGGCTTTCATTGATACCGTGCATCGGTGAATTTCTGTTTTGCAGAACTTTTGTGAGATAGAAAGAAGAAATGTTGTGGTAACATAGAAGTAAGATTGTTTCTGGAATTATTCATGTTTCCTTGCTTGCATTAGTATTTTGAGAAAAAAATATTAATGGAGAATGTTGTTTTATATGCAGATATGTGGTGTCAATGCTAACAATGTGTTCCTGGTCTCAAAATTACTTGCTGGAGACCTACTTTTGGTTTTTACATGCTTGTGGAGGGCTAATGGCAGGTTTGTTTTACATCATGGCTGTAGCCCTTTATATCTTAGTGGTATTTTATTAGGGTCTGAGAGGAGTATCTAACATTTTGTAAAGAAGAAGAAGACGGCGACGACAATAGGAAGAAACACATGAAAATGTATAAGATCTTGTAAAAATCTTTGTTTCTGTTTGTGAAAGTTGGTCTCTTGATCTTTGTTTGGTTTGCTAATCGGATATTGTTTTCAATTTTTTGTTTTTTTATTTTTAATATTACTCCGCAAACAGTTTTACAAAATAATTTTTAAATGACTCGATCGGTTAAATTAGATACTCTTGATATTATATTTTTTTTTCTACAAATTTTCTCTAACAGACATTTATCCCACAAAAATTAGACATTAAGGTGATGTTTGGTTAGTGTTTCTATTTTTCTGTTTCTACTTCAAATAAACTACGGCGAGATGGGATGAAAATTCTATTTTGGAATTTTTCGAAAATAGAAACATGTTTGGTTACGACAATTGTCCTACAATGTTTCTTTTAATTTTTGAGAACAGAAATAAGAAACATGTTTGGTTATTAAAAAAAATCTTCTAAATGCATGATGGTGGTGGCCAACGAGACGATAGTGAGAATAGTTTTGTAAGAGTGAATAAAAATCGATATTTTTTTTTTTTTTAACACGATTCTTTACATCAATCCCAAATTTTCAGAGGAGAAATAAGAATTAGGGAACAGAAACCGTAACCAAACAAGGCCTAAACCAAATAATTTTTCATAATTATTAAAAATTATTACAAAATTTTCAAAACACATACAAACAAATATACAACACCTTTCAGCAAACAAGGAACGGTGAAATCGACAGAAAAAAACACCGATGGCGCTACATTTTTCTGCATAATTATGACCCAAAAATAAAAAAGAAAGAAACACCAATACAGAATGAATCCTTCTTCTCTTCTGAAGTTGTTATCTGGTTGCTTTTGCTATGCTTGATCTGCATATCTTAATGCAGATAGATTACACCCTGATCTCTTCCCCCACATGCATCCTGTTAAGCGAAACTACCTTGAAGCCGCGTCTGGCCCTCCAAAAATGGGTCTCATGTAGGCATTGTCGAATCTCTTCCAGTACGAATGGATGGTGTACACCGGCCTATCCATTAACATGGACAACCCATCATTTGCCCGGTTCATGTTGGTTGAAGCAGATTCTTCAAAAGACAGCAGAGGCAGCGTCAAATCATCTTTCGCCACACTTGGTTCCTTATGGATCCTGCTGTTACTTGCTCGTTGAGGAAGCAAATAGCTCACAAGTGGCTTTGTCAAGAAACCAAACACCTTACCATAGAAAAACAAGTCTTTTTTCTCAGAGAGAGCGAGAGAGAAAAAAAGCTGGAACAAAACATGGAAATTAATTCACGTACGATTGTACTGAAGAGCACAACGATGATTGTTATAGTGACCATTGTAGCATTGACGGGATTTAATGCAACACCGGAGTAAGTGAACTGCATAATAGCCCACAGAGAGAATTGAATACAAATATACAAACACCGTGACCTTAAAAGAGTTGGGGAAAAAAGGAGGATCGATACCTGTTCAAATGCCAATGCAATAGAAACTGCTCCTCTCATTAGCCCAGCCCACCAGATAATCACCTATCCGGTATGAACAAACATCAGAGAAGATACAAGCTTTTGTAATTTGATATGTGCAAAGACATTCACTCACCCACCTGGTGCTCCAGCGTGATTGATGGTGATCTCTCAGCTCTCCGGTTCATGTAATTTGAAAGGGCAGAGAGAGGAAATAAAAAAGCGGCACGTCCAAGTAATGTCAGGAATATCACGGTTCCATATATGCCCATCGAAGTCCAAAAACTGCATCCCAGAGAGAGAGAGAGAATCACACGGTGGATGCCCCAAAAAAGTGTCGGAATAAGTTTTTGACATTGTACATAAAGAATATATATTATTGTGAGGTTATCCTCCTCTGTTCATGTAGCCCAACATTCAACAGCGGATCTACAGAGTTGATTAAGAGGGGGGGGGGGGGTCTAAAAAACTTTTTTAGATGTTTTTTAGATATTTATATAAATCAGGAAGGGCTTATGCGAAAATTTAAGGGTTTTATTGATTTTTTATAAAAATATGAGGGTGAAAGGAAAATCACCTATTGAATGAAATAAAATAAACTATCAAATTGGTCAACATGACCTAAATACGAAATAATGACCTAAATACAAAATGAGAAATAATACGTTCATCTAAATATTAAATATTCCTACACTAGTGAACAGACATGGGCAAGTTGATAGTCACCTTAATTTGCTCATTTTCCACTTCTCAATATCCAGGGCATCCATTCCAACATAGAGAAATATGAATGTTTCAGCAATAAAAGACATTGCTGCAAACACATGCCTGCAGACAAAAAGTCGAAGAGCCGTCATGTTTACCCATCATTAATTTTTTTCAAACTACTAAAAGACAGGAAAATTAACCAGCAACATAGGAATTTCTGGTTGCCAAACCGATAGCTAGAATTGTATTTAGACATGCCTGGTCGTAGTTTTGGAACCCTCAGTCATGTTATGCCAGGCATAGTGGGACATCAAAATCCCGGCAAAGAAGACTGTGAGAATTCCACTGAGGTGAAACAACTGCAAACAAACATCATTAACACTAAAAAAACCTGCAAGGATATTCAATCATTTAGGAACATATATGCGAGACACCACGCGGGCGCTCACACCCCACAGTGGGACAAGGAATCAAAAAAAGAAAGATCAAATCCTACGTATGGTTTAGCTATTGTTTGATAGTGTGGTTCTAGATCTTTCTATTATAAGCCTATATAAGTTCTATTGGTTCTAGATCTTTCTATTATAAGCCTATATAAGTTCTATTTTCTACGTTTTTTCTCGCACTTTTGCATTCATTCATTTACATATAATAAACCCTAGACTCCTTTTTCTCTCTAGACTTTTATGTTTATTCATTGATCTTAACAATAACCTGACCACCACCCCTTTTTACATCCAACGTGGGATAAACCTAACAATCTCCTCCTTACACATTGGGCCTTTGGTTGGCTTAATCTTTTCATTTGTGATTATTGGGTCAGAGTTGTTGTAACTTGGACTTTGATACCAGTGTAAGGGTGGTTGTGGGCCTCTCTCAATCCCAAAAAACTAGTTCACGAGGTAACGTTTTCTTTCACATTTATAACTTGACCATCAGTCCCTTCCACATCCGATGTGGGATATATCTATCAGGTTCAATAGACGAGTTAATGTGTCACTACCTCAGCAAGCATATACGAAAGATATGCCATTAACACCATTAGAGCAATTTCTCGGACACTTGAGTGTCTGCATGGAAAGAAAGCTAAACTCATGAGCCACAATCAACTGCAATTCATTCGCTTCTTGATTCAAAGAAACACTTAAAAAATGCAAATTCCACACTATTCATTATGCGAACACGCCGCCTTCTTACAGTGTCTGCAATTACATAATATCCTTACCTGCCAAAGTACAAACCGCGAAGAATATATGATGTCAAAAGCCCAGCCTGCCAAAAAAAAAAAAGGACAGTCATAATATAGCTTCTAATTTCAGAACCACAGCCAGTGTTTGTACCTATACTATCATAATGAACAAAATTTCACGCATCACCAGAAATTTATTGCAGATGGAGCACAAAAATGATAAGGCATATTCCATTTTAGATTCTCTAAGTACTGACAGTCAGACACATTTCTATTTGGTTCAATAACTTTGTTGCGTGTAAGTTTAAATCCTCTAAGTATGAAAGTAATTTTAAAAGATATTTCTGTTAAATTTTTCGTCCAAATTGGACGGAGTTAAGAGCAAAATTGTAATTTTACATATTTAAAAAAAAAAATATTCATTTTTTTCATGTTGTTTCCTTTTGTAGTATCATTTAAATTTTTCGATAGAAAGTAAAAAAGCATTCTCTAAGGAGTAATCATTTTTTCCAGACCTACATACACAAAAATTAATCAAGAATAGAGGAAAAAAATATTTTTTGTTCAATATCGAAATGGGAAAAATACATTTAGGACTCTCAATATATATATTTTCGTAATTTTATGTAACAATGACGAAGGGTTAAAAGTCTAGAATTTTCAAGGGCATGATTGAATAAATTAATAAAATATACGATGGTAATAGAAATGTTAAAAACTTGAGGAGGGGCCTATTCCCCTCCTGGTAAAGGAGTGGCTCCGCCCCTGCACGCCAAACAGTTTGGGTACTAGCATTAACCGTTCAAACTTACAGTAACGCCAAGAACGGTGCTAGTTGAGAATAGGTACAAGAAATCTAAGAGCACATGGACAGCTGCCCACCCATCAACCCTATTAACATCGAGCTTCTGAATTGCATTGAACAGCACAACCGATGTTGCATCATTCACAACTCCTTCCCCAAACACTAGGCTGTAGAGTAACGGAGTCTCGTCTTGATGCAGAACCTACAAGTTAGTTTTTATATATCACTTCCCCACCATTTCCTTGCACTTTCTCAGAAAAAAGATCAAGTATGGAAAATCTCACCATCATAACATATTCAAATTGAGTAATGTTGTACATCATTAAATTTAAAAAAAAAAAAATATTAAAATACAAATTTCATGCATAATAAATGCTTGCGGTGTATAAATATTTTATATATATTATTTAAAATTAAAAAAAGCACAATTTAAGATTAGCTTCAAGCACAATAAATTTGTTTACCTTGTATTTTAAAACAAATTTCTAAAAAATAAATTATTTGATATAATTTAACTGAAAAGAAATTTATTTTGATGAAAAAGTCGTTTTCAAATTACTAAATAGTATAAAATATTTTCGAATTGTAATGAAAGAAAAAATGTGGGATATGATTATGCACGATTTTTCAAGTGGACTGAATGCATTTAGATTTAGAGCATGATTGTTTGGTAACGCTTAAATTTAAGTGCTAAAATTATAAATGTTGAATCTATTAAATGCTAAATATATTAATTATTCAATTTTTAATACGTTTAACTTCAAAAAATTTATCTTTGTACAATTTTATGTTCTTAAAATAATTTTTACAACTTTATTTTTCTAAAATATTCTCTCTACAACTTTCTCACTCTCTCTCTCTTTTTTTTTTCTCAATTTAGTATTTTCTTTATCTATAATTTTTTGTATATAATTTTTTCTGTAAGACTTTATAGTATTGGTGTAAAATGCTGGTTGTGATAATTAGATGTTTTATGGTATCAAGTGAGAAGTGCTAAAAAATAAGTGAGTTGCACACCACTTAAAATTTTAAACAATTTTTAAGTGATGCTTATATTATAATTAGTTGCTTCATTTTGTTATTAAAAAATTTAATTTGATAAGTATTTCGTGCATTTAGTTTTAAATGTTTAATTGCGTTAACAAACTGATCCTTAGTTAACCGAGATGATCAGGATCATCTTCATCAACGATCATATGTACCCTGCGTATCATAATCAACCCACCCACCAACGGGTCTTCAGAAGATATGTCGGTTTCTAGGTCATATATAAAATGAAACTAAACATAAACACAAACACAAATTTTTACTACTACAACCAACCTGGAGTGTACAAACTGTGTCGGTTGATGAAAAAATTGTTCCAATACCTGGATCATAAGAATGTATTAATACCATTAAATATTATCACAGGGAAAAAAAAAAGGTTATCAATGAACAGTCCACGAACTTAAAATTTTTGCCCATATTCCATGCTATATAATATTTTTTTTAGAAGTTCAAATTTACTGCACTATGTGAAACTCAATGTAAATTTTGTGTAAAAAATTGCATTAACTTTTATATAATGACTTTAGACTTTTAACAAAATTATTAGATTTCTCAAAAGAATTACTGTACCGAGTAGATTGGATGAATAATGAGTTGCAAAATTTGAGACATATAGAAGGAAAAGGAAACATAGTTTAGGATCTCACTAAGATAATCGCATGCAGTCAAACCGTGAAATCCGAACTTCGGGAACAACCACCAGCTGCCTAAAACCAGGAAAAAGAAAACATCCATAGAATCAGAAATGAATTTCATTACCTAGCATTCCGAAATCGATACCATTGTTAACAATTGATGATGAATATGAATTACCAGCTGTAATAATTGATGATGATATGAAAACACCAACTACTCCAAACAGCATAATAGTTAAGAAATTCTGAAAGAACTGTTTCTTCTTGACCTGAAATCTGGTAAGAGTAAGCTAGAGAGGTCATCAACAAAACATTTGTTAATATATGTATATATAGTCTCACCAAGAAAACCAAACCCTTACCCTACCAGGACTACCTAGTCGCCTCCTATATATAGACTCCTTGTATATCTCCGTAAATATTATTTTCTATATGTTCTCCCAAGATTCCGCTTTTCAATTATTCTAACAACATTAATCAATCCATTGGACCAACCCAACGGCTAATACCAAGAGGAGAAAGCTGAACTGACCCAGCATTGAAGATTATGGGTGGAAGAAGGTAAATGAAGAACAGCTCTTCATCAAATCGTAAGATATGGGAGCTTCTTCCCTTGCTTATGAACAAGATTATCGTTCCCACTAAGCATCCCTAACATGAAAGAAAAGGAAACGCCACAGCTATAAGAATTTGACAGAAATTTAACCTATGGATGGAGTATGAATATCATAGAATTGAAAACAGAGAGGGATAAAGGAGATTTACGATGAAAATGGCGGTAATGGATTCGTTAACCCAGCGATTCTCTTCGAGCAAGTGTCCGATGACCAAACACAGACAGAGAACCGCCACGAACAATGTTATCGACACCACCTGAGAATGATTGGGTGCATTTTTTGCTGCAAATTCTGAGAGCTCCATTTTTGCTTCCCTAATTCGAAAATGAGGGTTCGATTTCTGAGATCGCAGTGTGTGTGTTCCGCTTGCTTCGCAGCTCAGAGGTGAAGAGAGAGAGTAGAGAGACAAATTTGCCCGGGAAGAGGAGCTCATGAGGTGTATACGTTATGGATTCGCCATGTGGCTGGCTCAATGCGGAGGCGATGGGCCACGCGTTGCGCTAACCGACGACCAAAATACCTTTGCACCGCACACAAAAATGAACATCTCCGTCAGAGCCGCCGCCGCAGAAATCGCAGACGCCGGGAAGAAAATCAAGCGAGCAGAACAGGGCCTGGCCCATGAATTCAGAACAAAGGCCCACCCTACATACACCCTAGGCGTGAGCCCAATTGTTGTTGCCTCTTTAACGAAGTGATCCATTAAACCAAAGGATTATACTCATGGCCCGGGGCCCACCTAACCCGCTAAGTCCAGTCTTTTTTTTGTTAGGGTTTGGACTTTAGTTTTAAACCCATGAGTAAGACTTAAAATTGGATTTTCGGACCTGATCAAATTTCGGGCCGGACTTGCGCAAAGTCAAATTTTTTTAGAGTCTGCTCCTCCCGACCCGAGGACTATTAATTTAAAAAAAAATATACATATATATATATATATATATATATAAATCAAACAAACTCAACCCTAATTAGTTTGACTTGATTTCATGTGAATATGAATGACAATATTGGTTTGGTTTGATTTTATATTTATGTTTTAGTATTTATTTTTTAAATTAAAAATATATATATATATAGAGTCGGGCCAGGCCGACCTTAAGACCAAGCTTGGGCTTGATTTTTCTGATAGGGTCGAACTTGGCCATGAAAGTAAGGTCCGATCATAAGGCCGAATTAGGTTAGAGCCTAGTATTTTTTTTGTAATAGTTTAACTAAAGCTCCGCCCAATCTCGGCCCGTGACCACCTCTAGTTTATATTTGCTCACTTTATATTTGAGATGGTGATCATGATAATTTTTTATTTTTTAATAAATACTAAGAATATTCCTTATATTTTTAAAGAATTAATTGGAGATAATTTCAATTTTATGAAATAAATTTGTTCTGTATACCCAATAAATCAAACAAAATAACATAAAATAACACCGTTTTCAATTAAAAACTACATAAAATCTTTCAAAAAAATAAATAAATCGTGAAGACAACTAAATAAACCTTAATAAAAATTAATAGAAAAGCATAACTAATACATTCATCCATAAATTTATTTTGGTCCTCGCTCCCGCCATACATCAAAAGAACCTCTTCGGTAATATCCAGCCACTACTTCGTTGTTTGTCTCTACGTCTCGAAACTTTAGCTGATCCATTTTATTGTGGCTAACAGAATATCCCGGTTTCAAAGGGAATTTCTGGAAGCCTTTTGTCCTTAAAATGCCTCCCAGAGTTTGAAAGATATTCTATTTCTTAATCGGTCCCCCCCCCCCCCCCTCCCGATTGGTTACACCAAAGAGAATCCAGGTCTTGGAGGATTTGGACGACAACTAAGGATTACCTTGGAGTTTGACACTTTGATTTCTACGACTATTTTCCCAATTACAATAACTTAGAAGCAGAAATTAGAGACATTCATAAAGGCATCTCAGTAGCAACCAATGAAGGATACCCCGTAGCGATTGTTGAATCGAATACGGCGAAAGTAGTCAAGTTGACTACAAAAGAATGCTCGAGATCCCATAGATTTAAGGTCTGGATTGACAATTGCAAGAGGGTGATGAAGGCGAACAATTACGTGATCCAACTGACGCCAAGAGAAGACAATAAATGTGTTGACCATCTGACTAACAGAGAAACGAAAGACAATGAGGAGTCTTTGTCCTACTTATATAGGGTCGGATATATGAATCCATTTACGCCATAGAAATCGATCAAGAGTCATTCCTCTATCAGGTTTAATGTTGTCAAATTATTTTTAATAGTCTCGTCCAACGTCTTAGGTTTACCTCTCCCTCTATTAGTCCCTTGAACTTGAACTAACACATTTTTTCACTGATACTTCTATGAGTCTTCTACGCACATATCCAAATCATCGTAAACGATTTTCTCTAATTTTCTCTTCGATGGGTAGTTTTATTCTTAATTCTATCTATTCTCATCTTCCCACTCAGTCACCGCAACATTCTCATTTCTGTCATCCTAATTTTCTGAACATGATTCGTTTTTACCGCCCAACATTCTGAACCATAAAAAAACGCTGGTCTTATAGCAGTTTTGATTATTCAATCGGCATGATTCATCTTCGTCGTTTAACTCTTATTTATTTTGATTTAGGGTGAATTAAAATATAGATATAAACTATCCAATTTAATGAGTAATTAATAAGAATACTATTATACGATGGTTAACGTATTTAATATTATTTATTGTAATAAGGCAAAAAATTGACAACATGGTTCCATGTTTGAATGAAACGTCGACGTCCCTTTGTGTTTGAATGATTCTTTAAGGAGTCTCGCTCCAAACGCGTCTTTAATAATCACCGGCCGTCTATCGTTTTCTTATGTCCGCTCCATGTGCACAGTGCACCCTATCACTATAATATGGAAAAAAAAAAAAAAAGGGTTTTGACACTTTATACCCCTTAAGTTTTACCATTATTTCACTTTGGTCCCTATAATTTCCGAACACATGACACCCTCGAGTCTCTTAGGTGGCGTTTGGTAACCGTTTCTGTTTCCATTCCAGTAGTGGGATGGGAATGAGATGGGAATTTTGTTTTCTTCTTGAGAGTAGAATCGCGTTTGGTAACGATAATTTTTTTTTTGTTTTGGGAAGATAATCGCGTTTGGTAATGATTTTATCCTAAAATCAATTTTTTTTTTGTTTTGGCCAAACAACGGCGACGACGGCGACGATGACCGGCGGGTGGGTGACGGCGGCGGACGGCCAGAGGTGACTCGCGACGGTCGCCGAAGATGGCCGTCGGACGGCGGCCGGTGTCTGCCGGTGACAAATGAACAGTAACAGATATTGAGAATGGAATGGGAATAATGAGAAACAATTTTTTTTTGTTTATCATTTTTTAAGAAAAAAATAGGCATAATTCCCAAATGAGAATGGAATGGGAACGAGAACAAAAATTATTAAACGCTATTTCTAAACAGAATTTCCAAAAATCTGGAAATAGAATGAGAATTTTTGGAATAGAAACAGTTACCTAACGAGGCCTAATGATCCCACCTCAGTCCAAATCAATAGCTCCACAATTTTGAATGAAAAATCGCCACTCCCTCTACACTCAACTATTTTTTTGAGAACCTTAAGGGCATTTGCATCCTCCTTCTTTGCCATTTACAAATTTTCTATATATATATATATGATATATTCATATATCTGACTTTGAGTATTTCGGTAGGAAAGATAACGGGAGGGGAAAGATAAAGAGGACTTTTGAATCAACAAGTAAACTGACTTATATTTTTTACCGTAAGATCATCCTAATTTAAAAATAAAAAATTATAATATTTTAGGACACTGATAAAGAGGATCATCAAATCAAAAGACAAATTAACTTATATTTTGAACTATCAAATCATCCTAATTTATAAATAAAAAAAATACACCGATTAAAATTTTAAAGTACGTGGATTTTGTTGATAATTATTAAATTTGTTCATTTTGTATTTTCTCGAATGAGTTTAATTAGTGTATAATTTTCAACTTTATCGTACGTTTCACAGTAATTTTATACGTTTTACAATTTATTCAATTTAAAATAACATATTTGAACAGGGGTAAACGCTAGCGTGTGTATATATATACCGACATGAAATTTTGGGTACCGTAAGTTAAGAATGAGTCGTATTTCTCAACATATTCTATAGTCTCTAAAATTTTATATTTGTGTTTATTTAACTCCTTTAAATTTATTATATCTTTTTTACTTAATTTATTCAAGTTTTTGAATTGGTCAATATACAATTTAGTTGATTTTTTATTTTTACTTTTTTTAGTATAAACCTCTGGTATCTGATAATCACATTGGATTTTGACTAATTCGGATCGAGGCAGATCGGACCATTAGGGCGGTAAAGTTCTCCCTACTGAATTTTAACGTAACTGCATTTCCAAACCTCGAGCCAATTACCTTGATTAAGCTATAACAACTCCTTCTTAGTTGATCTACGCGCTCGTTGATTTTTTCCTTCTAAACAAGACAAAATTATTACTATTTTATTTCAACTTACTCTTATTTTACATATAAATACCCCATTTTAATTAATAATATTAAATTGCCAACTCAACACACATTCTACAAATGTCCACTTCTCCAAAAATTGACAAAAATTGGAGTTGTTGACTCTTTCAAAAAAAAAAAAAAAAAAAATCAATTTCGAATAAATAAATAAAATCAAATTTGAAAAATCTAGATGATGAAATTTGTCAAATTATGCATTTTGATCCATCAAGTTTCACAGTTATTTCAATCTCGTAAAATTAAAAACGTTGTTAATAATTTTTGATAAAAAAAAAAATGAGTTATTCTCAACCCTTGACATTTTATGAGAATATTTTGTTATTTTAAAAGGATAGCCTTGGCGCAACGATAAAGGTTATCGTCATGTGACATGGAGGTCACGAGTTCAAGTTATGAAAACAGTCTCTTACAAAAAGTAAGGTAAGACTGTGTACAATAGACCTAAGTGGTCCGATCCTTTCCCGGACCCCGCGCATAGCGGGAGTTTTGTAGTACTGGGCTACCATTTTTTTATCGCTCAATAAACGTAAGACGTTTTTCTCTAATAACCATTTGGACCTCCCTCTCATCCTACAAATGAGAAGTTAAGAAAAATTAAGAAAAACGTCTTAGATTTAGTCGAGTAATAAAATAATGAAAATATTTTCATTAAAAGGCCACGTGCTAAGCACTATCCATTTTTCGTCCAATATCACTAACAACGTTTTTGAGAGATTGAAATAAATATAAAGATTGAGGAACTAAATATACAATTTGATAAAACTCAGCGTCCTCGTACCGAAAATATAATTTTCTCCTAATTCTACTCTAACTTGGTCAAATTAAGCTAATCTCCTCACC
Source organism: Eucommia ulmoides (assembly GCA_016647705.1). Classification (NCBI taxonomy): domain Eukaryota; kingdom Viridiplantae; phylum Streptophyta; class Magnoliopsida; order Garryales; family Eucommiaceae; genus Eucommia; species Eucommia ulmoides. Next base: position 571,486 of record CM028326.1, on the reverse strand, counting down.
TTAACAACAAATCTCGCCCCCAGAAACCAAAAAAAATAAATTAGTCAAATATTACACAATGACGTAATTAACAAATTTCAATTGCACTTTTTTTTTTTTTAAAATAAAAATAAAAAATAAAGCTGTACACCATCCCTTATAGCCAGCTAATATTCGTATAATAAATACTAGTATTTAATTTAATATGCCTTTTACGGATTTTTTTTTTTTAAATATTTAAGGGTATATTGCCTTTTATGCCTCCTTATTTTAGCTAATTGTCAATTTACTACAAAGTGAGAAAATAATTTATTTTTTTCCGTTTAAATTACCAGAAATATATTTAAAATAGACGACATTAATTTTTTTATTAATTTCTAGATGAAATAGATAAAAACGTATTGATTGTTTTCGTTTAAAATGATAGAAATATGCTTAGATTGGATGGAATTAAAATTTCCATCCAATTATTAAAAATCTGGGAATACGGAGTATACTGTAATTCTGTTAGAAATTTAATTATAGGAGATTTTTTAAAAATATATGTCTAGATGAAATAGATAAAAACGTTCTATTTTATTTTAATTTTTAAAATATATATAATAAAAAATTAAATTAAAATTAAAATAAATAGACAATTTGGTCTTTCATCTAAAAATTGGGTGATTTTTTTTTTCTTTTTAAATATATTCTGTTAATTTAAACAGAAAAACATTAATTTTTCACTTAGTACGTAAAGTGATAACTAGACAAGGTAGGGGGGATAAAAACCAATTTACCTTATATTTTAGAGAAAAATATATTTTAAATCCTTTAATTATTGACATATTTCTATATAGTCTAATAAGTTTTTTCGTTTCAATTTAAACCCTCTAAGTATGCACTCAATTTTAAATGATCATTATGTTAAATTTTTCATTCAATCTAACAGAAATAAGAGATAAAACGGTATTTTATTATTTTTTTAATTATTTTTCTTATTTTCTTTCTATTCTTCAACCCCTTCTCTCTTTCTACTGCTCAACCTTCTTCCTCTCTCTTTCCGTCCTCCCTATCCCTCTCCCCACCGGACACAATTCCTGTTACGGGGGTGATTTACCCCTGGTAATAGGGGTTGACCCCCCTGTAATAAGGGTGATTCTCCGGCAGGAGGAGAGAGAGGGTTGAAGCGGTAGAGAGACAAAGAGAGGTGAAAAAAAAATAAAAAAATTATCGTTTTACCTCTCATTTCTGTTATATTAAATGGAAAATATAACAAAATGATCATTTAAAATTGAGTGCATATTTAAAGAGTTTAAACTGAAACGAAAATTTTTATTTAACTACATAGAAACAAACGTGTTAATAGTTAGACGGTTTAAAATATATTTTTTTTCGATATTTTAATGGAAGTTACATCATTAGTGTTGCTTTTGAAAATAAACCTAAATTTGGACATAACCATTTGTAGTTTCATACGGTATCGACTTATCATATGACCCAACTAGGTTTTTAACCCGACTGGGCTTTTATTGGGCCCACCATGACCGCGACCCGGTTTGCGCGTTCTGGTGACGTCAAACGTGGGCCCCATTCGTCTATTGTTTGCCAGAACGTTGCTGACCCATGTTTCGGCTGCCGCGCAATTAGCTGTCAACGGCGCCGGCGACTCGGCTCGGTGGTTGCAAGCTTGCTTGCTTACCACTAAAATATAAACAATAATAAATAATTTCTCCCTCTTGTTGCCCTTCGGATTGACACTAAATCGCGTTTTCTCACTGGTACTTCTATGGGTCTTCTATGTATATGTCCAAATTATCATAAATAATTTTCTCACACCTTTTTTTTCGATGAGTGTTACTGTGGGTAAAATTGGGTCCCCTTCACGTGTCAGTCACCCGGGTCAGATCTGCTGTGTCGCCCCCGCAATCAACAGTGAAGGGCCCAAGGCCCAATCTCATAGCTCTAATCTGCCGTGTCGCCCACGCGCCTAACTGCTTACCAATAATTCGAGCTTAAGGTCTTAATCTTTCTTACACTAATTACGTTTTCGCCTATAAATAGGAGGTTTCCCCAATACTTTTAGGGGACGAAAGAACAATTCTAGAGAAAGAAACTTCGCCACAGGTCGAGGTAATAATAACTCTCCAATCTATATTTCTACCCCGGGATCTTACTCTCACGCTGGGAAAAACCCGGCCCGTCCTGTGTGTATGTGATTGATTGGAACTCAGCCCCGGACAACGGCTAGGATCGCTAAAGGAAAAGAAGACTCGGACTCGAACGCAGATTGGATCGAACTTGTCCAGTCCAACTGCAGCACGTGAGGAAGATTAATCACCACATCTCTTCTCCTCGATTTGAGGGTGTCTTGACCATACTGCTGGTTGGACTAATTTTCGACACCAACATGTGTTATTTTTAAATTATCTCTAGTAGTTTCATTTTTTATTTTATCAATTTTTATCTTCACTGTCATTTACCTTGGCATCCTCATTTTTTCCACACTAATTTTTTCGACATGCTTCTCGTTTACTGTGAAACATTATGAATCATACTAAATCGCTGGTTTTATTGCAGTTTTTTAGAATTTTGTTTTAAACTTCAACGGTATCCTACAATCACGTATCGTCAAATCATTGAATATAAATATCTAAAATGATCAACTTTAAGAACTCATGATCTCTAATTTTGACCGCAACATCATCTCTCTGGGTATTACTAAAATTGTAGTGCATGTTTTTCGTTTTGCTTCTACTAACCTTTAAAACTTTCAACTTCAAGATTTTTTTCCATCTTTCTAACTTAGCATTGAGACTTATTATATTTTCATCCACTAGTACTATGTCATCTGCAAATAACATACTCAAAGGTACTCTACCTTGAATATATTATGTGAATTCATCTATCACTATAATGAAGAAATATAAACTTAATTATGATTCTCGATGTAAGTTAATACCTCATTTTTTTTAAATAAAATAAAAAAATAAATAATAAAAAAATAAATTACATATATAAAACTTAAATTGTACAAAATATAATTCAATCAACAGTTTTGAAAGTGAAAATGTAAAAATTTAAACGATTTTTTTTCTTTTAAATATTTCATCAACTCATTCTAACTATTCATTCCCCTTAATAAAAATACATTTTAAAAAGTGAGATATTTATTAATAGAAATATACTATGAATTCTGATATTTTGGTCAAGAAGGAGCACAGGATAATTGCAATCTAAAGATTCTTGAGATACTGAATATGGATATTGAAGACATTATTTTCCAAGAAATAGATAAGAGAGCATTCGATTTATGCTCGGATTGTTAATTCTTGTTTCTTGTTTGTTTTGTTTTCTATTTCATTTTTTTTTTTTTACCAAAAAAAAAAAAGAAAGATATATACTATGAATTTTCATGCCTAAATACAAATATAAATCTTAAATGGTTAAAAATATAATTTAATTTAAGCGTTTTAAAATTGGGAGTGTAAAATTTGGCCGGCCGGCGGCCAGTTGATGATGGGAGGATGGCGGTGTTGGAAGTCGCCGGACGGTGGCCGCCGGATGAACGGAGGCGGTTACCTTCTTTAATTTTTGGAAATGGGATGAGAATTTTTAGAAATATATATATATATATTTTTTCTCAAACCTTAAGAAAAAAGGGGCACAATTTTCATTTTAGAATGGGATGGGAATGGAAACAAAAAAATGGAAGTGATTACTAAGACCCCGTTTGGTAACCATCTCCATTCCAGAAATTCCCATTCTATTCCCAGATTTTTGGGAATTCTGTTTGGTAATTTTTGTTTCCGTTTCCATTTCATTCCCATTTGAGAATTGTGCCCACTTTTTTCTTAAGAAATAAAAAACAAAAAAAAATTGTTTCTCATTATTTCCATTCCATTCCCAAAACACATGGTCACTGTTTACCTACCGGCCGACCACTGTCCGCCGCCGCCGGTCACCGTCTGGCAGGAAATTTTCCGGCCACTTCCGGCGGGCGCCATTGCCTTCCGGCGTCGGGGGCCACCGCCGTCTTCCGTCTCCACCGCCGGAGCATCGCCGTCGCAGGCGCCGGAGCCACCGTCGGCCGTCCGGCGATGGCGCCACCGCCCTTGGGCCAAAACAGAAAAAAAAATAAAAAAAATTAGGATAAAATCGTTACCAAACGCGATTCTACTCCAAAAAAAAAATAAAATTCTCATCCCATTCCCATCCCACTGTTGGAATGGAAACAGAAACGGTTACCAAACGCCACCTAAACGTTATGTCCAATAAAAATCCGAGAATGAGATGAAATTTTTTGGGAAGGGATTGGTTACCGAATAGGGCCGGAATTATTAATTACATCCATCCCACAAACAAGCGCGGCTCGCATTACAACAGCCGACCAAGCCACTCCAGACAATCAACTACGTGGGAACCCGTTTAACACAACGACCGGCTTACATTAGTACCACTTATTAAAACAACTTTTATGGGGTTTTGACATTTTGTACCCCTAAAGTTTGACCATTATTTCATTTTGGTCCTTATAGTTACAATTTGAACACAACACATCCTGAAGTTCTATAATTATCCCACTCTATAATTATCCCACTCTAGTCCAAATAAATTACTCCATATTACAATTTTGAATGATATACAATCAATTGCTGCGGACCCAACTATATTTAAGAGGACTTAATGGACTATTTAACTTTTTCTTTTTTTGCTTACAAACTATATATGTTGGTGTTTAAAAGTGACAAACACCTTAAGTTGGTCCGACCAGAATCCACGTATATTCTTCTTGTTGAGGTGGAGGTGATATGTCCTGAATACTGAGATCGGAGATCGGGATTCTTCTAACACTTCTTGGTCCACAATCACTTCAGTATAATTTCAGTTGAGGTCCCGAGCTTGTACCGGCACAAAAACTTACACGGGTTATGCCCGGTGAAGTCCTTCAGGCATGAGAATAAAAACTCGGGAGAAAAATGTTATTTTATGCTTTAAGATGGTTGTTAAGCCTTATCTGAGACCTTGAATGCTTGTATATTTATAAGAGATAAGCACAGTTAGCTTCGAAGAATTTGGGCCCTGAGTACAATTAGTTAAGGTAACTCGGTGTGTAGCCAATGATTAGGCGTTTGAGCCTTGTCATTCGGCTCATCCAGAAGAGCCCATGGGTTGGCCTAAGTAATTTAGGAGATTGAGCCCAATCCATAGGAGTGATGGAGACTTCCCTGGTAGAGCAGGGGGTCTCTGGTCGGATGCTAGCACAAATGTCTTGGTGGAGAACCCCTCAGTTCTAATCGCTGGACTTTGATCGTTGCTCTGAGCTTGGCAAGATTATGGGAGGTTTGGTGCCAGGACGATCGAGCAAAGGTAGCTCAGAGCTTAGCTAAACTCCCATTGGCACTCATGTTGATGATGACCAAGCACAAGAAGCTCGGGAGCTTGAGTGAGGCTGATTTGACTAACTTAGTGTTGACAAGCTTGGCCAAATTGGAAGGGACTTCATTTTGAGGGGCTTCGAGCACAAGTAGCTCAGAGCTTGACCAATAGCAGACTTCCGAGGAGATGGGTTGTAGCTTGGACAAGATTACGAGGTCGAAACTCGCCTAGGTCATGAAAGGCCACATGAGTATCCCATCCTAAGGTCGGAGATCGAGTCATGAGGTCGGAGCTTAGCCAAATGTAAACTTGCGGGGAGAGTGGACAATCGCTAAAACAGGTCCATATGAGCTCAGCACCACAAGGTCAAAGCTCGATAATGAGGTTAATGGGTCCACTTGGTCATTTGGTAGGAATTCTGCAAAATCTCCACAAATGGACCCCTACGATGTCATTTACAGGTGATACAACTTTTAAAGAGGGTCAACCTGCCACATGGTGCACACACTTTTTAGAGTAATTGAAAAGAAATGAAAGAGAATTGAGAGAGAAATAGTAGGTTGAAATTATACATAAAGTCTCTTAAAATCAATTGGGTTTATGACATGTGATAATTTTTTGTCCAAAATTGTAATGGGATAATGACCTGGACTACAGTGGGAAGATTAAGGCCCCGTTTGGTAACCGTTTTCATTCCAGAAATTCCCATCCCACTTCCAGATTTTTGGAAATTCTGTTTAGAAATAGCGTTTGGTAATTTTTGTTTCCATTTCTATTTCATTCCCACTTGAGAATTGTATCCACTTTTTTCTTAAGAAATGAGAAACAAAAAAAAGTTGTTTTTCATTATTCCCATTCTATTCTCAAAACACATGGTCACTGTTCACTTGCTGGCTGCCCACTGTCTGTCGCCGCCGGCCACCATCTCCGGCGACCGTCGCCAGTCATCGTCCGGTCGAAAAATTCCCGACCACTCTCACCCACACGCTACCGCTGCTCAGCCGTCGCCGGCGTCGGCGAGCGCCAATGGCCTTCGCCGTCGCCGGTGCCGGCATCACCGCTGTCCGGCAGTCGTCGGCGGGAGTCACCGCCGGCCAGCCAAAACAAGGAAAAAAAAGAAAAGAAAAAGATTTAAGGATAAAATCGTTACCGAACACAATTCTCTTCCCAAAACAAAAAAAAAAAATTATCGTTACCAAACGCAATTCTACTCCCAAGAAGAAAACAAAATTTTCATCCCATCCCATCCCATTTCCATCCCACTGCTGGAATGGAAACAGAAACGGTTACCAAACGCCACCTAAGAAACTTATATGTGAAAACTGAAACTATGTAGATAAATGTGACATTTCGATCAAACTTTAAAGGTACAAAGTGTCAAAATCCGAACTTTTATTTATTAAACTTCATTTTCATTTAATATATTCATAAATAAATCAATTAAAAAGCCAACCGAAAAAGGGAACAAGCCACAGCAGTACAGCATCATCTCTCTGGAAGCTCGCGAAGGAGCAAAAACGCGGTGAGTCTACTCTTCATCTTCTCCAATCCAAATCTCACATTTCCCTAGAAAATCTGAGAAATCGACCGGAGAATTCGCCGGAACTTTCAGAAATCGGGAGATTCACCGGCGGAATTGCCCGGCAATGTGGAACTCTAAGCCACTCTCGTGTCTCTTGCTTCTTTGCTTTGTCGCTTTGGCTGCTGCTCAGCGATCTCCCAATAGAACTACTAGCAGATGGCAGACATTGAACGGTAACTACTACTGTTCATCACACTCTTTCTCTCTTACTTTTGCTACTCAAAGAAACGAAGCTCTCGAATTCGAAGATCTATGCTGTTTAGGTGTTTGCTGCAAAAATAGGTTATGGACTCTGAAGCAAGTTGTTCTCAACATAGATACTTGACCTTTTTCTCTCAAGCGAACACTTGTTTCTTCTCTGCGTTCATCGGACGAGTTTTGTTGAAATCCTTCTTCTCTTTCTTTTTGGGTTTTGGGCGGAGGGAGGGAAAATAGTGTCCTGTTAGGTATGATTTCAGCCTATATGGATCTTCAATCAATGTATATGAGATCTGGGAAGTTCAATCCATATTCAATTAATGCAATAAGTTCAAACAAGATGAACAAAGTAGTGAACTATCTGAGATATAAGAAGCTTAGCAACATTGAAATCATAACATTTTAAGTGCATGTTGTCATACTTGCATAATGATTTCTTCCATTCATCCTTTGAGAACTTCTATAGTATGTATTCATTATGAACACTGTAGGAGGTGGCTCAAACTAGCACTAATTGATTGCTGAAAACTAGCACAATTGGTAATTCCCACCTGACTAGAAACAAATTGAAGTTATTTTTGTTTGTGGTCTAAATTTTTTATAGGTGTATTTGTGTATATACGAGCATTCTTTCTTTCAAGGAAAGCTCTAAGCCTTGCTAAATTGAAGAATCGACCGCATGTTTCAAGAACCTATTTATTTTATTTTATTTTTTGTGCAGGAAGTCCTCCCTTAGTGGTTGCACGTGGTGGATTTTCGGGGGTATTTCCTGATTCGAGCTATAACGCCTACTCCTTGATATTTTTGACCAGTTCACCCAAGACGGTGTTGTGGTGCGATGTACAACTGATGAGAGATGAAGCTGGTATCTGCTTTCCTGATCTAAAGCTCGACAATGCTTCGAACATTCCATTAGTCTTCCCAAACCAAAGTAGGACCTACCTCGTCAATGGTGTCTCTACCCATGGATGGTTCTCTGTTGATTTCAATCTCACTGACCTCACAAATGTATCATGTGAGTTCTTTTTCCCCCCCCTCTATATATGTATATCATTTATTTAAAATGATTTGTCATCACATAATTTACCAGAAATAAAACCTTACTAATGGTTACTTTGTTACCATGTGCAGTAAACCAGAGAATTTATTCTCGGCCGGATAAATTTGACAACACTTTGCTCCAAGTACTCCTTGTTCAGGATGTGGCTACACAATTTAGACCGCCAGGATTCTGGTTGAATGTCCAGGTTAGTGTTAAATATTGGCAAACAAATATATATATTGTTGAATCCTACATTGATGTTGGGCCTCCCGATATCCGTTCGCAATGGTTTGTCAAAGTCCATCTTGCGCGTGAAGGGGCGTGCTGAATCCCATTCCCACATCGCTTGTGTTACCTGATCCTGAGCTATATATAAATACGAGGGAAATCATCCTCTTACAAGGTGTCTTTTGAGAGCGAGTCAGGCCCATTGAGTTTTCTACATGGTATCAGAGCCAGACTTTTGTCTGTTGTTTGGCGTGTTAAGTCCCATATCAATGATGGGCGCTCAATATCCGTTCACAATGGTTTGTCAAAGTCCACCATCTGTATAGGGGACATGTTGAATCCTACATTGATGTTGGGCCCTCCGATATCTGTTCTTTTCAGTGGTTTGTCAAAGTCCACCCTGCGTGTGAGAGGGCGTGTTGAATCCCACATCACTTGTATTACTTGATCCTGAACTATATATAAAGCATAGGGCAATCCTCATCTTACAAGTTGTCTTTTGGGCAATCCTCATCTTACAAGACGTCTCTAGGGAGTGAGTTAGGCTCATTGAATTTCGACACACACACATATTATAGGCCACTTTTGTTGTCCATTTTTCAAATTGTACTATTTTTCAATTATTCAATTTATGAATTGTTTTGGTTTAGTATTTGGTTGTAATGAAAAACATTTAAATTAGCAAGCTAACCATTTTAGTTATGGTTCAAAACTTGGCCAAACTAAAACAATTGTATGTTTTTTTGTTCAACCGAGAAATCTGTAATTTTAATTAAATAATAGGTAAATGAAGAAATATACAAATCAATTCACCAAAAGTAAGATAGTTCATATAATAGGATAATTTAGACAGCCAAACGGGCCCATGTTTTTGAAATCATTTTTTGAGGATGTGATATTGTCTTATCGGATATTATCTTAACCACCTTCTTCTTATTTGGCAGCATGATCTATTCTACAGGCAGCACAATCTGAGCATGAGAAGATTTATTATTTCTGTATCTAGAAGTGTTATCGTGAACTATATTTCATCGCCGGAGGTGAACTTCCTGAGAAGTATCATGGCGAGATTCAGACCAAGCCCAACAAAACTCATATTCCGGTTCTTAGGACAGGATGAGATTGAGCCTTCAACCAACCAAACTTACCACTCTCTCTTGAGAAACCTCACTTTTATAAGAACATTTGCTTCTGGAATTCTTGTTCCCAAAACCTACATAATACCCATGGATGCGACTCAGTACTTGCTGCCAGCTACATCTGTTGTTGTGGATGCTCACAATGCTGGCCTTGAAGTTTTTGCGTCAGACTTTGCAAATGATGTGGATTTGGCGTATGACTACAGTTATGATCCTATAGCTGAGTATTTGTCTTTCATTGACAATGGAAACTTCTCTGTGGATGGTTTCCTTTCTGACTTCCCAATGACACCATCAGCGGCCATAGGTAAATTGTTCATGTCTTTCTCTTGCACTTTCCATTTTAGATATATTTTTAGACCAAATATGCGCATATCCACGTGGTTTATAGCATGTCACTGGCCATCATATCTTCAAAGTGGTTTGTCAAAAACTCCACCCTGAGTGTGAGGGGGCGTGTTGAATCCCAAATCAATGTTGGGCCCTTACTCCAATATCCGTTTGTAGTAGTTTATCAAAAGTCCACCCTGCGAGGGGGCGTGTTGAATCCCTCATAGCTTGTGTTACTGTTACTTGAACTTGAGCTATTTATAAAGCTTAGGGCAATCCTCATTTTACAAGGCGTCTTTTGAGAGTGAGTTAAGCCTATTGGATTATACACCAATTTCTCAAAAAAAAAAAAAAAAGAAAAAGAAAAAAGAAAAAAGAAAAAATGCTGGTTAGTTTCCCTAACTGCTGAAGAGATCTTTCTAGACCATTTTCTAGACAATGACATGCTTGAAAAAGTTGGATCATAAAAACCTAGTTTGGAATCCCATATGCTTTTGCCTGTTTTCGAGCTATAGGTACTTTCAGCATTGTATTTACCTCTTGAAAGCAAAGCAAACTTCCTTCCTAGTACTGATTTTTTCTTTTATCACAGATTGCTTCGCTCACATAGGCAGAAATGCTTCCAGAGAAGGTATATCACTATTATATAACACGTTTCCTCCTATTTTTGGATTCCAATTGGCATGTTTTCGAAAGTTTGTGAAATTTTCCCTTTTTTCCCTTTTCCAGCAAGGCCATTGATTATTTCGCACGAAGGAGCAAGTGGTGACTATCCTGGGTGTACTGATTACGCATATAATCGAGCTATTTCAGATGGTGTAGATGTTCTCGACTGCCCTGTTCAGATGACCAGTGATGGAATACCTATTTGCTTAGGCTCGATAAATCTTATGGAGAGAACAAGCGTTGCCCAATCTCCTTTCAGCAATCGCAGCACGACTGTTCCAGAACTAATACCTGGCAGCGGGATCTATACCTTCGACCTCACATGGAGTGAGATTCAAAGCTTGAACCGTAAGTTGAATTTTGTCCTCATTTATTTTATTTCAGCTTTTATCTGTGTTGCGGATTTTCAACATTTTTTCTGCAGTGTCCTATTAAACATTTTTTTGGCATTGCTTTGCTCATTCAATATTTTTCTTGACATTGCAGCGGTTATATCGACTCCATTTCCAGAGTACCACCTTTTCAGGAATCCAAGAGAGAGAAATACTGGAAGACTAATGAGCTTGTCCGATTTTCTGGCCCTAGCTAATAATGCAACTTCACTTTCCGGTATCTTGATCGGAATAGAGGTGAGTTAATGCCATTCTCATATTATGTACGTACATCTCTTTGAGAAGCTTGAAAAGTTAATGTACACTCTCACGTATGAATCCCTGTTTGTACCTGTTGCATTTGACATGCATCAGAAGGCAAAAGATAAGTCAAACAACTCGGAGATGAACAAAAACGTGACTTTCTAAACCCAACTTTGATACCATGTTAAGATCATTGAATGACACAAAATCAAAGGAAAAGAGAAAAAATAGGTTACGGGTTATTATTTAATGCAAAGTTACAACGAAAAGACCTAACAAAAATAACTTACATAGGCAAAACCAAGGAAAGAGTGAAAGACTATTTTACCCTTAATACTAATTACTAACCTATGAAAAACAGAAATGAAAAAGCCAATAACTAGAAGATTTTGCTTTAGAACCTTGTTTCATGCCCTTATTTCCTTGTAAAAGCTAATTACTGATATTCATGTAGCCAAAAGAACACTTTAACACAAATTTGCTGATTCGGACCCATTTGAGTTGGGCTAATCTTCCTCTTTTTTTTTTTTTTTTCCATTCTTAGGATCTTTTGTACATGGGATTCAAATTTTCCCCATGTATATTACTCTACGTGGTTCAATTTCAAATCTTTCTTGAAAATGCTTTGTTTTCCATGTAGAATGCGGCGTACCTTGCAGAAGAACGAGGACTAGGTGTGACCGATGCAGTTCTTGATGCTTTGAACAGAGCCGGTTTTGACAATCAAACAGCCAAGAAGGTGATGATTCAGTCCACAAACAGCTCAGTTCTTGTTAGATTCAGAGGGAGAAGCAATTACAGTCTCGTCTATGAAGTGGACGAGAACATACGTGATGCTGTGAACGACACCGTTTTGGACATCACGAGGTTTGCTACATCTGTGGTCATTACAAAGGGATCTGTCTTCCCTTCAAATGAGGGATATGCCACCGGTGAGACAAATATCGTGGACAAGCTTAAGGCATTCAGACTAGGGGTCTATGTAAGACTGTTTACCAATGAGTTTGTGTCTCAAGCATGGGACTTTTATTCAGACCCCACTGTGGAGATTAATTCCTTCTTCTTGGAAGCTGGAGTTGACGGCTTGGTTACAGAATTTCCCCGCACAGCAGCTAGATACAGAAGTAAGTTTTAGCTCGTGAGATTTTTCAATGGTTGGTCGGTCATTATAGTTTGATAGTATTGTCATATTAGTCCCTGAACTTTTAATTTTCCCAATTAGATCCATAAGGTTTTCTCCTATTGTGTCAAATAGGTCTTTTGTTTCAATTAGTTTTTGCTCTTCTGAAATCTTTAATTGGCCCTTAAAGTTTGACAATATTGTCATATTAGTCCCTACACTTTTAATTTTCCCAATTAAAAGTTTGAAGTTTTAATATTATGTCATATAGGTCCTTTATTTTAATTTGGGAAAATTATATTTTTGGTCCCTAAAATATGGGGTGGGCGTCTATGTGGACACTAAGGTTTGCTAAATTGTACATTAATCCCTAAAGTTTCACATTTGTTTCAATTCTGCAAAATTGAAAACGTTTTTAATGATTTTGGATGAAGAATGAGTTGTGCTCAACATATGACCTTTTCATGGGAATATTTTCGTCCTTACTTTATTAAATTTAAGATGTTTTTCCCTAACTTTTTTCTAGTAACGATTCAGATTTCTCTTTCTCGTTATTGTTAGGGAAAAAATTAGAGAAAAACGTCTTTAGATATAATGGAGTGAAGGTCACTTGCTAAGCATAACTTATTTTCATAAAAAAATCAACAACTTTCATAATTTTGCAGGATTGAAACAAATGTGAAAGTTAAGGGACTAAATGTGCAATTTAAAAAACCTTAGGGTCCACATCGACACCCACCCCATATTTTAGAGACCCAAAAATATAATCTTTCCTTTTAATTTTACCCTGCTATCCGTCCAACTTTTTAACAAACACGAATTATTCTTACACCCTGATAATCGATTACTCAACTTTCTCACTCCTCAGACTGCAAGCATAATATTAACTAAATTGAATCTATCTAGTTGATAGATGTTGAATTTGTAATTGATATCACAGTTAAATTTAACTAAAATATTGGTGAAAACTAAAAAATAAGTTGGTAAAGTTTAAAAAATCAATTACTCTATGAAAAGATCGTAATATTTTTTAAAAAAATGACTATATAATAAGAACTCCTTAGTTATTACATCATGTGTTTACTGAGTTCTGATAATGTAATGACAGGGAACCGATGTCTGAACATGAACACTATACCGCCATACATGTCACCAATTCTGCCCGGAAGTCTCGTGCAACTGGTTCCTGCAACAGACCTTCCGCCTGCAGAGGCTCCCAACCCAATCCTCTTGGAGTCGGATGTGGCTGAGTCGCCTCTGCCACCGGTGGCTCAGAGGCCTCCAACACCAGGCGGCGGTGGTGGTGCTGCTGCCGCCCCAACACCGCCAAATGGGCAGCCTAAAGCCGCCCTAAGCATTTTGCTCTCGTGTCTGGCCATTCTTCTAGCAACTCTTGTACTATTCTAAAACTGACCATTTTTCCCTTTGTCCGATAACCCCAGCAGCATCTCATTGGTCTCATTGGTGTTTTTGTCGGCTAATTCAGGATTCACCTGTAAACTGCGGTTAATATTTCTGTTGTTTGTTTTTATTATCATTTTTTTTTTCTATATATTGTATGTATGTTCAAGCCTGTCAATTTGTGAAGACCAAATATCTTTGTAGAGGGTCACAATTAATGGATCTATTTTTTTGTGTTGCAAATAAATTTATGATCATCATTGATATTAACTATATTTTTTTAATATCGAATGCAGCGGGTGGTGATTCGGAAGAAAAAATTATGAAATTTTAGTAAAAATAAGGTAAGAAAAAATTGACTCTTGATTATATCTTAAAAGGCGAAATATTGAGTGTATGAAAGATTGTATTAATATGTGTGAAATGTATGAAAGATTGTATTAATATGTGTGAAAGATGCAATTTTATAGAAATATACAAAAAGTATATATATAAATAGTAATTAGGATTTTTTTATTGGGATTAGGGTTTGATTTTCTTAATAAAATTTAAGGATGCCCAAAAAAACTGAACTGACAGGTAACTGAGAGAAACTTTTGGGTTGAAACTGAGTAAATGGTTTTGGTATTGATTCTGGTTTTACATTTAACAACCGAAGTGTTTTGGTTTTGGGATAATAACCGCGTAATCGAACCGTGATCCGAACCATGTAACCGATATACACACACATAAATAAGAAATTTACAGTTTAATCCTTATTTTATTTATTTATTTATTTATAAGTTAACCTTTTTACCATTTAACCCTAATATAAATATATGGTTATAGGTAGGATTTTCAAATCTTACTTCTTCAAAATCAATCAGTTGATTTTGCAAGATTAAAAATTAATTATATGAGAATGATTTAGAGACTGTTGTTATATATATATATATATTTTTTATTTTTTTTCATATATAAGAAACAATGGTTTCCAATTTTGTGATTTTGGTTTTGATTTTGTTTTTTAATAAAATTTAAAAATCTTAAACGGTTTCGCGGTTTTAATTTTGGATAAAATTAAATGGTTCGGTTTTAAAAGCGTTTAAAGAAACCGACGGTTTTGATTTTGATTTTATATATGTTTCACGGTTTTGATTTTTGTTTTGTATAAAATCGAGCCGAATCCAGACTGCGAGCATCCTTAATGAAATTAAGATTTAATTTAGTGGGTCAAGACCCATATACATATATTAACATATTTAATTCAATACGTAGTTATTTTTAATATAAAGTTGATTAAAATCCATACATTAAATAAAGCTATTGTTACTTTCAAAAATTCCAATTTTAAAAATACATAATATTTCATGATAAACACTCAATCACCGTCGCGTCCATTTATTATCACCATTACAACCATGTCAACCATTCACTATTACCGCTACTCCCATTGAACTCACCCACCATTACATCAAAATCACCATCATTCACTATCAGCGTTATTACAACAACAAACATTCATCACTATAACAAATTTTGATTACCTTCACAACCACCATCCCACCGCGACAGTTAACATTGTTATCACCGTCACCAATACAACAAATATTAGCTGTCACCACTACCATCATAATAAACATCGACTATCACCACTGCCGGTCCACAATCACCATCTACCACATCAAACATTTACTATCACGGTTGCCATCACAATAAACATTCACTATCAGCGTTATCACAACAACAAACATTCATCACTATAACAAATTTTG
Source organism: Eucommia ulmoides (assembly GCA_016647705.1). NCBI lineage: Eukaryota > Viridiplantae > Streptophyta > Magnoliopsida > Garryales > Eucommiaceae > Eucommia > Eucommia ulmoides. The sequence continues at coordinate 556,054 of CM028326.1, read as the reverse complement.
ATTACCATCACAACCACCATCCCACCATGACAGTTAACATTGTTATCACCGTCACCAATCCAACAAATATTAGCTGTCACTACTACAATCATAACAAACATCGACTAATATCACTGTCATCATAACAAATATTACTTTGTATTATAACTAAAATCACTAAATAATGATCATGTCTTTTAGTGATTTTTTTTGTCATTCGCAAACGACAACTGTAATGGTCTGTCAACAGTGAACCGCGATCGAACAATACAAATTATATTTACTTTAAAAAAATTACAAATTAAATATAAAAATTAATCTGACACAATTTGTAAGTATAAGGTAAAATATGTTTTCAAATAATTGAATAATATAAATAGAAAAAATTGGAGAAAATCTTATTTTTATCATTAAAATTAAAATGAGTCACTATTTACAAACCAATATTAAGAAAATACTGCTTATATATTTATTATTTAAGATAAACTCAAATATATATTTTTTTACTATATCAACAATAATATAATAAATAGGAATATAAATATTACTATCAATTAATAATGTTAATAGTAATATAATGAATGAAAGATGTAAATATTATATAATAATGTTAATAATAAAACGAATTTTTTTTTTCTTAACTTAAACACCACCTGGAGGGAACTGAGCTAAGTAATATTCGTGTGCATCGCTAACCTGTCCAACTCCTTACCACAAACTTGTACCTTTTAGCGATGGCAAACTTTGAATGATGAATATCTACGTGTCAATGTATGATTGGTGGGTCTTATTAGAATAACTTAAGTCAAGCTGCAGCTCCGTAATGTCTTCGGTTTACCTGGATTTGAACTCAGCTGAAAGAGAGAGGTTTTAGAGAGAGAAACTCCGGGGAGATGAACCGCCGGACGCTCAAAATCCTACTCTCTCTCTTCGCCCTTAACTCAGTCTCTCTCTACCTCTACTTCTCCTCCCATCCCGATCACTTTCTGCACAAATCGCCTGATCAAAACGATAAATCATCGGCCGGAATCCGCCAGTCGCTATCGGAAAATCAGCCTCATTTTCCGCAATCGGGTTCTTCCCGCGCTAAGCCGTGGCCGATCCTTCCCTCCTACCTCCCCTGGTCTCAGAACCCCAACGTCGCGTTTAGATCCTGCGAGGGCTACTTCGGCAACGGCTTCACTCGCCGCATCGATGTGGCCAAGTCCTCGCCGGAAATTCGTCTGCGATTGGGTAATTCTGACGGATCCGCCGGTGGAGGTTGGTTCAGGTGTTTCTACAGCGAGACATTGCGGAGTTCTGTGTGCGAAGGAGGGAGAATTCGGATGAATCCTGAGAAGATTAGGATGTCGATGGGAGGAGAAGATTTGGAGACCGTGATCGGGAGGAGAGAGGAAGATGAATTGCCGGAGTTCGATCCCGGAGCTTTCGATCTTGAAGTCGCGGGTCCACGGGGACCTGGAAAGAAGCTCGTGGATCAAGATTTTCTGAATCATTATCTTGAGGAGGGTGCAATTGAGAGGCACACGATGCGTGGATTGATTGACTCGATTCGGTTAGTTGGCGTCAGAGATTTCCAATGTTCGGAGGTAAGTCCTTGTTCGTTTTGGTTTTATACGTTCATCAGTTGAATCGTGCCTTAAATTTCTGATGATTGAAGCTGCAAAAATGGAATTTTTTGTCTTTGGAATGACGTAATTCATTCAGTTAAAAGTGAATGCTGTAGTTTTACTACATTATGAATCTTGTTATCCAGATGTAGAAATATACACATAAAGTTCATCCAGTAACTGTTGCTTTATGCTTTTTGACTTGCCATTTTTGATGAATTTCTATATCCCAAGTCATTATTGCTATTTGGAATCTGCAAATTAACTTGACCGAAGAATAAGAACAAGGGATAGTTGATTCGATTTCAACTACAACTTCAGGTATACAATTGGAAATAAATTTGTATATTCTGTCTTTGGAATCAAGCCATGAATGAAGTTGAGTCTCAGTATGGACAAGAAGCAGTTCACATTTGGTTCCATATAAACTGTTACTTCTAAAGAAAGGTTATAAATTTGTTAAATGGCACTTTATAGGGAAATGTTTAGCATCACAAACGGGGCTTCCAATGCTGATTTTTGAATTCGGTTAAAAGCGTAAGAAGAAAAAGTTTCCTGTTTAAGCCAACGCTATTCCTAGTTTCATATATACCCGTATGAGATAACAATAGCGCCTTTGTAATCACGTGAATGTTTATCAGAACGTGTAGTTCTTCTGTTTCATTTATGCCTCTACTTTATGAAACACGTTGGGGTTATTCTTTTGTGGAAGAAGTATGATTCCTTCCCATGTCATGTGTTTTTTTCTAGTTTTTTTTTCTTTATTTTTTGCCATTTTTCTGCCTTTTGTTAATCTAACATGAAAAATCTTTTGCTTCAGTGGATTGACGAGCCAACGTTACTGGTCACACGCTTCGAGTATGCTAACCTTTTTCACACGGTTACGGATTGGTACAGTGCATATGTGGCTTCTAGAGTTACTGGCTTGCCTAGTCGACCTCATTTGGTTTTTGTTGATGGCCATTGTGAGGTATACTTGCTAACTTCAAATTAATGCTATTTCCTATTAATCTGGTGCGGTCTTTTCGATATCATGTGAATTTGTTGACAAATATTTAGTAAAACAGAAACCAATGTGACAAATCATATGATACTTGAACAAATTACTTATTCTAGGTATTCGTTCTAGACAGAATTTTGTGGGTTTAGTCTTTTCTGATATCTATTCCTTCGGTTGAAATTCTCAGACACCCTTAGAGGAAACATGGAAAGCACTGTTTTCTAGCCTAAGATATGCGAAAAACTTCAGTGGTCCAGTTTGTTTCCGTCATGCTATCCTCTCACCTTTGGGATACGAAACCGCCTTGTTTAAAGGACTGAGTGAAAAAATCAACTGTAATGGTGCTTCAGCACACGATTTATGGCAAAACCCAGACGATCAAAAAACCGCACGTTTATCTGAGTTTGGAGAAATGATAAGAGCAGCTTTTGGGTTCCCAGTGGACAGACACCGTGTCACGAGACAGGTGTCAGCACACAACGTACTGTTTGTTCGACGTGAGGATTACGTTGCTCATCCACGACACGGTGGCAAGGTTCAGTCCAGGCTTAGAAACGAAGAACAAGTGTTTGATTCGATCAAGAGATGGGCTTCTAATTATATGGACTGCAAATTGAATATAATAAACGGGCTTTTTGCACACATGCCCATGAAAGAACAGGTTCGAGCCATTCAAGATGCTTCAGTCATTGTTGGAGCTCATGGGGCGGGTCTGACTCACATAGTTTCAGCAATGCCAAAAACAGTTATTCTTGAGATCATAAGCAGCGAATACAGGCGCCCACATTTTGCACTGATTGCCCAATGGAAAGGGTTGGAGTATCATCCCATTTACCTTGGTGGATCATATGCCAATCCTGATATGGTAATTGACAAGCTCAGCAGCATCTTGAGAAGTCTTGAATGCTGAAAAAATACTTCTTAGCGAGCTGATTCTACGGTTTTTTGCTGGGAAGTAGAAGGATATGCAACTTCAGAAGTTCAAAATTAGATAAGGGAGCTGATATTTTACACGATTTTCACCGGTTTGTCCAAGTTGAGAAGGAATTTTTAGCTGCAAGTTTACCCGGAATGGAGTTGGGCATTTTATCGAAGGGGTATAGCTCAAAGCTGTCATGACGGTATACTTCTGACTTCTATTTTTTATTTTTGTGATCTATTTTTTGATCATTCCTGGGATGGGAATTTCGAAGTCACATCTCTTCATTTGGTAGGATATTTGATTCTTTTCTCTCTTTAACACGGGACCGGGACCGTGTTCATGTATACGCAATAGTTCAAAGGATTCTTTACTTAGCATGGAGGACTTTGAAAATTTAGGTTAGATTGGCTACTGTTGATTCCTGTTCCTACTCCCAAAACTTTGAGATTAATGTACCGAGACACGTTTGGTAAACACGTTTTTGTTCTAAAATTTTGAGAATAATTTCGGACTATTTTCTGATTTTTTTTAAGAATTTGAGAAACAAAAAAATATTGATTCTCAATCACAAAACTAATCCATCCTGCCAGTCACCCCACCCCCCGGCTGCCACTACCCTGCCAGCCACCACCACCACTCCTGACCACCATACATTCAAATATGAAAAAGAACAAGTGTTTCAACCAAACTTATTTCTTCTTTCTGTTATCATAAAATAAAAGAAAAAAATTCAGGACAATGATCGTCACCAAACAGGTTTTTATTTCTAGAATACTCTAAAACGAAAACATAATTTCTATCTCATCCGAGTTTATCGGAACTAGAAACTAGAAAAACAGAAACAGCCACCGTAGTAAACTCATCTATATGTTGCATCTTATTTAGATGCTTCTAAACTTCTTCCTTGAAATGTATTATCAGCAGTTTGAAAAAAGCTAGGTTTCAGATGCAAAGGGTACATTTCAAAATGTTGTAGCCTAGAAGTGGAGATTCGAGGAGCGCATGAAGGAATTGTGGCGGCGATTAATTAAGACTATCGTAGGATCATCATTGAAACAGACGCTATGGAAGTTGTGAAGCTAATCCAACAAGGCTGCACCCAAAAACAGAAAAATCTAAACCAAAGCCATGGTGGTGATGATATTTAAGAAGGCAAACCAGACTTTCTCAAGTATTCCAAGCTATTACATAACCAAAAATATGAAGAAGAATTCGGATTCGAAAAGAGTTCAAGACTACTTATAACAACTCAAAAACAGTTCTTAATCAAACTCCATAGCACATAAATTGATTAAAAAAAAAAGACGAAATGGGTTTTCTCGAGTTCAGGTAACAAAAATTCTAGGCAGTGCCGCTCGCACCCCTTCCTTTCTTCCTCTGAAGCTTCTTCATGTAGAACTCCAGCTCTTTACCCTCCAAAATATATCTGCAAAGATCAATCAGTAAACAAAACCAATTCAGGAGAAAAGAAAGCATAATTCAAAAGTGTAGCCAAAAAGAGAAGAGCGTACCCATCAGCGCGACCACATTGGCCAGGGCGTGATGCGATGGAAGCCAAGAGACGGCCACTGCTGAATTGCTCTTCAACATGTGGATCAAGCTTGCGATCCTGTTGACGCTTCTCCAATTTTCTAGTGACATGGTTACTCTTCTTTGTCTCCTCAGTTGCAACATCAGCCTCCTGTTAATTGTCAACCAACCAATAGATGTATTAACCAAAAAACTAAAAACAAAAAATTGCACTTGTATGATTGATTTTCCACAAATTAGTTGGATTATTCTTTAACTTAATGATCTCAATTCGACTTCATCGTAACCGTATAACTCAAGTTAAAACACCCCAAATTGGACCCTGAGGTTTTGCCAAATTGGACATTTGGTCCCCTCAAGTTCCACATTTGTTTCAATCCAATGATTTTGGATGGAAGCAGAGTTGTGCTCAGAACGTGGTCTCCTAATGGGATATTGTCGTCCTCTTATCATATTCCTAAGACATTTTCCCCAAACATTACCCTAATAAGGAGTTAGGTTTTTCACTCTCATTTTTCAGAAAAATCGTTGTTAGGGAAAAGATTAGGTTCTCCAGTTTAATGGACTAATCAAAAGACAAATGTGAGTATAATCAAAATGTGTTAAGACATCTCCAATTCTAAGAGAAAGAAGGAAAAGACAACATACCTCTCCTTCCTTTTTGGCAGTGACTGCAGTTTTCTTCTTCCTACCAATGTCAACTCCATAGTGCTGAAGATACCATTGCTTAAATGGTGCTGCATCAACCTGGACGATAGCGCCCTTAACCAAAGTCTGGGTCCTAACCAACTCATTATTCGATGCATTGTAAACCACATCAAGAATACGAGTCTTCCTGGTGACAGCCTCACGACCCCAAGAGTAGTTTCCTGTGTCCAACCTCAATGCACGCCACTTCACGTTTCCACCTCTAACACGTATCCTCCTAACTGTTTTGTTGCTTGACAACTTGGTGTTTGCAGGTTGCCTTCCGAGCTCATACCTTAAAAAATACAAGAAAAACATAATATTAAGAAAAAAAAAATGCAAACACGACATGACTTGATTGAAATTGTAAATCTATCATTGAAATAGCAAAAAAAAATAAAAAATCAACAATTCACTAGATAGCCTTCTACAGAGTTGACCCGTTAAGGATATTTTTTTTTTCGTGTAACCAATTACCGTTCACATAACGAATCCAACCAATATGGATCTAAAGATTGCATTGAGATGGGAATAAAATGAATATAGAAACAAGAATCTGAGATAGAAAAACTAATTTAAACCGATCGAGGACTTGATCATAAGGAATTGGCAGACACATCAATTAAAAAAAAAAAACAGATTACGTCTATGAGATTGGGCATCAGCACATCATAAAAGCCTTAGATAGAACATATTCATTCATCAGCATCACCAAATGAAATTGCGCAAAAACCCTATTAAAAAATTGCTAAATACATTTATGCAGAGCTCATGCGATAAAACAGGTAAGAGTCTCAGTGATCACGAAGAACCCAGTTCATATAAACAAGAAAACAAAAGAATCGGATGAAGAATGACGAACCCAGATAGTTTCTAAGCAAGAATCGAGTAAAAAACAGTAAAGAAACTAAGAGGATTTCTGGCAAAAAACATACTTTCGCTTCTTCCTCCATGCCTTCTTCTTGCCTCCAGTGGCACGTCTCTTGTGCATGGAATCCCGAGAAATACCTGCAACCATTTGAAATTCGCCATCGCTGGATTAATACTATGAAGCTATGAGATCGAAAAAAGACAATGAATAAACGAAGTAGATCGAAACGATCGATACCCATTGTTGCAAATGAAGTATTCTACGGCTTCTGTCTCAAATCCCAGCAGAGAAAAGGGGAGGCTTCGGCGTGAGGAGGTAAGATAAAAGGTGAGAGCTTGGTTTTAGGCTACCACTCGAAAACCCTAGTTCATTGAAATTACCTTTATGCCCTCAATCTTTTACTGAAATACCCAAAAGAAAATTCCTTCAAGCCCAACCAATGAAATGGGATCTCGATTGGCCCAATGAACAATCTTATGAAGACGAAAACACCCCCAAACAACTCTCGAAATTCCCTCCTGGTACTCCAACTTGGTAGCGTCGAGCTCTCCTGACGCTTTGTCCAAACAACAATGGCAGAAACCAATTTGGAATCCTATGATTAGTGCCGAAAATCAGTCTTTCTGCAATCTAAAAAAATGGGTTTTTCAGTGGCTAGTTCTTCCTGTAGTTTGATCGGCAGTCCTTATCGCAGGACTGTAAAGTGTCTGTCTTTCAATATGAAACAGAGACATACGTTACAGTTCGAGTTATTGAAGCTTAAGCCTCGTTTGATGAAGGTTTTATGTTCCAGGCAAGAATTTCTGGAGTTTGAAGAGAGATCAAGCCCAAATGAGGTACACCCATTTCGTATTAGTTTCTCAAGTTCCAGTTTTCTCAGTTCAATTTGATGTAGTTATCTTATTTGTGATGATGAAAAGCTTGAGTTTGGAGATGGATAGTACCCATATGAAAAGTAGTGATTTTGCCTTCAGTTAAGATCTTTCTAGTGTTCAGCTGCAGATTAAGCTCTTAATTTTTAACTTGCTTGTTTACATCTCTATTAAGTGCATATTTGCTTTCTACCATTATCTGATTGCAAAAATTGCTTGATTTAGTGTATTTTTTGTTAGAATCCGACGTCCAATTTGTGAGGGTTCCCAAAGTAGTATATATATGAAAAGAGTTATTCCACTTAACATCATATGGTTTTAATTTGGAACCTCCTAACATGGTATCAGAATTAGGTTAAGTCTCGTTTGTTTGTCCTGATTGTTGGATGTTAGTCTTTTCTTTTCTATTTTTTTTATTGCATCACCTACATGGCGGAATTGCATAGGTTATCCCACGTCAAATCTGTAAGGCTTCTCAAAATAGTCTATGTATGAAAGAAGTTAATAAAATTGACATTGTATGGTTTTAAGTTGTCACCTCCTAACATTTTTACCTCATATACATGACCTATCTTCTTCACTAATGTTAATACATGTATATATGAGTCTTGACTCGTTAAATTAAACTCTAATCTTTGCTTATATATAGGCACCTTTATACATCTTGATATTCTGTAGGTTTCACATATCAATAAAATTGTTTCATACTCTCTCTTGATATTTCTCCTAACAACTGACATGAATACATTAAATAAAAGATCAAGAAAGAGATAGAGCAATGCTATGAGCTCATACACAAGCTTGGAAGAGGCGTCATTTATTTGGGTTCTTCGAGAATGGGATCTGCTCATCCACATTATACACAAGCTCTCGATTTGGGGAGAGAGGCAAGTCATATATATATATATATGTCTGTATGAGATTTGATGTTTTTGATGCTTGAGAATTCTTGTTGGTTTTGTTTTGGAGTAGGTTGCAAAGCTTTTGGATTGCACTTCATGGTCCGGGGCCGGGCCAGGACTGATGGATGCTGCCACCAAAGGTGCCCTGGAAGCAGGAAAGCCAGTTGGTGGATTTAAGATAGGTAAAGAAGCTGGAGAATGGACTGCAACCAACTTTCATCAATATCTACCTTCACACACTTATCTTACATGTAGGTATGTATTTGTGTTAGATACTGTGGAAAGACTGGCGTTTGTATAGTGTTTTTGTTTCTGTTCCTTGAAAACTTGGAACATGAATGGAAACATGGGAACAAAAAAAATGTTTTTGTTCTGGGAACAAGAACCTAAGGTGGCTTTTGGTTAACGTTTTTGTTTTTCTATTTTCTACTTCCAAAAAAATGGGATGAGAATTATGTTTTTGTTCTCAAGGAATAGAATTGCGTTTGGCAACAACATTTGTTCTTAGATTGTTTTATAACTTCTGAGAACAAAACCAAAGAAGCGCGTATGGTTACAACATTAGTTCTCATTTTGTTTTTGCTAAATAAACAATTATAGGAAAGTACGTTATTTTGTTTCTCTTGACCTAAATTGATGAATCACTTCTCTATATTTTAGGCTAACAAGATTTGAAAGGGGAATCTCACTAAGAATTTCAAAAATATTGACCTTGTCCCGTTATGTGAGAATAATTTGGGAAGGAATGGAAACACCATTTTTTCCCCTCAAAATCCCAAGAACTTTGGGAATATTTAACATTTTTTTGTTCTTAAATTTCAATATTTTGGGAATGGGAACAAGAGTTTGGAAGCAAAAACACTAAACAAACGGGGCCTTAAAGTGCTTGAACAAATTGCAGGTTTTTCTCAGCAAGGAAGCATGGGCTGGTGGATGCAGCTGTTAGGAGTAACATCTCTGATCGGACGGCTGTGATTGCACTTCCTGGCGGGATTGGCACCCTCGACGAGATCTTTGAGATCCTAGCTTTGATTCAACTAGAAAGGATTGGATCAGAATTTCCCGTTCCTTTTCTTTTGATGAACTATGGTTCCTTCTATTCAAAGTTGTTAGAGTTTCTCGGTGATTGTGAGGTGTGGGGTACTGTCTCCAAGGGAGAAGTGGCATCGCTTTGGAATGTCTGTAACAACAATTCGGAAGCTTTGGCGTACTTGAGAGAATTTTATGATCTCTCAAGGTAGGGTTGAAGTTGCATTGAGAGGTGAAGGAGGAAACATCTCTTGATGGTGATGATCGGGTTTGTATTCTGTTCTTGTTCTGAAATCAATGAAAGATTTGTGTTGAAAAACCAATCAAACCACAAGAAACCGAAGATCCACCAAATGGCTTATTATCTACAAAACAATTCAAAGAACACACAATCTTGTCTCTCGCCGAGATAAAAAGAATCCTATTAATATTTAAGGAAGGAGATCGAAAGGTATATGGTGTTTAGATTTGTAGCTAGGACCCAAGTAGGGTCTTGGTAGGTTGTGATTGGCTAAAAGTCAAGCCTCTTGTTAATCCAAATTCCAATCAATAGTGTTCTTGATATGTCGCTCCGAATTCTGCCCTCCATGCTTGATCATCATCTGCTAGTGGGTTTACGTCGTTATTTGCTATGTCGGAATCTTCCCTGTATAGTGGCCGTAATGCAGCTTCTGGCAATCGGCTCTCTGCAAGGTACTGTTTCATGGTGATCATCTCCATCTTGTGCTTTCTCTTTAGCTTCTCCATTTGCTTCTTTAACTTCTCATTCTCTTCCTGGATCTTTGTGAAGTTGTCCTGTAGATGAAATAAAAAACCGTGAGAAGATCACATTCAGGTAATAAGGTGCTTTTACTATCCAAATACACGGCGAAATGAAATAAATGACAAAATTATGCCAGTTCTACAAAGAACCTAGTGTTTCTCAATCAAAAATGGAATTGGAATGGTGAAGCAATCTAAACAAGGTTACCTCGGCACCCGAAGCTGCTTGCTCAGCTTCTCTCAGCCTAACAAGAAGCTCACCAGCAGCATGAACAGCTTCTGCAGTATCTCTAAGTTGAATTTTGAGACTTCTGTTTTCCTTTTTCAGCGATTCCCTCTCCCTCTCCTTCTGCACTCTCAACGCTGAGAGCTCTGCAGCGAGTGATTTGGCAAAACGAGAGCCATGGCCTTTAGCTCCTGCTTTTGCAGCTGCCCGTTTCACGTCTGCTACACCCTGCATAATCAACTGATGCTTTTCAACTAGGTCATTGTACTTCTCCTGCAGCTCCACATAGTGTTCCACCATCCTAGCTGACCCGAAGACAGCTCGTTTTAGTGCATCGTCCAACTCCTCCGTGCACTTCTTTTCTAATCTCAACTCCATCTCGACCTTTTCTGCATGCTGGCGGATGGATTCAATATCGATTCGCAATTCATCTGTTAAAGAAATCCAACCACTTTCCATCTCTGTCCATCTTTGTCTTTCCTGCTCAAGTTCTTCCTCACTGCAACCCCGAGAAAACACACTGCTTTTTCTAAACTGGATTGATTGTGACAGCAAGGAGGACCTCAATTTCCCAGTAGACCTGTTTAGAGATGCATCATTATGTGACTGCAACTGGTTTCTTAAACTTTCAATTTCCCCGAGAAGTGCCTCCTTTTCATTCATATCAAATGGAGTTTTACTGTATGTGTGATGATCCGAGTCTTCCTGGATTTCCTTTATTTCACACTTTTCTTCAGTGACTTCCGGCTCATTAATCTCGCCGTCATTCCACCTCAGAAGCTGAGAATTTCATCAGTGAGACGTAAGAACAACATGCGATTAACTTTCAAGTGAAGATTCATATGATAATGATCAAGGTGAGATTAATTATCATATCATATAGTAATTAAGGTGGCGTTTGGTTAGTGTTTCTATTTTTTCTGTTTCTACTTCTAATAAACTGGGATGAAACGTGTTTGGTTGCAACATTTTTTTTTTCTTTAAATGTACGGTGATTTCAAGTGAAGATTCATATGATAATGATCAAGGTGTGATTAATTATCATATCATATGATAATTAATGATCAAGGTGAGATTAATTATCATATCATATAGTAATTAAGGTGGCGTTTGGTAACTGTTTCTGTTTCCATTCCAGCAATGGAATGGGAATGGGATGGGATGAGATGAGATGGAAATTTTGTTTTCTTTTTAAGAGTAGAATCGTGTTTGGTAACAATAATTTATTTTTTTTTGTTTTGGGAAGAGAATCGCGTTTGGTAATGATTTTATCCTAAAATAAAAAAATAAAAAAAAAATTGAGATTTTTTTTTTGGCCGGACGGCGGCAACGGACGGCCGGCTGCAGGCGGCGCCGGAAGTTGTCAGGTGGTCGGCCGGTGATGCCGGAGGTGACCAGCGACGGTCGCCTGAGACGGCCGCCACCTGCGGCGGCGACGGATGGTGGTCGGCCGGCGGATGAACAGTAAAATTGGTTTGGGGAATGATGAAAAACATTTTTTTTTTGTTTCTCATTTCTTAAGAAAAAAATGGGCACAATTCTCAAATGGGAATGGAATGGAAGCGAAAACAAAAACTATCGAACGCTATTCCCAAAAATCTGGGAATGGAATGGGAAATTCTGAAATGGAAACGGTTACCAAACGGGGCTGTGTTTCTACTTTTCTGTTTCTACTTCTAATAAATTGGGATGAAACGTGTTTGGTTGCAACATTTTTTTTTCTTTAAATGTATGGTGGCCGGCGGGGTGGTGGTCGGAATAGTTTGGTGGGAGTGAATAGATCTTAGATTCCTAAGAAATTCAGGAAATACTCCCAAAATATTGGGAACAGAAATAGATTTAGCAAACGAGTTTCTGTACATTAATCCCCAATTTTGGGAGCGGGAACAAGAATCAGGTAACAGAAACAGAAACCAAACGGGGGGCTAACTGACCTTTTTTTCATTCCTGACCTCCTCAAGTTGTAGTGATTCATCCTTGGATTTCACTAGATGAAGGTCAATGCAGGAATCCCTACTTCCACTTTCTTCAATTTTCTGTTTATGCAATTGCTCTACCTGCATAATTTTGTATTTGTGTTTATAGTTATGCAAATTCCTAATTGATCACATCTCATACTTCATGGGAAAAAATAGTATTACCAGCGAATTTAGCTGCTCGATTTTGGCTGCTTGCTCCTTACAAATACTTTCAAGCTCCTCTCTTTTAATGGCTTCTGATAAACCTTTTTCCTCCTAATCAAATGATAAATAGCAGATAAATTTGGTGGGAAATACCAAAAACAAAAAAAAAAAAAAAATTTTAACAAGCTCAATTTTGGTAATATTAATAGCAGATAAACTCCGTACCTGATCAACTGCTGCAATCCATGTCTTTGCGCCATCCTGGACTTCACTAGCGCCCTCGATTTTTACTTGCCTGCATGATGCACATAGGAAGGAAGTAGATGATCCATCTGATGATTGTCTCTCTTCTGCTGATGTTTGGACAGAAGCATTGACTTTGTCAGTTGTTGGGCATGGTTTCAGAGTCAAGTTCCCAAAAGAGAAGGAAACAGATGATTTATTAGACGCGGAGTTCCTTTGATGATAATCAATTATCTGTAGTCCTCTTTGAAGACTAGCAGCTAAAGACTCCGCAGGGCCTGGAAAAATTTTGCTGGACTGCAACGAGGATCGGACGTGAACACTTTGTTTCAACGACGGCTCTAATATATCTGAACCGAAATCTGAAGTCCCTAACACGTTTCCCTGACTTGCAAACTGAGATGATGAATTGATTACACTCTTCCTCAGGGTATTTCCAATTTTTGGGGATTCAGACAATGTCGGACCTTGAAGCACTACAGACTGGCGGCACGGATTGATTGAAATGCTTCTTCTAGGAGCAGCCTCTTCATGAAGTACTTCTGAATTAATTTCTTCACTCTCACTTTCATCTGGACAGCTTGTGTAGTGTTCACATGTCATGTCTGTTTCGCAACCTTCTACAGAGAAAAAGTGGCTGCTCTCTGTTGTGTCTTTGGTGGCATGCAACTTGTCAAGCTGGAGACAGAGTTCTTTAACATCGTTCTCGTCAACATTTACTTCTTGTTCAGTGTCGTTATCTATTTTTGGTAATAGGAGTGAGCGATTAAGGCTCACTCTCAATTGGTTCACACTCTCACGAACGCTTCGCCCGTTAAAGTAACTATAGCTACTTCCAACTGAGTGACGGACATTTGACTTAGCTTTTATAAGCTCTTCCTGAAATTAAACAAAATACACTTACTGACTCATTTCAACCAACAACTCAAGAAAGCAAGTTGTAAGGAACCATCCTGTCAAATATGCAAGTACCTTTAGCTGACGGATCTGATCACTTAGATCATTCACGTCATCTTCTGTTATTTCGTTAATTACTGGCTCGTTCTGTATGAGTTTAGCACGCTGCCCAAATCTAATTGTGCTCGTTGTTTCGCCATGATACCTATTAGTAGCAAAGATAATCACCATCAAGAGAAAAATAGAATCAAGTCACCTAGTACAAGTACTATAATCATTACATCCTGCTTCAAACGATATAGAACAAAAAAAATGAGGTTTTTCAGGTGGCGTACTTGTTATCTGGAGAAACGGCACATATGACAGTGAGTTTGGCATTGCCGCCTAGCGATTCTTTCAGTAAATATGTCAAACTGGAACTTCTAGTGGGAACTGGTTCGTGTTTTCCTGACTGAGATCTTTCAGCAAGGAGATTGACCAAGTGCCTGCCGCCAACAGTAAGTCATAAAAATATATTCAAAGTGCTAATTGACGGAAGAACTGCGAAATCCTAAGAATATTTTGATGAGAAAAAGACTTGAGACACATATTTGGTCTCATCGTGAAAGTTTTGGCATCATACCCAAGCTGTGATATGGACTTTCTGACGTATCTTCCTTCTTTCAAGCCAGCATCATCAAGTCTATTTCTGTCGAGGCCAGCAAGATCAATGAGGCTGATTCTGCTCGTCCTTGAACTACCAAAGCAGTTTGATGAGGTTCCCTGGGCAACAATTTTCCCGTAATGGTAAAATTAGCTAAACAATATCTAAGATACACAAACCGGCATACACCCACAGACGCACTATAGATTGATCAGATAAAGATTTAACAGGGATGATCACAAAAATCTGTTTTGCTAGTACCTTACACCAGGATTCTATGATGCACGTAAACACAATATGGGATCTTGAACTCTTTGAATTTACACTTGTTGCTCCAACCTTCCGACTTGAAAGACCCTGCAGCGGAAGGAAAAGTTAAACAGTTAACAGAAAGGTCAATGATAAGCAGCAATTCAAGCAGCATCCTAACACATACCTTGATCAAAATTTGAGTTACTTCGTCGTAGGTCGTTACATATTCCTCAGTCAAATTTTCAACATAAAATCCGGTTTTGGCGTCATCCTTAATCTGAAACAATTCAACAAAGCCCATTATTAGCACGAAGCGTAGAAAAGAGAAATCCATGACAGATAAAACAGTAAATGTCACCTCTAGGTTTCTCTGGGTTGGATCAAGTAAATCCCCAATTTGACCATTGTATATCTGCAACCAGCAAATTCAGTTAAAACATATGGTATGCAGGTAGTACATACGTAGCGAAAAATGTGAACTTTTTTAAGAAGATTACAAGAGAATAAAACGCATACCTCAAGGAATGAACAACGGCACTGATAATTTAGTTGTTTGCCTTCCATGTTCTCTTGCTTCTGTATGCCATTTCAAGTCATATTATTATCTGTTGCAGCTTAACATTATTTACTTATTTTTCTACTCGATTAAGTAACAAATTCAACCTGCTGAATCTCAGAAAACAACATCTGGAAGATGCGTGGTACAATGCCCAGATGACTATCTGCCGAGTGACCAACCATGGCACTTGGCGGACCCCACATGGTGTAAGTCTTGCCGCTCCCAGTCTAGTGAAAGTTAAGAAAAGGGTAATAAATATAATGTAATGAAGAAAATGTTAATGGAAGCACTGAATGTATGTATATATACATACCTGTCCATATGCCAAGATGGATGTGTTGTATCCGGCTAATGCACTCTTAACCAAAGGGACACCGACAGATTGGAAAATATCGCCCTAATACAAAGCATAGATTATACATAATCAACGTTGTTCTTGATTATCATGATTTTTTTTTAATAAGGATTACAGAAAGGAAACGATTCCATCTTTAAGGGAAAAAGGAAATGCATCTAAAATGTTACTTCTTCTTACTTAACCTGGAAAACCTAACCCATAAATCTAGTTTCCTTTCAGAAATAGAAATGGAAGAACAGGCCGCCATACCTGACTTGATTTGGTATCGAAGACCGAATCAAATGTGAACTTTTTATCTCCAACCATCACTGAATCATCAGAAACTTTTGCAACAGTTTGTCCTCCAATTCCATTATTAGTACCAGGTCTCATCCTCAGTACAACCTAATCAATGTCGATATCCCAACACACCCGAAAATCCAGACAGTTAGGCTCCCAAAAGAATCTGGTGAATACATATAAAGGAACAATAATTACAGAACTGTAGCGACATTGCGTACCTTGACTGATGGATCGGGAGGTGATGGCGCTTCTGAATGATTGTCAGATTTGACAACTGATTTCTGCAAATTTTCCATTTCCGGCGGTGTAATTTTGCTAATTGAAGGTAATGCAGGGCCATTCTCGACCTGAATGTTTGGGTCGATCGGGGGAGTGTTTTCTCTGTTGGATCTGGATTGTTTACGCATTAAGCTTTTGCTTTGCTTGCTGGAGGCGGATTTCGGAAGAAGGTTTCGAATTGACGAGGCCGAAATGCTTCCCAAGAATCGATTCTCCGAGATCACTGTGTTCGACTTCATTTTCATAGAAAGAACAACGGAAAAATGCGGAGAGAGTAAGAGAGAGAAGACGGCTGGAGAGAGAGAGAGAAGCGCTTTCCGATCAGAACCTGAATTACGATGGTGGTGTGAAGTAAAGAAGAAAAAACGTTTCTTTGGTGAATGAGGATGATGACCGTTGAGCAATGGATTATGTACAGGTTTTAAAATTTGAATTTCAACCTTAAATGACGAAAAGGTCCTTGAACACATCATTTTCTAATTTGGGAGTTTTGGTGATAAGTGAAAATTAAAATTTTAACCCATAAATTTTCCGTACTAATTTTTTCAAAAATTCAAAATTTATTTAAGATAATGTAAAAAATTATATTAATTTTTATGATGATTTTTAAACTTTTAATAATAATTTTAAATTTAAAAAAAAAATATTATAGCGCGTGAAGTGAATGAATTAAAATTTTAATTTTTGATAACCAAAAAACCTAATAATTTCTACCCTTGAAGACTTGTGTTTTTTTCCTAGTAAACTATGAAATTTTATAAATTTATTATTCAGGTATATGTTATTGATCTCCCCTATCATTTTATACTATACCAGATACATTTTCTGTCATTTTATAAATATCAGAGACTTCCCATATCTTTTCGTTCAAACACCATTTACCTCCATTTGGACAAAATGACCCTTAGGTTATTTTTTTAAAAAAAAATCATTAGCACCCCTATATTTTTAAAATTATATTTTTTATCCTTCACTTTTTAAATAATTATATTTATCTCTCATCAGCATCCAATTCCCACCGTCACCTCCCACTACCACCGGAGAGATAAAATGGTTAAAAAAAAATATATTTTTTAAAATGAGGGTGGGTAGTGGTGGTGGGTGGCGGCGTTGGGAGGTGGCAGAGGGTGGTAGGTGGTGGCAGAGGTAGGAAGTGGCGATGGGAGGTGGCGGCAGTGGGAGGTGGTTGGCGGCGGCGATGGGTGGTGGGCGACAGCGGCGGTAGGAGGCGGCCGCGGCGGCGGGTGTGGTGGTAAGAGGTGGCGATGAATATATATAAATTAAAAGGTTATTTATGTATTTTAATTTTTTATTATTTAATTATTTTTTAAATAGTTAAGGGTAAAATTGATATTATAATAAATTTTTTATTATTTTTTAATGAATAAGGGAGGTAAGTGGTGTTTAAGTAAAAAACAGAAAAAGACTCTGCTATTTACAAAATGATAGGAAAAATATCTGGTATAATGCAAAATGACAAGGGAGGTCAATGGTATATACACTTTATTATTCATATAATTCTAAAGGGGAAAAGACCTTTTTGGTCCCTGAAAGATGGCGAAAGTGTCAAATTGGCCCCTAAGATTTGAAACTCGACACATTTGATCTCAACATTTTAAAATCGTTCCAAATTGGCCCTTGGGTCGGGTTTGAGTCGGGTTTTGTTAGTAAAATTTTGGGGAATTGGATGGAAAAAGTCACGTGACAAGCACATGACGTTTGGCCAAGGATACATGCGTCATTTCATTCTTATTAATTTAGTGGGGTCTATTTGCATATATTGTTAAACTAAGGGGGTCAAAATATTTTTTTCCAAACCATTTTCTTCTTCTTTTTTTTTTTTTTTTATTATCTTGTTGGCTCTTTCATACCCGCCGTTTCTCTGCACCACCGAGCACCACCACGCCATCACACAACCGCCTCTACCATCGTCGCCTATTTCTTTTTCGCCATCCTCCATCGTCGTCTGCTTCTTCTCCATCCTGCATCGCCGTCGTCTACTTCTTCTACATCCTCCATCGCCTTTGTCTGCTTCTTCTCCGTCTCCGTCGCCGTCATCCGCTTCTTCTCCATCCTCCATCGCTTCAACTGTCATCATCTTCGTTGTCTGCTTAGCATTGAAATCGAAAACGATTCGATTTCGAAATGGAAACTAGGCTTTCGATTTCGAAATCTTTCGATTTCGATTTCGTTTTTGAAATCGAAAGGTTTTCGATTGATTTCGATTTCGTTTTTGAAATCGAAATCCAACCGTAGGTTCGATTTCGAAAACGAAATCGAAATCGAAAGTTTTCGAAATCAATATTTCGATTTCGAAATCTTTCGATTTCAATTTCGTTTTCGTTCGAGAAAGGGTTTCGAAACCTCAGGTTTGATTTCGAAAAGTCGAACTAGATGCGGCGGTTGATCGGGCAGCAACCGACGGAAAGTCGAAGAAGGTTAAGGCGTCGTTTAAGCTTGCGGCGGCTCCCATGTTTCTGTTTCTGCTTCTGTTTCCCATATATTCAGTTTCTGTTTCTGTTTCTGTTTCCCATGTTTCTGTTTTTGCTTCTTTGGCGGAGGCGGCGGTGTTGGTTTGTGTGGTGGTCATTTGGTGGTGGTGTTGTGTTGTTTGGTTTTGTGGTAGAATCGGCGGTGGTGTTCGGCGATGGAGGGTGTTCGGCGTTTGGCAAGGGTACCAAATAAAATAAAACATTTTGACCCCTAGAAGTTTAGATGACTTCTCAAATTAACCCCTTTGAATAAAAAGACTAAAATACCCTTAATGAAACGTTGACCGTCAGTTGACTTAACGGAATCTGCTTCAGGGGCCAATTTAGAACGATTTTGAAATGTTGAGATCAAATGTGTCGAGTTTCAAATCTGAGGGGCCAATTAGATACTTTTACCATCTTTCAGGGACCAAAAACATCTTTTCCCCAATTCTAAATGATATCTTGAATATTAAAATAGAAAATTAATCAAAAGAAGAATAAAAAATGTTGTTCTTTTGTTTTTTTATTTATATGGTAAAATATATATATATATATATAAAATAATAATGTTAGTGATCCCAATGTGTCATTCCAGTGGTATTCCACATAGATATGTTCAAATTATATTGTTATAGAAAAAAATATAAATTGATTTTTAAATTATTTTTTAAATAATATAACTTGGACTGATTTAAATGGTAATTGACTGACATTTTAAATATAGATTATGGAATAATTGGTGAAATTACTAGTATTATTGAATAGAAAATAAATTATTATCTAATTCCCTAATAGTAGTAATATTTTATGTTAATAAAAACTAAAAAAGACAAGGGAAAATTATATTTTTGGTCCCTCTTAGTGTTTGTTTATCTGAACTCTAACGTTGCGTTTGGTATGTTTAAATGGAATAAAATGACAATAAAATTAAAATTAGTATGATAATTGAATAAAATGGTCATTCTCATTCATATGTTTGGTGATAAAAGAGATTACATGTGGTATTGGAATACTAACATAGTATGGTTCAAACGACAAGACACATTTGAGTTAAAGCAGAGGTCTCTGTAAGGTCAAGGGTTTGAATCTACGGAAAATCACTCGGGGGTATACCCAGAAAACATGTGGTATTAGAATGACATTAAAGGATAAAATAGTAATTTAATTAAATTTTCAAATGGTATAATAGTTAATTTAATTAAATTGCATTCCAATTCAAATATTTATTTACTATTTGGTCTCGTTTTTTGGGATTAACCAATAGCAAATATAAGAATGAGAATGGTCATTCCAATCCCATGTACCAAACGCCACCTAAGATCTACAAAATTGCATATTTGATCCCTCAAATTTTATATTTATTTCAACCTCACAAAATTAAAAATGTTATTAATTATTTGGATAGAAAATCGGTCATGCTCAATATTTTGATTTTCTAACGGGAACATTTTTATCATTTCATCACTCCACTAAACATAAGACATTTTTTCTTAACAACAATTCAAACTATTACCTTTTACAGCATGTTTGGTTGGACGGAATCGGGGGCGGAATATAATCGCATTCCGCCCTCAATTCATATTCTGTTATTTGGTTCTCCAATAGAATCATTTTTGTGATTCTATTAGAATGAAAATCAAAAGAATAGGATTCCATTCGAAATGGGATAGAATCAAATCCAACCTAATGGATCAAAATTAAAATTACAAAAAAAATCTATCACTGATCCAGCCCAATCCAGAAATTAGAGAACAAAAACAGAAATTAAAGAACAGAAACAAAAAATTGAGATCAAAAACAAAAAATTGAGAACAAAAATTAAAAATTGCGAACATAAACAAAAAATTGAGAATATAAACAGAAAATTGAGAACAAAAATAGAAAATTAAAGAACTGAAAATTTAGAACAATAACAGAAAATTAGAAAACAAAAAATTGATAACAAATTGAAAATTGAGAACACAAACTGAAAATTGAGAATAGAAACAGAAATTAGAGAACGAAAATTAAAAATTGAGAATAAAAACATAAATTAAGGAACAAAACCTGAAAATTGAATGGAATAATGAAATATAATAAAATTTAATTATAAGGACATAATGGAAATTTTATTATATTTCACTATTCCATTCTTTCTCTCATTTCATACCAATCAAACAAGTAAATAGAATAGTGATTTTATTGACAATTTCATTCCATTATTTTTTTATTTCATTTCACCCTCATTCCATTCTATCCAACTAAACGAGCCGTTATTCTTCAGTCAAAATGTTATTAAAAAAAAGGTAAAATGACGAGTTCTTAACCAAATAATTGTTTATTAAAAAAATAATTTCTGAAAACGGTATACTTCAAACTTATTTACCGGAGTGGTGTAAAACGCATTACCGAAATGCGTTTTTCAAAAAACGCATTTTCAAAATGCGTGTTTAAATAGTGGATTTGAAAGGTTAAAAACGCAATACCGATTTGCGTTTTTAAAAAACGCAAATCGGTTTTGCGTTTTTAAAAAACGCAAATCGGTTTTGCGTTTTTCAAAGGCCCAAAAAAAAAAAAAAAAAAAAAAGTTAAAAACGGAAAATAAAAAAGGAAAAACGCAAAACCGATTTGCGTTTTTTAAGAAACGCAAATCGGTTTTGCGTTTCTTAAAGCCAAAAAAAAAAAAAAACGCGAAAATCAAAAAAGAAAAACGCAAAACCGATTTGCGTTTTTTAAGAAACGCAAATCGGTTTTGCGTTTCTTAAAACCAAAAAAAAAAAAAAAAAAAAAAGGCTCTGGAAAAGAAAAACGCATAAGTGTTCTGCGTTTTTAAAAACGCAGAACGCTTATGCGTTTTTCAATTACCCTAACCCCACCACCGACAGCTTCTTCTTCCTCACTTAGTCACTGCCGTTTTCACGTTTTCACTGCTACGGTAAAAACACAGAAGAAGAAGAAGAAGAAGAAGGAGGAGGGAACTGCAGCCGATCCGCCGCCGTCGCCGTTTTCGTCGTCTGTCGGGTATGTAACACGTACACGATATATTTTTTTTTTTTTGTTCGGTTATTTTTTTTTAATTTTTTTTTTCGAAAATGTAGATATATCGGCCCTCCGTCGCCGTCACCCACTCTTTCGCCGCCGATCTAACTCATTCAAGGCTGTTCGTCTCATTTTGGTGAGTAAACCAATTTTTTTTTTTTTTTTTCGGTTTTTTCGTAATGTAAATCTAGATTTATATAATTTGAAAATAATTTTTTGGTAATGTAAATCTAGATCTGTAGATGTAAAACAATTTTTTTCTTTTAGTGGTTTCGGTTTTTTTTTTTTTTTCCGATTTTTTTGGTTTTATTTTGTGTGTATGTGTGTGTGTATCTATATATAAGTATTTCGGTTTTTATGAGGTAGATTAGATAATTTAATTTTTTTTAGTAATATAATTGATAATCATAATAATACGTTACATGTTTTATTTTGATTTGTGAAATTGTAGTTGTTTGAAATGGAGAATGTTACATTATATTTGTATTGGGGTGGAAAGATATTGGAAGGAACTGAGTTTGGAGTGTCATATAGCATGTCTACGGTCAAATCGTTGGATGTTTGTCGGGGGATTACGTTAAACGAATTAATTGCGATGTTACGACCATATATCTTCGAGGATGGAGTTGATGGAACTTTAAAGTTACAATGTAGGTTGCCGATAGCTACTATTAGTCCTGGAAATTATAGACATATGTTGTATTCAATCGGTGACGATGCGGCATTAGACCATGTGCTTCAATTACCTCTTAGGGTGCCTTCACTACTTGGTGTTGAGGTGTATGTGGAGGTAGAACGAGCTTTTAATCACTCTCCAATATTTTCTTCTCAACCTGGTCTTTTTACCCAATTTTTAAGTCAAAATTCCAATCCTCATGTTACCACGTTATCTCCTATGTTTGACCCTCAAGTTGTTCAATCCAGTTACACTCACCGGTCGCCTTACATTCCTTAAGAATATCATCCCCATATAGTGACTGATCATGATTCAGGCACCAGTTCTGCCGCTCCACCACACGAGAATGTGGAGGGTGGGACGAATACAGTCGATAGTTTTCACGATGTTGAACAAACAGAGTTAGATGGTGCTTTTGCGTTAGAGGAAGATGAGAATGGTGGGGATGAAGATGAAGATGAAGATATGGATGTCGAGCCGACAATGGATGGGAGTGAACAATTACCGTTACACAAGGTTCCTTCATTCTATAATCAGTTGGAATGGGGTGATGATGATGATATGGCAAAGTATGAGCCAAAGTTGCGAAAGAATTTTTGGACCCCGGAAATGGACGAATTTAATTGTGGCATGGTCTTCAAGGACAAGAAATATATTCAGAATGCCGTGAAATATTATCATGTTATGAAAAATAAAGAGTATCGTGTGGTAGAGACGAACCAGAAAATTTGGTCGATTAAATGCAAGCATGGTTGTGGGTGGCGGATGCGGGCGACTCTAAAACAGAGTCACGGAATGTTTCAAATTACGCAGTACAACGGGCGACACACGTGTTTCTATAATCATACGGCATTGGATCATGGAAACTTAGATTCGGGTGTCATTTCTGACATGATACTTGGACAGGTCGAAGAGGATCCAGAAGTGAAGATGGGTGTTATCGTTGCGTCCGTGAAAGAGTCTCGAGGATTCACTATCTCCTACCGAAAGACTTGGTTGGCTAGATCTAAAGCCATCGAGACCTTGTTCGGCGATTGGGATGAATCGTATCGAAAGCTGCCGAAATTCATGTCGGCATTGCAGCACTTTAATCCTGGGACAATTGTCGAATGGAGTATTGTTCCGACTACTGCAGTTGGTTATTCGACATTCGACATGGTCTTTTGGGCATTCGAACATTCTGTGGTCGGATGGAGATATTGTCGACCTGTCCTCACGATTGACGGGACCCATCTGTATGGTAAGTACGAAGGAAAGATCTTGATCGCTATTGGGATGACACCGTCCAATAAGTGTTATCCTATGGCGTTCGCGATGGTACCGACGGAGGACCACCGCTGTTGGTCCTGGTTTATTTTGATGCTGAAGCGCCATATTGTTAAAGACCGGCCGGAGGTCACGTTGATATCTGACAGACAGACTGGCATTCTTAGTGCAGTAAGAACTTTATGGCTTAATCAACCGAACGAGCCCGCTCGGTATCATCGATTTTGTTTGCGGCATCTTTGCAGTAATTTTAATAACATCTTTAAAAATCAACAACTAAAAGATCTTGCGTGGAATGCGGGTGCTGCAATACAAGTTCGAAAGTACAATGCTATCATGGAAGAGATTGCGAAAATAAAAATGGGGGCGTATACATGGTTGGATAACGTAGCCAAAGATAAATGGACCAGGTCACACGATAATGGTAAACGTTGGGGCGTGTTGACAACCAATTATGCCGAAGTATTCAACAACTGTTTGAAAGGTGCAAGGAATGTCCCAATTACAGCTGCCGTTTCAATAACTTTCTATAGGTTGGTCAAATACTTTGATCTCGGTCGACAGGAAGCTCTAAAGGATATGAGCATGGGTTTGAGATACGTAAAACATGTTGTTGAGAAAATTCAGAAATCCCAAGCGAAGTCTAAAACATACGACGTCCAAATATTCAATCGGTAAGGTTTTCTAACTTGCAATTTATTAATTAGTAATATATATTTTTTAACTGATCATCTAATTTGATTTATAAATATATTTAATAATAGGGAGAATGCACGTTACCACGTGAAAACGAGAAAGACGTTGTCCGGTGGTATTGTTACACACAAAGTTACGTTAGGTGATAACCCTGATTGTACTTGCGGGAAATATAAGACTTTCAGATATCCATGCTCACACATGCTTGCGGTGACGGAGTATTGTGGCACAGATGCGTTTCGCTACATCGCTGATGAGTACACAATAGCAAACTTGCTGAAAGTTTGGGAGTCATCATTTGAACCGATCATTCACGAGGACTATTGGCCGATGGTTAACTTTCCGATCCTTCTTCCTAACAAGAATAGACTTCGAGTTGTGAAGCGCGGACGACCTAAATCCACTCGCATTCGAAACGAAATGGATGTGTCGCAGCGGACAATGACAAATCGGTGTGGGTTGTGTTCTCAAACTGGCCATGATAGGCGAACATGTCCATCCCGACCCCAATGAGATAACAATTGTAATGGAGACAACAATTTTTATTTTTTATTTTTAATTTACTTTATGGTTGGAACAACTTTAGTATATTGTGTTGTATTATATTATCGTTTAGTATATTGTTGTTTAGTATATTGTCGTTTAGTATATTGTCGTTTAATATATTTCGTATATTACTACTTCATATTTTAGTTTCAGATTATTACTGCTATGGCTGAGCCTGGTCCCGTCGATCAGTCGTTGCTTTATTTGCAGAGAGACCACAGATCTGGGACTGTCTGGGAAGAACGCGGAGTGCAGGTCATATTAAAAAAATATTTACCCAGTCTATTCAATTTTTTTTTTTTATTTAGTAATTTTTAAATTAATTGTCTTTTAATTTATATTTCAGCATTCTTCTCGGCTTGATTGCTCTGGAGCCGGACGGTTTCCAGGGGAATGGACGAACCATGTACCTGGTCGTGTGGTACAATGAATAGAAGCCATCGGACTTTATGGAGCCTTTCGGTTAAAGAAAAAGCAGTTAGACCACGCATTGATTACGGCGTTGGTTGAGAGATGGCGTCAAGAGACGCATACATTTCATCTGCCGATTGGTGAGATGACAGTGACACTGCAAGACGTAGCAGTGTTATTTGGGCTGCCCGTGAACGGACGACCAGTTACCGGGTCTGATGACACATTACCGACCGTACGTTGGCAGGAACTTTGCCAAATCCTACTTGGTCAGGCACCGCCGGAGGACAAAATCAAAGGAGGTTGTCTGAAACTGAAATGGTTACAGTCCACTTTCGATCAAGTACCCGCCGACGCCGATGAGGACATTATGCAGTGTTACGCTAGGGCGTACTGCCTGATATTGATCGGGACAATATTGATGCCTGATAAATCTAATAATTTGGTTAAGTTAGCGTACTTACCACTGTTGCGTGATATGTCTGGGTCGCATCAATATAGTTGGGGCAGTGCAACTTTAGCGGTACTGTATCGAGAGTTGTGCAAGGGAAGTCGTAAGGAGACGAAGAAAATTTCAGGGCCCTTATTTTTATTACAGTGTTGGGCATGGGAACGACTCCCGAGACTACGGCACGTGTCTCTCTCTACTACCGGCGATTGGATGGGTGACATATAGATAGGGGACATGAGGTTCCCAGGCGCCCCTTGGGGGTCTCGGTACGTTATTATATAATAAAATGTTTAAGCAATTCAAATATTTCATTTCATGTAGTAATAATTAATTTTTATGGCTGTATACAGTTGGAAAGTATCATTCAATTTAGATAGCGAGCCGATGCACGTATTGATTGTGTATCGTAATCAGTTAGATCGTCTACAAGATTATGAGGTCAGTTACAGATTTACGTAAGATGTTACTAATGTTTTATATATGATTATATTTATTATTTAATTAATTTATTTGTATGTTCTTTGCAAGGTTATTTGGATGCCGTATCCAACTGATCTCTTAAACCAATTACCACAATATTGTCGTGATGGCGAAGAAATTTGGATGGCGTCTGTGCCCCTGATATGCTACGAAATTGTAGAGTATCATTACCCCCATTGCACACTACGACAGTTTGGTTTTTGCCAAGGAATTCCCTGGCTGAGCGACACATATAAAGATATGCATTTCAATAGCCGGAGGGGAAAATTTGGCACAGACTGGTCGATAGTGCACGGGGCACATATACGAGCATGGGATAGCCGGCGACCACCAGATTTAAGTAACCTTCAGGTTGGTACAGATGTATTTGATGATTACATGCCTTGGTATTGGGGAGTCACAAGGCGGTTCATAGTGAACCCATCTTACCGACCAAACTTCGGCTATCATGCAGTAGGAGGTCGTCCGACGATAGAGGTATAATTTAATTAGAACATATATTTATTATTTTGTATAATGTTCATTTACTTAGGTGTAATTAACTTTATGTTGCAGGAACCCGATATTTCAAACCTGATGCGAATGAGTGAACTTGCAATTGAAACAAGACAACCAGAGGATTTTGAACGGGTTACATACTTATCGCGCGACATTTGTTCCCGTGCCTATCGTCGGCAGTTGCCACACCAGATGCCTAGTCCGGGACACCAAATGTCTAGTCCGGGACACCTGATGCCGAGTCCGGGACACCAGATGCCGAGTCCGGGACACCTGATGCCGAGTCCGCCGTTGGATACGCGAGATCAGCCGTTGGATGACGACGCCAGTGCCGGACCATCTACCTACGGGATGGATAATTTCTTTTCAGATTATGGTACCGAACTGGGCGTCAGTTCCGGATGGTCAGTGGGTAACACATTTGTCACCCCGATGATGGATGTTCCATCATCGAGCTCAGTATCTGTTCCTCGTGTGACACATGGTGTACCCAGAGGAATTGGAAGACGCGTGTCACCAGTCCCATGGGAGCGAAATGATGAATATTTGTTGCCCATCGTGGAGGAACCAACATATCCATCTACTATGGACTTGGGACACATTACTCAAGTTGATCATCTCCAGACGGAGGACGCCGAAGAACTTCCACTTCCTTTACGGCGGCAACGGAGAAACATCAGATGTAGGGGGTGTGGTACATAGAAAGTCAATGACGACATGTATTATAAATTTGTAAAAATATATTATATATTCACATGTAATTTTATTTTAATTTCAATTAGTGTAATTTTTTTTTAAAAAAACGCATATATTATTTTTGTTTTTTTTGGAATCATTTCATACTAATCAAAAAATGGTTCTTCTAAGCCAAATATGAATGAGGAAAATGGCGAAAAAAAAAAAACGTTCTTGAAGAAAAAAAAAAAAAAAAAAAAAGAAAGAAAGAAGAAAAGCTTTCAAAACAGGATTTGCACACTGCTGAAGAACGCACTGATCGTTCCGTTACTCTCTTTTGTCTTTTTTTTTTTTTTTTTTTTTTTGAAAAACGCAGAAGCTTTATGCGTTTTTCGAACGGTTTTTTTTTTTTTTTTTTTTTTGGAAAAACGCAGAAAGCTTCTGCGTTTTTCAAACAATTTTTTTTTTTTTTTTTTTTTTTTTGAAAAACGCAGAAAGCTTCTGCGTTTTTACTTTTTTTTTTTTTTTTTTTTTTTGGGCTTTAAGAAACGCAAAACCGATTTGCGTTTTTTAAAAACGCAAATCGGTATTGCGTTTTTAACTTTCAAACCCACTGTTTAAACACGCATTTTGAAAATGCGTTTTTTGAAAAACGCATTTCGGTAATGCGTTTTACACCTCTCCTGTAAATAAGTTTGAAGTATACCGTTTTCAGAAATTATTTTTTTAATAAACAATTATTTGGTTAAGAATTCCTAAAATGTCAAAAATATTCTTATAAAAAAATCATGGGCTGAAAATAATTTATTTTTTATTTAAAATTATTAATAATATTTTTTATTTTGCGATAAAACTTTCCCGAGGGAACACGAAAGTCAACTAGTATAACCATATTTAGACACACAAGAAAAAGGTGGTTGCATCTAATCTCAGAGAAAGTAAGTTAAAACACAAAGCGGACTCCGGGGCCCACCTATAAGCTTAGGGACAAGGGTTGCTTCGTCATTTTGGGAGCGGGCGTCAAGGAGCGTTTGGTCCATTCATAAAATATTCAAAATATATAGCCGTTGACGGCTCACATGGAACATCATGGTGTTCCCCTCGCGCGGAGCCATCCAATTCTAACAACTCCCAAATAAATATATATAATGAGAAAAAAACACACACACACAACTTTAGTAGAAAAATTGGATAACAATCTACGGAATCAAAATTTTAGTCCATGCAGCTCACGAGCGCTATAGTAATTTTTTCAAAAATTCAAAAGTTATTATATGTTATAAAATTTACTGTAATTTTTTATATAAAAAAATTACAGTAACGTATTACGATAATTTTGTATTTTTGAAAAATTTATTGTAATTTCATGGTTGAAATTTAAATTTCGTGAATAGTTCATTAACTCCCAATATATATATATTTTTACATAATATTATTGTAAATAAAAATTGTAATGAAAAAATATAAATAAATAAAAATAAAATAAAATATATATATATATACACACATAATTTCTCTGCTAGAAGTCTCACCTCTAATTAAGATGAGTAGTTATACTATGCAATTTTGAGATTTCATCGTTTCATCAAATGAACAGACGTATTAAATTTAAACAATTAACTAGAATTTCCAATAATTTGGGCCAAGTTGGTTTGGACCAAAATCTAATTTTGGCCCAAACATAACTTATCGACGAATTGAGCCGAGTCGTGTTGGGCTTGGGTAGCCCGTTTCACGTGTTTAGCCTCTTAGGCCCTATTTAGTTATTGTTTTTGTTTCGTGATTCTTGTTCTCACTTTTAAAATTTTGGACTTAATGTACAGAAACACGTTTAGTAAATACATTTCTGTTACAAAAAATTTGAGAGTAATTTGAGACTATTTTTAAAATTTTTAAGAATCTAAGAAACAAAAAAATGTTAATTCCTATTCACTCCCACTACTATCCCGCCGCCCACCATCACCTCATACATATAAATTAGAAAAAAAAAAAAAAAAAAAAAAAGGACAAATAATGCAACTAAACGTATTTCTTGTTTATGCTCTCATAAATTAAAAGAAATAATTTCAGAATAGAGATCGTTACCAAACAAATTTCTATTTCCAGAATATTTCAGAACAGAAATAGAATTCACATTCCAGAATATTCCTAAACAGAAATAAAATTCATATCTCATCCCATTTTATTGAAAGTAGAAACAGAAGCACCAACTAAACACCACCTTAATAAACTGATCTTCTATATCTATCGATCTTTAGTATCCGTTCAGTGCACCCGAAACTGCAGTTAAAGAATAATCTATATCCACAACCTATATACTTATAACATTTGATATGCATATGCGCGCGCGCACACATATATATCAACAAGATAAACGGCGAAGAAAAACAGCAGGACTACGAAGGAATTTGGTAAAAAAAGATTAACAAAAATCAGAATATTTCATATAAAAGAAAACTAAGTTCAAACAATGATATTATGATTCAGAGTAACTCATTATTGGGGGATGCTAGGTCAGCATCCCCCAAGCCCTCCCTTCCTTAAGTTTCACACATAATACAGAAATTCTCTCATACAATCTGGGAGAAAAATCCCAGTAAAAAAAGTCTAAACACTCATCCAGACATTAACATTAATCAAACGAATTTCAAAGAACCGAAAACGAAGACTAGTTTCGAGGTAGTAGTGTTCTTGCTGAGAAGGTGCAACCTGGAATCGATCTGATGTACAATCACGCGAAAACGAAACCTATGTTTAATGAAAAATCAAACCTGTCTTTTTTGAAAATCCACTGTACTGCTCTGCCTCTGTCTGAATCGACAATCTCCTCGTTAGCTAGCTCTATATGACTACTTAATCGGATGTGTAGGGAATTCACAGTCGTTCACCGGTTTCACGCGTCTCTTCTTCAACTTACAATTTTTTGATGTCCTCGAAAAAAAATAAATCGAAATTTTCCTAAGCAGCAATTCCTGGTTCACCAAAATTAACGAGTTAAAAAAGGGAGTTCTTAGTGAACAATTCACGAACTTACAATTTTATGATATGCAATTTACACGCTACAATAATTTTTTTCAGAAGTTCAAAATTACTCTAAGTTTTCCAAGTAAAATATTGCAGTCACTTTTAAGGTGTACAACGACTTTGAACTTTTGATAAAATTATTAGATTTCGCAAAAAATTACTGTATGCAACAATTAAAGGGTTCAATCCTCCTCGTAAAAATTTCTAAGTACTTTGGCACAGGATCACAAGATTAACAACTATAATTGAAGTTATGAGCATATTATATAGAACTTGCAATGTACTCAATTCGATTCTCTAGCCGTAACAATACATACATACATGCATATATGTGTATATATATATATGTGTGTGTGTATATATATATATCGTTATGCAAATATGAACCATACAACATAAACGACCCGTGATACGTTGCTATAAAGAATCGCATATCTTCAATGAACCCAAGCATATATGTATGAGCTTAGTTCAAATACTAGGTTAAAAACACGTGTTTTGCACGTGTTCGTGTAGAACATGATTTAATAAAATAAATATATTATAAAAATGTATGTAATATACTTGAAGATTCACTTTTTATTGAAGATAATAGAAATAACACATCGAATTGAAGTTAAAATGGAAACTTTTGTCGATTTTTAAGCTGATTGAATATAAAATTTATTAAATAAAATTAATCGAGATGACCACTCAATTAAGCAACGTATGGTTTTTTAAGGTATGAATCGTTAATAATATATTTTCAAAATTATAGTTTTTATTATTTTTTGAAATTTAACCCAAATATTAAAAAATCTAGCTATGATTTTTTATTGCTTCAATTGCATGCCCCAAAATGCTTATTACCTTAGACTACACACTCAAGGTATAACCCTAATAATTTAACATAAATTTTAGATTCGAAAGTTAGATATAACATGAAATTCGCTAGGCGATTTTCGCGACAAATATGATAATAAAATAAATAAAAAAAATTAAAATAGGAAGAGTAAGAATGGGCTAACCTCTACTAGGTTGTCTATTTGCAATACTGTAACTTCCAATATAGTCCTCAGAACCTTTAACCATGGCATCATTTGCATTTCCAATACCATAACCAAACGAGCCAGAACCACCACCCGGTGGTGCAGACGACTCACCCCCCTGCCAGGTTGAATCACCACCGTACATCGAACCACCACCACGATATAACTCTTCATAACCAACGTTAGATGCATTGAACGGTGAAGAACTATTATTATTAGCCACCCCACTCCCGCCATTCCTTCCAATCATCCCAGCCCTCAAACCATAATTGCTATCCCCACCGCCCCCAAACCCTATATTTCCACTACTATTATAACCCGAAGAAATAGGAGAACTACCCCAATTTGCTCCAAAAACTCCCAAACCTCCACTTCCAGAACCCAAATACGAGCCTTGGGTGGCGGTGGCGGTGCTTGTGGAATTGTTAATTCCACCACTCCCCCACAAATTCCGAGTTGGCGAGGTTAAAAACGAATCCATATGTCCATTTCCACCACTATAGCCAATCGGTGCAGTACTATTAGTCCTGTTTGTGTTATTCACATTGTAATAAGGACTCAAAACTCGATTGTAACCTAGATTGTTACTAAAATTGGTAGTCCCCGCGAAATTCTGGCTCAACCCTTGTTCCAAATTCAAGCCCATTCCATAACCGGGAGAAGCAAATGGAGAAAACCCAACTCGGCCACTCACAATTGGATTGAACCTGCTATCGGTCCTGACTCCATAATTACCAATAGAACCCATGTTATAATTCTGAGCATAGCTATTGAGGAAGCTGTTGGTTCGATTTAAGCCGTAGTTATAGCCAATCATTGGGCTCCTAACAGGTCCTGGAGAGAACTCTTTAGGAACTGCCCTTTTGACCTCAACCATTTTACCATTGAGTTCATGGAAGGTTTTGTGCAAAACCCGGTCTACGGCTTCTTCTGAATCGTAGGTGATGAATCCGAAGCCTCTTGGCCTTTGGGTGTTGTGGTCATACATTACTACAACGTCTGTGATTGTACCAAATTGGTCGAAGTAGTTTTTGAAGTCGTTTTCGGTTACCGTTGATGCTAAACCTCCTACGAAGATCTTCTTGGTTCTTCCTAAACCTGGAGATCCCTGTATGCTACTGGTTTTTCTATTGGTTATCTGTTGATCATCTCTTGGAACAGCCTTTTTTGCTTCAACCTAAAAGTTTCAGAAGCAAAATTCAGACAGTATTCAAGGATTCGACTTGTGTAAGAACAATTTATCAAATGATTCCGATTTCCAATCATTACATTGTGAATTCTGGGATTTTTTTTTTTTGTTGTTAAAATACTTACAGTGCGGCCATCGATGATGTGTTTCTCCATGGTGACTCTCTCTGCAACAGCAGGATCAGCAAAGACGATGAATCCGAATCCACGAGCACGGCCGGTTGTTCGATCCCTCATGATCACCGCCTCCACCACTTCCCCAAATGTCTGAAAATATTCTTTCAGGCGATCCTCGTCGGTGTCCCATGAAATCCCACCTATGAACAGCTTACCCAGATCTGATTCCATTGCTGCACTATCGTGTTGAATCATAAGCATCAATTAATCGATTTGGATTGACTAGATCAATTCAACCCACATATTGTTTAGCTCCATGAATCAAAATCAAACAATTATTATCATAAATTACGAAAAATCAATCGCCTAAGACCAATCAAACAGATCCGAATGTAGATAGAAAGGCAATGAACAGGAAAATTCATACCTTATCCAGAAAACCAGGATGAACCCAGTAGAGATACTAATCAAATACGAAGTGGGATTTGTAAAATTGAATCCAACGAAATCGGATCCTTCATGAATCTACCAGAACTCAATCCAGTAAACCTGACAAACCCACAATTCAAGCAGATCAGATATCCGAAATCGAGACGATTTGCAGATTCAGAAACAAAAAAGCAAGACGCAATCGGTGAAAATGCAGGAGCGAAATGCTCTCAAATCAAAGACCCACCATTTTTGACGAATCAGAGATGGGAAAATTGGAAGAAACTAAGATCTAAGAAGAGAAATATGCATCGTAATGGAAACAGAGGATGTGCGCATCCTCCAAAGGTCCCCTCTCTTCTTTTCTTTCTTGGTTATTCCACTCCCTTTAAATTAAATCAAAAGAAATGGAATTCCTAGCTAGAGCTGAGATGGGTTAGAGGCCATATATAAATAGAGGGAAGAGAGAGAGAAGCAATCCTCTGATGTAAGAATATTTTGGAGGTGCCCAAGAGCGATGACAGGAGATGGTGAGTTTTAATATTAAAAAAATATGAATTTGAAAATACAAAAATGGAAAGTCTTATTTTTTCAATCAAGATTTATATGTATTAACTATGAATTTTGATGGGTTTGAGAAATTTGTTGATGATGATTAAAGCATTTTATTTTTTATTTATTTTTTTATTTTTTTTTTTACTGTAAGATGTTGTCCGAGTCAACTTACGCGCAAAACTACATGCAATTTCATCTCATATGGACTATTCTTTCCTCAAGAATTACACTCCCTCTTCAATATTATTTTTTTGGGTTCTTAATAAATATTTCTTAAATCTAAAAATTTTAATGGTAAAATTCACATGTTATAATATTTTTTTAAAAAATCTAAAATTACTGTAATACATGAAAATCAGTGCAATTTAATAAATTGCACTGATTTTCATAAGTTAAATCTCGTCTATTAGAGTTCACGAAAACACAAAATTCCGTCGCCATGTGCTGCTGCCCACCAAATTTCAACCTCTGGATATATGCCATCGTCAACCGTCAATCACTGAAATTTGAGCCACCAGTCGTCGATTTTCTTTTTTAGTTATATTCGACTAATTTTTTAGTAACATCTTTTAATTTACTTTTATTCATATATTTTTTAGTTATATTCAGCTAATTTTTTAAATGTCAGACGTCGAAAAATTACATGAATCTAACTAAAAAATAATAGTAAAATATAACTAAAAATGTATTAAAAAATTCCACAAAAATAAAAAATACACTGAAAAATAGTTACAAATAACTAAAAAAAAATTTACGTCCGGTGGGCAGACTTCTACGATCAAGAGCCCTGAGGTTTGACAGCGGGCGGTGACGGGCGACCACAAAGGATGGCAACAACGGTCGACTATGCATGCTTTAATTAAAAACATTTAATTAAAAATATAAGGGAGTAGTGACCTTAAAACTAAAACATAAAATTAAAATATGATAAATTATAAATTAGACTCTTGGTCTATTCACTATTTATCCAATTATATATATATATATATATATAAAATCATAAATTTTAATCCAATTGATTTAGGTCATACCTAATTCAAATTAGTTGATTATACATCATATTAATAAAAATTAGTGTGTTTATGTTGGAGCTACCCATGTGGATCTTTGAATATTAATCTCTTTTAAGAGTTTGAAATTCTTAATTAATATCAACAAAAGTCATAAATTTGGAACGACTTTTTTTTTTCTTTTTTTTTTTTTTTTAATTTTTTTAGTTTCTTTGTAAATGTCAAACACCAATTAAGCTCTAACCATAACAACTATAGCAAGTGGCTTAAGTAATCATCCAAATTTATTTTTGTTAAATTAAAAAAATAAAATTAATTAACCAAAATAAATTCGAATTTTTAATTAAACAGACGCAATTTCTTGACCGTAATAAATAGTGTCATAATATAACGAACTGACCAAATACAGTTTAAATTAATTTTATCTGAAATAAGTGTCGCGTTAATACTGACATCATTATTATCATCAAATTATTTAGTTTCAATATAAATAGAAAGTTGTCCTTTTATCTTTTTTCCCCACTTAACTTTAATTGGGCATTTTATGCTTCATTTATTTATTTATTTTGGGTAAACTAATTAGTTGTTCCTTTCTTGTTGAAATATTAACCCTATTGGGCAGGGAATAAGGTACACAGACTATGCCACTTTTTATTTGTATATATATATATATATATATATATAATTGATTATAATAATTGATTAATATAATCTCTCTGGGGACAAACACAATTAGTCTTGAACAAGTCCAAATTAAAGGCAAAATGGCCTTAAAAAATTGAAGTTAACATCCTAAGTAACTTGCTTATTTGATTAATGATAAAAATAAGGGAATTTTAGTGAACGGTTCACAAATCAGTTCACGCTTTACATTAATTGTTTTTAGAAGTTCAGAATTACTATAATATATAAAAGTTACTGTAATTTTTTTTATGTAAAAAACTGTGATGGAGTCGAAATTTGGTTTACTAGATATGGAACTTTGGGATTAGGAATAAGATGATTTTCCTAGTTCAGGTTCTTGCAAAATAATGTACCGCGGGTGAGTCTGCTGGTTGTTGTCGTTATACCTCCATTGTGAGAATCCGTAGAATGTTCTGAAGTGAATTTGACAGCGTGTTGGCTAGGATTTTGCATACCTGATTAGACCCTCCTCTTGTAGTATTTGTAGATGAGGGAAGACTTGTCAAACAAGTTTTCCTTGAATCTCAACCCATGATCGATAATGTTGCGGATTTGATGGAATATGGGGTAATGAGCCATTATTTGGTTAGCAATAATGACTTTTTTCCTCAACAAGTTAGGAACATTAGAACTGTCCCCGAGCATAAATAACAGTGAAGATGAGTGACAGGGTTCGAGCCCTAACCGAGATACAGGTTGGAGGCAAAGGCTCGCCTTCCCTTGTCGGGGTAATGTAGGGAGCAATCTCTCTCTGGAAAAAAGTATTGGTAGGGCAAGTGTCCTATTCTCAGGGGTAGTGATGTCGCTCAATGTCTCATAGCATGTGCTTAGTAGACACATGACGAGGACGTGAATTTAATTCAGATTTCCCCTCATCAAATTGCAGTAAATTTTGTGGCGTACAATAAAATTGTAATTTTGGGTTTTTAAAAAAAATATGATTAAGCATGAACTTTTAAATTTTTAATTTTATGGATTCTTAATTAAAAAAAAAAAAAAAAAATCCTAAAAATAATGCTTGTTGTAGCTTTTGCAAATGACTTTGGATTAGTCAACAAAAAGGCATGTATATAGGAGTTGAGAAATATAAAAGGCAGCTAAATAATAGCTGTAGGGAATGGACATGTAAATACAAAAATCAATACTATTTGGTGCAAATTAAGAATTATAAAAGTTAAAAGTAATATACAATTTCCACTATTAGTTTTTATTTTTTTCTTTTTTTAAATATTAAATATCCTTTTGGTATAAAGCCCCAAAAGATAGTGTGGATACTTTAATTCAACAAGGGTGTGTTTTGTTCTATTTTAATTATAATTTAAAAGGGATTTTTGGTGAAGAATTTAATTTTTTTGCCTATATAATTTATATTGTTACAATAATTTTTTTTGAAAGTTTAAAATTACTGAATTACATGAAAACAATGTTGTAAAAGGAATTCGTGGGGCTCATTCGAAGGCGGTCTGATCCTAAATTGTCCTAGGGCGATTTTCCAGTTGGGTCTGTGCCCAGATGCTGTGGGCGACGCCGAACTTCACTCTGGACAAAGGTCGACGGGGTTTATGTCCTGTTTTTCCATCACCAGAAAAATGAAATGAGACAAAACTTGCTTTTACACCTGTTTGGTGTGTTCGTTTTCGTCTTCATCACTTCGTTGGTGTCAAACCTCAAAGGCTGGAGGTACGATCAATGTTTGGAGTGCCAGAGATTATCATTCAAATGAGGAAACAGAGGTCGATGGCGGCGGAAATAGGAGAACTAGGATTAAGTCATATAGTCTTTTTATATTTCATTTGGAAATAAAACAGTTGTCTCCTTTAATTTATATATATTTTAAAATTAATAAAAAAAAATTTTGGAGTGTTTGACCAGAATTCAAAAAAGATTATTATTGGTTAAAAATCAATGTCAAAATAAAGAATAATATTTAATAACATCTCTAAATAAATTGGTCTCACGTGAAAAATAAAATTTCAATAAAATTACTATATTTATAATTCATAACTTCTGTGATGATTTTATCTATATTTACTTTTGATATATATCATTGTTATATTTTTTTATATTTTTAAAATATTAAAAATATATTTATCGTGGGACTTACACTCACGCCTCACAGCTTACACCATCACTACGATTTCTCCACATAAAAAATATAATGACTTTTATATCTGGTAGTGATTTTGGATTTTTTTATAAAATTATTCAAAATCTTAGACGGTTACTTTATCGAGTGTCTTGGGTGAATAACCGGTTGCAAAATTTAGGACATATGTCCTAAATGAAAACATTTAAACGATCTGCCAAACGGGTAATCAATCAAATTTCACATGGTTCTACAAGAATGACATAAACATGCTCTTTGATATCCAGAAAGAGCAAACAAGAGATCTTCTTGATATACAAACATAGAGAAGATTTTTATTGAAGCAAATCATAGCTTTCTTTCTATCTATCTGTTCTTACTCTAATGGGCAAAAAAGTTCCAACCCAAAAAAAAGGAAAAAAAAAACAACTTCCTCCAGTTCATCAAGACGATCCAACGCCAGGCGATTCCCACTCCTCATGCACAACACAGTGAAGCAAACTGGATTCATTCGAGACAACGGACACAGGCGAAAAGTAGGACCCAGGCGAAAAGTCTATTTGCACGTTCACAACCTCCTCGATCTTCTCCAAAACCACAGCAATGCCCGGTCTCTCCTCAGGGGAATGCGCCACACACTTGAGAGAGATGTTGAGGAGAGGGAAAGCGTACATTTCGACCTTAGCCACCTCCTGATCGAAAATCTCTCCGGTCCATTCCTCCCTCACCATGTGTTTCACCCATTTCGGGAGGTCTAACCCGCTCTTCTCCACCACTTTTCCTGTCAGCAATTCCAAGAGAATAACTCCCAGGCTGAACACATCGGCCTGTTCTGTAAGAACTTTTTCTGGTGATTTGTAACCGTTGGAGGCAAAGAGACAAGCTTTCTTTGGATCAAGAAATTTTAGATATCCGTATTCGCTTATCATTGGCTCATAGTCTTCGTTCAGGAGGATGTTCGAAGGCTTGACGTTCCCATGGGGGATTTTAGCTTTTGAATATATGAAATCCAATCCTCTAGCTATCCCGACTGCTATTGAAAGACGAAGTTTCCATGGAAAATTTCTCTTCCCCTCGATGTAACCTGAATGGATCATCATAAATTACAAACTCAAAAAAAAAAAAAAAAAAAAACAAAAAACATGAGAGTTGTGATTTTTATTTTGAAACGCTTACTCTCGAAAAGGGTCAGGAGGCTGCCTTTTGTCTGATACTTGTAGATCAGAAGCTTTTCATCTGCTGTAGAGTTGTACCCAACAAGAGGAAGTATGTTTTGATGATTCAAACTACCTATTTTTCTCATTGTATCCCCAAATTCGTCGAAAGAAACCAATAATTTTTTCAATCTCTTGACTGCATAAACTGCACCGTTCTTCAGCTGAACCTTGTAAAGGCTGCTACAGATGCCCAGGTTCTGCAAGTCAGCTGCTCCATCGAGAAGATCTTCCATTTTAAACCTTTCACTCTCTTCAACAAAGAACACAAGCTCAGACCTTCCTTCTCCCAGATCAGATTCCTCTGCAGTTGTTTTTGGCGGAGTTTTGGGAGGTGACCGAGAAAGGGCCTTTAGAATTTTCTTCTCCTTCGCCAATCTAACGATTCGCAGCATGTTTGCCAAAAATAATATCAGCAAGATCAATACAATTCCGACAGCTAATAAAATCCAACTCCACATTTTTCCAATACGCAGTCAAGCAGTGTTCATCAGATTTTCTTCAGAGGTATATCAGATAATCAAAACATGTTCATACTTTTCCGAAGAAAAACAAAACAATAATGCCAATCTTCGAGAAAACCAAGTTCTAAAACATTCAATATTTATTTTTAAAATATGTCGTGCCGTCTCTACAACACAGGCTCGACAAGGAGGCATATCCCTCCAAAGGGTATCTGACTATTTTGACCCTGCTGCTGCCAGGTTCAGGAGCTCAATATGCTGCGGTTTCTCCAGCTACCAACAACAGTTCAAGGGTATTTTTGTACTTAAACTGGACACACAATGTTAGATGCCATAAATCATCATTAAAATCATGGGTTGCTTGATGCCAAATGACAGTGATGCAACTTTGGATTAGAAATGAATCAATGATCCTAAGACAGCATAAACAAGGAAACTTATTTTATTTCTATTTAACGGAGCACACAATGTACGTTTTTTGGAGCTTACTGCAGTTAAACGTGTTCTGTCTTTCACCAACTAATCTAAATTACACAAGAAAGCTTCTAAAATAAAACCAGCTAAAGAATAAATTGATGATTTAAAGGAAAACAGAGAGATTTGAAAGATTTTCTTTTTTTTAAAAAAAAAAAAAAAAAAAAGATGGCCGTTGAGTGGGGTCACAGATGACCTATAAAGTGCAGTTGAAGAACCAACCAGAAAGCAGGTAAGGAGAAGGGAGGACCCTTTTGTTCTTTTACATGAATGGAGGTTGACGAAGTCTCACGCCAGCCATTCATTTCCAACGAACTTTCTTGGACAACGTGGCGACAAGACAACGTCAAGCTGTCACCCACTTCCCCATAAGACTTCTTTATATCCTTAAAGCCACCAAACCCACACTAAACAAACCCAGAAATCTCCCAACTTGATCAATGCCCCCCACCCGCCCAAAAAAGTTCAGTTTGATTGATGGGTTTCCTGTTTTAGGGTTGACTCACTTTTTTTATAAAAAAATAAAAAATTGTATGCATTTAGAAAGAAAATCAAAGGAAAGACATGGTTTACTATGAACTTTTTCATTTGAAAGAAAGAATTTACATAATCAGAAATCACTATCTTCTAGTAATTTGCATAATCAGAAAGCTATTTACAAGAAAGAACATTTTTTGAACCCCCTAACCCAACCAAAATAATTACTAAAAACTATAAAACAAAGACAGAAAAAAAAGAAGTTAAATTTAAAAGAATCCACTTGACTTACAAGCATTTTCCATCATCTTCAATCAGTTGTTATGAAACATCACCATTGTTGTTGTTTTCTTCGTCATCATCTTCGTCGTCTATCCCCTCAAAAAAGGGATCTTTCAGGAGATCAGAAGCAGAAGGCCTTGCCCTTGGCTGAGCGAGGCACTTCTCTATGAATTCTTTCACCTTGGGGTCCTTAACCTTGTTCATGGACTGAGGCCTCACCCCAGATGTAACCTTTTTGTATATCTTGGCAATGCTGTCGCACTCGCTGTAAGGAAGTTCAAGTGTCACCATCTCGAGCAAACACATCCCAAAGGAATAGATGTCGATCAGCTCGTTGTAATCCTCCTCGTATAGCTCTGGTGCCATGAATTCTGGCGTCCCAAGTACAGAATGTGCTGAGTGATTCTTTCCTACGATTGCTGCCAAACCCAAATCACCAATTTTTACCTATTTCAACAGAGCATAAGAAGAAATTTAAGCTAATTTAAGAGCATCTCCAATAACATTACCCATATATTTGTTAAAATATGGAGAAGCTCTTGGAGTTTTAACTTCTCCAACTCCTATTGGCATTATGAAATTTTAATTTGATTCAATATTCTAAAAATTGAGCTTAAATAATTTACTTAAGCTAATACATTAAAATTTGATCAAAGATAAAAGTTCAACTCGAATTAAATTTGAGTTGAACTTTCAGCCTGTGTTTGGCTGAGGTATTTGATGGAGAAACTTGATTTAAAAAGCGATTCGTAATTGTTTTCAAAGAAAATTATACATATTGCATTTTCA
The DNA here is from genome assembly GCA_016647705.1 of Eucommia ulmoides. NCBI lineage: Eukaryota > Viridiplantae > Streptophyta > Magnoliopsida > Garryales > Eucommiaceae > Eucommia > Eucommia ulmoides. Next base: position 515,016 of record CM028326.1, on the reverse strand, counting down.
ATTTAAATTGGAAAAAAAAATAAAATTGAGGTGGGACTCAAGTTAGCCTAACAATTTAAATATTCAAATACCAAAACAACAAAAGGACAGAAAAATGAGGCACATATGGATTTGAATGTGAGAGACAAACACAATTTCCAAAGAGATCGCATTTACTAATAGTCTCCTAAAAAAGTGTTCCTGCTGTACAAACAACACATGATAACTAAACAAATTTCTATTTCCAAATAATGGTCAATTTTTAATGCAATTAATAAATTTCTTCATATTTTTTAACATTAAACTACAGAGAGAGAGAGAGAGAGAGAAGGAAATAATGAATATTTTACCTGACCAACATTGCCATTGATGAACACGTTGCTGCAATTGAGATCTCTGTGAATGACACACGGTTCATGCGTGTGGAGATAGTCCAAACCCTCGAGAATCTGCTTTGACCACTTCTTCAATGCCTTCATCGATACTTGTTTGTGCTTCTTCCTGTACTCTCTCAAGTTCCCGGAGGTACAAACTTCGGTGATGAAATTCAACGTGCCGCGCTCTTCGTCCGTCCACACGCTGTACAGCGCAATGATGTTTTTGTTCCTCAGATCCCTCAGCAATCGGACCTCCGAGAACAGCCGATCCTTCATCGCTTGATCTTCGCTGAATTTCCGCAATTTCACCTGGTTCCAAGCCACCTCGATCCCTTCCTCCTGATCAAACGCTCGATACACTTTCTTCACGGCGCCGGAACCGAGCAACACGCTGTACCGGCCGTATCGGCCCGTCGGATCGACCTCCACAAACGGTTCCGCATCGCGATCAGCCTGATCGGACTGCGCGCTAGGCATCTTCAACTGAAAAAAAATATGAAAACATGAACAAATTAACAGCAGATAACATAGAAACCCTAACAAATCACCAAAAAAACCGCCATTTTAACAGCTGGAGTCGAAGAGAATCAACATGTTGCAACAATAATCGAAGCAGCAAAACCAAATAAATCAACATTGAAAAAGAGAGTAACAGCCATTAATTACCATATATCGAGAAGAAGACTCTGATCGTTGTTTACCTTTCCACGATTCAGGAAGAACTCCACTTTCTTCTTTTTTGAGAAGCAACGAGACAAAACGCGAGAATGAAAAAAGCTGCGGGAGGCGGACGTGCAAGTTTATACAGAGCACTCTAACTTGCGGTTAGTTGCAGCTAACTATGGTTAGTTCGTGGGATTATGGAAATTAATTGGATAAAATTAGGATTCCAATTTGTCAAAAGATGAAATTTTAAAATATGGATTTGTAAATGATGAGATTCCAAAATTCTGAATGTAATTATATAATTTTATAATTTCTTTATTCGGATAACCACTATTACCATTGTGAGGGTCAACGGCAAGGATGGTTGGCGACAGTGGGTGGTGGTGGTTGGCGGCAGTGGTCGGTGGTCGCCGGTGCCGAGTGGCGGCGGCTGGGGAACGATGGTAGCAGGCGGCGGTGGTTGTCGGCGTCCGGACGGTAATGGCGGCAACAGGCAACGATGGTAGTCGGTAACCGGTGGCTGGCGATGGCGACAACAGGCAGCGGTGGTCAATGGCGGTGGCGGTGGTTATCGGCAAATAAGGTATTTGTCAAAAAATGCTTTTGAAATCCTTTACCCAAATCAAATCCCTCTCCGAAATCTTGACACTTTGTATTATACTCAGCGAAAATCTCATTCGGGTAACCAATAGTTTCAATTTGAACATATAACACCTTAACATTTCTTAAGCATCCCGACCTGTATTTCAAGTCATTATCCTTATTATAATATTGGATAAAAAACAATCGTCTATCATACACTCTTGGCGTGGAGGCCGTGTAAATGACAGAGCAATCATTACACCATAACAGAATTGATGTCGAAGCACTCCATTAGACCGACCATATGAATACCTAGGTAAGATAAGGGCTCAAGTATGTGGAATGTGCTATTAACAGTATTAAATTCAACATTCAGTTATATATTCTCTCCACAACATACTTATTTTCACGTCGGAGGTCTTTCCGCTGGAATTAAACCTTGTCCTCCTTCCTTAGTACTAAGGATTTGTGTAGTAACCACTCTGGAGATAGCAGGACAGAGGCAATCAAGGACAGATTTATAAATTCACTATGTTACTGTGTTTCAGTAACATCAGTTACAAAGAGACTTTATGGAGAATTTCAGTTTCCTTTTTTTCCCTCATTCTTCTTTCTGCCTAAATACTCAGAAATGTACATATAATGATTTTTTATTTTTTTTAAAAAAATATTAAAGGAAAAAGGAAGAAAATACCCGTAAAGTCCACTTAAAATCGCTTGGTGCACCGCAATTGACTGTTTATTTATTCATTGGGACCGGAGTAGGATGATTACGAGCAAAGTGAAATAATGGTTAAACTCAGGGGTGCAAAGTGTTGAAACCCAATAAAATTATAAAAACATTATTTCTATTTCCAGATTTCTAATAAAGAAATATATTTTTGGGGATCTTCGAAAAATATTTTTCTATTTAATTTTATTAAAAAAATGACTGAATATTTTTATACTAATTAGCATGGGGCACGTTTTATTTGACGTGATTTCGAGGATATATTATGTTGACTAATATAAATGAAGAGTAAATTTTTCAATGTAATTTAATTTAATTTTTTTTTTTTTGGCTTTGTTATGGTACAACGGCTAGTGTACTGATACAGTTCGCGAAAGTTATAAGATTAGTTTAAAGAAATTACAAGGTTTTAGACAAACTTGTAATTTTTCGAGAAAACTTGTAAACTGTAAAATTTTGGACCGACCTCGTAACTTTTCGGGTTGTATCCAATACAGCTAAAAGGACGGCTGTATTGTAGCCAGACCTCTTTTTTTTGGGGGGGGGGGGGGGGGGGCAAAATTAAACTTATTTTAGCTTTTAAGTCACTTCTACAATTTTGGGTTGCCACCCCCCACCCCAAAAAAAAATAAAAAATAAAAAAAAAATAATAATTATTATATTTTGCTTGTATTGGGAGGATTTAAATTTGAAAAAATTAATAATTTTATCAACAATTTTATAAAACTTTATAAAATATTTCAAATTTGAACTTTGAGATCACTTTTAGTTTTAAATTTTATTTTTTTTTAAAAAAAAAAAAATTTTGAATTATTCAAATTATTTTGAATTCAACAAAAGACATACCTTAACGTGAATTATTTTTACAATATAATTTATATTTCAAATTAATTTATATGTTTTGTTATATTTTAATATTTAATATTAATCGTTACAATATAATTTATATTTCAAATTAATTTATATGTTTTGTTATATTTTAATATTTAATATTAATCGTAATTATAGATTTTTAGTTAGTTTTCAGTTGAATTTTTGTTATATTTTAATACTTAATATTAATCCTAATTATATATTTTTAGTTAATTTTCTGTTGCATTCAACACAATTTAAAATATCTTTTATCATATTTTATCGCTATATTTTCAGATTGTAAAATATTTGGAGTAATTTTATTACACTTCGAAATTATATCTTTTTCATCTACCTTCCATGTTGAATTCAATATAAGATTATTTTTTTTTAATTATTCTCACATGTTGAATTACTGTTTTCAACATAGGCGTGAATTCAACATGAATTACTTTTAATTTTAATAAAAAATATTATTAAGGTGACCATCAACGAAAAATTAAATGCAGTAACTACTCCTTAATTTTCAAAATAGATATTTAAAAAAAAAAATAGAGTTAATTAAACTTTACCCCTTTGTGGTTTGACCGATTTGCACTTATCCTCTGTGTTTTAAAAATCGCCACTTACTCCCCCATGTGGCTAGATTTTCAAACCACTTACCTCCTGATATAGGGGATAAGTGCAACAAATATCTGACCATAGGGGAATAAGTGGCGATTTCCAAATCACAGGAAGGTAAAGTGCAAATTGACCAAACTATAAGGGGTAAAGTGATATTAACCCAGAAAATTATTGAGCGGTCAATACGGAATGTAAATGGTGTTTAATGAAGACAGATCTATCCATATTTTCCAAAAGGTTCGTAATGTTCACTGGAAAAACAATGGAATCGTTTGGTAGTTTTTATACCATATTGGAATCCGAGGTAATCGCCTTAATGGGTTCGGCCGGATTGGGTGTAGACACGCCCTCCAGAAACCGTTCTTGAGGATGAAAACACAACAGAATGAGCACCCATCACAAATGCCAAAACGCAGGTGGACCGACCTCTTTAAAGCCATTTTCAAGCATTCAGCATGTTCTTATTCTCTCTTTTGAGTGCAGACAAGCTCTGTTACAAAGTACCAAAATGTCTTAAATTCTCTCTCTGTCTCTCTTTACCCCCATAATCCTAGGAGGAAACTACCACACGTTGTGCCCAAAATCTCCACCCAACCCTTACCCCTAAAAGCTCAATCTCTGAAGAATACAGAGGGCTAACGACGCCATATTTCCTTCATCATTGGCTCTGTTCTTGCAGATAACAAGAAGATGCAGGCAATGTGGATAAGCTTGAAAGACAACGTCAACTGTGGTAAAAAGCCGACAGACGTCGAAAAATCGGTTAAGAAGAGCAAAACAGAGCATTCTCAATGGAAGGAAAACCCGATGTGCCAACCCATGTTCAGACAGGAGAACTACAACAAGCACAACAGGTTTTCAGGTATAAGCTTTTTTACAATCTTAAATTTTTTATTTTAGCCTCCTTCCCTGATCGCTCATGCTCTTGTCCAAACAGAGGTAGAAATTGGGGACCCGTCAAGAAACATCATCGAGATGATCCTGAGAGCAGCATCAACAGACCCATCAAAACCCATCAAGAAGACGAGAAAAGTCCTGAGGGTGAACAATCCGATAGAGATAATGGAAAGGTTTGAGGATTACAGAGAGGCCGTGAAGAAGGAATCGCATGAGCAATATAAGAGGCACCCACGAAGCACCGTGGATGGAAACGAGCTTTTAATGTTCTATGGCACAACGATGAACTGTTGCAGTAAAACGTCATGTGTAGTATCCAAGCTTTGTCAAGATCCAACATGTAGAGTTTGCAGACTTATTCAATCTGGTTTTAACACTTATTACAACAAGATGAACGGGATTCGTTTGAGCACAAAAAATGGGGAATCAAGTGAACATACGAGTGTTTGTAAAAAGGGTGCAAAAGTGAAGAGGGCGGTGATTGTTTGTCGAACAATAGCCGGAAGAGTGGTTAATATGATTGATCATGAGAAGAATGAAGAAGAAGGGTATGATTCAACTAAAGACTTGATTGTTCGAAACCCGAGTGCGGTACTCCCCTGCTTTGTCGTTGTATTCAACTGAAATATACGAGTTCAATAAAACGGAAAAATTATATTTTTTTCCCCTAAATATACGAGTTCAATAACTCGGAGGTTTGCCAAACTGCAAATTTAATCCTTCAAGTTCCCCATTTGTTTTAATCCCGCAAAATTAAAAACGTTGTTAATGTTTTTGAACAGAAAATGGGTTGTACTCAACAAGTGACCTTCTAATGTGTATATTTTTCGTCATTTCATTACTCCATTAAACCTTAAACGTTTTCCCCAAATAACAATTCAAGCTTTCTCACTTGTTTTTCATATGAATCGTTGTTCGGAAAAGGTCAAGAAACAGTCTTAGGTTCGTTGATAATATACAATGAGAATCAAGGGAAAGCTATAAGATATTGATGAGATGATAAAAAAAACTTATTTATTACCAACGATACACACATCTTAAGTGAAATGAAGGTATCATAGACTACAGACAACTAATGAAGGCTTCAGTTCAAGTACTCACTTAGCATCAAGAGTAGGAAAAATAAGATGTACCTGAGGCCGACACAACGAAACCCTACAAACAAGATGTTTAAGCATTTCAATTCCATGCACAAGCAGAAACTAAATCGCGATTCATCCAACCGAGAAACAGAGCTTCATCTCTCTCATGAAGGGTATATTTGTCAGAATAACTCTCCAGCAGGGACTTGATCGTCGCATTAACAAATGAACTCAGTGGGAACGGTTTAAACCCAGCCATGAAAAACCTCGACCTCCACTTTTCGAGAACCTCGTGCCGCTCCACTCTCTCGGCGCCCTCGCACGCTATTATGTTTACAATGTCCCGCGCCAGACAGTGTTGTTCGACATTGATCCGCTCCTTATGATCCCTAGGCAGAGTCACGTCGATTGATTCGAAAATCGACAAGTAATATTCAAGCGTTTGGAGAAACCGGGGGTATAATAGGGAAGTGTTGGTGTTCGATTCATGCTCAACGAGGGTCACCACCTTGGGTGACAAGCTTTTAACCATCCTCAGTATTCTGTCCCGATGATTCTGCGGGCCCACTGTCTGATCCGGCATGTGGTGCAACACGAGCCCGAAATTCACTGCCAGCGCTTCCCCGGCCAGAACCGTGAGATCACTCCTCTCGACCTCGGCACCGGAACCGGCCAACCCGCGGAACTCGAACGGCATTTTACACGATTCCGCAAGCTGAGATAGCCTCTGGCCGACAATGTCAAGCCCGCCTCCCCTCGCATAAGCGGACATTGAATCGTCGATCCCGGTTATGCAAAGTCGCGGCGGGCCGCCGGGTCGAGCAGCGAGGGCCTGAATAAGGGTGACCCACTGGCTGCCCTGAGCAATCTGAAAATCGATAATGTGGATTCTGTTTTCGTCCTTCAAGGCATCGGCAATAGCACCGTTTGCCGACATGTATCCAAATTTGAAGTAAGGGCAAACTTCGTAGAGCAAGTGCATGTACGACAAAAGATGAACGCCGCTAGGCTCTTTGCACCTCAGGGCTTTATATATAGAGCTTCCTGATGAGGCTAACCTAGCAACCAACCCTTCAAGCATGTACGCACCCAATCGTTGTATCGGTTCGCCGGAAACCGAAACCATCGGCCGGAGTTCTGACATCAACCACTCGGCCGTCAGAAGGTCGTTATTCCCTACTGCTTTTGCACAGGCAAGAAGAACCTCCTTCAAGTTGGGCTCTTCATGGACAGAAACATCGTACGATTCGAGGGCGTCTGAATTGGGCCCCAGCATATCGGTTTCAAGCTGTTTTAGCTTGTGCATCATGTCATCGACATCATCTGTGGAGTAAGACCGGAGCACGTGAGAGGCGTCGGCATCGTCAGGAGAATGGTGGGTATCTGACGGGTATGGCGTTGGGCTTCTGCTCGGTGAGAAACTGAGTGTGGAAGGGGAGTTGTAGGGAAGCAATGACTGTTCATGGTCGAATGTCGAGCCAGGATTTTTGGAAGATGGCCAGAAACAGGAGTCGTGTTCTTCATCGTGCTCAGACTGCACTAAGTACAAGTCGTTTGCGCCATTAAAATTCGGATGATTCTTTGATGCCTGCATCGAAAAAGGCCTAGTTTTTTATATTTCAATTTTGAAATTCAACTTTTTTTTTTGGCTACGTATGGTGTTTCTTTTTGTTCATACCATCATAGTATACGGATCCTGCAGACAAATTGACAAGAAAATCGGATCAAAAAATCATCACCCAGTTCGTGAATTCTAACTAGAATTGAGTTGAACAAATCAAAGATTTGTTCACAAGAAATTGTCAAAATCCAACCATTTTTTGCAGGATTTGCGAATTTAAACAAAGTGTTAATATATGTATATGGGTTTTGACCCGGTATGTTAAACCCTAGTCTCACCAGGAAAACCAAACCCTAACCCGACCAAGATAACACTAATCACTCCCTATATATATATAGACTCCTTATATATCTATATATAGCTGTAAATGTATTTTTCTCATATATCAGTACAATCGCTCTAGGATCCCCCAATATTCCGCCTCTCAATTATTCTAATACAAAAAATTCATAAATCTCATAAGAATTGAATTCTTTTTATACCAAACCCAAGAATTAAATCCAAGAAATTTCGGAATTACATACGATTTGTTCGGCTGTTCTTCGCAAAAATAGAGCTTCTTCCAAGTAATCATCAGAAGTAATTTTCTACCAAGGCTGCACAAAGATGAACAATAAGCAGTAGACATAATCATGCAAGAACAAAAACATGATTAAACATGAAATTTTAAAGCAACTCATACAGACAGAAGAAAAAAACATGATTGAACTCCAAAAATTTCATCAAAATTGAAGTTTATCCGTAAATCAAAACCTGAAAACTCATGATTTTCGAAACCCTCAACAACCCTCATATAGAACCCTAAAAATCAAAGCAAAATCTCAGCTAAAATATAAGATGCCAAACTAGAAATCTCAAAAGAGAAAAAAAAACCCATTTCTAATAAACGAAAAGAACGCCGGAGGGAAACACTGACCGGAATTTCTGGAACCCTAAAGCTCAATCAAACCACCGGAATCAGCTCTGAATTTTCCGACTAAAAAAAGAGACGATGTTGAAGAACAAAAGTCAGTGAGGAAATCAACATCAAACTTGACGGGGATTAGAGAAGGACCCACTCACCTACACTCGGTGGAGAGTTATTCAACCATAGAAATTCTTGGGTGTTTGACAAACCATTTGATTATCAACTCCTTTTCTCGGGTTTTGCTTTGTCTGCTTTAGCTTGTAAATTCAACGAGTGTAAAAATAGAGAGAGAGAGAGAGAGTGTACGACTTCAATCAAGCCCCCCACACCCACACACTATTTAATCATTATCTCTGAATATTTATGGCAAACAATCATGATTCACTACGCGTAAAGGAGAAAATTAGTACCTTGTAATTTGGTTAGTTGACGCTAATCCTTTGATAAGTTGTCACCGACCGCCTATTAACATGGTGGTTAGAATGAACAAAAATATTAACACAAAGATTGTAGTATTTATGTTCTCAACCAGACAGACGTTGACACCATTAGACGTTTCTTCAAAGTCAAGATATATCGATCCGATTACGTTTGGAGACTATGTCTCTGGTCATCAATTTGACAAAAGAAAAGAGTTGTGGTTTTCTTTATACAAACTGATCGAGAGTTGAAAACGTTCTTCTGATGAGCTCTAGGCAGAGCAAAATCAGTCCGTATCGTACAAAAAGATATGTTTAATCCCGCTTTTGGTTTTATAGTATGAGGTTAGTATCGGTGTGTACTTTGAGGTTTGCCAAATCATACATGTAGGATTTTACATCGGAAATATTAGAAAAGATTATCTGATATGTAAAGTATCACTGGACTACTAATAGTCCCTTGATTTAAGCATTTTGGGACACATGAACTCGATCCAAAAGGTATTGGGTTAATGGGCCGCAAAATATTGGGTTATCGTCGGGTCATTTTACCTAAAATTATAAATATCTCTCATTATTTGCAAAATATCGACCTCGGCCACCGTCTATCATTTTGATAAAATATTATTTAGTTTCTCTATATGTTAAAAATTAATAAAATATTTATTATAATGTTAATTTTATCTTTAATAATTTTAAAATAATTAAATTATATAAATATCCTTTTAATTTTTAAAAAAAATATTTATTCTATTTATTTTTTTACATTAACATCCCTATTTTGAAAAAAAAAAAAAACACTCTTTTATTTTTAACAAATTTAAAAAAAATGTTAAAAAAGAAAAAAAAAAAGACGTACCCCGTCTCCACCCCCACCTCGCTGAAACAACTAGCACAACCATTGGACCTCGACATAACTCTCTCTCTCTCTCTCTCGCGATGGATATGGATCGGGGAGAGAGAAGAAGGAGGAGGAGGAAGATTTTGGTGGGGGGCGATGGTGGTGGGAGGGCGGGAGAGGGTAAATGTAATTGTTTAAGATATTAGGGGTAAAAAATATATTGTTAAAAATAGGGGAGTTAATAATATTTTAAAAAATAAAAAATATATATTTTTAAATAATAGAAGGGCATTCATGCCTATTTACAAGAAAAATTTCGTCAAAGGGGGTGACTGTTATTTTTTAAATAATATGAAAAATTTGTGGTTTATTGATTTTAGTACAAAATGACAGTGGAAATAAGTGACATAAATTCATAATTTTTTTTTTTTTAAATATTGTTGCACGTAAATTATATAAAAATGATAATTTTTTAAATTGTGTAAGAACCCCTAAAAAGAATATAATTTTATCACCCCTAAGGGATATAAGTTAAATAGGGTTTTAACACTTTACACCCTAAAGTTTGACCATTATTTTACTTTGATCCCCATAGTTACAATTTGGACATATAATACCCTAATACTCTCTCATCGTTCGACTTTGGTACAAAACAGTAGCTCGATTATAATTGTAGAAGACAGACAGTTAGTTGCCGTGCGTCCAACTATTTTTAGGGAATTTTATAGGTATTTTGGTGGAAATGAGAATTGGAAGGAAGGAAGATGTTAAAATTCACAACAGAACCTCTTAAAAATAATTAGATGCATGACAGATGTCTATTTTTCGTTTAAATAATAATGGGTATAATGACTTGGACTGCAACAAGATAATTAAGAAACTTTAATGTTTTATATGTTCAAATTCAAACTATAGGGACCAAAGTAAGATTTTGGTCAAACATCAAGGGTTCAAATTGTCAAAGCCTCTACACCATATTTTAATTTTAATTCTTAGTTATCAATTGTTAAACTTAAAGCTAAAAGGTGAATGTTGTATTTTTTTTTGGGGAAAGTTCTGATGAACAATTCACGAGATTAAAATTTTAATGCATGTTATAACTTTTTTAGAAATTTAAATTTACTACTAAAATTTCAAAATCACTGTATGCTATAAAGATGCTTTAATTTTTTACATAGAAAAGTTATTATAATTTTTGTACATTACAGTAACTTTTGACTTCTAAAAAAATTATTGTGTCGTGTGAATTGTAGGAGTAAAATTTAAATTCCGTGAACTGTTAATCAAATAAATATATATATACACAAACTTTAATTTCTTAATTTCTACTCAAACAAATACTGTAATTACTAAGAGCAACTCCAACGCAAGAGGCAAATGGAGAGACAAATATGTTAACTGCTATTTTGGCTAACCGATATAAAAAAATAAAGTCTAACGCAAGAGGCAAATGAATAGGTGAAATGCCTATAATCCTAAACCAGAGGCAAATTTGAAGAGTTCCCTTTCTCAGGGCAAAAAAAAAAAAAAAAAAATCTTGCAGGTAGAAAGTTACTGTTGGTGAACGATAGTCAGAAAATCGAAGAAAAAGATTTCCAAAAACAGATATTTCGAAAATCATTATAAAATCTAAGAAATTTGAGAAAAACTTGCCTCATTTCAGATCTGTTTTTTCTTTTTCCCCCATCTGCTGAGATTTGTACGCAAGAGAGTGATTTTGCTGTAATTTCTTCGTCAAAATCGCATTCTTGATCTTTGTTTTTCTCTCCATCTCGGATTTCTTAAGCTACAGCAACATGTTCTTTTTCTCCACATGTTTTTCTCCAACAACAACATCGACTGTCTCTTTTATTTTCTTCTCCAGCGGTTGATCTATGTGGGTTGTTTTTCGTAATTAGGGGGTTAGTTGTTTAGTGGGTTGGGTTTGGGCAAGTGTTTAGGTAGAGTGGGCAAGTAGGTTTAGGTGGATTGGTATCTAATTAAATGGATTTAGATGGATTAATTTTGGTTTTTATTTAGTTAAATGGATTGAGTTTGAGTAATTTAATTAAGTATATTAGACTTGAATTTTATTTATAATTAAATGGGTTGGGTTTGATTTATTTAAAATTAAATTAAGAAAATATTTTAATTTTTTGATTGAAAAATTTAAATAAAAATTGACTAACAGGCTAGAGTGACTTCTTAGGTGGCGTTTGGTAACCGTTTCTGTTTTCATTTCAGCAGTGGGATGGGAATGGGATGAGAATTTTGTTTTCTTTTTGGGAGTAGAATCGCGTTTGGTAATGATAATTTTTTTTTTTGTTTTGAGAAGGGAATTGTGTTTGGTAACGATTTTATCCTAAAATCTTTTTTTTTTTTTTTTTTTTTTTGGTTTTGGCTTGACGGCGGTGGCGCCGTCACCGGCCGGCCGGCGGTGCTCCGGCGCCTTCGCCGGCCGCCGGCAGTGCTCCGGCGACGGCCTGCGTCGGAGACGGCGGTGCCCCCGCCGGCGACGCCGGCCGGAAGACAATGGCGCCGTCGCCGACGACTGCCAGAAGTGGCCGAAAAATTTTCGGCCGGACGGTGACCGGCGACGGCGGCGGTCGGCGGTGGCCGGTAAGTGAATAGTGACCATGGGTTTTGGGAATGGAATGGGAATAATGAGAAACAATTTTTTTTTGTTTCTCATTTCTTAAGAAAAAAGTGGGCACAATTCTCAAATGGGAATGAAATGGAAACAGAAACAAAAATTACCAAACGCTATTCCCAAACAAAATTCCCAAAAATCTGGGAATGGAATGAGAATTTATGGGATGGGATGGGTTACCAAACGGGGCCTTAATTTTTGACATTCTTACAATACAACGGCTGTATTGGATACAATGCGCAAATTACAAGGTTGATCCAAATAAATTGTAAGTTATTTTATTAAAATTACAAATTTTTTTGAAAAAATTATAAATTCATCTTTTTATAATTTCTTCGGTCAAATTTTGTAACTTTTGATAGGCTGTACCGTACACCCGCCGTAGATTAATATTGTTCCTTAATTTTTAGCAGGTAAATTAGTTTTCAAAGAGACAGAAAATTTGTCGGGTTAGAGTTGCTTTAATTAGGTAATACTTTGAAAGGGTCCCACCATTCACCAATAATGTAACATTTGGAAACATTACACGTGTGGTGCAGAGATAATTAATTCTCATGACATGACTATAAACATAATTAATTAATTCGTTAATTCATAAATTAGTGGCAAAAATCCTCGTTAATACAAAATAGAGTGCAAGAGGTGAAAATTGAGGTGTAGTTTGGTAACCGTTTCTGTTTCCATTTTAACAATGGGATGAAAATGGGATGATAATTTTATTTTCTTCTTGAGAATAAAATCGCGTTTGGTAACGATATTTTTTTTTTTTTTTTTGTTTTGGGAAGAGAATTGTGTTTGGTAACGATTTTATCCTAAAATCTTTTTCTTTTTTTTTTTTATTTTTTTTTATTTTGGCCGGACGGTAGTGTCGCCGTCGCCGGCCGGACGGCGGCGATGGCTCTGGTGCCGGTGATGCCTGACGGCAATGGCGTCGACGCCGGCAACTGTTGGACAACGGTGGCGGGTGGGTGACAGTGGCCGGCGGCCGGAAACTTTCCGGCCAAACGGTGACCGGCGACGGTCGCCAAAGATTGCGCCGGAGGCGACGGGTGTTGGTCGGCCGGCAGGTGAACAATGACTTATGTTTTGGAAATAGAATAGGAATAATGAGAAATAACTTTTTTTGTTTCTCATTTTTTAAGAAAAAAGTGGGCATAATTTTCAAATGGGAATGAAATGGAAACGGAAACAAAAATTACCAAACGTTATTCTCAAACAAAATTCTCAAAAAATTGAGAATGGGATGAGAATTTCTGAAATAGAAACGGTTACCAAACGAGACCTGAAGTGCTAATATCAATTTAATCTTTTTTTTTTGGTTTTCCAGGGTATCCTCGCACCATAGTCGGCGGAGAATAATCTCTCGAGGTACTGTCCAGTGCCAGAAGCAGGGACCTCTTCTAACATAACATTTTTCATATACAATCCCCACGAAGCGAACCAAGGATAATTGTTTAAGGAGCCTAAATTTCTTCCGCTTAGACTAACTCATGTGGGTAATATGAATTTAATCCTTTGAAAATTCATATGATGACCAAATCGGTAGCATCTTGAAATTTTTGCCTACTTCTTTGTTTTTTTGCTTAATTTGACTCATTCAACCTTCGAGATTCAAATTGCCTCATAATTAGCATTGTGTCTCACGTTTGAGCTTACGTGTGTTAATAAATTTCAAAAAATTTAAATATATAGATATATCTCGGATATGACAATATATTATTATTACGGTTGTTGTTGGGTTTGTCGCACGTAGAATGTTGATCGCTCAAAATATCGTTGTATATCGTGCTTTAGTAGAGATGTCGAATCATGGGAATTAAATTGTAATTATTAATTTTTATCTTATTTTTCCATTGGGTTTAATAGAATTGATTTTTGGGGTTTTAAGAATAAAAATATAGAAAAATAATTTAATTAAAACACAAAATAATAAATGACCCGGTTAAGGGCATGTATTTGTTTTTTTATTATCTCAATATGTTTTATTTCTTTATCTACTTTGATTCTATGTATGATGAAGTAATTTAACTATAAGAAAAATTAAATCGGCATGGACTATCTTCTAGGTATGGTTATGTGCTCGAGAGCCCGCCTAGCCCGTCCAACTCGATACATTTTTTTAGAGCTTGCGCTTGAGTTTTAAGTCCATGAGCAGAGCTAAGGCTTAGATTTCAAGGCCCGATCAAATTCAGGATCAAGTTTGAGCAAGGCTAAACTTTTTAGGGCAGGTCTGGCCCAGTCCAATCAATATTTTTTTTTATATATATATATATATAGTCATCATAAACAAACCCCAGTATATCATATAGTTATTACAAACATGAGTTATTTTTTTCATGTGAACTAGTTAATATGAAAATATGGATGAATGTATTTTATAATTTTTTTTTTGTTATTTTAGTTTTTTTTTTTTTTTAGGGTCGGGCCGGGCTTGGGGTTGATTTTTTTTGTAAGGCCGGGTCGGGTTAAGGCCTAATATTTTTTTTTGGTAATACTCTAAGTAAAGCCTGGCCCAGTCCGGCCCATGACCACCTCTATTGTCTTCAGAATTCAATTCGTAATCTACGGTGAACCAATTCTTAAGCATAGTCCATCCTATTAAATACATCGATTAATCAACCATTTAATATGTATTGATTATCTTCAGGATTCGATTCTTACTAATCTACGTAAATCAATCCCTAAGCAAAATCCATCTTGTTAAACCGTATCGATTCCAATAAACATGATTATATAACGATTAGATCTAAATCACGTATTAGATCTAATACGCAAGTATCAATAATTATTTCTAACATTTAAAAAATGATATAAACAATAATTGATTTCACAAATAATCTAAAAATATTAAACCATTGTTATACAGTCTTGTACACAGGTAAAATAGAACAAAAAATTAAGACTACATAAGAAATTCTAAGGCGAATACAACCTAATCCGGTTGAAACCTTAGGCCCCGTTTGGTTAGTGCTCCCAACCAAACCCAACCCAACCCAATCCAAAAATTTTGGGTTTGATTTTTGGAAACGCGTTTGGTAAACACAAAACTTAACCCAACCCAACTCAAAAAATAGGAATTGATTCTCAAAATTCTAAAGAAACTAGAAACAAAAAAAAGTTGTTTCTTTTTGTGTCCAAAAAACTCAACCCAAAGTTCTTAACTTCCATCTTCATCTGCCGGCCGACCACCACCGTCCGCTGCCACCGGCCACCGTCCGGCGACCACCGCCGACCGCCGTCAGGCGATTGTCCGACGACCGACCGTCGTCTCCGGCCACCTTCCGCAACCTTCCGCTACCGCCGGCGACCGTCCGCGTCGCCAGCGTCCACCTCCGGCGACTATCTGCCGCCTGCCGATGACTGTAGCTGGCCACCTCCGCCGACCGCCGGCCGTCCGGCTACCGTCGCCGCCTAACGACGTCGCAGGCGTCCGGCCACCGTCTGACACCGCCGCCAAACACAAAAAAAAAAAATCAAAAAAAAAAAATTAGTTTTAAAATAAAATTGTTACCAAACATATTTTGTTCTTAGCACAAAATAAAAATTGTCGTTACCAAACGCAATTCTGTTTTCAAAATTCTCAACCCAACTCAACCCATTCCAGTTGGGTTCAGAAAAGTGGGAACACTAACCAAACACCACCATTAGCTGTTGATGGTAGGGTTCTTCTACAAATATATTCAACAAAGAATCGAGGGAAGAATCTCCCAAGAATTTGCCCAAAAGCTAAAAATAAAAAAATAAAAAAATGGAAAATAATCTAATTTATTTTTTTTTGTCATAAAGCTTTTGTACTCACACACCACATACATCCTTGATTCACGCATTCCCCAAGGAAAGTTCCCAAATAAATGACCAATTAAATGGGCTTTTAATGCCCTCTAATCGAAATGCTTATTGGATTACCATATTTGCCGACATTGAATGTGCTTTTTTACTTTGAATATAAAGTGTCCTTTTTGAATATAAATGTAAACGTTGAATGTGCCGTTTTATTTTAAATAGGAGGTTCACATGCAATTCTCCGAGATCATCCTATATTGGTATTAAAATTTAAAAGTCCGTTTTGTAATCATTTCGTGTCCATCTCATGTAATGGGATGAAAATTCTGTTTCCTTTTTAAGAACAGAATCGCATTTGGTAATGATAATTTTTTTTAAATGTAGCAACAAAATTGCGTTTGTTAACGATTTTATTTAATAAATCAAGAATGAACCATAAATCATAATCAAGAAATCATCAAGCAATCAAACCCTAGACCCTAATCTCGAAATCCTAAACCCCAATCGAAATCGAAATTCTAAACCCCAATCTCGAAATCCTAAACCCCAATCGAAATCGAGTATAACTCAAAATCGAAATCGAAATTGATTTCGAAACCTAAGGCAAAGTAGACGAAGACAAATTAGACGATGAATGATGGAGAATGGAGAAGAAGATGACGGCGACGACCACAGTTGAAGAAGATGACAAACCAGAGTGATAAAGTAGATGTTTGCTTCGCGAAGGAGAAGCAGACGCGAATGAGAAATAGACACAAAGGAGACAGAGGAGGACGACGATGATGGCGACTAGACGGAGGAGGAGGGATGAACCAGACACGAAGAACAAGAAGAAGAAAAAAAAGAGGACTTACAAAGTTTGAAGTGTAGATCTCACTAACAAATCACAAAATGACGAGTGTGTCCTTTTAGACCATGGGAATGGGAATGGGATGGGAAAGCTTGGAAGCAATTTTTTTTTTTGTTTCTCAAACCTATAAAAAAAAATGGGCATAATTCTCATTTTGGAATGAAATGGAAACAGAAATAGAATTTACCAAACGCTATGCCTAAAAATAAATCTAAAAAATCTGGAAAAATTTCACCTTATGACCTAACTTTTGAGGTCGAGAAAGGTCCAAGGCCACCATATAAGATAGACTTCTATTAAATTGAGAAATACGTTTTGATTGTCCATCTTTTTGACATATTTGATATATAAGTCATTCTTCGGATAATTCAAATCGAATCAATTGGATACCCAACTCGGGCCTATATAACATGACTGATCAATAGAAAGACTCTAACACCCCACCTTTAATACGTCTCCAATACATCGAGATACGCCTTCGATAAGTCTAAATATCTATCTTCAATAGAACACATCGAGAATACGTATCCATGGAGTGTCTTATCCGAAATATATGTCCGTATATTTGACATAAATACGGCTAACCTAAAAGAAGTATTCATGCTTCAACTTAACTATAAAAAAAATAAAAAAAATAATAATAATTAGAAAAATGGGACCAACAATAAAAATCAATAATAAAAACTCACTATTCATTGCATATATAAAATTAAAAAATTATACTTGAATTTTGAAAACCAAAATAACATAATCAATTTTTTTCTTTGTTTTCATACACAGAGTAAAATTATAAATTGCACATAAACGATTTAAGACATTCCGTGTCGACGATCTACGTCCCGCGGGTTTCGATGTGGGCCAGCCACCTGGCTATCCACGACACCGCCACAAGAGATGCAGTCGCCCTCGACCTCGTCGATTGGTTGTCGACGAGGTCCACGTGGAAGCCCATGAGGGGGAGAGACCATTTCTATGTCACCAGACGACCCGGGGGAAAGTCGAATGGGATAACGAATCCGACTTGCATCCCAAAGGTAATGTATGTTAATTTTTGTAATAATTCATACAATCAATGTAAATTTAATACCCAAAAAAAAAATACATAATAATGTTTCATATTATGAATACAAGATACAGAATATTGGTTAATATTAACAATGAAACTTCTATAAGTAAACACAACAGACAATATAGATATGAATGGAGGAGGTCTATATTTCAACAAGATTATATATATATATATATATATTTAAACAATATTGATTCTAAGAAATTCAACTTCTGGTCACAACAATGTAACTGAGTATTTTTTTTTTTTTTAAAGTTTTTTTTGGTTTTAATTCAATTATTGAATTCTTCGACAATTAGTAAACTGGCGTGTCCAACCTTCTTCCTCAGCAAACAGGTTATGCCACTTGCATCCACTCCATCTCCGATCACCACCACTTCATCTTTCTGTTCTCCTTCCCATGCCGCCGAGACGACACCTGCACAACGTTTAATATAAAAATCACAATTAAAAAAAAAAAGTGTTTTCAAACTTTTGAGAGAACAGTTTTTGAGTTCTGAACCAAACAGCCGCTTAATATGATGAATACCAGTTGCAGTTGCAGCAATCGTTAAGGCCTTGGCGCGGCATTTTCTGCATCGGGGTAGCACCTTTATAACAATCTTTTGCTGCAAAAATGTTTAGAAATAAAAAACATTATTCATTGTAAGCAAATAGAAACATTCGTGGGTTCTCTCACTCTAAAAACTAGCTCATAAGGTGAGGTTTTTCCTGACAACCACCAGCCCTTTCCATATACGATATGGGATAAACCCAATAATCTCTCCCTCATACATCGGACCTTTGGTCGGCTAACCCTCAACCAATCTCTCATTTTGTGGCTATTGGGTCAGAATTATTGTAACCCGGACTCTGATATCAGTGTAGGGTAGTCTTGGGCCTCTCTCACCCTAAAAACTAGCTCATGAGATGAGACTTTTTGACCTGACCATCAGTCCCGATAAACCCAACAAATAAGACGCTGTATATATATAAATAAAAGTACCTTCATCTTCTACCTCTGTGGACTGAAGAAGTTGTATTGCATGGATGGGGAGAAGAGAAGAAGGGGAGCCGTGTATATATATAACATAAAATGCCTCTCATCTCATTCTTGAAGGCTTACTTTTTTCACATTCTTCAGCTCTAGCTGTACATTTTGACTTGCATCCCAATTAAATACTAATAAATCATTTTGACTTTGCATCCAACTAACAATACTAATAATTCCCAGGAAGAAGCTTACAATCGAATCCAGTCAGGTTTACTTTTGAAGCTTAAAGCCATGTTCTGTTTCCACTTCATATATGTATGTGTATATATATATAACGGGGTAGACCATCACATGGTCTAGTTCAATTGTATATACTACATGTTCACGAATGCAGCCTGGCTAGAAGACTTTTAACTTCTTTTTTGCTTGAAATATCAAATCTTTTTCAGAAAACAGGGGAGACCGGCCGAGAATTTTATACATTTATTTTATTTTTTATTTTAGCACGATTAAGATGATCCCCGTCTAGCATGGCATCTAGATTATCTCAAGGTAGTGTTTGGATGTAAGGAATTTAAAGCCTCGGAATTCGAATTAGAAATGAACGCATGAAAATTCTCAGGTTTTTGCATACATTCTTTTCAAATTCCAATTCCGTGGGACCATTTCCATGAAATCAAATGTTGAATCCCCATCGCTTGTGTTACTAATCCTGAGCAATATATAAGTCTAGGGGTAATCCTCCTCTTTCAAGACGTCTTTTGAGAGTGAGTTAGGTCCATTGGGTTTTGACATGGTATCAGAGTCATACTTTTCTTCTAATGTTGGGCCCCCCGATATCCGTTCGCAGTGGTTTGTCAAAGCCTAACTTGTTCGTGAGAGGGCATGTTGAATTCCACAGATGTTGGGTCCCC
Organism: Eucommia ulmoides; assembly: GCA_016647705.1. Taxonomy (NCBI): domain Eukaryota; kingdom Viridiplantae; phylum Streptophyta; class Magnoliopsida; order Garryales; family Eucommiaceae; genus Eucommia; species Eucommia ulmoides. The sequence goes on along the minus strand of CM028326.1, from coordinate 495,221 downwards.
CGATATCCATTTGCAGTGGCTTGTCAAAATTCACCCTACGCGTGAGGGGGCGTGTTGAATCCCACATTGCTTGTGTTTCTAATCCTAAGTTAGGGGTAATCTTCCTCTTTCAAGGCATCTTCTGAGTTAGGCGCATTGGCTTCCTACACCAAACACTAGAAGGAGAGAAAAAAAGGGTAGACGGTGATATGCCTACCATTTTCTTCTCACCATTGAATAGTGAAATAATAAACTAACAAGTCAACCACAAAGTCAATCTAAACAAATAATTGAAGTCTATGTAGAAAATGCCTTTTAAGTCAATATATCACCACATGGATTGAAAGCATTACTTTTCAAACATTATAACGTCATTTATACTTCTATCATGCCCCAAAATTTCCAAGCTCTCCCCTACATGTGATTCTCCAAATTTTTCTAAGAATAGACTTTTTTCCATGATATCCTCAGCAGCTTACGTCATTGCCTACATCACCGAAACATCTTTTCATTTTTTATAGCAAAGTTCTTCCATCTCATCATTGTGTGCTTAATCATGGGGGGTTTACCGACAACTTACAGAGGTTTTGGGCGTTTTTCAAGTGATTTTTATGTTGTTGGACGTAGAACCTGATCTCATGCTGTACTCCGCCACGAGTTTTGCGAATGAAGATGACTTGTTTTGCAACAACTTTGTTGGAGTATCGTATTCCTCAATAAGCCCTGCATGATGAACAATAAGATATTTCAGAAAAAGCTTTTAGGAATAGAAAAAAAAAAGGGTATTGAATTTAGACAAACCATGATCTAAGAGGAGGACCATGTCGCTGTGAAGCACAGATGTGATTCTGTGTGCAATGGTTATTACAGTGCAATCGGAGAAGTGTTGTTTGAGTGTTTGTTGGATCATATTATCAGTAGCTGTATCAACTGATGCTGTTGCCTCGTCAAGAACCAAGATTTTGCTTCTCTTGAGTAGCACTCGGCCTAGACACACCAGTTGCCTTTGACCCACACTCCAATTCTCCCCATCCTCAGAAACTGCAACAATAAATCTCGTTACATTTAAAGAAATTTCTGCTTTAGCTTCATGCTAGAACGGTGAATAATAAACACCTGCTGAATCAAGTTTGTCCGCCTTCTTCCTAACTTCATCTCCAAGTTGACACTTGTGAAGAGCCTAAAACAATTTATAAACCTATATAAATCAATCCTGACATGAATTGTTAAAGATAAGATCATATTCTAAGCAAAGCTACCTCCCAAATCTGATCATCTGTATACTCTCCAAGAGGATCGAGGTTGGTACGAATTGTCCCCTCGAACATGGTCGGATCTTGAGGAATAATACTCAATCTAGACCGTAGATCATGGAGTCCAATCGATGAGATATTGACACCATCTATCGAGATTTCTCCAGCAGCTGGCTCAATAATGCGAAATAGCGTCTGTATGAGAGTAGATTTTCCACTGCCCGTCCTCCCCACTATCCCGGTTTTCTTTCCTCCATAGAAAGTACAACAAAGGCCTCGTAGCACAAGAGGCATGTGCAGGGCATATCGAACCTATATCCATGCTCAAAATCATCATATTTCCATGGGAATTCAGTATAGAAAATGAACCCACATTAACCAAAAAAAGTTTGATGATCACCTGAAGATCTTTAATTTCTACTTCTCCATGTGATGGCCAGTCAAATTCAGGCCTATTTGATTCAACAATAAATGGCGGCTCACTAGGGATAGAAGTATACTGAAGAATTCTTTCAACCGATATAATTCTGTTCTCCATGCTGCAAAGAGCCCTTATGGCGGTACGCTGTATCAAGTTCAAGTTAAGGGCATACGTCACGGCTAAGCCTGCAATGCCTTCATAGCCATTAAAATAAAGTAGAAAGAGTCAGTTGACAGAGCAGCATTCACCATGGTTTCAAGTGAAGAATGCTAGATTAAAGATGACACAAACAGAGACACCTACTCGGATTAATAGTTCCCTCTGGAACAGAAACCAAGAAAATTAAGGAAAAGGCATATACAATAGAAGACAGCATGTCTAGGTGAAAGGTAAGCCACTCCATTGCGCTAATGCTGTGAAAATTTGGCCGAGAATACCCATCTATCAGTCTCATACTTGTGTCTTGGAATCTGGATTCCTGATCAAAGCTTCTAATAGTAGTAGATCCTGAGATTGTTTCAGAGAAATGTTGTATGAGGGGAGCTTTGCACACTCCAATCAACCGTGCAAGTTCTCGTGCAGACGGTATGTAATATTGCTGCAACGAATAAGATTTGAAGAGCTTCAATCGAGTGTACAAACAATTATTTTCATAAACAGAGTTCTAAAACTTAAAAAAAAAATGAAATCCAATTGCATAATCTGAGAAGGAAGTTCAATGGCCACCTCTAACCAGAAGCAAATTGCAGCCACAGGAATAAAAACAATGAAGACCTGCCATGAAACCAGTGACATTACAGCAATAATCCCCAACAGCTGTATCATTGAGAAGGCAAATTGCCCAACCTCAGTTGGAATGTTTAAATCGACGGCGCTTTGGTCTGTAGATGCCTTTTAACAGAAAATGGGTATGTTGGCTAAATATTTGAAGTGAAAAGTTTACAACTTTAAGACGACAGCCAAAAAAAATGCATACGCTTACCCTGCTTAGGATTCGTCCACTTGGGGTAGCATCAAAGAAAGACATTGGAGCACGAAAAATGCATAAATACATTCTATTGAAAAGCATTGTGGCTGTCTTGTTCCCAGCCATCACAAGAAGCAAGACTCTGGCAAGGATGCAAAGAGCACTTCCCATTGCCAAAGCAACATAAACAATTATGAGAGTAAAGCCTCCAACCGGAGGTGGCATGCTTGGCGAGACAGGGGTCGCTAAAGCCATCCAATAGTTGCTCCCAATTTGAAGTAGCTGAAACAGAACTTGTGCCAATAATATAAAGGGCACCAAAGCACCGCAATAGGCTGTCGTCAGATACTTCCAGTAGACGGAAAAACTAACTCTGCCTTTCTCTCTTTCTTCTTTTTCAACAAGCTGCTTTTTTGGACCCAAATCATCATCTATTTCACCATCTTGGTGACCACTTTTTTCAACCTTCTTCCACCCCAAATCAGTGTCTTCTTCCTCACTAATATTTTCAGAGTTTGTCTCTGTCACAAAGGAATCAAGGCCTGATAAAGCCTCTTTATGTGCACCCACAAGTTCCAAAAACTTGCTTCCGAGAATTTGGATGTCGTTGTATTTTCCAGTTTGTGTAATTTTTCCTTCCTTCATGACCTGATTAAAAAGTAAAAATTACGTCCTACCCACAGAAAACAACAATGAAGAAACATGTCACCAATAGCTCACCAAGATGAGATCTGCATCAGGTAAGAACTCTATTTGATGAGTGACATAGATGACCGTTTTTGAATTCAAAAGTCCTAGTAAACATTCCTACAATGCAAATGTTACCAAGAGATATTAGCCGACTGAATTGTGTTTACTTTTAACACTCAATAAAGAGGGGGAACGAGGGGTTGAAGAAAAATAGAGTGCCCAGGAAAAAACAAAGGTGCACTATAGAGGTTGATCAGTTACCTTGAAGAGATGGGATCCCGTATGAGCATCCACAGCACTAAATGGATCATCAAACAGATAAATATCAGCATCTTGATACAGGGCACGTGCAATCTGTATTCTCTGCTTCTGTCCACCACTCAAATTAATTCCTCGCTCGCCTATAACCGTCTGATCGCCAAAAGGGAGAATTTCCAGATCTTTATTCAATGAACATGCATCTAGAACACTCTGATACCACTCTCTATCCATCTCCTTACCAAACCGTATGTTCTCTTCTATTCTTCCACTCTGTATCCAAGGTGATTGAGCAACATAAGCCTTCGTTCCACCGAGCTTTATACTCCCTGAAATCTTGGGCATTTCGCCCAAGATACAAGAGATTAAGCTAGATTTGCCTGAGCCAACGGTGCCACAAATAGCAACCCTCATGCCATGAGAGATGCTCAAATTTATGTCTTTTAGAGTTGGAGAGAGGGATGATAAATCCCAAGTGAAGTTCCCATCGATTATCTCAATTGCTGTGTTGGAACTATCCCGTGGAAGCTTCTCAATGACATCGGGCTGTAGGTCATTCAGAGACAAAAATGAGGCGATTCGATCAAGGGAAACTTTGGTCTGAACGATCATTGAAATCGTGTCGGGAAGAAAATAAATGGGTTCTTGAAGTATTCTAAACGTTGCCAGTGCAGACAATATTTTCCCCGATTCGAGTGGGATTCCTAGGATCATGCAGGTACCAAAAGTGATCACAGACACAAACGTTGGAGCTATCCAGAAGAGGAAAGTTGTTAATGCCATCGTGTACATGAATTTTCTAACCCATCCCATCTCGATATTCCTCACCTCGAATATTCTTGAGAGAAACTTCATCTCCCAACCCTGAAGCTTGAGAATTCTCATGTTCCTCAAGATTTCTGAGGTTGCCTTCATCCTTCGATCCTTAGATTCCATTAATCCGCCCTGAAACTTCTCCTGCAATCTCCCTAATGGAACATTTACTAACATCACCACTGCTGTGGCAACAAGTGCTGCCAGTGAAGCAATTCCAAGATTTTTATACAAGATCACCAATGCCAACGTGACCTGCAAAGGCACCATCCACACATCATGCAAGTACCAACCAAAACCGCCTATTTTATCAGCATCAACGCTCATGAAATTGATGATCTCTCCACTTGATTGACCTTGCTTCGATTCACATGAAAGTGTTAGACCCTTGTTATATATCAAGGCCACCAGTGCAGCCCTCGCCCGAATTCCAGCTTGCTGCACCAGAAAGAACCACTGCCTCTGTGCCAAACACTCCACAAGCTTGGCAATCAAAAACGCCGACACCAAAAGATAGCCTTCGTTGTTAAATTCTTGACGTCCATTAAGGAATTGAACAAAGGTGTCAATGAGATACGGACCAACATAAGAAGCCAATATATATAAAAGCACAAGAAAACCCGATATGATAATTTCTTTCCACGTTGTGTAAACCATTGCCTTTACCAGCATACATGTGGTCACTCGGCTGCTATTGCTAATGTCACCACCCGACTCTAGTTTACTTCTTAAAATTGGAAACGCCACTTTAACAGTATCAGCACCGGCGAGCTGAGGAACATCATCAAGTTCCAATGTTTTCTTGTATCCAGTGGCAATTAAAGGACCCAACCAGTAGAAAGTGAGCTTACTAAGTAAACTAGAATTGAAATAAGGAGATACAGTATCACCCCCTTTCGCCGTGTTTGATTCTCTATAACCCTTTGCGCCATCCAAAAGGGGTTCTTGAAGAAGGGTACCTTCACCCTCCCTTCTACCCAAAAACCCCATAAAACACAAGAACAACCCCGCCGCAGTGGAGACAATGTCAGACAACCAAAATTGAATTGATAAATTTTGGTGTTTTTGGCAATAAACAAAATCAATCACCAGACAATAGCAATAGATTGATAGATAAATCCCCCACCAAAGTCTAAGTAGAAGGGGGTAATTAGGTTGGCCTGAAAAACTAATGAAATGAGAATTTAGGTAAACAGAGACTGATATCCAAGCAACAACTCTGACCCCCAAATCCAAAAGGGTAATAATCTTTTCATCAGACCAACCATTTCTATACCAATAGAAATTGCTCAGCAAACACAAAACTAGATTGAAAATCGAGAGACCCAAACAGCAAAACAGGGTGGGTTTGAAATACGAGAACTTGGTACGCCTATAATCATGTTTTGGGCGATCATCAATCTTCAATCTAGCGTAGACCCACGAGATAAACAGAGCAAGTAGCAGAACTAAGTGTAAAGAACCAGAAAATCCACGTAACATGATGGGGTTTAGGAGGAAATCACCGGCGACGTACCTCATCGAGTATGACCTAGAGAATGAAACCGGGATAGCTTCGTATGGTGCTTCTTCAAGTACCTCCATTTCCAGTGTATGTATAGAGCTGTATGTGTAGATGATCAGTGAGAAACGGAGTCAATCGGGGAGCAATTCAAGTTGATGGAGGTCTGAACTCCATGGACTGAGGATCATGTGGAGGTCCATCGCTGCAATACGTGGAAGACGAAGCAGAGAATCGTGGTGGCGATGTTGGTTCCGATTGAGAAAGCAACTAAGATTGGAGCTCATATTTCCAATTTCAATGCACGTTCTTGACTAAAATGCGCAAAAATACAAATGGTGTATGATGTGAAAGCGGCCAATCGTGCATTGAGCAGTGGCCCTGCATGGAGAAGACGAATCTAAACAAATGGAGAAAAGGATATCAGGCTTTTTCTTAGTCCCATTTTTAAGGGATTTTCGAGTTACTTGCATATTAGTTCTCGATGGACTAACGCGGGTATAATATTAATTACTTTTAGACCCGTAAAACATACGAATTTTTAAAAATTAAACTAAAATTTATATTAATGATATTTAAAATTTGATTGTTATTTAAAGTGTTGTTTTTAATAATGTTTAAAAAAAAATGATATATATAAAAAAAAAAAACAACTTTAGATCACTCTCATTTGTTTTCATACCTAAAAATAAAACAATAAAAAGTTAAGAAAAAATTAAATATTAAGTTTCAAAATGATATAATAATTTTTTAAACTTTTTAATGTGTGTTTGAATAACAATATTATTAATTTATTTATTTTTAGATTTTTTAATTTTATTTTTTAAATTAATTTTAAAGCAATATAATAACTCGTTAGTAAATATTATTATTAAAAAAACTATTAATGATTAAAATTATTAATGATTATCAATGGAAAAAAACACAATAAAAAAGAAAAAAAAATGCAAATTTTTTGTCGAATTGAAAGAAAATTAATGAACTACTTGGATAATTATTACAATAAATACAATTAAGATAAATGAGAGATTAATCTTGACCCTTAATTTTGGTAGGAGCAAGGAGATGAGAGAAAATGACAAATCTCAATTGTGGTTATTTTGAAATTTTTGTCTTCTACTTTTACCCGTCTCCGGCTATCCGAGAAAGGCAGGGGTCAAATTCCCCATCTCGGGCGCAACAGGAATGTGTTTTCCTCTAGCCATTGGCCGGTTTATTTCCTCAGAATATCCATAAATATCCCAAAATATCTTACAAATATCCCAAAATATCTACAACCATCATGATAACTCTCTTACCCAACAACAAATATCACCAAATATCTTCCAAAATGGGGAACATAAAAGCCCCTTAACACCCTCTCATTGGCTACATGCTAAGATGGGACATTAATGTGATTTAGAGGGGACACTAATTCTTACTTAAGCCACTAATCAAATCCACTACATGCCTATATAAAAGAGAGCATACAATTGCTCAAAGGTAGACAAATTCTCTTAAAAAAAAGATATGAAATTTACTCCAAGCATATACAATATTTGCTCTCTCTACGTGATAGCACTTTTATAAATCATTCCCCCGTAAGCTGATTCTCACGTCGGAGGAGTTTTCCGGGATACCCCCAGTCATGACCCATCTCGGACACTCGTCATCCCAGGGTCGGCATGACGACAACATGACATCACCTATTACATTCAATCAACTAACACATTACAATATACATACAATACTATACAGTTCACTACACATGAGATGCATAATCTCTCATAAGGTTCACCTCTAACAGCTCAACTCAAAACTCTCAAATGACTCCACCTAGTGCCAGTAGAGGACTGACTCCTATCTGCTTCACCTGCGAGTGTACTGTCTTCTTAGTAAACATATTTTACAATAATAGTAATTCATTTTACAACATCTAAATGGATCAAGCGTAAATATATAAACATCGTATGTCAAATAAAAACTATCACAGTAGAAATATCTCTCCATAATATAAGTAGTGAAAGTAAATCAATATATATAAGTTTCACTGAAACCCATTCAGTATAAAATAAGACCAATCACCATATATAATAAATCACTAAATAATAAATTAAAACATCACATCTCAAAACACCCCTCCACCACAACACACACTGGCTAGTCATAGTGATCGTTTTAATCTCACGATTGGGAGTTACAACGGTACCGTAACCATCTGTAGGATATGCCTTCCTAGCTGTAAAATCTAAGTTGTAGAACGTACGTCATAAATAACCGCATTATAGAACGTTAGAGAATTTTAGGGTAAAAATTTTATTGATAAAAACCCAAATTAAAAGTTGGGGGTCAAATTGAAAATTTAGAAACGCAAAAATTTAAACTTGAGATTTAAAGTGGCAATTAGAAATCAAAAGTAAAAATGTTAGGGGCAAAATTATAATTTTGGAACTTTTTAAAATAGAAATACACTAAAATAAGAATCCTACAGAAAATGAAGGGAGAAAAGTGTAATTTAATTTATATATATATATATATATTCATACCCACACGGCAAACCGACGGCAATCCACCGGCCAAGGAGGGACGATCGAGGGGCGATGTGGCAAGCTTAGAATTGGTTTAACCACTAATTTCATGCGTTAAAAACCCTCCTACATGCACTGAAGTGAGGAAATCGGAAAAGAAAGGAAAACCCGAAAATTCTAGAGAGAGAGAGAGAACCGGAGCGGAGGGGTCGTCGGTTTTTCTTGGATCGACGTTCCTCCGGCAGCGTGGTCGTGTGGGCATTGTAAACAATTCCAGGGAGAGAGAGAGAGATTGGTGCGGCCGGTGGTGTGGTTCGTCGACGGAGTGACAGTGCGCGTGTTAGTGTCGCCGGTGAGCAGAGTTGCGGATCGCCGTTCGACCATCGACGATCGTTGGGCAGGTGAGTATTTATATGTATTTCTCCAATTAATTGATGGATGTATGCATGCATGAGCGTAACGAGTTGGGTCGGTAAGTTTCCGGCGGTGTGGGGGTGTGCTCGGTTTCCGTCTTCCGGCACCATGTGGGTTTGTGTGTGTATCGCAGGGTGCGACGGTGGGTGTGCGGTGGAGCTGGCGAGACGGCCGGAGGTGGTGTTGGAAGGATGTATGGGTGGTGCGGGGGTTGACAGGTGAGTCGGCAAGGAGGGGGAGCCACCGGCGGTCGGCAACGGTAGAGAGAGGGAGAGACCGCCGTCAGGGCTGGGAAGAACCGAAAATAGGAAGAAAAAAAAAAGAGGGAAAATTGCACAACTGACTCCAGAAAAAGGGAAAAAAATTCCACTTCAAATGAAAACCCTTTTCGCGGCCCGTGAATAACTCGAAAAGGATCTCGTTTGCCGTTAAATTTATTCTAGTTTTGTTAAAATTCAATCCTAGCCTAAAATCTTTGTAACCGGAGTAATAAATTGGGATCGTTCATATTACGGGATTTCTTATGTAATAAATAATGGAACAAAATTATTAAGAATAATAACAAATCTCATAGATAAAATATAGGGAATGGAAAATGCGGAACTTAGGGCCTGCCTTACATGACTAGATGATTTTACATGAAATATTAACTTAGACCCTATCATTTCTAGGTTCGCAGACGCCAACACCTCGGTAAGCTTTGGACAATGAGATTTTTGTAGCGCCAGAAACGAGGTGAGTATACTGTCTTCTCGCCGAATTATTTGTATATATATATCTGATGGAAACTGGTTGTATTTAAATTAGAAGCTTTTAGAAAAATTACGTAGTGATTAGACGATATTATTGGGTGATGTTGATCCGCTTTGGCGGAGTGATGTTGATTTGCTTCGGCGGAGTGATGTTATCCACTTCGGCGGAGTGATATTTATCTGCTTCGGCAGAGTGATGTTAGACGTTTGTATTGCGTAGTGATTATCCGCTTCGACGGAGTGATGGGTGCTCGTAGGAAGGCATATCTTACAGATGGTACGGTACCGTTGCAAACTCCCGATCGTAAGGTTAAAACGATCACCATGGCTAGCCAGTGTGCGTTGTGGTTTGGGGTGTGATGTTTTGTTTATATTGGGTAATTTATTAGAATTTCAGGTGATTGGTATGATATTTATATTGCATGGTTATAAAAATGGAACTTATATATATATTACTTCATTTTTTTTTACTGCATATATGGTGCTTATGCTGAATCCATGTATAAATGTTGTGTTATCTAGAAGGTATTATTATTATTAAATAAGAATGTTTTTATTGAGAAGACAGTACACTCGCAGGTGAAATGGCTAGGAGTCGGTTCCCTACTGGCACGGGGTAGAGTCCGTCGATGGTATAGCAAGGAATTAAAATTTTTGGGAAGTGCCGCTTGAGGCGAACCTAGGAAAGGTTCATCGTTTGTTTTTTTTTCTTTTGCTGTTCTAGAAGAGATTTCAGGGATGGGTGTGTCTCTGGCTTGGAAAGATATTTATGACTTGTTTTGATTATTTGTATAATTATGAATGCATATCGTCGCTTTCTAGTTGGTTTGTCGCTTGGGTAATGTCGTGTCGACGTCACGCCGGCCCCATAGGTGACAGGTGTCCGGGGTTGGGTGTGACACTAGCGGACCTAACTGCGCAAATCACCGCCTACCGGATGTCTTCAGAGGCCATAATATCAATCACCATAATAAATATCCATCTGCCGGATCACCCTCCGGACAAACCATAATATGAATCACCACTTGCCGGACTATACCTCCAGACAGGTCATAAATTATGGCATAGTCCAATCAAATCACAATCAATATCCATCTGCCGGACCACCCTCCGGACAGACCATAATATAAATCACCACCTCATCAATATCGTCAAAATCACCAACGTCCACCTCTTTTTCGCAAAACCAACTTTTAAATCCGAAAATCACATTTTTCACCTTTGTTTGAAAACCGTCTAATTTCAACGAAACCATTTTTCCCCTTTATTTTTAGAAAACCATGCATTTTTAGGAAAACATATATTTTTCACTCTTTTTTAAAACCACCAAGTCCGACGAAAATCCTTTTCAACTTTCTTTCAAAACCAACGTAATTTAATGAAAATCCATTTTACCAACTCACCCAAAACTTGCTTGATCCACTTCATTTTTTAAAGCATCTAATTTAAATACAACAATTTTCTATCATATATAGATATAAAAATAGTTTGGCAAGAAGACAGTACACTCACCTAATTATCCGTTTTCGAAGACTTTGACCGCCTATTCTCTACCGGTACTCCAGCTCTTGCAAAATTAATAGTGACAAGGCCTAGATTAATATTTTATGTAAAAACAACCTAATCATGTCACGCAACCCTAATTTTCGTAATTTCCTATTCCCTGTCTTTGATTATAAAATATGTCTATTTAACTAATATTGTTTTGTTACCATTTACTATGTCGAATTTATTCATGCGAATATATAACGCTAAATTCAACGATATTGATAACATGTATTTTATATTAAAATAATTAAATGTATTTATTAAAGAAGTGCGGAAATTCTACCTTCCCCGAATTTTCCACCGGCCGCCAAATTGGATTTATATTTTTCGTGGGGTGGTTTGTGCAATTTCACCATTTCCTTTTCCTTTTTCTTCTTCTTTCTTTTCCTTTTTCCCGTTTCTGTTTTCTGTCCTATTTCAGTTTGAACCCGCAGCCGATCAACGAGGAGCTCCGATCACGCCACTGATCGCCGGCCATCTCACTCTGATCATGCACACCCACACGCTTAGCAGCAACGACGGATCAAAAACCCCCCACACCACCAGAACGAACCTCTCTCTCTCTCTCTACCCACTCCGGCGACTCACCATGCGACAAAAAAACCACACCCACACCGTCGAGCAAAACGGCGACGTTCACTCTCGCCGCCCTTCCTCAACGATCCGAAGACACATACACACACAGAAAACCCCTACACACACCCCCGATCACATACCCGTTTCTCTCTCTCTCTAATTCTCACTTACATTCGGCCCAAATAACCGACGGTGACACACACACATACATGTAGAACACGAACACACACCCACAAACGAAACACACACACACTGCGTTTCCGTTCCGTTTTGAATCCTCGCCACCGACGAGTTTTCTCTCTCTAACCCACCGCCGGCGACGCCATACCAAAACACACCCATACACTACTGCACCAAACGAAAATATGAAACACACACACACGCACACACTGTCAACACAAAGCATAAAACATAGCACACTCACACGAAACACACACTCACGATCACCGCCGTCACCGGACGAACGACGATCCCACACCCACTGGAGCGAACCGCCTTCTCTCTCTCTCTAAAATTTGACGACGCCATACGCCCTGTCGACAACCGCAACAATCACCGATCACCGACACTCACCGACGAACCCACCTCCGATTCTCTTTCTTCCTTTCTCTCTCTCGTCGGTTTTCCTTTCTCTTTCCCGAGGTGTGTGGATATGTATGAATATATGTATGTATACATTTGTATATATGTGTGTGAGATCAAAAGGCCGGCCAAGTGGCCATGCCCTCCTCCCTACAATTTCACCAACTCTCTCTCTCTATATATAACATATATAAAAATATTGTTATTTGCACAATCCTCACCTTCATTTTAGTTAGGATATTAGTTAAACCCAACTCACATTTTAATGTGTTTGAAAATTTACGAATTAACCCCCCAACATTTAAATTAAACAATGAATGACACACGCTATCCCCGTATTTTTCTTAAATGTGCGAAAATGTGTTTTAAATAAAGATCGGGGTGTTACAACTCTTCTCCCCTAAAAGAAATTTCGTTCCGAAATTTTCGTCAAGCTTCTAATACGCCAAAGTCGCATCACAAAGATATGTTAGTTCCACGCGATTCTAGAACAAATGTTTCCTATGAATGGTCTCATAATCACAAATCGCCCAAAATTTATAACCAACAACTTTTCGTCAAATCATGTCCATCAAATGCAACATTTTCATTCGCAGAGACCAACATTATATCTAATAACCAACAATTTGGGTGCGCTTTTGTCCGTAACGCCTAACACAAACAACCAACTGTCAAAGAATCTCATGTTCCTAACCGCTTCCGCTGCCTTACTCTGATAAAAATATCAATCACGATAGTCTTAGAGAATTAGGTCTATTTTATTTCCAACAGGTCTATAATCTCGTAAATTTTCTCATGACCAACATTTATCCATTTATTTTGTCACAATATCTCAATTTATCATTTAAACCAACAATAACCACAACCAATCTCTTACGCAATCTTATAAGTACATATAGCCCAAAATCCTCAACCTCAATATCTATCTCAGTACTTCAAAACTCTTATAAACGTTTCCTAATACTACAATTAACTAGTTAATTTTTCGCAATACACTAGAACCACATGAATACATTTTAAATCACGACCAAAATCATATCAATGTCCTCAAAACACATAGTTATCACCAAATCATATTACTATGCCTCAAAATACATCAAATGGGTCATCTATAAGAATTCATTTCATGCCTCCACATTTAATCAAATCCCTGATAAGGTCACGTGCTTTAATTCCCTTTCCATCTACCCAACATGCTTCAAACATATATTCACGTATAAATATGAATCAAAGGACATAGATACGTCCCATTTATAAAAATTTGATACATCTCAAAAGTCATTAGTTACTGACTGTAAAATATTATATCATGAGTACATATCAACTCATGGACATTTCGAGTTATTATTTTCCCAAGAAATCTTAATGACCTTCACATGCCGTCTCCGCTTATTGTTACCAGTGGTCCAATACATCTAGTTCCGTTCTCCTATCTCCGTTCGGTCGAATTGATTTAATGTCCTGCATCCTTTTCAAATAGCGCTTTATACAATGCCACCCTTGATCATAAAAAGGTATTTATTAATTTAAACAAATTCCATCGGTGTCACATAATTAGCCTTACTATCAGAAAATTTCAAAACACAACTTCTTAACATATTCCATTATCTAAATCGCACTTCCTGATGAACCGTTAATCCATAAATGAAGCGAGGTACCAACTTCCAATTGGGCACCTTAAGGAGTATGGAAATTTGATCCCAACGTTAAAATAACTATCAGCTCTTGATACTACAGTTTTCCCTATACAGCTTCTCCAATAGAGAGTTTATTACCTGGAATTAACTATCCGCCTTTCCATATTTACAACATGTCGACTTTTTCGACAATAATTATTACATATAAAATTCACCATTTAAGATATCACCATTCAATACTGCATTTCAAATTCCTTTACGAATTATATCAGACAATGACGACTTACTTTATTTTGATAAAAATTATTTTCCAATTCACACTACAACGACAACACTTATAATTTCATAATTCCAATTCAAGAATTTCGAATATCTATAAGTTCATGTATCAATATATGTTAAATTTTCAATTCAAGAGCAACTAATCAATACCGAACATATAATTCAATGTTCATAATTCATTGGACTACGCTCCCGATGCCATTTTGGAATAGCTGTAATAACCCACCTGAATATTGATGCTCGACCCTAACTTGCTAACAGACAAGACACCTGGCAACCCATTCTACAATTTTTCCATATTTGCTGACATTGAATGTGCTTTTTTACTTTGAATATAAAGTGTCCTTTTTGAACATAAATGTAAACGTTGAATGTGCCATTTTAGTTTGAATATGAGGTTCACATGTAATTGTCCAAAATTAATGATGAATATAACGTTACAGACCAAACATGGGTCTATTAAAAGAGGTCCAAGACTATCCTATACTGATATTATAATTTAAAAACCCGTTTTGTAACCATTTCGTGCCCATCCCATGCAGTGGGATGATAATTCTGTTTCCTTTTTGAGAACAGAATCGCGTTTGGTAACAATAATTTTTTTTAGATCTAGCAATATAATTGCGTTTGTTAACGATTTTATTCAAGAAATCAAGAATGAACCATAAACCATAATCAATAAATCATCAAGCAATCAAACCCTAGACCCCAATTGAAATTCAAAACCCCAATCGAAATCGAAATTCTAAACTCCAATCTCGAAATCCTAAACCCCAATCAAAATCGATTATAACTCAAAATCAAAATCGAAATCGAAATTGATTTTGAAACCAAAGGCAAAGTAGACGAAGACAAATCAGACGATGAAGGATGGAGAACGGAAAAGAAGATGACGGCGACGACCACGGTTGAAGAAGACGACAAACCAGAGTGATAAAGTAGATGTCTACTTCGCGAAGGAGAAGCAGACGTGAATGAGAAACAGACACGAAGGAGGACGACGACGATGGCGACGAGACAGAGGAGGAGGGATGAACCAGACACAAAGAACACAAAGAACAAGAAGAAGGAAAAAAAAAAAAAAAGGCTTACAAAGTTTGAAATGTAGATCTCACTAACAAATCACAAAATGACGAGTGTATCCTTTTAGGCCATGGGAATGAGATGGGAAATCTTGGAAGCAATTTTTTTTTGTTTTTCAAACCTATAAAAAAAATGGGCACAATTCTCATTTTGGAATGAAATGGGAACGGAAATAGAATTTACCAAACGCTATACCCAAAAATAAATCCAAAAAATTTGAAACAATTTCACCTCATTACCTAACTTTTGAGGTCGAGAGAGGTCCAAGGCCACCCTATAAGATACTCTAACACCCCTCCTTTGATACGTCTCCAATACATCGAGATACGCCTTCGATAAGTCTAAATTTCTATCTTCTATAAAACACATCGAGGATACGTATCCACGGAGTGTCGTATCCGAAATATGTGTCCTTATATTTGACATAAATACGGCTAACCTAAAAGAAGTATTCATGCTTCTACTTAACTATAAAAAAAAAAATAAAAAAATAATAATAATAATTAGAAAAATGGGACCAACAATAAAAATCAATGATAAAAATTCACTATTCATTGCATATATAAAATTAAAAAATTATACTTGAATTTTGAAAACCAAAATAACATAATCAATATTTTTCTTTGTTTTCATACACAAAGTGAAATTATAAATTGCACATAAAGGATTTAAGACATCCCGTGTCGACGATCTACGTCTTGCGGGTTTCGACGTGGGCCAGCCACCTGGCTATCCACGACACCGCCACAAGAGATGCAGTCGCCCTCGACCTCGTTGATTGGCTGTCGACGAGGTCCACGTGGAAGCCCATGAGGGGGAGAGACCATTTCTATGTCACCAGACGACCCGGGGGAAAGTCGAATGGGATAACGAATCCGACTTGCATCCCAAAGGTAATGTATGTTAATTTTTGTAATAATTCATACAATCAATGTAAATTTAATACCCAAAAAAAAAAAACATAATAATGTTTCATATTATGAATACAAGATACAGAATATTGGTTAATATTAACAATGAAACTTCTATAAGTAAACACAACAGACAATATAGATATGAATGGAGGAGGTCTATATTTCAACAAGATTATATATATATATTTAAATTCTATTTAAATTCTTCAACAAGTAGTAAACTGGCGTGTCCGACCTTCTTCCTCAGCAAACAGGTTATGCCACTTGCATCCACTCCATCTCCGATCACCACCACTTCATCTTTCTGTTCTCCTCCCCATGCCGCCGAGACGACACCTGCACAAAGTTTAATATAAAAATCACAATTAAAAAAAAAAAAGTGTTTTCAAACTTTTGAGAGAACAGTTTTTGAGTTCTGAACCAAACAGCCGCTTAATATGATGAATACCAGTTGCAGTTGCAGCAATCATTAAGGCCTTGGCGCGGCATTTTCTGCATCGGGGTAGCACCTTTATAACAATCTTTTGCTGCAAAAATGTTTAGAAATAAAAAACATTATTCATTGTAAGCAAATAGAAACATTCTTGGGCTCTCTCACTCTAAAAACTAGCTCATGAGGTGAGGTTTTTCCTGACAACCACCAGCCCTTTCCATATACGATGTGGGATAAACCCAATAATCTCTCCCTCACACATCGGACCTTTGGTCGGCTAACCCTCAACCAATCTCTCATTTTGTGGCTATTGGGTCAGAATTATTGTAACCCGGACTCTGATATCAGTGTAGGGTAGTCTTGGGCCTCTCTCACCCTAAAAACTAGCTCATGAGATGAGACTTTTTGACCTGACCATCAGTCCCGATAAACCCAACAAATAAGACGCTGTATATATATAAATAAAAGTACCTTCATCTTCTACCTCTGTGGACTGAAGAAGTTGTATTGCATGGATGGGGAGAAGAGAAGAAGGGGAGCCGTGCATATATATAACATAAAATGCCTCTCATCTCATTCTTGAAGGCTTACTTTTTTCACATTCTTCAGCTCTAGCTGTACATTTTGACTTGCATCCCAATTAAATACTAATAAATCATTTTGACTTTGCATCCAACTAACAATACTAATAAATCCCAGGAAGAAGCTTACAATCGAATCCAGTCAGGTTTAATTTTGAAGCTTAAAGCCATGTTCTGTTTCCACTTCATATATGTATGTGTATATGTATATATATATATATATATAACGGGGTGGACCACTACATGGTCTAGTTCAATTGTATATACTACAAGTTCACGAATGCAGCCTGGCTAGAAGACTTTTAACTTCTTTTTTCCTTGAAATATCAAATGTTTTTCAGAAAACAGGGCAGACCGGGCGAGAATTTTATACATTTATTTTATTTTTTATTTTAGCACGCTTAAGATGATCCCCGTCTAGCATGGCATCTAGATTATCTCAAGGTAGTGTTTGGATGTAAGGAATTTAAAGCCTCGGAATTGGAATTAGAAATGAACGCATGAAAATTCTCAGGTTTTTGCATGCATTCTTTTCGAATTCCAATTCTGTGGGACCATTTCCATGAAATCAAATATTGAATCCCACATCGCTTGTGTTACTAATCCTGAGCAATATATAAGTCTAGGGAGGCGTCTTTTGAAAGCGAGTTAGGTCCATTGGGTTTTTACATGGTATCAGAGCCAGACTTTTATCTGATGTTGCGCGTGATAAATCTCACATCAATGTTGGGCCCCCCGATATCTGTTCGCAGTGGTTTGTTAGAGTCTAATCTGCGCGTGAGAGGGCGTGTTGAATTCCACAGATATTGGGTCCCCCGATATCCATTCGCAGTGGTTTGTCAAAATCTACCCTGCGCGTAAGGGGACGTGTTGAATCCCACATTGCTTGTGTAACTAATCCTAAGCTAGGGTTAATCCCCCTCTTTCAAGGCGTCTTCTGAGAGTGAGTTAGGCCCATTGGGTTCCTACACCAAACACTACCCAAGGGAGAAGGAGAGAAAAAAAGGGTAGACGGTGATATGCTTACCATTTTCTTCTCACCATTGAATAGTGAAATAATAAACTAATAAGTCAACCACAAAGTCAATCTAAACAAATAATTGAAGTCTATGTAGAAAATGCCTTTTAAGGCAATACATCACCAATGAAAGCATTACTTTTCATACATTATAACGTCATTTATACTTCTATCATGCATGCACATGCCCCGAAATTTCCAAGCTCTCACCTTCTTGTGATTAGACTTTTTCCCATGATATCCTCAGCAGCTTACGTCATTGCCTACATCACCGAAACATCTTTTCATTTTTTATAGGAAAGTTCTTCCATCTCATCATCGTGTGCTTAATCATGGGGGGTTTACCGACAACTTACAGAGGTTTCGGGCGTTTTTCAAGTGATTTTATGTTGTTGGACCTAGAACCTGATCTCATGCTGTACTCCGCCACGAGTTTTGCGAATGAAGATGACTTCTTTTGCAACAACTTTGTTGGAGTATCGTATTCCTCAATAAGCCCTGCATGATGAACAATAAGATATTTCAGAAAAAGCTTTTAGGAATATAAAAAACAGAAGGGTACTGAATTTAGACAAACCATGATCTAAGAGGAGGACCATGTCGCTGTGAAGCACAGATGTGATTCTGTGTGCAATGGTTATTACAGTGCAATCAGAGAAGTGTTGTTTGAGTGTTTGTTGGATCATATTATCAGTAGCCGTATCAACTGATGCTGTTGCCTCGTCAAGAACCAAGATTTTGCTTCTCTTGAGTAGCACTCGGCCTAGACACACCAGTTGCCTTTGACCCACACTCCAATTCTCCCCATCCTCAGAAACTGCAACAATAAATCTCGTTACATTTAAAGAAATTTCTGCTTTAGCTTCATGCTAGAACGGTGAATAATAAACACCTGCTGAATCAAGTTTGTCCGCCTTCTTCCTAACTTCATCTCCAAGCTGACACTTGTGAAGAGCCTAAAACAATTTATAAACATATATAAATCAATCCTGACACGAATTGTTAAAGATAAGATCATATTCTAAGCAAAGCTACCTCCCAAATCTGATCATCTGTATACTCTCCAAGAGGATCGAGGTTGGTACGAATTGTCCCCTCGAACATGGTCGGATCTTGAGGAATAATACTCAATCTAGACCGTAGATCATGGAGTCCAATCGATGTGATATTGACACCATCTATCGAGATTTCTCCAGCAGCTGGCTCAATAATGCGAAATAGCGTCTGTATGAGAGTAGATTTTCCACTGCCCGTCCTCCCCACTATCCCGGTTTTCTTTCCTCCATAGAAAGTACAACAAAGGCCTCGTAGCACAAGAGGCATGTGCAGGGCATATCGAACCTATATCCATGCTCAAAATCATCATATTTCCATGGGAATTCAGTATAGAAAATGAACCCACATTAACCAAAAAAAGTTTGATGATCACCTGAAGATCTTTAATTTCTACTTCTCCATGTGATGGCCAGTCAAATTCAGGCCTATTTGATTCAACAATAAATGGCGGCTCACTAGGGATAGAAGTATACTGAAGAATTCTTTCAACCGATATAATTCTGTTCTCCATGTTGCAAAGAGCCCTTATGGCGTTACGCTGTGTCATGTTCAAGGTAAGGGCATACGTCACGGCTAAGCCTGCAATGCCTTCATAGCCATTAAAATAAAATAGAAAGAGTCAGTTGACAGAGCAGCATTCACCATGGTTTCAAGTGAAGAATGCTAGATTAAAGATGATACAAACAGAGACGCCTACTCGGATTAATAGTTCCCTCTGGAACAGAAACCAAGAAAATTAAGGAAAAGGCATATACAATAGAAGACAGCATGTCTAGGTGAAAGGTAAGCCACTCCATTGCGCTAATGCTGTGAAAATTTGGCCGAGAATACCCATCTATCAGTCTCATACTTGTGTCTTGGAATCTGGATTCCTGATCAAAGCTTCTAATAGTAGTAGATCCTGAGATTGTTTCAGAGAAATGTTGTATGAGGGGAGCTTTGCACACTCCAATCAACCGTGCAAGTTCTCGTGCAGACGGTATGTAATATTGCTGCAACGAATAAGATTTGAAGAGCTTCAATCGAGTATACAAACAATTATTTTCATAAACAGAGTTCTAAAACTTAAAAAAAAATGAAATCCAATTGCATAATCTGAGAAGGAAGTTCAATGGCTACCTCTAACCAGAAGCAAATTGCAGCCACAGGAATAAAAACAATGAAGACCTGCCATGAAACCAGTGACATTACAGCAATAATCCCCAACAGCTGTATCATTGAGAAGGCAAATTGCCCAACCTCAATTGGAATGTTTAAATCGACGGCGCTTTGGTCTGTAGATGCCTTTTAACAGAAAATGGGTATGTTAGCTAAATATTTGAAGTGAAAAGTTTACTACTTTAAGACTGACAGCCAAAAAAAATGCATACGCTTACCCTGCTTAGGATTCGTCCACTTGGGGTAGCATCAAAGAAAGACATTGGAGCACGAAAAATGCATAAATACATTCTATTGAAAAGCATTGTGGCTGTCTTGTTCCCAGCCATCACAAGAAGCAAGACTCTGGCAAGGATGCAAAGAGCACTTCCCATTGCCAAAGCAACATAAACAATTATGAGAGTAAAGCCTCCAACCGGAGGTGGCATGCTTGGCGAGACAGGGGTCGCTAAAGCCATCCAATAGTTGCTCCCAATTTGAAGTAGCTGAAACAGAACTTGTGCCAATAATATAAAGGGCACCAAAGCACCGCAATAGGCTGTCGTCAGATACTTCCAGTAGACGGAAAAACTAACTCTGCCTTTCTCTCTTTCTTCTTTTTCAACAAGCTGCTTTTTTGGACCCAAATCATCATCTATTTCACCATCTTGGTGACCACTTTTTTCAACCTTCTTCCACCCCAAATCAGTGTCTTCTTCCTCACTAATATTTTCAGAGTTTGTCTCTGTCACGAAGGAATCAAGGCCTGATAAAGCCTCTTTATGTGCACCCACAAGTTCCAAAAACTTGCTTCCGAGAATTTGGATGTCGTTGTATTTTCCAGCTTGTGTAATTTTTCCTTCCTTCATGACCTGATTAAAAACTAAAAATTACGTCCTACCCACAGAAAACAACAATGAAGAAACATGTCACCAATAGCTCACCAAGATGAGATCTGCATCAGGTAAGAACTCTATTTGATGAGTGACATAGATGACCGTTTTTGAATTCAAAAGTCCTAGTAAACATTCCTACAATGCAAATGTTACCAAGAGATATTAGCCGACTGAATTGTGTTTACTTTTAACACTCAATAAAGAGGGGGAACGAGGGGTTGAAGAAAAATAGAGTGCCCGGGAAAAAACAAAGGTGCACTATAGAGGTTGATCAGTTACCTTGAAGAGATGGGATCCCGTATGAGCATCCACAGCACTAAATGGATCATCAAACAGATAAATATCAGCATCTTGATACAGGGCACGTGCAATCTGTATTCTCTGCTTCTGTCCACCACTCAAGTTAATTCCTCGCTCGCCTATAACCGTCTGATCGCCAAAAGGGAGAATTTCCAGATCTTTATTCAATGAACATGCATCTAGAACACTCTGATACCACTCTCTATCCATCTCCTTACCAAACCGTATGTTCTCTTCTATTTTTCCACTCTGTATCCAAGGTGATTGAGCAACATAAGCCTTCGTTCCACCGAGCCTTATACTCCCTGAAATCTTGGGCATTTCGCCCAAGATACAAGAGATTAAGCTAGATTTGCCTGAGCCAACGGTGCCACAAATAGCAACCCTCATGCCATGAGAGATGCTCAAATTTATGTCTTTTAGAGTTGGAGAGGGAGATGATAAATCCCAAGTGAAGTTCCCATCGATTATCTCAATTGCTGTGTTGGAACTATCCCGTGGAAGCTTTTCAATGACATCGGGCCGTTGGTCATTCAGAGACAAAAATGAGGCGATTCGATCAAGGGAAACTTTGGTCTGAACGATCATTGAAATCGTGTCGGGAAGAAAATAAATGGGTTCTTGAAGTATTCTAAACGTTGCCAGTGCAGACAATATTTTCCCCGATTCGAGTGGGATTCCTAGGATCATGCAGGTACCAAAAGTGATCACAGACACAAACGTTGGAGCTATCCAGAAGAGGAAAGTCGTTAATGCCATCGTGTACATGAATTTTCTAACCCATCCCGTCTCGATATTCCTCACCTCAAATATTCTTGAGAGAAACTTCATCTCCCAACCCTGGAGCTTGAGAATTCTCATGTTCCTCAAGATTTCTGAGGTTGCCTTCATCCTTCGATCCTTAGATTCCATTAATCTGCCCTGAAACTTCTCCTGCAATCTCCCTAATGGAACATTTACTAACATCACCACTGCTGTGGCAACAAGTGCTGCCAGTGAAGCAATTCCAAGATTTTTATACAAGATCACCAATGCCAACATGACCCGCACAGGCAACATCCACACATCATGCAAGTACCAACCAAAACCGCCTATTTTATCAGCATCAACGCTCATGAAATTGATGATCTCTCCACTTGATTGACCTTGCTTCGATTCACATGAAAGTGTTAGACCCTTGTTATATATCAAGGCCACCAGTGCAGCCCTCGCCCGAATTACAGCTTGCTGCACCAGAAAGAACCACTGCCTCTGTGCCAAACACTCCACAAGCTTGGCAATCAAAAACGCCGACACCAAAAGATAGCCTTCGTTGTTAAATTCTTGACGTCCATTAAGGAATTGAACAAAGGTGTCAATGAGATACGGACCAACATAATTAGCCAATATATATAAAAGCACAAGAAAACCAGATATGATAATTTCTTTCCACGTTGTGTAAACCATTGCCTTTACCAGCATACATGTGGTCACTCGGCTGCTATTGCTAATGTCACCATCCGACTCTAGTTTACTTCTTAAAATTGGAAACGCCACTTTAACAGTATCAGCACCGGCGAGCTGAGGAACATCATCAAGTTCCAATGTTTTCTTGTAGCCAGTGGCAATTAAAGGACCCAACCAGTAGAAAGTGAGCTTACTAAGTAAACTAGAATTGAAATAAGGAGATACAGTATCACCCCCTTTCGCCGTGTTTGATTCTCTATAACCCTTTGCGCTATCCAAAAGGGGTTCTTGAAGAAGGGAACCTTCACCCTCCCTTTTACCCAAAAACCCCATGAAACACAAGAACAACCCCGCCGCAGTGGAAACAATGTCAGACAACCAAAATTGAATTGATAAATTTTGGTGTTTTTGGCAATAGACAAAATCAATCACCAGACAATAGCAATAGATTGATAGATAAATCCCCCACCAAAGTCTAAGTAGAAGGGGGTAATTAGGTTGGCCTGAAAAACTAATGAAATGAGAATTTAGGTAAACAGAGACTGATATCCAAGCAACAACTCTGACCCCCAAATCCAAAAGGGTAATAATCTTTTCATCAGACCAACCATTTCTATACCAATAGAAATTGCTCAGCAAACACAAAACTAGATTGAAAATCGAGAGACCCAAACAGCAAAACAGGGTGGGTTTGAAATACGAGAACTTGGTACGCCTATAATCATGTTTTGGGCGATCATCAATCTTCAATCTAGCGTAGACCCACGAGATAAACAGAGCAAGTAGCAGAACTAAGTGTAAAGAACCAGAAAATCCACGTAACATGATGGGGTTTAGCAGGAAATCACCGGCGACGTACCTCATCGAGTATGACCTAGAGAATGAAACCGGGATAGCTTCGTATGGTGCTTCTTCAAGTACCTCCATTTCCAGTATATGTATAGAGCTGTATGTGTAGATGATCAGTGAGAAACGGAGTCAATCGGGGAGCAATTCAAGTTGATGGAGGTCTGAACTCCATGGACTGAGGATCATGTGGAGGTCCATCGCTGCAATACGTGGAAGACGAAGGAGAGAATCGTGGTGGCGATGTAGGTTCCGATTGCGAAAGCAACTAAGATTCGAGCTCATATTTCCAATTTCTATGCACGTTCTTGACTAAAATGCACAAAAATACAAATGGTGTATGGCGTGAAAGCGGCCGATAGTGCATTGAGCAGCGGCGAGTGGTCCTGCATGGAGAAGACGAACCATAACGAATGGAGAAAAGGATATCAGGCTTTTTCTTAGTCACATATTTAAGGGATAATGGGTGTTCTTTAAAACATAATTTTGAGCAATTTTTACTTGCATATTAGTCCTGGACTGACGCGGGTATAATATTAAAGGAGAATGGGTGGGAAGTTCTCCATTTAAGTTTTAATTGATCAAAAGTCCTACATGTAGTAAATTTTTTTAATTTAGTCTCATCTATTTTAAAAATAAGGAAGTGTTGCTCACATGATAGTCACGCGTCAATTACATGTAACTATTTTGTGTGTAATATTACTGTATTAGTTATATGTAATTAATTTTATTTTTTTTTCAGTTTCATGTTCTAATAATATGTAATTTTTCACAAAATATTATACATACATATGTAATTATAACATGTAACTAATACTATATAAGTACATGTAACCAAAAATAGCCAAATATGTATGAAAAATGACAATTATGAAATTGTAACTAACATTAGTTACATGTAACAGAATTCACTATAAAAATTGAATGTACTTACTAAAAAGCCCTCTACAATCTCTGCAATATCGCTACAATTCCTGCAATGTGGGACTAAAACTCAAGTGAAATCTAACTTAAAGAATTAAATTAAAACTTAATAACATAAAAGTATTTTTCACTAATTAGACTTAAAAAAATAGACTTTTAACTGATTTTCCTTAATATTAATTAGTTTTAGACCCGCACAACGTTCGAGTTTTTAAAAATTAAACTAAAATTTATATTAATAGTATTTAAAATTTGACTGTTATTCAAAGTGTTGTTTATTTTAATTTTATGTTTAATAATATTTAAAAAAAATGATACATTTAGAGGAAAAAAACAACTTTAAATTACTCTCATTTGTTTTCACACATAAAAATAAAATAATAAAGAGTTAAAAAAAATTAAATATTAAGTTCCAAGATGATATAATAATTTTTAAAACTTTTTAATGTGTGTTTGAATAACAATATTATTAATTTATTTATTTTTAGATTTTTTAATTTTATTTTTAAAATTAATTTTTATGCAATATAATAACTCGTTAGTAAATATTATTATTAAAAAAACTATTAATGATTATCAATGGAAAAAAATCACAATAAAAAAGAAAAAGAAAAAGAAAATGCAATTTTTTTTGTTCAATTTTATATGTCATATTTATTAAAAAAATAAATATTTTGAATTGAAAGAAAATTAATCAACTACTTGGATAATTATTACAATAAATACAATTAAGATAAATGAGGGATTAATCTTGGCCCTTGATTTTGGTAGGAGTAGGGAGATGAGAGAAAATGACAAATCTCAATTGTGGTTATTTTAAAATTTTTGTCTTCTACTTTTACCTGTCTCCGGCTATCTGGGAACGACAGGGGTCAAATTCCATATCTCGGGCGCAGCAGGAATGTGTCATCCTCTAGCCATTGGCCGGTTCATTTCCCCAAAATATCCATAAATATTCCAAAATATCTTACAAATATCTCACAAATATCCCAAAACATCTACAACCATCATGATGACTCTCTTCCCCAAGAATGACTCTCTTCCCCAACAACAAATATCGCCAAATATATTCTAACATGGGGAACATAAAAGTCCTTTGACACCCTCTCATTGGTTACATGCGAAGATGGGACATTAATGTGATTTGGAGGGGACACTAATCCTTGCTTAAGTCACTAATCAAATCCACTCAATGCCTATATAAAGTA
Organism: Eucommia ulmoides; assembly: GCA_016647705.1. Classification (NCBI taxonomy): domain Eukaryota; kingdom Viridiplantae; phylum Streptophyta; class Magnoliopsida; order Garryales; family Eucommiaceae; genus Eucommia; species Eucommia ulmoides. The sequence goes on along the minus strand of CM028326.1, from coordinate 469,199 downwards.
GACGTACAGTTGCTCCAAGGTAGATAAATTCTCCTAAAAAAAAGATATGAAATTTACTCCAATCACACACAATATTTGTTCCCTCTACATGATAGTACTTTTATAAATCTTCCCCCCGTAAGCTGATTCTCACGTCGGAGGGGTTTTCCGGGATACCCCCAGTCAGGTTATGTGTGCAGGTGACAAGTTGCTGCCCATCTCAGACTTTCCCCTTCTAGGATCAGAAAGCATCCTAGCGTTCCCCTTCCCGAAAAAGCTCCTTCTCAACCTCATGTTCACTTTTCCTCAAGTCCCAAGGCATTTTGGTCATCCCCTTCTCGGCCCAGAAGGTTTTTGGGCTAATTCCAACTTAGACTTGTCCCTTCCCGGCCAGGCATTTCAGGCCCCTCCAACTTCATCCAACGTTGACTAGACCATACCTCTGGTGTCAATCAAAATTTGACATTAAAAGTAACTATGTTACATGTTCTTGTATAATATTTGTTATATTTAACAAATATTTTATATACAAGTTGGATATATATAATTGCGATAGTACAATCTGTATATTAAGTCTTCTGTATTTTTTTAATGTGCAGGACTAAAATATAAGTTGCAATTGCGAAACTTTTTTAATTGTTAATTTAAAAGACCCCATTTTTAATTGTTGATTTAACTAAATTTTAGAACCTATTTTTTTTTTTTTTGTTTGTGAAAATGCATTTATTAAAAGAACTTTTACTAAAAAAATATATATTATTTTTTATTTTTTAATCTCAATAATACTCTTTCCAAATATAAAAATAAAAAATCCTTATACACATTCTCCATTTACTTATATATATATATATATTAAAAAATGGTAAAATACTATAAAAAGTCTAGTTAAATAATTAAAAATTTACAAAATGATCCCACAATTTTTTTTTCCACCTAATAGTCCAACAAAAAGCGTGGTTTATTACCAAACAGTCTTAAACATTTTGACTTCACAATTTTACCCTTCCCCGTCTAAATGGTCTCCTTCATTCGCTCATCACAGATTGTTCGCCTCCGCTCATCGCTCATCCTCGTCGCAACACTCGCGAAATCACAACCAACGACGATAGTTTTGGATCTAGGGTTGCTAGTCGACGCCGGCAGCGTCTGAGGAGATCGATAGATCTGGTGGTGGCACGAGGCTGGATAGAGCGCAACGGCACGACACCATTGAGCATCCTACCTTTATCGGACTCCAAGGATTGACATGCCTTTGACCAACTCCACATAGTATGTTGGCCATTTCTCAAATGCTTGAAGACTTGAATTCTTAAAACAAAAATCAGAGCTCTTACTCTCACGTAGAGATGGTAATAGAGACGGTAACAGTTCAATTTTGAATCGATTTCACAGGAAATTGGTTTCATAATTACTATCCCAAAAAATAAAACCAAAATCACTTCGATTTTCAATTCCAAAACCGTAACCATTTAATTGGTTTCAAAACCGAACCGTTTAATACGATTTAGTTCAATTCACCATCGATTCAGGTTGACTTGTCATACCCACTAGAATTGTTGACTTGGGCAAATCATAGCTGGAGCGTTAGACATACCACCAAGGACAGTTCACTAGACAGGACACTCGGAACACCACGTAACAAAAATTCATCCCATGACCTTCTAACCGGACCAATTGCAGATGTTAAACATTATCCAACACCAATAAATCTAATTCATGCATGACCCAAACAACCACCATAATCAAATGTCCATATATGGCTAACAACCACAAAAGATTACCAGGTGTAAAACCCATAAAATTACCATAAAAATTCTACCCAGAATCACGATCCTACTACCATTTGAATGTAAGGCAGCGTTTGGTAGCATGAAATTAAAGGCTTAGAATTGAAATTAGAATAAACAATTATCTCCAAACAATCAAATTGCTAAATTGAAACATAACGATCACATCAAAAAAAAGATTTAATGGTTCATATAAAATCAAAACAAGACACTATCTGAACTTCGCCGAATAACCGAGGAAGATTAGTCTCCCTTCCTCCTGAATGAGCAGCCTTCAGTCAACCTAGCACGGCCACCAGTCGGCTGGCACAACACCATTTGACAGTTGCCGCAAACGACGACTGTTTGCGAGTGACTGAACACAGTCGTTCTGCGAATTCAATCACAAAGAAATGATCAAACCTAAAACTGAAACAATAAACCTAAATAGGGTGCTCCTGTGTTTGTGGCAAGTCCCTTATTTTAAAAAAGTCCCACGAACAATTGCAACTTGTGTTTTAGTCATGTGCATTAAAAAAAGATAGAAGACCATATACACCTGTTGCACTCTCGCAGTTATATGTATCTAACTTGTATTGGTAAAATATTTGTTAGATATAACAAATATTACACAAGTACATATTGTAAACTGTTACTAATATTATACAGGTACATGTAACTAAAATTACACAAGCGTGAGCACATGCGGATTAATACCAATTTAAGAGAATAAATCAAAACTTATATTGTAAATGGAACTAATAACAGATTACACCCATTTTTTGGGACAAATCACCAAACGTCCCATAAAACAAATCGGAAAAGAATCATAATGCTTACATGTTAAAGCATCCTTGGCATTTTACGTCCTACGGAAGGAGAAAAAAACAATCAAACTCAAAAAATTACAGGTGAATCAAATCGAGTGAGAAAATATGCGATCGAAAGATTGAGAGGAAAACAAATACCATAAAGAAGGAATTGGGGCTTGGCACAAGACGCTTCAGCTTGTGCTTCTGCTTCTCGAGCTCCGCCGGCGGATTCAGCAGATCAATATCATTGGGCATAACCTGACGCGCATCGGAATAGGATTACATATTTTCAATGATAAATCTGACGCTTCGAACAATCACAAATGCTCATACAAAGAATAAACAATAAGAAATCGAAAGAAGGGAGCTTTACCATTTTTGCGATCTGAATGATTTTTTTCCCAGCTGCGAACGAGAAATTAGGGTTTAGGTAATTTAATACTAAGTTCATGGGCCTGGGCCGCCCAAGAGTTTTGAGCCCAATGATTTATTTAGGTGGCGTATGGTACGCGGGATTCAAGATGGGATTGGAATGACCAATGGTCATTCCATTCCTATGTTTGGTACATGGGATTTAATTCCATTTCTATTACTAAGGAATTCCTAATCCCATAAAGCATGGGATTAACCAATACTAAGTTAAACTTAGTATTGGTTAATCCCAATTACATGAGATTAAGTTTTAATCAATAATTGGCCAAAAAATGAGATCAAATACAAAACAAATATTTTAATTCGAATGAAATTTAATTAAATTAACTATTATACTATTTAAAAATTCAATTAAATTACTATTTTACCCTTTATTGTTATTCCAATACCACATGTAATCTATTTCGTTACCAAACATAGGAATGACAATAACCATTCCATTCCATTACCATATTAATTCCAATCCTATTGTCATTCCATTCTATTCCATTCCAGCGTAGCAAACGTAGCGTTAGGATCTTCTCATTTAACATTAATTAAAATAATATTTAAGTGTGATTTTTTGGACCCAAAAGTCAAGAACTTTTTATTATTATTCCTACTTCTTTTTTTTTAATCAAAATCACAATTCAAAAAAATTTAGGAAATCTTTCTAACGACTATGTCATGTGTTAAAAAATTATTGTTACAGGACCCCGCAAAATAATAGTTTTATAAAATAGGACTTTTCACCAAATTTTCCAAAAATTTATGCTCCAACGACCAAAATGTCTCTCTCTCTCCATATTGTTGGCGACGACCAAAACGGATTGGCGACGGGTTTTTCCAGTGATGACCTTTTTATTCCTTTAGATCTTTTTTTTTTTTTTTTTTTTTAGCTATTTAAATTTTTAGATTTTTTTGCGCATATCAAAATATTTTTTCTATTTTTTGGATGTTTTTAATTGTATACTTTGACGCGCCCGTCTTTGAACAATTCCTGCTCTTTTTTTTTTTTTTTTTTTTGTTTCTTCAAAACTTCTTCTATCTCCTTCAAAAACTTTCTTTCCATTTTTTGTTCACAAAAAACCCCGGCAACACACTCAATTTTTTTTCAAGACTCTCTCTAAAATTGAAGCTCTCTCCCAAATCCACAAAATGAGAACATCTCTTTTCTCTTTAAAACTCTCGGTTAAGAAGAAAAGAAAAAAAAATCACTCCCAAAATTTGTTCACTCTCTCTCTCTACAAAATTCCAAAATGTGAGCTCTCATTCTCCCCTCCAAAACTCTCGGTCAAGACCTCCCAAAAAATGAACACCATTCCATTATTTAACATGAGATTTTCTTTTTATTTTTTTTTAATATTTTAATATTTTTTTATTTTTCATGAGGCGGGCAAACAATGTTTGTCCCCCTTTTTTTTTTTTTTTTCACGATTTTTGACTTTGTTTTAAAAATATTTATATGTATAACATATTTTTTTCTTCTTTTTCGTTATTTTATAAAATATAAAAAAAATTATAAAAATCTAATTTAATTGTGCTACTAGTGGAGTTGAACCTAGGATAAACCATGAGAGAAAAAAGAACTTGCGTGTCTTAACTCCTTTTTTTTTTTTTTTTTCTTCTTTTTGTTTTTTTAAATTTTTTTCTAAAAATAAAACAAAATAATAAATAAAGTACAAAATATTTTTGTGAGATGGTCAAAATGCCGTGTCCACATACTTTTGATATTTGCTATTGATTTTTTGATTATTTATTATGGTTGTGACAACACTAGTGATAATAAAAATTTATTCTGCAGCAGTAGTAGTGATAGTTAACATTTGTTGTGGTGTTTGTCGTAATAGGAATATTCGTTGTGGTGATGGCGATGTCGATAGCGAATATTTGGTTAGACAGTGGTGGTGAAGGTGAGTATTTGCTGTGATGATAGTGAATATTGATTATGGTTGCGGTAATGGTGCTGGAGAATATACAAATTCTTTAGAGCTCAAGTAAAATTACATTTTGAGTCAAATTTGATGGCTTTATATTGACCACTTGGTCCAACTATAATTTGTATTTATAGAGGCATACTCCCCACTTAAAATTCACTAAAAAAAACAGTTCATTTCAACTATTTTCTCTCCTCCTGCTCCTAAGCGAATGGCATTTCCGTCCATCACCATCTCCATCCTCTTTGCCACCACCCTTCTCTTTCTATTCATCTTCTTTAGAAGAAATGTCAAAAAATTCAGAAAGCAAGCTCCAGGGCCATGGAAACTACCTCTGATAGGCAACATGCACCAGATGATCATGGGCTCCCTCCCCCATCGCATGTTAAGAGACCTGGCCAAAAAACATGGACCCCTCATGCATCTTCAGCTAGGCCAGGTCCCAACAATGGTGGTTTCATCCCCTGAAATTGCCAAAGAAATCATGAAAACCCATGACATAGTCTTTTCAGACAGACCCACCTTTCTTATTGCAAAAATTATCTCCTACAATTCCACAAACATTGCATCATCCCCCTACGGAGTCTACTGGAGAGAGCTCCGAAAAATCTGCATTCTTGAGCTCAAGTGTGAAAAAAGTCCGGTCTTTGAGACCCATTAGAGAAGAGGAGGTCTCAAATCTAATCGGATCGATTTCAGAAAACGAGGGGTCGGAAATCAATTTTAGCAAGAAGATTTTCTCACTGGCATATGGATTTACAGCAAGAGCTGCTTTTGGAAAGAAAAGCAAATTCCAAGAAGAGTTTCTATCAACGATGGATGAAGTTATGGAGCTGCCTATAGGGTTCGACATAGCCGACATGTACCCTTCATTCAAATTGCTTCAAATTATCAGTGGGTTCAGGCCTAGGCTTGAGAAGTTGCATAAAAAGATTGATCAGATAATTGGAGACATCATTGATGAGCACAGAGAAAAGAAGCGAAAGGAGACAGAATCAGAGGAGGATCTTGTTGATGTTCTGCTGAGAGTTCAGAAGAATGGAGATCTTGAAGTTCCATTAACCACCAATAACATCAAAGCAGTCCTGTTGGTTAGTTTGCTTTCTGTCTAACTACGTGACTTCAATAGAATATAATACAAAATGCAAAATGCAGTTCAAATATAACTCAATGATTATGACATAATTAAGAGAGAGAATCTGAGAAAGTGTAATTTACCCCTCCATGAATCCTTTTGGCAGGACATCTTCCTTGCAGGAAGCGATACATCATCGACGGCCGTGGTGTGGGCAATGTCCGAAATGCTGAAGAACCAGCGCAACAGGAGGCACGTCAAGTGTTCGACGAAATGAAAACCGTCAACGAAGAAGGCCTCCCTCGATTAAAATACCTGCAAGCGGTAATCAAAGAGACGCTGAGGCTACACCCATCTGCTCCTCTGGTCACACGAGAGTGCCGCGAGACCTGCGAAATCGACGGATACGAAATACCCGCCAAGGCCAAGGTCATCGTCAATGGATGGGCGATCGGAACAGACCCAAGACATTGGACCGACGCCGAGAAATTCTACCCTGATAGATTTCTCGACAGTGAAATAGATTACAGGGGAACAGACTTTCAGTATATTCCATTTGGCGCCGGGAGAAGGATGTGCCCGGGGATATCTTTCGCCGTGGCAAATATTGAGCTGCTGCTGGGGAAATTGCTTTACCATTTTGACTGGACACTCGCCGGAGGAATCAAGGAAGCAGACCTCAACATGAGTGAGCACTTTGGCATAACTGTAGGAAGGAAGAACGATCTCCGCTTGATTCCTATTGCTTATAGGCCATCCTCTGCAGACTGAAAATTTCCAGAAACAAATAAAATATTATTAAATATACGCCATTTTCATTTATAACTAGTTTTAGAGTTCCTTGTCGCACGAACTTAAAAAAAAAAAAAAAAAATTATAATAAATTCTTAATATCAAAAAAAGAAATACATATTACTTGTTTATTTTAATTATAATATTTAAAAATAGATACATACATTTTATTTGAATAATGATATTTTATAAATCTACTTTCATTATAACTAATAATTATTGTTTTGGAACATTTTATTATACCTATAATGCCCTTGTCCATTCAAGAAAATGGCAAACCAAACCACACCTGACCAACTAAACGACACCAGTTCAATATGACTTTTTAAACTTTAATAAACTCCCCAAATCAAACGGCTTCGAAACCCAGTAAATTGACAAACCTCTTTGGCTCTTCCAAGTTCCACCTTACATTCGTTTCCAGGACGAACTAATCGACGCATAACAAACCGGCATACGGCACACCCCAAACCACCACTGACATCCGCCCTAACTGTCACACTGAATCCCTTGCGTCTGACAATCCGAAGTTGCGAACTGGCAACGAATTATCTCGATCAGTAGTGTAACTATTGATCTCCGCCGGCAGATGATAAGAAGTACAAAATTTGTCTTATTCGTTCTGTTTCCTGCAATCTCAATTCACGCAGCCTACATTAACCAACCTCGCCAGAATCAAGGAACTTCTGCCAAATTGGATATTCGTCGACACAATTCACTGGAAAATAAGGTAACTTCTACTTTCCCTCCTCCCTAACCCTTGCCACCCGTATGATTTCTGATTTTTGTATATTCTACATGGCCAGTTCTGATTTTTGTATCCTTCACCCACACACATATTTTAAACTTTATTTGGATTGCACACCAACTGTTCGACAAAATGCCAACCCTTGGACATACTTACACGACCCCTATATTAAGCAGCGAAATGAACAAAATGCAAGTCCACCCCATGCAAAACTCTACAGAAACAATTCGGTACATTTCTGTCATTCCAAAACGCGAATACATTGCCCCAAACAAAGCCCAAAATACGGATATCCCTCCCCCCCAAGATTTTGTTTAATAAAAAAACAAGACCCAATCACAAATACGTTTCCTTGAAGAAGAAAAAAAAATGATTTCAAGTTTCTGGGCTTCTTGTGCAGGCTTTGGTAGCATTTAAATGGAAATAGAATTGCACTTCTATTTTTTTTCAAATTTGGGAGGATAGGGGGGAAAGGGAGGTATATAGTAATGTACAACATTTGATTTAAGTAATAGAGCATCTTAGATGGTGTTTGGAAGCACTAATTATGGTGTCAGAGCTGAAATTATCCAAGATTATAAAACGGGAGACAGTTTATGCTATGCATTCATTGGTAAGTATCATTTTCTTTGGTCTCATTCCCAACAAAAAAAGGATAAATGGAAGAATGAGGGAAATACATCATTTACTTTCATGAATCTCTTAGAGATAATACGTCACGAGAGGAGCCCCTATTTGCCCTCTTGCCTAGCTTTATTGTGTAATATATGTACTGCATCTTTAGTCTGAATTCTGAAGGGTACTACAATAGGCCATTTGATGTTTGCAGGCTTTGCAGCGCAGTCATTTAGTGTTAGCATTAAACCACTTGTTAATATGTAGGTGAATCATATTGAGAAACTTATTTTCTCCATTAGCATGCTGCATGCAAATGTGGGATATGATATCTCCCTCTCATCAATATCTCTTGTGATTTGTTGCTATTGGAAATTAGTTCCACGGAATTGTTGTGATTCATAGCAAAAGATAAATTGAAGGAATGACTATACAAGTTGAAGGATTGAAACTCCCAAAAGTGGCTCAGTGGTGTTCATCTTGAAAAATTATCAAATGGTTATTTAGTGGATAAGATATTTCTTTTGCTGTTTAAAAGGGGACATTCTTAAAACTTGGAAGTGAATAATGTAGAAATGATGAAAATTGATTCAGCTAGCCTTAATTTTTAGTTGGACTTTTAACCCTATTACATCCCAACTGCACAGATATAGAAAATGAGAAAAGATAACGTGTTTCTGCCCACCCACCCCTCTAAAAAAAAAAAGACTTTTCCCCATGTGCCTATTATTAGTTTTGACTCCCTAATTTGTTTTCTCTAGCTTTGACGTGTAATAGTATGTATGATGATCTAACCTACGCATTTTTTTTTGTTTTGTTGTGCTAGAGTTTGTGGACAAAGATGCGTGTGAACAAGCATATTTTAAGGTACATTAAGGATCTGCAATTATTTTTCTTGTCATCATACTTGAATAATACATAATGCATGGATATCATGCTACCTTGATATGTTTCATCCTTCCACCATGTTTCAACTCATATACATTTCTCTCTATCTTGTGTATCAACTAAGTTAAATCTCTACTGATACTTACACGAGGCAATGTTGATAACAAGAAATTGCTACGTACTCCTTTTTAGATTAGATTATATTTATTTAGTATTAAGGGTGCAATGGTCTTCTTTTCTTTTTTAGCCTTTGAAAATTTAAAATTCCATATTTTTCAGTCCCCAATTGTTTCTATTCAAGCTACAGAGAAGGTGAACATAAGAGAGATCCCCAGCTCTAACGCCATGTTACCAACACAAAAGTATAATTGTGTTGTTCTAAATTGAAAATTAAAAATCCCTTTGAATTCAAAATCAAATATATATTTTCCTTACATTTGGCAAAACCTTTCCCCTCCCCCACCCTTTTCACTTTCGGGTGTTCACATATCTCTTTCAAAATTTCTAATTAAAACAATTTTTCCTTTCTTTATTTAGTAAAATTGTGGAGAAGGTTCTTGCATCTGCATGCATGCTCATACTTAATTATGATTCACGTCCATTCTACTTTCATTTATTACCATCCATCACCCAATCACGCAAGAAGTAATGATAGCCTTTTTCATTATCCATCATCTCTTCACAACATTCATTCTTCATTTTTTCCTCTACCATGATACTGAAAAGACACTATATTACACACAAATTACAATATATCTGAAAAATAATAAAGCCTTTAGGGGCTAAAGAGCATCTGTGCTACTTCCCTACTTTTCCATTGCTTGAAAACTCTGCAAAATAATTGATTGTCGCGTGCTCAAGAAACTGCCGCTAAACTCTAAAAAATGCGAAGGAAGTTAAAAAATTGTGATCAAAGGAAAGAAATTGGGCAGTTTTACATATGGGCCTTCTATTAGAGCATTTAGTTATGTTTGCATTTATAGATAACTTCATCCTATTAAATTTTCTAGCACATCCTTTCATCTTTAATGGCATGGTTTGTAACTTCTATTAAATTTGACTTAATCCTAATTAATTTTGCAATGAAACATTTCGTATTTTGAATTGTGACAGATGGAATTCATTCCTTTAATGTTCCTCAGCACATCATATCAACTAACGGAAGAATCCTTGAAAGTTGATAAAATAGTTATCGTTGCCAAATATTTAAAGAATGCTATAGAAAAAAGTGATGCAGGTAAGAATAATAACATTTCAAGGTAATTTTATAAAGGTGATAAAATCTTCAAGAAATAGAAAATTTAATTGTTCCAAAGAGACTCCCTTATCTAATTTGGATAGCAAGCAAAAAAAATTTCCCTCTCATTCAGTTTTTTCGGAAAGGAGCTATCTCCTAATGTTGCAATCTTGTCAACTCCCTTGCCCTTTCCCCGTAAATATGCTCTTTATGAATGCATTCTAATAATTCATTGTCCTAGATACCTTGTTATGTGTGTGCGCTTTGCAATCAATTCCCGTTAAGCTATGGAAGATAGTGTGTCAATTTGATGAATAAAGAACCAAGCAGACCATTAGTAGTACTTGGCTTAAGTAGTCTGATTTTAAGTTTTTAGGCTTTGTTTAGTAAGCAACTGATTTGGTGGTGCTGTAGTTGTGTCCTCTTATAGCTCTCAATATATTTGTCTATAATGAACTTACTTGTCAATTTTTTGGTATTACAATACGGTGCAGACAAGGATAAAATAATTACTATGGAAGTACCACTTGAATCAATAGCTGGGAAAACAATATAGAATGTGATTATATCTCCGGAAATTGGTTCTTCACCCCGTATTGAGGCTCATATTCACTTGTCAGAACAAAGAGCCACATAAGCAAGAGAAGTTAACAAGGTTGATATAATTAAGAGCATTGTATGTGGCGGGTTAATTGAATCAATTACAAGCCTGGGAGTTGTATCATCTACACTTGGTGCTGAAGCTGCCACATGTAAGTATTGCAGATTACTTCTTCTCAGGTGCTTAATTTTGTGCCTCCACGGAAGATCTTATGCGAATAAGTGCAACTATTTTGTTGGTTCTATAGTGGTGTTAGTGCATTGGTTTTGTGATTTCTTTGAGTACATAAATTTCTTTATAAGCTATTCACATTTTCAGAACCATGAATATATCGCTTTGTGCAATCTGACTAATTAATTTAATGCAATGAATATTTTAGCTTTGGGATTAGCTAATGATCTGGTTGGCCGACTTTTCATCATCGGTCATGATGTGAGTGAATTTCCTTTCCTACTATCAGTAATTAATTAACTTATTCTTCCGTACCACAAATTGTTGGAAATTAGAAAGTGTACCTTTTTCACCCCATAAGTAACACCTAATTGCCAATCTATCTACTTCAATTAAAAAAAAAAATGATACTATTTGGAAACATTTCAATTTACCCACTATACCCTTCGGTAATTAAACACCCATCTTACAAACAAACACCATGTCTCCAAACGCCATGCATCCAATATGGCCTCCATCTTCAATACCTTCGCTAACACAACTTCACAAACCAATCGTCGACAACCCCCACGTAACTTGACCACCCTCTTTCACCTTCCATTTCTTTTGATTATTGCCCAATCGACACCAAACATACTGACATCTGGCGCACCACAAACCACCAACCGCGTCCTCCGTAATTGTCTAGCCACCTCTACTAATTCTATGAAATTCGAATTCGCAAACCGTCTTCAACCGAACTTAGCTAGTAGTTTTCCACACAACTCAAAGAAAACCAAAGAGATAACTTCTTCTCTCCCACTTCCCTAACCTTTGCGACCCACAATTTTATGTTTCTTGAATATTATGTAACTCCTCCTGCATCCTTCATTTGGACAATACATGTTTGAAACCCTTTTTTTTCCATTGCACACCACTTGTTCGACAATTTGCCAATGGTATGAAATCAAAATTTGAATTGACATACATTCAAAGTTCAATTCTGTTACATATAAATGCTTGACTACATTGGGTACCACAATAAGTTTTGTATCTTCTTTTCAAATATTCTCGAGTTCTCTAACATCACAAGTTGCAATAGAAGTTTAATGTTAAAAGGAATGGAATCCCTCACCACTTTTGATGTCTTATCTCTATCACACGTGATAAAAATAGAGACTGCGGTGTTTGATAGTTGTTGGGGCATTGAAGATATGGTGATTGATCAAATAGTAGTGGAGAAAACGGAAGTGGTAAGCTGGATTTATCAGCTCTACCCTAACCTTCGTGAGGTTTGTATTTTCTCATGCAACAAAATCAAAAGCCTAACGTGGCTTATTTTCCTTCCAAACTTGAAAACTATTAAAATTTCTTATTGTGAGAATTTAGAAGAAGTAATAAGCAGAGAAAAATGATTTGAGTACAAGAAAAATAAGAAGCAAAGAGATTCTCCAATAACTCTCATCAATCAGAAAGAAGTACAACAAATGATGACATGGCCGATTAAATACAAATGTAAAATTTAAAGGGCACAAAATATAATTTAATTTAACGTTCTTTAACGTGGGGGTTTGAAAATTTTGGCCAAAATTTTTTGCCCCAAATGCTTTCATAATTCAATCTCATACATCCATTCCCTTCAAATAAATTTCACCTGTTACCAAAATGACATTTAAAAAAAACGTCTTGACTTACTATGAAGATTTTATGCAAATAATCTTTTAGCATGTGCAAATTACTCTCCCAATCAAATAGTGAAAAAAATAGTTATATATGTAACCTATTCGTCCTCAAGAATCCCCAGCTCCACTCACTTGTTAAACATCAATCATTATGATCCAAAGGCCATGTGAGATTTTTTCCACTCATTTGTTAAACATCAATAGCCCATGTGAGATTTTTTTTTAAAATACTGTATACAACATGATTTTTCCACTGCATCAACATATAATCTACATGTAGCGGGAAACAATACTGAGTCTCCAAAATAATCACGATTAAAATTTTAAAAAAGAAAATACCTATTATAAAAAGTATACATGCATTTATGCAAAGCGTATACAAATAACATCCGAATGATAAGAAATATTGTATACTCCACACACATTAATTTATTTAATAAATTTTTTATTTTTTATTTTTTAAATCCTCTACTTTTACGATTTACTTTTTTTTTTAGAATAAAGAATGTCTCTACTATGCAGACAAAAATAAATGGAAAAAAAAAAACACAAATGGATTAAAACAAGAAAGGGAAAAAAAGAGTGCAAAAAAAGGAAAAAAAAAAAAAAAAAACCTTTAAAATAATTGTCCCAATTTGTAATTTCACTAATCTATAATTCTTATTCATTGAAACATGAAATATTACGAATAGACAAGTGACCTTCGAATGATAAGACATACCTTAAATTATTTTAAAAAATACCTCCCTTTTCAATTTACTTCATTTTTCTTTGAATAAAAAATGACTCTACTATGAAGACACAAATAAATTGAAAAACAAAAATGGACTAAAATGATGAAGGATAAAAAAAAATGAGTGCAATATATATATATATATATATATGTATATAAAATACTTTAAATTAATGACCCAATTTGTAATTTCACTATTGTGAATCAAAAATGAAACATTATGAACAGACAAAACCCAAACATCACACTTCACACGACACCTATTCCCTAAAGGCTTCCACTTCGCACAAATTGTATCATGTCTTTCTTCATCCAATATGTGTGACATGTATAGGACACATACCTTCTTGCTTCCACCAATTTACTCATTGTTCTTGGTTTTTTGGCAACACATTTTGCTTCAAGAATTTGGTATGCATTTCATTTCACTGGTGCAATCACTCATCTTTGCAGATGATTTGACTTTCCTACAGTTATCACTCTTCGGTAAGTAATTTCCTACAACAATATTTCATACATCCACTGTTATCACTTCTACAATTAACTGATCAAGTTAATGGTGTTTGTTTCTCCTTTTTTTCTTTGAAAAAAAACAGAAATCTAAATACAGTTTTCTTTTTTTGTTATACTACGGATTTGCAATTCAAAATTCTAAATTTAAACGGAAAGCAAATTAAGGGGATTTAAACAATTATGCCTTGTTGCCTTAGTCTTTTTCCCCTCAAAAGAACAACAAAATATAGGGATAATAATAATAAAAAAACATTATGACCACACATTTTCAAATCTAGATCACATATATGTTTTTCAATTTTATTTTGGAAGATGAACAAAATTTTATTAAAGGAAAAATTGAACAAACGCCTATGCAAAGTGGTTTTCAAGTTATTTTAAATTAAACTTACAGAAAATGAACACCACATATTTGCATAAATGCCTTTGATAAATATATCGTTTCTTTGTATTTTGTGAACAATATATAAATCCTCCGTTATCGTTAAGAACTGCACATCACCTGTTTGACCTATTGCATCTTCAAATAATTAAATATAATTAAACACATAAATAAACACAAATGATCACAATACAAGAGAAACAACGCGGCACTTTAAAGTAAGAATTAAAAGAAAATTAAAAGAAAAATTAATCACAAGTTAATTGTCGTACTAATTAGACCACCATGTTTATTACAGTAATTGGTTTTTGCTGTATTATATCTATATAGGTTTGCACAATGATTTTTTCCAAGAGCTTATTGATAGGATTAAATATATAGGCAACTTAATTTTGACTAAACTATACCACATGGTTTTTTAAGCCTATGTTCCCTTTTCTTAATGGTTTGCATTTGGCCAATATTCAGGTATTTACCTTGATCCTTAACGTTTCCTTAATATAAAAATTTATTCTCTCTTTAATCATATGTATTGTCTTTTCTGAGTGAGCGTATTATTACAATAGCATATAAAAGACACCTAAACTGGGTATTGATTTCCTTTATTCTTATTTTTTATCCTTTGTTTTCCCTTTCCTCAATGACGAGCTTCATGTTCTTTATTCACATTGAAAGTTACCTACAAATTGACCTACAACTACAATGGAGAACCTAAAAATCGCAACATTCACCAACAAATTATATAAAAGTGGGAAAGAGCAAAAACTCCTATTTGTTTCCTTCAATGATATTTCTACTCAACAAAGTATAAATGCTAAGAAGGGTGCAGCCGCCACTACTCAATTGGCAACCCCTTCTTAATACAACAACTCCCATCTCTGAAAAAAATTAATGCTGAAAGCAAAATTCAAAATGAAGACATAAATCAAATTCATACTTGTCCATTCACTGAAAGAGGCATACATAGAGCACACATATTGATCACGTTGAAAGAAACAAATCCAAATACTTCAAACAGGCTTGAAGATCGACCAATAAGATTTCCATAACTTACTTACTCTATATAATAGTGTTGCAAGTTTATCATGCACAAGGCACTCATATATATATTTACTTTAATTTCTTAATTTCTACTCAAACAAATACTGTAATTACTAAGAGCAACTCCAACGCAAGAGGCAAATGGATAGGCAAATATGTTAACTGCTATTTTGGTTAACCAATATAAAAAAAATAATGTCTAACGCAAGAGGCAAATGAATAGGTGAAATGCCTATAACCTTAAACCAGAGACAAATTTGAAGAGTTCCCTTCCTCAAGGCAAAAAAAAGAATCTTGTAGGTAGAAAGTCATTGTGGATGAACAACAGTCAAAAAATTGAAGAAAAAAATTTCCAAAAACAAATTTCGAAAATCACTATAAAATCTAAGAAAATTGAGAAAAACTTACCTCATTTCAAATATGTTTTTTTTTTTTTTTACCCATCTGTTGAGATTTGTATGCAAGAGAGTGATTTTGCGGTAATTTCTTCGTCAAAATCGCTTTCTTGATCTTTGTTTTTCTCTCCATCTCAAATTTCTTAAGCTACAGCGACATGTTCTTCTTCTCCACACGTTTTTCTCCAACAACAACATCGACTGTCTCTTTCATTTTCTTTTTCAGCGGTTGATCTATGTGGGTTGTTTTTCGTAATTAGGGGGTTAGTTGTTTAGTGGGTTGGGTTTGGGCAAGTGTTTAGGTAGAGTGGGCAAGTGGGTTTAGGTGGATTGGTATGTAATTAAATGGATTTAGATGGATCAATTTTGGATTTTATTTAGTTAAATGGATTGAGTTTGACTAATTTAATTAAGTTTATTAGATTTGAATTTTAATTATAATTAAATGGGTTGGGTTTGAGTTATCTAAAATTAAATTAAGAAAATATTTCAATTTTTTGATTGAAAAATTTAAATAAAAAATTAATAAATGAAAAATGTAACATCAATTGTTTTGTTTTGTTTTGTTTTTTTTTTTTTTTTTTTTTTTGATAATGCTATTTTTTTCTGACCAAAATACCCCTCATGTGGATGTTGAATGTAACATTCAATACCTGTGAGTGTTGAATGTAACATCAACTATTCTATTTTTTTATTTATTTATTTATGATGCTATTTTTTTCTGACCAAAATACCCCTCATGTGGATGTTGAATGTAACATCAACTATTTTGTTTTGGTTTTTTTTTTTTTTTTTTTTTATCAAAATACCCCTCATGTAGATGTTGAATGTAACATCCACTATTCTCTTATTTTTGTATGCAGAGTAAAATACATATGATATTACATTGAACAACTGTGGATGTTACATTCAACACCTGTAAATGTTGAATATAACATCAATTATTCTTTTATTTTACGTTACGTTTAGTAACGATTTTATCCTAAAATCAAGATTTTTTTTTTTGAAACATATAAAAAATGACAAAAAGTCATAAAGGTTGGGGTGAAAGCTGTAATTTATAGCGGCGGCGACCGGCAACCGGTGACCGGCGATGGGCGGCGGCGGCGACCGGCCACTGGCGACCGTCGCGGCGGCTGCTGACAGCGGTGGTGCACCAGTTTGACGACCTTTCTTCTCGATGCGAAACTCACGGGAGGGCATTTTGGTAAACTCAATTCTCACCATTTTTTAAAACGAGACTAATTGGTGTAAGAAAAAGGTGTTGATGGGATTAATCGGTGCAAAAAAAAGTCGATGAGAGTAGGTGGTAAATAATTTTCGCTTGTTTTTTTGCTTAATTTGACTCATTCAACCTTTGAGATTCAAATTGCCTCATAACTTGTATTGTGTCTCACGTTTGAGCTTACGTGTGTTAATAAATTTCAAAAAATTAAAATGTATACATATTCCCACTTACCATTCACTAAAAAGTTCATTTCTAATCTTCTTTCTCAATGGACTTTGAATTCCCCTCCATCTCCATTCTCTTTGCCACCTTTATCTTTCTATTCATCTTATTCAAAACCCTTAAAAAATCCAGAGCCGGTCGAAAGCAACCTCCAGGGCCATGGAAACTACCTCTGATAGGCAACATGCACCAGTTGATCATGGGCTCCCTCCCCCATCGCATGTTAAGAGACCTGGCCAAAAAACATGGACCCCTCATGCATCTTCAGCTAGGCGAGGTCCCAACAATGGTGGTTTCATCCCCTGAAATTGCCAAAGAAATCATGAAAACCCATGACATAGCCTTTTCAGACAGACCTTCCTTCTTGCTTCAAAAATTCTCTCCTACAATTCCACAAACATTGGATTCTCCCCCTATGGAGTCTACTGGAGACAACTCCGAAAAATCTGCATTCTTGAGCTCTTAAGTGTGAAAAGAGTCCGGTCTTTGAGACCCATTAGAGGAGGCGGTCTCAAATCTAATCGGATCGATTTCAGAAAACGAGGGGTCGGAAATCAATTTTAGCAAGAGGATTTTCTCATTGTCATATGGATTTACAGCAAGAGCTGCTTTTGGAAAGAAAAGCAGGTACGAAGAAGAGTTTATATCAATGATGAATGAAGTTAAGGAGCTGGCAGGAGGGTTCAGCATAGCCGACATATACCCTTCATTCAAATTGCTTCACGTTATCAGTGGGATGAGGCCTAGGCTTGAGAAGTTGCATAAAAAGATTGATCAGATACTTGGAGACATCATTGATGAGCACAGAGAAAGGAAGCCAAAGGAGGCAGAATCAGAGGAGGATCTTGTTGATGTTCTGCTGAGAATTCAGAAGAATGGAGATCTTGAAGTTCCATTAACCACCAACAACATCAAAGCAGTCCTATTGGTTAGTTTGCTTTCTGTCTAACTACGTGACTTTAATACAGTATCTTAGTTGAATGGTCAAAATCCAAACTGCAGTTCAAATATAACTCAATGATTATGACATAATTAAGAGAGAGAATCACTGGCAGTATGATTAACCCCATTCCCATTTCGCAGGACATCTTCATTGCAGGAAGCGACACATCATCGACGGCCGTGGTGTGGGCAATGTCCGAAATGCTGAAGAACCCAGGAATTATGAAACGAGCGCAACAGGAGGCACGTCAAGTGTTCGACGAAATGAAAAGCGTCAACGAAGAAGGCCTGCCCCGATTACAATACCTACAAGCGGTAATCAAAGAGACGCTGAGACTACACCCATCCGCTCCTCTGCTGCTCCCGCGAGAATGCCGAGAGACCTGCGAAATCGACGGATACAAAATACCCGCCAAAACCAAGGTCATCGTCAATGGATGGGCGATCGGCAGAGACCCAAGGCACTGGACCGACGCCGAGAAATTCTACCCTGATAGATTTATCGACAGTGAAATAGATTACAGGGGAACAGACTTCCAGTATATTCCATTCGGCGCCGGGAGAAGGATGTGCCCAGGGATATCTTTCGCCGTGGCAAATATTGAGCTGCCGCTGGCGAAATTGCTTTACCATTTTGACTGGAAACTCCCCGGAGGAATGAAAGAAGAAGAGCTCGACATGAGTGAGAGCTTTGGCATAACTGTCGGAAGGAAGAACGAACTCCATTTGATTCCTATAGCTTATAGACCATCTTCTGCAGAGTGAAAATCGCCGAAAAGAGATGTGTTGGTGTGTTCATTGTCTTCTGATGCTAAATTTAATTTATGTTTTTCAGTTCTCCCAAAAAGTTTGAAGCTCCACGATTTAAAGAATTTTAAAAGTAGCTCTATCTTATAAAATAAAAATAATTGTATGAGACCCGCATAATATAGAATGTTTTCCAAAAAATAAATTTTAATTAGAGATTCCCTTGAAATTTATATAAATTATTGAAGGAATATATCAAATTTTAAAGATTATTATTTATTTTTTTAAAAAATAAAGGGATAAAAATGTATTTGTTGTATTTGACAAAATATTTTGTATTAGTTAGTAGTCTCTTTTTATGTTATTATCGAGTTAACTATATATTATAAATATTGAACACATTTAAGATTTTTTTTGCAATATTTGTTTTCAATTAATATTATAAATATTTTAGTTTAACATGTTCAAACTAAGGATATTGTTTAATTTTTCATGAAATAATTGAATTTTAGTTGAACATTTTTTTAATACTAAAGAAATGTGCGATTGCAAATTCATTTTTTTTTATTTGTATGAGTAACAAAATATCTCATTGTATGACTGTAAATTTAATGTTAATTGAATTTTTCTTTTTTCTTTTTTAAAGAATCTAAGTTTTTTGTTTATTTGATTATGTTCGGCATTGTTTTTTTTTTTTTTTTTTTTTTTGTCTTTTTTCTTTCTTTTCGATCTTCTATTATCTTTCTAAATAACCAACCTACCTTTACACACCCTCAACGAAAAATATGATTATATAAACCTTTATAAACCTCTAGTTATATGAATCTTTGTATAACAATAAATAAAATATATAATTACATGAACTTTCATATACCCGTAAAACTCAAAATATAATATACAAATCTTTATACACCCACAGACAAAAATATAATTATATACATCTTTATACAATATACCAAAAATATAATTATTACGTTTGTACACCCCAATTAAAAATGTACTTGTATAAGAAAAAATTATATTTTTATCTTTTTAGAAATCAAAACATATTCAAGGATTTTTATCTTTTTAGAAATTAACAAATATTCAATCATACTTTTAAATTTTCATAATATACAAATAATCTCCAAAAAATATAACTTATTTTAAATACGATATTATTTGAAAAAATATAAATTTTACGGATATTACAGTGATAATATTCGATTTTTCAAAAGGTTCATAAAATATGGATGAACCGATATGTTATTTTCAAGAAAATATATTTTTATTTTTATTTTTTATTAATTTATAATCAACATGAATATTTAGTAGTGAAATGAATAAATATAATATTAATGGTGAAATTATTGTTAGAATATTAGGAGATGAGTGAATAAATATAATAATAATAATAGTGGAATTAGTCAATCTTAACAATTCGTTTTCTATTTCAATAGGATTGAAGAGATAGCTAATAGTTAACTCTCATTCATTCTAAATCAAGTCTTCCACTTTTAAGTTTTACTATATGATATGATATATAATATAAATATACAGTATATGATATATATAAATTTTTAATTCTTTATTGTGTTTTTCATTTTTATATTTGTAATTTTTAAGCTTATTTTGTATATGAAATTTGTTGTATAAAAGATTTTTTTTTTTTTTTTAATTATTCTTGCCAAAACTTATATGAGAAAAAAAAAATTATTTTTTTGTCAAACTTTTTTTTAAAGAAAAAAGTATAATTAGTGAATTATTTATAATTTTTATTATTTATTGTAAAAATAATATCTTTTATTTAAAAGAAAAATCTCACTATTTGAAATAGAAGAAAACTTTTAAAATTCTTTGAACCCACTATTGCAATAATAAATGACACTTAAATTCACTAAAATTATTATATTAATAATAATTAATATATAAAAATTAGAATTAATTTTAACCCTTCATTTCTATAACGGCATGTTTGGTTGGACGGAATAGAATGATGGTGGAATGAAATGGAAGAAGTAATTGAATGAGAGAAGAAATGGAATGGAATTGTGAATGGAATCACTATTCCATTCTCATGTTTGGTTGGTATGGAATAAAAGAAAGAATGGAATAGTGAAATATAGTAAAATTTCCATTTTGCCCTTATAAAATTATTATTCCATTCTCTTCTTGGTTGGTTATAATAAAATTTTATTATATTTCACTATTTTATTCATTTCCTCATTTTATTATATTTCACTATTCAACTCAATTTTAAGTTTTTGTTTTCTAATTTCTATTTTTGTTCTCAATTTTTAGTTTTTATTATGTAATTTCTGTTTTTGTTCTCAATTTTCAGTTTCATTTTTCAATTTTTCGTTCTCTAATTTTCTATTTTTTGTTCTCAATTTTCAGTTTATGTTCTTAATTTTTTGTTTTTGTTCTCAATTTTCTGTTTTTATTCTTAATTTTCGATTTCCATTCTCAATTTTCTATTATCTAATTTTATGTTTTTGTTCTCAATTTTTTATTGTTATTCTCAATTTTCTGTTTCTATTATTTAATTTTATATTTTTGTTCTCAATTTTCAGTTTTCGTTCTCAATTTTTTGTTTTTAATTTTATATTTTTATTCTCAATTTTCAGTTTATGTTCTCAATTTTCTGTTTTCTAATTTTATATTTTTGTTCTCAATTTTTAGTTTATGTTCTCAATTTTCTGTTCTCTAATTTTCTGTTTTTATTTTCAATTTTTGGTTTATGTTCTCAATTTTCTGTTTCTATTCTCAATTTTCTAGTTCTGTTCTCAATTTTTTGTTCTCAATTTTCTATTTCTATTCCCAACTTTCTGTTCTCTAATTTCAATTTATGTTCTCTAATTTCTATGTTTGTTCTCAATTTTCAAGGGTTTAATTACAAGGGTTATCATATAATTTAAAATATTGATTCCATTGGGTTGGAATCTCATTCCACCCCATCTCAAATAGAATCACATTCCATCCAATTTCATTCTAATGGAATCACAAAAGTGATTCCATTGAAGATCCAAACAACGGAATAGGAATCGAGGGCGGAATGCGATTCCATTCCGCCCTCGATTCCATCCAACCAAACATGCCGTAAGAGAATAGGATTGTAGAGATAGAAAATACTTGATTGTGGTTCATTCTCAATGGTTGGCTTCCACTTTTAAGTATAACACTAGTTTTAGCCCTGCGCTCAGCGCGAGTTTTGAAATAATTTTTTCGTTTATTTTATTTGATTATTTAAATTTAATTTATATTTGTTATTTTTGAAAAAATATTTTATATTAGTTAGTGGGGTTTGTATTTTTTTTTTTATTTCAGTGGGTGAACCATATATTATTTTGCAATGTTTGAAATATTTATTTTTTCTATTTTGTAATATTTGTTTTCAATTAGTATTATGAATATTTTATTTTTGAGTGTTGAAATTAAAAGTACTGTTTAATATTTGATAAATGATAAAATTTTAGTTGAACATAATTTTTAATTTTAAAAAAATATAGGTGTTCAAATTATTTAAAATAAAATTAATTAATAAATACTCTTAATAATTTAAATATACTCAAAATGTTGAGAAATAAGGAATATAATGTTGTTGAGCTCTCAAAATGTTGAAATGAGTCCATAAAAATTGCACCAAAATAATATCAAACAGACGTCATCATTTCGAATTTCATTACTATAAGTTACTAATACATGAAAATATCAAGAAATATGACTTACTTCATAATTTATGTATTATAATAAACTATCCAAATTTCAAATATATAGTTACTTATAAAAGATAAATCATTCTATTTGATGCTATGATGTTCGATAATATATTTTATCCATCCTCTAAAACAAAATAAAATAACAATATTAATAAAAAATTTAAACCAACAAATGAAATATATATAAAGAAAACCCAACGCTTTACACACAAATCGGACCTGAATTTCATGCAAAAATAAAATTAAAAACAATTAATACATTTATCACTTTTAGTTTAACATATTAACTAATGATCCGACTCTTTCAGTCGATGTCGATCTCAATCTCAAAACCCTCGTGTAAAGAATTGCACATAACCCAAACTAATTATTTTATAATTGAATGACAAGATGTTGACAAGTTCTTGGCATATGTATTGGCAATGTATTGATAATAGCAAAAGTTTAGAGAATAAGCAAAAAAATATATAAAAATTTGGACAATTTTAAAGTGTGTCCAATTATGTGGTGAAAATAAAAGAATCCTCTTAAATTCTAATCATTAATGGCATTATGCGCTTTTAATAGAATTATGATAATAAAATGATTAAAAACTTTTGACATACTTACACATTAAAAACATTAAATTGGTAGAATTATGATAATAAAATCAATTGAAAAATACTTCTAGTAATTAAAATATACTCAAAATTATGAGAAATAAAGAAAATAGAATTTGTGAACTCTTATTCATTTAAAAGTTTAGACTTTCACTTTAAGTTTTTGTTATATGATATGATTAGAGGGGATGTGAGACGCTATTTTTTGTTTGAGCTTTTTATTATTTAACCAGAGTTAATTAAAAAATAAATAAACTCTTCTTAAACAGTTATATTGTAATTTAGTCTTTTTGTGACACATTGTTAGTATATAATTCTTTGACCGTTGACCAAATTAATAAATAGACGTTTATACTCTTGTATAAATATATAAAACCCTAATTTCTCTTCCTAGTTGTTTACTTCATTTTCAGCCACCATCTCAATTTCTCTCTTCTTCAGCCACAAGCCTAACCACTGCAACTGTTCACCACTGCAAGCCCCACCACTAACGGTAGCTTGTGCTTGGGCGAGCCAATCGCTAGTGACAACGGCGTGGTGAGCCACCATTGTCTGGTAATACGCGGAGATCTGAGGGTCAGGGTTAGGGTTTTTCAGGGTTTCAGTCATGGTGGAAGACGAGAATGTAGTCGTAGACGACAATGATATCGGAGATGCCAGAGGTTAATGATCGCTTAAATTTAATACCCTTAATTTAGTACCGCGATATTGATGTAATACGGTATTCAAGTACGGTGTCGAACCACAAGAATCAGTCTTGTAATTATCGATTTCCAAATTTTTTTTTCTTTAATAAAAACGAAGTTTTAATTTTTGTTTTGGATTTTCAAGTGAAAGAGAATAAATATTAAATCTACATACAAAATAAAATAGAAAACTGCATTAAGAATTGTAGGTTTGATATTTTGAGTATTATGTTATTTTCATATTTTCTATTCAAATCGATTTTTTTGCAAAATAGCGTTGCATATTCTAAAAACCTTACAATCTAATTCCCAATTTTTCCAATCTCAAGCCCAAGATCTAGAGTCCCAACTAGAAAAAAACTCAATGATCCATTCTTTGAAACTAATTCAAGTGATTAGCGGAATGAGGCAAAGGCTTGAGAAGATGCATAAAAAAGTTGATCGGATACTTGAAAACATCATTAGTTTTGTTTTGTTTTTTTAGGTAGAAAAGGAAACAAAACAAGGGCAACTAGCTGCCAAGCAGGAGACTATCCGCTCTCAAATCCGATAGCAAGAGATCTTTGATGCCCTCCGGAGGCTCGTCAAGATAGTGAAGCTCCGATCTGCTGTTCGCCCCCATGCGAGCCAGGTAGTCTGCACATCCGTTGCCCTCCCGCCTAATCACAAAGAAAAGACAACAACATTAATTTCTTTCTAGGTGTTCACTTTACTCCTCCAACTATGCAATTTGCATGTCCTCGGTCTAAATGCTTAATTTGTTTATTACCAATTAAAAGGTTAGAACAGGAGTCCAAACAAATTCATACACAAAATTATGAGTTCAAACAAATTATGAGAAATGGATCATGTTGTTGCAGAAAATAAATAAAGAACGTGTTTACCAAAATTTCTTGGGATGAGTCGCGAACTAGGTCGTTCTCTTTAAGACGTTTCGCAGCTCTACCCAAGAACGTGCAAGCAGTGTTTCAGCCCCGTCGTCCCCAGGATAAAACAACCCAGAATTCTTCTCTGTCTAGGACGTTCTTTGCACTGTAGAAGTCCCGAAAACCAAACACCCCTACACTGTTCGCAAAACGAACAAACTGCTCGGAAACCAAAATCGAACTGAACAAACAGTACCGGAACAGATCGGAACAATTCCGGAAGAACAAAACAATGGAAACCGAAACTGTTTCAGAACAGTTCGGAACAGAAACAGAAGAGAGCAGAAACAGAAGCAGAACACTATTCTCTGTTCTTAAAATTGAGGAAAAAAGCTTTATTTATAGGAGAAAAAAAAAACCGTTTCAAAAAAAAAAAATCTTTGAAACCAAAATTAAAAAAAAACGTTTAAATAATTTAATTATTAAAACGTTAAACGTTTTTTTTTATTTAAAACGTTAATAAATTAAAACGTTTTATTTTTTTATTTTATTTTTTATTTTTTTTAACGGTTCAAACGTTTTTTTTTTTTTTTTTATTATTCAAACGTTTTAATTTTTTTTAAATTAAACTGTTTTAAAAAAAATATTTTTTTCTAAAAAGTAAATAAGTGCCACTTCATCACACGTGCGGCTCGGCACGACCGGACAGACGGCGGCGGCGGTGCGCGCGCGTGTGGTAAACCGGTAAGGATGTAACTCCTCTCCCCTCCACAAAATGTGGGTACCCCTTGGGGCACACCCCAAGTGTCTCACATACCCCTAGATATCCTCATTAATTTCACCTCTCCCAACCAATGTGGGATAAAAGGTTAGAGGAAATTGCACATTTGACACTTTCTATTCTAAAAATTTAATTAAAATTCATTTGTTTCAACAATCCCCCACTTGAATTTTTAAAAACAATTTTTTTCATCGAGCAGTATAATTCAATATAAGATTGTGCATAAGAAAAGACGTCTATCGACTTGAACCTTTACATAGTGAAGATGCTTTAAATTATACTAGAGTAACTCGTAGTTTTGAACTTTATCTCTAATAACATCACACACACAACCCTATCAGGGTGTAGTCCAAAAGCCCGTGCTTTACGGCCATGCACGTGTATCCCAGTATAGTGAATGCTCTAGAGAATTTTGCCCAAAATTCCATAGGAAGCGGCCCCACTTCCACATTCACATAGGTGAATCTATCAAGAGTACTCTTGTAGCTAGGTACTCCACTCCAAATAGAGTATATATCTCATTAAGAGTTAATAAAAACTCAACCTTCTATAGCTTCAAGATATCATGCTTCAAACAGCACATTTATAAAATAGAACTCAAATTTATAGCATGATTTTTCTCATATTACTTCATGAGTTGTTAGTACCCTTTGAACCTATTTCTTGGGATCTCCAGTCTATAGGTTGGGTTTCCTTCACAAGTAACTTGTCAATCTATGAGTTTGAGTCACATTCCTTTCGAGGTTTTGTAAACCTTTTCTCGAGCTAATCTTTTCGTCAAAGGATCGGTTAAGTTATCATCAGACCGTACATGATCCACTCTCACAGCCCCTGTAGAGATATACTCCCTAATAGTGCTATGTTTGCGACGTATTTGTCGCTTTTTTCTGTTATAATAACGGTTCTGAATCTTTGCAATAGCCGCGGTACTATCACAATGGATCAAGACAGCTGGAATCGGTCTCTCCCATAAAGGGGTATCAGAAAGCAGGCTCCTTAACCACCCTGCTTCCTCACTAGCCGAAGCTAGTGCAATCATCTCAGACTCCATAGTTGATTGAGCCAAAGTATTATCTTTCTTAGACTTCCAAGAAACAGCTCCACCAGCTATACTAAATATATAGCTGCTAGTTGCCTTGGAGTCATCTGAAAGGGTATTGCAATCAGCATCGCTATATCCTTCCAGAACAGCGGGAAACTTCTGATAATATAAACCAAGGTTCATAATTCTTTTTAGATATCTCATGATCCTATCAATAGCATGCCAATGCTCAATACTAGGTCTACTTGTAAACCTGCATAGTAATCCCATAGCATACGCCATATCGGGCCTAGTGCAGTCAGTGGCATATCGGAGACTGCCTATGATACTCGCATACTCAGTTTGTCTAACACCGTCACCGGTGTTCTTGAACAACTTCACACTAGGGTCATAAGGAGTACATGCTGGTTTACAATCAAAATAATTGTATTTCTTTAGAATCTTCTCTATATAATGAGATTGATCCAAAGAAATTCCATGTTTAGACTTAGTTATTTTAATACCAAGGATTACACTTGCTTTACCAAGATCTTTCATATCAAAATTAGCACATAGCATGGATTTTACATTATTCACAACATGAATATTGGAACCAAAGATTAGCAAGTCATCCACATAAATACATATAATAGTGCAAACATCATTTTCAGATTTATAGTAAATGCATTTGTCACTTTCATTTACTTTAAAACTATGTGAAATGACTAGATTATCAAATTTCTCATGCCATTGTTTAGGTGCTTGTTTCAAATCATAAAGAGATTTATCTAATTTGTATACTTTGTTTTCTTGACCAGGAATAACAAATCCTTCAGGTTGGTCCATATAAATCTCTTCTTCTAATTCACCATTCAAAAAAGCAGTTTTAACATCTATTTGGTGCACAATAAGATCATGAATTGCAGCAAGAGATAAAAGTACACGAATAGATGTAATTCTAGAGACAAATGAGAAAGTATCAAAGAAATCTACATTCTCTCTTTGTCTAAATCCTTTGGCTACAAGACGAGCCTTATATTTATCAATTTTTCCATCGGGATTCAATTTATTCTTAAGAATCTATTTACATCCTATTGTTTTACAACCAGGAGATAAATCTACCAAATGCCAAGTTCTATTTGACTCGAGAGAGTCCAACTCATCATCTATAGCCTCTTGCCATAAATTGGCATCTATAGAGGATAATACCTCTTGGAGGGTAAGTGGATCCTCCTCTAAGGTATATACATAGAAATTCGAACCAAAGTCTTTAATTATACGAGGTCGTTTACTCCTTCTAGGTTCAATATCTAATTCCTTATCAGATTAATTAATTCTAATGATAGGTTCATTACTAGAAGTCGAGCCCCCACTATTCTTTAATTTGAAAGGAAATTTATATTCATAAAAATTAGCATCATTTGATTAAATGATAACTCTATCTTTCAAATCATAAAATCTATAAGTTTTACTATTTACCGCATAACCAATAAAAACACATTCATAAGCTCTACTGGTAAGTTTTCTTCTTTTTGGGTCAGGAATTCAAACATATGCTAAACAACCCCAAGTTTTAAAATAAGACAAATTTGGTTTCTTATTTTTGAAAACTTCATAAGGTGAATTATTCCTTTTCGATTTGGGAACTCTATTAAGTACATAGCAAACCGTTAATAAAATTTCACCCCACCAGTGAGAAGTTGCACCGGAGTTAAGTAAAATAGCAACTACTGATTCAGTAAAAGTTCTATTTTTTCTTTCAGCCTTACCATTCATTTCAGGAGAATACGGTGCAGTTTTTTCATGAATAATCCCATGAGAATTATAAAAATCAATAAAAATATCAGAATCATATTCTGTTCTTCTATCACTACGTAATCTTTTAATTTTCTTATTGCATTGATTTTCAATCTCAGTTACAAAATTTTTAAACATATCAAAAGCTTTACTTTTATTTTTCATGAGATAAATATAAGTAAAATCAGAACAATCATCTATGAATGTAATAAAATAGCGTCACCATTCCTAGTCAAGACTCCATCAAATTCACAAATATCAGAATGTATCAAGTCAAGAGATTCAGATTCTCTAATTACTGATTTATGAGGGGTTTTAGTAATTTTAGCTTGACTACAAAATTCACATTTTTCAAAATCATTCAAAGACAATTTAGGAATTAGTTCTAAGTTGCTTAAATTTTTAATAATGCGTTTGTTAACATGACAAAGTCTAGCATGCCAAATATTAAACGAACACAACATGTAAACAGAAGAAGAAATTTTATTAATTTCAACATTCAGTTTGAACATTTCATCAGTTGCATAACCCTTCCTAGCAAAAACATTATTTTTGGTTAAGGTGTACAAATCAGCCCCAATAGTTTGAGTGAACCCTGCCTTATTAAGAAGATAGCCCGAAACCAAATTCTTTCTCATCTCTAGAGTATGCAGAACATCTTTAAGGATGACTGTCTTTCCAGAGGTAAACTTTAATTCTATTTCACCAGAACCGGCAACAATAGTGAAGTGGGAATCACCCAGCAACACTTTCTTGTCTTCACTTTCAGAATAAGACTTGAACATGGTACGATCATAGCAGACATGGCGTGAAGCACCAATGTCTACCTACCACCCTTCGGATCCACCAACTATATTGATTTCAGAAATCATAGCTATAAGTTGGTCCTCGGTAAGATTCGCCTGTGGAACAGGACGACGTCTTTGCCGGTAGTTCCGAGCCAAATGGCCCGCCTTTCCAGAGTTATAACAAGTAAACTGTTCAGAATTATTTCTTGAAGGGAGTTTGTTTCTATTCTGATTTTGATGCACATTTCTGTTCTGGTTGTTGTGGTTGCGATTCTGATTTTGATTTTTCATATTTTTCCCTTTAGGTTTCAGAATAGCGTAAGATGATTTTTTGTAAGCGTTGTTAGAAACAACAAGCACTTCATCTTTCTGATCTTGTTTTCGGGCCTCCTCCTCAATCCGAAGACGAGTGATCAATCTTTTTAAAGAAAACTCTTTAGTTTTATGCCTTAGAGTATTCTTAAAATCTTTCCAAGAGGGGGGTAATTTGTCAATTAAAACAGCAACTTGAAATTGTTCATCAAGGGAAATACCTTCAGCAATTATTTCGTGAGCGATTTTCTGAAGTTCATGAGACTGAACTTCCACTGATTTGTCGTCGGTCATTTGGTATTTCAGATACCGACTAACAGCATATTTTTTACTTCCAGCCTCTTCAGTGTCGTATTTCTTCGAAAGAGCATCCCAAACTTCCTTTGCAGTTTTGTTAGAGCAATAATAATCATACAGATCATCAGACATACCATTAAGAATAAAATTCTTACAACGGAAATCATTTTCCTCCCAAGACTTAACTTCTTGAATCTGAGCGTCTGTAGGAACTTGAGGTAATTGAGGTTTTTCGGTTGTACAGACATATGCTACTTTTTCGATAGTAAGAAAAAATGACATTTTCTGTCTCCATCTTTTAAAATGAAACCCTTCGAAACGAAAGGGTTTGTTGAGATCAACAGTTACTTGTTTAAAATCGTGATCAGTAGACATCTTAGCAGATATCGAAGCGTCTTAAAAATGTTGTTGCAGAAAATAAATAAAGAACGAGTTTACCAAAATTTCTTGGGATGAGTCGCGGACTAGGTCGCTCTCTTTAAGACGTTTCGCGGCTCTGCCCAAGAACGTGTAAGCAGTGTATCAGCCCCGTCGTCCCCAGGATAAAACAACCCAGAATTTTTCTCTGTCTAAGACATTTTTTGCACTGTAGAAGTCCTGAAAATCAAACACCCCCACACATTGTTCGCAAAACGAACAAACTGCTCGGAAATCAAAATCGAACTGAAGAAACAGTACCGGAACAGATCGGAACAATTCCGGAAGAACAAAATAGTGGAAACTGAAACTGTTTCAGAACAGTTCGGAACAAAAATAAAAGAGAGCAGAAACAGAAGCAGAACACTGTTCTCTGTTCTTAAAATTGAGGAAAAAAACTTTATTTATAGGAGAGAAAAAAAAAACCGTTTGAAAAAAAATAAATCTTTGAAATCGAAATTAAAAAAAACGTTTAAATAATTTAATTATTAAAACGTTAAACGTGGTTTGGTATTCTAAAAGGGCACACCCCTAGTATCTCACATACCCCTAGATATCTTCATTAATTTCACCTCTCCCAACCAATGTGGGATAAAAGGGTTAGAGGAAATTGCACATTTGACACTTTCTATTCTAAAAATTTAATTAAAATTCATTTGTTTCAACAGATCATATATTCCCAAATGCTTAATTTCAACTTATGATCAAATTGTCAAAGCTGGTCATTCAGATATCCTTATGAATATAAATATAATCAAGCGAGTAAAAGTGCAATTTATCCTTCTATAATTAGGGATGTGAACGGTTTGGGTTCTGCTCGGTTTCATGCAAAACTAAAACCAAAACCGTTTAAGATATGTAAAATCAAACCGTCGTTTTTTTAAACGGTTTTAAAATCGGACCATTTAATTTTAGGCAAAATCAAAACTAAAACCGTTTAAAATTTTTAAATTTTATAAAAAAACCAAAATCAAAATCAAAACCAAAACCAAAATCAAAACCAAAAACAAAAACAACAATCGCGAACCACAATTCAATATTAATTCTTAACATCCTCCAAATTATACTTTCTTTAAAATAACTAAAAACCAATAGCGAAACCAACTACATAAAAACAATCTTCAAGATAAACTAAAAACCAAATAAAGTGTAAACTAAAAGAGTTAAAAGTGTAAATAAATAAACATAAGAATAAAACTATAAATAGTAAATAAATTAAAAATAATATATATATCGGTTATATAGTTTGACTCACAGTTCGGTTACGTGGTTTGGTTACACGGTTACTATCTGAAAACCAAAACCAAAACCGCTTCGGTTTCTAAATCTAAAACCAAAACCATTTAGTTGGTTTCAACCCGAACCATTCGGTTTGGTTTCTCTCGATTACCCGTCGGTTCGAATTTTTTTTGCCATCCCTATCTATAATCGTTGGCCATGTCATTAACTGCAAACTGTGTATATCACAAGTCTTTGCCTCATTCCACTAAATTGCAGTTAATGAGCTCATAAACGGTATGCGGTACAATTCATAATGTACTATACAAATCCAATATAAATTCTAGCGCAACTTCTTTTTCTTAATTTCTGCAATAAATATTGTAGAGAGGTGAACCAATGCTCAATAGGATTTTAACCCCTTTAGCATGTGTATCCAACCAATCCAACAAATGGTATATCTCATATGATTACCACATAATGCATATTCATAGGTAATCCATACAAATTAGCAATTATAATTAAACAACAATTATAACATGTACCACACAATAAATAGAGAGGTTAATATTTATTACATATAACTATGAGCTCCATCATTTTTGTTTTTGTCTCTTAATTATCCGTAATTTACTTAAGTTACTATTCATGATATTTTCACAAATTATACCAATCACCCCATAAGTTATATAATATTGTTATTAGTCTCAAAAATTATACTTGTAACTCCAAAAATTATAAAAAATATATTTATACCATAAATTTTCATAATATACAAAACAACCCAAAATATTTAACTTCTTTTTCTTCCTTCTTCTTTTCGCCAACCTTATAAACATAAAGACATTTGCAAAACATCCTCCCACGCAAAACCCACATATATACACCATTAATGGACCCACCTACTTGTTTTCTTCCACACTACATTTTCTACTTTTCTTATCATGTCCCTCTAATTCATACACACAAACAAACTTCTATCTTATATTTCTTTATTCTCTTTCATACACATTTCACACCAAAAAAACCCATACTTCATATATATATAAATTATATATATTGTGATTGTGGGTGACTTTCGGTAATGGGACCCTACATAAAAAACAAATGTCCTAGAATCGAATGTAACTAATATGACCGTGCGATTTTGAATCATTCGTCTTCAAACGAAATTTAGAGGACAAAATTTATTTAAGGGAGATAGATTGTAATACTCTTAAAATTTATATTTTGGAGATATTATTAATATTTTTGGGATTGTTTGTGTATTTTGATATGATGGAAATTTTAAGGCATAAATGAATATTTGATAACTTTTGAGGTTACAAGTGTAATTTTTGAGTTTAATATCAATATTATATAACTTATGGAATGGTTGGTGTAATTTGAGAAAATATCATAAATGGTAACTTATGTAAATTATAGAAAATTAAGAGATAATACAAAAAATGGTGGAGAATTATTAATATATATATTATATTTTATATAAAGGAGTGGGTCCATTAAATTATTATATATATATATATAATTGATGGGGTAAGGAGAAGAAGAAAGAGAGTAGGAAAAAAATAGTTTCCTCCCACCGATTATAATTTTTGATTTTAGGTAAGGTTTTTTATCCCTTTAATATTGATATTTAACCTCTCTATTTATTGTGTGGTATATGCTATAATTGTTGTTTAATTATAACTGTTGATTTGTGTGAATTATCTATGAATATGCATTATGTGATAATTATGTGAGATATATGCCTACGTGTTACGTGCTGATTGGTTAAGTACACATATTAAAAGTGTTAAAATCTTACTGAGCGTTGACTCACCCTTCTACAGTTTTATTGTAGGAATTACGAAAAAGAAGTTGCTCTAGGAATTTATATTTAAATTTGGATTTATTTATATAAAATTGTATTTATTATTAACTATTGTAAGATTAGTCAAATTAAATGATATTTATCAATATGGGCATAGTTTTTAGGTATTGTCTCTGTCTTCCAGGCCTCATATTCTTTTCTTATGATTCTACCAATATTGTCTTTATTTGGATTTAAAATGTTAAATTCTTACACCCATTCAAAGGCCAAAATCTGTGTTTGTTATTGACAGTGCAGTGAAACAAAGTTTTCATTTCATCTTACCAAACACCATACTTTATAGTATGGCCACAGTCCATCTCATGTGCCCGGAAAAAAGAGACACCCAATTGTTTGAACTATGAACCATAAAACACACAACCCGAAACTTACATATTCTAGCACTGTCTAATTTGAAGGATAACTTGCAGGAAACCATAGTTCCCACAAACTAAAAGGGCAGCAGCCCAGTGCACGAAGCCTCCTGCCATTACAGAATCTAAGGATATTGCTGCAGAAATTAATAAAGAACGAGTTTACCGATTTAGCTTGGGTTGAATCACGGAGTAGGTCGCTCTCTTTAAGACGTTTCGCGGCTCTGCCCAAGAAGCGTGCAAGCAGTATATTAGCCCCGCCGTCCTCAGGATAAAACAACCCAGAAATCTTCTCTGTCTAGGACGATCTTTGCACTGTAGAAGTCCCGAAAACCAAACACCTCCACACACTGTTCATAAAACGAACAAATTGCTCGGAAAACAAAATCGAACTGAAGAAACAGTACCGGAACAGATCAGAACAGTTCTGGAACAGTGAAAGAACGAAACTGTTTCAGAACAGTTCGGAACAAAACAGAACAGTTCTAAAATGAAAGAAAAAAAATTAAATCTCTTTCGGAACAGTTTTGTTGAAGAAGAGAAGAGACTGTTTTTTTTTTTTTTTTTTTTTTTTTTTTTTTTTTTAACGAACTTCATCCCTCCACTATTCTGAAGAACGTCTGCAGAGAGATTTCGGGAATGTGGAGAGAAAAACGTGGGATCAGAAAACTGTTTTTACCAAGTCAAAAACGATTCTAAAAAATTTCTTTTAAATAAAATATAATTATTTAAATAAATTTTATCCAAAAAATTAAGTGTCACCTCATGTGCGACTCGGCATGCCCAGCCGGACGGCGACAGTGGCGCGCGCGTGTGTTAAACTAGTAGGGATGTAGCTCCTCTCCCCTCCACAAAATGTGGGTACCCCTTGGGGCACATCTCAAATGTCTCACATACCACTAGATATACTCCTCAATTCATCTTCTCCCAACCGATGTGGGATAGAAGGAATTGAGGGAAAACCATTTGACACAAAAACATTTTCCAAAATTCATTTGCTCCAACAAGGGAGAATCAGATGTACACAATCTTACCGTTGACCCTTGTATACAAAGAGGTTTCTATAGATTGGAACCCGGAACCTCCAGGTCACAATAGAACAACCTTACCGTTGAATAGGATTCACGTACCATTACTAACATATGAATAGTCATGTATCTTAGCTTATACCAAGCAACCCTGCCCTCCTACCGTGTATTACTGTTACCTAGTGCAAACAACAAATTCAGGGCTAATGCATGCGACCGCATTTACTCATAATATAAGAATCATAAAAACTTGTATATAATAATCTGCCAGAAACATTTATATTTGGAGCTAGGAAGATTACTGTCGAGCTGTAAAGCCACTTTTGGCTTCTTCTAGAATTTGGGACAAGGCTCAAGCAACTTGCTGGTACCACTTGGATTAAGGAAGCTTTGCTTCTATATTTGGAGCTAGGAAGATTGCTGCAAACAATGGACTTTGTAAACTTGGTCATCAAATTGAACTTGCCCTCTTTTATCATTGGCCACATATTGTTGAATGAAACAAAAGCAATTCATGACAGGACAAAAAGTGATGAAAATCCTTCATAATGGATTGTGACATTTTGAAAAGATTATAGAGTTAAAAACCAATTTAGTTTCATTGCACGACAAAATAGTATCGGTCGTGTGACATCCATGAATATGATTTCCTCACCAATGATCACTTAAGATTTGACATATATGGATATGATTTCCTCATCAATGATCACAGTTTTTGGAAACTAAACCTTGAAAGTAAGCAATAACAGCCCATATAATCATTTTTAACTTGTATTTAGAGAGGCATATTCCCACTTACCATTCACTAAAAAGTTCATTTCTAATCTTCTTTCTCAATGGACTTTGAATTCCCCTCCATCTCCATTCTCTTTGCCACCTTTATCTTTCTATTCATCTTATTCAAAACCCTTAAAAAATCCAGAGCCGGTCGAAAGCAACCTCCAGGGCCATGGAAACTACCTCTGATAGGCAACATGCACCAGTTGATCATGGGCTCCCTCCCCCATCGCATGTTAAGAGACCTGGCCAAAAAACATGGACCCCTCATGCATCTTCAGCTAGGCGAGGTCCCAACAATGGTGGTTTCATCCCCTGAAATTGCCAAAGAAATCATGAAAACCCATGACATAGTCTTTTCAGACAGACCCTTCCTTCTTGCTTCAAAAATTATCTCCTACAATTCCACAAACATTGCATTCTCCCCCTATGGAGTCTACTGGAGACAACTCCGAAAAATCTGCATTCTTGAGCTCTTAAGTGTGAAAAGAGTCCGGTCTTTGAGACCCATTAGAGAAGAGGTGGTCTCAAATCTAATCGGATCGATTTCAGAAAACGAGGGGTCGGAAATCAATTTTAGCAAGAGGATTTTCTCATTGTCATATGGATTTACAGCAATAGCTGCTTTTGGAAAGAAAAGCAGGTACGAAGAAGAGTTTATATCAATGATGAATGAAGTTCTGGAGCTGGCAGGAGGGTTCAGCATAGCCGACATGTACCCTTCATTCAAATTGCTTCACGTTATCAGTGGGATGAGGCCTAGGCTTGAGAAGTTGCATAAAAAGATTGATCAGATACTTGGAGACATCATTGATGAGCACAGAGAAAGGAAGCCAAAGGAGACAGAATCAGAGGAGGATCTTGTTGATGTTCTGCTGAGAATTCAGAAGAATGGAGATCTTGAAGTTCCATTAACCACCAACAACATCAAAGCAGTCCTATTGGTTAGTTTGCTTTCTGTCTAACTACGTGACTTCAATAGAATATAATACAAAATGCAAACTGCAGTTCAAATATAACTCAATGATTATGACATAATTAAGAGAGAGAATCTGAGAAAGTGTAATTTACCCCTCCATGAATCCTTTTGGCAGGACATCTTCAGTGCTGGAAGCGATACATCATCGACGGCCGTGGTGTGGGCAATGTCCGAAATGCTGAAGAACCCAGGAATTATGAAACGAGCGCAACAGGAGGCACGTCAAGTGTTCGACGAAATGAAAACCGTCAACGAAGAAGGCCTCCCTCGATTAAAATACCTGCAAGCGGTAATCAAAGAGACGCTGAGGCTACACCCATCTGCTCCTCTGGTCACACGAGAGTGCCGCGAGACCTGCGAAATCGACGGATACGAAATACCCGCCAAGACCAAGGTCATCGTCAATGGATGGGCGATCGGCAGAGACCCAAGGCACTGGACCGACGCCGAGAAATTTTACCCAGAGAGATTTCTCGATAGTGAAATAGATTACAGGGGAACAGACTTCCAGTATATTCCATTCGGTGCCGGGAGAAGGATGTGCCCAGGGATATCTTTCGCCGTGGCAAATATTGAGCTGCCGCTGGCGAAATTGCTTTACCTTTTTGACTGGAAACTCCCCGGAGGAATGAAAGAAGAAGAGCTCGACATGAGTGAGTGCTTTGGCATAACTGTAGGAAGGAAGAACGATCTCCGCTTGATTCCTATAGCTTATAGGCCATCCTCTGCAGACTGAAAATTTCCAGAAACAAATTTGTTTTTGAGTCTTAATTTCTATTTCATAATTTTATCCCTACGTATCAATAATTAAAATAAATAAAAATATTATTAAATGTAAACCGTTTTCATTTATAACTTACTTTAGAGTTCCTTATCGCACGGATTTACAAAAAAAAAAACTTAGGTTGTGTTTGGATGAAGGATTTGTAGGAGGGATTGGATTTTGAAATCTATTTTTGTCAAATCCCTTGTTTGGGTAATATAAGAAAAGATTTGTGAAATTCTTTTTTGGGTGAATAGGGGGATTTAGAAATGAATTTGGGAGAGGTGTAATTTGTGAAATCATTCCATCACCGTTCTTCGTTCTTCTGCTCTTTTTCGTTCTTCTGCCTCTTCTTCTGCTTCTGTTGTTGGTTTGAAATCGATTTCGATTTCATTTTTCGAAATCGATTTCGATTTTGAAATCGAATCCTATTCAGGGTTCGAATTCGTTTTAGGTTCGATTTCGTTTTTCGTTCTTCGTCGTCTGCTTCGATCTTCTGCTTCGCTCGTCGTCTGCTTCTGAATCTTCTTCTGCTTCTGCTGCTGGTTTGAAATCGATTTCGATTTTGAAATCGAATCCAATTCAGGGTTCGAATTCGTTTTAGGTTCGATTTCGTTTTTCGTTTTTCATTCTTTGTTATTCGTTGTCTGCTTTGATCTTCTACTTCGCTTGTCATCTACTTCTGCCTCTTCTTCTGCTTTTGCCGCTTCGGTCTTCATCGATCGTCGCTCTTCGTCGTCAATCGTCCGTCCGTCGTCGTCCGACGATTTCGATGGCGATTGCGACGATTCCGATCTGACGATGACGACGATTGCGATGATTTTGACGACGACGACGATTTCGATGGCGATGGCCAAAAATCATCGGCGACGGCCAGATTTGTTCTTGGCGATGGAGATGGCCAGATTTGTTCTTGGATTGATTTTTTTTATTTTTTTTTCGAAGTGATAAAAAATAGAGCAAAAAAATATATATATTCCAAATACTTCACTTCGAACAATTATCCAAACAACGGATTTGTGAAATGAAGAGATTTCAAAATCCAAAATTTTGAAATCCCTTCATTTCACAAATCCCTTAAATTTATCAAATCTCTTACCCAAACGCAACCTTATAATAAATTCTTAATATCGAAAAATAAAATACATATTACTTGGCTATTTTAATTGGCTATTTTAATTGTAATATCCGAAAGTAAATGCATACATTTTATTAAATAATGATATTTTATAAATATTAAAAATAAATATATTATTAAAAATTACGTAAATAATCTTAAAAGCGACATCTTCATCTTTCCATTATTTGGAACATTTTTTCAACGGAGGGAGCCACGAACGTCAAGAGACAAGTGAGTCAAGAGACAAGTGAACATCAAAGCAAGATAACGCGTAGCACATTCTTGACTAAAATGCACAAAAATAGATATTAGAAAAAGATATGAAACTTTTTCTTGGACTCATTTTTAAGAAATAATGGGTGTTGGAAAATTAAGGTTGCATTTGGTTAGTGTCCCACTTTTCTGAATCCAATTGGAATGCGTTGGGTTGAGTTGAATTGAGTTGGGTTGAGAATTTTGGGAACAGAATTGCGTTTGGTAACGATAATTTTTGTTTTGTGTTGAGAACAGAATATGTTTGGTAACGATTTTATCCTAAAACTAATTTATTTTTTTTGAATTTTTTTTTGTGTTTGGCGGTGGCGGACAGTGGCCGGACCCCGGCGACGGCGGTGTGTCAGACGGCGACGGCGGCCGGATAGTCGGCGGGGCGGCGGAGGTGGCCGGCGACGGTCGCCGGCAAGCGGTGGACGGTAGCCGGAGGTGGACGCCGGCGGCGCGGACGGTCGCCGGAGGTGGCCGGCGGCAGCAGAAGGTCGCCAGAGGTGGCGGGAGACGGCGGCCGGCGGCGGGTGGTGGTGGTCAGCCGGCAGATAAAGACGGAAGTTAAAAACTTTGGGTTGAGTTTTTTGGGCAAAAAAAAATAATAATTTTTTTTTGTTTCTGGTTTCTTTAGGATTTTGAGAATCAATTCCTATTTTTTGGGTTGAGTTTTGTGTTTGCCAAACGCGTTTCCAAAAATCAAACCCAAAATTTTTGAGTTGGGTTGGGATTGGTTGGGAACACTAACCAAATGGGGCCTAAGGCATTCACCCATATTAACTACTAATTTACCAATAAATTTTTTTACTTAAAACTAATGAACAACGTAGTATTTTTAACAGTTTTCATGTACAACGCAGTTCAAAACCGTCCTTCGTACGTTTCTTGTTGATAGATTTGTTCTCGCGTTATATGCGGCAATGAAGATTCTATAATAGGGATCGAGAGTTTTCATATTAAACGAATTAGTTTATTAAAATAAAAATAATTATTATTGTATATATTTTTTTACAATCTAATTATATATTTAGATTCATCTAAATAATATTTTCAAAACGATATCTATTAAAACTAAAATGTGATCAAACCCACCAAAAAGAATGTTTAGCTGTCTCCCACTTATGATGTCCCCTTCCATTTGTCAAAAGTTAGTAGTTGACTCGTATTTGCGATATCTCCTCCTTTTAGTCAAGTTCTCCTCCTTTAATGAAGATCACGCTCAAGACCACTATTTTCTCCATCTTAATTAATGTTAATTCATACCTAGTTTTTCTTGATTTTGTGTATATATATATGTGTGTGCGTGATTGTATTGTAAAATGAGAATGTATAAAATAAATAAAACGATATTTTAATAATATCAGATTCACTAATTTTTTTTTCAGTAGTTTCAATTTTCACATTCATATTATACGTAACATGATATTTTCAGAATTTTTAATTTCTACGAGCTATAAGATGTTACATGTAATATTTATACGAAATACGATTCAACACAGGTAATGTTACATTCTATACGCAAAGAAAGAGAGGTTATTATCAAATGCGAAGTGGACATTATAGTGTTATTTTAGCTGGATTGGATGTCACATTGAACATGCAAACATAAATAGAAAATACAGTAATGTGACGTAACATTAATACATGTAATATGGTGTAGTTATTAACCTTTGGCTTTAATATTACATGTAACATGATGTAGTTATTAACCTTTTGGGTGAGTTTTTTATTTTGGGTTGATTTTAATATTATATGTAATATTCACACTCATTACGATAAACGATTCCAAAAAATGTGATTAACATCTCATTTTAAAGAGAATTAATTGAACATAATTGTTGTGTAAAAATATTTATTAAATGTACACCGTTTTCATTTATAACTAGTTTTAGATCTGCGAATTGCACTGCTTTACAAAAAAAATTATAATAAATTCTTAATATTGAAAAATGAAATAAATATTACTTTGTTATTTTGGTTGTAATATTTGTAAGCAAGTGCATATATTTTATTGAGTAATAACATTTTATAAATATAAAAAATAAATATGCTATTAAAAAGTACATAAATAATCTTAAAAGTAAAATAATATTTTTACAAATAAACTTTTATTAATATATTTAACCATAGATTATAATTAATTTTATCAAATTTTGCAAGACTAACAAATTATACTTAATTAATTTATATTGTATTTAATTTCTTTTTGATTGAAAATATTTTTTCAATCATACTTTTTTTTTTTTTTTTGAATAATTTAAAAAGTGAATTAAGAAATTTAATCATATATTTATGCATTCTCTTCTCTCCATTCCTCCTCTCCTTCAACAACCTTCAAACATTTTTATCTCTCCACTATTTCAAACAATTTTTCAACAGATTTAAATTTCAGTTTAAATCCTCTAATTATGATCATATGTTTATTTTGTGCAATAAGTTTGTACATTTATCTTTAAACTTTATCTTTAATCACAATTTTAATAAGAACTTGAGTATAATTTGACTATTAAATTAGATGGAAACAAGAGGAAAATTATAAATTTATATATTTATAATTTTCATTTATTTTTTATTTTCATTTTTTAATTGTTTTTTTCCTTTTATTTTTTCTTCTTCGTTGTTGCCTTCTTCACCGACCATCTCACACCATCACCACTACTACACCCCATGTCCTGTCCATCCACCATCATAGCACCAATGATCGATGCTCTCTTGTATTTCTAATGCTGTCAATTAAGCTTTGTATCATCGGCCGCCACCCTCCGCGATCGGACCTTAGGCCTTTTGTAGTTGAAGTCCCCCCCCCCCTGGGAGGGAGAGAGAGAAGGAGGAGGAAGGGGAAGAAGAAAGAAAAGAGGATTCCGGTGAGAGGCATTGACGGTGGATGGGGTGTGGGCAATGGCGGTGGGAGGGTGGAGTGGGGAGTAAATGTAATTATTAAAAAAATTAGGAATAAAAAATATATTTTTAAAAATAGAGGTGTTATTGATTTTTTTTAAAATAAGAAAATATTTTTAAAAATAAGGGTCTTTTTAATTAAAAAAAAAAAAAAGAAGTTGGTCAAATGGGATGACCAATATTTTTCAAATGTTACGATAAATTTGTGATTTTGTACAAAATGATATGTGAGATAAGTGGTATAAATCCTAAAAAATAATATAAATTTAAATTTAGATTTCTAAATTTTCATAAATAAGAAAAAATAAATATATAAGAATAATCTTAAAAACAGTGGGTTTTAAGACAAAAAAATCACCCTTTATAAAATTAAGCGATTACGGCACATTTGGTTAGATGAAAATTGAAATAGAATCAGTGTAGAATGAAATGGGAGAAGTAAAGAAATAGATCTATCAATATAATCACGATTTCATTCTTTTATTTGATTGTTATTAGATGTTTAAAGGAATAGAACGGAATAATACTCTTTTAAATATCATTTTTGAAATTAAATTCATTTACAAATATACCTAATAATAATTTATTTTGAAAAACATGACTATAAAATATGAGTAATATCCCATGTGGAAGATGTTCAAAATCTACCAATAACTAAAATCGTATTGTTCTTAAATATTTGTTTTCGCTTTGGGAGCATAAATAGATTTTTTTCTCAAATATTTATTTTTGTTCAGGAATAGAAACATATTTTTCGTTCTCAAATTTCCACTTCCATTTCCTATATATTTTTTTTAGGTTCACAAATTTATATTTTTTATTCAAGAAAACAATTAGATTTTTTATTCCCAGATTTTGGTCTCTATTTTAGGAACAATAACATATTTTTTGTTATAAAATTTATGTTTTCATTTTGGGAACACGAACTAAATTTTTGCCTTTAAATTTTTATTTTTGTTTGAAATATAAGTCTGTGAACAATAAAATATGTTTTTGCGTAGGAAACATAAGCAAAAATCTCAAAACAAAAAATATGTTTTTATTCCAAAAAAAAAATTGAGAATAAAAAAATAAAATTATTAATTCCATTCCTAAAACAAAATCAGAATATTAGAAAAAATATATTTTTTTTCCTTTTTCAAAGTAGAAATATAAAATTGAGAACACAACATTTTGTTTGTCAAAAATATTTTTTATCCAAATCATTATCAAACTAAATTCATAAAAATCATTATCAAACTAAATTCATAAAAATAATTTATAGAAATATTGAAGTCATTTTCAAATTGAGAATTATGGACTAAAATGAACTAAGATATTTTAGGTGTAAACTGAAAAATAAAATAAAATAAAATAAAAACACTACCGTGAATTGTGAAATCTGATTCCGCCATATGAAATATGAAATTCAATTTCATCCATTAGACAACCAAATAAAGAAATCGGAATAGAGGGTGAAATTGCTATTCCATTTCATCCCATTCCGTCTAGCCAAATGCACCAATAAAATTGAAGAAAACATATCAACTGTCGTTTTCCATCCTTTTCTACCGACTAACTAAAGGAAGATTTATATAAAATAAATGATTATGATTTATTTAGATGCTGATCCAAATCAACTTACACTTCACCCATGAAAATTCAAAATTAAACACCCAAAAACTTGCACACAAACTAAAAACAATAAATTAAACTATGTTATCTCCAATGGTACTTGTCAATCAAGTAAATTAAACTATGTTATCTCCAATGGTACAAATCAAATTACAGTTTCAGTCAAATTTGACGACTGACAAAAATTTGTATATGCAGAGGAAATTCACTAAAAAAAAAAAAAACAGTTGATTTCAACTATTTTCTCTCCTCCTGCTTCAATGGAAATGGAATTTCCCTCCATCTCCATCCTCTTTGCCGCCACCCTTCTCTTTCTATTCATCTTCTTTAGAAGAAATATCAAAAAATCCAGAAAGCAAGCTCCAGGGCCATGGAAACTACCTCTGATAGGCAACATGCACCAGTTGATCATGGGCTCCCTCACCCATCGCGTCTTAAGAGACCTGGCCAAAAAACATGGACCCCTCATGCATCTTCAGCTAGGCCAGGTCCCAACAATGGTGGTTTCATCCCCGGAATTCGCCGAACAAATGATGAAAACCCACGACATACTCTTTTCCGACAGACCCTTTGTTCTTGCTGCCACCATTCTCGCTTATAACTCCACAAACATCGTCTTCTCCCCCTATGGAGTCTACTGGAGGCAGCTGAGAAAAATCTGCGTTCTCGAGCTCTTGAGTTTGAAAAGGGTCCGATCTCTGAGACCCATTAGAGAAGATGAGGTGTCTAATCTGATGAAATCGATTTCTGAAAATGATGAGTTGGAAATCAATCTCAGCGAGAAGATTTTCTCGCTGGCGTATGGATTTACAGCGAGAGCTGCTTTTGGAAAGAAAAGCAGGGATCAAGCGGAGTTTATGTCTGTAATGGAGGAAGTTATGGAGCTGGGTGGAGGGTTCAGTTTAGCCGACATGTATCCTTCGTTCAAATTTCTTCAAGCCATGAGCGGGACGAGGCGTGGGCTTGAGAGGGTGCATCGGAAGATTGATCGGATACTTGGAAACATCATTGATGAGCACAGAGAGAAGAAGTCGGAGTCGGAGGAGAGAGAAGCAGAGGAGGAGGATCTTGTTGATGTCTTGCTGAGAATTCAGAAGAA
This sequence comes from Eucommia ulmoides, assembly GCA_016647705.1. Classification (NCBI taxonomy): domain Eukaryota; kingdom Viridiplantae; phylum Streptophyta; class Magnoliopsida; order Garryales; family Eucommiaceae; genus Eucommia; species Eucommia ulmoides. The sequence goes on along the minus strand of CM028326.1, from coordinate 425,058 downwards.
CGAGGATCTTGAAGTTCCATTAACCACCGACAACATCAAAGCTGTCATCTTGGTTGGTACCGTTACCTCACATCGAATTTGAGGCTTCCCAAAATTTAAATAATAAAAACTGCAATTTACCCAGTAATTAACCTCAATTTGACGTAATTCATTCGCAGGACATATTTATTGCCGGCAGCGACACGTCGTCGACGGCGGTGGAGTGGGCAATGTCTGAAATGGTGAAAAACCCAGGGATCATGAAACGGGCGCAACAGGAGGCACGCCAAGTGTTCGACGAAATGAACGCCGTCAACGAAGAGGGCCTCCACCGATTAAAATACCTGCAAGCGGTAATCAAAGAGACGCTGAGGCTACACCCATCTGCTCCTCTGCTTTTCCCAAGAGAATGCCGGGAGACCTGCGAAATCGATGGATACGAAATACCGGCCAAGACCAAGGTCATCGTCAATGGATGGGCCATCGGCAGGGACCCACGGCACTGGACCGACGCCGAGAAATTTGATCCGGAGAGATTTCTTAGCAGTGAAATCGATTACAAGGGGACTGACTTTCGGTATATTCCGTTCGGTGCCGGCAGAAGGATGTGCCCAGGGATCTATTTCGCTACGGCGAATATTGAGCTGCTGCTGGTGAACTTGCTTTACCATTTTGATTGGAAACTCGCCGGAGGAATGAAGGAAGCAGAGTTTGACATGGATGAGAGATTTGGCGCGACTGTGAGGAGGAAGAAGGATCTTCGATTGATTCCAATACCCTATAATCCTCCTTTTTAATATTGAGGAAAATAATTTCAATTTTGAGTAAAATAAAGGAAAATTATATATTTTTTATTTTAAACTGTATTTTTTTTTGGATGGTAGATTCTTAAATTTATCAAATTTCATATTTCGGCTTTTAAATTTCATAATTATTTCAATTCTATAAAGTTAAATATTATTTCATATATATATATATCAAACATAACTAAAAATAGTGTGATTGGTAAAGGAAGATATCATTTTTCCTTGTCAACCAAAATTCGATTCTCCTGGAGAACATTTCGAAAATTAAATTTTGAATTCACCAAGCCGATGTGAAAAAATACGTCCTTAAAATAGCCTCGGGAGTTTATTAGTCAAAGTGCACATAAGTTAGTCCGAACAACACCTTACCGGAAAACTAAAAACATAATAAAAATAAATAATAACCAAAATTATTGCTTCCAACTATTTTTTGGACACCACTACAATGGCAATATTGGTAATATAAAAGAGAATAAGTCTAAATTGGCCATTTGACATTTCTCTTTTCTGGTTTGACAAATAAAATCAAAACCAAAACTAAGATAAATAAAATCATCCAATATTAAATTTCTAAACCAAAACCAAAATAATTAGCCCCTTATTGAGCCACTTGGTTCGGTTTAATTCAGTTACACACCGGTTCGGATGCATTTGTCATCCCTACCAGCTATCTTTGCCTAGAAGTGTGCAGCGGGCGAGTTTCATCAAGTTAGGGATAATCCGTGGGCCAAAAAGAGAATTCGGGTTGAAAAATATACCCCGCCGGCCATCCAATAATATCATTTTTTCGACACTTATTGGTAGGGATGGTCATGGGCTTGGGGGCCCGCCCAGCCCGAAAGGCCCGACCCTATTTTTTTAGGGCTTGGACTTAGAGTTTAAGCCCACGGGCCGGGCCAGGGTCTAGGTATTAGGGCCCGATCAAAATTAAGGCCGGGCTTGGGCAAGATTAAAAATTTTTAGGGCCGGCCCAGCCCGGCCCGAAGGATATTTAAAAAAATAAAATAAAATATATATATATATATATATATATATATATATATATATATATATATATATATATATATATATATATATATATATATACACACACGTTACAATATAACCTTAATATTTGAAATATTAGTTTTATTTAAAAATTGTAATTTTAATATTTCTGGTTTAGTTTGTTTGGAATATTGGTTTACTTTTAAAAATTGTAATTTTAATATTTCTTATTGGTTTGGTGTTGAATTTTTTGTATTTATTTTTGAAATTTAAAAAAAAAAAAAAAAATAGGGCCAGGGGCATGTGGAGTGAGCTTTGGGCTTAAAATTTTCTTATAGGACTGGGCTTGGGCATAGAATTAAGGCCCGATCACCGGGCCGAGCCGGGCTAGGGCCCAACATTTTTTTGTAATACACTAGTCTAAGCCCGGCCCATGACCATCCCTACTTATTGGTCGGGCAAACATTCGGTATGACCTGAAGCAAGACTGTCCTCTGATCAAACAAACCAAGAGCAAATCAACAGTGAAATGGCAAATCAACTACAAAATCACTTCTAATCATCAAATGAACAATGCATCAAGGCGCACAGCAGTGATAAGAAAGGACGGAAGAGAATATGCATATGAATGGATTTAGGAGGTTCGAAGAATTAAAACTTTTTCTCCATAGATTGGGGGGGGAGGGAATTGTGCCAGAATCGTTCAGCTGAGTCGATGCTCGGATGCAAAAACTTCATTGACCGATGAAGAGACCATCCTCTAATTTAGTTCTATAACTAGCACTGGCACGACGACCAAGAATAAGCTTCTTTCTTATTGAGAAGCAGGCATGGTGGTGACTGGTGAGAGATGAGAGTGCGGCAGCAGAGAGTTTTGAGGAAGACAAATGAAATGAAACCCTAACCACCATTAGAAGGATATAGATATATATACACACACATATATGGGTAAGGAAACGACGTTGTTTAGAGGTATTGGACGGGGTCGAGTTACACCCAATAATAAATACTAAAGCAGCTTTTCACATTGAGCATGAAAAAGATGGTGATTAAGTGTCATATGTAAAAATAGGTAACAGGTCGTGTAACAGATCATTACACAAAACACGATAAAACCCAAATATGAACACGACACGATAAACATATCGTGTCAAACTACGCAAACACGAACACGACACGAAAATTATCATGTCATCACGACACGACACGACACGATAATTTTTCGTGTTACACGATGACACGAAACCTATCAGGTAAACACGATACGATAAGACCTGATAAGTTTCCATTACACATTAACCTTTCTATTCCACGTTAACCCATTACACGTTAATGATCTGTTAACCTGTTAAGTTGACTACATGAGTAAGGTTAGGGAAATGTGAATATATATATTAGGTACTAAATTATAATATTTGATAATTTGGGAGTGTAAAAATAATTTATTAAATTAACAGGTAACCTATTAGATCTCAGGTAATCGTGTAACCTGAATACACGAAATTCTTATTGTGTCTTATCGTGTAACCTATTGGGTTATCAGGTCAACCTGATAATCTGCACTATTTCTTATCGGGTTATCGGGTCTGACACGATAACGACCCGATACCTGATAAGCAAAATCTAGACCTGATAATTTCGTGTCGGTCTCGTATCATGTCATCGTATAAATATCTGTTTTGCCAATCCTGACGTGGGTGACTCGAAGCAAACTTTTACAAGATCTGAAACCTTCGACAATGGAACAGAAGCCCACCTAAAACAAGTTATGTCACACAAAATTAGGTCCGCATCACTCAATACGACTGCATAAATCAACATTTTCGACAAAATGAACACGGTGACCATTTGATTGGTTACAAAACTTAAGAGACATTTTATTTTTTGTTAATGAAGAAAAGGTAATGAAGAGTATTTCTAGGAGTATGTGAGACATTTGAGGTGTGCCCCAAGGGGTAGCCACATTTTGTGGAGGGGAGAAGAGTTACATCCTTACTAGTTTGACACACACGTGCGCGCGTCGCCTTATATAATATATTTTTAGATAAAATTTATTTAAATAATTATATTTTATTTAAAATAATTCAGAATGGTTTTGACTTGGTAAAAAATGTTCCCACGATTTTTGCTCCCACATCCCTAAGATCTCTCCCCCATTTTCGAACCACTTGACAACGTTTTTAGTCGGCTGTTTTGGATCTATAAAAACAGACGTTTTCCATATATTTGCGCTACGAAAAAATCCAGAAAGATTACTCTGCAGTTTTTCAAAGAAAAAAAAAATTGTTCTCCTTCTTCTTTATTATTTATTATTGTTCTTCTTTTCGGAAACTGTTCCGAAACAGAAAAACTATTTCTTTCAGAACTGTTCCGTTTTCTTTTGTTCTGTTCCATATCGAATCTGTTCTGTTTTGTTCCGAACTGTTCTGAAACAGTTTTGTTCTTCACTGTTCTGATCTGTTCAGTTCTGTTCCGGTACTGTTTCTTCAATTCGATTTTGTTTTCCAAGCAGTTTGTTCATTTTACGAATAGTGTGTAGGGGTGTTTGGTTTTCGGGATTTCTACAGTGCAAAGAACGTCCTAGGCAGAGGAGATTTCTAGGCTGTTTTATCCTGGGGACGACGAGGCTAATATACTGCTTGCACGCTTCTTGGGCAGAGCCGCGAAACGTCTTAAAGAGAACGACCAAGTCCGCGACTCAACCCAAGCTAATCCGGTAAACTCGTTCTTTATTAATTTCTGCAGCAACAGAAACCTTCGACAATATAACAGAAGCCGACCTAAAACAAGTTAAGTCACACAAAAGTAGGTCCGCATCACTCAATACGACTGCATAAATCAACATTTTCGACAAAATGAACACGGTAACCATTTGATTGGTTACAAAACTTAAGAGACATTTTATTTTTTGTTAGATGGAAAGGTTTGAAATTTACTTTTGAAGAAGACCAATAATTTGCTCGCCTATTCTAGTAAGGTGGACAAAAACATTGTTCCTGTCGGTCAAGGGCGAGGGCCTAACATGTATGCCGTCGCCAAAAGAATCTTCACCCAGAATCATGAACCTACAACCATTAGAATGTGAGGTATGGCACCTTAGAATTGAAATTAGAAATGAATGCATCTAATTTCTTCAGACAAACAAGTAACTCAAATCAAGCAAATGGTAAAGAGCAACTAGTTCATTTAAAATCAAAACAACAAAAGACAAAACCTTCTCATATTAAATTTGTTAAAAACCCGAGGAAATTTAGTCTCCCTTCGTCCTGAAAGAGTAGCCTTCAGTTAGCCTAGCACGGCCACCAGTCGGCTGGCACATAATTGTTTGGCAATTTCCGCAAACCACTACGGTTTGCGAGTGACTGAAGACGGTGGTTCTGCAAATTCAATCACAACTAAATAATCAAACCGGAAATTGAAACAATAAATTTAGATAAAACAAATGGAAAAAGAATCAAAAGGCTTACATATTGAAGCATCCTTAACACTTCACATCCTACGGAAGGAAAAAGAAAATCAAATTCGAAGATTTACAGGAGAATCAAATAGAGTGAGAAAATAGGCAATCAAAAGATTCAGAGGAAAACAAATACCATAAAGAAGGAATTCGGACTTGGCACAAGACGCTTCAGCTTGTGCTTCTGCTTCTCGAGCTCCGCCGGCGGATTTAGCAGATCTATATCGTTAGGCATCACCTAAAACACATCAGAATCGACATCAATACATCACGACAATCAAAATAGAGGAAATTAGGAAAAAATTTACGCTTCGGACAATACAAAATGTTCATCCAAAGAATAAAGCACAAGAAATCGAAAGAGAAAGCATACCATTTTTGAGTGAAACACTAGCGATTGCAGAAATGTTTTGGGAAAAATACCGGGAGAACCCAAAAATACCATCAAATTATCGGTTAAACCCACTAATTAGATAATAAAACAAGAAATCCCAATTTACATATTATTTGCACAACACGGTCCGAAAAATCTGATCTGTACACTTTCCATTGACATATTTGCCCTTGAAGTATATGCGGCAATAATATTTTCTTAATAAGGATTGAGAGTTTTTATATTCAACAAAATCATTTTATTAAAATGAAAATAACTATTGTTTTACATATTTTTTTTACAATTTAATTATATATTTAGATTTGTTTAAACAAGATCTTCAAAACAATATCCAATTCACTATTTTTTTTCATTAGTTTTCAACTTTCACATTCATGTTACATGTAATATGATATTTTCTGAATTTTTGAATATTACATGTAATAAGGTGTAGTTATCAACTTTTTTAGGGGGGGAGGATTGATATTAGGTTGGTTTTAATGTAACATGCAACATTGATGTTACATGTAACATTAATGATACGAAATTCATCATAACCTTTTTGAATGTTATATGTAACAGTCGTGTGCATCATGTTAAATATGTCTAAAAAATGTGATTAACTAGTTTCAGTTTTTACATTCATGTTACATGTAACATGTTATTTTCAGTATATGTGACAATAATTTTTTTTTAATAAGGATTGAGAGTTTCCATATTTAACAAAATTATTTTATTAAAATGAAAATAACTATTATTGTACACATTTTTTTTACAATTTAATTATATATTCAGATTTGTCTAAACAAAATCTTTAAAATAATATCCAATTCACTATTTTTTTCATTAGTTTCAGTTTTCACATTCATGTTACATGTGACATGATATTTCCAGAATTTTGAATGGTACATGTAACAAGGTGTAGTTATCAATTTTTTTTTAGGGGTTTGATGTTTAGGTTAGTTTTAATGTTACATGCAACATTGCTATTACATGTAACATTAATAATACGAAATTCATCATAACCTTTTTGAATGTTACATGTAACATTTATGTGCATTATGTTAAATATGTCCAAAAAATGTGATTAACTAGTTTCAGTTTTTACATTTATGTTACATATAACATGATATTTTCAGAATTTTTGAATATTTACATGTTACAAAGTGTAGTTACCACTTTTTTTTTGGGGGGGGGGGGGGGGGATTTGATATTGGGTTAGTTTTAATGTTACATGCAACATTGATGTTACATGTAACATTAACATTAATGATACAAAATGCATCATAACTTTTTTTAATGTTACATGTAACATTCGTGTGCATCATGTTAAATATATCCAAAAAATGTGATTAACTAGTTTCAATTTTCACATTCATGTTACATGTAATGTGATATTTCCAGAATTTTTGAATGTTACATGTAATAAGGTGTAGGTACCAATTTCTTTTGAGGGGTTTGATGTTGGGTTGGTTTTAATGTTACATGCAACATTGATGTTACATGTAACATTAATGATACGAAATTCATCATAACCTTTTTGAATGTTACATGTAACATTTGTGTGCATCATGTTAAACATGTTCAAAAAATGTGATTAACATCTCATTTGAAAGAGAATAAAATGAATATTTTTATTTTACAATTTTTATTTTTTTTCACATGGAAATCTGAGGAAAAAACGAAGCAAATTGTGCATATGAATATTAGTATTGTTTACCAAATTTAGCTCTGCTATATAAGAAGTCTACATTACCGCATATAAAGCAAGGGGTATTTCCGTCACAAAAATAACAAAAGGACTGCTGGGTGCACATAAATATTAGTGGGTTTATTTGGTAGTTTTGACCGCAATTTGGGACCGTTCAGTCAACGCCCCAAATGTTTTTGAGAGCTTGACTATTGAGGTTTAGGATGCCTTATATACTAGGGTTACTTTTAGGCTTCATCTAAATCCCCAAGCCAAGCGGCAGTCAAACGGGAGGTTTCCATCTTTTAAAATCATGTTAAAAAATAGGAGAAATTATATTTTAAATCTTTCAGGTATTGACACTTTTTTAATTGGTCCCTCTTCGTTTGAGCGTTTTATTTTCTAATTAGTCCGACCCTTTTATAGATTCTGCGCATAGGAGGAATTCAAAAATGTAGTACTGGACTGCCTTTTTTAAATTGTCTTTTATCCCCCTGTACTTTATTTTATTATCAATTTATCCCTTTTACTTCAATAATCTATATTTTACTCCCTTCTATTTTAAATAAGGGATAATTGGTGGGAAGTGTTAAAAATATCACCAAAATAATATGGACTATCAAACTAAATAAGTATTTTAGTTTTAGTCTCATTTATTAGAGTTCGTGAAAATACTAGTGTTCCAATTAGGGTTGTATCGCTATCTGTAACCCCACTGTCGTCGGCCACTATCCATTGGTCGTCGGATTTCGACCACTGATTGTCGTCGAAACTCAGGTCGCTAAGTGTTTTTTTGTCACATTCAGGTAGCTTTTTAGTAACATTTTTTAGTATACTTTTTAGTTACATTTAGTTAATTTTTTTGTTGCTCGATTGTCGAAAAATTATATGAATATAACTACAAAATACATTCAAAATATATTAAATTATAACTAAACGTACACTTAAAATGTAAGTAAAAATACATTAAAAATTGTTAAATGTAATTAAAATGTACATTAAAAAAATAAGAATAGACCAATTTGGCCAGGGTCGCGGGGGGCGACTAGCCCACCAAAACCAATGACGTTGTCAGCACCATTGGCCAAAGCTGCAGGCGGGGTCGCAAGTTGAATTGTGGATTTTGTTCCATTTTTCACCATTTTTGTCCTTCAAATCATCATCTTTATTTCTTGGATTTTATTTCTGCAACAAAACATTAAACCGTATTATTACTAATTAAAATTTGATAGAAAGACTAACAAAATTATATATTTAGGGTGATGGTGTGAGATGGTCACCGGAGAAGATAAACAATAAAAAGGAAGAAAATGAAAAGGAATTTTTTTTTTATAATTTTATCATTTATTCCGTCTAACTTAATAGGCAAATTAGACTAAAGGTTTAATTGAAATCGTGATTAAAAATACAATATTTAAAATGAAATCTACAAAGGCGTTAGACCATATAGAAATATGGTAATAGTTAAAGGGTTTGAAATTGAATTTACCCATAGATTTATGAAATTTAACCATTTGACACTTATTTGTTTAGTGATTTTTAAAGTGAGGATAAAAATATTTATTAATAATATAATAGGATGATATTACTATTAAAAATTAAAATTAGATATTGCCAAAAGTAAAAGAGGGAGTAATTATATTTTATTCTTTAGATGTTGCAAACATTTTTTTGTTTTACAATTCTGTTTAAATCTAGTAGAACCAATAAAAATAAATAGAATTACAATTAAGTATAAACATAAAACATAAAATTATATATATATATATAGTCCATAATTGTTTTTTTTTTTCTTTTTTCTTTTTGTGTTCTCGTTGTTTGTCTCATAAATAGTTAGGACGGTAATTTCTAATAGATCCAATTTCCATACAAAAATTTGTGAAAAATAGTGCAGGAGGTATAGGCCTGTAGGTCTGCACAATTGGATACGTTAGCGCAAAACAGTTTTGTGCGGACTTGTAAATCAATACCAATCACGATTTTAACATTTTGGAGATTTCAGAAAAAAATTGAAAAACCTACTAAAAATGACTAAAAAATGTAAATTTGATGCATGGTGTAAGATCCCGATTTCACACATACGTCAATTTAGTTGCATTATTGAGCATTTAGAAAAATACGAGGGGAAAATATGCAAATTAAAATTCAAATTAAAAGTTTAGGGGTCAATTTACAAATTTAAAAACTTTCTATCCAAACTTTGGGATGTAAATTGGCATTTAACTTCTTTTTTAAAAATTTTAAGGGGTGAAATTACAAATTTAGAAAATCATAAATGATGAATTTGGATTAAAATAAAGATTTAAAGAATGAGGGGGAGAAAAGAGTAATTTAACAAAATATTATTTTTTTAAAAAACACACACATATATATACACATATATCGTGTGTGTGTGTGCAGTGAGATCGCCAGCGACAGAGAGAGAGGAAAGGGGGAGACGTGGCAAGTGATGATCCATCTTTACCACTCAATTCATGCATATAAAAATGATACATGCAAAAAAATATCAGGATCAAAACACTATTGGAAGAGAAAAATCAGAATTTTAGAGAGAGAGGGGGTTCGGCGGTGCTGGGTGCTCCGGCGTGGTCGTCTGTGTGTGCGTTCTGTTCCATTTCATTGTTGTGTGTGTGTGTTGATCGTCGTCGATAGGGAATGGGAGTGTGATCAGTTGTTGAATTTATGTCGTGCATGTGTGTGTGATCAACACTGTTTCGGTATCGGCGTGAGTGTGCCTGTGTATGTCTCATGTTTCCGTTTGGTGCAGCGGTGTGTGGGTGTGGGTTTTCTGTTTGAATCGTCGGTCGTCAATCGTCGACGATTGTGTGTGGGTCGTCGTCGGACAGTGGTAGGCGTTTGTGACCGGTGTAGGGTGGTTGGCGGTGAAGGGGAGTTAGTGAGAGAGAGAGAGCGTCGGCTGTGGGTGCGTGTGGGTTCCCATTTCTGTCCGACGGTGGCGTTCGGCGGTGAAGGTGGGTGTGCCATTCGTTTGTCTTGTCCAACGGCGTGTGTGATTGTGGTTGGGTGGTTGGTCGCTGTTGGTGAGAGGGGTGTAGGTGGTCGGTCGGCAGGGAACCAGAACAGAAACAGAGAAACCGAAAAAAAAAAAGAAAAAAAAAAAAAGAAAAGGAAGAGGAAAAATTACACAAACACCCCAATAAAAATCCAAAAATTCATCTCGCGGCCGACAGACGATTCGGAACAGGTAAAATCTAAATCGATTACCGTTGTTGTTAAATTGAATTATTAGCAAACGGAATTATAATTTGGAATCGTTAATTCTAATAATTTTTGTCACTGTTCATATTAACAAATGCGTACAGTAATTATTAACGAAACGAAATTTACCGAATAACAATTTTTCATAATAAAAAGTGGGTACGGGAGAAATTACGGAATTTAGGGCCTGCATTGCATGATTCGGTTATTTTACATAAAATATTAATTTAGACCATGTCACTATTAGGTTCGCAGACACTGGAGTATCGGTAGAAGATAATCAGTAAAAACTGTTCAGAACGGATAGTTAAGTGAGTGTAATGTCTTCTTGTCAAACTATTTTTATATTTATATATGATAGAAAATGGTTGTATTTACATTAGATACTTTTAAAATTTTGTGGATCAAGCAGGTCTTGGGTGAGTTGGTAAAATGGATTTTCGTGAGATTACAATGGTTTTCGAAAAGAAGGTGAAAATAGTTTTTCTTGGATTTGGTGGTTTTAAAATAGAGTGAAAAATATCTGTTTTTCTAAATATGTCCGGTTTTCTAAAAATAAAGGGTGTAAAAATGCTTTTGGTGAAATCAGACGTTTTTTTTTTTTTAAAGAAAAATGAGAAATATGATTTTGAATTAAAAATCAGTTTTGGAAATAGAGGGTGATGTTGAGATTTGATGATGCTGATTAGACGATGTTATTGATTTGTCATTTGTTGATGACGTTATTGATTTGACGATGCTATAATATTTATCTGCTTCGGCAGAGTGATGATTATCTGTTTCGGTAGAGTGATGGTATTGATTTGACGATGTTATAGTATTTATCTGTTTCGGTAGAGTGAGGTTATCCACTTCGGCGGAGTGATATTTATTTGCTTCGGCAGAGTGATGTTAGACGTTTATACTGCGCAATGATTATCCGCTTAGGCGGAGTGATGGGTGTTCGTAAGAAGGCATATCCTACGGATGGTACGGTACCATTGCAAACTCCCGATCGTGAGGTTAAAAAGATCACTATGGCTAGCCAGTGTGTGTTGTGGTGAAATGGTGATTTGAGATATGGTGTTCTACTTATATTGAGTGATTTATTATTTATTATGGTGATTGATATGATTTTATACTAGATGGATTTGAATAGAAGTTATCTATATCGCTTTATTTTCACTGTTTATATACTTATACTTGATCCATATTTAATTATAGTAATATTTAGAATGTATAATTATAGTAAAAATATTTTACTAAGAAGACAGTACACTCGTAGGTACAACAGTTAGGAGTCGGTCCCCTACTGGCATTAGGTAGAGTCCGGTGATGGTGTAGTATGAAAATATTTTGGGAGGAGCTGTCTAAGGCGAACCTGTGAGAGCTTCATTGTTGTTATACTTTTATTGTTATTATAATTCAGGGATGGGTGTGTCCCTAGTTAGAGATGTTGTATATGGTCAGAATTTATGGTTGTATATTTTTATATACACTTTGTCGTTTACTAGTGGGTTTGACATTAAGATGAAGTCGTGTCGACGTCACGCCGGCCCTACGGTGACGGGTGTCCGGGGTGGGTTGTGACACATGGGGTTGTTCAATATTGCTCCAAATGATGGTAAGATCATGTTTGAAGGTTGGTTGTTGAAGGAGAGAAGGACTAGAAGATGCTTCAAAAGAGAGGAAAAGAAAATGTAGGAAAAAAAAAGTGTAAATATTATAAACGAGTTTAGTCCCTTAAAATAGTTTTTATGGATAATTGACGATTAATCCCAAATAACGGGTGTAATCTGTAATTTGTCTTATTTAAAACATAAGTTTAGACTTAAACCCCTTAACTTGATTTTTGGTTCCATATTTGTCCCGCATGTGATCACGCATTGCGTGTGGAGGATAGATAAAGTTTGATGAATAAATCCGTATTATAGTGACATGTACTTGTCTAATATGTAATTATAAATTATATGTACTTGTTAATATTTGTTATATCTAATAAATATTTCACATATAAATTAGATATACGTAATTGCAAGAGTACAAACGCATGTATTGAACCTTCCGATTTTTTTTTAATGCGCCAGAGTAAAATAGGGATCTCATACCGTATTTTTTATTTATTTTATTTATTGATACACAATCTAGTATAGGTATAAAATTATAATATTTCACCCTGAAGATGATGGCCTATAAGCTATAGGAATCAAGTGGAGATCGTTCTTCTTTCCTATAGTTAGGGGTGGTCATGGGCCTGGGGCCGCCCAACCCGATTTTTTTAGGGCTTGAGCTTAGAGTTTGAGCTCACGGGCAGGGCCCGATCAAATTTAGGGCCGGCTTGGGCAAAGTCCAAAAATTTTAGGGCTGACCCGGGCCGAAGAAATAATAATATATATATATATATATATATAACCCTAAAGTCCCTAACCCTTTTCATTTTCTCACACATGAGCAGCAGCGCCACAAGAGACTCAGGAGAGAGAGAGAAATCAGGCTGGGCCGGGCTTAGGCCCAGCCCAATTTCTCTTTGGTTTGATGTTGATTTTTTTTGTATTTATTTTTGAAATTAAAAAAAAATAAAAATTGGGCCGGGCTTTGGGCTTAAAAATTTCTTATAGGGCTGGGTTTGGGGGTATAGGAATAGGGCCTGATGGTCGGGTCGGGCCGGGCTCGGACCTAGAGTTTTTTTGTAAAATTTCTAGTCTAAGCCTGGCCCGGCCCAACCCAGCCCATGACCACCCCTATCTATAGCCACGCCAAAGCCCTCATTCACGAGCTCTGCTTCCTTCATTCCTCCGGGGAGTTTCCAGTCAAAATAGTAAAGCAATTTCACCAGCGTCAGCTCAACATTCGCCTCGGCGAAAGATATCCCCGGGCACATCCTTCTCCCGGCGCCGAATGGAATATACTGAAAGTCTGTTCCCCTGTAATCTATTTCGCTATCGAGAAATCTCTCTGGGTAAAAAGTCTCGGCGGCGGTCCAGTGCCGTGGGTCTCTGCCGATCGCCCATCCATTGACGATGACTTTGGTCTTGGCGGGTATTTCGTAACCATCGATTTCGCATGTCTCGCGGCATTCGTGCGGGACCAGCAGAGGAGCAGATGGGTGTAGCCTCAGCGTCTCTTTGATTACCGCCTGTAGGTATTTTAATCGGTGGAGGCCTTCTTCGTTGACGGTTTTCATTTCGTCGAACACTTGACGCGCCTCCTGTTGCGCTCGCCCGTTAATCATTTTCTTATGTCCCGCTCCATGTGCAGCCCATCTTAGTAATATGAAAAAAGGGGTTTCGACACTTTATACCCCTGAAGTTTTACCATTATTTCATTTTGGTCCCTATAATTTTAATTTGAACACTTGACACACTAAAGTTTCATAATGATCCCACTTCAATTCAAATCAATAGTTCCATTGCAATTTTGAATAGAAATTTGTCACTCACCGTACTTTTAACTATGTTTGTGAGAATCTTAAGGGCATTTGAATCCCCCTCCTTTGCCTTTTACAAGTTTTCTATTGAAAAAACCAAATGTACGTATATATATTATTGTTGGTGCATAAAATTGGTACACACCTCGAGTATGATCCAGTCGGATGACAGGTGGGTCCTTTTGCTGAGGTGGAGTCGTTGATTGAAAAGTCCTCGAGCGAGCTGTGCTCGGTCCTGGGAGGACTGACCTGCTGTGTCCAGCGTCCTGCTCCTCAGGGAGTGTACCTGCAGAAGGCTCAGACCAGGGTTTATCCCGATGAAGCCCCTCCGGCGTGATAATCAGTGCTTAGAGAGAAAAGGTACAGAATATAGTAAGGAAACAAATGAACTCGCACGTAATGTAAGTCATTAAAGTGTACCTCGGGCTTACATAGCCCCCGATATATATAGGCGTTGGAGATAATTAGTCGGGCCTAAACACAATTAATTACTCGAAACCCGGTGTTTAGCCGATAATCCAAGGTGTTTAGGAGATAATCGTTGGGCTTGGGCTTTTGGGCCCATTTGGCAAAGCCCGTGGGCTTTTGTCAGGCCTGCAGTAGTGAGCTGGTGGAGGAGAGCGGAGATCCGTGTAGTCTTGGAGAAAAAACAAGGTGAAATGGGGAGCCGGTCGAGATGAACGGTTGAGTCCTCGAAATTGATCGCCGATGGCACGGCGCATAGCTCAAAGCGGCACGTCCCTGTGGGGCTCCTCGCTCCTCCCTGGGTGCAAATGAGATTCCAGGGAGAAGCCGTAGTCGGTGTACGCTCCAGCGTGGAGTTGTGGATTCTGGAATACGTCTCTGTCATTGCGAGGGTTGACACATCGCTGGATCCCATGTGCTGACTCAAATGTGCCCAAAAATACCCTCATCAGTTGTCCCCTAGCCCTGTGCGGTGAGGGAAGCGAGGCAGTCAGGGATATCAATTCCCTGCTGAAACGGGCGTCTTGGAGACTTCGGAGCGCGAGAAACAGCTCTGATCGACATTTTTTCAAGAGTTAGTTTTTTCTTGAGGAGCTTATTCGAAATAGGCCTCCATACGGTCGTGGTCCGGGGTCAGGTAGCACGGCAGGGCGATCCCGAATTTTTTCGATTTTTAGGACGACAAGTTTTCAGGAGTTGAAGTTTTTTAGAGGAGCTAATTTGAAATACACTCCCCTACGACCGAGGTCCGGGGTCAGGTAGCACGGTAGGGCGACCTCGAATTTTTTCGATTTCATGGCGACAATTTTTCAAGAGTTGAACTTTTTTAGAAGAGCTAATTTGAAATACGCTCCCATACCGCCGAGGTCCGAGGTCAGGTAGCACGGCAGGGCAACTCGAATTTTTTTAATTTTCAGGGCGGCACACATTCATTGTGAACAAGTCTTGAACACGAATCGACCTCTACGGCGGAAAAAAAAATTGAGGCAAGTTCTAAAAAATACATGTCGCGGACGGGTAGGAGGGTGACGCGATGCACCCGTCCCTTCTTTTCAAAATTGAAGGGGGGCAAAAGTTGCCCCCCCGAACTAAAGAAGAATAAAAAAAAAGGGGGATGGGGGCTGCCCCCCTCTCCCTTCACGCTGGCCACTTGGGACCAGCATGATGCTGGTCCCAAGTGGGACCAACATATGGTGCTGGCCCCATAGCCAGCGTCACACGCTGGCCCTTGGGGGCCAGCGTATTGCTGGTCCCAAAAAGGGACCAAAGCTGGCCCCTTCGCGGGCCAGCATGGGGGAGGGGGGAGCTGCACCCCCTCCTCCCCTCTTTTCTTTAGGGGGGCAAGGTTGTCCCCCTTAAACTCTTTTTTTTTTTTGAATGGCAGAGAGCAGCGTTCTCACCTCCTTAATTTTTATTTTTATTTTTTTATTTTTATTTTTTTTTGCAACATAGAGGAGGAGCATGGAGCATCTCTCACACTTTTTTTTTTTTTTTTTTTTAATTCTTAGAGTTGTTAGTTAACTTTCAACTTTGTACTTCTTGGAGTTTGAGCCCCACTCATCTTGCACCTCTAACATTCGATGGGGAATATTTTGAACATTTGAAATAATTTTATTTTATTTTTTCACACAATTTTGGACACTTGGAGTGTTTTCTCTCCCTGCACAAGTTTGGACACTTGGAGGGTGGAGTAAGGTGTCCGTTGCCATTTGGACCATGCTGGCCAGGAATAGCGCGGTAGGGAGATGCCGATCACCATTTGGACCATGTCGGCTAGGAGTAGCGCGGCAGGGCGGTGCCTATTGCGGGACACTGAGGGGGAACCCCTGGGCGGTGCCTTGCACAAGGGCGCCGAGGCGGACAATGCCAACGAGGGGCCCCCCGAGGAGGGCAAGATTGACTCCACTTCTCCTCGCACGGACGCCCCTCGCAATGAGGGCGAAGAGGATTGAGCTCGGATCGTTGCTTTTTCAGGACTTAGGATTTTGCAGACTCTTTTTCGCTTACTCCTGTTTTTCTACACGCGAGCATTTAAACTTTTGAGCGGCATAGACAGGGTATTTCAGAGTCGACTCCTTTCTCCCGATTTTTTTTTTTGCCAAGTCGATTTCTGCTTGATTTTGTTTTCAGAGTCGTGAAATTTTGAAAAGTTTACAAAAACTTCAAGAACTTCTCGTCTCTGTCCAGGGCCATAGACCACTAGCCCCCTAGTCCGGGACACGAGCTGATTGCAAGGAAATCGTGTCGTGGACTTAGGAGTAGGGTTTCCTAGGGTAGTTGATCCTCTCGGTCCACAGGGGCGTAACGCGGTGGTTGGACCCCTGTTGCCGGTCATTGGGGAGTTCTCCGTAGTTAGGCTCATTCAAGAACCCTTTCAGGTTATCTCCATTTAGTCCATGCATGAGCACCTTCCTTTTTAGAATGTCGGACTAATAGTCGACTGGTAGGGAGAAGTACTTAGCTACAGGCCCTCAGACCCAATCAATGCCCTGCCCTTGGTGGATGACCTTAGTTTATCCCTGGGTACGTACTATTGACTTCCGGAGAGGGTCTGGTTGTCACCCTCGACGCTGAGCACCGGGATGAGGCTGTGGAAAGTTACTCGCGACGCTGAGAGTCGGGATGTTCGGTGGAGAATTATTCGCGACTTAGGGGACCAAGATACAACCGTGGAGAATCACTCGCGAGGCTGAGAGCCAAGATACGACTCAAGGGGTCGAAATATAACCGTGGAGAATCACTCGCGACGCCGAGAGCCGGGATACGACTCAGGGGGTCGGAATACAGCCTTAGAGAATCACTCGCAACGCCGAGAGCCGAGATGCGACTCAGGAGGTCGGAATGTAACCGTGGAGAATCACTCGCGACGCTGAAAGCCGGGATACGACTCAAGGGGTTGGAATGTAACTGTGGAGAATCACTCGCGATGCCGAGAGCCGGGATACGACTCAGGGGGTCGGAATGTAACCGTGGAAAATCACTCGCGACGCCGAGAGCCGGGATGCGACTCAGGGGGTCGGAATGCAGCCGTTGACCGGAGAGAACACAAGGTATATTGCACAAAACACATTCTTTATTTGGATAAGCAAAACTACCATACTTTGTACACACTGAAAGTTGTTCACAAAAGTGGATCATCCCTACAGAAGTTGTACTTCAACTAGTCAGCGTTCTGCGGGCGCCTGAGCGGCACATTCTTTTCTATTTCAAAATTATATGTGCTCGGACGTGTGACCCTAGTGACTCTATATGTCTCCAGAGTTGAATCCACTGTGGATGTGGTTGATTTCACCATCCACGCGTTGGTAACTCTCTCTGGCCTCAGCGCCCCGGGGCGATGGAAAGTTGCAGTTCCCTCTTCTTCTCTGGGCCCGGAGCTCTCCCTGTGGTTCATCCCCATCAGGATGCTCCTGATTTCCTCTCTAGACGTAGTTCCAGAGATAGCCTCTTTGGACAAGAGTTTCAATCTCCTGTCGAAGTTGGAAACAGTTCTCTGTGGAGTGACCTCGGTCTTGGTGGAACTCACAGTATTGGGTCATCGATCTCCCGACCGGCCTTCTCCTCAGGGGCGGGGGAGGAGGGAAGAAGTCTTGCCCTGAGTTTTTTGCGAAGACGGTGGCCACTGAGGCCGTGAGCGGGGTGAACTCTGATTGGTGACGCCTTGTAGGAGGAAGTGGCCTCCTGTGGGGTTTAAACCTCTCTTCAGCTCGTAATCTTCTCGAGCCTTGGGCTTGATTTGAACCTTCATTTCTTGATTCCCTGGGCTTGTTTGCTCCTGCCTACCCTCTCCTGGTTGCAGCACAGAGGTCAGCACCATGGAATCTAATCCCACGGTCTAGAGCTTGATCGAGTGTGAGAACAGGGTTAGAGCAGAGATCGTAGGATACTCTCTGATGCCGGAGCCCGTCAATAAAGTCATTTAGCGCAACGGCGTCTGGGAGGTCATCGCATAAATTTGCTTCTCGGTTGAAACGCTCAACGTAATCACCCAAAGATTCAGTAGGCTCTTGTCGAAGAGTGAGGATATGAGCCACAGTTCTTGGCCTACGCCGGGAACGACTGAAACGAGCCAGAAACAATTGCTCAAGTTCTCTGAAAGGTGGAGATAGATGTTGGCCTCAAACCTTGGAACCACGATCTTGCAGCACCTATAAAAGTGATGGGAAAGGTTCTGCACCTCAAAGCTACAGAGGCCACTTGCATGTCCATGTGAGACTTGAACATAGAAAGATGGTCAACAGGATCTGAAGTCCCATCATACGGACTCATCTGGGATTGGGTGAAGTGTCTTGGTGCTACTTCCTCCAGAACCTCATCTACAGAAGGAGAATTCACCTCCGAAATAACACCCGGTCCAACCCGGCCCCCTTGTACCTCTTGGAGAAGGGCTTCCACGTTGGCCAGACGACGCTCCACAACCTCCCCTGCTCGGGGCTCTCCTTGGATTCGACTGTTTGCAACTCGGGCATTAAGGTGATAGGAGGGAGGTGAGTAAGAATCAACCTCACGATCACGTCGACCTCTATGATCGAACCTGGCAGGCCGATGAATAGCGCGACCATTAGGGGACACCGACATATCCCTTGGTACAAATTTATGTGGTAGAGGAGGTGGAGATCTCGGCTTTACAGGGGGGCCCTCTCTTGTCCCGCAAACTCAAGGTTGCGAAGTAGAGGGTGACCCTCGGGCTGCTGCCCATTCGAAGTGTCCATAAAAATATCGCGATTTCGGGGCGGCTCCTCAAGCGTTGCGGGCTGGAGGGCTAGTCCACCCTGAACAGGGGGTGGTGGCAAGCACGCGAGGAGGAGTTGTATACTTGACTTGAACTCTTGCATTTGGCATTTAAGGAGATCATACCGAGATGCATCCACAGCTCCTGAGGTTTGTCCTGCAGTTCCAGGTGGCAGAGTAGATGGTCCTACCTGACCATGGGGGGGCAGTTATCCTCGTTGGTGGGAGCTGGCGGGTATGCACTTGGATTTTTTTACATGTCTTCTCATTTTTCAGTTTTGTATCTATTTAACTGGACCTTGTGATCACTCAAGCTTAGCTGAGTAGAGAGTAGTGATCAGGGGAAGGCTTTTTGCTCGGTTTCCACAGACGGCGCCAAACTGTTGGTGCATAAAACTGGTACACATCTCAAGTATGGTCCAGTCGGATGACAGGTGAGTCCTTTTGCTGAGGTGAAGTCGTCGATTGAAAAGTCCTCGAGCCAGCTATGCTGGGTCCTGGGAGGACTGACCTGCTGTGTCCAGAGTCCTACTCCTCAGGGAGTGTACCTGCAGAAGGCTCAGACCGAAGTTTATCCCGGTGAAGCCCCTCCGGCGTGGTAATCAGTGCTCAGAGAGAAAAAGTACAAAATATAGTAAGGAAACAAATGAACTCGCACGTAATGTAAGTCATTAAAGCGTACCTCGGGCTTACATAGCCCCCGATATATAGGCGTTGGAGATGATTAGTCGGGCCTAAACATAATTAATTAGTCGAAACCAGGTGTTTAGCCGATAATTCAGGCGTTTAGGAGATAATCGTTGGGCTTGAGCTTTTGGGCCCATTTGGCAAAGCCCGCGGGCTTTTGTCAGGCCTGCAGCAGTGAGCTGGTGGAGGAGAGCGGAGATCCGTGTAGTCTTGGAGAAAAAACAAGGTGAAAAGGGGAGCCGGTCGAGATAAACGGCTGAGTCCTCGAAATTGATCGCCGATGGCACGGCGTAGAGCTCAAAGCGGCACGTCCCTATGGGGCTCCTCGCTCCTCCCTGGGTGCAAATGAGATTCTAGGGAGAAGCCGTAGTCGGTGTACGTTTCAGCGTGGAGTTGTGGATTCTGGAATACGTCCCTGTCATTGCAAGGGTTGACACGTCGCTGGGTCCCATGTGCTGACTCAGATGTGCCCATAAATACCCTCATCAATTATGATAAATCCATATCTCTGACTTCTGAGTATATAGGCATGAAGGATAATGCAAGTGGGAGAGAGGAGGGTAAAAATGCCTATAAAACTCCTTAAAACAGTCGCATGTGCAGCAAAATATTATTTTCTATCTAAAACTGTAATGGAAATAATGACTTACATTATAATGAGATGATTAGGAAACTTTAAGGAGTTGTTTGTTCAAATTGACCAAAGTGAGTTTTTGGTCAAACTTGAGGGGTACAAATGTCAAAACCCCATGAAAAAACGATGCCAATTCCAATTGATATCTATATAATAAGATAGGGCGTTTATAAAAATAGTCATTGGATAAAAAAATAAACTAACTTATATTTTGTATCATCGGATTATCTTAATTTATAAATAAAATAATAATAAGTTAGGATACTGGTAAAGAGAGTCATAAGATTAAAAGATAAACTAACTTATATTTTGGACCGTCAAATCATCCTAATTTATAAATAAAAAATAATAATAAGTTAGGACACTAATATTTATGGATCTGAGTGCTAAATGCATGTCACAAGTGGTGGATTAGAGAGTGAAGAAACATAAGGCAAGGAGCGGTAATAGGTGTAATCCACCTACGTATTTCCAAACCGAATTAAGTTAGTTTTCAAGCGTTTATATAGTATTTTATTATGTTTTAGTCTCCGAGCTTGTTTATCCACCGTAACTTCGAACTGCTTTGGTTCGATCTCATCGTTTGTGATTGTTCTTCGTAGTTTGATTGTATTTATCGTATTATTTGTTCATCATGCTTAGTTAGATAAATGGAGAATACGGGGTTTTGACAAACCCCGGATTTGGATTAAGGTAAACAAATGTCACGATTCTATAACCCGGTCGAGGTTTGAATTGTGGATAATCGATGACGTGAGGCAAGACACACACTACCTAGGGTCGTTAAGACGTTGAGGGGGACTTCTTCGTTGACTCGAAGTTGCGTTATATCACTCGTCTTACACTCGGGAGAAGTGGCGATAGAGTTTTAGAACGAAGATTGTCGATAGGGTAAATACAACGCGACGATCTAATAACTCGGGAGGGAGTTGGATTGTGTGCAATCAATGGCGCTGGGTGAGACTCACGTGACCTAGGGTCGTTAAGACGTTGAGGGGGACTTCTTCGTTGGCTCAAAGTCATGTATTCCCCCGTCTTACACTCGGGAGAGGTGGCGGTGGAGTTTACGTACCGAGGTTGTCAAATAGATCGAACACCGTAAACGTGAGTAAATTGAAATTGAACACGTATTTGTAAACACGTTAATCCTCAGGAAATTCTTCATCCTAAAACATATTAGTATATTAGTGTAGTTAATTTAGGTTATATTAGTATTAGTTTAATTAATTAATTACATTTGTTTTTTGCCTAGATAAAATTAGGTCACGACAAACGCGGTATTCGATAGTAACGACACCAATCCCTGTGGATACGATAAATCGATCTTTCACGATCACACTATACTAAAACTTAGACCTCGTATACTTGCGAGTGTAAGTAGCGATGTATTTTACGCGCTACCAAGCGGGTTACTCCATCACGGATTGGTGCAATCCTCTCACATCTGGTTAAAAATGTAAAATTTAGCGCTAAGTGAGAGATAATCCTTAATATGAAACTAAAGGAGGTTTATATTATGACTGATCTTGTACCTTTTGTTTCCATATGTGCATGTTTCACAGGTTTGGAGACATCTCAAAGAATTTCTAGAAATCCAAACCATTTCAATATCATGTTGTCACATTCTTTTACTAAAATTCTTTTCATTCTTTACAATGAAGACAATGCTAGTATTAGACGTGGGGGGGGGGATTATCTAATGTTGTTAGTTAATGAGAAATATGTACTCTGCGTTCGGAAATATTTTATTGATGGAGACATACAGATCGATAGGGGGTAAAATTGTTATGTTATGAAAGTAACACTTAAGTTGGTTCTGAGTTGCACTACTGTTCATGCATCCCAATTTTAAGTGTAGTAATCCTATTTCATATTAGCAATTGTTGAAAAACAACTAAAAAAAACTGTGTTTTTCTTTCTAAACCTTCATGAGACCAAAATGCGTCCATTAAGGATCGCCTAGGGGTTTGAAGCCTTATTGCATGCGCTAAATGTATTTGTGTTCCTTATTAAAGTGGCTTTCTCATTTTTAAAATTTTTATTTTGCTCAAAGGCTAGCAAAATGTAAGTATGGGGGTGTGATTGTTCTCAATTTTGTATCAATTTTCCACTCTAGATCCATAATCTTGTTAGTCTTTTTATCAAATTTGAAATAGTATTAATAGGATTTAATGTTTTGTTGCAGAAATAAAGTCTGAGAAATAAATATGATGATTTGAAGAACAAAAAGGATGAAAATAGAACAAAAATCGTGATTAAACCCGTATACAATCTGTTTTCATTGAAATCGATACGGTTTAATATGATGGATTAGGGAGTGATTTACCGTAAATTAGTAGTAATCGAATCCCGAAAATAGTCCTTGCTGATTAAATAATCGATTAATTGATACATTTGATAGGACATACTATACTCAGGAATTGGTTTATCGTAAATTATGAATCGAATCCTAAAGATAGTCTGTACCAATCGATTAAATGATAAAAAACTTTCGTTGTAATATGTCTTGTAGTTAAATTACTTCATTATACACAGAATCAAAATAGAAAAAAAAAATAAAAATAGATTGAGATAATTGAAAAATAAATATATGCCCCAACCTGGTCATTTATCATTATCGTATTTCAATTTAAATATATTTTTTTATTTTATTATTATTAAACCCCCCCAAAACCAACTCTCTAAAATTAGTAATTACAATCCAATTTATTTAGTTCGACACCCTTACTTGAGTGCAATATATTACAATAATAGCAAATATCAAAATTATACAATTAAGAAAAAAGGAAAATGTGCAATTTTTTTTTTAAAAGAAACTTGTGGATACAGACAGATCTGGCCGTTACGACCCAGATATGTTCTCAATCTGGCCGGCGACAATTGACGATTTGGCTTTCCTTGGCCAGATCGTGAATAGATTTGGTCGACGATGACCAGATTTAGAGAAAGAGAGAGAGAATCTGATGGGCCATGACTACTAGATTAGGGCCCAGATATGGGCATCACCAAGCAGAGAGAAAGAGAGAAGGGGATTGTTTTCAGCAAGGTTGAACGGATTCTCAGTGCGGTAGTGACAGCGGCGATGTGAAGTGGTGTGACATGATGGAACAATTTGTTGTTGCTGGATCTAATCAGCCCACCATGACCACTGACAATGTGGTGGTGGCCGCCAAGAAAGAGAAAGAGCGGTAAAGAAGATGATGAACATGCTTGACCCTTAATTTCAAGTACAGATAATTTAGTAATTAAAATTTAAAATTATGAGTTTTTTACAAACCGAAAATGATTTTATAATTTTATTTAAAGTCATAGTGTTTTGCCAAAAAAAAAAAAAAAAGTTTGGGCCTTACATCTCTTCTAATTTTTTTTTCTTAAACATATTGATACTTTCAAATATTTTTTACCCCTCACTTCTTAAATAATTATATTTATCTCTCATCCTACCCCACCTTTTCACTACCACTCACCACTGCCACCGCCACTGCCATTATCACCACCACCCGCCACCACCACCGTCATCACCAACCGCCCACCGCCATCATCCCTATATTTTTACAATAATATCCTCATTTAAAAAAATATATTTTTTAACCCTTTTATTAAACAAAATAACAAAATAAAATATGATTATACAATCCCTCTAGCGGTGGCGATGGGCTGTTGGCTGTGCTGGGTGGTGTTGGGGGTGGGGTTTGGCGGTTGGTGGCTGGTGGCGACGAGAAGGTGGGGTAGGGTAAGAAACAAATATAATTATTTAAAAAGTTAAAGGTAAAAAATATAATTTTAAAAATAATGAGGTGTAAAATATAATTAATCTATATAAGTTGAATAGTATAAATCAGATTTGAATGCGAAATGATCAAAATACCTTTGGACCATTACCATTAACATGAACAGAATAATAATTGGAGTAAAATTAAAATAATTTTAAAATATTAGGAATTAATATGTCAATTTTTAAATATGAGATACAATAACACTAGAGCCATTTATTGAGGATAAAAATGTTATTATCCCTTCTTTTAATTAAATCGTGGAGCTTCAAACTTTGCGGGAGAACTGAAAAAGAGAAAATTTAGCATCACAAGACAGTTAACACTCAACCCCTCTTTTTGGCAATTTTCACTCTGCAGAAGTTGGTCTATAAGCTATAGGAATCAAGCGGAGATCGTTCTTCCTTCCTACAATCGCGCCGAAGTGCTCACTCATGTCGAGCTCTTCTTCTTTCATTCCTCCGGGGAGTTTCCAGTCAAAATAGTAAAGCAATCTCGCCAGCGGCAGCTCAATATTTGCCACGGCGAAAGATATCCCCGGGCACATCCTTCTCCCGGCGCCGAATGGAATATACTGGAAGTCTGTTCCCCTGTAATCTATTTCACTGTCGATAAATCTATCAGGGTAGAATTTCTCGGCGTCGGTCCAGTGTCTTGGGTCTCTGCCGATCGCCCATCCATTGACGATGACCTTGGTTTTGGCGGCTATTTTGTATCCGTCGATTTCGCAGGTCTCTCGGCATTCTCGCGGGACCAGTAGAGGAGCGGATGGGTGTAGTCTCAGCGTCTCTTTGATTACCGCTTGTAGATATTTCAATCGGGGGAGGCCTTCTTCGTTGACGGTTTTCATTTCGTCGAACACTTGACGTGCCTCCTGTTGCGCTCGTTTCATAATTCCTGGGTTCTTCAGCATTTCGGACATTGCCCACACCACGGCCGTCGATGATGTGTCGCTTCCTGCAATGAAGATGTCCTGCGAAATGGGAATGGGGTACGTACACAGACTTACGGTTAATCATACTGCCAGTGATTCTCTCTCTTAATTATGTCATAATCATTGAGTTATATTTGAACTGCAGTTTGCTTTTTCACCATTCAACTAAGATACTATATTAAAGTCACGTAGTTAGACAGAAAGCAAACTAACCAATAGGACTGCTTTGATGTTGTTGTTGGTTAATGGAACTTCAAGATCTCCATTCTTCTGAATTCTCAGCAGAACATCAACAAGATCCTCCTCTGATTCTGTCTCCTTTGGCTTCCTTTCTCTGTGCTCATCAATGATGTCTCCAAGTATCTGATCAATCTTTTTATGCAACTTCTCAAGCCTAGGCCTCGTCCCACTGATAACGTGAAGCAATTTGAATGAAGGGTACATGTCGGCTATGCTGAACCCTCCTGCCAGCTCTATAACTTCATTCATCATTGATATAAACTCTTCTTGGTACCTGCTTTTCTTTCCAAAAGCAGCTCTTGCTGTAAATCCATATGACAATGAGAAAATCCTCTTGCTAAAATTGATTTCCGACCCCTCGTTTTCTGAAATCGATCCGATTAGATTTGAGACCGCCTCTTCTCTAATGGGTCTCAAAGACCGGACTCTTTTCACACTTAAGAGCTCAAGAATGCAGATTTTTCGGAGTTGTCTCCAGTAGACTCCATAGGGGGAGAATCCAATGTTTGTGGAATTGTAGGAGAGAATTTTTGAAGCAAGAAGGAAGGGTCTGTCTGAAAAGACCATGTCATGGGTTTTCATGAATTCTTTGGCGATTTCAGGGGATGAAACGACCACTGTTGAGACCTGGCCTAGTTGAAGGTGCATAAGGGGTCCATAAGTTTTTGCCAAGTCCCTTAGGATATGATGGGGTAGTGAGCCTATCAACTGGTGCATGTTGCCTATCACGGGTAGTTTCCATGGCCCCGGAGGTTGCTTTCGACCGGCTCTGGATTTTTTAAGGGTTTTGAATAAGATGAATAGAAAGAGAAAAGTGGCAAAGAGGATGGAGATGGAGGGAAATGCAATGTCCATTGAGAAAGAAGATTAGAAATGAACTTTTCACTGAATGGTAAGTGGGAATATGCCTCTATAAATACAAGTTAAAAGTGATTATTTGGGCTGTTATTGCTGGCTTTCAAGGTTTAGTTTCCAAAAGCTGAGATCGTTGATGAGGAAATTGTGCATTGAACATGTCAATGAACTGCTTTTGTTTCATTCAACAATACTTCTGTGGCCAATGATAAAAGAGGAGTAGAGGACAAGTTCAATTTGATGACTAAGTTTACAAAGTCCATTGTTTGCAGCAATCTTCTTAGCTTCAAATATAGAAGTTTCCGGCAGATTATTATATACAAGTTTTTATGATTCTTATATTCTGCGTAAATGCAGCTGCACGCATCAGCCCTGAATTTGTTGTTTGCACTAGGTTACAGTAATACATGGTAGGAGGGCAGGGTTGTTTGTTATAAGCTAAGATACATGACTATTCATATGTTAGTAATGGTACGTAAATCCTATTCAACGGTAAGGTTGCTCTATTGTGACCTCGAGGTCCCGGATTCAATTCTTGGAAACTTCTTTGTATACAGGGGTAAGACTGCATACATCTGATCCTCCCTTGACCTCGCAATAGCGGGAGCCTTGGTGCACTGGGCTGCCCTTTTAATTTGTGGGAACTATGGTTTCGTGCAAGTTATTGTCCAAGTTAGATGCAAGAATATGGAAGTTTCAGGTTGTGTGTTTTATGGTTCAAAGTTCAAACAATTGGGTGTCTCTATTTTCCAGGCACATGAGATTGACTCTGGCCCTACAATAAAGTATGGTGTTGGGTAAGATGAATGTAACGGAGATGAAAAGAAAACGTTATCCCAATGCACTGTTAATAACAAACACATGTTTTGACCTTTTAATTGGTGTAAGAATTTAACATTTTAAATCCAAATAAAGACAATATGGTAGAATCATAAGAAAAGAATAGGGTTTAGGTTTTAGGTTTTTTTTTTTAAAGAAAATGATAAAAGGGAAAAATGTATAAGGTTTTCATTAAATATAAAAGTACTTTCAAAACTGCAGGCAAACCGGAAAACACATTTTCCTAATTAAGATCTCTTGTCATGTAGTAGTGACATATAATTGGTGTTTGGGGTTGCATTTTTCTTTCCTTTCAAGTTTCAACTAGCCCATGAAAACCTGATATTGTTTTGGCATATCATCTCCAGAGCCTCCAATTTGTTTT
Organism: Eucommia ulmoides; assembly: GCA_016647705.1. Classification (NCBI taxonomy): domain Eukaryota; kingdom Viridiplantae; phylum Streptophyta; class Magnoliopsida; order Garryales; family Eucommiaceae; genus Eucommia; species Eucommia ulmoides. Next base: position 397,618 of record CM028326.1, on the reverse strand, counting down.
GGCATGAAAACTGCTGAGGCGGGGAGAAGTGAATATTTGAACATATGGTTTTTTTTTTTTAAAGAAACTATTGTTCAGTACAGTTGCTTATTTATAATTTCATCAGAGTGATAAGCATAAAGCTGTGGTTTTAACCATGTGGTATTATTTTATCAATTGTCGTAACTATGTGCATTCGCAGGCGACAATATCAGATTGGGAGTTACATGTCCAAAGGTGGACTTTTTGTTGCATAGATTACATCGATTTTCGCTTTCGTTTTTCTTAATCCCAGTTAAATCCACAAATTTAACATGCATAATTAACTTACATGTATGTGCATCTATTTGTACCAATAGGGAACATCAACATGCTTCATATAACTTTGAAAGTCAGGTAGTTAGACAGAAAGCAAACTAACCAATATGACTGCTTTGATGTTGTTGGTGGTTAATGGAACTTCAAGATCTCCATTCTTCTGAATTCTCAGCAGAACATCAACAAGATCCTCCTCTGATTCTGTCTCCTCTGGCTTCCTTTCTCTGTGCTCATCAATGATGTCTCCAAGTATCCGATCAATCTTTTTATGCAACTTCTCCAGCCTAGGCCTCATCCCACTGATAATTTGAAGCGATTTGAATGAAGGGTACATGTTGGCTATGCTGAATCCTCCAGCCAGCTTCGTACCTTCATCCATCATTGATATAAACTCTTCTTCATATCTGCTTTTCTTTCCAAAAGCAGCTCTTGCTGTAAATCCATATGCCCGTGAGAAAATCCTCGTGCTAAAATTGATTTCCGACCCCTCGTTTTCTGAAATCGATCCGATTAGATTTGAGACCGCCTCTTCTCTAATGGGTCTCAAAGACCGGACTCTTTTCACACTTAAGAGCTCAAGAACGCAGATTTTTCGGAGTTTTCTCCAGTAGACTCCATAGGGGGAGAATCCAATGCCTGCGGAATTGTAGGAGATAATTTTGCAGCAAGAAGGAAGGGTCTGTCTGAAAAGACCATGTCATGGGTTTTCAAGATTTCTTCGGTAATTTCAGGGGATGAAACGACCACTGTTGAGACCTGGCCTAGTTGAAGGTGCATAAGGGGTCCATATTTTTTGGCCAAGTCTCTTAAAATATGATGGGTTGGTGAGCCCATCAACTGATGCATGTTACCTATCAGGGGTAGTTTCCAAGGCCCCGGAGGTTGTTTTCGACTGGCTCTGGATTTTTTAAGGGTTCTGAATAAGATGAATAGAAAGAGAGAGGTGGCAAAGAGGATGGAGATGGAGGGAAATGCAAGGTCCATGAGAGAGAAGATTAAAAATGAATTTCTTACTGAATGTTAGGGGGGAATATGCCTCTATAAATACAAGTGATTATGTGATCATTGGTGAGGAAATCATATCCATAGATATCAAATCTTGTCGACAAATATCAAACCTTATGTGATCCTTGGTGTGGAAATCATATCCACAGATGTCACATGACTGATACTATGTTGTCGTGAAATTATTTAACTGAAAATATCACAAGAGTAAATACATTCTTAATGATTTTCATCACTCTTTGTCCCCTCGTCAACTGTTTTTGTTTTATTCAACAATATGTGGCCAATGATAAATGAGGACTATTCATATGTTAGTAATGGTACGTAAATCCTATTCAACGATAAGGTTATTCTATTGTGGCTTGAGAATTCTGGGTTCAAATCTTGGAAATCTCTCTGTATATAAGTTTAATATTTTTGAATTGTTTTATATATTATGAAAGTTTATGGTATAAATATATATTTGATAATTTTTGGACTTAAATTTTATATTAACATTATATAACTTATGGGGCAATTGGTGTAATTTGAAAAAAAATCATGAATACGGATAATCGAGAGATAAAAACAAAAATGGAGAGTCCTTAGTTATATATTATATATTTATATAGTAGTGTATAATCTGTGCCTAAAGGCACGGGAGTAAAACTTAAAAAAACCCAAAATAATATCTTCAACTTTTTTCTTTTTTTTTTGACATAATAACCTTTGTTAATTATAATAACAATCAAGGCCAAACATCATTTCACAGATTATTTATTCCCAATAAAAAAAAGAAGAAAAGACTACGCTCTTTACAAATACACACTATATATATACCTACAAAGAACTTTCAATTAATTTTTGCTTCATCTACACCCTAAAAAAATTAAAAGTCCAAAACAAATAAGTTTAGACATGAAAAATTACATGGAAAGAAAATGACAATAACCGACAATCTCAAAACAACATACCGAACTTATAGAACATAAATTTTAACACTAAAATTAGAAATTCACACTCATTAGAATGGTAGTGCATTAATACATAAAATATATAACTAACACCAAAATAAAAACTAAACCTATATCAAACCTGGAAAAAAAATTTGAATCAAAAGTACCGTGGATAAGGTGAGGTTTCTCCAAAACTTTAGGAGTGTAAAGTGTAAAAATATATATATTATTTTATAAAATTATTTTATTTTTTCCCTCTACATTTTATGTTTTATCTACACATTCTCTCTACCACACATTCACTCAACAAAACCTTTGTATTATTTTATGAGTTTTTCCTCCAAAACTCCTAAAATAAAAAGGGACAACTTTTTAGGTCCTATACAATTAAAAACTACTTTTTAGATCCTATTTTTAAAAAATTTGGTCACAGACCCCTACTACAAAAATTGTATGACAAAAATACCCTTGCCCTTCATTTAAAGCTAACCCTAATTTATTTGACCTTTCTCATCCTTCCCCTATCTTCATTCCCCCCTCTCTCAGCCGTTCTCGCCATAGCTCACTGCCACCGTTCTCAAATAGCTTATCGCCATCGTACTCAATCGACGCTCTCCTATCTCAATCTATGCTTTCTCTCGTCTCTCTCTCTCAAATGATTGTTGCTAATCACCATTGTTGTTCGTCGTTGTCGTTCGTCGTCGCCGTTGCTGCTCGCGGCTGCTGTTCGTCGCCGCCGCTGATGCTTGTCGTTCGTTGTCGCCGTAGTTTGTCGTTTGTTGTTGCCATTGTTCGTCGTTCATCACCGTTGATGCTCATCTTTCGAGTAATCGTCTCCATTTTTCGTTGCTTAGATCTACTCAAATCTTGCCAAATCTAAGTAGATCTACTCAGATCTGAGTCAGATCTGCTTAAATTTTTAGTGGATGTTTTCGGTTCAAGTGGATATCTACTTGATTTTTTTAGTAGATATCCACTTGAGTTTTTTTATCGCCCCGCCTTGTTCTCTGAGTTATTGTGTTCCACTGTTGGTCTTGATATTCTCTCTGATCATGGAACAATTTCAAGTATTCCACCGTCGGTCTTGCTGGAGAATTGAACGATTTTAGTTTTTTTTTTTTTTTTCGCTTTGAATTTTGATTGATGGAATAATTATGTGTTTCAACTGTTTGGTTGCTTGATACGTGAAAGAAGATAAATAAAATTGAATTAGAATTTTGCATTATTTAGGATAGCCCAACTAGATTCAAATAAATTCTAACGATTTCTTGATTTATTTGTCATTTTTATCCTTTGTGTGCAAATGTTTGTATTATTTTTTAGTTCAGTGAATATCCACAGATTGTTTAAATTGATTGTTTAAATATTTGTGTTATTTTTTAATTCAGTGGATATTCACTGATTGTTTGTAGTGGATATCTACTTATTGATTTTTAGTAGATATTCACTTATTGTGTAATTTTAAGTGGAATTTAAAAAAAAAAATGTACGTCTAGAATATTTTCTTGCCATCAATTTGAATTTTATTCTTTATATTATTTATATACTTTTTTAAATTAGCTTCGGAGATTGAAACTCAGAAAAAACTCTTAATGTATGGCTGAAAAATTGATACATGAAGACCAATGAAGATGGAGGGAGCGCGACGGCGTGACGATTGGCGAAGATGACGGACATCAATCATCTTAATTTTTAGCGGACTTCCACTTAATTTTGTTTTATTTTTGTAGATTTCCACTTAGGGGTTAAGTGGATTTATGTAATTTTCTGGTGGAATGTAACTGAAGATTGATATTCAGTAGAATTTTTATTTTCTGATTTCTCTAATTCTTTATATTTTAAAATGTTCATAGAATATTTTTTAAAAAATAAAGTAAAATTGAAATTAAATTAAGTGAAAAATAATGTATATCTAAGTAGATATCCCCTTAATTGATTTTAAAAATTATTTTAAAAGAATTTTTAATTTAAGTAGAGTTTAATATTTTTTTTTATATTTTAAAATGTTCATAGAATATTTTAAAAAATAAAGTAAATTTGAAAAAAAAAATAAGTGAAATATAATCAGGATATTTATGATATTTTACAAAAAAATTATTTTTTAAGAAAAATAAAATTAATTGAAATTTTTATTAAGAAAATTTGAAAACAAGTGAAATTCTAAATATATATATTAATTTTAGGAATTTTGAAATTTTTTTGGCCAAAATGGTTTTTATGTAAATTTTGTAATTATTGAAGGGTATTTTAGAAAGAATATATATGATGGTACTTTTAGGATGAGTAAAAAAGACATGGTCCTTAGAAAGTTATCTTTTGAGAAAATGAAACCCCACAAGATTTTTTCCTTTTTTTATTACCTCTCTTTTTCAAATCATATTTTATTCAATCACATTTTTATTTTCTATTTTCTAACACATTATTAATAAATTTCTCTTTTTTTTCATAACTTCGTCAAAACTAAACCAAACAACTTCAATTTTTTTAAAATTTTCGATTTTCCTTTTTTGAAATTTAAACCGAATAACATCTAAAAACTACTTAAGGAAAACCTTAAGCCGACCTTTATAGAATCCTCATATTCAATGAATACATCGTCGGATGGATCACTCGAGCAAGTTAAATCTGAAACGGGGGCTGAAACCTAAAAAAGGGACCAAAATAAATCAGTTTTAGCTTAAGTAGCGAAGGATTGAATCAACAATAAAAGCTCATCAACTGTGTTACTACCTTTCGCTTGGCGGCTTGAAACTATGGTGAATTTGTGGATTTTAAGATTTCCTTTCCTATATTTATGTTTTTGTTAATGTGTGACCAAAAACACTATTGGGAATTACTATGTCATACAACAACAAATAAAGAAAGACTTTCAAGAACAACCCAACTCACTGATGTTTCACTCATTTCCTTTGATGTCAAGAATGTGTAGAAAATATCTACAATACCGTGGAAGAAGGCAAAAAAATAGAACATAAAAAGCAACAACATAAAAATATATCCCGTATATCTTTTTCAATTATTCTTGGAAGAAGGCAAAAAATAGATCATGGTTCATATTCATATCTAAAAAGATGGAGAGAGATAGAGAGAGAGAGAGAATACTTGCACAGGTTGATGACAGTTGCAAATAACTCAAACACGAAGGGCTACAACAACATAACCTCTGGAAAAGAACAGAAAAATGTTGTCGATAGTTTAGTATTTTTGTTCCAAGTTTTTCACTTACCTAAAACATAACATGATTAGTTAGCAGTTTAATTTTGATTGAAAAACCAATGAAAGATACTTAGAACTCTATCTTGAGCAACAATACCACTAATCAAAACATCTACTTACACACCATTGATTTTGTAGTACCCTAAATAAAATAGAAATATCAAAAAACTATACAACTGAGTGAATTGAAGGACAACCTATTTTGCAGTACCCTAAATAAAATAGAAGTATCAAAAAACGTATCCTCACATAACTCAGTTAATGTTTCCAATATCATTAGGGCATTAAAACACATTAAACAATTATCACATGCTCAATACATTTACAAATGAAGAAAACAATTGGATCGACTACTATTTACTATTATTTTTCAATTTAAAATCCTCAGGATTTTTCATGTACCAAAAGGGGATGATTAAACTGCAAACACATATTCAACTGTCAAACCATAAACAAAAAAGAGTAAGAAGGTTATGAGAAAAAAAAAAACTAAATCTATCGAAATAAAAACCCAAATCTTAATCAATTGAATCACCAAGACCCATATTTGAATTAACTATCAAACCATAAACAAACTAAATCCCAAATTGCATGAATCAATTGAACAATGTGCTTCAGAATGGAAAACGGTGAAGCGAAAATTGTAACCGAAGCTCACCTATTGATCCAGGCTTATAAATCACCACAACGAAATTGTTCAAAACCTAAAATCAGAATAATCAACACTAATTAGACAAAGATCTATAGAGAAGGGAGCTCCGGATGTGATTTGTGTGTGTGTGTGTGAGAAAGAGAGAAAGAAAGATAGAGAGAAACAATTTTCATGAAGGAAATATGTACCGGCTTTGACGCTGACGATGGTGTTTCCGTTGTCGAAGACGGAAATCGTTTAAAGATTTAGAGAGAGAGTACCTTTGATTAGGGATGAACATAAGAACAACGATGATGAAGCTTTGCGTGGCGATGGAATGGCTATGGAACGGCGATTTGGCGATGGAACGGTGATGTGGCAGGGCGCGGTGGGCAGGGCGTGTGTAGACACGGCATTTTGATCACCCCATAAAAAATTTATACTTTATTTTATAATTAACTTTGTCTTATTTACCTTTGTTTTATTTTATTTTATTTCAGAAAATGCAAAAAAAATAGAAAAAGAAAAGAAACAAAATATCATTTGTTTGGATTAATTAGGAAAAAACGAAACAAATCAAGATAAACCAAACGGATGCATGAATAGTGATCGTGAATAGTATCCGCATGCATGAATAGTAATCGTGAATAGTATCCGCATGCGTGAACAGTAACCGCGTGATCGTGAATAGTCCCGTATGATCGTGAATAGTACTCCCGCGTGAATAGTGAACTGCATTTTTTTCCCATTTTACTCTTTTTGGAATCTATAAATAGAAGGCTCATTTTCATTTTGTGAGAGGATTTTTTGTGAGGGATTTTTTTTTTAGAGGATTTGGGGGGAGAAAATTTTGGAGAAGAGTTATTGTGGGGGAGAAATTTTTTGATAAGAGTTTTTATTAGGGGAAGAATTTTGGAGATAATTATTTTTTTTTGAGAGAAATTTTGGGAGAAAATATTTTTATTTTTATTTTTCTGAAGAAGAAGAAGAAGAAAAAGGAAGAAAAAAAAAATCTAAGTTAAGGTTGGAACTTCTATTTTTTGTAAATCTTAATTATGCATTAAGTCGTTATTATATTAAAATTTTATTTTTGTCAATTATACATACATACATATATACATATATACATATACATATATAAATTTGTGAATTATTTAATGTATAGATAAAACGAGGTGGAAAACTCCTGACCTTCCATTGGAACGGTTTAGGTTTAGAAGGAAAATTACTCCCCTCGATGCGTGTGAGTGTGTGTGTGCGTGTGTTTCTTTAATTTGTGTTAAATAAAATATGTTAATAATACGAAGTGAAAAATTCCTGACCTTCCATTGGAGCGGTTTAGGTTTAGAAGGGAAATTACTTCCCTCGATGCGTGTGAGTATGTGTGTGCGTGTGTTTCTTTCATTTGTGTTAAATAAAATATGTTAACAATACGAGGTAGAAAACTCTCGACCTTCCATTGGAGCGGTTTAGGTTTAGAAGGGAGATTACTCCCCTCGATCCATGTGAGTGTATGCGTGTGTTTCTTTAACATATGTTAAATATAATGTGCTGACAAGATGAGGTGAAAAACTCTCGACCTTCCATTAGAGTGGTTTAAGTTTAGAAAGGAGAATACTTCTCTTGATGTGTGTGAGTGTGTGTGTTTATTTTTTTATTTTATTTTTTGTTAAATTTAATGTTGTTGTCAAATCGTGGAGGAATTTTTCCGCCTTCTATTTGAATGGCTTAGAAGAGAATTATCCCCTCAATATATAAATTCTTTGATAATATATATAAAAAAAAATTACAATTTTTTTTCTTTTTTAGAAGGAAATGATTTCAAAATAAAATAAAAACATTCGGATTTAAATTTTAATTTGACTTAATTGGATAAGGTACTGTCTTTGGACGGGCGTCTTGGAGTGGTTAACACCTTCCTCGAGCGTAACTGACCCCGAACCCTTTAAAACGAATCTCTGGTCGGACTATGTTATTTTTGGAGTCAAAATCGTACTTAAGCCATTTTTTTAATTTGTTTTCAAAAAAGAAAAATCCAGTGACCTAGCACACCATTTAAACTCAATGTTAGGTGGCGACTCATTTTTCCAAAAATTGGCTTAAGTATTTTTATGAGAAAACTGACGTTTTTTTTAAGAAAACCCCTTTTCATTTTTACACTTGTATATTTATTTTAATTTCTTTGAAAAATCGGAGCGCGTCAGCTGGCGACTCCACTGGGGATCATTTTAGAGGGTCGAGCCTATAATATTCAAGTAAGTCCAAAAATATAAATCTGAATGTCTTCTTTTATTTTGTAATCGCTTCATTTTTTATTTTTTAAATAAGTATAATTGGAGAAAAATATTGGTTATCTAAAGAGTGAATCATAAAAATAAAAAAAATAAAAAAAAGGCTACCAAAATTCAAGGCTTCCTTTCCGAATGAAATGAGCTGATCACGAATGATAATCATATCGACCCATATTTCCAAATTATGTGGTACCTTCAAAGTCTAACCAAAATCAAAAATCGCAATCCAAACCCTATTCATTCAAATGTCACCCAACCTCCCACCCAGTACCATTAATTACCTACTTGACACGTCCCATCAAGTAGTACCCTGAAATTTTTCCAAACTCAAAACCATACTCCACCCACAATACCTTGAATTACCATTATAAATACCCATAATTTCATAAACCTAATTTTCTTTTATCCACCTCGTGATCCCAAAGACCATAAACCCTTTTTATCTCATCTTCCAAATAAATTTAGTCGATCAAGGAGGGATTCCGCTTGATTACGAGCCAAAGCCTACCATTTGTGAACTTGATTTATACACCTTGGTGTGTTGAATTTATTTCTTGATAAAATTGGAAAAAAAAAAAAATCTTAAATCCACCTCTTTATCTAGTTAGCCTTCTAGATGGTAGAGGATTTGCTTTGTGAATAGCTTGAAATTTTCAATAATTGCGACTGTGTTTTCTAAAGGACGTTTCAAAATGTTAATGTTTATTTTTTAAAAATATTCCAAAATTGTCTGTGTATGATCTATGTGGTGAAAATAAAACATGAGCATGATAAATATGATTTCGATAATAAAAGAGATTTTGATCTAGAAGAAAGTGAAATAAGGTAACTCATCTCATCTAAAAATCTTATCCACCCCAAATATCTTCAAACAGATTGCAAAACTCCAACCATTATCAAAACCTTGTTTCGTCGCCATCAACCACAAAAACCACAAAAAAAAAAAAAAAAAAAAAAATCCAACGGCTAGGCAATTTGTCATAAAGCAAATCTATTACCCAAAAAAGCCCTCATAAAAAAGGCTATCTTCCAAAAATTAATTCCTCAAATCATCACATCCAATGGTTAGGCAATCTGTCATAAAGTAAAGTCATTACCCAAAAAAGCCCTTGTCAGAAAGATCATCTTGCAAAAAATGATCATATCCAACGGCTAGGCAATCCGTCATAAAGTAACGCCACATCCTCAGAAAAGATTCTTCTTGTCCAGAGTTTTATCTACCCAATGGCTAGGCAATCCGTCATAAAGTAAAGCCATTACCTAAATCCCTCATCAAAAGGCCATCTTCCAAAATTCATTACTCAAATGACCCATTCAACGGCTAGGCAATCCATCATAAAACAAAACCATCATCCCAAAATCATTTGATGTCAAGAGACTTGTCCAATGTCTAAAGACGCTTTTTAAAAAAAATAGAAAAAAAAAATAATAATTTCGAGAAGCATCTATATTTCACTTACCCAAAAATCTCATAATTGGAAAACTAGTTCGAATACTTGTTAGTTGAGGAGAGTTATTTGGTGACACCAATTTTGGAGAAAAATCTTGAATATTATTCAAATCATATTATCATGCTCAAATCAAAATCAACACAGAAAGTCATATCAGAGAAGAATGAATATTTGGGTGAATAAATAATAAAGTTTTGTGCATATTTTTGGTAATATAGTTGCAAGAGTTGATTGAAATACAAAATATACAGGGGTGCTAGATTCCAAGTATTGAAATTAATCTCAATACCTAAGAAAACCAAGCCGAGTTTGTACCACAAAGGTCAGAGTGTACTACTCTTTTCAATCCCTTCAACGGGTCAAAAATAAAATCTTATTAAATTCCAAGGGAGGGAAGGGCCCCAAATTGCAAACAAAGCCTAAAAAAAAAAATGTGACTCACTTAATGATGACCAATCTTTTCTTAAAAAAAAAAAATAATAAAAAAAAAAAAAAAAAAACTCATCGAATCACCACGAGAAAGTAAGCACCGTAGGTCAAGTGACTACGACGGAAAATGGGAGAATGGAATTGTGAGTCATCAAATGTGACAAGTTTTTCAAACTAAAATTTTTGTTTTGGAAGAGCTTTTTTTGCCCATTTACAGGGATCGCAAAAGGATTGGACGCATGGATTTTCCTATCATTAGGACATATTACCTTCTTGCATACTCGACTTATAAACTGGTATTGTTGAAATTCAAAAACTCTAAATAAGTATCCAGGTATGTTTTTCGCCCCACAAGGGCCATCTGTAAATTACGCTAGACCTGATTCTTGGTGTAATGCCAAGGTACGTAAGCAACCTATCAAGGTTCGGTCAAATAATTGTAACATTGCATCTGATTCCTCATTCACTTCTGTGAACTACGCTAGACCTGATCTTTGGTGTAATGCCGAGGTACGTAAGCAACCCATCAAGGTTCGGTCAAACAATTGTAACATTCTATCTTATTCCTCATTCACTTCTGTGAACTACGCTAGACCTGATCCTTGGTGTAATGCCGAGGTACGTAGGTAACCTATCAAGGTTCGATCAAACAATTGTAACATTCCATCTGATTCCTCATTCACTTCTGTGAACTACGCTAGACCTTATCCTTGGTATAATGCCGAGGTACGTAGGCAACCTTTCAAGGTTCGGTCATCCAATTGTGACATCCAAGTGTCAACCCCAACCACAAATTGGGGCACATTTTACACCTTTGATCTCTTGTTCGCCCCCGCCATAGGTTGGGGCACATTATGTGGTGTTTACTTATCTCTGGGTCTTGAAACTTGAGCTTGTAAGCCTTAGCCACAGGATGGGGCACATTTTGTGGTATCTATCTATTGTCGAGCTTCCAAATTTGTTGATTATATCCATGAGTGTCCTTCATTTCATATCGCCATCCCCCTACTAGAGCTAAGTCAATTTCATCTTGTTTCAGTCCTCCCCAGCCACAGGCCTGGAGGCATGTCAATTCCATCTTTTGTCAGTCCTCTTCTAGGAGGTATGTTCGTTTTGTCTTGTGCCACTCTTTCCTCCAAAACGAACTTTGTTCGTCATGAGTGATCTTCATTCCTCTAAACGGATCATATCCGTCACGAGTTGATTTTTATTTCCTCTAAATGAACTCTGTTCGTCATGATTTGATTTTCATTTCCTCTAAACGGACTATGTCCATTATGAGTGATTTTTATTTTCTCTAAACGGACCCTGTCCGTCATGAGTTGATTTTTATTTCATTTAAACGGACCTTGTCCGTCATGAGTTGATTTTTGTTTTCCTCTAAACGGATCATATCCGTCATGAATTGATTTTTATTTCCTCTAAACGAACTCTGTTCGTCATGAGTTGTCTTCTTTTGTCATGACCCGACCCGGACACCCGTTATCTCAGGGCCGGTGTGACGACAACATGGTATCACCTATTCCATTTCTTTATCTCTCTTATACATTAAAAAAAATATACATACATTACTATACAATTCATTATATAATACAACATAATCTTTTTCTTCATTTAATGATTCACTTCTGACTGCTTAACTCAAAAATTTTCAGATGACTCCACCTAAATGCCAGTAGGAGACCGTCTCCTAAAAGATTCACCTGCGAGTGTACTGCTTTCTTAGTAAAAACTATTTTTTAACATAATAATAATATATTCTAAATAATACAACATTTAAATGGATCAAGCGTAAATATATATCCACCACACAGTTGGTAAAATCTCCAGTATCAAATAAGCGATGAAAGTAAAGCAGTATAAATAAGTTTTCAAACACCATAATCAATAATAAATCACCCAATATATATATAAAACACCCCAACTCAAACACACATCTCAATCCCATACCCACCGGTTGATCCATAGTGAACGTTTTAACCTCACGATCGGGAGTTGCAACGGTACCGTAACCATCCACAGGATATGCCTTTCTAAATGACCTAACTGCGCAGATCACCGCCTACCGGACATCTCCGGAGGCCATAATATAAATCACCACATAATATCTATCACCACCTGCTGGAACACCCTCCGGACAGGACATAATATAAAACACCACCTGTCGGACCACCCTCCGGACATGACATAAACTATGGTATAGTCAACTCAATAATATCATCATCAAATCACAAAACAATATCCATCTGCCGGACCACCCTCCGGACAGACCAGAATATAAATCACCACCGTTAAATTAATAACACTGTCAAATCACCAACATCCACCTCATTTCCAAAATCGATTTAATTCAAAAATCATGTTTTTCCTACCTTTTATTAAAACCACCAAATCCAACAGATTTATTTATAAAGTCTTTCTTTTTAAAACCTAAACAATTCAATAGAAATCTATTTTACTAACTCACCCACAATTGTCTTGATCCATATCATTTATAAAATCATACAATCTAAGTAAAACCATTTCACACATGCATTTATATATATAAAAATAGTTTGGTAAGAAGACAATACACTCACCTCGATATCCGTTTTCGTAAACTTTAACCGACTATCCCCTATCCGAACTCCGGTGCCTACGAACCTAACGGTGACATGACCTAAATTAATATTTTTTTGTATAAAAACAAACTAATCACCCCATGAAATCCTAATCTCCTTAATTTCCTATTTTCCATCTTTTATTACGAAATATAACTATTCAACTAGTATCGCTTCGTTATAGTTTAATAAATAAATTTTATTCATGCGAACACATAACGCTAATTTCAACGATAATGATAATATGTATTTGATATTGAGACAATTAAATGTATTTATAAAAGAAATGTGGAATTTTACCTTCCTCGAATTTTTCATCGGTCGCGAGATTGGATTTATATTTTGTCGTGGGGTGATTTGTGAAATATCTCCTTTTTCTTTTCTTCTTCCCTTTTCTTTTCTTTTTCTCATTTTTCTGTTTTCTTTTCTTCTTCCTCATTTCTGCGTCTGCTTCGGTTTAGGGACCAGTCGCCGACCACCAACCTCACTTCTCTCCACCTTCACCGGCCAACCCTCTTCAACGATCAAACCACCCACACCGCAACAAATACAATACACACAGTCACGCACACTGTTTCTCTCTCTCTAACTTACCTGCCGACAACCTCACTCACTAACGACACACACACACACACACACACACACACACACACGTTGTCGAACACACACAAACACAGACACACGCACACTTACCAAAGGACGGCCAAATCAACATGCATGCACATCGTCGGAACACTCACGCCACCGTCACCACTGTCGACGATACCCACACACCTCCGGACCGGCAACACACACACATACACAACTGAACTGAAAAAACAGAGCACACATAACACCTACACCCACACAATCACCACCACCACCAAAATCAGCAACAACACACACGGCCCATACCTCATTTCCCCCCCGATGGAAACAGAAAAACAGGGACACACACACACAAAACAGCGGCACCCCCTACTGGCGAACCCAACTGCTGACCCGACCTCTCTCTTCCTTCTCTTTCTTTCCTTTCGGCTCTCCTCTCTCTTTCCCGTTCATTCTCTCTCTCTCTTCTTCCCGATCCTTCTCTGATCCGACATATATATATATTTGCGTGTGTTTATTGATCAAAGGCAGGCCACGCGTCCCAATTTTCTCATTCTGTTTCCACCCTCTCCCTATGTGTGTGTGTGTGTATATATATATATATATATATATATATATATCTAATTTATATTAAACCCCCCTCATTTTTATTAAGTTTAATGTTTTTATGTTAATGCAGTTGAAGATTTATACTTTGACCCCTTAAACTTTTTATTATTTTTTTTTTTTATCACAAATTAAATTTCGAAATCCGCCCTCACAGTTTTAGTTAGGATGGAAATTAAACCCATTCCGAATTTTTTTAATGTTTATGAAAATTTGCAAATTTATCCCCTCAAATTCATAATTACCACCATCAACTCCGTTATTTTCGAAGAAATTTTAAATAAAATTTTAAATTAGACATATACCCAAGGTCGGGTCTTACAACTCTTCCCCCTTAAAAGAAATTTAGTCCCGAAATTTTACGTAGGAATTAAAATCTTAGACAAATCAATAATACGTTAAACGTGCACTACAAGGTTACATTATACATACTTCATTCAAAAACAGTTGGTTTCTACGTAGGGTCCTATAACCTATCGTCACCCTAAATTTGAAATCGACCATTCCCGACCAAACATTTCTACACACATCGCGATATTTTCATTTGTAGTGACCAACATGATATCCAATATCCAGCAAATAGGGTGTACTTTTCATCGATATCACTTAACACAGAAAACCAACCGTCAAGAAATCTCATATTTTAACCGCTTCCGTTGCGCCACTCTGATAAAATAACAATTAACAACAAAATAAATACAATACATCCTTAAACTATTGTGGTAAGCTCAGTGGGTTGGGTCTATCTCACTCCGACTAGGCCTATGATCTCAATAATTTTTCATAACCAACATTTGTCTCTCTTTTTTTTTTTTTTTTTCCTAAAACCACATACATATTACTCAAAATACAACTACATCACCAAACCACATCAATACATTCCAAAATATGTCAAACGGGTCATTCATAAGAATTTCCTCCATATATCCATATTTAATTAAGTCTCTGACAAGGTCACGTGTTTCAATTACGTTTTAAATCTATCTAAGCATGCTTCAAACATATATCCCGCTATGAATATGGATCGAAGTACATAGATACGTCCGAACTACTAAAATTCGATACATCCCAAAAGTCAATAGTTATTGATCGTAAAATAATATATCTCAAGGATAATTCAAATCATCCTTCCCCTTGAAATCTCAATAACTTCTCATTTTCCATACTAATGTAGTCATGTCGGGTTATTTTTAAACCTCAAAATTTCCCGTTCTCCCATCTCAATTCTAACTATTTGACTGAACTCCTGAATTTTCTTCATATAGCACTTTATATGATGCCGCCCTAGTCGTTAGCAAAAATCATCCTCCTTTCCAGAAACTTTCCCAACAAAAACCTTCGACATAACTTCCAACACCTGAATTTGTATTTTCTGATAAACTGATAATCCACAATTGAAACAAGGTATCAACTTCCACTTAGACACCTTAAGAAGTATGGAAATTCGTCTCGAATATTCCAATAACCATCAACTCCTAATACTACCGCTCCTCTATACCGCTTTCTCAAAAGAAAAAATTACTACCTGGGATTAACTGCCCAACTTTCCATGTTTGTATCATATCAATTAAATTATTATTATTATTATTATTATTATTATTATTATTATTATTATTATATTATATTTTATTTTTATTTTTTTTATTTTTTTATTTTTTCAATTAAGTTTCCTCCGCGGACTATTTAAACTACAGCAATTTGCTTTGCTTTGATAACAATTTATTATTTAGATTACAATACAGCGACCACACTTATGATTTCAGAATTCTAATTCCAAAAATTTTGAATATCTGATCAACCGAGTCTAAACACATGCTAAATTTTTTTAATTTAGGAGCCACCAATCCTTATTAAACATATAATTCAACATCTAATTTGCACTTTTGATTTAAAATAATTTTATTATCCTAACTTTATTGGACATTTTTGTTGAATCGATGTCTCATACAACTGAACCCTCCAGTTAATATACTGGCATACGCATAAAAAAAAAATTCCTCGAACTACTACCCTCTTTTTCATTTCGGATAGATCAAAGTTACAATAGCCCACCTAGATATTACTACCCAACCTCAACTTTACTACCAAACAAATCACCTAACAACAATTGTTACGATTCCCCAATTCCATTTCAATCTAATAATAATACTCACACAATCTCAACAGTTTATCATTACCGAGCATTGCATACATTGTTCTATTCACCTCTTTTAAGATCTTTTTTGTCAATTGGCATTATTAAAACTACACACTTTTAAAATCTACACACTTTATTTTCAATCCTTGAAACTTCATCATCATTTCTGACATGCTAGTTAGCTCTACAGCCCATTCCCACTGCATCGCTAAGCCTTCTTAGCTAAACATCTGACTTCTGCATTTCTACAATTACGGTCAATCAATGCCATTTTCAAAATCAAAATTTCAAATAACGTTGCCATCTGACCAACCGCCCACTAAACTTACAAGGATCCCAACTTGACACATACATTAGTATAAGTAACTCAAATGTGCACAACCACGTTTTTCCTGATTTCCGACGCAAGGCACAAATCCCGTCATACAGGAAATGTCATTAAACATCAAAACAATAATAATTACCACCAGTTCCAAAAGTTTTCGAGTTCCAATTACGCGTTTTGGCCTTCTTATTACACCACAGCTGCGATTTCCAGTGGGTTCAAGTGAATATTATTTCCCAAAATCACATGCCCCAAATTTACCACTCGATTCAACCAATACTCATATTTATTGCATTTAGCATACAATCGCACAGTCTTAGTAACTCATTCTGAAGATATTCTACATACTCTTCCCTACTCTTGACCGGATCACCGCTTTCATCACGTCCCAAACTCTAATCTTCAATTACAAATACCTTACTCAAAAATCTAACCCTTTACCCTGTTGCAATCTATTTTAACCTCCTATCCATTCTAACTGATGAGTTACCAACAACGAATCTTCATGGAACAACATCCCAAATTTACGCAAATCATGAATTGATGACCTAAATTTATTGTAACGACCTGGTTTCCCAGGGCCGTCACATGGATTTTCCTATTAAAGACTTCCCAAGTTGAAATCGAATTTACTCCAATTCCCAAAATCACACAATTTTTTATTTTATTTTTTTACACCACGGAAATTATTTAAATTCAACTAAATGAAATCAATCATTGATTCACGATTTATACCATGTCGATTTCCTTTAAAGTTTCATGATAAAAAATTTCAAGTCTTAATTTTCCACACTTTATCAACACAAGTATAATTAACCAACCTCATGAACCAAACGTTCACCTCCTAAATTACTATAGAACTTATTTAACAACCAAAATTATTAATCACGCCCACTAGCACCTTGCCAAACTCAGAACTACATAGGGAAAAATCCCTAATTATTTCAATATCCACTGTCAAAACTTGTTCGAATGCCCAGTGAACGCGCCCCGATTTTCTAAAGAAATCAAAAATAGATATATTTGTTCGTTGACAAAATGAGAAGGTTTTTTTTTTTTAAAACGTCGATTTTCTCATTAAAATATACTTAAGCCTGTTTTAGAAAAAAGAATCGCCACCTAGCATTGGGTTTAAATGATGTGTTAGGTCACCAGATTTTTCTTTTTTGAAAACAATTTAAAAAAAATGGCTTAAGTAAAAATTTGACTCCAAAATAACATGGTCTGACCAGAGATTCGTTTAAAGAGTTCAGGGGTCAGTTACGCTCGGGGAAGATGTCAAGCACCCCAAGACGCCCGTCCAAAGACGGTACCTTATCCAATTAAGTCCAATTAAAATTTAAATCCGAATGTTTTTATTTTATTTTGAAATCCTCCTCATATACGCACACATACACATACACACACATCGAGAGAAATAATCTCCCTTCTAAATCTAGACCGTTCTAATGGAAGGTTGGAAATTTTTCACCTCATCTTGTTAACACATTATATTTAAAACAAGTTAAAGAAACACACGCTTCGAAGGGAGTATTTTCCTTCTAAACTTAAACCGTTTCAATGGAAGTTTGGGAGCTTTCCACCTCGTATTGTTAGTACAATATATTAAACACAAGTTGAAGAAACACACACGCACACACACACTCACACGCATCGAGGGAAGTAATTTCCTTCTAAACTTAAACCGTTCCAATGGAAGTTCGGGAGCTTTCCGCCTCGTATTGTTAGCACATTATATTTAACACAAGTTAAAGAAACACACGCACACACACACACACACACACACACGCATCGAGGGGAGTAATTCCCTTCTAAACTTAAACCGTTCCAATGGAAGGTTGGAAATTTTTCACCTTATCTTGTCAGCACATTATATTTAATATGAGTTAAAGAAACACACGCACACATCGAGGAGAGTAATTTCCTTCTAAATTTAAACCGTTCAAATGGAAGGTTGGGAATTTTTCACCTTATCTTGTTAGCACATTATATTTAATACGAGTTAAAGAAACACATGCACACACACACGCGCGCATTCCTCAAGGGGAGTAATTTCATTATAAACTTAAGCCGTTCCAATGGAAGGTCGGAAGTTTTTCACCTCGTATTGTTAGCACATTATATTTAATACAAGTTAAAGAAACACACACACACACACACATCGAGGAGAGTAATTCCCTTCTAAACTTAAACCGTTCCAATGGAAGGTTGAGAATTTTTCACCTCATCTTGTCAGTACATTATATTTAATACAAGTTAAAGAAAACACAGGCGCACACACACACATACACACACACACACACACACACACACACACACACACACACCCCTTGAGGAGAGTAATTTCTTTCTAAATCTAAACTGTTCCAATGGAAGGTAGAGATATTTCCACCTCATTTTATTTACTCAAAAAAAAATTTAAAAAAATAAAAATGAAAAATAAAAAAATAAGATAAAATAAAAATAAAATAAAATAAAAAAATAAAAATGAAAATAAAAAAATAAAAATAAAATCTAATCTACAAAAAGAAAATTAGTATAATAACAACTTATTTTAAAAATAAGAGTAAGATTTACAACAGATGAAAGGTTATAACCTTAACTTATAGATTTTTTCTTTTTCTTCTTCTTCTTCCAAAATTACAACAAAATAAACATAATATTATTTTCTTAAAAAAATTCTCTCAAAATTTATCCTCATCTTTTTCCAAAAAAAACTCCCTCCCAATGATCTGAGCCTTCATTCTATTTATAGGAATGAAAGTGTCAAAATTCGTCCGACAAAAGCTAAACAAAAAGGAAGAAAAAGAGGTTCGGTGCACCCACCCCCTTTTGGGTGCACCAAATTTCGGTGCACCCAAAAGGTGTTGTGGGTAGAGAGCATTTGCTCTCTGCCCAGCTGGCCGCATATGCGGCCAGTAGCACTGGTCGCACGTGCGACCAGTTTTTGGTCGCACGTGCTACCTCTATGCAACCCCCAACCCCCTTTTGAACGTGATCTGTCCAGACTTCTCTCCTTCTCATCTGTTTTTTGTCCATTTTGTTCCGACTTAACGCATTTTTATTCCACTTCGAAAAATCTACAAAAACAAAATAAAAATAAAAATCAATTACTAATATTTAATTTACTTAAGAGATTAACAGAACTTAATTTAGCGGTATTAAACCGCACAAACGCGGTACAATCAAAACAAAATAAATAGGGAAATAAAATAAAGGTAACTATAAAATAAAGTATAATTTTTTTGCGAGGCGGTCAAAATGTTGTGTCTACACCCAGCAACTGCGTACTGACTTACGATATTCTCTCTTTAACACTTTTCTACCCTTCTAGACCCACTATCAGACTAACTGAGGTAAGAGATATGTCTTTCCAACAATATTACTCTATTCATGACTCTATATTACTTCTTTCAAATGGATTATATTTTACATACACCTATTATTCTCCCAAACCCACCATCATTGGCCATTACCTATATATCATTTTCCATTACGATACTATTTGCCACAACTGTTACTTAGCCCATCTTTTATTCTAAAACGTATTATTAAGTTCTTATCTAGTTTCCATTTTTAGATTGCCTAGAAGGCTATTTACTCCTTTCGAATATTATTTACTATTCCGACTTAATTGTGTTCTGCTACATTATCTATTATATTAATAACGACGTATTAGGTATTGTCTTTGTAGTTGCTTATCTAGTTTAGTCTTCTTATCTTGTGGAAAACATCACTTCTGGCAATATCACCACGTGATAGTATCACTACTTACCAACAAGGCAATCCTCCATGCATCATGTCAATGCACCCACTAATGAAATAAAAGACCTAACATTCATACACCGCACTAACCTATTGACACCCTATCTCAAGTCCCCTACTGGCTAGACAACTGGCATGTCCTCCTATCTTAGGGTCTTCTACTGACAAGACTACTAACAAGTCTACATAACCTATAATCTAGGCTCTGATACCAAAATTATCACGACCCGACCCGGACACCCGTTATCTCAGGGCCGGTGTGACGACAACATGGTATCACCTATTCCATTTCTTTATCTCTCTTATACATTAAAAAAAATATACATACATTACTATACAATTCATTATATAATACAACATAATCTTTTTCTTCATTTAATGATTCACTTCTGACTGCTTAACTCAAAAATTTTCAGATGACTCCACCTAAATGCCAGTAGGAGACCGTCTCCTAAAAGATTCACCTGCGAGTGTACTGCCTTCTTAGTAAAAACTATTTTTTAACATAATAATAATATATTCTAAATAATACAACATTTAAATGGATCAAGCGTAAATATATATCCACCACACAGTTGGTAAAATCTCCAGTATCAAATAAGCGATGAAAGTAAAGCAGTATAAATAAGTTTTCAAACACCATAATCAATAATAAATCACCCAATATATATATAAAACACCCCAATTCAAACACATATCTCAATCCCATACCTACCGGCTAAGCCATAGTGAACGTTTTAACCTCACGATCGGGAGTTACAATGGTACCGTAATCATCTGCAGGATATACCTTCCTAGCGGACCTAACTGCGCAGATTACCGCCTACCGAACGTCTTCGGAGGCCATAATATAAATCACCACATAATATCTATCACCACCTGCTAGAACACCCTCCGGACAGGACATAATATAAAACACCACCTGCCAGACCACCCTCCGGACAGGACATAAACTGTGGCATAGTCAACTCAATAATATCATCATCAAATCACAAAATAATATCCATCTACCGGATCACCCTCCGAACAGACCATAATATAAATCACCACCGTTAATTTAATAACACCGTCAAATCACCAACATCCACCTCATTTCCAAAACCGATTTAATTCAAAAATCATGTTTTTCCTACCTTTTATTAAAACCACCAAATCCAACAGATTTATTTATAAAGTCTTTTTTTTTAAAACCCAAACAATTCAATGGAAATCCATTTTACCACCTCACCCACAACTGGCTTGATCCATATCATTTATAAAATCATACAATCTAAGTGAAACTATTTCACACACGCATTTATATATATATAAATAGTTTGGTAAGAAAACAGTATACTCACCTCGATATCTGCTTTCGTAAACTTTAACCGACTATCTCCTATCTGAACTCCGATGCCTACGAACCTAACGGTGACAGGACCTAAATTAATATTTTTTTGTATAAAAACAAACTAATCATGCCATGAAATCCTAATCTCCTTAATTTCCTATTTCCCATCTTTTATTACAAAATATAACTATTCAACTAGTATCGCTTCGTTACGGTTTACTAAATAAATTTTATTCATGCGAACACATAACACTAATTTCAACAATAATGATAATATGTATTTGATATTGAGACAATTAAATGTATTTATAAAAGAAATGCAGAATTCTATCTTCCTCGAATTTTTCATCGGCCGCGAGATTGGATTTATATTTTGTCGTGGGGTGGTTTGTGAAATTTTTACTTTTTCTTTTCTTCTTCCCTTTTCTTTTCTTTTTTCCTTTCTCTGTTTTCTTTTCTTCTTCCTCGTTTATGCGTCTGCTTTGGTTTAGGGACCAGCCGCTGACCACCAACCTCACTTCTCCCCACCTTCACCGGCCGACCATCTTCAACGATCAAACCACCCACACCGCAACAAATACAATACACACACACATACACACACTGTTTTTCTCTCTCTAACTTACCCGCCGACAACCTCACCCACTAACAACACACATACACACACGCTGTCGGACACACACGCACACTTACCAAACGACGGCCAAATCAACACGCACGCACATCGTCGGAACACTCATGCCACCATCACCACCGTCGACGATACCCACACACCACCGAACCGGTAACACACACACATACACAACTGAATTGAAAAAACAGAGCACACATAATACCCTCACCCACACAATCATCACCACTACCAAAATCAGCAACAACATACACGGCCCATGCCTCATTTTTCCCCAACGAAAACAGAAAAATAGGGACACACACACACACAACAGCGGCACCCCCTACCGGCGAACCCAACTGCTGACCCGACCTCTCTCTTCCTTCTCTTTCCTTCCTTTCGGCTCTCCTATCTCTTTCCCGTTCCTTCTCTCTCTCTTCTTCCTGATCCGACATATATATATATATATATTTGCGTGTGTTTATTGATCAAAGGCAGGCCACGCGTCCCAATTTTCTCCTTCCGTTTCCACCCACTCCCTATGTGTGTGTGTATGTGTGTATATATATATATATCTAATTTACATTAAACCCCCCTTATTTTTATTAAGTTTAATGTTTTTATGTTAATGCATTTGAAGATTTATACTTTGACCCCTTAATTTTTTTTATATTTTTTATCACAAATTAAATTTCGAAATCCGCCCTCACAGTTTTAGTTAGGATGGAAATTAAACCCATTTCGATTTTTTTTAATGTTTATGAAAATTTGCAAATTTATCCCCTCAAATTCATAATTACCACCATCAACTCCGTTATTTTCGAAGAAATTTTAAATAAAATTTTAAATTAGACATATACCCAAGGTCGAAGTCTTATATCATTTCCTCTAAATGGGCCATGTTCGTCATGAGTGATTTTCATTTCCTCTAAACGGACTATGTCCGTCATGAGTTGATTTTTATTTTCTCTAAACGGACCATATCTGTCATGAGTTGTCTTCCTTTCCTCTAAACGAATTATGTTCGTCAAGGGTGGTTTTTCATTTCCTTTAAACGGACTTCGTCCGTCATGTAGTTGATTTTTTCCATTCCCTCTAAACGAATTATGTTCGTCATGAGTAATTTTCATTTTTTCTAAACGGACCCTGTCCATCATGAGTGATTTTCATTTTCTCTAAACGGACTATGTCCATCATGAGTTGATTTTTATTTTCTCTAAAGGGACCATGTCTGTCATGAGTTGTCTTCCTTTCCTCTAAACGGACCAGGTCCGTCATAAGTTGTCTTCCTTTCCTCTAAACGAATTATGTTCGTCATGGGTGATTTTTCATTTCCTCTAAACAGACTTCGTCCGTCATGAGTTGATTTTTTCCATTCCCTCTAACTGGATTATGTCCATCATGAGTAATTTTTATTTTTTCTAAACGGACCCTATCCGTTATGATTTGTCTTCCTTTCCTCTAAACAGACCATGTCCGTCATAAGTTGTCTTCCTTTCCTCTAAACGAATTATGTTCGTCATGGGTGATTTTTCATTTCCTCTAAACGGACTTCGTCCGTCATGAGTTGATTTTTTTCAATCCCTCTAAACGGATTATGTTCGTTATGAGTTGACTTTCATTCCCTCTAAACGGATTATGTCCGTCATGAGTGATTTTCATTATCTCTAAACGGACCTTGTCCGTCATGAGTAATTTTCATTTTTTCTAAACGGACCCTGTCCGTTATGAATTGATTTTCATTCCCTCTAAATGGACCTTGTTCGTCATGAGTTGTCTAATTCCTCTAAACGAACCAGGTTCGTCAGGAGTCACTTCCTTCTCATTTCCACTAAATAATCCTCTAAAAGAACATTGTTCGTCATGAGTTCGTCGTGTCGTCCGTCTTCGCTCTGCAAGGGGTGTTCAGTGAACTACGCTAAACCTGATCCTCGGCGTAATGCTAAGGTACGTAAGCAACCTGTAAAGGTTTGGTCATCTGAGAGTCAGCCCCATCCGAAGGCTGGGGCACATTTTATATCTTTGCTCTCTCATTTTTGCCCAGCCAGAAGCTGGGGCATGTTTTATATTTCTGAACTTTCTTTTGTCCCCTAGTTAATAGGACTAGGGCACGAGTCATTCTTTATTACTCTAAACGATCCTTTAAGCGGACATTTGTTCGTCATTTGTATCGTCATAAGTAATTTTTTTATTACTCTAAACGATCCTCTAAACAGACATTTATTTATCATGATTATTGGCATAAGTCTTTTTTTATTTACTCTAAACGATCCTCTAAACGGACATTGGTTTGTCATGAGTATCGTCATGAGTCTTTTTTTATTTACTCTAAACGATCCTCTAAACGGACATTTGTTCGTAATGAGTATCGTTATGAGTCAATTTTTTATTACTCTAAACGATCCTCTAAACGGACATCTGTTCGTCATGATTATCGTCATGAGTCTTCTTTTTTTATTTACTCTAAACGATCCTCTAAACGGACACTGTTTTGTCATGAGTATCGTCATGAGTCTTTTTTTTTTTTTTTACCCTAAACGATCTTCTAAACGGACACTTGTTCGTCATGGATATCGTCATGCGTCATTCTTTTATTACTCTAAACGAACACTTGTTCGTCATGAGTCATTTTACTTTATTTGTTCTATTATTGAAAAATGCAATTTGAAAAAAAAAAATTAAAAAAAATTAAAAAATGGGACGATCAAAATGGCATTGTCTTTTATCTTTGTCAAGCAAGTGAAACTAGCATAACAAAGAGGGACAGCTGTAGACACGGCATTTTGACCACCCCATAAAAAATTTATACTTTATTTTATAATTAACTTTGTTTTATTTACCTTTATTTTATTTTATTTCAGAAAATGCAAAAAAATAAGAAAAAGAAAAGAAACAAAATATCGTTTGTTTGGAGCAAATCAGGAAAAAACAAAACAAATCAAGACAAACCAAACGGATATATGAATAGTGATCATGAATAGTATCCGCATGCATGAACAGTGATTGTGAATAGTACCCGCATGATCGTGAATAGTAACCGCGTGATCGTGAATAGTACCCGCATGATCGTGAACAGTACTTCCGCGTGAATAGTAAATTGCATTTTTTTCTCATTTTACCCTTTTCGGAATCTATAAATAGAAGACTCATTTTCATTTTGTGGGAGGATATTTTGTGAGGGATTTTTTTTTAGAGGATTTGGGGGGAGAAAATTTTGGAGAAGAGTTATTATGGGGGGAGAAATTTTTTTATAAGAGTTCTTATTAGGGAAAGAATTTTGGAGAGAATTTTTCTTTTTAAGAGAAATCTTGGGAGAAAATATTATTTTTTATTTTTTATTTTTTTTGAAGAAGAAGAAGAAGAAGAGAAAGGAAGAAAAAAAAAATATCTAAGTTAAGGTTGGAACTTCTATCTTTTGTAAATCTTAATTATGCATTAAGTCGTTATTATATTAAAATTTTATTTTTGTCATATATATATATATATATATATATAAATTTGTGAATTATTTAATGTGTAAATAAAACGAGGTGAAAAACTCCTGACCTTCCATTGAAATGGTTTAGGTTTAGAAGGGAAATTACTCCCCTCGATGCGTGTGAGTGTGTGTGTGTGTGTTTCTTTAATTTGTGTTAAATAAAATATGTTAACAATACGAGGTGAAAAATTCCTGACCTTCCATTGGAGCGGTTTAGGTTTAGAAGGGAAATTACTCCCCTCGATGCGTGTGAGTATGTGTGTGCGTATGTTTCTTTAATTTGTGTTAAATAAAATATGTTAACAATACGAGGTAGAAAACTCTCGACCTTCCATTGGAGCGGTTTAGGTTTAGAAGGGAGATTACTCCCCTCGATCCATGTGAGTGTGCGCGTGTGTTTCTTTAACATATGTTAAATATAATGTGCTGACAAGATGAGGTGAAAAACTCTCGATCTTCTATTGGAGTGGTTTAAGTTTAGAAAGGAGAATACTTCTCTCGATGTGTGTGAGTGTGTGTGTTTATTTTTTTTATTTTATTGTTTGTTAAATTTAATGTTGTTGTCAAATCGTGGAGGAATTTTTCCGCCTTCTATTTGAATGGCTTAGAAGAGAATTATCCCCTCAATATATAAATTCTTTGATAATATATATAAAAAAAAAATACAATTTTTTTTTCTTTTTTAGAAGGAAATGATTTCAAAATAAAATAAAAACATTTGGATTTAAATTTTAATTGGATTTAATTGGATAAGGTACTGTCTTTGGACGGGCGTCTTGGAGTGCCTAACACCTTCCTCGAGCGTAACTGACCCCGAACCCTTTAAAACGAATCTCTGGTCGGACCATGTTATTTTTGGAGTCAAAATCGTACTTAAGCCATTTTTTTAATTTGTTTTCAAAAAAGAAAAATCCGGTGACCTAGCACACCATTTAAACTCAATGTTAGGTGGCAAATCTTTTTTCAAAAATTGGCTCAAGTATTTTTATGAGAAAACCGACGTTTTTTTAAGAAAACCCCTTCTCATTTTTACACTTGTATATTTATTTTAATTTCTTTGAAAAATCGGGGCGCGTTAGCGTGGTGTGGCGTTGGCGAGGGATTACATAGGGAGAGAGACGATCGACAGACTGTAGATGAATGGAGGACAACGTTTTGCTAGGGTTCAAGGTGAAAGGGGGTAGTGGAGTGAAGTTTTTGGGGTTTATGGCGTGAATGGTATAGGCGGTGAGGTGAAATGAAAGTTAACCTAATTTTTTGATAAAAGATTATCAACGATCGAAAAATGTCTACAGTTTTGTCTCTAATCCGACGGCTGTGTTTATACTCGTCCTGATTTATTAACACTAATTAGTCAAAGATCTATAGAAAGGAGGGCTCCGGATATGATTTGTGTGTGTGTGTGTGTGAGAGAGAGAGAGAGAGAGACGATTTTTGTGAATGAAAGATGTACCAGCTTTGACACTGACGATATTGTTTCCGTCATCAAAAACAGAAACCGTTTAAAGATTTAGAGAGAGGGTACCTTTGATTAGGGTTGAACACAAGAACAACGATGACGAAACTTTGTGTGGCGATGGAACGACTATGGAACGATGATGTGGCAGGGCGCGGTGGGCAGGGCGTGGCGTGGTGATGGCGAGGGATGACATAGGGAGAGACGATTAGCATACCGTAGATGAATGGAGGACAACGTTTTGCTATGGTTCAAGGTGAGAAGGGTAGTGGAGTGGAGTTTTGGGGGTTTATGGCGTGAATGGTATAGGCAACGAGGTGAAATGAAAGTTAACCTAATTGTTTTTTATAAACGATGATCAACAGTCGAAAAATGACTAGAGTTTTGTCTCTAATCCGATAATTGTTTTTATATTCGTCCTGATTTATTATTTAGATATTTATAATTATTTTATATAGTAATTATAATTATATTTAAAGGAGTGGATTCTATTAAATATATATATATATATATATATATATATATATATATATATATATATATATATATTCTATAAATCATAACATATTTACATTTTAAGTCATTTTGAGCCGTTGGATCGGATATCTGACGGCTGAGATTGAATATGGACAAATTATATATTTGAGATATTTTAGACCGTTGGATCGAATATCCACCAATCAAGATTGAATAATATTAAGAGATATTGTTGACCGTTTAATCAGTTTTCATTGGATGGTCAAGATCAAATCTATTTTGAAAATACCTAAAAATTATCCCTAAATTTCTCAATATCCCTAACAAATCTCCATATTCTCTCCCGACCTAATCATTCTCCACATCCATTGTTGTATCTAACCATCCCTCCTTCGCAATCCTCCGGCTCCTCTTCCCAATCCCTCCTCTCAGCTTTTGATCTCCACACACCAGCCGATTCAGAAATTTCTCAAGCTTCTTCTTCTCCTCTTCATTGGCACAGGTGAGATTTCTCAAGCTTCGCCTTTTGATTTGATTTTTCACTTCGAATCTTCTCATTGGCTCCATCTTTTCATCGGTGATGATCCATCCGAGTAGATCCACAACAACCGCCACCCTCCCAACCCAAGTCGTCGTTATAGTAGGAGCAACACAACGAGGGTCCATCTCCAGATCGGCTCTCTAGCCTCCACACAACCATCCTTCCTTAAATTGGGCATCATCGCCTCGCGAAACCACCGCGACCGATAAGGTATCCCTGCCGGCAATAAAAAAATCAAGGGTTTTCCATCGCTGTATCTTTTCTTCATGAAACGGGACAATAGATTGTTAAACAGAGTCAGTTGACGGGCGGTGGGAACTTTCGTCATGTAACACCAAATTCGCATGAGGTGTACGCTAGATTTCAGACAATAGATTTGCCATCACTAATGCTAGATCCTCCACTTCGTTATTACCCTTTTTTTACTATCATTTTGTTTGGTTTAACTATGTATGTTCCCCGCCTTTTTGTTCGCTTCTAGGCCATTTTTATTTATTTTTAGGGCTAATGATTTGTATATTTGACTCAGATTTTTGGGGAAATCATCACACGACTTGGACTTCAATGTCTATGCCTGGAATTTGCCCTGCTGCTGTGGAGAGGTAAAGCTAATTGCATATGTTACATTTGTTCATCATTTGTCACTGTTTAATTGCAACAATTGATTTTGTTTTAGGGTTTTTTGTTTCATTTTGTTTAGGGATTAAATTTGATTTATTTGATTCCATTAGTTATTAGGCATTATGTATTTTGATTTGATTTTTTGATTGTAGGGATTTTCATTTGTTTTCTTGATTGTAGGGATTTGATTCATTTTAGGGATTTTGCCCCATTCTTGAATTTATTTATTTTAGTGATTTTGATTTGATTTTTCTTTTAGGTATTTTGATTTGATTTCTTTGTTTTCAGATATCCAAGATAAACGTCTTCTATGGACAACATAATAGCAAGAGGTGAGTCAATTAACCTAAACCTCTATTTTCTTTTTATCTTGCTAATTTGACTAATCCTGTTTGAGGTTTCAATATTTTGCTCCAATTGAAATTATATCACATGTTAGATGTGCATCATGTACAATCACCATTACATGTTAGGTGCCCTAGACCTCTATTTTTTGGATTTCTCTTGCCTTACCTCTAAAATTAGTTGTCTAGATTGTGATTTTAAGAATAATTTTGACAATGATTTGTGAATTTTGAAGGAGAAAATATGATAGAATTTGCTTTGAGAATTTGATGTTTAGATTGTGATTACTAGAAGAAGGTTGACAATGATTGGTGAATTGAAGCAACACGTGTTTTTTGTAACTGAGTTTTTTTCCCCTTTGCATATAATGAGCATACTGCACATTGACATTATTTATTAGCTACTGCCGGTTATAATTGGGGACTCATATGGAATTTATTACGATCAATGTGAGATTTTAATTACTATTAGTTTCTTTATTGCAGGTTCATCTGATGCACCATCTATAGATTTAGCCTTTTAAGTAGATTTTTTATTTTTTTCCAATTTTATAAAGTAAATTGCCTTTTATCCCCCTCTACTTTATTTTATTATCAATTTATCCCTTTTACTTCAATAATATATATTTTTCTCTCTTCTATTTTAAATAAGGAATAGTTGGTGGGAATTTTAATTACTTCAATAATCTATATTTTACTCCCTTCTATTTTAAATAAGGGATAGTTGGTGTTTTGTTAAAAATATCACCAAAGAAAATATAGACTATCAAACTAAATAAGTATTTTAGTTTTAGTCTCATTTATTATGGAAATACTAGTGTTCCAATTAGGGTTGTGTCGCTATCCGCAACCCCACTGTTGTTGGCCACTATACATTGGTCGTCGGATTTTGATCACTGACCGTCATCGAAACTCAGGTCACTGGGTTTTTCTTTTGTCACATTCAAGTAGTTTTTTAGTAACATTTTTTAGTATACTTTTTAGTTAGATTCAGTTAATTTTTTGGTTACCAATTGCCGAAAAATTATATGAATGAAACTACAAAAATACACTTAAAATATATTAAATTATAACTAAACATACACTTAAAATGTAAGTAAAAATACATTAAGAATTGTTAAATGTAATTAAAATGTACATTAAAAAATAAGAATGGATCAATTTGGCCAAGGTCGCAAGCGCGACCAGTCCACCAGAACCAATGACGCTGTCAGCACTATTGGCCAAAGTTTTAGGCGGGGGTCACAGGTCGAATTGTGGATTTTGTTCTATTTTTCACCGTTGTTGTCCTTCAAATCATCATCTTTATTTTTTGGATTTTATTTCTGCAACAAAATATTAAACTGTATTATTACTAATTAAAATTTTATAAAAAGACTAACAAAATTATATATTTAGGGTGATGATGTGAAATGAAGATAATAATAAGAAGGAAGAAAAGGAAAAGGAAAAACAAAAGTATCTATATTATTTTATAAAATTATTTTGTTTTTTCCCTCTACATTTTATGTTTTATCTACACATTCTCTCTACCACACATTCACTCAACAAAACCTCAGTATTATTTTATGGGTTTTTCCTCCAAAACTCCTAAAATAAAAAGGGACAACTTTTTAGGTCCTATACAATTAAAAACAACTTTTTAGATCCTATTTTTAAAAAATTTGGGCACAGACTTCTACTAAAAAAATTGTATGACAAAAATACCCCTGTCCTTCATTTAAAACTAACCCTAATTTATCTGACCTTTCTCATCCTTCACTTATCTTCATTCCCCTCTCTCTCAGCCGTTCTCGCCATAGCTCACCGCCACCGCTCTCAAATAGCTTATCGCCATCGTACTCAATCGACGCTCTCCTATCTCAATCTACGCTTTCTCTCGTCTCTCTCTCTCAAATGACTGTTGCTAATCACCATTGCTGTTCGTCGTCGTCGTTCGTCGCCGCCGTTGTTGCTCGCGGCTGCTGTTCGTCGCCGCCGCTGATGCTTGTCGTTCGTTGTCTCCATCGTTTGTCGTTTGTTGTTGCCATTGTTCGTCATTCATCACCGTTGATGCTCGTCTTTCGAGTAATCGTCTCCATTTTTCGTTGCTTAGATCTACTCAGATCTTGCTAAATCTAAGTAGATTTACTCAGATCTGAGCCAGATCTACTTAAATTTTTAGTAGATATGTTTTTCTTTATAAATTTTCTGCTTTTTTTGTCCTTATTGGTATTAGATTATGAATTTCTTGACCTTATTGTTTAACGATGATTCAATTTTTGAATGTTTTTGATTCAGGTGGATATCTACTTGATTTTTTTAGTAGATATTCACTTGAGTTTTTTTTATCACCTCTCCCTGTTCTCTAAGTTGTTGTGTTCCACCGTCGGTCTTGATCTTCTCTCTGATCATGGAACAATTTCAAGTATTCCACCGTCGGTCTTGCTGGAGAATTGAACGATTTTAGTTTTTTTTTTTTTTCGCTTTGAATTTTGATTGATGAAATAATTATGTGTTTTAACTGTTTGGTTGCTTGATACATGAAAGAAGAGAAATAAAATTGAATTAGAATTTAGTATTATTTAGGATAACCCAATTAGATTCAAATAAATTCTAACGATTTCTTGATTTATTTGTCATTTTTATCATTTGTGTGCAAATGTTTGTGTTATTTTTTAATTCAGTGAATATCCATAGATTGTTTAAATATTTGTGTTATTTTTTAGTTCAGTGGATATTCATTGATTGTTTGTAGTAGATACCTACTTATTGATTTTTAGTAGATATTCACTTATTGTGTAATTTTAAGTGGAATTTAAAAAAAAAATGTACGTCTACAATATTTTCTTGCCATCAATTTGAATTTTATTCTTTATATTATTTATATACTTTTTTAAATTAGCTTCGGAGATTGAAACTCAGAAAAAGCTCTTGATATGTGGTTGAAAAATCTATACATGAAGACCGATGAAGATGGAGGGAGCGCGACGGCGTAACGATTGGCGAAGATGACGGACATCAATCATCTTAATTTTTAGCGGACTTCCACTTAATTTTTTTTTTGGTGGATTTCCACTTAGGGGTTAAGTGGATTTATGTAATTTTCTAGTGGAATGTAACTGAAGATTAATATTCAGTAGAATTTTTATTTTCTGGTTTCTCTAAATCTTTATATTTTAAAATGTTCATAGAATATTTTAAAAAAAATAAAGTAAAATTGAAATTAAATTAAGTGAAAAATAATGTATATCTAAGTAGATATCCCCTTAATTGATTTTTAAAATTATATTTAAAGGAATTTTTAATTTAAATAGAATTTAATATTTTTTTTATATTTTAAAATGTTCATAGAATATTTAAAAAAATAAACTAAATTTGAAAAAAAATTAAGTGAAACATAATCAAGGTATTTTTGATATGTTACAAAAAAAATATTTTTTAAGAAAAATAAAATTAATTGAAATTTTTATTAAAAAATAAAAATTGAGGAAATTTTAAAAACAAGTGAAATTCTAAATATATATATTAATTTTAGGAATTTTGAAAAAAAATGGCCAAAATGGCTTTTATGTAAATTTTGTAACTATTAAACGGTATTTTAGAAAGAATATTTATGATGGTACTTTTGGGATTAGTAAAAAAAAACGT
Source organism: Eucommia ulmoides (assembly GCA_016647705.1). Lineage (NCBI taxonomy): Eukaryota > Viridiplantae > Streptophyta > Magnoliopsida > Garryales > Eucommiaceae > Eucommia > Eucommia ulmoides. The sequence continues at coordinate 364,852 of CM028326.1, read as the reverse complement.
GGTCCTTAAAAGTTGTCTTTTGAGAAAATGGGACCCCACAAATTTTTTCCCTTTTTTTATTACCTCTCTTTTTCAAATTATATTTTATTCAATCACATTTTTATTTTTCTATTTTCTAACACATTATTAATAAATTTCTCTTTTTTTCATAACTTCGTCAAAACTAAACTGAACAACTTCAGTTTTTTCAAAATTTTCGATTTTCCTTTTTTGAAATTTAAACCAAATAACATCTAAAAATTGCTTAAGGAAAACCTTAAGCCGACCTTTATAGAATCCTCATATTCAATGAAAACATCGTCGGATGGATCACTCGAGTAGGTTAAATCTGAAACGGGGGCTGAAACCTAAAAAAAGACCAAAATAAATCGGTCTTAGCTTAAGTAGCGAAGGATCGAATCAACAATAAAAGCTCATCAACTGTGTTACTACCTTTCGCTTGGCGGCCTGAAACTAAGGTGAATTTGTTGATTTTAAGATTTCCTTTCCTATATTTATGTTTTTGTTAATGTGTGAACAAAAACACTGTTGGGAATTACTATGTCATACAACAACAAATAAAGAAAGGCTTTCAAGAACAACCCAACTCACTGATATTTCACTCATTTCCTTTGATGTCAAGAATGTGTAGAAAATATCTACAATACCGTGGAAGAAGGCAAAAAAATAGAACATAAGAAGCAACAACATAAAAACATATCCCATATATCTTTTTCAATTATTCTTGGTAAAAGGCAAAAAATAGATCATGGTTCATATTCATATCTGTGTATGTGTGTGTGTGAGAGAGAGAGAGAGTACTTGCACAAGTCGACGGCAATTGCAAATAACTCAAACACGAAGGGCCACAACAACATAACCTCTGGAAAAGAATAGGAAAATGTTGTCGATAGTTTAGTATTTTTGTTCCAAGTTTTTCACTTACCTAAAACAGGACGTGATTAGTTAGCAGTTTAATTTTGATTGAAAAACCAATGAAAGATACTCACAACTCTATCTTGAGCAACAATGCCACTAATCAGAACATCTACTGACACACCATTGATTTTGCAGTACCCTAAATAAAATAGAAATATCAAAAAACTATACAACCGAGCGAATTGAAGGAAAACCTATTTTGCAGTACCCTAAATAAAATAGAAGTATCAAAAAACTTATCCTCACATAATTCAGTTAATGTTTCCAATATCATTAGGGCATTAAAGCACATTAAACAATTATCACATGCTCAATACATTTACAAATGAAGAAAACAATTGGATCAACTACTATTTACTACTATTTTTCAATTCAAAATCCTCAGGATTTTTCATGTACCAAAAGGGGATGATTAAATTGCAAACAAATTCAACTGTCAAATCATAAACGAAAAAGAGTAAGAAATTAGTGAGAAAAAAAAAAACTAAATCTATCGAAATAAAAACCCAGATCTTAATCAATTGAATCACAAAGACCCAGATTTGAATCAACTATCAACTATCAAACCATAAACAGACTAAATCCCGAATTGCACGAATCAATTGAACAATGTGCTTCAGAACAGAAAACGGTGAAGCAGAAATTGTAACCAAAGCTCACCTATTGATCCGGGCTTATAAATCACCACAACGGAATTGTTCAAAACCTAAAATCAAAAAAATCAACACTAATTAGTTAAAGATCTAAAGAGAAAGGGGGCTCCGGATGTGATTTGTGTGTGTGAGAGAGAGAAACGGTTTTCGTGAAGGAAATCTGTACCAACTTTGACGTTGACGATGGTGTTTCCGTCGTCGAAGACGGAAATCGTTAAAAGATTTAGAGAGAGAGAGTACCTTTGATTAGGGATGAACACAAGAACGACGACGACGAAGCTTTGCGCAGTAATGGAATGACTATGGAACGATGATTTGGTGATGGAACGGCAATGTGGCAGGGCACGGTGGGTAGGGTGTGGCGATGGTGAGGGATGAAATAGGGAGAGAGTCCACCCTCCCAACCCACGTCGCCGTTACAGCCGGAGTAACACAACGAGGGTCCATTTCTAGATCGACTCTCCAACCTCCACGCAACCATACTTCCTTCAATTGGGTATCATCGCCTCGCGAAACCACCGCGACCGATGAGGTGTCCCTGCCTGCAATAACAAAATCGAGGGTTTTCCATCGCCGCATCTTTTCTTCATGAAATGGGACAATAGATCGTCAAACGGAGTCAGTTGACAGGCGGTAGGAACTTCCGTCATGTAACACCAGATTCGCACGAGGGTATACACTAGATTTCATACTCTAGATTTGCCATCACTAACGCCAGCTCCTCCACTTCGTTATTACCCTTTTTTTACTATCATTTTGTTTGGTTTAACTATGTATGTTCCCCGCCTTTTTTTACTATCATTTTATTTTTAGGGCTAATGATTTGTATATTTGACTCAGATTTTTGGGGAAATCATCACACGGCTTAGACTTCAATGTTTGTGACTGGAATTTGCCCTGCTGCTGTAGAGAGGTAAAGCTAATTGCATATGTTGCATTTGTTCATCATTTGTCACTATTTAATTGCAACAATTGATTTTGTTTTATGGTTTTGTTTCATTTTGTTTAGGGATTGAATTTGATTTGTTTGATTCCATTAGGTATTAGGTATTTTGATTTGATTTTTTGATTGTAGGGATTTTCACTTGTTTTCTTGATGGTAGGGATTTGATTCATTTTAGGGATTTTGTCCTATTCTTGAATTTATTTGTTTTAGTGATTTTTATTTGATTTTTCGTTTAGGTATTTTAATTTGATTTATTTGTTTTCAGATATCTAAGAAAAACGTCTTCCATGGACAACATAATAGCAAGAGGTGAGTCAATTAGCCTAAACCTCTATTTTTTTTATTTATTTATCTTGCTAATTTGACTAATCCTGTTTGAGGTTTCAATATTTTGCTCCAATTGAAATTATATCACATGTTAGATGTGCATCATGTACAATCACCATTACATGTTAGGTGCCCTAGACCTCTATTTTTTGGATTTCTCTTGTCTTACCTCTAAAATTAGCTGTCTAGATTGTGATTTCAAGAAAAATTTTGACAATGATTTGTGAATTTTGAAGGAGCAGATATGATAGAATTTTCACTTTGAGAAAGTCATGTTTAGATTGTGATTACTAGAAGAAGGTTGACAATGATTGGTGAATTGAAGCAACACATGTTTTTTGTAATTGGGTTTTTTTCTCTTGCATATAATGAGCATAATGCAAATTGACATTATTTATTAGCTACTGTCAGTTATAATTGGGGACTCATATGGAATTTATTAAGATCAATGTGAGATTTTAATTACTATTACTTATTTTATTGCAGGTTCATCTGATGTACCATCTGTAGATTTAGCCTTTTAAGTAGACTTTTTTTTTTTCTCCAATTTTATAAAGTAAATTGCCTTTTATCCCCCTCTACTTTATTTTATTATCAATTTATCCCTTTTACTTCAATAATATATATTTTTCTCTCTTCTATTTTAAATAAGGAATAGTTGGTGGGAATTTTAATTACTTCAATAATCTATATTTTACTCCCTTCTATTTTAAATAAGGGATAGTTGGTGTTTTGTTAAAAATATCACCAAAGAAAATATAGACTATCAAACTAAATAAATATTTTAGTTTTAGTTTCATTTATTAGAGTTCATGGAAATACTAGTATTCCAATTAGAGTTGTGTCGCTATCCGCAACCCCACTGTTGTTGGGCACTATACATTGGTCGTCGGATTTTTACCACTAACCGTCATCGAAACTCAGGTCACTGGGTTTTTCTTTTGTCACATTCAAGTAGTTTTTTAGTAACATTTTTTAGTATATTTTTTAGTTACATTCAGTTAATTTTTTGGTTACCGATTGCCGAAAAATTATATGAATTGGACTACAAAAATAAACTTATAATATATTAAATTATACTAAACATACACTTAAAATGTAAGTAAAAATACATTAAAAATTGTAAATGTAATTAAAATGTACATTAAAAAAATAAGAATGGACTAATTTGGCCAAGGTCGCAAGCGCGACCAAACCACCAGAACCAATGACGCTGTCAGCACTATTGGCCAAAGTTGTAGGCGGGGTCACAGGTCGAATTGTGGATTTTGTTCTATTTTTCACTGTTGTTGTCCTTCAAATCATCATTTTTATTTCTTGGATTTTATTTCTGCAACAAAACATTAAACTATATTATTACTAATTAAAATTTGATAAAAAGACTAACAAAATTATATATTTAGGGTGTTGGTGTGAAATGGTCACCGGAGAAATAATAATAAAAAGGAAGAAAATGAAAAGGAAAAACAAAAAAATATATATATAAATTTATAATTTTATCATTTATTCGGTCTAATTTAATAGGCAAATTAAATTAAATTTAGCATCGCAAGACAGTTAACACTCAACACCTCTCTTTTTGGCAATTTTCACTCTGCAGAAGATGGTCGATGAGCTATAGGAATCAAGCGGAGATCGTTCTTCCTTCCTACTGTTACGCCAAAGTGCTCACTCATGTCGAGCTCTTCTTCTTTCATTCCTCCGGGGAGTTTCCAGTCAAAATGGTAAAGCAATTTCGCCAGCGTCAGCTCAATATTTGCCACGCCGAAAGATATCCCCGGGCACATCCTTCTCCCGGCGCCGAATGGAATATACTGGAAGTCTGTTCCCCTGTAATCTATTTCGCTATCGAGAAATCTCTCTGGGTAAAAAGTCTCGGCGGCGGTCCAGTGCCGTGGGTCTCTGCCGATCGCCCATCCATTGACGATGACTTTGGTCTTGGCGGGTATTTCGTAACCATCGATTTCGCATGTCTCGCGGCATTCGTGCGGGACCAGCAGAGGAGCAGATGGGTGTAGCCTCAGCGTCTCTTTGATTACCGCCTGTAGGTATTGTAATCGGGGGAGGCCTTCTTCGTTGACGCTTTTCATTTCGTCGAACACTTGACGTGCCTCCTGTTGCGCTCGTTTCATAATTCCTGGGTTCTTCAGCATTTCGGACATTGCCCACACCACGGCCGTCGATGATGTATCGCTTCCTGCAAGGAAGATGTCCTGCCAAAAGGATTCGTGGAGGGGTAAATTACATTTTCTCTGATTCTCTCTCTTAATTATGTCATAATCATTGAGTTATATTTGAACTGCAGTTTGCATTTTGTATTATATTCTATTGAAGTCACGTAGTTAGACAGAAAGCAAACTAACCAATAGGACTGCTTTGATGTTGTTGGTGGTTAATGGAACTTCAAGATCTCCATTCTTCTGAATTCTCAGCAGAACATCAACAAGATCCTCCTCTGATTCTGTCTCCTTTGGCTTCCTTTCTCTGTGCTCATCAATGACGTCTCCAAGTATCTGATCAATCTTTTTATGCAACTTCTCAAGCCTAGGCCTCATCCCACTGATAACGTGAAGCAATTTGAATGAAGGGTACATGTCGGCTATGCTGAACCCTCCTGCCAGCTCCATAACTTCATTCATCATTGATATAAACTCTTCTTCGTACCTGCTTTTCTTTCCAAAAGCAGCTCTTGCTGTAAATCCATATGACAATGAGAAAATCCTCTTGCTAAAATTGATTTCCGAACCCGCATTTTCTGAAATCGATCCGATTAGATTTGAGACCGCCTCTTCTCTAATGGGTCTCAAAGACCGGACTCTTTTCACACTTAAGAGCTCAAGAATGCAGATTTTTCGGAGTTGTCTCCAGTAGACTCCATAGGGGGAGAATGCAATGTTTGTGGAATTGTAGGAGAGAATTTTTGAAGCAAGAAGGAAGGGTCTGTCTGAAAAGACCATGTCATGGGTTTTCATGAATTCTTTGGCGATTTCAGGGGATGAAACGACCACTGTTGAGACCTGGCCTAGTTGAAGGTGCATAAGGGGTCCATAAGTTTTTGCCAAGTCCCTTAGGATATGATGGGATAGTGAGCCTATCAACTGGTGCATGTTGCCTATCAGGGGTAGTTTCCATGGCCCCGGAGGTTGCTTTCCACCAGCTCTGGATTTTTTAAGGGTTTTGAATAAGATGAATAGAAAGAGAAAAGTGGCAAAGAGGATGGAGATGGAGGGAAATGCAATGTCCATTGAGAAAGAAGATTAGAAATGAACTTTTTAATGAATGGTAAGTGGGAATATGCCTCTATAAATACAAGTTAAAAGTGATTATTTGGGTTGTTATTGCTGACTTTCAAGGTTTAATTTCCAAAAGCTATGATCGTTGATGAGGAAATCATATCCATATACGTCAAATCTTATGTAATCTCATACGATTGATACTATGTTGTCGTGCATTGAACATGTCATGAACTGCTTTTGTTTCATTCAACAATACTTCTGTGACCAAGATAAAAGAGGACAAGTTCAATTTGATGGCAAAGAGGATGGAGATGAAGGGAAATGCAATGTCCATTGAGAAAGAAGATTAGAATTGAACTTTTTAATGAATGGTAAGTTGGAATATGCCTCTATAAATACAAGTTAAAAGTGATTATTTGGGTTGTTATTGCTGACTTTCAAGGTTTAATTTCCAAAAGCTATGATCGTTGATGAGGAAATCATATCCATACATGTCAAATCTTATGTAATCACATACGATTGATACTATGTTGTCGTGCATTGAACATGTCAATGAACTGCTTTTGTTTCATTCAACAATACTTCTGTGGCCAATGATAAAAGAGGACAAGTTCAATAATGACTAAGTTTACAAAGTCCATTGTTTGCAGCAATCTTCTTAGCTTCAAATATAAATGCGGCTGCACACATCAGCCCTGAATTTGTTGTTTGCACTAGGTTACAGTAATACACGGTAGGAGGGCAGGGTTGTTTGGTATAAACTAAGATACATGACTATTCATATGTTAGTAATGGTACGTAAATCCTATTCAAAGGTAAGGTTGCTCCATTGTGACCTCGAGGTCCCGGATTCAAATATTCGAAACCTCTCTTTATACAGGGGTAAGACTACGTATATCTGATCCTCCCTAAACCTCGCAATAACGGGAGCCTTGGTGCACTGCGCGTGGGGTGTGTGTGTTGAATCCTACCCCGATGTCCGTTCGTAGTGGTTTGGCAAAGTTGACCCTGCGCATGAAGGGGCTTGTTGAATCCCACATTGCTTGTGTTACCTCATCTTGATCTGTATACAAGCCTACGAGCAATCCTCCTCTTGAGCAAAGTTCATCATGCGTGTGAGGGGGTGTGTTGAATCCCACATTGCTTCCTCTCTCAAGACGTCTTTTGAGAGTGAGTTAGATCCATTAGGTTTCTACAGTATCTATAATTTGAATCCTATTTAATCAAGTGATTGGATATGAGTGAAACAATGAAGCCACATAATGAGCATAGAGTGAAATATTCTTTGCTTTTTAAATATGACAAGAGTAAATCCATTCTGAATTATTTTCATCACTTTTTGTCCGGTCGTCCACTGATTTCGTTTCATTCAAGAATATGTGGCCAATGATAAATGAGGACTATTCATGTGTTAGTAACGGTACGTAAATCCTATTCAACGTTAAGGTTGCACCATTGTGACTTAGAAATCTTGGGTTCAAATCTTAGAAACCTCTCTGTATATAAGTTTAATATTTTTAAATTATTTTGTATATTATGAAAATTTATGATATAAATATATATTTGATAATTTTGGAGTTATAAGTGTAATTTTTAAATTTTATATCAACATTATGTAACTTATGGGGCAGTTGGTGTAATTTGAAAAAAAATCATGAATAGTAACTTATGTAAATTACGGATAATCGAGAGATAAAAACAAAAATGGAGAGCCCTTAGTTATATATTATATATTTATATACTAGTGTATAATCTGTGTCTAAAGGCACGGAGTAAAACTTGAAAAAACCCAAAATAAAATCTTCAATTTTTTTTTTTGACATAATAACCTCTGTTTATATAACATTTCATACCAATTTTATTTGAACATTAATAATAATAACAATCAAGGCCAAACATCATTTCACATATTATTTATTCCCAATTAAAAAAAAAGAAAAAAAAGAGAGACTATGCTCTTTACAAATACACTATATATATACCTACAAAGAACTTTCAATTAATTTTTGCTTCATCTACACCCTAAAAAAATTAAAAGTCCAAAACAAATAAGTTTAGACATGAAAAAATTACATGGAAAGAAAATGACAATAACCGACAATCTCAAAACAACATAACGAACTTATAGAACATAAATTTTAACACTAAAATTAGAAATTCACACTCATTAGAATGGTAGTGCATTAATACATAAAATATATAACTAACACCAAAATCAAAACTAAACCTATATCAAACCTAGAAAAAAAATTGAATCAAAAGTACCGTGGATAAGATGAGGTTTCTCCAAAACTTTAGGAGTGTAAAGTGTAAAAATATCTATATTATTTTATAAAATTATTTTATTTTTTCCCTCTACATTTTATGTTTTATCTACACATTCTCTCTACCACACATTCACTCAACAAAATCACAGTATTATTTTATGGGTTTTTCCTCCAAAACTCCTAAAATAAAAAAGGACAACTTTTTAGGTCCTATACAATTAAAAACAACTTTTTAGATCCTATTTTTAAAAAATTTGGGCACAGACTCCTACTACAAAAATTGTATGACAAAAATACCCTTGCCCTTCATTTAAAACTAACCCTAATTTATCTAACCTTTCTCATCCTTCCCTTATCTTCATTCCCCTCTCTCTCAGCCGTTCTTGCCATAGCTCACCGCCACCGCTCTCAAATAGCTTATCGCCATCGTACTCAATCGACGCTCTCCTATCTCAATCTACGCTTTCTCTCATCTCTCTCTCTCAAATGACTGTTGCTAATCACCATTGTTGTTCGTCGTTGTCGTTCGTCGTCGCCGTTGCTGCTCGCGGCTGCTGTTCGTCGCCGCCGCTGATGCTTGTCGTTCGTTGTCGCCATCATTTGTCGTTTGTTGTTGCCATTGTTCATCGTTCATCACCGTTGATGCTCGTCTTTCGAGTAATCATCTCCATTTTTCTTTGCTTAGATCCATTCAGATCTTGCTAAATCTAAGTAGATTTACTCAGATCTGAGCCAGATCTACTTAATTTTTTTGTAGATATGTTTTTCTTTATAAATTTTTTGCTTTTTTTGTCCTTATTGGTATTAGATTCTGAATTTTTTGACCTTATTGTTTGACGATGATTCAATTTTTGAATGTTTTTGGTTCAGATGGATATCTACTTGATTTTTTTAGTAGATATTCACTTGAGTTTTTTTTATCACCCCTCCCTGTTCTCTGAGTTGTTGTGTTCCACCGTCGGTCTTGATATTCTCTCTGATCATTGAATGATTTCAGGTATTCCATCGTTGGTCTTGCTAGAGAATTGAATTATTTCAGTTTTTTTTTTTTTTTTTTTCGCTTTGAATTTTGCTTTGAATTTTGATTGATGGAATAATTATGTGTTTTAACTGTTTGGTTGTGAAAGAAGAGAAATGAAATTGAATTAGAATTTGGTATTATTTAGGATAACCCAATTAGATTCAAATAAATTCTAACGATTTCTTGATTTATTTGTCATTTTTATCATTTGTGTGCAAATGTTTGTGTTATTTTTTAATTCAATGAATATCCACAGATTGTTTAAATTGATTGTTTAAATATTTGTGTTATTTTTTAGTCCAGTGGATATTCACTGATTGTTTGTAGTGGATATCTACTTATTGTGTAATTTTAAGTGGAATTTAAAAAAAAAAAAATGTACGTCTAGAATATTTTCTTGCCATCAATTTGAATTTTATTCTTTATATTATTTATATACTTTTTTAAATTAGCTTTGGAGATTGAAACTCAGAAAAAGCTCTTGATATGTGGTTGAAAAATTGATACATGAAGACCGATGAAGATGGAGGGAGCGCGATAGCGTGACGATTGGCGAAGATGACGGACATCAATCATCTTAATTTTTAGCGGACTTCCACTTAATTTTTTTTTTTTTGTGGATTTCCACTTAGGGGTTAAGTGGATTTATGTAATTTTCTAGTCGAATGTAACTGAAGATTAATATTCAATAGAATTTTTATTTTCTGGTTTCTCTAATTCTTTATATTTTAAAATGTTCATAAAATATTTTTAAAAAAATAAAGTAAAATTGAAATTAAATTAAGTGAAAAATAATGTATATCTAAGTAGATATCCCCTTAATTGATTTTTAAAATTATATTTAAAGGAATTTTTAATTTAAATAGAATTTAATTTTTTTTTTATATTTTAAAATGTTCATAGAATATTTTAAAAAATAAACTAAATTTGAAAAAAAATTAAGTGAAACATAATCAGGGTATTTTTGATATTTTACAAAAAAATTATTTTTTAAGAAAAATAAAATTAATTGAATTTTTTTATTAAAAAATAAAAATTTTGGAAATTTTGAAAATAAGTGAAATTCTAAATATATATATTAATTTTAGGAATTTTGAAAAAAAATGGCCAAAATGGCTTTTATGTAAATTTTGTAATTATTGAACGATATTTTAGAAAGAATATATATGATGGTACTTTTGAGATGAGTAAAAAAAACATGGTCCTTAAAAATTGTCTTTTGAGAAAATGGGACCCCACAAATTTTTTCCCTTTTCTTATTACCTCTCTTTTTCAACTTATTCATATCTGTGAGAGAAAGAGAGAGAGAGAGAGAGAGAGAGAGAGAGAGAGAATACTTGCACAAGTCGACGGCAATTGCAAATAACTCAAACACGTAGGGCCACAGCAACATAACCTCTGGAAAAGAATAGGAAAATGTTGTCGATAGTTTAGTATTTTTGTTCCAAGTTTTTCACTTACCTAAAACAGGACGTGATTAGTTACTGTTTAATCTTGATTAAAAAAACCAATGAAAGATACTCACAACTCTATCTTGAGCAATAATGCCACTAATCAGAACATCTACTGCACACCATCGATTTTGCAATACCCTAAATAAAATAGAAATATTAAAAAACTATACAGCCGAGTGAATTGAAGGACAACCTATTTTGCAGTACCCTAAATAAAATAGAAGTATCAAAAAACTTATCCTCACATAATTCAGTTAATGTTTCCAATATTATTAGAGTATTAAAACACATTAAACAATTATCACATGCTCAATAAAGTTACAAATGAAGAAAACAATTGGATCAACTACTATTTTTCAATTCAAAATCCTCAGAATTTTTCATGTACCAAAAGGGGATAATTAAACTGGAAACACAAATTCAACTGTCAAATCATAAACGAAAAAGAGTAAGAAGGTAGTGAGAAAAAAAAAAAAAAAAAACTAAATCTATCGAAATAAAAACTCAGATCTTAATCAATTGAATCACAAAGACCCAGATTTGAATCAACTATCAACTATCAAACCATAAACAGACTAAATCCCAAATTGCATGAATCAATTGAACAATGTGCTTCAGAACAGAAAACGGTGAAGCCGAAATTGTAACCAAAGCTCACCTATTGATCCAGGCTTATAAATCACCGCAACGGAATTGTTCAAAACCTAGAATCAGAAAAATCAACACTAATTAGTTAAAGATCTATAGAGAAAGGGGGATCCGGATGTGATTTGTGTGTGTGTTTGAGAGAGAGAGAAACGATTTTCATGAAGGAAATCTGTACCAGCTTTGACGCTGACGATGGTGTTTCCTTCGTCGAAGATGGAAATCGTTTAAAGATTTAGAGAGAGAGTACCTTTGATTAAGGATGAACACAAGAATGACGATGACGAAGCTTTGCGCAACGATGGAATGGCTATGGAACGACGATGTGGCAGGCACGGTGGGTAGGGCGTGGCGATGGTGAGGGATGAAATGGGGAGATAGACGATTGGCAGACCCTAGATGAATGAAGGACAACATTTTGCTAGGGTTCAACATGAGAGGGGATAGTGGAGTGAAGTTTTGAGGGTTTATGGCGTGAATGGTCTAGGTGGCGAGGTGAAATAAAAGCTAACCTAATTTTTTGATAAAAGACGATCAACGGTCAAAAAATGTCTAGAGTTTTGTCTCTAATCCGAAGGCTGTGTTTATACTCGTCCTGATTTATTAACACTAATTAGTCAAAGATCTATAGAGAGGGGACCTCCGGATGTGATTTGTGTGTGTGTGTGTGATTTGTGGGCAGGGCATGAAAATTGTTTCTCCATATCCATTGCCGTATCTAACTAGCCCCATTCGCAATCATCCGGCTCTTCTTCCCAATCTCTCCTCTTGGCCTTTGATCTCCACGCACCAGCCGATTCAGAAATTTCTTAAGCTTCTTCTTCACTTCTTCATTGGCACAGGTGAGATTTCTCAAGCTTCGCTTTTTGATTTGATTTTTCACTTCGAATCTTCGCATTGGCTCCATCTCTTCATCGGTGATGATCCATCCGAGTAGATCTACAACAGTTGCCACCCTCCCAACCCACGTCGCCGTTACAATCGGAGTAACACGGCGAAGGTCCATTTCTAGATTGACTTTCCAACCTTCACGCAACAATCCTTCCTTCAATTGGGCATCATCGCCTCGCAAAACCACCGCGACCGATGAGGTGTCCTTGCCTGCAATAACAAAATCGAGGGTTTTCCGTCGCCGCATATTTTCTTCATGAAATGGGACAATAGATCGTCAAACGGAGTCAGTTGACAGGCGGTAGGAACTTCCGTCATGTAACACCTGATTTGCACGAGGGTATACACTAGATTTCATACTCTAGATTTGCCATCACTAACGCTAGCTCCTCCACTTCGTTATTACCCTTTTTTTACTATCATTTTGTTTGGTTTAACTATGTATGTTCCCCACCTTTTTGTTCGCTTCTAGGCCATTTATATTTATTTTTAGGGCTAATGATTTGTATATTTGACTCAGATTTTTGGGGAAATCTTCACACGGTTTGGACTTCAATGTCTGTGACTGGAATTTGCCCTGCTGCTGTAGAGAGGTAAAGCTAATTGCATATGTTGCATTTGTTCATCATTTGTCACTGTTTAATTGCAACAATTGATTTTGTTTTAGGGTTTTTGTTTCATTTTGTTTAGGGATTAAATTTGATTTGTTTGATTCCATTAGGTATTAGGTATTTTGATTTGATTTTTTGATTGTAGGGATTTTCACTTGTTTTCTTGATTGTAGGGATTTGATTCATTTTAGGGATTTTGCCCCATTCTTGAATTTATTTGTTTTAGTGATTTTTATTTGATTTTTCGTTTAGGTATTTTGATTTGATTTCTTTGTTTTCAGATATCTAAGAAAAACGTCTTCTGTGGACAACATAATAGCAAGCGGTGAGTCAATTAGCCTAAACCTCTATTTGTTTTATTTTTTTATCTTGCTAATTTGACTAATCCTGTTTGAGGTTTCAATATATTTGCTCCAATTGAAATTATATCACATGTCAGATGTCACAACCCGTCCCGGACTCCCATCATCCCGAGGCTGGCGTGACTACAGCATGACATCACCAAAAACCAAACAACCTAATAAATATGACAATATACACCCACTGTATAATACATACACTTATTATGGGGGCGCACCCGGCCTGAAGTTTTTCTAATTAAAAGTATTTAATTTTAAGTTAAATGTCAATTTACCTTTCTAAATTGGGATTTACTGTTTCCATATTTTCAATTTGACCCCTAGACTTTTTATTTGAATTTTTAATTGTCCCAATTCCACCCCGAATTTTCACAATTACTCTAAAATACCACAGAAATGACGCACATGCTACAATTGAGATCTTACAACTCTTCCCTCCTAAAAGAAATTTCGTCCCGAAATTTTTATTACCTTAGTCGAAAGAATGTGGGTATTTGTTCCTCATCTCGTCTTCTCGCTATTATGTCGTATCTTCCGCTGCATGATTGCGCCATAACACCTCAACTAACATAATCATTTTCATTCGCACACCTGACCTTTATAGCTTATGATTTGAACTGACTCTTCCCCGTAGGTCAAATCTGTTTCCAACTCGATCGGCTGCGAAATCAACACATGAGAAAGGTCTGACACGTATTTCCAGAGCATCGATTCATCGAGATCGTCATGTAGTCGAGATAATTCTGGCGGTAACGGAAGTCCATATGCTGTCGTGCCCACCCGATCTAAAATTTCATATGGTCCGATGTACCTTAGACTTAACTTCCCTTTCTTCCTAAACGTCATTAATTTTCGTCAGGCTACTAATATGTCAAAGTTGCATCACAAAGTTATACTCGTCTCATGTGCTTCTAGAACAATTGTTTTCCATACTTGGTCTCATTATCCCAAATCGCCCAAAATTTATAACTAATAACTTTTCGTCAAATCATAATCATCCAACAAACAAAGTGCATTTGGTCGGTTACCCTTAACACGGATAACTCTCCGTCAAAAGATCTCATGTTCCTAACTACTTCCACTATGCTACTTTGATAAAATCAAAATCAGTAACAACACTATATGCAGAAAATATTTCGGTACGGTGAGTCTATTTCAACCCGTTGTAACCGGCACTTATCCATTTCATCCGACATTTCCTAGTCGCCTGTAGCAACAATATTTTCCATTCCACATTTAACCTAATAATAATTGTCACCAGTCTCATAGGCACAGATAACTCAACTATCATCAACCTCGATACCTATCTCAACCATTTAATACTTATATCGATATCTTTCCTAATACCTAAATATAACCAACTCTCATAACTGCAACTCCAATATATCAAACAAACAACCTATAAGGAATCCCTTTATGCTCCCACATTTTACCAAGTCCCTGACATGGTCACGCGTTTCAGGTTCGTTTCCACTAGCCTAACATGCTTCAAACATATATCCACGTATGTATACAACTCGAAGTACATAGGTGCACCCCAGTCACAACGAAATCGATACCTTCTAATAATTATTAGCTACTACTGTAAAATATTATATCATGTATACATATCAGCTCAAGAATATTTTAAATTCTCCTTGTCCCGTAACATCTCAATAATTTCTAATTTCCAGTAAAAGAAAGTAGTCACATCGGTTATTCTAAATTCCGCATAAGTTTCGTTTCCCTGTCTCAGTTCAGTTTATCAGATCGAAATCCTGTATTCTTTTCATATAATACTTTATGCGATGCCACCATAATTAACGACAAGATAATTATTAGCATAAACAGATTTTATTAACATTGCACCATCATCTCCCTTACCAAAAACTGCCACGACACAATCGCTCAACACATCTTCCAACATCTGAATCGTATTTACAAGGTATCAACTTTCACTTGGGCAACTAAAGGAGTATGAAAAATTTTAACCCGCATGTTCAAATAATCATCAGCTCCTGACACTACAATTTCCCCTCGCGGGTTGTTCATATACTGACGACTTATTTTATTTTGATAACAATTATTATTCAGGTCACCATGCGGCGATAACATCTATGATTTCAGAATTTCAGTTCCAAGATTTCGAATAACCAATTAATAAAATTCCTAGAATTACTAATCCTTGTCCCTTTTGATTTTTTTTTTTTTTTTTTTAAAATATCTTGTCCTAACTTAATTTTTAATATTTGCATTAAATTGGTGCATCACACCATCGAACAATCCTATCAATATATATATATATATATATATATATATATATATATATATATTGGACATACGTATCAGGACAACACTCCTCGAACTCATCTCCCTTTCTTTTCTGGTATAGGTCAAGGCTACAATAGCCCACCTAGAGATTTCGTTACTTCTTCACCTTAACTTGACCAACAAATCACCGGAAAACAAATGTCGTGATTCCCTATTTCCATTCCCAATCTACTAATCATGCCCATGCCATTACAGTATAGTTAATATTACTGGGGTATTGCATATCTTATTCCATGTACTTTTTTTTCCCCAAGATCTCATCTATAAATTGGTATTATCAACCCTATGTATTTTAATTCAAATTTCCCAACTTCATTGTTCCTTCAGACACACCGATCAGTTCTACAGTCAATTTTCACTGCCTTGCTAAACCTTCTTAGCAGGACATCCGACCTTTACATGTCTACACCCACGGTAAAAATTAACACCAAACAGCATTAACATCTGACCAGCTGCCCACTAAACTTACAAGGGCCTTAACTTAACCCATAAGTTAATATGAACAATCAACTCACCAATTTTTTACCCGAAATATTTGCTATAGTCAGCACTGTGACCATCATCATTCCCTTCTACTCTTATCGTTTCTAATTGGACATCTACTCCTGCGCTTCTACCCTACAATCACTAAATGTCAACTTCATATCTACCAGCTCCATTTGAGTGGTCACCCGACCGATTACCTAATAGACTTACAAAGATCTCAACTTGACACCTACATTAGTATGAATAATCCAAATATGCGCAACTCCGTTTTTTTTTTTTTTTTTGACTTAAAGCACAAACCCCTTCATGCAGGAGATGTCACTAAACGTTAGAACGAATACAATCTCTACTAGTTCAAAAAAAAAAAAAAAAAAAAGTTTCAAATTCCAGTCACTTGTTTTCGGCCTTCTCCATAATCCGTCAATCCACCCCCTTCGGCTTCTTTTGGATTCACTTGAACGCTATGCCTTAAGAGTACTAGTTATATTTACTGCGTTAGTCACTACCTTAGTAACACATTCTAGTTTTTACGTTACGAACACCAGATCCTTATGGAAACACACACCAGGTCTACCTAAATCATTAGTTGATATTCTAATTTATTGTAACGACTTATTCTTCTATTAAAATTTCCTAAACTGCAAACAAACTTACTCCCATCCCCCAATATCCCACGATTAATTAATTAATTTATTTATTTATTATTATTATTATTATTATTATTATTTATTATTATTATTTTCACCCAAAGTTGTTTAAATTCAACTAAATGCAATCCATCATCGAGTTAAATTAATCCACTCATTTTCCCACATTCATTAACACCAGTATACTTAACCAACTTCTGTGCCGAACATTCACCTCCTTATCCTTATGGAACTTATTTAATAGTAACCACAGTTACCAATCACGCTTACAAGCCCCCTGTCCATTTTCGAAACTAAATAGGAAAAATCCCTAGCTATTACAATATCCGCTGCCGAAATTTGTATGAACAACATCTGCGTACTGACTTGTGGTATCCTTTCTTTAACCCTTTGCTAACCTTCTAAACCCATTGTCAGACTAACTGAGGTACTAGATATGCCTTTCCAACATTACATATTTTTATTTATCCCAAATTTGACTCCACCCACAACTCTATATTACTTATCCAAATGAATTATATCTACACGCACCTACTATCCTCTTAGATCCACAATCCTCGGCTACTTCTTATATATCATTTCCTATTACCTTGCTACATGCCACAACCGTTATTTCGTCTATTAACCAATCTAAAAAGTGCTACCAAATTAAATTGTCCAGTAATATTACAATTTCCTTTCAGATTGTCTAGAAAGTGATTTTACTCCCTTTGAATATTATTTCTTATTTCGACTTACGTGTGTTCTACCATATCATCTAGTATATTGATAACGACGTAATTTGTTGTTTGTCTAACTTAGTCTTCTTATCCCGTGGAAGACATCTCTCCTAGTAATATCACCACACGGTCATATCGTTGCCTGCCAAAAGACGACCCTTCACGCACCATGCTAATGCATAACTTTATAAAATAAAAACCTAACATCCTCATACCAAGCTCACCTATTAACGCCCTATCTCATGTCCCCTACTGACTAAACGACTGGCACGTCTTCCTACCTCATAACCTTCTACTGACACATTTCCTGACAAGTCTACAGAATCTATAACCTAGGCTCTGATACCAAAATTGTCACAACCCGTCCCGGACTCCCATCATCCCGAGGTTGGCGTGACTACAGCATGACATCACCAAAAACCAAACAACCTAATAAATATGACAATATACACCCACAGTATAATACATACACCTATTATGGGGGCGCACCCAACCCGAAGTTTTTCTAACTAAAAGTATTTAATTTTAAGTTAAATGTCAATTTACCTTTCTAAATTGGGATTTACTGTTTCCATATTTTCAATTTGACCCCTAGACTTTTTATTTGAATTTTTAATTGTCCCAATTCCACCCCGAATTTTCACAATTACTCTAAAATACCACGGAAATGACGTACATGCTACAATTGAGGTCTTACATTAGATGTGCATCATGTACAATCACCATTACATGTTAGGTGCCCTAGACCTCTATTTTTTGGATTTCTCTTGCCTTACCTCTAAAATTAGTTGTTTAGATTGTGATTTCAAGAATAATGATTTGAATTTTGAAGGAGCAGATATGATAGAATTTGCTTCGAGAAAGTGATGTTTAGATTGTGATTACTAGAAGAAGGTTGATGATGATTGGTGAATTGAAGCAACACGTGTTTTTTGTAACTGGGATTTTTTCTCTTTGCATATAATGAGCATACTGCACATTGACATTATTTATGAGCTATTGCCGGTTATAATTGGGGACTCATATGGAATTTATTAGTTTCAATGTAAGATTTTAATTACTATTAGTTTCTTTATTGCAGGTTCATCTGATGCAATTTATCCCTTTTACTTCAATAATATGTATTTTTCTCTCTTCTATTTTAAATAAAGAATAGTTGGTGGGAATTTTAATTACTTCAATAATCTATATTTTATTCCCTTCTATTTTAAATAAGGGATAATTGTTGTTTTGTTAAAAATATCACCAAAGAAAATATAGACTATCAAACTAAATAAATATTTTAATTTTAGTCTCATTTATTAGAGTTCATGGATATACTAGTGTTCCAATTAGGGTTGTGTCGCTATCCGCAACCCTACTGTTGTTGGCCACTATACATTGATCGTCAGATTTTGACCACTGACCGTCATCGAAATTCAGGTCACTGGGTTTTTCTTTTGTCACATTCAAGTAGTTTTTTAGTATACTTTTTAGTTACATTCATGTAATTTTTTGGTTACCGATTGCCGAAAAATTATATGAATGTAACTAAAAAAATACACTTATAATATATTAAATTATAACTAAACATACACTAAAAATGTAAGTAAAAATACATTAAAAATTGATAAATGTAATTAAAATGTACATTAAAAAATAAGAATGGACCAATTTGGCCAAGGTCGCAAGCGCGACCAGACCACCAGAACCAATGACGCTGTCAGCACTATTGGCCAAAGTTGTAGGATTTTGTTCTATTTTTCACTGTTGTTGTTCTTCAAATCATCATCTTTATTTCTTGGATTTTATTACTGCAACAAAACATCAAACCGTACTATTACTAATAAAAATTTGATAAAAAGACTAACAAAATTATATATTTAGGGTGATGGTGTGAAATGAAGATAATAATAAAAAGAAAGAAAAGGGAAAGGAAAAACAATAAATAAATAAATATAAATTTATAATTTTATCATTTATTCTGTCTAATTTAATAGGCAAATTAAATTAAAAATTTAATTGAGATCGTGAGTTTCAAACTCTGCGGGAGAACTGAAAAGGAGAAATTAATTTAGCATCACAAGACAGTTAACACTCAACACCTCTCTTTTTCGCAATTTTCACTCTGCAGAAGATGGTCGATGAGCTATAGGAATCAAGCGGAGATCGTTCTTCCTTCCTACTGTTACGCCAAAGTGCTCACTCATGTCGAGCTCTTCTTCTTTCATTCCTCCGGGGAGTTTCCAGTCAAAATGGTAAAGCAATTTCGCCAGCGTCAGCTCAATATTTGCCACGCCGAAAGATATCCCCGGGCACATCCTTCTCCCGGCGCCGAATGGAATATACTGGAAGTCTGTTCCCCTGTAATCTATTTCGCTATCGAGAAATCTCTCTGGGTAAAAAGTCTCGGCGGCGGTCCAGTGCCGTGGGTCTCTGCCGATCGCCCATCCATTGACGATGACTTTGGTCTTGGCGGGTATTTCGTAACCATCGATTTCGCATGTCTCGCGGCATTCGTGCGGGACCAGCAGAGGAGCAGATGGGTGTAGCCTCAGCGTCTCTTTGATTACCGCCTGTAGGTATTGTAATCGGGGGAGGCCTTCTTCGTTGACGCTTTTCATTTCGTCGAACACTTGACGTGCCTCCTGTTGCGCTCGTTTCATAATTCCTGGGTTCTTCAGCATTTCGGACATTGCCCACACCACGGCCGTCGATGATGTGTCGCTTTCTGCAATGAAGATGTCCTGCGAAATGGGAATGGGGTACGTGCACAGACTTACGGTTAATTATACTGCCAGTGATTCTCTCTCTTAATTATGTCATAATCGTTGAGTTATATTTGAACTGCAGTTTGCTTTTTCACCTTTCAACTAAGATACTATATTAAAGTCACCTAGTTAGACAGAAAGCAAACTAACCAATAGGACTGCTTTGATGTTGTTGGTGGTTAATGGAACTTCAAGATCTCCATTCTTCTGAATTCTCAGCAGAACATCAACAAGATCCTCCTCTGATTCTGTCTCCTTTGGCTTCCTTTCTCTGTGCTCATCAATGATGTCTCCAAGTATCTGATCAATCTTTTTATGCAACTTCTCAAGCCTAGGCCTCATCCCACTGATAACGTGAAGCAATTTGAATGAAGGGTACATGTCGGCTATGCTGAACCCTCCTGCCAGCTCCATAACTTCATTCATCATTGATATAAACTCTTCTTCGTACCTGCTTTTCTTTCCAAAAGCAGCTCTTGCTGTAAATCCATATGACAATGAGAAAATCCTCTTGCTAAAATTGATTTCCGACCCCTCGTCTTCTGAAATCGATCCGATTAGATTTGAGACCGCCTCTTCTCTAATGGGTCTCAAAGACCGGACTCTTTTCACACTTAAGAGCTCAAGAATGCAGATTTTTCGGAGTTGTCTCCAGTAGACTCCATAGGGGGAGGATGCAATGTTTGTGGAATTGTAGGAGAGAATTTTTGAAGCAAGAAGGAAGGGTCTGTCTGGAAAGACCATGTCATGGGTTTTCATGAATTCTTTGGCGATTTCAGGGGATGAAACGACCACTGTTGAGACCTGGCCTAGTTGAAGGTGCATAAGGGGTCCATAAGTTTTTGCCAAGTCCCTTAGGATATGATGGGATAGTGAGCCTATCAACTGGTGCATGTTGCCTATCAGGGGTAGTTTCCATGGCCCCGGAGGTTGCTTTCGACCAGCTCTGGATTTTTTAAGGGTTTTGAATAAGATGAATAGAAAGAGAAAAGTTGCAAAGAGGATGGAGATGGAGGGAAATGCAATGTCCATTGAGAAAGATGATTAGAAATGAACTTTTTAATGAATGGTAAGTGGGAATATGCCTCTATAAATACAAGTTAAAAGTGATTATTTGGGTTGTTATTGCTGACTTTCAAGGTTTAGTTTCCAAAAGCTGTGATCAAGTAACTGGATATGACTGACACTCGAAACATTCTTTGGATTTTAACTAAAAATACCCCTGGGGTTATCCATTCTGAAGGAGTTTGGTCCCTTCTTTTCGCCAGCAGAAACTATTTCTGTTTGAGCCGTTTATGTTCAATTTGATGACTAATTTGGAGGATGTTCTTAACTATGACCAGGTTCTAGTTTGTTTCCTAAATGCTGTTCAGCATAATTACTAGTTGCAATTTTTTTCTCTTTTTTCAGTGAGCTGTGAATTGTTTAATGCAATTAGTTAATATGGTAGGCAGGGTAGTTTGGCATGACAAATTTTCTTAACTATGACCAGGTTCTAGTTTGTTTCCTAAATGCTGTTCAGCATAATTACTAGTTGCAATTTTTTTCTCTTTTTTCAGTGAGCTGTGAATTGTTTAATGCAATTAGTTAATATGGTAGGCAGGGTAGTTTGGCATGACAAATTTTCACAATTGCAGAAACATGCACTAGTACATGATATGCATTTTCTATGAGACTAGAGGCCTATCTTTTGTGGGGAGCTACCTTTGTTAAATTATTCTACAATTAGTTTGCCAAACCTAGATGTTTAGGTCTGCTTGACTTGGGGGGGGGGGGGGGGGGGGGGGGTGTGGGGTTGGGGGGTACTTAGGCCCCGTTTGTTTACTGTTTCCGTTCCTTAATTTCTGTTCCCACTCTCAAATTTTAGGGATTAATGTAGAAAAACGCATTTGATAAACATGTTTTTGTTTCCAAAATTTTGGGAGTAATTTTGGAGTATTCTTGAATTCCTTAAGAATCTCAAAAATAAAAATAAAAAACTAATTCCTATTCACTCCCACAAAACTATTCCCACTATCACCCCACCGGCCACCACCACCTCGTCGGCCACCATACATTTAAAAAAAAAAAATACATGTTGCAACCAAACGTGTTTCTTGTTTCTGTTCTTATAAATTAAATTAAAAGAAACAATTTTAGGAAAATGGTTGTTACCTAACATGTTTCTATTCCCTGAATACTCCAGAAGGAACAAAATTAAACTCATCCCAATTTATTGGAAGTAGAAACATTGACCAAACGCCACATTAGTTATCCTACAACTAATTTTGCCAGAACCTAAAAGTATAGATATGCTCTAGTCGTGATTCATAAAACTATGTTAGGACCATCAGAGTGATAAGCATAAAACTGTTGCTTTGGCTAAGGAATTGTTTTATCAACTGTCATAACTTTGTCCAAAGGGAAGCATTTGTTGCACAAAATACATCCACTGTCATTTCTGACTTTCAAGATTTAGTTACAGCTTACAACAATGGTATTGAAGATTGATGGGGAAATCATATCTGTAATTCCAATCCTATTTGAGTGAACCGATATGATTGAAACTATGATGCCTCATAATGAACATAAAGTGGATTTTAAACTTGAGTTTAGTTAGGGTCGTCGTTTCAGTTTTCTAAAGCTTTATCAGATAGTTTGTGCGAGATTCTTTGGGTTTTGATTAAAAATTTCACTCGAACGATTCTGCCTCCTTAGAAAAGGAAATTTTGTCCACATTTGGTATCCATTTGTTAAATTGATATTATATTGAATTTAATCTTCAATTTTGTGACTTTTGATCCTCCAACTGTAAGACTCGTAGTTTTGCGTTCCAAAATCCTCCATCAGACTAATTTTGGCTGATCTCTGAAAATGCAGGAATACGAGGTGTAATGAAAAAAGGCAATTCAATTTTGGAATTACAGGAAACACTGACTTTTACATAGCAGATGATGGATTATAACTGATGGGAGTCACATTCAGATCTGTCTTCCTCCTGATTGTTTCAGCTAATGCCTCAACCTTCAACTTTGTTCCATCTCCCAGTTTCCAATCAAATTGGTACGAAAGCTCGACGTTTGCCAATCTGAATATCATTCCAGGGCATATTCTCCTTCCAGCACCAAACGGGATGAACTCAAAATCAGTCCCCTTGAAATCAATGGAACTACTCAGGAATCTCTCCGGGTAGAATCTATCAGCATCTTCCCATGTTGCTGGGTCTCTGCCTATAGCCCATGCATTAACAATCACTTTGCTCTTCAAAGGTATAACGTATCCGTTAATTACACCTCTCTAACTGCATTCTCTTGGAAGTAATAGTGGAGCAACAGGGTGTAATCTCTATATTTCTTTGATGACTAACTTTAAATACTTCAATTCATGTAGGTCTGATTCATCAATTTAAGTTTTTTGTGGAATAACTGTCTCACCACACGTTTTTTGTGGAACATCTCTCTCACCTCAGCTTGAGCCTTCTCCATTACTCTCGAGTTTTTCAGCATTTCCGACATTGCCCATCTGACAGTCGGTGGAGGAGGTCTCACTCCCAGCACAGAATACATCCTGAAAAACATTAATCAAGAAATCAAATGATGTTTTATCTTGTCTCAAAACATTAGCAGTTGAAGTTTATATATATAGCGAAAGAGGGTAAGCCATGAGTACAATGATATGGTTGATCTATTGTGATCAGGAGATCCTGAGTTCAAATCTTAGAAGCAGAATCTCTGTATGCAAGGGTAAGATTACGTACATCTAACCCTCCCCACCCCAGACCCCACAATAGAGGGAGTTTTCATGCATTGGGCTGTCATTTTATATATAGAGAGAAGAGGCATACTAACCAAGGTGCCGGCTTTGATGTTATCTGTAGAGAACAAAAACTAATGATCACCATGTTCCTAGACTTTGAGAAGAACATCTACGAAATCTTCATCATCTCTGTTGATTTTTTATACCTTTTGAGCTTTGTGTTCACAGATGATGTCAACAAATATCTGATCAAACTTCTGACAAATTTTCCCGTGTTTAGTCTCTAACTCAGTGATTCGATGAATGATTTTAAAAGAAGGAAAGATATCCTCTACCTTGAAACCGCCCGTTGCCTCTATAGCATGTCTGCGAGCCGCTATAAATTCATCTTGCTCTCTGAATATATTACCAAAGGCAACTCTAATTGTAATGCCATATGTTAGAGAGAATATCTTTCTACTGAGATTCTTTGACGATCCTGCATATGCTAGGACAGATCAGATGAATTTCATGACCTCTTCATAAGAACGACCCTTATCTAACTCATCTCTTCTTTGTCGACGATCTCATTCTATTCTCTAGGAAGGGAAAAGAATGGAGTAATAACATCTTAAAAGTTCTAAAAACTCTCTCTGATCGCTCCGGACGAAAAAGTAATCTGAACAAATCTAAAATGTTTCTCTCCCCGAACATTAAGAGGTTAGAAGCTTGAAGTAGAAGCAATAAGATGGGTATCCAATTAACTGATAATCCTGGCAAATATCTTGGAGCTCAGATCATACGTGGAAGAAACAACAAAGAGCAATATCTAAATGTGGTTGAAAAAAATTCAAGAAAGGTTGACTTTGTGGAAATCTAAGAACCTTTCCATGGCAAGAAAGACCATTCTGATAAAATCTGTTACTACTGCCATACCAAGCTATTCTATGCAAACCAATATTCTCCCTAGGAAAATCTGTGATAATATCGACAAAATGAATAGGAAATTACTTTGAGGAGAAACTAATGAAAAAAGAAAGCTAGATGCCTCAACGATGCATGCATGACCAAACTGGGTTGGAATGTCGTCTCTAGAAAAGACGTCTGGACAAAAATTCTTAAGTCAAAATATAAAATGAAACAAAACCCAAGCTCTTGGAAAGAGAGATCAAACGGATCTCACATTTGGGGAAGAATTTTCAAAACAAAAAACAATCTCATAAAAGACATTAAGTGGGTTAAACCCATTAACCATGATGGAGCAAGTCGCTCCTCACCTTTTGCTCGGTCATCCTTCAATTGATAAAAAGTGATTCACAAGCGATGCCCAAGCCTCTTATTTTTGTTCCTGGATCAAATCCTATCTTTTTTTCTATATGGTTTTCTTGGATGTCTGTTCAGCAGGACTTCCAATAAGAGTTAAGTCTCGTCAACCCACTCAATATGAAAAGATGTTTCCCCGATTTGGGTTGCCTGTTGGTCTACCACATCAAATGCATCTATCTTAATTTTGGGATGCGGTATCTCAGGTACAATGAGTGTTTCATGCAAAGGAATAATCTCTACATGTGTATCTAATGAGTGGATTTGATTTTCCTTATGATTTTCTACCTTGAGTTAATCCATGTATGTACTTTCGAATCCTAAGTTCATCCACTCATCATTAGTGTCATATACTACTTGATTTTTTTACCTCACATACACTCCTAACGGTCATGACATCCTTAACAAACCCATCATGATTCTCTACCAAATTGGACATGGGCATACTTGGTAATGCTTATGCTTCCTACTCCAACTTAGTGAATGGATCGAGTTTTTTCTAGTCGGGACTCTAGATCTTGGGCTTGAGATTGGAGAAATTGGGAATTAGATTTTAAGGTTTTTAGAATATACAATGCCATTTGCACAAATTCGATTTAAATAGAAAATACGAAAATAACATAATACTCAAAATACCAAACCCACAATCTCTAACCCAAATTTCTATTTTATTTTGTTTGTGGATTCAATATTTATTCTCTTTCACTTGAAAATCCAAAACAAAAATCAAATTTCGTTTTTACTAAAGAAAGAAAAAATAATTGAAAATCAATAATTACAAGACTGATCTCTGTGATTCGACACCCTACTTTAATACCGTATTACATCAATATCGCGGTACCAAATTAAGGGTATTAAATTTGAGCGATCAGTAACCTCCGGCATCTCCGATGTCGCCATCGTCTACAACTACATCCTCGTCTTTCGCCATGGCCAAAACCCAGAAAAACCCTAACCCTAACCCTCAGATCTCCGCGTATTACCATTCGAGGGCGGCTCACCGCGCCATTGTCACCAGCGATTGGCTCGCCCTGGCACAAGCTACCATTGGTGGTGGGGCTTGCAGTGGTGAACGAATGCGGTGGTTAGGCTTGCGGCTGAAGAAGAGAGAGATTGAGATGGTGGTTGAAAATGAAGCAAACGATTAGGAAGAGAAATTAGAATTTTATATATTTATACAAGGGTATAAACTTTTGTTTATTAATTTGGTCAACGGTCAAATAATTATATACTAACAATGTTTCACAAAAAGATTAAATTACAACATAGCTGTTTAAGATTTTTTTTTTCGCATTAATTTTGGTTAAATAATAAAAAGCTCAAACAAAAAAATAGGGTCTCTCATCCCCCTAATCATATACTATATAATAAAAGTGGAAAAATTAAAAATGAACCATAATTTAAAATAAGACATTTCTCCAATATTTTTATTCCTATCAAATCAATAGACGCGATTTTCTTTTCACTATTAATATTTTGACTATAGATCTTCTACAAATTAATCAATCTTAGTTCTTTAAAAATATACATTTTTAAAATTTGATATATCCTTTCTCAAATTTAAATAAATTTGAGGTGAATTTTTAAATAAAATTTATTCTTTAAAAAATACTATACACCTTTTGTTATATTTAAATTAGAAATTAAAATTATAACATCAAAATATTCCAATTAAAAATACATATTAGGATAATTTTTTATAAAATCGTATAGCGGGTCTAATATTATTTTTATTTTATAAGATAGAGCTACTTTTAAATATTCTTTTAATTAAATCATGGAGCTTCAAACTTTGCGAGAACTGAAAAACATAAATTAAATTTAGCATTAGAAGACAATTAACACACTAACAAATCTCTTTTTGGCAATTTTCACTCTGCAGAAGATGGTCTATAAGCTTTAGGAATCACGTGGAGATCGTTCTTCCTTCCGACACTTAAGCCAAAGCTCTCACTCATGTCGAGCTCTTCTTCTTTCATTCCTCCGGGGAGTTTCCAGTCAAAATGGTAAAGCAATTTCGCCAGCGTCAGCTCAATATTTGCCACGCCGAAAGATATCCCCGGGCACATCCTTCTCCCGGCGCCGAATGGAATATACTGGAAGTCTGTTCCCCTGTAATCTATTTCACTGTCGATAAATCTATCAGGGTAGAATTTCTCGGCGTCGGTCCAGGCTCTTGGGTCTCTGCCGATCGCCCATCCATTGACGATGACCTTGGTTTTGGCGGGTATTTTGTATCCGTCGATTTCGCAGGTCTCTCGGCATTCTCGCGGGGCCAGCAGAGGAGCGGATGGGTGTAGTCTCAGCGTCTCTTTGATTACCGCTTGTAGGTATTGTAATCGAGGGAGGCCTTCTTCGTTGACGGTTTTCATTTCGTCGAACACTTGACGTGCCTCCTGTTGCGCTTGTTTCATAATTCCTGGGTTCTTCAGCATTTCGGACATTGCCCACACCACGGCCGTCGATGATGTATCGCTTCCTGCAAGGAAGATGTCCTGCCAAAAGGATTCATGGAGGGGTAAATTATACTTTCTCAGATTCTCTCTCTTAATTATGTCATAATCATTGAGTTATATTTGAACAGAATTTTGCATTTTGTATTATATTCTATTGAAGACACGTAGTTAGACATAAAGCAAACTAACCAATAGGACTGCTTTGATATTGTTGGTGGTTAATGGAACTTCAAGATCTCCATTCTTCTGAACTCTCAGCAGAACATCAACAAGATCCTCCTCTGATTCTGTCTCCTTTGGCTTCCTTTCTCTGTGCTCATCAATGATGTCTCCAAGTATCTGATCAATCTTTTTATGCAACTTCTCAAGCCTAGGCCTCATCCCACTGATAACGTGAAGCAATTTGAATGAAGGGTACATGTCGGCTATGCTGAACCCTCCTGCCAGCTCCATAACTTCATTCATCATTGATATAAACTCTTCTTCGTACCTGCTTTTCTTTCCAAAAGCAGCTCTTGCTGTAAATCCATATGACAATGAGAAAATCCTCTTGCTAAAATTGATTTCCGACCCCTCGTCTTCTGAAATCGATCCGATTAGATTTGAGACCGCCTCTTCTCTAATGGGTCTCAAAGACCGGACTCTTTTCACACTTAAGAGCTCAAGAATGCAGATTTTTCGGAGTTGTCTCCAGTAGACTCCATAGGGGGAGGATGCAATGTCTGTGGAATTGTGGCAGAGAATTTTTGAAGCAAGATGGAAAGGTCTGTCTGAAAAGACCATGTCATGGGTTTTCAAGATTTCTTCGGCAATTTCAGGGGATGAAACGACCACTGTTGAGACCTGGCCCAGTTGAAGGTGCATAAGGGGTCCATATTTTTTGGCCAAGTCTCTTAAAATATGATGGGGTAGTGAGCCCATCAACTGGTGCATGTTGCCTATCAGGGGTAGTTTCCATGGCCCTGGAGATGAATAGAAAGAGAAAGGTGGCAAAGAGGATGGAGATGGAGGGAAATGCACTGTCCATGAGAGAGAAGATTAAAATTGAACTTCTTACTGAATGGTTGGGGGGAATATGCCTCTATAAATACAAGTGATTATGTGATCATTGGTGAGGAAATCATATCCATAGATGTCACATATGACTGATACTTGTCGGGCAATTATTTAACTCAAAATATCACATGAATAAATCATTTTCATCATTTTCGTGAACTGTTTTTGTTTCATTCAACAATATGTGGCCAATGATGAGGACTATTCAGTATATTCATCAATAAGGTTGTTCCATTGTGACCTGGAGATCCGAGGTTCAAATCTTGAAAACCTATCTGTATATAAGTTTAATATCTCCAAAGTTCCGTGTATATATATATATATATGAGGTAAACTAAAACTGTATATATAGTATATATATACGGGGTTCATAGGCCCTTTTTTTTTTTTTTTTTTTTTTTTTTTGTGAATTCCCTACACAATAACACATGCATACACATGTATAGAATTAAGTGAACCGACTTCCCTCATATCATCTTTCTTTATTCCCATACACCCACACGTTTCCAACGCTATTAATATTAGCCTTTCCACATGTTACAAATGCAAGATTGTTTTGTTTAAAATTACACAATCATCCCATAACTTTAAATAATATTATTATTAAATTCAAATATTACACTCATCACCTCAAAAATTATCAAATATTTATTTATATCATAAATTTACAAACAATTCCAAAAATATTAAACTTATATTATTTTCAAAAGTATAAATTTAACATTTAACAACAAAATATCAACTATATATTTATACCATAGATTTACAAAACCGTCCCAAAAATATCAAACTTATATAAAATAATATTTTCAAAAATATAAATTTTCGGGGTATTACAATCTACTCCTCTTAATTAAATTTCTTCTACAAAATTTCGTTTAAGCAATACAAATTCAGAATCGCACCGTACTAGTCACTCTCGGTTAAACAATATTAACCACAAGTCTCCACCATGCTTCTGCTATGCTACTTTGATAAAAATGGTAAAAAATAACAATATATCTTTAAAATATCACGATAGTCTCACTGGATTAGGAATATCTCAATTCCAACAGGTCTACGATCTCAATAATTTTTTCACTTGACATGACTTTTAAGTCCACCGCCATATTCCATAACCAGCATTTACCAATTCCGTCCGACATTTCAAATCAACGTTCGCAACCAGCATCCTATCCAACAGATAGCCCAATTCTTATAGACTGTCCCGTGAGACAAAAAATAATCATTTTCAATATTCACATTAAAATTTTAATAATGCCGTAAGATTTTTCACAAATTATCAACACAAACCAAACTTCAAATAACGGATATTATGAAATATGTCCCAACACATGAATACGTCTTAACCGTATAAATATATCTCAAAAAATATAAATACGTTTCAAACATATAAATACGCTCCAAACTGCCTAAATACGTCTCAATCACACGAATACGTGACAACCACATAAATATGTCTCAAAATACTCAAATACGTCTCAATCATATAAATAAACACATAAATGCAACCGAACCACATAAATACGTCTTGAACACATACACATGTTACAAACGCGTAACTATGTTTTAACCACCCAAATACGTGTCAAACTATATAAATCAAATACATCTCAAATCACATAATTACGTCTCCAAAGTTACGTAACATAATAAGTTCAATACTGAATTCAATACTCACATAAATTATATAATGCCCCCAATAGCATTTTTATAGCACCCATTAAACTCAAATTCAAATTAACGTTTCCAAGTAATTATGGGCTCCTACTAGTCTTATAATAACCCCACACTCCGACTTCGCCTAACGCTAGTAGTGGACCAATATCTATCTAAGTTATTTTTTATCAGTGTACTGTCTTCGTAATATAAAAGTATTTTATGGATCAAGTATTTTTATCAAAATTCACTTTCCAATATAATATAACCACATTGGGCAGTATCTGAATCCCAACAAAAATATCTTCATAACAAAATAATCGAATTTAAATCAACTGGTTAACTCACTTGTATATAATAAAATAACATACTTTCTTACCAGCCATAGGATCGTTTTACCTCACGATCGAGAGTTATCATATCCATCCAGTAGGACTTGCCTAACAGGTAACAACATATATAATATATCTACCTTGCAGGACTTGTCTGACAGGTAACAACATATATAATATATATAATATAAAATAACAATTTGTCCTCAATATTCTGTTAGTTTTGACAGGTTTTTTGACAGAAGGACTAAATAAAAACGTGCTGATATATAGATGATTTAAAATGAAACGCTCAAATGATCAGGGACCACTTAAAAATCTGTCAATAGTTAGAGGATTTAAAATATATTTTTTTCTATTTTTTTTAACATTTTTTTTTTGTTTTTATTTTTTTATTTATTTATTTTTTTTAATTTCATTTTTTTATAAAGAAAACTTTTTTGTTTGTTAATTTTAATTTCTTTGATTGTTGTAATTTAAATTTAAAAGTGAGGTCAAACGGTCGATCGAATAAGTCAAATGTTTAACTGGTTAAAACCGTGAGGTAAAAAATTCTGAAATTAATCTAGTCGGTTGACCGATTGGACAAATCAGTCGACCGTTAAAAATAGTGGGTTTAAATTGCATGTATTGATCTAACTTGTCAACCGAATAAGACATCATGTCGACCAAATTGAATTTTTACTTGAATTTAATTGAAACTAAAAAAATATTTTTACTTTATTAACAACAGAAAAGTAATAAATAATAAAGTAAAAAAATATTTTTACTTCCATTCCAAATAAATGCACATACATGTAAGTTAAATATTTCGAACCCAAATTTCTATTTTATTTTGTTTGTAGATTCAATATTTATTCTCTTTCACTTGAAAATCCAAAACAAAAATCAAATTTCGTTTTTACTAAAGAAAGAAAAAATAATTGAAAATCAATAATTACAAGACTGATATCTGTAATTCAACACCCTCCTTTAATACCGTATTACATCAATATTGCGGTACCAAATTAAGGGTATTAAATTTGAGCGATCAGTAACTGTTGATGCCGAAAATAAATAAAGAACGAATTTACCAAAATTTCTTGGGATGAGTCGCGGACTAGGTCACTCTCTTTAAGACGTTTCGCGGCTCTGTCCAAGAACGTGCATGCAGTATAACAGCCCTGTCGTCCCCAGGATAAAATAGCCCAGAATCACCTCTGTCTAGAACCTTTTTTGCACAACAGAAGGCCTGAATACTAAACACCCACTCACTGTTTGAACAAACAAACAGACTGCTCGGAAATCGAAGTTTAAAAGAAATAAAATTATTTCAGATGAAGAAGAAGACTGAAAGCAATTTTCTTTTGCTGTTTCAGATCAAGATGAAGGTTGTTCTGTTTCTGAAAACTGAGGAAGAAAACAGTATTTATAGGAGGAAAAAAAAAAAACTGAACCGTTTGAAAAAAAATAAATATTTGAAACCGAAATTAAAAAAAAAAAACGTTCAAATTATTATTTTAAATGTTTAAACACTTTTATTAAAACGTTAAACGTTTTTATTTAAAACGTTAAACGGTTTTATTAAAACGTTTTTTTTTATTATTATTCAAACGGTTCAAAACGGGTTTTTTTTTATTATTATTCAAACGGTTCAAAACGTTTTTAAATTTTTTTTTAAATTAAACTGTTTTAAAAAAAATATTTTTAAATAAATTTTTTCTAAAAAGTAAATAAGTGTCACCTCATCACACGTGCGACTCGGTTCGACTCGGCACGGCCTGGCCGGACGGACGGCGGCGGCGGCGCGCGCTTGTGTGTGGTAAACCGGTAGGGATGTAACTCCTCTCCCCTCCACAAAATGTGGGTACCCCTTGGGGCACATCCCAAGTGTCTCACATACCCCTAGATATCCTCATTAATTTCACATCTCCCAACCAATGTGGGATAAAAGGGTTAGAGGAAATTACACATTTGACACTTTCTATTCTAAAAATTTAATTAAAATTCATTTGTTTCAACAATCCCCCACTTGAATTTTTAAAAACAATTTTTTCATCGAGCAGTATAATTCAATATAAGATTGTGCATAAGAAAATGTGTCTATCGACTTGAACCTTTACATAGTAAAGATACTTTAGATTATACTAGAGTAACTCGTAGTTTTGAACTCTATCTCTAACAATATCACACACACAACCCTATCAGGGTGTAGTCCAAAAGCCCGTGCTTTACGGCCATGCACGTGTATCCCAGTATAGTGAATGCTCTAGAGAATTTTGCCCAAAATTTCATAGGAAGCGGCCACACTTCCACATTCACATTGGTGAATCTATCAAGAGTACTCTTGTAGCTAGATACTCCACTCTAAAAATAAAGTATAGATCTCATTAAGAGTTAATAAAAACTCAATCTTCTATCGCTTCAAGATATCATGCTTCAAACAGCACATTTATGAAATAGAACTCAAATTTATAGCATGATTTTTCTCATATCACTTCATGAGTTGTTATTACCCTTTGAACCTATTTCTTGGGATCTCCAGTCTATAGGTTGGGTTTCCCTCACAAGTGACTCGTCAATCTATGGGCTTGAGTCTCATTCCTTTCGAGGTTTTGTAAACCTTTTCTCGAGCTAATCCTTTCGTCAAAGGATCGGCTAAGTTATCATCAGACTGTACATGATCCACTCTCACAGCCCCTATAGAGATATACTCCCTAATAGTGCTGTGTTTGCGACGTATTTATCGTTTTTTTTCGTTATAATAACGGTTCTGAATCTTTGCAATAGCCGCAGTACTATCACAACGGATCAAGATAGCTGGAATCGGTCTCTCCCATAAAAGGGTATCAGAAAACAGACTCCTTAACCACCCTGCTTCCTCACTAGCCGAAGCTAGTGCAATCATCTCAGATTCTATGGTAGATTGAGCCAAAATAGTCTGTTTCTTAGATTTCCAAGAAACAGCCCCACCAGTTATACTAAATATATAACCACCAGTTGCCTTGGAGTCATCTGAAAGGGTGTTCCAATCAGCATCACTATATCCTTCCAGAACAGCGGGAAACTTCTGATAATGTAATCCAAGGTTCATAATTCTCTTTAGGTATCTCATAATCCTATCAATAACATACCAATGCTCAATACTAGGTCTGCTTGTAAACCTGCATAGTAATCCCACAGCATACTCTATGTCGGGCCTAGTGCAATCAGTGGCATATCGAAGACTGCCTATGATGCTCGCATACTCAGATTGTCTAACACCATCACCGGTGTTCTTGAACAACTTCACACTAGGGTCATAAGGAGTACATGCTGGTTTACAGTCAAAATAATTGTATTTCTTTAGAATCTTCTCTATATAATGAGATTGATCCAAAGAAATTTTATGTTTAGACCTAGTTATTTTAATACCAAGGATTACACTTTTTTCACCAAGATCTTTCATATCAAAATTAGCACATAGCATGAATTTTACATTTTTCACAACATGAATATTGGAACAAAAAATTAGCAAGTCATCCACATAAATACATATAATAGTGCAAACATCATTTTCAGATTTATAGTAAATGCATTTGTCACTTTCATTTACTTTAAAACCATGTGAAATTACTAGATTATCAAATTTCTCATGTCATTGCTTAGGTGCTTGTTTCAAACCATAAAGAGATTTATCTAATTTGCATACTTTGTTTTCTTGACCAGGAATAACAAATCCTTCAGGTTGGTCCATATAAATCTCTTCTTCTAATTCACCCTTCAAAAAAGCAGTTTTAACATCCATTTGGTGCACAATAAGATCATGAATTGCAGTAAGAGATAAAAGTACACGAATAGATGTAATTCTAGAGACAGGTGAGAAATCTCTCTTTGTTTAAATCCTTTGGCTACAAGACGAGCCTTATATTTATCAATGGTTCCATCGGGATTCAATTTCTTCTTAAGAATCCATTTACATCCTATTGTTTTACAACCAAGAGGTAAATCTACCAAATGCCAAGTTCTATTTGACTCAAGAGAGTCCAACTCATCATCTATAGTCTCTTGCCATAAATTGGCATCTATAGAGGATAATGCCTCTTGGAGAGTAAGTGGATCCTCCTCTAAGGTATATGCATAGAAATCTGAACCAAAGTCTTTAGTTATACGAGGTCGTTTACTCCTTCTAAGTTCAATATCTAATTCCTTATCAGATTTATTAATCCTAATGATAGGTTTATTACTAGAAGTCGAGCCCCCACTATTCTTCAATTTGAAAGAAAATTTATATTCATAAAAATCAGTATCATTTGATTCAATGATAACTCTATCTTTCAAATCATAAAATCTATAAGCTTTGCTATTTACCGCATAACCAATAAAAACACATTCATAAGCTCTACTGGCAAATTTTTTTCTTTTTGGGTCAGGAATTCGAACATATACCAAACAACTCCAAGTTTTAAAATAAGACAAATTTGGTTTCTTATTTTTGAAAACTTCATAAGGTGAAATTTTACTTTTCGATTTGGGAACTCTATTAAGTACATAGCAAACCATTAATAAAATTTCACCCCACCAGTGAGAAGCTGCACTGGAGTTGTAAAATAGCAACTATTGATTCAGTAAAAGTTCTATTTTTCCTTTCAGCCTTACCATTCATTTCAGGAGAATACGGTACAGTTTTTTCATGAATAATCCCATGAGAATTATAAAAATCAATAAAAATATCAAAATCATATTTTATTCCTCTATCACTACGTAATCTCTTAATTTTCTTATTGCGTTGATTTTCAATCTCAGTTACAAAAATTTTAAACATATCAAAAGCTTCACTTTTATTTTTCATGAGATAAACATAAGTAAAATCAGAACAATCATCTATGAATGTAATAAAATAGCGTTTACCATTCCTAGTCAAGACTCCATCAAATTCACAAATATCAGAATGTAACAAGTTAAGAGATTCAGATTCTCTAATTACTGATTTATGAGGGGTTTTAGTAATTTTAGATTGACTACAAAATTCACATTTTTCAAAATCATTCAAAGACAATTTAGGAATTAGTTCTAAGTTACTTAAGTTTTTAATAATACGTTTGTTAACATGACAAAGTCTAGCATGTCAAATATTAAAAGAACATAACATGTAAGCAGAAGAATTTTTTTATTAATTTCAACATTCAGTTTGAACATTCCATCAGTTGCATAACCCTTCCCAACAAAAACATTATTTTTGGTTAAAGTGTACAAATCAGCCCCAATAGTTTGAGTGAACCCTGCCTTGTTAAGAAGATAGCCCGAAACCAAATTCTTTCTCATCTCTGGAGTATGCAGAACATCTTTAAGGATGACTGTCTTTCCAGAGGTAAACTTTAATTCCACTTCACCAGAACTGGCAACAATAGTGGAGTGAGAATCACCCAGCAACACTTTCTTGTCTTCACTTTCAGAATAAGACTTGAACATGGTACGATCATAGCAGACATGGCGTGAAGCACCAATATCTACCCACCACCCTTCGGATTCACCAACTATATTGATTTCAGAAATCATAGCTATAAGTTGGTCCTCGGTAAGATTCGCCTGTGGAACAGGACGACGTCTTTGCCGGCAGTTCCGAGCCAAATGGCCCGCCTTCCCACAGTTATAACAAGTAAACTGTTCAGAATTATTTCTTGAAAGGAGTTTGTTTCTATTTTGATTTTGATGCACATTTCTGTTCTGGTTGTTGTGGTTGCGATTCTGATTTTGATTTTTCATGTTTTTCTCTTTAGGTTTCAGAATAGCGTAAGATGATTTTTTGTGAGCGTTGTTAGAAACAACAAACACTTCATCTTTCTGATCTTGTTTTCGAGCCTCCTCCTCAATCCGAAGACGAATGATCAAACTTTCTAAAGAAAACTCTTTAGTTTTATGCCTCAGAGTATTCTTAAAATCTTTCCAAGAGGGGAGTAATTTGTCAATTAAAACAGCAACTTGAAATTGTTCATCAAGGGACATACCTTTAGCAATTATTTCGTGAGCGATTTTCTGAAGTTCATGAGACTGAACTTCCACTGATTTGTCGTCGGTCATTTGGTATTTCAGATACCGATTAACAGTATATTTTTTACTTCTAGCCTCCTCAGTGTCGTATTTCTTCGAAAGAGCATCCCAAACTTCCTTTGCAGTTTTGTTAGAGCAGTAATAATCATACAGATCATCAGACATACCATTAAGAATAAAATTCTTACAACGGAAATCATTTTTCTTCCAAGACTTAACTTCTTGAATCTGAGCGTCTGTAGGAACTTGAGGTAATTAAGGTTTTTCGGTTGTACAGACATATGCTACTTTTTCGATAGTAAGAAAAAATAACATTTTCTGTCCCCATCTTTTAAAATGAAACCCTTCGAAACGAAAGGGTTTGTTGAGATCAACAGTTACTTGTTTAAAATCGTGATCAGTAGACATCTTAGCAGATATTGGATGTCTTAAAATTGTTGATGTAGAAAATAAATAAAGAACGAGTTTACCAAAATTTCTTGGGATGAGTCGCGGACTAGGTCGCTCTCTTTAAGACGTTTCGCGGCTCTGTCCAAGAACGTGCATGCAGTATAACAGTCCCGTCGTCCCCAGGATAAAACAGCCCAGAATCACCTCTGTCTAGAACCTTTTTTGCACAACAGAAGGCCTGAATACTAAACACTCACTCACTGTTTGAACAAACAAACAGACTGCTCGGAAATCAAAGTTTAAAAGAAATAAAATTATTTCAAATGAAGAAGAAAACTGAAAGCAATTTTCTTTTGTTGTTTCAAATCAAGATGAAGGTTGTTCTGTTTCTGAAAACTGAGGAAGAAAGCAGTATTTATAGGAGAAAAAAAAAAAAAACTGAACCGTTTGAAAAAAAATAAATTTTTGAAACCGAAATTAAAAAAAAAAAAAAGTTCAAATTATTATTTTAAACGTTTAAACGTTTTTATTAAAACGTTAAACGTTTTTAATAAATTAAAACGTTAAACGGTTTTATTAAAACGTTTTTTTTTTTATTATTATTCAAACGGTTCAAAATGTTTTTTTTTTTTTATTATTATTCAAACGGTTCAAAACGTTTTTAATTTTTTTTTTAAATTAAACTATTTTAAAAAAAATATTTTTAAATAAATTTTTTCTAAAAAGTAAATAAGTGGTAAACCGGTAGGGATGTAACTCCTCTCCCCTCCACAAAATGTGAGTACCCCTTGGGGCACACCCCAAGTGTCTCACATACCCCTGGATATCCTCATTAATTTCACATCTCCCAATCAATGTGGGATAAAAGGGCTAGAGAAAATTGCACATTTGACACTTTCTATTCTAAAAATTTAATTAAAATTCATTTGTTTCAACAGTAACCTTCGGCATCTCTGATGTCACCATCGTCTACAACGACATTCTCGTCTTCCGCCATGGCCAAAACCCAGAAAAACCCTAACCCTAACCCTTAGATCTCTGCGTATTACCATTCGAGGGCGGCTCACCATGCCGTTGTCACCAGCGATTGGCTCGCCCCGGCACAAGCTACCGTTGGTGGTGGGGCTTGCAGTGAATGGTAGGGGGGAATATGCCTCTATAAGTACAAGTGATTATGTGATCATTGGTGAGGAAATCATATCCATAGATGTCACATATGACATACTTGTCGTGCAATTATTTAACTCAAAATCACATGAATAAATCATTTTCATCATTTTTGTAAACTGTTTTTGTTTCATTCAACAAGTGGCCAATGATGAGGACTATTCATATGTTAGTAATAGTACGAAAATCCTATTCAGCATATTCAGCAATAAGATT
This sequence comes from Eucommia ulmoides, assembly GCA_016647705.1. Taxonomy (NCBI): domain Eukaryota; kingdom Viridiplantae; phylum Streptophyta; class Magnoliopsida; order Garryales; family Eucommiaceae; genus Eucommia; species Eucommia ulmoides. The sequence continues at coordinate 326,290 of CM028326.1, read as the reverse complement.
GTTCTATTGTGACCTAGAGATCTGAAGTTCAAATCTTGAAAACCTATCTGTATATAAGTTTAATATCTCCAAAGTTCCGTATATATTTATATATATATATATGAGGTAAACTAAAACTGTATATATAGTATATATACATATATATACGGGGTTCATAGGCCCCTCTTTCTTTTCTTTTCTTTTGTTTTTTTTTAGTGAATTCCCTACACAATAACACGTGCATACACATGTACAGAATTAAGTGAACCGACTTCCCTCGTATCATCTTTCTTTATTGCCTTACACCCACACGTTTCCAACGCTATTAATATTAGCCTTTCCACATGTTACAAATGCTAGATTGTTTTGTTTAAAATTACACAATCATCCCATAACTTTAAATAATATTATTATTAAATTCAAATATTACACTCATCACCTAAAAAATTATCAAATATTTATTTATATCATAAATTTACAAACAATTTCAAAAATATTAAACTTATACTATTTTCAAAAGTATAAATTTAACATTTAACAACAAAATATCAAGTATATATTTATACCATAGATTTACAAAACCGTCCCAAAAATATCAAACTTATATAAAATAATATTTTCAAAAATATAAATTTTCGGGGTATTACAATCTACCCCTCTTAATTAAATTTTGTTTAAGCAATACAAATTCAAAATCGCACCGTACTAGTCACTCTCGATTAAACAATATTAACCGCAAGTCTCCATCACGCTCTCGCTGTGCTACTTTGATAAAAATGGTAATAAATAACAATATATCTTTAAAATATCATGGTAGTCTCACTGGATTAGGTATATCTCAATTCCAATAGGTCTACGACCTCAATATTTTTCCACTTGACATGACTTTTAAGTCTACTGCCATATTCCATAACCAGCATTTACCAATTCCGTCCGACATTTCAAACCAACGTTTGCAACCAGCATCCTATCCAACAGATAGCCTAATTCTTATAGACTGTCCCGTGAGACAAAAAATAATCATTTTCAATATTCACATTAAAATTTTAATAATGCCGTAAGATTTTTCACAAATTATCAACACAAACCAAACTTCAAATAACGGATATTATGAAATACGTCCCAACACATGAATACGTCTTAACCGTATAAATATATCTCAAAAAATATAAATACGTTTCAGACATATAAATACGCTCCAAACTGCCTAAATACGTCTCAATCACACGAATACGTGACAACCACATAAATATGTCTCAAAATACTCAAATGCGTCTCAATCATATAAATATATTTCAAAACACATAAATGCAACCGAACCACATAAATACATCTTGAACACATGCACATGTCACAAACGCGTAACTATGTTTTAACCACCCAAATACGTTTCAAACACCTAAATACGTGTCAAACTATATAAACCAAATATATCTCAAATTACATAATTACGTCTCCAAAGTTACGTACCATAATAAGTTCAATACTAAATTCAATATTCACGTAAATTATATAATGCCCCCAATAGCATTTTTATAGCACCCATTAAACTCAAAATTCAAATTAACGTTTCCAAGTAATCATGGGCTCCTACTAGTCTTATAATGACCCCACACTCCGACTTCGCCTAACGCTAGTAGTGGACCAATATCTATCTAAATTATTTTTTATTGGTGTACTGTCTTCGTAATATAAAAGTATTTTATGGATCAAGTATTTTTATCAAAATTCACTTTCCAATAAAATATAACCACACAGGGCAGTATCCGAATCCCAACAAAAATATCCTCATAACAGAACAATCGAATCTAAATCAACTGGTCAACTCACTTGTATTTAATAAAATAACATATTTCCTTACCAGCCATAAGATCGTTTTACCTCACGATCGGGAGTTATCATATCCACCATGTAGGACTTGCCTAACAGATAACAACATATATAATATATCCACATTGCATGACTTTTCTGACAGGTAACAACATATATAATATATATAATATAAAATAACAAATTTGTCCTCAATATTATGTTAGTTTAGACGAATTTTTTGACAGAATGACTAAATAAAAACGTGCTGATACATAGATGATTTAAAATGAAACGCTCAAATTATCAGAGACCACTTAAAAATCTGTCAATAGTTAGAGGGTTTAAAATGTATTTTTTTCTATTTTTTTTTAACATTTTTTTTTTGTTTTTATGTTTTAACTTTTTTTTTTTTTTTAATTTCATTTTTTTATAAAGAAAACTTTTTTGTTTGTTAATTTTAATTTCTTTAATTGTTGTAATTTAAATTTATAAGTGAGATCAAACGGTCCATCGATTAAGTCAAATATTTAACTGGTTAAAACCGTGAGGTAAAAAATTCTGAAATTAATCCAGTCGGTCGACCGACTTGACAAATCAGTCGACCATTGAAAATAGTGGGTTTAAATTGCATGTCTTGATCTAACTTGTCAACCGAATAAGATATCCTGTCGACCAAATTGAATTTTTACTTGAATTTAATTGAAACTAAAAACTAACAATAAAAAAGTAATAAATAATAAAGTAAAAAAAAATAAAAAAAAATCCATGATATAAAGAAATAATTGAATTTCATTTTGAATTTTTGAAGTAAAAATATTTTGGAATGGAAGTAAAAATATTTTAGAAAAAATAATAAATATTTTTTTATTACCTTTCATTCCAAAATATTTTTACTTCCATTCCAAATAGATGCACATACAGGTAAGTTAATTATGCATGTTAAATTTGTGGATTCAACTGGGATTAAGAAAAACGAAAGCGAAAATCGATGTAATCTATGCAACAAAATGTCCACCTTTGGACATGTAACTCCCAATCTGATATTGTCGCTTGCAAATGGACATAGTTACGACAATTGATAAAAAAAAAAAAAAAAAAAAAAAAAAAAAAAAAAACAAAACCTAAACCCTAAACCCTATTCTTTTCTTATGATTCTACCATATTGTCTTTATTTGGATTTAAAATGTTAAATTCTTACACCAATTAAAAGGTCAAAACCTGTGTTTGTTATTAACAGTGCATTGGGATGACGTTTTCTTTTCATCTCCGTTACATTCATCTTACCCAACACCATACTTTCTTGTAGGGCCAGAGTCAATCTCATGTGCCTGGAAAATAGAGACACCCAATTGTTTGAACTTTGAACCATAAAACACACAACCTGAAACTTCCATATTCTTGCATCTAACTTGGACGATAACTTGCACGAAACCATAGTTCCCACAAACTAAAAGGGCAGCTCAGTGCACCAAGGCTCCCGTTATTGTGAGGTCAAGGGAGGATCAGATGTATGCAGTCTTACCCCTGTATACAGAGAGGTTTCCAAGAATTGAATCTGGGACCTCAAGGTCACGATAGAGCAACCTTACCGTTGAATAGGATTTGCGTACCATTACTAACATATGAATAGTCATGTATCTTAGCTTATACCAAACAACCCTGCCCTCCTACCGTGTATTACTTAAACCTAGTGCAAACTACAAATTCAGGGCTGATGCGTGCAGCTGCATTTACACAGAATATAAGAATATAAGAAGCATAAAAACTTGTATATAATAATCTGCCGGAAACTTCTATATTTGAAGCTAAGAAGATTGCTGCAAACAATGGACTTTGTAAACTCAGTCATCAAATTGAACTTGTCCTCTACTCCTCTTTTATCATTGGCCACAGAAGTATTGTTGAATGAAACAAAAGCAGTTCATTGATTTACAGCAAGAGCTGCTTTTGGAAAGAAAAGCAGATACGAAGAAGAGTTTATATCAATGATGGATGAAGGTACGAAGCTGGCTGGAGGATTCAGCATAGCCGACATGTACCCTTCATTCAAATCGCTTCAAATTATCAGTGGGATGAGGCCTAGGCTGGAGAAGTTGCATAAAAAGATTGATCGGATACTTGGAGACATCATTGATGAGCACAGAGAAAGGAAGCCAGAGGAGACAGAATCAGAGGAGGATCTTGTTGATGTTCTGCTGAGAATTCAGAAGAATGGAGATCTTGCAGTTCCATTAACCACCAACAACATCAAAGCAGTCATATTGGTTAGTTTGCTTTCTGTCTAACTACCTGACTTTCAAAGTTATATGAAGCATGTTGATGTTCCCTATTGGTACAAATAGATGCACAAACATAAATTTTTTAGTTCTTACAAAATATTCTCTAACATTTGTCCCCCAATTCATATTGTATTTATAAATCCATGTCAGCCAGTCCTATGTGTATGTTGCATTTATGGGAAGTGCACAATTTCCAAATATATCACCAACGTCTAAAAAACCGTTGCTATGAATCAATTCCTTGTTCAAAAAATGAAAATATATACATAAAATTAATGTACAAAAAATCATCTTTCTAATGATATAAATAGTGATTTTTTTTTGATAAAAATGTGAATTTTTGAATGTTCATATGAATCGTGGGACGGTTTCTGTCAAATATAACAAAATGTGACCATCCACATTTTTATTTTTTTATTTTTAAATATTTAATACATATTTAGGAGTTGATTTTATTGCTTACTGCTTTGAACGTTCATATTTTTATTTTTACTACGTTTCAATGTTTAATAAATCTTGATGGCTGATTATACTGCAATGAATGCAATGAATGTTCACAGATTTCGCTAAACACGCCGATATAATGATATAAATTTTGATTTTTTTTGGATAAAAATGTGAATTTTTTAATGTTCATATGAATTGTGGAACGGTTTCTATCAAATATAACAAAATGTGACAATTCATATTTGTATTTTATTATTTTTAAATATTTAATACATATTTAGGGATTGATTTGATTACTTTGAACGTTCATATATTTATTTTTACTATGTTTCAATATTTAATAAATTTTTATGGTTGATTATGCTGCAATAAATGTTCACAGATTTCACCAAACACACCGATATGAACACGATGTTTTATTCTACCAAAACACGAAAATACATCAATATGAAAATTTACAAAAAACAAAACGATCAACAAGAACCATCACAAATAATAACCCAAACTCCACCAAAATCACAAGTGCGACACCAAAATCAAACAATGAATAATCACCAAACAAACAAAACCGAATAAAAAATATTGACAAAAAAAACAAAATCAACGAAAAATAAATCACTGTGAAGGTTTCACCTAAACCACACGAACATTTGCAAAAACACAATCATTAATGAACATTCACAACACAAAATAATCACAATCGATAAATCAACATCCACCAAAATCACAACTGCGGCGGTAAAGTGGTGATTTCCACCATGGGAATTTCCCAGATCAGATCCATAAAAAAATGCAGATTCCCACTACCATGGTTGGATTTTCAAATTTGAAAAGTAAAAATAAATAAATAAATTCACCAAACCACAATGAACCGGTGTGAACATTCATCACCGATTGTTCCCAAATCTGTAAAACTTCATATCGAAATTTTTCAGATCTAGGATTGCGACAAAAACGAAATCGATTCGGCTCGATTGGGAAAAAATGAAGAAGAAGATGAAGAAGTTTCAGACCGTTCCAGACCCGTCGTCGTTGCAAACCTTTCCAAATCCGTCGCCATTCCAGAAGAAGAAGTTCTAGACGAAGAAGACGAACAAAAAATCGATTCGGCTCAATCCGTCGTCGTTCCAGACCATTGCAGATCTGTGAACATCCATGGAAAGTTTAGCCACCTCCTTGAATTTTCAGCCATTACTTTTCGTCGACGGATCTGAACGTCGAATTTGTGGATATCAGAAATCGTTCGCGTTGGACCACAACCGGATCTAGCTTCTTTGCCGAGGACTGAACTATGACGGTGGACGACTGGCGGTGGAAATCGTTGGCGATGGAAACCCGACGCATCTGTATGGAGGCTAGAGATACATAGGGAGAGAGAGAAAGAGAGCGGCGTCCCAATGGAGAGGAAGAGCGCGGCGTCCAAACGGAGAGGAAGAGAGATATGGGCGGTGCATATATATATATAACGGTAAATACGTTTGTTCATTACCTGTCAAAGACTAAAAACTAACAATGTTTGAATGAAATACTAAATAATAACATTTTTGTTTAAAAGGTTCATTGAGGAGAGAGTGTGCTAAATTAGGTCTAAAGGTTATTTTTTATTAACTGTTATAAGATTAGTCAAATTAATTGATATTTATTAATATGGGCATAGTTTGTAAAAATTATCAAATTTATGATTATGGAATATTTATAGTACGTGTACAGTATTCTATAAATAGTAACCGTACGTATGAATAGTGTCGCCTATTGGTTTGTGTATTTTAATTTTGTAATATTCTCGTTATTGTGGCCTTTGTGATAATATTGATCAGTTAATAAAGTAGGGTTGGATTGATTAGTATTTTACCTTTACTTCTCCGTAATAAAAAGAAAAATCGAATGGGGGCCCTAGGATACCTCTACTTCTCCATAATAAAGGGAGAAACCGAGTGGCGGCCCTGAGAACTTATAACGACCTGGTCTCTCAAGATCGCCACTTGGTTTACGAAGAAGTAAAAGTAAAATACTAATCAATCCAGCCCTACTTTGTTATTAATCATTATTATTACAAAGGGCACAATAATTAAAAATATTACAAGATTAAAATACACAACCCAATACGCGACACGGTTCATACGTACAATACTATTCACACGTACGGTATGCGGTACAATTCACTATATAATATACAAATCCAATATAAATTATAGCACAGCTCCATTCTTGTAATTCCTGTAATAAATACTATGGAGGGGTGAGTCAACGTTCAATAGGATTTTAACCCCTTTAGATTGTGCATCCAATCAATCCAACACATAGCACATAGGCATATATCTCACATAATTATCATATAATACATGATTGTACATATTTCATGAATATCAACAATTATAATAAAACAACTCTAGTATGAGTCATACATTAAATAGAGAGGTTAAATATCAATATTAAAAGGATCAAGAACCCTATTTGAAACCAGAAATTATAATCGTAGAAAAAAACTAGTTTTCTCCAACTCCTCCTCCTCTTTCTCCTTCTCTTTCTCTTCTGCTCTTCCCTTCTCATTTTCTTCTTCTGCTTCATCTACCTCTCTCTCAATCTCTCTCTCTCTCTCTCTCTCTCACACACACACACACACATATATGATAATTATTATAATTATTAATCTTTATCTCCATTAACGACCCGGTCTCCCAGGGTCGTCACTCGGTTTTTCCCTTTATTACGAAGAAATAAAGGTAAAACACTAACAAATCCAGTTTTACTTTATTCACCGATCAATATTATCACAAAGGCCACAATAATTAAAACATTACAAAATTAAAATACACGAACTAATACGCGACACTATTCATACGTACAATTACTACTCACAGAATATTGTACACATACTATAAATATTTTCATAATCATAAATTTGATAATTTTTACAAAATATGCCCATATTGATAAATATCAATTAATTTGACTAATCTTAGAACAATTAATAATAAATACAATTTTACATAAATAAATCCAAATTCAAATATAAATTTCTGGCGCAACTCCTTTTTCGTAATTCCTACAATAAATACTATAAAGGAGTGAGCCAACGCTCATGAGGATTTTAATCCCTTTAACATGTGTACCCAACCAATCAACACGTAGCACATATACATATATCTCACATAATTACCACATAATGCATATTTATAGATAATTCACACAAATCAACAGTTATAATTAAACAACAATTATAGCATGTACCACACAATAAATAGAAATGTTAAATATCAATATTAAAAGGATCAAAAACCCTATCTGAAATCAGAAATTATAATTGGTGGGAGGAAACTATTTTTTTCCTACTCCCTTTCTTTTTTCTCCTTACCCCATCAATTTTTAATATATATATATATATATATATACACACAATAATTTAATGAACCCACTCCTTTATATAAAATAGGGTTAACTACACTTTACCACCTGTGATTTGGCCCATTTGCACTTTATCCCCATGTGGTTCAAACGTCACAACTTACCCCCCTGTGGACTTAAGCCTAAGTGCAAAACTAACATTTTCTGTCAAAATTGACAGAAGTGAGCCCTACGCGCCAGGAACTAGGATGGGCGCGTTTTTTGTGTTTTTTCCCTTCAAAATACATTTTCCTTGTTCCCATTTTACCCTCCATATATCTCTATATAAGTCCAACACTTCTCACTCATTTTTTTTCATCAAACCAACAATAATTCACATTTATTACACCACAATAATTCTTAATTTATTATTTATTTTCAAGACTTCAATCATAATTATATCAAATTTTTTATTTAAAATTAATCTTATTAATTTCATTTAATTATTCAAATATCACATTTTTTTATTCAAGTATTTATTGATTTTCGTGCCTTTTAATTAATATCACTTATTTATTAAAAATCCATTTTTAGCACTGAATACATTTGTAAATAAAGTCAATGGTCAATTTATTGAATCCGAATACAAAGATAACTAAATAAAAATTCCAGTGATTAATTCAAAATTAAAACATAAATTGAGATGTGATAATGTAATTTATTTCCATACACAGAACACTTAATTTGGAGTTACAATTCATCTTCAATATCTTGAGGGGTTTTTGTGTATTTTGTTTCTTCTTCCTTGAAATATTTTTAAATTAAATTGAATTTAATTTCAATTGAAAATATTTTTACTTGAATTCAATTGAAATTAAATTCAATTGAAATTTTTTAAAAATTAAAATTAAAAATATTTTCAATTGAATTGAAGTCAATTGAAAATATTTTTACTTGAATTCAATTGGAAATATTTTTAATTTCAATTTTTAAAAATATTTCAATTGAATTGAATTCAATTTCATTTAAAAATATTTCAATTGAATTGTAATCTTATTTTAAAAAGGTTTTCTTTATAAAAAAAAACGAAATAAAAAAAGAGTAAGACAAAAAAAAGAGTCTTATTTTTATTAAACAATAAAAGAAAAAATAATGGTAAAATTTTAGGGGTATAAAATGTCAAAAATACTTAAAAAAACCAAACCCACTTGATTTTTTCTCTCCTCTCTCTCTCTCTCTCTCGTTGGAAGTTTGATGACCAGTGTTAACAACCCAAGTTTGGTGATGGTGATGGATTTCTATGATTTTCACTTTCTCCACCTCTACCGTTTCATCTTCCCCAAATCCCCACCACTACCACCAGGGACCATTTCCACCGCCACCACCACCACCAGGGCCACCACTGCCGAACACTACCAAAACGAACAACAATAACGCCGAACAACACAACCAAAATGAACACCACCACCGAACAATACCGCCGAACAAAACAAACAACACCACCACCGAACTGAACAACACAACCAAAGCGAACACCACAAATGATTTCGGAATTTTCAATTCCGGGATTTTCGATTTAGGGTTTAGGGATTTTTTATTTCGATTTCAACCCTCAACAATATGAGAGATTACGATTTAGCGTTTAGGGTTGATTTCGAAGAAATCGGAATCTGGAGGCGACGGCGGCGGCATGAAATTCTCCCAATTCCAGACGGAAGAAGCTTGGGAGGGAGTTTCAGAGTAGGAGGGATAAGCGTTGTATGAATAGTTCGAATGGTTAGGGTTTGGGGGAGAGGAAGCGAGGCTTGAATCGGAGAGAATATGAGGGAGTTTCATCGGTTTCCGGTGATTGCTGTAATTGTGGCGGTGGTTGGAGGGGGAAAATGAGAGAGGAGGAGGGAAAGGGGAAGGAATCCGCGGATGAGGTTTAATGGCGGTTGTTGCGGTAGAGGAGTGGAGGAGGAAGACTGGGGTATGATCGAAGACGGAGAGAGGTTCTCCGGTGGCGAAAACGGAGAGGACAACTGGGGTATCCTCGTGTTTTTTAGAGATAAAAACTCTCAATGGAAGAGAGCTGATAAATATTTTGGGTTAATTGCAGTTTACACCCAAAAAAAATTACATAAGGGTAAAATCGACATTTTGACCTTTCCGTTAATGGAGTCACTATTGCACTTAGGTCCACAAACCACAGGGGGGGTAAGTGGCGACGTTTGAACCACAGCGGATAAAGTGAAAATGAGCTAAATCACATGGGGTAAAGTGTAATTAACCCTATAAAATATAATATATATATATATATATATATATATATTAATAATTCTCCACCATTTTTTGTATTTATCTCTTAATTTTGCGTAATTAAGTTACTATTCATGATATATTCTCAAATTACACCGATCATCCCATAAGTTACATAATATTGATATTAAACTCCAAAATACACTTATAACCCTAAAAGTTATCAAATATTCATTTATGCCTTAAAATTTCCATAATATCAAAATACACAAACAACCCGAAAAATATTAATAATATCTCCAAAATATAGATTTTCAGGATATTACAATCTATCCCCCTTAAATAAATTTTGTCCTTTAAATTTCGTTTGAAAACGAATAATTCAAAATCGCACGATCATATTAGTTACATTCGATTCTAGGACATTTGTTTTCTATGTAGAGTCCTATTATGGAAAGTCACCCACAATATATCTATATAATAAATCAGCTCATTTACATTCACAATCGTCCGATGTCTCTGGATATTCGTAACCGTTGGATATCTTTTGATATATACAACATCTATATACAACATATCTATATAATATATCTATCTATAATAATATACAATATTCAACACTTACCATCAATCATAATTTTTAACACTTACCATCGTCTACAGGAACTGTCCTTGCCTGCCTTTACATTTAATTCATGGACTCCAGACTTCTTCTCCACTGAACCACACCACCGTTGCTAGAGAAATTAGGGTCGTCTCTCTCTCTTCCTTCCTCGCGCTCCCTCTTCACTTCTGACAATAGCCATCACCGTCCACTCCCTCTCAGCCTCCTCCGCCATCCCCTCGCCACCGCCACTGCCACCTCCGCTCCATTTCGCCGCGATGTCATCACCTCGGCATCCACGCCGTCATCCTTCCTCGCGATTTCTTCTTTCTCCCTCGCGACGACTTCTCCCTTCCTCCAGACGACGACGGTGGCTTAGCTCTCGACTCCTCCAATCGCTCACGGTCCTCGCTCCCTTCCCTGGTAAGCCTCTTTTTCTCTCTCTCAACCACCACGATTCACAGCTCTTGATTCGATTTTGCAGTAGTTCAAACTAAAAATCTTTGTTTTGAAATTCATTGGTTTGAATTTGATTTTTTTTAAGGGTTTCTGAAATTAGGGTCTCTTTCTCTCTTGATTTTGGGTTTCGAAACCCTTAAAATTGAAGCTCTCTCTCTATCTCGGTCGTGCTGCCTGTAAGAAATCACCACCATCGTCGCAATCAGGTTCGTCTTTCTCTCTCTCCTTCTCCGTCTCTGCTTTTCGTTTTTCAGTTTGTTCGATTTTCAAAACCCTCACTCGATTTGAGTTGATCTGAGTTGGGACACCGATTGTGGCGTTGATCTGAGTAGGGACACTGATGGTGGCGTTGGTTTCAAAAACCCTCATTCGATTGGGTACCTCCGCCTCCCGCCTCGCACTCTCGACGACCGTCAATCACTGCAAATCGATTTTTTTCTCCCTCTCACACCAACATTCCGATTTCCCTCAGCAAACGCCGCTGCTTTCAGGTATGATCTCCCTCAACTGATGGTGTTTTTGTTCCCAGATTTCGCCTTTTGTTTAGGGAAGAATTGGGAATGGCATTATGTCTCGCATATTCACTATTATATATCTTGACTGAAATTTTCTCTTTGATTTTTTCGATTTCAGATCTGAAACGGGTTTTGAGCTGTTTAGGTTTTACGAATGAGATCCTTTGTGAGATGACGCTTGACCACTTTTCCTGATTTTCGCAATGCTCAATCGATTCCAAAGCTGAAATTATGCTCCCTCGGAGCAATGAGATCCTTTAGGTTTTACGGTCGGCTTGCTGCAATTATGCTCCCTCGGAGACCAATCCTGGTGTTCGATATGATCCAATCCTCGCTACGTATTCATTTTTTTTTCTCCTCCTTTATTTCTGAGATTAATTTCGATATCTTGAGCTGAATTTGTGCTCTAATTTTCCCGATTTCGCGGGATGGTTTGGGATAGCTTTTAAGAAGGACAAAAACTGCATTATTTGAATTTTTAAAACCCTAATTCCATTGTAATTTGTGTTTAAATTTGACCTAATTCTCTGTTGTTGTAGGTCAGAGGTGTTCTTTCGTGTTGGAACTCATCTCATTCCACACCCCAACAAGGTACTCTATGCTGGAAAAATGCCTGTCTTATCTAATTCCAACTCTCCAATTCTGTGCTTCCAACCGCTGCCTAGCAAAACAATTATTCAAAGGTGAAAATCAAGTCTGTTTTTTGTTCCCAGATTTATGTTTCTGTTTACGTTTATGCTTTTGTTTATGTTGAACTCCAAATGTGAACTATGGTTAATACACAAACGCATTGGCATTGGCGTCGAATGCATTTTTGTTACCGGTTTCTGTTCTATTCCCGTCTTTGTTTATGTTCTGTTCCCGTTTCTGTTTCTGTTCTGTTCCCATCTCTGTTTCTGTTCCTGTTCCCGAATTTGTATGAACTCACCAATCTGATTTCATATTGATTGCTCCCTAATTAGATCACCAAGTTTACATTGCGACGAAATCTATACGAGTGTTTGTATTCTGATTTCATATTTTACTAACATCATATAGAGCACCAAATGTTTGATGAAATCTCTAATTGATGAACCATGTTCAGTTTCCATTCTGTTTTCATTGTGAATTTGTATTATGATGTTTGCAAATTTCAATTTCCATTTTGTTTCCATCTTCTAATGTTTGACAACAATTAGATCACTGATTTCATACCCGAATTTGTATGAACTCGAGGTCCTCTTGGTTTAACATTTACATTTTTTTTATTTTGTATCGAATATAAAGTATTCCATTTGGATGGATTTTATTTCTATTATATTTTAAATTTTAATTGCTTAGGCAAGAAGAGAACCAATTCATTAGAATGTCGCTCTTGCTTTTGGTATGGGTGTAGTCATTGTACCACTTACTCATGTTTGTACTATTTGCTCTTATTTAAACAAGCCGCAAATCATTTGAGTTGGCATGGGTAAGGAAGTTTATTTAAAGACATTTGTGTTTTTCTTTTCTGTATGTATTGTGTTTATCAGTGGAACAATTTGAACAATTGCTCCCTACTCAGACTGTACCCTTGCTGTTGACATCAGGTAATTAGCACTACCAGCTATGTAATAGGTTTATTTGCTAATTGGCTAGAGAAGAAAATCCATTTGACTTCTTTCTTACTTTATTTGCGTTTCATGCCAGAGTGTCTATGCTATATTTTTTCATAAGGTAAGCAGTTCATTCCATTGTGTAAATTCTGTCAACTATTTTTTAACTATCTTTTCTTATTTTACTTTTCCTTGATTTGTGTATACATTCTCTATTTACATTGTGGATATTGATGTCCTTTATATTTTTAGATGGCTTATGAACCCTATGGTCTTCTGGCTGGAAATGTCAGCATAGTCACTAGAGAAAATATTGAGCCTTCTTATGATGGGGATAATGAATCTTTCTTGAGGAAGATTATAACACCAATATACCGAGTCATTGAAAAGGTGCTTCCAATGCAAACATGCACATTCCATAAAACTTTGATCTTTCTGTTTCAAACATAATGTCAATTGTTAGTGGATTCCAGGAAGCCAATAAGAGCAAAAATGGAAAAGCCCCTCATTCAGCTTGGTGCAATTATGATGATCTAAATGAATACTTTTGGTATATATTGTTTTGATTGAGCTATGAGATTTTCAAAAAAACTGCTGAAATCCACCGCGAAACAGGTATTAACCTCTCAGATTTTCAATATTTTTTGTTTGTATTTTTAATTTCAGATGAAGTTTTTCATTCTTTAATTTTAACTCTTTGAAGCTCTGCTTATCTGAATTCAGGTATGTTGAACTTCATTCAATTTCGTTTTTAGTTCATTACATTGATTTTTTAACTGTAACCCTAATTTCCTAATTGCATTATTTTATCTAGGTCTTTTCCTTTTTTTTTTTTTTTTTTCCAACCAAGCAATACCTAAAACTAATTTAAAAGTAGGTAGCGTTTGGAAGCTTGGAATTGGGTTCCAAAATTGTTTCGGCATCTCTGTCTTTGATTCCCCACTATCTCTATCTTCGATCTTCTACTTTGCGGCTGATTGTCTCTTGGTCTCATAAATCGGATTTTGAAAATGAATTTGAAAATTTTGTTTGCTCAGTATGGTTTCATTTGAAAATTATTGTTATGTTTGATAAAATAGTTGTAAAATGTTGTACAAAAAGTGAAAATTATGTCATTTTTTTAACACCCGTACCTTTAGGTGAGTGAGTTTTGATCAATCAAAGCAAAATTGTAATTGATACCTTGGATTGGCCTAGCTAAATTTTTTCTATGAGCCTTAGCTTCATTTTATTTCTTTATAGCTGAACTGCAAATTGCTCAATTGTGTTTTCTGAATTCTTTGCTTCTTACTGGTTTGATGCTATTTGCTTCTGAATTTGATAAGTTATCTCGCACAATACCCACTATGCACATGTGTAGTTCATTTGTCCAACAAGTCCACCGTTTGTTTTTCTCATTGCGTGTAGTCTTAAGTAGTTCATTAACTATTAACCGCAATATTAAGTTTATATCTGATGTAAATGTTCTTCTTTGAATACCTCAACTTAATGATTTTTCTTATCTATATAAACATGATTTTTGGGATTATCTGCAAGTGGTTTAATTTTTGCATCTTTAAATTGAGGAGAAAGATTTATTGGTGGAAGGATTTTGACAAGATCTTCTTCCCTTAAACAGGAGAAGTATGAAGTTGTTTAGATAACTCATTGTAGCTGTCCAACGGTGAGTACTCAAAATTAGTTTGAGATTTTTGTAATGTGAATGCTTCAACTTAGTTTTATATTGATTCTTACTTGAATCGGAAGATTTGATGTCTCTATGTCAATTTTTACACTACTGAGTTTATTTTTCGTTCATATATCTATAGCCACATTCACAACCGCCTCACTTTTGTGTCCACTACTCTCTTGAATTTGGTTTGCTCATTTTCAGATTTATGATAGTTGACTACTATAATGTTGCTTGATATACAACTCTGACTTTTTTCGAGCATTGAATGACTGCTGAAATGGTGTGGGTTTTCTCAAATCTTGAATCTGGTGAGTTGTTCTGAATTATCTGTGAAACACAGTCCGTTGAGTTGTTCTTTTATTCACATATTTCTCTGTTTACCTTGCCTAATCTATTTATGAGAATTCTAATTAGCCTGATCTGTTCCCGATTTTCGGTACCCGTGTTTTGTTACTGTTTCCTATTTACTATGTTCGGTGTTCTTAAAAATCATAGATCAAAAAATTAGACTTAGAGCCACTACTCTAAATCTAATTCTTGAAACTTGAATGTTAATAACGGTTTAACATAGCCACGTATATTTTTGCGTCAATTTCTATGTATATTGATTGCTTTCTCCTTACAAGTTTTTTGTTCTCAATTTTTTTTCCCCGCAATGGAAACAGGAAATAAATGGGTTTTTGTTTTTGTTTTTTGTTTTTTGTTTCTATTTCTATTTTTGTTTCTGTTTCTGTTTCTGTTTTTTGTTTCTGTTTCTGTTTCTGTTTTTTGTTTCTGTTTCTGTTTTTGTTTCTGTTTCTGTTTCTGTTTTTTATTTCATGTTTTTTGGGGAACAAATGCTGAAATCCGGGAAGAGAAACACAAAACAAATGCCACTAAACAGCTGTGAATTTCATTTTGGGAACATAAAAGGTTATACGAAAACCAAAAAAAATTTGGGTTTCCGTTTTGGAACGAAAATATATGGGTTTTGGAAAGTAATCGTTTATAGATTTCTAACCATGAGTTGACTTATTTATTTGTTTGTCTTAAATATGATTATAATTTATTTGTCCAGTTGATAATTATTATGTTTGATTTTCACTAGACGATATTCAAATATGTGCCACTTCAAATATTGAAGACAAATGGAGAAATCTATGGCTTGACATAGTATAATTAAGGTAAGTTCCAGTAGCCCTGGGTGGTGGGCTCCAGTGTCCTGGGTGGTGGACTTATATTACTAAATTTATAATGTATATACATAGTTATTATTCGTCGTATTGTTAAATTTCATATTGTAGATTATGGTCTTATTGTTGTATGATATGATTGTGTTCGTTGTTTTCGTACTTGATTGATATTGGTTGTTTGTCAGTGTTGTGTTATAAAACAGGAGTTGATAATTTCGAATGTCATATAAATAGAGGGAGTTATGTCCAAATTTTTTTTTTACATTAATTATTGATCGTCTTCAATATTTGAATAACTTTCAAATATTGGAATGTGTCGTATAAACAAAGTAAATTATGTCAATATTTTTAATTTTTTTAATGGTGCTTATTCGATAGAGAGCATGGTTGATTCATTGCCCAAACTAGAAGTGTTTATTCGATATGGAGCATGGCTGATTCATTATCTAAACTAAGCAATATGAATGATATACAAGTGTATCAAATGTCAACAGTAATGTAAACATTGATAGTAATACTAAAAATTCAAATCTTGGAGGTTTATCTATGCGAAATATGACTGAAATTGGAAGTGGGATGAGTTCGAATAAAGATCCATCTGGTTCGTTGTTCGATTTTGGATCAAAACGTGGTGTGTGTCACTTCAGGAATTATAACCTGTTTGAGAGACAGATAATTTGAGAATTTTCAAAATGCTACAAAATCAATTTGATCATCTATTAAAAAGGTGAACATCAAAAGTAGAAAGTGTTTTTTCTTTATATAATTTTTTAAACTCAACATTATATTAGTCCTAAGGGTTGTTTGGTTTGCAATTTTATTTCCAAAGTACTTGGATTATATATTAATAGGGTAATTTAATTAATTTTAAATAAAAAAAAATTAAAGTAAAAGATAAAAAATTACAAATTGTGGTATTATTTTAATAGACAAATATCTAGGTTATTAGATAGTGATATTTAAATGTTTATTATTGTTGATTTTTAATAAAATATGTGTAGAATGTTGTATAAATAGATGAGCTTATATTGGTTTCTTTTAATTTCAATTTTTTTTTTCGTTCGTGCCTTCAGGCACGGGTTATGCCCTAGTATATATATATGAAGTATGGATTTTTTTGGTGTGAAATGTGTATGAAAGAGAATAAAGAAAGATAAGATAGAAGTTTGTTTGTGTGTATGAATTAGAGGGACGTGATAAGAAAAGTAAAAAATGTAGTGTGGAAGAAAACAAGTAGGTGAGTCCATTAATGGTGTATATATGTGGGTTTTGCATGGGAGGATGTTTTGCAAAATGTCTTTGTGTGTATGTGTGGGTATAGATATATACTCGTGTGTATAAGGTTGGGAAAAAGAAGAAGGAAGAAAAAGAAGTTAAGAAGTTAAATATTTTGAGTTGTTTTGTATATTATGAAAATTTATGATATAAATATATTTTTGATAATTTTTGGAGTTACAAGTATAATTTTTTAGATTAATAATAATATTATATAACTTATGGGGTGGTTGGTGTAATTTGCGAAAATATCATGAATAGTAACTTACGTAAATTAGGGATAAAGACAAAAACAAAAATAGAGCTCATAGTTATATATAATAAATATTAACCTCTCTATTTATTTTGTGGTACATGCTATAATTGTTGTTTAATTATAACTGTTAATTTGTATGGATTATCTATGAATATGTGTTATTTTTTAAAATTTATTCTTTAAAAAATACTCTATATTTTTTTATTATATTTAAATTAAAAATTAAAATTATAACATCAAAATATTAAAATTAAAAATATATATTAGTATAATTTTTTATAGAATCCTATATTATGTGGGTCGAGTTTTTCATATAAAAATATATTTTAAAAACTTATTTACTAAAATGGGGTCAAACACAATATGGAAATGGGTTATTAAAAAAAAAAAAAAAAAACTGAAATATTTTTTTTTTAATTTTTTACTAAAATGGGGTAAAACACAATATGGAAATAATTTTTTTTAATTTTTTATTAAAAATGCAAAAGCGTTTTGCGTTTTTAATTAAAAAAAATTAAAAATTATTGTTTTGCGTTTTTAATAAAAAAATAAAAAAAAAATATTTATAAGTGTTTTGCGTTTTTAATAAAATTCAAAAAAAAAAAAAAAAAACGTTTGGCATGGACCAAAACGGGAAAAAAAAAATTACAGTTTATTCTTCTAACCGCCTAGGCGGTCCCACAAAAAAAAAATTACAACGATTAAGGTCCCCAATGAATTTTTTAAAGTTTTTGACAACTTTGAATTCATTAACGGTGGTCTATCAGTATTTTAAATAAATCTATTTTTTTTGTGCATAATTTTAAAAAATTGTCAAAATTGACCAGATGAGCTTTTTCGATGACAGCGGAATTTTTTCAGCAATTTGGAATTAACAAAAGATTGCATGTCTGTAATAGAAATTATGTGGAATTTTTTTTATATACAAACTATATTCATAACACAACATAACAAAATTTAGAACACTAAAAACGGATTAGTGAATAATTTTTTAAATAATCGTCAAAATTGGTCGGATGAGTTGTTTCAACGACGATACAGTTTTTTTTGAAAATTTTGAGTTAATAAAATATGGTTTATCCGTAACAAAATGAACCTAACTAGAGTGCACCACCGTAATAAATAATAACTCTAAATAATAAAATCAAGAACACCAAAAACGAATTAGTAAATAATTTTTAAAGAATAGATATTGCCACAACACTATATTGCTCTTCAACGTTTCAAAAACACTATATTGCTCTTTAAAATTTGGATGGACATAACTTTGCACTCGGTGGTCCATTGGAAGCGATTTTTTTTTTTAAAGTTAGGTCTGATCTGAGTCATCACTCTGACTTTCGAAGATTTCAATTTTACTAATGGGATAAGACGCACGCTCGCGACGAAGATTACAAATATAGTTACCCAACATTTCAAATTCAAAATTGAAGGTGAAAACGGACTTTATTTGAAAAAATACTTAACCAAACCGCCTATGGTGTTTGCCACGCCTAGATCTCAAAAAATACCAAAAAATAAAATAAAATCATCCCAAACGGACCACCAAGCGCAAAGTTATGCAGATACAAACTTTTTCTATTATTTTACATAATTTTTCTCTTCTCTCAACACCATATTCCCTTATTTTGCCAATTGTATATCCGGGATTGCTGCCTCAAAATTTAATCACTTTGTCAGTTAAACTTTTATCAACTTAAAGTTTTCAAAAAATATTGTATCATCATCGAGGCAACGCATCCGGTCAAGTTTGACGATTATTTAAAAATTATTAATTAATCCGTTTTTAGTGTTCTAAATTTTATTATGTAGTGTTATGAATAAGTTTGTATAAAAAAAAATAGGTTCATTTGGGTTAATTTTTAAATAATAATCAAAGTTGGTCTATCGATAACATAAATGAATTCAAAGTTTCCGGAAAACTTTAAAAATTCAATGGGGGCCTTAATCGTTGTAAATTTTTTTCCCCTTTTTGCTCCACGCCAACACTGTTTTTTTTTTTTTTGTTTTGGTCCACGCCAAACGTTTTTTTTTTTTTTTTTAATTTTATTAAAAACGCAAAACACTTATAAATAATTTTTTTAATTTTTTTTTTATTAAAAATGCAAAACAATAATTTTTAATTTTTTTTTTTATTAAAAATGCAAAACGCTTTTGCGTTTTTAATAAAAAAAATTAAAAAAATCTGAGAAACGCATTTCTGAAATGCGTTTCCTAGATTTTTTTTTTTTTTTAAAACTCATTTTGGAAATGCGTTTTTCTAAAAACGCATTTCCATATTGCGTTTTACCTCATTTTAGTAGATAAGTTTTAACTAATTAATTTTCAATAAATAAATTTTTAAAATATATTTTATTTATGTCAATAAATCTATGCGGGTATGATACTATTTTTATTTTATAAGATAGAGAAACTTTTAAATATTCTTTTAATTAAATCAGGGAGCTTCAAACTTTGCGAGAACTGAAAAACATAAATTAACACACTAACACATCTCTTTTTGGCAATTTTCACTCTGCAGAAGAGGGTCTATAAGCTTTAGGAATCAAGTGGAGATCGTTCTTCCTCCTGACACTTAAGCCAAAGCTCTCACTCATGTCGAGCTCTTCTTCTTTCATTCCTCCGGGGAGTTTCCAGTCAAAATGGTAAAGCAATTTCGCCAGCGGCAGCTCAATATTTGCCACGGCGAAAGATATCCCGGGGCACATCCTTCTCCCGGCGCCGAATGGAATATACTGGAAGTCTGTTCCCCTGTAATCTATTTCACTGTCGAGAAATCTATCAGGGTAGAATTTCTCGGCGTCGGTCCAGTGCCGTGGGTCTCTGCCGATCGCCCATCCATTGACGATGACCTTGGTTTTGGCGGGTATTTTGTATCCGTCGATTTCGCAGGTCTCTCGGCATTCTCGCGGGAGCAGCAGAGGAGCGGATGGGTGTAGTCTCAGCGTCTCTTTGATTACCGCTTGTAGGTATTTTAATCGGGGGAGGCCTTCTTCGCTGACGGTTTTCATTTCGTCGAACACTCGACGTGCCTCCTGTTGCGCTCGTTTCATAATTTCTGGGTTCTTCAACATTTCGGACATTGCCCACACCAGGGCCCTCGATGTTGTGTCGGTTCCTCCAATGAAGATGTCCTGCCAGATGGGAATGGGGTACGTACACTTTCTCTTAATTATTGAGTTATATTTGAACGGCAGTTTGCATTTTGTATTATATTCTGTTGAAACAAATAAATTTTTTTAATTTTTAGAATAGAAAGTGTCAAATGTGTCAAATTGATTTTTTCCTCAAAATCTTTTATCCCACATTGGTTAGGAGAGGTGAAAATAAAGTGGTTATCTAGAGGTATGTGAGACACTTGGGTGTGCCCCAAGGGGTACCCACATTTTGTGGAGGGGAGAGGAATTACATCCCTACCGGTTTACCACACGCGCGCCGCCGCCGCCATCCGTCCGGCCGGGCAGTGCCGAGTCGAGTCGAGTCGCGCGTGTGATGAGGTGACACTTATTTAATTTTTAGAAAAAATTTATTTAAAGTTTTTTTTTAAAAAAAAAAACAGTTTAATTAAAAAAAAACTGTCCGAAATTTATTTATTTTTGAACCGTTTAAAATAAAATAAAAAAAAAGTTTTTAAAACAAAACGTTTTAAGGCAAAACGTTTAAGCGTTTTTAATTAATATTTAAACGTTTTTTTTTTTATTTATTACTTTCGGTTTCAAAACAAAAAAAAAAAAATCCTATAAATTGAAGCCTTTTTTCCTCAGTTGAAGCACAAAAAAAAAACAGCAGACTGTTTCTGTTCCGAAACTGTTCCTGTTTCTGTTTCAGCTTCTGTTTCGTTTCTGTTTCTGTTTCTGCTTCGTTTCTGTTTCTGTTTCTGTTCCGAAACAATTTCGTTTCCACTGTTTTGTTCTTCCGGAATTGTTCCGATCTGTTCCGGTACTGTTTCTTCAGTTCGATTTTGGTTTCCGAGCAGTTTGTTCGTTTTGCGAACAGTGTGTGGGGGTGTTTGGTTTTCGGGACTTCTACAGTGCAAAGAACGTCCTAGATAGAGGAGAATTCTGGGCTGTGTTATCCTGGGGACGACGGGGCTGATACACTGCTTGCACGTTCTTGGGCAGAGCCGCGAAACGTCTTAAAAAGTTAAAAGAGAGTGACCTAGTCCGCGATTCATCCCAAGAAATTTTGGTAAACTCGTTCTTTACTTATTTTTTGCAACAACAATTTTAAGACGTTCAATATCTGCTAAGATGTCTGCTGATCACGATTTTAAACAAGTAACTGTTGATCTCAACAAACCCTTTCGTTTCGAAGGGTTTCATTTTAAAAGGTGGAGACAGAAAATGCTATTTTTTCTTACTATCGAAAAAGTAGCATATGTCTGTACAACCGAAAAATCACAATTACCTCAAGTTCCTACAGAGGCTCAGGTTCAAGAAGTTAAGTCTTGGGAGGAAAATGATTTCCGTTGTAAGAATTTTATTCTTAATGGTATGTCTGATGATCAGAATAATTATTACTGCTCTAATAAAACTGCAAAGAAATTTTGTTTGGGATGCTCTTTCGAAGAAATACGACACTGAGGAGGCTGGAAGTAAAAAATATGCTGTTAGTCGGTATCTGAAATACCAAATGACCGACGACAAATCAGTGGAAGTTCAATCTCATGAACTTCAGAAAATCGCTCACGAAATAATTGCTGAAGGTATGTCCCTTGATGAACAATTTCAAGTTGTTATTTTAATTGACAAATTACCCCCCTCCTGGAAAGATTTTAAGAATACTCTAAGGCATAAAACTAAAGAGTTTTCTTTAGAAAGTTTGATCACTCGTCTTCGGATTGAGGAGGATGCCCGAAAACAAGATCAGAAAGATGAAGTGCTTGTTGTTTCTAACAACGCTCACAAAAAATCATCTTACGCAATTCTGAAACCTAAAGGGAAAAATATGAAAAATCAAAATCAGAATCGCAACCACAACAACTAGAACAGAAATGTGTATCAAAATCAGAATAGAAACAAACTCCCTTCAAGAAATAATTCTGAACAGTTTACTTGTTATAACTGTGGGAAGGCGGGCCATTTGGCTCGGAACTGCCGGCAAAGACGTCGTCCTGTTCCACAGGCGAATCTTACCGAGGACCAACTTATAGTTATGATTTCTGAAATCAATATAGTTGGTGGATTCGAAGGGTGGTGGGTAGACACTGGTGCTTCACACCATGTCTATTATGATCGAACCATGTTCAAATCTTATTCTGAAAGTGAAAACAAAAAAGTGTTGCTGGGTGATTCCCACTCCACTATTGTTGCCGGTTCTGGTGAAGTGGAATTAAAGTTTACCTCTGGAAAGACAATCATCCTTAAAGATGTTCTACATACTCTAGAGATGAAAAAGAATTTGGTTTCGGGTTATCTTCTAAACAAGGCGGGGTTCACTCAAACTATTGGGGCTTATTTGTACACCTTAACCAAAAATAATATTTTTGTTGGGAAATGATATGCAACTGATTGGAATGTTCAAACTGAATGTTGAAATTAATAAAATTTCTTCTTCTGCTTACATGTTGTGTTCTTTTAATATTTGGCATGCTAGACTTTGTCATGTTAACAAACGCATTATTAAAAACTTAAGTAACTTAGAACTAATTCCTAAATTGTCTTTGAATGATTTTGAAAAATGTGAATTTTGTAGTCAAGCTAAAATTACGAAAACCCCTCATAAATCAGTAATTAGAGAATCTGAATCTCTTGACTTAATACATTCTGATATTTGTGAATTTGATAGAGTCTTGACTAGGAATGGTAAACGGTATTTTATTACATTCATAGATGATTGTTCTGATTTTACTTATGTTTATCTCATGAAAAATAAAAGTGAAACTTTTGAAATGTTTAAGAATTTTGTAACTGAGATTGAAAATCAATGCAATAAGAAAATTAAGAGATTACGTAGTGATGGAGGAACAGAATATGATTCCGATATTTTTATTGATTTTTATAAATCATGGGATTATTCATGAAAAAACTGCACCGTATTCTCCTGAAATGAATGGTAAGGCTGAAAGGAAAAATAGAACTTTTGCTGAATCAGTAGTTGCTATTTTACTTAACTCCGGTGCAACTTCTCACTGGTGGGGTGAAATTTTATTAACGGTTTGCTATGTACTTAATAGAGTTCCCAAATCGAAAAGTAAAATTTCACCTTATGAAATTTTCAAAAATAAGAAACCAAATTTGTCTTATTTTAAAACTTGGGGTTATTTGGTATATGTTCGAATTTCTGACCCCAAAAGAAGAAAACTTGCCAGTAGAGCTTATGAATGTGTTTTTATTGGTTATGCAGTAAATAGCAAAACTTATAGATTTTATGATTTGAAAGATAAAATTATCATTGAATCAAATGATACTGATTTTTATGAATATAAATTTCCTTTCAAATTGAAGAATAGTGGGGGCTCGACTTCTAATAATGAACCTATCATTAGGATTAATGAATCTAATAAGGAATTAGATATTGAACCTAGAAGGAGTAAACGACCTCGTATAGCTAAAGACTTTGGTTCGGATTTCTATGCATATACCTTAGAGGAGGATCCACTTACCCTCCAAGAGGCATTATCCTCTATAGATGCCAGTTTATGGCAAGAGGCTACAGATGACGAGTTAGACTCTCTCGAGTCAAATAGAACTTGGCATTTGGTAGATTTACCTCCTGGTTGTAAAACAATAGGATGTAAATGGATTCTTAAGAAAAAATTGAATCCCGATAGAACCATTGATAAATATAAGGCTCGTCTTGTAGCCAAAGAGTTTAGACAAAGAGAGAATGTAGATTTCTTTGATACTTTCTCACCTGTCTCTAGAATTACATCTATTCGTGTACTTTTATCTCTTGCTGCAATTCATAATCTTATTGTACACCAAATGGATGTTAAAACTGCTTTTTTGAATGGTGAATTAGAAGAAGAGATTTATATGGACCAACCTGAAGGATTTGTTATTCCTGGTCAAGAAAACAAAGTATGCAAATTAGATAAATCTCTTTATGGTTTGAAACAAGCACCTAAGCAATGGCATGAGAAATTTGATAATCTAGTCATTTCACATGGTTTTAAAGTAAATGAAAGTGATAAATGCATTTACTATAAATCTGAAAATGATATTTGCACTATTATATGTATTTATGTGGATAACTTGCTAATTTTTTGTTCCAATATTCATGTTGTGAAAAATGTAAAATCCATGCTATGTGCTAATTTTGATATGAAAGATCTTGGTGAAGCAAATGTAATCCTTGGTATTAAAATAACTAGGTCTAAACATGGAATTTCTTTGGACCAATCTCATTATATAGAGAAGATTCTAAAGAAATACAATTATTTTGATTGTAAACCAGCATGTACTCCTTATGACCCTAGTGTGAAGTTGTTCAAGAACACCGGTGACGGTGTTAGACAAACTGAGTATGCGAGCATCATAGGCAATCTCCGATATACCACTGACTGCACTAGGCCCGACATAGCGTATGCTGTGGGATTACTATGCAGGTTTACAAGTAGACCTAGTATTGAACATTGGCATGCTATTGATAGGATTATGAGATATCTAAAAAGAACTATGAACCTTGGATTACATTATCAGAAGTTTCCTGCTGTTCTAGAAGGATATAGCAATGCTGATTGGAATACCCTTTCAGATAACTGCAAGGCAACTAGTGGCTATATATTTAGTATAGCTGGTGGAGTTGTTTCTTGGAAGTCTAAGAAATAGACTATTTTGGCTCAATCTACTATAGAGTCTGAGATGATTGCACTAACTTCGGCTAGCGAGGAAGCAGGGTGGTTAAGGAGCCTGCTTTCTGATACCCCTTTATGGGAGAGACCGATTCCAGCTGTCTTGATCCATTGTGATAGTATCGCGGCTATTGCAAAGATTCAGAACCGTTATTATAACGGGAAAAAGCGACAAATACGTCGCAAACACAGCACTATTAGGGAGTATATCTCTACTGGGGCTGTGAGAGTGGATCATGTACGGTCTGATGATAACTTAGCCGATCCTTTGACGAAAAGATTAGCTCGAGAAAAGGTTTACAAAACCTCGAAAGGAATGGGACTCAAGCCCATAGATTGACGAGTCACTTGTGAGGGAAACCCAACCTATAGACTGGAGATCCCAAGAAATAGGTTCAAAGGGTAATAACAACTCATGAAGTGATATGAGAAAATTCATACTATAAATTTGAGTTCTATTTCATAAATGTGCTGTTTGAAGCATGATATCTTGAAGCGATAGAAGATTGAGTTTTTATTAACTCTTAATGAGATCTATACTTTATTTTTAGAGTGGAGTATCTAGCTACAAGAGTACTCTTGATAGATTCACCTATGTGAATGTGGAAGTGTGGCCGCTTCCTATGGAATTTTGGGCAAAATTCTCTAGAGCATTCACTATACTGGGATACACGTGCATGGCCGTAAAGCACGGGCTTTTGGACTACACCCTGATAGGGTTGTGTGTGTGATATTGTTAGAGATAGAGTTCAAAACTACGAGTTACTCTAGTATAATCTAAAGTATCTTCACTATGTAAAGGTTCAAGTCGATAGACACCTTTTCTTATGCACAATCTTATATTGAATTATACTGCTCGATGAAAAAATTATTTTTAAAAAAATTCAAGTGGGGGATTGTTGAAACAAATGAATTTTTTTAATTTTTAGAATAGAAAGTGCCAAATGTGTCAAATTGGTTTTTTCCTCAAAACCTTTTATCCCACATTGGTTGGGAGAGATGAAAATAAAGTGGTTATCTAGAGGTATGTGAGACACTTGGGGTGTGCCCCAAGGGGTACCCACATTTTGTGGAGGGGAGAGGAGTTACATCCCTACCGGTTTACCACACGCGCCGCCGCTGCCGCCGTTTGGCCGTGCCGAGTCAAGTCGCGCGTGTGATGAGGTGGCACTTATTTAATTTTTAGAAAAAATTTATTTAAAGTTTTTTTATAAAAAAAAAAAACAGTTTAATTAAAAAAAAAAAAAAAAAAAACTGTCCGAAATTTATTTATTTTTGAACCGTTTAAAATAAAAATAAAAAAAAATAAAAAACGTTTTAAGGCAAAACGTTTAAGCGTTTTTAATTAATATTTAAACGTTTTTTTTTTATTTATTACTTTCGGTTTCAAAACAAAAAAAAAAAATTCCTATAAATTGAAGCCTTTTTTCCTCAGTTGAAGCACGAAAAAAAAACAGCAGACTGTTTCTGTTCCAAAACTGTTCCTGTTTCTGTTTCAGCTTCTGTTTCGTTTCTGTTTCTGTTTCTGTTCCGAAACAGTTTTGTTTCCACTGTTTTGTTCTTCCGGAATTGTTCCGATCTGTTCCGGCACTGTTTTTTCAGTTCGATTTTGGTTTCCGAGCAGTTTGTTCGTTTTGCGAACAGTGTGTGGGGGTGTTTGGTTTTCAGGACTTCTACAGTGCAAAAAACGTCCTAGACAGAGGAGAATTCTGGGCTGTTTTATCCTGGGGACGACGGGGCTGATACACTGCTTGCACGTTCTTGGGCAGAGCCGCGAAACGTCTTAAAAAGTTAAAAGAGAGCGACCTAGTCCGCGACTCATCCCAAAAAATTTTGGTAAACTCGTTCTTTACTTATTTTTTGCAACAACATATTCTATTGAAGATATTGTATTATATGGTTATATTCACGTAGTTAGACAGAAAGCAAACTAACCAATATGACTGCTTTGATGTTGTTGGTGGTTAATGGAACTTCAAGATCTCCATTCTTCTGAACTCTCAGCAGAACATCAACAAGATCCTCCTCTGATTCTGTCTCCTTTGGCTTATTTTCTTTGTGCTCATCAATGATGTCTCCAAGTATCTGATCAATCTTTGTATGCAACTTCTCAAGCCTAGGCCTCATCCCACTGATAACGTGAAGCAATTCGAATGAAGGGTACATGTCGGCTATGTTGAATCCTCCAGCCAGCTCCATAAATTTATTTATCGTTGATATAAACTCTTCTTTGTATCTGTTTTTCATTCCAAAAGCAGCTCTTGCTGTAAATCCATACACACTTGAGAAAATCCTCTTGCTAAAATTGATTTCCGACCCCTCATTTTCTGAAATCGATCCGATTAGATTTGAGACCTCCTCTTCTCTAATGGGTCTCAAAGACCGGACTCTTTTCACACTTAAGAGCTCAAGATTGCAGATTTTTCGGAGTTGTCTCCAGTAGACTCCATAGGGGGAGAATGCAAAGTTTGTGGAATTGTAGGAGAGAATTTTTGTAGCAAGAATGAAGGGTCTGTCTGAAAAGACTATGTCATGGGTTTTCATGAATTTTTCGGCAATTTCAGGGGATGAAACGACCACTGTTGAGACCTGGCCCAGTTGAAGGTGCATAAGGGGTCCATAATTTTTTGCCAAGTCTCTTAGGATTTGATGGGGTAGTGAGCCTATCAACTGGTGCATGTTGCCTATCAGGGGTAGTTTCCATGGCCCTGGAGGTTGTTTTCGACTGGCTCTGGATTTTTTAAGGGTTCTGAATAAGATGAATAGAAAGAGAAAGGTGGCAAAGAGGATGGAGACGGAGGGAAATGCAATGTCCATTGAGAAAGAAGATTAGAAATGAACTTTTTACTGAATGATAAGTGGGAATATGCCTCTATAAATACAAGTGATATGACCGACACTTGTCGTGCAATTATTTAACTCAAAATATCACATGAATAAATCACTTTCATCATTTTTGTCGTGTGCAATTATTTAACTCAAAATTTCACATGAATAAATCATTTTCATCATTTTTGTCCTGTCGTGAACTGTTTTTGTTTCCTTCAACAGTATGTGGCCAATGATAAATGAGGACTATTCATATGTTAGTAACGGTTAATAAATCTTATTCAGCGGTAAGATTGCTCCATTGTGATTTGGAGATCCCAGGTTCAAATCTTGGAAACCTTTATGTATATAAGTTTAATATTTTTAGATTGTTTTGTATAATATGAAAACTTATGGTATAAATATATATTTGATAATTTTTTGAATTATAAGTGTAATTTTTGGATTTAACGAACTCCTCGAGAAAGACCCATCTTTCGTCGGGGCCTATCACGGATTAATCTTCGCGGCGGCGCAAGAAGACGCCGAATTGAACTAAATCGAGCAACGAATAGAGGAGAGGATAAAGATTTTGGCGATAGAGGAGAACAAGAACAACGATCTGAGAGGATTCAAGCTCTTGATTGCTCAAATTCGGGTCATCAATGGCGATTTCAAAGAAGCATTAAAGATTTACCAACAATTGGTGACGCAAGAACCCAAAGATTTTCGCCATATCTGTGTCAAGGCGTGATCTATACTCTGTTAAGGAAGAGAGATGAAGTTGAAAAGAACTTCGTACTTTGATGACAACGTTATTGCGACGAAGTTGTTCGAACAAAAGCTTGAAAACAAGGAAGCAAGAAGAATGAAGCGCTGATCATTTTCATACATTTTTGAAGTACTATAAGCTTCTTCTTGATTATTAATCTGTTTCATTTTTTATGAGTATTATTGATTTCGATTATAGCAGAGTATGAATAAATATAATTGGATATAAAATTGTGTTTTTAGTTAGATGGTTGCCATGTTTTTGAGATTTTCTGAGGTTGTGAGAGAGATTATGTCACACCCCTCCCGGAACCCCATTGCCTGAGGCCGGGTGTGACGTCGACTCGACGCTACCTGTCTAATTAACAAATATATATATATATATATGCATTGCTATAAAAAAAAAAAATTCCAAAAAATATATATTTACTCACTTCAAAATTTGGGAATATACATGTCACAAATATTTATAACAAAATCACAAAAAAACTGAACTTCCCACGGTTCACATCTGTCTGGCCAACCCTCCAAAACGACATCATCTTCTGACTCTACCTAGTGCCAGTAGTGGACCCACTCCTAACTGCGGCACCTAAAACCAAATATTTTATCGGTGTACTGTCTTCATAATATAAAAACATTTTATGGATCAAACATAATTATCAAA
The DNA here is from genome assembly GCA_016647705.1 of Eucommia ulmoides. Lineage (NCBI taxonomy): Eukaryota > Viridiplantae > Streptophyta > Magnoliopsida > Garryales > Eucommiaceae > Eucommia > Eucommia ulmoides. Next base: position 296,640 of record CM028326.1, on the reverse strand, counting down.
TATTACTTTTATAAATATAATATCATATAACCGCACTCACGCCGAAATAACTATCCACTATCATAATTGCAATAAGATAATATATTTATATCAACAAATCTAACATTTCGACATATAATAAAATACTAAACTCATATTTCTTACTAGCCATAAGATTGTTTCACCTTATAATCGGGAGTTACAATGGTACCGTAACCTGTACAATTATGTCATCTAAAGTGATTATCAGTGTCAGAACCATTTAATATCCCTAATGGTAGAGATAGCCACCTGCAGGATTTGTACTCCTGATAGGTTCACATATATCCACCCTACAGAACTTGTCTGATAGGTAACAACAAATATCCATCATGCAGGACTTGCCTGATAGGTAACAACAAATATCCACCCTGCAGGACTTGTCTGACAGATAACAACAAATATTCACCATGCAGGTCTTGCCTGACAAGTAATCCACATCTCGCAGGATATACCCTCCTGACGAGAAAACAACTGTGGCATAGTCGGATAACAAAAACTATTTTCCACATTTAAGAATTTACTTGATCCGCATAACGTTATAAAGTCGTCCATTTTAATAAATGTCTTTTTTTTTCTTCACAATTTATACAAAAATATAATTTGTCAATTTACATAGAAAACAATACATTCACCTTAATTTTTGCACTACTACAAACACTGTCTTCGAAAGACTACGCGGGTGGCGGTGCCTGTGAACCTAACAGTGATAGGGCTTAAATTAATAGTTTATTTAAAATAAACCTAATATGCAATGCGCGACCTTAAAATGCATCATTCTCTATTCCCCAAATTTTGATTATACAAAATTACTACACGCCCAATTTTCTATGTCAATATTAACTGTACATAAATTATTATAATAACGATTACAAAAATTTCGTGTTAATAATTTAATTTGTAGAAAAATATTAATCGACTGTTAAAATTTTTATTAGCCGACGAAATACTAAAAATTATTGTTTTATATAATAGAATTTACAATTTTTTTATTTTAAATTGTATTCTTTGCGAATTAAATATGTTTATCCTAGTATATTTCCCAAACTCACTTATATATTTTTGACATATAAATATACATATACTCATTTCTGTACCAATAATCTCATAAATTAAACGTGATATATATATATATATATATATATATATATATATATATATAATTTTTATTTTTATTTTTAGCCATACATATATATATACACATACATATATACACACACACATATACTTGTGAACAAGGAGGGAAAGATAAGAAAGAAAAAAAAAACGAGTTATATGTTTTTGTTCTTTCTCTTTCTGGTCGAACTATCTTTTTATTTTATTTTTTCTCTCTCTTTTTTTTTGGGGGGGGGGGGGAACCACATGTAAAATGTGTGTGTATAAAAACTTATGAATATATATACATGTATATGTGAAATTCAAAAGCCACCACCTCACATGGTTTCCATTTTTTTTTTAATCTTATCTCTCTTTTTTTTTTTGGGGGGGGGGGGGGGGGGAACCACATGTAAAATGTGTGTGTGTATAAAAACTTATGAATATATATACATGTATACGTGAAATTCAAAAGCCACCACCTCACATGGTTTCCATTTTTTTTTTAATCTTAACTTGACATGTGTCCTCTTTATATTATTCTAACCATTTCAAAGTTAGATTTTGTTTTCTTTTCTGGGAAGGAAACGAATTCTATCCTTTTTTTTTTTTAAATTACATTAATTCTCCCCAATTATCTTCAAGATGTCATTTAAGTCCAATATCTAACATTAATATTTTAAAAATAATAATTAACTCCTAAATTATTTTTTTTAAAATAAATATTAAATGACACAATGCACCTTGTTATTTTCTAAATGTTTTAAAATGCAACTAAAAATTATGCATATATAAACATCAGGTTTTACAGATGAAGCGTGGCAACTCTTGGAGAGTTGAGAGAGAAAGGGGGGGAAGAGAGAGAGGGGGGAAGAGCGGGAGAGAGAGACAAAAAGAAAATGAAAAAATAATTAAAAAATGAAAAAATATAAAATAACAATTTTGTCCTCAATATTCTGTTAGTTTGTACGGATTGTTTGATAGAAGGACTAAATAAAAACGTGCTGATACATAGAGGGTTTAAAATTAAACGCTCAAACGATTAGAGACCACTTAGAAATCTGTCAACAGTTAGAGGGTTTAAAATGTATTTTTCCTTATTTTTTTTTAACATTGTTTTTTTGTTTTTACTTTTTTTTTTTTTTTTTTTTTAAATTTCATTTTTTTATAAAGAAAACTTTTTAGTTTGTTAATTTTAATTTATTTGATTGTTGTAATTTAAATTTAAAAGTGAAGTCAAACGGTCGATCGAATAAGTCAAATGTTTGACTGGTTAAAACAGTGAAATAAAAAGTTCTAAAAATTAATTCAGTCGGTCGACCGACTTGACAAATCAGTCGACCGTTGAAAATAGTGATTTTAAATTGCATGTCTTGATCTAACCTGTCAACCGAATAAGGTATCATGTCGACCAAATTGAATTTTTTCTTGAATTCAATTTAAACTAAAAAAATATTTTTACTTTATTAATAATAAAAAAGTTATAAATAATAAAGTAAAAAAAAAAATAAAAAATCCATGATATAAAGTAATAGTTGAATTTCACTTCGGATTTTTGAAGTAAAAATATTTTGGAATCGAAGTAAAAATATTTTGAAATAGTTTTATTTTTTTATTACCTTCCATTCTAAAATATTTTTAATTCAAAATAAAAAATAAAAAAATATTTTTACTTCAAAAATTCCAAGTACGCAATTCCAAAATATTTTTACTTAAAAATTCCGAAGTGAAATTCAACTATTACTTTATATCATGATTTTTTATTTTATTTTATTATTTATTGCTTTTTTATTATTAATAAAGTAAAAATATTTTTTTTGTTTCAATTGAATTCAAGTAAAAATTCAATTTGGTCGACAGATTAGATCAAGACATACAATTTACACCCACTATTTTCAACGGTCGACTGATTTTTCAAGTCGGTCGACCGATTAGATTAGTTTTCAGAACTTTTTACTTCACTGATTTAACCAGGCAAACGTTTGACTTATTCGATCGATCGTTTGACCTCACTTTTAAATTTAAATTACAAGAATCTAAGAAATTACAATTAACAAACAAAAAAGTTTTCTTTATAAAAAAAAAAAATTAAAAAAAAAAAAAAAAAAAAAAAAGGTTCAAAAAGAAATAATGGTCAAATTTTAGGGATATAAAGTGTCAAAAATGCTTGGTTTTTTTTTTCTTCAAGAAACCCAGTTCATTTTTCATTTTCATTCTCTCTCTCTCCTCTCTCTCTCTTTGTTGGCAAAAAAGGGGACTTAGTCCTGACGTTTTGAATGCTGGGACTAGGTCCCTTGGTCCACAAACGGTGTTTGACACACCGTTTGTAATTTTTTGGTCTCGACATTCGCAACACTGGGACCATTCAATTGAAAAAAAAAAAATTGATCTCAGTGTTGCAAACACGAAGATGCTTGTCTCCCGTAAATAAGTTAAAAAAGACACAGTGTCAGTAATTTTTTTTTAAATTAATATTTATTCGTTAAACAACTCCCCTTAGTTATATATATATCAATCGAAAGAGGAGGAATGGCCAGAAGGCTAGAAAAAAGAAGGAGAAGAGGAGATAAGAGAAGAAGAAGATAAGGAAAAGAAGAAAGGGAGAAGTAGGAAAAAAATAGTTTCCTCCCATCGATTATAATTTTTTATTTCAGGTAATGTTCTTGATCCTTTTAATATTGGTATTTAACCTCTCTATTTATTGTGTGGTACATGCTATAATTGTTGTTTAATTATAATTGTTGATTTGTATGGATTATTATATGAATATGGATTATGTGACAATTATGTAAGATATATGTTTACGTGCTACATGTTAATTGGTTGGGCACACATGTTAAAGAGGTTAAAATCCTACTGAGCGTTGGCTCACCCCTCCACAGTATTTATTGCAAGAATTATGAAAAAAGAACTGCGCCATGAATTTATATTTGAATTTGGATTTATTTATGTATAATTGTATTTAGGATAATTTAATATATGGACCCTAAGAGATATACAAATCATAAAATGAACCTCTCACTTAGGGAAATAAATTTTTTAGGTATTACAAAATAGTCTCTAACATTTGCCCCCCAATTGATATTGTATTTACAAATCCATGTCATCCAGCCCTACGTGTACGCTGCATTTATGGGAAGTGCATAGTTCCCAAATACATCACCAACATCTAAAAAACCGCTGCTATAAATCAATTCCTTGTTCAAAAAATGAAAATATATACACAAAATTAATGTACAAAAAATCATCTTTCTAATGATGTAAATAGTAATTTTTTTGGATAAAAATGTGAATTTTTAAATGTTCATATGAATTGTGGAACGGTTTCTATCAAATATAACAAAATGTGACCATTCACATTTTTATTTTATTATTTTTAAATATTTAATACATATTTAGGGGTTGATTTTACTGCTTACTGCTTTGAACGTTCATATTTTATTTTTACTAAGTTTCAATATTTAATAAATTTTTATGGCTGATTATACTGCAATGAATGTTCACAGATTTCGCTAAACACACCGTCGTCACTAGTGATTCGCTCGCCCAAGCACAAGCTACCGTTGGTGGTGGGGCTTGCAGTGGTGAACAGTTGCAGTGGTTAGGCTTGTGGCTGAAGAAGAGAGAAATTGAGATGGTGGCTGAAAATGAAGTAAACAACTAGGAAGAGAAATTAGGGTTTTATATATTTATATAAGGATATAAACATCTATTTATTAATTTGGTCAACGATCAAAGAATTATATACTAACAATGTGTCACAAAAAGACTAAATTACAATATAATTGTTTAAGAAGATTTTTTTTAATTAACTCTGGTTAAATAATAAAAAGCTCAAACAAAAAATAGCGTCTCTCATCCCCTCTAATCATATCATATAACAAAAACTTAAAGTGAAAGTCTAAACTTTTAAATGAATAAGAGTTCACAAATTCTATTTTTTTTATTTCTCATAATTTTGAGTGTATTCTAATTACTAGAAATATTTTTCAATTGATTTTATTATCATAAGCCTACCAATTTAATGTTTTTAATGTGTGAGTATGTCAAAAAAATTTAATCATTTTATTATCATAATTCTATTAAAAGCACATAATGTCACTAATGGTTAGAATTTGAGAGGATTCTTTTATTTTCACCACATAATTGGACACACTTTAAAATTGTCTAAATTTTTATATATTTTTTTGCTTATTCTCTAAACTTTTGCTATTATCAATACCTTGCCAATGCATATGCCAAAACCTTATCAACATCTTGTCATTCAATTGTAAAACAATTAGTTTGGGTTATGTGCAATTCTTTATACGAGGGCTTCGAGATTGAGATCGATGTCGACTGAAAGAGTCGGATCATTAGTTGATATGTTAAGCTAAAAGTGATAAATGTATTCATTGTTTTTAATTTTATTTTTGCAGGAAATTCAGGTCCGATTTGTGTGTGAAGTGTTGGGTTTTCTCTGTATATGTTTCATTTGTTGGTTTAAATTTTTTATTAATATTGTCATTTTATTTTGTTTTAGGGAATAGATAAATGATATTATCGAACATCATAGCATCAAATAGAATGATTTATCTTTTATAAGTAGCTATACATTTGAAATTTGGATAGCTTATTAAAATACATAAATTATGAAGTAAGCCATATTTCTTGATATTTTCCTGTATTAGTAACTTATAGTAATGAAATTCGAAATGATGGCATCTGTTTGATATTATTTTGGTGCCATTTTTAGGGACTCGTAGTGTCTCTTCCTTTTTCTTTTATAACATTTCAACATTTTGAGAGCTCAATAACACTATATTCCTTCTTTCTCAACATTTTGAGTATATTTAAATTATTAAGAGTATTTATTAATTAATTTTATTTTAAATAATTTGAACACGTATATTTTTTTAAAATTAAAAATTATGTTCAACTAAAATTTTATCATTTATCAAATATTAAACAATACTTTTAATTTCAACACTCAAAAATAAAATATTCATAATACTAATTGAAAACAAATATTACAAAATAGAAAAAATAAATACTTCAAACACTACAAAATAATACATAGTTCACCCATTGAAATTAAAAAAAAATACAAACCCCACTAACTAATACAAAATATTTTTTCAAAAATAACAAATATAAATTAAATTTAAATAATCAAATAAAATAAACGAAAAAATTATTTCAAGACTCGCGCTTAGCGCAGGGTTAAAACTAGTGTTATACTTAAAAGTGGAAGCCAACCCTTGAGAATAAACCACAATCAAGTATTTTTTATCTCTACAATCCTATTCTCTTATAGAAATGAAGGGTTAAAATTAATTCTAATTTTTTATATATTAATTATTATTAATATAATAATTTTAGTGAATTTAAGTGTCATTTATTATTGCAATAGTGGGTTCAAAGAATTTTAAAAGTTTTCTTCTATTTCAAATATTGAGATTTTTCTTTTAAATAAAAAATATTACTTTTACAATAAATAATAAAAATTATAAATAATTCACTAATTATACTTTTTTCTTTAAAAAAAAGTTTGAAAAAAAAATAATTTTTTTTTTCTCATATAAGTTTTGGCAAGAATAATTAAAAAAATATTTTTTTTATACAACAAATTTCATATACAAAACAAGCATAAAAATTACAAATATAAAAATGAAAAACACAATAAAGAATTAAAAATTTATATATATCATATACTGTATATCTATATTATATATCATATCATATAGTAAAACTTAAAAGTGGAAGACTTGACTTAGAATGAATGAGAGTTAACTATTAGTTATCTCTTCAATCCTATTGAAATGGAAAACGAATTGTCAAGATTGACTGATTCCACTATTATTATTATATTTATTCATTCATCTCCTAATATTTTAACAATAATTTCACCATTAATATTATATTTATTCATTTCACTACTAAATATTCATGTTGATTATAAATTAATAAAAAATAAAAATAAAAATATATTTTCTTGAAAATAACATATCGGTTCATTCATATTTTATGAACCTTTTGAAAAATCGAATATTATCACTGTAATATCCGTAAAATTTATATTTTTCAAATAATATCGTATTTAAAATAAGTTATATTTTTTGGAGATTATTTGTATATTATGAAAATTTAAAAGTATGATTGAATATTTGTTAATTTCTAAAAAGATAAAAATCCTTGAATATGTTTTGATTTCTAAAAAGATAAAAATATAATTTTTTCTTATACAAGTACATTTTTAATTGGGGTGTACAAATGTAATAATTATATTTTTGGTATATTGTATAAAGATGGATATAATCATATTTTTGTTTGTGGGTGTATAAGGGTTTGTATATTATATTTTGAGTTTTACGGGTATATGAAAGTTCATGTAATTATATATTTTATTTATTGTTATACAAAGATTCATATAACTAGAGGTTTATAAAGATTTATATAATCATATTTTTCGTTGGGGGTGTGTAAAGATAGGTTGGTTATTTGGAAAGATAATAGAAGATCAAAAAGAAAGAAAAAAGACAAAAAAAAAAAAACAATGCCGAACATAATCAAATAAACAAAAAACTTATATTCTTTAAAAAAGAAAAAAAAAATTCAATTAACATTAAATTTACAGTCATACAATGAGATATTTTGTTACTTATACAAATAAAAAAAAAAAAAAAAATTGCAATCGCACATTTCTTTATTACTAAAATCATGTTCAACTAAAATTCCATCATTTCTTAAAAAATTAAACAATATCCTCAATTTGAACATGTTAAATTAAAATATTTATAATATTAATTGAAAATAAATATTGCAAAAAAAATCTTAAATGTGTTCAATATTTATAATATATAGTTAACTCGATAACAACATAAAAAAAGACTACTAACTAATACAAAACATTTTGTCAAATACAAGAAATACAAATTTAAATTTACATAATTAAATAAAATACACGTAAAAATTAATTCAAAACCTGCGCTTAGCGCGAGCCTAAAACTAGTACTATATAATAAAAGTTGAAGAATTAAGAATGAATCATATCTCAAAATAAGACATCTCTCTAAATTTTTTATTCCCAAATTAATGAACACAACTTTATTTCTACTATTAATATTTTGACAATTGATCTTCTATGAATTAATCAATCTTAATTTTTTAAAAGTATACATTTTTATCCCTTTATTTTTAAGAAAAATAAATAATAATCTTTAAAATTTGATATATTCCTTCCATAATTTATATAAATTTCAAGCGAATCTCTAATTAAAATTTATTTTTTGGAAAATATTATATATTATGCGGGTCTAATACTATTTTTTTTTTATAAAATTCAAACTTTGCGGGAGAACTGAAAAACAGAAATTAAATTTAGCATCAGAAGACAATTAACACACTAACACATCTCTTTTCGGCAATTTTCACTCTGCAGAAGATGGTCTATAAGCTATAGGAATCAAGCGGAGATCGTTCTTCCTTCCTACAGTTACGCCAAAGTGCTCACTCATGTCGAGCTCTTCTTCTTTCATTCCTCCGGGGAGTTTCCAGTCAAAATGGTAAAGCAATTTCGCCAGCGTCAGCTCAATATTTGCCACGGCGAAAGATATCCCCGGGCACATCCTTCTCCCGGCGCCGAATGGAATATACTGGAAGTCTGTTCCCCTGTAATCTATTTCACTGTCGAGAAATCTATCAGGGTAGAATTTCTCGGCGTCGGTCCAGTGTCTTGGGTCTCTGCCGATCGCCCATCCATTGACGATGACCTTGGTTTTGGCGGGTATTTTGTATCCGTCGATTTCGCAGGTCTCTCGGCATTCTCGCGGGACCAGTAGAGGAGCGGATGGGTGTAGTCTCAGCGTCTCTTTGATTACCGCTTGTAGGTATTTCAATCGGGGGAGGCCTTCTTCGTTGACGCTTTTCATTTCGGCGAACACCTGACGTGCCTCCTGTTGCGCTCGTTTCATAATTCCTGGGTTCTTCAGCATTTCGGACATTGCCCACACCACGGCCGTCGATGATGTGTCGCTTCCTGCAACGAAGATGTCCTGCGAAATGGGAATGGGGTACGTACACATACTTACGGTTAGTCATACTGCCAGTGATTCTCTCTCTTAATTATGTCATAATCATTGAGTTATATTTGAACTGCAGTTTGGATTTTGACCATTCAACTAAGATACTGTATTAAAGTCACGTAGTTAGACAGAAAGCAAACTAACCAATAGGACTGCTTTGATGTTGTTGGTGGTTAATGGAACTTCAAGATCTCCATTCTTCTGAATTCTCAGCAGAACATCAACAAGATCCTCCTCTGATTCTGGCTCCTTTGGCTTCTTTTCTCTGTGCTCATCAATGATGTCTCCAAGTATCTGATCGATCTTTTTATGCAACTTCTCAAGCCTAGGCCTCATCCCACTGATAACGTGAAGCAATTTGAATGAAGGGTACATGTCGGCTATGCTGAACCCTCCAGCCAGCTCCATAACTTCATCCATCATTGATATAAACTCTTCTTCGTATCTGCTTTTCTTTCCAAAAGCAGCTCTCGCTGTAAATCTATATGCCCGTGAGAAAATCCTCTTGCTAAAATTGATTTCCGACCCCTCGTTTTCTGAAATTGATCCGATTAGATTTGAGACCGCCTCTTCTCTAATGGGTCTCAAAGACCGGACTCTTTTCACACTTAAGAGCTCAAGAATGCAAATTTTTCGGAGTTGTCTCCAGTAGACTCCATAGGGGGAGAATCCAATGCTTGTGGAATTGTAGGAGATAATTTTTGAAGCAAGAAGGAAGGGTCTGTCTGAAAAGACTATATCATGGGTTTTCATGAATTCTTTAGCGATTTCAGGGGATGAAACGACCACTGTTGAGACCTGGCCTAGTTGAAGGTGCATAAGGGGTCCATAATTTTTTGCCAAGTCTCTTAAAATATGATGGGGTAGTGAGCCCATTAACTGGAGCATGTTACCTATCAGGGGTAGTTTCCATGGCCCTGGAGGTTGCTTTCGACCGGCTCTGGATTTTTTAAGGGTTTTGAATAAGATGAATAGAAAGATAAAGGTGGCAAAGAGAATGGAGATGGAGGGGAATTCAAAGTCCATTGAGAAAGAAGATTAGAAATGAACTTTTTAGTGAATGGTAAGTGGGAATATGTATACATTTTAATTTTTTGAAATTTATTAACACACGTAAGCTCAAACGTGAGACACAATACTAGTTATGAGGCAATTTGAATCTCAAAGGTTGAATGAGTCAAATTAAGCAAAAAAACAAGCGAAAATTATTTACCACCTACTCTCATCGACTTTTTTTTGCACCGATTAATCCCATCAACATCTTTTTCTTAGTGAATGGTAAGTGGGAATATGCCTCTATAAATACCAGTTAAAAATGATTATATGGGCTGTTATTGCTTACTTTCAAGGTTTAGTTTTCAAAAACTGTGATCATTGATAAGGAAATCATATCCATATATGTCAAATCTTAAATGATCATTGGTGAGGAAATCATATTCATGGATGTCACACGACCGATACTATTTTGTCGTGCAATGAAACTAAATTAGTTTTTAACTCTATAATCTTTTCAAAATGTCACAATCCATTATGAAGGATTTTCATCACTTTTTGTCCTGTCATGAATTGCTTTTGTTTCATTCAACAATTTGTGGCCAATGATAAAAGAGGGCAAGTTCAATTTGACGACCAAGTTTACAAAGTCCATTGGTTGCAGCAATCTTCCTAGCTCCAAATATAGATGTTTCTGGCAGATTATTATATACAAGTTTTTATGATTCTTATATTATGAGTAAATGCGGTCGCATGCATTAGCCCTGAATTTGTTGTTTGCACTAGGTAACAGTAATGCACGGTAGGAGGGCAGGGTTGTTTGGTATAAGCTAAGATACATGACTATTCATATGTTAGTAATGGTACGTAAATCCTATTCAACGGTAAGGTTGTTTTATTGTGACCTGGAAGTTCCGGGTTCCAATCTATAGAAAGCTCTCTGTATACAAGGGTCAACGGTAAGATTGCGTACATTTGATCCTCCCTACATCCTGCAATGGCAGGAGCCTTCGTGCACTGGGTTGCTGCCCGTTTAGTTTGTGGGAACTATGGTTTCCTGCAAGTTATCCTCCAAATTAGACAGTGCCAGAATAAAGTATGGTGTTTGGTAAGATGAAATGAAAACTTTGTTTCACTGCATTGTCAATAACAAACACAGATTTTGGCCTTTGAGTGGGTGTGAGAATTTAACATTTTAAATCCAAATAAAGACAATATTGGTAGCATCATAAGAAAAGAATATGAGGCCTGGAGGACGAGACAACACTTAAAAAATATGCCCATATCGATAAATACCAATTAATTTGACTAATCTTACAACAGTTAATAATAAATACAAGTTTACATAAATAAATTCAAATTCAAATATAAATTTCTAGCGCAACTTCTTTTTCGTAATTCCTACAATAAAAACTGCAGAGGGGTGAGTCAACGTTCAGTAGGATTTTAACCCCTTTAATATGTGTATCCAACCAATCAACACGTAGTACGTAGGCATATATATCACATAATTACCACATAATGCATATTCATAGATAATTCACACAAATCAACAGTTATAATTAAACAACAATTATAGCACGGGTGTAAAACAAAAAGACAAAAAAATAAATTTTTTGACATTATCTCTTCTGTTTATACATATTTCATCTAAACATCAATAATAATAATAATAATAATAATTAAATTGCATTGAAAATCATAAGTATCATTTCGTGCAAACTATCGATCCCTAATAAGAAAAAGAAAGATTATACGTTCTTTATAAATATATATTATTTATATACCTGCGTAGAGCGTCCGATAGATTCTTTTTTTTTTGCTTCATCTACACCGTAAAAAATGTTTAGAATACCAAAAAAAAATAAAAAATAGACATGAATCATAGTCCTAGAAATCAACTATTTTGACCATAAATTAGAACAACCAAAATACATAAAAGTTATTAACTAACTTGCATTGAATCACATATTTACTGATGATAAAATAAATGAACCATCAAATTGTTAAGTTTTTTTTTTTTCGTCAAATAATTCTAATGAACCACAATTAGACACAAATTAAATAATACATATACAAATTTAAAAAAAAAAATGACAACTCCAATTATTTATACAACATATTCAAAGTTCGATTGTTGACAATTCAATAAAATTTCGCCAACAATTCAAAAAAAAATGACAAAACACCATTTGTTTCCCAAATTCTCAACTCCGAACTTCCAAGTAAACACAAAAATAACCAACATTTCAAAAATTTAACATAACTTTGTTTCTACAATATTCCCAAACACTCCGGTTTTTTAACCAACATAAAAATAATTAATAATTTAAAGTTAACTAATTTTTTTAAAAGAAAAGACAATCTTTCTTTATACAACATTCCCGTTAGTTACAACATTCAAAACGCTTATTGTGCACGAAAATCTAATACAAATAGAATTACATCAATTGAACCCGATTGCAAGTAAAAAAATACAAATAACCACTCGAATCTGATTTGAAACAAAAATTAGAAAAAAGAAATGTGAGAAGATAAACAGATTGACATAAAGAGAAATTACCCCTCCAATTGTAGATATATAACTCCTCATAGTTAGTATTTCATGCCTAAAAATCTATTTGAAAATAGGACAGAAAATTGGATAAAAACATGCCTGAAGTCATTATTATATTTCATTAAGAAATAATCTCATTACAAATACAAACACTTAAAAAAACACTTTAAGAAAAATGTAGCCAAACAAAAACTACTATAAAATGGATTCAAAATTCACCTCCTTCCGTCTATTTTTGAAATGGCATTTGAATAAACTCCAACAATCTCTGCAGAAAATGAAAAATAATATGACGGATTAAGTAAATGAGCCCAATAAATAGAGAGAGAGCAAGAAAATGTTTAACATAGAAAATCGTAATCCACCATTAGAAAATGAAACACAAAATTAGAATGAAACTTACATTGTAGTTACCCAAGTCGGTGATGTAATTGCATGGCAAAGCGTGGTGGTGGAAGTTCAACGGAGCGTGATGGTGGTTCGGTGCAGTGAAGCATGCTTGACTTTCGAAGGCTTTGATCGACGCCATTGGGAGCTAGAAACAGCCAAACATCAGAGAAGGGTCATCAGCAAAATAATTCATCAGCAATAAATGACGTGGTGAATTGCAATAACAAAAAATAGTATTAAAGAGAAATATATCATCACTTGGCAATTAATATATGAACAAAACATAAACATATTTTGAGAACATAATTAGAGGCCATAAGTTTGAAAGCAATGTTTCAAAGAACATCAAAGAACATAATTAGAGGCTATGTTTCGTTAGATGAAAGCAATCACGTAGCTTTCTTGTTCATAGATCCGCAGCTGTCCCTAGAAAACATAAATTTGTATAGAAATTTGACAACATTTCAGTTTTATTTCAAGAAAAAAATGGAAATGCAGTGGAAACAAATTATTTCCCCATAATTGTATTTATGATACTGATTTCTCATTCAAAGAATATAAAAAAATACAGTAAATAGCAGCGTAAGAAGGGAGGGCCAAAATCAAATCGAAAATGGAAAAGAAGATCATGAAAGCAGTCGATATCTGAACGACTCTTCTGCTACCAACATGTGTTAGTCCAAGGAGTCCATCATTTTCACTGCATTTCTTATTCAAAGAATATAAAAACTATTACAATCATAAGTTTTTTCCAACCAAACACAACCGCTTTAGAACACGTAATGACTGAGAATAATGACTTACACAGATGCAGTAGTACCAATAGCTAAACCGAAGATCCCATCAAGCAGCTTGCTGATACCATGATTTAAGAATTTTTATTTGTTTTGTGGTAGAATTGAGAAAATTCTGAATAAAAAAATAAAATGAAACTGATCAAGCAAATATCACAGTTCAAGAAATTTTGGTAATGAACCCAGCCAAATCGGACCTCGATCTAGCCAATTGGAACGGAGTTGTCGACAAATAGTGGCTACGATGACAAAATAGAGCATGGGGTGGACAAATCGTGGACAAATTATGCTCACCAGATCACGATGGCAAAATACCAATAATCAAACCAAATTTACTCTGCTCAAGAAAAAAGTACGATCAGAAAATCAGAACTAAAAAAATCAAATCATGGATTTTGTCAATTGAGAAAACTGGAAGGGTTAATCGAAACTGAAACCCTAGGATTAGGATTACGAAATGGGAGATGAGGGAGGGAACATACATTGGTGATCTAGGGAACCATGGCGGAGTGGTTCGACGGCTAAGATTTTGATGATTTCTTCATACTGCGTGGAGATGTCCGGCGAATGGAATAGCGATGACAGCTTGGCAGTATGCGGCGATACCCATTTCCGCAGCACACCACTGACGTCGTTCATTAGGGTTTTGATCGGGAGTGAGAGTGAGAAGCGAGAGGCCAAATCTGGAAAAAAAAATTAGGGTTCATCTCTGAACCCTAATGACGATGAACCGCACTAGTGGTGTGCGGCGAAAATGGTGATTCTGGAGGGAGAACTCGAATTATTTTTTTCAGATCTGGCCTCTTGATTCTACCCCAGGCTCAAGTTGGTGACGACGGCGGCAGCGGTTGTTGTGGTCGGATTTTCCGTCGGCGATATAGATGAGAGAGAGAGTAGAGAGCTTTTCAGATTTAAGGTTGATTTGGGCCGGTTTGTTGCCTTGCCGCCTAAGCCAATCACCTATGAAGCTTCGCCGCTGCCGTCGTCTAGGGAAGAAGCAGCTTGTGTATGTGTGAGAGAGAGAATGGAGAGGTCAGATCGCAGAATGAGAGGGGGGCAGAGGGTTGGGGGCGACGAATTCGATGGAGAAGAAGACTCTCGGAGTCCATGAAGTAAATGTAAAGACAGGCAAGGACATTGTTGATGATGGTAAGTGTTAAAAAGTAAGGTTGATGGTAAGTGTTGAATGTTGTTTATTATTATAGATAGATATATTATATAGATATGTTGTATATATCCAGAGACATCCAATGGCTACGAACATCCAGAGACATTCAACGGTCCTGCATATAAATGAGCTGATTTATTATATAGATAATATATATATTAATAATTCTCCACCATTTTTTGTATTTATCTCATGGCTACGAACATCCAGAGACATTCAACGGTCCTGCATATAAATGAGCTGATTTATTATATAGATAATATATATATTAATAATTCTCCACCATTTTTTGTATTTATCTCTTAATTTTCCATAATTTACATAAGTTACTATTTATGATATTTTCTTAAATTACACCAACCATTCCATAAGTTATATAATATTGATATTAAACTAAAAAATTACACTTATAACCTCAAAATTTATTAAATATTCATTTATGCCTTAAAATTTCCATAATATCAAAATACAAAAACAACCCCAAAAATATTAATAATATCTCTAAAATATAAATTTTAAGGGTATTACAATCTATCCCCCTTAAATAAATTTTGTCCTCTAAATTTCATTTGAAGACGAATGATTCAAAATCGCACGGTCATATTAGTTACATTCAATTCTAAAACATTTGTTTTTTATGTAGGGTCCCATTACCGAAAGTTACCCACAGCCATAATATATATATATATATATATATATATATATATATATATGAAGTATGGATTTTTTTGGTGTGAAATGTGTATGAAAGAGAATAAAGTAGAAAATGTAGTGTGGAAGAAAACAAGTAGGTGGGTCCATTAATGGTGTATATATGTGGGTTTTGCGTGGGAGGATGTTTGGCAAAATGTCTTTGTGTATGTGTATGGGTATAGATATATACTCATGTGTGTATAAGGTTGGGGAAAAGAAGAAGGGAGAAAAAGAATTGTGTATGTGTATGGGTATAGATATATACTCATGTGTGTATAAGGTTGGGGAAAAGAAGAAGGAAGAAAAAGAAGTTAAATATTTTGGGTTGTTTTGTATATTATGAAAATTTATAGCATAAATATATTTTTGATAATTTTTGGGGTTATAAGTATAATTTTTGAGGCTAATAACAATATTATATAACTTATGGGGTGGTTTGTGTAATTTGTGAAAATATCATGAATAGTAACTTACGTAAATTACGGATAATTAAGAGACAAAAACAAAAATGATGGAGCTCATAGTTATATATAATAAATATTAACTTCTCTATTTATTGTGTGGTATATGCTATAATGGTTGTTTAATTATAACTGTTAATTTGTATGGATTATCTATGAATATACATTATGTGGTAATCATGTGAGATATACTATTTGTTGGATTGGTTGGATACACATGCTAAAAGGGTTAAAATCTTACTGAGCATTAGTTCATCTCTCCACAATATTTATTGCAGGAATGACGAAAAAGGAGCTACGCTAGAATTTATATTGGATTTGTATCGTACATTATGAATTGTACCGCATACCGTTTATGAGCTCATTAACTGCAATTTAGTGGAATGAGGCAAAGACTTGTGATACACATAGTTTGCGGTTAATGACACGGCTAATGATTATAGATAGGGATGGCAAAAAAAAATCCGAACCAACGGATAATTGAGAGAAACCAAACCGAATGGTCCGAGTTGAAACCAACTAAATGGTTTTGGTTTTAGATTTAGAAACCAAAGCGGTTTTAGTTTTGGTTTTCGGATAATAACCGCATAACCAAACCACGTAACCGAACTATGAGCCAAACCATGTAACCGATATATATATATATATATATATATATATATTATTTTTAATTTATTTAGTATTTATAGTTTCATCCCTATGTTTATTTATTTATACTTTTAACTCTTTTAGTTTACACTTTATTTGGTTTTTAATAAATGTTGAAGACTGTTTTTATGTAATTGGTTTCGCAAACTGTATGATTTTGAAGAATATTTTTATGTAGTTGACTTTGCTATTGGTTTTTAGTTATTTTAAAGAAAGTATGATTTGGAGAATGTTAAGAATTAATAGTGAATTGTGGTTCGCGATTGTTGTTTTTGGTTTTGGTTTTGGTTTTTTTTATAAAATTTAAAAATCTTACACGGTTTTAGTTTTGGTTTTGGCTAACATTAAATGGTCTGGTTTTAAAACCGTTTAAAAAAAACCGACGGTTTTGGTTTTACATATCTTAAACGGTTTTGGTTTTAATTTTGCATGAAACCGAGCCGAACCCGGACCGTTCACATCCCTAATTAGAGAAGGATAAATTACACTTTTACTCCCTTGATTATATTTATATTCATAAGGATATCTGAATGACCAGCTTTGACAATTTGATCATAAGTTGAAATTAAGCATTTGGGAATATATGATCCATTTCTCATAATTTGTTTGAACTCATAATTTTGTGTATAAGAATTTGTTTGGACTCCTGTTCTAACCTTTTAATTGGTAATAAACAAATTAAGCATTTAGACCGAGAACATGCAAATTGCATAGTTGGAGGAGTAAAATGAACACTTTGAAAGAAATTAATGTTGTCGTCTTTTCTTTGTGATTAGGCGGGAGGGCAACGGATGTGCAGACTACCTGGCTCGCATGAGAGCAAACAGCAGATCGGAGCTTCACTACCTTGACGAGCCTCCAGAGGGCATCAAAGATCTCTTGCTATCGGATTTGAGAGCGGATAGTCTCCTGCTTGGCAGCTAGTTGCCCTTGTTTTGTTTCCTTTTCTACCCAAAAAACAAAAACAAAACTAATGATGTTTTCAAGTATCCGATCAAGTTTTTTATGCATCTTCTCAAGCCTTTGCCTCATTCCGCTAATCACTTGAATCAGTTTCAAAGAATGGATCATTGAGTTTTTTTCTAGTTGGGACTCTAGATCATGGGAGAAATTGGGAATTAGATTGTAAGGTTTTTAGAATATGCAACGCCATTTTGCAAAAATTCGATTTGAATAGAAAATACGAAAATAACATAATACTCAAAATATCAAACCTACAATTCTTAACGCGGTTCTCTATTTTATTTTGTATGTAGATTTAGTATTTATTATCTTTCACTTGAAAACCCAAAACAAAAATTAAAACTTCGTTTTTATTAAAGAAAAAAAAAATTGGAAATCGATAATTACAAGACTGATTCTTGTGGTTCGACATCCTACTTGAATACCGTATTACATCAATATCGCGGTACTAAATTAAGGGTATTAAATTTGAGCGATCATTAACCTTTGGCATCTCCGATATCATTGTCGTCTACGACTACATCCTCGTCTTCCACCATGGCCGAAACCCTGAAAAACCCTAACCCTAACCCTCAGATCTCCACGTATTACCAAAAATGGTGGCTCACCATGCTGTCGTCACTAGCGATTGGCTCACCCAAGCACAAGCTATCGTTGGTGGTAGGGCTTGTAGTGGTGAACAGTTGCAGTGGTTAGGCTTGTAGCCGAAGAATAGAGAAATTGAGATGGTGGCTAGAAATGAAGCAAACGATTAGAAAGAGAAACTAGAGTTTTATATATTTATACAAGGGTATAAACTTCTGTTTATTAATTTGGTCAACGGTTAAAAAACTATATAGTAATAATGTTTCACAAAAAGACTAAATTACAATATAACTGTTTGAGAAGATTTTATTTTTTTTCCTAACTAACTCTGGTTAAATAATAAAAAATTCAAACAAAAAATAGGACATTTTATCTCCTCTAGTCATATACTATATAATAAAAGTAGAAAAATTAAGAATGAACCATAGCTCAAAATAAGATATCTTTCCAATCTCTTTATTCCTATCAAATCATGGGATACGATTTTCTTTCCACTATTAATATTTTAACAATAGATCATCAATGAATTAATCAATCTTAATTTTTTAAAAGTATACATTTTTATCCCTTTATTTTTAAGAAAAATAATTAATAATTTTTTTAAAAAAATTAAAATTTGATATACTTCTTTTTTAATTTATGTAAATTTGAAGCGAATCCCTAACTAAAATTTATTCTATACTTTATATTATGCCGGTCTAATATTTTTATTTTTATTTTTTTTATAAGATAGAGCTACTTTTAATTAAATCGTGGAGCATCAAACTTTGCGGGAGAAATTAAATTTAGCATCACAAGACAGTTAACACTCAACACTCAACACCTCTCTTGTTGGCAATTTTCACTCTGCAGAAGATGGTCGATGAGCTATAGGAATCAAGCGGAGATCGTTCTTCCTTCCTACAGTTACGCCAAAGTGCTCACTCATGTCGAGCTCTTCTTCTTTCATTCCTCCGGGGAGTTTCCAGTCAAAATGGTAAAGCAATTTCGCCAGCGGCAGCTCAATATTTGCCACGGCGAAAGATATCCCTGGGCACATCCTTCTCCCGGCGCCGAATGGAATATACTGGAAGTGTGTTCCCCTGTAATCTATTTCACTATCGAGAAATCTCTCTGGGTAAAATTTCTCGGCGTCGGTCCAGTGCCGTGGGTCTCTGCCGATCGCCCATCCATTGACGATGACCTTGGTTTTGGCGGGTATTTTGTATCCGTCGATTTCGCAGGTCTCTCGGCATTCTCGCGGGAGCAGCAGAGGAGCGGATGGGTGTAGTCTCAGCGTCTCTTTGATTACCGCTTGTAGGTATTTCAATCGGGGGAGGCCTTCTTCGTTGACGCTTTTCATTTCGGCGAACACCTGACGTGCCTCCTGTTGCGCTCGTTTCATAATTCCTGGGTTCTTCAGCATTTCGGACATTGCCCACACCACGGCCGTCGATGATGTGTCGCTTCCAGCAATGAAGATGTCCTGCGAAATGGGAATGGGGTACGTGCACTTTCGGTTAATCATACTGCCATTGATTCTCTCTCTTAATTATGTCATAGTCATTGAGTTATATTTGAACTGCAGTTTGGATTTTGACCATTCAACTAAGATACTGTATTAAAGTCACGTAGTTAGACAGAAAGCAAACTAACCAATAGGACTGCTTTGATGTTGTTGGTGGTTAATGGAACTTCAAGATCTCCATTCTTCTGAATTCTCAGCAGAACATCAACAAGATCCTCCTCTGATTCTGGCTCTTTTGGCTTCTTTTCTATGTGCTCATCAATGATGCCTCCAAGTATCTGATCAATCTTTTTATGCAACTTCTCAAGCCTAGGCCTCATCCCACTGATAATTTCAAGCAATTTGAATGAAGGGTACATATCGGCTATGCCGAACCCTCCAGCCAGCTCCATAACTTCATTCATCATTGATATAAACTCTTCTTGGTATTTGCTTTTCTTTCCGAAAGCAGCTCTTGCTGTAAATCCATATGCCAGAGAGAAAATCTTCTTGCTAAAATTGATTTTTGACCCCTCGTTTTCTGAAATCGATCTGATTAGATTTGAGACCTCCTCTTCTCTAATGGGTCTCAAAGACCGGACTTTTTTCACACTTAAGAGCTCAAGAATGCAGATTTTTCGGAGCTGTCTCCAGTAGACTCCGTAGGGGGATGATCCAATGTTTGAGGAATTGTAGGCGAGAATTTTTGCAATAAGAAAGGTGGGTCTGTCGGAAAAGAGTATGTCGTGGGTTTTCATGAATTCTTTGGCGATTTCAGGGGATGAAACGACCACTGTTGAGACCTGGCCTAGTTGAAGGTGCATAAGGGGTCCATAATTTTTTGCCAAGTCTCTTAAAATATGATGGGGTAGTGAGCCCATTAACTGGTGCATGTTACCTATCAGGGGTAGTTTCCATGGCCCTGGAGGTTGCTTTCGACCGGCTCTGGGTTTTTTAAGGGTTTTGAATAAGATGAATAGAAAGATAAAGGTGGCAAAGAGAATGGAGATGGAGGGGAATTCAAAGTCCATTGAGAAAGAAGATTAGAAATGAACTTTTTAGTGAATAGTAAGTGGGAATATGCCTCTATAAATACAAGTTAAAAATGATTATATGGGCTGTTATTGCTTACTTTCAAGGTTTAGTTTCCAAAAACTGTGATCATTGATGAGGAAATCATATCCATATATGTCAAATCTTAAGTGATCAATGGTGAGGAAATCATATTCATGGATGTCAAATCGTATGTAATGACATGAGTGATACTATTTTATCCTGTCATGAACTGCTTTTGTTTCATTCAACAATATGTGGCCAATGATAAAAGAGGGCAAGTTCAATTTGATGACTAAGTTTACAAAGTCCATTGTTTGCAGTAATTGTTAGGAAGTTGTGGTACGAAGCAGTAAATTCCGACTGAAGTAGAAATTAGAAAAAAATAAGAAAATTGATGCACTCGGAAATTTTTTCGTGGAAAAATCTCCAAACAAATTGGAGCAAAAAACCTCTCTCTAATAATAAGGAGAGCACACTAACAATAACCTCCCTCTTATAATAGGAGAAACCTCTCTAATTTTTTCTCTCTAATACTCACTCTTTTTCTCTGTTTTTCACACACAAAGAAAGGGATGTGGAGGCAAATACTACAGCCCTTATATATATATAGGTGCAGGAGGCGGTAATTTGTGGCTGTGAACACAAAATTTACATCTTTGCTTTGGCTGTATATTAGCTGTAATACAGCCACCATTTAAGACTTTTCAAAGTCATAACATAGAAGCAAAGCTTCCTTAATCCAAGTGGTACCAGCAAGTTGCTTGAGCCTTGTCCCAAATTCTAGAAGAAGCCAAAAGTGGCTTTACAGCTCAACAGTAATCTTCCTAGCTCCAAATATAGATGTTTCTGGCCGATTATTATATACAAGTTTTTATGATTCTTATATTCTGAGTAAATGCGGCCGCATGCATCAGCCCTGAATTTATTGTTTGCACTAGGTTACAGTAATACACGGTAGGAGGGCAGGGTTGTTTGGTATAAGCTAAGATACATGACTATTCATATGTTAGTAATGGTACGTAAATCCTATTCAACGGTAAGGTTGTTCTATTGTGACCTGGAGGTTCCGGGTTCAAATCTATGGAAACCTCTCTGTATACAAGGGTCAAGGGTAAAATTGCGTACATCTGATTCTCCCTAGATCCTGCAATGGTAGGAGCCTTCGTGCACTAGGCTACTGCCCTTTTAATTTGTGGGAACTATGGTTTCGTGCAAGTTATCCTCCAAATTAGATAGTGCCAGAATATGTAAATTTCGGGTTGTGTTTTTTATGGTTCATAGTTCAAACAATTGGGTGTCTCTTTTTTCCGGGCACATGAGATTGACTGTGGCCATAAGATAAAGTATGGTGTTTGGTAAGATGAAATGAAAACTTTATTTCACTGCACTGTTAATAACAAACACAGATTTTGGCCTTTGAATGGGTGTAAGAATTTAACATTTTAAATCCAAATAAAGACAATATTGGTAGAATCATAAGAAAAGAATATGAGGCCTGGAAGACAAGACAATACTTAAAAACTAATTGTTTTTTTTTTTTTTTAAGAAAATGATAAAGGGAAAAATGTATAATGTTTTCATTAAATACAAAAGTACTTTCAAAACTGCAAGCAAACCGGAAAATTAATTTGGATTATAGCCGTAAAAATCATTATAGGGTCATCCTATCCTTTTTAAGTTCAGTGCCATCTATCCCAAGTTTTTCTAATTGAAATCAATTTGGATTATGAACATGAAATTAATTATCCCACAACCACAACCACCATCATACCTAAACATCCATCAAAATACATGAACTCTCGTATAAAAATCAGCAAATCAGAATCTCTCAAGTCCTAAGAAAATACAGAAACATAGAACGTGAACATGAACAAAAACATAGAATATGAACAGAAACATAAAACATGAACCAAATGTGTGTGACCAAACGATTCATTTTTTAACATAAACAAGAACATGACAAGCAGAAAAAGAAATAGAAACAGAAACACAGAACATGAAACAGTAACAATGGCGGCTCACCTTTGTGCGACGGCGAGAGTAGATTGCTCGATGGCTGAACGGTGACTCAACTATGTGCGAGGGTAGAGAAAGACGACGGTAGAGGGCAGACGACGTTTGGGGGACTATATATAGAGAGATTCGGGGGAGAGGAATTGGCGACCCTAAATCAACCCGTAACCCTAAATCAATCAATTGAGTAAGAGAGGAAGGCATACCTATTTCCATAGATAGATCGAGTAAGAGAGAAGAAATTAGAGAGAGGAAGAAATTGTCCCAATCAAGCTGGCGAGAAGGATGGATCGATCGGCTACTTGAGCAAGAGAGAGGGAGGCAGCATGATTTAACGATCTGGGGGTGACGATGAGGAGCGGTGTAAATGAAACCCATCCAACAGCCGTGAAGATGAAGAGGAGACTATGATCCGGGGAGATTTGGAGGAAACAACTTGATTTTTGGTGGGTGATGGAGAGAGAAGACAGCGACGATGATCGGGGGAGATGACGGAGCGGTGGATCGGGAGAGATTACAGCGGCGCGAATGATCAGGGGCGAGGACGGGGAGATGACGGAGCGGTGGATTGGGACGATGATGAACGGAAGTCTGGGGAGAGATGATCGAGTGCATCTGAGGCTGTAACCCTAAAAATGCATCCTATCATTTTAAGATTGATCCGACGGTCAGAAAGATTTGTCTCCGATCCGACGGTCCTCTTTATCTCCATCCTGATTTATTATATATATATATATCTTATACATAATAATTTAATGGACCCACTCCTTTATATAAAATATAATATATATATTAATAATTCTCCTCCATTTTTTGTATTTATCTCTTAATTTTCCATAATTTACATAAGTTATTATTTATGATATTTTCTCAAATTACACCAACCATCCCATAAGTTATATAATATTGATATTAAACTCAAAAATTATACTTATAACCTCAAAAGTTATCAAATATTCATTTATGCCTTAAATTTTCCATAATATCAAAATACACAAACAACCCCAAAGATATTAATAATATCTCCAAAATATAAATTTTCGTTTGAAGACGAATGATTCAAAATCGCACGGTCATATTAGTTACATTCGATTTCAGGATATTTGTTTTTTATGTAGGGTCTCATTACCGAAAGTAACCCACAACCACAATATATATATATATATGAAGTATGGATTTTTTTGGTGTGAGATGTGTATGAAAGAGAATAAAGAAATATAAGATAGAAGTTTGTTTGTGTGTATGAATTAAAGGGACATGATAAGAAAAGTAGAAAATGTAGTGTGGAAGAAAACATGTAGGTGGGTCCATTAATGGTGTATATATGTGGGTTTTGCGTGGGAGGATGTTTTGCAAAATGTCTTTATGTGTATAAGGTTGGGGAAAAGAAGAAGGAAGAAAAAGAATTAAATATTTTGGGTTGTTTTGTATATTATGAAAATTTTTGGATTAATTTTTTTATAATTTTTGGAGTGACAAGTATAATTTTTGAGACTAATAACAATATTATATAACTTATGAGGTAGTTGGTGTAATTTGTGAAAATATCATGAATAGTAACTTACGTAAATTACGGATAATTAAGAGACAAAAACAAAAATGATGGAGCTCATGGTTATATATAATAAATATTAATCTCTCTATTTATTGTGTGGTACATGCTATAATTGTTGTTTAATTATAACTGTTAATTTGTTTGGATTATATATGAATATGCATTATGTGGTAATCATGTGAGATATACTATTTGTTGGATTGGTTGGATACATATGCTAAAATGGTTAAAATCTTACTGAGTATCGGTTCACCTCTCTACAATATTTATTGCAGAAATTAAGAAAAAGAAGCTGCGCTAGAATTTATATTGGATTTGTATAGTACATTATGAATTGTACCGCATACCGTTTATGAGCTCATTAACTGCAATTTAGTGGAATGAGGCAAAGACTTGTGATACACACAGTTTGCAGTTAATGACACGACCAATGATTATAGATAGGGATGGCAAAAAAAATCCGAACCGACGGGTAATCGAGAGAAACCAAACCGAATGGTCTAGGTTGAAACCAACTAAATGATTTTGGTTTTAGATTTAGAAACCGAAGCGGTTTTGGTTTTGGTTTTCAGATAGTAACCGCGTAACCAAACCACGTAACCGAACTGTGAGCAAAACCATGTAACTGGTATATATATTATTTTTAATTTATTTAGTATTTATAGTTTCATCCCTATGTTTATTTATTTACACTTTTAACTCTTTTAGTTTACACTTTATTTGGTTTTTAGTTTATGTTGAAGATTGTTTTTATGCAATTGGTTTCGCAGACTGTATGATTTTGAAGAATATTTTTATGTAGTTGGTTTTGCTATTGATTTTTAGTTATTTTAAAGAAAGTATGATTTGAAGAATGTTAAGAATTAATATTGAATTGTGGTTCGCGATTGTTGTTTTTGGTTTTGGTTTTTTTTATAAAATTTAAAAATTTTAAACAGTTTTAGTTTTGATTTTGCCTAAAATTAAATGGTCTGATTTTAAAACCGTTTAAAAAAAACGACGGTTTTACTTTTACATATCTTAAACGGTTTTGGTTTTAGTTTTGCATGAAACCGAGCCGAACCCGGACCATTCACATCCCTAATTATAGAAGGATAAATTGCACTTTTACTCCCTTGATTATATTTATATTCATAAGGATATCTGAATGACCAGCTTTGACAATTTGATCATAAGTTGAAATTAAGCATTTGGGAATATATGATCCATTTCTCATAATTTGTTTGAACTCATAATTTTGTGTGTATGAATTTGTTTGGACTCCTGTTCTAACCTTTTAATTGGTAATAAACAAATTAAGCATTTAGACCGAGAACATGCAAATTGCATAGTTGGAGGAGTAAAATGAACACTTTGAAAGAAATTAATGTTGTCGTCTTTTCTTTGTGATTAGGCGGGAGGGCAACGGATGTGCAGACTACCTGGCTCGTATGGGGGCGAACAGCAGATCGGAGCTTCACCACCTTGACGAGCCTCCGGAGGGCATCAAAGATCTCTTGCTATCGGATTTGAGAACGGATAGTCTCCTGTTTGGCAGCTAGTTGCCCTTGTTTTGTTTCCTTTTCTACCAAAAAAACAAAAACAAAACTAATGATGTTTTCAAGTATCCGATCAAGTTTTTTATGCATCTTCTCAAGCCTTTGCCTCATTCCGCTAATCACTTGAATCAGTTTCAAAGAATGGATCATTGAGTTTTTTTCTAGTTGGGACTCTAGATCATGGGAGAAATTGGGAATTAGATTGTAAGGTTTTTAGAATATGCAACGCCATTTTGCAAAAATTCGATTTGAATAGAAAATACGAAAATAACATAATACTCAAAATACCAAACCTACAATTCTTAACGCGGTTCTCTATTTTATTTTGTATGTAGATTTAGTATTTATTATCTTTCACTTGAAAACCCAAAACAAAAATTAAAACTTCGTTTTTATTAAAGAAAAAAAAATAATTGGAAATCGATAATTACAAGACTGATTCTTGTGGTTCGACACCCTACTTGAATACCGTATTACATCAATATCGCGGTACTAAATTAAGGGTATTAAATTTGAGCGATCATTAACCTTTGGCATCTCCGATATCATTGTCGTCTACAACTACATCCTCGTCTTCCACCATGGCCGAAACCCTGAAAAACCCTAACCCTAATCCTCAGATCTCCACGTATTACCAAAAATGGTGGCTCACCATGCTGTCGTCACTAGCGATTGGCTCACCCAAGCACAAGCTATCGTTGGTGGTAGGGCTTGTAGTGGTGAACAGTTGCAGTGGTTAGGCTTGTAGCCGAAGAATAGAGAAATTGAGATGGTGGCTGGAAATGAAGCAAACGATTAGAAAGAGAAACTAGAGTTTTATATATTTATACAAGGGTATAAACTTCTGTTTATTAATTTGATCAACGGTTAAAAAACTATATAGTAATAATGTTTCACAAAAAGACTAAATTACAATATAACTGTTTGAGAAGATTTTATTTTTTTTCCTAACTAACTCTGGTTAAATAATAAAAAATTCAAACAAAAAATAGGACATTTTATCTCCTCTAGTCATATACTATATAATAAAAGTAGAAAAATTAAGAATGAACCATAGCTCAAAATAAGATATCTTTCCAATCTCTTTATTCCTATCAAATCATGGGATACGATTTTCTTTCCACTATTAATATTTTAACAATAGATCATCAATGAATTAATCAATCTTAATTTTTTAAAAGTGTACATTTTTATCCCTTTATTTTTAAGAAAAATAATTAATAATTTTTTTTAAAAAATTAAAATTTGATATACTTCTTTTCTAATTTATGTAAATTTGAAGCGAATCCCTAACTAAAATTTATTCTATACTTTATATTATGCGGGTCTAATATTTTTATTTTTATTTTTTTTATAAGATAGAGCTACTTTTAATTAAATCGTGGAGCATCAAACTTTGCGGGAGAAATTAAATTTAGCATCACAAGACAGTTAACACTCAACACTCAACACCTCTCTTTTTGGCAATTTTCACTCTGCAGAAGATGGTCGATGAGCTATAGGAATCAAGCGGAGATCGTTCTTCCTTCCTACAGTTACGCCAAAGTGCTCACTCATGTCGAGCTCTTCTTCTTTCATTCCTCCGGGGAGTTTCCAGTCAAAATGGTAAAGCAATTTCGCCAGCGGCAGCTCAATATTTGCCACGGCGAAAGATATCCCTGGGCACATCCTTCTCCCGGCGCCGAATGGAATATACTGGAAGTGTGTTCCCCTGTAATCTATTTCACTATCGAGAAATCTCTCTGGGTAAAATTTCTCGGCGTCGGTCCAGTGCCGTGGGTCTCTGCCGATCGCCCATCCATTGACGATGACCTTGGTTTTGGCGGGTATTTTGTATCCGTCGATTTCGCAGGTCTCTCGGCATTCTCGCGGGAGCAGCAGAGGAGCGGATGGGTGTAGTCTCAGCGTCTCTTTGATTACCGCTTGTAGGTATTTCAATCGGGGGAGGCCTTCTTCGTTGACGCTTTTCATTTCGGCGAACACCTGACGTGCCTCCTGTTGCGCTCGTTTCATAATTCCTGGGTTCTTCAGCATTTCGGACATTGCCCACACCACGGCCGTCGATGATGTGTCGCTTCCAGCAATGAAGATGTCCTGCGAAATGGGAATGGGGTACGTGCACTTTCGGTTAATCATACTGCCATTGATTCTCTCTCTTAATTATGTCATAGTCATTGAGTTATATTTGAACTGCAGTTTGCATTTTGACCATTCAACTAAGATACTGTATTAAAGTCACGTAGTTAGACAGAAAGCAAACTAACCAATAGGACTGCTTTGATGTTGTTGGTGGTTAATGGAACTTCAAGATCTCCATTCTTCTGAATTCTCAGCAGAACATCAACAAGATCCTCCTCTGATTCTGGCTCTTTTGGCTTCTTTTCTATGTGCTCATCAATGATGCCTCCAAGTATCTGATCAATCTTTTTATGCAACTTCTCAAGCCTAGGCCTCATCCCACTGATAATTTCAAGCAATTTGAATGAAGGGTACATATCGGCTATGCCGAACCCTCCAGCCAGCTCCACAACTTCATCCATCATTGATATAAACTCTTCTTCGTATCTGCTTTTCTTTCCAAAAGCAGCTCTTGCTGTAAATCCATATGCCAGTGAGAAAATCTTCTTGCTAAAATTGATTTCTGACCCCTCGTTTTCTGAAATCGATCTGATTAGATTTGAGACCTCCTCTTCTCTAATGGGTCTCAAAGACCGGACTTTTTTCACACTTAAGAGCTCAAGAATGCAGATTTTTCGGAGCTGTCTCCAGTAGACTCCGTAGGGGGATGATCCAATGTTTGAGGAATTGTAGGCGAGAATTTTTGCAATAAGAAAGGTGGGTCTGTCGGAAAAGAGTATGTCGTGGGTTTTCATGAATTCTTTGGCGATTTCAGGGGATGAAACGACCACTGTTGAGACCTGGCCTAGTTGAAGGTGCATAAGGGGTCCATAATTTTTTGCCAAGTCTCTTAAAATATGATGGGGTAGTGAGCCCATTAACTGGTGCATGTTACCTATCAGGGGTAGTTTCCATGGCCCTGGAGGTTGCTTTCGACCGGCTCTGGATTTTTTAAGGGTTTTGAATAAGATGAATAGAAAGATAAAGGTGGCAAAGAGAATGGAGATGGAGGGGAATTCAAAGTCCATTGAGAAAGAAGATTAGAAATGAACTTTTTAGTGAATAGTAAGTGGGAATATGCCTCTATAAATACAAGTTAAAAATGATTATATGGGCTGTTATTGCTTACTTTCAAGGTTTAGTTTCCAAAAACTGTGATCATTGATGAGAAAATCATATCCATATATGTCAAATCTTAAGTGATCAATGGTGAGGAAATCATATTCATGGATGTCAAATCGTATGTAATGACATGAGTGATACTATTTTATCCTGTCATGAACTGCTTTTGTTTCATTCAACAATATGTGGCCAATGATAAAAGAGGGCAAGTTCAATTTGATGACTAAGTTTACAAAGTCCATTGTTTGCAGTAATTGTTAGGAAGTTGTGGTACGGAGCACTAAATTCCGACTGAAGTAGAAATTAGAAAAAAATAAGAAAATTGATGCACGCGGAAATTTTTTCGTGGAAAAATCTCCAAACAAATTGGAGCAAAAAACCTCTCTCTAATAATAAGGAGAGCACACTAACAATAACCTCCCTCTTATAATAGGAGAAACACACTCTCTTTAACAAAGAAAAGACTACAAGTATTTTAGGAGAAACCTCTCTAATTTTTTCTCTCTAATACTCACTCTTTTTCTCTGTTTTTCACACACAAAGAAAGGGATGTGGAGGCAAATACTACAGCCCTTATATATAGGTGCAGGAGGCGGTAATTTGTGGCTGTGAACACAAAATTTACAGCTTTGCTTTGGCTGTATATTAGCTGTAATACAGCCACCATTTAAGACTTTTCAAAGTCATAACATAGAAGCAAAGCTTCCTTAATCCAAGTGGTGCCAGCAAGTTGCTTGAGCCTTGTCCCAAATTCTAGAAGAAGCCAAAAGTGGCTTTACAGCTCAACAGTAATCTTCCTAGCTCCAAATATAGATGTTTCTGGCAGATTATTATATACAAGTTTTTATGATTATTAAATTCTGAGTAAATGCGTCCGCATGCATCAGCCCTGAATTTGTTGTTTGCACTAGGTAACAGTAATACACGGTAGGAGAGCAGGGTTGTTTGGTATAAGCTAAGATACATGACTATTCATATGTTAGTAATGGTACGTAAATCCTATTCAACGGTAAGGTTGTTCTATTGTGACCTGGAGGTTCTGGGTTCAAATCTATGGAAACCTCTCTGTATACAAGGGTCAAGGGTAAAATTGCGTACATCTGATCCTCCCTAGATTCTGCAATGACAGGAGCCTTCGTGCACTGGGCTGTTGCCCTTTTAGTTTGTGAGAACTATGGTTTCGTGCAAGTTATCCTCCAAATTAGACAGTGCCAGAAAATGTAAGTTTCGGGTTGTGTGTTTTATGGTTCATAGTTCAAACAATTGGGTGTCTCTTTTTTCCGGGCACATGAGATTGACTGTGGCCATACGATAAAGTATGGTGTTTGGTAAGATGAAATGAAAACTTTATTTCACTGCACTGTTAATAACAAACACAGACTTTGGCCTTTGAATGGGTGTAAGAATTTAACATTTTAAATCCAAATAAAGACAATATTGGTAGAATCATAAGAAAAGACTATGAGGCCTGGAAGATGAGACAATACTTAAAAACTAATTGTTTTTTTTTTTTTTAAGAAAATGATAAAGGGAAAAATGTATAAGGTTTTCATTAAATACAAAAGTACTTTCAAAACTGCAGGCAAACCGGAAAACGCTTTTTCCTGATTAAGATCTCTTGTCATGCAGTAGTGACATATAGAATCTGGTGCTTAGGGTTTCATTTTTCTTTCCTTTCAAGTTTCAACTAGCCCATGAAAACCCGATATTGTTTTGGGATATCATGGCCAGAGCCTCCAAATTAAGCACAAGGCAATTGGCATGACAACTGCTGCGGTGGAGAGAAGTGAATATTTGCCCTAGCTGAGATAACTTTTGAACATATTGTTCAGTACACTTGCTTATTTATAATTCCATCAGAGTGATAAGCATAAAGCTGTGGCTTTAACTATGGTATTATTTTATCAATTGTCTTAACTATGTCCATTTGCAGGCAACAATATCAGATTGGGAGTTACATGTCCAAAGGTGGACTTTTTGTTCCATGGATTACATTGATTTTTGCTTTCGTTTTTCTTAATCCCAGTTGAATCAACAAATTTAACATACATAATTAACTTACATGTATGTGCATCTAGTTGTACCAATTGGGAACATCAACTTACCCAAGCGTAAGTTCCAAGTTCCATAATTTTTTTTGTCCCATCACCCAATCCCAGGGGCAAGCAAAATAAAGATGTGCAGGAATATGATTGTCATTTTTGAGTTTCAACATTTAGTTAAATGAGATGATATAGATTGTTATTTCAAGATCTAGACAAAAACGGTATGATGATTGATAAGGAAATTGCTCTGTGCGTAGGGTATGTGTGTTGAATCCCACCCCGATATCCGTTCGCAGTGGTTTGGCAAAGTTGACCCTGCGTGTGAGGGGGCGTGTTGAATCCCACATTGCTTGTGTTACCTCATCCTGATCTGTATACAAGCCTACGGGCAATCCTCGTCTCTCTAGGTGTTTTTGAGAGTGAGTTAGGCCCATTGGATTTCTACATGGTTAGAGTTAGGCGTCTTGTCTGATGTTGGGCCTCCCGATATCCGTTCGCAATGGTTTGACAAAGTCCATCCTGCTCATGAGAGGGCGTGTTGAATCCCGCATTGCTTGTGTTACCTCATCCTGAGCCATATATAAGCCTAGGGCAATCTTCCTCTCTCAAGACGTCTTTTGAGAATGAGTTAGGTCCATTAGGTTTCTACAGTATCTGTAATTTGAATCCTATTTAATCAAGTGATCGGATATGAGTGAAACAATGAATGAGCATAGAGTGAAATATTCTTTGGTTTTTAATTAAATATTTCACTGGAGTTCTCCATTCTGAAGGAGTTTCATCGGTTGTTCTGATTTGCACATCGCAAACTCATTTTTAATATGTTTCAATGTTATGGCTTCCAGGCATTATTAAGTTTTGCATACCATATCAGTACACTGAGCAAAATTTATTTAGTCGACCCTTTTTGGATTGCCCAAAATATAATTAAAACCTAACCCATCTTCCTTTCAAGTTGTTCAAAAGTAGGCCGATAAACAATGGGAATCAAGTAGAGATCATGCTTTCTTCTCACTGTCACGCCAGGGTTCTCAGTCATGTCAAGCTCTTCTTCCTTCATTCCTCCAGGAAGTTTCCAGTCAAAATGGTAAAGCAATTTAGCAAGCAACAGCTCAACATTGGCCAGGCCAAAGGACATCCCTGGGCATATCCTTCTTCCGGCACCAAACGGAATATACTCAAAGTCAGTTCCCTTGTAGTCTATTTCACTATCGAGAAACCTTTCTGGTTCGAACTTATCTGCTTTTTTCCAGTGCCTTGGGTCTCTGCTGATCGACCATGCATTGATGATGACTTTGGTCTTTGCGGGTATTGTGTACCCGTTGATTTCACAGGTCTCACTGCATTCCCTTGGAACTAGCAGAGGAGCAGGCGGGTGTAGCCTCAGTGTCTCTTTGATTACCGATTGGAGGTACTTTAATCTATGGAGGCCTTCTTCATTGACTGTTTTCATTTGGTTGAACACTTGGCGTATCTCCTGTTGTGCTTGTTTCATCACTCGGGGGTTCTTCAGCAATTCAGCTATTGCCCACTCCACGACAGTCGACGAGGTGTCGCTGCCTGCAGCAAAGATGTCCTGTAAATGGAATATGACAGTGGCGGTTAATGGCACCATCAATGATTATAGAGGGGTAAATTTCACTTTTGCTACCTTGATTTTATTTTAATCTTCATATGAATATCTGAATGTGAACATGCAAATATCATAGGCGAAGAAGTAAAGTGAACACGTAGGAAGAAAGCACATTACCCAATTAATGTTGAAAGTTATGCAATTAGACTGAAGGCAGACTAACCAAGATCACTGCTTTCATGTTGTTGTTGGTTAATTGAACATCATCGTTCTTTTGAACTCTCAGCAGAGCATCAACAAGATCCTCCTCTCCTCTCTTGTTTGCCTTGTTTTCTTTGTGATCAGTAATGATGCTTTCAAGTATCTGATCAATTTTTTTATGCGTCTTCTCAATTCTATGCCTCATTCCACTGATTACTTGAATCGATTTGAAAGACGGGTACATTTCAGATATGCTGAACCCTGCTTCCAATTTCACAACTTCCTCCACTGCGGATATAAACTCTTCTTGATTGCTGTTTTTCTTCCCAAAAGCAGCTCTAGCTGTAATTCCATATGCTAATGAGAATATTTTCCTGCTAAGCTTGATTGGTGATCCCTCGTTTAGAGAAACCGATCTGATTAGATTCAGGACCTCTTCTTCTCTAATGGGTTCAAAAGATCGGACTCGATTTGAACTCAAGAGCTCAAGATTGCAGATTCTTCGGAGGTGTCTCCAGTAGTCTCCATAGGGTGAGAAGACAATGTCTGTGCAATCATAGAAGAGAATTCTTGAAGAAAGAAGGGAGGGTCTATTGGCAAAGATTATGTCATGGGTTTTCATGATCTCTTTGGCGATTTCTGGGGAGGAAACGATCACTGTTGAGACCTGGCCCAATTGGAGGTACATCAGGGGTCCATACTTTTTTGCCAAGTTTCTTAGAAGTTCATGGGTTAGTGTTCCCACAAGCTGGTGCATGTTGCCTATTAGAGGCAGTTTCCATGGACTTGGGGGCAGTTTCGGAGTTGAGTTTTTGGCTCTGGATTTTCTGACATTTCTGAATAAGATGAACAGGAAGAGAAAGGTGGCAGAAAGGATAGAGACGAAGAATGGGAGGTCCATGAAAGGGTGGACTAGAGAAGTTGTGTTAATGAATTTATGGAAGTTTTATGCTTTATATGCAACTGAAATGAGATGATATGGCTGTGGTATCCGTAATATCAATCTTATTTGATCAAGCAATTGGATATGATTGACAAGTGAAATCTTCTTCGAGTTTTAACTAAAAAGAGTTTATACCAGTGGTACCCTTTGTCATTTTTATAATACTTGAGATGTCTCTTCTCTTTTCAGTTTGATTACTTAAGACATCTTTCATCACATTTTATTGACAAAAATACCATCGCAACATAATATTTTTCATTATTTATTTTATAGTTTTTATTTTTTATTTTCCACTCTCTCCTGATTTATATTTTTGAATTTTTGATTTATTTCATTTGCTTTAATTTTTTTGTATGGTATTCCTAGAAAATTAAAAAAGATCTAAAGCAATAATCTAGAAAACAACATGCCAAAAATAAAAAAATGGAATGCGAAAAATAAAAAAATGAATTTAAAAAAATAAAAATAGAAACCGAAAAAATTTATTTTCCTTTTCTTTTTTTTTTTTAATTTAATGTTTTCTTTTTGTCTTATTTATGTTTTTTTTTTTTTTTTTTTTTTTTAAACACCATATATAAAAAAATAAAATAAGAAATAATAATAAACCGAAAAAAATAGAAAATACTGAACAAAATCAAAAAATATAAAAATAAAAAATAGAAAACAAGAGAAAAAGAGAGTAAAGAATAAAATAAAAAATTAGAATATAAAAGAATAAGAAAAAATAATGGTACAAGGTTATTTTGGTCAACAAAATGTGGTATTATAAAAATGATAGAAAGTGACCTTAGTGTTAGTCGAAATGACAAGGGTTATCTGAGGTATAAACTCTAACTAAAAATATACCAAAAGCTAACCATTCTGAAGGAGGAGTTTCATAACTTGCTTACAACATAAGTTATACATGCTCATTGCATGACTTAGAAGTTTACAAAATGTGGTATTATAAAAATGATAGGAAGTGACCTCGGTGTTAGTCGAAATGACAAGGGTTATCTGAGGTATAAACTCTAACTAAAAATATACCAGAAGCTATCCATTCTGAAGGAGTTTCATTACTTGTTTACAACGTAAGTTATACATGCTTATTGCATGACTTAGAAGTTTACAAAATGTGGTATTATAAAAATGATAGGAAGTGACCTCGGTGTTAGTCGAAATGAGGGTTATCTGAGGTATAAACTCTAACTAAAAATATACCAGAAGCTATCCATTCTGAAGGAGTTTCATTACTTGTTTACAACGTAAGTTATACATGCTTAAAAGTGACCTCGGTGTTAGTCAAAATGAGGGTTATCTGAGGTATAAACTCTAACTAAAAATATACCAGAAGCTATCCATTCTGAAGGAGTTTCATTACTTGTTTACAACGTAAGTTATACATGCTTATTGCATGACTTAGAAGTTTAGGTATGCTTGACTTGTGATTCAGAATCTATCCTATAACTAATTATCAATTGGCTTTTACTCTTAATTATTCAGTAAACATTATCTTATTCAATAGTTGTCTATAAAACCATCAATCACAGTATTAAGTGACAGAAGTAGTATGGGTTTGGCTATGGTATCGTTTTAACTTGTCCATTTGCAGGGAGCACCATGAATTGAGGAGTTGCATGTAAACTTTTAGAGGACCTTTGCTTGTTCATGATACATTGATTTTCAACATCTTTGTCTTTCATTTTTGTAGTCCAAATTTAATCCGCATAATGTGTGATTCACTATTAACTTACCGATGTATAAGGCTCAGAAGTTCCAAAATTCCTTTGGCACCATTTGGTAACGTTTTTTTAAAGTGTTTTTTCAAAGCAAAAAAGTTAATGGAACCAAAAAATACCTTTATGTAAGAGCGAAAACAAAACAATTAGAGAAGTGTTTGATAATGTCCATTTTTTTAAATGACGACGCATGAAATTACATCAACCAATCTTAAGCAAGCGTACAGTTTTTCGACTTTAGTGTTTTGCACATCGAAAATTCATTTTTAATATGTTCCAATTTTATGCTTCTGGGCATTTCAAAGTTTTGCATAACCTCTAAATTTTTTGCGTCCCTTGTAGGTACACTGAGCAAAATTTATTTGGTCGACCCTTTATGGATTGCCCAACATTTAATCAACACCTAAAGCATCTTCCTTTCTAGTTCTTCAAAAGGAGGCTGATAAGCAATGGGAATCAAGTAGAGATCATGTTTTCTTCTCACTGTCACGCCAAAGTTCTCAGTCATGTCAAGCTCTTCTTCCTTCATTCCTCCAGGAAGTTTCCAGTCGAAATGGTAAAGCAATTTAGCAAGCAACAGCTCAACATTGACCAGGCCAAAAGATATCCCTGGGCATATCCTTCTTCCAGCACCAAACGGAATATACTCAAAGTCAGTTTCCCTGTAGTCTATTTCACTATCGACCACCCTACATCAAGTAACTAGGTATGACTGACGCTTGAAACATTCGTTGGATATTAACTAAAAATATCCCTGGGGTTATCCATTCTGAAGGAGTTTAGTCCCTTATTTTTGCCAGCAGAAACTAATTATGTTTGAGCCGTTTATGTTCAATTTGATGACTAATTTGGAGGATGTTCTTAACTATGACCAGGTTCTAGCTTGTTTCCTAAATGCTGTTAAGCATAATTACTATTTGCAATTGTTTTTTTTTTTCTTCTCTTTTTCAGTCAGCTGTGAATTGGTTTAATGCAATTAGTTAATATGGTAGGCAGGGTAGTTTGGCATGACAAATTTTCACACTTACAGAAACATGCACTAGTACATGGCATGCATATTCTATGAGACTATGAGGCCTATCTTTTGTATGGAGCTACCTTCTATAAATTATTCTACAATTAGTTTGTCAAACCTAGAACTTTAGGTCTGCTTGACTTGTGATTCAGAATCTACTCACTCATCTCTCTCAGTCTCACTCTCTCTGTGTGGGGTGGGGGTGGGGGGGGGGTGGGGGGTGTCTGGGGCTACTTAGGCCCCATTTGGCTATCGTTTCCGTTCCTTGATTTCTGTTGTCACTCCCAAAATTTTGGGATTAATGTACAGAAACGCGTTTAGTAAACATGTTTCTGTTTCGAAATTGGTTGGAGTAATTTGGGAGTATTTTCAGAACTCCTTAAGAATCTGAGAAACAAAAAAATGTTGATTTCTATTCACTCCCATCAAACTATTCCCACCACCAGCTCGTCGACCACCACGACTATGCCAGCCACCATACATTTAAAGGGGAAAAAAAACACATGTTGCAATCAAGTGTGTTTCTTTTTTCTGTTCTCATAAATTAAAAGAAACAATTCAGGACAATGGTCGTTACCAAACATGTTTCTATTCCCAGAATACTTAAGAACGGAAACAAAATTCCCATCCCAATTTATTGGAGCTAGAAAAAAACACTAACCAGGTTAAAGGGCTTAATGTTTTCTGTAGTTAAATAAAAAATTTATGGCATCTGGGTATTATTTATTTTTTTCTGAAAAATGATTCTTCAAGTTGATTCTGGCTCCTTATAAAAGGATACTTTTGTCGGCATTTGGTATCCGTTAAATTGATATTATATTGAATTTAATCTTCAATATTGTGACTTTTGATCCTCCAACTGTAACATTCATAGTTCTAAGTTCCAAAATCCTTCATCATACTAATTTTGGCTGATCTCCGAAAATGCAGGACAGAGGCGTAATGAAAAAAGACAATCCGGTTCTGGAATTACCGGAAACACCTACTTTTAGTTGGCAGATAAGATGAATAGTGAAATTACATAGTTAATAAATATTTACATAGCAGATGATGGATTATAACTGATGGGAATCACATTCAGATCTCTCTTCCTCCTGACTGTTGCAGCGAATGCCTCATCCATGTCCTTTGTTTCATCTCCCAGTTTCCAATCAAAATGGTACAAAAGCTGGGCAAGCGGAAGCTCGACGTTTGCCAATCCGAATATCATTCCAGGGCATATTCTCCTTCCAGCAGCAAACGGGATGAACTCAAAATCAGTCCCCTTGAAATCAATGGAACTATTCAGGAATCTCTCTGGGTAGAATCTGTCAGCATCTTCCCATGTTGCAGGGTCTCTGCCTATAGCCCATGCATTAACAATCTTCACAGGTATATCATATCCGTTAATTGTACATCTCTTGCTGCATTCTCTTGGAAGTAATAGTGGGGCAGCAGGGTGCAATCTTAGTGTTTCTTTGATGACTAACTTCAAGTACTTCAATTCATGAAGGTCTGATTCATCAACATTACGTTTTTTGAGGAACACCTGTCTCACCTCAGCTTGAGCCTTCTCCATTACTCTAGTGTTTTTCAGCATTTCTGACATTGCCAATTTGACAGTCGTGGAGGATGTCTCACTCCCAGCACTGAATACATCCTGAAAACATTAATCAAGAAATCAAATGATGTTTTATCAACCGGTTCACCGATTTTGGCCTAAATTGGGTTTTGTAGCGGTTAAATGGACCGGAATAAGCCCGGGAAGCGGTTCAACCGGTTGAACCAGGTAGTCCTTTCCAGTTTTTAAAACATTGCGCAAAACATCAGTAATTGAATTTTTTTTTTTTTTTTTTTAATAAAAAATAAATAAAACATACTAACCAAGATGACGGCCTTGGTGTTATCTACAGAGAACGGAAACTGACGATCACCATGTTCCTGGACTCTGAGAAGAACATCTACCAAATCTTCATCATCTCTGCTGATGTCTGATACCTTTTGAGCTTTGTGTTCATAGATGATGTCATCAAATATCTGATCAAACTTCTGGCGAATTTTCCCGAGTTTAGTCTCCAATCCAGTGATTCGATGAATGATTTTAACCGAAGGAAAGAGATCCTCTACCTTGAAACCGCTTATTGCCTCTATAGCATGTCTGCGAGCCACTATAAATTCCTCTTGCTCCTTGCATATATTACCAAAGGCAGCTCTAGCTGTGATGCAATATGTTAGAGAGTATCTTTCTGCTGATATTCATCGACGATACTGCACATGCTGAGACAGTATCGATGAATTTCATGACCTCTTCTTCCCTGATCGATCGAAAAGATTGAACACGTTTTACACTCAAGAGTTCAATTGTGCATATTTTGCGAAGCTGTCTCCAATATTCTCCATACGGTTCTGTGCCATCATAGGCTATCACTCCAGCTACAAGATTAGGCCGATTTGCAAAGATCAGATCATGGGTTTTCATCACTCCTTTCACCATGTCTGCTGAAGAAACCAAGTCTGCTGAAATTTCTCCGAGCTGGAGGTGCATCAGAGGGCCGTGTTTCTTGGACAGATCTCTCAGGCAGTGGTGTGGCAGAGCACCTATAAAATTGAGCATGTTCCCTACGAGCGGTAGCTTCATTGGACCAGGCGGTAGATTGGGAAACAAATTGCTGTTTTGTGATCTTTTCAATAGTTTTAGTACCATGATTATGAAGAGCAGGAAGCTGAAAAGGGCTGAGAATGAAGTGAATTGGTACTCCATTACCGAAAACAGGGGATTTTTGATCATCTGGTAAGGTTTTGTATATTCGAATTATCCAGATTTATTTATAGTTAAAAACTTGATTTTTAGTTTGTGTCAATTTTGTAGTTTTTGTTGGCCTTATGCTAATAAGATGCTTTTAGGTTGATTTTCACCAACAAACAAGTTGAATTTAACTATGAAAACAATTAGTTTCGATAACCGTCCTGGATTATTAAATTAAATTAAGCCAATGATTAACTATGTGATTGTGAGTAGTAATCTTTAATCTACCACATTTTATAGAATTAACCAGCAGATTTTGTCCTCTGTTTTTTATTAAAGCCAAAAGAAAGACGGGATTGAGGTTCAACTAAAACTTGATGTTGCTACACAAATTATAATTTATTTATTTTTTTAACCTCAACGGAGCAAGAATAGATTTTTGATAAATGCATAGAATACAAAATTCAGAGGAAGACGAACTTGACGTCTAAAAGAATCAAACAACAAAATAGAATAATGAAAATACGAAAAATGTTGTTGATTAAGACATGACTTAAGAATTTGTTTGGTTTCCCAAATGTTAGGAAAACGAACCCTATCTAATCTTAAACATCCACGAATAGTTATTGGATTTTCTGATTCAGATCAGAAAGTTTAATTTTCTCTAGATTAATCGAAATTTGCAGGGATCGTCAAGCTAGCGGACTCTGGAGATGTTTCACTTTCTTACCGGTCTAATTTTCAATCATTGTCTTCCACTTTAAGTGAACACATCACTTTTATTTTTCCAGTCTTAATCCAGACTATACAAGAAAAATCATCAATAAAAGTCAATTAATATCGAGAACCACAAAAAGAGGGAACTTGAGCTAACAAGTCAACAACCGTGTTAGCTTTCCCGTATCAATGCGAAATAGAAACATGCACAAATTAAACTAACCGTTGCAATCCGGTGCCAGTGGGTTGACAGTTGACAGTTAAACCTCGTACTCTTTTAGTTGACTAACATGATTAAAAAGATCCAAAAGCATCTTATATTGAAACATCCGAAGAAAACAGAGGTCTTGGTTGGTTGGTAAGAACACTACCAAACTAATGGTAGAAACACAAAATTTCAAGACCAAAACTATATATTACAGATCAATTTCTGATTGCTAATAGGAGAACTTCAGCTCTCACTTATAAACAACAAGCAGCAAAACTGTCAATGGTGGTCTTCTCCTCTAAATAACATAATCAGACCACTCTGTTATGTGCGAAGTATGATCCATGGTTAAGCTTGGCATTTTATCAAGCTTAACAGGATTACCCTTCTTCCCGATCAATTTGGCCGGGTTACCGACGGCGGTCGTCTTGGAGGGCACCTCCTTCAGGACCACCGACCCTGCACCTACTTTAGCCCCATCCCCAATTCTAACATTCCCCAGAACACAAGTACCTGCCCCTATCAACACCCCGTCTCCAATTTTCGGGTGCCTGTCACCGCTAGCCTTACCGGTTCCACCCAACGTCACGTTGTGCAAGATTGAGACATTGTCTCCGATGACCGCTGTTTCTCCGATGACAACTCCGGTGGCGTGATCAAGCAGTATTCCCCTGCCGATCTTCGCTCCGGGATGGATGTCCACTGCAAAAACTTCCGATACTCTGTTTTGTATCAAGAGTGCGAGGATTTTCCGGCCTTGTGACCAGAGTTTATGAGCCATTCGATGGGCTTGGCATGCGAGAAAGCCTTTGAAATTCAAGAAGCAGTGGACATAGCTTATACACGCCGGATCTCGCTCTTTCACCGCCCTCAGATCGTCTTTGACAGCTCCGGCGATTTCTTCATCTTCTTCAAGCAAACCCAGGAAAAGATCGAAGAGTGTGCCGCAGGGAAGGCTCGAGTAGCTCAATTTCATGGAGAGATGATTGGCCAGAGCTCTTTCGAAAGAATCATGCGACAAGATCGAGCTGACATAGTAGTTTGACAGAATGGGTTCTTGTTCAACATCTCCTCGCGCCTCCATTTTCATGGTGCGCCAGAGATCGTCCTCGACGTCCTCGTCTTCGCCTCGATCGATGGGGTCCAAGAATACATGCTTGTGGATGGTCTTCGTCTGGTTCTGGCAAATGGGTGCGCAGGAAACAAGGTCCGGGAAATTGGGTCGGCAGAAATTAACGTAGGTGTAGACGCGATCGTCGATTTGAGACCTGTTGGGATCACGAGAAATTGGATCGTGGGTCTGGGGGTTATGGCTTCTGGAAGAGTGAATACAGGCGGCCATGGTGGTGGGAAGCTTGGGTGAGTTTTGGATGGATAAAAATGGTGATCGGAAGAGAGCAGCGGACATAGGAAGGAGATAAGTAGAGATTAAAAAGGGGGAAATATATATAGGGGAAGGCGTGGATAGAGGAAATACCGGAACTTTCATGGCAGAAAACGAATAATTAAAAACCGGGTTTATTATCCGAATGTTCCGTCTAGAGAGAGAGGTGCCCTGCAGACGCAAGGGATGACATGAGACATTTTATAGAACCTAAGCGCAGCCATAAAAGACAATTTTTTATTTTTTATTTTAAAAACAATTTACCACTAATTTTTTTTAAAAAAAAAACATAAATTATTGTATTATATAAAAATACGATAATTTTTTCGGTGAAATGAATAAATTTTTACGAATGAATAACGAATTGCAAAATTTGAAGTTACGATAAAAAATGTTAATTTTTATGACATATGATAATTTAGAATTTTTTACAGAATTATTAAATTTTTAAAAAAAAAATTATTGTATCAAGTGGATTATATGAATAGTGAATTAAAAAATTTGAGATTATAATAAAAAATCTAAAATTATGAGTTTTCGGTGTAATCGGTTCAGGAATTTAAAATTTTAGTTTTAGTATTAAAATTATATTTAATTACATTTGGCCCATTTACTTATTTTTCTAATTTGATTAATTTCTTATCAAAGTTGAAAGAGCAACAATGGAAGTAGGACTTATTGGAGATGATTTTAGCACAATTAAAAAATCAATTATTCTTTTGATATTTGGAATAAAATACTATTAGTCATAGGTACTTGATAAAGCAATTTGATTTAAAAAATTAATCTAGATGTAGACAAAATCATATGAAGAAATATATTTTTAATTCAAAATTTGAGGAGACCATGCACTAATTAAAAAAAATAAAATCTATTTTAAAATATTATCCGTTTTTGGTATTCTCGATTTTATTATTTAGTAGTTTGTATAAAAAAAAATCAGGATCATTTCTGTTACGGATAGACGACCATTTTTTGTTAACTCAAAATTTTCAAAAAAACTGCATCGTCATTGAAACAACTCGTCTGATCAACTTTGGCGATTATTTAAAATTCATCCACTTGTCCGTTTTTAGTGTTCTAAGTTTTGTTATGTAGTGTTATAAACATAGTTTATATACAAAAAATTTGATTCATTTCTGTTATGGACGTGCAATCTTTTGTTAATTCTAATTTGTCGAAAAAAATTCCGCCGTTATTGAAACAACTCATCTAGTCAACTTTGGCGATTTTTTAAAATTCATCCACTTATCCGTTTTTAGTGTTGTAAAAAGCATGATGTAGTGTTTTGAACTTAATTTATGCACAAAAAAATTAGATTTATTTAAAATATCGATAGACCACCGTTAATCAGTTTAAAGTTGCCGAAAATTTTAAAAATTTCTTGGGCAAAAACGATTTATTTATTTATTTATTTTTTAAATTCGAGTTATACCCGGGGTACCAAACCCCGGGTATAACGACGCA
Source organism: Eucommia ulmoides (assembly GCA_016647705.1). Taxonomy (NCBI): domain Eukaryota; kingdom Viridiplantae; phylum Streptophyta; class Magnoliopsida; order Garryales; family Eucommiaceae; genus Eucommia; species Eucommia ulmoides. The sequence continues at coordinate 253,328 of CM028326.1, read as the reverse complement.
TACCAAAAAATAAAAAAATAAAAATAAAATAAAAAATTTCATATACCCGGGGTTCCGAACCCCGGGTATACCGCCGGCCCCACAAACCCGGGGTTCCAAACTTCGGGTAGCACTACTTCCTTAAATAAGTTAAAAAGTGAACTATTTCAGTAATTTTATTTTAAATTTATATTATAAATGTAAACAACTCGACAAAATCATATGAACAAATATATTTTTAATTCAAAATTTGAGGAGACAATGCACTTATTTAAAAAAAAAAAAAAAAAAAAAAAATCTATTTTAAAATTATATAATCAAATGATTAAAAAAATAACCCAAGAAGGTTAGTTCGATTACTAAGGGGAAATACCTTATTTATTCGTCAACCAGAATTCAATTTTGTTGAAGAGCATCGTAGGAGTAAAATGCTGAATGCATCAGGTCAATGCGGAGAATGTGCTCTTAAAATCTCCTGAAAAGATAATTAGTCGAGTTAAACACACTTTACTGTATACAAAAGAATTTTATTTTTATTATGAGTGTCTATGTAAACCTTCGACTTTGACAATATGTATATTTGATCTCTCAAATTACACGTTTGTTTAAATCTCTTAAAATTAAAAATATTATTAAATATTTTGAATGAAAAATGCGTTGTGTTTAGTACATAGTCTTTTAATTTAAATTACTTTATCGGTTGCTAAATTTAAGATAAAATTAATTTTTTACTAGAAAAATAATATAATTAAAAAAAAAAAAAAAAAGGGGGGGTTGGAGCAATTCGGATGGACGTTATGATACATTGTATTCTTTTCCACTTGAGGAGGAGAGTGGGAGTCCACCACCACTTCCGCCGTCACACGATTGCGTTTCACTGGTAGCCGGCGCGTACACGTGTCCCATGTCGGAGCGCGTGTTTTCTTTTTTCGCAATAGGATTGTAGTACAAGTAGTTCATACATTAGGTTGAAGGCTTTGACTGTGTTTCTAGTCGTAACAGTGACGTTTGCAATGACCTATCTCCCCCCTCCCCCCAATAATGGGTTATTAAGGCTTACCCATTTTAATTGCTCTGCTCACTTATATTTACGATTCTATCATTTTCTCCTGTATAATAAGACTAAAATGTATAAACAGAGCGTTAATATTATCATAAAACTGTTCAAGCAATACATCTTACCTATATTACAAAATGAATTTCACGTTAATGTTATTGTATTCATGTTTTTTTTTTTTTCACGTTAACTTATATTTTCCATCTGTTTGTGTGTGTGTTAACGTTAATGTATCTTTGTTTTTTGAGTTTTCCTGTGAGTTGACATTAACATGATTGTACCATATAAGATTAACGTATTTTAACTATCGTTGTGTGTTTTTAGCGTTAACATACTTTTAAGGGTTTTATGCGTTAACGCATTTCATTGTTTTTTTTTTTTTTTTCATAAAATGCGTTAATGTTAATGCATATTTTTTTGCTTCTGTGGGTTAACGTCAACGCAATTTCATGTTCTTTTAGCGTTAATGTATCTGTATTAACGTCCTGTTATGTAAAATTTTGTCCTTTCGAGCTGAATATGTATTTGGCTTGGATTTGCGTTAACGTTAATGCAATTTTTTTTATGTTCTCTTATGTGTTAACGTTAACACATTTCATGTTATCTGGAAAACACATGTGTGAAAAAATCACGCACACACTAACGTTAACGTAAAAAATGAACATCCCCCTCCACTTCCACCACCATTCATATCCCCACCATCATCACCGCCGATACCATCCGGATCTGATTTTTCAAAGACACAAAGAGAGAGATAGAACGACGAGGAGCAGATCTGGGTCAAGACGAAGACGATGACGGAGGGTGGTTCCGGCGGTGACGCCAACAACACTTTATACTCGTCGAAGAGGATCGAGTTCATGTCGTCGTCTCCGAAGAACACGGTTGGGTTTTCCTCGGGATCTACGACGGATTCAACGGTCCAGATGCGCCAAATTTTTTTTTAACCAATTTGTACCCCGCCATTCATAAAGAACTCGAGGGTCTACTATGGGACGACACCCCCACCTCTTTCGTTTCAGTCGATAATTCCAAATCGGAAACAGAAAATTCGCTGGAACCCATCGGCGACGAACTCTCAACACCCAGAACCCGCGATTATCAAGAGAATCATCCCGACGTAAGCACTGATTCAAATACCCAAACAAGAACAACAAAAAATCGAAAAAGAGATACAGAGGAGTTGCTGCGGGGGGGTTTCAAACAAACAACCAAAAATCGCGAAAACTTAAATCTGAGTTTCCATATATGAAAAAACAGATATGAAAACTCCAGATCTGATTTTAGATCTGGAAATCCAGATTTGATTTTAGATCTATTCAAACCGTGAACAAGAAGGAGATAAATCAGATCGTGAACAAGAATGAGATAAAGAGAGAAACCATAAAATAAAGACGACGAAGGCTTGCAGTGAACAGCTGAAGACGACAAATCTTGCGGTGAACAGCCTCTGAAGATAATGGTACAACAACGGAGAGGATCGGAAGGTATGGCTCGCGAATCAAAAGTCTCCAATCGTTGAGGACTTCGGCGTGCTCAGGACTGACAGCGATAGGACACTAGCAATCTTCATCGGAAGGGAGAGACTCACCTAGGTTTTTTTAGAAAGAGAGACTCTTTCTCCTGAATTTGAAATTATTTATTAGTAAACGGTGGATTGTGGAGTAATTATCCCAAGCGAGCACGTTAACGGTTAACGTGAATGAGAGAGAGACGAGTTTTATTTCAGGGGTATGTGTGTCTTTTTACTACCATTTTTTGTCTTTGAAGGACCAAAAACTTAATTGGTTATACCTTGAAGTCTGATCCCTACATGAACAGTCGAACATATTTTTTTTTTCCTACATGGTCTCTTAGGTTGCATTTGAGTAAGAGATTTGAAAAATTCAAGAGATTTGTAAAATGATGGGATTTCAAAATTCTAAATTTTGAAATCCTATCATTTAATAATCCCTTATTTGAATAACTATTTTAGGCGAAGAATTTGATCTTATAATTTTATAATTTTCTTATTTGGATAACCACCGTCACCATTGTGGGGATCGGCGGCAGCAGCGGGTGGCGATGGTCTGTTACGGTGGCCGACGACTTCGACCAAACGGCAACAGTGTGGCCAACGATGGTCGGACGGCGACGATCGACAACGGTGGCTAGTGGTGGTCGACGATGGTGGGCAACGGTGGCGGCAGTAGGAGGCGGCAGGGATCTGAAATCATTTCTAAAATTACACCTATTTTGAAAGGATTTTCAAATCCTCTATTTCACCATTATTTGGTACTTGAAGAGATTTTATAAATTCTTTATACTCAATACCCAAACAAAATATTTGTCAAATTTTTTTTTTGAAATCCCTTACCTAAATCAAATCTTTCTCCCAAATCTCTTATCCAAACACAAACTTAAATAAGGACTAAATAATAAAAATCTCAAAAATAAATTTAGATAATAATCATTCAATTAGTAATTAAAAATTTATATAATTTACTAGAAAATTGTAACTTTTGATTTAAAACTTATAACTAAGAAAATCACTAACACATCCATTTTTTAATTGTTTGCTTGTGTTGTATAATAAGATTTTTTATACATAATACATATAAAAATGTCTAATCTTTCGAAGGATCTCCCAGATACTTGAAGTCTCGTCCCCCATCCAATCCCAACTTCATGAGAAAATTCGCACACTTGTTTTTCATTGATGTAAATTGCATCTGGTAGTTGTTGGCTACCAAAAAAACGTTTGTAGTCTTTGACCCGAGGCTTGAAGTGATGAGGTTCAGGCAATTATCATCGATAAGAGTTACCGGCTCAGTTGAGTCCTCTCCAAGATGACTCTAGGGAAAAAAAAAATCTTGCTAAAATTAAAATTCCAAAATGCAGGCTTCTTAGCTCGGCCTCTAGACTCGTGCATGATGGAAGATGTACGTAGTATCCTACTTTCTAGCTCCCAAGGTGCTCTCTCACAAGATCTCGTATTCCTCTTTTTCTGGATTATCTCACGAGCTCCCATCTCAAGGGAAGAGAGTAATTAAAATCAAACTAAGCAAGTTGTCGCTTTTGGTCTGTTGAGGATGAAAGGCATAAATTTTGGAAGCAACCAAAAAAGAATCTTGGGTACTGGATCGTGCTTTCAATCACTTCTTTGTTTCTATTCTTCGATGTTTACTCGGTAACGATAGCAAAGACAATATTTTTTATAACTTCCTTTGATAATTTGTTTTTGTTTTTTTTTGAAGGCAATAGAAGAAGTAGGCAACTTGATGTAATCCAACTTTAAAGTGATGGGATGTGAAAGGGCAATAAAATCCATGTAAAGATGACTCCTTTTGACCCTTCAATTCACACAAGAGGCTCTTCACGTTTAGCGGTTGTGTTTCGCTTCACTTTCTCTTTTCTAGTTCTATTCGAGTGGGTGGGAGTTGGGGAGTTGAATGCTTTCTAAATTCGAAAGTAAAATAAGTAACGGCATGTTTGATCCGACGGAATGGAATTATCATTTCGCCTTTAATTCTCATTCTATTGTTTGGTTCTTTAATTAAATCATTTTTGTAATTCTATTGAAATGAAAACAAAAAAAATGAGATTCTATTTAAAATGGGTTGGTCCAACCCAATGGAATTAAAACTAAAATTACAAAAAAAAAAAAAAATCATCGTTGATCCAACCTAATTCAAAAATTAAATAACAGAAAGAGAAAATTGAGAACGAAAATATAAATTAGAGAACATAAACAGAAATTAGAGAACAAAAAATTAAGAACAAAAATTGAAAATTGAAACTGAAAATTGAGAATAAAAACAGAAAATTAGAGAATAGAAAATTGAGAACATAAACTAAAAATTGATAAGAGAAAGTAAAAATTAAGAAAAAAAAAAATTAGTTAACATAAATTGATTGAGAATAGAAATATAAATTAGAGAACAGAAACTGAAAATTAAATGAAACAGTGAAATATAATAAAATGAGAGAATGAATGAAATATAATAAGATTCTCACGAGGACATAATAAGAATTTTATTATATTTTATTATTCTATTATTTATCTCATTCCATATCAACCAAACAAATTAAAAAAATAATGATTCAATTGACAATTTCATTCTGTCCACAGTTTCAAAATTTTGGCTCATGAAATTCAATTTTTTTGCATATTTTATACCAAGCTCACCAAATTAATTTTAAATAAAAATATTTATATTTCTTCATCAAGTTTACATAATAAAAAAAAAAAAAAAAAAAAAAAAAGTGCGTCATTTTCCATCCTATGCAACTCCCACGAAAAAAAAATGAGACACAAAAAATTAATTCAATTTCAGAAACAAAATTAATCAATAATGCGGATTTGTTGAACGCAATCCCGAAATACTCAAATCCCACGATCGATTAGTATTTAAAAAAAAAAAAATAAGAGGACATGTGCATCATTTTGACAAAATAATTTGGACTTATTGTAAAATATATATATATATATATATATATATATATATATAAAAAGTGATCATCCTCGTATCTCGTTGGACTGGACGCATATTTTGGGCCATGACAAAAGTCATAAATATTTAACATCTAAATGGGCCTCCTAGCCCAAATTTTTATTTTCATTGGGCACACTCACTGTTCATTTTATTGGGCTACTGAATAAGGTCAATGGGCTTCATGAGGCCCAAATTGATGGGCCACATTTGGAAGAGTCCATTTCCTTGTTTATTCGGTTCTCTTTTCTTATGTTTGGGAAAAAGAAAAAGAAAAAAAAAAAGGAAAAATGTTTGGAAAATTATATTTTTGATCGAAATTGTATTTTGTATTTATTTTTGCGAAATTCAAAAGATTTCAGTTAAAAAAATGGATTGTACTTAACATGTGATATTCTAATAGATATATTTTCGTCATTTCATCACTCCAGTAAAGACAAAGTATTCCTCATAAAAAAAATTCGTAAAAACAAAACGTTTGAAAAATGAGAGAGATAAACATGAATTGTGGTAAAAAAAAAAAAAAAACCATCTTAGATTTAGTAGAATAATAAAATGACAAAAATATACTTAATTGAAGGTCTGATGTAAAAAAAACCATTTTTTAAAAAATTTACCAGAATAAAACAAATGTATAACTTAAGGGTTCAAATGTGTTATTTGCCAAACTTATCGACATAGACACCCATCCACTCCAACCTAAACGTAAATTATTTTTTTTTTTTTTTTTCGTGATCTTACAGTAAGTAAGAGGTGTCCAGGACAGTTTACGCGTATATCGACTAATTATTTCTTTGGACAATCTTAAAGTTGCATTCTTTCATATCGAACTGATATATGCAATTAAATACAAAATTTAATTCCTGGAGTGCGTTATTCCCTTGTTTTAAATAGATTAGAGGTTAAACTCGTGATTTATTATTTCACAATTTAAAAAGGAAAAAACGGGCAGGGGAGTTACACCAGCTAGTGTTGAAACATAACCGCCAATCTACGCACTTCTTCCAGTTCATACCCACTCCTTAACAAACCACCTATCTCCCCACGAGCATAAAAACAATTCAACATATGACCTCATTAAATCTCATAAAACTCTTCTCCTGTCCTAATCCGTCACTTAATCTTCACTCTCAAAACCCAATGGATTGATTTGATTTCGGAGAAAACTAGAGAGTGTCGCCGGGAAGATGAATCTCAGTGATTGTGCTCTGTTTTTGGCTCTGTTTTTTTGGGTGATTTTGGGTGATGCTAGGAGTTATATCAGTTGGGATGACATGGCCGTGGATGATTATCAGAAGGCGATGTCGGAACGCCTGAATGAGGGTAATCAGAGTCGGGTAATTGTGGTTGATGTGAATGGAAATGGCGATTCTTCCACAGTTCAGGGAGCGGTTGACATGGTTCCCCCAGGCAATTCTCAGAGGGTCAAAATTTACATCCTCCCTGGAGTTTACAGGTTTCTCTCTCCTCTTCTCTCTCTCTGGTTCATGGTGGGTGGAACTAAAACCAGGGACGTGGGTGTTAGGAGGAAATTACATGTATAATGCATTAGTTTAGTATCTCTCTCTCTCCTGAAAGTTACATGTATAGTGGTTCGGTTTCGATCCGATTTTGTATATAATCAAAATCGTTAGATATATATCAAACTAAAACTGTAATCAAAATCGTTTTTTTTTTTTTTTTTGAACGATCTTAAAATCAAACCATTTAATTTTATACAAAACCAAAATCAAAACCGTCACACCGCGAAATCATTTAAAAATTTTCAATTTTATAAGAAAACAAAACCAAAACTCAAAATCGCGGATGGTTGTTTTTTTTATATAAATAAAACCAAAATTAAAATAAAATAAAAAACTAACCTTAACATACATATATAAGAGAGATTAAAGTATAAATATATATATTAAGGGTTAAATTGTATATATATATATATATAATAAAGTGCGTCTATATATATCATAAAACTCTATCTAAAACATCGATTATGGGGTTGGATTTCGCAATTTGGTTTCGAAGTTACTATTTCCAACCCAAAACCCAATCCGCTTTGATTGCTAATTCAAAACCACAACTGCAACTAAACCATTTAATCGATTTTAAAACCGAACTATTCGATTCGTTTTCGCTCAGGTACCTGTTGGTTCGGTTTTTGTTGTCATCCCTATATTGATTGAAGATGACTTTGAATTTCTTTACATGTAGAGAGAAGGTATTTATTCCTGCTTCAAAGCGATACATTTCATTCATTGGAAGCAATCAGCCTGTTATTACATGGAACAACAAGGCATCTGATACAGACCAAAACGGACATGAACTGGGGACCTACGGATCACCTTCTGTCAGCATAGAATCCGATTACTTCTGCGCAACCGGCATTACTTTCCAGGTAAATGGCAGTCCGGTGCTACAAAAAACTCCCGCTATGCGCGAAATCCATATATGATCCTGTTTTCCTTTTTTTGTTGTTTCAGAATTCAGTGGTTCCGGTAGAAGGAGGGCACGGTATGCAGGCGGTGGCGTTGAGGATCGCCGGTGATAAAGCAGTGTTCTACAGAGTGAAGATTTTGGGGGCACAGGACACGCTTTTGGACGAACAGGGCTCTCACTATTTCTATCAATGTCTCATTCGAGGGAACGTTGATTTCATATTTGGCCAATCCAGATCACTCTACAAGGTAAATTCTTTGGGTATTTTTAATATTTATAATCTTGAAAATTATACACAGCTCGTTTTTAAATTGTCAATACTCATCTTACCTGGCGTCTTTCAAAGTTGTGTGTTGAATCCCACATCGATGTTGGATTCCGATTTTCGTTTGCAGTGGTTTGTCCAAAGTCCACCATATGCATGAGGGAGACATGTTTAATCCCACATCGATTTTGGATCATTTTCCCGATATCTATTTGCAATAGTTTGACAAAGTTCACCATGCGCGTGTGAGGGCGTGTTGAATCCACCAACATTACTTCTGTTATCTGATCCTAAATTATATATAAACCTACAGATAATCCTCATCTTACAAGGTGTATTTTTAGAGTGAGTTAGCCCCATTGAGTTTCTACAGTTATTAAGTCATCTGTTTAGTGAATGTTCATGACAATAAGACTATATGGTCGTTTTTCACTTATTCACGTAATTTAGGAAGTTTTCGGTTATAGTTAAGTTTTTACACAATAAATGTTCACTATTAATGTTAATAGTAGTCGTGATTTTTCCCTTTCACATTGTTAATCATAAAAAAACTAGTGAATATTCACTTATTTAACGATTGAATCAATCTCTAGTAACATCGAAATGTGAAATCAACATAGTGAATGTTCACTGCTAATATTAATAGTAGTCGTGATTTGCCCCGTTGGGATCTTATGAATTTGATTCGTGCATGAATGATTAAATCAGGACTGTATGGTGCCCTCGGTAGCTGAATGTTCACTAGTAATACTAATAGTAGTCGTGATTTACTTAGTTGCAATCTTATTCATGCATGAATGATCATATCAGGACTGTAAGCTGCACTCGACAGCTGAAAATTTTGGAGCGATTGCCGCTCACCACAGGGATTCACCAAAAGAAGACACCGGTTTCTCATTTGTAAACTGTAGGATTTATGGAACGGGCAGCGTATATTTGGGCCGAGCGTGGGGAGACTATTCACGGATAATCTACTCTTACTGTCACTTCGACAACATCATCACTCCAGAGGGTTGGAGCGATTGGAACAACCCATCAAGGCAAAAGTATTAATCATATCAATTTGTTTTTCTAATTTTTTTTTTTTTTTTGAGAGATGAATTCATTATAAGTTGATGTATATATGTGTATATATATATATGCAGGACTGCAGTGTTTGGGGAATTTGAGTGCGGAGGCAGGGGAGCAGATACAAGGGGAAGAGTGGGATGGTCGAAGTCTTTTAATTTTGAAGACGTTAGGCATTTTCTTGATGTGCATTTCATAGGTGGAGAAGACTGGCTTAAACTGTAAGGAACTCTAGACCTTCTACAAGGGAGGTAAACTAGATATCCGCTAGACTATAAGCCTTGGATAACTGTAACTCTTTCTATTCATTTTGATAATCACACTTCTTCTTGTTGTTGAGAGTGAAACCTTGTGGGATGCATCAATGGCGGGATCTAACACGTGAGGCTACATTACCCTTAACACGAGTAATGTGTTAAAGCTGTTTTTGGGCATGTTTTATGGTAAGGTGAGTCTGAATCATCTTACGCGCACCTCGAGTAATCATCTCACTGGTGATCTTGAGGACGCACTCCTCCACATCAACTAAGTCACTACCACGAAACATGAATTTTATGAGTCATTTTTAATTGATGAACAAGTCTTTGACAAGATTATATGATTCAAAAACAGAGCAAACATGGGTAGTCCGCAAAATTATGGGAGGAAACAAAAGACGGCCCAAATTAGGACAAAAGGGTTTTACATTATTTCTTCTCAATCAAGTTTTGACTCTTTTGAACAGTACTTTAAAAATTAAATCTTGAATTTAAATCCTGAATGCACTACGTCAATGTGAAGGAGTGTGCTCTTAAGATTGTTCGACAAAATGATTCGTCGAGGTGCGCGGAAACTGACACGGGCATACCTTTCCGCAAAACCAAAATATATATATATATATATATATATATATCTTGAATTAAATCTTGAATTTAAATCCTGAATACACTACATCAATATGAAGGAATGTGCTCTTAAGATCGTTCGACAAAATGATTAGTTGAGGTGCGCGGAAACTAACACGGGCATACCTTTCCGCAAAACCAAAATATATATATATATATATATATATATATATATATATATATATATATATATATATATATATATATATATATATATATATATTGAGACCCTAATTGGTTAGGTGTATACTTGATTTTCATGATTTTTTTTATTACAATTTTATTTATATGTTAAATTATCATTAATGGTATAAATTTTTAAAATAAATAAAAATTAATTGTTAAATGTACACCTCTTTCATTTATAATATTTACACCGCTTACACTTTCTCTTCTTCGCTTTCAAACATCTTCTATCCCTCTATCTTCTTTAACAAGCAACCTTCAACAATCTTTCGGATCTCCTTAATGTTAAAATCACGATTAGTACAAACATATAGATTCGCGAAACCGAACTTTTCACACACTCATTTTTCGGACCTGTAAGTTCGTGCCAAGCCTAATTGGGCAAAGCTACAGGTCTGCACACCTTGCAACATTGTCGAAAATTTTGTTGGACCATCATCAACGTTTTCTTTTCTTTGCCCTCTAGATATTCCTTTGTTTAGAAAATACAAATTAACTATTTAGACTGTATTATATATATATATATATATATATATATATATATATATATATATATATATATATATATATATATATATATTAGCAAGAAAGTAATAATTTAGTATAATCAAGTACGTCAAACATCTTGTAGCCTAGTAGATATATCCTAGTCACATTTATAGAAGGTCTAAAGTTCAACATCCTCCCCCAACATATGTAGTTAAAAATAAAACGTGAAACTACAAACACAAACTAATTATTTAATAAACACAAACTAAATATTTAGAATACAAAATTATCAACAACAAAACCTAACAAGAAATTAGCGACGTTCCTTTATTAATTAAAAATATTGAAAAGTTTGCCTAAAATGATTAGACAAAAAAAATACTATAAAACAGTACATCCTTCAGTACTGGTAGACTTAAGTTCCACGCAACAAGGATTTGTGCGGACCTGTAAATTCGTCGATGGTGAAAATCCTGGTCTTCGTGCACAAATTTCAGTCCAAATTCAACTTCTAGAGCATTACAAAGCAACAAAGACACCCGAATAAAGTAAAAATCTTAAGATTTATAAACCTAACATTTGATTTGCTAAAAAAATTCACAAAGAAAAATTATAACTTAACATTTCAATACCTAAACATCTTATCTCTTCCGATGGGAGTGAGTCGGTGCCGGATTTAGTGCGCTGGGACGAGCAACCTCAAAGACTAGTGGTGTGGGAGAAAGAGAAACCGTTAGAAGGGCATACGAGAGGAAGGGAGTGAATGAAAATTAGGTTGGGGTATACATTTAGTAAATAAGATTGATTTTTTTTTTTGGTACACAACATATAATTGAAGTATAAAGTAAGGGATACCACTGGTTCGGTTTTGGTCCAGTTTCATATGAAATCAAAATCAAAACCATTAGAAATATATCAAACCAAAACCGCAACCAAATTTTTTTTTTTTTTTTTTTTAAAACGGTTTTAAAACCAAATCATTTCAATTTATACAAAACCAAAACCAAAACTGCAAAATCTTGAAACCACTTAAGTTTTTTCAATTTTATAAAAATCATAAATAAAACCAAAACCTTATATCTTATATATATATATATATATATATAAACAAAAACTAAATTCTAAAAAGTAAAACTAAACTATAAAATAACCACAATTAAAGTTTCTAAAATAAAAAGAAAAATGGAGGAACAGGCTGAACGGCTGTGAAATCAGAAATGAAAATTATGAAAGCCTAAGTCCCTTTATACCATATATAAGAGAGTTGAAAGTGTAAGTAAATAAACAAAAAAACATATATATTAGAGTTAAACTGTAAATATATATAAAAAAAAATAAGGATATATATGTAATAAAAATATATTTAAAAGTCTAACTCTCTTTACACCATATATATATACTAGCTTATAACCCGTGCCTGAAGGCACGGGCGAAAAAAGAAAACCTAATACTTACGCAATTAAGTAGAAAAATCAACAGACCCAACATAAAAAAAATATTACAGAATATACTGCCAGTAACCACAACCACAAACATAAAAAACAATAATGAATTTAAATTGTTAACACGTGTTTTCAAAGACAACAAATCCGTGCCTGAAACAAACATTACTAAAACAAATAACAATAACTTAATTACCTTATAATATCTCCACCAATGTAGAACTTTTTTATCCAATTCGTACAACAATCAACGAAATTAATGAATACCTTTATACATTAAGATGGCGTTTCACTTACCCATGGCCCTTCCCCAATATTTTCTTAACCTCTTCGGTAGTATCATTATGTAAAAAACATTCAACTCACTATTAATTTGATCTAATTAATCTTATACAAAAGGTTCAATAATCATTCAATTAATGAGAAAAAATCATCAATATACCCGAGTACAAATAAACTATACAATGGGAAACAATTTAACAAAATTTACAATTACAAATTTACAAAGCACATATGCTTCGCCAATACAGAGAATACTGGGTAAAAATTCAAAAAATAAAAAAATACATTTTGATTAAACAACATTTAAAATTATTGACTCCTATTTTCAAATCTATACAACCAATAACCAATATAACCACTAACCAACATAACCACTAACCGATAACCAATAATCAAGTACTACAGAGTATACCTTGTAATATCTTGCACACATTGAGCCTTCCAATTTTCAAACATAGATTTACGAATTGCTCTACTCAAGCTATGGATTCTGTAAAACACCTAATGTTAAGAACAGAAACGGAAACAGAAACAGGAAACGGGAACATAACAGAAACAGGGAACAGAACAGAAACAGAAACAGGTAACAGAACCTTTGCCGCTCGACATCAGTCCATTTCTGTCCTAATAGTGCTTTTCCCGACGATCTTGGCAGTTGGGCACGGCGCCTGTGTATAAAAGTTGTTAGAATTCGTCGTTCTAAGCAATGGTCCACGACTAAATCAGAAAAAGAAAACTAAACAAAATAAAATTTGCTTTCTTTCTATTCTTTGAGACCAAAAAATAGAAACCATAAATCTAAATTTTGAAACTAAAAAAGAAAACAGATTGTTTTCTAGAACAGAAGCAGAAACAAAAACTTTGGGACCAAAGCACAGAAGCAGAAAACTAAAACAAACGCCTCAGATGCATTTGATCAAGTTGAATTCAAAATCAAAATCCAAAACCATTAAAGTTTCTGAGAATAGAAACACTAAACAAACGCCATCTAAATAAACCATAAACAAACGCCATGAAAGAGAACAATAAACATATGAAAAGAGAAATTAGGGTTGAGGTTTAGCCCGAATTCTGTAAAACACCTAATGTTAAGAACAGAAACGGAAACAGAAACAGGGAACGGGAATAGAATAGAAATAGGGAACATAACAAAAACAGGGAACGGGGAACAGAAACAGAAACAGGGTACAGAAACAGAAACCGAAACAGGGAACAGAACAGAAATAGGTAACAGAACTTTTGCTGCTCGACATCAGTCCATTTCCGTCCTAATAGTGCTTTTCCAGACGATCTTGGCAGTTGGGCACGGCGCCTGTGTATAAAAGTTGTTAGAATTCGTTGTTCTAAGCAATGGTCCACGACTAAATCAGAAAAAGAAAACTAAACAAAAAAATTTTTACTTCTCTTTCTATTCTTTGAGACCAAAAAAAAATCTCTCCATAGCCAACGACAAAGGACCGACATGAGCCAACAGCCTCTTCTTCATAAGTGTGCTGTAAAATTCAAGAAAATAGAACAGAAAATGACTTATTTGTTCCTACATTTTCTGTTTCTTGTTCCAAGTTTTATGGAAACAGAATCGTAAATCATGGAATAAAAACACTAAACATAAGCCACTTGAAGAACCATTTTGTTCAGTTCCGAAACAGAAATGAGGTAACAACACTAAATAAAAATAAATATGGAAACAAAAATTCTAAACAAACATAAATATGGAAACAAAAATCCTAAATAAATTACCTTACCTTGCAAGAAGAAAAAGAGTCCACCTTATTCTGCTGTCAGATTTTAAAAAGCAAAACACTGTGTGTCTCAATCTAACGCATGCGCACCAAAAACAGTACGAAAATGCACCACGCCTACGATCAAACGGCAACCTTATTGCAACCAAACAGAACATGAACAAAAACAAAAAACAGGAACAAAAACAGAAACAGATGAATGGAGAGAGGAGAGTACCTATGAATAGAGATGATGAAGCTTTGGGCGGCTGACGACCATCCAAATACGACCGTCGGCGACCTTCACCGTCCAAGCCCTTGACTGAAACAGAAATAGAAACAGAAACAGAAACAATTCATAAACAAAAACAGAAACCGAAACCAAATGCTACCTTGCGATTGAATAAATAATCAGTTTATATTTCTTTTGAGATCAAATTGTTTGTATTTAGGTGAAGGCACGGGTGTAAAACAAAAAAAATAAAAAATTGACATTATTTTTTGTATATACAACATTTTGCATCCATTTCATCACATCTATAATAACTAACAATCGAAACTAACATTATCCACTTTTTTATGAATGGCGCCAAGGATATTCTCCAAATGAATGATAAATTTTTCAATTTATCCCCTATTAATATTCGACCTTCGATTACAGGTGAAGAGCACCTGACAACCATTAATCTTGTGACATTATAAAATCCATCATTTACTTTGATATTTCTCCATAACATAATTGAAAAGAATAACATAATTGTGTACCATTATAAAGTCCATCTACATATATTGTACCAGATATTTTAAAAAAAATACAATTCTTCACGCACGCACATCTGATCTCTCTTAAAACGTCTGTTAGTTCTTCTATCCCTAGGACATCTGTGCTACTATTCTTGCCCGATTTTTCGCCGATCAATCTTATTCTCATAATTAACATGTGACTATGAAAACTTATAATTACCATATAATTACATAAATAAAATTCAAAAAAAAAAATCTCACTTGCAAATTGTAGCCCAATTGAAGGAGAATCAGTGAATAAAGCCAACTAATCAAAATTGAATCTTAACAAAAGATAATCATCATATAAAATATACAATGAAATTAACAATGAAAATAGAATAAATAAAAAATAGGAAAAATACAGTTAAGCAGAAAAAAACCTACCAAATACATAAATAATTGAGGATAAAATAGTGAGATTCAAAATTTACAATCGTGGCCAGAAATTGCAGGCAGAACTTGTTAGCAAGTAACTAAAAACCCAAAAACGAAACACTTGCGATGTTTTGCTGTAACAATTGGAAAGTGTGGTACAATAATTTGTACATCAATGACAAGAAGTGAGTTCAGTTTCTTTCAGCCTGTAATACACATGATGAAAAGAGTCATACCTATTGGATAATGGTATAGAGTTGGCAATAGCACTTGCAACTAGCGAAGTCATCTTGAGAAAATGGATAAATCACCTAAATATTAACATTTTTGAATTAGAACAAAATAAAGCTATTATACAGGTTAGGTTTAAAAAATAAATAAATTCCAATTAAAATGATGAATAAAATTTGTTCTATCAATATAATGAAAGGTTGCATCAACTTATGGGATGAAAATCTAATACCTATTTAGGGTTCTACGACGACGGTGACGGCAGGGGGTGGACCTACGACGACGCTGATGGTGGCGACGGGTGTTTGGATATACAATGACGGTGACAGCCTGGAGATGAAGGTCTAGATCTCAACAAATACCCTGCGAAATGAAACCACGGAACAATAAACATCAACCTAATCCAAAGCTCTTTAAAATTGTTCTTTTTAGTTATTTCTACACCTTATCATCAAAGGGATTTTCTAATTAAAATAAACTAAAAGTCTGTTTGGTTATCTTTGAAACTGGACCACTTGATAATGAGTATCTAAATAAAGGTATTCAATTCAACCAAAAGATAAAATTAAATATCTTGAGCCGTTAACCCAAAAAACATGTGGCCCTTGTGTAGTTTTGTCACTAAATCAAAATCAAAATCAAAAACAAAATTTTCACTACCAACATCACAGTTAAAAACAACTCAATTATACCACGAAAATAGAAAGAATTCATGTGCCTTTTTCTCTCTCAATCGCACACAAATATACACCAATCTAACAACAATTTTTCCACTCGCAGTTCAAATACTTTGTTCACAAACGTGTATCTAAATCTTTGTAGAAGAAGCCAAATTTAGTCAAAGGGAAAGTGGAATCAAACCTGGAGGTATTTGTTTTTTATCCTTGGTTGGTGCTTCTTTTTCCAAGATTTCATTTTCTGTTTTTTCTTCTCTGCATCTAGCAACAAAAACAGAAACAAAAAACCAACAGATCAAACTCACCATGCATCATTTATTTGTACTCGAAAGACAGCGGGCTCGGAGCATCAAATCTCTCCAAAACCTCTACCTTACAACTGAAAGTGGATAAGAGATCGTCCCACACTGCAAAACTGTAGTCTACACCTAGATGAACCTGTGATATTAACCTAACTTGAACATTTTTAATTTTTACAGCCAAACTTTAAATTCAACAAATTCACAAAATTGTCAAATATTAAAAAAATAGTCGAATTTACTGAATTGAAGAACAACCAAATTAGAATAAATTCAACAAAGAAGAGAATTTTGTGCGTGATAATCAAATTGAGAAAAACTCATAAAACCCTAATCAAAAACCCAATTCAGCAGATCTAAATACGTATAGAAAAACCATTGAAGAAGATTAAATTTCTTCGTACCCCAACTAGAATCTGAAGAACACAGCCGGGACTTGATCAAATCAAATCTGGAATTCGGATAATCGGATCCTTCGTGGATCAATTAGAGTTGAATCCAATAATCATGAACACATGTCAGTAATTTGAAAGAGAAAACAATAAAAATAATAACAATAATCAAAGATGAAGAAGACTCACCAGCTATAAGAACACCAAACGAAGATCTAAGAAGAGATTCATTATATTTGTGTTCATCCCCTTCTCCTCCTTCTTCTTCTTGATTAAACCATTTTCATGGATTAAATTAATTCAAAAAGCAAACGGAATTCCCAGCTGAGATGAGCTACGCATCTGCATATAAAAAATTATAGAGAGAGAGAGAGAGAGGAAGGATTGGGGTGATGAGAGCAATCCGTCGTCTTCGCAAGGGAGGGAGGGAGGCCGCCGTCGTGAGATTTGGCCATTTCGAACCAGATCGGTAGTGAGATCGGGAGCAGTGAGTGAAACGATAGTGAGCGGCGAGATCGACAGCCAGATTCGCCGGCGAAGGCAATGGTGAGATTCGCCGATGGCAACGGTGAGCTGCGGATTCGATTTCGGCAACGGTGAGCTGCGGATTCGATTTCGGCAACGGCTGGGGATGCGAAGGCGATGGCAGCGACAGCTGGGGACGCCTAAGGGCGATAGAGATGGCGACGGCGAGCGACTGGGATGGCGATGGCGGAAGATCGGCGATGGAGGAAGATCGGGTGAGAGTGAGGGTAAGGCAGAGACAGAGAGAGTGAGACGGGTGAGAGGGTGAGGCAACACAAATTCGGCAGAGACAGAGAGTAAGTCTATGATTATGGAGGCAACACAAATTCGGCGGAGAAGAAGATGAACGCACGGATTGGAGGCGACGTATTTGGCGGAGAAGAAGCAGCACGCTGAGCAGCAGGGGCTATGATCTTGAAACTCTCAAAAGTAAGCTAAGAAGTAAATGCAGCCACTGTTTGTGTGTGTGTGTGTATATATATATATATATATATATATATATATATATATATATATGTATGTATGTAGATGTTGTATATAAAAGTAATCCAACGGTTACGAATATCTTGAGACATCTAACGGCTGTGAATGTAAATGAGCTGATTTATTATATAGATATATATAAGAGGGTTGAAAGTGTAAATACATATAAAAAAAAAAAACATATATATTAGTGTTAAACTATAAATATATAAAAAAATAAGAATATATATGTAATAAAAATATTTTAAAAATATTTGTTTTGCGATTTGGTTTCGTGGTTCGGTTTTGTAGTTCGGTTTCGTGGTTTCTATCTTAAAACCAAAACCAAAATCGCTTCGGTTACTAATTTCAAAACTAAAACCGCAACCAAACCATTTAGTTGGTTTTAAAACCGAACCATTCAGTTTGGTTTCTCACGATTATTCATCAGTTCGATTTTTTGTTGCATCCCTATATAAGGTGTTTACGTTTAGCAGTCCAATCTAATTAACTATTTTTTGAGATCCACATTTAACAATTTTTTATGAAAAAATGAGTATACATTTAGAACTTGCCCTTCACCCTTATTGCCCCTTCTCCGATACAGTCGCTGCTTCGCCGCCGCTTCTCTAGCCGCCGGAGCTATGTTCGGGTCAGACTCTCTCTCTCTGATTTCACAATATAGCGTGTAATATCAATGTCAGGAATCAAATGGGTTTAGGAATTAGGTTTAATGTTATAATGTTTTAACCTGTTTGCCTTTGTCCCTCAAAAATTTCTTGCGACTTAGATGGATTAATCATTTCATAAGTTATGTTTTTGATGAGGGGTATTTTTGTCGGGCATCTTGAATCCCTCATAGCTCTACACACAGCGAGGTGGGATCCTTAGAATTAAGATCCCTGTTGACCGAGTTGCATCTACCGAGAAAGTTGAATGTACCGCCCAGAGCTCTTGTCCGGTCCGCCCACGGGCCAGAACTCAAGCGTTTCGCTGTCCTTGTCCTTGTCCGGTCACCGGGCATATTTTCCAGGTCACCAAGTAGGCTTCTGCATCTTCGTGGTCTTTGGGCCAACCCATGGACTCATCTTGGTGGAGCCAAAATACAAGGCCCAGCTGCCTAAATCAAGCCACTTGCCTCTTTTCATCGGCCACACGCGCCAGATTTTGCTAATTGACCGCGCTCAAGACCCTATTTGTCAGGACTAATCCGACTCCGCTCCTATAATTAGAAGGTAGTAAATACTACAGGAATGATGATGATGAGAAATCTCACTTACTCAATATCGTACTCTTTTTCCAAAATTTTGCTCTCATGCCGAAGGGACTTCACTAGCATACCCTAACAGGTCTTTGCGCAAATAGAAGTTTGGATTATAAGAATTTGACCATTAACCGTTCACTAGGCAGAAATTACCATACACAAGACCGCCACCTCAACACATAAAATATCCAACTAGACTCTAACCGGATAACTACAGGCATTAACCAAATTTCGACAGTAACAATTTTAATTCTAACAGTAATTTAGATGTTTTATAAGGATTTGACCGTTAACCGTTCACCTCAGCACAGGAAATATTCACCTGAACAACGTTAACCGGATTTCGACCGTAACAGTTTTGATTCGGACAGTAATTTAGATATTTTTGAAAGTGAAAATTAACACACACACGCCATTAGGAAGTTTTTAAAAAGTAGTTGCATTTAGTACTTGGTGTTAAATTCAACAACGAAGAAAGAACTGGTGGCTGTCAAGAAACAAAAGCGACTAGAATCTACCACATTTATTCCCCTGTTTTCTGAATAATTGGCCTCTCCACCTCCTAAACCAATAATTTCCAAAGCCTTGCCTTACCCATCAAGAAACTATTGAGATTTTTCTGGACAAACCCCATTAATGCATCCCACCTCATTAAATTTCACCTATATATTCTCGACACTTGTTCTTCTTCCCCACATCAAAGAAAAAAAAAAACCCATTTTCTCTTTCCTTCTGCAAATTGTTGAGCCATATTCAGAGATGGCTCTGAATTGGTTCTTCAGCTTTGCATACACCATAGTTCTGGGCAATTCCGGCGATGAAGAGAAGACGACGGCGGCGGCGAAGGAAAACTTATGTTCAAGTGGAAAACAAGAGATTGTGAGCCAAACAGGGTTCCAAATGCCTCTTCACTACCCCAGGTACAGCAAATCCGAGTATGAGAAGATGGAGGAATGGAAACTGGACATGCTTTTCAGAGAATATGGACTCTGTTTTGAGGGCAGCCTTGATGAGAAAAGAACTTTTGCAATTGGAGCTTTCTTGTGGCCTGATCAAATATGATTTTACGTGTGTGTGGGCTAACTCAATTGATTTTCTTTTATCTATTTGGGACCTCCAAACAGATACCCACTTGTTTGAGTTTGTCTATTTTGATTAATTGGTGATTAGTCCTAAATAACGTGGGTAACGTGTATAATATGTTATTAATCTCATTTAAAACATAAATTTTGATTTACGACATGTTTGATAAAAAAAATTAAATGCTTAAAATTGATTATATTAAGTTCTTAATTAATTAAATTTGTTTAATAAATATAATTAGTATCACTTAATTAATTAAGTTAACTTAAAAATTAAGTCAAAATGTGAGTAAAAAATTAAGTCAAAGTCTCTTCACGTATTTCATTTTACTTAATACACTCCATTATTTTCCAATTAAAAAAACTATGTTTTTACTATTTTACCTTTGATTCCCTATAAGGATTTAATTACAGTTAGGATTAATGAGAATTGAATTAATTTTGAATTATTTTATGGTTTTAATTTTATTTTACATTTAAATTATTGTTATAATTTAATTTAAGCAATCAAATTATATAAAAAAAATACATAATATTTACATATTTTTGGGTTAATTTCTACTTTTAATTTTAATATAATTTAAAAAAAAAAATAGCACTCTAATTTTATTGTTTTGTTCTCAATTTTTTTTTTTTCCACATTATCTTGATTCAAAAGTAATTATGTAAATTAAACAATTTTCAGCATACAAATTTTGAACTTATCAAACAAATAAAAAAAATTCAGCACTTAAATTTTCAACACAATTTTATCAAACAACCTTCTTAAATTTTTAGCACTTAAAAATTAAGTCGTTATCAAACAAACCCTTAGTCTCTTAAATTAGTTTTTGTTTGTGTATTAGTTCCTCATGTGCTCACGCGTGTATAATATTAATTACATATACTTATGTAATATTAGTTACAAGTTACAAATTGTATGTTAGTTCCATGTACTTGTATAATATTTGTTACATCTAACAAATATTTTACACGTAAATTAAAAACTTATAATTGTGAGAGTACAGCGCGTGTATTGGCCTTCCACTTTATTTTAATGTGCGGGACTAAAAATACAAATTGCAATTGTGTTGTAGAACTTTTTTAAAATTAAAGGTAAAATAAATAATTTGCTACATAAACACCCTTAAAAAGTGGTGGTTAAGCTTAAAGCTTAGTTGGTTTGAGCTATTTCTTAGAACACAGCCTCTGTCATGTTAAGATTAAAAGTAAAATTTAAGGGTTTTGACACTTTGCACCCCTGAACTTTTACCAGTATTTCACTTTGGTTCCTATAGTTTCAATTTGAAAACATGACACCGTCAAGTTCCATATTCATCTCACTTTTAGTCTAAATCAGTAACTTTGTTATAATTTTGGATGAGAAACTGTCAATTGTTGTGCACTGAACTATTTCTAATGAAATTTTATAGACATTTCTAACCTTTTATTTTATCTTTACAAATTTTCTACAAAAAGATATATATATATATATATATATATATATGATAATATTATGTTATATGTATAGAGTATTTGGGTGAGAAAGATAATAAGAGAGGAGGAGAAGGCTGAAATTACACATAAAGTCTCTTAAAAACAATTAGTTGCATGCCAAAGAGAGATTTTAGTAGCAACCACCATCGTGCCATCACCACTGGCCACAACCACCAGAGTGCCTCCACCACATGGCCATATCATCATCGCGCAATCACCGCCCGACCAGATCTATCATCTCTCTCTCTCTCTCTCTCTCTCTGCTTATCGCTGCCATCACGAGATTAGTTGGATCTGGGGGTGGTTGAACCAGATCTAGTTTCAATATCTCTCTCTCAGCTAAGATTGATTATTTGTTGGTGGTGTCGAAATCTAATTAATAACAGCAATTGGTCCTGTCAGAGTCCAGATGGATACTTTCTGTGCTGGAATGGCGGTCTTGTATACGAAAATTTCTACCAAGCGAGCTTGGTCAATTAGTATAATCCAGCGCGTGGCCAATACAGAGGCCTTGCATTTCAGTCCCACTAAGAGGAGCCCATGGGCTGGCCCAAATGACCAGAAGCGGAGCTCAACCCACTGAGGTGCAAGAACCTATTTGGTGACCTAGAGAATATACTCGATGGCCAAACCGGACAAAGGCAAGGGGAATGCCCAAGCTCTGATAGGTGGGCGGACCGAACAGGAGCTCTAGGTGGTAAAATCAACTTCCTCGGTGGACGTTGCTCCGTCAACAAAGATCTTCTCAGGGTGTCGCCTCACCACATGTAGGGTTGCGAGTGGTCCAAGATGCGGAAATAACCCCTCTTCACTTGTGATTCCAATTCTCACCCACAAAAAATTTGAGAAAAATATTCCATTGGGGCAACTTTACGAATTAAAGAATAAAATTAAAAGTAAAGGATCCGAAAGTTGAATTCCACCACAAGAAATGGATACACAAAGCACAAGCACAA
Source organism: Eucommia ulmoides (assembly GCA_016647705.1). Taxonomy (NCBI): domain Eukaryota; kingdom Viridiplantae; phylum Streptophyta; class Magnoliopsida; order Garryales; family Eucommiaceae; genus Eucommia; species Eucommia ulmoides. The sequence goes on along the minus strand of CM028326.1, from coordinate 230,528 downwards.
CTAGGATGAATTCTACATTGATACGCTGTTGATTAGGAACAACATAATTACATGAAGAAAAACACTTAAACAGTGAGTCAAGCCTAATTATTATCAATTAATCATGTTTTTCCCAGACAAATTTTAATTTTCTTCCCTCCGTGCTACACGTATCCGACATGTATTGGCGTTCGATTGCCCGGAAGAATGATCTGTACTTTGCCGGAATCGATGAGTCATGGAAAAATAGTTGAATTTCACCATAGAAATTGCAGGATTAGCAGTAAATTCAAGAGGTTAATCATTACTTATAGAGGGGCGGTGGGGATGGTGGGAATGGTCAAGACTTAGTCTTGGCAACAACAAATCCGTAAACATGAAGAACACACTAACCTGGTTCTTGTTGGGTGCCACATATTTTTAACTTATTCAATCAAAGTGGGATTGCCCTCCTTTCCACATGGCACGTTCCCATTAATGTTCATCAAATAATTGGCCAACCCAAAAAGATGGAACAAAATTATGAGGTTAAAATATAACCCAATTTTAATCTATGTTTATCCAATCAAAACCCTAAATCTAATTTTTTGTCTCTAACTTTGTAGTTATCATTAATCAAATAATGGCCTTCTCAATAGTAAAAACGAAAATTTTATCCAGAGATTGGTTTTTTTAACGTACACTGGAAATCAAATTATTGAAATCTATATCAGGTCAAGTTATATCTCCAAACTTGAACTGGTCACGGTTCGACCTTTTTTGAGTTCGAGAGGGTTTTGTGAGATCTCTATCGATTATTTGAGAGTGTTCAAAGTATCATATAAGTCAAAAGAACTATCACACTTGACACCATATTGTCAAAGACTTAGGGTATGTTTGATAACCACTTAAAAATTAAGTGCTGAAAATTTAAGTACTTAATTTTAAGTGCTGAAAATATTATAAGGTTGTTTGATAAAATTGTGCTGAAAATTTAAGTGCTAATTTTTTTATTTTTTTTATTTTTATATGTACACAATTTGTATGCTAAAAATTATTTAATTTACATAACGACCTTTGAATTAAGATAATATGGAGAGAAAAAAATTGAGACTAAAACAATAAAATCAAGGGTGTCATTTTAAAAAAAAAAATTATATTAAAATTAAAAGTAAAAATTAACCCAAAAATATATAATATTATGTATTTTTTATGCAGTTTGATTGTTTAAATTAAATTATAACAATAATTTAAAGATAAAATAAAATTAAAACCCTAAAATAATTCAAAGTTCTAATTAAACCCTCATATGGGATCAAGGATAAAATGGTCAAAACATAATTTTTTTAAGTGAAAAATAATGGAGTATATTAAGCAAAATGAAATAAGTGAAGGGGTATTGACTTAATTTTTTACTCACATTTTGACTTAATTTTTAAGTTAACTTAATTAATTAAGTGATACTAATTGTATTTATCAAACAAATTTAATTAATTAAGTACTTAATATAATTAATTTCAAGCACTTTTTTTTTTTTATCAAACATGCCCTTATATTTTCGTAGCGGCATCTACCCATGCGGCACCCCCAATGCGTTCGCTACGTGGGGGTAAGTCTACCTTCTTGTACGATGTTGATTGGTTTTGCCTTGGGCTTATTAGGAGAGTAGCTCCAACTCCTGACAAGTTTGTGCAGGGAAAGGTCAAATCCCTTTTCTTTTGTTAGGTCCATGACCAACAACATAATCTCCAAATTTAACCGGATCGGTATGCCTCGACTCTGAAGAGACACCTTGTTGTGTTGACGCCCGACTGGTTGAAAACTGCATAAAAGCATAACAATCCTCCCGCCAACATGCTTATTCCTTCTGACCGTCATGTCAATAACCGTGATAATTTAATCTAATGGGTCAAAACCCATATACGGGTATATTGACAAATCTATTGATTTAAGCATTTTTGCACCAGGTCGACACAGTCTAAAAGTTACTTAGGCCAACGGACCGACTAGGCAAAAATGTATTGTTACTTGATTGCTACCCTTCCTTGAGCCAATCAATAAGCTCCTCATGTACAAAGTCTTGTCAAGACCAAATATTACAAAAGGGGTATTTTAGTAAAATAAAAAACATTGATATCCCCACTCCCTAGTCTCTGAGATTTTCCATACTCCTATATAAAGAGTCAGAGAACCCTTTCAAAAATATTCATCCCTCACTTCCCCCACAAAAGGCTGCTTATTCTTCTTCTTATGAAAAACAAGAACATGGATGGAACATTGCATCAAAACAAGCGGTTTCTAAAGAAAATTGCTCAATTTCTCCTATCATTTTCTTTCTTCTCCTTCATATTTTCAAACTCCAAATGGTACCCTGTTTTGCTTCATTCCTTCAAGCACTGCTTCTCTCCATTCCCCATATTCCAACTCTTGACCCATGGCTTTGACAAGAACTCCATATTCTTGCTTTCTAGTGGGATTGTGGTGTTGATAGCCAAGACCTCTGGCTCGATCAGCGTTTCGTCCCCGTTCGATCTCAACGAGCAATTTATGGACAAGATTGGTGATGGTCTGGAAACATCGCCAGAGATACTTACCACAATACCCATGCTAAAGAACGACGAAGAAGAAGAAGAAAAACCCGATGAAGAAGAAGAAGAAAAACACGATGACGAAAAACCAGAAGAAAAACCAGAAGAAGAAGAACCAAAGGAAAACTCCATAGAAGAGCAAAGAGAGAACTCGAACTTTAGCGTTGAAATGCACGAGGAGGAAGAAGAAGAAGACGGCGACAACGTAGTAGAAGAAGAAGAAGAAAATGATGAGATGTTGAGTACGGAAGAGCTAAACAAGAAATTTGATGAATTTATAAGGAAGATGAAGGAAGAACTCAGGGTTGAAGCTCAACAACAACAACTAGTTTTAGTTAACTAAGCATATTAATTAAAGTTGTTATTATGTAGTTATTAGTATGAGGGAAATTGTAGTATTGTACATGTAGAGTAGGTTGTGTAGCCTTTTGATAGGCATGTAAATTATTATCAATCGTATTTAATACATATATTTCGCATGTTTATTTATTGGTTTTACGGTAAGATGTGTTTGTGTTAGTTTACGCGTACCTCAACTAATTACCTCACTGGGCGATTTTAAAGGCACACTCCTCCAATCGGTCACATCTTTATTTATGTTGTTTTAAAATTTATTTAGAAGCTTAATAAATTAGCATGTCTATTATTATATAATTGCATGAACAACTTTTATGGCATATTTTTTTGTGATTCTATAGCATTAGAGTTTTGATAGATAAAGTTGTCTCGGACATATTTTACAGTAAAATTAAAAATAAAATAAAAATTATATACGTTATTATGTGATCTTGTTTGTTAAGTCTCAAAATAACAACGCACGGACACACAAAAAAATAAAAATAAAAAATTATTTGCTCTATTCTACAATTATTTGAATGTTTTCGGAGTAATTGTGAGGAATAGCCATTTTAGAATAATGGTTTGGTTCGTTCTTTGACTGCTCTCCCTCTCCCCAACTAAAAAAAGAAAGAAAGACTTGTTTTAGCTCTTCCGATTTAGAAAGACGGAAATCGCTGGTTGACTTGGTCTAACCAAGAAAAGCATGAGAGTCTACTACATTGCACCAACCAAATTGAAGCCTTGTAGGATTTTCTAATAAATAAAGTGATCAACAACCCCATTTCCTTCGGTTTTAAAAATAAAATTATCTGTTCTATTCTATAATTATTTAATTTTTTTAAAAATATATAATAAATTTTATTAAAAAAAAAAAAATCGAGAACCGAAACAATAAACGGGAGGATAGCGTCACCTCAAAATGATTGAAATTGAGTGAGATCATTTTCGATGAGATGTTATAGTTTATCGTTGTCTTGTTTTGTTTTGTTTTTTGTTTTTTTTTTTTTTTTTTTTTTTTTTTTTAGCAATTGAACAAAAGAGTACTTAAGTTTGGACACTTGGTAAGCAAGATACATTCATGTACCACCCTTGACATGTAATTTTCTATTGGATACTTGACAAAAATAAAAATAAGATTGGTAGAATATATTAATCAATTATTTCTTTCTTTCTTTTTTCTTTTTTTTTTTAGGACAGCTTGAAATATAGGCAACCATCCAGGTTTCACTTGGGAATCTCTACCCTAAAAGTATATATACCACACAACTTTTTTGCAGATTAATGATTGCCTTCATAATCCAAATTAAAAACGAGATGGTAATAAAAAAAACATTTTTTTTTTTATATTCACCAGTGTCCCCAATCCCACACAGAGTATAAAATTAATCTCGTTCAAGATTCTGTGACTGTCTCTCTCAAAAAATATTTTTCCGCAAGTTCGAACTCCTAACCTTGCAGAAATCTCTCAACTACTTTAACTAAAACGTATCTTATCGCTTGAATCATATTATGTTGGTGATAATAAGAAGACATGAAACCCAAAAATTATTGTTGCCTATAAATAATTATTGTTGTTTGGCCAGACAAGGTTGGAGTTTTTTGTATCATTGAGGATATCCATGTATTATTGTTTGGCTTTTGCCTTTTTTGAGGATTTTTAATATATATACTTGATATGACATATAAGTGTCAACGTGTGATTGTTTCTTTTTATATATATGTGTGTGTGATTGCTTCTTTATATATATATATAGTACATGTATGTATGTATGAGGAGAAAATCAAATCAAACCCAAATAATCGTCACGTATCTATCAAGCACATGTCGCGCATGAGAAACTACAAAACGTACTACACTAAACAAATTACAACTTCCGAGATGGAGTACTCTCTTGAGCATAATTACTCCCGAGTAGGATTGCTCACATCATCCCAACGAGGGAAAGCAGGCCTTTAGCCTCAACACTTTACCTGATCAAGGTTAGAAATCCCGAGACTAATCAACATCGCTATTCTTGTTTCCGCTCATTAAGAAAAGAACCGTTAGTGCTCCCTAAATAATGACCTATTACGTCATATTCCACTAAATTCACCACATCAGTGATAACGGACTCAGATTCAAGAGAAGACTTACCAAACAAGTCTCCCATAATCTACAAACTAGTCTTGCTAGGTACGCACAAAATTTTTTAGTCAACATTATGTCAAATTCATTTTAAAATACTCTATTGATTCTCAAACCGTAAATCCGCAGTGTATTGTTTTGCCTGAACCAGAACTAACGGGATTGCCCTAATCATGATCCTATATATGAATCATCAATATATATAAACATATATACACATACGCAGTGAGAATGATAATAAATATTGGCATTTAGCTAAAATGAATTTAACAGGTGGCAGATGAACATACATGAAGAGCTGCCTTATTTATTTCTTGTGGTCACAATTTTACATAATTTTTTAAAAAATAATAATAAAAAAATTTAAGGATTGCTAATCAAACAGACCAAACCTCCACAAGGCATTATATTATTCAATGAGGTGGTCTGTCTCCTCTCTGTTCTTGAGAGTTTAGTCAATCACATAATAAATATTATGTTTCCTCCATCATCTCAATAATTATTGAGTAGAAAAACAACAAAAATCTAGAACTCTCCATTTTATTTCATGTTTTTTTTGTTTTTCTAATAAAACACATTTTAATTAGCAAAAAAATAATTTTTTTTAAAATTAAAAATGTTTTTTTAAATTTTAATTTACGCTCAAATTTTTATAAAATTAAACGATAATAAATGCGAAACGATCGCTTGTTCAAATATGATTCGGAAATTAATTATTAGAGATAAAAAAAATTAATAAATATGGAAATCTAAGCATGAATACTTGTAAATTAATTTGACTTTCATAACCATAAATAAATTAAGATTTTTTGTAACAATATATGTGTAATCCTCAAATAATCCAAAAATGTTTCCATGGTCTTCTTCGATCATTGTTTTTCAAAACAAGAATCAATGTCGTGGATAAGGATACCTACAATTAAAAAACAAATATTAGTGCATGCATGAAAAGAAAATTAATATACACATCTAATATCTAATACTAATTACACCGCCGACTTATAAACAGTGACTTGGTTAAGAGAACCCACCGAAGTCATAGCGAAAGTGAAAGGAGAGTGAATATGAGAATGACTCTTCCAAATATTTTGGTGAATTCTTATATTTTTTTTATTTTTTTTGTTTTTTTATATACCAAATAATGATTGTCGTACTCAATTTATTCCTCTCTTTTTTTATTTATGTTTAAATTTTTTTAATTAATACATAAATATATGATTAATTTTTCTAGTGGACATTTTAAATTATTTAAAAAAATAATTGTGATTAAAAAAATATTTTCAACCAAAAATAAATTAGATATGATATAAATTAATTAGGTTGGAAAATGTCTCTTTTAAGCATTTCAGTGAGTTCTTATATTTCTTTTTATTTTTTGTATATATCAAATAATGAATGCTCTCCTTAATTTTATTTTTTTAGTTATATTTTAAAAAAATTGATTAATGCTCAAATATATGATTAAATTTTCTGGTCCATATTTTAAATTACTTAAATAAATAACTGTGATTTAAAAATAAATCCAGGAAAAAAAAAATAGATACTATATAAATTAATTAAATTAGAATTTATTAGACTTGAAAAAACTGATAAAATTATATGATTATCTATTTGTTATTTTATAGTATATTAATAAAAGTTAATTTGTAGAAATATTATTTCACTTTTATGATTATTTATGTAATTTTTAATAGTTTATTTGTTTTCGATATTTATAAAATATCATTACAATAAAATTTATACATTGCTATCAAAGTAATCAAATTTATACATTAAATTTATTTATGTATTTCACGTTTTAATATTAAAAAATTTATTATGATTTTTTTAAATGCACGGATCTAAAGTAGTAAATGTGATAATTAAGGATATTATGGGAGATGAAAGTGAAATCTACTCTAATAGGCTTGCTGAAAATTTTAAGTGTTAAAATTATAAGTGCTGAATTTATTAAGTCCAGAATATATTAAATATTCAATTTTTTAGTACTTTTAATTTTTAAAAAAATTATCTTTGTACAAATTTTTATTTTTAAAATAATTTTTACAACTGTACTTTTCTAAAATATTCTCTCTCTACAACTTTCTCTCTATTTTTTTTTAATTTAGTATTTTCTCTATTTATAATTTTTTGTATATATTTTTTGTTGGGAGATTTTACAATATTTGTGTAAAATGTTGCTTGTGATAATCAGATATTTTATGGTATTAAACGTTAAGTGCTAAAAAATTAAGTGACTATATTTTAAGTAATTGTTTAATTTTGTTATAAAACACACTTAATTTGATAAGTAATTAATGAATTTAATCTTTTTTATAACCAAATAGGAAAAAAAATTACTAACAATGCTTAGGATTAATGGCATTTTATCTCTTGTGATTTGATTAAATTATATTTTATAATATTTTTCTTATCACTTACACCATGTGGTTCAAAACTTTTCAAATTAATAAATTTTTCCTGATACTCGACCCAGAAAAAGGTGGACAAATGTTATCTGACCTGATCCAATCCGGGAGTATAAATGTCAATTAATATTAATTAATTTATTAATTTTGATTTTTTAAGATTTGATCATTAACTTTAACAAAAAAAATATAACCATTACACTTTATTCTAAAGTATATGGATATAAGCACTTACAAAAATACTACAAAAATATAAAATGCAATTCGGTTAAAAATCATTAGAGTGAAGTATAATTAATTAACCCTCGTGCTTAATATGGAAAACCTAATATGCCATTTAGGACCCGTGGATTATATTAAATGCGGCATTAACTTGTCGTCCAAGAAACAAAGCTATTAGCCATAACCGGCGCCGGAAATGATTTGATATTATACGCACCTCGCCGGAGGATACTGGTAGTAGTTTGTGGCGTGCGGTGGATATTCAGGAAACGCCCTTCTCATGGGGTAGTGGTGGGGTTGGGGTTCATGACTGAATCTCGCCGGCAGGCCCCTGGTCTGGTAACCGTAGGGGTAGGGCTCCTGTAACGTGCCGTAGCAGTCGTAGCCATAGTAGTTCGTCGAGCCATGGCGGTATTCGTTGCCGCGGTTGTAGTAGCTCCGGTTAAGGCCTGGGTGTTTGAGCTGCATTTTCTTCACTTCACCGTGTTTTCCGGTAGTAGCCAGTGCCTGTAAGAGCACTTCCCGATCCACCACGCCGGAAACATTGGCCGTCCCCTCCTCCGCGTCGATGGTAACGGAATAAACACCTTCCAAAATTTCAAAAATAAATAAATTGTTGTGAGGTAAGTACGAAATTATTATTTACGCATCGGTTACTGTTCATATAGATAACAATTTGTACTGCTCAGGATCAAAGAAAATTAATTAGTGATGACAAAACCCACATAAAAAGAGACAAGAATTTAACGTAGTTTGACAAGATGTATACTATACGGACGAAAGCAGATCAAGGGTATTCGTTATAGGAAAATATGAATACAAGTAGTAACAGTTCAAGACTCAAAATCCAAATCCTAAATACATCCAATAATTGTCACAGGTAAAATACAAAATTAGATATAAAATTAACTCTCGAAGGATATCTCTCCAAAGGGTTTTTTCCTTGTCTATACACTCTAAAAATGAACATACTTCCCTCATATATATATAGGTGACGTAGGTACGAAATCATTGTTCAAGTGTTTCACGTGAATAGTAACTTGTACTGTCTCACAACATAAATAAATAATAAAATGTGATTAAATATGAACAAAAAACTAAAATTGGAAGAAGGAAGAGAGTGAGAAGAATACCGACTATGGAATGTAGCACTTCCACAATCTTCATCTTGCATGCCTCACAATGAACATTTACTTTCAGAACACAATCCTGTCAAGAAAAATCAAATGCCAATATTCACACAAATAATTAAAAAAGATGAGATATATATATATATATATATATATATATATATATATATATATATATATATATATATAGGGGAGTTCGACATAGATATGCGAGGGTAGGGGAGGATGTAGCCAAATGGATCAAGGCAGTGGACTGTGAATCCACCACACGCGGCAGGTTCCATCCCCGTCGTTCGCTCATTCATAAATGGACCATTTGTTACGGAAGCACAAGACAAACCTAGAAAGCATTTTTTCTACAAGTAATCTCGAGGCTTTCAAAGGCATCCAAGCAAAAGGTATCCATCCGATGAAATATAGAAAGCATAGATTTGTGTCGCCTACTATATACATATAGAGAGAGAGTAATGTAGGGTTACGTACCATGTTTGCGACAGGCTCCATTGGAGAACCCTGTGAGAAGGGTTCAAAGCTTACTGAAAATGAACAATTCACAGAAGGAGAGAAATTGTTCGACTTCACCATTATATTATATAATTGGAAACATTAATATATAATTAATATCCGGTAATTAAGTTGGTTAGCGGAATTACTGTTTAGCCCCCACATCATGTAATTAAATTTAGTGTTATTATAATGCTGTCCAGCAATGAGGGATGGGTAAAGTGGTCAATGCATTTGTTCTTAAATGTGCAAATTACTTTCAATAATGTCATCGCTGTTTCCATATAAAGGAGAAAATAACCGTGTCCATTTTTAATTAGCCTCTCAATAAAGGAAAATATAATCCTAATTTTTATATTCTTAAATAAATATTGCAAAGAAAACAATCTCTTAATAATTTGTTAAATAGTAGATACTAATATTTTTGGTTTTAGTTTTACGGTAAGTTGTTGTTCAGGTCAGTTTACGTGCATCTCGACTAATAACTTTCTAGATATTAAGAGCGCATCTCCCACATCGGCCTGGTGCATTTAAGATTTAATTTCCAGAGTGATCCACAGAAAAGTCAAACCTTGGTTGACAAAGAAAAGAAAATAGAACACTTTCCTTTACCAACCGGACTAACACCTCTTGGGTAGTAACTACTAATATTTAAAATCACGTTTTAATATTATTATAATAAAAAAATAAATTTGTGTAATTTAAAATTATAGATATGATTTTATTAATTAATTATTATAAATTATTTTATCTATAATATAAATTATATGTACCCCACAAAATAATTAACATCATAAATACACGCCAAATGTACCATTCAAGTGATGAAAATATCTTTTCAATTAAATGTTATAATTTCTACCAACCAGATATGGCTGCGGGTGATGGCGTCACTCACAGTCAAATGAAAACGTTAAGCTAATTGTTTTCTTCTGAAATGGCAAAATTTTGAATTGTTTTAATTTTTAATAATTAGTTGATTAGTAAAATAATTAATTAATTATTTATCTTCACCATTCACCTTTAGGTATGAATTTAATGGGTCACAGACAAATTAGGGAATCGAGATTAAAAGCTATTTTGAAAAAGAAATGGACAGTAATATTAAACTTAAAAAGTTCAAGGGTGAAAATATAAATAAAAAAAAGAAAGGGTTCAAGGTTATAAAACCTCGGGAGGAAGGCCACATGGCCACCCCCACGCAATGATTTGACCAAGGCATAGTGGTCACCCCATCTTCTCCAGTTCTCTCAGGCCCCGTTTGGTTAATGTTTCCAACCAAACTCAACCCAACCTAACCCAAAAATTTTGGGTTTGATTTTTGAGAACGCGTTTGGCAAGCATAAAACTCAACCCAACCTAACCCAAAAAATAGGAATTGATTCTCAAAATCATAAAGAAATTAGAAACAAAAAAAAATTGTTTCTTTTTGTGCGCAAAAAACTCAACCCAAAGTTATCAATTTCCGACTTCATCTGTCGGTTGACCACCACCATCCGCTGCCGTTTGCCGCCGCCGGCCACCATCCGGCGACCATCGCCGGCCGGCGACCGGACGTCTCCGGCGACCTTCCTCTGCCGGCGGCCACCTCCGGCGACCGTCGCCGGCCACTTCCGCCGCCGCCGTCGGTCGTCCGGCCACCACCAAACAAAAAAAAAAAATCAAAAATAAAAAATTAATTTTAGGATAAAATCATTACCAAACACATTATGTTCTCAGCACAAAACAAAAATTGTCGTTACCAAACGTAATTCTGTTCTCAAAATTCTTAACCCAACCCAATTCAACTCAACCCAACCCATTCCAATTGGGTTCAGAAAAGTGAAAACACTAACCAAACGCCACCTCAGTTTCTTTGTCTGTGAGATTTGTTTCCTAATTTGCATTGTTGATTTTGACTCCGATTATCTCCTATATTAAAACTTAGAGTTGTTTTAGATTCTTGACATTATATTCGATCTTAGAAATCTCAAGAACGCTCTTTTTTCTGGAGATTATCTATGTGTATACTGTTAGAGGTGAGACACGTGAGTCACTCTAAGAGAATCATATTCCTATAGTTGTTTGTACGTGATTGTGCTTGTTCAAGCACTCACGTAAGAGCATACTCAAATTATGTCTCAGGAACTATCGATTTTGAGGTTAAAGCACCGGAATAGGTATATATCCAAAAAAAAAATATAGCCTATTTTTCTTTTTTAATACTATTAGATTTATATTATGTTTAAATTTAATTTTTTTATATTACGCTACATAAATTTGATAGTTTTAATATCCAATCCACTTCAGTAAACACGTTAATGTTGGGTTGATTGGAATTGATGAAACTATCCCGTTAGAACGCCAAGTGTTCAACTCAATCTAGTTTCGTCCAAATTCATTAACGGGGTTATCAATTTTGCGAATCTCGAAATTTAGAGACCAAATGTGTAATTTATCAAATGATAATCACCCACCTTATAATTTTAAGGATAAAATATGTAATTTCCTCAATTAATAATTATTAAGAGGTTACCAACAAAGTCTGGTTCAAGCAGTTGAGAGATCTCTGTAATATCAGGGGTTCGAGTTTACAGAAAAATACTTGTTAGGAGAGACAATCACGAATCCTTAACAAAATTAGTCTCACACCCAATGTCGGGACATGGGAAACCAAAAAAATATAGGTTATTTTATCATGGGCCCCAAGGTCCATTACTAATTAATTCTTATACCCATATAGCTATTTAAGTCTAGAGAAAAACTCAATTGGTATATGATAATTATTTACTATATAGTAACATTTACATCCCCATTTATTATGTTGATGTTGACATTATTGCTGTGTAACAACATTTTTCTTTCATTATGTTGTTATTAATATTGTTGTCGGGCGGTAACATTTCCATTTGAACATGCTGTTGGTTGTGCCATACGACTGTATAGATGGAAAATAAATAATAAATACTTAACGTTCCGTTGATTCTGGATTTCTTTAGAGACTCGATTTGTCTTCAGGCGTACCGCCAAGCCAACCCAACACAACGGTTCACGGATGAACTAAAAGTGGTTTTCCAAAGCGAAATTACTCCGGCGAAGGGACGTCGTCGGCATCGCAGGTTAGTCGGATTTTCCTCGATTCGCCATACATTTCTGTTCTTTGATGGAATTTACTGGTTTCGTATTGATTCCAGTTGTTTATCAAATTATGCGAGTTATCTTCGTTGTTTGAATCGCGAGAGTTCTCTTTAGATTATCTGAATTTATCCTTTTTCTTCCTTAATTTATCCATTTCCATTTGTATCGGTTGAGTATAATCCCAAGACGTTTATATTATCAATTTATTATTCCTTTTTTTTTTTTTTTTTTTTTTTGGGGGGGGGGGGGGGGGGGGGGCAAGGATCAATTGCGATGAATTTCTCGAATTGTTGTGAATTGTGTTTGCCGGCAGAAACTTTGCCTACTAATGTTAATTCTGTCTAGCTGGTTATGATTTTGATTATGATCTTGCAGCTGGATCTACCAGTTTCTATGCTAGATTTAGGTCGACTGCCTGACGAGGAATTTGAAATACGATGCTTCATACTGGAAAAGATCATGTTCATCTTGAGATTTTTTATTTTTTTTTTCATTTTAAGTACTTGAAATCAATGGATTTTCATCCAAACAAATATTGTTTATTTGCCAAATCACACATTTGATTCTTTAAGTTGCACATTTGTTTCAATCCCACAAAAATTGAAAACAGTGTTAATGATTTTGAACGAAAAATATGTTGTGCTTAGCATTGGGCTTCGAATGGGGTTATTTTCATCATTTTATCACTTCATTAAACCTCATTAGTTGTCATGGAAAAGTTAAGGGAAAACGTGTTAGGTTTAGTGGAACGACAAAATGACGAGATCTCTCCATTAGAAGGCTGTGAGGACAACCCATTTTACATCCAAAATCATTAACCTATTTTTCATCCAAATTAATGGAACCTCGATCAATGTACTGATGTTTCATTGAATTATTTATAATATAGCTTACCTAGATCAATATACTGATGTTTCATGAATTGTATATAATATAGCTTGATCAGCAGCTTGTAAGCCTGCTGTGATGGCTGAAAATGGTTCAAAACAGCCATTGCTAGCAGCAGGCCTGTTGGATCACACAACTCAAGCCAATCGGAAAAAAGCCACCAAGAGAAGAAGATTCCGCCGCTGCAAAAGTGCCCCGCTTCCCGAATTTATTCCTCCCGAACCAGACAACATCCCCCTTTCACCCTCCAACTCATTTCTTGATAAACTCCACCCGAGCTTTATTAACGTAGCCGTTATCTTGACTGTTTACTTGGGCGTAGGAACTTTTTGTTTCTACATCGTCAGACATCAAATTGAAGGCAAAAAAACGAACGACATCCTTGATGCCATTTATTTCTGTATTGTGACAATGACAACCGTTGGCTATGGTGACCTTGTACCTAGCAGCGCCGTCACAAAACTACTCGCCTGTGGTTTTGTCTTCTCGGGGATGGCTCTGATCGGCCTGATATTGAGCAAAGGTGCGGATTACTTGGTCGAGAAGCAAGAAATGTTGCTGGTCGAGGCATTGCATTTGCGACAAAATGTTGGCCCGACTGAAATAATGAAGGAGGTCGAATCAAAGAAAGTCAGGTACAAGTGCTTAGTCGTGTCAAGCCTTCTTGTCATGCTTATCATCGGGGGGACAATTTTTCTCATGACGGTTGAGAAATTGAACTTTGTGGATGCATTTTATTGTGTTTGTTCAACAATCACGACGCTGGGTTATGGCGATAAGAGTTTCTCGACTGAAAGCGGCCGTGTTTTTGCCATATTTTGGATTCTGACAAGTACGCTCTGTTTGGCTCAATTTTTCCTTTATCTGGCAGAACTTAATACTGAGAATCGACAGAAAGAATTGGTACATTGGGTTCTTACGAAGAGGATGACAAATGTTGATCTTGAAGCAGCCGATCTCGATGACGATGGGAACGTTGGGTAAGCATTCACTATAATTTTTGTCCATGCAGTTCTGCGCTATAGTAATTTTTTCAAAAGTTCAAAATTACTGTACTATATAAAAGTTATTTCCTTGTAAAAATTTGCATAACTTTTATGTCGTGCAATGACTTTGAATTAATAATGACAGAATTATTGGATTTCTAAAAAAAATATTATTGTGACGGGATTGCAAAATTTGAGGCTTATGGTAGAAAACCGTTTGGTTTGATCATTCGTTATAATTTATTTATTTTTGGGTTTGATTTTGATTTGCAATAGGGCTGCTGAATTTGTGATATATAAACTGAAGGAGATGGGGAAAATCAGCCAAGAAGATATTGCAGCTGTGATGGAAGAATTTGAAAATCTTGATGTTGATCAATCAGGAACACTTTCAGTCACTGATCTAGCTCTTGCTCAATCATCTACATCAGGAAAGTAAAGTCTGTTTTTTAATTTCTGTTTTTGTTCCTTGTTTTTTAGGGAACAGAAGCAGAAATCTTGGAACAGAAACAGGCATAAAATCTCATGTTTTATGAATTGGCGTTATTGAATATCCAGCTTTGTTGATGCAGCCAGGCATAAGCTAAAGCTAAAGTCCCCTTTAGTATTTCTGTTGACAAATTTTTATTTTGCTCTCAAAAACTAGAAATGCGAGAACAAATTTTTAGAAGCAGAACAGAGATTTTTTTTTTGTACTCTTATTTCTGCTTTTATTCCCAGTTTTTTGAGAGAACGCTGGAACAATATGCAGCTACAAGACCACTTTCATATATAGATACCTAACATTTTAATTATTGTTTCTATTTTCATTCACGAGTATGCTGAAAATAGAAACATTTTTGGTAATGAGTAATGACCATTGTCCTGAAATTGTTTCTTTTAATTTATAAGAACAGAAAGAAAAAAAAACATATTTGGTTCTAACATTTGTTCTTTTTTCTTTTAAATATATGATGGCCGGCGGAGTGTATGACGGTGGGAATAGTTTTGTAGAATCAAATAGACATTAACATTTTTTTTTTCACATCTTTAAGGAATTTAAGAAATAATTCCAAATTACTCTCAAAATTTTAGGAACGGAAACCTGTTTACCAAAAACATGTTTGTACATTAATTCCAAAATTTATCCTTAAGGAATTCAAGAAATAATTTTAAATTACTCTCAAAATTTTAGGAACGAAAACCTGCTTACTAAAAACATGTTTGTACATTAATCCCAAATTTTGGAGCGGGAACAAAATCGGGAAACGTAAAAATAAAATAAAGGGACAATCGGTGGAAGGTCGCATATTTCACCCTTAATTGGTGAATAGTCCTCAAGGCAGGAAAAAATTTAGTTTTAATCCCGCCTATTTTAAAAAAGCAAAAGTCTTGCACACGCGCCTGTACAAGCGCGATTACATGTAACAGTTTTATGTGTAAAATTACTGTCTTTTGTAACATGTAATAATTTTATTTTTTTTAACATGTAACAATTTTGTGGGTAAAATTTTGTCAGATGTAATAAAAATCACACAAAATACATATAATTAGTTACGGATAACTAAATGTACAAAAATACATGTAATTAATATTAAATTAATTTATATGTTTAATATTTATTAAATGTCACAAAAATATTATAAACATATCTGTAAATGTAATATGTACCTAATAACTAATATTATATAAGTATATATAACAAAAAATATACATATATATGTGGAAAAAAAAATAACAATTATAAAATTATAACTAATATTCACTATAAAACACCTGCACTGTCTTGCGGAATTAAAATTCTAAGTGAAATCTAATTCAAGAGACACAAGCGTCATTATGATGATGATGATACATTATTATTCCCGAAATTTACAATTCAGGCCCTGTCAATTTTTGAGACTACAAAGTTTGGGATGAGAGATTGTAGAGAGAGAAAGAGACTGAAAATATATATTATATAGAGAGAGAAAATTCAAAACGATTACATAAAGCTTCGCTACATCTTTTTCCCAGATTTCTGATCTTCTTCTTCTCCTTCTTCTTCTTCTTCTTCACCGTCTTCTTCTCCTCCGGACGTCGGTTCCGGCACCGGATCCGGTGCTCCGGTCACAAAATCCAAGATCCCTTCACCGGCTTTTTCACCGGAAGCTTCAGCGACCGGCGGAGAAATCCGTCCAAAAACGACGACGGTGACCAGAAAAAGAGCCGTCGAGACCAACAGAGGCCAGAAATAGGCGAGAATGTCTAGAAATCTAGGGGCGACATAGATGAGACAGCAGATCAAGAGAGAGAAAGCGACGGCGAACGAGATGTGGTATTTGAACCTCAGTAGCTTTTCTGGGATCTCCATGGATGAGCTGAGAAAGCTAGAAAGAGAGAGAGAGAGGGGTTTTATCTCTCTATGCAGAGATTCGCAGCCGGAAAAGGTTGAGTTTTTTGGGAGGTTTGAGGACTGTAAAACGCACAGTTTGAGTGTCCTTTTACTCTCCAAAAAGCAAAAAAGTTATTTCCCAAAACACCCCTCATTCTTAAACTTGCTAATCTCGGACTAGATTAATTGATTTGGGTTAAAATAGGAAAATGAATTTCAAAAAAGGTCAAATTATATTTTAAACCCTCTAATTATTGACAGATTTCTAAATAATTTTCCTAAATTTTTGCGTTTCATTTTAAATCCTTTACGTATGCATATAGTTTTAAAGTTCATCCAAACTAACATAATCAAAGGACAAAATAGTAATTTTATTTTTTTATTTTGTTAGTTAAAATAAAAAATTTAACAAAATGACCTTTTAGAGAGTTTAAAATAAAATACAAAAATTTAGGAGAATTATTTAAAAATTTATAAATAATTAAAGGGTTTAAAATATAATTAATCCTTGTTATTATTATTTTCAGCAGCAATCAAATTTCGGTTTGACAATTACATATATCCCAATCCCATCAAGATTTCGTGAGAAATTTGAAATAAAAAAGGAAAATTACCTTTTTAGACACCTTAAATTGCATTTTTATGTATTTGATTAGGGCTAAAAAGTATGAATTTTACCATAAAAAATCACATTTTCTTTAGGGCATCTCCCAAAGCGAACAAATCGGTTATTTTAGGCGTCCTTCAAATTGATCTTAAAAGTGGAAAATGAAAAAAAAAAAAAAAAAAATTGGTAAGAAAAAAAAAAGGAGAGAATAATTTTTTTATCAATTTTGAAAGGAAAATTATTTTCCCTAATGTTGTTTAATTGGGAAAGAAAATGAAATGAGGGAAAATAATTTATTTTAATGTAATTTATTATTTTACCCTCATATATTATAAAAATAAATTAAAAAATCTATTATTAAAGATATAATTATAATTTTGATACATTTAACCGTTTTCTTTCTATTTTACTCTCAAATTTGTGATGATTGAAAAGACCATGAAACTAGAGGGAAAATGGTTAAAATTTGAGAAAATAAATATGAAAATACCCTTGATAATAAAAAATTTAATTTATTTTTATAATATATGAGATTAAAATAATAAATTATATTAAAATGAATTATTTTTCTCCTTTCATTTATTTCTTAACCAAACAACATTAACAAAAATTAAGACGTCGCTAAATATCAATCAATTTTAAAAGTCAACATATTTGTTTGTCACGAACTTCAAAATTTGCAACCCACTATTTATCCAACTCACTCAATGCAGTAATTTTTTATAAAATTTAATAACTCTGTCAAAAATTCAAAATCATTGTACGATATGATAATCGGTATAAATTTTAACCGAAAAAAATTACAGTAATTTTTATATATTTTAATAACTTTGAACTTTAAAAAAACAAATTGTAATTGTAGACTATATGAGTTTTTATTTCTATTTTTTAAAATTTGTATTATTGTTCACCAAAAAACTCAAAATATCATATATTTTTTTTGTATATCCACAAGTGTCCTCATACCCACACAGTGTGTGAGACTAAAATCTCATTTGGAGTGCATGATTATCTCTCGTATCAAGTATTTTTTCACATGTTCGAACTCTTAATTTTGCAGAAGTCTCTCAACTGTTTTAACTAAAACAAGTCTTATCACTTAAGTTAATAAATATTATATTTGGCATGAAAGGTATAATGGTCTTTTCAGTCATCACAAACCCACATGAGATTTATATCGTACGTACAAATAGATGGGCTATATCTTGATGTGTAGGGCCCTTTTTGTTGAAATCAATTGTCTTCATTTAACCTTTTTTATTTATTTATTTATGAAATAATTATTATTTATATGTACAATGAAAGTAGCATGGCCTAGGCCTTGTTTGGTAGTAATTTATTCAATTTTATTCCAAAACCTTTCAAATCAAAAAGGCATCTCTCTCATCTCAATTGCCGCCCCACCCAAACTTACATATTCTTTCGATTATTATATTTTATACTTTTTATACTTTGCTACAATACAGCGATTATACGATATAACTGTAAAAAATTACAAGATTTTCTTAAAAAAATTACAAATTTATCTGAAAAATTACAAGTTCATCTAAAAACTTGTAATTTCTTCAGCCAAATCTTGAAATTTTATAGGCTGTACCGGTACAACCGTTGTATTGTAACTAGCCCCTTATATTTTTTGGTTCCTAAAATTCATATCGGTCCAGGGTTTTGTTATATTACACATTTAATTTTTTAAATTTAGCATTGAAATAGTTGGTGCGAGATATTAATAATAATATTAAATTAATTAAAAAAAATTAATATATATTTTAGTTTTAGTTTAATTTATTAGAGTTCGTGAAAACCATAAATTCCAATTAGGATCGCATCGCCAATTACTGCCGACCCACCACCAGATTTCCGCTGTCGATTTTTTACTACCGGCAATTTTCGGTCACCAATTGTCAAATTTTTTAGTTACAATCAACTTTTTTTTTAATAACATCTTTTAATATACTTTTTAGGGACATTGGGTGGGAGGTCCTATATTTAAGTTTTAATTGGTCAAAAGTTTTACATGTGGTAAAAACTTTTGATTTAGTCGCATCTCTTTTAAAAAGGCGGAAGCCTTATTCACGTGATAGTCACGCGTTAATTACATGTAACTACTTTATGTGTAATATTACTGTATTAGTTATAAGTAACTAATTTTTTTTTTTTTTTTTTTTTCCAGTTATATATTCCAATAATATGTAACTTTTTAATTACATGTCTCTGATATGTTACTAAAAAGTTTGATATTTTTCAGTTACATATTTCAATAATATTTAATTTTTTAATTACATGTCTCTGATATATAACTAAAAAATTTAATATTTTTTCAGTAACGTTACAAAATATTATATATAAGTGTGTGTATGTAATTATAACATGTAAATAATATTATATAAACACATGTAACTAAAAATGTTCAAATATGTGTGAAAAGTAACAATTATGAAATTATAACTAACATTAGTTACATGTAACAGAATTCACTATAAAAATCGAATGTACTCACTAAAAGACTCCTTACAATCCCTGTAATATCCCTATAATTTCTGCAATGCGGGACTAAAATACAAGTGAAATCTAACTTAAATGACTAAATCAAAATCTAATAACACAAAAGGATTTTTCACCAATTAGACTTAAAAAAATAGACTTTTCATCAATTTTTTCTACTTTTTATTTACATTTTTTAGTTACATTCAATTAATTTTTTAAATGTTAATAGTTGAAAATTATATGAATGTAATTAAAAAATACAGTAGAAATGTAACTAAAAAATATATTAAACTATAACTAAAAATACACTTAAAAAGTATATCTGAAAATACATTAAAAATAGTAGTTACATGTTAACAAAAAATATGCGAAAAAATAGTTACATGTAATTGAAAAAATTTATCGACCGGACGCATGAGGTCCAACAGTAGGCGGCGACGAGTGGGCACGGATGGTGGCATTAGCAGTTGATGATACATACCTTAATTAAAAGGATTTGATTGGAGGGGGCAATGACCATGATACTAAAATACAAGGTAAAATATAATTATGGGACTTATACTCAATGACCATGGCACTAAAATATAAGGCAAAATATAATTATGGGACTTATACTCAACTTAATATGATAAATTATGAATTAGACTCCCTAATTACGACTATTTGCTAATTATCTCTTTAATATTTATTTTAATTCTGCAAAATGAAAATCATCGATGTTAATAATTTATTTATTTTATTTTTTTAATGGAGAATGGATTTTGCTCAGCATATGTCCTTCTTATAGGAACATTTTCGTTTTTTTATCACTATAATAACCCAAATTTGTTTTTTTTTATATATATCTTCCTAACAATTATTTTGTCAAAAAATGAGATAGATAAACCAGAATGGTTGTTTGGGACAAATGTTTTAAATTTAGTAGAGTGATAAATAGCGAAAATATCTATATTAAAAAGACCGGTGCTTATTATTATCCACTTTCTATTCAAAATTATTAATAATACTTTCAATTTTATGACATTAAAACAAATGTAAAACTTGACGAATCAGGATAATTTATCGATTTTTCCCTTTTAATTAAAGATCAATGGACCTACACCAACATAATGTGACTCAAGCGGCAAAGCACGTTTTAGTTAGAACAGTTGAGAGGCCTCTGCAAGATCAGGAGTTCAAACCTGTAAAAAAATACTTGTTAGAAGGGACAGTCACAAAATTCCAAACGAGATTAGTCTCACAACGTGTGTGAATATGAGGATACTCGTGATTATACCAAAAAAAAAAATTACATTTCAACTTAAGCAGGGCCACATTATACGGGCTTGAAGCTTTTGCACCACCATATGAAGAACCATTTAATTAAGCCGGAACATGAAAAGAGAGCGCTTAGCCAATTCGAGCTTCTCCAATGGCGCCTGTGAAGAACACCACAGGCGCTATTGTAGCGGCGGTATCAGTAGCTCTGCTATCGTACTTCCTGTGTCGATCCAGGGTTTTTGGGAGAAGGAAGACCCAGAAATCGATTTCGACTAAGAAACGGAGAAATGGTCTGATCGACGCTGTCGGTAATACCCCTTTGATCAGAATCAACAGCCTCTCCGACGCCACCGGTTGCGAAGTACTCTTTTCTCTCACAAACCCATCATTCTTCTGCAATTCGATCATCTGGGTAATGTTTATATACGGTTGTATTTGTGCTGTGGGTTGATAATTTCCTTTTTCCATTTTTTTTTTCCGGCGCTAGATTTTGGGGAAAGCAGAGTTTCTGAACCCCGGCGGTAGTGTTAAGGATCGAGTCGCCGTGAAAATTATTGAAGAGGTTAGTTTCCTCCCCATACAGCTGCTTAAATATAGTAGAGATTTTGCCCCTTCTTCTGAATCAATCGGAAATATGTAAGCTAATGTTTCTGCTTAAGCAAAAAGGCTGTAGCAAACCGAAAAATCTCGATTTTGCTAATTTTTTAAAAGAGTTGAACTCGTGAACTTTTGAAAGGTTAACTTTCACGAAACCCGCCTATTTCGAAACCATTACGATAAAGTATTATATTTTAATAGGTAAAAGAAAAAATTCATCCGAAACACAAAATAGTTAAATTTTCAAAGCTTAAGCAATACATCTGGATTGTTAATAATAACAAGAAGTAAATTTTGATTTTTTATGCTTCTAATTCAATGGTCTATTTCATCTTCAACTGTCCTTTATGTTGAAGTATGTATTGAACAGTATTCCATGGAACCTGTTGAGTGGTTATGTTGCTGTGTTTAGGCATTGGCAGCCGGAGTGCTTACCTGCGGTGGTGTAGTTACTGAAGGGAGCGCGGGCAGCACCGCAATCAGCCTTGCTACGGTGGCTCCTGCTTATGGCTGCAAATGCCATGTCGTTATCCCAGATGATGTTGCCATTGAAAAAGTATGTTTGCACTCTATATCTTCAACTGGCACTATCTTTCTTTCTTTTGCTTTAATCTTGGGTTTGGTATGTTCTGAGTTTGTGTTTTTAGAGAATACTTCATAAATCATTTACAAGGACCATGGATCAAGTCAAAGTGGTAATAGTATAATTCACAAAATTTTACTGATTAAAATCCTATTTACTAATTTTTACCACTCAGATTTGTCCCTTAACTACAAATCCCAAGTCAGAAATCAGGATAACAACGATTCGTTTAAAGAACGAGAGAGAGGAGTTTTAATTGTTGTTAGTGAAAAACGTGTTAGGTTTAGTGGAGTAATGAAATCACAAAAATGTCCTCTTTAGAAGGCCATATGCTGAGCACAACCCATTTTCCGTCCAAAATCATTAACAAAATTTTCAATTGTGCAAGATGGAAACAAATGTGAAATTTGGCTCCGTTTGGTTTATTGTTTTCGTTTCCTGATTTTTGGTCTCGCTTCCAAAATTGTGGGATTAATGCACATAAATGCGTATGATAAATACGTTTTTGTTTCCCAAAATTTTGGGAGTAATTCGTGAATTCCTTAAGAATCTGAGAAATAAAAAAAATATTGATTCTAATTCACTCCCAAAACTCTTCTTCCTGCCACCCTCGGCCACCAAACATGATAAACACGTGTTTCTTGTTTTTGTTTTTGTTCTCATAAATTAAAAGAAACAATTTCAGGATAATGATTGTTACCAAACATGTTTTTTATTCCCGGAATATTCTAGAACGGAAACATAATTCCTATTCCAGTTTATTGGAAGTAGAAACAGAAAAGCAAAAACACTAACCAAACACCACCTAAGGGATCAAATGTACAATTTGACAAAATTCGAGGTCCATGTAAACACTTTCCGCATACTTTAAGCATAAAAATACAAGTTTTCCTTTCAAAAATTGTTGTACTTTTGCTATATTGGCTAATTCAGTGGAACTTATATAGAGAGAAATAGTTATAGTTTTTGTGGTGCTTGACAATAAAATACCTTCTTTTTTTTTTTGGCAGTCTCAAATATTGGAAGCCCTAGGGGCTACAGTCGAAAGAGTAAGGCCGGTGTCGATAACCCATAGGGACCATTACGTAAATGTTGCAAAGAGGAGGGCCTTGGAGGCAAATGAAGAGGCTGCAAACCATAGCAAAACTGAAGGCAAATCAGGAAAGCAAATGAATGGTTTTTCATGCAATGGCGGGAGAGAAACGTCGTCGTTCTCCGGTGATTGTAAAGGCGGTTTCTTTGCAGACCAATTTGAAAACCTGGCGAATTTCCGGGCACACTATGAGGGTACTGGTCCTGAGATTTGGGAACAAACCGGTGGCGATTTACATGCTTTTATTGCAGCCGCTGGTACAGGTGGCACGGTGGCTGGTGTTTCTCGGTTTCTGAAGGTCCTTTTTTTTTTTTTTGTCTTTTTCAAATTTTCGTGATTTTTTTTTGCTCGTCGAGTTAATGTGATGGGTAATTATGCGACAGGAAAAAGATGTGAAAGTGAAGTGTTTTCTTATAGATCCTCCAGGTTCTGGTTTGTTCAACAAGGTAACGAGAGGAGTGATGTACACGAGAGAGGAGGCCGAAGGGAAAAGGTTGAAGAACCCGTTCGATACCGTAACTGAAGGAATCGGAATCAACAGATTGACCAAGAACTTTGAGATGGCAGAACTCGACGGAGCTTTTCGAGGCACTGATATTGAAGCTGTTGAAATGTCCAGGTTTGTGTTTAGGGATGTTAAATGTAATAGTTCAATTTCGACTTAAGAAAAACTTGTTTATTTATTAAACGAGCCGGGTTTGAGCTCAAATTTTATCCGTTCAATATTCGAGCTGAGCCAAGTTTTGTTCACAAACAACATGAACATGTTCGTGAACAGCTCGAATATGTGCTTGAACACGCGAACAAATTATACAAAAAACATATAAAGAGATTCGGATGGTTTTTGTGTTGCGATTGTATTAGGTTTCTATTGAAGAATGATGGGTTATTTGTGGGGAGTTCTTCAGCAATGAACTGTGTTGGAGCGGTGAGGGTGGCGCAATCCATTGGTCCAGGCCACACCATTGTAACCATTCTATGCGACAGCGGGATGAGGCATTTGAGCAAGTTTTACAACGCTCACTACCTTTCTCAGCACGGGTTGACGCCCTCTGCCAAAGGCCTGGAATTTCTCAGCCTCAATAAAAGATGATTCAGTACGAGCAAGAGGTTTTGAATAGCCGGCGATTCATTCATTACTCGGTTCAAAAATTTCACCTTTCAATATTTGTATTACATTTTCAGACATAACGTTAACATTTGGTAAGTTTATTATCACCCAATTTTGTCAAGGAGGTAATGAAATTTCGTATTAATGGACATTCATTCAAATTTTGATTTCAGTATATCAGAATTCAATATCAGAGCAGAAACATCATTGTTAAACAAACCACATGGAAAATTGCCATTTCCAAAAGCTTCAACAAGGAGATTATTGTTGGAATACATGATAACCTCTATAAAGAAAGAGTCTTGATCCTCAATGAGGCTGAGAAGGGCAAAAGAAGGGTTGATAAGGATTATATCACCGAGCCGAACATCTGTATTTTACTGAGGATAGCGCCTCTCGAACTGAGACTCATGGCAGTGTGGATCTAACCAGTCTCTAGCCGAATTCTTTGACATGTTCCCAGCCATTTTGCCACCACCACCACCAACAAGCTCCCTCAGATTATCAACCTTATTTTCACGCCCAACCCCACTGTATCGTCGATCAGCTTCCTTAAGCTTCTGCTTGAGCCTCTGCTTACGTCCAGAAGATCCCAATTCTTGCTGTTTTGATTGCGAGGGAGGAGCCCCGTGAGGTCCCAAGTATATATTTTCCTCTTTTACGACCTGCAAAAACCACCATCAACATTCAAATACTGCACATTCTGTGAATCTAACAAGCACCAGAAGTTGTTCTTCTTCTTCTGAAACTGATTGTTGATCATCAAACTTATGGTTTATTCACCTTGATGGATGAAGGATTGGAGCCTTCCACTAGTGGAGCATCAGCTTTGCTTTGATTCCCGTCTTCTATTCCCAAACTCGGAATCACGAATCCATCGGTGTCTACAACACAAAACACCATGATAATCAAAACAGAAGCTTAACAAGGAATCCAAAAGTTAACGATCAACAAAGAGAAACAGAAATCGCGATTGAAATCGCACAATACTTCAAATCTGTCAAGTACATTCGCTTGTTACAATAATCGCAATCACAGAAAAAGACGCATGCGATCCAAATTCAATATAAAATTCGAAGTTACATGCTGGATCAAACTCACAGTAAAATTTAGAGAAATCCGATGAATGCATGAACAAAACAGAATTAGCATCGGTAATAAAGTGAGTCGAAATGGATTACCCCACTCATCTTCTCCGACTGAAGGAGTGGCGTGCACTGAAGAAGGGTCCATAATACGCAGAAGATCATGGATTTCGATCGGCAAAAAAAGGAGTCCGAAGAAGGAAGGCAAAACTCAGAGCTTTAAATCCACAAAAGTCCGCCACGAATCGAATCTGCAAATTTGATATTGGCCATATACGGAAAAGTAGAGAGAGAAAGAGGAGAGAGAGAGGAACCCTAACCCTAGAGAGATTTCCGTCTCTTTCTCGCTCAGAGCAATAACGTGGAGACTCTCCTGCTGGCTGGATGTTGATGCCCTTTTGTGAAATACCTGATTTGCCCCTTTGTTGCAGGGAAAATGCCAGGGGTAAATATGACAATTTGAGAGCTGTCGCTGTCGACGGCTACGATCACGAGATCGTGACCGTCCAAGTGGGCCAATTGAGATTGACGTTAATAAAAGGACCAAGATGGGCCTTAATTTGGGCCCACATATAGCGGGCTTAGGCCCGGGACAAAAAGAATGTTATTTTATTTTAATTAGGATAGGAGGGTTGCGTTAGGTAGCTGACAGTCAACGAAAAATTTTGTTAAAATTTTTAAAACATGAATAAAAAAAAATGGATTCATGTAGCCGATTCTATATGAGCGGGGCCTGATGGCCCCAACCCGGACCCGAGTTTGAATGGTTGCCGCCTTTCCAACCTGGATTAAATCTCAATTAAAATGGATTAGGACTAATCCTCCTGTTTCACCAATTTGTGGGTTCATCCTAACTCGAAGTCCCTGTCTATATATAGCCTTTCGCATTAAAGGTTCAGGATTCGCATTTGTTCCAACTTGATTTGAACATTCACGTTTGAGAGATTTCGCTAGGAAATACTTTGGTTAGTCTTTCTACAGGTACCTGCAACCAAGTTAAAAGCACAGTGCATCAACACTACTCCTAGCACCCAGATCAACGAGAAACAACCCAGATCATTACATTCCATTTGTCGAAGTTTTGAGCACAAACATTTTCTATTGTCTTGTTTGGGAAATTTGTTGACATTACTCGAGAAAAAAATAAATTAGGATAATTTTTAAAATATATATATATATTTTTTAAATTGTTGGGATTGATTTGGAAAGAATGAATGACATTGAATTTTAAAATTAAAAAATAAAAAATTAAAAAAATTTGAACAATTCTCACCCAACAAATTTAACCTCCCAATTTTTAAATTATTAGATTAAATCATATTTTTTTATCATTTAAGTTTAATATTTGTAGTTAGTAGATTATTTTTTATTTTTTTATTTATAAATTAAAAAATTAATATAACGTCTATGAACACACAAAAATTTGATGAATTCTCTCTTCTAAATTGAGGAAATTTAAAAGAGAAAAAAGAAAATTGAAAAGATGATGTAAACGGGAATAAAAAGATGAGTATCTTAAATAATAAATATATTGGTGGTGTTTTCTCAATATGGGTTTTAGCGCAAATGGTGATCCATTTTAATTTTCATAGTAAAAATGGAGTTCTCTTTAATTTTTCCTAAAAAGATTCACATATTTTTCTTTTCTAATCCAAGAAGTGTTAATCTGATTGGCAAAAAGAGTTCTCTCATTTTTTTGTTAATTAGGGTTCGATTCTTCTGGAAAACATTCCGGGAATTTAAATCTTGAATTTAATTATGAATGCGTCAGACCAGTATGAAGAGGGTGTGCGTCTTTAAAATTGTCTGAGATAGTAATTAGTTGAGATATGCGTAAATTGAATAGGACGGCACTTCATCATAAGACAAAAAATAAATTTTGTTTGTCTAGTCCTATAATCTTATCTGACTTTACGCAGACCCTTTATGCACCATGAATGAGTGATGAGTTCATCACTGTGGAGTTTGCCGAAAAGTAATCTTCCCTCCTGACATGGCATTCCACTCTTTTTCAAAACCAGGATTTCATTGAAGTACGGACTTCAAAAACCTCGCCGCTGTCGACGCTCTCGCGGAAGCTCTTGATGGTGCGGTGGAAATGCTAAACTCGATTGTGGAATTTGCAGATCCTTGATTCAACGAACTATCTGTAATTTCTGTCGTATTTTCAATGCAATTCTGTTGTGTTCTGTATCTTTCTATGGTTCGCTGCTAAAGCACTGCATTTTGCCTAGGTTTTTTGTTGCATTTTCTAAGTAAGCCTCTGCTCTTGCTAGGTCTTGCATGGTGATTGGTGATCGTGATCCTTTTACGGTTCGCTGCTGCGGTTTTTGCTTTTGCGCTTAAGTATGATTGCCATTTTGGCCTCAATTGCCATCTAGAATTTGGGGATTTTTATCGATTCATTTTTGCATGTTTTCCTTGAATCAATTCATTGATCAGGAGACTCATTGATCAAACAAGAAAGCCTCTTGGGTTGAGGGTGTTACCTTGATGGGATCAGCTATGGCCGATCACGATACTGTGTGTGAAATAGCTGAGCCTGTTCAACTTGGGAATACTGAACCGAATGTGGCTGCGAAAAAAGAAGAGGATAATGAGAAATTTGATAATTTGGCCGATAAGAAAGTTGATGTTCATGAGATTGATGTAGAGACAGAAGTATCCAAGGAAGAAAATGAGAGCATGGAAGAAGAGACAATGGAAGAGGAAGTTGAGGTACATGCAGAGGGGGAGAGTGGGGATAAGGTCGACGAGAACGACACGGAAAAGTGGCTAGAGGTTAAAGAATTAAGGGGGAATAAACGTGGAAATACAAATGGTGATGCGGAAAAGGAGAACCGTAAAAGAAGCACGGTGATGGATAAAAACAAGGAGCAAAATATTCCTCGAACTTTTACAGGTGATCGCCCTGTACGTGAACGAAAATCAGTAGAAAGGTTGGTTGTATGTATTGAGAAAGAAGCTGTCAAGGAATTTCACATCGAGAAGGTGTTCTTCTTATTTTCCGTTTTTCTGTTTATTTTTTTGTAGCATAGAATTCAACCTAATGTTTTGACTTGGGAATTGCAGGGTCATGGTACTGAACTGAAAAATATCCCAAATGGTACCACACTCTTTATCATCAAAAGTTTAGCATTGCATTTGTCTATATACTGTTGAGTAGATCCATTTAAGTTTCGTTACTTGAAGCACATTTTCTATTTCAGTGGCACACAAGTTATCAAGAAGGAATACTGATGACACCTTGAAATCGCTTCATACAGTCCTTTTTGGGCGGCGAGCAAAGGTGATTTAAGTTTAAAACTTTCAAGTTCTAGGAAAATGATCATCTCCGCCGCAGCTACTGAGGGGGAGGAGGTTAGGCCACGTTATTTTTTTAGCCGCTTGTTGAGTTCAAGAAGAAGTCGTGTTTATGACCTACTCTATAAGTCTGAGGGTATTTTGCCACGGGCCCCAAATTTTGCAACCCACTATTCACCCAATCCACTCGATACATTAATTTTTTTTAGAAGTCCAATAATTCTGTCAAAAGTCCAAAATCACTGCAAGACATGAAAATTACTGCAATTTTTTACATGAAAAATTGCAGTGATTTTCTTGTGGTACAGTAATTTTGGACTTCTGAAAAAATTGTTGTAGCGGGTGGACTGATGGGCACAAATTTTATGTTTGTGTACTTTTCTCCGGGAACCTGTAAGTCTTAACCTTGCAATGATTCTTGTGTTCTTGTTGTTAGAAGTTGAGAAACAACTCCTCCTCCTCAAGGGCTTGTGGTTGTTACTGTGTTGTCCGCTAGTATTCTTGTGTTCCTCTGGTTAGGAGTTGAGAAACAACGGTTCTTGATTTGTGCAGGCTGCTCAGGTCAAGAAGAACATCTTGCTGTTTTCAGGATTTGTATGGCATGAGGATGAGGTAATATACGGACACATGATAAAAGCATGTTGAGTTCGATTTACTTTATCAAGGAGTTCGGTTGCTTTAGGTTTGCAAGGTTGTGTAGTTTAGGATGATTTTGACATTTTGAAATTTATAATTTTCAATGATTGCAGGACATGCAAAAAATTAAGTTAAAAGAAAAGCTTGACAAGTGTGTCAAAGAGAAGTTGTTCGACTTCTGCAATGTGCTTGATATACGGATTGGCAAGAAGTACACCAAGGTTGGTTGACACCATATTATCAGATGTTCCTAATCAATCTAAGTTCACAATCCATTCCCTTTCTTGTCCAGTTTTCTGTTCTCGTCTAGCTGTTTTGCAATCCCTAAATAAATTTAGATCCCCCAACCAATTTTCTATATCCCTCGCGGTAAAGTTTTGGACACGATGTTAGACAAGGAAAAGACCATATTTTTTAGCATGAGCATGTATGGTAATTTCCCTATGAGGACTCTCATTTTTCTTGCAGGAAGATATTGTGATGAAGTTGATAGAATTTTTGGTTGCTCCTCATGCTACGACCACTACGTTGCTTGCTCAAAAACACCAGGTTGGTTTACCTTAATCCAGAACTTGTTTCTCAAATATAGTATCTACCTGGGAAAACGCTACCGTGCTTTTAGAATTTCATGTTTGTATTGTTTGTTTGAATGCCAGACTCGTAAGGGCGAAAAGCGTAAGAGGGTCGAAAATGGAAGCATATCTGGAAATACACCTTCAGACTGCTCAGGAAAGGTATCACATTTTTCTGCTTGGCATCAGCTATGCTTTCTATACAATGTTGGAATACTTGATAATGATCTCCGTGGTGCCTATTTTTTCATCTTTTTTTTTCCCCTTCTGGAGCTGAGGGGCTATTTCAGAATTTAAGTCACTATAAATATTTGGGAAAATTATAATTTTGGTTCGTAAGAATGTGGCGTGTGTCTATGTGGATCTTGAGGTTTGCCAAATTGCACATTTGGTCCCTCAAGTTGCACATTTGTTTCAATCCCGCAAATTAAAAACGTTGTTAATGATTTTGTATGAAAAATGGATTATTCTCAACAAGTGACCTTCTAATGGGGACATTTTCGTCATTTCATAACTCCACTAAATCTAAGACATTTTCTTCTAACCTTTGCGTAACAACGATTCTTCAGAATAATGAGAAGGAAAATCTTGAATCGTTGTTAGGGAAAAATATCTTAGATTTGGTGGAGTGAGAAAATGACAAAAATATCCCATTGAGAAAAGTCAAGTGTTAAGAACAACCCATTTTCTGTCCAAAATTATTAACAACGATTTCAATTTTGCAGGATTGAAGCAAATGTGGGACTTGAGAGATCAAATGTGCAAATTGCTAAATCTTAGTGTCCACGTAGACAATCGCCCTATACTTCAGGGTCCAATCTTTTTTGGTAGCTAAATGAAAACTTGAGCCTGTTTAGTAGTTTATTTCCATGTTTTTTCACTTAGATTGCTTCATTTCCATCTTTCTAAATGTTCTTTATCTCTTTGTTTTTGTACATCTTACAGAATCGGAAAAAGATCAAGAATGCATCTACCGCAGAAAAGAAAAATAGCAGGCCCAAAACAAAAGATGAGTCTGAAGCAAATGTAGAAGAAGCAAATGTGAACAGTGTTCCTATTATATCTGAGCATCCTGGTGCTAAAAGATCATCTTCAACAAAGGAATTGAAAGGGAAGGCTGAAATCAAGAAAGTGACGACACCCAAAACATCTAGTAAAGAATACAGAAGAAGAACTATGAAATCATTATCAAATTGTTCAGATGTAAATAGTCGTAATACGAGTTCAAAGTCGTTTTCAAGGAAGAAGAAAAGTGAAGTAGTCGTCAAAGATAAGTCCTCAACTCCAAAGAAATCAGCATCCATGGAGAAAACTGGTGAGAATTGTGCACTTGCCTCAAAAGTTGGAAGTTTTTCCATGAAATGGTGAAAATTTACGGGTGGTTTTCACCATAACTTCCCCTGAATCAATGTGCTGAAATCCTCTTGCTTTAATGAAGGGAAGAATAGGCCTAAAGAGGATACATTAACGCCGAGTGAGATGATAAAGGTTGTGAAAGAGAAGAAGAATAAGCCCAAAGAGGAGAAATCAAGACCAACTGATGATGAGCTCAGAACTGCAATAACTGAAATTCTCAAAGAGGTTGACTTCAACATGGTGAGA
This sequence comes from Eucommia ulmoides, assembly GCA_016647705.1. Taxonomy (NCBI): domain Eukaryota; kingdom Viridiplantae; phylum Streptophyta; class Magnoliopsida; order Garryales; family Eucommiaceae; genus Eucommia; species Eucommia ulmoides. The sequence goes on along the minus strand of CM028326.1, from coordinate 198,974 downwards.
ACCTGTCTTACCAACTTTATTTGTAGGTTATTATCGGCATGAATGACATCTGTGCTGCTGTTTTCATTTTTCAGGCTACTTTCAAAGACGTTCGAAAGCTACTTGGTAAGAACACTTGATTTTTTTATTTTTTTGAATGATATAAAAATTAGGTATGGTCTGAAGCTACCACTCTATGCTTTCTATGGCTGATTTTTTGGGTTCAGGTAAGCAATTTAAGGCGGATCTCACGCCAAGAAAGTCATCGATAAAGCTGATGATCCATAATGAACTTGCCAAACTAGTTGAGGAAGATGCAGCCTTGTAGACAAGACTACTCAAAATCTCAAACAATGGTACAGAACTAATATCTGATTTTTGGCCTTTTTTTTTATTTTTGCTATAGCTTAATGTCTGCCTCTTACAGACGCCTCAAATTATTTTTGATCTTGAACAATTCTCTGAAATCAGTACCGCTAGTTTTGCTTTTGTTTTTGTTGTTTTCGAGGACTTGATTTTGAATTAATGAAAACTACGGTGGCGTTTGATTAACGCTTTTGTTTTTTTGTTTCTACTCCAAATGAAAGGGGATGATAATTTTATTTCCGTTCTAGAGAATTTTGATAACAGAATCACGTTTGTTAATGATAATTATTCTTAATTTTTTTTTATAATTTCTCAGAAAAAAAAAATGCATTTGGTTTCAACTAAACTTGGATTTTTTTTATTTTTTTTAATGTGTGTGATAGAGAAAGGAGATTATAGAAGAAGATAGATGTGCAATGTTGGTTGTGGGCCGACATGGGTGGTGGTGCTCGTGGGTAGGGATGACAATTAAAACCTAACCAACAGGTAACCGAATGAAACTGCACCGAATGGTCTGGTTTTGAAATCGATTATATGGTTTTGGTTGTGATTTTGGTTTTGAAATTAAAAACCAAAGTGATTTTGGTATTGGTTTTAATTTTGGGATAGTAACCGTAAAATCGAACCGTGTAACCAATATTTTAAATATAGTTTTATATATATGTACATGTTTTTTTTTATGATATATAATGTATGAGAATGATTTTTTTACAATATTAAAAATTATTGAGATATTGTTGAATTATTGAGATAGTATTTTCTTTGGATACCTTAATTTGTATTATTGTGACGATTATCTATCGTTGTATTTTAATTATAGTTAGAAATATTTTTGGTAGTAATTAATAGGTTTGTGGTTTGATTTTATTTTTTGGAATTTATGTTTTATAATTTAGTTATATTTTTGTTTATATATAAAAAATAACGGTCCGTGATTTTACGGTTTTGGTTTTGTTTTTGTTTTTTTAAATTGAAAATCTTAAATATTTTTGTGATTTTGATTTTGTATAAAGTTAAATAAATCGATTTTAAAACCGTTTAAAAAAAAAAACTGGCCGTTTTTATTTTGGTTTGGTATGTATGTAAAGGTTTTTGGTTTGTATGAAACCGGACCATTGACATTCCTACTCCTCGTGGGCAGTGGTTCACAATATTTACGCCTATGAAACAGATGAGAAATAATTATGTGGGAATTACTCAAAAAAAAATTGAGAATATTTGGAAATAGAAACTGATTTACCAAACATGTTTGTATATATTTTGGAAACAAGAACAACAACAAATCTAAGAGTGGAATGGATTTAATCAAGGGAATCAAGATATTCAAGCAAAGCACTATCGTCAGCAAAAGACCCGGATACGATGATACCCGACCCAACATCTCCTTTCCAATCATCAGCACTAGATCCGAAAATTTGACCCGTCATCTCAATATTCGGATCCATCGCCCCATAAAATGATCCAAACCCGCTATTTTCGACAGTAGCTGGTATGAAGGACTCGGACTCGGGTACATCGTTACCTGATCTAGTATCAGCAATAGATCCGAAATTTTGTCCTGGGTCATGAGAAGCACCCATCGTCGGATCCGTCAGACTTTTAATACTCAAAGAAGATCCAAACCCAGTATATTCACCGATAGCGGGAATAGAGGACACGGCTACGATTTTACCCGACCCAACATCAGCAATAGATTCGAAATTTTGTCCTGGGCCATGTGGAGCATCCATCATTGGATCCGTCAGACCTTTCGTATCCAGATAAGATCCAAACACGGTATATTCACCAGCAGTGAGAATAGAGGAAACGGGTACGATGTTACTCGACCCAACATCAATATTAGATTCTAAATTTTGTCTTGGGCTATGAGGAGCACCCATCATCGGATCCGTCGGACCTTTCATGCCCGGAGAAGATCCAAACCCGGTGTTTTCATCCGTAGCTGGAATAGGGGACCCGAAATTTTCTCCTGGGCTATGAGGAGCACCCCTCGTCGGATTCGTCGAACCTTTCATAGCCGGAGAAGATCCAAACCCGGTATTTTTATCTGTAGCGGGAATAGGGGACCCGGGTACGCCATTACCCGACCCAGTACCAACTTCCTTATCATGAGCAACGGGTCCAGATTTTTTACCCGAATTATGAGGATGGCCCATTATCTGCCCAGGTGATCCAAGCCCACTATTCACCTTGTCTAAAGCATCGACTTTCCTGCGGCCGTCGCCGTCGCCGCTGCCTCCCAACAACCACAACCGTTTTTCCTCTTTCTTCGCCTTATCTAAAGCATCGGCTTTCCTGTTTGCCTCTTTCTTCAACCTGTCTAAAACATCGACTTTCCTGCGGCCGTCGCCGCTGCCCCTCGACAACCGTCTTGCCTCTTTCTTCCCCTTATCTAAAGCATCGACTTTCCTGCGGCTGTCGCCGTCGCTGCTGCCTTCCAACAACCACAACCGTGTTTCCTCGTTCTTCGCCTTATCTAGAGCATTGGCTTTCCTGTTTGCCTCTTTCTTCACCCTGTCTAAAACATCGACTTTCCTGCGGCCGTCGCCGTCGCCGTCGCCGCTGCCCTCCGACAACCGTCTTGCCTCTTTCTTCGCCTTATCTAAAGCATCGACTTTCCTGCGTCCGTCGCCGTCCCCGCTGCCCTCCGACAACCGTCTTTCCTCTTTCTTCGCCTTATCTAAAGCACCGACTGTCCTGTGTCCGTCGCCGTCGCCGCTGCCATCCGACAACCGTCTTTCCTCTTTCTTCGCCTTATCTAAGGCATCGTCTTTCCTGCCGCCGTCGCCGTCGCCGTCGCTGTCGTCGCTGCCCCCCGACAACCGTCTTTCCTCTTTCTTCTCCATCATACCTCTAAACCTCTTGAGATATATCTCCAACGGCCCAGCGAATCTATGGTACCCCAACTCCTTCATGGCCCAGAGCAAGTCGTCGCCGTTCATTATTTTCCGTTGAACAATCTTGCACCTGTCGGTGGCCTTGGAGGTGATGGCGCTAATAAACTGCGATACACACACTTGCATGGTCATCTTCGCATCCTTGGAGATTTTGGCGTTCGGCGGCAGAGGTATAGTCATGATCTTAGCAATGCTCTGCAACGGAAGAAACCTGCCGGAATCTTTATCTGATTCCGCCATGGATGGACTAATTCTGCAAAAAATTGAAGTGGGAAATCGAGTATAAATACGGCGGGAAACCATATGGTTTCAAATAACGGCAACGGGGCAGATTACCGTTATGGCCGGTAAGGAACGATCCAACGGCTTTAACTGCCAATGCAACGTTTCGTTTTCAGACACATTTAAATAGCCGCCGAAGAGAGTTGAATCATAAGCTCATTTTCCGACCACCAGGAACAGAGACAACAAATGCGACAGCCCCGGCGCTGGAATTGGCAAGTTCTTCTTCGCCGGTGGCTAGGTGATCATCCCCTTCGGAGTCTTCGCTACCGGCTTCACCCATTCCGAAATTTTCTCTTTCAATGTCGGCTTCTCCAAAATCCGACAAGTACGCCGACGAGTCCATTTCTCCGTCGTTTGGTGGCTATTCTCCGGCTCTATCGGCGGAGAGTATTGCGCCGTTGAAACCACTGTTAAGCACTACACAACAGAGATGTTGAAAGTAGGTGGCAGTCCACTGATTCTTTCGCCGGAGTCCGGCTGCCAATTTGGGCCTATTGGGCTTTTTGTTTCAGCCCATTCGGACATAAAGATAAAATGATTTTTTTTTTTTTAAACCTCCAGTATCCGATAACTATATTAAATTTCGACTAATCCGAGCAAGGACGATAAAACTCTCCTTACCGAGTTTTAACACAGTTGCATTCTTAAGTCTCAAACTAAAGACCTTAATTAAGTTAGAATAGTTTTTCACCAGCTGATCGCGTTTGGTGGTAGAAAGATAACATGACTTTTGAGAGTTGATGAAGGTATTTTTGAGCATCTCTGAGTTAGTACTTGGGATTCGGCCACGTGTCAACCCTCGTAATGACAGTGACGAATTTCAAAATCCACAACGCCACGCTGAAACATACACCGACTACGGCTCCTCCCTGGAATCTCATTTGCACCCAGGGAGGAACAAGGAACCCCACAGAGACGTGTCGCTTTAAGCTCTGCGCCGTTCCATTGACGATCAGTTTTAGAGACTCAGTCATTCACCTCGACCGGCTCCTCTTTTCACCCTGTTTCTTCTCCAGTACTCCACGGATCTCTGCTCTCTTTCACCAGCTCACTGTCGCAGGCCTAACAAAGGCCGGCGGGCTTCGCCAAATGGGCCTAAAAGCCCAAGCCCAACGATTATCTCCTAAATGCCCTGAATTATCGGCTAAACACCGGATTTCGACTAATTAATCATGTTTAGACCTGACTAATCATCTCCAACGCTTATATATATCGGGGGCTATGTAAGTCCGAGGTACGCTTGAATGACTTAGATTACACACGAGTTCATTTGTTTGCTTACTATATTCTGTACATTTTATCTCTGAGTACTGATTACCACGCTAGAGGGGTTTTACCGGGACAAACCCCGGTCTGAGTCTTCTGCAGGTATACTCCATAAGAAGCAGGACTCTAGACATAGTAGGTCAGTCATCCCAAGACCCAGCACAGCTCGCGTGAAGACTTTTCAACCGACGACTCCACTTTAGCAAGAAGACCCACCTGTCATCCGACTGGACCATACTTGAGGTGTGTACCAGTTTTATGCACCAACAAGAGTAAATGTTTTTTTTTAAAATTCCCTAGTTGATTGAAAAATTTAAAACTTTTTCATGAATCCTTTTTCAAATCGAGGTATCATCAATATGTGTAATTGATTATTGATTAATTGAGAGATTAAACAAAATTTTAAATATTAATTTTTAAGCAATATTTTAATAGATAAATTGTGTTTGTGTGGGTGTCGGTGGAGGAATCTAAGGGTTACTTGAGGCTGTATGGTTACGTGGTGGAGAATAATTGAGTGTGACAGCTGGCAACATCTCAAGCGCACTCGGGTTGTAGCTGTTTTCGGGTCCCCTTTGCCTTCTCCATGAAAAAAATAATAAAAATGTGTTAGCGCGTTTAGCTCTTTTTCTTGTCAAAGAGTTCAATTTTTTTAAAAATTTATTGATATATAAAATTGATACACATTTTGAGTATAATCTAGTCGGATGACAGATGAATCCTCTTACTGAGGTGGAGTCATCGCTTAAAAATTCTTCAGGTGAGGTGTGTTGAGTTCTGGGAGGACTGACCTGTTGTGTCCAGAGTCCTACTCCTCAGGGAGTGTATTTGCAGAAGGCTCATATCGGGATTCATCCGATGAAACCCTTTTGCCGTGATAATCGATGCTTAGAGAAAAAATGTACAGTAATGCAGCAAGTAAACAAATGAACTCACGCGTAATGTAAAACATACCTCAGACTTGCGTAACCCCCGATATATATAGAAGTTGGAGATAATTAGTCAGGCCTAAACACGGTTAATTAGTCGAAATCCTATGTTTAACCTATAATCCAGGGTGTTTAGAAGATAACCGTTAGACTTGGGCTTTTTGGCCCATTTGGAGAAGCCCGCGGGCCTTTATCAGACCTATGGAGAAAACGTAGGCGATAGCGAACACGGGACCCAGGCCCAGGTGCTGATTCGGTGAAGTCAAAAAATACCCTCATCAAAATTAAATTTTGAATTTAATCCTGAATGCAATAGACTTATATGGAAAAATGTGTTTTTTAAGATCGTTCGATAAGATAATTAGTCGAGCGGTGTGTAAAATTGACTCGGACAAAAAAGTCAATGAACTTGAAGTCGTATCATTGTTAAACTAAGGTTAGAGTGGTGGTGAAGTGATACTTAAACCCACATGCTCTGCTTTCCACCACTTTCTATACTTCTCTTTTCCATTGAAGTGCTCGTGACAGCATCAAATACAAAATTTCACTGTTTATTCCTTGGCTTGCCCCCTTATTTGATCAGAGCAACTCCAACCGATTAGCCATTTTAACGGGCGAAATAGTATAACAACCATTTTACCTAATAACCATTTATACCGAAGATGTAGGGATTAACTAAAAATTGGTGGAAATATTTAACTACCAATTTGTCTCGACCAACAGTATGGTCCAAGTACTCTCGGGTCAGGGGTGAGGGTTACTAAACTCCATTGCTTCTGCGCTGCAGCCGAGTCTGAGGACCAAACGGGCTTAAGTCCAGACCCGAGTCTTGGTTCCTTTCCTTGCTCTCGCCGTTGTCCACGCTGAGCTCCTAATTGTCACCTGCACAAAGGACGATCAGGTTTTTTTCGGCGTGTCCTTTCCGGCGTGAGAGTAAGGATCCGGGTGTAAAGATAGGTCAGAGAGTTACTGTTTTCTCGACCTGTTTGACCGATCAGAGGTAAAGTTTCTCTCTCCAGAATATTTTTCTCGTCGTGGTAAAGTGTGGAGGAAGTCTCCTATTTATAGGCGAAAGAATGATTATCATAAGTAAGATTAAGATTTTAAACTCAGATTACCGATAAGTAGTCAAGCGCGTAGATGACACGGAGGATTAGAGTCATGGGCCTGAGCCTTAGGCCCATCACTGCTGAGGATGAGGTCGGTGACCGGCCTCCCGAGGTGTTACATGAGGCCGGCCCACCCACGGAGATCGATCTGGGCACTCCAACCTTCAACGGGCTGATGGGCGTTGATCGGGCAGACCACACTCGAGGAGGCCGGTTTGGGCACACCGGGCTCACGCGGGTTGCCTATTCACCGGGCTGATACGTAGGTCGGTCAACGACAGACGCGGCCTTATCGACGGACACGTGGAGGGGTCCAACTTTACTCATATCATTATTTATTCCAACCCACAGGGTAAATTATTATTTTATCGAAATTAAAATTGAAATATTAATAGTTGATTCATTTGGTTAATATAGTTGGAGTACATTTCCGAAGATCTATTAGCCATTACACTATTCATGAGTCAAAATAGTATTTTCGTTAACTTAAATGTCTATTTGGGTTGGAGATTCTGTAACTACCTAATTATTGCTCTAGTCAAATTCAATAACGGTCTAAAGAAGCAATTTGTCTGTATACGAAAACCAGAAGCAAAATTTAGAGAGAGTTGGTGTTCTAAGAAAGAAGATAAACCCTTAATTTTCGACAATTGGTGACTAAGAACAAAAATATTTAAAGATTTGGAGAGAGTTTTCAAATCTAAATTTAACTAATTCAAATGTCTATTGCGATTAGAATTGCTTTCACAATTACAAATTGTGGGTAATATAGAGTAGTCTTGGATTCTTCTCAATCTCAAAAGTTAATTTAAGATTTTCTCTTGTACTTACAAATTTATCAGCAGACCGTAGACTTTTTCTTGTGTATGTGATTTTATAGTATAATGTGTTTGGTCTAACTTACGCACACACCTATGAGTGTACTCTCTCTCGATGGACCAGATGCATTCAGCAATAAATTCAAGATTTAAGACTTAGACCGGAATAAATCAACATAATTAATGTAGCAAATAAACTATGAAAAAAAGGGGGTTTGTATTTAATTGTAAAAGACTACAATAATGTGCTACCTAACTCACCCATATTTAATTAATTGAAAAACCGACAAGAATTGACAAACGAGTACTAACATAGCGTAGTTCAAGTGATAAGATTCGCTTGAGTTAAAACTAGGGCTGGCAAAACAGGTATTTACACGATGACACGACACGAGACCGACACGAAATTAGCAGGTCTAGGTTTTGCTTATCAGGTATCGAGTCGTTATCGTGTCAGACCCGATAACCTGATAAAAAATAGTGCAGATTATCAGGTTGACCTGATAATCCAATAGGTTACACAATAAGACACGATAAGAATTTCGTGTATTCAGGTTACACGATAACCTGTGATCCAATAGGTTACCCGTTAATTTAATAAATTATTTTTACACCCCCCAAATTATCAAATATTACAAATTAGTACTTAATATATATAATAATTTGTTAAGATGGTTTTAAATTAACAGGTTAACAGGTCGTTAACAGGTCGTTAACGTGTAATGGGTTAACGTGTAATGGGTAGATTAATATATAATAGAAACCTATCAGGTCTTATCGTGTCGTGTTTACCTGATAGGTTTCGTGTCATCGTGTGACATGAAAAATTATCGTGTCGTGTTCGTGTTTGGGTAGTCTGACACGATAAACTTATCGTATCGTGTTCGTGTTTGGGTCTTATCGTGTTTCGTGTTATCATGTAATGACCTGTTACACAACCTGTTACCTGTTTTGTCAGCCCTAGTTAAAACAGTTAAAGGGTCTCTATAAAGTCATAAATTCCAGTCTACGGAAAAATATTTATTGGGAAAAATAACCATACATCCAGAACTAGATTAGTCATACACCTTGTGTGGACGCGAGAACACGGGTATTAGCATTAGGACAAGATGATCGATTGGTTTCAATTTTAAAACCATGATTTTCCTTTTTGACAAAACTCAATAATTCATGCATTTGCCAGCCAATTTACAACTAACATCCAAAGTCAGTCATTTTCATCCAAATGGCTGAAAACGTAATATTTTGCTAAAGCAAGGTCATTTCCATGGCCACTCCACACTAAATCTTCACTGCATACCCCTCTCTCTCTCTCTCCAATCCTCATCTCTCTCTCACTGGAACCACTCCACCCCTGCCTCTCTCTCTCTCTCTCTCTCTCTCTCTCTCTCTCTCTAGGGTAAAATGCAGCTCCGGCCAACCGCCGCCGGGGCCGTGGTGGTCCTCTCTCTCTTGGTCTTACTCTTGCCTTATTCTACAGAGGCGCACAACATCACGCGTATTCTAGCTAAGTACCCGGAATTCTCAACTTTCAACCACTATCTGACTTTGACGCATCTCGCCGATGAGATCAACAGTCGGGAGACCATCACCGTTTGCGCCGTTGATAATCCCGGCATGGCAAGTCTACTCTCCAAACGGCTCTCCATCTTCTCCATCAAAAATGTACTCTCGCTCCATGTCCTGTTGGACTACTTCGGCGCGAAGAAGCTCCACCAGATCACCAACGGCACCGCGCTGGCAGCCACCATGTTCCAGGCCACCGGATCAGCTGCAGGATCTTCTGGATTTGTAAACATTACGGATCTCAGAGGAGGTAAAGTCGGATTCGGCCCCGAGGACAACGGCGGCAACCTCGACGCGACTTTTGTCAAATCTGTGGAGGAGATTCCGTATAATATTTCTGTCATTCAAATCAGTCACGTCTTGCCGTCGCCGGAGGCTGAAGCGCCGACTCCCGGACCGAGCCAGATGAATATCACGGCTCTGATGTCGGCTCACGGATGCAAAGTCTTCGCCGAGACTCTGATGGGGTCTGCTGCCGAAAAGACGTTTGACGACAATGTCGACGGTGGATTGACAATATTCTGTCCCGGCGACGACGCTTTCAAGAGCTTCCTGCCTAGATTCAAGAACTTGACGGCGGAAGGCAAGCAATCGGTGTTGGAGTATCACGGCGTTCCCGTGTATCAATCGCTCTCCTCGCTGAAATCTAACAACGGAGTCATGAACACTCTGGCCACCGACGGAGCCAAAAAGTACGACTTCACCGTCCAAAACGACGGTGAAGTTGTGACCATAAGGACAAAGATCGTGACGGCGAAGATCACAGGAACACTAATTGACGAACAACCCTTAGCAATTTTCTCGCTAGATAAGGTATTGTTGCCCAAGGAGCTCTTCAAGGCAGAAGCTCCCACGCCGGCTCCGGCCCCAGCACCTGAGGCTGACGCTCCCACACATGCAAGAAGACATAGATCACCACCAGCCCCAGCTGCTCCGGCGGATTCGCCGGCGGATTCTCCCGATGGCGACGTAGCAGACCAGACTGCCGACAGTAATGGAGCTGTGGGATTCAACGGCGGCAGCAGATTCGTGGCTGCGGTACTGGGTCTGTGGTTTGCTGTTTCATTACTGTAAGTTGCCAAATACTAGAAATTTGAGGACCCTTTTGGCTTCTAAATTTGTTTGTACTACTACTACAATTATTTGGTTTTGAGTTTTCAATGTGTGTTTTTCCCAAAATTTATTCTTTTTGCAATGTTGAGGAGTTTGTGTTGTATGATTTTGGTCTCTGAAATTTCATAGTTGTTTGTACCCATACATGATATTGATTGTGTAATCATATCTGTAGTTAAACTTTACTAGAATACAGGGAGATATTAATTGCTCTACACTTCAACTTTTGTGAAAGATTAAGATGCTCTACAGTCATTTGATAAATTCTTATTTTATTTCACAAAACTATTCCCAACCTATTTCATATCGGTTGTCAGGAGATTCCAACTTAAAACCATTTGATTTGGTGTTACGTGGAATAACTCATTTTCATTTGATTTATATAATGGTTTAGAATCTCTCAAATAAACGATGTGGAACTGGAATCTAACAACCGCCCTTAAGTTCAACCCTCGGTTTGTACGGATGATTTGACTACGAGAGAATGATGAGAAATGTGTAACCCCCAACTTGCACGGATTATTTGACTACGAGAGAATGATGAGAAATGTGTAACCCCCGATTTGCACGGATTATTTGACTACGAGAGAATAAGGAATGATTTGACTCTGATACCTTGTTAGAAGGTTCCAATTTAAAATCATATAATGCTAAGTGGAATAACTCTTTTGATTTATATAATGGTTTGGGATCTCTCAAATAAGCAATGTGAGATATGAATCTAACATTGGTAAATGTTGAGAACCATCGTCACATCACCACCACGACGTCGATCCACAACCGCCATCACCACACATCTTTTTCTCTTATCTCATCTCTCTTTCTATCACACACATAAAAAAACGATCCAAACTTAATTGCAAAAAGACATGTATTTTTTTTTTGGGTTTTGAAAATTTATAAAATCATTTTAAGAATAATTATTGTTATCAAATGCAATTTTATTACAAAGGCGATTGTGTTATAAGAATAAATCAAAACAAAAATAAAATTTTGAGCAAAAATATTAGGCAAATGCCACTTTACAATCATCTTTCGCACTCTCTTAAGCAAACATGTTTACTACCCCCAAAGGCTAAGAAGCCTTCGTTAAGACCTAAGTTATGTTTGAGTAAGAGATTTGTAAATAATAAAATTTTAAAATTTTATTATTTACAAATTTTTTATTTGAATAACTATTTTAGTTAAAAAAATTAATTATATAATTTTATAATTTCTTTGTTTGGATAAATAAAATATTTGCAAACGAAATTTATAAGTCTATTGAATTTTAAATTTATATAAATGTTAACAACATGCTAATATAATTCAACATAATAAATTCAATACAAGAGATTAATATTTTCCAAATCTAAATTAAACACAATAGTCCATAAAAACAAAATTTGACATGGTTGTCCACAAAAAAGGCAATTAGACATGATTGTTCCAAAAAAGAGAACTTAGAAATAAGTTTAGAAAATAAAATTGAACGATCCATAATTGGTCAATCTATTCTTTTGGCAAACTATTTAAGAGGTAACTTTTCTTGTGCTCTTCCGGGAGGTTCTTAAGTACGTGAAACTTCTTCTCATTTTCCAAAAGCCAATTCAATGCTCGGTAAAGGACATCATTTTCAAGCCCTTGTATCCCGGTAAGAACTTCATAAACTTCAGGAAACTTCAATGTGGGGGTCAGCATCTTTAGTTTAAAATACGACTCTACGGTAGCAACCAACTTCACCATCACATCTTCCATCCTATCCATCCTATCCTTTTTTCCTCCTTCGTGGAGATGTAGCCGTAGATGTTAATTTTCTACGCTTTGTCCGTTGAGAGCTATTAGTTTCGTGATTAGTAGATTCTACTTTGTCATTATCACCAATTACATCCTCTACAGGCATGACATCATCTGCATCACATGCAATTTCAACACCTTCTCCCGTAGCTCGGTCTTTTGCACACAAGTGGTATTGTCCTTCCATAGTCATTGCAAGGATAAGCATCAGTACATCCATTTCTGCTTCCTCTTCCTCGATTATTAGGAGCATAAGTTTTCTTCGCGAAATTTGTCGATCTATTACTCTTGTAGCCATAAAAATAAAATAAAAACACCGCAAAATTATTCATAATTATTTATTAGAATCACCACAAAATACTCAAAATACACTACAAATTTATAAGTAATACACTACTACCGAAATTCACAAAATACACTACAAATCACCACAAAATACCTCAAAAATTCATACTTCCTACCAACCAAAATCCACAAAATGCACAAAATAGAAAATAAATTTATAATTTGTATGCACAAAAATTCACAAAATGCACAAAATAACAAAGAACCTTAAATCTATATAGCTAAGAACCCTAGATCTATATAACAATGACCACTAGATCTAGATAGAAATTGGAACCCTAATTTATTCACAAAATGCACTAAGTAACAAAGAACCACCCTAGATCTAGCTAAAAATTAGAAGAACAAACTAGGTCTAGCTAGAAATTGAAACAAGCCCACCTAGATCTACACGAACTTGGCAAGAAACGTGAAGAACATATCAAAACAAACTTGAATAACGAAGAAGATGGCGACGGCGATGAAGAAGAACGAAGAATAGCAGACGACGACGAGGAACACTAAGCAACGATGGACGACGACATGGATTGAGTAGCGACGAAGAAGAAGACGGCGACAAAGAAGGACAAAGATAGCGAAAAGAAGAAGACGAACACGAAAGTAAGGACTCAAGAACAAAGACAAGCACGAAGTCTGGAGCGATCTGAGAAAATCTCTTTTTGGATGAAATTGTAAATGACACCACTCTCAAGAGGATTTACAAATGACGTTTTATCTTTCTTTTTTTTAAGATGAAATTATTTTACAACTTCCTCCTAATAAATACTCAAACAAAGAATTAGTTTAAAAATAATTTGTAAAATCCTTTACACAAATAAAATCTCTCCCCCAAACACAACGTTAGTGTTTTATGACCCACAATGTGTGCGCGACATATTTATTCTCATTTCTAATTAATTGAGTTCTTAACCAAATAATTGTTTATTAAAAAAATAATTTCTGAAAACGGTATACTTCAAACTTATTTACGGGAGTGGTGTAAAACGCATTACCGAAATGCGTTTTTCAAAAAACGCATTTTCAAAATGCGTGTTTAAATAGTGGATATGAAAGTTAAAAACGCAATACCGATTTGCGTTTTTAAAAAACGCAAATCGGTTTTGCGTTTCTTAAAGCCCAAAAAAAAAAAAAAAAAAAAAAGTAAAAACGCAGAAGCTTTCTGCGTTTTTCAAAAAAAAAAAAAAAAAAAAAAATTGTTTGAAAAACGCAGAAGCTTTCTGCGTTTTTCCAAAAAAAAAAAAAAAAAAAAAAAACCGTTCGAAAAACGCATAAAGCTTCTGCGTTTTTCAAAAAAAAAAAAAAAAAAAAGATAAAAGAGAGTAACGGAACGATCAGTGCGTTCTTCGGCAGTGTGCAAATCCTGTTTTGAAAGCTTTTCTTCTTTTTTCTTCTTTTTTTTTTTTTTTTTTTTTTTTTTTCAAGAACGTTTTTTTTTTTTTTTTCGTCATTTTCCCACCATTTTCCTCATTCATATTTGGCTTAGAAGAACCATTTTTTGATTAGTATGAAATGATTCCAAAAAAAACAAAAATAATATATGCGTTTTTTTTAAAAAAAATTACACTAATTGAAATTAAAATAAAATTACATGTGAATATATAATATATTTTTACAAATTTATAATACATGTCGTCATTGACTTTCTATGTACCACACCCCCTACGTCTGATGTTTCTCCGTTGCCGCCGTAAAGGAAGTGGAAGTTGGGACTTTCTATGTACCACACCCCCATCGTGGAGGAACCAACATATCCATCTACTATGGACTTGGGACACATTACTCAAGTTGATCATCTCCAGACGGAGGACACCGAAGAACTTCCACTTCCTTTACAGCGGCAACGGAGAAACATCAGACGTAGGGGGTGTGGTACATAGAAAGTCAATGACGACATGTATTATAAATTTGTAAAAATATATTATATATTCACATGTAATTTTATTTTAATTTCAATTAGTGTAATTTTTTTTTAAAAAAACGCATATATTATTTTTGTTTTTTTTGGAATCATTTCATACTAATCAAAAAATGGTTCTTTTAAGCCAAATATGAATGAGGAAAATGGTGGGAAAATGGCGAAAAAAAAAAAAAAAACGTTCTTGAAAAAAAAAAAAAAAAAAAAAAAAAAAAAAGAAGAAGAAGAAGAAAAGCTTTCAAAACAGGATTTGCACACTGCCGAAGAACGCACTGATCGTTCCGTTACTCTCTTTTATCTTTTTTTTTTTTTTTTTTTTTGAAAAACGCAGAAGCTTTATGCGTTTTTCGAACGGTTTTTTTTTTTTTTTTTTTTTTTTTTGGAAAAACGCAGAAAGCTTCTGCGTTTTTCAAACAAATTTTTTTTTTTTTTTTTTTTTTTTGAAAAACGCAGAAAGCTTCTGCGTTTTTACTTTTTTTTTTTTTTTTTTTTTTTGGGCTTTAAGAAACGCAAAACCGATTTGCGTTTTTTAAAAACGCAAATCAGTATTGCGTTTTTAACTTTCATATCCACTATTTAAACACGCATTTTGAAAATGCGTTTTTTGAAAAACGCATTTCGGTAATGCGTTTTACACCACTCCCGTAAATAAGTTTGAAATATACCGTTTTCAGAAATTATTTTTTTAATAAACAATTATTTGGTTAAGAACTCCTAATTAATTAGTAATCTTTTAATAACAATCGAATAAAAATAGTAATTTAAAAAAAATAACTACCTTCCATCTCGCTTTCCCTTTATACAGAGGCAAAGACACCCTTCTACCATGAGGGCACATGTCTACTTCAATTTTTAATATTTCAATTCCAATCAAACTTACTAGCTATCTCAATAGCTAAATGGTACAACTACCATTTTGGCTAATCAAACTTAAAAATTTAAGTACCAACCCAAAAGCTATCACCACAGTCAATCTACCAAATAGCTATTTCAAGAGTCAATAATACCTAAGGTGTAGCTGTTAACTGAAAATAAATACTACTTTGTCTATTCAATATCAATGTAATCTACTCCAATCCAATAGATAAATGATTGCTTAGCCATAATTAAAATTAAATTTGTAATTTGTCTTAAATTTGTAATTTGTATTAAATTTGTTAAACCAGATGTTGCAATTTTAGACTTTCTACCCAATTATTTCATCAATGTCATATAAAATTATGAAAATATACATGTTAAAGAGTCCTAAAAGTATCTTTCCCACTTCAATATTGAACAATCATTAATTTTTCAATGTGTTCATGATTAATATTTTTTTAGATATAGGTCTATCTTTGTTATATAGATGCGGATTTTTATTCTAAAATTTTCATAAGATTAGATTAGCTAATTAGTTTTCGACACTAACATTGTTCCTTTGGTGGTATCATTTGAATTTTTCGATAAAAAGTAAAAGACATGTATATATTTTTTTTTTCCCCTCATTGTCTAGAAGTATTGTTTCCTATATCCTTAGCTATTTCTAAAAATAAAACAAAAATAATAATAAAAAGATTAATTTTCGTGCCCCCTCCGGGCCTCCCCTTTGTAATAGATTTTTGACTCGGCCACCGTCTTTATATAGTATAGAAGCACAGATTGTTTACTAGCTATAATGAGGACTCATATCGATGAAACTACTGCACAAAGCTAAAAATTAACAAGAATATCAAAACAAGTAGACAAGCTTTACCTGGGGCGTGGGTTTATTTGCGAGGTAGAATGGGAACTCTTCATCGGCAACTTTGCAGCTTTGGGTCAGGCACCAATATGCTAAATGTTCCAACTTCTATGCACTACAAAATACCCAAAAAAGAAAAATACATGTCTAAAATAGCAGTAACTGTTCCAATACCTATTATAACAGTCAATTTATTTACATAGATCGATATGGTTAAGTTCAAAATCAACCATGAACGTCGTGTGCTTTTGTATGGGAGTCGATAGTATAATTTTATTATTAGGACATGAACAACCTGTTGGGATCTTATAACAAGCCCAGAAAAACGAAGAAAATGAATTTCAGCAATGATGTTGTGGGGCATTAAATAGTCGCTAAGTAAGAGTTAATCTTCACGATAGCAGAGTTTGACAAGAAAAACAAGGGATATTATTTTTGGGAGGAGAGCAAATTGTTGGGTTTATCCCATATTGAATGTGAAAGGGACTAGTGGTTAAGTTACAAATGTGTATTAACTCATGAGTTAGTTTTTGGAGTTGAATGAGACCCAAGACCACAATACATTTGTAACAAAGCCCAAATTATGACATCTCTTGCCCAATAGCCACAAAGGGAGAGACTGGTCGAGAGTTAACCGAAAAGCCCAACCCAACGAGAAGCTAAAGGCAAATTCCTCCATCGGTCGATTCACAAAGATCACCTGTTTTGGATGAATTTGAGTGTCATTTAGACACTTTAAAATTCATTTTGAAATCCTTTGGAATTTTACAAATTCCTTTTGAGGGTAGTCAAACAAAGGATTTTCATGGAGAAATTTAAGAAATCTCTTCCCCACGTGAAATCCTTCCTTCAAATCCCTTATCCAAATATCCCCCATGTCTTTCAAATTTGCTCCTTCATATATAAGCAAAAAAATCCCCAAGTACAATTCATTCAAGGAAATTTTTTTCTAGTGACAACCAAGTTCATGGTTGCATCTTTAAAGAGATGACTAATAAGAAAAAGAATACATCATTTATTCAAACTAATTTATGATAGACCAAGAGAAGATGAAATTAATGCTACTGAATTACAATTTTTCAAGCTAGTAGTAGATTACAGCATTTATCCACTGAATTGCATAATTGGATACAGAGAATCAGTCTTAGATTACATGGAATTTATTGGAACTAAGAAACGTCATTGATTTGAAAATCATCAAATTAAGGAGTTTGCAACATTATACAATGATCTAAACTACAGATTACGAATCACATAAATCAAGCAAAATTTATTGCGAGAAATTGAACGTGAAAACTAGTTTGCAAACCAAGATTCAAGGGCAATTACAGCCTAAAAAACTCAATCGCAAACAAATTCAGACCATTTGGCGCCAAAATACACACATAATTTATTCATAACCATAAGCTTTCACCGATAAGCGAAATCAAGAGACAGTAAATAACGAGCGATACCTGTGCAGCGCCGTCAGGCGATGCTCTCCGATCTGCAGAGACGAAGACGAAGCAATTAGGCCTCTACAGCGTATAGTAATTGAAGTATGAATGCGGATTCAAAGTAGTATGAATCGCAAACAAATTCAGATCATTTGGCGCCAAAATACACACAGGAAAATCATACTTTATTCAGGACCATAAGCTTTCACCGATAAGCGAAATCAAGAGACAGAAAATAACGAGCGATACCTGTGTAGCGCCGTCAGGCGATGCTCTCCGATCTGCAGAGACGAAGACGAAGCAATTAGGGCTCTACTGCGTATAGTAATTGAAGCATGAATGCGGATTCAAAGTAGTATGAATGGAACGGAAGAGTACCTCTGCTCTACCGTAGCTTTCGATCTTCGAAGCGGAAAATATATAGTGAGCGATCCAAATTTCAAATTTTCAGAGAAATTACATGGCGGCAAAGCGCGCGGTGACGTACTTTCGGCTCATTCCAATCGGCCGGAAGTAACTCCGATCTATCCATGGATCAAATTGCTTTTATGAGCAGTGAGGCTTGGAAGCTAACATGGATTGGGCCTTTGAGCCCAACTTGGCCCAATAGACCCTTCTAAATAATTTAGAGGGAAATTATATTTTAGACTGCGTAAAAAGTAAGGTAAGACTACGTACAATAGAACTAAATAGTCTAACTCTTCCCTTGACTCCGCATATAGTAGGAGTTTTGTAGCACCGGACTACCCTATTAGTGGGTGTATATGTGGACCCTGAAGTTTGTAAAATTGCACATTTGGTCATTCGGGTTTCATATTTGTTCCAATTCCACAAAATTAAAAACGTCACTAACAATTTTACACAGAAAATGAGTTATGCGAAGCACGTGCTCTTATAATGGCGATATTTTTTATCATTTTATTATTCCACTAAACCTATAATGTTGATTCATTCAAAAAATGAGAGAGAAAACTGAATTTTTGTTGAAAAAAAATCAGTGAAAAATGTCCTACATTTATTGGAATAATAGAATGACAAAAATATCCCCAGTAAAACATGTGCATTAGTAACAGAATAAATAAATTATAAGATGACAAATGAGACGTAAGTGTTCAATCAAGGTCAATAGGCGACATTATTTATGTCGCCAGTTAAAAAAATTTACTTGCATATATAGCAGATTTTTTACAAGTAATATATATTTGTCAAAAAAAGAAATTTGTCGTCACGTCAAGTTTTTCTTAATCATTAACAGTATTTGTCTTTTACCAACAAATGTGCCATCAGGGAAAAATGTCTTTAGCAACAAGTTTCACGTAAAGAAATTAAGTCGTATAATACATGGCGCGTAATCAATAAATTAAATATATTTGATTATTTTTCAAACTAACTACCATACTCTTATGGACAAATTTTGTCATATATCTAAGTATTCGTTTAGCACAATTTTTTTCTTTCTATTTTTGGTAATATTTGGATTTTGTGGGGTCTATTTTTAATTTTGAGTTTGTTGTTCAACTAGACGTACGTTGTCAGCGTGAGGGAACGCCACGTCGTAAGGTAGGACCGCCTGTTTGGCCACGTGGATTCCACCATGGCTCCTCCTACCTGTATAAATCAACCCTTCTCCTTCCCCAACAAGAACACACACAAGACTGTGTGTGTGCTGTGTGCGTTACTTTTAGAGAGAGAGAGAGAGGAGAGAGAGAGATGGAAGGAGGAAAAGGGTCTAAGAAACATCATAGGAACCCTGTATCAAGCTCTGGTAGTGGTAGCAGTCTATATATGTTTGTATATATATGTATGTGTGTTTTTGTATTTACTTTCTGCATTTCATGGTGTTCTTCAACAAGTGATCTTCTTCATGCATTGTGTTCTGATCTTGCTAGCGCTATTGCACTGGTTCAGACAGAACGTGTGAAAAATAACTCTTTTTTCTTTTTTCTTGAGTCGGTGGAGGAGTTAAAGCCCTTTGGAAATTGACACTAACTTTGTAGACTTTTTACCCCATTGTTCTTCGTTTTGCATGAATGCAGACAAAATATGGGTTCTCTCTTCATCTCTCTCTCCCTCTCTCTCTCTCTCTCACACACACACACACACACACACAGAAACACACACAGAGAACACGCAATGTGCTCATAGTTGTTTTCCATCGTCGATCTACTTACTCTCGTTCTAAGTACTCTCTCTCTCTCTCTCTCTCTTCTAGGGTTTGTATGTGTTCGGTGTATCTATATATAACTGCACATATATATATATATATGTTTGACCATATATAAAATGTCTAGCTAGGGTTTTCGTTGTTCTTTGTTACCCTTTCTTAGCTGTTTTCATCAGGGTGTCTGTTATATTTCTTGCGCAAGCCTGCGACTGGAGTTTTTCATGGCTATGAGCATTGTGAGCATATCCTATCATTATAAGTAGATTTACGTTAATGTGTAGTCTAGTAGATATGTATCTTTGAACAATTTCTATGCATGAAAAAGCTTGATTTAAATCGAGTTCGAACTTCATTTTCATGGAGAGAGAGAAACTGGAAAAGCAAGTAGTAAATTGAAACGCTCGAAGGGTGACGTCTGTAAGAGTAAGCTGGTAGTACCCACCTGCCTAAATATTTATTTTCTTATTTATTTCTAATTAATTTTGGAATTTGTCTGATTCTAAAGGGTAGTTGGTAAAGTCTTATGGCTTTTTGTGTTGTTTGTGCTTTTCGCCGGAAAAAATGAAATACTTTCTCTCTCTCTTCGAAAAGCAAAACCAGAGGTTTAATTTGCCAACAATGGCTTGTTATGCTTTAATTTCAGCATCGACTTCAAAGGTTAAGAAGAACAAGAAGAACCACCAGAGCAGCCCCAACCCGACAACCAACAAGGCAGCGGCGGCGGCGGCGGTCGTTGCCACTGGCAACGACCGCGACAATGGAACCACCGCGCACGGGGAGAAGCACATGCCGGTCGCCAACATCATCCGCATCATGCGAAGCATCCTCCCTCCCCACGCGAAGATCGCCGACGAAGCCAAGGGGACCACCCAGCACTGCGTGTCGGAGTTCATCAGCCTGATCACCGGTGAGGCCAACGAGAAGTGCCGCTTGGAGAAGCGCAAGACCATCAACGGCGACGACATCCTGTGGGCCATGGGGAAACTGGGTTTCGACGACTACGTGGAGCCCCTCTCCGCTTATCTCAGCCGCTACAGGGCAGTCGAGTCCAGAAAACCACTCCCCCTCCCTGTCCACGGTGGTGAGACAGTGACTGGCCACCCCCCACCAATGGCGCCTGCCCAACCAGCTCCTCCATCGCCCATGTTTACTGTAAACCCGATGGTTTATTCGTTGGCAATGAGCTTGGGGTTTCCGATTCGTCTCCCGCCGGGGTACACCGTCGGAAGCTCCTCCGGTGCTGCAATTCCGTTCCCTGAATTCGATCCCTACTGTTTCGGTCCCTGCTGTAATCATTTCAAGTGAAAAAAGAAATGGTTGTGATAATAAATTATGAAAGTGCTGATGGTGTTAGTTTGGAACTAAGTAATTCCTCTACAATGTCTGAATAAACTTCCAAATATTTATATTAATAGCTTTCACACTTTGTATCCCTAAAGTTTGACCTAAATCTCACCTTCCTCCTAACAGACAACATACGAGAGCTCTAGAATATTATTTTCGAGCACTCTGTACACTGCCAACATCGGGAAATGGAATAATCGAGAATCTCTAGTAACCGGCCAAGCCGCTAACGCCGTGATGAATCCTATCAATGTAATAATGTTTCAATTTGAATATATAACATCTTAAAGTATGTCAATCGTTTCAATTCTAGATAAATCATTAACAATTTTAAAAAATGGACGAAAATTGGTCATGTGTCAGACACGTGACCTTTTCATTAGGGATAGTATTGTTATTTTCTTTAAAACTAATACATCCCTAAAGTTTGACCTAAATCTCACATTCCTCGCTATGATAATAACGTTTCAATTTGAATACATAACATCTTAAAGTATGTCAATCATTTCAATTCTGGACAAATCATTAACAGTGTTAAAAAATGGACGGAAATTGGTCATGTGTCAGGCACATGACCTTTTCGTTAGGGATAGTATTGTTATTTTCTTTAAAATTAACGATAATTTCATAATTTTTCTTTAATTATTCAATAGGCTCCATTTAAAAAGGCATTCCAATTTTAAGGACTAAATTTTTTTTTTCTTTCCTTTTTCTTCTTCTGTCTCTCTCCCTCTCGTGGGAAAAATCCGCCCTGAGCTACAGTGAATCTATTCAAATCTGCCGCAGATTCGTGGCGGATCTATAAATCCACCACGAGCAATTCAATTTTATTCTTAATCATCTTATAATTAGTTCAAATACGTTAACCTTGAAAAAAAAATTCCGAGTTTGTTATTTAATTTCTTAATAAAATCAAAATGAATGATTGGAAATGTCTCTCAATATGTAATGGTCAAAAATGCCCAAAATATAAATTACGTCATGATTTATTATATAGCTATACATTAGGTATTTCTCGTGCCTAAAAACACAATACATTATTTGAAGAAGTATTTTTTCAAAAAATTGTGGATAATTAAGAAATAAAGAATAAAAAATCCGTCATTAGAGAAACAAATCTTGTTAATTTCTTTAATTTATATGTTTGACTCGAGAGTTGTACTCATATAATGATATTTAAAAGTAGTATTTTTGTCGTATCAGCTCTAAAACAAAATAGCTCACGCTAAAAAATTAGGGTCCGTTTGGTTAGTTCCGTTTGGTAACTATTTCATTCCAAAAATTCTCATTTCATTCTCAGATTTTTGAGAATTCTGTTTGGGAATAGCGTTTGGTAATTTTTGTTTCCGTTTCCATTTCATTTCCATTTGAGAATTGTGCCCACTTTTTTCTTAAGAAATGAGAAACAAAAAAAAATCGTTTCTCATTATTCCCATTTCATTCCCAAAACACATGGTCATTGTTCACCCGCTGGCCGACCACCGTCCGCCGTCGCCGCTGGTCATCTCCGGCGACCGTCGCCGATCACCGTCCGGCCGGAAATTTCTCGGCCACTGTCACCCACCCGCCGTCGCCGGCAATGGCGCCATTGCCTTCCAGCCGGCGTCGCCGGTGCCAGCGCCACCTCCGTCCGGCCAAAACAAGAAAAAAAAAAAAAAAAGATTTTAAGATAAAATCGTTACCAAACACATTCTTTTCCCAAAACAAAAAAAAAATTATCGTTACTAAACGCAATTCTACTCCCAAGAAGAAAACAAAATTCTCATCCCATCCCATTCTCATCCCACTGCTGGAATGGAAACAGAAACGGTTACCAAACGCCACCTTAGTGTTTCCATTCCATTCCATTCCAATCCAACCCAATCCAAAAATTTTAGGTTTGATTTTTGGGAACGCGTTTGGCAAACACAAAACTTAACCCAACCCAACTCAAAAAATAAGAATTAATTCTCAAAATCCTAAAGAAACCAGAAATAAAAAAAAGTTGTTTCTTTTTGTATTCAAAAAACTCAACCCAAAGTTTTCAACTTCCGTCTTCATTTACCGGCCGACTACCACCACCCGCCGCCGTCGCCGGCCACCTCCGCGACCGTCCGCGCAGCCGCGTCCACCTCCGGCGACCGGACGTCGCCTGCCGGTGGCCATCGCCGCCAAAACAAAAAAGAAAATCTAAAAAAAAAAAAAAATAGTTTTAAAATAAAATCATTACCAAACACGATTCTGTTCTAAAAAAACAAAATTCTAAATCCAACCCAACCAATTGGTATATATTCTTTACTTCTTACTGAGTACGGCATAGTAGCAAACACGACAGGGTAGGACAAGTTTTGGCTCTTTCTTGTCGTCTATACGATATAAGATTTAATCTTAAACAAAGTCAACACTCAAAAATTGAAGTATGATCACTTATGTTGAAAGAAGTAAAGAATAAGAATAGTAGACATAAAAGAGACAATATTTGTTGGTTTAATTAGATTATATGTATTATTTGAGAATTGTATTTTTTTATATATGTTGTAATACATTTATTAATAAATAAACGACAAAAATGAGATCGTTTTGATATGAAAAATAAAGAGTTGACGCCCACAAATTTAAGTATACACCATACACATAAGATTCGATCTGAAGTAAAATAGCTGAAGCACACAAATTAGAGTATGTTCGTGTTCGCTTTTTGTCGTATTTTATAGGGAGTAAAGAATAAAAATAACTAACACGAATACGACAAATCCAAATGGTTTAATTTGATTATAAGTATGTTTGGAAAGTTAAATTAAGTTGTGTTTTTCATATCTAACACTAGTATGTTTGTCGTATTAGGTCTAACGCCTACAATTTATTTTTATTTTTATGTTTTTAGTTTTACAGTAAGATGTGTTCAAATCAACTTACACTTATCTCAATTAATCACTTCTTCGAGCGATTTTAAGGGCTCACTTCCCCACATCATCCTGGTGCATTCAGGATTAATTCAAAATTTAATTCTTATAATTTAAAGTGTAAAACGGCGGAGCTACTTGGTATCCGGAGAGGCTCAAACTCTCTTTACACTTAAAAAAAAAAAATTGGAATAAAAGTATTTAATTTCATTGATATATATATATATATATATATATATATATATATATATATATATAAAATCGAGAATGTGTTGTTGAAATTGAATAAAAGGTCCACTTGGAAATCTATAAGAATTCAAATATTATTCATCATCGTCATTATTAATATTGTTACAATCAATATAACAAAACAAATATTTATTACATAACAACTCAAACAATTAATTGCATGTCTTATTTTTATAATCTATTTGAATTTCTTTCCTTTTTTTTCATGCATAAAATTCATAATATCCATCCAAACCGACGCAACATTTTTTTATAATTATGTCAAAAATTCAAAATTATTACAAGATATGAAAATCATTATAATTTTTTTTCATCGGAAACTAACAATAATTTTCAGGCAGTGAGGATTTTTGCATTTTCAAAGGATTATTGTAACATGTGAATAAAAGCGTAGTGTGATCTTAGACCTCTCTTAACCTAAAAAATTAGGTCATAAGGTGAGGTTTTTTCTCACACTTATAACTTGACCGCCACTTTCTTCTTCCACATCCGATGATAAAACCTATATATATACGTATATGTATGTATGTATATAAAGGTTTATTGGGTTGAATAGATATTTATCTGGAATTAAAGATCGGCATGCATGTCTTAGAGAAGCAGCTTTAAATGCTTTTGCATCTTAAGCATTAATGGCGGATTAACCAAAAGCACATGGTTGGTTAAATTTGTTCAAATATAAAGTAAAATATGTGGAAAAAAATACAGTTTGAGCCCCCACCCTTTGGCCATATAAAGTTAAATTCAACTTGCTTCCATATATTTTCACCTATAGGAAGGAGAGATATAGAGAGAGAGAGAGAGGAGGAGGAGGAGGAGGAGAGAGAATGGAACGTGGAGGAAGCTCAAACCGACATGGCAAAACCTACCCAAGAACAAGCTCTCCAGGTACTCCAAAAAAATAAAATAATAATAATTAATTAATATTTAGTTTTTTTAGTTTGTGACTATAGAGTTCTTTAAGTATATAATATATAAAAAAAATATTTGACATGGGTGAAATTAAATTTATTTTTTACCCGGATTAAATTGATTTTCGAAAAACCTATTTTAAGAAAATCGGATGTTATAAATTAAGGTGCTTGATTAGGTGGTTTAAAGAGTTTAACCCTGAATGGCTGAATGCACTAGTCCGATATAGGGAAGTGCGCTCTTAAGATTGCCCAGTAAATTAATTAATCGAAATGCGCATCAGCTCACTTTACCGTCAAACGACGTCAAACGAAAAAGGACAAAGCAGTTTAAGGAGTTTATTAAAATTTGTTTTAGTAAAATCTGTTAAAAAAAAACAAAACGCGTTTAGCAAAGCCGGGTTTTAAATAATAATAAATAAATAAATAACCAAGTTTGTTAAAATTAATTTTTTAAACCACCTAATTTACCTTCCAAATTAAACATACCCAATGAAAATCGGCTATCATAGAATTACAAATGGATTTTCTTAAAATCAAAATTTTAAACCCTATTTTATCCCTACCAAAAAAAAATAAATTAAAATTTATCCTTTTTAGATATTAAAATTATATTTTTATGTAAAGAAGTATTAAAGTTATTTTTTATATTGTGTAAATATAAAAAGATTTTTTTTTTTGCCATGACTTCAAATTTTGCAATTCATTATTAATCAAATTTATTTGGTACAATAATTTTTTTTAAATTCAATAACGCATGTTATAAAAGTTATTGTAATTTTATTAAATGAAAAGGTTATAGTGATTTCCACATAGTATAATAGTTTTGAATTTTTGAAAAAAATAAAATTTAAAAAAAAATTATTATAACACGTGAACTGACAAAAAAACAGATATAGTCTCTCTATAACTATATGTATACCACGCCAATAAGATGTAGCTCAACTAGCAAGGCATACTTGAATTAAAGTAGTTGAGGGGTCTCTGCAAGGCTAGAAATTCGAACTTGCGGAAAAACACTTGTTAGGAGGGACAACCAAACGAGATGGTATTTCACCTGTATGGGTAGGGTTGCAGTGGTACAACCTTTTAATGCTGATAATTTAAGTTGTTAATGCTTTATTTCTCCATTGATTTTAATTAATTTGGTTTCAGGCTTCCTGATTCTTGACGGTGACAACGCGGCCGCCTCCCCTGTCAACCCACAAGAGGCGCCGGAGCATCAGCAACGCGTCGTGAACGAGCAGGACCGTTACCTGCCAATAGCGAACGTGATCAGAATCATGCGAAGCATCCTGCCGCCGCACGCGAAGATCGCCGATGACGCGAAAGAGACGGTTCAGGAGTGCGTGACGGAGTACATCGGCTTCATCACCAGCGAGGCGAACGAGAGGTGCCAGCGCGAGAAGCGGAAGACCATCACCGCCGAGGACGTCCTGTGGGCCATGCGCCGCCTGGGTTTCGAGAGCTACGTCAAGCCCCTCACCGTCTACCTCAACCGCTACCGCCAGCTAGAGTCCCGACGCACCTCCGTCCGCGGCGAGCCATTCGTGAAGCGCACCATCGACTTCTTGGAAGAGCCGGCACCACTGACCCAGGTGCAGCCACCTCATCTGCCGGCCGGTTACCTCATGGGAAATCCACATGGGATTTACGACCCGCCATTTCCCATGCCCATGGCCGGCGGGTTTTATGGGGATCTGGGTCTGCCTACCGGTGGTCACGCTGGCGGTGGCGGTGGTTCTTCTTCTGCTGCTGGTGATGGCGGCGGAAATGACGGCTTTGAACCTTATTCCATGTTCAAGTAACAGATGGCATTCTCACTGGATCATGATGATTGATGGTGGCAATAATAAATCCAAACTAATTAGTATTAAAAAATTAAATTTAGGGAGTTCCGGTGAACAGTCGCCCGTTTTAAAATTTTAGTCTATATAATTTTAAATTTTTTGGCATTTTATATCGAGTCCACTAAATTATTTTGGACAAGAATACTTTTATTTTTTTATCAAATTTATAAAAAAAAAAATCACAATTTTTCATTCTATGTAACTCTCACAAAAAAATTATTCAATTTCAAAAATAAAATTGATCAATAATATGAAGTTGTTAAACATGATTCCGCAATATTCAAATAATGCGATCAACTACTGTAAAACAAATAAAAAGACATATGTGTCATCTGAACATGATGAGTTTGGACTTATGGCAAAAAAATTATAATGAATAAATAAATAAAATAATCACTCATCAAATTTAGTAACTTGTTGGATTAGGAGCATATTGAGTCCTAAAATTTGAGACACATGGCCAACAAAAAAACTTAAATTAATGCTATTTAAGTCAATAAGGTAGCGTTTGGTTAGTGTTTCTATTGTTGGTGTCTAAAATTGTGAAACACCACGGGTATGGTCCAGTCAGTTTACATGTGTTCTTCTTGTTAAGGTGGAGTTCTGAATCAGAGTCCTAAAATTTTGGAGAGTTGGAGTGCTAAGGGCTTGGAGCGTTCCACAATCAATGGTCAACCCTTCTTTAATTCCCTACCGAGGTCCAGAGAGCTTACGTCCACGGAACGAGTACTTACACAAGGACCCATCGTGGTTGTGCCCGGCGAAACCCCTCCTGCGTGAGAGTAAGAACTTAGGGAGAAAAAGGCTTAATATGCTTCAAGTAGGAAAATAAGCATTACCTTGGGCATTTTATTGCCCTGAGTATTTATAAGAGTGGAGAGCAATTAACATTGCCTAATCAGGGTCTTGAGCACGGTTAATTAGTCGAAACCACATGCTTGACCAATAAGAAGAGCAATTAGGGAAATAACCCTATGGGTTTGGGGCTTTGACCCATTAGACAGGCCCATGGTCTTAACCACTTGACTCTATGGAGAAATGTTGGTGAAGATCACGATCCGAAAAGACTTGAGGAGGTGGAAACATGTGGAGCGACGAACAAGCGGAGGAAATAGGCCCAAGTTCTGCTGATTGCCGACCAGAGACAAATAAGGGGAGCTCTGACCGGCAAGAGAGGCGAAGACCGTTACCATGGTAGCGAATGGAGGAGAGGAATGGCTCAGGTCATTAGCTTAGCAAGGACATTGCACGGATACACGCATGCAACATTGACTGCCCTCCAGGACAGCAGGACGCGCGATGAATGGGCAGGTGACTCGAGCAGGGGGCACTGCACAGAGAAAGAAGGGTGAAGACTTTGTGTCGGCACTTTGGAAGAGGGTCCCCCATCAATCAACTACCGACCAGAGATAGCATGGCAGGTCGGTAGACGCATGACAATGAAAATGCGATTGATTGCACCTCATTTTATGCGATTTTGTACCAATAAACTTAGTTTTGTTAATCGTCCGATCAAAATTAAATATTGTAAATTAAGTTATTTTATTTATTTTTGTAGGTTTTTGAATTTGAAACAAAACGACATTAATTTGGGGCATATCGGATGAAAAATGAACAAACCACGTTAAGCCGAACAAAAGACAAAAAAGATGACCTGGGAGAGGAGCCCAGCCGTGGGCTAGCGTTTACCAACCCTTCTAGCCAATTGGCCAGCTGTCCCCCTCTTTCTTTTTATTTTTTCACTTGCACTCCTAAAGTTGTTTTGTAAAATTTATAGATAGAAGAAGGATTGGAACTAAATAGGGATCAACTTCTACTTCATTCTTAGAAGAAATAATAGCATTTTCTTGTTATTTTTCTATTATTATTTTTGTATTTCAAGAAAATATTATTGCACGCACCCATGAGCGGCTAAATTTTCTTACACCGGATTAGGATGTGATGAGGTATTTTGAATTTATGTAATATAGTATTTTTTATTTAATTGTTGGATATTGTATAACTATCGTATGACATAAAACTTGTTCTTAAAAATGATTTTATTGTAATTGAATTTATTGTTAAAATATTCTTGTAGAAATTTTGGTTTAAATTTAATTATTACTTGAATATTAGAACTTGCACCTGTGGTTTAGGTCTAATGGTTATGCATTCATATTCTTGGGGATTGATTATTGGTCTAAATGATTTATGCCTAGATTTTAATTCACTTTAGATTAGTGTAGTGTAGTAATTAAATACCGAAGATAAACCATATCAGATAATAACAATTCAATCTTTCTGAGTAATTCCGACTTGTAGTTTAGAACACTTGTTTTTACAAATCTAAATTAAATAAGAAAATACGAGAACAACATAAATCTCAAAATACGAATTTATAATTCCTAATCTGGTCTCTTATTTTTATTTTTATCAAAACTTTATTTCTTTACAATTCAAAATTTTCAAATCATCACTCCAAAGAAAAGAAAAATAATTGAAAATTGATAATTATAAGACCAATCCTTGTGGTTTGACACCCGTACTTAAGCACACTATACTTCGATATTTTGCACTTAATTAAGGTAAGTAATTTGAGCGATCAACGACCATATCATATGGAGGAGACGAACACGTGGTATGGGACCCAGGGCTGGAGAGTTGACATCCAAAATTACTCTCATCATCTACTTTTCTATTTCTACTTCTAATAAATTGGGGTAAGAATTTTGTTTCCGTTCCAGAATATTTCGAGAATAGAAACATGTTTGATAACGACCATTGTCCTAAAATTATTTCTTTTAATTTATGAAAACAAAAATAAGAAATACATTTTATTGCAATTAATTATTCTTTTTTGTTTTCTTTTATATGTATGGCGGTCGCCATGGTAGTGGTAACGGTGAGGTGGTAGTGAAAATAGTTTCGTGAGAGTGGATATAATCAACATTTTTTTTCTTCACATTTTTAATTAATTGAAAAATTACTCTTAAATTACTTTCAATACAACAACAACATACCAATTTTTAAAATATGGCTTAGGAATTATAGTTGATCAAATTTTACCAAAAAAAATTAGTTATAAAATTTTAATTACAAAAGTAAATTAATTATACTTTTAATCTCTTGCACATTAAGTTATGTATTTTTATTTGGTTGTTATTTTGTTAGTTAAAAAATGATCATATACAATAACAACCACTTCTATTTATAGGCGGAGAAAATTATTTTTCTTATCCATAAAATATGGGGTGGGTGTCGACGCGGATCCAGTGGTTTGCTAGGTTATACACTTTGTCTCTCAAATTTCACCTTTGTTTCAATCTCGAAAAATAAAAATTATTGTTAATGGTTTTAGATAAAAATTGAATTATGCTCAGTACATGCCCTTCAAACATTAGTATTTTTGTAATTTAATCATTTTATTAAACGTAAGATGTATAATATTTTTTTAACAATAATTCGTTTAAAAAATAAGAGAATAAAAAAGGGTCATTTTGTGGGAAGTTCCCTATTTCACACTTACTTTTAAAAAAGTACCAGAGATAGAAGGAACTTGTATTTTAGTCCCGTCTATTTTAAAAAATTGAAAATTCACTGCACGCGCATACAAATGTGTGGTTACATATAACAACTTTGTGTGTAAATTTTTGTTAGATGTAACAAAAATTACACAAAATAAATATAATTAGATATGTAACTAATATTAAACTAATTTTTATGTGTAATATTTGTTAAATATCATAAATATTATACAGATATATATAATTGTTACATGTAACTAATATTATATAAATACATGTAATAAAAATATATAGATATATATAAAAATATAACAATTATTAAATTATAAATAATATTTATTGCATGTAACTAATATTCACTATAAAATCAAATTTACGCACCAAATTTTTTCTACAATCCCTGCAATGTCCTTATAATCTTCGCAATACGGGACTAAAACTCAAGCGAAATCTAATTTAAGGGACTAATTCTAAACTTAATAATAAGAAATGATTAATTATGAATTAGACGTTAAAAATAGGATCAATCGGGGATTATTGCTTAAAAAAAAAAGGTAAACCTCGAGGTCTACAAATGGCCACTTGAAAGCGGAGTTGGAGTGGAAATGGTCATTTTGGGAGTAACAATAGATTTCCCTATTTCTCTTCCTAAATTTGAAATACCAGCCGCGCTAACGGCCGTTCATCCCCACCGTTCATCTCACTTGTCACCGCACACTGACTTTCCTCCTCCCTCAATCTCTTTCTCCGTCGCTCTGGACAACGAGTGAGGATTGATGATTTCTGCCCTGTGAAGATGTCGACCGTCGAGAGCCTGTTCGTGCAGATCTTCGAGAGGAAGAAGCGGATCATCGAGCAAGTCAAGCAACAAGCGGAGTTGTACAATCAACACCTCGCTTCCAAGCTTCTCATTGAAGGAATAACTCCTCCATGGCTTTTGAACCCTAGTTCTCGCTCTATTTCCTCAGATCCAGAAGGTATGACATCTGTAGTTATTCGCTCCAAAATGTAGTGCCATGAAGTTTCTCTAGGGTTCTGTTTATGAGGATATTTATGGAACTTCTCGAGATCTGATAAAACCTAAGCGTTCAATGGAATGACCTAGACTGTTAGCTATGTCTTAATTCTGATATTTCTCATCGGGAAATATATTAAGAGGCTGCTAAAATTGTATAATTTGGTTTATAATTCCGATTTTGTGTAGTTCATTCATATGTGCGCACACAAATCAACTGTTTGGCCTGCAGTTCATCCTTTGTTCTACAACGCAAACATCTATAGCTATAGTTCTATTCTCCAGAAATTCAGTTTGAGTGCAATTGGCGTCATGGGACATTGTAGGTCGACTGCTGTTAAACATTTGTCTTTTGAGGTTTATTGACAGAAGCGTGAACCAAATTGACATGTGACTGTGAATGGCAAGGGTTTTGGACAACCACCTCTCATTTGTAGAAAGTGTTTAGTGAAACAATCAACAAGTGGATGTTTTGAAGTAATACGTGAACAATTTCTCTTTATTTTTAGCACCTTATTGTTTCTTTAGCTGCTAATTGTTCAAGCCTCTATTTCACTTGGCAATTCTTTGCCATAAACATCTGAGTTATTTCAGTTTTAAGTTATTTACTTGAAGTTTCAGCCATCATGATATTTGTGATTGCATATGCATTCTGTTTCCTGTTTTCAGTTTTTTCTCTTATACATGTGCATTTTAAATTTTAAGTCCGAGTATATATCATCATTATAATCAGGTTGAGGATTGAAGGAAAATAGACTCTTAGAAACTTGGATTGATTGCATTTTTTTTTTTCCCCCTCAGTTTCAATAAATTTTAAGTGTATAAATTCTTCATTTTTTGTCATTCAGAGCTGAAGAAAGAAGAGTTGATATCCAAGCTTCTACTTCCGCATCCAAAACCCTCTGTGCCATGTTCTCATGGTTACAGCCATATGTGCGAATGGCCAGTTTTTACAGGAGATAAGGAAGAGGTGTCCGGATTATTCTTGGAAGTCCACGCTTCCAACAAAGATCATGATGCAGGAGATAAGTCTATAGCGAGACCTGAGTTCCATGATCATGATGTGCCATGTGCCTTAAATTATAATTCTGAGATGGATGTCAGCATCAATTCTCCCAAGGATCATAGAGACAAAGTAATTTCAGATGGATATATTGCCCCAGACAAGTCACTTGCTAGAATACAAAGGTCCAAATCACGGCAAAAGGCTCTAGAGCTTCGAAACAGCAATAAAGCAGCTCCTAAAAGCCGTTTAGGGCATGAGAACAACATTTTTGATGCTCTTAATGGGAGTTCAACATCAAGGGGTCAATTTTCCCAGAAATTCCCTGAGACCAATGATATCAATAATCAGCAAAGAAACGCTGAACCAGTTGCGGCAAGTGAATTTGTTCAAAATATGGCACTTGATGCTCCTGTATCTTCTGGATCTAACCT
Source organism: Eucommia ulmoides (assembly GCA_016647705.1). Lineage (NCBI taxonomy): Eukaryota > Viridiplantae > Streptophyta > Magnoliopsida > Garryales > Eucommiaceae > Eucommia > Eucommia ulmoides. The sequence goes on along the minus strand of CM028326.1, from coordinate 166,099 downwards.
GGAGTGCATAGTTTCAAGGCCACAGTCTGATTGTTGTGTATTTATTGATCCTAAGCAACTTGACTTTGATGATATGGAACAATACAATTTGAGTAAAAGTTTCAGCCCTAGTTTGGAAAATGAAAGAAAGGAAAAATCAATAGAAAAGATTTGTACAGGTTTGTCAAAGTCAGCAAAATCAGTAGTTAAAGTTACTTTTGACAACTGTTGTGAAAGAAGTTTAGATAAAACACAAGACGAAGGGGATGTTAAAAGCCAACTGGAGGAAGCTCAGCAACATTCATTTGAAGCCAACTTTGAGTGCATAGAAGGTACAGCTGGGAAATTTGGATTTGATATTAGCAATGATCCAATGCCAGTGAATATCAATGGTAATTCTAAGGCTGTCTTTGGAATTCAAGACACTAATGTCAGTGGGACAGATGTTGCAGTGTCAAATTTCACACTGAGTCCTGATAGAGATATTCCTCGGGCGAAATTCCATTTGACAGAATGGTGTAAGTTTTCACAGAGTCCACAAATTGAAGAGGTATATTCTTTCTACCCGTTGTTCTTAAGTTATTTATGCTTGTTTGTGTCAGTGCTTTCTTTGTGTCCACCTTTGCTACGTATATAGCTACTTCTATTCTGTTCAGTTAGCTGTTCAGGGTGAAAATTTTATTTGAAGTTGTTTTTGGCATGTTGTTTTGAACAGTCTCATGTATCCATTTTGATAACACTTATCAGTAAAGTCTTGAATATTGTCTATTTGTTCAAATCACCGTATAGAATGTGATAAATGTTTTTTATTTCCCTTTCTGTGCATATTACTGCCATTCCGGAGTAATTTTTAATTGTATATATCTAGAGTTTCCATCCTTGATATTGTAGCTGAATATTATTTATGGGATAAACATGATAATTTTCAAATTGTCTAGACAATTCAATGCTTGAGGTTATTTTAGTTATGATGATTTTCGCACTTGGTGATATCCGGCTAGGGGAAAGGGCTTTTATAAAGTCAAGTACATCGAACTACAGGATTCCAAATTTGAAGGCAACAATTATCAAAATTTTCCTTCTCGCACTCTTTTTAAAACCCCTAAGGCTCCATCCTTATTTATCTTTCACACCCAAGCCTTTTAATAAAGGTCAAGGCCTTTAATTTATTTCTCTCACCCCCTTAAACTCCGTATCTCATTTTTCTTTTGATTTAGTAATAATAATCAACATCCTGACTCCCGAGCAAACAGTCATATAAAACTGATGAAACTTAATTTTAATGAAAGCAAATTAGAATCGTTATTTTTTAAAATTCAATATATTCTTTGTGATCATAGAAACTACTGTTGTAATCTCACATCCCATATTTCTCTTTTGCTGTGCTGAAATTTTCTTTGGCATTTTTTCTAAAAAATCTTTGAGGGGTGTGGATCATGTAAGACACTTGATTGCCATTTTTCTCTTCTTCAATGTATGATGTATCCACATCAATCCAGAAATGAAGGGGCATTTCTAATATGTCTACTATTAATATCTAGTATAGCAATTTGTTATTATGCTTTTTTAGGGGTTAGGGTTTGGCTACCCTAAATAGAAAATGGTGCAACACGAGAACAGTATGGGAATAATGGGTCAGATCTGGGTTGAAATGGGGAAACTGAGTTTGTCTCGTGCAACGTTAATAATAATACAAATTAACTTGTTAATCCAAATAACCTTATTTTGACACGATCCGTTATTCATCATTCTCGCTACAAAGAGGACATTACATCTTCTTATGTCATTACTTGGATTGTAGCTTATGATTACTTTCTAACAGAATTGTGTAGGCTATGTGGAGATCTTATTCTGCAAGAGTGGAAGTTTGGCGGACATGTATTTACTGAGGAGGTTAAATAGGTCGTATTCTGGTAATTTGTTTAATAAAAACAAATTGTATTACGGTCATATAATCAGATGCATTTACTTAAATAGGGTGAGTTAGGGTTGAGGTATTGCTGACCTGAATCTCAAATGACCTGACACAGAAATAGCAATGAAACGCAACTGCTTGGCTTATTTACCATAAACCGCCAATATTTTTGTGGCTTATATGATATTACAGTGTTTATGCAACTAAAATAATGTGTTATTTTGATTTGTAACTTTCTTTTTTTCAATTAAGTTGTCAGCATTGATATTTGCATATGCAAAATTCTGCTACAGGATTAACATTTACATTGTCTCACAGGGTGAACATGGATATGAAGGGAGGCAGGAAAGTGCAAGCCCTTGTGATGAATGGTTGGGGTCATCCCTTGTCTCAAGTTTAACAAAGCACACAACCATTGATTCACAATATTGCTTGGTTATGGAAGCGGGAGAGTTAGAAGCTAAAAGTATCCCAGATGCAAGAAGACAGTGTAGTTTGCTTAGTAACCAAGTATCTGTACGTGCTGAAGATTATTATGGAAACGATGGCGAATTCACTTATATTGAGAAAGCCGAGCCGGAATTGAAGTCTCCTTTAAGACAATATGAATTAGTCAAAAATATTTCAGCAGGGTCTCGGCATACTGAAGATGAGAATCCCACTCTTTCGAAATTAAGGGAAATTCAACTTGTGGAGAAGTCTTCTTTGCCCGAAAGAACATTGAGCTCCGGCCGTGTGAGTACATGGCCTCAATTAAAGAGGAGGAGAATTGAGGGTCAGCCACAACCAGCCTGTTGCTTTTCTTCTACCTTGCATAGGGTTCAACAGACTTCCAGTAGTCGGGGGAACTCTTTCAATAGCTATCTGAAGGGTGTTGAATATGTTTTGGATACTTCCCCAAAATTTCAGTATTCTCCTGTTTGTTTGAAGGACAGAATAGAATCAACCGCCATCAAGAGCCCCGTTGTACAAAGTTATGAGAATATGGAGTGCTATTCTAATGGCCCGGATGTACAAAGTTATGAAAATATGGAGTTCTATTCTAATGGGGCTGAGACTTCATTCAAGCAGCAAACTGAAGTGGTAATAACAAATTGCAATATTAATCTGTGTTACTTAAATACAACTATTTAGTAAATTAAAAATATACTAAACAAGACCTACATGTTATGTTGTCTTGATATCACTTAGTTATAATGATATAGGCATATATATATGTATGTAAATTTATAATTTATATTTAGGATGATACATCACATTTTATTCATAGAACTAAATTGAAGTTTGCCTGTACCTGAATAGATCATTAAGCAAATAGTTTAACTTGGTTAGTGTTATAAAAAATGCTGGATCTGTCCCGGACTGTTTTCAGCAGTTAAAACAAACGGATAGATTCTTATTTCACTTATAAAAATGTCTAGTTAAACCCTCTTGGTGTTGGTGGTGTATATTGAGCAAAAGTATTTGAATTTTATTTGTAACACTGATATCATTTAACTCTTTAAAAAAAAAGAATTATCATAATGTGAATGCATTGATCACTAATGTCATATATCCATTTTAGCGTATTGTACTGATCCTTGTGATTCTTGATTAGATACAGGTTATGTCAATATTTGTAATAATTTTGAAAGGAAGACTTGCAAATAAAATAAAAAATATTGAATATGAATCTGTTTTTCCCTTTTTAAAATTGAATCCTGATGATTGCCTGGGATGAAGAGTGCATGTGCTGATCAACTGGATTCCATAATGCATTTTATATTTTTTCAAATGCACCGACCCCTTGCATACATCTTCGAATGAGAGGCCAGCTAAAATGTATTCCCCTCTCTCTTCCTCTCTCAAGTTTGGCCTTGGCTGCTTTCTTCTGCTTGTTTCATACTTTTACCATGAGAAAGCTTTCTTCAGTGTATGCTATTGGGTTTTACAGGGAAACCTTGGCAGTGAAGAAAGAAATATGAGTATGGCGACCCCTTCTTTATGCAAGGATGAGCATTTCGAATCACTCATTTCCTCAACTCCAGCCGAACAAGCTGAATTGAGTGGCAAAGGTTGCACGGTTGAAGAAGTCAGAACAGAGGATCCAACAAGAAATGTCCTTGATGATGTGACAGATGAAATCAATAAAAATGAATATGAACCCTCCTCAAATCTTGAGAACAATGTTGAAACGATGGAAACTGTTGATCCGATTTGTGAGAACAAATTTCATCATGAAATAAAATCTCCTTTAAGTCAAGATCTCCCTCCACATTTTTTGGCAGGTTCTCCGTACAATGACCTTGACTTGGCTAGTACTGGTCTAACTTTGCCTGTGTTTGAAGGTTTCACGGTAGATGCCGAGACTGAATTTGAAAAACCAAATATTACTGCAGATGGAATCAACTTTGATGATGTGAACCTTCCTAGTACATTGATGGAACGTGCTAGTGTTCTAGAGCAGATATGTAAATCAGCGAGAATGCATACTCCTTTGTCCAATTTTTCATCTACATTTAAGTTGCACGAAAACCAAAATCTACACCAATCTGTACCAAATGGGCTTCTTGAGCGCATTGAACTGAGAAGTGCTTTACCTCTAGATTATGATGTTGGCAAACAGCTTAGCGCCAGTTATTGTCATGCGGATGAAATTGCTAGTGTCTCAGGGATGCCATATTCTGATTGTCTACCATACTCTTATCCTCGGTTTAATTGGAAGGCCACAAAACCTTACACATCTCCGGTTGGAAAGCTGTGGGCAAGAATGCCGTTTCACTCTGGTAGTTCAGGAAAGAAATTAAGCTCAAATCCGGAGCTCACTTGCTTCCCAATTGAAGAAGATCCCAGTTCCGGTGAAGAAGATGAGGATGGGGATGAGGTGGTTGGAAGGAACGAAACCATAGGTTCAATAAGAGCAAATACTTCTGCAAAAAGAAAAGCATTTGTGGATATAACAGAAGCATGTTCAAAAGCAGCACCGACATTCTCTGATAGGAGTAGTGTAGATTCCATTAAAACAGAAGTCAGCTTCACTGGGACTCATAAGAGGGTCCAAAAGAGGTGCATCAGTAATAAAAAAAGAGTTACAAATGCGGCAAAGGAGAATCGGATGTTGTCAGTGGGTGCAAATGGTTTTAAGAGGACTACTGAATCAATTCATAACAGGATCAGTAAGCCAAAATTATCAAGTAAAACCAGTTTGAGGAAAGGAACGCAAAAGCTTTTTGAGGAGTCTAAGCATAATAACATTGTGTCAAATATCACTTCCTTCATTCCACTAGTTCAACAGAAGCAGGCAGATGCTGTTTGTACCGGTATGTTGTTTTGTTCTCCTTTCTTCTATAGATTCCAAATATGTTTTTTTTTTTTTTTCTAATCCTACCATCCACTATTTCGTTTTTGCATTTTATGCTTTTGCATTAGACTTGAGATCATGGTGATCCAGTTGCTCCTTAACCTTTTGCAATTGCAATTTTTGGAGTTCAACGGGTGATGTTGATTTTTTACCTTTCTTTTGTGTTGCCCAAATTGTTGTCCAACTGACAGATGACGTTTTATCAACATCCTTGCTTAATTTCAGTTTCGAGTCTCTGAACTGCACCTCCAGTAATGATTTGTTGCAACAAACTGACATAGCTTACATTCTCTGTCATAAAATGATCCTATTCTATGATCTCGCTGTGTTGCTTTTGTTGAATTCCACGTCACTTGTGTTACCTAATCCTGAGCTATATATAAAGTCTAGGGCAATCCTCATCTTTCAAGGCGTTTTTTGAGTGTGAGTTGGGCCCACCGGGTTTCTTCATGGTATCAAAGTCAGAACTCTTGTCTGATGTTGGGTGTGTTGAATCCCATATCGATATTGGGTCTTTCCCTCGATATTCATTCGCAGTGGTTTGCCAAAAGTTGATTCTGCGTGTGAGGGGGCGTGTTGAATCTCACATCGATGCTGGGTCCTTCCCTCAATATCCATTCGTAGTGGTTTGTCAAAGTCCACTATGTGCGTAAGGAGGCGTGTTGAAACCCACATCGCTTGTGTTACCTCATCGTGAGCTATATATAAAGTTTAGGGCAATTCTTATCTTTCACGACGTCTTTTGAGAGTGAGTTAGGCCTATTGGGTTTCTACATGTTGAATCCCATAATGATGTTGGCCCCCTGGATATTCGTTCGCAGTAGTTTGACAAAGGCCACCCTGCACGTCAGGGGGCGTATTGAATCCCACATCACTTTTGTAACCTGATCCTAAGCTATATATAAAACCTAGGGCAAACCTCCTCTTACAAAGCGTCTTTCGAGAGTGAGTGAGGCCTATTGGATTACTACATGAGAGTCAGACTTTTGTGTGATGTTGAGCGTGTTGAATTCCACATCAATGATGGGCCCCTCAATATCCGTCTGCAGTGGTTTATCAAAGTCCACCCTACGCGTGAAGGGGCATGTTGAATCCCACGTTGATGTTGGCTCCCCCCAATATCCATTCGCAGTGGTTTGTCAAAGTCTACCTTGCGTTTGAGAGGGCGTGTTGAATCCCATATTGATGTTGGCCCCTCAATATCCGTTCGCAATAGTTTGACAAAGGCCACCTTGAGCGTGAGGGGGTGTATTGAATCCCACTTCGCCTAGTGTAACCTGATCCTGAGCTATATATAAAACATAGGGCAATCTTACTCTTATGAGGCGTTTTTTGAGAGCGAGCGCATTGGATTTCTACAACTTTACTGTTTGTTCTTTGGATTTCAGCACTGAATTTGTCCCAGATCATTACTCTCTCTCTCTTTCGATATTGCTCTCACACATAAACCTGTAGACAACACCTGGATTTAAAGTTCTTAACTAACCTCTTGCCGTCTGTCTGTAGATAAGGTAACACTGTTGAAGTTAGTTATTACGAATCAATTCTTAAGTCATTTGGTAATTTTTTTAGTTGTTCAAATTGTTTATTTTGTAATGTGGGTTTTATAGAGAAGCTTCACTTACATTTTCATTATAATCTTGAAATTTTATATATTAAGATACATTTAAGATGAAAAAAGAAAAAGAAAAAACTATATTCATTTGTCCAATCTCATTGGTGAAGCTTCAAAGTGAACAGCTTGTGCTTCTTTCTTTTCTTCCTTGCTCTCCCCGCTCCTCCTCTATCTCCTTTTTGTTTTTGTCTGTGTGAGGCAGGATAAAGGTTTGTTTAAAAAAAAAAAAAAAAAAGGAAAAAGACTTCGCATCACTATGCTCTATGATAACTATTACTTGTCTGTGCAAACGTTTGTGCTAATTTAACATTTTAGATTTCTATGTTTGGCTTCATTTGTTAATTTTGAACATCTTCTGGTGTGTTTTAGGGAAGAGAGACATCAAGGTGAAGGCTCTGGAAGCTGCTGAGGCTGCAAAACGTATTGCGGAAAAAAGAGAAAATGAACGCAAATTGAAAAAGGAAGCCTTGAAGCTTGAGCGAGCAAGATTAGAGCAAGAAAATCTGAAGAAAGTGGAACTGAAGAAGAAAACCAAAGAAGAGGAACAAAAGAAAAAGGATGCTGAGATAGCAACAAGAAGGCGGCTGAGAGAGGAAGAAGAGAGGAAGGAAAAGGAAAAGAAGAGAAAGCGACATGAAGAATCACGACAAAACAGAGAAGAAGAAAAACTACGTGCTGGCAAAGTCAAGAAAGAAAAACGCATGGTAAGATCACTCCCGCTTACGCACGGGTTATGTTTTTGCAGTTGCTGGTGTCTGCAACAATACTTACTATATATGATGTCTGCTCTAGGATGAAAAAGTGAAGAAGCTGAGGGAATCTAACAATGAATCATGGAAGCACCAGAAAATGGAAAATCAAATGGAGGATGACAAATTGGAAAATCCAGGAACTGATGTGAGTAGAACTGATACTTTGAAAATGTTCAACAACATATTATTGTTCTTGAAGGACGTGCCGATTCTTTGGCAGTTGCACTTTTTTCTTTTATGTTTTCATCTGTTGGCCGTGTAGTACATAAGTTCGAAGTGTTCACAACACAAATTTATCTCAAAGTAATTTACTGAGACTGAATCCAGTATAGCTGGATTGTTAGCCAGTAATGCTTGATAAGACGCCATTTTCTTGAAAGTGTAACCGAAAACCCAAGGTGATAACTATTTCTCGCAACACTTCTTGAGACAAACTATTTTGGTATGTCACGTTGTTCCTGGGAAAGGAGGCATGCTTGTAGGTAGATAGCATAGCATAGCCTCCTAAAGTTCATACCATACCCTGGCTCAATGAATACAATAGAAGGCCCCATAAGATCATTCTTTAGAATAGCAAGATAAATCAGAAGGTTACCAAATATGATCTTTATGTGAATTGGATGACACTTATTGAGAAACACATAAAAAGTTGGATCTAGCAACTTTGGTGTGTTAATTTGTGCAAACTTTATCCCATAATGGGAACACTACTCCCTAGAAGTAGTTGAGAGAATTACTCGAATTCTTGTGGAGAAAACTTGCAGCAAGGAAGCCGTTTTGTCATGTATTAGAATTATTGCCAAGAAAAGCTATCTAAGATGAGTCTCATATCCCCGTCTTCAGGGCTCCCACTTCTAGTTAACCAATGATATAACTTACTTGGGACCTCATTTTGATGTAGCTTTTGGAAGTTCACTCGACCTCTTGCTTTGCACATTTAGACCTCATGCTGACATGTGTATTCTGATTTTGTCCTAGGAAATGAGTATTTCGGAAACACAAGCCGTAAATCATGAGTTGGAAACTGCAATGAGTCGAGAACAATCATATGAGATTTCCCCTTATCGAGCATCGGATTCTGAAGATGAAGCTGAAGAAGATGAGAAGTTAACATCAGACAAGTTTATCCCTTCATGGGCCAGGTAATTAAGTCAGCTTTTCGAGCTATTGCTGGTTGACATGAATGGGTTTTGTTCTTCTCTGAAATATAAATTTTAATTTTTGTTCAACTATGATTTACATAACCATTTTTGTTATTTATTTTGCACGACATTTGATTTTGAAGCCGAGCTTTCTTTACGTTAATGCTTCTTTTATGCAGTAAACATTCTGTGGCTCAGCTCCTTTTGTCGCAGCAAAACATTGACCATAATGTGATATTCCCGCGAGAAAGTTTTTGCAGCCTGAATGAAGGTATTTATTTGCTCCATCCCGAAAAACAAATGAAGAAAAAAGAAAAAGAATCATGGAATCAACTTAGGGTCTGTTTGATTGTGCTAATTAGCTAGCTAACCGTTTTAGTTTTAGTGTTCATATGTTATTTTCTCTCATAATTGAAGTAAAATATAACTAAAAAATTAATTGAACAAAAAAATTGTATATTTCTTTGTTCAATGAAACAATATGTCAATTTAATTTGATGAAATCAAATACAAATCAATTCATCAAAATAAGTTATTTGTTAACGGGCTCTTAGTTGTCAACTGAACAAAACAATTTACTTCATGCAGTTCTCCTCCCTCGTAATCTACGGCCGAAGTAGGTTGCGCTTTAGCAATGGCGCCGTTGGCTGTTGGTGTAATTTTGTATTCTACAGATTTCAATAACGATTGAACCTTCTTCTGCCGCACCCAAGGTGAGATTTTTTTCTCACTTCTCAGCTCCCCCTTGTGCCAAAAGACATCTATTGAGGGGTAGATGATGAGATGGATATATAGAGCCCCATTGATTATTCACAAATTGTTTGTTTTTTTTTTATAAAAAAAGAAAAATCTCTGGGCAGGTTTGGGTGAAGATGTTGGAAGTTAGTGATGGAGATTTATTATGGACTGTGACTGATTATCAAATGGCATTTTTGTATATATGTATAATCCATAAGAAGAAGTGATAGATTCACAAATTGGTTGTGAATCAAACTCCCTTTCCTACTACTACTACTACTATTAATTCCCTTCTTGAAAATTTAGTTTTGAGTGTAGATATCTCGTGTATTCTCATTGTTAAAACTTACTTTGTTCATCCAAATGTAAGTGTGTCAAATTCATCCAAAGACTAATCCAATCCGAATTGGAGAGAGAGAGAGAGTACAAATACTCATGGATGAAAATTTAACCAGATCAAACCGAATTGAACAATTTGGTTTTAAAATCGATTAAATGATTTTAGTTACAGTTTTTATTTTGGAATTGACAAGAAAAGCGTTTTTTGTTTTGGTTGAGATAGTAACTGTGAATCCAAACAATAAAATTAAATTATATAATCGAATCACTTAACCGGTATTTTAAAATATTTTTATTATATAGATTACCCTCTCTTATTTATTTATTTATTTATTTATGTTTTGACCCCTCTCTCTATATATATTATAGAATTAATTTTGACTAATTTGAGAATTTTCATAATTTCTTTTGATATTTTATTAATGTTTTTGTTCATACATAAAAATTAATGGTTTGCAATTTCGCAGTGGTTTTAATTTTATATAAAATTAAATTTTTTTAAAAGTTTCACAATTCCGCTATTTTGGTAATACATAAAATTAAACGGTTCGATTTTAAAACCGTTTCTTAAAAAATCAACGGTTTGGGTTTTACATTTCCTTAACGATTTTGATTTTGAATCCTAATGAAATTGGCCAAAAATTAAACCGTTACCATCAACCGTTTACAAATGAATATGGAGAGAGAGAGTGACCAAGAAGTGAACCCACGAATGAGTCAAACCCCACCACTCCCCAGAACGCAAACACTACCCCAAGAAGTAGCGTAAAATCAATTTAACTGCCCCCATCCACTTCCCACTTCTTTTTAACTGACTTAACTGCCATGATAATGCCCCTCCCCCACCCCCTCCCCACCCAACGGCTATAAATTTAAGCAAACACCCCTCCCAACCATCTCTTCTTCTCCATTTGCGCACTTCACTTCTCAAGCTCCACAGCAGCAACCTCCGATGGCTTTCAAATTCCATGTTTTCTTCTCTCTTTTCTTGATCTCCGTGGCTGCCGTCTTGGTCTCCTCTCATGTATTCCAGGTGAACGGCAAGCGCGGCTGGATCAAACCTAGTAGAAACAACACTCGTTCTTATAACAACTGGGCTGCAAAAAAGCGATTCCACGTCGGAGATACAGTTTGTAAGAACCACCTCTCTCATATACTATACACACAAAATGTTGGTCCCGTGTTTTTGCTTAATCTCTTGCTTGTTTTTATTTGGTTTCAGATTTCAAGTATCACAATGACTCTGTCCTGGTGGTGAACTTGAGGCACTACAGAACCTGCAACACGTCAAACCCAATCGCCAAATTTGATGACGGAAAAACCGTTTTCAAATTTGACCGTTCGGGTTTCTTTTACTTCATCAGCGGGAAGCTCGGTCACTGCAATTCAGGTCAGAAACTGATTATTCAAGTAATGCACCACCCAACCAAAATCGAGCCCGCAGCATCGCCCAAAGCGCCGGAACCGACACAACCACCGCAATCACCAGGCGGAGACGGTGGCGGTTGGGATTCCAATGACTGGGGTCCACCTGGGCTGCGACCGTTTTCCGCCACCGGGCTCTCTGCTGCATCCCCCTCCATCACTGCTCTTGGAGGCCTGTTGTCTGTTCTCTATTTGTTCATGTAGGAATTATAGTTTGCTTTATTAGTTTAGTTTGATCTCTTTAGTATTATTGTAACCAATTGAAGATTGTCTCATTTAGATTTTAATATATGAGATTATCATTTCATGTCTTGATTCTTACAATCCTACCATAAACTTTACAAAAAAATCATGTAACAGAACTTTAAATTGAAACAAAAATAATAAAGAAAGACAAAATTACCGCTTTTTCGAAGAAATTTGGAACAATCTTTCGATATCTACTTGCTCACTTGAGCCGCTTCAGAAGAAAACAAAGAATTGATCAGTAATTCAACGCTTGGGAAATTCTTAAGCGATCGAGAAAGAGCAGCATCACTTGTTTTTTCTGTCTCAACTCCTTTATCGACATGCTCTGTTTCTTCTTCAACCACTTCAGGTTCTACAAATTTGGTCTTCCATTTAATACCAACTGCCTTGGCTTGATCTGCAAACAACATTTTCGACACCGATGAACTGCAAATCTCCTTATAAACCTCGTAACTGGCAGCATGAGTGGCGCCACCATTTAGTATTTCAGAGAAAGGGTGCAAAACAGAGATTGGATCGTCGACTGTTTCTATAGTTTCTTTCAACTTGAGAAAATCATGCACCAATTCAGCCTTACTAAACTGAACAAACGCAGCAGTTTCATCAAGACGATAAACAGAAGTAACAGAATTTAACCCAAAAACCTTTGATAAGCATGCTCTTATCAGCGTTGATTTGAGGCCAGATTGGAATCCCCATAGGAGAACGATATTTGAGAATATTATTTTTGGGGACGGCCTTTTCAGGTTAGTGAAAGCTGAAGATACTGTGGTTTGTTTCCCGGTTTTTAGGTTAATAATGTCTCCATTGATCCAGCTGAGATAAAGAAGATTAAGGTGGTTCTCAAGCTTCTCATGGTGGGCTAAATTGGTAGGGTGTGATTTTTTTTCAAAATTGATGCCAAGATGACTGCATGCCTTGGCAAAAACACACCCAGTCATAAATGCATCATAACCAGCTTCGTGCTTTGCTCCAGAGTTCCAATTCGAAGACCTGCCAAATTAACGTTTGATAACACGATTTAACACATTATGCATTTAATTTGATAACAAAATGAAGTAAACACTTAAAATATACGTGCAAATTAAAAATTGTTCAAAATTTTAAATGGTGTTACTCAGTTTTTTTAATACTTCTCATTTAAAACTATAAAATATTTATCTACCAAAATCACCACTCAACTATAAAATCTTACAAAAAAAATTTATATGCAAAGAATTAGAGATAGAGAAAGTATTAAACTGAGGGGAAAAAAAAAAAAATCAGAGAAAGAAACTTGTGAAAATTGTTTTAGGGAAAAAATATGTAGAAAGATGATTTTTTTGAAGTTAAAAGTCCTTAAGAAAAGTAAATATTTAATATATTCAGCACTAAATATTTAATATATTCAGCACTTGTGATTTCTTCACTTAAAATCTAGCACAAATAAGTTTTCAACACTCAGTATTATCACTTATCGAACATGCCCTTAGTCTCGGAAAGAGGGAGAGAAAGAGAGAGAGAACCTCATGTCATCGACTTGGACCTCCACTTTAATGCACGGTGTACTGGCCAAACTGGTGGTTTTGATACCAGAAGCAATTTCAGGACATAAAAGAGCAAACGCTCTGGATAGGGATGTGTTGCTTTTCTTGATCAAATGCTGAAGTACATTGCTCCCATTCAAAACCACTTTCGTGTCAATTATGTAAGGGAAGTACTTCTGAACCGAAGACACATATTCTTCAGTGGTCGAAGGAAGAGGTCTTATAAATTTACTGTATAAGTGCGCAATATCTGTATCAAAATGAGCGAAAAAGTAAGAAAATATGATAACAACGTAACCTCTACAAAAAAAAGGGTTTTTTGTTAGGAACCCAAATTTCGCAGCCTACTCTTCACTTAATCCACTAGTGAAGTAATTTTGTGCCGAGCCAGTAATTCTGTCAGAAGAGCGCTAGGCGCTAGATGAAAATCACTATTTGGTGCAGTAATTTGAACTTCTGAAAAAACTACTACAACACATAGACTATACAGACAAAAATTTTGAATTTGTGGACTATTCCCTAAGAATCCCCTAAAAAGTACTCCCAATGTCCCAAATTAATTGTCCTACTTTTCTTTTTAGAATGTCCAAAGTTCATTCCCATCTTTTTTTTTTTAACAAATATACTTTATAATTTTTTCCCAAAATAACCCTCTTCTTCACCATGTATTCATTCAAAAAAAAAATTATCACTTTAACATCAGTCCTAATAAAGACGATATGGTAAAGTAAAATTATTCAAAAAAACACCTAAAAGCTTGAGCAAATTCAAACTTGACAATAAGTTTGGAAAGGAGGGAGCATAAGATGTTTACTGTTCATACCAAGAAAGCAATTGTGACCAACAATCAACTTTTGTTCTGAGGACAGGAGATCAATAACATGGCGAAATCCAACAGCAGCTTTGATCTTCATTTCCGCTTCCATTCTATGATCATCCTTGACCTCTTTCTGCATCAATGAAGGGATATTATTTTTAATTACTAGTTTTTTCTTACTAGAAGCATAATAATATTATAGAATGAAGGATAATCCTGCTTCTTACCATGAGTAAATCCCTGTCATTTTGGGAGTCTGTATAGACAATCACTTGTTGTAAACATTCTCCACCAGTCGTTCGAACATAACAAAGATCCTTAAAATGCTTTCGTATAACCTGCATATAACCATCATATACTATACATTAGTAACAATCATCTAGGCAAGGGTATACAGGTAAAGAAACTTAGGGGAGGCCCGGCAGGGGGGAAAAAGTTACCATTTTAATCAACCTTAGCTGATGAGAGGTAAAGCCATTGAGAGCAAGAGCTGGACGCATCTTGAAGAAAACGGTTTGCATTTGCTGATTTGAATCATCTGAATTCCCCTGGGAATCGGAGAATCTAACCCGGTGTTGTAACAACTCGTCATGCCAGTCATTGATTCTTTTCTTCATTCGATCATAAAAGAGAACATCTGCCACTCTTACTAACGGTGTATCTCTCACTTCTTCCGATATCTCATTCTCGTATGCAAATTTCAAGAGTTTACAAGACTCATCTTCCTGGCCTCTGGATAAATAAGATATTCCTGAGATTATCCAACGCTACAAAATCTCAAAATTGAAAACAAGAAAACACAAATGCAACCCTCCTCCCCACCCCCATAATGCTGCAAAATATTGCTTTCGATGCTAAAAATCACTCAAAAAGCCATCATACAATGAATTGCCTAGCAATAGTAATCATTAAAATGATGAAATACAAGTCAGAATCAATTCAAAATCCATCATCTGATGCAGTTATGAAGCCTAAGCCAGAAATTTATAGCGAAAAACATTGAGTTACCTTCAGATATGCAAGCATTGAAATCGAACTGGTATTTTGCCAAGAAGTCGATCGAGGTTGTCTGGCACAGGAAGTCACAAGAGGGGCCACCGTCTCCACGGGGGAATACAAAAAAATTGTGCCTGTGAACGGTCATCACACCGTAAGTCTAAGATACAGAGTTGCCTGAAATTAATCAATCATGGTAAAATAGGGAGTGAAAGAAGAAGAAGAAGAAGAGGAAGAAGAAGAACTGACGGGTGGGCAATGAATGACTGCTTGGAAGGATCCCACCGGAAGGGACAAACTCCAACCTGGACGACGGCGAATTTTTCAGCAGAGTCCTTGATTTTGAGATATCGAATGTCAAACCGGTCGAACTCAAACAACTCCCTCCAAGGAGCGCTGGTGATTCCGGTCATCTCAAGGTCGACCGCGACGAAATCGGCGTCACGGACGTGGCGCCTGAGGTCTGAGAGAGCGGATTCGAAGTTTGATTTAGTAACATTCTTGAGAGCAAACGTCGACGGTGTGGATGCTGAAGAGCAAAGTGAACGGCGAAAAAAGGTGGCGGTGGCGGTGGCGGAGGAATCACGGGAGGCGAAGGTTAGGGATTCGGAGAGAACCCTAACCATCCATCGATTCTTCATCCTCTGGGCCTACAGCTAGAGCTTATTATCAGTGAGTTTTTTCTTCAACATTTCTGTAAGCAAAAGGGGAAGACGATGATGACGACTCGCCATTAGGGCACTGATATGGGAAGTAGCACGCAAATTGGATGCAACTCCCAGTGACGGAACATTTTTATCATTTTACCATTTTTATTTTACTAAATATGAGACGTTTTTCTCTAATTTTTAATTTTTCACTGTTACCTCCCGTAGACGCCCGTTTCTTGTCTTTGTTTCTATTGCATTCAAAGCACTATCTTCTTGCATAGTATAGATTCCAAGCGTGAAAAGGGTTCAAGAATCAATTTTCTTTTCATAATTTCATAGTCA
Organism: Eucommia ulmoides; assembly: GCA_016647705.1. NCBI lineage: Eukaryota > Viridiplantae > Streptophyta > Magnoliopsida > Garryales > Eucommiaceae > Eucommia > Eucommia ulmoides. The sequence continues at coordinate 150,274 of CM028326.1, read as the reverse complement.
TTCGGTCTGAATGTTACATGAAGAACATAAGTCAGATGAAAGGCATAACGATCTGGTTATCCAATTGTAGACTAGTAACTGGCCAAACTGCTAACGTCACTAAAATCGTGATGAATCCTAAAAAATCTTAAGAAAATCTACATGACTGCTATCCAAAGAAGAGTTCGACCCAATGCTTTATTTTTGTCCTAGGGTAAATTGATGGTAAAATATATATTGATTCTCCGGTTTAGGTGGAGGTAGAGGATCGCTATTCAGAAACTTTTGGTCTTATGACTTTGAAGAGGCCGAAAAAATTGAGAGGCTAAAGCTAAACTAGCTACTTTCGAAATAACGATTCGTCTGAACTCTGAAAAATGAGAGAGAAGTCTGAGTCGTTAAGAAGTATTAAATTTAATAGAATGATGAAATGACAAAAATTATGATTACCCAAGAGGTGTTAGTCCGATTGGCAAAGGAAAATGTCCCCTTTCCTTATCAACCAGAACTCGACTCTTTTGGGATCATTTCAGGAATTAAATTTTAAATTTTATCCTGAATGTACCAGGTCAATGTGAGAGAATGTCCCTTAAAATTTCTTAAAAAGGTGAGTAGTCAAAATGCACATAAACTGGTCTAGACACACTTTACTGTAAAATAAATAAATAAAAAAAAAAAAAAGGGCCAATGGTTGAAAAGAAACCCATATTCTGTCCAAAATTATTAACATTTTCAATTCTGCAGGATTGAAACAAATGTTGAGAGATCAACTAATGCAAATTCACAAATCTCAAAGGTCCACATAAATACTCACCTCATATTTTATGGACAAAAATGTAATTTCCCCTAGTCGATATCATAATTGGATCGTAGGTAAGTTATAACCAGATTATCAGAAACTTATATCCACAACAAGGAATAATCCTAGAACAGAACATTACGTAAGAATGACACAAAATAAGAATGACTACAATTATACACAAAGTCATATAAACCATAACTCTGTTAAGATCGAAGAAGACGTGCTGCAAACGCTCCGTCAAGCGAATGCTTCACTGGGTTTGAGAAATAAAACCCGCTATCCGTCACAAATCCAGGCGGTACATATTTCTCCACTCGATCAATCCCAAATTCCTGCAAAAAAAAAAAAAAACAAAAAAAAAAACACAGAAATTATTACAATTTTAATTTATATGAAGAACCACAGGATCCAGCAGGTCTTACAGGGTGCCTAAGAAGAAAAGCCTGGACCCTCTCTTCATTCTCCTGAGGATCAATGGAACATGTACTGTACACCAGCACTCCCCCTGCCTTCACCAACCTACACACCAGAACAGTAATAAAACAAGAACTCTTTATATGCAGTTACTGTAATAACTGTTCTGTGCTATGAAGCTCACATGGAAGCTGCATCCAGGAGTTGATCTTGTAAATCCTTTAGCTCTTCCATATCTTCTGATCTCCTATTCCATCTCAAGTCCGCTCTCTACAGACAAGGAAATTAACGTGGCGTTCGGTTAGTCTTTCTGCTTTTCTCTTTCTACTTGAAATAAACTAGGATAGGATGGGATGAGAATTTTGTTGAGAACTTTGTTTCCGTTCTAGAGTATTCTGGAAATAGAAACAAGTTTGATAATGGCCATTCTCCTGAAATTGTTTGTTTTATTTTATGAGAACAGAAACAAGAAACACATTTGGTAGCAATATTTGTTCTTTTTTTTTTTCTTGGTAGTGGCCGGGGGTGGTGGTGAGAATAATTTTGCGGGAGTAAATACGAATCAACATTTTTTTGTTTTTCTTATTCTTAAGGAATTTAGGAAATAGTTCCAAATTACACCCAAAATTTTGTTACTAGAAACGTGTTTATTAAACGCGTTTCTATACATTAATCTCAAAATTTTGGGAGCGGGAATAGAAATTAGGGAACAAAAACAGTAACCAAACGGGCCCTAAGACAACAAACAAGGTTGGAAATGAAGAAAAGGTGAAAATGTGTAACCTTGGAGAGAACACCGAGTCCAGAACAAGGAGCATCCAACAAAACCTTGTCGCTCTTCACACTACTCTTCTCCTGACGAGAAAGAAAGAAGATACATGGATTGATAAATGTTGCGGTAACTATTGAGCACCATTTTCCTGGTGGTAGAAGCTTACAGCAAATGCGCGAAGATCTATATGGACGGTGGAGATGACATCATCAACCTGTTGCAACTTGGCCGTCTCTCTAAGGATTCTCAGCCTCCCGCCATTTACGTCTATTGCTGATACCTCACCTACATCCCCCCCCAAAAAAGGTTCAAACAAATCAACTGAAAAATAGAACGAATAAGATTCTTGATTTTACTGCAAAAAATATAAAGCTACTTACCTTGGCCTTTTAGACGAGATGCTATGAAGAGGGTTTTGCCTCCCGGGGCAGCACAGCAATCAACAATACTCTCCCCAGGCTGTGGATCCACGAGTGAGACCACCAAACCTGCACCAACATTCAAGAACCAAGCATGCTTAAATAAAATATTTTCTTCAACCCCTGAAGTTTCACTGTTAACACTTTACCACCCCATTAGCAACTTTCGGAGTAATGTGTGCTTGTTACTACAACATTTTTGCAAGTGCCAGGAAGAGAACTTTACCTGCGCTCTCATCTTGGACTGAGCATAATCCTTCTTTGAGTAAACCAGCCTGTATGACAATCTAAATCACAGGCATCCAAATCACATACGAGATACGGTATGTCAAAGAGATTTTATAGTTGCACACAGTAAATAATACTCAAGAATGTCTACCTGCATCCCTGTTCTGATCCGGACGAAATCATCCAAGTGTGGAGAAAGCTCGTAAGGTACCTGATGTTCAAAACAACAATATTGTAAACACAAGCATGCCCCAGAAACAAGGAGTGTGGAAATGCACGGAACAGGCAAGAAAAGCAATTACAGCATACACACAAAAAAAAAGTTTACACAATCATGAAGATGTATAAAATATATCTGTTGTGTAGTTGGGAAGAGAGAGATAAATACTTCGGCAGATATAATCTATTATAGAAGCAAATACATTAAAATCAACGGAAAAAATATAGTACACGTGCATAGGAGTGCCCATGAGCACCGAGAGAGAGAAATCAATCATGCACCTTCAACAATTCGAGCTTCTTTATGAGCTCGGATCTTGTAAAACCCTTCCCCATATTTGCCCTGACATTAGTATCATAAGGCATGAAATTATACCGGTGGACTGGAAAAAAAAAAAAAAAGAGGGCAAGTAGATGAGGGAAATTGAAGAAAATGAATATGAAACCTAAGGCTGTAACTTGGATCGTTGTTATTCCACATCATCAGCTTAATAGCTTCTTCCTGTCCAAGGTACTTTATCCATCGTCTCACCATCCACTAGAAAGAGAGAAACCTTTAGCATTATAAATCCACAAACTTATGAAATAATCTGTTTGGAATGCATAGGCTTAAACCCATATTAATTGCGACGACTAACTTGGAGAAAAAGATGTAATTCCATACTTACAACCGGATGAGAATAAAGAGTGGCAAGAGCACGTGCTTGTGCACGATCATCGCCTTCAACTTTTGGTGAAGGAAGTGAATTAGTTTCCTGCATATCCGAAGAATTAAAATACTTTCTTCACACTTGCAAAGTTTTTATATATTTTACAAAGGGTATAAAGCAAACCTGAAGCAAAACTAGCTTCCTAAGAATCCCATTTACCATATTACCAGCGCCAGGTCTAAGGGCGATCTTCGCAAGCCTTACATTCTGCAATTTTGCACGATATATCCGAAAATATTAACATTAAACAACTTTTACAGTAAATAATTGCAGAAGGCCACTGGAATTCCAGTGGAGGAGGTACTAATAGTAACACCCACACCGGGTAGGCGGGTAATCAAAATCGAAGTATGCCAAGTTAAGTCGTTCTTTACTTTCCTTAAAGTGAGCAACATCTCTCTTGGAGATTTTCATCTTAGCATAGCAAGGAGAAGAGTTTTTTTTCTTTTTTTTTTTTTGAGAAATCCCCCACCATTATTAAAAAAAAGGAACGGAGGAGGATGCAAACAAACATACCTCATCTACAACAGCATATGGGGGCATTTCAAGCTTGACAATCTCATAGAAGCCAATTCTGAGGATCTAAAAAGTGAACTGTAAGTGACTGTGATTATTTGATAAAGTGAAGGCCGTAAAGAGCTAGACATCCTCATGATTTTCTTAACAATGTGCAGTTAGAGTTAGAGTCAGAGAGCAATTATACCTGAAAAGTTGCAATATAGTGTTCATGGGGATTTCATACCTCATTGAATCAGGTAAGTCTGAAGTCTCCTTTTTTTGTGGCTAAAATGATTTTTTTTCATAATTTTGAGCCATTTATCTTACATCAGGAAGAATATAGAGCAAATTTACCTGCAAGAGAAGAGGTTCCATGTCTCTAAACATGTTCCTATCATGGCATATTGAAAGAATCAAATGATCAAGATATCTTCTCCAACGTATCGTACCTCCAACAATATCTGTTACCTAAACGTTTAAGAGTTTTGAAAAGTTAAAAGCTAGTATTATATCACAACATGTTATTCAAATAACCTTCTTTTCCCGCGATAAAATGTCTTCGATCTTTTATATACGGCAAAGAAAAAAAAAATCTCATCTAGTTCACCAAAATCCTTTTTATTGTTTTTAATTTTATCGAACAATGATAAGCATTAGTCCCATGATATGCTGAAATTGCTGCAAAATGGAAATGAATAAAAGGGAAAGCAATGGAGTATAGGAAGTAAGAAAATGACCAATCTGAGATCTCGATCGTCCAAGTCGCGAGTGCGAAAACCTAGAGTTCTTTCAACGTATCCCATCTCATTTTCTCCAGAACCCTTCCCTTTCTCATTCAGAAGGTCAGCAAAAGCACCACCAAATTCTATTCGCATCAATCTGACTGCAGACACTGTATCCGCGCCAACAAAAACAGGCACAAAATTCACAAACCATGTTAGATTCCAACACCCAAAAAAATGTCCCATGCGATCCACTAGCCTAGTAACTTTTGGACCGAATCCACGTAACTCAAAATGCTTAAACTAAGGTATTAACAGTAGCTCACGTAAGACAACTTTTTCTAATACTACTGTTGGATTTATCTCATGAAGGGAATGGTGATTAGGTTATAAGTGTAAAAGAAACACTCCCCCTCATGAACTAGCTTTTGGGATTGAAAGCGACCAAAGACTACTCTATAGTCTACACTGGTATCAAAGTTTAGATTACAACTCTTACCTAATAGCCACAATGGGAGAGACTAGTCAATGATAGCCGACCAAAACCCGATGTATGAGGGGAAAATTATTGGGTTATGCCACGTTAGATGTGGAAAGGGCTAGTGTTCAGGTTTTAGACTGATGATCAAACTATAAAAAAAGAATAAATTGATTCGAGCAAAATAAGCATTTAAAGTTATCATGCACGGTTGAGATTGAAATTGAGAAGAGCGATGAGCCAATCAAAGACTAGCTTACCCGCCCTGTGTGGAGAAACCTCCAAATTCAGCTTCTGAGGTTTGTCTGCAGAAGAAATAGAATCTTCAAATCACATTGTGTATGAGTGAACAAATTAGCAGGAGATGATGAAGCATCAAACAGTTAGAAAAAAAATTCATGATTCTAGCTGTATAAACACATGCTATTTCAAGCCATTCCCCTCCACAATCAGTAGTTCACTGCTTTAATGTCTTCTCTGCCTTGCTAAATTTCGTTTAAACTTACCTGTTCTACGAGTGGAAATTTCTGAATTTAGCTTTCGTGTTCCTTTGATGAACTTCAACGGTTTAGAAGAAGAAGAAGAAGAAGAAGACGAAGCTTCGAATCCTGGAGAGTGAAATACTCGGATGGGGAGTACGTGCGCCATTCACGATGAAATTATACTGATAAAATTATTGTTTAAAGCGGCTGTAACGGAGGGAGGGAGAGTTACATAACTCGCCGCTCGCCGGGAAATGTCCGCCGGAACTCTGAACTTCGACACCGGGAAAGGAAAGCAAAGGGAACCGGAACAAGTCTGAAAAGATAATTACCGGCGATATTGATTTGACAAGATGACCCTCGATAAGGCCCATTACTCTGGTCTGAATGGACCCCCGAACCACGTCCACCAGGCCCATTTTTTATTTTTATTATGCCCGACTCATTACTAATTTATTTTTATATCTATATTTAAAAAAAAAAAAAAAAATTAAAATCCCAATATTTCAAAAATCACTTTTTAGGTCTCATTTCTTGTGTGAAAAAATTACTGTTATAGGACCCCATAAAGTGATATTTTTATGGGATGAGACTTTTAGAGGAATTTTTATTTTTTTTATACTTACGATTGTCCTCCTAGCCACATAGGGTGAAATATTAGCTCGTACGGGATATGTGGTTATCCTTCTCAACAAGTGTTTTTCCGCAGACTTGAACTTTTGACCTTGCGGAGGTCTCTCTACTGTTTTAGCTCAAGTGTGCCTTACCAGTTACCACTTGAGCAACACCTTGTTAATACTTTTATATCTATATAGTCATTTAACTTTAGGGTATGTTTGGTTGGAAAGATAAAAAAAAAAAAAAAACGAGAATAATAGTTTTATCCATTATGAAAAAAAAATTTATTTTCCGTAATGTTGTTTGGTTAGAAAATAAATAAATAAAAGAAGGTAAAATAATTTACTTTAATATAATTTATTATTTTACCCTCATCTATTAAAAAAAATAAATTAAAAATTATATTATTAAGGGTATAATTATAATTTTATTTATTTTTTATCACTTCTCTCTATTTTACTCCCAAATTTGTGAGAACAAAAATTTGCTTCGAAAGTTGTGTTTTTTCAATCTTATTTTATTTTTCCTCTTATTTTCCATCTAACCAGATCAAGTTTTTTTTTTCTTCTTATTTTCCATCCATTTTCTACCCAACCAAACGCACCCTTAGAGAAAAACAAAATTGGCATATAATAATCATTTGTTATATAGTAATATTTACATCCCCTTATTTATTATGTTACTGTTGATATTGTCGTTATACAACAATATTTATATCCCTATTCATAATGTTGCTATTAACATTGTTGTTGACCAGTAACATTTGAATTCGCCAATTTATCATGTTGTTGATGCAGTGAGAGAATATGTATTTAGATTAATCTTAAATAATAAATATATAGATGATGTTATCTCAATATGAACTTGTAAGAAGCGATTTATTTTAATTTTAATGATAAAAGTTAGGGATGGTCATGGGCCGAGCCGGATTTTGACTAGGGTATTACACAAAAATGTTAGGCCCTAGCCCTGCCCGGCCCGGCCCCTAATTTCATGCTCAAACCCGGCTCTACAAAAAAAAATTAAGCCCATACCCGGCCCGACCCTATAATTTTTTTTTTTTTTAAATTTAAAAACTTAATACTAAAATTACAAAATAACCCATCAACTCTCTCTCTATGAAGATGAATGAAACTAGAGTTTGTTAAATTATCTAGTTGAAATAAAAAAATTACAAAATGGCCCCTCAACTCTCTCTCTCTCTCTATAATATTTATTTTTTTATATTTTTAAAAAGTTCGGGCCGGTCGGGCCGACCCTAAACAAAAATAATCAAGCCCTAACTTGGTCCTAAAAATGAATGGGCCTTAGTCTTTAGACCCTAACCCGGCCCATGGGCTCAAACACCAAGCCCAAGTCTTAAAAAAATAGGGTCGGACTGGACGGGCCGATCGGGTCTCCGGGCCCATGACCATCCCTAGTAAAAGTGAGATTTTTTTCTAATTTTCTATTTCATTCATTTATTTATTTTTCTGACAAAAAAGAGAAGAGAGAGAGAGAGGAGAGAGAAAGAGATGCAGATACTAATAAAATAGCAAAAAATAATAAAATACACTTGAGTTAAAATAGTTGAGAGACTTTTACAAGTCAAGAGTTCGAGTCTGTGAAAAACAATTGTTGAGAGGGACAACTACGATCTCCGAACGAGAATGTTTAACACGCTGCGTGGGTATGGGGGAGACTCGCGTATATACCGAAAAACAAACGAGGAAGAGATGCAGATCGTCAACCCGTTCACAACAGCAATGTCCCCACCAGTACAGCCATTCTACCATTCATGTATGCATTTATGCGCACTAAAGTTGTAATGTGATACACACACACACACACACACTCCATTCTCCCTCGCGCGTGTTGCCGTTCATCATCTCTGTGCCCGGAAATCTCTCTCTTGTGGATTCATGTCGGTAAGAATTGAGTTTTCTCTAACTTTTTTCAACCAGCACTTTGTTTTCTTCCTGATTTCCTTTGAATACGATCCGATTCATTATAATTTCGAGGCAGCTAGAGCATTTGATTTGATGATTTAGCTGTCTGGTGATGTGATGATATACAGTACGTATGAATTATTCATGATCTATATTGCTTCGTTTTTGTTGGCTTCCGGATCAAATCGTTTAATTTCTCGCGATTTTGAGGGTTCATAATGATCGTTTGCTAGTGAACATTTAAATTGAAATCGACATTTCAGCTGAATTTTCTTGAATCTGCGTAGATTTAAAGCTTACAGCTATAGAATTAGTTTAACTCTTGTCAATTAAATGTTTGCTGATTCTTGTTATGGATTCAAGTGTGTTCATATGAACGTCCATGGAAAATCTAATCGATTCCGTAATGGAAATTTTGATCTAGAAATCTCAGTTGTTTAGATCTGGTAGCTACCAGTAAGAGATGGAAAGCATAGTTGAACTGCACAGGTTTTAGTGCATTGTACCTGTGTGTCAGTAAATGAAGTGTTAATTGAGAGCTTCATATAGAATGTTTCCACAATCTCTTTGAACTACATTGAGTTTCTAAAAAACGGCATGTTTGGTCCAATCAATGTCATTGAAGACTAAGGGCCCGTTTAGCTGTCCTTCATTCGCAAATTGTACTATTTTTAATTAGTCAATTTATGAATTGTTAAAGTTTAGTGTTTGGTTGCTACAGTAGGTGAGTGGGATGACGATAATAGATAAAATTAAGAATGAAATTATTAGAAAGAACTTAGAAGTGACACCCATTGAAGAGGAGATGAGAGAAAATCGTTTACGATGGTTTGGACATGTGCATAAAAGACCATAGAAGCACCACTGGGAAAATATGATTTAGTTCAAGTGCGGAGCTACTAAAGGGAGAGATAGGCTTAAGAAGACTTGGGACGAGATTATTAGAATTGATTTGATGGCATTAAACGGATTCTTATAGCTGACTCTACTTGAGTGGGATAAAGGCTTAATTGTTGTGTATATTAGCTAGCTAACTATTTTGGTTCTAGTTCAGTTGTTGTATATTTCTTAACTAGACTAAAACAATTATATGTTTCTCTTTCAAATAAACAATATGTAAATTTCATTGAATCATAGTCAAATGAAGATAAATACAAAGTAACTCATTAAAAGTAGGATAATGAAATTGGATAATCTAGACTAGGCTACCTAACAGGCCCTAACATTTACCAAGTTTGATATGGATTTTACTTCTTGGGCATTCAGCAATTGATTTGCCAAAATGATGGCATCTTGTTTATGTGTAATGTTTAGGCTTGGGAAGCCTTTTGATGGATTTTGTTGGAGATGAAGGTTTAATCTTGATATGGAGATCATGTCAAAAGTCATTCTAATTCTAGGTTTTGTGTTTCAAATTTGCTCGTGTGTGGTAATACTCCTCGCTTGGTCCTTACTTGATGGAGTCAATGCCGAATGCTACTACTAATTAATTTAGAGGTTTTGGTGAATGACCACAAAATTTTAAAAATTTGTTGATACAGTCCATACGTTACAGTAATTTTTTTTGGAAGTACAAAATATTACATTACATGAAAGTCATTGTACTACAATTTTTTCATGTAAAAAAATGCAGTGATTTCCATGACATGCAACGACTTTAAACTTTTGTTTTGACAGAATTATTGAGCGTTTAAAAAAAATTATTTTACCAAGTGGGTTGAGTAAATAGTGAGTTACAAAATTTAAGGGTCATGGCAAAAAAAAAAAACAATATTTAAATGGAGCTAATATGACATTTTCTCGCATGTTTTTGTTTAAATAGTTCATTGTTTTCGTGATTGGCTTTAGAGGGAGAGCTCGAGTGAACTAGAAATAGTTCAACATTTAGAACTTCTGATATTTAGCTGACGAACATTTTTTTTCCATTTAAATAGGTTCAGGAGGAGAAGGGTCGACCATTGCCAAAGTTTGGCGAATGGGATGTTAATGACCCTGCATCAGCCGAGGGTTTTACCGTGATTTTTAACAAAGCCAGAGATGAGAGAAAGACAGGCGGTACGCCTGAGTCACCAACAAAAGCTGACCCTGCTACTACTAAACACGGATCGGATCCCCTGAAGCCTCAGACAGTAAGTTCTTCTTCAACTAGCTCTCATTTGTCATACTTTGAGAACAAAAAAGGTTAGTTTTTGATAAATGCTTGAGCCTATACATTGCACTGTGTTTCTCATTAACCATATGAGCCCCCCTAAATGGACTTCCATTTTTAGTGCCTAAATGTTTGTTTGTGGTCTGTCGGCAAAACTAGGAGGGAGAACACCAACCTGCCTGCCTATGCATAGGTTGGTACCTTTTGTTGCAATCATCAGAAGCTATAGTAATCCATGTCTTGTAGTCTAGCGGTTATTTAGCGTACCTCCCTGGTGGGGGGTCTAGTATTCAAAAACCCTCCCCCAACAATAGTAAAAAGAGCAGCCCGGTATTACAGAGCTCCCGTTATGCGCGGGATCCGTGGAACGGTAGTAATCTCTATACTAACCATATATTTTGGAGGTATATTTATTGATGCCCTGCTAACTTCTAATTCTACTCCTAATTTGTATTACAAATATAATTTTAACCATATTCATGAAAAATATTCTAGTAGCCATGAAGATTGTGCTAAATTTGTACTCATGGTCTCTTATCTAAAAAAACTTTTGTTTTTGTACAATAAATGTTATTTTTTGATCTTTTATTTGATGGTTAAAAACAAAAGGTATTTAAAATTTTATTTTTTATTAAGCGAATTGAATAGCAACATAATGCAATATTTATGTCTCTTTATGCCCTTGCTACCCTAAAATCGCGGTTCCACCACTGATTATGCACGTGATTGTAAATTGTTTTCGCATTTGATTTATATCATCTTATGATGTTTTTTACAACGATTAATTGACCGTTTGAATCAATAGAACATTAAAAAACAAAAATTGTGTCGCCTTTTGACGTTGGTGTGTACTCGTTTGCAGAAGAAATGGTTTTGCTGCATAGCACCACCTGCAGAATCTTAGCAATATAGTTGCTGTGCGAGAGCTCTCCCCATAAAAGAACTTGTCCTCCATATTTTCCTTTAGAGAGGTGATAAATTCATTTTGTGTTGTATAAATTTGCAGTTTTTATGAAGAAAGAGAGTATAAAACAAAACAAAACAAAAACACTTCATTCTATCTGTATGTACTGATGTGGTGTATTATTTTATAAGACCCTGTTCGGGCAATTTCAGCTCTATATGTCACTGTTCCGACCAAATATTGCCTTCATTATTTTCTTCGGATAAATAGAAACATATGACTCTGAATTTCCGAGACAATCTAGTACAAGAATGCAACAAACGTACAAGCAAAAACGGCCAAAAAAGCCGATTGGATTGTGACAGAGATCGGCATCTTGCCCTTGTCAACCCTAATGAAAACAGCCCAATAGAGAGGCAGGTTTATAAGAACAAGAGCCAGACACAGAACAATCTGTAGAGCCATACCCTCATAAACCCCAACAACATCTGTCATTACAACTCTCATCACCACCCCGACAAGACAAAATAGATTGATCATCGCGATGGAGGTTAGGACAGTAAACATAGGCGAAGAGCTTCCAAATTCCATCATCTCTTTCTCGTACCTTTCTGAAACGTCACGGTCCGTCACTTTAGTACTGATTATGAAATCCAAATTGTAGCGTCCAATCAACTTTAAAACGGTGTCGAGAAATGCAAAAAGGTACGAGCTTGTTCGCTTGTAAAGCCATATCCTTTGGTCATTCCACCACCCCAAAACTGTCCCACCCGACCACATAAACTCCGCAAAACTGTACGCATACTTGGTCACAATCACGTACCCAAACGGAACAAACCACAAGCTCGATACCTGAATCACAAGATATCAGATCAAGTAATAGTGAAATTCCACTCGTTACACAATTTAACACATAAAACTAAATGCATTAAGCACTTATCTGACTGTGTCTAATAAGTATCAATTAAAAATTATTCAAAAATTAATTGATTTGTAACTCGCTTTTTTTTTTTTTTTTTAGCATTTCTCACTTAAAACAGTGTCAGAGCTACATTAGGCCGAGAGAGAACTCAAGCCCCCCTTCAACTTTTGATTTATTTTTTTATTTTTACAATTATATTTTTATAAAAAATCAATTATAACTCGTAAAATTTTACATAAGCTCCCCAGATTTATATAAAATATCTAACAAACATCCAAAATTAGTCCCTGTCAATCAGTTTTCTAGATCTGCCGCTGCTTAATACCATCAAACGTCTATTTACCATAATCACCATTCAATATCAATACTATAAAATCTTGTCCAAAAAAGTGTTTAGTCTTTTCAGTATTATCAAACAAGCCCTTGTTCATAGAGAGACTCACCGGTGGATATAAGGAGACGCCTCTCAGGAGGTAGAGAGAAGGAATAATGGAGTAATAGAGTGTTGGTAAGCTAGTAGGAGCCCAAAGACAGTAGGTGCAGTAACCGAGTCGAAGGCCGGTTTCGATTTTTCCAAGTCCATACCAAGCTGGACTGTATTTGGACAGCAGTATCTGTAGATCACCTTCAGACCATCTCTTGTGTTGTACTAAGGTCTGGTCCAGAGTCGTCGAAGCAACACCAAGGAAACCTTTTCTTTCGGGGTTGTAATAAACCGATTTCCAACCTTGGCATTGAATCGACAGTCCAGTGATCACGTCTTCAACCGGACACCCATATTTCAAACCTACCTGAAAAATATTCACATAGAATTTTGAAACTCGTAACACAAACACGCGCCACAAAAAAAAAAAAAAAAAAAAAAAGACGAATACCTCGTTGCCCCATTGCGTGTTTATCTCGTATGTAGCGCTTGCAAAAGCCTTAACTCTTTCTTCCAATTCGTTTACAGTTTCTACTCTCTTATTATCATTCACTTTCTTCCATTGGATCCTGGTTTCCTTACTGTACTTTCTGCCACACAGCGTTTCTCGCCTGTGGAAGCAGCCAGTTCCAACGTATAAAGGACCGCCATGACCATCCAAACCATGGAATTCCACCTTAAATGATCGCCAAATTTGCGTAAATTAAGGAAGATGCGTAATGAATAACATTAAAATGGATGAATGTATGATGTTGTTTGTTACCTCGCTGATTACTCTTAGCGAACTACTATAAATTTCGTTCTTGGTATCGTTCTCAAAATTCTGAGGAAACTGCACGTATGCTATTTCATGGCCGGTTTCCTCATCCATGAAGAAGCAAAGCACGTCCAGGATGGAAGACGAGCTGTTTGAGTACATATCGCAATCCACGTTTAGAATTATTTGACCGTTGCTGATTTCTGATGACACTCTTATCTACAGATTCAACCGCAAAGAATAAATCTCTTCTTGTACGTAAATTCGATTATGTATATATATATATACACTACTATATATCCCGCGCTTAAAAACATTAATTTTAATTCAATACATTAATCTTGAATATCTTATAATTCATTTAAAATATATTAATTATGAAAATACATTTTGATGACATTTGTTATTTAGTTTCTTAATAAATCTAAATCAACGATTGAAAATGTCTTTAATCGGTAAAATATATCTCAAATGTAAATCTGTCCACATTTATAGAATAGATTATGTAGATTTTAATTCGATACGTTAATCTTGAACATCTAATAGTTAGTTTTGTTGAATCTCACATTGATCTTGCTCCCCCCCCTCCCCCAATATCCATTTGCAGTAGTTTGGCTAAGTCCACTCTGCGAGTGAGGGGACGTGTTCAATCCCGCATCAGTTGTGTTACCTGCTCTTGAGCTATATACAAAGCCTAGGGCAATCCTCCTCTCTCAAGATGTCTTTTAAGAGTAAGTTAGGCCAATTGGGTTTCTATATGGTGTCAAGGTCAGACTTTTTATTTGATGATGGACATGTTGAATCCCATATCAATGTTGCCCCCACAATATCCGTTCGTAGTAGTTTGGCAAAGTCCAGGGAGCATGTTGAATCCCACATCGATGTTGGAACTCTCCATATCCGTTTGCAGTAGTTTGGCAAAATCCACCTGGGGCAAGAGGGGGCGTGTTGAATCTCACACCACTTGTCTTACCTAATCCCGAGCTAAATATAAAGCCTAGAGCAATCCTCCTATCTCAAGACATATTTTAAGAGTGAATTAGGCCCCATTGATTTTCTACAAGTTCAAATATATTAATACATTTTGTTGAGATAAATCTAAGGTTGAAAATGTCTCCATCATCTAGCGGTAAAACATATTTCAAAATATAAAATATGTTCTGACTTATAGAATAGAGATTAGACTTACCAAAGCGTTCATAGCTCCGGCTTTGAAGTTATGGGGATGCTGGAGTCTCTTCTCCCGCGCCAGATACACCAGAGTTGGCAATCTACAACCTTCAACATCCTTAACATCTGATGTTCTACCGTCAATTAAAATCTGAAACATAAGCATAGAAAATAAGATTTTATATGAACTTTTATTTGCTGAAAAATCATGTTCTTGAAGCAGGAAGTACTTGAAGTATGGTGTCATGGTCTCTTGTGGATGAATATGACTCCCATTGAGAGAAACCTCCAAGTTCTGATCTTATTTCTTCAGAGATTCGCCCCAGATTCGTCGCAGTTTCAATCCGGTTCTTCATTTCTTCGTATAATTTCTAAATAAAAAGTAGAAAAAAAAAATCAGAAAAGCTTGAATTTTGTCTGTCTTTGTCCTTAAGAACAAGTTAAGGTAGCTTTAGTCTAGTAACTTTTGTGGTCCAAAATGCATACCCAAGAAGTGTTAGTTCGGTGAGTAAAAGGAGATGCTTTCTTTCCTTTTCAATCAGTGTTTGACTATCCTGGGGGGGTACTCAAGGAATTAAATCTTGATTTTAATCCTAAAAATACACTAAGCCAATATGGGGGGTGCGCCCTAAAGTCATCCGGTGAAGTGATTAGTTGAAGTACTCGTAAGTTAACCTAGATACACCTCACCGTAAAATAAAAAAATAATATACTATTAGTAGTCCACATGATATTCTATATATCAAACAATATTTTCTAATAGTTTCGATGATATCCTCTACTCAAACATGCGATATCTTCGTCGCTCGATCCAATTCGTTCTTCTGGTTGATGGTGTAGATAGCAACCCATAAGAGGACACATGGTACCTACCCTGGGGTCTGGCCTTTACTTCTATCCGGAGACTCTATTCTTCTATCAAAAGATTCAAAACTACCAAGGCGCAGTTTCTAGACCAGTATTGGCTCGGATACAATTTGTAACGCCTCATCAGACCCACTGATCTAGTAACTTAACTCTTGGATCGAGTGGAGATTAGTAATAACTCACATGGTACTTTATATATCAAAGAATCTTTTTAAATAGTTTCGACGTGGAATCATACAATCATTCGTATTATTAGTTATTACTTAACCCAAAAAATGTCTGGTTGATAAGGAGAGATGTCCTCTTTTTTTGTCAACCAAAATTTGACTTTCTTGGGGAGCACGTCATGATGTAATCAACAGGATGATGTGGGGGAATGCGCCCTTAAAATCGCCCAATGAGATAATTAGTCGAGGTACGCGTAAGTTGGTCCGAACACACCTTACCGTAAAACCGAAAATAAAATTGTTATTATTTTATGTTTATTACCTTGATAAAGGCCAAATCTCTGGTCTGATTTGCATCAAAATGTTGGGTGTGTGATCTAAAGTAGGCAGCCGGCGACCTGGGTTCCACTTTGTATTTTCTGCAAAAAGGCAGCCAATGCTTGGAGAAAACGGAGGCCTCCATGAGCGCGTAGAAGGTGAGCTCCGACCCTGCATCGTCCGACAGGTAGACACTGAGCTTCTCCGGTGGGTAGTCGTAGGCCATCACCGACAGAACTGTGTTGACCACCATAATCGGCGGCTCTATTGCCGGGTCCGCCGTGCACACGAAGATATCCACCCCCGGCAACTCATTTCCATACCTGAAAAAAAAAAAAAAACAAGAAAGTTACAGAGAAAATCCAACGAGCCTAAGTGACTCTCAAAAACGTCTTGTAAGAGGAGGATTGTCCTAGGCTTTATATATAATTCAGGATCAAGTAACAAACGATGTGGTATTCAACACATCTTCTCATGAGGGGGTGGACGTTGACATTTACAAATGGATATGGAGGACCCAACATCGATGTAGGATTCAACACACCCATGCCAGCATGGTGGACTTTGACAAACCACTGCAAATGGATATCAGCGACCGAACATCGATATAGGATTCAACACATCCAACATTAAACAATAGTTCTAGATACAAATCCAATGAGTTTAACTCACTTTAAAAAGACGTCTTGTAGGAGGAGGATTGCTCTAGACTTTATATATAGCTCCGGATCAGGTAACACAACCGACGTGAGATTCAACACTTAGTACAAGAACAAATTAATTTTGGGAAAAACTGACCTTTGTTTGAGTCTCTGTTTGAAGGTGTGGCGGTAGATGCGGTTCCACCGGAGAGACTGAGTGAGGACCCAGTACAGACCGAACCAGAGTTCGGCGCAGAAAATTCCGATCCATCCGAGCCGCCCATCTTCGCCGGAGCTCGGAAAATGAATTACTCTGTAAATCCAAATCAAAAGTATACCCACGAAAGTTGATGCAGCAAATAGTCTGTATAGTGTTCTGCCCTTAGCTCTCTTCGTCTCAAACAGAGCCAAATCCCCACCACTTCCCATCTCTCTCTCTCTAGCTGTCGCTCTCTCTCTATCTGCATATATATATATATATACATATATGCAGATAGAGAGAGAGAGAGAGAGAGAGTTGTAAAATAAAGAAATGCTAAAACTCTTGGTGAGAAGACATTTTCAGCTCTGATCTGGCTGCCAATTTGTGGGTTCGCTGGGCCTATTACCAACCCATTATATCAAAATTGCGTGAGAGAGAGAGAGAGAGTTGAATTGGTTCAATCAGGGCGGCCATCCTACGTTTACCACCGGAAAGTAAGCATCACCGGCGGTTGCGGAGGATGACCGCCGCCCTTAACCCCTGGAGGGTCCCCTGCGAATCCATGATGTATTCATATTCAAAGGGATTGAATTAATAAAAAACTTAAATTTGTTCACAACTTCTCAACCAACTTGGAAAAATTATGTTTTCTTTTATGAAAATTTAAATAATTTTCCAAAGAAATAACTTTTTGTTGGATTTATCCAATGTAAACAGAATAATTGAATAGTTTTTTCATTATTTTTCCAAAAGAAAAAGTTATAAATACGAAAAAAACTACTCATTTTTTTAATTATATAATAAAATATGTTAGGTCAATTTATGCGCATCTTGACTAATCATCTTACCGGGTGATTTTAAAGGCGCACTCCCCCTATCAACTTAGTGCATTCAGGTTTAAATTCAAAGTTTAATTCCGGAAGTACTTTCTAGGAAAATCGAATCCTAATTGACAAGAAAATGAGACAACTCTCCTTGCTAATCAGACTAACACCTCTTCGGTAAGAAAAGACTCATTTCATGAGTTAAGTTTGGGGGTGAAAGAAGTCCAAAACTATCCTACATTATTATCAGAACCCAAATTACAACTCTGATCCATTAGTTACAAAGAGAGAAACTGACAGATGATTAACCAATCAAAAGTCCGATATGTGAAAAAAAAAATTATTGAATTTATGCAATATGGAATCTGAAATAAACTTGTAGTCAAATTTTAAGTGTGAAAAAAAAAAAATCAAAAATCAAAAAAATATTCTAACCCTCATAAGCTAACCTTTGGGATTAAGAGAAACCGAAGACCACTCTACACACGAAACCATTACATGGGTTTTGTACATTGTTTCCTCATAATCTCATTAACATATGCATTCAAATTAGGACACAAATGTTTCTAATAAGCAAACACCAAACAAGCCATGGAAGCTATGACAACAGCCTTAAACAAAACAGAGGACGGTATACAGCCTTTATCACTGCGTATAAACAGAGCTTCATACACCGGCCAAAGCACCATGACCGTTAATCCACAAAGAACAACCTGCGGGATCAACTGCTCCACACCCAAAACAACTGTCTTGATTCCCCATACTAAACAGAAAGCATTCAGCAATGCTACTGTCGAAATAATGGTAACCATGATCGAGCAGCTTCCGAACTCCATGATCCCTTCTTCATACCTCCTCTGAACATCATCGTCCACGACCTTAGCCGTGAGAGAAAACGCAGTCTGAGAAAAACCGAGTTGTCTGATTATCGTGTCGATGAAGGCGAAAGCATATGAAGTTGTCCTGCGCATCACCCACATCCTCTGATGATTCCACCATTGTATGCATGTGTCTCCACAGCTCAGAGCTTCAGCCAAGCTGTAAGCATTCTTCGCAACAAAAACATATGCAAAAGGCAGGAACCATATGCTGGAAACCTAAAACGGCAGAAAACCATGTAAATACAAATGTGATAGACGACCAATTAGGTACACATATGCACGATGCAAGAAAGGAAACAACGCAGAAAAGAAAAGTTACTAATTACTTTGATTTACGGACAGTTTTGAAAAAGCTATTGGGTGAAAATAGGAAAGTTTTATCGGTCATAATTATCTTGTATGGTTATCTGGATAATTATGGAGAAGACTTTTATACGGTAATATGTAGGCAATAAAAGGGGCACAAGCGAGTGTGTATGGGATATCCAGAATTATTTGTATTGAGCCTTGGCTCTAAGAGAGAACCGGGTCTCTCGAATACATGGGTGTTGATTGTTCTCTTTGATTTCAATAAAACACACATTATTTCCTTGTCAACTTGTTTATCTTTCGTTACCACTAAACCTAGGCTTCATCTTTTGGTATCAAAGCAAGTGCTGGGCCTATGGTGACAAAGATGAACCCTAGGTTTAGTGGTAACGAAATATAAACAAGTTGAGAGGGAAAGGATGTGTGTTTTATTGAAATCAAAGAGAATAATCAAATATCCTAATATTCGAGAGACCTGGTTCTCTCCTAGAGCCAAGGCTCAATATAAATAATTTTGGATATCCCATACACACTCTCTTGTGCCCCTTTTATTACTTACATATTACCATATAAAACTCTTCTCCATAATTACCCAGATTACCATACAAGATAATTATTAACTAGGTAATTATGACCGATAAAACTTTCCTATTTTCACCCAACAGCTTTCCCAAAACTCTCCGTAAATTAAGGTAATTAGTAATTTTCCTTTCCTGTGTCGTGCATAGGTATACCTAATTGGTGGTCTATCAAAATGATGGAAACAAATGAATTTCTTTCCCCCTTTTTTTTGGGTGGTTGTTTAAAGAGTAAGTGTGGAGTGGGTGTCTATGTGGATCTTTAAAATTTTCCAAACCGCACATTTGATCTCTTACGATTCACATTTGTTTGAATCCCACAAAATTAAAAACAATTTTGGATGAAAAATAGATTTTTCTCAGCACGTAGTCTTCTAATGGGAACATTTTTGTCATTTCATCAATACACTAAATCCAAGATTTTGGATGGAAAATAGATTTTTCTCAGCACGTAGCCTTCAATGGGGGTATTTTTGTCAGTTCATCACTCTAAATTTAAGATGTTTTTCTTAATCTTTCTCTAATAATGATTCATCTGAAAAATAAGAGAGAAGAGCATAAATCGTTGTTAGAAGAAAACCTCCTAGATTTAACAAAGTGGTGAAATGACGAAAACATCCTCCACTGGAAGACCATGTGCTGAGCACAACGCATTTTCCACCCAAAATCATTAAAAACGTTTTCAGGATCTAATCAAATGTGTAATTTGACAAACTCCAAGGAGATACCTCTGGGAATAAGGGGACGCCGCGGATCAGGAAAAGAGGCGGTATGATCAGATAGTAGAGTGTAGGGAAGGAATTTGGTGCCCATAGACAGTAAACGCAGTATCCCATTTGGGCGCCGAGTTTAATCTTGCCGTGTCCATAAGTGAAGGGACAATATTTGGAAAAGAAAATCTGGAACATGCCTTCAGACCACCTCTTAAATTGGACAAGAGATTGATCCAAGGTGATCGGAGAAACTCCCAGAAAACCTGTTCTGTCTGGATTGTAGAATACCGATTTCCATCCCCGGCACAGCATTGCCAAGCCTGTGATCACATCCTCCACTGGACAACCATATATCAACCCCATCTGGAAAAAAAACCGACACATGTATGTCACCATCTTTCCAATCAAAATGCGTTTTCTTTTGTGCGCGAGTGCCTGTGAGAGAGGGGAACCACTTTCCCCCATTGAGGGAGGCGAGAGAGAGCTCTCTTTCCAGTCTCCCCCATTAAGAGAGAGGAGAGAGACCTCTTTCCCCCATTGAGACACATATGGTGCGCGTAGTTTTCCCATGACCCACGCTTACTGTTAAATAAATAAACAATCGTCGACTTGTGTCAGAGCAGCCCATGGGAAGTTAGGAATGACCAATAAGGCCAAGAATTTACAAGTAATTGATCGAGACGTTAAGGACTGAGAAGATCCAGGAAGGACGTTGATCGATTAAGATCATGGCGAAAATCAGTGCGGTCAAGTATGCTCTACTCTATAAATATAGCAATTTATAGGCCATAACGGCTATTTAATTCGGAGGGTATTTGGCCGATACCACATTGGTATCCTAAGTTTTGCAGGTGTTGATCAGGGATTTAGGAGCTGGAATCATTGACAAATTCCGGCATTATCAACAAGAGAGAGAGAGAGAGATACCTCTTTCCCCCATTGAGTATTCTTCTCGAAGCTGCAATTGGCAAGAGCTTTGGACGCTTCTTCCAATTCATCCACTGTTCTGCCTTCAGTGTTTCCAGTGGCATTTCGCCATTCTATTTTGCAATCCTTACTGTATTTTCCGGAAAGGCTATCTCTCCTATGGAAACAACCAGTGCCACAATATATAGCTGCACCATATCCATCCATGCCCGAAAGCCCAAGCTTCATAGCCAGAATTCAAAAATTCTTAGTCCCCCCCCCCCCCCAAAAACAAGAACTTAAGAGAGATAGAGAAAGACAGCGGCCTGAAGACGCACCTTACAAAGCACATTTCGTACGTTAGCATAAGTATCGTTCTTCTTGATATTATCATAGCACTGCGGATACTGCACAAATGAGACATCACTGCCTCCACATTCATCCATGAAGAAGCACAATGCTTCCCGTACTGCATCGGAATCGTTCGCGTACATATCGCAATCCACGTTGAGGATGATTGGTCCATTGCTGATCACAGATGATACTCTAAGCTGCATAAAAAGTCAGAAGAATTGCTAAAAATGGTGTTTCCATTTTCTCTCAACTCCTAGTTATATTAAGAGTGAAAAAATGATACCAGTGCATTCATGGCCCCTGCTTTGAAGTTATGAGGCCAGTTGGGTCTTTTCTCTCTTGCTAAGTACACTAGTGTTGGCAATCCATGGCCATCATCATCCATATTATCTGGGTTTCTTCCATCAATTAAAATCTGAAAACATAAACATTTTGTGTTCCTGTCAGAAAAAAATAAATAAATGTAGAAATCCAATGGATTTAGCTTACTCTCAAAAGACGTCGTGAAAAAGGAGGATTACCCATCGACTTATATATGGCTCAGGATGAAGTAACATAAGTTATGTGGGATTCAAAACGCCCCCTCACACGTAGGGTGAACGTTTTGTCAAACCAATGCAAACGTAGATCGGGGGCCCAACATTTGATGTGAGGATTCAACACATCCAACATTAGACAAGAAATCTGACTCTCATACTCACTCTCAAAAGACGCCTCGTAAGAGGAGGATTGTCCTCGGCTTTATATATAGCTCATGATCAAGTAACACTGGGATTCCACACTAAAGTTAATCTTCAAAGACTACCTGAACAATTGACTGATGATCATTTTTCTTCACGTCCGAATTCCACTCTGAAAACCCTTTATGGATACACTTTATATCCTCCGAGACGCTCCCCTTCTCCATGGCCGTCTCGATACGTATAATCATATCTTCATATAATTTCTAGAGAGATAAGAAGGAAAAAAAAACATTATCTGGATATGTTTAATGATCAAGGGACATGGATGTTTAATTTTACCTTTATAGCTAACAGCTCTTTTGAAAACTTGGTGTTTTCTGGATTAGGATTCTGAAGGAAGTAGGATGATGGGGATCTTGGTTCAACTTTGAATTTCTTGCAAAAGGGTATCCATTTTTTGGAGAATTCAGAGGCCTCCAAAAGAGCATAGAAGGTCAATTCCGATCCGCCGTCATCTGAGAGATATATGCTCAATTTATCGGTTGGATAATTGTATGACATGGTTGACAACACTGTGTTGATCACCATTGTTGGCGGCTCTATTTTGGGGTCTGCTGTGCAGACAAAGATGTCAACACCAGGCAACTTCTCCTCGTACCTGTAACAAAGTAGAAATGTCTGAGAATCAAGAATTTAAATCGTGGATCGGGTTAAGTAACGGTAATAGTGGACAACCTACTCAACAACTAAGAGATCCATTACAATATACTAGTAATATATTCATATATATATATTCCCTAATGGCTAGTATTTGATAGTCAGATTTCCATCCCTTGAATAGATAGAGAGGGAGGAGGGGAACAACAGCTAGAAATAGGAAATCTTTCTCCTAGGGTAAGACATCGATTTCTCAATAAGATCAACTCTTTTGATTGCATGCGATATCAGGAGTATTGGTCTATTCATAACGGGAATCGACCGTAACGGTCGTGAATTTTTTAAAATCACCAGAACATTCTCAAAAACTCAATAACAGTAATTGTTTTACTCATTTAACTCTTAATAAATACATTCTAATAGATATTATGACATTTAATTACATATACAACAAACCGTCGTACTGAACAATCTTAAAAGAATGAGATAATGCACACAACATTCAATAAAAATATATTACATCAAACATAATAAAAGAGTAAATTGTACATCATATTATGGCATTTAACATATGGGAGAGGCCTTAAAAAAGGTTGAAATTCCAGCCGCTGTTTGTTGATGGGAGAGGCCTACTGGGGAAGACTGAAAATACAGTCTATGTCGGCGTAATGGCCTGTAATGGCCGTTACGCCTCCCCGTAACAGGATATAACACCGTTACGGGCCCGTATCGGCCCGTTACGGTGTGAATCGGCCAAAGCACGAAGTATTGGTCTGTAACCATAACGCACCTCGATTTTCTGTTATGTATCCGGCCGTTCCTTGCTGAGAATATATCTATATGTGTGTGTATATATATATATAGAGAGAGAGAGAGAGGGGACCTGGAAGAGAGCCGGTCCTTGAAAGGGTATTTGTAAGTGACATTCCATCGAACAGATTGAGTGATGACCCAGTAAAAGCCGAACCAGAGCTCGGCCATAAGCATTCCAAGCCAAGCCCATCTCCCTCCTTGTTCTTCACTGGGTAGGTGTGTAATTCTATAAACCCATATCAGACATATGCCCATAAACACTGTAAAAGCAAACAATTTATAAACAGCTCTACCCTTCATTGCTTTTGTCTCAAACAACGGAGGAACAACTCCTCCACTCTTCTCCACTTCCATCTCTCTCAGATTTTTACGATCAACAGCACACAAAGAGAGAGAGAGTAGAATAACAGTTATCTACAAACTACCCATATTCATGGGATCTCATCAGTTTTGTCCTGTTTTGAGTTGCCATTGTCTGATCCCTGGACCAAGACTTCACCAGACGTTTTGGTATACTGACCAATGGCCAAGGATAACAAGGGTTAATTTGTCCTTTTTTGATAATTCACTTTACCTTATCTTGTCTGAAAATGACTCCCAAATCCCAATTCCCCAACCACTTGGAAATTGGAATCTCTTAATCGCATGATTATTTTGGAAGATAAAATAGTACAGTAGATTCTTTTGGTCGGCTTTACCCATCAAAAACACAGTAAGTTACGACAACAAAAAGCTCGATATACAATGTGTTGAATTCCACTTATCTTGAGCCACATATGTCTTCTGAGAGTGAGTTAAGATTTATTGAATTTCTATATAGTATTAGAATCAGACTTTTGTTTAATGTTAGGCGTGCTGAATCCGACATCAATGTTGGGACCTCCAATATCCGTTTGTAGTGATTTGTCAAAAGTTCACCCTGCGCGTGAAGGGACGTATTGAATCCCACATAACTTGTGTTACCTGATCAGGAGCTATATATAAGTTTACATGCAATCCTTATCTTACAAGATGTCTTTTGAGAATTGAGTTAGACCCATTGGGTTCAGGCTTTTATATGATATTGGGCATGTTGAATCCCACTTCAATGATAGGCCCCGGATATCCATTTCGCAATGGTTTGTCAAATTGTACCCTACGCATGAAGAGGCGTGTCGAATCCCACATCGATGTTGAGTGTGGGATAATATAGTGTGGGAAAAGAGGTCGGAGCCCACAAGAGGTAAACGGAGTACGCCATTTGGGCGCCTAATTTAATCTTGCCATGACCATATACAAAGGGACAGTACTTTGACAGGAAAATCTGGAACAAGCCCTCCGACCACCTCTTGAACTGAACAAGAGCCGAGTCTAAAGTGTTTGGAGCAATGCCCAGAAAAGCACTTCTTTCTGGATTATAGTACACTGATTTCCAGCCCCGACATTGAATTGCTAATCCTGTAATAACATCTTCAACTGGACACCCATACAGCAAACCCATCTGCAAAATCCGACCAAAAAAAAAAAAACGATTTCAGATATAAATATAGGTAGTTTGTATGCACGAGAGAGAAAGAGGATTGTAACGCAACAATGCTATCCACTGGTCTAGTAACTTTTAAATCGAATCCACGTGGTCCAAAATCTTTAAACCAAAGTACTAGAAGTAATCTATATGGTACTTTATATACACGACACAAGTTCTCTAATAGTCTCGATGTGGGATTTCATAATATCCCCAGTCTCCACTCAAAGACGCGACATCCCAAGTCGAGTTGGGTCAGTTCGTCCCCTTAGCAGTCCATAAGTGGACATAGGGTACCTACCCCGGGACCTTCCACTCCTCTATCAACACCAGTACACCACCATGGTACCGTTTCTGGACCAAGGTCTGGCTCTAATACCAATTGTAACGCCCCATGCGGTGATGAGAATCATGGTTCAAAATGCTTAAACCAATGTACTAATAGTAGCTCACATAGTATTTTATATATATATATATATCAAACAATTTTTTCTAATAGTTTCGATATAAGATATGAGAGTACCTCTTTTCCCCATTTAGTACCGCTCTCGTAGCTACAATTTGCAAGAACTTTCGATGCTTCTTCTAACTCATGGATGGTTCTGTCTTCAGCTCTGAGATTGTTCCATCCATTTTTGTTGTTCTTGGAGTATTTCTTTCCACATAGACTCTCTCTTCTATGGAAGCATCCAGTACCACAGTATAGAGCTGTACCATATCCATCAATGCCTGAAAGCTCAATCTGCACAATCAATTTCAAAAATGTCATTGACAATTGATGGTTAAACTCAAGAAATCATATGATCAGAGCATATATTTTTTAGGGTTTACCTTGTTTGTTACATTGAATGAGTAGGAGTAGATATCATTCTTGGTGATGTTTTCGTAAAATTGGGGATGCTGCACGTAGGCGATCTCATGGCCTCGTTGTTCATCCATGAGGAAACATAAGGCTTCGCGTAATGCATCTGAATTGTTGGAGTACATATCACAGTCGACGTTGAGAATGACGGCGCCATTGCTTATCTCTGATGATACTCTTAGCTGCGAAATCGATAGTTCAAGGATTAAATTCCAAATTGTGGATTGAATGATGGAAAATTACACCTATATAACTGTTGGGTTTATTCCACATCGGATCGGATGTAGAAAGGACTGTGTGAGGGAAATCATCATCTCATCAGCAAACCTTTTGAGTTGAGAGATGTCCAAGCCTGTCCACTAGTATCAAAGCTAGATTACAACAACTTTGGCACAATAAACACAAAGACCGCCCTATTCTAATATCAAAGCTAGATTACAACAACTCTAACCCAATAGACACAAAGAGATACACAAATCGACAACAATAACTAACCCAGATAAGTTTTCAGTTCAAACCATAGAGAGATGGATTTTACCAGAGCATTCATGGAAGCAGCCTTGAAATTGTGAGGCCAATTGGGTCTTTTTTCTCTGGCAAGGTACACCAGCGTCGGCAATCCATTTCCATCGTCGTCTACCGCTTTTGGGTCCCTTCCATCTATTATAATCTGAAAAACCCAGAACTTTTCTGTAAGTACAGGAAGAGAGAGAAAGTGAGAAACCCAAAACTTCTCAAAACTAAAACCGGTTCGGTTGTCAAAATTGGACCATCAGATTCGATTTCTCTCCGTTACACGAAGAGAGAGAGGGAGGGGGGGGGGGGGGGGGGGGGGGGGATAACAAAAACCTGAACTATTGAGTGGTGATCCTGCTTTGTAACTTTAGCCTTGCTCCATTCAGA
The DNA here is from genome assembly GCA_016647705.1 of Eucommia ulmoides. Classification (NCBI taxonomy): domain Eukaryota; kingdom Viridiplantae; phylum Streptophyta; class Magnoliopsida; order Garryales; family Eucommiaceae; genus Eucommia; species Eucommia ulmoides. The sequence continues at coordinate 123,497 of CM028326.1, read as the reverse complement.
GAACCCTTTGTGCCGTTCCTTTATATCATTCGAAACGCTACCCTTTTCCATAACTGATTCAATCCTCATTATCATGTCTTCATATAGATTCTAGAGAGAGAGAGAGAGAGAGGAGAAGAAGAAGAAGAAGAAGAAAAAAAGACAAAATCAGCAACTAATAGCACAAGTTTTTTTGTAATAATCAAGTTTAAACCTGCTCATTGCATGTTTATTACCTTAATGGCGGTTCGTTCTTGTGCGAAAATGGAGTCTTTTGGGTCAGAACTGCCGGCGAAATAAGCCGCCGGAGACCTGGGCTCAACCTTAAATTTATTACAGAAGGGTATCCAGTGCTTGGAGAATTGAGAGGCCTCTAGGAGAGCGTAGAATGTTAGTGGAGAGCCGCCGTCGTCGGAGAGGTAGATGCTTAGTTTTCCCGGCGGATAATTGAAAGACATGACGGACAAGACGGTGCTAATCACCATTGTAGGTGGCTCCAGTATGGGATCCGCCGTGCAAACAAATACGTCCCCCGCCGGCAATTTATTCTCGTACCTATAGAAAGGTAATTAGCGGTTTAATAACAGTTTTTCTCATTAAAAAATTAGGAATTATATCCATTTTCAATTTTATAAATAAATAATATATATATATATATATATATATATATATATATATATAATTTAAAATATTTTGTAAATAGAGAGAGAAAGTTTTAGATTTTTTTTTTTTCTAATTTCATAATTTAACCTTGGTCATTTTATTTTTTTAAAGTCAATTTCAATCTTTTCAAACTCAATCCTTTACAAAAAAAAAAAATATTTTAAAAAACTATGCAAAATTATTAATAAATAAAAATAACAATTAAATAATAATAAAATTAATGGTTGATACAAATAAAAGTTATTATTTCAAAAATAAATAATTAAATTATTATTACATACTAAAAAAACTTCAAAAAAAATTATTAAATTCCCTTATCCAACAAGACACTCCATATATACATAACAAGACACTCCATATATACATATCGTATATATATTCTTCACGTGTTTAAAAAGGAAATATTTGGACATGTCAAAGGCATATCCCGACACATAGGAAGTGTATCCCGATACGTGTCTGCCGTTCCTTGTTGAGAATATATCTATATGTGTGTGTATATATATAGAGAGAGAGAGGGGGGGGGACCTGGAAGAGAGCCGGTCCTTGAAAGGGTATTTGTAAGTGACATTCCATCGAACAGATTGAGTGATGACCCAGTAAAAGCCGAACCAGAGCTCGGCCATAAGCATTCCAAGCCAAGCCCATCTCCCTCCTTGTTCTTCACTGGGTAGGTGTGTAATTCTATAAACCCATATCAGACATATGCCCATAAACACTGTAAAAGCAAACAATTTATAAACAGCTCTACCCTTCATTGCTTTTGTCTCAAACAACGGAGGAACAACTCCTCCACTCTTCTCCACTTCCATCTCTCTCAGATTTTTACGATCAACAGCACACAAAGAGAGAGAGAGTAGAATAACAGTTATCTACAAACTACCCATATTCATGGGATCTCATCAGTTTTGTCCTGTTTTGAGTTGCCATTGTCTGATCCCTGGACCAAGACTTCACTAAACGTTTTGGTTTGCTGACCAATGGCCAAGGATAACAATGGTTAATTTGTCCTTTTTTGATAATTCACTTTACCTTATCTTGTCTGAAAATGACTCCCAAATCCCAATTCCCCAACCACTTCGAAATTGGAATCTCTAAATCGCATGATTATTTTGGAAGATAAAATAGTACAGTAGATTCTTTCGGTCGGCTTTACCCATCAAAAACACAGTAAGTTACGACAACAAAAAGCTCGATATACAATGTGTTGAATTCCACTTTGTGTTATCTGATCTTGAGCCACACATGTCTTTTTGAGAGAGAGTTAAATCTTATTGAATTTCTATATGGTATTAGAACTAGATTTTTGTTTAATGTTGGGCGTGTTGAATCCGATATCACTGTTGGGGCCTCCGATATTCGTTTATAGTGATTTGTCAGGCCCCGTTTGGTAACCATTTCTATTCCAGAAATTCCTATCCCATTCCCAGATTGTTGAAAATTCTGTTAGAAATAGCGTTTGGTAATTTTTGTTTCCGTTTCTATTTCATTCCCATTTGAGAATTGTGCTCACTTTTTTCTTAAGAAATGAGAAACAAAAAAAAAGTTGTTTATCATTATTTCCATTCCATTCCCAAAACACACCGTACTGTTCACTCGCCGGTCGACCACCGTCTGCCGCCGCCGGTCATCGCCGGTCACCGTCCGGCCGGAAACTTTCCGGCCACTATCACCCACCCACCACCGCTGTCCGACCGTCGCCGGCGCCATTACCGTCCAGCCGTCGCCAGCGTTGGAGCCACCGACGTCCGCCGGTGCCACTGCCGTCAGGCCAAAACGGAAAAAAAAAAAAAAAAAAAGATTTTAGGATTAAATCGTTACCAAACACAATTCTCTTCCCAAGAAAAAAACAAAATTCTCATCCCATCCCATCCCACTGCTGAAATGAAAACAGAAACGGTTACCAAACGCCACCCAAAAGTTCACCCTGCGTACGAAGGGACATATTGAATCCCACATAACTTATGTTACTTGATCATGAGCTATATATAAGTCTACATGCAATCCTTATCTTACAAGATGTCTTTTGAGAATTGAGTTAGACCCATTGGATTCAGGCTTTTATCTGATATTGGGCATGTTGAATCCCACTTCAATGATAGGTCCCGAATATCCATTTCGCAATGGTTTGTCAAAGTGTACCTTACGCATGAAGAGGCGTGTCAAATCCCACATTGATGTTGAGTTCCTCGATATCCGTTCGTAGTGATTTGTTAAAGTCTACCTTACGCGTGAAGGGACATATTGAATCCCACATTACTTGTGTTACCTGATCATGAGCTATATATAAGTCTACATGCAATCCTTATCTTACAAGAAGTCTTTTGAGAATTGAGTTAGGCCCATTGGGTTCAGACTTTTATCTAATATTGGGCATGTTAAATCTCAATTTAATGGATAGGCCCCGGATATACCCTACGCATGAAGAGGCACGTCCAATCCCATATTGATGTTGAGTTCCTCGATATCTGTTCACAGTGATTTGTCAAAGTCCACCCTGCGCGTTAAGGGACGTGTTGAATCCCACATGTCGAAGCCTAACTCATTCTCAAAAGACGACTTGTAAAAGGAGGATTGCCCTAAGCTTTATCTATAGTTCAAGATCAGATAACACAAGCAAAGCAACGTGAGATTCAACACGATGTATTATATATTTCAATGGTGAAACTTCATTAACATTCTTCATTTGTATACAACATTTATTATATATAACAACTCAATCATTCTATCTCACAGGAAATTACTTTACTTGAGTAAGCATGCATAGGAAAAGGCAAAACAAGCTACGAAAATGGATTTGAACATAACTGAGGATGGTATGCTGCCTTTATCTCCCCTGAAGAACAGAGCTTCATACACCGGTATATTGATCAAAACCTTTAGCCCACACAGAATAAGCTCTGGAAGAAGAAGCGATTCATAAGCTGTGGCGACTCTCGTTATACCCAAAACAAAACCGCCGAGGTTTATCAACGCCAATGACGATATAATGGTGAACATGATAGACGTGCTTCCGAATTCCAATCTCTCCTGCTCGTATCTCTTCAGAACATCGTCGTCCACAACCTTAGCCGTGATGGCAAATGCTGCCTGTGAGAATCCCAGTTGTCTGATCACTGTGTCAATGAAGGCAAATGCAAATGAAGTTGTTCTTCGAATCACCCATATTCTCTGCCAGTTCCACCACACTTTAACTGTGTCTCCACAGCACAGCGCTTCAGCTAAGCTCCAACCATTCTTGGCAATAAAGACATATGCAAATGGCAAGAACCATAGGCTCGAGACCTGGAAAAACATATGCATCATTACAACTCCGATATTTTTTTAATTTATCGCAATTTCTATGTGAATTACGCCGTTCTTTTACCTGTGGGAATAAGGCGATGCCCCTGATCAAGCAGAGGGACGGAGCGATTACATAATATAGTGTGGGAAAAGAGGTCGGAGCCCACAAGAGGTAAACGGAGTACGCCATTTGGGCGCCTAATTTAATCTTGCCATGACCATATACAAAGGGACAGTACTTTGACAGGAAAATCTGGAACAAGCCTTCCGACCACCTCTTGAACTGAACAAGAGCCGAGTCTAAAGTGTTTGGAGCAACGCCCAGAAAAGCACTTCTTTCCGGATTATAGTACACTGATTTCCATCCCCGACATTGAATTGCTAATCCTGTAATAACATCTTCTACTGGACACCCATACAGCAAACCCATCTGCAAAATCCGACCAAAAAAAAAAAAAAAACGTTTTCAGATATAAAGATAGGTAGTTTGTATGCACGAGAGAGAAAGAGGATTGTAACGCAACAATGCTATCCACTGGTCTAGTAACTTTTAAATCGAATCCACGTGGTCCAAAATCTTTAAACCAAAGTACTAGAAGTAGTCTATATGGTATTTTATATACACGAAACAATTTCTCTAATAGTCTCGACGTGGGATTTCATAATATCCCCAGTCTCCAATCAAAGACGCGACGTCCAAGTCGAGTTGGGTCAGCTCGTCCCCTTAGCAGTCCATAAGTGGACACAGGGTACCTACCCCGGGACCTTCTACCCCTCTTCAGGGCCTCTACTCCTCTATCAACACCAGTACACCACCATGGTACCGATTCTGGACCAGGGTTAGCTCTTATACCAATTGTAACGCCCCATGCGGTGATGAGAATCATGGTTCAAAATGCTTAAACCAATGTACTAATAGTAGCTCACATAGTATTATATATATATATATATATATATCAAACAATTTTTTCTAATAGTTTCGATGTATGATATGAGAGTACCTCTTTTCCCCATTTAGTACCCCTCTCGTAGCTACAATTTGCAAGAACTTTCGATGCTTCTTCTAACTCATGGATGGTTCTGTCTTCAGCTCTGAGATTGTTCCATCCAATTTTGTTGTTCTTGGAGTATTTCTTTCCACATAGACTCTCTCTTCTATGGAAGCATCCAGTACCACAGTATAGAGCTGTACCATATCCATCAATGCCTGAAAGCTCAATCTGCACAATCAATTTCAAAAATGTCATTGACAATTGATGGTTAAACTCAAGAAATCATACGATCAGAGCATATATTTTTTAGGGTTTACCTTGTTTGTTACATTGAATGAGTAGGAGTAGATATCATTCTTGGTGATGTTTTCGTAAAATTGGGGATGCTGCACGTAGGCGATCTCATGGCCTCGTTGTTCATCCATGAGGAAACATAAGGCTTCGCGTAATGCATCTGAATTGTTGGAGTACATATCACAGTCGACGTTGAGAACGACGGCGCCATTGCTTATCTCTGATGATACTCTTAACTGCGAAATCGATAGTTCAAGGATTAAATTCCAAATTGTGGATTGAATGATGGAAAATTACACCTATATAACTGTTGGGTTTATTCCACATCGGATGTAGAAAGGACTGGTGTGAGGGAAATTATCATCTCATCAGCGAACCTTTTGAGTTAAGAGATGTCCAAGACTGTCCACTAGTATCAGAGCTAGATTACAACAACTTTGGCCCAATAAACACAAAGACCGCCCTATACCAGTATCGGAGCTAGATAACAAGAACTCTGACCCAATAGACATAAAGACCGCCCTACATTAGTATCAAAGCTAGATTACAATAACTCTGATCCAATAGACACAAAGGGAGAGACTGATCGACAACAATAACTAACCCTAGATAAGTTTTCAGTCCAAACCACAGAGAGATGGATTTTACCAGAGCATTCATGGAACCAGCCTTGAAATTGTGAGGCCAATTGGGTCTTTTTTCCCTGGCAAGGTACACCAGCGTTGGCAATCCATTTCCATCGTCGTCTACCGCTTTTGGGTCCCTTCCATCTATTATAATCTGAAAAACCCAGAACTTTTCTGTAAGTACAGAAGAGAGAGAAAGTGAGAAACCCAAAACTTCTAAAAACTAAAACCAGTTCAGTTGTTAATTTCAAAATAAAATATGCAACCAAACCATCTAGTCGGTTTCAAAAATTAGATCATTAGGTTTGATTTCTCTCCGTTACCCTATTCGGTTTTTTCCCATCCCTATCTGTAAGCACACGAAGAGAGAGAGGGGGGGAGATAACAAAAACCTGAACTATCGAGTGGTGATCCTGCTTTGTAACTTTAGCATTGCTCCATTCAGAGAACCCTTTGTGCCGTTCCTTTATATCATTCGAGACGCTACCCTTTTCCATAACTGATTCAATCCTCATTATCATGTCTTCATATAGATTCTAGAGCGAGAAGAAGAAGCAGAAGAAAAAAAAAAAGCAATAAAATCAGTAATTACAGCACGAGATTTCTGTAATAATAAAGTTTAAATCTACTCATTGCATGTTTATTACCTTAATGGCGGTTCGTTCTTGTGCGAAAATGGAGCCTTTTGGGTCAGAACTGCCGGCGAAATAAGCCGCCGGAGACCTGGGCTCAACCTTAAATTTATTACAGAAGGGTATCCAGTGCTTGGAGAATTGAGAGGCCTCTAGGAGAGCGTAGAATGTTAGTGGCGAGCCGCCGTCGTCGGAGAGGTAAATGCTTAGTTTTTCCGGCGGATAATTGAAAGACATGACGGACAAGACGGTGCTAATCACCATTTTAGGTGGCTCCAGTATGGGATCCGCCGTGCAAACAAATACGTCCACCGCCGGCAATTTATTCTCGTACCTATAGAAAGGTAATTAGCGGTTTAATAACAGTTTTTCTCATTAAAAAATTAGGAATTATATCCATTTTCAATTTTATAAATATATATATATATAATTTAAATACAAAATATAATTAATTTAAAATAATTTGTAAATAGAGAGAAATTTTTAGATTTTTTTTTTCTAATTTCATAATTTAACCTTGATCATTTATTTATTTTTAAGTCAATTTTAATCTTTTCAAACTCAATCCTTTACAAAAAAAATAATTTTAAAAAACTATGCTAAGTTATTAATAAATAAAAATAACAATTAAATAATAATAAAATTAATGATTAATACAAATAAAAGTTATTATTTCAAAAATAAATAATTAAATTATTATTACATACTAAAAAAACTTTAAAAAAAATTATTAAATCCCCTTATCGAACAAGACACTCCATATATACATATCGGATATATATTCTTCACGTGTTTAAAAAGGAAATATTTAGACATGTCAAAAGCATATCTGAACATATAGGAAGTGTATCCCGATATATTAGAGTCGTATCAATATCCTATCCGGGTAAAAATGTTCCTTAAGTATTGTTTGAGATTAATAGCACTTTATCACCTTGTGATTTAACTCATTTGTACTTATCCTCTTGTATTAGCACTTACTCTCCTGTGATCTTGATTTAGGTACACTTACCTCCTATATCAGGGGGTAAGTGGTTTGAAAATCTAACCACAGGGGGTGAGTGATGATTTCCAAACCACATGGAGTAAAGTGTAAATCGACCAAATTACAGGAGAGTAAAGCGCTATTAACCTTATTGTTTATTTTTAATGTTTTTATGAAATTTAATTATTTATTTTTATTATTTTATTGACAAATTTGACCGAATGACATAAAATTCAAAAAAGACGCCCACTTTGGCAGCCGCCAAGATATAAAGAAATTAGAAGTCATTTTCACTTATCTTTCGTATCTTTTGAAACTAAACAAAAATAAATAAATAATAAGAATAAAAATAAAAATGTCTCTTTACTTTCATTTTTTCGAAAATCGAAAAATTTCCTTTTTAAATGATAAAATTTAGAGACAATCGGTAGGAGGTCCTCCATTTAAGATTTAATTAGTTAAAAATCCTACATACGGTAAAAAAATTTGATTTAGTCTCATCTGTTCTAAAAATGAAAAAATTTTGTGCACGTGATAGTCATGCATCAGTTACATGTAATTACTTTTATGTGTAATATTACTGTATTAGTTACAAATACCTAATTTTTTTTTTAGTTACATATTCCAATAATATGTAACTTTTTTAGCTACATGTTCTGATGTGTAACTAAAAAATTTGATATTTTTCAATTACATGTTTCAATAATATGTAACTTTTTAGTTACATGTCTCTGATATATAACTAAAAAATTTGATATTTTTTCAGCTACGTCACAAAATATTATACATATATATGTAATTGTAAGATGTAACTAATATTATATAAATACATGTAATTAAAAATATCTAAATATGTGTAAAAAGTAACAATTATGAAATTATAACTAACATTAGTTATATATAACAGAATTCACTATAAAAATCAAATATACTCATTAAAAGGTTTCCTACAATCCTTGCAATATCCATACAATTCCTACAATGCGAGACTAAAACGCAAGTGAAATCTAACTTAAAGAACTGAATCAAAACTTAATAACACAAAACGACTTTTCATCAATTAAACTTAAAAAAAAAATAAAAAAGATTCACTGATTTTTCTTAAAATTTATCCAAATCAATTTTACACACATCTTGACTTTTCAAACGATCTTAAGATCGCTGTCTATTTTCAAACGATCTTAAGATCGCTGTCTATTATATCGATTTGATATATTCAGAATTTTATTATAACTCGGAATATGATATTTTTCATTCCCAACCCGACTAATTTTTTGGGTTGAAATATATTTTTAAAGATTAAAAAATAATTAAAAATAGAAGTGTAAATTAGACATAGATACCTGCGGGAGAGGGTGTTCTTGTCGGGGTAACGGTAAGTGACGTTCCAGCGGACAGATTGGGTGAGGATCCAGTACAACCCGAACCACAGCTCCGCCAGGAACATGCCAATCCAAGTCCATCTTCCTCCTTCGTCTGCCCTAGGGAACTGTACAATTCTGTAAACCCATATCAGAATTATACAAGCAAAAATGGTGGACGCAAACACCTTGTAAGCACCTCTTCCCTTCCATTTTCTCGTCTCGAACAATGGAACACCTTCCTCTCTTTCTCCATTAATATTCTTCTCTCTACCCATCTCTCTCTCTATCTCTCCTGTTTTCTCTCTCTATCTCTCTCTCCTATTTTATAGGTAACCCTCCCTGGTTATATGAACGACGTGCACACGATATATATCTAGATATATATAGAGAGAGACGACGAGTGAGGGGTGGAGAGAGAGAGTGATATTTATATTTTATATTGAATTATTGAAAAGACAGTAAGTCGTAATTCTTAACAGTGGTGTCACATGCACTGTCGCTTACGTTGGATGAAAGATTTTATTGTAAAATCCGGATCTGTGAATACTAACAAAATAACATACATCAACAGTAACGACAAGGGAGGTAAACCATCTGGGTTTGCTAGCTTATCAAAAATCAAAACCGTTTAAAATATCTAAAATCAAAACTAAACCGTCGATTTTCTTTAAACGATTTTAAAACTGAACCGTTTAATTTTAACTAAAATCAAAACTACGAAACTGTTTAAAAAATTTAAATTTTATAAAAAACCAAAATTGCAAATCACAATTCACTATTAATTCTAAATATTCTGGTCATACACTCTTTAAAATAAATAAAAATCAATAGCAAAACTAACTACATAAAAATATTCTTCAAAATTATACAGTCTACGAAACCAACTACACAAAAATAGGCTTCAACATAAACTAAAAATCAACTAAAATGTAAACTAAAAGGGTTAAAAGTGTAAATAAATAAAAATAAAGATGAAACTATAAATACTAAATAAATAAAATATATATATATATATATATATATATATATATATATATATATATATATATATATATATATATATATATTATTTATATCGGTTACACGGTTCGATTATACGGTTACTATCCAAAAATCAAAACCAAAACCAAAACTAAAACTATTTAGTCGGTTTCAATCCGAACCATTCAGTTTGGTTTCTCTCGGTTACTCATCGGTTCGATTTTTTTGCCATTCCTAGCAACGACTGATATATATATATATATATATATATATAGCTTTAGGGTAAGATGTGTCCGGATCAATGTATGCGCATCTCAATCATATATATATATATATAAATATATATATATATATATATATATATATATAGCTTTAGGGTAAGATGTGTCCGGAACAATGTATGCGCATCTCAATTAATTATTTTATCGGATGATCTTAAAATAATATATATATATATATATAATGACAGGTATAGTTTGTTTATATACTGGAAGAAAAGTAGTGTTGTGTAGCCGTGTAGGTAAGTCTCGGTTGGCTCCACTCAAAAGGATGATATCATTAGTTGAAATATATCACACGACTTTTTATTTCATCAATTATTCATTCATTTAATTATTATTATTTTGCTAAATGACATTTTGAATCTCGTGATCATATATTTTTGTCATTTATGTAAGACATATTTTTTTAATTTTTTCTTGACAATGATTCTAATGAGGAGGAATCAAGATTGGACCGAATTCCTGCCATATATCTCTTGCCACGTGCCGTGATACCACAAAGACCATACCCTCTGCGGGACTAGACTAAACGGTGCATCAAAGTACACGCGTTGGTCACCGAGATGACCTACTAATAATCCTAACAAACTACTACGTCGAGCAGTAGATAGGCCCCATTCATTACTTTTGCTAGGGATAGCAGGCCAAAGGCCTCAACTATATCATCAACCTCCAGATGCATCGGTACCACCTTCCCTAGTCGGAGACAGTTGTAACAGTCTCTTCCTATTTAAACAAAAAAAAAAAAAAAAACATTACTATTTCAGAGATAATCGTCCATACTCTGTATCCCGCGATATCCACGTACTCAATAAGAAATGAGTTGAAACTCGCATAAGACTTGTCAAACAAGCCTGCCATCTCCTATTAATATATTACAGTAAGGGAATCTAGCCTGGTACGTAGGTACACTTTTTTGAGCTGTACTCTGCTAAAATTCGTTGAGTAAAGTACTAATAATTCTCACATCAGAAATGCAACACTAACAGGTCAACCCATGGTATATTGTTTGCCAGGAACCAACGCGAAATAGATCATTCAATCTGAATCCCAAATTTCTACTCCTGACAAACTAGATTTTGGCTTCATCGATCAGATTGACATCTTCAATTTAGTAGAATCTATAGGCTGCAAAGTGTAATTTAGCTTTGACCCATTCATTAGTATTTTTTTTTTTTTTTTCTTGTATATACTCAAGAGTAGGGATGGTCATGGGCCAGGCCGGGCCGGGCTCAGGCCAGTGTATTACAAAAAAACATTGAGCCCTATAAGAAAATTTTAAGCCCAAAGTCCAGCCCCCGGCCCTATTTTTTTTTTTTTTAATTTTAAAAATAAATACAAAAAATTCAACACCAAACCAATAAGAAATATTAAAATTACAATTTTTATAGGTAAACCAATATTCCAAATAAACTAAATAAACAAGAAATATTAAAATTACAATTTTTAAAGAAATCAATATTTCAAATATTAGGGTTGTATTATAACGTGTATATGTATATGTATATATATATATATATATATATATATATATATATATATATATATATATATATTTTTAAATATCCTTCGGGTCAGGCCTAAAATTTTTGGGTCTTGCCCAAACCCGCCCTAATTTTGATCGGGCACTAATATCTAGGTCCAGGCCCGGCCCGTGGGCTTAAACCCTAAGCCCAAGCCCTAAAAAAATAGGGCCGGGCCGTTCAGGCTGGGCGGGCCCCCAAGCCCATGACCATCCCTACTCACGAGTGTCCCCACATCCATACACACAGAATGTAAAACTATGTGTGATTGTCCTTTCCAACAAGTGTTTTTTCGTAAGCTCGAACTTCTGACATTGTAGAGACCCTTCACTGTTTGAGTCAAACGGACGTTACCACGTGAGTTTTTGAGCTCGGTTGACCCATTCATTAGTGGGTATATTAAATCTCTGTATAGTCCGTCTTGCTCAAGATTAATTATTTGGTTTTACTGGGTCGAAAAATAAGATCTTGACCCTTCATTTGTCTGCATTATTACATCAACAGCAACAATACCATGAACTCGTTCAAATGTAATTGACTACGTTATATACAAACAAAAACACAGAATGATTTTGACACTTTGCTCCCCTATAATTTGACCTTTATTTCATTTAAGTCCTCATACTTGTAATTTGAACACACAAACTTTATAGGTATTTCCAATTTGTAATTTCCCCTTGCAATCTTCTTACAAAAATAAAATAAAATTCAATATATATATATATATTTCCACCTATATAATGGCTATGATGACAAACTGAGAAACAAAAATGAGATTTTGGTCAAATTTGAGGGGTATAAAGTGTCAAAACCATAAAAAGAAAGAGAAAGTCACCCTTATCTTCTCGTGTTTGGATTCGTTATAATAAAAAATCCTAAACAATTTTATATTTTTGAAGCAGGGCACGATTAATGCTTAATTACATCAATTATGAACCAATCAACACCTAAAACCTTATTTAATTCATCTTTTTTGTCGGCTTTCATCCAATTCTTTAATGAAAATAATAATAAAATAAATTCAAAATACACGTATGGCTAGCTAGTAGTATATTAATTAAGTCCGGCCAGGAGATGTTAGTCCAGTTTGTAGGGATGGCAAAAAAACCCGAATCGATGGGTAACCGAGAGAAACTGAACTAAATGGTCCGTGTTGAAATCAACTAAATAGTTTTGGTTTTGGTTTTAAATTTAAAAACTGAAACGATTTTGATTTGGAATAATAACCGCATAACCGAACCACGTAATCGATATATATATATATATATATTATTTTTAATTTATTTAGTATTTATAGTTTCATTTCTATTTTTATATTATTTATACTTTTAACCTTTTTAATTTACATTTTAATTAGTTTTTAGTTAATTAAACTGTTTTTATGTAGTTAGATTATTTTGAAGATTATTTTTATGTAATTAATTTTGCTATTAGTTTTTAGTTATTTTAAATAGTGTATGATTTGAAAAATATTTAGAATTAATAAAGAATTATGTTTCGCGATTGCAGTTTTGATTTTTTATGAAATTTAAAAATCTTAAACGGTTTCGCAGTTTTGATTTTGGCTAAAATTAAACGGTCCAATTTTAAAACCTTTTAAAAAAAAAAACAACAACTTTGATTTTACATATCTTAAACGGTCTTGATTTTGGTTTTCCATAAAACCGAGCCGAATCCGGACCATTGACATCCCTACTAGCAGTTTGCAAGAAGTGTCCATCCTCTTATCAACCAGGGTTCGAAAGAATGCATCAAACCAATATACAGGGTTACGTTTTTAAAATCGTTTAAAAATATGATTAGTTGAGGTGCGCATAAACTGAGACAAACACCTTACTCACTGTAAAATTAACCCAACAAACAAATAAAAAAATAACATAAGATATATTTTTAAGAACTGGTCGTTGGCCTCTTTAGTCCGCTCCTTTGAAATGATCGGCCTGCTGCTTCACGCCGGGGGGTTTCTCCGCCACGTCGCTCGATCCGTCGTCGAAATCGTCACACTTTTCTGCGGTGGGTTTGCGGTGGTTGACGCCTTCCGCCGCCGAGACGCCACAGCAATGGTCGTCGCAGAGCTTCGACATGGCGTTAACGTCGAGTTCTCTCTCCACCTGCTCTTCTTCAATGGTGGTGGCCTTGCCTTCTGGACGATGAAGAACATATTTTTCGGTAGACATTTTTTTTTTTTTTTGGAAAATAAATAAATAAAATTTGGATCTCTTTGCATGGGGGATATATATTGAGCGAAAACTGGTTAGACTTGGAGAGCGGAGAATGCGACACGTGTATATTGTTATGCTGACGTGTCAACATTTTAGCCACGAAGTTGGCACGTAGGTATTGACTGGTCGTGCAGTGACAATTATGATCCAAGAGTTCACTAAGGCCCCGTTTGGTAACCGTTTCCATTCCAGAAATTCTCATCCTATTCCCAGATTTTTGAGAATTCTGTTTGGGAATAACGTTTTGTAATTTTTGTTTCCGTTTCCATTTCATTTCCATTTAAAAATTGTGCCCATTTTTTTCTTAAGAAATGAGAAACAAAAAAAAGTTGTTTCTCATTATTCCCATTCTATTCCCAAAATATATGGTCATTGTTCACCCGCCGGCCGATCATCGTCCGCCGGCCACCGTCCGCCGCGGCCGACGGCGGCCATCTCCGGCTACCGTCGCCGGTCACCGTCCGGCCGAAAATTTTTCAGCCACTGTCACCCACTCACCACCGCTGTCCGGCCGTCGCCGGCGACAGCGCCATTGCCTTCCGGCATCACCGGCGCCGGGAGCCACAGCCGTCACCGGCGCCGGAGCCACCGCCGGCCGGCCGGCGACGGCGCCACCGCCATCAGGCCAAAACAAAAGAAAAAAAAAAAGATTTTAGGATAAAATCGTTACCAAACACAATTTCCTTCCCAAAACAAAAAAAAAAATTATCATTACCAAACGAGATTCTACTACCAAGAAGAATACAAAATTCTCATCCCATCCCATCCCACTACTGGAATGGAAACAGAAACGGTTACTAAACGCCACCTAATATTTTTATTCTATTTTTTTATTTTTATTTTTAAGACTTGTATTGGTACAACTTAAGGCAATCGCCAAGTCTTAATAGTTTCCTAGACAATACGGTTTTGATGTTCGTATATATGCTTCTTAGTTCAACTTCTAGCACCGTGCAAGATGGAAGATGTCCGAAGTACTCAACAATCCATGAATCGAGGTTGTCTCTAATGAGTCCTCCAATTCCTCCTTTGTCGGGCTCACCCCTTGCACTCCAATCCGTATTGAATTTGTAGAAACCTGCAAAAGGGGGAAGCCAATTAATACGGAGAATATAAGGCTTGTCATCCTTTGGGTGTTTGGGAAGAAAAGTTTTCGTTAAGTTATTAAAGAATTGAGATATTTTAAAAATCCAAAAATCATTTTTGTTAAATTCACTCGAAAAATAAGATAAGATTAATAATTATAATCCAATTTATGTGGTTCGACACTCTTACTAGAGTGCACTATACTTCAATATTTTTGCGTTTAATCTCAGTTTATATTTGGGCAATCAATTGACGACCGTAGTTGGCTATGAATGTTGTCCTCAACTTTATTCAAGGGACCTCGACAAAATCCTTTAGTTCTAAGGTAGAGTTTGGTCTCACGTGCACGTCACCTAGATCTTCAAGGAAATATGCTCGGGCCCATATGCACGTACATGGACCTTTCCTTACACGTAGCGGTATTTGTGACTTTCCAAAATACCCCTCACAAAAAACGTACACTTTAATCCCTTTATTTATTTTTTGTAATTTTTTTTAAAAAATTAACCCCCTTCAAAGAGACAATTGTTCAATAGTCCTAATTGAAGAGTCTAATTCATACTATATCATATTTTAATTTTAAGTTGACTATAAATCCCTTAATTATATTTTGTCTTGTTTTTTTAGTCACATGATCAATCTTCTTATTTCTCTAATCAAATACTCTCAATTAAGGTTTGCATTGTCGGTCATCGGCGCCACCCTATGTCGGACCTCATGCCTTTGGCCGCCGTTTTTTTTTTTTTAATTAAAAGTAACTATTTTTAGTGGATTTTTTAGTTATACGTACTTTTTTCTTACATTTTTATGTATTTCTTGGTAACATTTGTGTAATTTTTGAACGACCGATAATCAAAATATTAGTTGAATGTAACTGAAAAATGTGACAAAAAAAATTAATTTAAAAGATATTACTAAAAAATTAGTTGAATATAACTAAAACAATTATGGCGACCAATGACAAGAAATTTGACAACCGATGATCGACGATGGCCGGAGTCCTATGGCCAGTGGTGGCGGAGCAGTGGTTGACGATACAACTCTAATTGAAACAATAATATTTTTATGAACTCTAATAGATAGGACTAAACATAAAACACTTATTTACTTTGAGAGTTTTTATTAATTTTAGTGTCATTATTAAAACTACCTACCAACTATCCCCATTTTAATTTTTTGAGTTTTTTTATCATGGGTCTCAAATTTTGTAACTCAGTATTCGCTCAATTCACATATTACAATAATTTTTTTAAAAGATCAAAATCACTATATGATATGAAAGTATAATTTTTTTATATAAAAAATTATAATTTTTTTTTGTTATTTAGTCCTCCAAAGATGGTAAAAAAGAAACATTGACTCAAATAGTTAAGTTTATAGTCTTCAAAGAAATTATAGAAAAAAATCTCTAACAAACGCTCACCCTGTTTATTCTTATTTAAAAACCGTGCCATTAAAATTTTTGTATGAGTGTTCACTCAGTATTTTAGACAATATTTTAGTTTATTTAATATATCACTCACTAATAGTTTGCACGTTCTATGTGAATGTTCACTCACTATTCATACCATTATTTCAATTCACTCATTATTTCACTCAATAATAGTTCATACATTCAGTGTGAATGTTTACTCAATATTTCAATCCACATAATATTTCATTTAACAAATAGTTCACATGTTTTGTGTGAATATTCACTTAGTATTTCAAAACAATATTTCAGTTCACTCACACAGATTTGGGAAATCCAAATCTGAGTTTTCAAATCTGGAAATCCAGATATGAAAAAATTAGATTTGAAAATCATAGATCTGAGTTTTCAGATCTGAAAATCCAGATCTAAGAAAGATAGATAGATACAGAGATCAAACGGCGCTGACGAGGCAGATAGCGAGGCATGGTTGGGACAACAGGCTGAGGCAAATTTGGACGAAGAATGACTAGACGACGGCGAAAGCAACAAATCTGGTTGGAGCACGACAGAAAGACGACGAGGCATAGTTGGGGCGACGGCAACAAGGTAGATCTGCACGGAGCACGGCTAGAAGACGACGAAAGCAATAGATCTGGACGGAGCACAGTTGGACGACGACGAAAGCAATAGATTTCGACGGATCACGGGTGGACAACGGCAAAAGCAACAAATCTGGACGAGGCACAGTTGGATGATGGCGAGGGATGATCACAACGTCTTGCAATTGTGTAAGAGAAAGAAGAGAGAAGAAGAGAGATTGACTGAACAATATGGAGATGATGATTTTCAATTTACTCTAATTTATATATATAACTGTTCACAAAAATGATCAACAATCAAAAAACTATATATGTTAGTGTCTCAAATTGGTCAACACCTCGAGTATGGTCCGGTCAGGTGACATGGTGGATCCTCTTGTTGAGGTGAGGTTGCTGAGTTGGAGATTTCTTTGAGTCAACTGTAATCGTCGTCCTGGGAGATTGACTAACTGGAATCCACATTCCTGCTTGTCAGGAAGCGGTATCTGTACAAGAAATCCCGGCTCAACTCCTTTCAGGTGAAAGTAAGAGTTCAAAAAGAAAAGTTACTGACAATATCACATTCCATTATTACATTTTTCCACGTAATTACTTGGCAAAATATCTACCTAAGTAAAGGTTAAACCGCAATCATATGGGCCAATAAACAGCTCAAATATATAATTAAAATGGGCCCAATTTCTCGGCGCTTGGCCCACGCGCCATTCCTCGTCATCATCCAGCTCGTTTACCGGTCATATTTGGAACGTCCGTTTGCAGGCGTCTTGGACGGTGGCTTTTCCTGTCTCTCTCTCCTCTCTGATTTGCTGTTATAAAAATTTGTCTTTTTGACATCTTTCGATTTTTCGAACCTTTTTCTCTCTCTACCCGCTGAAAGATTGTTCCTCTTATCTCTCTCTCTGTCTACTGTTCCGCACCTTGGCCCTTTATCGTTTCCGGTCGCCCGTGACCTCGGGACTCGTTTGCAATCTGTGGGGAAATCGTTTTTCCTGTTTGTTGTGAAAGTTTGGGGGAGAAATTATTGGTGAATTATAACAGAGTCTTGGTCCTTTCTTGGCCCCGTTTTCTCTTTCCTCTCAGAGATTTAAGGGGTTTTTGACTGTACCAAGATCGACGGAGCTGATCGGGAGTTTATTGATGTTCTTGGGAATTTAATGCTGCGGCGAAAACGTTTTTTCTCGAGGGATTTGACGATCGATGATTCTAGGGTTTTCGTTCTTATACTTGAATAGGGTTTCTGAGTGCGTCATCATCCACAGGTTTGTTCTTGTTCTTAATTTTTATTTCTTGTTGCTTTGTTGATTGCTGTGTACGTGGAATTAATTTCTTGAAATTTAGGAGTTCGATGTTTCCATGAATATGATCATTAATTCATCTCTGTTGAATCCCACATCACTTGTGTTACCCGATCCTGAACTATCGGACAATCCTCCTCTTTGAAGGCGTCTTTTGAGAGTGAGTTAAGCGCCATTGGGGTTTCTACAATCTCCTCCCCCGAGCAAGTAGGTTGACATAGAGAAGAGATTAGGTGCCTGATTGCAGTTATCTAATGTGGAATTGAACAAAACATATATCTAGATAAACAAGATCGACGTCTGAATTTAGATAATTTTATAAAGGGTAACGCCAATGATGCAAGCTCCGAGTATTAAGAAACCTATCGTTCGCCTTTAAAGCTTTTTCTTGGAGGTAATTTGCACGTTTACGTCGTATTTTGGCCGATAATATGTTTGATAAATGAGAGTGAACTAAAGAGGGATATCTCTGATGAAATTCTCTAGTTGCATTTTGGCAGCTCTAATGGAGTTTGGCAACCATTGTGTTAACTTTTTGAACGTAAGAAGTTGTGATTCATAGTAAGTTAGTAACTAACGGTTAGCCCGTGTCTTTTTTCATTGATTTCGCTTTGACGGTTAGGTTTTGGAAACAGAATTAATTCAGAAAGACACAATGGTTGCGAAAGATCCTAAGAAAGCTAACGGCTCCCCTAAAGTGGAGGTCGGAGAAATAGACACCAGGGCGCCATTTCAATCCGTGAAAGATGCGGTTAGTTTGTTTGGAGAAGGCGCTTTTTCAGGGGAAAAGCCCGGCATCAAGAAGCCAAAACCACATTCCGCTGAGGTATATATATGTGTGTGGTTGTGTATATATGTATGTATACATATGTGTTTTATAAACCATGACATATTTTACATTTTAGACATTTTTAACCATTGGATGGATGGATAGAACCGTTGATTTAAATTTTGTTGATAAACTAAGTAAGAACTCTCGACAAAGTGTACTTATATATATATGTATATTTGTATTCATTTTTTTTTGGCTTGTTCATCTTCCTTACAGAGGTATTTGGCAAAGGAGACTCGGCTTCATTTGGCTGAAAAAGAGCTAAACAAGCTAAAGGATCAGCTGAAGAACGCCGAAGCCACCAAAACTCAAGCCCTTGCTGAGCTCGAGCAGGCTAAAAAAACAGTCGACGATCTCACGACCAAGCTCACAACCATCAATGAATCCAAAGAATCGGTAATCAATGCAACAGAAGCTGCCAAGGCCCGCACAAAGCAGCTTCAGCACAATGAAACGGAACTCAATGGCGGTAGCCAGAAACACGATCTCGCTGCCGCCACCGAAAAATACGTGGCAGCAAATGACGAACTTGACGCGACAAAACAAGAGCTGAGGAAGATTCGTCAGGACTGCGAATCATCGGCAGAAGCCAAAAACACCGCCCTGAAGCAGGCAGCTGAAGCTGAGGTGGCAGCCAATGCCAACATGGTGCGAGCCGATGAGCTGTCGAAGGAAATCGCAGCTGTGCTTCGGTCGATTGAGCAGGCCAAGCTCGCAAGCGTTGAATCAAAAAAAGAGCTAGCTGAATTATGTTCTGAGAAAGAGGATCGAAAACGTTCTCATAAAACTGCTCTCGAAGATTCGGAACGGAAGCTGGCTGTTCTCGGGAATGATATTGATACACAATTTCCGAAAAATCTCGAAAATCAGCTGGCGGAAACGGTGTCTGAAATCGAAGCTGTGAAAACAGATATGGAGAAGGCGAAAGAGGCTGATCTCGATTCCGTGAGGCTCGTCACGTCAGAGCTTGACGGCGCGAAGGAGTCACTGCATAAATTTGCCGAAGAGGAAGGTTCTCTCAGAAGCCTGGTGGAGTCTCTTAAGGTTGAGCTTGAGAATGTGAAGAAAGAGCATTCTGAACTGATGGAGAAGGACGCCGAGACCGAATCGGTGGCCGGAAATTTGCATTTAAAGCTCCAGAAAGTGAAATCAGAGCTCGAAGCGGCGCTTGCCGAAGAATCGAAAGTGAGCGACGCCTGCGGAGAGATGGTTGCCACGCTGAACCAGCTCTCGTCAGAGAGCGAAACGGCACGTCGCGAGGCAGAGGAGATGAAGCGGCAGGCGGAGGAGCTTCGGAAGGAAGCCGAAGCCACCAGAATGGCGTTGGAGGAAGCGGAGAAGAAGCTGAGCCTTGCATTGGAGGATGCGGAAGAAGCGAAATCGGCTGAGACGAGGGCGCTCGATCAGATCAGGGTCTTGTCGGAGAGAACCAACGCCGTGCGTGCATCGACTTCCGAGTCGGGTGCGCAGATCACAATCTCGAGGGAGGAATACGAGTCGGTGAGCCGGAAGGTAGAGGAGTCCGACAAGTTGGCAGAGATGAAGGTGGCTGCTGCCATGGCTCAGGTGGAGGCAGTGAGGGCGAGCGAAAACGAAGCCCTGAAGAGGTTGGAGACAACCCGGAAGGAGATCGAGGAAATGAAGGCCGCCACTCAGGAGGCAGTGAAGAAGGCCGAGATGGCGGAGGCCGCCAAGAAGGCGGTGGAGGGAGAACTCCGGAGGTGGCGTGAACGCGAGCAAAAGAAGGCAGCCGATGCGGCATCACGGATTCTGGCAGAAACTGAAACATCTTTCGATTCTTCACCCGTCAATTACCGGATTCAGCAGCCGATGAAAGTGGTGGAGTCAAAGAAGCTGGAGAGAGCGAAGACGTCTGTGTCGAAGAAGGTGCTGATGCCGAATCTCAGCGGCATCTTCCACTGGAAGAGAAGCCATGTTGAGGGTGGTGGGTCTCCTTCTTATCTGCCTGTTGACGAACATATATGAGGAGTAAGAAGTTTGTGCTGCATGTGTGAGATGATGATTGTGAGGGTGCCTGTATATTTCAGACAATCGAAACCTGGTTGATTATTTTTGTGTGTACTTTGGACGACTCTTTTAGATGATTGCTTGAAAGTTGCAAGCAACGGTCTGTGTTGTTTGTACAGATGATTGCCTGAAAGTTGAAAGTGCAATTTTTGTTCCCCTTCTTCCTCTTCCCCCCCACCCCCCTGCATGATAAATATTAGAAGGATGACATTGAAATAATTTCTATGTAAGTTTGATTACAATTTTAAGGAATTTTTCGTCATCTCTTCCAAATTTTGTAATAATTTCTATGTAATTTTGATTACAATTTTAAGGAATTTTGTCATCTCTTCCAAATTTTGTAACCCGATCGGTAGGATTCGATGGAGAATTTTTATGAAAAGTATGCGAGATAATAGGTATTATAATTTTTTACATTATGAACTTTCATATATTTCAGTAACTTCGGGTTTCAAAAAATAGTTGCTATAGTGCTTAAGATTGCAAAGGCAAAAATTTTAAATTTGTGGATTGTTCAGGAACAACGCCTATAATTTAAAGTTTGTGTTTTTTCACGGGTCTCAAATTTTACAATTTACCATTTATCTAACTCACTCAATACAATATTTTTTTCTTAAAATTTAATAATTTTGTAAAAAATTTAAAATTATTACCAAACATGAAAGTTTTTTATATAGTCAGTTACAAGAAAATTTCTAAAGAAATTATTATACCATGTTGTCACGGACTCTCATTTCACAGTGGCAACTGCCCATACGGCACTCCCGACGCATTCGTTGTGCGGGGGTCAGCCTGCCTTGTGGTACGATGTTGGCTAGTTATGCCCTGTCTTGGGCTCATAAGGAGAGCGGTTCAATTCCCGACCAGTTTGTGCAGGAGACGTTAAATCCTTCTTCTTTTGTCATATCTACGACCAACGACATAGTTTTTGAATTTCACCGGGTTGGCATGCCTCGAACTCTGAAGGCTCGTATGGCAGGAAGCTGAAACGTTACGGCTGGGTCTTTTTGACCGAATAGGCGGCTTGTGACAATCTGAACTAGTGTCCAAGAGAAACCTTGGCTCATGCCCTAAAATAGAAAGCGGTCGAACCCACTTAACACTGCACTGAAATTCCTTGGCTTGTGTAATGGCGAGCAATCGAGACGAGCCTCTCTCGTTCATAAACCCATCAACGTCGTCCCCTGTAGCTGTTTCCGAAGGGGACAGCTACCTTCTTGACCACAGCGGCAACTCCCAAATCGGAAGCGCCTCCGGAAGCTTTCAGAACGAGGGTTTCTTGGGAGGAGTCGACGGCGGGAGCAGTGGCAGCGACGCCGAGTTTGGATTCTCTCGCGTCGACTTCAGGCAGAGCGCGCTGGTTGGGACTGTTCAGTACTACGATCGACATGTGTTCTTGTGCTACAAGAACCCTAAGGTGTGGCCGCCGCGCATCGAAGCGGCGGAATTCGATCGCTTGCCGAGGCTTCTGTCGGCGGCGCTTGCGGCCAGGAAGGGTGATATCAGGAGACAGGTCAGTGTTTTTTAGCTCAAATTTTGGCTGCTTCTTCTGTGATTCGAGGTGGGTTTGTATTGTTTTTGGGCAATTCTTTCTGATTAGAGTAAATATTCGAGGTGGGTTGAAATTATCTGCCAAAAAAATATAAATTTCATTCTATTTGTTCATCAAGGATGCCTTCAAATTGAATATTTTTTATTTTTTTCTCTATTAATTGTAATTGTAATGCCTGTGTTTGATCTGTTTCTTTCATGTAGACTTGCTTAACAATTTGTGAGGGACATGATGGAACCGAAACATCAAATGGAGATGTCTTGATTTTCCCAGACATGATAAGATACCGGTACAAATTTGACTCTTTTTAACCTTAATTTCTCTGAATTCAAACCCTAATCACCATAATTACTCTCTTAAAAAAATGCAGGAGATTAACACATTTTGATGTGGACACATTTGTGGAAGAAGTTCTAGTGAAAGATGGCGAATGGGTGCACGGATCTCCCGAGCCACTGAAAGGATGGTACATTTTTGTATGCTCTCATGGTTCCAGAGATCGGCGGTGTGGCACTTGTGGGCCTGCTGTGATTACTCGATTGAGGGAAGAAATTGAATTACACGGTCTAAACAATAAAATCTATGTTAGCGCTTGCTCGCACATCGGTGGTCATAAATATGCAGGAAATGTTATCATATTTGGATCGAATATAAGTGGAGACGTCACTGGACACTGGTAAGGGTGGAATCCGTTTGTGTGAAACCGATATTGTCTGAAATTTTGAATCAATAGTGATTAATATTTGATTGATTCTAGCAAAATTCTGTTTGCTTTTCTCTAGGTATGGTTATGTTATGCCTGATGATGTACCATCCTTGCTCGAACAACATGTCCTGAAAGGAGAAATTGTGGATCATCTATGGAGGTAAACATTTTAAGGCCTGTTGTGTTGGTTGTCCTTCAGTTCGCAAATTGTACTATTTTTCCATTAATCAGTTCATGAATTGTTATGGTTTAGTCTTAGGTTGTAAGAATTAGAAACGCTTAAATTAGCTTCGCTATTTTCTCGTGTATTTAGAGGAGAATATAGCTAAAAAAAAATTAAACAAACTAAAATAATTGTGTTTTTTATTTGTTTCAGCAAACGATATGTAAATTCGATTAAATCATAGGTAAATGGAGAAATATACAGATTAATTCATCGAAAATAAGATAATTTAGACAAACAATCAACGTTTCATCTGATTATTGTTTTCAGGGGACAGATGGGTTTATCGGAAGATGACCAAAAGAAATCTCAAGAACTAAGGCTCCAATTAAACAGCAATTGCGGGGGGATCGATGAGAAAAGTGGAGAAGAGTCAAGAGAAACAAATGGCGTGAGTTGTTGCCAGACTTACGGAACCTCTTCTCCTTGCTGTCAAGACCCTATTTTACCCGAAAAGGCTCAAAACCCTAATCTGATTCAAGAGACCGAAGAGTTTACAGGCGAAAAGAAGCGCAGCAAGAAACAGTCGTTGCAAAATAACAGGAGCAAAGGAGGAAAGGTGTGTTCTAACTTTGATAACTGGGAACGTGAAGATACGTATGCTGTTCTTGCTGTTGTTGGCGCTGCTGTTTCGGTTGCCCTTGTCTTTAGCTGCTACAAACAGTTGAGGTGAAAATACCCAAATCTGTTGCGGGTTATCTATCGGAAGCCCGACATGGAATGCATGAATTATTGGGTGGTTCTAGGTTGGATGAAGAGAACAGAGCAAAGGTTGCTTGGGGGAATGCTTGCTGTTTTAGTACTCTGTTTCCTCTGTTTTCTTATATCATGTTTATAATTCAATTTGGTTGTGTAAAAATGTGTGTGAATCTATTGGCTTCCAAATTTTGTGTATAAAGTAATGATTTTTATTTCTCATGGCTTCTGTCTCTGTGTGTGTGTGAGAGAGAGAGAGAGAGAGAGAGATTGGAGCAAATAAATTCACCAAATAAGCCAGCTTTAGGGTTCATGCCATATCCATTCTTTATGGAATAAGCTTACAATCTGTGCCTGCAGTGGAGCTAATGCAAGCCATCACTTTTACATCCCTGGAAAAAGAGAGCCCACCCCTCTATAGCATTCTCATCCAACAGCTCTTATGGGTTAAAAGGACGCAAAGACGTGGATTCGGCCTCGAACCCATTTTTCTTTCGTCTTCAATTATCGCTTATCTTCAGTTCACGCATTGAATTTGTAAACCCATTTTGTTTTCCAAGCCTCTGAAACTCCGACTCAATGGTTTCAGCAATCTTGGCATCTTTGGGGTTTGTCTCCGGGAAATTCACATGAACCGACCCCTGTTTGATCGGAGCATGAGGCTCCATTAGCAAAGCTTGCTGCTTCACATAATTATAGAGCTGTTGATGAAAAACATGGTCCAGTGAGAAGCAATCGTCTGTGGTTCCGTTTCTAGAATGTCGAGATGATCCAGAAGACCCTTCTCGTCTGCAAAAATGGGGGAGTGCACCATAATCCATTATCTGCAAATTCAAGTCGTGAAATTAGCAATTTATTTGAAGATTTTATGATCGAAATGTTTTGTTTAGGTTTTCGTCTCACCTTCAACAATTCTTCTCTTCCACAACCCTGAAGCACTTGAATTTTCCTCTTCGTTCTTTCTTGCAGAAGAGGCCTCACTACCTGAAGGAAATGTTACTGTTAGGGTTGTTGAATGAATACATATACACACACACATATATGTATACACACGTTCTTAAATTGAGATTTGAATCTATTGTCAAGGGTAAATATGGTGGTGTTTGTTTAGTGTTTCTGTTCCCATATTTCCGTTCTCAAAAAAAAAATAAAAAAATAGGGGAACAAAGACAGAAACCTGGAAATGGAAACATTAAACAAGTGAAGCCACATCAGTGTTTCTGTTCTATTGCCAGAAATTTGTTCTAAAAACACGGGGCAGAACAGAACAGAACAGAAAAAGATTTTTGCGTTCTTCCAATTTTTCTGAACTGGGAACAAAAACACTAAACAAAAGTGGCCTAAAGTAGTGGTACCTTCCAGCAATAACAGAAACAGATTTTTTACATTTTCCAAATTTTGTGAACTGGGAACAGAAACGAAAAACTGGGAACAGAAACACTAAACAAAAGGGGCCTAAAGTAGTGATACCTTCCAGCATGCTGAGAATATGTATGGGGCATTAACAATGTAGTATGTATCTGTCTTCTCAGGGTAGTTTAGGTCATCAATGGTAGAAATAACAGTCAGCAACTGCAAATACACACAAAAAAAGTGTGTTAACATGAGAACATAGAACCGGTCATGTAATGTGAGAAGATTAAGGTATTTACCTTAATCTGATTCAGAGCAGAAAGCCTCAAACCAGTCATATCCAGAATCTTCACACAAGTGCTAATATGTCGTCCAAATTTTTTTGTTGCAGAAGGCTATCAGATAATAAAAACTCAGTCAAAACTAAAAGCTACCGTATATATATGCGCGTGTGCGCAAGCGCAAAAACCCTAAACCATAAAAACTCAATCAAAAGTAAAAGTTGGTAGGAGTATACATATAGATATATATGTATGTATATGAACCCTAAACCATAAAAACTCAGCCAAAAGTAAAAGCTGGTAGGAGTATACATACAAATATATATGTATGTATACATAGAGATAAAATTATAAACCCTAAACCGAAAAAATAAAATTATAAACCATAAACCATGAAAACTCAATCAAAAGTAAAAGCTATTAGGAATACACACACACATATACATATGTATATGTGCACATGTATGTATGCGATCAAACAATTATAAAACACTAACCAGAATCACGCGGTCTCTATATTCATTCATTTGGATGTGTGACTGAACATAGTAGTTAACCTTAAAAGGAAAAAAGACAGACCAGTAAATATCACTCGATATGAATTTAGCAGGATAAAAATACAAGGCGAAAAATAAGGAAAACATAATATTCTTACAGATGCTTTGTCGTAGGTGCTGAGGCCTACTCCAGCAGCAATTACAGGATGGCCCTGTATTTAAAAAAAAAAAAGGGAGGAAAATTATACTTTATAATCATGATTTTAAGATCATTTATAACGTGTTGCATCATGAACGATGCATACTATATTTTTACTGCATTTGCTCGGTCTGAACAATTTATTACCTCTTTTGAGTAACCCGACATTCCTACAAGGTGTGAATCTCGGACCGCTCTGTACACCTCTATCGGAACAATTGGTTTCTGCAAGAATAAAAACTTAATTAAATGTAAGCCTCAAAAATTATTTTTGACCATATTTTCCAATTTTGATAAATCATATGAACCTTCTTTAGATTATGCCGCCAGCATGGTTTCAAACGAAAAATCAAATTTCATAGTCTTTAAATAAAAAAGTCGAACTATTTCTAAAAAGAACGCACTATTTCCCTGAAAACACATTGATAGCAAGACGCTCGGTAAAGGCAGCAAGTATCCAATGGACCACTCATTGAGCACTGATTTTATTCATATGAAAAATTCCTTTTTTAATCAAGAGATGCTACAAAAAAGAAAAAAAGGTTCTATAAATTGGATGGCATTTGTCTCATCGCACTACCAGATTCAATCTCACTTTTTTCCAAGGGTTCGATTTTTCTTTTTTCTTTTTTTGTAAAAAAAAAGGGGGGGGGGGGGGGGGGGGGGGGGGGCGCCAGGGGATTATGCAACTCCCCGTACATGCACAAGCAGCCACTAAAATCATAACCACCTCAGCATAATTTGTTCAAAAATCCAAATAAATGCTCCAAATTGTTAACTTAATCCTCAGATATTGAAGATCAACAATTTCTTTTCAAAACAGTATAAATTACCAGAAGAAAATGAGAAAACTTACAGCTAATATTTTGTCAATCTCGTTGTCTATCCTCCAGTTCAAACAGTCAACCAACTGGAAAAATTTCGGGTTTTGATCAGTGAAAGATTAAGGAAACTAAGAGAAATAAAGGCAATGGCTTGATCTTGTCGATTGAAACTAAATTTTTTCATACCATTTTATGGGCTCTGGAGACATTCCCGTCCCTCGCTTTCAGGAATCTAACCAGAGTTTCAGCAGGATAACCTTGATGTACATTCTGAAAAATCAATGCAAAACACTCAGATTCATTCTATATATATATATATATATATATACCCACAAATTTTTGAAAACTGAAAAATTATCCATTTAGTATTTCAGATGATCCATTCAGCAAAAAAAAAAAAAAAACAATTTTCGGGCTCACTACAAAGATCAGAAGAGCTTGAAGAAATATGTTCTCAAATGTTAATGGAAGTTCCCAAATTGGAAACCCATTTGCAGCAATTAGAATGATCGAAACGCAGTCAACGGAATTGATTCAATCAAACGAAAACCCACTTCACAAGAACAGATCGAAATTAATATTTCTCACAGATTTCAGCTTTCCAAAACTGGTGCAATAGATCCGTTTATTGTGCGCATGAGTAGGTGCGATACAGATATATATATATATACATACAGATTATGAGCAAAGCGAACCTGGAAGGTGTTCTTAAGTGGCTCATCAACTGCAAAACAAAGAAGAACAGAACAGAAGAAGGAAATGTTAAGATCCAAACAAGGGGGAGGGAAAGGGATGAAATCAAGGAGATGGAGAGTGAAAGGGGCTGACTTTCTTCGATCAAAGACTGGAACTGCTTGATCATCTCTTGGGTTATGACCACCATTTTCCTTCCAAAATTCGGACCCAGAAATTCGAATTTTCTTCCTCCCGGGGGCCCAAATCTGAAGAAAGAGGGTGAAGGAGATGGGAAAAACAGAAAGAGATGGAGTACTAGTATTATATGTAAGAATCAGAACCTCTTTTCTCACCTCCCTCCCTCACCTATGGAAATTCAAAAAGAAAATCCTTTTTTTTCTCGATGATAAATAAGAAAAAAATTAAATTATTTTAATTATTGCTCAATTGTTTTCATGAATTTGTTGGGAGTAGCATCCCAGCGAATTTAATCTCAATTAACTCGTGGGTTTGCAAAATAAAATAATATATATATATATATATATATATATATATATATATATATATTAATTATTTTTTGGTAAACAAACAAACATCATTGAGAAAATCGGTCATTGGTGACATTATTGAATAGGAAGATTCACCCAGTATGAATAAAAAACATAATTATGACACAAGGGAAAAAATTGCCTCATGTATGCATGTGATCATGTGGCTATCATTTGGTTGGTAATTTTTTCTTATTTTTATTTTTTTAAAGGGTTAGACGAGACATTATAAATTGCAAGATGGTCGTCCGTTCGGACGCGCCCAATCTGTCTAGCTCATATTTTTTTCAAGGGTTTGGATTTGATATTTAAGTTCAAGGTCAGGGTTAAGACTCCAAATTTTAGACCCGTTCATTTTTAAAATCTGGTTTGGACATGACTTTTTTTTTTTTTTTAGGCGCCGCCTGACCATTCACTAGTAATATATATATATATATATATATATAAGAATTAAGTTAACCCTAATTTTCACTTCTTCTCATCCTAATTGTTTGAATGAATTTTTATGTTGAACTATAATTAATTAATATGGAATTATGGATGCATGTATTTTATTATGGACGAATGTATTTTATTTTAATGTGAAATGTGAATTATTTTATTTTTTATAAAAATTAATATTGGTAAGTACTAATTAATATGGATGAATATGTTTTTTAATTTTTACTTCTTGTTTTAGTGATTGTTTTTTAAATTATAAAAAAATTATATGGTCGAACTTGAATTTGAGAAATTTTATAACGGGCGGGTTTGGACAGGATAATAGGGTCGTGCTCGGGCTCGGGCCTTCTAAATTTTTGTAATACCCTAATTAAGGCCTAGCCTAAGTCTGGTCCAGTCCGACCCATGACCAACACTGATTAAAACAAAGAAAGGTAAAAATAATAATAGATAGAATCAATCTAAATTAATATTTGATAAGGGAAAGTTTTTTGTCCAAAAGTCCTATTATTATATGAAAGTATTAGAATGGATTTCGCAAAGTAAGTAGGTCCCCAAGTTTACTGATTATTCCACCAGGAACTGCTAACCCAGATAAACCTGAAGAAAAAACTTAGGCCAGATAAATAAGTCCACCAGGAAAAAGATTCATTCTTCTCAAACTACTAACCAGACCCAACAAATATCTGTCACACCACCAACGACATCATAACAATGGTTAGTTACCACGAATTTACGTGGATTAGTGGAAAGTATGTCGTGCAACCATTCTTTATCCACTACTCCTCTTTACTGCAGAAGACTCGAGTATGATCTCGGTATAAGTAGATTTTTATCGTTTATATTGATGAGCAGTAATTTGGTCTTGGGTCTTATAAGTGCGCCACCAATGAGCTCAGTCCAAGATGGAGACTAATCCATGGATTAGGACGGATCAGGCCTACAAAAATCCGAGTTCAAAGTTTAACTTAATTAGAATGATCCTTTGAGAGTCACACTGTTCACGCTTGAGATCTCATGTTGAGGACATATTCTCTTAACGGATCCATTATCGGGTCTTCTTTCTCCACGTGAACACGTATAAAAGCCCAGAAAGTGGAAAGGTAGAAATAAGTTCAAATTTCACATACATTTAAATCATAAGTTATTTTTGTCAGAGATACTTCTTCTGACGCCGGAGGTTTTTCACTGAGATCTAAATTTTCAGTGTAAGAATTCTTGCAGGTACATTATGCTTGAGAAAGTAAAGACGGCTAAGACATTTCATTAATTACTGTGTTCCCCATATTCGAATATCATCAAATATCATTTGTCATTTTTTTTTTTGATATATTTTTTAAAACATATTAATTTATTTTTAAATAAAAATAAAAAAATTGACCGACAAAACATTGAAAGACAAAAACATATTAACTTATTTTCAAATAAAATATATGAAAGAGGGTAGAATGTAGGGGTGGGGTAGGTAGAACATATAAGGTCGCAAATTTGACCCAAATTCTATGTAAGCCCACCCGTTTTGAAAGAGAGATCCTATCAATATGTTATTATTATTATTGACCATTTCTTGTTATGGGTCGTTATAGGCTTTTTTTTTTTTTTTTTTTTTTTTTTTTTTTTTTTTTTTTTTTTCGGAGGTATCTCCGCGTTTCGGTCGACGGAGACTAAGGGCATAAAAAAAAATAAAAAATATTTAAAACTGATTATATTAAGTACTTAATTAATTAAATTTGTTTAATAAATACAATTAATATCACTTAACTTAAAAATTAAGTCAAAATGTGAATAAAAAATTAAGTCAAGACCCCTTCACTTATTTCATTTTGCTTAATACACCCTATTATTTTTCACTTAAAAAAAATATATTTTGACTATTTTACCCTTGATCCTTACGAGGGTTTAATTAAGATTATTTTTAATAAGAATTGGATTAATTTTGAATTATTTTATGATTTTAATTTTATTTTATATTTAAATTATTGTTATAATTTAATTTAACCAATCAAACTGTATAAAAAAAATACATAATATTATATATTTTTGGGTTAATTTTTACTTTTAATTTTAATATAAATTTATTTATTTTTAAAAATGGCACCCTGATTTTATTTTTTTGGTCTCAATTTTTTTCTCTCCATATTATCTTAATTCAAAGGTAGTTATGTAAATTAAATAATTTTTAGCATATAAATTTTGTACATATCAAACAAAAAAAAAAAAAATCAGCACTTAAATTTTCAGTACAATTTTATCAAACAACCTTCTGGTATTTTCAGCACTTAAAATTAAGTACTTAAACTTTCAGCACTTAATTTTTAAGTATCCTTCGAAATATTGTCAGACACCAAAAGCGGAGACCTCTCTTAATAGAGCATTTTCCATACACAACCCCCACGGATAGAACTCGGGATGGTTGCTTAAGGAGTCCAAGTCCTTTTCGCTTAAACCAATTCACGGTGGTGGGTCGTTATAGGCTTGGTTCGTGTAAAATGATTGTTTGTTGTCATTTTTCGTGGTACTTTAGAGTTGAAATTTTTAATAATAAATAAATTAACATCTTTGTAATTTTCAAACTTTTATTTTCCTTCCAAGTTCCAAGTGTCAAACATAAAGAAGAGAGAAAAACGATGATGTTTCGAGAGTTTGACAAAGTCATATATTTGTAAATAAATAAATTAATAAAAATATATCCAAACCCAATAAATATTTTATTGAAAAGAAATTAGTATTGTTTGGTTAAAAAAAAAAATGGAAAGAGAAAAAATAATTTACTTTAATATAATTTACTATTTTACCTTCTTTCGTATATTACAAAAATAAAATAAAAATTATATTATTAAGGGTATAATTGTAATTTTATTTATTTTCACTCATTTTCTTTTATTTTCCTCCCAATGAAAAAAAATATCTTCGAAAATTATACATTTTCTTTCTTATTTTTATTTTCATCCCATTTTCCATCTATACCAAACAATTTTTTCTTTTTCATTCATTTTTCACTCAACCAAACACATCCTTAGAGTTCATAAAAACACTAAATTCTGATTAAGTTTGTGTGGCCAACTGTCGTTGTCCACCAGTCTCTCGGCAAACAGATTTTGGCCACCGCCGGCGGCCAGCTACCGAAATTTCGATCACCAGTCACCAGATATTTTCAGTTACATTCAACTAATTTTTTTGCTAGTCTTTTCAAATCACTTTTTAGTTACATTGAACTAATTTTTAAGATGTCGGTTTCTGAAAAATTATATGAATATAAGTATGTAACCAAAAATACAATTAAAAATAGTAACAAGTAACTAAAAGTTACACTAGAAATATAATTACATGTAACTAAAAAAAAATCCGACAGCTGGTGACCGGACTCCAAGCAACTAGAAACCTGAGGTCCGAAAGTTGGCAGCAGCGAGTGGCCATGGAGAGTGACGTCGACAGATGACAATATATACCTTAATTGGAATCATTTGATTGGAGATAAAAGATAATATTAACCATAAAACTAAAACACTAAGTAAAATATAATTAAATGTTTTGCACTCATCTTAAAATTAAAATAGGATAAATTACAATTTACACTATTTAATTGGAACTATTCACCGATAATTCTTTATAAAAATATATCATGTTATTCTATTAACTTAAAATAATACTAAAATATTAATAAACTTTGAATAATAATGAAAATTAAAAACTAAATTATTTTTAAAATAATACAAGATGAGGAAAAATAATAATAAAAAAAATTCCTTTTTCCTAATGATCCCATAAAAAATATTTAAAACCACCAAAGAAACCCATACATTTTTTTTTTTTGGTTTTACGGTAAGGTGTAGTCGGATCGACTTACATACATCTCGACAGATTATTTTTTTAAACGATTTTAAGGACGCACTTCCTCACATTAGCCTAATTTATTAAAGATTAAATAATAAAAAAATCGAACCGTGATTGATAAGAAAAGAACGGACATTCTCTTTGCTTGACTAAAATATGTATATATTATAATAAAGAAGAGCTCTTAACGACCACTTATTATCTTAAAAAAATCTTTACAGTTGTGTGGCTTGAATTAAGGCAACTCCTATGAAAAGGACATAAAAACAAACACTTGGCAGAAAGTGGTAAATGTTTTTATTTGTTTTCCAAATAGACCGACCAACCAACCATGAATGGAAAGGAAAAGGAAAAGGGAAAGGAAAGGAAAACCACCCATTCTTTTTCCCTTCAACTTGCTTTTCTTTCCCCCCCTCTCTCTCTCCTTTTGCATATTTAATAAAAGCACATTATAGTTAGGACGAGGAATATGTTGGAAAGAGCATTTTTTTTTTTTCGGTTTTTCAAAGTATTCCCTCGAGACACTGTCAGGCATCAGAAACAGAAATTTCTCCCAACAGAACACTTTCTATACACAACCCCTCATGATTCGATCTCAGGATGGCTGTTTAAAGAGCACAAACTCCTTTCGCTTGGATCAAATTGAAAAAAAAGAGCATCATGCCATATAAAAGATGCTTTTATTTTTAATTAATATTTTATTAGCAATTTGTTTGAGATTAATTTTTTTTTCTTTCCTTTTGTATACCACCACGTTATGTGCATAGAGAATCTTGTTAGTGGTGTACAAAGCAAAAGCAAGTAGGTAAGTACTTAACAATCCTAATTACTTCTATCCACCTATCTTTTACAAGATTTGGAGTATCGAGTGGTCATAAAAGTCAATCTAAATAAGTATGATATTGTTAATATAAACTAGACCTACTAAGTATAGCATAACAAGTTGATATAGGAAAATTTTGTCAGGTACACCACGTGGTCAATATCTGCCCAAGTATAAAAAGAACGGCCGAGCTAAGAGCTGAAATCCCCTCAGTACTGAGCTGGGACGTCCCCCCCAGCCGAGCTGAGGGTTGTCTCGGTGAAGAAATCCGGACCGGCAAACTACAATCCGACCTGCCGAACTGACGAGTTGGAGCACCCTTTGCTCGTCACCCCCACACTCTGGAATTCACCAGGCCGTCGTGAGGTTTTGGCCCATGGGCCTCTACATATGGGCTCAAAAGCCAGCCCAGACGTTTAGAGGGCTAACCTGCCTGCTCATTGGTTGCCCAGCGAATTATGTTAATTAATCTGAGTTCGGCTCCCTAATTTCGCTGCACTAATCAAGCACTGGCACCTATAATTACACCGGGGCACCTACTATCCAGAGGTACGTGACCACTACTGAACTCACTATATTTTCAGCCCCTCACCCCCAAATACTTACTCTCACGCCGAAGAGACTTTACCGGGTACAACCCCGGTGGGTCTTTGTGCAGGTGCTCAGAGTAGAAGAGTGGAGCTCAGCTCAGAGATTGTTACCACCCTTGAATTCAACCAATTGCAGTACTGATAGCCGTCTTGTGTCCCCGATATCCTCCCTGACCATACTGTTGACCCGTCATCAATTTTTGACATCAACACAAGTGTTAGATTTTTATTTTATATCGATCATTTAAGAATTTTTAAATTAAATCATTATATAAGTTAAAAGAGTTAGGCAATACACCTCGGAAATCTCACATTTATAAGCATGCATCGTGCAAGCTTATAAATGGAAGAAGAGTTTAACTAATAAAAGGTTTCTTATCAAACCAATTATGAACTTATGAACATGAACATGCAAATGATTTTATTAGAAATAAATATAGACACAATTAGTGCTCTCCGTACGAACTGTTTTGTTATAATGCTTATAAACAAAAGCACACGAACAGAGCGGGGATAGCTCAGTTGGGAGAGCGTCAGACTGAAGATCTGAAGGTCGCGTGTTCGATCCACGCTCACCGCATTTTCCTCCCTTTTTTTTTCGCATTTTCCTCCCCTTTTTTTTTTCTTTCTTCTTTTACTCTTGGTCGTATTAAGCGTGTTCGATCCACGCTCACCGCATTTTCCTCCTTTTTTTTCTTACCTTTCTTCTTTTACTCTTGGTCGTATTAAGCGCACCTCGACTAATCACTTTTCCGAATAATTTAAAAGACACACTCCTCTACATCGGTCTACTTCATTCAGAATTGAATTATGAAGTGATGTCCAAGAGAGTCACGACGACATTCTTTACCAATCAAACTAACAGTCTTTCCTTTTGATTAGACAAATTTTCTACGGAAACAAAGGTCAAAAAAATCTCCCATCACATCAAATAAACTAAAAATCATAATTTAAGATGGTTGTTAAACAAGCAGATTCATCGGTCCAAACATATTTTGACTAAACACCCTCTGTAATTACTGATTATGAGGAGAGAGAGAGAGAGAGAGAGACCTGCAGATATAGGCAACATCAACACTTCTTTTGACTTTCTGCAGTACAACAAATCTTCAAGTTTTACATAAAAAAGAAAACCCATCAAGCAACAATAATATCACCAGCTACCAACACCCTCTCTCTCTCTCTCTCTCTCTCTCTCTCTTCAATGTTCAGTAGCTCTGTTTTCTACCTTCAGAATTTAAAAAAAAAAAAAAAAAAGTAGAAAGAAAATATCAGATGAGAGTTCTTAAAATTTAACTAGAAAAAATCAAACTCAAGATAATTATCAGAATTTTTCTGATCAATAGTAACCACGCCGGGAGGCGCTGCCTTTTCGCTGGTGGACGCTGATGGCGCCGGAATCCGCTCGATCTCGACCGGTTTCGGGATCTCTGGAGGACTTGCACATCTGATCAATGCCCAATTCACTCCCTCGAAGAAGGGATGCTGCTTGATCTCGGTGGCTCCGCGTTTAAACGCCAATCTATGCTGCGGCTCCTTCACGAGGAGTCCTCTTATGAGATCCCTTGCCGCAAAACTCACTACGGGTGATTCTGGAAACCGAAGAGGCTGGCCCACCACGTTGAAAAGCGTAGCCCGATTGCCCGAACCCTTGAATGGAGTCTTCCCGAATAACAACTCGTAGAGAAAGATCCCGAAAGTCCACCAGTCAACGGCACTCCCATGCCCTTCGCCTTTGATTATTTCAGGCGCTAAGTACTCGTGGGTCCCGACAAACGACATCGAGCGGGCTCCGGTCGGCTCAGCGATGAGCTCAGGCAGAGGGTTGACTTGGTTTCCGATTTCGTTTTTGGGTTTGCGGTCTTTTTTGGATTTGCTCGAGAAGAAGCGAGGGGAGAAACAGGTCGTGGGCGCCATACAGGCGGGCTGAATGCAGGAGGGGGGCTCGATACAGGAGGGTTGGACACAGTATACCGGGTTCTTGATTAGGGGGTCGGTGTCGATCGATGACGATTTGATTAGGGTCGGGCTGACAGTGCAGCGGAGGGAAAGGTCAAAATCGGAAAGCATTATGTGTCCATCTTCTCTCACTAGAACGTTTTCTGGCTTGAGATCACGGTACACGATCCCCAGCATGTGGAGGTATTCCAGAGCAAGGAGGACCTCTGCCACATAGAACCTGTATTTACCAGATAGGGAAAAAAAAAGATATATAAATCAAGAACAACAAAATATGAACAACCAACTGTTTTGTAAGATCAAACTTCTTCATCGGTCATAATAAAATCGAGAACACTTAAAATCAAGATGACCCGAATCTGTAAGAACATACCCTAAATTAGCACACCCTTAAAGATCAGAACAAAAATTATATCAAAAGAAAACGCTTCGGAACAAGAGGATTTGTGAGCTAAGGATGAAGCTCAAGGACTACGACTACAACATGTAAATAAGCTTTAAATGTAATGCACATAAACAACAAAGACAACCATTATAATTAAGACACCCATTAGCAGCAACCGAAGCCGGCGTCCAGGCAATTACTACAAATTCCCTATATGCCATTTATAGTAGAACAATTTTTCACAAGGATTTAATGTATTTCACAACAGAGATTGAATATAGCGAGAGAAATTACATATTTAACTATGTTATGAGAAATCCTCAACTCCAAAGACCTAGTTGAAGTCTAACTCCATAGAAAATCCCCTTAAAAAAATTAGATGGCAATACCCCGAATCATGTTCTACATGCATCCTATGAAAACACAAGGACGATACACTTATAGCATTTGAACCCTTAAAGCAACATTAGGTAAACCAACTTAAACGCCAAAAGTACAAAAAGGCCCCTTATAGAATCCCCATTTTTCTGTTTCTTCCTCCATTTGGTTCTCCATAACTTAATATAGCTATTGCTATAATATATGTATTCTTAAAATCCTGATATGTATTCTAGCAAAATGATTTGTTTATCTTTGCAAGATAGGCATAGCTGCAATAAATATATCAACGTTTTTTCCAAATATTGTGCGTTGATAATGTTGTAAATGGGGCAGAAGGAGAAAGAAATAAAGCAAAGTCAGAAATACTTTTAAGACTTAGACAACAACGGAATAATAGAAAACATAAAGAGCAAACAATGTCATCAAGGGAAAAAAAAATAATCACCATAAGTGATCTATGTATTCCATTTCCCATGCAGACTACCAGAAGTTGTCCAGAAAACAAGGCCATGCTCGCAAACAACATGAAAATAGAGAGAGGGCTCTTTGACAGCTTGTAAAAGGAGGGAGACATTAATAAACGGTATAAGTAGTTCAGGTAACAAACAGACAACATAGGGGGCAAGATGGTATATATACAAAGGGCCGTATATGCTTTCGAGAAACCATCTATCACAAAAATGGAATGATCGTGTGACTAGGCCGTCACAAACATTAGGGCGAGTCTTGAGAATTTGATGGCCCAATCGAACATGTATGTGGGCCATTATACATATCCGTACAAAAAATCACTTCTTTCTATATTTCTTCTCTTTTTTTGGGGGGTGGGGTGGGGTGGGGTTGGGGGGGTTGGGGTGGTGATAAATTAAATATTCAAAATATATATATAAATTGTTAAATAAATGTGTGTTTATGTATGGGTAGGTAGATTGATGCAATCCAATCTCTAAGTAGAGAAAATGAGAAAACACGGCATTGGCTATAATGTGACATTATTTACGTGTGCAATTAACTTTATTCAAGACCCACTCTTTCAATAGCACCATACTATGGCAAGAAAATCAATACATCATTTTACTATAAACGGAATTGAATCCATTTATATTTTATACTTACTAAAAAAAGTCCATGCGTTTCTTGCTTTACGATTCCTTCTTTGTCACCACTTTCATTTCATCAACTCGTAATAATGCTCTACTTTTAATTAAAATATTAATCACGTGATGCCGTGGATTATGGTATACAAGAGGTTGGATTATGTAAATCAATTTGAAAACCAAAAAACAAATCATTATTAAATTTTTAACTAAATTGCACGTCATTTTTTGGGGAAAGCTATAGTTTTCCAAATCAAAACAATCTTCTACTAGTAAGAATAAGAATATATGCCCACAAATAGCAACTATGGTGTTCAAATTACGGTTATCGTTGAATTGGACCATTTGGACTTTGTATTATGAGATTTATGATTTTTCCTTTGAGATATTAGTAAAAAAGTGTGTTTTTTTTTTTTTTTCATAAAATGGGTGTTGAGGGTTTCGGGTCAAGGCCGCCTACCAAGCATACAATTTAGAAAGAGATTTACCTCATGCTTCAATAATAAAGTTACTATCACAAGTCAAGTGTGAACGAGCAAACTCCAAAAAACCCCGGGAAGAAAATATACAATAAATTACTAAACATAAGCTTGTTACCATTTAATACCTATATGGGAAATAGAACGTATGAAAATTTAATAAAAAGAAAGGCTGATGATTCTATGTGTAAACCTTAATTCGCTGAAGGTATCTTTCCTTTAAAGCAACAAAAAAATTAATGTGTAAATTATCATTTAGGATAAAACCTAAACGCTAAACATATCCTCCTATATACACAGTACGGCCGGCCATCTCCTACAGCAGCCAACTCCCCACTGTCGGCCACCTTCTCCAATCTTCAACTCACACACATACACACGCACATGCGCGCGCGTTGGGGTTTTTGGAATGGTTGAATCCCTGGACAGGGCTGGGGCCTTGTGCAACTGACTGTGGATTGTCTTTCTGGGGTGGGGGACGAATTTTCAGGAGGGGGGTGGTGGATACAATGTTTCAACCACCACCAATGGCATCTGCTGACCAGATAGTAGGGTTTGAAAACAAGGATAAGAAAGGAGAACACACAAGGCAAAAAAAAAAAGTGTCCGAAATGGTCACTTTCCGGATTTTTCCGAAAAATGGGAGGTATGTTAAGCAAAATTCATTCTACATATGCACCTGATTCGGGAACAGCAGAACCAAAAGTATTTGTGATATTATAGACATCTAAAAAATTTGAGGATAAAGGGTTAGATGAAAATTTATTGGTTTGTACAAATAAGAGGATCTTATTGGCAAAATTGCTCTGTAGAACCCATACGGGCTCCATAAATGTAAGCGTGACTGAAAGAATACAATATTGCAAAAGGGAACATGAGCTCAATTCAAAATAATGGCAGGAAGATTCAATGCTGAAGCTCTGTCTTACTTGCACAAGCAATGAGATTATGAAGTGATAAGGAAGAGCAAGATAATATAGAAAGAACATAGCAAACTCGTAGCCCAAATAGTTAACACAATCTTAAAAAAGACAACCATCATGACATTATGAGCAAAGACAAGTAACATACTTTGCAGCTTGTTCAGAAAACCGTTTTCCAGGCTGTTTCTGCCGAAGCGTGTGCAGATCACCCCCTGGGCAGAACTCCATCACCAAACACGAGAATTTGTCTGTTTCAAAATGGGTATACAAAGAAGGAAGGAAAGGATGATCCAAACATTGAAGTATCTCTCTCTCAGTCTGCGCACGAAGCAACTTTTTACGGCTCGCCAGCGACGCTTTATCCATGACTTTCATGGCAAAATAACACTT
Organism: Eucommia ulmoides; assembly: GCA_016647705.1. NCBI lineage: Eukaryota > Viridiplantae > Streptophyta > Magnoliopsida > Garryales > Eucommiaceae > Eucommia > Eucommia ulmoides. The sequence goes on along the minus strand of CM028326.1, from coordinate 83,560 downwards.
TGTACCACTCAACTCCGAAAGATACACACTTCCAATATCCCCACACCCCAATCTCTTCAGCAATCTGAAATGGCTCAAACCCAAAACCCCATCTTTAACTCGAACGGCCTGGATCGCTTCCCATCTCGAGTCGTTTGCCTTATGAGGTTTGTTCACACTGCTACTGAAGCTGCTACAAGTACTTTCCCCACTCACATCACTGCTCGTGCTACCCCTACACATGCTGCTTTTACCGCTCTCAACAAAATCAGCACGATCACTAATTTTGGCACTTCCACTCGTCTTTCCAAGACTGCTGGCTCCATCACTAGCTTTAGCAGAGGCCGAGCTATCCTTCATAGTTCCCGATGTTTTCTTGTCATAATCGGCTATATTTTCAAGTGAGCCCCTTGTTTCACTCAGATTAGGACTTGGTGCTTGACCCGAGTTGCCTAGTGATAGGGTTGAGTCTAGTTTATCAGCTATATAACTAGCAGCCCCCTTTTTATGGGATTCGGCAACATCTTGAACACCGGTAAGCGATTTGTTGGGATCTGATTTGCCTGTTCTAGACACCTGCAATGGTGAGGGCCTTCGAGAAATGGCTTCTGATGTTTGACTACTGATCGTCTTGCTATTCTTCTCCAGGGAACTACTCTTCATGCCAGACTTTGATGCCATTGAAAAAATTGCAGATTATCAAATTAATCGCACGGACAAAACCCATTACTCGGCTTCCAAGTTCACAGCAACGCCCATTTCTATAAGTCTCTTGAAAACTGCCATTTCCAAGTTCATCAAGAGCTACTACAATAATCAAGGCAGGGAAATTAGATATCCATGAGAAGGATTCTTACATAAAGATTATAACCAAGCTAGGTCTATGAAGAATTAGTTGAGAAATTGGATCACAAAGCAAAAACCTAACATCGCCGTCATCTACGCAGATCTAACATAAAGATTCTCAATTGAATCGAAGTGCAAGGTTCACGGAAAGGCAAAAATGGCAGATCATAAAAGCACTGAGAATTAACTTTCCTTTTTCCAGGAAAAAAATAGAGTTGAAAACCTAGACTTGCATGCAATCCGATATCAAATTCAATCGTCACAGAAAAAAAATTGATATGCCCTAAAAGAACACCGTCAAATAAATCATCGCGTCCAATTAAGTAAAAAACCCAGGGAAAATTAATCAGTAAAAGGCAAAAGCCAACTCGTACATAATCATAACTACCAACCAAGGATCAATCAGCAAATACAGACAATGCAGCTGCAATTCATAGAAGAAGATAAGATCAAATCCCTGAAGACAACTATTACAAAAATGGGGAAAAAAAGGGATCGATTAACAGCACAACAGATCTTGATTCTATACCACCCCTTTCGCCGAAAACCCTAGCGATGCCGATGGATCCGAAATCCCAGAAAGACCCAGATGCTAGAAAACAAAGTGGAGGGCATAGAGAAGAAAACCCACCAAGCAAAAACCCGGGACCAATTGAAAAAGTAACAGAAAAGGAATTCCAAAAGGAGAGAGAGTACCTGAGGTGCTGAAGTCACAAAGATCAGAACTTTAGGGTTTCGCTTTTCCAGTGGAGGAAAAAGAGCAGCAGCAGAAGAGAGTGATCCTCCTAAAATGTGTGGAGAGAGAGAGAGAAAGGGCGTCGAGTGTGTTTAGAGAGAAGGAGTAGGGGTCTGTGGGCTACCCATGTAATGAATTGCGAGAGGATAGAGAGAGAGAACATGGGAGGAGAGGGAGTCGTCAAAACCGAAGTAAAGTATTTCACGTTCAATTATTTTTAGGGTTTTTGACACTTTGAACCCCGTAATTTTTACTATGATTTCACTTTGGTCTAGTAGTTTCAATTTGAACACGTGATACCCTAATGTTTCGTAATGATCCCACTTCAGTCCAAATCAATAGCTCCATTATAATACTGGACGGCAACGGTCACTTACGTGTTGTGGGATGATTAGGAAATTTTAACGTGTTAGAGCATCTCCAACCCGTTCGGCATCATTCTCGCCAAAAGAGATAACTGTCTTTCTACCTAATCGAATGAATAAAACAAAGCTTCAACGCCCTTGCCAAATTGTTGAGCTCTGATTTCACAAGCTATTCCGACCTACAGTCCACAGACGAGGTAAAGTTTTCATGCTCAAATTTCAGACCTTTGGTCGTCTCTCTCTCACACACACAGATAGTTTAAATGTTTTTACTTGGGCTTACTTTATTTAATTTTTCTTTTCTCTGGGCTGACCTGGATTAGGTTGGGCTTAATTTAATTAATTGAATTCTATTTAATAAATTTTTATTTAACTTGATTAAGTGGTTTGCTTAAATAATTTAGTTTGGATTAAGTTAATGAATTAATTAGGCTAATAAATAAAATATTATGTAATTAATTGATATGAAAATTTTGATCAAATAAAATTGCCTAATCTCAATGCCAATTTACGTCCCAGTGTCAACATATTTTTTGTTAGGCAAAACGCCATTCAACTAGGCATTTTGTTTATTTAGCTATTCCAAACGGCTATTTGGATTAGAGTTGCCCTTACATGTTCAAATTCAAACTATATGGTACAAAGCGAGATTTTGGTCGAACTTTGGAGGTACAAAGTGTCAAAAAAAACTTTTTTTTTTTTTTTCTTTTTTTTCTTTTTTAAAGAAAAGAGGGGTTTCGCATGCTTGGAATTCAGTAAAATTTGATGCATTCAACATTATTTTCCTTCATTTGTGTTTGGGAAAAGGAAAAGAAAAAATAATTGGAAAATCCCAAACTATTAATTAGTAGAAAAATGCATAGCCCAAGAAAGACTTGGCAAGAAAAAATGTCATATTTCCTTGTCAACGTCATGTAGAATTTAATCTTGAATGCACCATGTCGATGTAGGAGAATATATTCTTAAAATCGCTTAAAAAGATGATTAGTCGAACTGCGATTTAGATGATCCGGACAACACCTTACCTTAAAACAAAAACAAAAAATAAAAAAATGCATAGGTTTATAAAATACAGGATTAAATCGGAGAGACACATGGGTCTGCATCAAGAAATGGGGTCACACCTGTCTGTCACAAATTGTTTTGCCCATTTAGGGCCTTGAACTACTTAGAAATGACCTTGTGGTGCCACCCATGTACTACTAGTGTGGTCCCAATAAAGAGGTTGATTTGCTCCCTCTGGGTTCCTTCTTAAATCACTCCACATTTATGCCCAAATCTTCCACATAATAGTACTGTGTATGCGTACATATAAGGTGAATGATTAATGTATGTATGATCTTAAATGTGCGGATATGACCCACGAGATGTTAGTCCGGTTGATATAAGGAACTATCATTTTTTATTGTCAACCAAAATTCAACTCTCTTGATGAGCACTTTGGGAATTTAATCTTGAATGCATTCGGTTGATGTGGGAGAGTACTAGGGATGGTCATGGGCCTGGGGGCCCGCTCAGCCCGAACGGCCCGGCCCTATCTTTTTAGGACTTGGGTTTAGGGTTTGAGCCCACAGGCCGAGCCTGGGCCTAAGTGTTAGGGCCCGATCAAAATTAGGGCCGGGTTTGGGCAAGACCCAAAAAATTAGGCCCGGCCGGGCCCGGCCCGAAGGATATTTAAAATAAAAAAAATAAAATATATATATATATATATATATACACACACATTACAATACAACCCTAATATTTGGAATATTAGTTTCCTTTAGAAATTGTAATTTTAATATTTCTTGTTGATTTGGTTTGTTTGGAATATTGATTTACCTTTAAAAATTATAATTTTAATATTTCTTATTGGTTTGGTGTTGAATTTTTTGTATTTATTTTTGAAATTTAAAAAAAAAAAAAAAAAAGGTCAGGGGCCCGTGGGCCGGGCTTTGGGCTTAAAATTTTCTTATAGGGCCAGGCTTGGGCATAAAATAAGGCCTGATCACCGGGCCGGGCTAGGGCCCAACAATTTTTTTTAATACACTAGTATAGGCCCGGCCCGAACCCAGCCCCGCCCGGCCCATGACCATCCCTAGAGAGTACGTCTTTAAAATCGTCAAGAGAGATGATTGGTCGAGATACGTGGAAACTGATACAGACTACAAAAATACGTGGATATGCAATTGTAGCATCATTTCATTTGGTCAGGTGGATAGGGGAGTTATTATATAGATGGTTGGTTTGCCAAACAATGACATTTCCATCTAACCTACTTTGTTGTTTCTTCCTTTTTTTTTCCATTTTTTTTTTTTTGGAAGAAAATAACTTTTGGGTTGTTGATTTGAACAATCTTAATGATAAAAGGAACATGGATGGTATAATGTTTATTATGTTGTAAGCCTCGTGGAATATTTGGAAAACATTTCATTTATTGTCTTGTTTCCAACATTTCATTTATTAGGTGCCGCCTATCCGTGCCTAATGACACTATTTAAATTATAAAATACAACAAAAATATTATTATTAAACAATAAAATTAAGTTAAAAGGTGTATGATATAGCAAAATATTCGAGTCAGATTTTAGTAATTTTTAGTTGAAATTTAAATATAAAAATTTGAGACAATCAAAATAATATTTTTCCATAAACAATATTTATTGTGGATAAATATCCATTTTTGGAGAAAAATACACTTAAGTGATCAAATGTTGTTGTGAAATCTCATATCGTAAGTATTAGAAAAAAAATGTTTGTTTTATAAAATAGTATGTTAGCAACTGGTAGTACCTTGACTTAAGTATTTTGGGTCACGTGGACTCGATCCAAAAAGTATTGAGCCAATGGGCCTCATGGTAAACGGTGTCAGAGTCAACCCTAATTTAGAAACAAAATCATGATGGTGTTAATAGAGGAGTGGAGGCTCTAGAGAGGGGCAGAGGCCCAAGGGTAGGCATCAGAGACAATCCTGGTCTAGAAATAACATCACAGTGGTGTTGATAAATAAGTAGAGACTCTCGAAAGCGATAGAGCCCCCGGAGTGGGTACGGTGTGCCCACTTATGACTTGCTATATCTCCGCTTATGGGTTATCATCTATACAACCAACTAAAGGGTCGAATTATAGTAACACGACGAGAACGTCTTGTCTTTAAGTAGCGGATATTATGAGATCCCCTATTAAAAATATTAGAAAATATTGTCTTATATATAAAGTATCATGTGGGTTACTATTAATATCTTATTTTAAGCATTTTGGATCACGTGGACATATTCCAAAAGATACTGAGTCAGTGGCCACATGGGATATTACAGATTTACATATTAATAAAGTAATTGTTGATCATGACTAAAAGCCAATTGATGCAAGACACTGGACAATTGAAAAATATTAGGGATGGTCATGGGTTTGGGGGCCAGCCCAACCAGAACGGCCCAGTCTTATTTTTTTAGGGCTTGGGCTTAGGGTATTAGGGCCCGATCAAAATTAGGGCCGGACTTGGGCTTAGGGTATTAGGGCCCGATCAAAATTAGGGCCGGACTTGGGCAAGACCCAAAAATTTTAGGCCCGGTCCGAAAGATCTTTAAAAAAATAAAATATATATATATATATACATACACACACACACATTACAATACAACCCTAATATTTAGAATATTGGTTTCCTTTAAAAATTGTAATTTTAATATTCCTTATTGGTTTGATTTGTTTGGAATATTGGTTTACCTTTAAAAATTGTAATTTTAATATTTCTTGTTGGTTCGGTGTTGAATTTTTTGTATTTATTTAAAAAAAAAAAAAAAATAGGGCCGGGGACCCGTGGGTCAAGCTTTGAGCTTAAAATTTTCTTATAGGGCCGGGTTTGGGCATAGAATTAAGGCCCGATCACCGGATCGGGCCGGGTTAGGGTCCAACATTTTTTTGTAATACACTAGTTTAAGCCGGCTCGGCCCATGACCATCCCTAAAAAATATCGAGCTCTCTTATACCCGTCCTATCTTGTTATATATTTAGTGACAATTTAAAATGACAAAATTAAATTATATTTAGTTTGGGTTTCAACCAAATAAACGTAGGGATTCAAGGGAAAGATTTATCATTTTCAATTTTACACTTTTATTATAATAATTATTAATCATTATTCATAGTTATAACATTGTCATGTACGTATTTATTGTAGGAGTGAAATGAACAAATTACGTAATTACCTATTTATTAATATTTATATATAAAAATTAAGTTTTATACATCTTTTGATCTCAATCATTATTTATCTTACAAGACACCAGTTGGCTGAAAAATATTCAACCCTCTTATACTCGTCCTATCTAATTTATAGACTAGCGATCTAATTTAATATTAAAAAAAAATTATAAACTTAACGTTTCAGTATTATTACAAAATTTAATGTCAATATATTATTTCTCTAATTTTCATAAATTTAGTGTTCGTAATTTTCGTATATTATACTTTTGCTTTATATTATTCTTTAATTTAATTTTCATAAATTTAATAATTTAGTATTAGTATTAAATTTAGTATCCGTATATTATTTCTATAAATTTAATTTCCATAATTTTATATATTATATTTCCTCTTTTGTATTATTTATTTTAATTTTCAAAAATTAAAATTTAATATCCATATATTATTTCTATAATTTCCTCTTTTATATTATTTCTTTCAATGTTTATACATTATTTCATAATTTTAATATCAATAATTTATGTATATTATATTATATTACGTATATTTAATTAAAAAAAATTAAATGAATAAGTTTATATACAAATTGTAAATTTTATAAGTAAAAAATATTTAATTCTCAAAATAATTTAATTTAAAAAAAAATAATAGCAAATACTCTTTAAATGCTAAAAAAATGCAACAATCCATCATTTAATCCCAAAAATAATAAAAAATTAGAATTGAAAATGTATTACACAAATAAAAAATATTTAATTCTCAAAATAATTTTAACTTTTAAAAATTTAGCAACCAAAACTCTTTAAATACTAAAAAAAAAATGTAACAACCACCATTTCATCTCAAAAGTAATAAAGTAGTTGGAATTGGAATTGTATTATAATAAAATTTTTTAAAAAAAATCAAGTTAACCAAAATCATAATTATTTTAGGAGGGTTATAAGAGCAGTTTTAATTCATTTTTAACAGTACAATGACATTGTAACAGGGACAAATCAATAATTTTATATTTAACATCGAAGAAAATGGGTGTGGGATATATTTTTTGAATGACAATGGATATCGTTGTAGGTTTTCATTATAATTAATTGTTTTCTCTCACTAACGATTTATTTTCTCTCATCAACAATTTAATAAAAAAATTATCTCTCTATCTTTAATTACATATAAAATTTATTCAAATTCAAATGCTCCAAAGAGTATTCCAACAATTCTTAACTAAATGATAAAAACTATTTAACAACATAAAAATGACCTATTAGATTATTTTACGACTATTACTTTAAAAAAAAATGCAAAAAAAAATAAAAATAAAACCTCAAAGAGTTTATTTACTTATTGATTTACTATTTTCGAAAATAAATATGAGTGAGAACATTAATAGTTTTAGAGTTTGACATTAGGTATTTTCTAAACTATAATTTCATTTATATTTCTCGATATTAAAATTTATTTTTCTTATACTTTCTTAAAATGTATTATATGTAAAAGTAAAAGTTCAGTTGCGGATCATGTGTAATATGCAAATGAAAAATATATATTAATAAAAAAAAAAAAAATCTCTAGAGACACATAATATATAGGTCTAAAACTAGTTATTACTAAATTTAATATCAATATATTATTTTTATAATTTCAAAAAATTTAATATTTTTTTATTATTACTAAATTTAATGTTCATAACTTATGCATATTATTTTTATTTTTTTAATTTAAATTCTATAAATTTAATATTTTAATATTATTATTAAATTTAATTTCTATATATTATTTCTATAATTTTTATAAATTTAGTGTCCATAATTTTCATAAATTTATTTTTCTTTTATATTATTTTTTTAATTTAATTTCTATAAATTTAATATTTTAATATTATTACTAAATTTAAAGTCCATATATTATTTCTATAGATTTATATATGTAGAAAAAACATATTTTCTGTCTTCAATTGAGTATAAGATATATAAGGTACAATATAAATACAATTTATATTTATGTTAAGTTTTTAGATCAATCTGGACCATTCTTCATATCTAGAGACAACGAACGGTTGACATTTGCCTAGAGAGTTTATGTCTGTCATGTTTTATTATATAAATTTGGCGAAAATTTCATATGACAAAACAAATTTGACAAATAAAGATAAAATAAACTCTATTTTTTTCTTCTTCTTAAAATCTTATTTACAATCAACAAAATAACCATTAAAACATAAATATCTCATCTTAATTGAAAGTATTTAAATTGGATACATAAGAGAACGTGGATTGTAAAATATAATAAAGGAATTTGTAATTAACATAAAATTAAAATAAAATAAATTATAGGCCAGACCGTCTAATTGGCACTAGTGACCGATTATTCCTACTAAACATTGAACTTTCGGTAGTAATATTTTTTTTTTTATAACAGCCCCTCACTAATTGATCTACGTACTCGGTGATAACTTCGGTAGTATTTGACAACATGGAATTGATGCAAGGAAATTTGGTAGTGACTAATTTAAAAAATTAACAAAACTACCCAAGAAATTAACTAAATATACTAATTTGAAAGGAAAAATTAATTAATTGTCCTATCGTTTAATCTCTTTCAAAGAAACAAATTCAGTAATTTTAAACATTAATATTTAATCAATCACAAAGTTTTTTCCTAATAAAAAACCCTAATTTTTTTTAATTAAATATATTTTTATTTTATTTTTTTAATTTCTCTTTTATTTAGTCTCTTCATTAACAAATTGTTCTACCAGTTTGTTAATGTAAACAAACTGATTAAATAATTATTAATACTCACAAATTGTCAATAAATTTATTATGAAAAAATATTAAATTTTGCAAAAATCCACAACACATTCATAAATTGTGCGTTAATATGTTATGTTTCAAACTCTCCTAAATTTTCTAATTATTAATTGAATTTTCATTAATTTTTATTTATAATCATCCTGACCCTAAAAATTAGAAAATCAAATTTTAATGTTAAAAATAACTTGTGGAATAAAATTAGATTAGAATATTAATAGATCTTGGCTAACCTAATAATGGAACTAAAGGAACTAATTAAATATATTAATTTAAAAAATTAACTTCAACAAGGTGGTAGTGTGATCTAAACTAATGTAAAATAAGTCAAGAGAGTTATAATTGGAAACTCATATCTCCGATAAATTGGTCGGGACAAAAACATAAAGGACTTTTAGAAAATGATCAGAAAAATGTTTGTTTTTTTTTTTAAAAAAAAAAAAATATGCAATAAATTTCCAGAGGAAATCGAATAAATTTCTCTCTCTCTCTCAATATATAGTCATTCTACCACCATTTTAATTGCGATATTTTTTTTAACCTTTGTTTTTAATTTTTATTTTTCAAAATCTATTTAAAAAATATAAAATTGAAAAAATCAAAACAAAATTCCTTTTTTTTCTCCAAAAAGAAGTTTTGACTCATTCCAAGTCATCAAGGTGATTCTTAAAAAACAGAAATTTAAAGTCAAACTCAAGTTTATCAAATTATACATTTAATCCCTCGAGTTTCAAAATTTGTTTCAATGGCACATGTTAAGATCGTTATTAATGATTTTGGATAAAAATTGTATTGTGCACAACACAATGACCTTCTAATGGAGATAATTTATCATTTCATCATTCCACTAAATCTAAAATATATTTTCCCTAATCTTTTTCGAACAATGATTTTCCTGAAATCTCATGTTCAGTGGAGTAATAAAATACCGAAAATTTCTCCATCATGTGTCGAGAATAGTTCATTTTTCATCCAAAATCATTAATAACATTTTCAATTTTTGCGAAATTGAAACAAATATGGAACTTGAGGATCAAATGTGAAATTTGGCAAACCGTAGGGTTCAAACGAACACCCACACTATACTTTAGGGGTCAAAAATGTAATCTCCCCAAACTTTAAAAACAAGTCAAAGCCACCATATCAACAACGGATACATAATGATTAGAATCAAAGCAAAATTCACTATATAAGGAACCTACCCCCACGCAATTCCAAGCCTAGGAAACCACTTGAGAAGGACGAACGCAACGGAAATGGCTAATATGGAGAACCAAGTTTGCCGCCTTCAACAACGACAACAACAACAGGAGTTTGAGATAGAGGAGGAGTTTGAGGTGACCGAGCAAGATTGGGCATGGCTACACAAAATACTAGACGAGGAGCCTGCCATGGCCAATGTTGCTTCTCCATCTCAACCTCCTGTTGTTGAGGTTGAGATGGAGAATCAACAATGGCCATGGCAAGTGCTGGTTGCCATGGTCAATGTTGCTTCTCCATCTCAACCTCAACTTCAACAACAACAACAGGTGGTAGAGATGAAGGAGCAAGATTGGCCGCCACAACTACTAGATCAACAGCCTTTGGCGTCTCCCGTCGTTTACGTTGGATACCAAAACGACATGCAATCGATCAATGCCGGACTCGTTGAGCCGCCACCACATAATCTCCACAACGATTCGGTGACTCAAAGTTTAGTTATAGAGAAGCGGAATAAAGAAACAAAGAAGCCGAAAGAGAGAAAACAATGGACCGAATCAGAACACAAGTAATATACACCAAGAAACAAATCTTTAAACCATTTAGAGTTAATTACTCTTTATTTTTTTCTGGAAACAATTCAATTATGTTCTCCAAAATTTATTCAAAAAAGGGGGAAATGAATTTGTTTTTGTTTCCATAATTTTGTATTTGTTCCTAGTTTTCGGGGAAGGGAAATAAAAATCTGGGAACAAAATCAGTAAACAAGTGGGGCCTCGAGTATCTTTTTTTTTTCCCTCTAAAACAAAAAATGAAAAGTTTTCAAATCTAGCATAAGAAGGATACATTATTTTTTATTTTGTTTTTAACCCAACAAGCAATTTACTACTTCTGCTATCACTTTTCAGTCAATTAGCATACATTATTGTTTTATTTTATTTTTAATTTTTGTGAATGTGTAGGTTGTTTCTTACCGGGCTAGCAAAATATGGAAGGAATTGGAAGAGTATCTCAAGATACGTTGAGACAAGGACACCGACTCAGGTTTCCAGTCATGCCCAGAAATATTTCCTCCGGCAACAACGGGACAACAAGAATAGAAGACCAAGTATTTTTGATATGACCTTGCCAAAAGAAAACTCAACAGCTCAAGTCATGGATCAAGATGTTCTTCCAGCAAACAAGAACAGTGCAACTGTTGCTCCACAACCCATCACAGACCAAGTGCTTTGGTTGAACCAGATGATGCAACATAAAAAATATCTGTATGACGTTGCTTTGTTTGCTATGCCATAAGATTGTAGTAGTGTGTGATCTGTACTAGATTTGCTAGAGAAAAGTTTTAGGCTTTTAGCCAACAAATAGATTTCTAGTAATTTGTCTTGGAAAAATTTTGATTTCTATTTCAATGAATGTAAGTTTCGATTAGAGTAAAATAATGATATTGCCAACTAGTGATTAGAGGCGTTGCTCGAGGAAAGCGTTTTCCCTCCTGATAGCATCGATATCAGCTTGTAACTTGTCAATGTTCAAGCTCTGGGAAGTCATGGCGGAAAGTTTGGCTTCGTAATCAGCCGCTTCCCTTTGTGTTCTGTCCGTGGCAAGAATTTTTCCGTAGATCTGATCAAAACTCTCGTGGATGCTAGTGAGAAGCCTGTAAGCTTGTCTCCCCATAGGGTCTTTCTTTGCTTCCCTAAAGTTATAGGCTTATTTTTCAGTAACCAAACAATAATTTCTCACCTCTGAAGTAATCAAGAGATTAAAACCACCAACATAACTTAATAATTTGTATTTTGTACCTGAAAATTGTTTCGTCCACCACTGCATAAGTTCGATGAAGGCGTTCTTGGATAGAATTACTCTCTAGCTGAAGCTCCCTTGTTTCTTTTAGGATCCTGTCTATGTCAGCGTCCTGCTTACGACTGTTTTTTGTGATCTCCTTGACTCGATCAATGTAGGATCTCCTGGAGGCCAACTTGGGTTGTTCCTCAACATCCTTCGAAAGTTTAGAAAGTTCTCCCTCCCTTTAAAAACAGACGAATATTGTAATGACATAAGATTCAATGCATGTTCTTTTCCAAGAGATAAAATAGTCTGAAATATTAAAAGTTAGGGCAAATATCATTTAACTCGGCCGAGATTTTATAATACCAAACATTACCCCTATTTTCTCACGATATCACTGAGTATTCCTGTTAGTAATAGGCATTTTTATCTAGTGGAGAATGTTACCATTTTTACCCTTCTTCCTTTTTTCTCTTCTTTTTTAATCTTCTCTTCCAAGATGCCCGAATGCTAATGTTACCTTTCACCTTGGAAATCATTCAATTTCTTTACCTCTTCCGTATAAGGCCAAAATACATCACCAACTATAAGAGAGTATGAACCCACTGCTTATCATTCACCATGAAACTATTCCTAACCATGATTCAAAGATTATTTTTGTATTTGATTTAAAAAAAATCTTCATCCTTTTGTTGACGTTTTCATAGTGCTGGTGTGTTTTTTATATGTGCTGTGTTAGTTTTTTTTTTTTGTTTTTTTTAAAAAAAAATAAAATTATCGAGGGCATTTTTGAACATTTATGTGATTTTTCTATAGACCTAAGCCAGGTCATGAATCATGATAGCAGTGATTGTTCTGTTAACATATGATTTTTTTAATATAAAAATCCAAACTTCAGGGATAGTTTTTTTATATTATGGAAAAAATAAGCATGAATTTTTATGTTAAGGAGAAATAAATGATATTTGTCCTAAAAGTTAAATAGGCTTCACAATTCTTCTGTGGAACCAATTATGTTTTAGCATACAAATATGGAAATAATATGCTCATAATCCAATACCTTCACTTAATTTCTGATAGCACTGATTCCCTCTCTTGCTCTACTTCTTTCAACTTTTTAAGCTTTTCTCGAGCCTCCGGCTTTGCTGAACAAAGAGCATCCTCAACGCTTATTTTTTCCTCTTCCAAAGGCCTTATGAGAGCATCCCTGTGGTGAAGTTAAGATGAAATCAATACAAACATTTTCATGCAAGAGAAACTCATGTTGCACTTTTAATAGCTATAATTCTTTTCAACTCAAGGATTTAGAGAATATATTTGACCAAGTTCAGTTATAAAATGCTGACAAAAAGTGAATAGAAAAACAGCATTCTACCATTGTGACTCCAGTAGCACAAGATTATGCTTTTTTGCATCTATTTGCTCGTTGAGCTGTTTAATGTAGTAGTCAACAGGATGTTGCTCTTCCAAAGCCATCTCCACAGCCACCTTCAACATCTTGCGTTGTTCTTCCAAACGTTCTAATTCTGAAGACTTTGTAGTCGCCTCATCAGTAAGCTCTTTTTCTAGACTTCGTAACTTTTCCATCTCACATCTGATCTGAAAGATATTACCACTAAGATGAGTAATTACATAGATTTAAACACAATATTGTTCTTATCTTGAGTACAGATTAGCTATTCGTCAAGTCATTTTATCTGAATCAATCCAAGTAATGAAGTAAAGCGTCTGATAAAACTCAAGTAAAGGTAAAAGGTAGTTCAGATGGATGTATTTGCTTCACCTCTGAAACAAACTTAACATGTTCCCGAGCAATACTGTCGTCATTTTCAGAAGCATTAACAGATGAAGACGACTCAACCACTTCAGTTTCCAATCTCACATCATTCAATCTGCTAATGACATCCTCATTATGTATTTGAAATCCTTTAGTTTCTGCCAATTCTTCAGTCGAATGCGTCAGGGAGCTGATTTCTTTCTTGTCCGCCGATTTCCCAGCTTCAGATAATCCAGAAAGCCTCTCCACCAAGAATCTTACCAATTTATACAAGTCTTCTTCGGATGGATAAAGGAACTGCCTAGTAAGGAAGAGTCAAAACAATGCAATCAATAAAAATCCGAACAACAATAGCATTCCCAATTGTCATCAAACTGTAATAATTTCCTTTAGCTTCAAATAAAACTAAACGTACATGAAAGGAGACGCAATTAGAACTTGCATGAGCATGATTCTTCTCAGTAAACAAAGAGAGCAGCATAAATGAAATATAAAATAAAATTCAGGAGGCAAAATGAAAATGAAAACCTTGTGGAAATTCATATCGCCGAGATAACCAACGTTCTGGACGGCGGAAGCGAGATCGGTGCTGATCTTGAATCGATCGGCTACTGAATCGGGAAACGATGCTGGAAATGACGACGTATCGTCGATCAGGCGGAGCGACTAAGAGCAGATAGAGACCAGCGCAGCCGGCGTGAGGTCTTGCATCGAAGATACATAGGGCGGAATCTGAACTCCATAACTGACCAGAGAGTTCAATAGAATTTCTTGCGATTCATCCATTTCTGCTCCGTCGGTTGATTTCGTTGTATGCGTTCTCCGTTGAATTGCGAAATGCGAAGCCTTTTGTTTTCATCGAATCCGGGAGCTGCATATGGCTGTAGACTCCCTGTAGTTCTTAGGAGGGGGAAAAAAAGGTTTAATTGCCTTTTACTCCCTGTAGTTCGCTATTATTTTATTTTGCCCCTCTTATTTTTAGAACTTCATTTTATTTGAAAAATGAAGAGAACGGGAAAAAAAGAGGCAAATAAACTAAGTATTTTTGGCTTCAAAGTGTGTTTTATGATGAGGGAAAAATCCCCACATGCAAACCAGAGAAGAGAAAGACAAAGAAGTGGGTTGGACCTACCCAAGGAGTCCGGCCCGAAAACAACAGAGTAGTTGCTTTCGTTGGCCCATCGCCCTAACAGCCCAAGATCAGCATATCTGGTCTGCTGAATTCAGCCCAACTACACAACGAGCCCATTCGGGACGGAGCAAGACTGTCACAACCCGTCCCGGACACCCGTCATCCCGAGGCTGGCGTGACAACAACATGATATCACCAATCCCCAAATTCGGAAAAGAATGACAATATACACCCACATCTATAATACAAACATCTACTATGAAGGACGCACCCGTCCCAAATTTTATACTGACCAAAATGTAGTTATACATGAACCTTTTATTTTTATTCCCTTTGACAGCCTCTCTCTCAGTCGTCTATACGACTCCATCATGTAGCTCTACCTAGTGCCAGTAGGGGACCGACTCCTAGCTGTTGTACCTGCGAGTGTACTGTCTTCTTAGTAAAACATTTTTAAAATATTACTACGTTCTAAATATTTCCACAATTTAGTATGGATCAAGCATAAGTATATAAGTAACAAAAATAATGCAATATAGATAAGTTCCATCCAGTATAAAATCCTACCAAACATTATAATAAGTAATATCAAATCAACCAATATACGTAAAACACCACATCTCAAGCACCAATTTCAAACACACACCTCCAACACACACACACTGGCCAGTCCTAGTGATCGTTTTAACCTCACGATCGGGAGTTGCAACGGTACCGTAACATCCGTAGAAATGCCTTCCTACGAAATATCCACACCCTTTTTTTTGGGGAGAAATATAATCCACACCTCTCACGACGAGAAACATAATCCACACCCCTTACGGGGAGAAATAACTATGGCATTGTCAAAATCAGATACAGCATCATGGAATCACAACCCAATAAATATCGTCTAATTACCACGTCTATCTCTTTTCTTTCAAAACCAACTTTTAAATCCAGAAATCATATATTACACTCTCTTTTAAAGAAAACGTCTGATTTTATTAAAACCACTTTTCCACCCTTTATTTTAAAAAAAAACAGGCATTTCTAGGAAACCGATGTTTTCTATTTTCTTTTAAAAACACCGTCTGATTTTACCAAAAGCCAACAGAAATTCATTTTCAACTTCCTTTTTGAAAACCATCGAAATCCAATTTACCAAATTATTCAAATCCTGCTTGATCCATATTATTTATAAATTCATAAAGTTTAAATAATCACATATCTCATCATATATATACATAGAAAAATAGTTTGGCAAGAAGACAATATACTCACCTCGATATCCGTTTTGCAAAACTGATACTGACCGTGCTCTATCCGAACGCCAGTGCCTGCGAACCTAATAGTGGCAGAGTCTAAATTAATATCTTATCTAAAACATCCTAATTATGCAATGCAAACCCTATATACCGAATCGTTACTAATTTTATGTACTATTATTATGATTTTAGGATTTGTAACACTAACTAAAATTTAATTTAACGAGAATTAAAAATCGATTGGAGTTTCATCTGTTTCCGAAACATTTGGCGATCACAAGATGGGTTTTGGATTTTTCTGGGGTGGTTTTTGCAATTTCCTCTCTTTTTCTTTTTTTTTTTTTTCTTTTTCTTTTCTTCTTTGCGTTTACTGTTTCTGTTCTTCTTCCTTCTTCCGACCGTGCCTGCCGCCGACTACTTTCTCCCTCCTCCTTCACCGACCGCCGGCGACCACCTTCCGTCCACCCACGCCCTCACACACACTCACCGGCCAAACCAACGGTCACCCACATATACGCACGTCAGGTGAACAGTATACACACACACACACACGGTGGGATCAACAGGACACACACACCCATATACAGCCGGATGAACAGGACACCCACACACAGAACACTGCCGAACCAACCGAGCCGAACCTTTTTCTCTCTCTCGGATTTCTGGTTTCACGTCTCTGATACTCTCTCTCTCATCTCACCGATCGGCGGCCTCACCGTCGACGAAGACCCCTCCAGCCCATGCGCACCGGCAACCACATCGGCGATCACATACACACACACACACACGTCTTTGGCCGCCACAACTACTAGATCAACAGCCTTTGGCGTCTCCCGTCGTTTACATTGGATACAAAAACGACATGCAATCGATCAATGCCGGACTCGTTGAGCCGTCACCACATAATCTCAACAACGATTCGGTGACTCAAAGTTTAGTTTTAGAGAAGCGGAATAAAGAAACAAAGAAGCCGAAAGAGAGAAAACAATGGACCGAAACAGAACACAAGTAATATACACTAAGAAACAAATCTTTAAACCATTTAGGGTTAATTACTCTTTATTTTCTTCTGGAAACAATTCAATTATGCTCTCCAAAATTTATTCAGAAAAAGGGGAAATGAATTTGTTTTTGTTTCCATAATTTTGTATTTGTTCCCAGTTTTCGGGGAAGGGAAATAAAAATCTGGAAACAAAATCAGTAAACAAGTGGGGCTCCAGTATCTTTTTTTTTTTCCCTCTAAAACAAAAAATGAAAAGTTTTCAAATCTAGCATAAGAAGGATACATTATTTTTTATTTTATTTTTAACCCAACAAGCAATTTACTACTTCTGCTATCACTTTTCAGTCAATTAGCATACATTATTATTTTATTTTATTTTTAATTTTTGTGAATGTGTAGGTTGTTTCTTACCAGGCTAGCAAAATATGGAAGGAATTGGAAGAGTATCTCAAGATACGTTTAGACAAGGACACCGACTCAGGTTTCCAGTCATGCCTAGAAATATTTCCTCCGGCAACAACGGGACAATAAGAATAGAAGATCAAATATTTTTTATATGACCTTGCCAAAAGAAAACTCAACGGCTCAAGTCATGGATCAAGATGTTCTTCCAGCAAACAAGAACAGTGCAACTGCTGCTCCACAACCCATCACAGACCAAGTGCTTTGGTTGAACCAGATGATGCAACATCAAAAATATCTGTATGACTTTGTTTTGTTTGTTATGCCATAAGATTGTAGTACTGTGTGAACCTAATTTAATATTAAAAAAAATTTATAAACTTAATGTTTCAGTATTATTATAAAATTTAATGTCAATATATTATTTCTCTAATCTTCATAAATTTAGTGTCTGTAATTTTCGTATGTTATACTTTCGCTTTATATTATTCTTTAATTTAATTTTCATAAATTTAATAATTTAGTATTAGTATTAAATTTAATATCCGTATATTATTTCTATAAATTTGATTTCCATAATTTTATATATTATATTTCCTCTTCTGTATTATTTATTTTAATTTTCAAAAATTAAAATTTAATATCCATAGATTATTTCTATAATTTCCTCTTTTATATTATTTCTTTCAATGTTTATACATTATTTCATAATTTTAATATCAATAATTTATGTATATTATATTATAATATCATAATTATATTATATTACGTATATTTAATTAAAAAAAATTAAATGAATAAGTTTATATACAAATTGTAAATTTATAAGTAAAAAATATTTAATTCTCAGAATAATTTAATTTAAAAAAAAATAGTAGCAAATACTCTTTAAATGCTAAAAAAATGCAATAACCCATCATTTAATCCCAAAAATAATAAAAAATTAGAATTGAAAATGTATTACACAGATAAAAAATATTTAATTCTCAAAATAATTTTAACTTTTAAAAATTCTCAACCAAAACTCTTTAAATACTAAAAAATATGTAACAACCACCATTTCATCTTAAAAGTAATAAAATAGTTGGAATTAGAATTGTATTATAATTAATTTTTAAAAAAAAAATCAAATTGACCAAAATCATAATTATTTTAGGAGGGTTATAACAGTAGTTTTAATTCATTTTTAACAGTACAATGACATTGTAACATGGACAAATCAATAATTTTCTATTTAACATAAAAAAAAAAAAAAAAAATGGGTGTTGGATATATTTTCTAAATGACAATGAATATCGTTGTAGGTTTTCATTATAATTAATTGTTTTCTCTCACCAACGATTTATTTTTTCTCACCAACAATTTAATAAAAAATTATCTCTCCATCTTTAATTACATATAAAATTTATTCAAATTCAAATGCTCGAAAGAGTATTCTAACAATTCTTAATCAAATAATAAAAACTATTTAACAACATAAAAATAACCTATTAGATTATTTTACGACTATTATTTAAAAAAAATGACAAAAAAAAAAAACCCTCAAAGAGTTTATTTACTTATTGATTTACTATTTTCGAAAATAAATATGAGTGAGAACATTAACAGTTTTAGAGTTTGACATTAGGTATTTTCTAAACTATAATTTTATTTTTATTTCTCGATATTAAAATTTATTTGTCTTATACTTTCTTAAAATGCATTATATTTAAAATTAAAGGTTCACTTGTGGATCATGTGTAACATTCAAATGAAAAATATATATTAATAAAAAAAATCTCTAGAGACATAATATTTAGGTCTAAAACTAGTTATTACTAAATTTAATGTCAATATTTTTTTTTTATAATTTCAATAAATTTAATATTTCTTTATTATTACTAAATTTAATGTTCATAATTCTGTATATTATTTTTTAATTTAATTTCTATAAATTTAATATTTTAATATTATTAGTAGATATATTATTTCTATAATTTCTGTAAATTTAATGTCCATAATTTTCATAAAAAAAAATTATATTATTTTTAATTTAATTTCTATAAATTTAATATTTTAATATTATTACTAAATTTAATATTCATATATTATTTCTATAGATTTATATGTGTAAAAAAAATATTTTTTCTGTCCTCAATTGAGTATAAGATATATAAGGTACAATATAAATACAATTTATATTTATGTTAAGTTTTTAGATCAATCTGGACCATTCTTCATACCTAGAGACAAAGAACAGTTGACATTTGTCTAGAGGGTTTATGTCCGTCCTGTTTTATTATATAGATTTAGTAAAAACTTCATCTGACAAAGCTAATTTGACAAATAAAGATAAAATAAACTCTATTTTTTTCCTTAAAATTTTATTTACAATCAACAAAATAACCATTAAAACATAATTATCTAATCTTAATTGAAAGTATTTAAATTGGAGACATAAGAGAACATGGATGGTAAAATATAATAAAGAAATTTGTAATTAACATAAAATTAAAATAAAATAAATTATAGGCAAAACCTTCTAATTGGGACTAGTGATCGATTATTCCTAGTAAGCATTGAACTTCAGTAGTATTTATTTTTTGGGAAACTTTTTGAGAGGTACGAAGATTTCAAAAATAACTTTCTAAGGACCCTCTCATGTGTAAAAAAATCATTGGAACAGAACTCCATAAAGTGGTGTTTTTATGGGATGGGACTTTTGGGATAATTTTTTTTTTTTTTTTTTTTGTATAAACCATCCGGTATCTGATAACCACATAGGATTTTGACTAATTCAGATAAAATCGGGTCAGACTACAAGGGCGGCAAAGCTATCCCTACCGAGTTTTAACGCAGTTGAATTCCCAAGTCTTGAACCAAAGACCCTGGTTAAGTTAGAACAACCCCTCATCAGTTGATCTATGCACTCGGTGATAACTTCGGTAGTATTTGACAACATGGAATTGATGCAAGGAAATTTGGTAGTGACTAATTTAAAAAATTAGCAAAACTACCCAAGAAATTAACTAAATATACTAATTTGAAAGGAAAAATTAATTAATTATCCTATCGTTTAATGTCTTTCAAAGAAACAAATTCAGTAATTTTAAACATGAATATTTAATCAATCACAAAGTTTTTTCCTAATAAAAAATCCTAATTTTTTTTAATTAAATATATTTTTATTTTATTTTTTTAATTTCTCTTTTATTTAGTCTCTTCATTAACAAATTGTTCTACCAGTTTGTTAATGTAAACAAACTGATTAAATAATTATTAATACTCACAAATTGTCAATAAATTTATTATGAAAAAATATTAAATTTTGCAAAAATCCACAACACATTCATAAATTGTGCGTTAATATGTTATGTTTCAAACTCTCCTAAATTTTCTAATTATTAATTGAATTTTCATTAATTTTTATTTATAATCATCCTGACCCTAAAAATTAGAAAATCAAATTTTAATGTTAAAAATAACTTGTGGAATAAAATTAGATTAGAATATTAATAGATCTTGGCAAACCTAATAATGGAACTAAAGAAACTAATTAAATATATTAATTTAAAAAATTAACTAAAGAAATTAACTTCAACACGGTGGTAGTGTGACCATAGTGATCGGTAGTGATGGTCAACGGTGGGTGGAGGTCCGACGATGGGCCAATCACTGGTTGACTGATGGCAAATGTCTAACGATCGACAAAAACAATGAGTGACGGCAATATGATCTAAACTGATGTAAAATAGGTCAAGAGAGGTATAATCGAAAACTCATATCTCCAATAAATTGGTTGGGACAAAAACATAAAAGACTTTTAGACAATGATCAGAAAAATGTTTTTTTTTAAAAAAAAATATATAATCAATTTCCCGAGAAAATCGAATAAATTTCTCTCTCTTTTTTTTTTTTAGAATATATAGTCATTCTACCACCATTTTAATTGCGATATTTTTTTTAACCTTTGTTTTTAATTTTTGTTTTTCAAAATCTATTTAAAAAAATAAAATTGAAAAAATCTAAACAAGGCATAGAAAATTCCTTTTTTTTCTCCAAAAAGAAGTTTTGACTCATTCCAAGTCATTAAGGTTTAAAGTCAAACTCAAGTTTATCAAATTATACATTTAATCCCTCGAGTTTGAAAATTTATTTCAATGGCACATGTTAAGATCGTTATTAATGATTTTGGATAACAATTGTATTGTGCACAACACAATGACCTTCTAATGGAAATAATTTATCATTTCATCATTCCACTAAATTTAAAACATTTTTTCTAACAATGATTTTCCTGAAAAATAAGAGAGAAATTTTTTCTCAAGTTTAGTGGAATAATCAAATACCGAAAATTTCTCCATCATGTGTCGAGAATAGCTCATTTTTCATCCAAAATCATTAATAACATTTTCAATTTTTGCGAAATTGAAACAAATATGGAACTTGAGGATCAAATGTGAAATTTGGCAAACCGTAGGGTTCAAATGAACATCCACACTATACTTTAGGAGTCAAAAATGTAATTTCCCCAAATTTTAAAAACAAGTCAAAGCCACCATATCAGCAACGGATACACAATGATTAGAATCAAAGCAAAATTCACTATATAAGGGACCTACCCCCACGCAATTCCAAGCCTAGGAAACCACTTGAGAAGGATGAACGCAACGGAGATGGCTAATATGGAGAACCAAGTTTGCTGCCTTCAACAACAACAACAACAACAGGAGTTTGAGATAGAGGAGGAGTTTGAGGTGACCGAGCAAGATTGGGCATGGCTACACAAAATACTAGACGAGGAGCCTGCCATGGCCAATGCTGCTTCTCCATCTCAACCTCCTGTTGATGAGGTTGAGATGGAGAATCAACATTGGCCATGGCAAATGCTAGTTGCCATGGCCAATGTTGCTTCTCCATCTCAACCTCAACTTCAACAACAACAACATGAGGTAGAGATGAAGGAGCAAGATTGGCCGCCACAACTACTAGATCAACAGCATTTGGCGTCTCCCGTTGTTTACATTGGATACCAAAACGACACACAATCAATCAATGCCGGACTCGTTGAGCCGCCGCCACATAATCTCAACAACGATTTGGTGACTCAAAGCTTAGTTTTAGAGAAGCGGAATAAAGAAACAAAGAAGCCGAAGGAGAGAAAACAATGGACCGAATCAGAACACAAGTAATATACACCAAGAAACAAATCTTTAAACCATTTAGGGTTAATTACTCTTTATTTTCTTCTGGAAACAATTCAATTATGTTCTCCAAAATTTATTCAAAAAAAGGGGAAATGAATTTGTTTTTGTTTCTATAATTTTGTATTTGTTCCCAGTTTTCGGGGAAGGGAAATAAAAATCAAGTGGGGCCTTGAGTATCTTTTTTTTTTCTCTCTAAAACAAAAAATGAAAAGTTTTCAAATCTAGCATAAGAAGGATACATTATTTTTTTTTTATTTTTTTTAACCCAACAAGCAATTTACTACTTCTGCTATCACTTTTAAGTCAATTAGCATACATTATTATTTTATTTTATTTTTAATTTTTGTGAATGTGTAGGTTGTTTCTTACCGGGCTAGCAAAATATGGAAGGAATTGGAAGAGTATATCAAGATACGTTGAGACAAGGACACCGACTCAGGTTTCCAGTCATGCCCAAAAATATTTCCTCCGGCAACAACGGGACAACAAGAATAGAAGACCAAGTATTTTTGATATGACCTTGCCAAAAGAAAACTCAACGGCTCAAGTCATGGATCAAGATGTTCTTCCAGCAAACAAGAACAGTGCAACTGCTGCTCCACAACCCATCACAGACCAAGTGCTTTGGTTGAACCAGATGATGCAACATCAAAAATATCTGTATGACGATGCTTTGTTTGCTATGCCATAAGATTGTAGTAGTGTGTGATCTGTACTAGATTTGCTAGAGAAAAGTTTTAGGCTTTTAGCCAACAAATAAGATTTCTAGTAATTTGTCTCGGAAAAGTTTTGATTTCTGTTTCAATGAATGTAAGTTTCGATTAGAGTAAAATAATGATATTTTTTCTCGCCCCATCATTTTAAAAACCCTACGACACCTCGAAACTCTTGCAAACATATGATATCTAATTTTATTTAAAATATTTACACTTTTATAATTTATTCTCTACATAGAATGACAATTTTATTCCTTTTAAATAAAATATAATTTAAAAAAATAAACATATAATTAAAAATTAAAAATCTTTCACTTACTAGATTTTCTATTTTTATTTTTTCTTTTAAGAAACTTACTAGATTTTCTATTTTCTATTTTTTCTTTTAAGAAACAATTCTCGAACACCGTATAACCGGTGTTCCTAACCCCGGTTTTCCTTTTTATTTAAACAGAGTAAAGGCGGGATTGCTAACCCTGGCTTATCATTGTCTGTTAAATAAGTTAAAATTACATATTTTTCAAAAAAGAAAGTTTAAAAAAAATTATTATCTAGTAAACAACTCTTTTTTATTTTCTTCTGGGAACATTTCTATTATGTTCTCCGAAAATTTATTCTAAAAAATCGGAAACAGAACAAAAACAGATTGTTTTTGTTTCCATAATTTTGTTTCTGTTCCCAGTTTTTTGGGAAGAAAAACAAAAAACTGGGAACAGAATCAGTAAACAAACGAGGCCTTGAGTATCTTTTTTTTTTTTTCCTCTCTAACGCTAAAAATGAAAAGTTTTCGAATCTAGCATAAGTAGGAAGGGGGTAAAATATTTTTCAAATAGAGGAATAAAATGAAATAAAGATCAAAATATAAGGGAGTAAAAGTCAATCAACCCAACAAGTAATTTACTACTTCTGTTACCAATTTTCAATCAATTAGCATCCATTTTTTTTTTGTGTGTGTGAATGTGTAGGTTGTTTTTTACCGGGCTAGCAACATATGGAAGGGGGGATTGGAGGAGTATCTCAAGATACATTGAGACAAGGACACCGGCCCAGGTTTCCAGTCATGCCCAGAAATATTTCCTCCGGCAACAACGGGACAACAAGAATAGAAGACCAAGTATATCTGATATTACCTTGCCAGAAGAAAACTCAACAGCTCAAGCCATGGATCAAGATGTTCTTCCAGCAAAACACGAACAGTGCAACTGCTGCATGACAAAGCAACACAGACCAAAAGTTGTGGTGGAACTAGATGATTACACCTTCAACTCAACATGAAGAATATCCGTATGACATCGCTTTGTTTGCTATGGTATAAAGATTGGAGTAGTCTGTGATCTGTACTAGACTTGAGAAAAGTTTTAGGCTTTTAGCCAACAAATAAGATTTATGGTAATTTGTATCGGACAAGTTTTGATTTCTATTTCAATGAATATAAGTTTCGATTAGAGTAAAATAATGATATTGCCAACTAGTGATTAGAGGCGTTGCTCGAGGAAAGCGTTTTCCCTCCTGATAGCATCGATATCAGCTTGTAACTTGTCAATGTTCAAGCTCTGGGAAGTCATGGCGGAAGGTTTGGCTTCGTAATCAGCCGCTTCCCTTTGTGTTCTGTCCGTTGCAAGAATTTTTCCGCAGATCTGATCAAAACTCTCGTGGATGCTAGTGAGAAGCCTGTAAGCTTGTCTCCCCATAGGGTCTTTCTTTGCTTCCCTAAAGTTATGGGCTTATTTTTCAGTAACCAAACAATAATTTCTCACCTCTGAAGTAATCAAGAGATTAAAACCACCAACATAACTTAATAATTTGTATTTTGTACCTGAAAATTGTTTCATCCACCACTGCATAAGTTCGATGAAGGCGTTCTTGGATAGAATTACTCTCTAGCTGAAGCTCCCTTGTTTCTTTTAGGATCCTGTCTATGTCAGCGTCCTGCTTACGACTGTTTTTTGTGATCTCCTTGACTCGATCAATGTAGGATCTCCTGGAGGCCAACTTGGGTTGTTCCTCAACATCCTTCGAAAGTTTAGAAAGTTCTCCCTCCCTTTAAAAACAGACGAATATTGTAATGACATAAGATTCAATTCATGTTCTTTTCCAAGAGATAAAATAGTCTGAAATATTAAAAGTTAGGGCAAATATCATTTAACTCGGCCGAGATTTTATAATACCAAACATTACCCCTATTTTCTCACGATATCACTGAGTATTCCTGTCAGTAATAGGCATTTTTATCTAGCGGAGAATGTTACCATTTTTACCCTTCTTCCTTTTTTCTCTTCTTTTTTAATCTTCTCTTCCATGATGCCCGAATGCTAATGTTAACTTTCACCTTGGAAATCATTCAATTTCTTTACCTCTTCCGTAAGGCTAAAATACATCACCAACTATAAGAGAGGATGAACCCACTGCTTATCATTCACCATGAAACTATTCCTAACCATGATTCAAAGATTATTTTTGTATTTGATTTTAAAAAAATCTTCATCCTTTTGTTGACGTTTTCATATTGCAGTTGTTTTTTTTATATGTGCTGTGTTAGTTTTGGTTTGTTTTTTTTTTTTTTTGAAAAAAAAAAAATTATCGAGGGCATTTTTGAACATTTATGTGATTTTTCTATAGACCTAAGCCAGGTCATGAATCATGATAGCAGTCATTGTTCTGTTAACATATGATTTTTTTAATATAAAAATCCAAACTTCAGGGATAGTTTTTGGATATTATGGAAAAAATAAGCATGAATTTTTATGTTAAGGAGAAACAAATGATATTTGTCCTAAAAGTTAAATAGGCTTCACAATTCTTCTGTAGAACCAATTATGTTTTAGCATACAAATATCGAAATAATATGCTCATAATCCAATACCTTCTCTTAATTTCTGATAGCACTGATTCCCTCTCTTGCTCTACTTCTTTCAACTTTTTAAGCTTTTCTCGAGCCTCCGGCTTTGCTGAACAAAGAGCATCCTCAACGCTTATTTTTTCCTCTTCCAAAGGCCTTATGAGAGCATCCCTGTGGTGAAGTTAAGATGAAATCAATACAAACATTTTCATGCAAGAGAAACTCATGTTGCACTTTTAATAGCTATAATTCTTTTCAACTCAAGGATTTAGAGAATATATTTGACCAAGTTCAGTTATAAAATGCTGACAAAAAGTGAATAGAAAAACAGCATTCTACCATTGTGACTCCAGTAGCACAAGATTATGCTTTTTTGCATCTATTTGCTCGTTGAGCTGTTTAATGTAGTAGTCAACAGGATGTTGCTCTTCCAAAGCCATCTCCACAGCCACCTTCAACATCTTGTGTTGTTCTTCCAAACGTTCTAATTCTGAAGACTTTGTAGTCGCCTCATCAGTAAGCTCTTTTTCTCGACTTCGTAACTTTTCCATCTCGCATCTGATCTGAAAGATATTACCACTAAGATGAGTAATTACATAGATTTAAACACAATATTGTTCTTATCTTGAGTACAGATTAGCTATTCGTCAAGTCATTTTATCTGAATCAATCCAAGTAATGAAGTAACGCGTCTCATAAAACTCAAGTGAAGGTAAAAGGTAGTTCAGATGGATGTATTTGCTTTACCTCTGAAACAAACTTAACATGTTCCTGAGCAGTACTGTCATCATTTTCAGAAGCATTAACAGATGAAGACGACTCAATCACTTCAGTTTCCAATCTCACATCATTCAATCTGCTAATGACATCCTCATTATGTATTTGAAATCCTTTAGTTTCTGCCAATTCTTCAGTCGAATGCGTCAGGGAGTTCATTTCTTTCTTGTCCGCCGATTTCCCAGCTTCAGATAATCCAGAAAGCCTCACCACCAAGAATCTTACCAATTTATACAAGTCTTCTTCGGATGGATAAAGGAACTGCCTAGTAAGGAAGAGTCAAAACGATGAAATCAATAAAAATCCGAACAACAATAGCATTCACAATTGTCATCAAACTGTAATAATTTCCTTTAGCTTCTATTGCACATAATATGAGAAATAAAACTAAACGCGCATGAAAGGAGACGCAATTAGAACTTGCATGAGCTTGATTCTTCTCAGTAAACAAAGAGAGCAACATAAATGAAATATAAAATAAAATTCAGGAGGCAAAATGAAGATGAAAACCTTGTGGAAATTCATATCGCCGAGATAACCAACGTTCTGGACGGCGGAAGCGAGATCGGTGCAGACCTTGAAGCGATCGGCTACTGAATCGGGAAAAGATGCTGGAAATGACGACGTATCGTCTATCAGGCGGAGCGACTGAGAGCAGATAGAGACCAGCGCAGCCGGCGTGAGGTCTTCCATCGAAGATACATCGGGCGGAATCTGAACTCCATAACTGACCAGAGAGTTCAATAGAATTTCTTGCGATTCATCCATTTCTGCGCCGTCAATTGATTTCGTCGTATGCTTTCTCCGTTGAATTGCGAAATACGAAGCCTTTTGTTTTCATCGAATCCGGGAGCTGCATATGGCTGTAGACTCCCTGTAGTTCTTAGGAGGGGGAAAAAAAGGTTTAATTGCCTTTTACTCCCTGTAGTTCTCTATTATTTTATTTTGCCCCTCTTATTTTTAGAACTTCATTTTAATTGAAAAATGAAGAGAAAGGGGAAAAAAAAGAGGAAAATAAACCAAGTATTTTGGCTTCAAAGTGTGTTTTATGATGAGGGAAAAATCCCCACATGCAAACCAGAGAAGAGAAAAGATAAAGAAGTGGGTCGGACCTGCCCAAGGAGTCCGGTCCGGAAACAGCAGAGTAGTTACTTTCGTTGGCCTGTCGCCCTAACAATCTAAGATCAGCACATCTGGCCTGCTGAGCTCAGCCCAGCTACACAATGTGCCCATTCGGGACAAAGCAAGACTGCCCAAACAGGGCCCTATCACCAGCCCAAGAGGTGGTAGGTAGGGATGGTCATGGGCCGGATTTTGACTAGGGTATTACACAAAAATGTTAGGCCCTAACTCGGCCGTGCCCTATGATCGGGCCCTAATTTTATACCCAAACCTGGCCCTAGAAAAAAAAATTAAGCCCAGGCCCGGCCCTATAATTTTTTTTAAAAAAAAATTAAAAACTAAATACTAAAATTACAAAATGACCCCTCAATTCTCTCTCTATGAGAGGAATGAAACTAGAGTTTGCTAAATTATCTAGCCAAAATTATAAATTACAAAATAGTCCCTCAACTCTTTTTCTATGGATATATATATATATATATATATAAAATATATATATTTTTCATATTTTAAAATAGTTCGGGCCGGGCCGGCCCTAAACAAAAATTATCAAGCCCTAGCCCGGCCCCGGCCCTAAAAAAATAGGGCCGGGCTGGGCGGGCAGATCGGGCCTCCGGGCCCATGACCATCCCTACTGGTAGGTGAACATAACTGTCATCCCACCTACCTCCACCTCCATTTACTTGCATGATTGACGCCACTTCCCATAGTGCGAGCACCGCCTATGACACGACACCCAGTATGGAACGATGAGGAAATCATGGCGGGAACGGCTGCCCAACGGAACATCTTATTTACTCAATGAGACAATTACTCTAGGGGAGGGCTCTAGACTTGATTATGAGCACGAAATCATTTTCTTTTCACTTGTAAACATTTATCTGTATTAATTGTATTTTTTACTCTCCTTAGAGAATTGTAATCTAAGAGGACAGTGCGTGTTGTTGAGTTCTCCGGCGCATGTGGCTTTAGTCCACACACTGGGTGGATTTTGGCAACATCAAATATTATATATTTAATATAAAAAATTTAAAAATGACTTAAATTGACATGTCAAAACAAATTGTACGTCTTAAAAGAATACCAGATAATTTTACTTGTGCAATGCGTACCTATCTCAAACTTATACCACTATATGTTTGGTAATGTGTAATGATATAAAGAAAATGGTTCGGTAATTGGATGGGATTATAAATGTTATTTTTTAAAATAAGTGGGTTAAGAGAAAATAAAATCAATACTTATATAGAGATAAAAAGATAAAGATAATTACCCACTAAACATTCACCATGCCATTGCTTGATGCACTTAGAAAATGACTTCTTCAAACACTTAAACTAAAGTTTGGGTACTATGTTAAGACAAAATAAATCAAGGAGCAAAATGAAACTTTGGACAAAATATAGGGGTCAACAATGAAATTATCTCTAACATGTGCATTGAAGTATTGAACGAAGCCCTGGACACCAGGACACCAAATCGTTTGAGAGAGAGAGAGGGAAAGGGAGGGAGAGACAGATTCTTGCCCTAATCGCCTGGAGAAACTGGACGAAGAAGAAGAGAAGCAGATTAGTCGAAGAAGAAGACGCAGCCTCTACTCGCCTGGAAAATTTTGAACGGATTCAAAAAAGAAGAAGCCAGGTATGTTCAAATCGAAAGTGAAATCTGTGTTTTATTAATTGATGTTGTAGATTCTTTGGATGCTGTTTGCAATATTCAGTAAAAAAGGAATAGCCGTAGGTGATGAGCTATTCACCAGCGTCTATAATCTCTTTCCTTCCTGAAATTTCCTCTCTCCCGAAATCAGCAAATTCTCGGAGCCTATTTTTTTGGAGACTCATTTGGAGATCCTCTTAATATTAACAAAACGTGATAGAAGTTTTAGGGCTTATATCCAAGCTTCAATTTCGCATCTGCTACAAACTAGTGCAAATTATTTTCCCTGTAGCTTCATGATGTGTTGCTTATCAAGGAGCGGCCCTAGCCCTAGGAGTTTAGTTCCTAAATCAGAGTATCGAATTGATGCCTATAAACAAGTATAAATAAGAAACAATTTTTTTTTTTTTTGTTGATATAGGATATTATCTTGCTACAAATTTCATAAAATTTAAATTTGCAACTGCAATTTAGTATAAATACATTGGATTCGCTCTTGGGATGGGGTCGAAAGTGCTCGTTTTGGTGTATTTGGGTCAGGGCCACGCCTGGCGTTGTCAGAGTTTTTCATTGTTGGCGGAACTTTAGTTTGAGCTCATTTATCATGAACGTTAATCGATTGCTATCCATATGGTGCACTCGAAGGTCATGCTTTTTTAAACGAAATCATTCATAAGTTGAAGCAACCTTTCATTATATCAAAGACTGTTAAAATTCAGGTGAGTCATCCATTTCCTCAAGATGGCTTCACTGGCTGCAAGTGCCACTGCCAACCCTACACCATTACTAGTAGGTATGTCTCTTTTCCTCATGTGTATTACTATCTAAAAGAAAAGAAACTCAGTTCTTGGCATTCATACATAAGTAGTGCACTATACTGGCCAACTGTTGTAGCAAAAGAAACTCAGTTTGGGTTTTTTAATTACTTGCTACCAAGTTCTGCCTGCAATTTCATGCCATGGTTGTAAATTTTGAATCTCACTGTTTGTTCCTCTTGCTTTTTATATTTGTTTAAACTAATCCTGGACCAACTTTGACAGCTAGGATATATGATCAATCCAAAATGCATATCAAGCATGTGAGATTTGATTTGATAGGCTTCAGGGCGCTAGGCACACGGTCTCAACCTCTTGAGAGTAAAAGTCTAATGAAACATGTGACTCGAGAAAAGTCTGCTTCAGTAATATGTGCTAGTAGAGATGGTCATGGGCTTGAGGGCTCGCCCAGCCCGAACGGCTCGGCCCTATTTTTTTAGAGCTTGGGCTTAGAGTTTAAATTCACGGGCCGGGCCAGGGCCTAGGTATTAGGGCCCAATCAAAATTAGGGCCGGACTTGGGCAAGATTAAAAAATTTTAGGACCGGCCCGAATGATATTTAAAAAAATAAAATAATATATATATATATATATACACACACACACACGTTACAATACAACCCTAATATTTGGAATATTAATTTTATTTAAAAATTATAATTTTAATATTTCTTGTTGGTTTAGTTTGTTTGGAATATTGGTTTACCTTTAAAAATTGTAATTTTAATATTTCTTATTGGTTTGGTGTTGAATTTTTTGTATTTATTTTTTAAATTTAAAAAAAAAAAAAAAAGGGCCGGGGGCCCGTGGGCTGGGCTTTGGGCTTAAAATTTTCTTATAGGGCCAGGCTTGGGCATAGAATTAAGGCCCGATCACCGGGCCGGGCCGGGTTAGGGCCCAACATTTTTTTGTAATACACTAGTCTAAGCCCGCCCCGGTCCATGACCATCCCTATGTGCTAGTGCCATGGTAAGTTTGTTTTTGCTCAAGTTTCAGTTTGCCTACTTACTATTTTACTTGATGGGAAGCTTCAACCCATTCTTCTTGTGATGTATTTCCATTGTTAGAAAGATGCCATTCTATTCCCTTCTCCTAAAATAAATTGGTGATTATCATACAACTTACTTTTTTAAAAAGATGTTGGCACAGAACTCCATAAAGTGGTGTTTTTATAGGATGAGACTTTTGGGATAATTTTTTTTTTTTTTTTTTTTTTTTTTTTTTTTTTTTTTTTGTATAAACCATCCGGTATCCGATAACCACATAGGATTTTGACTAATTCAGATAAAGTCGGGTCGGACTACAAGGGCGGCAAAACTCTCCTTACCGAGTTTTAACGCAGTTGAAATTCCAAGTCTTGAACCAAAAACCCTAGTTAAGCTGATCTATGCACTCGGTGATAACTACGGTAGTATTTGACAACATGGAATTGATGCAAGGAAATTTGGTAGTGACTAATTTAAAAAATTAGCAAAACTACCCCAAGAAATTAACTAAATATACTAATTTGAAAGGAAAAGTTAATTAATTGTCCTATCGTTTAATCTCTTTCAAAGAAACAAATTCAGTAATTTTAAACATTAATATTTAATCAATCACAAAGGTTTTTCCTAATAAAAAACCCTAATTTTTTTTAATTAAATATATTTTTATTTTATTTTTTTAATTTCTCTTTTATTTAGTTTCTTCATTAACAAATTGTTCTACCAGTTTGTTAATGTAAACAAACTGATTAAATAATTATTAATACTCACAAATTGTCAATAAATTTATTATGAAAAAATATTAAATTTTGCAAAAATCCACAACACATTCATAAATTGTGCGTTAATATGTTATGTTTCAAACTCTCCTAAATTTTCTAATTATTAATTCAATTTTCATTAATTTTTATTTATAATCATCCTGACCCTAAAAATTAAAAAATCAAATTAACTTGTGGAATAAAATTAGATTAGAATATTAATAGATCTTGGCTAACCTAATAATGGAACTAAAGGAACTAATTAAATATATTAATTTAAAAAATTAACTAAAGAAATTAACTTCAACACGGTGGTAGTGTGACCACAGTGATCAGTAGTGGTGGTGATGGTCAACGGTGGGTGGAGGTCCGATGATGGGCCAACCACGGGTTGACTGATGGCAAATGTCTAACAATCGGCAAAGACGACAAGCGACAACAGTGTGATCTAAACTAATGTAAAATAGGTCAAGAGGGTTATAATTGGAAACTCATATCTCCGATAAATTGGTCGGGACAAAAACATAAAAGACTTTTAGAAAATGATCACAAAAATGTTTATTTTTATTTTTTTTTTAAAATATGCAATAAATTTCCAGAGGAAATCGAATAAATTTCTCTCTCTCTCTCAATATATAGTCATTCTACCACCATTTTAATTGTGATATTTTTTTTAACCTTTGTTTTTAATTTTTATTTTTCAAAATCTATTTAAAAAATATAAAATTGAAAAAATCAAAACAAAATTCCTTTTTTTTCTCCAAAAAGAAGTTTTGACTCATTCCAAGTCATCAAGGTGATTCTTAAAAAAACAGAAATTTAAAGTCAAACTCAAGTTTATCAAATTATACATTTAATCCCTCGAGTTTCAAAATTTGTTTCAATGGCACATGTTAAGATCGTTATTAATGATTATGGATAAAAATTGTATTGTGCACAACACAATGACCTTCTAATAGAAATAATTTATCATTTCATCATTCCACTAAATTTAAAATATTTTTTCTCTAATCTTTTTCGAACAATGATTTTCCTGAAATCTCATGTTTAGTGGAGTAATAAAATACCGAAAATTTCTCCATCATGTGTCGAGAATAGCTCATTTTTCTTCCAAAATCATTAATAACATTTTCAATTTTTGCGAAATTGAAACAAATATGGAACTTGAGGATCAAATGTGAAATTTGGCAAACCGTAGGGTTCAAACGAACATCCACACTATACTTTAGGGGTCAAAAATGTAATCTTCCCAAACTTTAAAAACAAGTCAAAGCCACCATATCAGCAACGAATACATAATGATTAGAATCAAAACAAAATTCACTATATAAGGAACCTACCCCCATGCAATTCCAAGCCTAGGAAACCACTTGAGAAGGACGAACGCAATGGAAATGGCTAATATGGAGAACCAAGTTTGCCGCCTTCAACAACAACAACAACAACAGGAGTTTGAGATAGAGGAGGAGTTTGAGGTGACCGAGCAAGATTGGGCATGGCTACACAAAATACTAGACGAGGAGCCTGCCATGGCCAATGTTGCTTCTCCATCTCAACCTCCTGTTATTGAGGTTGAGATGGAGAATCAACATTGGCCATGGCAAGTGCTGGTTGCCATGCCCAATGTTGCTTCTCCATCTCAACCTCAACTTCAACAACAACAACAGGAGGTAGAGATGAAGGAGCAAGATTGGCCGCCACAACTACTAGATCAACAGCCTTTGGCGTCTCCCGTCATTTACGTTGGATACAAAAACGACATGCAATCGATCAATGCGGGACTCGTTGAGCCGCCACCACATAATCTCAACAACGATTCGGTGACTCAAAGTTTAGTTTTAGAGAAGCGGAATAAAGAAACAAAGAAGCCGAAAGAGAGAAAACAATGGACCGAATCAGAACACAAGTAATATACACCAAGAAACAAATCTTTAAACCATTTAGGGTTAATTACTCTTTATTTTCTTCTGGAAACAATTCAATTATGCTCTCCAAAATTTATTCAAAAAAGGGGGAAATGAATTTGTTTTTGTTTCCATAATTTTGTATTTGTTCCCAGTTTTCGGGGAAGGGAAATAAAAATCTGGGAACAAAATCAGTAAACAAGTGGGGCCTCGAGTATCTTTTTTTTTTCCCTCTAAAACAAAAAATGAAAAGTTTTCAAATCTAGCATAAGAATGATACATTATTTTTTATTTTGTTTTTAACCCAACAAGCAATTTACTACTTCTGCTATCACTTTTCAGTCAATTAGCATACATTATTATTTTATTTTATTTTTAATTTTTGTGAATGTGTAGGTTGTTTCTTACAGGGCTAGCAAAATATGGAAGGAATTGGAAGAGTATCTCAAGATACGTTGAGACAAGGACACCGACTCAGGTTTCCAGTCATGCCCAGAAATATTTCCTCCGGCAACAACGGGACAACAAGAATAGAAGACCAAGTATTTTTGATATGACCTTGCCAAAAGAAAACTCAACGGCTCAAGTCATGGATCAAGATGTTCTTCCAGCAAACAAGAACAGTGCAACTGCTGCTCCACAACCCATCACAGACCAAGTGCTTTGGTTGAACCAGATGATGCAACATCAAAAATATCTGTATGACGTTGCTTTGTTTGCTATGCCATAAGATTGTAGTAGTGTGTGATCTGTACTAGATTTGCTGGAGAAAAGTTTTAGGCTTTTAGCCAACAAATAAGATTTCTAGTAATTTGTCTCGGAAAAATTTTGATTTCTATTTCAATGAATGTAAGTTTCGATTAGAGTAAAATAATGATGTTGCCAACCAGTGATTAGAGGCGTTGCTCGAGGAAAGCGTTTTCCCTCCTGATAGCATCGATATCAGCTTGTAACTTGTCAATGTTCAAGCTCTGGGAAGTCATGGCGGAAAGTTTGGCTTCGTAATCAGCCGCTTCCCTTTGTGTTCTGTCCGTGGCAAGAATTTTTCCGCAGATCTGATCAAAACTCTTGTGGATGCTAGTGAGAAGCCTGTAAGCTTGTCTCCCCATAGGGTCTTTCTTTGCTTCCCTAAAGTTATGGGCTTATTTTTCAGTAACCAAACAATAATTTCTCACCTCTGAATCAAGAGATTAAAACCACCAACATCACTTAATAATTTGTATTTTGTACCTGAAAATTGTTTCGTCTACCACTGCATAAGTTCGATGAAGGCGTTCTTGGATAGAATTACTCTCTAGCTGAAGCTCCCTTGTTTCTTTTAGGATCCTGTCTATGTCAGCGTCCTGCTTACGACTGTTTTTTGTGATCTCCTTGACTCGATCAATGTAGGATCTCCTGGAGGCCAACTTGGGTTGTTCCTCAACATCCTTCGAAAGTTTAGAAAGTTCTCCCACCCTTTAAAAACAGACGAATATTGTAATGACATAAGATTCAATTCATGTTCTTTTCCAAGAGATAAAATAATCTGAAATATTAAAAGTTAGGGCAAATATCATTTAACTCGGCCGAGATTTTATAATACCAAACATTACCCCTATTTTCTCACGATATCACTGAGTATTCCTGTCAGTAATAGGCATTTTTAGCTAGCGGAGAATGTTACCATTTTTACCCTTCTTCCTTTTTTCTCTTCTTTTTTAATCTTCTCTTCCAAGATGCCCGAATGCTAATGTTACCTTTCACCTTGGAAATCATTCAATTTCTTTACCTCTTCCGTATAAGGCCAAAATACATCACCAACTATAAGAGAGTATGAACCCACTGCTTATCATTCACCATGAAACTATTCCTAACCATGATTCAAAGATTATTTTTGTATTTGATTTAAAAAAAATCTTCATCCTTTTGTTGACGTTTTCATAGTGCTGGTGTGTTTTTTATATGTGCTGTGTTAGTTTTTTTTTTTTGTTTTTTTTAAAAAAAATAAAATTATCGAGGGCATTTTTGAACATTTATGTGATTTTTCTATAGACCTAAGCCAGGTCATGAATCATGATAGCAGTCATTGTTCTGTTAACATATGATTTTTTTAATATAAAAATCCAAACTTCTGGGATAGTTTTTTGATATTATGGAAAAAATAAGCATGAATTTTTATGTTAAGGAGAAACAAATGATATTTGTCCTAAAAGTTAAATAGGCTTCACAATTCTTCTGTAGAACCAATTATGTTTTAGCATACAAATATCGAAATAATATGCTCATAATCCAATACCTTCTCTTAATTTCTGATAGCACTGATTCCCTCTCTTGCTCTACTTCTTTCAACTTTTTAAGCTTTTCTCGAGCCTCCGGCTTTGCTGAACAAAGAGCATCCTCAACGCTTATTTTTTCCTCTTCCAAAGGCCTTATGAGAGCATCCCTGTGGTGAAGTTAAGATGAAATCAATACAAACATTTTCATGCAAGAGAAACTCATGTTGCACTTTTAATAGCTATAATTCTTTTCAACTCAAGGATTTAGAGAATATATTTGACCAAGTTCAGTTATAAAATGCTGACAAAAACTGAATAGAAAAACAGCATTCTACCATTGTGACTCCAGTAGCACAAGATTATGCTTTTTTGCATCTATTTGCTCGTTGAGCTGTTTAATGTAGTAGTCAACAGGATGTTGCTCTTCCAAAGCCATCTCCACAGCCACCTTCAACATCTTGCGTTGTTCTTCCAAACGTTCTAATTCTGAAGACTTTGTAGTCGCCTCATCAGTAAGCTCTTTTTCTAGACTTCGTAACTTTTCCATTTCGCATCTGATCTGAAAGATATTAATTACCACTAAGATGAGTAATTACATAGATTTAAACACAATATTGTTCTTATCTTGAGTACAGATTAGCTATTCGTCAAGTCATTTTATCTGAATCAATCCAAGTAATGAAGTAAGGCGTCTCATAAAACTCAAGTGAAGGTAAAAGGTAGTTCAGATGGATGTATTTGCTTTACCTCGGAAACAAACTTAAGATGTTCCTGAGCAGTACTGTCATCATTTTCAGAAGCATTAACAGATGAAGACGACTCAATCACTTCAGTTTCCAGTCTCACATCATTCAATCTGCTAATGACATCCTCATTATGTATTTGAAATCCTTTAGTTTCTGCCAATTCTTCAGTCGAATGCGTCAGGGAGCTGATTTCTTTCTTGTCAGCCGATTTCCCAGCTTCAGATAATCCAGAAAGCCTCTCCACCAAGAATCTTACCAATTTATACAAGTCTTCTTCGGATGGATAAAGGAACTGCCTAGTAAGGAAGAGTCAAAACAATGCAATCAATAAAAATCCGAACAACAATAGCATTCACAATTGTCATCAAACTGTAATAATTTCGTTTAGCTTCTATTGCACATAATATGAGAAATAAAACTAAACTAAACATACATGAAAGGAGACGCAAATTAGAACTTGCATGAGCTTGATTCTTCTCAGTAAACAAAGAGAGTAACATAAATGAAATATAAAATAAAATTCAGGAGGCAAAATGAAAATGAAAACCTTGTGGAAATTCATATCGCCGAGATAACCAACGTTCTGGACGGCGGAAGCGAGATCGGTGCAGATCTTGAATCGATCGGCTACTGAATCGGGAAACGATGCTGGAAATGACGACGTATCGTCGATCAGGCGGAGCGACTGAGAGCAGATAGAGACCAGCGCAGCCGGCGTGAGGTCTTCCATCGAAGATACATCGGAAGGAATCTGAACTCCATAACTGACCAGAGAGTTCAATAGAATTTCTTGCGATTCATCCATTTCTGCTCCGTCGGTTGATTTCGTTGTGTGCGTTCTCCGTTGAATTGCGAAATGCGAAGCCTTTTGTTTTCATCGAATCCGGGAGCTGCATATGGCTGTAGACTCCCTGTAGCTCTTAGGAGGAGGAAAAAAAGGTTTAATTGCCTTTTACTCCCTGTATTTCGCTATTATTTTATTTTGCCCCTCTTATTTTTAGAACTTCATTTTAATTGAAAAATGAAGAGAAAGGGGAAAAAAAGAGGAAAATAAACCAAGTATTTTTGGCTTCAAAGTGTGTTTTATGATGAGGGAAAAATCCCCACATGCAAATCAGAGAAGAGAAAGACAAAGAAGTGGGTCGGACCTACCCATGGAGTCCGGCACGGAAACAGCAAAATAGTTGCTTTCGTTGGCCCGTCGCCCTAACAGTCCAAGATCAGCACATCTGGCCTGTTGAGCTCAGCCCAACTACACAACGAGCCCATTCGGGATGAAGCGAGACCCCCCAAACAAGACCCAATCACCGACCCAAGAGGTAGCAGGTGAACATAACTGTCGTCCTACCTACCACCACCTCCATTCACTTGCACAATTGACGCCACTTTCTATAGTGGGAGCACCGCCTATGATCACGATTGCCGGTATGGAACGATGAGGAAATCATGGCGGGAACGGCTGCCCAGCGGAACATCTTATATACTCGACGAGACAGTTACTCTAGGGGAGGGCTCTAGACTTGATTATGGGCACGAAATCATATTCTTTTCACTTGTAAACATTTCTCTGTATTAGTTGTATTTTTACTCTCATTAGAGAATTGTAATCTAAGGGGGCAGTACGTGTTGTTGAGTTCTCCAGCTCGTTTGGCTTTGGTTCACACACTAGGTAGATTTTGGCAACATCAAATATTATATATTTAATATAAAAATTCTAAAAATGACTTAACTTGACATACCAAAACAAATTGCATGTCTTAAAAGAAATATCAGATGATCTTACTTGTGCAGTACGTACCTATCTCAAATCTATACCTGTTAATGTGTAATGATATAAAGATAATGGTTCGGAAATTAGATGAGAATATAAATGTTATTTTTTAAAATAAGTGGGTTAAAAGAAAAATAAAATCAATACTTATATAGAGATAAAAAGATAAAGATAATTACCCACTAAACATCCACCATGCCATTGCTTGATACACTTAGAAAATGACTTCTTCAAACACTTAAACTAAAGTTTGGGTACTATGTTAAGACAAAAAATAAATCAAGGAGCAAAATGAAATTTTGGACAAAATATGGGGGTCAACAATGAAATTATCTCTAACATGTGCATTGAAGTATTGAACGAAGCCCTGGACACCAAATCGTTTGAGAGAGAGAGGGAAAGGGAGGGAGAGACAGATTCTTGCCCTAATCGCCTGGAGAAACTGGACGAAGAAGAAGAGAAGCAGATTAGTCGAAGAATAAGACGCAGCCTCTACTCGCCTGGAAAATTTTGAACGAATTCAAAAAAGAAGAAGCCTGGTATGTTCAAATCGAAAGTGAAATCTGTGTTTTATAAATTGATGTTGTAGATTCTTTGGATGTTGTTTGCAATATTCAGTAAAAAAGGAATAGCCGTAGGTGATGAGCTATTCACCAACGTCTATAATCTCTTTCCTTCCTGAAATTTCCTCTCTCCCGAAATCAGCAAATTCTCGGAGCCTATTTTTTTGGAGCCTCATTTGGAGCCTCATTTGGAGATCCTCTTAATATTAATAAAACGTGATAGAAGTTTTAGGGCTTATATCCAAGCTTCAATTTCGCATCTTCTACAAACTAGTGCAAATTATTTTCCCTGTAGCTTCATGACGTGTTGCTTATCAAGGAGCGGCCCTAGCCCTAGGAGTTTAGTTCCTAAATCAGAGTATCGAATTGATGCCTATAAACAAGTATAAATAAGAAACAATTTTTTTTTTGTTGATATAGGATATTATCTTGCTACAAATTTCATAAAATTTAAATTTGCAACTGCAATTTAGCCACTTCTTGTTTTTTAACATAATTTTTGTATAGTTTTATGTATATGAAACATAAAATACATTGGATTCGCTCTTGGGATGGGGTCGAAAGTGCTCGTTTTGGTGTATTTGGGTCAGGGCCACGCCTGCCGTTGTCAGAGTTTTTCATTGTTGGCGGAACTTTAGTTTGAGCTCATTTGTCATGAACGTTAATCGATTGCTATCCATATGGTGCACTCGAAGGTCATTTTTTTTTAAACAAAATCATTCATAAGTTGAAGCAACCTTTCATTATATTGAGAAAACGAATTTCATTCATCATTTATAATTCTAATTTATTTATTTTGATAACCTAACATGTAAAATACCGTGATTGTGTTTGTGTTCT
This sequence comes from Eucommia ulmoides, assembly GCA_016647705.1. Lineage (NCBI taxonomy): Eukaryota > Viridiplantae > Streptophyta > Magnoliopsida > Garryales > Eucommiaceae > Eucommia > Eucommia ulmoides. Next base: position 43,163 of record CM028326.1, on the reverse strand, counting down.
AATCAAAGACTGTTAAAATTCAGGTGAGTCATCCATTTCCTCAAGATGGCTTCACTGGCTGCAAGTGCTACTGCCAACCCTACACCATTACCAGTAGGTATGTCTCTTTTCCTCGTGTGTATTACTATCTAAAAGAAAAGAAACTCAGTTCTTGGCATTCATATATAAGTAGTGTACTATACTGGCCAACTGTTGTAGCAAAACATAGCAAGTTGCTTTGTTTTGGGTTTTTTAATTACTTGCTACCAAGTTCTGCCTGCAATTTTATGCCATGGTTGTAAATTTTGAATCTCACTGTTTGTTCCTCGTACTTTTTATATTTGTTTAAACTAATCCTGGACCAACTTTGACAGCTAGGATATATGATCAATCCAAAATGCATATCAAGCATGTGAGATTTGATTTGATAGGCTGCAGGGCGCTAGGCACACGGTCTCAACCTCTTGAGAGTAAAAGACTAATGAAACATGTGACTCGAGAAAAGTCTGCTTCAGTAATATGTGCTAGTAGGGATGGTCATGGGCTTGGGGGCCCGCCCAGCCCGAACGGCCCGGCCTTATTTTTTTAAGGCTTGGGCTTAGAGTTTAAACCCACGGGTCGGGCCAGGGCCTAGGTATTAGGGCCCGATCAAAATTAGGGCCGGGCTTGGGCAAGATTAAAAAATTTTAGGCCCGGCCCGGCCCGAATGATATTTAAAAAAATAAAATAATATATATATATACACACACACACACGTTACAATACAACCCTAATATTTGGAATATTAATTTTATTTAAAAATTATAATTTTAATATTTCTTGTTGGTTTAGTTTGTTTGGAATATTGGTTTACCTTTAAAAATTGTAATTTTAATATTTCTTATTGGTTTGGTGTTGAATTTTTTGTATTTATTTTTTAAATTTAAAAAAATAAAAAAAAGGGCCGGGGGCCCGTGGGCTGGGCTTTGGGTTTAAAATTTTCTTATAAGGCCCGATCACCGGGTCAGGCTGGGCTAGGGCCCAACATTTTTTTGTAATACACTAGTCTAAGCCCGGCCCGGTCCATGACCATCCCTATGTGCTAGTGCCATGGTAAGTTTGTTTTTGCTCAAGTTTCAGTTTGCCTACTTACTGTTTTACTTGATGGGAAGCTTCAACCCATTCTTCTTGTGATGTATTTCCATTGTTAGAAAGATGCCATTCTATTCCCTTCTCCTAAAATAAATTGGTGATTATCATACAACTTCCTTTTTTAAAAAGATGTTGGTACATAACTCCATAAAGTGGTGTTTTTGTGGGATGGGACTTTTGGGATAATTTCTCTTTTTTTTTTTTTTTTTTTTTTGTATAAACCATCCGGTATTCGATAACCACATAGGATTCTGATTAATTCAGATAAAGTCGGGTCGGACTACAAGGGCGGCAAAGCTCTCCCTACCGAGTTTTAATGCAGTTGAATTCCCAAGTCTTGAACCAAAAACCCTGGTTAAGCTGATTTATGCACTCGGCGATAACTTCGGTAGTATTTGACAACATGGAATTGATGCAAGGAAATTTGGTAGTGACTAATTTAAAAAATTAGCAAAACTACCCCAAGAAATTAACTAAATATACTAATTTGAAAGGAAAAATTAATTAATTGTCCTATCGTTTAATCTCTTTCAAAGAAACAAATTTAGTAATTTTAAACATTAATATTTAATCAATCACAAAGTTTTTTCCTAATAAAAAACCCTAATTTTTTTTAATTAAATATATTTTTATTTTATTTTTTTAATTTCTCTTTTATTTAGTTTCTTCATTAACAAATTGTTCTACCAGTTTGTTAATGTAAACAAACTGATTAAATAATTATTAATACTCACAAATTGTCAATAAATTTATTATGAAAAAATATTAAATTTTGCAAAAATCCACAACACATTCATAAATTGTGCGTTAATATGTTATGTTTCAAACTCTCCTTAATTTTCTAATTATTAATTGAATTTTCATTAATTTTTATTTATAATCATCCTGACCCTAAAAATTAGAAAATCAAATTAACTTGTGGAATAAAATTAGATTAGAATATTAATAGATCTTGGCTAACCTAATAATGGAACTAAAGGAACTAATTAAATATATTAATTTAAAAAATTAACTAAAGAAATTAACTTCAACACGGTGGTAGTGTGACCACAGTGATCAGTAGTGGTGGTGATGGTCAACGGTGGGTGGAGGTCCGATGATGGGCCAACCACGGGTTGACTGATAGCAAATGTCTAACAATCGGCAAAGACGACAAGCGACAACAGTGTGATCTAAACTAATGTAAAATAGGTCAAGAGGATTATAATTGGAAACTCATATCTCCGATAAATTGGTCGGGACGAAAACATAAAAGACTTTTAGAAAATGATCACAAAAATGTTTATTTTTTTTTTTTTTTTTTAAATATGCAATAAATTTCCAGAGGAAATCGAATAAATTTCTCTCTCTCAATATATAGTCATTCTACCACCATTTTAATTGCGATATTTTTTTTAACCTTTGTTTTTAATTTTTATTTTTCAAAATCTATTTAAAAAATATAAAATTGAAAAAATCAAAACAAAATTCCTTTTTTTTCTCCAAAAAGAAGTTTTGACTCATTCCAAGTCATCAAGGTGATTCTTAAAAAATAGAAATTTAAAGTCAAACTCAAGTTTATCAAATTATACATTTAATCCCTCGAGTTTCAAAATTTGTTTCAATGGCACATGTTAAGATCGTTATTAATGATTTTGGATAAAAATTGTATTGCGCACAACACAATGACCTTCTAATGGAGATAATTTATCATTTCATCATTCCACTAAATCTAAAATATTTTTTCCCTAATCTTTTTCGAACAATGATTTTCCTGAAATCTCATGTTCAGTGGAGTAATAAAATACCGAAAATTTCTCCATCATGTGTCGAGAATAGCTCATTTTTCATCCAAAATCATTAATAACGTTTTCAATTTTTGCGAAATTGAAACAAATATGGAACTTGAGGATCAAATGTGAAATTTGGCAAACCGTAGGGTTCAAACGAACACCCACACTATACTTTAGGGGTCAAAAATGTAATCTTCCCAAATTTTAAAAACAAGTCAAAGCCACCATATCAGCAACGGATACATAATGATTAGAATCAAAGCAAAATTCACTATATAAAGAACCTACCCCCACGTAATTCCAAGCCTAGGAAACCACTTGAGAAGGACGAACGCAACGGAGATGGCTAATATGGAGAACCAAGTTTGCCGCCTTCAACAACAACAACAACAACAGGAGTTTGAGATAGAGGAGGAGTTTGAGGTGACCGAGCAAGATTGGGCATGGCTACACAAAATACTAGACGAGGAGCCTGCCATGGCCAATGTTGCTTCTCCATCTCAACCTCCTGTTGTTGAGGTTGAGATGGAGAATCAACAATGGCCATGGCAAGTGCTGGTTGCCATGGCCAATGTTGCTTCTCCATCTCAACCTCAACTTCAACAACAACAACAGGAGGTAGAGATGAAGGAGCAAGATTGGCCGCCACAACTACTAAATCAACAGCCTTTGGCGTCTCCCGTCGATTACATTGGATACAAAAATGACATGCAATCGATCAATGCGGGACTCGTTGAGCCGCCACCACATAATCTCAACAACGATTCGGTGACTCAAAGTTTAGTTTTAGATAAGCGGAATAAAGAAACAAAGAAGCCGAAAGAGAGAAAACAATGGACCGAATCAGAACACAAGTAATATACAGCAAGAAACAAATCTTTAAACCATTTAGGGTTAATTACTCTTTATTTTCTTCTGAAAACAATTCAATTATGCTCTCCAAAATTTATTCAAAAAAAGGGGAAATGAATTTATTTTTGTTTCCATAATTTTGTATTTGTTCCCAGTTTTCGGGGAAGGGAAATAAAAATCTGGGAACAAAATCAGTAAACAAGTGGGGCCTCGAGTATCTTTTTTTTTTTCCCTCTAAAACAAAAAATGAAAAGTTTTCAAATCTAGCATAAGAAGGATACATTATTATTATTATTATTATTTTTTTAACCCAACAAGTAATTTACTACTTCTGCTATCAATTTTCAGTCAATTAGCATACATTATTATTTTATTTTAATTTTAATTTTTGTGAATGTGTAGGTTGTTTCTTACCGGGCTAGCAAAATATGGAAGGAATTGGAAGAGTATCTCAAGATACGTTGAGACAAGGACACCGACTCAGGTTTCCAGTCATGCGCAGAAATATTTCCTCCGGCAACAACGGGACAACAAGAACAGAAGACCAAGTATTTTTGATATGACCTTGCCAAAAGAAAACTCAACGGCTCAAGTCATGGATCAAGATGTTCTTCCAGCAAACAAGAACAGTGCAACTCCTGCTCAACAACCCATCACAGACCAAGTGCTTTGGTTGAACCAGATGATGCAACATCAAAAATATCTGTATGACGTTGCTTTGTTTGATATGCCATAAGATTGTAGTAGTGTGTGATCTGTACTAGATTTGCCAGAGAAACGTTCTAGGCTTTTAGCCAACAAATAAGATTTCTAGTAATTTGTCTCGGAAAAGTTTTGATTTCTGTTTCAATGAATGTAAGTTTCGATTAGAGTAAAATAATGATATTGCCAACCTGTGATTAGAGGCGTTGCTCGAAGCCTGATAGCATCAATATCAGCTTGTAACTTGTCGATGTTTACAAATTAAATTACCAGATGAAGACGACACAACCACTTCAGTTTCCAATATCACATCATTCAATCTGCCAATTCTTCAGTCGAATGCGTCAGGGAGATTTCCCAGCTTCAGAGTCAAAACAATGCAATCAATAAAAATCTGAACAACAATAGAATTCACAATTGTCATCAAACTGTAATAATTTCCTTTAGCTTAAGGAGACGCAAATTAGAACTTGCATGAGCTTGATTCTTCTCAGTAAACAAAGAGAGCAACATAAATGATATATAAAATAAAATTCAGGAGGCAAAACGAAAATGAAAACCTTGTGGAAATTCATATCGCCGAGATAACCAACGGTCTGGACGGCGGAAGCCAGATGTTGAAGCGATTGGCGACTGAATCAGGGAAAAGATGCTGGAAATGACGACGTATCGTCGATCAGGCAGAGCGACTGAGAGCAGATAGAGACCAGCGCAGCCGGCGTGAAGTCTTGCATCGAAGATACATCGGGAAAAATCTGAACTCCATAACTGACGAGAGAGTTGAATAGAATTTCTTGCGATCCATCCATTTCTGCTTCATTCTCCGTTGAAATGCCAAAAGCGAAGCCTGTTGTTTTCCTGGCTGCGTATGGCTGTAGAGCATACCGTTGTTAGGTATAAAAGAAAAGCTTTAATTGCCCAGAAATATTTCCTCCGGCAACACCGGGACAACAAGAATAGAAGACCAAGTATTTTTGATATTACCTTGCCAGAAGAAAACTCAACAGCTCAAGCCATGGATCAAGATGTTCTTCCAGCAAACACGAACAGTGCAACTGCTGCATGACAAAGCAACACAGACCAAAAGTTGAGGTGGAACTAGATGATTACACCTTCAACTCAACATGAAGAATATCCGTATGACATTGCTTTGTTTGCTATGGTATAAAGATTGGAGTAGTGTGTGATCTGTACTAGACTTGAGAAAAGTTTTAGGCTTTTAGCCAACAAATAAGATTTATGGTAATTCGTATCGGAAAAGTTTTGATTTCTATTTCAATGAATATAAGTTTCGATTAGAGTAAAATAATGATATTGCCAACTAGTGATTAGAGGCGTTGCTCGAGGAAAGCGTTTTCCCTCCTGATAGCATCGATATCAGCTTGTAACTTGTCAATGTTCAAGCTCTGGGAAGTCATGGCAGAAGGTTTGGCTTCGTAATCAGCCGCTTCCCTTTGTGTTCTGTCCGTGGCAAGAATTTTTCCGCTAGATCTGATCAAAACTCTCGTGGATGCTAGTAAGAAGCCTGTAAGCTTGTCTCCCCATAGGGTCTTTCTTTGCTTCCCTAAAATTATGGGCTTATTTTTCAGTAACCAAACAATAATTTCTCACCTCTGAAGTAATCAAGAGATTAAAACCACCAACATAACTTAATAATTTGTATTTTGTACCTGAAAATTGTTTCGTCTACCACTGCATAAGTTCGATGAAGGCGTTCTTGGATAGAATTACTCTCTAGCTGAAGCTCCCTTGTTTCTTTTAGGATCCTGTCTATGTCAGCGTCATGCTTACGACTGTTTTTTGTGATCTCCTTGACTCGATCAATGTAGGATCTCCTGGAGGCCAACTTGGGTTGTTCCTCAACATCCTTCGAAAGTTTAGAAAGTTCTCCCTCCCTTTAAAAACAGACGAATATTGTAATGACATAAGATTCAATTCATGTTCTTTTCCAAGAGATAAAATAGTCTGAAATATTAAAAGTTAGGGCAAATATCATTTAACTCCGCCGAGATTTTATAATACCAAACATTACCCCTATTTTCTCACGATATCACCGAGTATCCCTGTCAGTAATAGGCATTTTTATCTAGCGGAGAATGTTACCATTTTTACCCTTCTTCCTTTTTTCTCTTCTTTTTTAATCTTCTCTTCCAAGATGCCCGAATGCTAATGTTACCTTTCACCTTGGAAATCATTCAATTTCTTTACCTCTTCCGTATACATCACCAACTATAAGAGAGTATGAACCCACTGCTTATCATTCACCATGAAACTATTCCTAACCATGATTCAAAGATTATTTTTGTATTTGATTTAAAAAAAATCTTCATCCTTTTGTTGACGTTTTCATATAGCTGGTGTGTTTTTTATATGTGCTGTGTTAGTTTCGGGTTTTTTTTTTTTTTGAAAAAAATAAAATTATCGAGGGCATTTTTGAACATTTATGTGATTTTTCTATAGACCTAAGCCAGGTCATGAATCATGATAGCAGTCATTGTTCTGTTAACATATGATTTTTTTAATATAAAAATCCAAACTTCAGGGATAGTTTTTGGATATTATGGAAAAAATAAGCATGAATTTTTATGTTAAGGAGAAACAAATGATATTTGTCCTAAAAGTTAAATAGGCTTCACAATTCTTCTGTAGAACCAATTATGTTTTAGCATACAAATATCGAAATAATATGCTCATAATCCAATACCTTCTCTTAATTTCTGATACCACTGATTCCCTCTCTTGCTCTACTTCTTTCAACTTTTTAAGCTTTTCTCGAGCCTCCGGCTTTGCCAAACAAAGAGCATCCTCAACGCTTATTTTTTCCTCTTCCAAAGGCCTTATGAGAGCATCCCTGTGGTGAAGTTAAGATGAAATCAATACAAACATTTTCATGCAAGAGAAACTCATGTTGCACTTTTAATAGCAATAATTCTTTTCAACTCAAGGATTTAGAGAATATATTTGACCAAGTTCAGTTATAAAATGCTGACAAAAAGTGAATAGAAAAACAGCATTCTACCATTGTGACTCCAGTAGCACAAGATTATGCTTTTTTGCATCTATTTGCTCGTTGAGCTGTTTAATGTAGTAGTCAACAGGATGTTGCTCTTCCAAAGCCATCTCCACAGCCACCTTCAACATCTTGTGTTGTTCTTCCAAACGTTCTAATTCTGAAGACTTTGTAGTCGCCTCATCAGTAAGCTCTTTTTCTCGACTTTGTAACTTTTCCATCTCACATCTGATCTGAAAGATATTACCACTAAGATGAGTAATTACATAGATTTAAACACAATATTGTTCTTATCTTGAGTACAGATTAGCTATTCGTCAAGTCATTTTATCTGAATCAAAGTAAAGCGTCTGATAAAACTCAAGTAAAGGTAAAAGGTAGTTCAGATGGATGTATTTGCTTTACCTCTGAAACAAACTTAACATGTTCCCGAGCAATACTGTCGTCATTTTCAGAAGCATTAACAGATGAAGACGACTCAACCACTTCAGTTTCCAATCTCACATCATTCAATCTGCTAATGACATCCTCATTATGTATTTGAAATCCTTTAGTTTCTGCCAATTCTTCTGTCGAATGCGTCAGTTGGCCGATTTCTTTCTTGTTGGCCGATTTCCCAGCTTCAGATAATCCAGAAAGCCTCTCCACCAAGAATCTTACCAATTTATACAAGTCTTCTTCGGATGGATAAAGGAACTGCCTAGTAAGGAAGAGTCAAAACAATGCAATCAATAAAAATCCGAACAACAATAGCATTCACAATTGTCATCAAACTGTAATAATTTCCTTTAGCTTCTATTGCACATAATATGAGAAATAAAACTAAACTAAACATACATGAAAGGAGACGCAAATTAGAACTTGCATGAGCTTGATTCTTCTCAGTAAACAAAGAGAGTAACATAAATGAAATATAAAATAAAATTCAGGAGGCAAAATGAAAATGAAAACCTTGTGGAAATTCATATCGCCGAGATAACCAACGTTCTGGACGGCGGAAGCGAGATCGGTGCAGATCTTGAATCGATCGGCTACTGAATCGGGAAACGATGCTGGAAATGACGACGTATCGTCGATCAGGCGGAGCGACTGAGAGCAGATAGAGACCAGCGCAGCCGGCGTGAGGTCTTCCATCGAAGATACATCGGGCGGAATCTGAACTCCATAACTGACCAGAGAGTTCAATAGAATTTCTTGCGATTCATCCATTTCTGCTCCGTCGGTTGATTTTGTTGTGTGCGTTCTCCGTTGAATTGCGAAATGCGAAGCCTTTTGTTTTCATCGAATCCGGGAGCTGCATATGGCTGTAGACTCCCTGTAGCTCTTAGGAGGAGGAAAAAAAGGTTTAATTGCCTTTTACTCCCTGTAGTTCGCTATTATTTTATTTTGCCCCTCTTATTTTTAGAACTTCATTTTAATTGAAAAATGAAGAGAAAGGGGGAAAAAAGAGAAAAATAAACCAAGTATTTTTGGCCTGTCGGACCTGCCCAAGGAGTCCGGTCCGGAAACAGCAGAGTAGTTGTTTTCGTTGGCCTGTCGCCCTAACAGTCCAAGATCAACACATCTGACCTGCTGAGTTCAGCCCAACTACACAATGAGCCCATTCAGGACGAAGCAAGACCGCCCAAACAGGGCCCTATCACCGGCCCAAGAGGTAGCAGGTGAACATAACCATCGTCCCACCTACCACCACCTCCATTCACTTGCACGATTGACGCCACTTCCCATAGTGAGAGCACCGCCTATGATCATGACGGCCGGTATGGAACGATGAGGAAATCATGGCGGGAACGGCTGCCCAGCGGAACATCTTATATACCCGAAGAGACGGTCACTCCAGGGGAGGGCTCTAGACTTGATTCTGAGCACAAAATCATATTCTTTTCACTTGTAAACATTTCTCTGTATTAGTTGTATTTTTACTCTCCTTAGAGAATTGTAATCTAAGGGGGCAGTACGTGTTGTTGAGTTCTCCAGCTCGTTTGGCTTTAGTTCACACACTAGGTAGATTTTGGCAACATCAAATATTATATATTTAATATATAAAATTCTAAAAATGACTTAACTTGACATACCAAAACAAATTGCATGTCTTAAAAGAAATATCAGATGATCTTACTTGTGCAGTACGTACCTATCTCAAATCTATACCTGTTAATGTGTAATGATATAAAGATAATGGTTCGGAAATTGGATGAGAATATAAATGTTATTTTTTAAAATAAGTGGGTTAAAAGAAAAATAAAATCAATACTTATATAGAGATAAAAAGATAAAGATAATTACCCACTAAACATCCACCATGCCATTGCTTGATATACTTAGAAAATGACTTCTTCAAACACTTAAACTAAAGTTTGGGTACTATGTTAAGACAAAAAATAAATAAAGGAGCAAAATGAAATTTTGGACAAAATATAGGGGTCAACAATGAAATTATCTCTAACATGTGCATTGAAGTATTGAACGAAGCCCTGGACACCAAATCGTTTGAGAGAGAGAGAGTGGGAAAGGGAGGGAGAGACAGATTCTTGCCCTAATCGCCTGGAGAAACTGGACGAAGAAGAAGAGAAGCAGATTAGTCGAAGAAGAAGACGCAGCCTCTACTCGCCTGGAAAATTTTGAACGGATTCAAAAAAGAAGAAGCCAGGTATGTTCAAATCGAAAGTGAAATCTGTGTTTTATTAATTGATGTTGTAGATTCTTTGGATGTTGTGTTTTATTAATTTTTATTATGTTTTGGTCATTGTTGCCTGTGCTTGGGTGTTTTTTTTCTCTATGCCGGTGTGATCTTTTAAATTTTAGTAGCAAATTTCTGAATTGTTGGTTGCCTGAACTTCATAAATTTGAATGCTTTCGATGCTGGATGAAATGTTTTTGGCTTGTTTGCTGTCACAGGCATGTTTCTTATTCAATTCCGTTCTTTGATTGTTTGAACCTAACATACAATCTTGGCTTAGCCTTGTGTCAAACATCTCAACATGCTTGGATAGTTGATGGTGTATTTGATGCCGGTCTTTTGTTGTATAGTCATACTTTGCATTGTATGTTCTATGATAGCTGTTGTTCGCCCATGCTTGGATCTGTTTACACTGATCTTCTCTTTTATGTAGAATATTCACTCTGAGTTTCTAAAATTAGGTCAAAAGATAGACGTTTTCAGCTAGTTAGATCTATTGTGTAGCTTGTGATTCTTGGCGGTTGAGGACTAGCAAATGCAAATGCCTTCTGCCTGAAGGCACTAATTTATGTAAAATTTTTAGTTACTAAAAAGGATTAAACTGTAATTGTGTTGCTTAGCCAAAAAGGAAAATAGAAAAAATTTGCAATTGTGCATATAATCTGTTGATTAAATTTATTTATTTTCAATCTAAATGTGGGCAGCTAAGATCGGAAAGGATAAATTTACAAATTAAAATGGAACTTCAATAAACAATACATGATAAAATAAAAATATTAAGGTACAAAGTAAAGTTTGGTCTATGCTAAAGGGTGAAAAATGTAATTGATTCAACCATTTTGGGGGGGGGGGGGGAGAGGGGGCCATTTGGGGAGGAAACCCCCCCCCCCCCCCCCCCCCCCCCTCCCCCCAAAAAAATAAAAAATCATATGGTAATCTCATCGGATTATCTTATCAAATTCAATTTAACTATTAACAAAAATATATTTTATTCACCATCCTAATTATATAAACTAGTGAGTGGCACGTTTCAATATTATTTTCATAGAAACATAATTTTTTGTTATTTAAAATAATAAATTTTTAATTTTAACACAATGTTTAGCTTAAATAATTAATTTATATTATAAATTAAAATGTTGTGCTATCTACGAAGTGATTATGATCAATAGAATGACTAGGATCTCTCCAAATATATAATCCAAGGGATGAACATATCTCTTCAAGTGAATGGTTGAGATTTAGTTCACATCGTCGTTACACTAATAGATTTCAACCGTCCTATTGACTTAAAATATTACGAGTTTACACCGTCCTGATTTATAATATAAGTGTGCATATTCCATGTTTCTATTTTGAGCATCTATAATTCATGATTATATTTGTTTTGTTGTTAAGCAATAGTTAATGATTTTATATGTTTCAATTTTATTTATTTATTTTTAGAGAGTTTGATATGGATAAAGATGGTGGAAGAGATGCAAGAGAATCATTGGAGTTGGTATATCAGATGTCTAAAATTCTTGATACTGGATTAGACCGCCACACGGTTTCACTGCTCATTGGCCTTTGTGAGATGGGTTTCAACCCAGAGGCATTGGCTGCTGTTGTCAAGGAGCTCAGAAGAGATCCTTCTTCTTCCTCCTCCCACATGCCCACTTCTCCGTCCATTCCTTGAGCCAGTTCGGTTCGGTGTTATCTTTGCCTTTTTTCCTTTGATGAAAATTTGGAGATTTTTTTTAACTTTCCTTGTGTTTTCTTCAGCGGCATTTCGTCAATTAGCCATGCCAGGTCTGTTTCTACATGTTGATTTGATCCTTTTTCATAGTTATTGCGCTGAATCTTATTAGGGGCCATTTGACATGCCCAACAAGGTCGAATCTAGAATATTGATTGAGACCTGACTGAAAATATTTTTTTTTTTGTTTTATTTTTTATTTTTTATTTTTTATTTTTTTAAATGAAGAGATGAAAGTGAGTTTTCTAAATTTAAAGGGGGTTTGAATTCCCTTCAGAACAAGGTGGTCCTGCCACTGCTGCCCGATGCAAAATGCTCTAAACAGCGAAGCAGAAGTGTTGTTAAACCTCATAATTATGTGTTGAATCTTATGACAGAGGTTAGATTTGCATTTGTGGTGGTAGATCTGTGGTACAAGAGGGCAGCTCCGGACTAGTAGACGTCAAATTTGGACTGTATATCTTGGGATTACAATTGAATCCGAACCGGGTAACCGAACCGAGTAGTTCAGTCTTGAAACTGATCAAATAGTTTCGGTTACGGTTTTAGTTTCAAAATTGAAAACCGAACCAGTTTTCGTTTTGGTTTAGATTTTGGGAGAGTACTTGTGAAACCGAACCGTGTAACTATTATTTTTAAATATATATTTTCTTTACGTTTTTTATTTATTTTCACTTTTACCTCTATTTTTTAGTTTTTATTTTGTTTGTTTGTTTTTCATTACATGTGAACTCTGTGTTATATTTTACTTATGTTTAGGATGTTATATTTTAATTATGCTTAGGATGTTTATTGTAACAATTAATATCTTTGTGGTTTGGTTTTGAGTTTGTTTAGATTTTTTTTAATTATATTTTATTTATGTTTGTGTTGCTAGAGAAGATTAATAAATATATAAAAAAAAATTAATGAGTTTGTGGTTTTGGTTTATATAAAACTAGCGTATGATCTGAACCTGAAGTTACGGGTGAAAAAAAAGGGGGTGCTTACTAAGCAATTTAAAAAATGTATCAAAACTACCAATTAAACCCGCAATGTTTTCTGTGAACCGAGTAGATTTTATGTCATTTTTGTGACTAAAATGCCTTTTTTTTAATGCGTCGTTTCATAAATATTATGTAATCACTTCTCCTTTATGCGGAATTAAATTAGATAACATACGAGCAACTCTAAGTGAAACAATATGCTTGTTTTGATCTCAATCCGAATGTGAAACAATAAAATTTTTAAACAACAATGATGTGCAATTTTATTTTTTTTAATGAGATATAATCACATTTTTTGAGTTGTTTATCAAAATGTTACATGTAACATTTAGTAACTATACTATGTTACATGTAATATTTATGTAACAACACTATTACATGTAATATTATTGTATTTTCATTTATATATGCATGTTGAATGTAACATCCAATCCAACCGAAACGGTGGTGTAATGTCTAGGCCGCATCTAATTATAATCCCTCGTAACATTTTATAATTCATGTGACATTAATGTTGAATGTAACATTCGGTGCTTGATATCAATCTTCTTTTTTTAAAATTTAAATTGTGATGCATGTGGATATTATATATAACATTAATTGTGAAAACTGAAAGTAATGAAAAAAATAGTGAATTTGATATTGTTTTGAAGATTTTATTTAGACGACTCTGAATATATAATTAAATTGTAAAAAAAATGTGTACAACAATAATTATTTTGATTTTAATAAAATAATTTTGTTGAATATAAAACTCCTAATCCCTATTATGGAATCTTCATTGCCGCAAATCTATTGAGGAAAAATCTGTCAATGGAAAGTGTATGGATATAAAGATAATGGTTCGAAAATTGGATGAGAATATAAATGTTATTTTTTAAAGTAAGTGGGTTAAAAGAAAATAAAATCAATACTTATATTGAGATAAAAAGATAAAGATAATTACCCACTAAACATCCACCATGCCATTGCTTGATGCACTTAGAAAATGACTTCTTCAAACACTTAAACTAAAGTTTGGGTACTATGTTAAGACAAAAAATAAATCAAGGAGCAAAATGAAATTTTGGACAAAATATAGGGGTCAGCAAATTCTCTTTCCTTCCTGATATTTCCTCTCTCCCGAAATCAGCAAATTCTCGGAGCCTATTTTTTTGGAGACTCGAATAAATTTCTCACTCTCTCTCTCTCTCAATATATAGTCATTCTACCACCATTTTAATTGCGATATTTTTTTTAACCTTTGTTTTTAATTTTTATTTTTCAAAATCTATTTAAAAAATATAAAATTGAAAAAATCAAAACAAAATTCCTTTTTTTTTCTCCTAAAAAGAAGTTTGACTCAGTCCAAGTCATAAGGTTCATATTACTGATTCTTAAAAATCAGAAATTTAAAGTCAAACTCAAGTTTATCAAATTATACATTTAATCCCTCGAGTTTCAAAATTTGTTTCAATGGCACATGTTAAGATCGTTGTTAATGATTATGGATAAAAATTATATTGTGCACAACACAGTGACCTTCTAATGGAGATAATTTATTATTTATCATTCCACTAAATCTAAAATATTTTTTCTCCTAATCTTTTTCGAACAATGATTTTCCTGAAATCTCATAGTTCAGTGGAGTAATAAAATACCGAAAATTTCTCCATCATGTGTCGAGAATAGCTCATTTTTCATCCAAAATCATTAATAACATTTTCAATTTTTTGCGAAATTGAAACAAATATGGAACTTGAGGATCAAATGTGAAATTTGGCAAACCGTAGGGTTCAAACGAACACCCACACTATACTTTAGGGGTCAAAAATGTAATCTTCCCCAAACTTTAAAAACAAGTCAAAGCCACCATATCAGCGACGGATACATAATGATTAGAATCAAAGCAAAATTCACTATATAAGGGACCTACCCCCACGCAATTCCAAGCCTAGGAAACCACTTGAGAAGGACGAACGCAACGGAGATGGCTAATATGGAGAACCAAGTTTGCCGCCTTCAACAACAACAACAACAACAGGAGTTTGAGATAGAGGAGGAGTTTGAGGTGACCGAGCAAGATTGGGCATGGCTACACAAAATACTAGACGAGGAGCCTGCCATGGCCAATGTTGCTTCTCCATCTCAACCTCCTGTTGTTGAGGTTGAGATGGAAATCAACATTGGCCATGGCAAGTGCTGGTTGCCATGGCCAATGTTGCTTCTCCATCTCAACCTCAACTTCAACAACAACAACAGGAGGTAGAGATGAAGGAGCAAGATTGGCCGCCACAACTACTAGATCAACAGCATTTGGCGTCGCCCGTCGTTTACGTTGGATACCAAAACGACATGCAATCGATCAATGCCGGACTCGTTGAGCCGCCACCACATAATCTCAACAACGATTCGGTGACTCAAAGTTTAGTTATAGAGAAGCGGAATAAAGAAACAAAGAAGCCGAAAGAGAGAAAACAATGGACCGAATCAGAACACAAGTAATATACACCAAGAAACAAATCTTTAAACCATTTAGAGTTAATTACTCTTTATTTTTTTTTGGAAACAATTCAATTATGTTCTCCAAAATTTATTCAAAAAAGGGGGAAATGAATTTGTTTTTGTTTCCATAATTTTGTATTTGTTCCTAGTTTTCGGGGAAGGGAAATAAAAATCTGGGAACAAAATCAGTAAACAAGTGGGGCCTCGAGTATCTTTTTTTTTTCCCTCTAAAACAAAAAATGAAAAGTTTTCAAATCTAGCATAAGAAGGATACATTATTTTTTATTTTGTTTTTAACCCAACAAGCAATTTACTACTTCTGCTATCACTTTTCAGTCAATTAGCATACATTATTGTTTTATTTTATTTTTAATTTTTGTGAATGTGTAGGTTGTTTCTTACCGGGCTAGCAAAATATGGAAGGAATTGGAAGAGTATCTCAAGATACGTTGAGACAAGGACACCGACTCAGGTTTCCAGTCATGCCCAGAAATATTTCCTCCGGCAACAACGGGACAACAAGAATAGAAGACCAAGTATTTTTGATATGACCTTGCCAAAAGAAAACTCAACCGCTCAAGTCATGGATCAAGATGTTCTTCCAGCAAACAAGAACAGTGCAACTGTTGCTCCACAACCCATCACAGACAAAGTGCTTTGGTTGAACCAGATGATGCAACATAAAAATATCTGTATGACGTTGCTTTGTTTGCTATGCCATAAGATTGTAGTAGTGTGTGATCTGTACTAGATTTGCTAGAGAAAAGTTTTAGGCTTTTAGCCAACAAATAGATTTCTAGTAATTTGTCTTGGAAAAATTTTGATTTCTATTTCAATGAATGTAAGTTTCGATTAGAGTAAAATAATGATATTGCCAACTAGTGATTAGAGGCGTTGCTCGAGGAAAGCGTTTTCCCTCCTGATAGCATCGATATCAGCTTGTAACTTGTCAATGTTCAAGCTCTGGGAAGTCATGGCGGAAAGTTTGGCTTCGTAATCAGCCGCTTCCCTTTGTGTTCTGTTCGTGGCAAGAATTTTTCCGTAGATCTGATCAAAACTCTCGTGGATGCTAGTGAGAAGCCTGTAAGCTTGTCTCCCCATAGGGTCTTTCTTTGCTTCCCTAAAGTTATAGGCTTATTTTTCAGTAACCAAACAATAATTTCTCACCTCTGAAGTAATCAAGAGATTAAAACCACCAACATAACTTAATAATTTGTATTTTGTACCTGAAAATTGTTTCGTCCACCACTGCATAAGTTCGATGAAGGCGTTCTTGGATAGAATTACTCTCTAGCTGAAGCTCCCTTGTTTCTTTTAGGATCCTGTCTATGTCAGCGTCCTGCTTACGACTGTTTTTTGTGATCTCCTTGACTCGATCAATGTAGGATCTCCTGGAGGCCAACTTGGGTTGTTCCTCAACATCCTTCGAAAGTTTAGAAAGTTCTCCCTCCCTTTAAAAACAGACGAATATTGTAATGACATAAGATTCAATGCATGTTCTTTTCCAAGAGATAAAATAGTCTGAAATATTAAAAGTTAGGGCAAATATCATTTAACTCGGCCGAGATTTTATAATACCAAACATTACCCCTATTTTCTCACGATATCACTGAGTATTCCTGTTAGTAATAGGCATTTTTATCTAGTGGAGAATGTTACCATTTTTACCCTTCTTCCTTTTTTCTCTTCTTTTTTAATCTTCTCTTCCAAGATGCCCGAATGCTAATGTTACCTTTCACCTTGGAAATCATTCAATTTCTTTACCTCTTCCGTATAAGGCCAAAATACATCACCAACTATAAGAGAGTATGAACCCACTGCTTATCATTCACCATGAAACTATTCCTAACCATGATTCAAAGATTATTTTTGTATTTGATTTAAAAAAATCTTCATCCTTTTGTTGACGTTTTCATAGTGCTGGTGTGTTTTTTATATGTGCTGTGTTAGTTTTTTTTTTTTGTTTTTTTTAAAAAAAATTAAAATTATCGAGGGCATTTTTGAACATTTATGTGATTTTTCTATAGACCTAAGCCAGGTCATGAATCATGATAGCAGTGATTGTTCTGTTAACATATGATTTTTTTAATATAAAAATCCAAACTTCAGGGATAGTTTTTTTATATTATGGAAAAAATAAGCATGAATTTTTATGTTAAGGAGAAATAAATGATATTTGTCCTAAAAGTTAAATAGGCTTCACAATTCTTCTGTGGAACCAATTATGTTTTAGCATACAAATATGGAAATAATATGCTCATAATCCAATACCTTCACTTAATTTCTGATAGCACTGATTCCCTCTCTTGCTCTACTTCTTTCAACTTTTTAAGCTTTTCTCGAGCCTCCGGCTTTGCTGAACAAAGAGCATCCTCAACGCTTATTTTTTCCTCTTCCAAAGGCCTTATGAGAGCATCCCTGTGGTGAAGTTAAGATGAAATCAATACAAACATTTTCATGCAAGAGAAACTCATGTTGCACTTTTAATAGCTATAATTCTTTTCAACTCAAGGATTTAGAGAATATATTTGACCAAGTTCAGTTATAAAATGCTGACAAAAAGTGAATAGAAAAACAGCATTCTACCATTGTGACTCCAGTAGCACAAGATTATGCTTTTTTGCATCTATTTGCTCGTTGAGCTGTTTAATGTAGTAGTCAACAGGATGTTGCTCTTCCAAAGCCATCTCCACAGCCACCTTCAACATCTTGCGTTGTTCTTCCAAACGTTCTAATTCTGAAGACTTTGTAGTCGCCTCATCAGTAAGCTCTTTTCTAGACTTCGTAACTTTTCCATCTCACATCTGATCTGAAAGATATTACCACTAAGATGAGTAATTACATAGATTTAAACACAATATTGTTCTTATCTTGAGTACAGATTAGCTATTCGTCAAGTCATTTATGTGAATCAATCCAAGTAATGAAGTAAAGCGTCTGATAAAACTCAAGTAAAGGTAAAAGGTAGTTCAGATGGATGTATTTGCTTCACCTCTGAAACAAACTTAACATGTTCCCGAGCAATACTGTCGTCATTTTCAGAAGCATTAACAGATGAAGACGACTCAACCACTTCAGTTTCCAATCTCACATCATTCAATCTGCTAATGACATCCTCATTATGTATTTGAAATCCTTTAGTTTCTGCCAATTCTTCAGTCGAATGCGTCAGGGAGCTGATTTCTTTCTTGTCGGCCGATTTCCCAGCTTCAGATAATCCAGAAAGCCTCTCCACCAAGAATCTTACCAATTTATACAAGTCTTCTTCGGATGCATAAAGGAACTGCCTAGTAAGGAAGAGTCAAAACAATGCAATCAATAAAAATCCGAACAACAATAGCATTCCCAATTGTCATCAAACTGTAATAATTTCCTTTAGCTTCAAATAAAACTAAACGTACATGAAAGGAGACGCAATTAGAACTTGCATGAGCATGATTCTTCTCAGTAAACAAAGAGAGCAGCATAAATGAAATATAAAATAAAATTCAGGAGGCAAAATGAAAATGAAAACCTTGTGGAAATTCATATCGCCGAGATAACCAACGTTCTGGACGGCGGAAGCGAGATCGGTGCTGATCTTGAATCGATCGGCTACTGAATCGGGAAACGATGCTGGAAATGACGACGTATCGTCGATCAGGCGGAGCGACTAAGAGCAGATAGAGACCAGCGCAGCCGGCGTGAGGTCTTGCATCGAAGATACATAGGGCGGAATCTGAACTCCATAACTGACCAGAGAGTTCAATAGAATTTCTTGCGATTCATCCATTTCTGCTCCGTCGGTTGATTTCGTTGTATGCGTTCTCCGTTGAATTGCGAAATGCGAATCCTTTGGTTTTCATCGAATCCGGGAGCTGCATATGGCTGTATACTCCCTGTAGTTCTTAGGAGGGGGAAAAAAAAGGTTTAATTGCCTTTTACTCCCTGTAGTTCGCTATTATTTTATTTTGACTCTCTTATTTTTAGAACTTCATTTTATTTGAAAAATGAAGAGAACGGGAAAAAAAGAGGAAAATAAACTAAGTATTTTTGGCTTCAAAGTGTGTTTTATGATGAGGGAAAAATCCCCACATGCAAACCAGAGAAGAGAAAGACAAAGAAGTGGGTTGGACCTACCCAAGGAGTTCGGCCCGAAAACAACAGAGTAGTTGCTTTCGTTGACCCATCGCCCTAACAGCCCAAGATCAGCATATCTGGCCTGCTGAGCTCAGCCCAACTACACAACGAGCCCATTCGGGACGGAGCAAGACTGTCACAACCCGTCCCGGACACCCGTCATCCCGAGGCTGGCGTGACAACAACATGATATCACCAATCCCCAAATTCGAAAAAGAATGACAATATACACCCACATCTATAATACAAACATCTACTATGAAGGACGCACCCGTCCCAAATTTTATACCGACCAAAATGTAGTTATACATGAACCTTTTATTTTTATTCCCTTTGACAGCCTCTCTCTCAGTCGTCTATACGACTCCATCATGTAGCTCTACCTAGTGCCAGTAGGGGACCGACTCCTAGCTGTTGTACCTGCGAGTGTATTGCCTTCTTAGTAAAACATTTTTAAAATATTACTACGTTCTAAATATTTCCACAATTTAGTATGGATCAAGCATAAGTATATAAGCAACAAAAATAATGCAATATAGATAAGTTCCATCCAGTATAAAATCATACCAAACATTATAATAAGTAATATCAAATCAACCAATATACGTAAAACACCACATCTCAAGCACCAATTTCAAACACACACCTCCAACACACACACACTGGCCAGTCCTAGTGATCGTTTTAACCTCATGATCGGGAGTTGCAACGGTACCGTAACATCCGTATAAATGCCTTCCTACGAAATATCCACACCCTTTTTTTTGGGGAGAAATATAATCCACACCTCTCACGACGAGAAACATAATCCACACCCCTTACGGGGAGAAACAACTATGGCATTGTCAAAATCAGATACAGCATCATGGAATCACAACCCAATAAATATCGTCTAATTACCACGTCTATCTCTTTTCTTTCAAAACCAACTTTTAAATCCAGAAATCATATATTACACTCTCTTTTAAAGAAAACGTCTGATTTTATTAAAACCACTTTTCTACCCTTTATTTTTAGAAAAACCAGGCATTTTTAGGAAACCGATGTTTTCTATTTTCTTTTAAAAACACCGTCTGATTTTACCAAAAGCCAACAGAAATTCATTTTCACCTTCTTTTTTGAAAACCATCGAAATCCAATTTACCAAATTATTCAAATCCTGCTTGATCCATATTATTTATAAATTCATAAAGTTTAAATAATCACATATCTCATCATATATATACATAGGAAAATAGTTTGGCAAGAAGACAATACACTCACCTCGATATCCGTTTTGCAAAACTGATACTGACCGTGCTCTATCCGGACGCCAGTGCCTGCGAACCTAAATTAATATCTTATCTAAAACATCCTAATTATGCAATGCAAACCCTATATACCGAATCGTTACTAATTTTATGTACTATTATTATGATTTTAGGATTTGTAACACTAACTAAAATTTAATTTAACGAGAATTAATAATCGATTGGAGTTTCATCTGTTTCCGAAACATTTGGCGATCACAAGATGGGTTTTGGATTTTTCTGGGGTGGTTTCTGCAATTTCCCGTCTTTTTCTTCTTTTTTTTTTTCTTTTTCTTTTTCTTTTCTTCTTTGCGTTTACTGTTTCTGTTCTTCTTCCTTCTTCCGACCGTGCCTGCCGCCGACTACTTTCTCCCTCCTCTTTCACCGACCGCCGGCGACCACCTTCCGTCCACCCACGCCCTCACACACACTCACCGGCCAAACCAACGGTCACCCACATATACGCACGTCAGGTGAACAGTATACACACACACACACACGGTGGGATCAACAGGACACACACACCCATATACAGCCGGATGAACAGGACACCCACACACAGAACACTGCCGAACCAACCGAGCCGAACCTTTTTCTCTCTCTCGGATTTCTGGTTTCACGTCTCTGATACTTTCTCTCTCATCTCACCGATCGGCGGCCTCACCGTCGACGAAGACCCCTCCAGCCCATGCCCACCGGCAACCACATCGGCGATCACATACACACACACACACGTCTTTGGCCGCCACAACTACTAGATCAACAGCCTTTGGCGTCTCCCGTCGTTTACATTGGATACAAAAACGACATGCAATCGATCAATGCCGGACTCGTTGAGCCGTCACCACATAATCTCAACAACGATTCGGTGACTCAAAGTTTAGTTTTAGAGAAGCGGAATAAAGAAACAAAGAAGCCGAAAGAGAGAAAACAATGGACCGAATCAGAACACAAGTAATATACACCAAGAAACAAATCTTTAAACCATTTAGGGTTAATTACTCTTTATTTTCTTCTGGAAACAATTCAATTATGTTCTCCAAAATTTATTCAAAAAAAGGGGAAATGAATTTGTTTTTGTTTCTATAATTTTGCATTTGTTCCCAGTTTTCGGGGAAGGGAAATAAAAATCAAGTGGGGCCTTGAGTATCTTTTGTTTTTTCCCTCTAAAACAAAAATGAAAAGTTTTCAAATCTAGCATAAGAAGGATACATTATTTTTTTTATTTTTAACCCAACAAGTAATTTACTACTTCTGCTATCACTTTTCAGTCAATTAGCATACATTATTATTTTATTTTATTTTTAATTTTTGTGAATGTGTAGGTTGTTTCTTACCGGGCTAGCAAAATATGGAAGGAATTGGAAGAGTATCTCAAGATACGTTGAGACAAGGACACCGACTCAGGTTTCCAGTCATGCCCAGAAATATTTCCTCCGGCAACAACGGGACAACAAGAATAGAAGACCAAGTATTTTTTATATGACCTTGCCAAAAGAAAACTCAACGGCTCAAGTCATGGATCAAGATGTTCTTCCAGCAAACAAGAACAGTGGCAACTGCTGCTCCACAACCCATCACAGACCAAGTGCTTTGGTTGAACCAGATGATGCAACATCAAAAATAACTGTATGACGTTGCTTTGTTTGCTATGCCATAAGATTGTAGTACTGTGTGAACCTAATTTAATATTAATTTTTTTTTTATAAACTTAATGTTTCAGTATTATTATAAAATTTAATGTCAATATATTATTCCTCTAATTTTCGTAAATTTAGTGTCCGTAATTTTCGTATGTTATACTTTCACTTTATATTATTCTTTAATTTAATTTCATAAATTTAATAATTTAGTACTAGTATTAAATTTAATATCCGTATATTATTTCTATAAATTTGATTTCCATAATTTTATATATTATATTTCCTCTTTTGTATTATTTATTTTAATTTTCAAAAATTAAAATTTAATATCCATAGATTATTTCTATAATTTCCTCTTTATATTATTTCTTTCAATGTTTATACATTATTTCATAATTTCAATATCAATAATTTATGTATATTATATTATAATATTATAATTATATATATTACGTATATTAATTAAAAAAAAATTAAATGAATAAGTTTATATACAAATTGTAAATTTATAAGTAAAAAATATTTAATTCTCAGAATAATTTAATTTAAAAAAAAAAATAGTAGCAAATACTCTTTAAATGCTAAAAAAATGCAATAACCCATCATTTAATCCCAAAAATAATAAAAAATTAGAATTGAAAATGTATTACACAAATAAAAAATATTTAATTCTCAAAATAATTTTAACTTCTAAAAATTCTCAACCAAAACTCTTTAAATACTAAAAAATATGTAACAACCACCATTTCATCTCAAAATAATAAAATAGTTGGAATTAGAATGTATTATAATTAATTTTTAAAAAAAAAATCAAATTGACCAAAATCATAATTATTTTAGGAGGGTTATAACAGTAGTTTTAATTCATTTTTACTGTACAATGACATTGTAACATGGACAAATCAATAATTTTCTATTTAACATAAAAAAAAAAAAAAAAAAAAAATGGGTGTTGGATATATTTTCTAAATGACAATGAATATCGTTGTAGGTTTTCATTATAATTAATTGTTTTTTCTCACCAACGATTATTTTTTCTCACCAACAATTTAATAAAAATTATCTCTCCATCTTTAATTACATATAAAATTTATTCAAATTCAAATGCTCCAAAGAGTATTCTAACAATTCTTAATCAAATAATAAAAACTATTTAACAACATAAAAATGACCTATTAGATTATTTACGACTATTATTTAAAAAAAAATAAAAATCTCAAGAGTTTATTTACTTATTGATTTACTATTTCCGAAAATAAATATAAGTGAGAACATTAACAGTTTTAGAGTTTGACATTAGGTATTTTCTAAACTATAATTTTATTTTTATTTCTCGATATTAAAATTTATTTTTCTTATACTTTCTTAAAATGCATTATACGTAAAATTAAAAGTTCACTTGTGGATCATGTGTAATATTCAAATGACAAATATATATTAATAAAAAAAAATCTCTAGAGACATAATATTTAGGTCTAAAACTAGTATTACTAAATTTAATGTCAATATTTTATTTTTATAATTTCAATAAATTTAATATTTCTTTATTATTACTAAATTTAATGTTCATAATTTCTGTATATTATTTTTTAATTTAATTTCTATAAATTTAATATTTTAATATTATAGTAGATTTAATGTTGATATATTATTTCTATAATTTCTGTAAATTTAATGTCCATAATTTTCATAAAAAAAAAATTATATTATTTTAATTTAATTTCTATAAATTTAATATTCATATATTATTTCTATAGATTTATATGTGTAAAAAAAATATATTTTCTGTCCTCAATTGAGTATAAGATATATAAGGTACAATATAAATACAATTTATATTTATGTTAAATTTTTAGATCAATCTGGACTATTCTTCATACCTAGAGACAAAGAACGGTTGACATTTGTCTAGAGGGTTTATGTCCGTCCTGTTTTATTATATAGATTTAGTGAAAACTTCATCTGACAAAGCTAATTTGACAAATAAAGATAAAATAAACTCTATTTTTTTCCTTAAAATTTTATTTACAATCAACAAAATAACCATTAAAACATAATTATCTAATCTTAATTGAAAGTATTTAATTGGAGACATAAGAGAACATGGATGGTAAAATATAATAAAGAAATTGTAATTAACATAAAATTAAAATAAAATAAATTATAGGCCAAACCTTCTAATTGGGACTAGTGATCGATTATTCCTAGTAAGCATTGAACTTCAGTAATATTTATTTTTGGGAAACTTTTTGAGAGGTCCCAAGATTTCAAAAATACTTTTTAAGGACCATATCATGTGTAAAAAAATCATTGGTACAGAATTCCATAAAGTGGTGTTTTTATGGGATGGGACTTTTGGGATAATTTTTTTTTTTTTTTTTTTTGTATAAACCATCCTGTATCCAATAACCACATAAGATTTTGACTACTTCAGATAAAGTCTAGTCGGACTACAAGGGCGGCAAAGCTCTCCCTACCGAGTTTTAACGC
Organism: Eucommia ulmoides; assembly: GCA_016647705.1. Lineage (NCBI taxonomy): Eukaryota > Viridiplantae > Streptophyta > Magnoliopsida > Garryales > Eucommiaceae > Eucommia > Eucommia ulmoides. The sequence goes on along the minus strand of CM028326.1, from coordinate 18,288 downwards.
AGTTGAATTCCCAAGTCTTGAACCAAAGACCCTCGTTAAGTTAGAACAACCCCTCATCAGCTGATCTATGCAATCGGTGATAACTTCGGTAGTATTTGACAACATGGAATTGATGCAAGGAAATTTGGTAGTGACTAATTTAAAAAATTAGCAAAACTAGCCAAGAAATTAACTAAATATACTAATTTGAAAGGAAAAATTAATTAATTGTCCTATCGTTTAATCTCTTTCAAAGAAACAAATTCAGTAATTTTAAACATTAATATTTAATCAATCACAAAGTTTTTTCCTAATAAAAAACCCTAATTTTTTTAATTAAATATATTTTTATTTTATTTTTTTAATTTTCTTTTATTTAGTCTCTTCATTAACAAATTGTTCTTCCAGTTTGTTAATGTAAACAAACTGATTAAATAATTATTAATACTCACAAATTGTCAATAAATTTATTATGAAAAAATATTAAATTTTGCAAAAATCCACAACACATTCATAAATTGTGCGTTAATATGTTATGTTTCAAACTCTCCTAAATTTTCTAATTATTAATTGAATTTTCATTAATTTTTATTTATAATCATCCTGACCCTAAAAATTAGAAAATCAAATTTTAATGTTAAAAATAACTTGTGGAATAAAATTAGATTAGAATATTAATAGATCTTGGCAAACCTAATAATGGAACTAAAGAAACTAATTAAATATATTAATTTAAAAAATTAACTAAAGAAATTAACTTCAACACGGTGGTAGTGTGACCATAGTGATCGGTAGTGATGGTCAACGGTGGGTGGAGGTCCGACGATGGGCCAATCACTGGTTGACTGATGGCAAATGTCTAACGATCGACAAAAACGATGAGCGACGACAATATGATCTAAACTGATGTAAAATAGGTCAAGAGAGGTATAATCGAAAACTCATATCTCCAATAAATTGGTTGGGACAAAAACATAAAAGACTTTTAGACAATGATCAGAAAAATGTTTTTTTTAAAAAAAAATATAAATCAATTTCCCGAGAAAATCGAATAAATTTCTCTCTTTTTTTTTTTTAGAATATATAGTCATTCTACCACCATTTTAATTGCGATATTTTTTTTAACCTTTGTTTTTAATTTTTGTTTTTCAAAATCTATTTAAAAAAATAAAATTGAAAAAATCTAAACAAGGCATAGAAAATTCCTTTTTTTTCTCCAAAAAGAAGTTTTGACTCATTCCAAGTCATTAAGGTTTAAAGTCAAACTCAAGTTTATCAAATTATACATTTAATCCCTCGAGTTTGAAAATTTGTTCAATGGCACATGTTAAGTTCGTTATTAATGATTTTGGATAACAATTGTATTGTGCACAACACAATGACCTTCTAATGGAAATAATTTATCATTTCATCATTCCACTAAATTTAAAATATTTTTCTAACAATGATTTTCCTGAAAAATAAGAGAGAAATTTTTCTCGAGTTTAGTGGAATAATCAAATACCGAAAATTTCTCCATCATGTGTCGAGAATAGCTCATTTTTCATCCAAAATCATTAATAACATTTTCAATTTTTGCGAAATTGAAACAAATATGGAACTTGAGGATCAAATGTGAAATTTGGCAAACCGTAGGGTTCAAATGAACATCCACACTATACTTTAGGAGTCAAAAATGTAATTTCCCCAAATTTTAAAAACAAGTCAAAACCACCATATCAGCAACGGATACACAATGATTAGAATCAAAGCAAAATTCACTATATAAGGGACCTACCCCACGCAATTCCAAGCCTAGGAAACCACTTGAGAAGGATGAACGCAACGGAGATGGCTAATATGGAGAACCAAGTTTGCTGCCTTCAACAACAACAACAACAACAGGAGTTTGAGAGAGAGGAGTTTGAGGTGACCGAGCAAGATTGGGCATGGCTACACAAAATACTAGACGAGGAGCCTGCCATGGCCAATGCTGCTTCTCCATCTCAACCTCCTGTTGATGAGGTTGAGATGGAGAATCAACATTGGCCATGGCAAATGCTAGTTGCCATGGCCAATGTTGCTTCTCCATCTCAACCTCAACTTCAACAACAACAACAGGAGGTAGAGATGAAGGAGCAAGATTGGCCGCCACAACTACTAGATCAACAGCATTTGGCGTCTCCCGTTGTTTACATTGGATACCAAAACGACACACAATCAATCAATGCCGGACTCGTTGAGCCGCCGCCACATAATCTCAACAACGATTTGGTGACTCAAAGCTTAGTTTTAGAGAAGCGGAATAAAGAAACAAAGAAGCCGAAGGAGAGAAAACAATGGACCGAATCAGAACACAAGTAATATACACCAAGAAACAAATCTTTAAACCATTTAGGGTTAATTACTCTTTATTTTCTTCTGGAAACAATTCAATTATGTTCTCCAAAATTTATTCAAAAAAAGGGGAAATGAATTTGTTTTTGTTTCTATAATTTTGTATTTGTTCCCAGTTTTCGGGGAAGGGAAATAAAAATCAAGTGGGGCCTTGAGTATCTTTTTTTTTTCTCTCTAAAACAAAAAATGAAAAGTTTTCAAATCTAGCATAAGAAGGATACATTATTTTTTTTATTTTTTTTAACCCAACAAGCAATTTACTACTTCTGCTATCACTTTTAAGTCAATTAGCATACATTATTATTTTATTTTATTTTTAATTTTTGTGAATGTGTAGGTTGTTTCTTACCGGGCTAGCAAAATATGGAAGGAATTGGAAGAGTATATCAAGATACGTTGAGACAAGGACACCGACTCAGGTTTCCAGTCATGCCCAGAAATATTTCCTCCGGCAACAACGGGACAACAAGAATAGAAGACCAAGTATTTTTGATATGACCTTGCCAAAAGAAAACTCAACAGCTCAAGTCATGGATCAAGATGTTCTTCCAGCAAACAAGAACAGTGCAACTGCTGCTCCACAACCCATCACAGACCAAGTGCTTTGGTTGAACCAGATGATGCAACATCAAAAATATCTGTATGACGATGCTTTGTTTGCTATGCCATAAGATTGTAGTAGTGTGTGATCTGTACTAGATTTGCTAGAGAAAAGTTTTAGGCTTTTAGCCAACAAATAAGATTTCTAGTAATTTGTCTCGGAAAAGTTTTGATTTCTGTTTCAATGAATGTAAGTTTCGATTAGAGTAAAATAATGATTTTTTCTCGCCCCATCATTTTAAAAACCCTACGACACCTCGAAACTCTTGCAAACATATGATATCTAATTTTATTTAAAATATTTACACTTTTATAATTTATTCTCTACATAGAATGACAATTTTATTCCTTTTAAATAAAATATAATTTAAAAAAATAAACATATAATTAAAAATTAAAAATCTTTCACTTACTAGATTTTCTATTTTTATTTTTTCTTTTAAGAAACTTACTAGATTTTCTATTTTCTATTTTTTCTTTTAAGAAACAATTCTCGAACACCGTATAACCGGTGTTCCTAACCCCGGTTTTCCTTTTTATTTAAACAGAGTAAAGGCGGGATTGCTAACCCTGGCTTATCATTGTCTGTTAAATAAGTTAAAATTACATATTTTTCAAAAAAGAAAGTTTAAAAAAAATTATTATCTAGTAAACAACTCTTTTTTATTTTCTTCTGGGAACATTTCTATTATGTTCTCCGAAAATTTATTCTAAAAAATCGGAAACAGAACAAAAACAGATTGTTTTGTTTCCATAATTTTGTTTCTGTTCCCAGTTTTTTGGGTAGAAAAACAAAAAACTGGGAACAGAATCAGTAAACAAACGAGGCCTTGAGTATCTTTTTTTTTTTTCCTCTCTAACGCAAAAAATGAAAAGTTTTCGAATCTAGCATAAGTAGGAAGGGGGTAAAATATTTTTCAAATAGAGGAATAAAATGAAATAAAGATCAAAATATAAGGGAGTAAAAGTCAATCAACCCAACAAGTAATTTACTACTTCTGTTACCAATTTTCAATCAATTAGCATCCATTTTTTTTTGTGTGTGTGAATGAGTAGGTTGTTTTTTACCGGGCTAGCAACATATGGAAGGGGGGATTGGAGGAGTATCTCAAGATACATTGAGACAAGGACCGGCCCAGGTTTCCAGTCATGCCCAGAAATATTTCCTCCGGCAACAACGGGAACAAGAATAGAAGACCAAGTATATCTGATATTACCTTGCCAGAAGAAAACTCAACAGCTCAAGCCATGGATCAAGATGTTCTTCCAGCAAAACACGAACAGTGCAACTGCTGCATGACAAAGCAACACAGACCAAAAGTTGTGGTGGAACTAGATGATTACACCTTCAACTCAACATGAAGAATATCCGTATGACATCGCTTTGTTTGCTATGGTATAAAGATTGGAGTAGTCTGTGATCTGTACTAGACTTGAGAAAGTTTTAGGCTTTTAGCCAACAAATAAGATTTATGGTAATTGTATCGGACAAGTTTTGATTTCTATTTCAATGAATATAAGTTTCGATTAGAGTAAAATAATGATATTGCCAACTAGTGATTAGAGGCGTTGCTCGAGGAAAGCGTTTTCCCTCCTGATAGCATCGATATCAGCTTGTAACTTGTCAATGTTCAAGCTCTGGGAAGTCATGGAAGGTTTGGCTTCGTAATCAGCCGCTTCCCTTTGTGTTCTGTCCGTGGCAAGAATTTTTCCGCAGATCTGATCAAAACTCTCGTGGATGCTAGTGAGAAGCCTGTAAGCTTGTCTCCCCATAGGGTCTTTCTTTGCTTCCCTAAAGTTATGGGCTTATTTTTCAGTAACCAAACAATAATTTCTCACCTCTGAAGTAATCAAGAGATTAAAACCACCAACATAACTTAATAATTTGTATTTTGTACCTGAAAATTGTTTCGTCTACCACTGCATAAGTTCGATGAAGGCGTTCTTGGATAGAATTACTCTCTAGCTGAAGCTCCCTTGTTTCTTTTAGGATCCTGTCTATGTCAGCGTCCTGCTTACGACTGTTTTTTGTGATCTCCTTGACTCGATCAATGTAGGATCTCCTGGAGGCCAACTTGGGTTGTTCCTCAACATCCTTCGAAGTTTAGAAAGTTCTCCCTCCCTTTAAAAACAGACGAATATTGTAATGACATAAGATTCAATTCATGTTCTTTTCCAAGAGATAAAATAGTCTGAAATATTAAAAGTTAGGGCAAATATCATTTAACTCGGCCGAGATTTTATAATACCAAACATTACCCCTATTTTCTCACGATATCACTGAGTATTCCTGTCGTAATAGGCATTTTTATCTAGCGGAGAATGTTACCATTTTTACCCTTCTTCCTTTTTCTCTTCTTTTTTAATCTCTCTTCCATGATGCCCGAATGCTAATGTTACCTTTCACCTTGGAAATCATTCAATTTCTTTACCTCTTCCGTATAAGGCCAAAATACATCCAACTATAAGAGAGTTGAACCCACTGCTTATCATTCACCATGAAACTATTCCTAACCATGTTCAAAGATTATTTTTGTATTTGATTTAAAAAAATCTTCATCCTTTTGTTGACGTTTTCATAGTGCTGGTGTGTTTTTTATATGTGCTGTGTTAGTTTTTTTTTTTTTTGAAAAAAATAAAATTATCGAGGGCATTTTTGAACATTTATGTGATTTTTCTATAGACCTAAGCCAGGTCATGAATCATGATAGCAGTCATTGTTCTGTTAACATATGTTTTTTTAATATAAAAATCCAAACTTCAGGGATAGTTTTTTATATTATGGAAAAAATAAGCATGAATTTTTATGTTAAGGAGAAAAAATGATATTTGTCCTAAAAGTTAAATAGGCTTCACAATTCTTCTGTAGAACCAATTATGTTTTAGCATACAAATATCGAAATAATATGCTCATAATCCAATACCTTCTCTTAATTTCTGATAGCACTGATTCCCTCTCTTGCTCTACTTCTTTCAACTTTTTAAGCTTTTCTCGAGCCTCCGGCTTTGCTGAACAAAGAGCATCCTCAACGCTTATTTTTTCCTCTTCCAAAGGCCTTATGAGAGCATCCCTGTGGTGAAGTTAAGATGAAATCAATACAAACATTTTCATGCAAGAGAAACTCATGTTGCACTTTTAATAGCTATAATTCTTTTCAACTCAAGGATTTAGAGAATATATTTGACCAAGTTCGTTATAAAATGCTGACAAAAAGTGAATAGAAAAACAGCATTCTACCATTGTGACTCCAGTAGCACAAGATTATGCTTTTTTGCATCTATTTGCTCGTTGAGCTGTTTAATGTAGTAGTCAACAGGATGTTGCTCTTCCAAAGCCATCTCCACAGCCACCTTCAACATCTTGTGTTGTTCTTCCAAACGTTCTAATTCGAAGACTTTGTAGCCGCCTCATCACTAAGCTCTTTTTCTCGACTTCGTAACTTTTCCATTTCGCATCTGATCTGAAAGATATTACCACTAAGATGAGTAATTACATAGATTTAAACACATATTGTTCTTATCTTGAGTACAGATTAGCTATTCGTCAAGTCATTTTATCTGAATCAATCCAAGTAATGAAGTAAGGCGTCTCATAAAACTCAAGTGAAGGTAAAAGGTAGTTCAGATGGATGTATTTGCTTTACCTCTGAAACAAACTTAACATGTTCCTGAGCAGTACTGTCATCATTTTCAGAAGCATTAACAGATGAAGACGACTCAATCACTTCAGTTTCCAATCTCACATCATTCAATCTGCTAATGACATCCTCATTATGTATTTGAAATCCTAGTTTCTGCCAATTCTTCAGTCGAATGCGTCAGGGAGCTGATTTCTTTCTTGTCCGCCGATTTCCCAGCTTCAGATAATCCAGAAAGCCTCTCCACCAAGAATCTTACCAATTTATACAAGTCTTCTTCGGATGGATAAAGGAACTGCCTAGTAAGGAAGAGTCAAAACAATGCAATCAATAAAAATCCGAACAACAATAGCATTCACAATTGTCATCAAACTGTAATAATTTCCTTTAGCTTCTATTGCACATAATATGAGAAATAAAACTAAACGTACATGAAAGGAGACGCAAATTAGAACTTGCATGAGCTTGATTCTTCTCAGTAAACAAAGAGAGCAACATAAATGAAATATAAAACAAAATTCAGGAGGCAAAATGAAGATGAAAACCTTGTGGAAATTCATATCGCCGAATAACCAACGTTCGGACGGCGGAAGCGAGATCGGTGCAGATCTTGAATCGATCGGCTACTGAATCGGGAAACGATGCTGGAAATGACGACGTATCGTCGATCAGGCGGAGCGACCGAGAGCAGATAGAGACCAGCGCAGCCGGCGTGAGGTCTTCCATCGAAGATACATCGGAAGGAATCTGAACTCCATAACTGACCAGAGAGTTCAATAGAATTTCTTGCGATTCATCCATTTCTGCTCCGTCGGTTGATTTCGTTGTGTGCGTTCTCCGTTGAATTGCGAAATGCGAAGCCTTTTGTTTTCATCGAATCCGGGAGCTGCATATGGCTGTAGACTCCCTGTAGCTCTCAGGAGGAGGAAAAAAAGGTTTAATTGCCTTTTACTCCTGTATTTCGCTATTATTTTATTTTGCCCCTCTTATTTTTAGAACTTCATTTTAATTGAAAAATGAAGAGAAAGGGGAAAAAAAGAGGAAAATAAACCAAGTATTTTTGGCTTCAAAGTGTGTTTTATGATGAGGGAAAAATCCCCACATGCAAATCAGAGAAGAGAAAGACAAAGAAGTGGGTCGGACCTACCCATGGAGTCCGGCACGGAAACAGCAAAATAGTTGCTTTCGTTGGCCCGTCGCCCTAACAGTCCAAGATCAGCACATCTGGCCTGTTGAGCTCAGCCCAACTACACAACGAGCCCATTTGGGATGAAGCAAGACCCCCCAAACAAGACCCAATCACCAACCCAAGAGGTAGCAGGTGAACATAACCGTCGTCCTACCTACCACCACCTCCATTCACTTGCACAATTGACGCCACTTTCTATAGTGGGAGCACCGCCTATGATCACGATTGCCGGTATGGAACGATGAGGAAATCATGGCGGGAACGACTGCCCAGCGGAACATCTTATATACTCGACGAGACAGTTACTCTAGGGGAGGGCTCTAGACTTGATTATGGGCACGAAATCATATTCTTTTCACTTGTAAACATTTCTCTGTATTAGTTGTATTTTTACCTCATTAGAGAATTGTAATCTAAGGGGCAGTACGTGTTGTTGAGTTCTCCAGCTCGTTTGGCTTTGGTTCACACATAGGTAGATTTTGGCAACATCAAATATTATATATTTAATATAAAAATTCTAAAAATGACTTAACTTGACATACCAAAACAAATTGCATGTCTTAAAAGAAATATCAGATAATCTTACTTGTGCAGTACGTACCTATCTCAAATCTATACCTGTTAATGTGTAATGATATAAAGATAATGGTTCGGAAATTAGATGAGAATATAAATGTTATTTTTTAAAATAAGTGGGTTAAAAGAAAAATAAAATCAATACTTATATAGAGATAAAAAGATAAAGATAATTACCCACTAAACATCCACCATGCCATTGCTTGATACACTTAGAAAATGACTTCTTCAAACACTTAAACTAAAGTTTGGGTACTATGTTAAGACAAAAAATAAATCAAGGAGCAAAATGAAATTTTGGACAAAATATAGGGGTCAACAATGAAATTATCTCTAACATGTGCATTGAAGTATTGAACGAAGCCCTGGACACCAAATCGTTTGAGAGAGAGAGGGAAAGGGAGGGAGAGACAGATTCTTGCCCTAATCGCCTGGAGAAACTGGACGAAGAAGAAGAGAAGCAGATTAGTCGAAGAAGAAGACGCAGCCTCTACTCGCCTGGAAAATTTTGAACGGATTCAAAAAAGAAGAAGCCAGGTATGTTCAAATCGAAAGTGAAATCTGTGTTTTATAAATTGATGTTGTAGATTCTTTGGATGTTGTGTTTTATTAATTTTTATTATGTTTTGGTCATTGTTGCCTGTGCTTGGGTGTTTTTTTTCTCTATGCCGGTGTGATCTTTTAAATTTTAGTAGCAAATTTCTGAATTATTGGTTGCCTGAACTTCATAAATTTGAATGCTTTCGATGCTGGATGAAATGTTTTTCGCTTGTTTGCTGTCACAGGCATGTTCTTATTCAATTCCGTTCTTTGATTGTTTGAACCTAACATACAATCTTGGCTTAGCCTTGTCAAACATCTCAACATGCTTGGATAGTTGATGCCGGTCTTTTGTTGTATAGTCATACTTTGCATTGTATGTTCTATGATAGCTGTTGTTCGCCCATGCTTGGATCTGTTTACACTGATCTTCTCTTTTATGTAGAATATTCACTCTGAGTTTCTAAAATTAGGTCAAAAGATAGACGTTTTCAGCTTATTAGATCTATTGTGTAGCTTGTGATTCTTGGCGGTTGAGGACTAGCAAATGCAAATGCCTTCTGCCTGAAGGCACTAATTTATGTAAAATTTTTAGTTACTAAAAAGGATTAAACTGTAATTGTGTTGCTTAGCCAAAAAGGAAAATAGAAAAAATTTGCAATTGTGCATATAATCTGTTGATTAAATTTATTTATTTTCAATCTAAATGTGGGCAGCTAAGATCGGAAAGGATAAATTTGCAAATTAAAATGGAACTTCAATAAACAATACATGATAAAAAAAAATATTAAGGTACAAAGTAAAGTTTGGTCTATGCTAAAGGGTGAAAAATGTAATTGATTCAACCATTTTGGGGGGGGGGAGAGGGGGCCATTTGGGGAGGAAACCCCCCCCCCCCCCCCCCCTCCCCCCCAAAAAAAAAAAATCATATGGTAATCTCATCGGATTATCTTATCAAATTCAATTTTAACTATTAACAAAAATATATTTTATTCACCATCCTAATATAAACTAGTGAGTGGCACGTTTCAATATTATTTTCATAGAAACATAATTTTTTGTTATTTAAAATAATAAATTTTTAATTTTAACACAATATTTAGCTTAAAATTAATTTATATTATAAATTAAAATGTTGTGCTATCTACGAAGTGATTATGATCAATAGAATGACTAGGATCTCTCCAAATATATAATCCAAGGGATGAACATATCTCTTCAAGTGAATGGTTGAGATTTAGTTCACATCGTCGTTACACTAATAGATTTCAACCGTCCTATTGACTTAAAATATTACGAGTTTACACCGTCCTGATTTATAATATAAGTGTGCATATTCCATGTTTCTATTTTGAGCATCTATAATTCATGATTATATTTGTTTTGTTGTTAAGCAATAGTTAATGATTTTATATGTTTCAATTTTATTTATTTATTTTTAGAGAGTTTGATATGGATAAAGATGGTGGAAGAGATGCAAGAGAATCATTGGAGTTGGTATATCAGATGTCTAAAATTCTTGATACTGGATTAGACCGCCACACGGTTTCACTGCTCATTGGCCTTTGTGAGATGGGTTTCAACCCAGAGGCATTGGCTGCTGTTGTCAAGGAGCTCAGAAGAGATCCTTCTTCTTCCTCCTCCCACATGCCCACTTCTCCGTCCATTCCTTGAGCCAGTTCGGTTCGGTGTTATCTTTGCCTTTTTTCCTTTGATGAAAATTTGGAGATTTTTTTTAACTTTCCTTGTGTTTTCTTCAGCGGCATTTCGTCAATTAGCCATGCCAGGTCTGTTTCTACATGTTGATTTGATCCTTTTTCATAGTTATTGCGCTGAATCTTATTAGGGGCCATTTGACATGCCCAACAAGGTCGAATCTAGAATATGATTGAGACCTGACTGAAAATATTTTTTTTTTTGTTTTATTTTTTATTTTTTATTTTTTATTTTTTTAAATGAAGAGATGAAAGTGAGTTTTCTAAATTTAAAGGGGGTTTGAATTCCCTTCAGAACAAGGTGGTCCTGCCACTGCTGCCCGATGCAAAATGCTCTAAACAGCGAAGCAGAAGTGTTGTTAAACCTCATAATTATGTGTTGAATCTTATGACAGAGGTTAGATTTGCATTTGTGGTGGTAGATCTGTGGTACAAGAGGGCAGCTCCGGACTAGTAGACGTCAAATTTGGACTGTATATCTTGGGATTACAATTGAATCCGAACCGGGTAACCGAACCGAGTAGTTCAGTCTTGAAACTGATCAAATAGTTTCGGTTACGGTTTTAGTTTCAAAATTGAAAACCGAACCAGTTTTCGTTTTGGTTTAGATTTTGGGAGAGTACTTGTGAAACCGAACCGTGTAACTATTATTTTTAAATATATATTTTCTTTACGTTTTTTATTTATTTTCACTTTTACCTCTATTTTTTAGTTTTTATTTTGTTTGTTTGTTTTCATTACATGTGAACTCTGTGTTATATTTTACTTATGTTTAGGATGTTATATTTTAATTATGCTTAGGATGTTTATTGTAACAATTAATATCTTTGTGGTTTGGTTTTGAGTTTGTTTAGATTTTTTTTAATTATATTTTATTTATGTTTGTGTTGCTAGAGAAGATTAATAAATATATAAAAAAAAATTAATGAGTTTGTGGTTTTGGTTTATATAAAACTAGCGTATGATCTGAACCTGAAGTTACGGGTGAAAAAAAAGGGGGTGCTTACTAAGCAATTTAAAAAATGTATCAAAACTACCAATTAAACCCGCAATGTTTTCTGTGAACCGAGTAGATTTTATGTCATTTTTGTGACTAAAATGCCTTTTTTTTAATGCGTCGTTTCATAAAATTATGTAATCACTTCTCCTTTATGCGGAATTAAATTAGATAACATACGAGCAACTCTAAGTGAAACAATATGCTTGTTTTGATCTCAATCCGAATGTGAAACAATAAAATTTTTAAACAACAATGATGTGCAATTTTTTTTTTTTAATGAGATATAATCACATTTTTTTGAGTTGTTTATCAAAATGTTACATGTAACATTTAGTAACTATACTATGTTACATGTAATATTTATGTAACAACACTATTACATGTAATATTATTGTATTTTCATTTATATATGCATGTTGAATGTAACATCCAATCCAACCGAAACGGTGGTGTAATGTCTAGGCCGCATCTAATTATAATCCCTCGTAACATTTTATAATTCATGTGACATTAATGTTGAATGTAACATTCGGTGCTTGATATCAATCTTCTTTTTTAAAATTTAAATTGTGATGCATGTGGATATTATAATAACATTAATTGTGAAAACTGAAAGTAATGAAAAAAATAGTGAATTTGATATTGTTTTGAAGATTTTATTTAGACGACTCTGAATATATAATTAAATTGTAAAAAAATGTGTACAACAATAATTATTTTGATTTTAATAAAATAATTTTGTTGAATATAAAAACTCCTAATCCCTATTATGGAATCTTCATTGCCGCAAATCTATTGAGGAAAAATCTGTCAATGGAAAGTGTATGGATATAAAGATAATGGTTCGAAAATTGGATGAGAATATAAATGTTTTTTTAAAATAAGTGGGTTAAAAGAAAATAAAATCAATACTTATTGAGATAAAAAGATAAAGATAATTACCCACTAAACATCCACCATGCCATTGCTTGATGCACTTAGAAAATGACTTCTTCAAACACTTAAACTAAAGTTTGGGTACTATGTTAAGACAAAAAATAAATCAAGGAGCAAAATGAAATTTTGGACAAAATATAGGGGTCAGCAAATTCTCTTTCCTTCCTGAATTTCCTCTCTCCCGAAATCAGCAAATTCTCGGAGCCTATTTTTTTGGAGACTCGAATAAATTTCTCACTCTCTCTCTCTCAATATATAGTCATTCTACCACCATTTTAATTGCGATTTTTTTAACCTTTGTTTTTAATTTTTATTTTTCAAAATCTATTTAAAAATATAAAATTGAAAAAATCAAAACAAAATTCCTTTTTTTTCTCTAAAAAGAAGTTTTGACTCAGTCCAAGTCATTAAGGTTCATATTCCTGATTCTTAAAAATCAGAAATTTAAAGTCAAACTCAAGTTTATCAAATTATACATTTAATCCCTCGAGTTTCAAAATTTGTTTCAATGGCACATGTTAAGATCGTTGTTAATAATTTTGGATAAAAAATATTGTGCACAACACAGTGACCTTCTAATGGATAATTTATTATTTCATCATTCCACTAAATCTAAAATTTTTTCCCTAATCTTTTTCGAACAATGATTTTCCTGAAATCTCATATTCAGTGGAGTAATAAAATACCGAAAATTTCTCCATCATGTGTCGAGAATAGCTCATTTTTCATCCAAAATCATTAATAACATTTTCTTTTTGCGAAATTGAAACAAATATGGAACTTGAGGATCAAATGTGAAATTTGGCAAACCGTAGGGTTCAAACGAACACCCACACTATACTTTAGGGGTCAAAAATGTAATCTCCCCAAATTTTAAAAACAAGTCAAAGCCACCATATCAGCGACGATACATAATGATTAGAATCAAAGCAAAATTCACTATATAAGGACCTACCCCCACGCAATTCCAAGCCTAGGAAACCACTTGAGAAGGACGAACGCAACGGAGATGCTAATATGGAGAACCAAGTTTGCCGCCTTCAACAACAACAACAACAACAGGAGTTTGAGATAGAGGAGGAGTTTGAGGTGACCGAGCAAGATTGGGCATGGCTACACAAAATACTAGACGAGGAGCCTGCCATGGCCAATGTTGCTTCTCCATCTCAACCTCCTGTTGTTGAGGTTGAGATGGAAAATCAACATTGGCCATGGCAAGTGCTGGTTGCCATGGCCAATGTTGCTTCTCCATCTCAACCTCAACTTCAACAACAACAACAGGAGGTAGAGATGAAGGAGCAAGATTGGCCGCCACAACTACTAGATCAACAGCATTTGGCGTCTCCCGTCGTTTACGTTGGATACAAAACGACATGCAATCGATCAATGCCGGACTCGTTGAGCCGCCACCACATAATCCACAACGATTCGGTGACCAAAGTTTAGTTATAGAGAAGCGGAATAAAGAAACAAAGAAGCCGAAAGAGAGAAAACAATGGACCGAATCAGAACACAAGTAATATACACCAAGAAACAAATCTTTAAACCATTTAGGGTTAATTACTCTTTATTTTCTTCTGGAAACAATTCAATTATGTTCTCCAAAATTTATTCAAAAGGGGGAAATGAATTTGTTTTTGTTTCCATAATTTGTATTTGTTCCCAGTTTTCGGGGAAGGGAAATAAAAATCTGGGAACAAAATCAGTAAACAAGTGTGGCCTCGAGTATCTTTTTTTTTTCCCTCTAAAACAAAAAATGAAAAGTTTTCAAATCTAGCATAAGAAGGATACATTATTTTATTTTATTTTTAACCCAACAAGCAATTTACTACTTCTGCTATCACTTTTCAGTCAATTAGCATACATATTATTTTATTTTATTTTTAATTTTTGTGAATGTGTAGGTTGTTTCTTACCGGGCTAGCAAAATATGGAAGGAATTGGAAGAGTATCTCAAGATACGTTGAGACAAGGACACCGACTCAGGTTTCCAGTCATGCCCAGAAATATTTCCTCCGGCAACAACGGGACAACAAGAATAGAAGACCAAGTATTTTTGATATGACCTTGCCAAAAAAACTCAACGGCTCAAGTCATGGATCAAGATGTTCTTCCAGCAAACAAGAACAGTGCAACTGCTGCTCCACAACCCATCACAGACCAAGTGCTTTGGTTGAACCAGATGATGCAACATCAAAAATATCTGTATGACGTTGCTTTGTTTGCTATGCCATAAGATTGTAGTAGTGTGTGATCTGTACTAGATTTGCTAGAGAAAAGTTTTAGGCTTTTAGCCAACTAATAAGATTTATGGTAATTTGTATCGGAAAAGTTTTGATTTCTATTTCAATGAAATAAGTTTCGATTAGAGTAAAATAAAGATATTGCCAACTAGTGACTAGAGGCGTTGCTTGAGGAAAGCATTTTCCCTCCTGATAGCATCGATATCAGCTTGTAACTTGTCAATGTTCAAGCTCTGGGAAGTCATGGTGGAAGGTTTGGCTTCGTAATCAGCCGCTTCCCTTTGTGTTCTGTCTGTGGCAAGAATTTTTCCGCAGATCTGATCAAAACTCTCGTGGATGCTAGTGAGAAGCCTGTAAGCTTGTCTCCCCATAGGGTCTTTCTTTGCTTCCCTAAAGTTATGGGCTTATTTTTCAGTAACCAAACAATAATTTCTCACTCTGAAGTAATCAAGAGATTAAAACCACCAACATAACTTAATAATTTGTATTTTGTACCTGAAAATTGTTTCGTCTACCACTGCATAAGTTCGATGAAGGCGTTCTTGGATAGAATTACTCTCTAGCTGAAGCTCCCTTGTTTCTTTTAGGATCCTGTCTATGTCAGCGTCCTGCTTACGACTGTTTTTTGTGATCTCCTTGACTGATCAATGTAGGATCTCCTGGAGGCCAATTGGGTTGTTCCTCAACATCCTTCGAAAGTTTAGAAAGTTCTCCCCCCTTTAAAAACAGACGAATATTGTAATGACATAAGATTCAATGCATGTTTTTTAAGAGATAAAATAGTCGAAATATTAAAAGTTAGGGCAAATATCATTTAACTCGGCCGAGATTTTATAATACCAAACATTACCCCTATTTTCTCACGATATCACTGAGTATTCCTGTCAGTAATAGGCATTTTTATCTAGCGGAGAATGTTACCATTTTACTTCTTCCTTTTTTTCTTCTTTTTTAATCTTCTCTTCCAAGATGCCCGAATGCTAATGTTACCTTTCACCTTGGAAATCATTCAATTTCTTTACCTCTTCCGTATAAGGCCAAAATACATCACCAACTATAAGAGAGTATGAACCCACTGCTTATCATTCACCATGAAACTATTCCTAACCATGATTCAAAGATTATTTTTGTATTTGATTTAAAAAAAATCTTCATCCTTTTGTTGACGTTTTCATAGTGCTGGTGTGTTTTTATATGTGTGTTAGTTTTTTTTTTTTTTTTTTTTTTTTTTTAAAAAAATAAAATTATCGAGGGCATTTTTGAACATTTATGTGATTTTTCTATAGACCTAAGCCAGGTCATGAATCATGATAGCAGTCATTGTTCTGTTAACATATGATTTTTTTAATATAAAAATCCAAACTTCAGGGATTTTTTTGATATTATGGAAAAAATAAGCATGAATTTTTATGTAAGGAAAATAAATGAATTTGTCCTAAAAAATATGCTCTTACTTCTGTGGAACCAATTATGTTTTAGCATACAAATATCGAAATAATATGCTCATAATCCAATACCTTCTCTTAATTTCTGATAGCACTGATTCCCTCTCTTGCTCTACTTCTTTCAACTTTTTAAGCTTTTCTCGAGCCTCCGGCTTTGCTGAACAAAGAGCATCCTCAACGCTTATTTTTCCTCTTCCAAAGGCCTTATGAGAGCATCCCTGTGGTGAAGTTAAGATGAAATCAATACAAACATTTTCATGCAAGAGAAACTCATGTTGCACTTTTAATAGCTATAATTCTTTTCAACTCAAGGATTTAGAAATATTTGACCAAGTTCAGTTATAAAATGCTGACAAAAAGTGAATAGAAAAACAGCATTCTACCATTGTGGACTCCAGTAGCACAAGATTATGCTTTTTTGCATCTATTTGCTCGTTGAGCTGTTTAATGTAGTAGTCAACAGGATGTTGCTCTTCCAAAGCCATCTCCACAGCCACCTTCAACATCTTGCGTTGTTCTTCCAAACGTTCTAATTCTGAAGACTTTGTAGTCGCCTCATCAGTAAGCTCTTTTCTAGACTTCGTAACTTTTCCATTCGCATCTGATCTGAAAGATATTACCACTAAGATGAGTAATTACATAGATTTAAACACAATATTGTTCTTATCTTGAGTACAGATTAGCTATTCGTCAAGTCATTTTATCTGAATCAATCCAAGTAATGAAGTAAAGGCGTCTCATAAAACTCAAGTGAAGGTAAAAGGTAGTTCAGATGGATGTATTTGCTTTACCTCGGAAACAAACTTAACATGTTCCGAGCATACTGTCATCATTTTCAGAAGCATTAACAGATGAAGACGACTCAATCACTTCAGTTTCCAATCTCACATCATTCAATCTGCTAATGACATCCTCATTATGTATTTGAAATCCTTTAGTTTCTGCCAATTCTTCTGTCGAATGCGTCAGGGAGCTGATTTCTTTCTTGTCAGCCGATTTCCCAGCTTCAGATAATCCAGAAAGCCTCTCCACCAAGAATCTTACCAATTTATACAAGTCTTCTTCGGATGGATAAAGGAACTGCCTAGTAAGGAAGAGTCAAAACAATGCAATCAATAAAAATCCGAACAACAATAGCATTCACAATTGTCATCAAACTGTAATAATTTCCTTTAGCTTCTATTGCACATAATATGAGAAATAAAACTAAACTAAACATACATGAAAGGAGACGCAAATTAGAACTTGCATGATTGATTCTTCTCAGTAAACAAAGAGAGCAACATAAATGAAATATAAAATAAATTCAGGCAAAATGAAAATGAAAACCTTGTGGAAATTCATATCGCCGAGATAACCAACGTTCTGGACGGCGGAAGCGAGATCGGTGCAGATCTTGAGCGATCGGCTACGGCTACGAATCGGGAAAAGATGCTGGAAATGACGACGTATCGTCTATCAGGCGGAGCGACGAGAGCAGATAGAGACCAGCGCAGCCGGCGTGAGGTCTTCATCGAAGATACATCGGCGGAATCTGAACTCCATAACTGACCAGAGAGTTCAATAGAATTTCTTGCGATTCATCCATTTCTGCGCCGTCAATTGATTTCGTTGTATGCGTTATCCGTTGAATTGCGAAATGCGAAGCCTTTTGTTTTCATCGAATCCGGGAGCTGCATATGGCTGTAGACTCCCTGTAGTTCTTAGGAGGGGGAAAAAAGGTTTAATTGCCTTTTACTCCCTGTAGTTCTCTATTATTTTATTTTGCCCCTCTTATTTTTAGAACTTCATTTTAATTGAAAAATAAAGAGAAAGGGGAAAAAAAGAGGAAAATAAACCAAGTATTTTTGGCTTCAAAGTGTGTTTTATGATGAGGGAAAATCCCCACATGCAAATCAGAGAAGAGAAAGACAAAGAAGTGGGTCAGACCTACCCATGGAGTCCGGCCCGGAAACAGCAAAATAGTTGCTTTCGTTGGCCCGTGCCCTAACAGTCCAAGATCAGCACATCTGGCCTGTTGAGCTCAGCCCAGCTACACAACGAGCCCATTC